>OX030950.1:68834326-71419099 GCA_943735915.1 Pherbina coryleti | reverse complement strand
AAAAATGCATGTACTGTTTTTTTTTATGGTAAAATTTTTGTTGGTACAATAAAAATTTGGTAATATAAAATGTTTTAAGTGGCAACGCTGGCGTGCATTGCGAAAATCTTAATTTCTACCGACCAAAACCAATGTTGCTTGCTCAGTGATTTCAAATAAAGGGCATTTTATAACTACTCATTAATATTCAGCATATAATGCAGAGGCCGGTTTTGAGTGTGCATTTTTTACTTAAAGCCAGAAAATTTTTAACAAAAAAGTATGTTTAAGGCTTTTATTTCTTTAAGCCAAAAATAAAAATCAAAATTTGCCCCATATATTTTGAGCACCAATGTTGCCAGAACCTGGGATTTCGCCCATATTTCGAGTTTTTTAAACCTCAAAAGGGCGCACGGGCTTTTGAGCCCAAAAATGGGATTTTCGCTCAAGTCGGGTTTCTTAACTGTTTTATTTTTAATTTAACAAAATTTATGAGAGAGGGCTGGGCTGTGAACCAGGATGGGTTGTGAACCATTACTTTTTTCTTTCCCGAATTATCGAAGGAATTTCGTTTCTTTTTTTCTTATATTTTCGTAGATTTCTTAAACGAGGCCAAAACAGACCTACGGTTGTAAGCGCCAGATAAGTTAGTAAGTAAGTAATTGACATATCGCTAATCTTTCAACTGCTAAATTTGTCTTTTGACATGACGCAATTTGTGCAGTTACACCGAAGTGTACAGATATATTGCTTGTGCCAGTGGCAGACATTGTGTTTGAAGTTGTGAAAACTTTTGCGAAAGGCAATGGAGAGCTGCGAGCTTACTGCTCCAGAAAAAAATTGATGATCTAAAGCAGGAAAAAACAGCAGAAAAGTCAAAATTCCTAGCAAAAGCATTACTGAAGAAGGCACAATCAACACCATCCAAGCGTCCTAAGGCAAAAGAACCATCAAAACCATCTGATGAGGATATTGATTTTTGCACCATTTGTTTGAGAGTTTTGCCTAAAGAACTGATACCCAAAAACTCCATCGAATGCAACACATGTGGCCGGCATATTCACTTGAAGTGCGTCAATATGGGAAGGAGTTCGTATTTCACATGCAAACATTCCGACACTGATTTGGATGAAGATGAAGAAAATTATGATTAAACACTTCTTATTGGCGTCATTATAACTTGTTTTGCCTCTAACTTATAATATTATTGGCGATTTACTTCGTATTTTCCGACTTTTATTGGTATTTGCCAGATTTTTCACAACCCAGCGACATTTTTGGAAGAGCCAAAAATCACGTCTTTAGAAAATTGGCAGTATAGAGCTAAATTTTAATCAAAACGCTAATCTGTCTGCATAAAAAAGTTGCGTTGTATATTCACCTTTCCAACAGTATCCTGGATTATTCGATATCTTAATTCTGAGGAAAAGTTTGAGCCCAAAAACGAAATCCGGTTCACAACCCAGCCATCTGCCCTACAATAAAAGCAATACTCTTGCTGTTTAAAGCAAGACCCTTGCAAAGGTGTTTAAGAATTGAACTTGAACACAATGACACTGTGAATATTTTAAAGAGAAAGAAGAAGAATTCAATTTTGGATGGTCGGATTCGTTTTCTTTTTGACTTGACTTTACCAGGTAAAAAAGAGAAACAAGCCAAAAAAATTAACGAGTAATTAAACATGAAGCTATGTGCAAGGTTTGTGAACGGGATTTTTTTCGGGATTTTTTATATATAAAACAGGATAAACAGGACGTTTTAAAGAAGAGAACGGGATATTTGGAGCTCGACCTCTGGCAACACTGTTGAGCACAAAATAACCGGTTAATTTTGATTTTAAGTTTTTAAGACAGAAATAAAAATTAAAGCTAAGTACCATTGATGTAGATTTATTGTTGTGACATTTTTTTGTTTTGTTTTGTTTTGAGTTTTGCGGAGCTCCTTATAAATATGCAAAAAAATTCTTTTGAAAAACAATTTTATAAATCCACCCTGACTTGATTGTCAAACAAATAACATGGTTTTTTATAGCTGCGCCAAATAAAAATAATCCCTTTTTAAGAAACCATCCTCTTAATATGTAACAATTGCCTTTCTTAAGGTCATGCTCTCGCTCTCACACTTTCTGTAAATCTACACTCTTAGTTCTCTCACAGTTTTCCGTTCCCCTTTCCGATTCACATCCGAATTCATTAAGCGGCTAAATGTGTTCACCTTGGCGCACGCTGGCGCCCAATGCCGCAGAATGTGCCCAAAATGTGCTCGTCCCTAATAGTACGTTTACATATGAGAATTAAGAGAAAGAAGATTAGCCTAATCTCCTACTGTAATCTCAACTGTTTACACTAGCTTTAAAGAGATTAACTTTGACATTTCATGGCTAATCTCGTGAAATTCAACAAGATTAGCGAGTTAATCTCCTCAAAGCGCTTAATCTCGATTTAATCTCGATATGTAAACGTTCTATAAGCTAAGCGGCTAAAATTATCGTTTTACCTAAAAAATTATTTGTATGAGAAATATTGTTAAGTGCATATAGCGATGCCAAAAAACGCACCTAATGATTACCTCTTTAATATGCAATGGTACATATAAGTACCATCTGTTCTTTTTGCATTTAAAGCCATAAGTTCTAAGCCGTTTTAAAATTGTTTACCTTAAATAAAGCAAAAGGCTTCCTGCTCAAAATGATTTAGTTAATCAAATCAAAGAGTTCAGTAAATTTTTGTTATTATCTGATAAGTGTGGAAAAAGATGTAACGCAAAAACGTGGTCAGCGAATTCCCCGAAATATATTACGAAATGTACATATGCATTGCAACAAATTACTGTAATATTATTATTGTAATAATTTTATTACATTAATTTTTTTTTCTTTATTTGTTAAACGTAACATTTTTAGATTTTTTCTGTTTTTTTTCTACTCTTATACCATTTCTTCTTTTTAATTTGCTTCTTTTTTATTTCACTAATTTTATACATAATTTTTAATTTTTTAAATTATTAAAAAAAATTAATTTTAAAAATTATGTATGAGATTAGTGAAATTATCGTTTAATGACGTTTATTATCTTATTTAATTTTATAAAAAAACAATATGATATTAAGGTGTTATCAAAATAAAACCATACAATAATGTATTATATTTTAATTTAAAAAAAAACCCAATAATATGACAAATACAGGGTTGCCCATATTCGACGGACCCATGTTTTTGTTAAAAAAATCAAAGAAAGGAGCGCCGTCTTGTTGAAACCAGAACTGCCTCATACGCTTTCGACGAATAATTGGCATCACAAAATTGGTCATCATGTCGCGATAACGCTCCTGGTTGATGGTAACAGCATGGCCATTTTCATTTTGGAAGAAAAACGGCCCAATGACCGTTTTCGCACTAACGCCGCACCAAACTGTGACTTTTTCATCATGAAGAGGCACTTCTTGAATCTCCTGAGGATTTTCAGTGGCGTAAACACGGCAATTTTGCTTATTTACGGTCCCATTCAATGTGAAATGGGCTTCATCGGACATGATAATTTTGTTCCAAAATTGCTCGTCATCTTCGGCCATTTCGATAAATGGTAAAAATAATGGTAAAAATTTCGTGGTTCCATGGTAAAAATCTGCTTGGACTGACGCTTCAAACGCGGTATGTCATTAAGCGATCTGACATCTCTGTCAAAAGTTATGGCGTTGCCAGATGGGTCCGTCGAATATGGGCAACCCTGTATTGCATATAAGTGTTGCAAAGGTGAGTATACGATACTTTATTTGACTTTTACAGAAAGTTGTCAAAGACTTTGTGTTCAATATATGTTATCTTGCTCACCAAAGGGTTAAATTATAGCTGGCTGTGTGTTAAACCATCTTAAACTTATAAGTCTATATTTCAATATAAAAAGTCTAACGACTTTGGTGGACGATTGTGTTAAATTTATGATAGCTTGGTCACTAATGGGTTAAAATATTATAATGAATGAGTTAAATTATGGTCAGAAATGAGTTACCATCAACAATTTATTTAATAGTAGTTTAAAAAAAATAGTTTAAATGAGTGACGGCCGTGGCGGAGTGAGTAGAGTGCGTGATCCATACGGCAGATAACACTAGTTCAATTTCCATCTGACATAGAAAGTTTTTTCAATTGAATTAATTTTTCTTGTTCGACCGTCACCTCTCTGCAGACAATGGCAAACCTCAGAGATTAAATAATACCATGTAAAGCTTTTTGAGAACATGCACATTAGCCGTTTGGAGTCCGCATAAAACTGGTAGGTTCTCGATCAATTGTGTACAAACATTTAATAACACGCACAACAGAATTTGATCATAAAAAGTTCGGTCAAAGTCCTTTCAAGGGCTGAAATGACCAGTTTTTTATCATTATTATTATACTTTAAATGAGTTTGGTGAAAAAAACATGATTTCAGAATTTTGAGTACTAACTTATATGAAGCGGTCCAGTGCGTTGCTATTCATATGTTGAAAGAGCGTCCCTTATTATATTTTTCACACTTGTTTTATTTATTTACTGCATTTACTAAAAAAATCCCAAAAATGCAGGGATCCCGGGATTTTTCAAAGCCTGCCTAGATTGAAAGCCCTAGTCTTTCACTTAGGTGCTATTCACTATGGTTATCACTATTGTGAATATCTACTTTGTTGCATTCGTTTCCATCCGTTTCCATAATTGTTAGTTCTTATATTTTATTGCATTAACATTTTAAGTGGAATGGTTAATTTTTGACAATAATACTTTAAATGCGCTTAATATCAACACATCTCTCTAACTTTTTATAATATTATAACATTTATAATTGTTTTTGTTGGTTGACTTTAACTTCTTCGTCGGCTTCAGCTAAATCGCAGAATAGAAAACAAAAGACTTAAGAAACGAGTGTGAATTTTGAATAATTTGCTTGTATGACCCTGAACAAGTACGAAGACGTGTCAATATGAAATTATAAGAAAAATATTAAAGAGTTTATTCTATTAGAATTTAAGATAAAAAATTAAAAAAGTGCAGGGATTTCAATATCAAGATTTGGTGATGTGGTTATGGTTGTTTATCTGGTTTATCAACACTGCGCAGATTGCTGCAGTGCCATCATTTGAGCCTCTGAAGTATACCTGCCCACTCAAGTATGTGTTATGTGTTACAAACATATTGCATGAATGATGAAACTTATGTTTTATTCAGGTCCAAAATTATATATCCTTGCGATTGTCTCCATGGATCTGATGATGGACTCTTTATTAGATGCGATAATACAAATTTGGCTCTTTTATCGGTTGCACTTCAGAATTTGGCAGCATTGCACGAACCTATTGAAGAGCTGATAATAAATAAGGGACACTTTGGTAAATATTTTTATAAACTAGTCATAAATTCGCATCGATAAAGGTGTGTTTGGGGATAGTTGTTTTTCCTATTATATAACACGTTTTATAAACTTTCATTTACTTTTCGTTCTGATTGTTGTTCTTAGAGATAATATAAAATTTTTGTAATTTTATGCATCTCATATTATATGTCTTTACGCGTTTAATGAAACGTGCAACAATCAATAACAAACAAAGAGTTTTTAAAATTTTATTTTTTAAATTTTCTTTATAAGACTTACAACTTTACGATAACATTTTTGTTGGGTATAATTAAGGGGAACTATGTATATATCCAGAGGCCAAAAAAAAATGGTCATGTTTGTGAATTTTTTTAAGGAAACCTAAGGTATATTTTCAAATCAGGGTTTTTATACCCAAAAATATACACATTTAAGAGTATGTTTAGTTTTTTTTTATTAAAAAAATTTAATATTAAGATAGATATAACATTTTTTATAGAGCGCTGTGAAAAAAATTTTAAATGCGGTAACCAAGATTGCTCCTCCTAAATGCATCTGAAACCAAAAAAATTAAAAATGTTTAAAAAATGTGAAAATAAACTAGATACTTAAAACTCATACTTGTCATATCCGATTTTGAAAATATTAATTTTTCACAATATGGTGGACTTCCGAACGTAATTTAACGATTTTCGACCAAAAATTCGTCATTATTTTACCTATAAATAATGAACGAAGATACGAAAAAAAATCCTATGACAAGTACGAGATTATTATGAATAAAATAAGCCTGAGTCCTGAGTTCTGAGAAATCTTGGTCACCGACTTTGAAAACATGGTTTCGAGAAAAACGCGTTTGAAAATAAGGGCCAACACTGCGCGCTCTGGAAGGCGGTTCATTCACTAGGCTATAACTTTATTATTTTTTGAGATATCAACTTGAAATTTGAAGCTTTAATAAAATGCAAAAAAAATTTTACAAAAAGTTCTGGGTATATAACCCCCCTTAAATGCTATATTTCATGTCTGTATTATAAAAAGTAGTAGCTATGTATCTCAAATCACTCAACAGGTGAGTGTCTCTTTTCCGATTTTAAAATATACTTTTTTCTTGAACAACATTTAAATGGTCCTCGTTTTGTTCATCTGCGAAAAAGAACCCACTAACTTTTGTGATTAATTATTTCCTAAAAAAATTCGGCATCACGATTTCTGATTACCTCCACAAGTCACACAAACACTCAAAGTGTAACAAATTAAATATTCCCAACAAATTGTGGCAACAACTCACGAGTTGACGCGAGTAAGAGCTAAAATGAAATTTCTTGGCCGATCGGGCTCCTTTCTTATTCAGAACAAGTTTGCCAGAGCTAAATGTGTTAAATATTTTTACTTTAAATTTATACTTTCAAAATAAAAAACAATAATTAATACTGAGTGTTTTTTTTTATTACAAAAACTATATACCCAAACTTTTACAAAAAGTTCTGGGTATATAACCCCCCTTAAATGCTATATTTCATGTCTGTATTATAAAAAGTAGTAGCTATGTATCTCAAATCACTCAACAGGTGAGTGTCTCTTTTCCGATTTTAAAATATACTTTTTTCTTGAACAACATTTAAATGGTCCTCGTTTTGTTCATCTGCGAAAAAGAACCCACTAACTTTTGTGATTAATTATTTCCTAAAAAAATTCGGCATCACGATTTCTGATTACCTCCACAAGTCACACAAACACTCAAAGTGTAACAAATTAAATATTCCCAACAAATTGTGGCGAGTTGACGCGAGTAAGAGCTAAAATGAAATTTCTTGGCCGATCGGGCTCCTTTCTTATTCAGAACAAGTTTGCCAGAGCTAAATGTGTTAAATATTTTTACTTTAAATTTATACTTTCAAAATAAAAAACAATAATTAATACTGAGTGTTACGATACACTTATTAACCCTGCAGTAGTCGCGCAGATTACATATGTAATCCAGTCATGCAAAATTATGAATTTCACAATTGTCTGCAATCGATATTCATTGATTTTACGTACTATAAGAATTATGTTTATGTTGTTTTTTTAAATAAATATAATATAAAATAAAGAAATAATCAAAATTAAAACAAATAACTAAGCATTTTCAAATTGCCATCTCTTATTTTAAACTTTAAAAAAGGATTACATATGTAATCCGCGCGACCACTCTCGTCACATTTAGGTACGCGACTACTGCAGGGTTAAGATAAGTCTGAAAACAAATCTCTTTATGAGATATTTATAAGTTTATGGCATCATTTTATAAGTCACCGCTATAAAACGTAACGCTAACGCAAAGCATTACTCGGATTTGAAATTTGCATTTTATTCATCACTACTTTATTGCGTTAGCTATGTTATGTTATCATGTCGAACTACAGGTTATGATTGTCAGATGTAAAACAAAACTAGTGTAATTTTTGTATATTTTTGAATATATTAAAGATTCAACAATTTAGACATTTTAGCAACCATATAAGCTGTTCTCTTCAGTTATCATTAAATAAAAACTTGTATTGATCTCTTCATTTTCACTTTTTTTCCGTAAAGCACAGGAATATCAAAAGTGATACAGGAATATCAAGTAAAGTGATGTGCAGGGATTTATAAAATGATGCTATTGATTTTGCTATTAATATATTTCTATCAATGCAGCGGCACTCAATATTCTTACTATTGAAACTTGCATTAAAAGGAAAACTATTTTTAGTCGTTTAGTCTTTTATTGGTCAAGACTTGAATTCAATTCTTTGCTATTCCCTTTTAAACTTACCCTCACTCACGTTGATGTCCGCGTCTTTCATCAACAAACTCACAGACTTAATTTCAAGTCTTGACCAATGTCAACCTGGTCAACTTTTGGTTTTAAGACATATCTCTTAAGGTATAAGGTTTTTCGAAAAAAAAATTTTTTTTTTGTTTAATTTGTTCTTTATAGTTTTAAGAATATACATTCACATTTTATCGATATTTAAAAAAAAAACAGAAGCTATAACGGTTTTCGTTAACCTATGTCTGAACTCCATACAACGTAAATAAAAAACTTTAAACGCAATTTCCTCCAAACTAGTTTTTTTAAAACGATTCGATAGATAACTCGAAATCTATTGGTTCAATTTCAATGATTTTTTTGCTTTTTGTTTGTTATTTTGCCCTTAAAGCATCCTCCTAAATTCAAGTATCTATTTTTGTGTTATTAACAGAAAAGCGCGCGAAAATGTATCTATTTTTTTAACTTTTTACTTCAACTTCCGCCATAATTAAAAAAAAACCCCGGAGGTTTTCCCTTCGGGGATGCTTAATATGGGGTCTATGCTTTAAAATGTCATTTGATTTTTTTGTTTCCGATACATGGGAAAGGCCATATCCATCGAACCGTTTTGGATGTCTTTTTTTCAATGCCATTTTCAGCGCCCTCTACATAAAAGCCAGAACTGTATTTTTAAAAAAAAATATTTGTCTAAAGTATTTTTTATATACAATAACCTGCATAAATTTAAAAAAAAATAATAACTTCTTATATCTAAAAAAAAATTTTGAAAACAGCTCCTGTTTTTGATTATTACACGTATATTATACCTTAAAGCTTTTAAGACTTCAATATCCTTATTTAATTTTTATAGTAACATTTACATTTTCAAGGAGTTGGCATCTGTTCATTAACAAATAAATTTGTCTGTCAGTTTGCGATCGTCTCCCAACATGGCTCCAGTCTATCGGGACGTCAGAGCTGCAAAAATAAAAAATAAGCTCGCGAGCTTTAGACCATTACTATTCCGATATCTTTAGGTACTGTAGTGTAGGTTTAAGATAACGTTTCATAAACGTTGTGTATATATTGTCTACTTGTGCGCCCCAATTTTACTTTCACCGCTATAAATATATTATATAACCCCAAAAAGAGGTTATTTTTTGCAGTCACAAAGTTATGAAATATTTATATTATTAATTAATATTAATATCTATATTATTAACTAGCTGATATACCCGGTTTTACTAGGGTGAAAAATCTAAAATTTTGATATTTAGACCCCTTTTCAATATTTTGAAAAATGAAAAAAGCTTCACTAAATTGATTATTAAAAAACTTAAAAGCTCATATTAAAAGTCCATGTTTTTTCTATCGGTTGAAAATAAAGAGATGCCGAGGAGCTGAGAAAACAGATTTATAGCGATAACTTTTAACCGAAAAGAGATATTGCTATAATTTTTTCACATAAATTTATTATGTGATATATTAATATTATTCATATTATTCTTGAAGTTTAACTATTCTATAGGAATAAAAACAACTTGTGAATAAAATTAATTTTTTTAAAATATCCAAAGGTAGCCAAAAAAGCCATTTTGAGTTTTTATTATTTTAACAATAAAAACAGCTTTTGTGCGATTTTTTGAGTAAAAAGTAAATATTTTGGGGCCTTTTCTTAAAAAAAGGTTAAAATATATACGCTAAACTAACAGTACCTTTCAAATGGCTTTTATTAAGTGCTAGTTGAATTTATCGTCCGTGGCATAGTTGGTTAAAGTGCGTGGCCGCTATGTCAAAGAACCTGGAGACCCAGGTTCGAATCCCAGCAGCGACAGAAAATTATTTGAATTAAAATAATTTTTCTGTACGGCCGCCACCTCTCTGCAGACAATGGCAAAACTCAGAGAGTAATCAAAATGCCATGTAAAGCTTCTTGAGAACGAGAACATTCCGTTCATCGCCGTTCGGAGTCGGCGTTAAGCATGTAGGTCCGGTTCTCGGTCAATTGTGTACAAACTTAATAACACGCACAACACAATTGATCATAAGAAGCTAGGTCAAAGTCCTTTCAAGGGCTGAAATGGCCAGTTATTTTTTTTTTTTTTTTTTAGTTGAATTTATCAACGAAAAAAATTTGGAAGAAATGTATTAAAAAACATTGTATTAAAAAATTTGTATCGATAGTAAAACGTACGAATTTCTGATAGTTTTTTGTCATTCTAAGAAAACGATGTTATTAGAAAAAGACGTTGAACTAAAAGTTTGTGCAATTTTGAAAATATGTGAATGTTTTTGGTGTCAAAGTCACAGGATTATTTTAAAATTAATTAGAGGAATATTTTCGCAAAAAAACGAAGTGTGCTAGTAGGTAGATGTGCGTTTCTTATAAAGGGGTGGAAGAGGCATGGTTAAAACTGATTACGCCAAAACCTAGGTTAGAATTCAAGTAATGGGTCTAATGCATAAAAATGAGATGTTTCTCAGAGATCATTCGTGTGAGATCAATCTCAAGAAGTGAGTCATAAGAACATTCTCAGTCTCGGTCTTAAAATTGTATGCATAAAAAGGAGATCAAGCTCATGACAAACAACTCAACATAAGTGAGATCGATCTTAAAGCTTCAGTTGAGCTTTAGTTTATTTAAAGCAAGCTAAAGCAATTAATCGTTAAAATTGCTCCTTAAATTTTAAAAAAAATGTCCGAAAGCGAATCTGGAAGTGAACAAAACTGTAGTTTATCAAATAATAAAAATGATAAGCTGGCATAATTTCTAATTGATGAGTTAAAAGAAACTCAAATTTTACTACAGAAATATAATCTGTCGGTGCACAAATTAAAAAAAGAAGCACTTGAAAGGTTTCGAATTGTCCTAGAGACTGATGAATTCCTATGTCCTCACTAATTCCATTTTGAAATCTAGGATCAGCCAAAAATCTTAAATATACTCTCATGTTTTCAGAATAAGTAAGAGCTCCACCAAGCGATTCCAATGTTGGCCCTAGGAAATGCTCTGCTAACCAATCGATGTTTTCTTTATTAAAACGAAATATAAACTTACTGCTAGATTCTTCAAGATGTCTACGCAGCTTATAAATTTTTTTAGGACTATAAACGCGAAAGTATTTTGCCATTTCAGTTGCTTGAAATAAACTGAGATCACTTGATAGGAGACTCAAGATTTACCGAGAAAGTTCTCAGACATGTCAGCTTCATCTCATGATTATGCATACCATTTTGAGAAATTTCTCACAAAGAGCTTTCGTTTTAAGAAGTTTCTCAGGCCTTGAGATCCATCTCAATGAGCGAGATCTTTCTAACGAGTAAATAACTTTTTATGCTTACGACAACGAGTAAATTCTCAAAATATCGAGTAAAAAGTAATTTCTCACTTTTATGCATGAGACCCAATATGTGTGCTGAATTTGAGTTAAATCCGTCGGGATGTTAAGATTTGTGTTCGGGATGAGGAAAATACAGCTTCTTATAACAATACATTATTTATTTTATTTTCTAATTTGCTTTATTTAGAAACCTATAAATATATATAAAACATATTTTTATTCTTAACATTTCAGAAAAAGTATATGGACCAATTTTTTTAAAAACTAAGATTCGAATTCTTTCAATTATGGACACAAATATAAAAGAAATTGAAGACAACACCTTTTTTGGCGTGAATCAAACTTTAGAGAAAGTTCACATAATGAGATCAAATTTATTGTCTCTTGCACCGCAGACTTTTGGGGTAAGAATAATATGCATTTTAAGCTTTTAAACGTAAACCATATTAAACTAGCCCTAATAAGTGCCTCAGGGCACTCATAGCAACACCTCCACCAACACCACCTTACTGCGCAAATAAAATATTTTCTTATATGAATTGGTAACGGCCATAACGGCCTCGTTGTAATTTCTTAGGAAATTCTTAATTGATCGCATTAAATTCGTGTTAACTCTAAAGAAACTTTCTATTTTGACAAATATTCTTAGGGACAGATGAGTTCTAACACTAAAAGCTCGAAATAAAAATGTAGGAAAGTTAATTGAACTGATCTGCTTCATGGTATAATAACCCAGGTAGACTTATTAGAATGACAGCAAAAGTTGGCATACCTTTGCTGTCAAAATACGGTGCTGCCATATCTTTAAGCAAAAATCCGAGTTTTCAGAAGAAAATGTTTTAATATTATATGGAATTATAATAGATATATAAATTAAGAACAAAAAATAGTACAATAAATTTATATGAATTAAGCGTTTAATTTAGTACAGTTTAGTACTTTCTTCTGTTCATTGTATTTCTTTATTATTACGTTGTATACAAGTGCGGTATGTATGAAAATCAAAGCGTGCTAATAAAACCATAGTTAGTATTTGTGTCAAAATATTGCAATGATGCTTTGTTATATAATATATTATTGGAATCTAAAAATTTAGTTTAGTTAATTATCAAAAATAAACAAAAACTAAGGTTGCTCTGTTATTATATTATTTTTATCCTTTTAGCCCATTATAAAATCCCAACCTAATTACTTTTTCCCACAAAATTCAAGATGTGGCAATATCAGCGCAGAGTTTGACAGCAAAGGCAGGTCGAATTCTAGGAACTCAACTCTAATAAGTCTACCTGGGTTATTATACCATGATCTGCTTATACAAATTGATTCAGACCAGTGTTGCCAGAGAGACGAACTGAAATTTACCACTATTTGGGAAAAAAATTCACCACTTTCGGAGGAAATTTACTTTTTCCCAAAATAAAAAATTTTTAAATGATTAACAACCGTTATAATTTTTTTGTTAGTATACATTTATTTATCTATCATCAACAAGCTAACCGTCAACTCTTGACGTGTATAAACTATTTTGTTTCGCTATTTTGAAATTTAATTAATTTGTTGCTTTTACCCCTTTTACATTGGTTCTCTTTTGAACCCAAAAAGTTGACGATACAACACAAGCGTACCGTCAATTTTTTCCCCCTTCTCAGCCAATTCGCCACAATTAGCCAACAAATTCAAAAAATTGCTTTCAATTATTGACCAATGTAGAAGGGGTCTTTGTTCAGCAACTTAAGATGGATAAGAGCCTGAACAGAATCAAAAATCGTTGCGGCCGCCGATATTTTTTGTTGGAAAATACATGCAAAATGTAGAAAAAAACGCGGCTCTTTTTCCGCAACGATAGAGCCCGAACAGAACCAAAGCGGCTGTCGGTTGTCGTGTGCGCTGTGCAACAAAATACATGAAAATCTATGCAGCCGCCAAAAATTAAATGGCCGTAGAAATCCACCACGGGAAAACACCAGAATAGAATCAATTCTATTTTTTCTCTGACGGCTGGCGGATCTCTCTTTGAGTGGCGTAAGTGTTGCCATATTTTAGCTAAGAATTGGCTGTGTTCAGTGCTATTTTCTTAGTTTCTACCATGAGCTGACGTTTTGTTTTGTGTTTGTGTGTTGCATTCCATGAGCTGACGTTTCGTTTTGTGTGTGTGTGTTGCATTTGTACCATTTCAAACACCGAAAAGCAACGCTGATCCCATGGTATAATAATACAAGGTAGCATTGACAACTGCTTATTTTCTCTTCTACAATAAAACATCTCCTGTCAAAAACAACTGTTTGTGCAAATAAATCTGCAGCTGCTGAAGTTGTTGTTTTTTTTCACTTCAACGTTTTCAACATTGCTTGTGTTTTCAATGGCGGATTGTGAGCGCTCTCTTTTTGAGTATATTTTTTGACATGAGATGTTTTCCCAAGCAACTGTCAATGCTACCTTGTATTATTATACCATGCGCTGATCCAACAACCGCTCTTATTCTGGACGTGTTCTCAGCGGATTTCTACGAGAGAGGTCCGCCAACCGACAGCTGCTTTGGTTCTGTTCGGGCTCTAAATCGCACAATTAGAATCTATTCTATTTCTTCTCTTGCGACCGACGATTCTCTCTCTGAGTGCCATTAGTGTTGCCATATTTTTGCTAAGGATTGGCTGTGTTCACTGAAATTTGCTTAGTTTTTTGTTATCTTTTGACATTTCTTGTTTATGTGTGTTATATTCACGCAATTGATAATAAATAAAAAATACTAAATAAACGCAACTTTGAATCGCCAGTCGCAATCGTTTCATTTTGGACGTGTTCTCTGCGATCGACGACCAGAAAGGATCGGCGGTCGCAACGATATTTGATTCTGTTCGGGCTCTAATTCAGATTTTTTTTTTTTATTACATACACTCTAAAAACTGATTGTTAAATCACTACAATAAATGATGTGCAATTTTACGCATTTATTGGCGTTTTATAAAAAATATCACGCCACGCAGCGTGTTCGTTCAATTCAGTCAAAAATGAAGCGTTTTTTATTAATTTCTCAATTTCCTCTCTTTTTTCCCGTTTTTTTAACCGTGTTTTCGCTCATACAATAATCTAAGAGAAAGAATTTTAATAATAAACGCTGTTTTAGTGATATTTTACGCTTTTTTGTGAAGTTATTACAAATATCTCTTGTACAATAAACATCTGCATGAATTCATTCATGCAATGAATGCACAACCGAATTCATGGTTATTTCTTGTTTCTGTGCTTCACCCATCGTCATTGAGTGAATGTTCTTGAATACAGTCACAAAAGTATTTAGTTTGAATTTGTGTTGTGCCTCGTTTGCCGAAAGACTGCATTAATTCATTATTATGGCTGAATTATGGCTGAATTACAATACTGCGTTAGGTCGGTCGGCCTTTGACAGCTCGACAAGAAACAATGGGTTCTTATGAAGCAACACAAAATATGACCTCATGCATTGCGTCGACCTCATCCCGTAAATATGAATTTGAGGGGGTGACGTACGATCAACGCTATGAGTAGCGACATGCTCAAGCTAGGTCGTGCTTTTGACATTCCATATTAACGCTGGGTTGCATTTTCGTTGAGCAATGCTAAAATGTGGGTATTCTTGGATTCCGATGGAAAACTCAGATTTTCATAGGATTATCGTGGGAATTTATATTTTGATGCGAGTTTTTTTTAAATTGATCAAATTTTTTAAATTAACATGCTGCTTAAGTAGTATAAAAATGATTTTGATGAATTTAGCATGATATTAATATTATTCAGTTGTATTTCATATTAAAATTTATGCATTTTTTAGTATATTATAAATAATATTATAAGGGTATTCATGCAAAATGGCAAACTTATATATTGGTCAATTAGATATTTTAATGAGGTTGGTTGAGGACGAATACCCTTAATATCATTGTTTGAATAATATAACACACAAAGGAATGATGTGGTAAGGTAGATTGGCAAATGCCGTTCACTTTGTTTTTGTAAAGTTGTACCCAAGTACTCACTAATTACAAGTGATTCAGCGAGCATTGTACAAGGGGGCGTGGCAGCTCGAATCTGCAATATTGAATAACTTTGGAATTATAGGTCGCACAACATTGGAATTAGGTGTTCGGCCTCGATTTACATGTGCCGTTCCACTGGCAAAATTTTATGGGCGTTGGGAAAAGGGTGTGGCACTTTTTCAGCTTCCCAAATTGTGGGTATAACTTTCGAACTATTAGTCACACATCAATGAAACTCGGTAAGAATGTACTATTTAGTCTTGTCCTTTGACTGGAAAAATTGAGTGAGCATTGGACAAGGGGGCATGGCACCGCCCATATAAGTCAAACTTATGGTATCAAATAGCTTTGGAGTTAAATGCCACATAATAATGAAACTTGGTATGGAGCTGCCACTTGGTAATGTCCATCTACTAGAAAACCTTCAGCCATTCTTATTTTTATGAAGAGAACTTCTGAAATGCACTGTCGAATCGTGGCGTTCCAGAAATCGTTATCTACCCTATTTTTTAGAGCATTTCGTACAAGGGCAATCATTATATCATAGAAAAACACGATAAAAGTTCAAGTAAATCTTAAATTTTATACACCAAATGAAAGATTAATTTCCAAGCTTTAATAATATATTGTCTTTAATCCATAGTAATAAAGGTTAATTTTGAAAAAAAAAATGGTTTTATGTAAAAAATAAAATTACTTTTACATGCAAATATCTTTAAAATCTGAAATACTTATCGGATTTCATTAATTTCAAATTTTCTGAAAGCTTATTGTATTGTCTGCAATTTGGCACCTCAATCATTAATATTGGTTATATATTTAGAATAATACAGCCAATTTTCTTCATACACCTTATAACAAAAAAAAATTTTAAATAGATAACTCGAAAACAAATCGATAAATCGATTTTTCCTTCTGTTAATCTTTTTTTTATTGAGATTACTCTTTCAATCCATCGTCAAATCGCGGCGCCCCGGAAATCGTCATTTCCCCTGAACATTAGATGAAATAAAATTTAATTAATTATTTTAAAATAAAAATATTTCAATATTTTAAGCCGCAATAAAACGAACTTCATCGCTACAAACGTTGCGAACACATACACATGCTCGATTTGAAGTGGGAAGAGTGTCAATAATGGTTTGTGTATTTGATAAATTCAATGACTTTTAATTTATTTGTCACAATTTCGTCAACATTTTGATGTTTAAACATCGTTGTTTTTTCGAAGCTACTCTCTGCACTGAAAACATCGTCATTTTATTATCTTGTTTTTGTAAATATTTTGAAATGTTTTGACCAATTTTCTTGTTTTTATTTTGTTTTTCTTTTGAATTTTTTTATAATTTTGAATTTTTTTGACATATTATCCAAATTTTTTAAGTATTTTTAATTATTTTTCACAATATTTGTCCTCAAATGAGAGCAAATAATTTTAAAAATGCTTTATGAGGCGTTTATTGGATTTATTGGATGTTCAGCCATTTTAAAAAATCCTCTCATTTATAAACAAACATTTTCAATAATTTTTTTTTTACATTTTCTGTTTTTTTTTTTATATGTTATGAAACAATTTGATGTATTTTTGACATAATTTGTGCTCAGATGAAAACAAAATAAAATTTAAAAATGCTTTATCGAGGGTTTATTGAAGGTTTCCTCCATTTTTAAAATTATCTCATTTATAAAGCATTTAAAAAAGATTTTTAACGCTATTGAACGCTATTATGACACTATCTTTTAATTTTTCATTGATTACAATTATAATTGCATGATTTCGGAAAAAGGGACGTTTTGTGGGATTTTTAGTATAGCTGCTTTTATTGGCATCACCAAAATGACAGACGCACGATCTGTCAACGCAACATTTAGTTTTGCAAAGTTTGAGGTCGTCCGTTTTGACAGCTTATATCGTAAAGTTTTTACAACGGAGACCAAAGTACGGTCAAAGGCCGACCGACCTAACGCAGTATTGTAATTCAGCTATTACAATACTGCGTTAGGTCGGTCGGCCTTTGACAGCTCGACTAGAAACAATGGGTTCTTATGAAGCAACACAAAATATGACCTCATGCATTGCGTCGACCTCATCCCGTAAATATGAATTTGAGGGGGTGACGTACGATCAACGCAATGAGTAGCGACATGCTCAAGCTAGGTCGTGCTTTTGACATTCCATATTAACGCTGGGTTGCATTTTCGTTGAGCAATGCTAAAATGTGGGTATTCTTGGATTCCGATGGAAAACTCAGATTTTCATAGGATTATCGTGGGAATTTATATTTTGATGCGAGT
Source organism: Pherbina coryleti (assembly GCA_943735915.1). Taxonomy (NCBI): domain Eukaryota; kingdom Metazoa; phylum Arthropoda; class Insecta; order Diptera; family Sciomyzidae; genus Pherbina; species Pherbina coryleti. Next base: position 71,401,347 of record OX030950.1, on the reverse strand, counting down.
TTTTTTTAAATTGATCAAATTTTTTAAATTAACATGCTGCTTAAGTAGTATAAAAATGATTTTGATGAATTTAGCATGATATTAATATTATTCCATTGTATTTCATATTAAAATTTATGCATTTTTTAGTATATTATAAATAATATTATAAGGGTATTCATGCAAAATGGCAAACTTATATATTGGTCAATTAGATATTTTAATGAGGTTGGTTGGGGACGAATACCCTTAATATCATTGTTTGAATAATATAACACACAAAGGAATGTTGTGGTAAGGTAGATTGGCAAATGCCGTTCACTTTGTTTTTGTAAAGTTGTACCCAAGTACTCACTAATTACAAGTTATTCAGCGAGCATTGTACAAGGGGGCGTGGCAGCTCGAATCTGCAATATTGAATAACTTTGGAATTATAGGTCGCACAACATTGGAATTAGGTGTTCGGCCTCGATTTACATGTGCCGTTCCACTGGCAAAATTTTATGGGCGTTGGGAAAAGGGTGTGGCACTTTTTCGGCTTCCCAAATTGTGGGTATAACTTTCGAACTATTATTCACACATCAATGAAACTCGGTAAGAATGTACTATTTAGTCTTGTCCTTTGACTGGAAAAATTGAGTGAGCATTGGACAAGGGGGCATGGCACCGCCCATATAAGTCAAACTTATGGTATCAAATAGCTTTGGAGTTAAATGCCGCATAATAATGAAACTCGGTGTGGAGTTGCTACTTGGAAATGTCCATCTACTAGAAAACCGAGACGGGCATTGTACAAGGGGGTGTGGCAAAGTAAGTCACAAAACGTTGAATTTTAGAATAGAACTACTATTTGGTGATGCATTTCTTCTAAAAAATTTTGACAGGCATTGTTCAAGGAGCCACACCCCGCCCATACATGCCAAAGTTTTGACATCGAATAGCTATGGAAATTAAAGTCGCATTAGATTAAAACTCACAATGGAGTTCCACTTGGTGATATCCTTCTACGTCTATGTTACTTGTAAATTTGTACTACAGCACCAACTGGTGTCTAAGTTGGATCAAAGAAGATAGCGACAAAATACTCACCGTACCTCAAAATCACAATATACCAATTTTCATTCTAATCGCATAAATACTACAGCGCCCTCTGGTGTTCAATACAGGTCAAAAAAGATAGCAGCAAAACACTCAGCGTACATGAAAACCACTATATACCGAATTTCTTTAAATTTGTACTTAAGCGCCCTCTGATGTTCAAGGTGGATAAAAATTGATTGAAATTGCCCCAAAACACGCACCGTACCAAAAAACTTCCATACACAAATTTACATGAATATTTCCAACTTCCTTTCGTTGACGAAATTTCCTACATTTTGCTCTCAAAATTTGCAAAAATCTCGGCAAAAATTAACAGTAATAATAATAATAAATAGTAGTAATTTTGACAAAAACAAGAAAAATAATGACATCAAGCAATCACATTTTATGAAAAAAAACAATATACATATATACATATATATATGTATATATAAAAATATCGATCAATCAAAGAAAAATTTTTTGCCATAAAAACTGAAATGTGTTTCCAGAAATTCCATTTAAATTTTAATTTAATTTCACATTTTTTCATTAAATTGGAAAGCGTTCATTAATTTGAAGCTTCTAGTCCGAATTTTCACGTTCATATGTGACATTTTTCATTATTTCGCAGATTATATTACACTTAATAAAAACATCTTAGCTTTCTAAAGTAGGTTTTATGGTTCTTAATGATTTTATGACAATATCTTTTAAATTTTTATTGATTAAAATTATAATTGCATGATTTCGGAAAAAGGGACGTTTTGTGGGATTTTTAGTATAGCTGCTTTTATTGGCATCACCAAAATGATAGACGCACGATCTGTCAACGCAACATTTATGGCTAAAACGCAATACTGCGTTAGGTCGGTCGGCCTTTGACAGCTAGACTAGAAACAATGAGTTCTTATGAAGCAACACTAAATTCGACCTCATACTTTGCGTCGACCTCATCCCGTAAAAAAATATTGTAGGGGCAAAGTACGATCAACGCAATGAGTACAGACATGTTCAACTAGCTCGTGCGTTTGACATTCTATATTAACGCTGGGTTGCATTTTCGTTGAGAAATGCTAAAATGTGGGTATTCTTGAATTCCGATGGAAAACTAAGATTTTCATAGGATTATCGTGGGAATTTATATTGTGATGCTAGTTTTTTTTAAATTGATACAATTTTTTTTTAATTAACATGCTGCTTAAGTAGTATAGTAATGATTTTGATGAATTGAGCATGATATTAATATTATTCAATTGTATATCCTATTAAAATTTATACATTTTTTAGTATATTATAAATAATATTATGAGGGTATTCATGCAAAATGGCAAACTTATATATTGGTCAATTATATATTTTAATGAGGTTGGTTGAGGACGAATACCCTTAATATCATTGTTTGAATACTGTAACACACAAAGGAATGTTGTATTTTTACTTTGAAAAAATAATAGTACATGCAAATTGGCAAATGGGCGCCTCGGTAGTCGAGTAGGTAGCGTGCTCGACTGCTATCCCAGAGGTCCCGTGTTCGATTCCCGGCCAGGCCATGGTCCTTCGCTTTAAAAACCTTTCTAAATTTTCTTTTCCTCTTTCCTAAATCAACTGAAACAAATTTACCACTGAAACAATTAATATTTACCACTTGAAATGAAATTATTGAAAATGTATTTATCACCAATGTTTACGACTTGAAATGAAACTATTGTAACTATTGAAACTATTGAAACTATTGAAACAATTGAAAATGTATATATGAATAATTTAATATAAGTAGTCTGTAAGAGTTGATCTCTGTTAGATGCAATAAATAAATAAATATAATAAAAATAAATTTATTGCTGCTAGCAAGATTTGCAATTGCCCACAAAATATCAAATGATAAATATAAAAGCATAATAAGAATGAAATGATAAATATTAGACACGTGCGAACACTTGTGCAGTTAATTTTGTTAGTTTTTTAAAAAAATTAATCAAACAGAATAAATTTTTAAAACAATCATATAAAAACATTACATAAACCAAATGCATTGTTATATACAGAATATTGTCATAAGTTTAATGGTTTTTCATTGAACATTTAAATGATAAAAATACATTGGATATTAGACAAGTCAATCGCTCATAAAGTTAGGTATTTGAATCTAGGAAAGATTTTTGGGAAAAACTTCAAAAAAATTCTTTTTAAAAAACGGTAAGAAAATGTATGCAAAAGCGTTTGCTCATTGTAAAAAGTATTAATATATAGTATTTTTTATTTATAAAAATTGGTTTTAACTGTGGCATGGGGCAAGCAAGTAAAAGCACACATTTTTTATCGAAACCCTACTAATTATGAGCTTTTATGATAATTTATCTATATATTCGAAAAGATCGTGAAAAACCAAAAATTTTTATACCCATATTGTGTACTTTATCTGTAAAAACAAACAAAATGCTAAGTTATTAGTACATTTTAAGAAAAAAAAAACACATTACAAAAGCTTATAAATTTAAAAAAATAAAAAAAGGGTAACTTTTAAAATTGTTTGCGCTTAAATACAAATTAATATGAAATAATTTCGTTTACGTGCTACCCATGATATCGACTACAAACTGTTGAAAATTACAACAACAATTTGGTCCGAGAATTGGATACCGTTATTTGCGTCTTTTTAGTACCTTTCGTTTGATACCAAATTTGTATGTGTTTTTATGGTAAATAGCAGAGTTATGGTAAAAAAACCAAAATTTTTGCTGATTTTGAAACGCCATTTTGAAACCCTAAACATTCAATTGAGCACATATAAAAAAATACGTCAACCTTAGAATTTTATCCTCTAACACATATCCGAAAATCATTCAAATCGGCGTCTGACACTTGGGAACCTTTCCTTGTTAGCTTTATAAAGTAGGCTTTATGGTTCTTAATGATTTTATGACAATATCTTTTAATTTTTCATTGATTAAAATTATAATTGCATGATTTCGGGAGAAAGGGACTTTTTGTGGGATTTTTAGTATAGCTGCTTTTATTGGCATCACCAAAATGACAGACGCACGATCTGTCAACGCAAGATTGAGTTTTGCAAAGTTTGAGGTCGTCCGTTTTGACAGCTTATATCGTAAAGTTTTTACAACGGAGACCAAAGTACGGTCAAAGGCCGACCGACCTAACGCAGTATTGCGTTTTAGCTATTAGTTTTGCAAAGTTTGAGGTCGTCCGTTTTGACAGCTTATATCGTAAAGTTTTTACAACGGAGACCAAAGTACGTTCAAAGGCCGACCGACCTAACGCAGTATTGTAATTCAGCTATTAGTCTCATACAACGTGGTCGCTTCCCCTCACTTTATACACCCATGCTGAGAGCAGCGAGAGCAAGAGCCACCAAGCAGTCAGTGTGACCAGAAGATTTTTGTAGAAAAATGCTTTTTGTTAAATAAAAATATGCTAAATATTCCACTTTCAATTTTTATATTCCACTAAAATATTCCACTTTCAGATTTAAAGATATATGTTTATCTAAACAAAACTAAATATGCATATAAAAGAAACACAGAAGCAAGTTTAAGAACATTTATTTATTGATTATTATGACACTTCAATTTATAAAACTAAAGTTAATATTAACAAAATAAGATTAATAAGACGTTAAAAAAATATATCAGTGCATTTGTACTTTATTAGAGATTTAAATAAATTAAGCACACAGTGGTTTTAAATTACTTTTGATTTATTGCTTATTGAATTTGATGGCAGTTATATTTTAACGACACTCACTTGTTTGAAAAACTAAAAAGCGAATGAATGAAGAATTAAGAATGAATGTTACAAGACGTCAAAAACAAGAAAGGCAAAGCGTTGCCATATAGCTTAAAAAACTAATTAAAGTACTTTATACTCTAACACCCCCACTTAAAGTGCTTTTACTGTAAATACATTTTTTTTTTTTTAATTTCTATTAATTGATACCCCCAAATTCATTGAACAAAAATTATGCTTAGCCACGGTTAGTCCCTTTGTTAAGATATCAGCTGGCATCTCATTTGTCATCATGTAAGATATTTTTATTGAGCCCTCGCTGACATGATTTCGCATAAAATGGTGGCGTATGTCGATATGTTTTGTTCGCTGATGATATCCAAAATTATCGATGAGTTTCTGCGCACTTTGGTTATCATTATACATCTCAACAGTGTTGCATGGTATGCCGATTTCCTCGAAAATTGATTTCAGGTATAGCGCCTCCTTGGTAGCATCGGACATAGCCAAATACTCTGATTCTGTACTAGAAAGTGCGACCGTACGTTGCTTACGTGCCTCCCAACAAATAGCAGCTCCAGATAACAAGAAAGCGTAACCAGAATAAGAACGCCTGTCAACCATGTCAGCACCCCAATCAGCATCTACTACTCCGAAAAAATGCGAGTCATTTTTTGTGTACAGCAATCCATGGTGCAATGTACCTTTAAGGTATCTAAGTATCCGTTTTGCTGCTTTCCAATGTTCGGCACCATAATTTGAGTTGAATTGACTTAGTGAATTGACTGCGTACGCGATATCAGGACGTGTTTGAACTGCCAGGTTCACATCTTCGTTTATCTCGCTTGGTTTGATGAGCTTCAAATTAACTTCTATTGGTGTTTGTGCTGGTTTACAATCCTCCATACCGAAACGATTTAGAATATTTTTGGTGTATTCGCTTTGTACCAGAAATACTTGGTGCTTTTCTAAATTTTGATGAAATTGTAGTCCCAGACAAGTATTTACATTCCCCATATCTTTCATTTCAAAATCGTTTGTTAAAGCTGTTTTTAGCATTTCAATTTGTTGTTTATTATTAGACGCGATTAGCAAATCATCGACGTAGATTGTTACTAGCACTATGTCTCCATCATTATTGTCTACAAATAAACATGGGTCTTGTTTTGTTGCGTTTAAGCCTAAACTCTTTAATTTTTTAGTTAATTTCAAATACCAAGATAATCCTGATTGTCTGAGGCCATAAAGTGCCTTCTTTAATAAACATACTGGATCTTTACATTTATTAATTGTTTTCAACCATCGTTCTGCAGTGTTACGCACATGCTCGCTGGCTTTTTTGTTATTTGATCCAACTAGTTTGCCAGCTTTAATTTTCTTCAGAATATCAATCAAATGCTCTGGTACTTCCATATGAACGCTTTCTTCAAGCTCGCCGTTTAGGTAGGCTGTCACCACATCCATTTGGTGAATTTGCAAATCAAATTTTGCTGCAAGAGCCGACAACAGCCGAATTGATGTTGACCTAACAACCGGTGAAAAAGTGTGCTGAAAATCTTCACCAGGACGTTGTGCAAACCCTTTAGCTACGAGTCGCACCTTAGTCTTACCGTTAGGGGTACCATCATTTTTGGTACGAAATACAAGTCTATTTCCAATCACTTTTCGCGATTTTGGTCGTTCTATTATCTCCCATGTGTTGTTTTTTAGTTGAGCTATAAACTCATCCTCAAGCGCTTTGTACCATGATTCAGCAGAACTAGTTTTTAATGCATCTGCCATCGTTTCAGGATATTCAGACAAAAATGCCATTTCGCATTCTTCAAAAAGATCATTTTCATTATCGGAGGTATCTGACTCACCTTCGATATTTTCGTTTTTACTCTGTACTCTGCTGTATATCTTTTTAGGCCTCCCACGTGAATCACTTCGAATAATTTTTGGTCGACCTCTGCCACGTTGTGCACTCTCACCTCGATTATCACAAATTTCTTCAGCTTCTGATTCTTCGTCAGAATTTTTACTGACAATGTCATTTTCAAATTGTTTGATTTGAATTTTCGCGCACGGTTCGCTACTACATTGCACGAAAACACCACTTTTTTCATCATTAAACCCGTTTTTATCGACGAAAACTACGTCGCGGCTTATAACAACTTTTCGCTTCTCCGGAGACCATAATTTGTACGCTTTAGATTCATTAGAATAACCGATAAAAATATGTGCTTGTGATTTCGAGTCAAATTTGCCTCTTTTATTGTTTTTGTCTAAAACATATACCTTTGTACCAAACACTTGCATATGTATCACTGTGGGCTTTTTATTAGTCCATACTGTATATGGAATTTCACCGTTAAGAGCTTTTGTGGGACACCGATTTCGAATATAGCACGCCGTGTTAATGGCTTCGGCCCAAAAACTTTTTGGAGCACTAGCTTGCTGCAACATGCACCTGGCCATCTCGACCAATGTTCTGTTTTTGCGCTCGGCGATCCCATTTTGTTCGGGAGTGTGTGGAGCTGTTAACCGTCTTTTAATACCGTATTTTTTTAGATAAGCACTAAATTCACTGTTTATATATTCAGTACCGTTATCAGTTTGAAGATTTTTTATTTGCTTGCCGGTAAAATTTTCAACTGCATTTTTATACTGCTTAAATGCGCTGAAGGCTTCTGACTTTTTCTTTAAGAAAAACACTTCACAATAACGCGATTTATCATCAATAAAAATTATAAAATAGTTAGCGCCACCATTTGATGCATTTCGCATTGGCCCGCACACGTCACTGTGTACGATTTCTAACACATCACTTGTTCTGCATTCATTTCGTTTTGGAAAATTCAAACGTGTTTGTTTTTCGCTTATGCAAATTTCACAGACTGACATATTTTGGTTGGGGTTTATTTTTATTCCATGCACTAGATTGCTTTTTGATAAATCTTTCAAGTCTTTTTCATTTAAATGACCCATCTTTTGGTGCCAAACGTCAATTTCACTTGTACAGACCGCGCCTGCACTTTGCTGACTTTCATTTACGAAATACAAATTTCCTGATCTTTCTGCGCGACAAACGAGTTGGTTGTTTTTATTTATTACATCAGCTTCATTACGACGAAAACGTACCTCATAGCCTTTGTCAACAATTTTTGATACCGATAAAAGATTTGTGCGTAAATCTTCAACAAACATTACTTCATTTAAGTCAATTTTATCTTCGCGACCGTTTACGTTTACAAGCATTTGCATTTTACCGACACCCTGTATTTTTGTATTGTTTTTATTTGCCAAATTCAACACTTTTTCAGTTTTTTCTAAATTTGCAAAATTTTCCCTATCAGCACTCATATGTGACGTGCAGCCACTATCTAAGCACCATCGAGTTTCACTTTTGCATATTAACGCGTTTTCCGCACAATGAAAAGAGTTAATGTTTTCGACTGCATTTCTCGCACTATTATCGCTTTTTGTTTTGGTTTTGCAATTTCTAGCAAAATGACCAAATTTGCCGCATTTAAAACATCCCCTTTGTTTTCCTTTTGATTCGTTTGGATTTTCGCTTTGACAGTTGCTTGTGTTCTTTTCGTTGGGTTTTTTCCAGAAATTTTTCTTCTTATTTGCATACAACACGCTTTCGTCATCTTTTTCTTGTTTTGCTTTGCGCGATTCGGCTTCTTCCAATATTTTCACACGAAGGACTTCGGGACTTGGCAAATCATCACGTGTCTCCAATGCGCAACGGAAAGTTTCGAATGAATCGGGTAGACTGTACAAAAGTAGTATAGCCAACAGATCATCACCAATTGGGACATTTATTTCTTTCAATTTGTTTACTGCATCAAAAAAGTCGTTGATATGCTCGCGAACTTTTCCACCTGCTGGCATTTTGGCCAGTGCTACTCGCTTTAATAGTGATGCCTTTCTTGCATGTCCATGTGAAGAATATGTTCCAGCTAGTTTTTCCCACATTTCGTGCGAAGTCGTACATTCAGAAATCTGCCCGAGCTCCGATGAACTCACTGCAAGTAATATTTCTGCACATGCCTTTTGGTCACCGTTGTTCCATGCCGCTGTGTCACCACCAGTTGGGTATGGCTTACTTCCATCAACAAATGGCCATAAATCATTTTTAATAAGTATGGCTTTCATATGCAGCTTCCAAGTGTCGTAATTGTCCGCTCCAAGCGGCTCAATTCTAACAAAAGACGACATTTTCTGTCACACACGTTTTTCACGTTTTCATACACGTTTTTCGCGATTATTGAAAAATATGTCACTTGTTATGTGGCCTGGGCCCATAACCTATTAGAGATTTAAATAAATTAAGCACACAGTGGTTTTAAATTACTTTTGATTTATTGCTTATTGAATTTGATGGCAGTTATATTTTAACGACACGCACTTGTTTGAAAAACTAAAAAGCGAATGAATGAAGAATTAAGAATGAATGTTACAAGACGTCAAAAACAAGAAAGGCAAAGCGTTGCCATATAGCTTAAAAAACTAATTAAAGTACTTTATACTCTAACATACTTTACATTGAATTTGTCTTTTCAAGGATTAGATTCTTTTTAAAATATTCACATATTTTTCTCACAGGGAAAACTTAATTGTTAAATCAGAAACATATAGGTGTATTACATATCGTCACCTAAAATCTAAAAAACCGTAACATATTTAATTTTTTTTTTTGTTTTTTAGAAGCCAAAAACGTTTTAAAATGGAAAATATTTTAGATTTTGATTCTGCTGAACCTGAGCAGAATTGACAGCATCTGACAACGTTCCATCAGATTCTAGGGAACAATCTTCAGCAGATGGTGAATCATATTCATCTGGTGAATCTTCTTCAGATTCAGAGTTAGAACTTTGATCAATAACTTTATTGCTTTGAAGCCACCTTTTAACATAGTAACAAAAAATAGTTATTATTTGCAATAGGGTTTTCTAGAGTAAATTACTTACTGCTGCAAATTAATTCACATAATTCACATAATTCACATAAAACAAACAAATAACAAATTTATTGCTTTTTTTTTATTCTAAGCTGCGTCAAGTTATTAAATAAAATGCAATGAAATTGGCAACGACGAAGTTAACCACAAAACAAATTCTTTATATTGCGTTTTACAAGGTGGTCCAGAGATAAAAAATACAGGGTGTTTTTTTAGGGGTTTGTTTTTCGAATAGAGATAAAACTGGCATTTTGTGGTCAAATCTGGCAACTCTAATGTCATTTATGTTCAGTTTGGTTTGCCATTTCATCATGAACAGGTTGACAAAAGAACAACGCTTGCAAATGGGCCGAAAATGAGATTGATCTCGATGCTGATTTTCATCGCAAAATTTTGTTCAGTGATGAGGCTCATTTTTGGTTGAATGGCTACGTCAACAAGCAAAATTGCCGCATTTGGAGTGAAGAGAATCCACATGAGATCCTTGAGACGCCATTACATCCACAAAAACTGACTGTTTGGTGTGCTCTATGGGCTGGTGGAGTCATTGGGCCATACTTCTTCCGAAATAATGCTGGAGAGTCAGTTACCGTTAATGGAGACCGGTATAGAGCCATGATAACCGACTGTTTTGTTCCCGAATTGGATGGCATGAATGTGGATGAGTTGTGGTTCCAACAAGACGGCGCTACATGCCACACAGCGCACGTCACAATCGATTTATTGAAGGAAACATTCGATGAGCGCATAATTTCGCGGAATGGACCTGTCAATTGGCCACCAAGATCGTGTGATTTGACACCATTGGATTATTTTCTTTGGGGATATGTGAAGTCGCTCGTCTACGCCAACAAAACAGAAACGTTAGGGGACTTGGAGGCCAACATTCGTGGCGTTATTGCCGACATACGGCCCCATATGCTCGAAAAAGTGGTTGAAAATTGGATCTGTAGAATTGGCTTTATTCGAGCCAGCCGCGGCAGCCACATGCCCGAAATCATATTTAAACATTAATGGCATAAAATTATCCTTCCAATAAAGCCAAATTGATGGACATTAAATCGATTTTCTTGTGTTTTATCTCTATTCGAAAAACAAACCCCTAAAAAAAACACCCATTATAAAGTGTCTATAACCAGAAAATAATCATTTAGTAATCAAATAGTCATTTTTAATTGCAATTTTTGTTAATTTTGAAAGAAATTGGAATTCGAAAAATATTCCACTTTTTATGCTGCATATTTAAAAAAAAAAAATATGCTTACTGAAGATAAAATATGCCGAAGTGGAATATAATATTCCACTCTGGTCACACTGGCAGCAGTCGCAGTGAATTACGATGAGCATTCAATTGTTTGTTCTCTTATTCAAGCAAAAATTCTGTAAACAAGAATGTTAATAATGCATTCAAATTTTTCAAATAATTCGAGTAACTCGAGTTGATCGAAACAATTTAAGTGTTCCTACTTGGCGCGCTCGGTATTCGATTGAAAGTTTACAATGTTTTTACGGGAAAACGGTAAAAGATAAAAGTCAATTCTTTTGGGGTGAATAAATACATTAAAAAATTATTTGCAAAAAAATTATTAACTCATTTTTAACATTTTTTAGACATGAAACTTTAATTTTGAGTTATTTTTGGCGAAAAACATTATTTGAGGTTAACGATATCGGAAAGAGATAGTTACCATAATAACTAAAGTTTGGCAGCACCTAGAAGAAAAACTAGTAAGGAATGATCTTCGACTGGGCCGAAGTTAAAATACCCCACGGCCGAACCAAAGTCTATTCAAAGTCTTTAGCAGTCAATAAAATGGTTATTTGTTAAAAAATGTTCTTCATTTTCATGATCACAGGCAGACGGACAGACAGACAGACGGACAGACGGACAGGAGACAGACGGACATGGCTAAATCGACTCGGGTGGTGATGCTGATCCAGAATATATGTACTTTTTTATACCTTAAAAAAAAAATCAAATAACGTCAACAACCACTTCAAAAATTCTGAAAGAAATTTGTTTGTATTCCTTTAATGTTAGTTAATATATGTGAAAAATTTGAAAACGATATCTTTTTTTTCTTTTATGAAAAAAAAAATCCCGAAAAAATTTTATTTTTTAAAAAATTTGTAACCTATATGTCCCCTTAATATAAAATTTATTTTATAATTCTCCTAGTTTACCATTATTACAAATGTGTATTCGTGTCATTTTTGTTCGAAAAAAATCATTAAAACCATTTAAAACAGTTCAACAAATTATATGGTCTCTGCTTTAGAAATTTCCATCAAACCACTCGAGTCATTCGATTGTGTCGTTATAACTCATTGTAAATTATCAACAAAATTAAACCTTGCTGAATACTGGGACACGAACATGTCTCATTCGTTCCATCGTTTCTCAGTACAATAATGATTCAAACCACAAAGGCCCGCACAACGTTTACCGAGTTGTGCTTAATTTTATTCGTGGATTGTGCGAATTCTGCGAAATCAACGAATTTGCTGCTCTCATGCTCTACGGAATTAATGTCTCTTTTTCATTTATTCTTTACTTTTCATCGCGACAGAATTGAATGAGTTTATGTTGTCAATTTTGGTGAATGTCTCATGGGTAGCTTTTTTTGCATTCATGCAGATCATATTAGTTACCAGTTTTGTGGGAAATTTCCCATTTGTGGGATATTTTAATTGCTGTGGGATGTGGGAATTCCCATGAGATTTTTTAATTCAATGAGGGATTTTTTAAGTTTTGTGGGATTTTTTTTTTCCAGTACATTTTTTCAAATTTTTCAAATATCTCCTATGAAATAGATATTAGGATATTAGGATAACTATGCAAATACAGTATACGTAATAATTTTGAGAACCTAGATTTAGGAGCATTAGTTTTAATAGAATTAGAAACGAAAAAGTAGAATGTCGATATTGCCTCTGCTATCTTATTAACTGCATTAATTTTTTGAAAGAATCTGCCAAAGAGCTATTAAAAAGATTTCCTGTAGAAAAAATGGAAATGTGGAAACACATTACTGTTTTAGATCCGAAAAAAGTAAGAACAGGGTCAATAATACCATTAGTGCGGCTGGTTCCGCACATTATTACTTTTGATAAAATTAATAAGATTCACTTGGAATTTAGAAAAATTAAGAATTTAGGCATAGATTTTAACTTGTCATTTTCAGAATTTTGGAACTCGGTTCTTAATCAAAATGATGACAAAAATAAATATATTTTCCCTGAAATGAGGAAACTAGTTATTTATGTGGCAAGTCTTCCACACTCATCTGCAAATGTAGAGAGAATATTTTGTCAATTCAATTAAAATAAAAAAAAATTAGAAACACTCTCTACAGAAATGCTTTCAGGAATTCAGCATGCTAAGCGGCTTACTGAAAATAAAATTAGCTATCAGGCTGTTTTTAACAAAACGCATTACAATTTGTTTACAACAAAAATGTATGAAAGTCAAGACAGTCAAGACGGATAGAATTAATAAAATTTTGCTTCAAAAATCTGAATTTTAAATTAATTTATTTATGAACTACTATTCATAACTAGTGTATTATACTAGTGAACTATTTTAAGTTTTTATTTTTTAGGCAAATTTAAGAAAAAACAGCAACATTTTTGCTTTCCGTTATATTTAGTATACTTAAGAAAATTTAACTGATTTCTTTTGATACAAATTTTTAATTTTAATTAAATATTAAATAACAAAATTAATGTTTTTCCTTGAATTTACTTATTTATTTTACATTTTAATATAAATAATTTCAATTATAATATTATATACAAATATATAATATAATTATTATATTATATAATAATATAAATAATAAATTTAATAATATATGTATGTGAATTTTTGTTTTTTTAATATTCGCTGAAATTTTTTTGAATGTTCATTAAAAATTTAAACTTTTGGTCTCAATGTTAACAATTGGTTTATTGCTTATAAATAAAATTTTGTATATTTTATTTTCTGTTTTTTATTTACTTTAATTTTTAAAAAAGTAATCTAGCTTAAAAACATCTATAGAGATGTTCTCAATACATGTTTTATAACTTTATTCACTGATATGTACTTTTTTAAAATTTCCCATTTGTGGGATTTTTTAATGGCTGTGGGATTTTTTGTGGGATATTTAATTGCTGTGGGAATTTTTTAGTAAAAATATCCCACGTGGGAGTTTTTTTTATTTTCTGTGGGAAAAAGAGAATTTGTATGGGAATATTAGTTGGCAACTATGATGCAGATGTTTATTGTACAAACATAGTTTTATCAGTCTGTTTTGTGCTTTGGAAAGATCTGGGACATTTAATTTTAATAAGAAGGTTGAAGAATATTTATAAGTAAGTCCAATTTATAATAATAATATAATATATTTTTTGACAGAAGATGTTTTCCCAAGCAACTCTCAATGCTACCTTGTATTATTATACCATGATGCATGATGCAACATGGCTTTTGCCGATCACTGATTTAAACCCATGGTATAATAATACAAGGTAGCATTGACAGTTGCTTGGGAAAACATCTCCTGTCAAAAAATATACTCAAAAAGAGAGCGCACACAATCGGCCATCGAAAACACAAACAATGTTGAAAACGTAGAAGTGAAAAAAACAACAACTTCAGCAGCTGCAAATGCATTTTCACAAACAGCTGTTTTTGACAGGAGATGTTTTCTTGTAGAGGAGAAAATAAGCAGTTGTCAATGCTACCTTGTATTATTATACCATGGGTTTAAATCATCAATCAAGCAAGTCATTCAATACATTTTGTGTGATTTTTTTGCGAATTGCCCACAACTTTAAAGCTTTGCACTTTGTGGTACTTGAATGACTTGCTTCATCATCATCATGCAAATCTACCTCCTCCAAACCTACCGGATCAACAAATTCCACCCCATCCACAAAATCAACTGTCACCGCTTCCACCATTTCGTCTCTTTCACATTCAAATAAATAAAAAATAAATAAATAACTGGCCATTTCAGCCCTTGAAAGGACTTTGACCTAGCTTCTTATGGTCAATTGTGTTGTGCGTGTTATTAAGTTTGTACACAATTGACCGAGAAAGGGACCTACATGTTTAACGCCGACTCCGAACGGCGATGAACGTAATGTTCTTATTCTCAAGAAGCTTTACATGGCATTTGATTACTCTCTGAGGTTTGCCATTATCTGCAGAGAGGTGGCGGCCGTACAGAAAAATTATTTTAATTCAAATACTTTTCTGTCGCTGCTGGGGTTCGAACCTGGGTCTCCAAAGTTCGTTGACATAGCGGCCACGCACTTTAACCAACTACGCCACGGTCGCCACACTTCTCTTTCACATTCACTTTTATTATATTCCGGAGCAGTAAAAGACTCGTCCAGTCGTCTAAATTTGTTGACACTGGTCCGGAATTTTTTATATTCTAAACTCATTTTATTTGCAAAAGTTTTTTTATTCATATTTCCTTTTAATATTTTTTTTATTGAAATTTTATGTTTTCTGTTATTTTTTTTTAATTTTATATACACAAAGCTCTTTAATTCTGATTATTATATTTATTACTAGCGATACCCGGCGCGCGTTGCTGCACCCGGCAAATATATTGGAAATAATAAGGACATTCAAAACTTTTATTAGTCCATTAGTCTGACACCACGCTCATGTTCCACTGCCCGTTACAGTTTCCCAGTAGCAGAACATCACTCCCAGGTGACAATTACATTATGAGTTTTAATGTCCTGTGATTTTCGCTTCCATAGCTATTCTGTATAGAGAATCGGGCCACACACCCTTTTCCAATGCACATACCAGTTTTCTAGTAGAAAGACTTTGGCAATTAGTAACTCCATACTGAGTTTTATTGTCATGCGACGTTTAGTTCCAAAGCTATTCAATATCAAAAATTTGACTTGTGTGGTCCAAGCCATAACCCCTTTTCCTATGCCCGTCCCAGTTCTCTTGTTTTTTTATAAAAAAACTTATTGAATCACACAATGTCAATACTATAAAGTAAAAAGTCAGCCGTTTGTTCCTTTTGTTCATTTATAAATTACAGGAAAACCACCGTCAAAACATGTGTAGAAAAGTTGCATGCAGCGAAACAAATAAACATACGTACATTAGAGTGGAACGAATTTTTAACCTCATGGGCTTCATATATTTTTGAAAACTACGAGTAAAAGAATAAATTTCTGCATCTTTAGTTTTTTTCTGCGACATAACTTTTGACTGCGCCCGAGGGTTTACATATTTCATGCCAGAATTTTTTTTTTTTTTTCCTGAAATCTAAAGTTTAGTTTGAAAATAAGTTCCTAATTTTTTGATGCAAACCTCTTCATTAACGCATAAATGATAACTTGTCAAGAGTTCCCTATGATACCATGAATGCGCTAGAAGATATTCAGGATCAAAGATAACCGAAATCGGTTATTCGCTTATATTTCCGCTCCTCTTTGTAGGGCAGAAAATATGCTCAGAACAAAATTGTAGATCAGACAATTCTCTACAAATTAACAGCCCTTAACAGTTTTAACATAAAACAAACAGTTTTCACGCTATACAACTAGATACAGTGACTCAAAAAATTGATCGCATGTGTGTAAGCAGTGCGTGTAGCAGTAGATTGTGTACAAATTATTAAAGCCACTACTGTAAAAGTAACGGTTATTAATTTTGTTATATTATTATTCTCATTTGGCAGTAATATATTTAAAAAATTTCAGTGCTTATTTAAGTGTTGGACTGGAAACACTAAAAGTTCATTCGATCAATTTTTTGAGTTTGCTAAAAAATAATAAAAGAATAACCAAACTTCGAAACTATTTTATTGAATGTGGTCATTAAATTTGATTTTAGTGAGACTTGTTTATTTAAGGTAAAACTAAACTAGTTTTTAAGTTTGTAACTACAAAATGTAATTATTTGAAAAATCTTTCAGATTTAAGCAATATCACCTGAAAAGTTTAAGCAAATTAAACATATCTTGCGTGAGGGTGTTTCTCATAGGCAAATTTCTCGATCTGTAAAGTGCTCCATTTCAACAGTTAGCAAAGTTCGCGCTCAATGTGAAAATTTGACGATTAAGAACTGCGCTGGACGAAAACCCATTATATCAAATTTATTAAGGCGTCGAATAATACATCAAATTACACATGGGGTACACGATAATGCTGTTGAAATAAATAAATGCTTGAAAATAAATTACGTCATTCATGTTTTGGACGAAACAATTAGAAATCTTCTAGGAAAAAATGGTTTTAAAGGTCGCTTTGAGGTAAAGAAACCCTTATTGTCTAATCGCTATAAGAAATTGCGCCTCAATTTTGCCCGTAAGTACAAAAGTTACAGCATTGACGATTGGAACAAGGTTATATGGTCCGATGAAACTAAAATTAACTAATATGGGTCTGATGGGAGGCAGTGGACTTAGAGAAAAAAAGGTGGAAAATTATCCAGTAGACATGTTCAGCCAACAGAGAAATTTGGAGGAGGCTCAATAATGCTGTGGGGGTGTATGACTTTGATGGAAATTGTAAAGTGTCATAAAATTACAGGAAAAATTACAGCACAGGACTATATTAATATTTTAAAAGCAAACCTTTTCCAAAATTTGGATATGTTGGGAGTTGTTTTGGAGGAATCGATTTTCCAGCAAGACAACGACCCAAAACATACGGCTAGAATAACAAAAATGTGGTTCCAGGAAAATTCTATAAACGTCTTGGACTGGCCACCGCAATCACCTGATTTAAATCCGATTGAGCACTTGTGGTGGAGCTTAAACGCGGATTGAGGGATGGTGAATGTGCGCCACGAACACTCGATGATATCTGGCAAAAAGTCCAGATAAAATGGAATGTACTGTCACACGATTTATGCAAAAATTTGGTGGAAACCATGCCACGAAGAATAAATGCTGTTTTGAAAGCACGCGGAGGCTACACAAAATATTAACTTTTAAACTCAAATAATTGATCGAATATGTTTAATTAATTTTTCTAATTTATTTTACTACAAATTTTGAAAAATTAAAAAAATAATGTGTTTTTTTATTTAAGAAAAATTAAGTTTGTAAAAATATATAATCTTTTCATAATCCATTTTTTCGTTTTCCTGTAATATTTGTTTTGTAAGAAATTCCTGAACATGCGATCAATTTTTTGAGTCACTGTATGTTTGAATAACGCAGAGTAGAAATTTCAAATTAACTTTGAGCAAAGCGGAGATATAAGCAAATGACCGATTTCGGTGATCTTTGAACCTGCATATCTTCTAGAGCATACATGGCAAATTGTTATTAATGAGTAAATGAAGAGGTTTGCATCAAAAAAATTAGCTCTTAATTTTTTTGGATTTCAGGAAAAAGAAGTCTGACAATGAAATATATATGTATGTAAACCCTTGGGCGCAGTCAAAAGTTATGTCGCAAAAAAAAACTAAAGATGCAAAAATTAATTTTTTTTAAGCGTAGTTTTCAAAAATATATGAAGCCCATGAAGATTTTTTGCTTCCATACATTTCGTTCCACTCTAACGTACATACATACATACATACATACATACATACACCAAGTCGGATTGATTCTCATTCTCATAAAAAAATCCTCAACATGTGTCAACCAACACGAATAAATAAAATACCACACTTTTGTGCAAGAACATCACTTCCTTATATCTTAGTTTTTTGGTTTCTACCCTACATTAATTGGTAGAAAAAACCAAGCTTTCTACTTTTCAAGTCTGTTTTTAAAGGCTAAGTCGCAAAGGCGCGTTAGGTCGGTCGCTCTTTGACCGTACTTTGATCGTACTTTGGTCAACTTTACGGGATGAACTGTCAAAAAGCCCGACCTTATAATTTTGAAATCATACCCTACAAGAAATGGGTAACCGAAACTCTAACACAATCATATAAATTTGTCTCTTTACAACCACATTCTCATACTCGTTTCAGTGTCAAAATTTGTGAAACAAGGAAAAAATATGAATATTTTAGCCAATGCATGTAGAGAAAGGGAAAAGGTATCATCATTGAAAAGTATGTCAAATTTTTGCCTTTAAAAGAAACAAAATAGTTTCAGAGCTTTGATAGTTAAAAATTATAATATCTATCTATATCTATATCTATACTATTATATAAAATGAAAATGAAAATTTTTTGTGTCCACAAAACTCCAAAAGTACTGGTCAGATTTTTTTGAAATAAGTTTTAAAATATCACATTTGTGCTACAAAAGGTTCATTGGTTATTTTCTTTACGAAATTTCAATAATAAGTATCTTAAATTAAAGTGTTAAGTTTTTTAAAAAATCATCCATCATGCCATGCGTTGCTTGATCGTTAGCTTTTCTTGCGTTTGTGCTGCGAGAGCCTCAATAAACTGCATGTTGCTCTCTACTATACTCTTTTTGTTCTCAGCAAGCACAAAACAACCAAACAAATACATATGCATACATACTTTGCTGCGCTTAAAGCTAATTGGATCGAAGTACATTCTAATATGTTTATAGTAGTTTTGATGTGGAGAATTAATCTAACACAGTTTTGTTTAGCACCTTTAGCATGTTGAGGATTTTTTTGATGAGAATGAGATTCAATCCGACTTGATGTATGTATGTATGTATGTAATGTATGTACGTATGTTTATTTGTTTCGCTGCATGCAACTTTTCTACACATGTTTTGACGGTGGTTTTCCTGTAATTTATAAATGAACAAAAGGAACAAACGGCTGACTTTTTACTTTATAGTATTGACATTGTGTGATTCAATAAGTTTTTTTATAAAAAAACAAGAGAACTGGGACGGGCATAGGAAAAGGGGTTATGGCTTGGACCACACAAGTCAAATTTTTGATATTGAATAGCTTTGGAACTAAACGTCGCATGACAATAAAACTCAGTATGGAGTTACTAATTGCCAAAGTCTTTCTACTAGAAAACTGGTATGTGCATTGGAAAAGGGTGTGTGGCCCGATTCTCTATACAGAATAGCTATGGAAGCGAAAATCACAGGACATTAAAACTCATAATGGAATTGTCACCTGGGAGTGATATTCTGCTACTGGGAAACTGTAACGGGCAGTGGAACATGAGCGTGGTGTCAGACTAATGGATTAATAAAAATTTTGAATTTACTTATTATTTCCAATATACTTGCCGGATGCAGCAACTCGCTCCGAGTATCGCTAGTTAATTATATAATATAAAAATAATTATATTATTAAAAATTAATGATTTCTAAATATATGATCATATAGTTTTGTAAAACATACACAAGGCATTATTACCAAAGAAATATTTTAAATTTATTTAAAATTTTATTGTATTTCCACACCACCTTTGAGGTATACAATTTGGTATGTTACCGATTTTTTTTGGGGTGTTCGGTTCCCCAGTAGGCATATTTCACCCGAAAACAAAGAAAAATTAGTAAATAATTTATTTTTAAGAATAATCATGCTGTATAAACAATTTATCATTATGAAATTCAGTAATTGTAGAATGCATGCATAAATTAATTTAATAATAACAATTGTAAATAATTATAAAATAATAAAAAGAAATAAATGTTAAATTTAAATTAAATTTTTTTAAAAGTCCTTAAAATGAATAGTTTTGTGCAATTTTTGCCTAATTGTTGACTTTGTTCCTAACACATGCTATTATACCTATAAACCCTGTCTTTCTACGGCTGTTCACTACTAAAGGACCATTTAGAATACGAAGCTGAGTAATATATGACACAAAATCTTTTTCAAATAAAAGTAAGGAACCTATATTTGCATTGCAAAGTGCTTTTTCGAAACCAAATTTATACATGTTCCTACTATTTAAAATGTCAAATACAGTCAACCCTCCTATAACGCGGTACTCTCAGAACGCGGTTTCCATATAACGCGGAGCTGAAATTGCGACAGTCCTCCTATAACGCGGTACTCTTACAGCGCGGTTTCCGTTCAAAAACGTCCCATCAGTTCTTTCCGTGCAACCAATGCATGATTTTAACTGGATATGTTTATATAAAAATTCAAGCTTATCTCTTAGCCGTTTACGGCATCGGTTTCAGTCGTCTCAGAGCTCTTTCACAGTACGTCTCGTTGGTGACCAATTCTTTCTAAAATTTTATCTGCACCGTCCATTCGTTTAGCTTTTTGCTGCTCAATTTGTGGTTTATAATTGGACAACATTACACAATACTGTAAGTAATATTCTTCATTTGTTCTAATATAATAATAATAAAGTAATTATTAACCCTAGATTTGCATCATGTCAAACACAAAAAAAAACAAGGAAAGGATTAAAAAGAAAGTTTATATCGCTTGAAGATAAAATCCAAATTTTAAATCGTTTAGAAGGCGGGGAAAAAATATCGTCTGTTGCAAAATCAACAAATTTATTTATTTATTTATTCACCAAGCAAGGTATCCTTAATTTAACTTAAATTTAACTTAAATTACATGACATTATAAAAGGGAAAGCGAGCAAGGTTAAGGGCAATGAGGCAAGATTTTGGGGATGTTTGAAGATGCTTGTTAGCCTCTGTAAGCTTTTTATTTTTATTAATTTTTAGTGTTTTTTTTCACTTTTTTTTTTTTTTTTTTTTTTTTTTTTTTTATGTTCAGTGATAACCCACCCCCCATATAGAGGGGCTTTATAAAACCGAGTTGCTTACTGGCCCGAGACACAATTTTATCGTAATGTAGATTGAATCGCAACTTATTGTCCAATACTACTCCAAGATCAACGATATGATTGACTCTATTAAATTCAATACTATTGAGAAAGTAACTGTTACTTGCTACTACATTTTTACGGGAGAAGGTTATTACGTAGCATTTATTGACATTTAGATAAAGCTTATTTTGATTGCACCAGTGCTGTAGAGAACAGTTTCAACTGTACATAAGTGGGTTACATCTGTTTCCGATTTAATAACATAGTACATTTTTAGGTCGTCTGCATACATTAGATGTGGGATATCGCGTAGTTTATCAGATAGGTCTGAGATAAAAATATTAAAGAGGAGTGGACCAAGGTACCTTGTGGTACGCCGGATGTGACCAAAATCTTTTTAGATAAGGTGCCTTGAAACTTTACGAATTGGGACCTGCCATGCAGATAGGACTTCAGCCAGTTGAGCAATGATCCTGAGATACCAAACTTTTCAATTTTGGAAGCCAAAATATCATGATCAACACGGTCAAAGGCTTTACTGAAGTCAGTGTAGACTGCATCTATTTGATGTCCTTTTTCCATTTTATTTAAAACATCAGAGATCATAGTCATACGATTTGTGGTAGTTGATCTTCCTTTACATGTTGCTGTTCATTGAGTAGAGGATTTATAATACTTGTAAGTTTTTCACACATAATTTTTTCGAACAATTTTGGGATAGCCGATAATATAGCAATACCCCTATAATTTTCAACCGATCTTTTGTCGCCATTTTTATATATCGGTGTGAGGTGTGATGTTTTCCAATACGACGGAAAAGCTCCATGGGACAGAGATTTATTGAAGATTATACATAAGGGTATGGTCAGTGAGTCTAAACATTGGACTAGAAAGCATGTGGGTATAAGGTCAGGGCCTGGTCCTTTATTTGGATCAAGTTCCTTAATTGCTTTGGATATCTCTTGTCGCGTAAGTTGAATATGACTAATTTTAGGTGGTATATTTGAATAGAGAGGGGTATTGTTAGTGTTGTTTATTGGTACACAGAAAGCCTCTTTAAAATGGTCTGCGTATAGATTGCAAATCTCTTGTATATTCGAAGAAACAACGTTACCTTTAAACATGGATGTAGGATATCCGTCAGACTTACGCTTAACGTTCACGTAGTCAAAAAATTTTTTGGGTTCTTCAACAATTCTTTCACCAATAAGATTGATATAAAATTGGTAAGCTTCTTTTGACTTTATAGAGAAAATTTTAGCCAATTCCTCATATCTCATCTTCACTTCTTCTCTTACAGTTGATGCAGTTTTCATGATTTTGTAAACTTATTTC
The DNA here is from genome assembly GCA_943735915.1 of Pherbina coryleti. Lineage (NCBI taxonomy): Eukaryota > Metazoa > Arthropoda > Insecta > Diptera > Sciomyzidae > Pherbina > Pherbina coryleti. The sequence goes on along the minus strand of OX030950.1, from coordinate 71,378,581 downwards.
TTTGATTTCTTAGGTGTCTGAGATTCTGATCTAGCCATGTTTCCGAAAGTTTATTTTTTTTCATTGTTTTTGGGACATGTCTATCAATAATTGTAAGCACGCGTTGATAGAAGAGTGAAACTGCATTTTCGAGACCCACGCTGATAAATCACTCCAGTCGAAAATATTAAGACCGATTTTAATGCTATCGTAATCAGCATTGAGAAAATCATATACAATTGAGCTATTAAATGAGTGGGTAAATGTTATATTTTCGGTGAACAGTTCTATAGTTACGGCTGTGTGGTGCATACTGTTAGAGAATAAGTGTTCAGCTTCGCTAGTTGTAGCAACGTTTATTTCATAATAGGCATTAGTGAAAACTAAGTCTAGCCATCTGCCATTCTGGTTTGGAGTCATATTTACTTGCTGTAAGTCGTTGCCATATAAGGCACTAATTAAAGTAAAATCAATCGAGTTAGAGAGGTCTACCGGGAGAAGATAGTTGTCATTGCTAGAAAATCATTCCTTTGTCGCTAGTAAAGGATGGTTTGAAAAACTAAAAAAAAAGGTATACATACATTGCACAATATTGCGTTTCAAGGAGAACAGGCCTCAGCAGATGCTGAGGCTGCCGAAAATTATGAGCTGGAACTAGCTAGAATTATCAATGAAGGAGGTTATTCACCTGATCAGATTTTTAACGCCGATGAGACGGCATTATATTGGGAAAAACTACCATCTAGGACCTTCATTTCGAAAAATCAAAGGCGTGCTCAGGGATTCAAACCTTCAAAAGAACGCATCATCCTTCATGTGTGCAGCAATCTGATGAGGGAGCCTGATGATAAAACCAATGATAATAAATCGTTCTTCAACTCCCCATGTAATGAAAAACATTCATAAGACCCAATTGCCTGTATTCTGGCGATCTAATAAGAAAGCTTGGATGACTCAAGATTTATTTAAGGATTTGTTTTATCTCGGCAGTGGAAACCTATACGATGGAAAAAAATTTGTATTTCAAAGTTTTATTGGTTCTTGATAACGCTGGTTGCCACAACATAGAACTGAATCATCCAAATGTGAAAATTGTCTTCCTTCCCCCTAACTGCACGTCATTAATACAACCTTTGAACCAAGGAGTCATTCAAGCTTTAAAAATGTACTACACACGCCAACTTTTCCAAACAATTTTCGACAGATTAGAAGATAGTGAAAATAAAACTCTTACTCAAGTGTGGATGAAATTTTCTATTTTAGATTGTATTAGAACCGTGTCATCAGCTTGTGCGGAAATTAAACCATCAACGCTTAATGCGTGTTGGAAACCTCTTTTACCTCAAATGGTTCAAGCAATACAAGATGATTCTACAATTTCACTCCCAGTAACAGAAATAGTAAACATTGCTACTCGTTTAAGCGATGAAGAATTTGCAATAAACTATCAGGATGTAAGAGAGCTAGTACTCGGAGAAAAAAAACTTTAGATGAGGAAGAACTGATGGAATTAATTGATGCACCCACCTCAAATGCATTGGTAAATGAAAATAAGGAAAACGAATGGGTGCCAAATCTCGATTTACAAGATGTGAAAAAAAGGGCTAAATTTGGGTAAAGAATTAGAACTTCATTTCATTCAAACTGATCAGTCAACGGTGCGCAGCGCAAAGTGAAAAAAAAAGTTAAGAAATTGCTTAGCTCCCTATAGAGAAGTTTTAGTGGAGCTAGAAAAAAAGCTACAATAGAAAACCAATGCGAAGATGAACCAAGTAAGGAAGACATTTTGGCCATTAAAAGAAGACGAGTTAGGCAACTCATATCTGACAGCGAGGATGAGTGTTGCGAGATTACATAATTTTACAAAAGTCTTTCTTGTTTTTGTTGGAAAACAGTTTTTTAGTTTAGTTTTTGTTTAATTTTTTTTTATCATTTCCTGATATGAACTCTTGAATTCAATAAAAATAATTTATTATTTATCTTGTCTTTTGTATTTATTGGTCTCCATATAACGCGGTATGAATGATATGATTTGTACTAATTCTAAATTTCTTATAGCGCGGTTTCCATACAACGCGGTAGACAGTTTCCATAGAACTCGCTACGAATTAGTCTGGTTTGTACGGTTAAGTCCGAGTTTCTTATAGCGCGCTTTCCATATAACGCGGTACGCACTCACCGAGTTATAAGAGGGTTGACCGTACATTGTTCATGTACCTAATGAACTTTACTGTAACCTCACTACCTTGAAAATCTGGCAACAGCAGTACTTCCCTACAACAATTTTATGCATCTGCTACAGATTTACTTAGAGCTTGCACAGCAAGCCTAACCTTCATTTTTTGATTAAAAAAATAAACATGTGCTCTTTTCAACTTATTCCCTAAATGTAGTTGCTCTATTTCCTGTAAATCTACTAGTTTTTGAAGATACTGCCATTTTATTAAATTATTTTCTGAGTCTCTAAACTGTCCTACCTCAGCATAAAAATTCCTAATGAGTTTTACCATATGACAGGGGTCCGGTAAAATATAAAATCTACTAGACAAGGACAAAATCTAAACTAAAAGCACTTTCCGTACTAAAATCTGACACATCAGCTCCTAACAACCTAGCAGCAGTAAAATTAACTGCAGCCCCATCAAATGTTACCCCAACTACCTCTGCTCCTGTGGCTAAAATATTTTCTAAACAATGCTTAATTAAATTTACCTTTTGATTTGCGTCAAGTGACGTGATGGGAAAATATCCTACAGGGATTTTCCAACTTCCATTGACGCACACAACCATGAATACCGGAATTTGGGTTGCTTCTGTGCTGCTGCAATCGCCATCTCCAATATAAGTATATCCAATAGATCCCTTGCTGCTCCAATCTATGTGCCTAAAAATGAAAATTTGCAATGTTAAATATAAAATAACAATCAATTATCTTTCAATTCCTTACTTTCGAATAGCCATCTCATCAAAAATTAAATTTAATATTATTTTCTCCACTTTGATTCGTGCTTCTTCGACAGCGGCACTAATTGCATTAAACGATTCTGTCGTAAAGCCTGGACAACAATCAATGCCCTCGTACCACTTGGCAAGCGTACGATAGTGCGGCAAACAGTTGTCGAAATTTTGTCGAACAAAATCGTATGCTTTAGGCGACAAGAAGTTTAAATTTAACCCAAAAGATCTAATAGCTGGGTGGTACATCCTTGCGTTTGACATGCCTTTTATTTTTCTTAGCTTTCTTTGAAACAGATCTGCGTTCATGTCTCCATTGGAGACTCTCCAAGATAGGTCAGTATATCTGCAGTCTCTTCATTAATTAAATTTTTTTTCTTTATTTCCGACGCAATTTCCTTTAAAGAGGCAATTCTTTTTGCTTTATGTCAAACTTTCTGATTTAAAGTTTTAATTTTTTTATTCTTTTCAAGAACTTTTTGCCTTAGCACTCTAAGCTTATCTTTTACTATTTTTGGCCATGTCATCGCTTGATTCCATAGCCTTTTTCATCGATACTTTTTTTATTTCCTTTCGTGCTACGTTTCCTACGTTGTATTGTTTCGGAAGTAATGTCAAAATTGCGTCTCGAGGTGGCGCAATTTGTATATTTGACAATACTTGCACATTTTCTTTGTCATAGTGCCCCTCTTCTGTGACAAGTTCACAACTGCAGGTAGGTAGCGACACGATTTTTCTATATAAAATTTTGTTTACACAGTATTATGTTTACTAATTTATGCTTCTTTATTTTAAATAATAGCAAAATTAATACTTACACTTCGTCACAGACATCAATATATGGTACTGCTGACACGGACTCGACCATGAATTGCCGATGAAATCATTTTCAAAAAAATGTTTCCAGCAAACACGCTATCCCTCATTTATAAATTCCGGTTCCAACCCTAAGGAACGAATCCATTTCAATTTAAGGTTCCGAATATGCGGAAATCTGAAAAGAGATTATCAAAATGTATTATAATTGATTAACAATGCTGAACACAAAAGCGCCCCAAAAATGTATTCAGCTGTGAAAAATGAATGCGCCCCAGAAGCAGTGTTTGTATATTGACAGATGTAGGTGCACCAAATTGGCGCGAAATCAACAATCAGAAATATATAAATTTATAATAAAAATAGGTTTAAAAAGCGTCTTTAGAATATAAATAGAGCTAAAAATATCAAACCAGTGTGGGTTAACTTACCTGTGAAATGAAATCGCATTGTTTTTTAACCTCCGGGAACTTGTACAATTTTTCACCACACAACGCATGTTGCAATTATATTTTTCTTTAAATACAAAGCAATGAAAATCGCTTTTAATTTTTTTCACTGTTGTGCAAACTTCCAATTAGGTTTAAGTGAACTCAAAAATGTCAAAAACACTCTCTGTCTCGCTCGCTCAATTTACAAAACATACCACAGTTCACGTACACTGTATGTGTGGCCAACACCATTTCCTTATATTTCCTTAATTCTTTAGTAGAAACAAAATTGAATCAAGTCTGACTTATGATTCGTTTTTCAGAAGCAAGTCGTGGCTTGTAGGGTAGAAACATATCAAGTTTCTACAAGTCAAGTCGAAACTTGATTATTTTCAAGTTACTTGATTTTCAATTGACTTGTTGCAGATCTCTTCTGTTGGGGATCTTCGGAAGGCTCCCAGTGACAGTCTAGCAGCTGAGTGGTATAAAGATGAGAGTTTGTTTAGATTCCTTATCGATGTTGTCCCATATATCGGAAAGGCTTAGTCTATTTCTGAAAGAATTGTGGCTCTTACAATATTTATTAGCGAATTTGTATTACGTTCAAGCTTTATGTTACTCAGACATTTAATTATATTAAGTCTATTATAAAGAGAGCTGATTAAATAATTAATATGCTCATTCCATGTATAATTTTTACTTAATACTAAGCTTAAGATTTTTAGTTTATTTACATTATTTACAATAAATTCGTTTATATGTATATCAAAATTATCGCAATTATGTTTCTTACATATATGGAGATGCCTGGTTTTTTCTTCTGATATTATTGTGCCGCTTAGCTGGCACCAATAGAATATTTTTTGATAAAGTATTTCTATCTGGTCTTTGAATTTTGTAATATTATTTACTTTAGCGAAAATGTACAAGTCATCTGCATATCTCAAGTGCTTGAAGTATTTATGTTCATCAATTAAACGACTAAGTTTGTCGAAGGCTATGATAAACAGGGTAAATGATAATGGTGATCCCTGGGGATCCCGTTCTCAAGAGGCCATGGATACTTATATAACTGTCAGTAACTTAAAAGTATTTACTTAACCTTAGACCCGTTTACATGTTTTACAACTTAATCCCGTTTATCTGGGTCATATTGACCCGTAGTGTATTTTGTATGGAAATTTTCTATTTTTCAATGAGATAAAATTAAAAAGTGCTATTATTTCATGAAGTATTAATTTTAATATTTGTTTTTTTTTTAATATATGTTTGCACAAAACATTTGCAATTTACATAAGATTTATAACGGATTGATAAATCCGATTCGATTGAGCTGCATTTGATGTGCTAAGCATTGATGCATCTGCCCCATCATTATCATCGTTATCTTCCAATATATCAGGTTCTTTGTATTTGTGAAGGTAACACGATTAATATGCACTTATATGCTTCGCATCTACGTCGTGGTGTCTTATTCTAGTAAAAACAGTGAATGAAACAAGAATGAACAATTTTCATTTCAAATCGAAATTTTTATTTATTTTTTACCTAAACTTGTGGCATTCGAAGCGATTTTGTAAGGCGTTTTAGCTTCATACCAATCAAACTCAAAGCAATCCTTAGGCCGTGGGCTTTCCGGAAACTTTTCACTAGGATGACGAAATTTTGACAGTCTGAATGAGAATATTTGGCAGATGTGAGGTGAATACGACTGTCGAAAATTCATGTAGCACCAGGGCTATTGTAAATTTTAACAATCGGAAAGAGAATTTTTGGTACAAGCAAAAATAGAAAAAAAACACTTGTAAGTTCGTGAGTCGTAAAATAAAATAAAATAAATAACTGGCCATTTCAGCCCTTGAAAGGACTTTGACCTAGCTTCTTATGATCAATTGTGTTGTGCGTGTTATTAAGTTTGTACACAATTGACCAAGAACCGGACCTACATGCTTAACGCCGACTCCGAACGGCGATGAACGGAATGTTCTCGTTCTCAAGAAGCCTTACATGGCATTTTGATTACTCTCTGAGGTTTGCCATTGTCTGCAGAGAGGTGGCGGCCGTACAGAAAAATTATTTTAATTCAAATAATTTTCTGTCGCTGCTGGGGTTCGAACCTGGGTCTCCAGGTTCTTTGACATAGAGGCCACGCACTTTAACCAACTACGCCACGGACGCCACGTGAGTCGTAAAGAAGTTCAAAATTTTGTTCTTTCGACAGCATATCAATCAGAAGTGGAAATTATTTGCGTAAAATTCTGTTCATTTTCAGTATTATTACCAATTTTGCAAATAAAATTAAATTCTTGCGCTAATACACTATCGAACTCCAAAACCATAAAAATTTCTAGTTGTCAAAACATCATCGTTCTTTTGGCACAGCAAATTTCAACATAATTGTATTCAAGTTAGTAACTTCTTCTCTACACTAAGGGAAAAAAATATTAAATTTATCCAAAAACTTTTTTAATTTATCCAAAAAGCGAGTCATTTTTGCACCAATAACGCATTTGAATAAATCGACCAATTAAATATTTAAAATTTATTTGAATACTTTTTTAATTAAATTAAATATTTAAACAGAATTAATAAAAAATATATTAAAATTATGCACTAATTTTTTTAAAATACCTTTCAAATATTTACTATTTGAAAATAAACTATCGCATTTAAAGAAAATTTATATAAAAATATTGAATTAAAAAAAACATATTTAAATTGAATATGTTATTTATGGTTTTATGGTATTATTTTCTTCATATTGCCTGTATAATTTATTCTCTCTTCACTTTTTTTGTTCTCTAATTTATACTATTTTTGACAGTTGGTGCCCTAATATTGCACAAACTGTCAAACATCGAAAAAGTAATCTACAAAAAATATGTAGGTAGAAGCAAATTATGCAGGTAAATGACAACCGGTCCAAGATGTTCTTGAGAAAATACTGAGTTGTCACTCCACCCTACATAATTTCATTTCTTTGCCAAACATGCATACTATATTACTCTTGCAACAATAACTAAATGAGAACTATAAGAACTGCTAATGCAAGAAATAAACAGCAGGAACAGAGTGCGATGCTGTTGCTGCTTGTCGGAGTATGTGTGTACGTGTGTAGTATAAATAAAATTCAAATACGGGAAAAAACGAGTTGTAAGGAAAACATTGGATTTATCCACGTAAATATTTGAATAAAATTTATACTCAGGCGTGGATAATGCTAATATGCGTTATTTCCCTTAGTGTACCACGAGTGAAAAGTTTCCGAATAACACACGGCCTTATTGTTTCATTGCATAGCTTTTCCAACTTATTTTTAGCATGATATAACGCAAATACTAAAACACAACACAAAAGAGCACACTGCACATGCACAAAACATCCATATAGAAAGCCTGTTTTCATACACACCAAAAAATTTGTATAGAATTTTTACACCGATCGGTGTTCCAGGGAGTCCTACACCGAACGGTGTAATTTCGGTGTAATAATCGCTTTTTACGATAAAAAAGACAAACATTTTTAATTTAATGTGTTTTTTATTCAATAATTGACATATTTATAAATTTGTATATTTTTATCACATCTGTATTAAATTAATTATTTTTTTAATTATTCGTTACAAAAAAGAGGCATTTCAAATTTTATTTGGGCTTGCTTGCGAACTCCGCCTAGAAATTTTCACCAAAAATGGAACAGGACTTTCACAAAAACTTCACAAAATATTCACTTTGCTAAGCACTTAAGTTTAATTTTTAGTTTAAATATTTTTTCTTTAATTAAAATTTTCAGTTTCAGTCATAGAAACTTCAACTTTTAATTTAATTGTCAATGATAATGTGATTTCAATGTTGTTCTTCTTCATTGCCTTTCTTATTTCGCACCGATCGGATAAGTTCTTTATTTTACACCGGACAAGTGGTGTAAATTAACACCGTTCGGTGTTAAACATGTAAATATCCGCTCATCGGTGTGAATTTATCTTAGAAATTTTTTAGTGTGTACGTGTAAGTGTACATAAGTATGAAAAGTACATACGCCAACGAAAGAATAATGCTATCTCTTACTTCCAATGTACTCACAGTTGCAAGTTCTAAAACGCGCGACATATTTTTGGCGTCTCAGAATTTCTCTGAGGATATTATCGCGTTAACAGAAACATGGCTGAACGGAAGCATTACTGACTTGGAATTGTTTGACAATAGTTTTCAAGTTTTTAGAAGAGACAGACACACTAACAATATTTCTGCTGTTGGTGGTGGTGTCCTTTTAGCTGTAAGGAACTCCTTTGTCAGTTCCTTAATTGATATTCCCTGCTCTTCTAATATCGAACTTATATGCGTTAAGGTTATACATTGTAATTCCAATGTATATGTTATTAATGCGTATGTTCCCCCAAAGAGCAGTGCAGAAGTCTATGCAAGCCTTGCGGATTGCATAGAATATATAATAAGTCTACTTGACGTTACTGACGACATTTTACTGTTGGGCGATTTCAATCTGCCTGACTTAAAATGGCATTCTTCCGACGATGATACATATTTTTGTGCATCAAATTCGAAGACTCGCCAAGAACATATATTTGTTGACAATATATGTTCTGACTTACAACAAGTAAGTTGTATTTATAATAGTCTTGAAAGACTTCTTGACCTGGTCTTAACTACAGACAGTAACAATGTAATTGTTAAAAGGGCCTTTCATGCTCTGACTAATGTTGATGAATACCATCCACCATTGAGCATTTGGTATAAATCGGACAGGGAGAGCATAGTAAATTCGAGTTCAATCGATAAGGTTTATGAATTCGATTTTAAAAAAGCTGACTTTTTGAAGATGAATCATTTACTTCATAACAAACTTAATGTTATTTTAGAGTACTTAAATGGAAATAACCTTGATAATTCCATAAATTTTTTTTATATGGAGCTCTTTACTGTGTTCTCTCAGTCCGTACCATATAGCCTCAAATTTGCGAAAAACTGTGCATACCCTTGGTACACTAAGGTTTTAAAAACTCTTCGCAACAACAGGAATAGGGCATGGAAGAAATATGTCTGTAGTTTAGACTCAAATGACCTGGAAACCTACAAACGTTTGTTTCTGGAATTTGAAAATAGCTCAGCTGCATTATATAATGAATATTTAGACAATATAAAGCTGAGAATACTGTCTGATCCAAAGAAGTTTTGGGGATTCATAAATACAAAGAAGAAATCCGATGGATTCCCTTCATCATTCAAAACTGTGGATGGAATTACTGATGATCCCGTCATTATTTGTGGTTTGTTTGCAAATCTTTTTAAAGATTCATTTTGTTCGGATTCGTTTGATCCTGATGAGGGGTATTTTGAATATATGAATTCTACACCCAGAGTTTCTTTGGACTCTTTATCCTTTACCTCAGAGGATATTTTAAAATATATTAGTTCGATCGATGAAGATTTTGGCACTGGACCTGATGGAATTCCTGCCGCAGTGTTAACTCAATGCGGTTCAATTTTGTGTCAACCACTTTCTTTGTTATTTAATAAATCTATAAACGAAAGTTATTTTCCACTGTTTTGGAAAAAATCATTTATTAGTCCTATTTATAAAAAAGGTTGCAGGAATGATGTCATTAACTACAGGCCCATTGCTAAACTGTCATCGATTCCAAAACTTTTTGAGCGAATCGTGTATGATCGGGTAAAAATTCACTGTCGTGAAGTCATAACAACTCGTCAGCATGGTTTTGTTAGTGGCAGATCTACGGTATCTAATCTGCTCGATTTTACAACGTTTTGCTTAAACGCCATTGAATCTGGTTGCCAGGTCGACTGCATCTACACTGATTTTAGCAAGGCATTTGATAAGTTACCACACAATTTAATTCTATTTAAACTTAAGTCCATTGGATTTCCACAATATTTTGTAAACTGGATTAAATCGTATTTGTCAGACCGATCTTATCAAATACGATTCCGAGGGGTTTTGTCTGCGGAGTTTATTGCGTTATCTGGTGTTCCTCAAGGAAGTCACCTAGGTCCACTTCTGTTTATTTTAGCCATTAATGATGTGACCCATATCATTAAAAACTCTCATCTGCTTATTTATGCGGATGATATGAAAATATACAGAAAAATAAATTCTCAAGATAATTCAGCCCTACTCCAGTCCGATCTGAAATCTTTTGAAGTTTGGTGTTCTAAAAATAATATGTTTCTTAATCCAGATAAATGCCAAACTATGACCTTTTCGCGAAAAAGGAATAATTTAGTTTTTGATTATAAGATAAAAGATACTCCTTTATGTCGTGTGGATGTCGTTAAAGATCTGGGAATATTTATGGATTCTAAGCTTTCCTTTAACATTCATATTGATAACATTTGTAAAAAAGCATCTTCTATGCTTGGATTTATTAAACGCTGGGCCAAAGAATTCAATAGCATGATTACGACTACAACGCTGTATTATGCAATAGTGCGTCCTCACTTGGAGTACGCAAGTCAAGTTTGGTCTCCAAGTTACAATGTGCATGTTGATCGAATAGAGAGAATCCAAAAATGCTTTGTTCGGTTTGTCCTAAGAGGCTTAAGTGGATTTGACATTTTAAACCTTCCTCCTTATGAGGATCGCTTGAAACTTTTAAAAATGCAATCATTGAGTGAGCGAAGGAAGTCTGCAGATATCGTCTATTTGCACCAACTCATCACCGGTGTATTCGATTCTCCAGAACTTCTTTCTCTTATAAATTTTAATTCTAATCGTAGAAGCAGTAGAAATGCTAACAATTTAATTTACTTACCATTTAGTAGAACAAATTATATGTTAACTGCTCCTTTAAACCGTATGAGTAAATTAGTTAACAATTGTAGCTTTTTTGATGTTAACTTGTCTAAAGGTCAACTCAAGAGTAGATTAAAAACTATTGTGTAATTGCATGGTTATGTTTTTGCATGGTTAGTCGTGATGTCTTGTGTTGTCCTTGAGCACAACCATATTTTGGTGGGTAAATTTTTCTCACATAAGCTTATTTTGAGCCACTTGTATTAATATCGTTGAAAATTTCAAAGATATTTGGATTGTGACTTTAAATGTGTTAATGATGAGAATGTGCGAAAAAGCTGTAGTAGCTAAACTCGATTGTTATTGCATGTAAAAAATTTAGAAAGGATTGCACAACAGCAAAAAGTAGTGAATAAACGTATAGTGTACTTGTCAGTTTTTTGTCTCTGCAATGCACATATGTCACATATGTACAATTTTTTCATTATGGTTGCAAAGATGAAAGTTCAACAAATAAAACGGTATTTTTTGTTTTTAATTTTTGATTTTTAATATGTTTTTTTTTGCAAATGAAAAGTAACTCAGGTCAATATGACCCGATAAACGGGTTTAAGGTTAAAAAAAAACAAATTGGGTACTCTCGAGTTGCTTAATGCTTAAAAAATACGAACGATCGTTAATTGTGTTGTTGGTACATGGTGTTTTTTTTTTGCATAGCGCGAAGTACCAACAATTGACCAAAAATGCGTTGACAAGTGCGTTTTCTAAGTGACAGAAAAAAAAAATAATAATAATGAAATAAAATAAAACTTACTTGTGTGAAGATTAACGTGTATTTTTTTAGTTTACTCTGTTATTTTAAAGATTTAAATTTAAAAATTATTTTAATCGAAAAAAGCCATTAAATTATCAAATCTATGAAATTGCGAAAATGCTTCGCTTCTGTTGTGTGTCCAGTGACGGACCTGCTTTTTTTTAAACCAATAAGAGTAGGGGGAAGGTGTGTACCGAATGTTTATGGTGGGCGTGGCACATTCCATGCAACCCAAATTTGCGATATCGAATAGCTTTAGAGTAATCGGTCACACAGCCTCTGAAACCAGTATTCGACCTCAAATCACACGTACCATTCCACTGGTTACATTTAATGAGGGTTAAAATAGGGGCGTGGCACTTTTCAACAGCCCAAATTTTCGGTATAACTTTCGAACTATAAGTCACAAATCAATGAAACTCGGTAGGAACTTCCTATTTAGTCGTGTTCTTCGACTGGAAAAATTGAAAGAGCATTATACAAGGGGGCGTAGCACCACCCATACAATTCAAAGTTTTTATATCGAATAGCTTTCGAAGTACATAAATGCCGTATAACAATGAAACTTAGCTTGGAGTTCCCACTTGGTGATATCCTTCTACTAGAAAGTAGAATATGGGAAGTAGGGTACTGGGACGGGCATTGGACAAAGGCGTTGGCTCCGCATATATAAGCCAAATTTTTGATATCGAATAGCTTGAAAATAAAAGTCACAGAACATGGAAACTCAGGATAGAGTTACTATTTTGTGATTCCTGTTGATTGTGCGTATGGTAGGGTATGAGTTCGGTTACATTTGCACATGAGTGAAAAAAAATGTTTTCAATAAAAATACAAAAAAAAAAAAAAACAAAAATCAATTTTTAAATGTTCGAATTTCTACCAAAGGCGAAACCATTAATTACACTGTGTGTAATTTTTTAAGTCATGGCAAAATAACCATATACGGACACCACTACGTGATAAAAGACTAAAAAAAACGACCCGTGTCTCCCAATTTTTCCCAAAGTCATGCACTTTTTTGTTTATGGGCCGCCAAAGATTTGGGGCCTCGGTATCATTTTCGCAAAAAAGTGATCATTTTTCGGGCTCATATCTTGCAAACCGTTCAGAATTTCGATTTACTCTCTGAGGCAAAGTTGTAGCTCTTGTCATAAAGAACAAAAATTGCGAACATATAAAATCAAACAAACTTCACCTTCCAGATCAAAATCGCAAAAAAGTTAAAAAAATTCGATTTTTTTTTACCTTTTTTCCCGTGTTCAGATCCATAGGTAGTAAGCCGTTCAAAATTCAAGGAAACAATCAACTACAAAAATTTACCTAAGATCTCAATAAACAAATTTCTAGAACATATAAACTTCCTAGAGATGATTCTTAACACTGTTTAGGTAGCACGCAAAAGTGAAAAATTGCCGAAAATTTTTTAATTTGATTTTTTTTACCTTAAGAATCATCTCTAGGAAGTTTAGATGTTCTAGAAATTTGTTTATTGAGATCTTAGGTAAATTTTTGTAGTTGATTGTTTCCTTGAATTTTGACCGGTTTGCTACCTATGGACCTGAACACGGGGAAAAAGGTAAAAAAAATCGAATTTTTTTAAGTTTTTTGCGATTTTGATCTGGAATGTGAAGTTTTTTTGATTTTATATGTTCGCAATTTTTGTTCTTTATGACAAGAGCTACAACTTTGCCTCAGAGAGTAAATCGAAATTCTGAACGGTTTGCAAGATATGAGCCCGAGAAAATGATCACTTTTTTGCGAAAATGATACCGAGGCCCCAAATCTTTGGCGGCCCATAAACAAAAAAGTGCATGACTTTGAGAAAAATTGGGAGACACGGGTCTTTTTTTTTAGTCTTTTATCACGTAGTGGTGTCCGTATATGGTTATTTTTTTCGTGTTGCACTGTGTTATATATGCTTAAGATACGTTTGAAAATATTATTATTTTTATAACTACAAAGGCCAGTTAAAAATGAAAATGTCATTTGTGCATTACAGTTAGAAGTAGTCGTAATACTAAATCTATATATATAAAAAAGGAGCTTATGTTTGTAAGACCGCAATAGACTCCTAAACTATTCATCCGATTAGCATGAAAATTTGTGTATAGAAGTTTTTTGGTACGGTGCGTGTTTGTGGGATATCAATTTAAATCCACCTTGAACACCAGAGGGCGCTGTAGTACAAATTTTTTACATAACTGCCTAAAACTCACAAACCGCTTATGCGATTAGAATGAAAAGTTGTATACAGTGGGTTTCATGTACGTTGAGTGTTTTGCTGCTATCTTTTTCGACCTATCTTGAACACCAGAGGGCGCTATAGTACAAATTTTTTGCAAAACCACCTAAAACTCCCAAACCGCTCATTCGATTAGAATGAAAATTGGTATATAGTAGTTTTCAGGTACGATGAGTTTTTTAGCACTATCTTCTTTGAGCCACCTTGGACATCAGATGATGCTGTAGTACATATTTTTTACAAAATCGCATATTTTTAGTTGTTTTCTTAGGTTACATGTGCAAATATTTACAAAATATTAAATATTTCTTAAATTTAGTAAAATACAAATAATTTCTGTTATTTTCACATCAAAAACATGAACATGTCTTGAAAACTATGAAAAATTTTACTGCAACGATATATTTAATGCAACATCGTTGCTTAAAAATGAGAAAAAAACAATCAGAAATTTAATTTTGCGACTTTAGAGTCAAATATCTCCGCTGCTTTTGTATACATTTTGTTAAAGTTTTTTTTTTGTTTTAAAGCTTCATCAAAGTACTATGAAAACCTTATTGCAAAAATACCGTTAGTTGAGTATATATATTTGAAATATTTTTTTTCAAAAAAGGTCCGAAATTTTTGAGTTTTCCTCACATAAAGGCTCAAAATTTGTTTTTGTTGTAAAAATAATTTAAATTCAAATTCGCAAATTTTCAACTCTATTTAAAAGTTATAACATTTATAAGCAAAAGTTATTTAAATTTTACGCAAAAACTAAAAACCATTTGTGTGATTCAAAAAGCAAGGCCTACCCCTAGATTTTTTCGGACAAAATTTTTTTTTTCCAATATTGTGTTTTTATAATTTTGAAGCTAAAAAATTAATTTATTAGAAAAAATTATCTAAGTATCTCATGCCAATCAAAAGTTATAGCCAATAATGTTTATCCAAAATTTATATACAAAAAGCAAAACGCTGTCGTGTGATGGCTGGAAACTTCAAAATTACTGAGCCGATAGAGCTGAAATTTTGGCAGTACATTTTTTTTCAAGTACGAGATGGCTTACATTTCTGTCACACCCCCTTTTACCGCTCACAAATCAATAAAAATGCTATATTTCCTACGGTTTTCGTCGATTGGGCTACATTTTGGTAATTTAGTCTGTATGCTTACTGTCGGCAACTGTACTAAAACAGGGTAATGTCCATCTACTAGAAAACTGGGATGAGCATTATATAAGAGGGTGTGGCTCCGCCCATACAGTTAAAATTTGTATTATCGAATAGCTTTGAAAGTAAAAGTAGCAATACTTACATACAAACTCAAAATGTAGTTACTATTTGGTGATCTCCTGCTACTGGGAAACTGTAACGGGCAGTGGAGAATGGCAGTGGTGTCAAACTATGAGTCTAAGAAAAGTTTTGAATACACCTATTATGTTCCCATATAGTTGCAGGGTGCAGCAACGCGCAGGTGTATTCAAAACTTTTCTTAGACTCATAGTTTGACACCACTGTTATTTTCCACTGCCCGTTACAGTTTCCCAGTAGCAGGAGATCACCAAATAGTAACTACATTTTGAGTTTGTATGTAAGTATTGCTACTTTTACTTTCAAAGCTATTCGATAATACAAATTTTCATTATATGGGCGGAGCCACACCCTCTTATATAATGCTCATCCCAGTTTTCTAGTAGATGGACATTGCCCAGTTTTAGTACAGTTGCCGACAGTGAGCATACAAACTAAATTACAAAAATGCAGCCAAATCGACGGAAACAGTAGGAAATATAGCATTTTTATTGATTTGTGGGCGGTAAAAGGGGGTGTGACAGAAATTTAAGCCATCTTGTACTTGAAATAAATGTGCTGCCAAAATTTCAGCTCTATCGGCTCAGTAATTGTGAAGTTTCCAGCCATCACACAGACAGCGTTTTGCTTTTTGTATATATATTTTGGATAAAGATTATTGGTTATAACTTTTGATTGGTAAGAGATAATAATATAATTTTTTCTAATAAATTAATTTCTTAGCTTTTATATTTTTACAAAAATATAAAAACACAATATTGGAAAAAAAATTTCCTCGAAAAAATCAAGGGATAGGCCTTGCTTTTTGAATCACAAAAATGGTTTTTAATTTTTGCGTAAAATTGAAATAATTTTTGTTTATAATGTTATAACTTTTAAATAGAGTTGACAATTTGTGAATTTGAATTTAAATAAGTTTTACATCAAAAACAAATTTTGAGCCTTTTTTTGAGGAAAAATTCATAATTTTAGACCTTTTTTGAAAAAAAAAAAAAACACAGGTGCGTCACGGGACACACGAGAGAAGCGAAGCATTTTCGCAATTTCAAAGATTTGAGAATTTAATGCCTTTTTTCGATTAAAATAATTTTTGAATTTAAAACTTTAATATAACAAAGTTTTTCGTTTTTGTATGGGAGCACCCGTAAGGAGAGGTCGGAGGGGATAGGTCCTCAAGGGAAAAATGTTCCCTTTGCAAAAATAATGGGGGTTGATAATACATATTAACCCTCTCCGGCCCTCCTGTTCAGTTGTAGGGAATAAATATACAAAAATCATTAAATTTGTTTGTAGCGTAACGACATCTAGTAGTAAGTAGAAGCAACATTTGTGTTTTTTAGTACTCTTGTTTGTATAGCCAATACACAATCAATAGTGGTTATTGTGTATTGGCTAATGGTTATTTGAGGAGATGAAGGCTTGTTTGTAGCGTAACGACATCTAGTAGTAAGTAGAAGCAACATTTGTGTTTTTTAGTACTCTTATTTGTATAGCCAATACACAATCTATAGTGGTTATTGTGTATTGGCTAATGGTTATTGTAGGAGATGAAGGCTTTTAGCCAATACAATTCCTATAAATAGATTATTTTGATCTACTGTAACATAGCTTCAGTTAATTCTTGCTATTGAATCAGCAACTTATACCAACAAAGGGTTTTGGTTCGATGGCTTAAGCTTTAAACTATCAGTCAACGGGCATGAGTTCAATTCCTGCAGCGGGCAAGAAATTATTTTTAATTTAACATTTTCTTGTTCAATTGATGCAAGCAAGAAACAATATCAATTCTAAGAAAAAAGGTGTCGGAAAAAAGTGTCGTTTTTTCTGATTTCACTCTAGCAAATCGCAGAACGAGGCGTAAAAAGCTTCGCTTCAAAAATTTAATATATATATACTCAACTAACGGTATTTTTGCAATAAGGTTTTCATAGTACTTTGATGAAGCTTTAAGACAAAAAAAAAAAATTTAACAAAATGTATACAAATGCAGCGCAGATATTTGAATCGAAAGTCACAAAATTAAATTGTTTTTTTCTCATTATTAAGCAACGATGTTGCATTAAATATATCGTTGTAGCAAAATTTTTCATAGTTTTCAAGATATGTTCATCTTTTTGATGTCAAAATAAGAGAAATATTTTTAATTTTACTAAATTTAAGAAATATTTTATATATTGTAAATATCTGAATATGTAACCTAAGAAAACAACTAAAAATATGCGATTTTGTAAAAAATTTGTACTACAGCACCATCTGGTGTCCAAGGTGGTTCAAAGAATATTCCGACAAAAATATTATCGTACCTAAAAACTACTATATACCAATTTTCATTCTAATCGAATGAGCGGTTTGGGAGTTTTAGGTGGTTTTGTAAAAAATTTGTACTACAGCGCCCTCTGGTGTTCAAGGTGGATCAAAATCGATAGCCTACAAGCACGCACCGTACCAAAAAACTTCTATACACAAAATTTTCATGCTAATCGGATGAGTAGTTTAGGAGTCTATTGCGGCCTTACAAACATAAGCTCCTTTTTTATATATATAGATAAATATTACAAGTATGTTTTTATTTATAGACTCTTGGCAAGTTAAGTCAACTTACCATTGATGGCCATTTATTGGAGAAATTGGTTAGCAATCTATTCTATAACCAAGAAGTATCGAATCGCATTGAAGTACTTAGTATTATAAATGGTAGACTGAGCGATATTCCTATTGATTCATTTCAAGTAAGTATTACAAATAAATACGTGTGTTTTATGCACATCGTTAACCTACGTAAATTACTCTTTTCCAGACTTTAAGGAAGCTAAAAAATCTTGATCTACATGGCAATAACTTGGAAAATCTTAAAAGAAATCAATTTAAAAATCTACGTGAAGTAGAAGCACTTGACATAAGCTTTAACAAATTAACCAAACTTGAAGCTCAGCACATTTCCGACCTAACGAAGTTAGGTTGGTGCAACGTGTCGAATAATGCATTGACGGAGATAGCAAGGTAAATATATTTTTTTAATGAGTCCTTTAAGAGGTATTTTTTGTTTCAAACGTAAAAGGACAAGATTATATATGATATTTTTTTGGACGAAAATTTAAAAGCAATAAAAAAAAAAACTTTTAGATGTATACAAACAATGTATTTGAGCTCACAAAAATGTTTTTAGTTTAAATATTAAAACAAAATGGTTTAAACAGTTTGGAGAAGTAATAATTGTTTTAAGGCACTCTTCAAACACTTTCTAAGCCACTTATTTTAGAACGAAGTAAAAGGAATTTTCTTTATCAACATAGATTTACTGAGCGGCAGGACGCTTTATTAAAAAAACTTTTATTTTTTACTTGGGTTTAGTTGCTGCTCGTGGTAGAAGCAAAATAAAATTGTTCGTGTTTCAGATCGCTCATATCTAGTTATTTTGGTGTCTCATGAAAATACCATTTGACAGCTGCCATCAGTCAAAACAAACAATTGTAGAACAGCTTAACATGTTATAAAGGGAGGTGGTTATACAACTACCCTAGTTATACAACTACAGGAGTAAGTATATTTTATTGTCCTATATTTCACAGTTGGTCGCTTCGTAATTTTCAAATGTTGACACTTGCCATTAATAAACGCAGAAATGTAGCACAGTGAAAAAAAGAATGAAAATTACGAAAATTCGCATTTAATCGCGTTACGTTGCACAAAATTCGAACATAATTTTCCTCGTAATCATGTGTCTCCAGTGTGCGCAATAAAATTAAAAAAATTATACTTGACTGACTCAGTGCAAGATGTGAAGACACCGAAACGATTTCGCCCCAGACCGAAAATATCGACGCAGAGACGGAAAGTTTTGAAACTGTTATCATTCGTCATCGTGCTTAAGAAGTCGACCTCTCTACGTCCACACTGCAGTGAATATAGACATGAAGAGTGACGGTGATTTTTGCAAAAATTCTGAATTTCTGTCGAATTTTCTAACGAAGTTAATTTACACATTAGGGGCTACGTACAAAAAGCAAAATTGTCGTGTTTAACTCTATAAAAGATAATCATATTTGCAATACATATTGACAATATGTATATAATCTACGTTTATAATCTACGATTCGACGTAGGTTATCTTTCTAGGGTTAACAATCCGAAAACCCGCCAGTGATTCAGAAGATGAAAATTAAGTCACAGCGAGTGATGGCCTAATTCGCCAAACATAGTTCAACGCAACACAGCTGTTTCTTTTGTCACATACAAATCTACTGAACGTGTTTTGTGTTTATCTAATTAGCCGAAACATGACGTAGACGTGACGTGAAGTAGAAGTCTGTTGCCCTTTTATTTCTATATTACGTCGACTGACATTTCAGCATACAAGGTGCTTTTTATAAGGTTGCTAGCATCGATTTTTGAGCAATATTTGTGTTTAATTATTGTAGGTATTTTATTTTAAATAACTTTTTATTAATAATTAAAATAATTGAAAAATGTTTCAGAAAAATTTTATTTATTTGACACTTGCTGTGGTTGCTATGTTGGTAGCATAATCAACAAAGTCATGGTACGTTTACGTCATGTTAACCTATGTTACGTCAAGTTGGCATAATCAGACCATAACAGTTTGGAGCGGATTGTGGGCGTCAAATGTTCGTCCTTTTCTGAAAATGTCATCGGAAGTTATTTCCGTTACAGTCTGAGAAATGGAGTATACGAACACAAACGACCTTAACTTTAAAGCAGTTCCCTGGTCTTGTAATTTAATCAAGATCTTGAAATTTAATTACGTTAGACTTATTCTTTTGTGATTATGTTAAGAATAGTTTGGTGTACTTATTTTTATTTATTTATTTTATTTTATAATTTTATTACTAATTCTTAGTGCACAATTAAAATATTTAATATATTTATTTTATAAATTTTATTAATTGACTTTTCAGTTCAACAAATTTTTTATTCTAACCATGGTTGAATAAATAAGGTTGTCGCATGGGTGAGAGCGAGTTCCCATAAATGTCAAATCGAAGTTGACAGCTGATACAAAATCTGGAAACGAAAATAAATAACATGAAAACCCGTTGAAGTTGTTGTTGCTTTTCATTGATTTTGACAATTATACTGAGAAGAGAGTACGACCAGCCACGAGACAACCTTATTTATTCAACTATGATTCTAACTTTTCAAAAATGAGAATTTTTGAAGTACAAAATTTTTTATAATATTTTTAAAATTCAAAAACTTAAATTTTATACATATATATATATATATATATATATATACACTACAAATACTCCCCCTCCAATTAAACATTTATAAAGGGTGATTTTTTTGAGGTTATGATTTTCATGCATTAGTATTTGACAGATCACGTGGGATTTCAGACATGGTGTCAAAGAGAAAGATGCTCAGTATGCTTTGACATTTCATCATGAATAGACTTACTAACGAGCAACGCTTGCAAATCATTGAATTTTATTACCAAAATCAGTGTTCGGTTCGAAATGTGTTTCGCGCTTTTTTATCGACAAATTTTGTTCAGCGATGAGGCTCATTTCTGGTTGAATGGCTACGTAAATAAGCAAAATTGCCGCATTTGGAGTGAAGAGCAACCAGAAGCCGTTCAAGAACTGGCCATGCATCCCGAAAAATGCACTGTTTGGTGTGGTTTGTACGCTGGTGGAATCATTGGACCGTATTTTTTCAAAGATGCTGTTGGACGCAACGTTACGGTGAATGGTGATCGCTATCGTTCGATGCTAACAAACTTTTTGTTGCCAAAAATGGAAGAACTGAACTTGGTTAACATGTGGTTTCAACAAGATGGCGCTACATGCCACACATCTCGCGATTCTATGGCCATTTTGAGGGAAAACTTCGGAGAACAATTAATCTCAAGAAATGGACCGGTAAGTTGGCCACCAAGATCATGCGATTTGACGCCTTTAGACTATTTTTTGTGGGGCTACGTCAAGTCTAAAGTCTACAGAAATAAGCCAGCAACTATTCCAGCTTTGGAAGACAACATTTCCGAAGAAATTCGGGCTATTCCGGCCGAAATGCTCGAAAAAGTTGCCCAAAATTGGACTTTCCGAATGGACCACCTAAGACGCAGCCGCGGTCAACATTTAAATGAAATTATCTTCAAAAAGTAAATGTCATGGACCAATCTAACGTTTCAAATAAAGAACCGATGAGATTTTGCAAATTTTATGCGTTTTTTTTAAAAAAAAAGTTATCAGGCACTTAAAAAATCACTCTTTACTATGTTTAAAGTTACATTCTTTTTAATGGGTGTATTTGAATAAGTTGTATTGGATATCTGTGATTTGTTATTAGAGTATGCTGGTTTGAAGGGATCCATGGAGATAAATTTTATTGTGTTACCACATTGAATTTGAAATGATTTCTCATGTCTGGAAATAAATTTAAAAGGACCTTCAAATGGCCGTTGACGTCCCGATTAACGATTGATTTTTATAAAAACATATTCACAAGTACTAAGCGATTTTGGAACATAACTATGATCTTTATTATGATGCACAATTTTCGAACGAATATATGAAAAATGTTCTCTTAGCTTTCGAAGGGTAAGAACCATATTTATGGTATCATTATTTGGGACAACTAATTCTCCCGGTAATTTTAAAGTCTGACCGTAAACCAATTCTTCAGAAGAACAATTCAAGTCTTCTTTGATTGCTGTTCGTAGACCGAGAAGTATCCAAGGCAAAAGTTCTGACCAATGTACTGAATAATTTGAAGATATAATTCACGTCTTGAGTTGTTGACGAATACGTTCAACCATCCCGTTTGATTGTGGATGATAAGATGAAATGTGAATTTTATGAGCACCTTGTAAATTTGTTAGTTCTTTAAATAATTTCGATGTGAATTGTGTGCCTTGATCTATTGTAATTTTAAGAGGAACGCCAAAACGTGGAACATAATTTTTTACGAAAGTGTTTGCTACTGTCTCAGCCGAAGTATTTTTGAGAGGGTAGGTATACCTTTGGTCAACGTGTATGCCTATCGATGATCGTTAGCATATATCGAAAATCATTTGATACAGGTAATGGTCCCATCAGATCCATGTGAATATGTTCGAACCTGCCTGGTGGAATTTCGATCTTTTGGATGGGTATTTTTGTGTTCGCATTGATTTTAGATTTTTGACAATTGATACAACTTGATAACCAATTATTTATTTCTTTTAACATATTTGGCCATAAGTATTTTGATTGTATCAATCGTCTAGTGGCTCGTATGCCAGGATGAGATAATGAATGAATTTTGTCAAATTGGAACAGAAGGAAATTGGAACAGAAGGTCGAAAATTTTTATTAGAAATGTCGCACCAAATTTTAATATTTAAGATAGGGATTAGAATTTATTTTAGACTAGAGGACCCGGCAAACTTCGTCCCGCCCTAAATTAATTTTTTTATTGAAATAATTTCGAGCAATCACGATTCGATCGAAATTAATTTTTTATCGAACGTTCGCGATCGATAACAAATGGTGCCAATCAAATTTCAATTATTGATTAAATGAAACACTCTAATATCCTTTATTTACACGGAATGTAAGCAGGTTCACGGAATCACACGTCAGATCAATTCAATGCTTTTTGATAGACAACGTTAGCAAAAGTAACCAAAGATGAAGGCTTTCAAACATTTATATTATTTCCATATAATTTTGTGAGCGGAACTTCCGTCCGCATATCTATATCTAAAATACTGATTGCACCTCCATGCTACAGGTGTAAGATGTACACGCTGCATTTGCATATTCTACTTGCTCTCTCTCTTTATATCGACTCATAACCGCCAAAATATCTTAAGCGCCAAAAAGAAAATTTTACAGGAGAAGGTTTTTTTTAATCATCTTTGCTATTAATTTTATCTTTTATCTCTTATCTCTTTGCTATTAATTTTATTTTAATAATTTTATCTCTTATATTGATTAATTTCTTTTAGAGAATTTCATCTTAAGCGACACTTTGCTGTCATGAAAAATGTAAACAAACATGTAGTGTGTATTTAAGCTAAAATTGCTTTTGGTTTAAATTCATAATCTAATTTCGTACACCTATGAAATTTTGACAGACGATGTAAACCATCGCAAATTATCGATTTTCATCAAAAAACATAAATCGGATATTATGTCGCTTAAGATATTTTGGCGGTTATGAGTCGATATGATCGCACTGCTTTGCGCTCCATTATCTATATATATGTTATATATTATGTTATTACTCGTATGTTCTCTTTATTCTAAAGGTAGAAAATAAGTTTAGATTTGATTTAATCCAGCACACAGTCCCAAAATTAATTACAAAGAATGGCCTTGTGATTCATTGATTGTCATGGCGATGTAAGTCGAACTGAATTTGAATTGAACGTTTTTGAACTCGAAAGGTAAATCGGTTAGAATCAATGAAATTCTTGGAATGAGCACTTCTTCGCCCTTGAATTTGCCTACTCAAAAGCGTTATTTGCTGCTTGAATGACATTATTCTTGAGTTGCTTCACGACCAATTTGTTCACTTGCACAATTTCGGTTGGTTGAGTCTCCGAAGCATGATGATAACAGATCCAACCTTCAGAGGCAAATTATTTGTAATCCTTACAAATCAATGAATTCAGGAACACTGTTCGATAATTGGTTGCTTCGTCTGGATACAATCAACTGATCTGAACGAATGTAATTATCCAGAAATTGCATTTTGAATTATGAAATTCAAATCGATTTTGTTTTTATTTTTATTTTTCCATACAAAATGTATGGAACACCGATTTTCTGAGAAAATTACAATTTTTTTGCTGTTAACAGCTACCCTGTGCGAAGACGAACACACAAAAAAAAAACAACAGCTCGAATCGGGCAATCCGTTCTCGGTTATGGGCGTTATTATGTATACCACTCTGTTTTGTTTATAAATGACACTTATTCGGACATGACAATCTGACTGTTTTCATTATCCGTCGCTCGCTGGTCAGTGTGGCTTACGCGTGTATTACCTCGCCTATGTCAGGCTCGTCCTCTCCTTGGAGTTGTAATGAACACTGTTACTTACTTATTTATCTGGCGCTTACAACCGAAGGTCGGTTTTGGCCTCGTATAAGAAATTGCGCCAGCCATTTCTGTTTTGCGCTTGCTGGCGCCAGTTGCAAACACCAAGTGTAGTCAAGTTATCCAACACCTGATCCTTCCAACGAAGATGTGGGCGTCCTCTTCTGCGTTGACCACCACCGGGTACCGAATCGAATATTTTTTCGCTGGAGCGTCGTTTTCCATTCGCTCAACATGACCTAGCCAGCGGAGCCGCTCGATTTTAATGCGCTTAACTATGTCGATGTCAGCGTACAGCTCATACAGCTCGTGGTTCCATCGAATTCGGTACTCGCCATTGACGCAGATTGGACCATAGATCTTACGAAGGATCTTTCTCTCGAAGGCTCCCAAAGTCTTTTCATCAGAACTGCTCAACGTCCAGGGTTGTGCTGCATATAATAGGACGGGCATGATTAGTGACTTATAAACGTGAGTTTTGTTCTACACCAAATCAGTATTGAGGCAAATAAAAAAAATTATTTAAATCGGCCGAGCCATTTCCGAGTTTCGGCTCGGGCAATTCTTTCGATTATTTCGCTTTGGGTTCTTCCTTATTTTCTTTTTTCCTACACCAAATCAGTTTTGAGGCAAACAAAAAAATTATTAAAATCGGCCGAGCCATTTCCGAGTTTTAGCAAGACTAACGCACGGCAATTGATATTTATATATTCAGAAGATAGAAAGATAGAAGATAAGAATAAGATAAGAAAAACACGATTGGTTTTTGTCTAAGAAAAATATAAAAGGCTGCTATAATTCGAATTGAGAAGATTGTGCTGTCATATCATTTTATTGCAAATTCTATTAGGAAATTTTTGTAGTACATTTCAATTTGAATAAAAATAGTCAGCTCAACCATCAGTTTTTAAGTCATAAGGTGGTCTAAGGATCGATCCTCACAATGGGCAAACAAATAATTTTTTTTTATTTATTGAAATTACAGCTTTTGTGTCCTTTTTTGAGTTAAAAGTGAATATGTTGGAGCTTTCTTCAAATAGAGTTATTAAGTGCTTAAATTGAATTTATGAACGAAAAGAAATTGAATGATAGTTTTTTTGTTATTCTAAGGAAACGATGTTATTAGAAAAAGACGCTGTACTGAAATTTTATGCAATTTTGAAGATATGTGAATTTTTTTGGTGTGTAAATAACAGAATTTTCTTTTAATTAATTAGACGAACAGTTTTGCTAATAATAGTACGCTAGTAGGATAATTTACGTTTCTTCAAAAGAGGCGTGGTCAAAACAAAGTATGCCATAACCTAATCTAGGCGTCAAGTAATGTGTATGCCGAATTTGAGTTAAATCCGTCCAGTCGTTAAGATTTGTTGGCTATTTAAAGTAGTCTGATGTGGCAATTCCCATACAAAATTACCAATTTCGATTTTTTGATTTTTCCACTGTTCCTTCGAGTTTTTTGTAAAATTCTTTTTTCCTAAACCACATCTGTATTAAGGCAAACAATACAAAAAAAGAATTATAAAAATCGGCCAAGCCGTTTCTGAGCCTTAGCAAGACTAACGCACACGCATTTCATTTTTATATATAAGAAGAAGAAGATTGTTTTTGGAATTTGGAGACTCGATGAAAGATTTTAGCGTTTTGTCATCTTGTTGTTCTTTGTATAGTCTTTGAAAATTAATGTCTTGTGTAGATATAGCATCGATTTCTTGTATGCGTGAGAGAGTGTCTGCAACTATATTTTGTTTTCCGGAAATGTATTGTATGTTGTTTGTAAATTGTGCTATATATTCCAAGTGTCCTGTTTGTCGGGGTGATCTGTCTGTTTTTGAATTTATGATAAATGTTAAAAGTTTGTGGTCTGTATAGAGAACAAATTGTCTTCCTTCTAAAAAGTGTCTAAAATGTTTGATTTATATACAGCCGTGCTCAAAAGAACTAGGCACCCTTTAAAACCACCTGAAACAAAGCGATTTGTTAGTTTTCAACCAAACTAAAAACGTAGAAGATGATTGTTTTAAATTATTTATTAAAGAATATTAATGCTTTGTTGGTCCCCCCCCCCCTCATTTTTATGACCTCCCTTACTCTACGCACCATACCATAAACTAAGTTTTTGCAGGTTTCTTCAGCTATGTTGTCCCATTCTATTTTCAAAGCATTTTTAAGGCCTTCTTCTGATGTAATGTTATGTTTCCTTATTGCCTGGTTTAATTGTGACCACAAATGCTCGATGGGATTTAAGTCCGGCGACTGGGCAGGCCAATCAATGAGCGGCACGTGGTTTTGTTGAAACCAGCGCATAACTGTGTCGGACTTGTGACAAGGTGTGTAATCTTGTTGGTAGACAACGTTTTCCATGTTGGTATGGCCAAAAATCCGTGTAAAAAATGGTATAAGTGAATTGTTGAGCGTATGTATGTACCGTTCGCTATTCATACGACCCTCGCAAACAACCATTTCACCTTCTCCACTCGCAGCCATGCAACCCCAGACCATTATACTGCCTCCTCCGTGCTTAACAGTAGGTACCAAGCAGTCGGGGTTATATTCTTCACCTACTCGACGCCTTACGTAGGTAACACCAGGTGATCCAAAAATCTAAAAAATCAAAAAAATAAACGTGAGTTTAGCTCGTATAATTTTAATGGGAACTGTGTCCTTAGGTGATGAAAGTCATTATTTCATTAGTTAACAATCTATGTAAACACACCTGGAAATTTGACTCATCAGACCACACTACATTTTCCCAATCTTGTTCAGTCCAATATTGATGCTCCAAGGCCCAATTTAGTCGCGCTTCCACGTTCTTAGGTGAAAGTCATGGTATCTTCCTAGATCGGCGACCATTCAATCCTGCTGCTGCAAGACGTCTTCTCACCTTCTGAGAGCTGATTTTGCATCCTGAACGGACTTCTAACTCAGAAGCTAACTGAGAAGATGTTTTTTTCCTATTTCTTAAGGACGATCGCATCAACTGCCGGTCCATACGACTAGTTGTCACCAGTTTTCGGCCTGTTTTTGGTTTTTTTTCATGAGATGCAGTTTCGGCATAGTGTTTAAGAACATTCGGGACACCACATCTGGAACACTTCATTACTTTTGCAATTGATTTCTGCGAATATCCTGATTCATGCAATATTTGTATTTTTACGCTATCATCATGCAAAATTGGTTTGCATTTTCTTTGGTTTCCACTAGAATTCATGTCATAAAATTTCACTTCTATGATATAATTCAATTTCCGTTTTTATATTGACTAAACGACAAGTAAACTTATGATAACTAAATTTGGAAAAATTGTATACTTTAGCACTTTCGACAAGAACATCTCATAAATTAGACTGTATGTCTTTATAACCGGTTTTAAAACTTTTTGTTTTTCTCTTTTGTTAAGTGCAAATAGAAAATAATAATTAAAGATTAATAATTGCTTTGTTTCATGTGAATTTATAGGGTGCCTAGTTCTTTTGAGCACGGCTGTATATATTTCGAAAAGTTCTCTGTCGAAAGTAGAATATTTTATTTCTGTTGGACTAAGTTTTGAGAAAAATATGCAAAGGTTCCCAACTATCTTTTGTGGATTGTTGTAGAATAGCTCCATTAGCGACGTTTGATGCATCTACTGCTAGAGATAATTGTGCATGTTTATTAAAATGTGTGAGAAGAGTATTTTTAGCAAAAAGTGATCGAACTTTCTCAAATGCAGTGATTGATTCCTCAGTCCAATTCAACTGTTTGGATTTACATTTAGATGCAGATGTTAACATTTTGTGCAGATAACTTAGTTCTGCAGCTAACATCGGAATGTAACGATGGTAGTAATTAACCATTCCAATAAATTTTTTAACTTATTTAAAAAAGTTGGTCTTTCGAAATTTTTAATAAGATTAATTCTATCTTCATAGCTAAGAAAATCTAGTGAAGGTACACCAAATATACATTTCGAAGGTTTAACATTAAGTCCGTATTGTTGTAGTCGAGTAAAAATGATTTTTAAATGTTCAAAATGTTGACTCACATTTTTACTTGCAATTAAACGTATGTAAAAATGAAGTCTTAACCAAAAAAGACTTCATTGATGAAGCGTTGGAATGTCTGAGCACTATTTCGTAGACTGAATGGCATGCGTAGAAATTCGAACATTCCAAATGGTGAAGTTATTGCAGTTTTATGGACATCTTCTCGAACGAGATCAATTTTCGAAAATATAGTCTTGTTTTTAAGTTCGATACTTAAATCATGTATGTGTGGAAGTAGATAACGATCAGGTATGGTAATACAGTTGAGCATTCTGTAATCTCCACATGGTCGCCAATCATTTTGTTCTTTTTTAAGGACTAAATGAAGAGCAGACGCAAAAGAAGAGTTGGAAGGTTTACATATACCAACTTTGACAAGATATTCGAATTTAGCTTTGGCAATTTTCATCTTGATTGGATCTAAACGACGTGGTCTTGTAAATGGAATAGTTCCTTTAGTTTCTATCCTATGAACTGTATTGTGCTTCACTGGTTTAGTGTAGTCTGGTTCAGAGGTAAGTGAAGGGAATTCCTTGAGTAAATTAGAAAATTTATTTTCATTAAGAGGTAGTTTAAGAGAATAAATATCACAAAAACCAGAAGTTCCATTTACTTTTAATTTGGTAGTTAGATCAATTAATTGATTGTTTTTCATATCAACTATTATCCCAAATTTTTCTAAAAAATTAGCTCCAATAATAGGGGTGGAAATGTTAGCCAATAGAAATGGAAATTCGAAAACACGACGAAAACCTAAGTCAATTTTAAAGAGTTTTGATCCGAAAGTTTCTATTGATGATCCATTTGCAGCTATTTAATTTATGTCAGAATTTCTCTTGAATGATTTGAATTTTGAAGATGGTACAAATAAAACTACTGCACCGGTATCAATTAAATAGTTTAAATTATTGTTTTTATCTAAAACGAAAAGGCGGCGAGTGGGTTTTATTTGTGTTTCATTATCTGTCACCGTCATAATGGAATGATTTAAATTTTCGTTGAAATTCTTATCATTGTTTTTATTAATAAAAGCACATGGTTTTATACATTTAATTGCGTTTTTATTAAATTTTCTATGATACCAACAAATATTATCACGAGAATTTGAATATCGCCGTCTGGAATTGTTTCTAAATCTTAAATTGTTTCAATCATGGGATCTGGATCTTATCTTGAGTTCTGCTAGGTCCATGGTAGTTTGATTTAAATTTTGACAAAGTGTTGCAGTAATTTGAGTTAAGTTCTGCATACATTGTTCAATTGAATTTTGATTGATGCTCGAAATTATTGTTGAATTTTGTGGTTTATTAGTAACTTCATATATTTTATCAGTGAGGTTTATTCTCTCATCAACACTTTTATCACTACAAGACGTCAAATGTATCTGTAAATGCTGCGGTAATTTTCGTTGCCACAACTTATATAACAATTCGCGACCGACGATTGAATTAGAACCGGCCAAGGACTTCATGTCTTGAAAAAATTCAGAGGGTTTACAGTCACCCAATTGAGTATTCGAAAAAAGTTCTTCTAATCTCTTCTCTTCGATAAGAGAAAATCTTTCACACAATGCGTTTTTAATGCATTGGTACTTGTGAATAGTTGGGGGTGGATGAGTAATGTCTAAAATTTTGGTGATCACATGTTGTGGAAGTGAGATTAATTGAAACTTTAAATTATCATCCGTAGGCGAATTGTACTTCTGCTTGTAAAAACCAAGAATCAGGACATTCAAGCCAAAATTATGGCAATTTGATAGAATTTTGTGTGATTGGGGTGTGAGCGAAATGTGTGTTTTGGTTTTGAGAAGTTATGTGATTGTTTTCCATTGTTGTGTTTTGATTTGATGTACTAGGTGGTGGATTTTGAAAAGTGTTTTGATTCGGTGAGGTTTGTAGTAGTGTTGATGTGTTGATGGAGAAATGTTGATGTTATCTTCAGTAGTGTGATTATTAGTGTTAATTGGTAGTGTGTTTATTTCTAATGGGTTATTTCAAGAAAAAGATCTAATTAATACCGTTTGGAAAATTATTAAATAAGGTGTTTAATTGGAGAGAAATTTACAGTATAATATTTTATATAAATTGAATTTTAATGAAATATTTATTGAATAATAAGAATGAATAATAATTGTTAAAAATAGTAATAATAAAAATAATAAAATTTAATAATGAAAAATTATAATGAACATAAAAACTTATCTTTTAGATTCCAGAATTCTTGTTGTTATTGTTGTAAATATTGTTGTTGTTGTTGTTGGTGTTGGTGTTGTTGTTGTTGTTGTTGTTGGTGTTGTTGGTGTTGTTGGTGTTGTTGTTGGTGTTGTTGTTGGTGTTGTTGTTGTTGTTAATTCTGCTGTTGCTGTTATTGTTTCTCTGCTATTGTTATTATTAATGCTGCTGTTATTGTTGTTGTTTTGCTGTAGATGCAGTTGATTGTGATTGTGGCTGATGTTGCTGTTGCCTGCGTCACCTTACCGGCAGGTGTAGGGTTTTGCTCGTTTTTGTTGCGGCACTGAATTGTAGGTGGAGCTAAGCGAGCATAGTGATGACCACGGTTGCCACTTTGGTCATTTGTGTCCAAATTTGATCATTTTTGTTTCACTTGGTCAATTGGTCATTTTTTTTCTACATCTGGTCACTTTTTATAAAAAAATAAAAAAAGAATTTGATGTTCCCAAGCTTTTTGCAATGGGAGGGGATGAAATTTATTTTCGTGACAAACATAGATAAAAAAAAAATTTGTAAAAATCGAAAAAAGTTGAACTTTTATTTTCATATTTTTTGTTAATGTTTTTAAAACGAAAAATCCAGCTGGCTTGGATTGTTTGCTTACTCAAGAATGTCTTCAGCCGATATAACTATTTCTCGATGCATCGCCAGTACTGTCAAACCATAAAATCGGCCCTACATTGTAAAAATATAAGTTACTACGAATATTTTGTTAATAAAGAAATATATTGTTTTTATCCTCTTCAAAGCCGAACTGGTACCCTCAGGCGTGCTTGTTGACACTGACAACTAAAATTTTTAATAGCACGTATATGTTTGGAAAATGATCCTCTATGATTCAGATATTACTTCCACATTTCCAACCGTTTAAAAACTTTAGAAGAACTAACGTCAAGACTGTTTAAGTTAACGGGTTTTTAAATTCTTCAGCTTATTTGTCAATTTCTGTATCTTAAAAGAGGGATGAAAATCCTTTAGCATATTTAATCCTTTAAGAATATCTTCGTGTTTAGCAGAGAGACTGCCAGGCATATTGCTTGCTCCGTCGTATCCTTGACCGATCACGAATGAAGCGTTCAGGTTAGGTATGTATACGATGTGTCAAAAAAAAAAAAAAAAAAAAAAAAAAAAAAAAAAACTTAACCTGTATTCGAAACTGCCGGTACAAATTTTAGAAAATTTTCGCGTATAATATGTCTGCCATTTGATTCATGCACATATTGAATGGCGTTTGTAAAAGGCCTTCGTCAAATGTTCTTGGTAAGTGTAATAAAATTATAAAAGTAAAAATCATAAAAATTAGGCACCAATTATAGCACAATATAACAATAAAAAACCCTTTATTGAGCAGACACTTTTATATCTATTTAACTAGTAAATATATTGAAAATTTCATTTCAGAGAAAGAAAAAAAAGCACTATTAGGCGTCTAGACTAAAAAGCTTGAGAAAAGACCAATATTGCCTTCTTTCAGTTGTCGAACTTTATTCTGATAAGTGCTTGCAATGGTTGAGACCCTTGTCCACCACCTTTAGCAAACAATACACAAGGAATGCAAATATGCAAGCAATAAAGCCAGAAATATGCAACTAACCATTTGTATTGTATGGAAATATTAAACAGCGAGTCTTCAAATTTTGCCAGAAGATGAAATTTATAATTTTAAGGCATAGCCCACACAATAAATTTCTTCTACTATCTTCACTTTAGACTATTTTGTAAACTAGTGCAAAAAAATTCTATCGAAGGAGGATTTATCCCTAAATACCCCCTATCTACGGCACTGCATGAACTACACCTTAAAAAATATAGCAAATTATACTTTTGTGTGCATGACCTACATTTCCAAATTTATAATTTTTTGGTCACTTTTTACTGCGTTTGGTCACTTTAATTTTCAATTTTGGTCACATATTTTATTTTTAAGTGGCAACCGTGGTGATGACTATGAGTGTGAAAAAGATGATGATGACGATGTTTATGACGAAGATGCGTGAGGCAGTAGAACTCTTAGCGATGTCTGAGCATTGATTGTGACTGCTTATAGTTATTTTTCGGCGTAGGTCATATGGAGATTGAGGAATCTTCTGTATCTTTTCAGCCGTGTTTCCAAATTTGTGCAGGATCGCCAATTTTTGGTGTACTTATTTTTATTTATTTATTCTATTTTATAATTTTATTACTAATTATAAGTGCACAATGAAAATATTTAATTTATTTTGTAAATTTTATTAATTGACTTTTCAGTCAATGAAAATTTTTGAAGACAAAATTTTTTATAACATTTTTAAAATTCAAAAACTTAAATATAAAGTAAAATAAATCAGACATGCACGTTAACGTTAATTTTAACGATAACCAAAATTTTTATTTTGTTTCGTTGCAGCAAAATCGAAAAATTCAAAAAAACAACGTTATCTCAAAAATCGAAAAATATTTATTTCGTTTCAAAGTTAACAAAATAAAATTTTTTCGTTTTTTTTTTCAAACAAACGTTAAAAATAACGTTAATTTCAACAAAAAATTTCGTTTTC
Organism: Pherbina coryleti; assembly: GCA_943735915.1. Classification (NCBI taxonomy): domain Eukaryota; kingdom Metazoa; phylum Arthropoda; class Insecta; order Diptera; family Sciomyzidae; genus Pherbina; species Pherbina coryleti. The sequence goes on along the minus strand of OX030950.1, from coordinate 71,345,437 downwards.
ATTGAATCGAATTATTTTTTTCTTATATTTTTTCATTTGAGATTTTGTACAAACATATATTGACGAAAATATACTTGGAAACGATGTTTTTTTTTTTAAATAAGCTTAAAACGAAATTTTTATTTTCTGATAATTTCGTTTTGCAACAAAACGAAATTTGTTTTGATATTTTTTTATCGTTTTTAGAGAAACGAAATAATACTGATAATTTGTTTTTCGTTTTTAACGAAACAAAAAAATTTTGTTGATTTCGTTGTGCATGTCTGAAATAAATTAAAGTATTTTATATATATATATTAGCGTGGCCGTTATTTTTTTTTTTTTATTTCTTGTACTCTCTCCCCCCAAATCGGTTCAGTTTTATGCAAAAAAAAATACAAAAAAGTTTCAAAGCGATAAGTTGTGTTTAAGGGGTGTCGCCCGCCCCTCAAAGTTGGCCTTCAAGCCCATTTATTCAAATGTAATTTGTTTGTATATGAGTATCTTTTTAAAAAAACATTTTACAAGAATATGATGTATGGCAATATTTTAGCTCTTTTAATCAACAACATTAGCCTCAAAGAAAGTTTTTTGATAAAATTAATATTTTAGAAAATAACCAACAAAATACCAAAAATTATATGTACCAAAATTAAATTTATATGGAAATTATTTGTTCTAAGCATGTGCGTTAAAAGCTTATGTCTATTAAATTATTTCATACATAGCTATACTACGTATAGTCAAAAGAAAACCAAACAAAAACAAAATTATTGAGTTATATTAAAATATTTATAACTCTTGACTTACAGTAGATTTCTTAGAGTTCGAAAATTTCTTGTTTGAGAAGAAAAAAACTGCTCAAGCCCACCACTAATGAATTTTGAAACTGTTTGTTTTCCCATTGTGGCGCGGTTAAAGTCAATTTGTTTTTCTTTTCCAATATTCAAAGCAGCGACCATATTTTCTTTTATGAAGTTTTATGAAGCGACCACATTTATGAAGTTGTACTGAGAAGTGTGTTTGAGGAAAAATTTCAAAATCAGTCAAGCCCTAACGTAACAATATTTGAAAAATTTAAAAATGCATAGCCAAAATTAAACGTTAACAACTGGCAGCAAGGAATGCAAGATGAAGTGGTAAATAATTATTTGAAAAACAAAAAATCTCGGGTTGTAAGTTTTGTTAACACAATCTTACAAGAAGTACAACCTAGAGAGGATTATAAGGAGTTACTAGAACTTACCTTGCTATTCCTGGGTGAGAACCTAAAAAACCGCCAAATAGTGTAATAATTCGTTCACCGGGTGCTTATCATCATGCGCGTTGGATGGGAAAAGCTATTTACAGCTTGAAAATATATTTGTTTCGTGAAGAGTTTAACTTGACAGAATCTGAAAGCATTGGACTACGTCAAATTTGCATTTTTATTGTCGCCGTATATGTTGAAGCCATATGTTGAAGATTTTGAAAATATTAATTTAGGAATCTCGCAGGTTGCCGTCAAAAAATTCAAAAACCAGTTATGGTATTTAAATGGGGAGGCTATTGCTTTTGCGTTTTTTGACAACAATGTCGTAGATGCAACAAAAGAAAATATGGTCGCTGCTTTGACTTTTGAAAAAGAAAAACAATTTAACTTTAACCGCGCCACAATGGGAAAACAAACAGTTTCAAAATTCATTAGTGGTGGGCTTGAGCAGTTTGTTTCTTCTCAAACAAGAAATTTTTTTGAGAGATTTCAAATTGATACGTCTTTCATGACATTAACTCCGTCCGAATGGCCTGCGCAGGATTGCTTTATGACAGCGGTAAAAACATTAAAAAAATTAAGAGTCATCAATGATACTGCCGAAAGAGGAGTGAAGTTGATGGAGGAGTATAATAAGCTCTTTACAAGAAATGAAGAGCAAAAACAATTTGTACTGCATGTTGTTAGCGACTATCGTCGCCGGTTTTCGAACTCTAAGCAATCTACTGTAAGTCAAGAGTTATAAATTTTTTAATATAACTCAATAATTTTGTTTTTGTTTAGTTTTCTTTTGACTATACGTAGTATAGCTATGTATGAAATAATTTAATAGACATAAGCTTTTACCGCACATGCTTAGAACAAATAATTTCCATATAAATTTAATTTTGGTACATATAATTTTTGGTATTTTGTTGGTTATTTTCTAAAATATTAATTTTAGCAAAAAACTTTCTTTGAGGCTAATGTTGTTGACTAAAAGAGCTAAAATATTGCCATACATCATATTCTTGTAAAATGTTTTTTAAAAAGATACTCATATACAAACAAACTACATTTGAATAAATGGGCTTGAAGGCCAACTTTGAGGGGCGGGCGACACCCCTTAAACACAACTTATCGCTTTCAAACTTTTTTGTATTTTTTTTTACATAAAACTGAACCGATTTGGGGGGAGAGAGTATAAGAAATTAAAAAAAAAAAAAAAATAACGGCCACGCTAATATATATATATATATATTAGACCAGTTCAAAAATATATGAGGAAAATTATGGGTCTTTTTTCTTCGCTTCGCGTCCATTTTCTGAAAGTTCCATTCCTAATGAGAACAAAAGTGCCTTAAAACCCAAAAAATTTGACCTCTAGATATTGCTGAAATCGTTTAAAGGTAATTTTGGAGCTATTTACGACTTAGATCATATTGAATAATATGTTGTCCAAACTGGAACACATGTTGAATATATTGTGATGAAGAATCATTTATGATAATCTAAGCTATTTTCATTGGTTTTATATTTTTATAATATGCATCTGATATTTTTTGGCGGAGCTTTGAACATGCAATTAAACTCCTTAGTCAAAATTATCGTATTTCCACATAAAATTTTTTTTCTTATTATGTTCCAGTTTGTTCCATGTTTGTAATTTTATATTTTTGTGCGGAGCTTAAGGTTTCTTGCAATATAACTTAGGGGAAGGTGGGGACCCTTCGTACGGTTTCCATATTTTATTTTTTATTTTTTTTATTTTTTTCATGAATCAATCACCTTAATTTTCATGAATCACCTGACAGCTTAACCCTTAAATGCACCGTGTATCTTTAAAGATACAACCATTCAAGAAATTCCTACGGCTATATTTTTGGTTTGACTTTTTTCAAATCGGTTCTATATTATTTAGAATATTATAAGTCTTTAATAAAAAAATAGTTTTTACTTCTATTTGTCACACTTTTTAAAAAAATTATGTACAAAGTCAAAAAAAATTTTTTTTTTTAAATTAAATAAACACTATTTTTAACAGTTTAACTTCTAGGAATAGATAAATAATTTTGATTAGGAAAAAATACTGACTGCTTTCAAAACATGTCCGTTAGTGATTTTAAGTGGTTCGAAAAAATTTCGATCATTTGGCACCTCACTGGGTCCTTTTAGTTGGTTGTATCTTTAAAGATACAGTATGCACTCCCTGCAGTTTTTGATAATTTTAAATTTTTAAAATAAATGTATTAATAAAAATTTGTTATATAAACAGTATGAATATCTTCAACATTAGGGAAAGCAAAGGTCCACGAAAAGCCTGGCTTCTTTCTTAGATAAGATACTTTAAATTCAGTCTGACTATAGTGACCGACAACTTTTCCTACATAGTAAATAATACTTTTTTTCTTAGGGAACCTCACTAAAATAAACGAACCGTCTTTAATATTTTCTGGTATGACATCAACTGTCAATTGGCTTCTGTTCATTTCAAAATTTTCATGCTCGGTTTCATCTTCATCTGTGATAGAAGTTGAAATCTCTTGAAAGCTTATATCAGATCCATCACAATCAGATTCATCACTTTCTGTTTTTTTAGCTTTTTTGTTCTTCGTTTTTAAATTAAAATCAGCAAAACTACGTTTCATTTGTCTTGCCCTAACCTTTCTTTCCTGTTCTAGCTTTTTCAATTGCTTTTCATTGTGTTTCTCTTCAATTAGTTTTTTTTCGGGTGTGTCAGTATAAATACGTGATTTTCCTGGCCGTCGTCCTTTGTTTGTTTTATTACTTCTTACAACAGTCGGATAGGGTCGAATTGCCTCTGGTGTCAAAACTGTCTTCAAAGGAGCTACTATTTGATGGATTGGTGAATTGTTCAAAGCATCTGGTTCACACGCATCTAAATTAAACCTTTGTAGTTCATCATCATAAGTTATCAATGGTGAGTTAATAGTTTGATCTGTAGATTCTCGCGGAACTTCCAAGAAATCCTGTCTTCCAGATGTAGAGGATTGGCAGATAGCAGAGACACTTGGCTGTAGAGTAGGTGCTGACAAATCTTCAACGACGTTTTGAGTAGGAGGCTCGTGTTCTAAGTTACCGGATGTATACACGTCAGTTGGAGCAAAATCTTCGTCACTAAAGGCTAATTCATTAAGAGGCCATATTCCGGGTTTGTTAAATCCGCTTGTGATATTTTTTGCCGTGAATGAATCGAAAAATGCAATTTTCACAAGCTTTGGAATATTGTAAATTGTCAATGCCTTGCCTGGGTTCATTATATGCCAATTATTGAAAGCAATTTTCAACTTTGATTTAAATGGTTCAAAGACTCCCACATCAAGTGGTTGTAGGCGGTGAGATGTATGTAGTGGAAAAGATAGGTAAATTATGGCATTTTCTTTGGCGTAGTTGATGGCTTCGAGAGAAACATGGCTTTCATGGTTGTCACACAACAATAATATGGGGTTATCTTTTGTGCAGAGTGTGTGCTTCTGGATATGTTTTAAAACAGAGACGAATATATCGCTATTTATCCAGCCACTTTTATTTGCAGCACCGAGACTTCCTTCGGGTGCTCCTTCGAGAAAATTACCTTTATAATGAACGCGTGGAAACACGAAAAGTGGAGGGATGTTATTTCCACTGGCAGATATAATGCCACCAAAAGTTACAAGCTCGCCTCTTTCAGCTGATACAATTTGTCCGATTTGTTTTTGACATCTTGGAGCCAAGACTTTGGGAGTATCTAGAACGGTAGTTACACCTGATTCGTCGAAATTAAAGATTCTGTCAGCAGTTAATGGATGTCGCTCCAACACTGTCTTCAAGTTGGTATAAAACTCCGTAACCGAAGTTTTGTTAAACGCAAAAGATCTGGCAGCGCTTGTGTTTTCGGGCTTGCGTAAACGGAGTTCCGGGTTTCTTCTACGAAAACCATACATCCATTCTTTCCCAGCCATCTTATTTTCTTCCCACTTTGTTGGATATTTCAAACTCAAAGATTTGGCATACTCATATGCTAGCTTTCTAGCTTGAATCGTCGTAAGTCCATAATGCATCTTACAACATTTGGTAATATAATCATTTAGCAGTTTTTCTTCTTCCATAGAAAAGACTTGGCAACTTGTATATTTAGAGTAAAATGTACGGTTGCTGGACCCTTCAGCATCATTGCTATTCTTGTATTTTTTTACTCTGCTTTCTAATGTTGACATTCAAATTGTACTTGTCCGCAGCTTTTCTATATGACAATACTCCTTGCATAACATCCTGTATTGCTGACTGCATGGATTTTTCATCCACAGCTTGTCTACTTGTCTTTTTTGGTTTATAAGTCCACACCATGTTTCTGTGAAAAAATAATAAGAAATAGGTATTAAAATATATATAAGTACATCGACGATAGCAAAACACAGGACAAAGTTAATGCAAAAATTAGCAATAAGCACATTAACACATTAAATCGTACCTACTTAGCAGTTGGCGCACATTCGTACGCGTTCAAACGTGCCCCATCTAGTTCCGTCCGAAAGTACCCCACTAACTAAATAATAACAAAATATAACCTATTTTAATATTAATAGGAAAACATCATAAATAAATTATTGAAAACGCATCTTAAGTATATTTGGCTACTTACTGATAGAATACTCTACACGAAAACTTATTTTATTTACGGTAACAATAGACAAAAACATTTATCAAAAAATTACTTACCGAGCGCGAAAACACGTTCGTTCCTGACACTTCACTCTCACTAGTGCGAATGGCGCGATACTACGTTGACGTAAAGTTTGTACCTCGACTCACGCACACATACAAAAGCAAGACCGTACCCAGTGGGCAAAAGCAGGGCTTCGAAGCGCTACTTGCAGGCCTTCATATGGATTTTGAAGACCTTCCGCACTCATATCCAAGCCCATTCACTTTTTTATATGAAACGAGCAAATTTTCTAGGCCTTCCTCTCTCGCGACTCTAAAGAGGCCTGCCAGAAGCTCTTTTTTGAGAATGCATGTTAAAAGACCTTCTTTATGAGGGCTTATAAAAGCACTCTCAAGTTAACTAAAAATAAAAAAAAAAAATGCAGTAAACTGTTTTTTGTTTTGCAATTTCTATTTTGAAGTGAAACTTTCTTAGGTCACTTTACTTCATTTCGTCACACGATAGAGAAGAAAGATATGTTTGATAGCAGAGAGAATGAGACAAATATATATAGTGTATATATATGACTGAAAAAACTTCTTTGTCACCGCTGAGCTTCGAACCTGCGTCCTCAAGATTTCAAAAACAACGCCTTATCTATTGAGCTAAATCCTCCATACAGGAATCTACTCTACATACCAATTAATCAAATTGCTGTAGATGCCCAGCGGAAAAATAATTTCAGAGTTGTGGACCTCATATTTTTATATACATTTTGTTCACAAGTTATCAAACGGTGAAATAGCAGAGCGGTAAAACGTTTGACTATGACGCCAGCGGTCCGAGTTCAATTCTCGCATGTGACTATAATAAAATTTTAAAATTATTATAGTATATATAGTATAGAATAAAATTTTTTCGCTTTGTTTTTATTTATGTTTTTTATAGGAGAGCGCTGTGCTCTCCTTGGGCTAACACTTTATGATATGTTTCACTTCTTTTATGTTTTGCGTTGCACAGAAATAAAAAATGTTTGAGCCCCATCCATAGGAAGGGCTTCTAGAAGTGCTCATTGGTACAGCGATATTAGGAGGTATAAAGATGCCAATAGTAGTAGTCTTAGCATGCCTTCTTTTGTTAAGGCCTAGTATAATTGCCCACTGGGTACGTTGTTTCGTTCAAGTTTTATTTTGACTGTATGAATGTGCCCCGCGTACGAAGGGTAACGATCTTCCCCTACTGCATAATTTTTGGACCATAACATGGAAAAAAAAAAATAAAAAACACTACAAACATTTGTTTTTCCTGAATTTATTTTTTAAAAATATGATTTTTTGTTATGTTTTTCAATTTTTTTCTATGGTTATCAATTGAAAAAATCATCTAGTGTTGATTGTTACAAAATCATGCAGATTAACATTTAAATATGTTGGTTTACTTGAAGCCTTTTTTAACGACTTATCAGTTCCTGGCTTATTTTGTATTGATTCCGCCATTTTTTTGTGAGTGCCAATACTTAAAGACCTATCGAAAAATGATAAGCCTTACAAGCTCTTCACCAAGGTACCATAAGTCTGCTCAAATTTTTTTAATGCAATTTCTGCTATAACGGGGCTTTAATGGTGTAATGGTTTTTTAAAAACCTGAATGTTTCTACTGAGTTTTTAAAACTTCACCCTGATGAGTGGCTTAATAATAGCTCATATGTTAGTGGTCTTCAAATGGTCACTCAGCTCAATGTTATTAACGATTCAGCAGAGAGAAGTGTAGCGTTAATAACTGAATTTAATAATTCGATTACTTCAAATGAAGAGCAAAAACAATATTGGCTGCAAGTGGTAGATAACCATAAAAAAAATTTGAAAAACATAACAAAAAATCATATTTTTAAAAAATAAATTCAGGAAAAAAAATGTTTGTGTTTTTTTATTTTTTTTTTCATGTTATGGTCCACAAATTATGCAGTAAGCTATATCGCAAGAAACCTTAAGCTCCGCACAAAAATATAAAATTACAAACATAATGCCACTGGAACAAAATAAGAAAAAAATTGTATGTGGAAATACGATAATTTTGAATAAGGAGTTAAATTGCATGTTCAAAGCTCCGCCAAAAAATATCAGAAGCATATTTCAAAAATATAAAAAAAATGAAAATAGCTTAGCTTATTATAAATGATTCTTCATCACAATATATTCAACATGTGTTCCAATTTTGACAACATATTATGCAATATGATCTAAGTCGTAAATAGCTTCAAAATGACCTTTAAACGATTTCAGCAATATCTAGACGTCAAATTTTTTTGGGTCTTAAGGCATTTTTGTTCTCATTAGGAATGGAACTTTCAGAAAATGGACGCGCACCGAAGTATTTTAACATTTTTTAAATGTGAACCGGTCTAATATATATACACTACAAGTAGGATCTACGCTAGCCATCCGAAAACCACTCCAACTTTCAAAGCGATCATTAAAGTCTTCATCGTTGAAATAGTGCCGCAATTATGTGAAAGAGTGATTGAAATTCTTGAAAAAGGGATTAATATCTGCAAATTAAGTCGAGGTGGCAATTTGAAAAATTTTGTGTTCTAAACATAATCTCCAAGTTCCTACTTTAAAATCTAATAAAAATTTAAAGACATCCAAACAATTGTGTCAGTAAACAATAGCTTATAATTATAATAATAAATTGGCCATTTCAGCCCTTGAAAGGATTTTGACCGAACTTGTTATGATCGAGAACGGATTTACTAGTTTTATGCCGACTCCGAACGGCTATTGTGCATGTTCTCAAGAAGCTTTACATGGCATTATTTACTTACTTACTTATCTGGCGCTTACAACCGAAGGTCGGTTTTGGCCTCGTATAAGAAATTGCGCCAGCCATTTCTATTTTGCGCTTGCTGGCGCCAGTTGGAAACACCAAGTGTAGTCAGGTTATCCAACACCTGATCCTTAAAACGAAGATGTGGGCGTCCTCTTCTGCGTTGACCACCACCGGGCACCGAATCGAATATTTTTTTCGCTGGAGCGTCGTTTTCCATTCGCTCAACATGACCTAGCCAGCGGAGCCGCTCGATTTTAATGCGCTTAACTATGTCGATGTCAGCGTACAGCTCATACAGCTCGTGGTTCCATCGAATTCGGTACTCGCCATTGACGCAGATTGGACCGAAGATCTTACGAAGGATCTTTCTCTCGAAGGCCCCCAAAGTCTTTTCATCAGAACTGCTCAACGTCCAAGTTTGTGCTGCATATAATAGGACGGGCATGATTAGTGACTTATAGAGCGTGAGTTTTGTTCGTCGAGAGAGGGCTCTGCTTCTCAATTGCCTACTCAGCCCAAAGTAACACCTGTTGGCAAGAGTTATCCTTCGCTTTATCTCAATACTGACATCGTTGAAAGAGTTTATGCTGGATCCCAGGTAGACGAAGTCCTTAACAACCTCGAAGGAGATGTTGTCAACAGTGACGTGGTTTCCAAGACGCTGGGACTGTTTATTTGTTGACACTAGGTATTTCGTCTTATCTGCGTTCACTACAAGACCCATTCGACTCGACTCTTTCGCTAACCTGGAGAATGCTGCACTGACTTCGCGCGTATTATGGCCAATGATATCGATATCATCAGCATACGCCAGCAGCATAATACTTTTGTAGAATATCGTGCCACTGCGTCTCAAATCAGCAGCTCGGATGATCTTCTCCATCATCAGGTTGAAAAAGTCGCACGATAAGGAATCACCTTGTCTGAAACCTCGTTTGGTATCGAATGGAGGAGTGAGGTCCTTCCCGATTTTAACTGTGCTGCTGGTGTTGCTCAGTGTCATTCTGCAAAGGCGGATGAGCTTTGCAGGAATACCAAATTCAGACATGGTGGAATATAGATGATTCCTTATTGGACTGTCGAAGGCGGCTTTGTAATCGACAAAAAGATGGTGTGTGTCGATTTGTTTTTCTAGGGTCTTCTCCAAGATTTGTCGTAGCGTAAATATCTGGTCTATGGTGGATTTGCCAGGTCTGAAGCCACACTGATAAGGTCCAATCAGCTGGTTTACGATGGGCTTCAGTCTTTCACATAGTACGCTCGACAGAACCTTATATGCGATATTCAGAAGGCTTATCCCACGGTAGTTGGCGCAAATTGTGGGATCGCCTTTCTTGTGGATTGGGCAGAGCACACTGAGGTTCCAATCGTTTGGAATGCATTCTTCCGACCATATTCTGCATAGAAGCTCATGAATGCATTTAAATAGAGCTTCGCCTCCATTCTTGAAGAGCTCAGCAGGTAAGCCATCTTGTTTTTAAGCCGAGCTATAGCTTTCAAGACTTCACTATGGTCGGGCAGCGGAACTTCAACGCTGTCGTCCAAAATTGAGGATTCCGGAATATCATCTCTATTGGCGGGATTGTTGTCGTCGTCGCCATTCAGAAGCCTAGAGAAGTATTCCCTCCACATCATCAGTGTACTCTGGATATCTGTCACTAGATTCCCATTTTCATCCTTGCAGGAAGAGGCCCCGGTCTTGAAACCATCGGCCATGCGTCTTATTTTTTCGAAAAATTTTCGGACCTCATTCCTGTCACCATGCATCTCAATTTTCTCGCACTCACGCATTTCCGCTTCCCTTTTCTTTCGCCTGAAAATGCGTCTCTCTTCCCTCCTCTTCTCTTTGTATCGCTCCTTAGCAGCACACGTTACAACCGACTGCAGGGTGGCTTTGTAGGCGGCGTCTTTTTCTGCAGTGGCGTCGCGACACTCTTGGTCGTGCCACTGGTTTCGGCGAGGGCGGTGATAGCCAATCACCTCTTCGGCAGCCGTACGCATAGAGTGGGAAATATGATTCCACTGCGTGCATATATCGTCGATCGGAGGAGTGCTTTCTTGAAGCAGGAGTGAGAGTCGAGTAGCGAAGTCTTCGGCTGTTTGCTTTGATTGCAGCTTTTCGACGTCTAGCTTTCTCTGTGCTGGATTGCGCGCATTCTTGGTTGCGCACAGGCGTGTGCGGATCTTGGCTGCGACAAGATAATGATCCGAGTCTATATTGGAACCACGGATCGTGCGTACATCTAAAACACTGGAAGAGTGCCTTCCGTCAATCAAAACGTGATCAATTTGGTTGCGCGTCTTTTGATCAGGGGACAGCCAAGTTGCTTTATGAATATTGAGGTGCTTGAATCTAGTGCTACTAACGACCATGCTTCGCGCTGCGGCAAAGTCAATCAGACATGGCATTATTTACTCTCTGATTTTTTCCATTATCTGCCATTGTCTACAGAGGTGACGGCCGAACAGAAAAATGAATTCAATTGAAAAAACTTTCTGTGTGAGATGGAAATTAAACCAGTGTTCTCTCGCGTATAGTAGAGTGTCCCTTATTTTGCGATTTTTGGAAATGTCAATGGGCTGAAAGGTTTTTTTATGCATTTTTATATTCTAAGAACGAAACTAAAAAAATTTTTTTTTTGCGACAACGTTTACCCGTGCCAATCGGGCCCGAAAGTTTCGGAAAAAGGTCCATATTAGACCATGTTTGCACATATTAAAAAAAAAATATTTTCTCTGCTTTTTATAAATGTTTTGCATTTTTTGGAACACATACATAAGAAATATGATATCTGCAAAGTTTTTTTATGGTGGGCGCGGTTACCGCCCCTGCTGCATCGACATTCTCCCGCAGCCTTTTCCCACTTTTTCATGAAATTAGTGCAATTTAGATATTTAAATCAACAATAAATAAATACATTTTTATTATGCTAAAAGTATTATTAAATTTCATTAAATTCATATTATGTATTTACAAAAATTAACAATAAATTAAAAAACTAGTATTTTACCCTGCGGCGGGCGCGCAACAAGCTAATACCTTCAAGCAGTCTTATTGCGGCTTTTCAACCGAAATCATAGTTTTTTTTTTATAAATAAAAAATATCAAAAACCAAAAATGTATGCCCCTGGAGGGTTAAATTATATTTAATATACAATACAAATTAATTCTAAGTTTTTTTTTAAGAGTACAGTAGACTCTCACAAATTATAACCACTTTGTTCCACGCGTGGTTCTAATTTCTTAAATGTTCTAATTTCTGGACTTTTTTTCACAGAAATGTAAAAGAAAATAATGAAACTGATTAAAAAAATTTGTGTAACACAAAAGAATTTTTATTTATTAATATTTAACGTTTTTTTTCAACATAAATTTCATATAATTCCCCTATTTATATTTATATCAATGAGCAAAGATCACTTTTGAATTAAATAAATAAAGAAAAGTCCAGAAATTAGAACCAGGTTCTGATTTCAGAGCGTTCAATATTGAAATGACAGGTTCTAAGTTCTGGAAAGTTCGGATTTGCGAGAGTTCTAATTTGTGAGAGTGTACTGTATTTTTTTTGATAGTTCGAGAATATTTTTCGAGTATTTTGGGCCACAATAAGTAGGTTTTGTAGCTGCGCTTCTGATTTTGTAAGCTCGAGAAATTCTTGAGCAAGTTGTACCCCACGCTCCGCAATATCATTTAAAACACAAAGATCTTTAAAATAATTTTTTAGTCTCTGGTATTCTTCATCTTTTTCCCATTCGTCAGAATCATATTTTAAAAAATTGCATGTCAAACTAAACCTACGAAATAGATTAGTTATTCGACAAGATGCAAAACAATCTCAATCTTTTTTTGTCCATTCATTTAAAGAATTTGGGTTTGCGATTGGATGATTACATGGAAACTTCTGAGCTTGCAATGCTGTCACCATACTGCGTTTTCTCTAAATAGAAACCGCATCATCGAAAAAAGCGAGTGCTACAAGTTCTTCGCCAAGGTACCAAAGATACCGACCAAATTTTTGACTTGCAGCAATTGATATTTTTTTGTTAAATGTCTTGTATGCGACCAAATCTTTTAAAAAAGACAGATCCTGATTTGGAGCTTTTATGCTATTAGTAGCTTCAAACCAGACTTTGATGTATAGTAGAACTACAAAAATACAGACTTAACGGATTCCGATAATAATGAATAGCATAAAAGCTCCAAATAAGCATCTGTCTTTTTTTAATTAATTTGTATTTCTTATTATAATTTAACCCTCCAGGGGCATACATTTTTGGTTTTTGATATTTTTTTATTTATAAAAAAAAACTATGATTTCGGTTGAAAAGCTTATTGCGGCTTGTAGGTATTAGCTTGTTGCGCGCCCGCCGCAGGGTAAAATACTAGTTTTTTAATTTATTGTTAATTTTTTTAAACACATAATGTGAATTTAATGAAATGAAGTAATACTTTTAGCATAATAAAAATGTATTTATTTATTGTTGATCTTAATACCTAAATTGCACTAATTTCATGAAAAAGTGGGAAAAGGCTGCGGGAGAAATTTCGACGCAGCTGGGGCGGTAACCACGCCCACCATAAAAAAACTTTGTAGATATCATATTTCTTATGTATGTGTTCCAAAAAATGCAAAACATTTGTAAAAAGCAGAGAAAAGATTTTTTTTTTTAATATGTGCAAGTATGGTCTAATATGGACCTTTTTTTGAAACTTTCGGGCCCGATTGGCACGTGTAAACGTTGTCGTAAAAAAATTTTTTTAGTTTCGTTCTTAGAATATAAAAACGCATAAAAAAACCTTTCAGCCCCTTGACATTTCCAAAAATCGCAAAATAAGGGACACTCTAGCGTATAGGCCACTGTGCCACGGCCGCCGACAATAGCTTAAATCGAATTTAAATATTTTGAGAAATCTTACTTTAAAATTTTTAATCGCCACATAGGTTCTATGAAAACTTCATTGGTTTTTGTGTCAACATTGGTTTGATTCAGGCTAGAAGCTGTAGATTTTGTGTGTATGTGACGATATAATCATGGAATATAGGAATACAAATTAATATAGGAACAAACTCAGTTCTGACTCAAATCGACTTAAGCGATTATTGCTTTTGGACACAGAATTGTACGTTTTATTAAAAAACAATTCAAAAACCTCTTGTTGATTGGCAAATTTCAAGCTCTTGTGGGGTTAGTGGTAAACCTTGACCATGCTTCAAAAATAATATTTACTTGGAACATTGTTACTCTTACATGAAAGTCTTTTTATAAAACTATTATGTGATAACCTTCCTACCAGTATGAAACGCAGGGTCTTTTTATAAGTAAACTTATAGTATTTAAAATAACAAAGCATCTTGGATTTAAAATATTTATCGATTAGAATTTAATTAGAAAATTGAAATAACGTATTAGAACGTAAATATTAGAATAAGTTTTATAACTCAACCTAGTTTGCTTACTAAACCCTGAACGATCAACCCTGAACTTGATAAAATATTTTACGTAGTGACTTAAGATATCGATGGAATGTTTTGTAATTTCTTATAGATTAATGATTTCATAGAAATGAATAAATTACAATTATTAATTCAAATTTATTTATTATTAAAAGCTCTACTTTTATAAAATATAAATAAACAAAAATTTATTATTAAAATTTAAAAATCCACTAAATTTTTACACAATTCTTGAGAAAGTATATTCTACTTAAACTGGAATTTTTGCTAAATATCATCTAGTGTTCGTGGAATACAATCAATATTATACAATCCACGTTTAAGGTATAATATACATACGTGTAAATTTTTCAAAAAAAAAAATTGTTTGTTTAATGTGTTCTTTATACTTTTACATATAAATATACATATACATATAATATACATACACATTTTTAAATCGATATTTAAAAAAATACAGGAGTTATAATGGTTTTCGTTAACCTATGTCTAAGCATACAACAAATAAAAAACTTTAAACGCTATTTCCTCGAAACTAGTTTTTTTAAAACGATTCGATAGATAACTCGAAATCTATTGGTTCAATTTCAATGATTTTTTTTTGCATTTTGTTTGTTATTTTGTCCTTTAAGCATCCCCCTAAATTCAAGAATTTATTTTTTTTTTGTTTTTTATATAAACAAAAAAGCGCGCGAAAATGTATCTATTTTTCGAACTAGTTACTTCAACTTCCGCCATAATTAAAAAAAAACCCCGGGGTCTTGCGTAGGGGGGATGCTTAATATAAGGTACTAGCTTTTCCCGTTTAGTTTGTGCATTTTTAGTTTGTATGTAAGTATTGCTACTTTTACTTTCAAAGCTATTCGATAATACAAATTTTCATTATATGGGCGGAGCCACACCCTCTTATATAATGCTCATCCCAGTTTTCTAGTAGATGGACATTACCCTGTTTTAGTACAGTTGCCGACAGTAAGCATACAGACTAAATTACCAAAATGTAGCCCAGTCGACGAAAACCGTAGGAAATATAGCATTTTTATTGATTTGTGGGCGGTAAAAAGGGGTGTGACAGAAATTTAAGCGATCTCGTACTTGAAAAAAATATACTGCCAAAATTTCAGCTCTATCGGCTACGTAATTTTGAAGTTTCCAGCCATCACACAGACAGCGTTTTGCTTTTTGTATATATATTTTGGACAAACATTATTGGCTATAACTGTCGATTGGCATGAGATACTTAGATAATTTTTTCTAATAAATTAATTTTTTAGCTTGTATATTTTTTCAAAATTATACAAACACAATATTGGAAAAAAAAATTTTGTTCGAAAAAATCAAGGGATAGGCCTTGCTTTTTGAATCACACAAATGGTTTTTAGTTTTTGCGTAAAATTTAAATAACTTTTGCTTATAAATGTTATAACTTTTAAATAGAGTTGAAAATTTGCGAATTTGAATTTAAATTATTTTTACAACTACTTTGATGAATCTTTAAGACAAAAAATAATTTAACAAAATGAATACAAAGCAGCGGAGATATTTGACTCATAAGTCACAAAATTAAATTTCTGATTATTTTTTTCTCATTTTTGAGCAACGATGTTGCATTAAATATATCGTTGTAGTAAAATTTTTCATAGTTTTCAAGATATGTTCATTTTTTTGATGTGAAAATAACGGAAATTATTATTATTTTACTAAATTTAACAAATATTTAATACTAGCTTTTTCCCGGCGCGCGTTGCTGCACCCAGCAATTATATCGCAACATAATAATTATATTCGAAACTTTTCTTAGACCCATAGCTTAACACCACTGTAATTTTCCACTGCCCGTTACAGTTTCCCAGTTACAGTTACAGTTTAAATAGTAACTCCATTTTGAGTTTGTATGTAAATACTGCTACTTTTACTTTCAAAGCTATTCGATAATACAAATTTTAATTGTATGGGCGAGCCACACCCCCTTATATAATGCCCGTCCCAGTTTTCTTGTAGATGGACATTGCCCAGTTTTAGTACAGTTGCCGACAGTGAGCATACAAACTAAATTACCAAAATGTAGCCAAATCGACAAAAACCATAGGAAATATAGCATTTTTATTGATTTGTGGGCGGTAAAAGAGGGTGTGACAGAAATAAAAACCATCTTGTGCTTGAAAAAAATGTACTGCCAAAATTTCAGCTCGATCGACTCAGCAATTTTGAAGTTTCCAGCCAACACACAGACATCATTTTGCTTTTTGTATTGTAACGAACCCTCTGTTCGGTTACCTAAGTGCTGGGGTATACCCAGCGGTTGGTCCAAAGGTTCTTACAAAAAAGAAAAAGATTTGGGTTTAATTTTGAGTAGATTATTTCATTTATTATTAATTCAGGATTAAATCTATTCTTAAAATAAACTCCCAGAAGGGTATTACCCTCTTTGGGTACTGACTTATTTCTATTTCCTAACACCTTGAAGTGTACAACGCTTCTCGGGTATGCTCCAGATAAACTAAATACGATATTTTCTAACACCTCGAAGTGTACAACGCTTCTCGGGTATATTAAAGATACGCTAGATACGGTATTTTCTAACGCCTCGAAGTGTACAACGCTTCTCGGGTATATTAAAGATACGCTAGATACGGTATTTTCTAACGCCTCGAAGTGTACAACGCTTCTCGGGTATACTAAAGATAAGCTAGATAAAATACTTGATAACGCCTCGAAGTGTACAACGCTTCTCGGGTATACTAAGGATAAGCTAGATAAAATACTTGATAACGCCTCGAAGTGTACAACGCTTCTCGGGTATGCTAAACTACTAGTCAGAAGAGACCTTGCGTACAACACACGACTCCGCAGACTGACTTCATTGCGCATGTGCAGCGGCTTTTATACTCTTTTCTTTGTGTTGCTTGTGTTCTTCTTCTTCGTAAAATCCGTTGCCAGACGCATGTTGCAGAGTGCGTGTTGCGGGTTTCATGTTGATGTTGCAGAGTGCGTGTTGCGGGTTTCATGTTGATGTTGCAGAGTGCGTGTTGCGGGTTTCATGTTGATGTTGCAGAGTGCGTGTTGCGGGTTTCATGTTGATGTTGCAGAGTGCGTGTTGCGGGTTTCATGTTGATGTTGCAGAGTGCGTGTTGCGGTTTTCATGATGATGTTGCAGAGTGCGTGTTGCGGGTTTCATGTTGATGTTGCTAAATGAAATGATGAAGCGACCATTATGTATGGAATTCATTCAATATTCATATTAATATTCATGTTCATAATTTTGTGAGGATTAATATCGTCTGCGATATTGCATCCTCACAGTATATATGTATGTATATTTGGAATAAAGATTATTGGCTATAACTTTTGATTGGTAAGAGATACTGAGATAATTTTTTTTAATAAATTATTATTTTAGCTTGTCAATTTATTCAAAAATATGAAACCACAATATTGGAAAAAAAAAATTTCTTCAAAAAAATCAAGGTAACCCTTGTTTTTTGAATCACAAAAATGGTTTTTAATTTTTGCGTAAAATTGAAATAATTTTGCTTATAAATGTTATAATTTTTGAAGAGAGTTGAAAATTTACGAATTTGAATTTAAATTATTTTTACAACAAAAACAAATTTTGAGCCTTTTTGTGAGGAAAATTCAAAAATTTCAGACCTTTTTTGAAAAAAATATTTCAAATATATATACTCAACTAACGGTATTTTTGCAATAAGGTTTTCATAGTACTTCGATGAAGCTTTAAAACAAAAAAAAAACTTTAACAAAATGTATACAAAAGCAGCGGAGATATTTGACTCTAAAGTCGCAAAATTAAATTTCTGATTGTTTTTTTCTCATTTTTGAGCAACGATGTTGCATTAAATATATCGTTGTAGTAAAATTTTTCATAGTTTTCAAGATATGTTCATGTTTTTGATGTGAAAATAACAGAAATTATTTATTTTTTATTTTTTAAAAATAATTATTTATTTTTATTTTACTAAATTTAAGAAATATTTAATATTTTGTAAATATTTGCACTATTTGCACAAAACAAGTTTTCGAGAAAACAGCTGTTTGTAAACGTTTAATTGTCGCACACTGAATGGCGTCTTTTCATTTATTTCAGCTTATCCTCTATTCTTACAGAGTTGTATTTCTTAGTCTATTAATACAGATTTGTATTTCTTAGTCAATTAATACGAGTTCTTTTTTTTTAGTTAACATGATGTTTATTATGTTATAATTCAATGTCCAATTTTTTTTCATTTTCACTCATTTCTGCTCTTTTTTTGGAAAATTCCTGACAAACTTCTTTACGAGTTGGAAACTTCTGCTTTGCGCCATTAGAAAGAGCACACATTAGTCTATCCGAATCGCCAAAAAAGTGAAAAATGATATTTTCACACCGAAGGTCCCTTTTCGTAGACCGGGTCACATATGTACTACAGCATCATCTGATGTCCAAGGTGGCTCAAAGAAGATAGTGCTAAAAAACTCATCGTACCTGAAAACTACTATATACCAATTTTCATTCTAATCGAATGAGCGGTTTGGGAGTTTTAGGTGGTTTTGCAAAAAATTTGTACTATAGCGCCCTCTGGTGTTCAAGATAGGTCGAAAAAGATAGCAGCAAAACACTCAACGTACATGAAACCCACTGTATACAACTTTTCATTCTAATCGCATAAGCGGTTTGTGAGTTTTAGGCAGTTATGTAAAAAATTTGTACTACAGCGCCCTCTGGTGTTCAAGGTGGATCTAAATTCATATCCCACAAACACGCACCGTACGAAAAACCTTCTATACACAAATTTTCATGCTAATCGGATGAGTAGTTTAGGAGTCTATTGCGGCCTTACAAACATAAGCTCCTTTTTTATATATATAGATTTTGTAAATATTTGCATATGTAACCTAAGAAAACAACTAAAAATATGCGATTTTGTAAAAAATTTGTACTACAGCGCCCTCTGGTGTTCAAGGTGGATCAAAATTGATAGCCCACAAACACGCACCGTACCAAAAAACTTCTATACACAAATTTTCATGCTAATCGGATGAGTAGTTTAGGAGTCTATTGCGGCCTTACAAACATAAGCTCTTTTTTTATATATATAGATATTAGACTGGTTCACATTTCAAAAATGTTAAAATACTTCGGTGCGCTTCCATTTTCCGAAAGTTCCCTTCCTAATGAGAACAAAAGTGCCTTAAGACCCAAAAAAATTTGACCTCTAGATATTGCTGAAATTGTTTAAAGGTCATTCTGGAGCTATTTACGACTTAGATCATATTGAATAATATGTTGTCCAAACCGAAACACATGTTGAATATATTGTGATGAAGAATCATTTATATTAATCTAAGCTATTTTCATTTTTTTTATTTTTTTAAAATATGCATCTGATATTTTTTGGCGGAGCTTTGAACATGCAATTTAACTCCTTCGTCAAAATTATCGTATTTCCACACAAAATTTTTTTCTTATTTTGTTTCAGTGACGTTATGTTTGTAATTTTGTATTTTTGTGCGGAGCTTAAGGTTTCTTGCGATATAACTTACTGCATAATTTTTGGACCATAACATGAAAAAAAAAAAAATAAAAAACACTACAAACATTTGTTTTTCCTGAATTTATTTTTTAAAAATATGATTTTTTGTTATGTTTTTCAAATTTTTTTTGTGGTTATCTACCACTTGCAACCAATATTGTTTTTGCTCTTCATTTGAAGTAATCGAATTATTAAATTTAGTTGTTAACGCGCTACACTTCTTTCTGCTGAATCGTTAATAACATTGAGCTGAGTGACCATTTGAAGATCACTAACATGTGAGCTGTTATTAAGCCACTCATCAGGGTGAAGTTTTAAAAACTCAGTAAAAACAGTCAGGCTTTAAAAAACAATCTAGTGTTGATTATTACAAAATCATGCAGAGTAACATTTAAATATGTTGGTTTATTTGAAGCCTTTTTTAACGACTTTTCAGTTCCTGGCTCACTGAAACAAAATAAGAAAAAATTTTTGTGTGGAAATACGATAATTTTGACGAAGGAGTTAAATTGCATGTTCAAAGCTCCGCCAAAAAATATTAGATGCATATTTTAAAAAAATAAAAAAAGTGAAAATAGCTTAGATTATTATAAATGATTCTTCATCACAATATATTCAACATGTGTTTCGGTTTGGACAACATATTATTCAATATGATCTAAGTCGTTAATAGCTCCAAAATGACCTTTAAACGATTTCAGCAATATCTAGAGGTCAAATTTTTTTGGGTCTTAAGGCACTTTTGTTCTCATTAGGAATGGAACTTTCAGAAAATGGACGCGCACCGAAGAAAAAAAGACCCATAATTTTCCTCATATATTTTTGAACCGGTCTAATAGATATGCTTTAAAATGTCATTTGATTTTTTTGTTTAAGATACATGGGAAAGGCCATATCCATCGAACCGTTTTGGATGTCTTTTTTTCAATGCCATTTTCAGCGACCTCTATATAAAAGCCAGAACTGTATTTAAAAAAAAAAGATACAGTAGTTTCGACTATGTCGTAACACAAGACGTAGAATTAGTCAATTCGCTTTTGATGACATCTTTTTTAAAAACTATTTAGCAAAATATTTATTCCACACACCTGAGCATATGACATTTAAAAGAGTGCCGCAGAGGGTTAATATGTATGACCGACCCCCATTACTTTTGCAAAAGGAACATTTTTGCGTTTGACACCTATTCCCTCCGATCACTCCTTAGGGGGGCTTCGTTACAAATATTATGGTTTTTGTATATTTATATTACATACACCTGAGCATATGACCTTTAAGAGAGTGCCGGAAAGGGTTCATAGGTAGGACTGACCCCCATTATTTTTGCAAAAGGAACATTTTTGCCTTGGACACCTATTCTCTCCGACCACTCCTTAGGGGGGCTCCCATACAAATTTTATGGTTTTTGTGCCGGAAAGGGTTAATATGTATCACTGACCCCCATTACTTTTGCAAAAGGAGCATTTTTTTCTTTGACACCTATTGCCTCCGACCACTCCTTAGGGGGCCCCCATACAAATTTTACGGTTTTTGTTTATTTATTCCATACACCTGAGCATATGACCTTTAAAAGAGTGCCGGAAACTGTTAATATGTATGACCGACCCCCATTACATTTGCAAAAGGAACATTTTTGCGTTTGACACCTATTCCCTCCGATCACTCCTTAGGGGGGCTTCCTTACAAATATTATGGTTTTTGTATATTTATTCCATACACCTGAGCATATGACCTTTAAGAGAGTGCCGGAAAGGGTTCATAGTTAGGACTGACCCCCATTATTTTTGCAAAAGGAACATTTTTGCTTTGGACACCTATTCTCTCCGACCACTCCTTAGGGGGGCTCCCATACAAATTTTATGGTTTTTGTGCCGGAAAGGGTTAATATGTATCACCGACCCCCATTATTTTTGTAAAAGGAACATTTTTGCCTTTGACACCTATTCCCTCCGACCACTCCTTAGGGGGGCTCCCATACAAATTTTATTGTGTTTGTGCCGGAAAGGGTTAAGATGTATCACCGACCCCCATTACTTTTGCAAAAGGAACATTTTTGCCTTTAACACCTATTTCCTCCGACCACTCCTTAGGGGGGCTTCCATACAAATTTTATGGTTTTTGTTTATTTATTCCATACACCTGAGCATATGACCTTTAAGAGAGTGCCGGAGAGGGTTAATATGTATGACTGACCCCCATTACTTTTGCAAAAGGAACATTTTTGCCTTTGACACCTATTCCCTCAGACCACTCCTTAGGGGGGCTCCCATACAAATTTTATGGTTTTGTCGATAAAACCGGAAACTGTCGATAAATAGGTAGCAAGTTTAAGCAAACAAAAACATCAAATGTTGGCTTTATATTTCATGTAATTGTGTAAAATTTATATATGTTAGAGAGTTCTAACATTAATTTTTGTCGCATTGAGGATCAAACAGACCAACAAGTGCTAACATCAACATTGTACGATCAGTACTTTAGGCCCACCAAAGGCTCAAAAAGTAATGTAAATACCGACACCTGATCACTATCAACCACCCTACTTACCTCCGAGAATGACGTATTCTACGTCAAAATATTTTTATAAAGTATTTTTTATGTACAATAACCTGTTCAAGTTTAAAAAAAAATAATAACTTCTTATATCTTAAAAAAATGTTTGGAAAACAGCTCCTGTTTTTTGTTGCTACACGTATATTATACCTTAAGCTCCAACCACAAATGTTCAATCGTAATCAAATCATGCGATTGAGGGCGACCAATCTAAAACCTTAATTGAATTTTCTTGAAACCATGCTTTTGTTAACCTAGCCGTATGCTTGGGATCGTTGTTTTGCTGGAAAATTGATTCCTCTATGACAACTCCCGACATATCCAAACTTTGGAAAAGATTTGTCTCTAAAATATTGATGTAGTCCTGTGCTGTCATTCTTCCTGCGACTCTTTGGTACATCCCAACTCCCATCCATGACATACACCCCCACAACAGAATGCAACCCCCTTCAAATTTTACTGTTGGCTGACCATGTCTTTTTGATCATTGTTCACCTTTTTTCTTCCACATCCACTGTTTTCTATCAGAGCCATATTTATTAATTTTGATTTTCGTCGGATCATATTTCCTTTTTCTAATCGTCAATGGTGTATTCTTTGTACTTTCTGGCAAAATGTAGACTTTTACTTTTGAGCGATAGTTAAACATGCTTTTTCTTAGCGCGTTTCTAATTTTTTCATCAGAAACATGAATTATGTTGTCTTTCAAGCTTTTATTAATTTCAACTGTATCATCGTGTATTACATGTGTAATTTTACGTATTAATAAATAAAAAAATTTGTAATTTGAAATTTTTTGCCTGCATAGATTTGTATTGATCGGTTTTCGTCCAGTACGGTTCTTAATGGTAAAATTTTCACATTGAGCGCGAACTTTGCTTACTGTAAAAACAGAGCACTTTACAGTTCGAGAAATTTACTAATGAGAAACGTGCTCTCGTAAAAAAAGTTCAATGTTCAACTTTCTTCATCTGAAAATCTTTATAAAAAAATTTAGTTTTGGAGTTCAGAAATAGAATCTGTTTTAGTTTTACCTATTGACGATCGCTACTGAACCGCTGGAAAATTCGTTAATCCGACAACGGATTCGTGTTAGGCGACTCCAAATTACTAAACAAAAGTGTCGCAAAAAACATTTTTTTTTACCTGCAAAAGTGTAAAAAATCATGAGACCTATATGTACAAATGGTCGTAAACGGTAAAAATGTATACCACTATTTTCTCTCGTTGACAGTATGCGAACGAAAAGTTTGAGGTTGAATTTTGATTTGCTTCATGAGAACTCTTTGTTTTTAATCTGTTTTGAAAGTTTAAAAAAACCTTTGCAATGATGGTACTTTGACCTCTATATGACTATTGGTTTAGGAGATATTCCCAAAATATTAAAAAAGGATTGTTAAAAAACCCTAAAAATTCTATCCCAATACCTGGCTTTCATCTATATTTGCTACGGTGTAATGTTTGACATCCAATGAAAGGTTGGAAAATAACTATTCCAATGGTGGTACCTTGACCTCTTTACGACTACACAAAATATCACAAAATATGTTAAATTTTCAAAAAACGGATCTTTCATTTGATGCAAAACAAAACTCATTAACAAAAAACTTGTTGGGATTTTTTAAAGAATTTTTTACCTATTTTGGAAATATCTTTTGGATCAATAGTCGTAGAGTGGCCAAGTACCACCATTAGAAAGAAAATTACACTTTTCATTTTGTGTTTTTATTTCAGTATTACTACGAACACGATCGCAAATCAAAGTCCAAGGTGAAGGCTGAAACGGCTTTTAGTGCTTTTTAAATTTTTTTTCCCACACAAAAAATTCTTCAAGGGGGATGGCGGCTAAAGCCTTTGCAATCCGTATGTAAATCAGCCGCTGTGCATGTGGTTACAACAAAACGTCTTCTTCGAATAATGATTCATTTTCTATATCTGCATTGGAAGTCCGCGGGCAACTGGCTACTTAAATGATCATAACGGTCACCAACCTCGAAGTTGTAAGACAGGTACCCAAGAGATTTAAACTTGCGGATATCAACTCCCTGTCCGATAATTCCGCAAAAGTTAAACGGGACGTAATGATGTATTTTCTGCTCAAAACAACACAAAGGCCAACGAATAATTACTATTTGTGCCTGTTGCAAAAAACTATTTTGCTTCGCCAATGATCGAAATAACTTCAAATTTCATCATAAGAAAATGAAAATGCAATGCATTGATCATAAATGCAAGCAAATTCATTTTTATTTCAAAAAAATCAACTTTTCAACAAAATCCAATATGTCTTAGATTTTTACCGTTGACGACCATTGGGACATATAGGTCCCGTCAGATTTGGTGGTCGCGTGGATAGCCCGAGTGGACTATCTTTTTTTGCTATTTTTTGTTAAAAAGTGGAAGGTTGCCCGCAACTTCCACAAAAATGTTTTAATATGAATAAAATATTGCAGCAAGAAGAAGGGGGAGAAAAATTAAAGATTTTTCGACTTTGGGGTCGTCTGGTAGGCAAAGGGATGAATGTACCCTTGAAAATTAACTACTTTCTGGAAGCCACATTCATTCCCTGTTGAATGATACCTTGTAAAGGAAAATCGTTTGCATAGTTTTTCCAGGAAAAATTCGAAAGTAAAAGGGTCACCGGTGTCCCAATGGTCGTCAAAGGGTTAAATGAAGTTCTTACTGTAGTGATATCCCCAGACGTTCCCACAGTAAACATTCCAACAGTAAATACGGACAGTGCATTACATACAATAACACACATATTTATGAAATAGCGCATTTATTTATACACGTGTGGCTCCCTACGTCTGTGGCTCTCACTGCCTCTCTCTTACGAGTAATATCCATTAGCTTAAGTAGCTCATTGCATGGGCATAAGATAGCTTAAGAACGTTTTAACATTCATTCAATAAATAGACATTAAACTTATCTAACGTGTCAATTCGTTGGTCCATGGGGTTAACTTTATATTACTAAAATCAAAGTTTGTAACGTCAATCACTTAAGGGGAGTTATAGACCCAGAATTTTTTTTTCAAAGTCTCAAAAATATGTGGTAAAAATTTCAAGTCGATATCCCAAAAAATAACAAAGTTATAGCCTAGTGAGTGAATCGCCTTCTAGAGCGCGCAGTGCTGGCCTTTATTTTCAAACGCGTTTTTCTCGAAACCATGTTTTCAAAGTCGGTGACCAAGATTTCTCGAAACTCAGTGAACCGATCGTTTTGATTTTTTTGCAGGCTTATTTTATTCATAATGGTCTCGTACTTGTCATAGGATTTTTTTTTCGTAGCTTCATTCATTAGTTATGTTATAGGCAAAATAATGACGACTTTTGGGTCGAAAATCGTTAATTTACATTCGGAAGTCCGCCATTTTGTGAAAAAATCAATATTTTCAAAATCGGCTATGACAAGTACGAGTTTTAAGTATTTAGTTTAAATATATTATTATTTTTGTTGTGTTTCAGATGAATTTAGGAGGAGCACTCTTGGTGGCGTTGGTGGCGTAGTTGTTTAAAGTGCGTGGCCTCTACGTCAACGAACCTGGAGACCCGGGTTCGAACCCCAGCAGCGGCAGAAAATTATTTGAATTAGAATAATTTTTCTGTACGGCTGCCACCTCTCTGCAGACAATGGAAAACCTCAGAGAGTAATCAAAATGCCATGTAAAGCTTCTTGAGAACAAGAACATTCCGTTCTCGCTCAATTGTATACAAACTTAATTACACGCACAACACAATTTATCATAAGAAGCTAGGTCAAAGTCCTTTCTAGGGCTGAAATGGCGAGTTATAAAAAAAAATCTTGGTCACCGAAGTTCACTTTTTTTATCAGAGCGCTCTACAAAAAATGCTGTATCATCCTTAATATTAATTTTTTTTTTAATAAAAAAAAACTAAACATACTCTTGAATGTGTATATTTTAAGGTATAAAAACCCTCATTTAAAAATATCCCTTAGGTTTCCTTAAAAAATTCCCAAACATGACCCTTTTTTCGGCCTCTGGGTATATAGTCCCCCTTAAGGGAAGAAATACATGTAAATGCTCGAAAATCGGTAATTTTTCGAGAATTATTTTGAGGGTGATAAAATAATTAAATCATTTTACACTTTTGACATACATAATTTAATGACATGTGTCTGGTAATAAAAACAATTTTTTTTTTAATATAAAATGGCGGCGGTACAGTCCCTTCATGAAGGCCGGTTTTGCCGAAGTCGTATAACGACTGCCATCGCCCAGCTTTTTCTATTGGTCTGAAATCAAAAACCAAAAATATTTCGATTACTGATGAGTTTAGGCGTAGAGTAAACCTAAAAAATTGAGAAAAAGTACGAAATAAAAAATTTGGTATACTTTTTAATAAAACATTCGTATTTTCGCCTATTTTTTCGACAGTTATTGCCCCCTTAAAATTGTTTATTTATGCAAAATGTGTAATATTTTAGGATTATTCTATGGGTAATTATGTTGACTAAAACCCCTCAAAATTGCAGACCGATCCACAGTGCATTGAATCCATACAAAATTGGAACATAAATAGAAGGAGTGCCCCTATGATAATGAAATTTTGTGTATTGGATTAATTTAAGCTAATTAAGAAAAACTGCAAAAATGGTTGGAATTGGTCAGTTCCTAGGGGTACCTCCCTTGGACCTATATTAATTTTAACGTAGAATACGTTATACGGGAGTGTTAATCGTGAGCACAAAATTTTGAGAAAATGTTTGTCACTTTCATTATAAGTTTTTAATACTTTATGCATGCATTGAAGAAAATTCAAGTATGCTCGTAACATATTTAATATTTCTTCTTTTGATTTGTATTTAAATAATCATATTGCTACATATAATTTTTTTGATTCTATAAGTAAATCAAAATTTAACTCCTTCAAATTTTGTATTAATTTTCATATGCTTTGTATTTTATGTATTATATCATCATGTGTAAGAGCAGTACGATTATCTGTGTGTTCATCACAGAACCAGTGTGAGAAACGTACACACATATTCCATACAAGCAAGCAGCAACAGCATCGCACACGTACACACATATTCCGACAAGCAGCAACAGCATCGCACTCTGTTCTCTTGCAGTTGCAACCTTAGTTCTTATAATTCTCATTTTGTTTTTGTTGCAAGAGTTGTATAACAGGGATATTTGGCCGTACGTATTAGCCTGCTCAAATAATACAATGTTGAGGGTTAGAGTGACAACTCGACATTTTCCCACCAAAATGTCGTATCGAATGTCATTCACCTGCATATTTTGCCTTATAAGTTGGCTTTTTTTTTTCATAAAATATACATTTTTTATGTTTTTGTTTGTTTTTCTTATAATCACCGTTGCCAGATTGGGCGATTTATCGCCAATTGGGCGCTTTTTTTCTTGTTTTTGCGCTTAAATTTTTAGGAAATCGCCTGGCGATTTTTTGGGCGATTTTTGTAAAAACAACCTTTTTTCATAAACTCATCTAATGTGTTTAAAATTTCAATTAAAGAAAATAACAATTGTTGTAAGTGTTTGGAACACTCTGTTAACAATGTGACTGAACACAGCTCACAAGCCCTTATCGATAATTTATTTATATCGAAATACTTATTTTTTGAGACCGTTTCTTCAAAACATCAACTCACTTAATTCATATTTTCAACGAGAAAAAGTTGACTTTTTTCAAGCTTACGTTGAAATCACAACATTTATTCAAAGACTTGTTTCAAAAATTATAAAAGAAGACATTGTCAAAAATTTCAATTTTGATAATTTAGCTACATTCAGCTTAAATAAAATTTTAGCGGATAAAAGCAATTATAAAAGAATTAACGACCTTACATTTCATTATCAGTTCCATGAAGAAATTCACAAATTAAGTGATGATATTGTTATGATAGACATACTATCAAAATGCCAGAATTTCATTATAGTTTTAATCAAGGAAATGTTAAAACGATTACTTAGTCTGTTAGAAATTTTGAAAATGCTTTTATTTTATGTCCTGAAAGATGTTTAAACTATATAAGACCTTCTTTCCGTGATCTTCCTCTTCGTTATCTATCTCTTGAAGAGCGACGTGCAGAAGAAATCGAATACGAATCTTTGTTGACATTTCTATGGAGCAATGTTTTCAAAAACAAAGTGCCATCTGAAAGTGAAGAATTTTGGTAATCGGCATACAAAATTAAAACAGCCGTAGGCGAAAAAATGTTTGACAATATTTGTAAGTTGGCATTCATCTTGTATAAACTAAATCAATGTATGAACTAAACAATACTTCGAGAATTGAAGAAACGGAGGAAGAGTCTAATATGGCTGAAGGAACTACGTTTTTTGAAAAAAGTTTTTTTTTAAAGTTGCATGTTGAAAAATTCTAAAAAGTTATATATAGTCTCTAAAAAAATGTTCTGTAACGATCAAAATTCTCGTATAAAATTAAGTAGCTTTTTTATTATTTTTTATAGATCTCAAAAATATGAAAATAAGAATATCTAATACTATTAACAGATCTCAATATTATTTGAAAAAAACGTATATAATTTGTTTTGTTTTTTCAAATATAATAAATTTCTTAGAAAAAATGGCGATTTTTGGCGATTTTTTTTTTCATTGGGCGATTTTGGGCGATATTTTTCTTAAATCTCGCGCTTTTCTCAAAAAAGTTCTGGCAACACTGCTTATAATATACATTTTTTATTTTTTTTTTAATCAATTTTTAGTAATTAATTTGTAATTTTTATAAATTTCAAGCGAAGATCATTTGTTTTCAGTAATTTTGTTTTTGTTTTTTTTTATTATTTAAGCTTAGGTAATATCGCGAAGGCGCGGGTTCAATTCCGGCGGCTGGCATGATTTTTTTTTTCAATTTCGCATTATTTATTATTTTTTTTAAACAATTTTTTAATAAATAATTCTATAAATAAAATTTTGAGCAAAAAATTTACTTCTTTGCAGTCATTTTATTTTGTTTTATTATTTAAGCTTAGGAAGTTAATATGTATTTCTGTGCATATGTTTAAAGTACATGTTATTTTAATTTTTTACCATTTCTTGCAAATATTTTAATTAATTTTATACATTTTGTCAGAGTTTTTTAATAATACTTACTTTTAAATGAAATAATTTTTTTTAAATAATGCAACCATTTGAGGAAAAAAAATTATAATTCAATTAAACATCCATGCGAAATCATCATAAAAATTAAAAATAAAATTTACTCTAAGCATATGCACATATATATTCACCACCTAAGCTTAAATAATAAAACAAAATAAAATGATTGCAAAGAAGTAAATTATTTGCTCAAAATTTTATTTATAGAATTATTTATTAAAAAATTGTTTAAAAAAAATAATAAATAATGCGAAATTGAAAAAAAAATCATGCCAGCCGCTGGAATTGAACCCGCGCCTTTGCGATATTACCTAAGCTCAAAAAATAAAAAAAACAAAAACAAAATGACTGAAAACAAATAAGTTCTTCGCTTGAAATTTATAAAAATTACAAATTATTTACTAAAAATTGATTAAAAAAAATAATAAAAAAATGTATATTTTAAGAAAAAAAAAATCATGCCAGCCGCCGGAATTGAACCCACGCCTCCGCAATCATATCCAATGAAATTGAATTTTGCGAAAAAATGCCAGCTTCATAGAAATTAAACAAAATTGCGAAAAAGTGCATTGTTGCAAATTTTCGCTATTTTTGTTGATAGAAATGGCAATTACAAACACAATCACAAAATTTAAATGATTTGTGATCTTCGCAACAAGAAGAAAACCTGTTTTTCTGAGGTAAGCTTAGGTAATATCGCGAAGGCGCGGGTTCAATTCCGGCGGTTGGCATGATTTTTTTTTCAATTTCGCATTATTTATTATTTTTTTTAAACAATTTTTTAATAAATAATTCTATAAATAAAATTTTGAGCAAAAAATTTACTTCTTTGCAATCATTTTATTTTGTTTTATTATTTAAGCTTAGGTGGTGAATATATATGTGCATATGCTTAGAGTAAATTTTATTTTTAATTTTTATGATGATTTCGCATGGATGTTTAATTGAATTATAATTTTTTTTTCCTCAAATGGTTGCATTATTTAAAAAAAATTATTTCATTTAAAAGTAAGTATTATTAAAAAACACTGACAAAATGTATAAAATTAATTAAAATATTTGCAAGAAATGGTAAAAAATTAAAATAAAATGTACTTTAAACATATGCACAGAAATACATATTAACTTCCTAAGCTTAAATAATAAAACAAAATAAAATGACTGCAAAGAAGTAAATTTTTTGCTCAAAATTTTATTTATAGACTTATTTATTAAAAAATTGTTTAAAAAAAATAATAAATAATGCAAAATTGAAAAAAAAAATCATGCCAACCGCCGGAATTGAACCTGCGCCTTCGCGATATTACCTAAGCTTAAATAATAAAAAAAAAACAAAAACAAAATGACTGAAAACAAATAAGTTCTTCGCTTGAAATTTATAAAAATTACAAACTATTTACTAAAAATTGATTAAAAAAAAAATAATAAAAAAAATGTATATTTTAAGAAAAAAAAAATCATGCCAGCCGCCGGAATTGAACCCGCGCCTCCGCAATCATATCCAATGAAATTGCATTTTGCGAAAAAATACCAGCTTCATGGAAATTAAACAAAATTGCGAAAAAGTGCATTGTTGATAGAAATGGCAATTACAAACACAATCACAAAATTTAAATGATTTGTGATCTTCGCAACAAGAAGAAAACCTGTTTTTCTGAGTAGCGCAACATGTTTCACGATTTTATCAAAAACACAACATGTTTCACTTCTCGATGGCCCGTCAGGTTCGCTCACGAAATTCTGTTAAAATAACATTTTGGAGGTCTTCTCTTTTTATGTTTTTGTCATAAGCAGAAAATGAAAAAATGTTTATGAATAACAATGTTAGCAAGGTTGCATAGAAGCTGCGTAAAGCCTTAAACAGTGCGTAACTAAACAAGCGTTTAAAGGTTGTTTAAGGAAATCTATTGAATAAGGGTGTTAATGACTAACGTATTCTACGTCTGACCTATGCGCCCGTGTTATCTAACACAGGCTTGAGCTTTTTTTTTACATTATTTTGTATAGGAGGTACATACAAAAATTGAGCGATCTTAACAAAATTTGGTAAAAAGGCTAGGCAATTAAAGAAATAGAAGTGTACTAAAAATGATTGAAATCGGTGGGTTCCTAGGGGTACCTCCCTTGGACCTATATTCATTTGTTTCATTATTTTGTATGGGAGGTACATACAAAAGTTGGTCGATTCATACAAAACTCGGTGAAAAGGTTAGTAAAATAAAGTAATACATATGTTCTAGAAATGATTGAAATCGGTCGGTTCCTAGGGGTACCTCCCTTGGGCCTATATTAATTTTTTACATGATTATGTATGGGAGGTACATCTGTTACTCATAAATATTCCCCTTTGTATTAATAAAAAAAATCAATTTTTAGGCAAATTTCATTTTATTTACAATTGAAAAATAAATTTGGTAACTTATTTTTATTAACAAAATATGAAATAAAAAAGTAAAAAAAATAATGTGTGCATACATATGTACAAACAACCAAGAACTCATCTCGCTATTGACTTTCATCGCTATTGACTTCTTCGTTAGAATCACTACAAACAATGTAAGGGTCATCAACTAATTGAATAAACTTCTCAACTTCTTCATCAATAATTACATTTGATTTTGATTTCATAGTTCTTTTGGATGCTAAGAGAGGCTCAGATGTCAGCAACAATATTTTCATTAAATCTGTATTAGACTTAATCCTCGAGCATTACTAGGTCGATTTTTTCTAAATTCTTTGTGCCTTGCTTCCAATGCCTCTTCAGACAATGTTCAGATTGGTAAGGAAAATGATGAAATGAAATGACTTCACATCCATGTATGAGAACTTTATGAACACTGCTCGTCATATAATACCAGCCATATAAATTTATATACAACTGCCTAGTTTCTTCTAATAACAATTTGAAGCTATCCAACTTTCGTTTATGCCAGTTATCTGCGAGCTTAGTTCAACGTTATAGAAAAAGCACCTAGCTGTGTTTCCATCGTTAGTAGACCTATATCCTGACTTTGGTTTGTCGACCAAGAGACCCATTTTGCTCTTAAACTCAGCTTGAATTCTTTTTTGTTTTGCGCTACCAATTCTTCATTTTCTTTTAATTGCAAAAAAGTCACTTTTTGAAATCTGCATAACTTTCTTGTTTATAAAAACGGGCAGATAATATTTTGGAAATAGGAAGTCAATACTTTAAATAAAATTACAAAAAAGTTGCGTTAAAATCAAAGAATCCTTTTTTTCGCAATTCCCTTTTGAAATTTGCTAAAAAAATTGAGCATTTTTCGCAAAAAGTCACTTTTTTAAATCTGCATAACTTTCTTGTTAATATAATAGGGCAGATAATATAAAGAAATCAAAAGTTAATAATCAAAATAAAATTACAAAAAAGTTTCGCTAAAATCAAACAATTCTTTTTTTTTTGTTATAGCTTATCAAAAGTTGCGAATTTTTGAGTTTTTAGGTGTTTTTTTTTAAGGTAAAGAAAATTTTTTTTATACAAAATATATACTAAACAAAATTATTTTCAGAAGCAAAATACATTTTAAAATAATCCTCTATACCGTTTTTTAGAAAAACATGATGTATTTTTTAAAACATTAACCCAATTTTAAATTACTTGATTTTCTTAAAATAACATGGTGTTGCATAAAGTAATCGCATTTGTTTATTATTAAAGATATTTTAAAAAATCTTTTAAATTTTATAGAACTAAATAATATAGATCTAAATTGCATACTTTTTTTTTTCTTATTTTCGTACCATTTCGATGCATTGTGCGATCGGTTGATTACTTTTTGAGCTGCAGTGGCAGCCATTTTTGAAAACGTTGTTTAGGCCGCAGCCCTAAATAAGAGAAGAGGTAATAAGTATGGGGTAACACTTTTTCTTCCCATACTTACTTACCGACTTGTTCGAGAATCGATATTCCAGTATCGATACCCGAACAAGTTGCTCGATCGTTTTTCCGACGAGCAGCTGCTTTTGCCGGCATTCACTTATTGAATACCAAGAGCAAGAAAAGTTTTTTCGCCAAGCAGCCATTTTTGCAGCATAAAAATCACATAATTTCTACGTATTAGAAATAAATGTAAGTTATTTGAAAATAAAAATCCTTTTACTACCACACATATTTAATTTAATTGTGATCGTTTATTAATTTTGTCTGTCTTTCTGAATCGTTTTCCATACTACTTGTTGAGCACAAATTGCCCAACAATTATATGTCGCTAACGACTTCTATTGCAGCTAAACCAGCGATCCTTGAATTTTGCGAAAGCCACAAGGGAACAAACTGCCAATTTGTTTATGGTCCTATCGATCCGTTCAGCAAGAAGAAGTCAAAAAGTGATTAACAAAGACCAGAAGAAAGCTACAAATTCTCAATCAGAAGACCCGCGGAGAGGCAAAAGAAATTGTCCAAAAATCCCCTCTCATACATGAAGGGTTTGCAACAGCCTGGCAAAATTTGACTGACCGCTATGAAAATAAGCGGATTTTAGTAAATAGTCAACTAAAGGTTTTATTTAACTTGCCAGCGGTTGTAACTGAATCTGGAAGTGGCATTAAAAAGCTACAGAGAGATATCAATAATTGTATATCAGCTCTCACTATACACAAAGTAAACATTAGCAACTAGGATGCTATTTTTACGTATTTGTGTTCAACGAAATTGCCTGAGACTACGCTCTCCTTATGGGAGCAATCAATTCAAGATAAGGCAGAAATTCCCAAATGGGTAGACCTGGATAAATTTTTGACAAGTCGTTTTCAAACGCTAGAAACTGTGTCTGACTTTAGAAGTGCGGTGCCAAAAGGGCAAAAATCGACCGCCTCTTCTCCAAATGAGAAGAAAGTCAACACATTTCAGGTCAACGTAACACACAACAATTGCAAGCTGTGCAAAAATCAGCAGCATGCGTTGAAGGTCTGCCCAAAGTTTTTGGCCATGAAAGTTAATGAGCGATCGTCGACTGTCAGGCGTTTTCATTGTTGCCTGAACTGTCTGGCAACGAACCATATGGCAAAAGCTTGTAAAAGCAATTATAGCTGCTCGACATGTGGCCAACGGCACCACTCGTTGTTACACAAAGAGTTTCAAGGTGCAAATAATCAGCTAAATGCGGGAGGTCCAAGCACACGTGCAGTGATACAGTCCACTCAGCAAGGCGCAGCGTCGTCGCAAGCATCTGCAGGAGCTGGCGGAAATATTCAATCGTGCTTCGCCTCAAGCAGCAAAGGTATTTTGCTAGGAACAGCCATAATTAATATTTGCCATCGAGGAGCTGTGTTCAAAGCCAGAGCACTTATTGATTCTGGCTCAGAAGGCTCCTTCATTTCTGAAAGATTACAACGAATCATTCAGCTTCCCACTCGCCGTGTTTGCGCTCAAGTCTCAGGACTTAATAATGTGGTATCGGCCAGAGTGCAAAAAGCTTGTACTTTGGTGATAGGGTCACCTATTGATCCAACTATCCAACTGACCACAAGCGCTCTAATTCTATCAAAGATCACAGGAAACCTCCCTTCATGCTCAGTGGACCCGTTGTGGCAGCAAGCTTTTCCAGAGCTTGTTCTTGCGGACAAACGTTTCTACTGCAGTGATCAAGTTGATGTGTTACTAGGTGGTGAATTATACTTACAACTTCTTCTTGACGGTATCCGTTGGAATATTCTTGGGTCACTTATTGCTCAAGAAACAATATTCGGCTGGATCTTAACCGGCTCCATTCCAACCACCTCGCAGAAACCTCCCTCCTCGACTGTCGTTTCATATTTTGGTGAAATTTCACTTGATCGACAGCTAACATCATTTTGGGAGCTTGAGGAGGTACCTCAAAATCTTGTGTCCAGCACCGCAGATAAATTCTGTGAGGACAACTTCGTCAAGACAACAAGGCGTAATCCTGATGGTCGGTATGTAGTGACTTTACCTTTTAAGGAAAGTTATCCGCAGAAAACCAGTTTAGGTGATTCACGCTATATTGCGGTCCGGCAATTTCTGCGCAATGAGGTGAAGTTAAACAAGAATCTCGATCATAAAAAGGAGTATCATGGTGTATTACAAGATTATCTGGAATTGGGCCACATGAGAGAAGTGTCTTCTTGTCGTATTCCGAGGCAAACTCAGAGTTATTACCTTCCTCATCACGCCGTCATGAAACCAGATAGCACCACTACCAAGGTTCGTGTGGTCTTAAACGCGTCAAGCCCTACATCGAATGGTATAAGTCTGAACGATGTGCTGCATGCGGGGCCAGTCTTGCAAAGTGATTTAACTTTGCTTATCCTGAAGTGGCGGTTCTTCCAATTTGTTTTTAACGGTGATATCGAAAAGATGTACCGCCAAATTTTAGTAAGTGAAGACCATCAGCGATTCCAGCGAATAATTTTTCGCGACCAAACAGGGAATCATCTTCAAGATTTTCAGCTGACAACCGTCACTTTTGGGGTAAACTGTGCTCCATTTCTAGCGCTGCGAACATTGTTGCAACTAGCCGACGATGTGGAAGGTAGCTTGCCACTAGCGTCAAAAATTTTGCGTCACCATATGTACGTAGATGACGCATTGGCGGGAGGTCATGACGTGGAGTCAACAGTTCAAGCTCGAAAAGACTTGGAAAAAGCGGCCGAATCAGCAGGTTTCACCTTGCGAAAATGGACGGCCAACTCCGATGAAGTGCTGCGAGGGATCCCAAAGAGTCATCGACTACGAGAAGATTTTTTGGAGCTGGAGGACACAAGCAACGTTAAGACGCTGGAACGCCCGGTTCGACTATTTTTCCTTTAATGCGCGTCCGTTAGACCAGGAGGGAAGTTTTTCAAAACGCGAAGTTTTGTCGGCAATCGCAAAACTGTTTGATCCTGCAGGATGGTTGGCTCCGGTCGTGGTCATTGTAAAAATCTTGATGCAGCAAGTTTGGTTGGATGGGATGATCAGGTGGGATGATCAGCTGACCCCATCTACTTTGCAACGTTGGCAAATGTTTCTGGAAAATTACCCTCACATCGGCAGTGTCCGGATTCCACGTTGAGATTCCACGTAGATTTCTCTCCAGATGGCGATCACCAGTTTCACGGTTTCTGCGATGTTTCCGAGAAAGCGTATGGAGCCGCTGTTTATATTCGCGTTAGGCGCGTAGACAGCGTCAGCGTTCATCTCCTTGTCGCTAAAACCAAAGTGGCACCAGTCAAAACGGTGTCCTTACCAAGGCTTGAGTTGTGCGGCGCACTGTTGCTAGCAGAAATGGTCGAAGCATTTCTAAAAAATTTAGAAAGCTACAATAATCAGCTGTTCTTATGGACAGATTCGACCATTGTGCTGGCGTGGTTGCGTAAACAGCCATGTGCCTGGACCACTTTCGTCGCTAACCGGGTCGCAAAAATCAGCGAGAAGGTAGGAACCAAGAACTGGAGTCATGTGGATTCAGCAGATAATCCAGCAGATTTGGCTAGCAGAGGATTGGAACCGCAACACCTGAAGGATAGTTCATTGTGGTGGCATGGACCAGTCTGGTTGAAACAGGAGTCCCACCTGTGGCCAAATCGAGGCGATGACTACGACACAACGATGGAAGCAAAAGCCATAAAAGCTCATGTGGCATGTTCTCAAAATGAGAACTTTTTAGAGCGATTTTCTTCACTGCCTCGCGCCTTACGAGTTCTGTCGTACGTTTTACGATTCTATTATAGAACTCACCGGCAGCACAAAGATAATTTCTGTCATAAGTCTGTGACAATATCACAGCAAGAAATTAAAGAAGCAACCAAACGACTCGTTATTGAGAGTCAAAAATTGGGCTATCCATCTGAATATGCCCAGCTGTCGAAGAAAAATCTGATTGATTCGAAGAGTTCAATTTTAAATCTAAATCCTTTTCTCGACAGTAAAATGATACTTAGAATTGGCGGACGATTATCGGAGACGGAATACATCACTTGTGATGAACGGCATCCGGTGATTCTACCATATGATTGTCAATTTTCTAAGTTACTCGTGAAATTCACCCATGAGATCTCCATTCATGGTGGGAACCAACTTGTGTTGCGACTTATTCGGATGCAATATTGGATTCCCAGAGTTAAAAATATGATCAAGTCCATCATACACAACTGCAAGGTCTGTGTTATCGACCGCAAGAGGTTGCAGACTCAGATGATGGCATCTTTACCGCCAGAGCGCACAAAACTATCTCGTCCATTTGCCTCCACGGGAGTTGATTTCACGGGTCCATACGACATTAAAAATTATACCGGACGTGCGTGTCTCATCACCAAAGGCTATATTTGTGTGTTTGTCTGCTTTGCTACGAAAGCCATTCATTTAGAAGATACCAGTGATCTCAGTGCTGTCACTTTTCTGTCAGCATTTACGAGATTCGTGTCACGTCGAGGATGTCCTGAAAAAATGTATTCGGACAACGGAACCAACTTTGTTGGAGCCTCTCGTGCATTTAAAGAAGATTTTAAAGCTTTCTTGAATGACACCAAGGAGAAAGTAGTGTCTAAATTTGCACATCAGCACCTCACTTGGCATTTTCCAAGTTCCAGCCGGTGCTCCCCATATGGGAGGTCTGTGGGAAGCTGGTGTCAAAAGTTTTAAGTTACACTTTCGGAAAGTAGCGTCCGACATGAAATACACGTTCGAGGAGCTTTCAACATTGCTATCGCGAATCGAAGCATGTTTGAATTCACGCCCTCTTAGCCCAATGTCGTCAGATCCTAATGATCTTGCTCCTTTAACTCCAGCGCATTTCTTGGTAGGGGGACCTTTACTTGCACCAATTGAGCCAGATATTGACGAAAATCCAATATCTATCATAAATCGTTGGCAAAAGTTGAAGGCATTGAACCAAAAGTTCTGCCAAATTTGGAAACATGACTACCTCAAGGAACTTCACAAACGATACAAGTGGAAACATCCCCGCGAGGACTTGAAAATTGATGACCTGGTGGTGATAAAAGCGGATAACCTTTCGGCCACCGAGTGGCGATTAGGCAGAGTCGTAAAAGTTTATTTAGGCTCTGACAATCGTGTCCGTGTCGCCGATCTGCGCACGGAACGTGGCATTATTACTCGGCCGGTGGTCAAACTAATTATTCTGCCACCACCTCCGTAGCTATATGTATTCGTCCATCAACGTTGTAGCTAGAAGTCTTCGTCTGAAATAATCGTGTGTGTGTTGTCCTTATTGTCGGTTCAGAGGGAATTAACATATTTGATCTCTCTTCTTTCTTTTATAGTCCCGAAAAATATCGAGCGTCGGACAATCGCCAGCTGTAGTCGGCTTGAAGTGTCGAGTGTGCTTGGGGCGGCACCCCCTCCGTTTTTGTAAGGTGTTTGTCGCCGGGAATGTTGCCGAGCGCCTGCGGCTGATATTATTACATAAATTCTGCTCCCGGTGTCTCTCCCCAAACCACAAAACCAGCGTATGCGCCAGTGACGGTCGTTGTGGAAAATGCGATGGTTCGCATCACACCATGCTGCATCTTGGCCGGGTTAAGGACGTGGAAAAGTCGTCACCGCCCAAGCCGCAAGACGTAGCCAGGCCTTGTTTGCTTGAGTCTTCTCGTCAGAGCGGGACGGGCGCCGAGGGGAGTTTTGCTGGCCAGCTTTCCTTGCCGTCAGCATTGAGCGTTGAGGGGGATCCGGTGCCTAAAGATGATAATTAGGCACGATTAGCTCGATGCATTCGGACCGCCGAAGAGTCGCGTGCGTTCCGACCATCGTTGCACGGTACGGCAAATTTGACTAGGAAGACTCGGCGCTGCGGTAGACGGTCTCATGCCTCTCGAACAGAGCATCGCAATCGTGGTCAAGGACGGACACGACCTGCACATCGCCGCTCGAATAGTGGCGCTCAGCGCCTGCCCTCGCCATTACCGTTGCCATGTCTGCAACAGGTGACTTCGCTCCTCCCCACGGCGGTCGTCAAGGTGATTGATAAGGGTCACCTGCATCGGGTTCGTGCTTTGATAGACCCGTGTTCAGAGAGTTCAATAATCTCTCAGCGTCTCGTTCGCCAACTTGGATTGCCATCGAGAATGGTTGGTTCTCAAGAGTTTTGCTCCCTAACCCTCCGAGCAAACTATGAATCCAACCAATCGGTGCCAACACAAGCTAAGGTGTTGCAACATTTTGCGCGAGTCACGCCTAGGCAGAGTCTGGACGCGTCTATCAGAGCACAGTTTTCGAATCTGATGCTCGCTGACCCCGACTTTCTTACCTCGTCTCCGGTCGGTATGGTGCTCGGGGTCGACGTTTACCCCAAGATTATTCCGTGTGGTTTGGGGGGGGTTCTAACACAGAACTCTATTTTTGGGTGGCTGCTGTCGGGCACGGTCGCCCAATAACTATCTTATATATTTTATTAAAAATTAATTAGTTGCATTATATTAATCATATTAATTTCATTTAATTATTTATGGTTAGAAAAACCGTACTGAATTTTTTGCACTGACTTTTTATAATTGAATTCTAATGCACTCCATTTGTTTTAATAAACGAACACAAATTGAGACACATTGAATTAGTCAACTCCTTTTTTATTAGCCTTAAGATTTATTCTAAGCTATTTTTTAAGTTATCTTACAGTAATACTGCAAGGGGGCCGGCATGTTTAGGCCGCAGCCCTAAATAAGAGAAAAGGTAGTAAGTATGGGGTAACACTTTTTCTTCCCATACTTACTTACCGACTTGTTCGAGAATCGATATTCCAGTATCGATACCCGAACAAGTTGCTCGATCGTTTTTCCGACGAGCAGCTGCTTTTGCCGGCATTCACTTATTGAATACCAAGAGCAAGAAAAGTTTTTTCGCCAAGCAGCCATTTTTGCAGCATAAAAATCACATAATTTCTACGTATTAGAAATAAATGTAAGTTATTTGAAAATAAAAATCCTTTTACTACCACACATATTTAATTTAATTGTGATCGTTTATTAATTTTGTCTGTATTTCTGAATCGTTTTCCATACTACTTGTTGAGCACAAATTGCCCAACAATTATATGTCGCTAACGACTTCTATTGCAGCTAAACCAGCGATCCTTGAATTTTGCGGAAGCCACAAGGGAACAAACTGCCAATTTGTTTAACGTAGTTTCGAGTTTAGTTTTTACATGCAATAACAATCGAGTTTAGCTACTACAGCTTTTTCAAACATTCTCATCATTAACACATTTAAAGTCACAATCCAAATATCTTTGAAATTTTCAACGATATTAATACAAGTGGCTCAAAATAAGCTAATGTGAGAAAAATTTACCCACCAAAATATGGTTGGGTTCAAGGACAACACAAGACATCACAACTTACCATGCAACAACATAACCATGCAATTACACAATAGTTTTTAATCGACTCTTGAGTTGACCTTTAGACAAGTTAACATCAAAAAAGCTACAATTGCTAACTAATTTACTCATACGGTTTAAAGGAGCAGTTAACATATAATTTGTTCTACTAAATGATAAGTAAATTAAATTGTTAGCATTTCTACTACTTCTACGATTAGTGTTAAAATTTATAAGAGAAAGAAGTTCTGGAGAATCGAATACACCGGTGATGAGTTGGTGCAAATAGACCATTTCTGCAGACTTACTTCGACCACTTAATGATTGCATTTTTAAAAGTCTTAAGCGATTCTCATAAGGAGGAAGTTTTAAAATGTCAAGTCCACTTAAGCCCCTTAGGGAAAACTGAACAAAGCATTTTTGGATTCTCTCTATTCGATAAACATGCACATTGTAACTTGGAGACCAAACTTGACTTGCGTACTCCAAGTGAGGGCGCAATATTGCATAATACGTAGTCGTTATCATGCTATTGAATTCTTTGGCCCAGCTTTTAATAAATCCAAGCATAGAAGATGCTTTTTAACAAATGTTATCAATATGAATGTTAAAGGAAAGCTTAGAATCCATACATATTCCCAGATCTTTAACGACATCCACACAACATAAAGCGGTATCTTTTATTTTATGATAAAAAACTAAATTATTCCTTTTTCGCGAAAAGGTTTTAGTTTGGCATTTATCTGGGTTAAGAAACATATTATTTTTAGAACACCAAACTTCAAAAGATTTCAGATCGGACTGGAGTGGGGCTGAATTGTCTTGATAATTTATTTTTCTGTATATTTTCATATTATCCGCATAAATAAGCAAATGAGAGTTTTTAATGATATGGGTCACATCATAAATGGCTAAGATAAACAGAAGTGGATCTAGGTGACTTCCTTGAGGAACAACTGATAACGCAATAAACTCAGAAGACAAAACCCCTCGGAATCGTATTTGATAAGATCGGTCCGTTAAATACGATTTAATCCAGTTTACAAAATATTGTGAAAAACCAATGGACTTAAGTTTAAATAGAATTAAATTGTGTGGTAACTTATCAAATGCCTTGCTAAAATCAGTCTAAAATCTGGCAACCAGATTCAATGGTGTTTAAGCAAAACGTAAAATCGAGCAGATTAGAAACCGTAGATCTGCCATTAACAAAACCATGCTGACGAGTTGTTATGACTTCACGGCAGTAAATTTTTACCCGATCATAAACGATTCGCTCAAAAAGTTTTGGAATCGATGAGAGTTTAGCAATGGGCCTGTAGTTAATAACATCATTCCTGCAACCTTTTTTATAAATAGGACTAATAAATGTTTTTTTCCAAAACAGTGGAAAATAACTTTCGTTTATAGATTTATTAAATAACAAAGAAAGTGGTTGACACAAAATTGTACCGCATTGAGTTAAAACTGCGGCAGGAATTCCATCAGGTCCAGTGCTAAAATCTTCATCGATCGAACTAATATATTTTAAAATATCCTCTGAGGTAAAGGATAAAGAGTCCAAAGAAACTCTGGGTGTAGAATTCATATATTTAAAATACCCCTCATCAGGATCAAAAGAATCCGAACAAAATGACTCTTTAAAAAGATTTGCAAATAAACCACAAATAATGACGGGATCATCAGTAATTCCATCAACAGTTGTACAATAACTGTACAACAACAACAACATAGGCAAAACAAATTGCAGCTACAGCACAGGGCAACGCACGCTTGTTGACCTACTTTTATTTATTATTAAGTTTTGTTATTTTCATTTTATATATTGTGAATTTTGCATGTTTTTTAATTGTTTACATTATTAATACCAAATAAGCAATATTTATCATGAATTTAGGTTTTGTCATTTATTGAAGTTAATGTTAAGTAATCAATATTTAGTTTTGTTTAACTAAGCAATATATTTTATATTTAAGCAGGTACAAGGAAATAATAAA
This sequence comes from Pherbina coryleti, assembly GCA_943735915.1. Classification (NCBI taxonomy): domain Eukaryota; kingdom Metazoa; phylum Arthropoda; class Insecta; order Diptera; family Sciomyzidae; genus Pherbina; species Pherbina coryleti. Next base: position 71,302,814 of record OX030950.1, on the reverse strand, counting down.
GTTAGTTATTTATTTTACACTATTCATCAAGTGTCTTCTTTTAACTCTCTACATAAACAATCCAGGTTCAAGTGCCTGTGTTTGTTAAGTGTTCAATCCAGAGCAATCCAAGTTCAAGTGCTTGTGTTTGCGCCACTGGAACGAAACATTTTGGTGACCCCGACGTGATCGGAAGGATAACTGGTTCAAGTGCCAAGTATCCATCAATCCATTGATCACTCATCACACAGGCGTGATTCATTTTGGTGACCCCGGTCGCCACAGCGACCGCCGCATTCAAGAGTGCCACAAGGACACGCCACAGCGACCGCCGCAATCAAAGGTGCCACAAGGACACGTCACATCGATCGCCGCAATCAAGGGTGCCACAAGGACACACCACATCGATCGCCGCAATCAAGAGTGCCACAAGGATACGCCACAGCGACCGCCGCAATCAAAAGTGCCACAAGGACACGCCACAGCGATCGTCGCAATCAAAAGTATGACTAAAGTGCCACAAGAGGCACACTACAGCAAAAAATGTCAACATTCAACGCGTTATTGGAATTACAAATCAAGACTGGCGAGGAAATACAGCGGATTGTAACAAATTTCAAAAAGGATTCGGTTGGAAGAAAGTCGAACGCCGCATATTACAAAGAGCGGTTGCGTCAGCTCAACTTAGTTTGGGATGAATATGAAAAACGAGACAGCGAGTTGAGATGCAAGATCGACCAGCCAATGAATCACGAGTATTTCACAGATCACTATGATAAAATACGTAAAATAGCTGAATACCACATCGAGCTATTCAACACGGAAATCATACGATTTGAATCACAAGAGGCATCAGGACTAAATCCTGGTGCTAACAAACCTGGACCCAACCATGGGGCTGGTACAAAATCAGAGCAACAACAACATGATACGACAACTACTCAACATCAAGGCCTAATTCGAAAGATTGCAGCACGCATGACAGCTTTACGGCGATTGCTCAATTCACTAGCAGCTGCACAAGAAGAGGAGACATCTCAATTCTACAAGGTCAATATCAGCACCATAAATAAATTATGGAATCAACTTGAAGGCCTTCAGGATGAAGCATTGGAAAAACTGGAGGACCAAACACCATTAGGTTTCGATGAAACTGAATTCAACGAATTAGGAGATATGGTGAGGCAACAACTGGTCAAACTCTCCATTAAGGAAGATCAGCTTCAATCAAGAAACACATCTTGAAAAAACATGGTTTCAATTTGCGCAAATGGTGTGCAAATCATCCAGCGCTCCTTCAGAACATTCCTCAAGATGACCAGGAAGTAAAATTAGATTTCAACAATACTAACAACGATTCAATTAAGACACTTGGATTATTATGGCTACCAAAAACTGACCAATTTTGTTTTAAAGTAAGACTGGATCCAGTAAAGGTTGTCACAAAACGAGCGATCACATCTGATTTAGCTAGGCTGTTTGATCCATTGGGAATCGTTGCTCCAGTGATAGTAACTGCGAAGATGTTTGTTCAGGAACTGTGGCAATTAAAAATTAATTGGGATGATGCCTTACCAGCTGAATTACATACAAAATGGATAAAGTTTCGCAGTGGCTTAAGTGATTTAGACGATTTGAAATTTTCACGTCACATTTTTAAAGGAGACATTCCAAGGACAATCCAAATTCACGCATTTTCGGATGCATCAGAGAAGGCGTTTGGCGCTGCAGTGTATATTCGTTCAGAATTTAGGGATGGGAGAATAATAGTGAAACTTTTGTGTTCTAAATCACGAGTAGCACCACTTAAAATACAAACACTGCCTAGACTCGAACTATGTGCTGCAGTGCTAACTGCTCAACTGGTAAACCGAGTAAAGAACGACCTTAATCTCAAGGAACATCAAACATTTCTCTGGACAGACTCAGAGATTGTTCTCTCATGGATTAATGCGCAGTCATCATCTTTCCAAACATTTGTGGCAAATAGAGTTGCAACAATTCAAAATTTAACATTGATGGAACAATGGCGTCATGTCAGCTCAAAAAACAATCCAGCTGACATCCTGTCTAGAGGTCTGCAACCAAGTACTTTAGCCAATTGCAATCTTTGGTTTTATGGACCACTATTTTTACATGGAAAAGAAACTATGTGGCCACCAAGATTCAACTCCGCATTGGCAATTTCAACCAACATGGAAAAGAAACGGAAACCTTCACCAGTAGCCAGCAAAAACATGGTGTTCACATTAACCAAAAACGACGGGCTACTAAATGAAGATTTTGTGTACAAAATTAACCATAGAAATTCATTCCGCACACTTCAAAGAATTATGGGATACGTTCTACGGTTCATAAATCACACCAGGTGCAAAAGAGAGCTAAGACAAACCCAAACGGTACTTACTCCCACCGAGCTTGATCATGCATTAACTGTCATTGTTAGAGCAATACAGACTTCTGATTTCAAGGATGAAATAACACATTTGAGAAAATACGCGGAATTCAAAAAGACAAGTCCATTTAGTAGTTTGTCACCATTTTTAGACGAAATGAACATTCTGAGAGTCGGTGGACGCTTAGAGGCATCGACATTACCATTCGATGCTAAGCATCAAATGCTGCTGCCATATAACGATCCTATAACAAAACTAATTTTGGTTATGTTACATAACGATAATATGCACTGCGGTCCACAGACTTTGCAAGCATTATCTAGGCAGCGATTTTGGATAATCAAAGGAAAATCAATGGCAAGGAATGTCGTACAAGGTTGTGTTCGCTGTTCCAGAGCAAAACCAAGACTTTTTCAACAAATTATGGGCAATCTTCCAGCATCCAGAATAACTCAAGCACGACCATTTCTTAAAACTAGTGTAGACTTTTGTGGACCCTTCTGGATACATTACAAAATTCGTGGTAAGAAACCGCATAAAGCATATATTGCCATATTCTGCTGTTTCGCTACAAAGGCTGTGCATCTAGAGTTAGTCAATGATTTGACAACCGAAGCCTTTATAGGATCACTAAAGCGTTTTACATCTCGACGTGGGCGCTGCGATACATTATACTGTGATAATGCCACCAACTTTGTCGGAGCCAAAAATAAATTGAAGGAATTAAACGACGCCATATTCGTAAATACTTCTCAGAAGAAAATCACCAAAACATGCAGCGACCGTGGAATCGACTTCAAGTTCATACCACCTCGGGCCCCACACTTTGGCGGACTATGGGAGGCGGCCGTGAAATCAGCAAAACATTTATTACTGCGAAGCGTGTCAACCGAATCCCTTACATACGAAGAGCTTGAAACTGTAATCATTGAGATTGAAGCCATCTTAAATTCTCGACCAATAACACAAATGTCCACAGATCCAAATGATTTGACTGCTCTGACACCAGGACATTTCTTGATTGGTGAACCACTAACTGCACAAGTCGATAGAAGATCACCACAGTCCAAAATATCATTGGCAACAAGATGGAAGCTAGTATCACAGGTTAAACATGAATTCTGGAGAAGATGGAATCTCGAATACCTCAACCAATTACAAGAAAAACGAAAATGGAAGAATCATTCACAAAATGTTCGAGAGAATGAATTGGTTATTATCAAGGAAGACAATGTTCCTGTCATGCAGTGGCCTCTTGGCCGAATAGTAGAGGTACATACTGGACCTGATGGAGCAGTGCGTGTTGTTGACGTAAAAACAGCAACAGGAATATGGAAACGAGCAATCCACCGACTAGCACCACTTCCTGTAGAGTCTGACCCAACATCTGATCCAACATCGCCATCTCAACAGAATCATGAAGAAGAAGAAGAAGAAGAAATGAGTGACATTCCAACTAAACGAAAGAAATTCTCCAACAATTCACTGATCACAACTCTTGTAGTATCGTTACTGCTACTACCAATGATACTAGCAAATCCTGTCGACATTAAAAAATTTGAAAATGGTCCTGGAATTTATTTTGAAGATGTTGGTACAGCACACTTGGCGACTGCCGAATGGAAAATTGTTGCATACTATGACCTTACTCCGTTCTGGGTTGAACTCGAAGCTTTCACTAATGGAACATTAGCCTTTCAACAGCTATGCAACCAATCACGCCAAGGTTCAGGCTGCACTGCACTTGCCAAACATTTCCTGCACACAAGAAAGGAATTACAATTGGACAGCGAATTGTTAATAAGGCGACGCAAGGCTAGAGCTGCTTTAGACATTGTCGGAAACATAGCCAATACACTGTTTGGTGTTCTTGATTCTGATTATGCCAAGGAAATGTCAAAAACAATTAGCCAACTACAGAATAACGAAGAGCAGATGGTCAACATTCTTAAGAAGCACACCTCCATTATTGATTCGACAATTAATATAATAAAGCAAAACGAAGTCAGCACAAACACAAGAGTAAATATGATACAGGAGGAACTAGCTAATCTTGAAAATGCAATCAACAAGGAAACTGAGACACAGCGAAGATGCCAAGTTCTTATGTCATTAGGACTACAGTTGTCTCTCATAGCTACAAACTTACAACAGATCCAAACTGCCATTCTAAATGTCCTCACCGCTACCCATCACGGCAAAATAAGCCCATTGCTATTATCTCCTCAACAACTAAGCGATGAGATAATCAACATAAAAAACAACTTGCCACCATCAAAACAGTTGCCAATCGGAAAAGATGACCTGTTGCATTTTTATAAATTAATGACATCAGAAGGAGGAATAGCAAATAATCATGTTATATTTGTGATAAAATTCCCACTAATGGATCAGGAACGTTTCAACATTTTTCGAGTTATACCAATTCCTACCACAATCAACAATACTTTGATAGCAATTAAAGCAGATACCGAACTTATGGCCACAAACCTTCACAGGGACCATTACTTCCCGATGAGTTTCACTGAACTCGAAGCATGCCTTGTAATAACTGCATCAACTTATCTTTGTTCAAATAAACAATCCATGTTTAACAAGGGATCAAATGCCTTCTCTTGCGAATTCAATTTGTTAAACAATAGAACATCGGCAGATTGTAAACTCACCAATTTACATGATGATTTCGTATGGACTCAACTGAACCACAAAAATCAATGGATCTACGGGACTAAGGAAACTAATCAAATGAGCGCTGTATGCGGAACCAATGCTTTTCAAATAAAAATAGAGGGATCTGGACTACTGTCACTAGATCCAGAGTGTATAATAAAACATAACGTCATAACCATTCAAGGACATTTTGTCATCAAAAGCACCATTCATTCATCTTACGCAAAACATGGCAATCTAACAGCAGTCGCGTTTCCCAGCGAAATCAGGAAGATCTTCAACTCTTCTTCCGATTCTACAGCAAAAACCCTGGAACAACTTACAGCTCTACAAAATGTCTTGAAGTCAGGAAAGAGTTCAGAGCTTCCAGAACTGTCGCTGTCTACCAACATTCATCATTACGCAATCAGCTATACAGCCCTTATTATATCAATTATAATAGCAAGCTGTATTATCTGGCAAATAAAAACTGGTGCGTTTAAAAAAGAACAACCCATCATCATAAAGCCAATACCAAGGCCAAGACGACACCTGTCCGAATCTGTATAGTTGAATGCGAGCATTCAACGCGCGGGAGAATGTACAATAACTGTACAACAACAACAACATAGGCAAAACAAATTGCAGCTACAGCACAGGGCAACGCACGCTTGTTGACCTACTTTTATTTATTATTAAGTTTTGTTATTTTCATTTTATATATTGTGAATTTTGCATGTTTTTTAATTGTTTACATTATTAATACCAAATAAGCAATATTTATCATGAATTTAGGTTTTGTCATTTATTGAAGTTAATGTTAAGTAATCAATATTTAGTTTTGTTTAACTAAGCAATATATTTTATATTTAAGCAGGTACAAGGAAATAATAAAGTTAGTTATTTATTTTACACTATTCATCAAGTGTCTTCTTTTAACTCTCTACATAAACAATCCAGGTTCAAGTGCCTGTGTTTGTTAAGTGTTCAATCCAGAGCAATCCAAGTTCAAGTGCTTGTGTTTGCGCCACTGGAACGAAACAACAGTTTTGAATGATGAAGGGAATCCAACGAATTTCTTCTTTGTATTTATGAATACCCAAAACTTCTTTGGATTAGACAGTATTCTCAGCTTTATATTGTCTAAATATTCATTATATAATGCAGCTGAGCTATTTTCAAAATCCAGAAACAAACGTTTGTAGGTTTCCAGTTCATTTGAGTCTAAACTACAGACATATGTATTTCTTCCATGCCCTATTCCTGTTGTTGCGAAGAGTTTTTAAATCCCTTGTGTACCAAGGGTACGCACAGCTTTTCGCAAATTTGAGGCTATATGGTACGGACTGAGAGAACACAGTAAAGAGCTCCGTATAAAAGAAATTTATGGAATCATGAAGGTTATTTCCATTTAAGTACTCTAAAATAACATTTAGTTTGTTATGAAGTAAATGTTTCAACTTAAAAAAGTCAGCTTTTTTTGAATAAACCTCAATAAAGAATTGAATAAACCTTATCGATAGAACTCGAATTTACTATGCTCTCTCTGTCCGATTTATACCAAATACTCAATGGTGGATGGTATTCATCTACAATAGTCAGAGCATGGAAGGCCCTCTTAACAATCACATTGTTACTGTCTGTAGTTAAGACCAGGTCAAGAAGTCTTCAAGACTATTATAAATACAACTAACTTGTTTTAAGTCAGAACATATATTGTCAACAAATTTATGTTCTTGGCGAGTCTTCGAATTTGATGCACAAAAATATGTATCATCGTCGGAAGAATGCCATTTTAAGTCAGGCAGATTGAAATCGCCCAATAGTAAAATGTCGTCATTAACGTCAAGTAGATTTATAATATATTCTATGCAATGCACAAGGCTTGCATAGACTTCTGCACTGGTATTTGGGGGAACATATGCATTAATAACATATACATTGGATTTACAATGTATAACCTTAACGCATATAAGTTCGATATTAGAAGCGCAGGGGATATCAATTAAGGAACTGACAAACGAATTCCTTACAGCTAAAAGGACACCACCACCAACAGCAGAAATATTGTCAGTGTGTCTGTCCCTTCTAAAAACTTAGAAACTATTGTCAAACAAAGTCAATAATGCTTCCGTTCAGCCATGTTTCTGTTGACGCGATAATATTCTCAGAGAAATTCTGGGACGCCAAAAATATGTCGCGTGTTTTAGAACGTAATCCCCTTACATTTTGATAGTAAAGGGATAAAGGTAAATTCTCTTCTAAGATATTACTATTTTCGAGATGTCTTAAATTCACTAGTTTTAAGTTTTATTATTATGTATGTAAGTTTAATCTATAAATGTTATAAATGCTTTGTACTTCTATGCTGCCAGTACTGTCATAAAAGTTTAATTAACTTTGTTGTGCTGGTTATTCAAAAGAAATAAATAAATACAAATACAAAATAAATACAAAGGGATAATTTATTTAGTTTTGTTGGGTCTGATGAGCGATTTTATTCGTCCTTCTAGACTTATTTTTTTATTTATTGGTGTAGTTGGTTAAAGTGCGTGGCCGCTATGTCAACGAACCTGGAGACCGAGGTTCGAACCCCACCAGCGACAGAAAATTATTTGAATTAAAATAATTTTTCTGTACGGCCGCCACCTCTCTGCAGACAATGGCAAACCTCAGAGAGTAATCAAAATGCCATGTAAAGCTTCTTGAGAACGAGAACATTCACTCCGTTCATCGCCGTTCGGAGTCGGCGTTAAACATGTAGGTCCGGTTCTCGGTCAATTGTGTACAAACTTAATAACACGCACAACACAATTGATCATAAGAAGCTAGGTCAAAGTCCTTTCAAGGGCTGAAATGGTCAGTTATTTATTTATTTTTTTTTTTAGGCTTATTTTTAGCCGTAAACTCAGAAACGAAGATATTATCGGCTCAGATTTTAGAGTTAAGAACAGATGCAAACTCTTCAGCTGCAACCGTTAGAATAAATGAGGCATGGGAAGTCTTGTTACCAATTTTTTTGCATGAACAGAATGCATTTTGAGTAAATAATATAGTTTGTTTGACAAACGTCAATTCATTTTCAGTTGTTGTGTCGGGCTGAAGACGTGAAATGAATAAAAGTTATCGCCTCGACACTGCCCTTAAATTAATTATTGGGTTATTGGGCTCATTTGAAATCAGGGGCCGAATCGCCGCATCCGTGAACGTAACGGCTTTCGTATGAGAAAAGTTAATCGTATGAGAATCTCATGAGATTAATATCGTATCTCATGAGATTCTCATACGATTAATTTTTTCTCATACGAAAGCCGTTACGTTCACGAATGCGGCGATTCGGCCCCAGAATTGGACTATAAGTCAATGGAGGAGGAAGAGATGGAGGTGAAGAAATAACTGTGTTATTATTTTCTGCAGGTATAGCTGAGGGCTGCTTAGCCTGAGGAGTGTTTGCAGACGTCTTGCGACGGTTATTATTCTTATTTTTTTTTTTTTTAATAATTGTAACTTTATTTATGATTTTCATTTACATAATATAGTGGTTAAAAAATGATTCAGTTAATTTAATTTCTTATTTAGCTTCTTTTTAAAAAAGTTACTAGATCCTCAGACGGTTTTATGATCAGTGTATAAGAGGATATGATATATAAAAGAAAATAGTAGAGGAAAACAGAAATAAATAAACAATTAAAAAGAAAATTAAAACAATTTTTTATATCTAAAGCTAATTAAATATCACAATTTTTATTTTTAGACTAAGTGTTTAGACTAAGCTATCTTAAATTCTGTACATATAGTTTTAATTTATTTTTGAAAATATTAATAGTTTTTGCATTTTTTATTTCATCAGGTAGCTAGTGTGTTGAATTGTTTTATAGCGCTGTGCTTGAGACTTTTCAGTTGTTATGTTGTTCTGGCTTTTGGAACTTCTAAGTTGTGTTTTTGTCGCGTATTATGTTTGTGAATTGTATTTCTTGTTGTTAGTTCCAATTTAGATTTGAGTATACAGTTCTTTACTTTGTATATATATTTACATTTTTCTGCATAAATCAGCTGGTTGATGTCCATTTGTTGTGTATTTTTATATAAATCTTTTGCTGAAATTGTTGTATTTTGGTTATATAGGACTCTGATTGACTTATTCATCAGCCTTCCAATTTGTTCTACTTGAAATTTGTTACTTTGACACCAAGTGCATATGTTGTACCGAATTTTGGAAAGAATGTATCCCGTGTATATAAGTTTGGCTGTTTTTTTTTCAAGTACACCAAGTCTTTTTACCGCGTGTATTATAGGTAAAATAGAATTTTGAAGCGAAGCTTTTTACGCCTCGTTCTGCGATTTGCTAGAGTGAAATCAGAAAAAGCGACACTTTTTTCCGACACCTTTTTTCTTAGAATTGCTATTGTTTTTTGCTTGCATCAATTGAACCAGAAAATGTTAAATTAAAAATAATTTTTTGCCAGCTGCAGGAATTGAACTCACAACTCACAGTTCTATCGCTTGTTGGTACTTTCCTCTAACCATTACGCTAAAACCCTTTCTTTCATAATTTTGTTGATTCAGTGATAAACATTAGCTAAAGCTATGTTTCAGCAGATCACTATAATCTATTACTTTAAGAAAGGATTGTGTGTTGGCTATTCTAGGACTGTGTATTGGCTATCCAACCGACAAAAGTAGCAAACAAAGCGAACTAGAGCAAAGATAACTAAATTTACCGAGCTATGGTTTGAATCTTCGGTTTGTCCATGCGAACTTAAAGACATAACGAACTAAAAGAACGAACGAACTAAAATAACGAACGAACTAAAAGAAATATTCACTAAGGATTGTGTATTAGATGTTGTTTCTACTTCCTACTAAAGGTCGTTATAAATATCGTTAAAAATAAACAACCTGTAAGTTGATTAAATTGTAACAAAATTAATGATTTTTGTATATTTATTCCCTACAGCTGAACAGGGGGCTTTAAGGGAGGGCCGAAGAGGGTTAATATATATGATATATATACTTTGTTATTTTGAAGTTTTGAATTTAAAAATTATTTTAATCGAAAAAACGCTATTAAATTATCAAATCTATGGATATGCGAAAATGCTTCGCTTCTCTCGTGTGTCCAGTGACGCACCTGTGTTTTTTATTAAAGTCTTTACATCTTTTTTGATTTTTTTGTATTCAATAAGGTTATTTTTGGTTGAGATTTCCATTTCTTGTAAAGTTCTTGTCTAAGTTTTAGTTTTTTCTTAAGTTCAGCTGTGATCCAGTTGTTATCTCGAGACCTGATTTTGATATGTTTGGTGGATATTTTTTTCGCAGTTTGAATAATTTGTATCAGTTCTTCTATTTCTGATATTTTTCTGTTATTTACCTCATTTTTTACTATCTTTATCATTTTATAATAATTTATTTTGGTATGATATTATCTTTCATCGGTTGTTTTTTGGGTTTTAGTTCTGTTATTGTTGCCGTGGTATATTACACAGTGCAACACGAAAAAAAATAACCATATACGGACACCACTACGTGATAAAAGACTAAAAAAAAAAGACCCGTGTCTCCCAATTTTTCCCAAAGTCATGCACTTTTTTATTTATGAGCCGCCAAAGATTTGGGGGCTCGGTATCATTTTCGCAAAAAAGTGATCATTTTCTCGGGCTCATATCTTGCAAACCGTTCAGAATTTCGATTTACTCTCTGAGGCAAAGTTGTAGCTCTTGTCATAAAGAACAAAAATTGCGAACATATAAAATCAAAAAAACTTCACCTTCCAGATCAAAATCGCAAAAAACTTAAAAAAATTTGATTTTTTTTTTACCTTTTTTCCCGTGTTCAGGTCCATAGGTAGCAAACCGTTCAAAATTCAAGGAAACAATCAACTACAAAAATTTACCTAAGATCTCAATAAACAAATTTCTAGAACATATTCCTGGGAATTATTCTTAACACCGTTTTTTAATTTCATTTGTTTTTTATTTACTTCAACATTGAGATACTATGCGATCTATTACAAAAATATTAAAAAAAAGTATTCGTATTATGTTTATAATGTTGATGGCCCTGGACTTGCAAATCGCGCTCTCTTAAGTTTTGGATCCAAATCGTCGTCCAAATCGTCCGAATCTGACTCTGATTCAGAACTTATGGTGTCCACAGATACGTTGCTTCCAGACTGCCCTCCATCATCAGCTCTTTCTTCTTCAAATACTTCATTAACATCATACAGGGTGATCTTGTGACTCCACCAACATACCTCTGCAAGCAATGCGTCGAGGTTTTTGCCTTTGTACCGTTTTTCCATGGGCATTGTGGTTTGGTGAAACCGTTCTCCTTGCTCATCGGATTCGGTAGGGAGTTGTTTGATAAAATCGTCAAAATGAAAATGAAGAAAATGCAGCTGTAATGTCATCGATGTGCCGATTATCTCAAAATAATGCAGCATTTCTTTCACCCATTCTCTTGCTTCCGGTTCCGCGTCTCGATCCCCTCCCAAGACTCTGGTGCATACACGCTGAAGGTAAATCCATGCCATTGAATGATTTTTATCAAGCGATGAATCAAAGTTGCTCTTGAATAGCTTTCTAATGTCAGGGTCATTAAGTACGCCTGTTAAATGAAAACAAAAAATAAAGACAGAAAAGAAAACATTAACATAGTGTAAATAGTACAATTAGGTGAACAAAAATTCGTTTTAAATTTACTACAATACCTTTTTTAATTTTGTCATCGCTACGCTTTGGGAAAACGCTTTTCAAATAGTCGAATGCGTTTGGACAATTTACAACGGCCACTTCGATGAATTTTTTAACAATTCCCAATTTTATGTGGAGCGGTGGCAGCAAGATGTCTTGAGTATTGTCAATTAAAGGTGCATTCTTCAGTCTATGTTGTTGTATTTGTTCATCCACACTTCCTCTTGGCCTCCACGAATTACATTGGAATTGATTCAGAGGTGAGCGTGAATCCCAATTACAAAGAAAACAAAAGAATTTTGGGAATTTAGAGTGTAGAGCATCTGAAATTCAGCTTGTCGTTTGCGGTACGCCGTAGAGTTAACATTAGCATGTGTGAGTTTTCTTTGCTTTAAAAAAGCTGTCAAAAATATTGCAAGTCGCTGCGATAATCCCAATATGGCCACAATGAAATGTCCATTTGTGTTATTAGTTGTGGTCCATCTCTTCCCTGTTAGGGCTCATAATCGGTATCAAATGGATCTTCATAAGTAACACCACTTGCTGTACTAATTGCTGTAAATTCTGTAGTACGATCTGGAGTTGGCGGCCTTGGTGATACAAAATTTTCAGGTGCAAGCACTGGTAGTGTGGCTGTTGCAGTTGCTTTATAAATTTTGTTCTTCTCAGCATGTCGATTTAGACGACATGTGTAATTTACGGCAAATTTTTCACTTTTGCGTGCTACCTAAACAGTGTTAAGAATCATCTCTAGGAAGTTTATATGTTCTAGAAATTTGTTTATTGAGATCTTAGGTAAATTTTTGTAGTTGATTGTTTCCTTGAATTTTGAACGGTTTGCTACCTATGGACCTGAACACGGGAAAAAAGGTAAAAAAAAATCAAATTTTTTTAAGTTTTTTGCGATTTTGATCTGGAAGGTGAAGTTTTTTTGATTTTATATGTTCGCAATTTTTGTTCTTTATGACAAGAGCTACAACTTTGCCTCAGAGAGTAAATCGAAATTCTGAACAGTTTGCAAGATATGAGCCCGAGAAAATGATCACTTTTTTGCGAAAATGATACCGAGGCCCCAAATCTTTGGCGGCCCATAAACAAAAAAGTGCATAACTTTGGGAAAAATTGGGAGACACGGGTCTTTATTTTTTAGTCTTTTATCACGTAGTGGTGTCCGTATATGGTTATTTTGCCATGACTTAAAAAATTACACACAGTGTTATTGATCGGAAATGTCCGTATCCTCCAGATTATAGCTTATTTTGTGCGTTGTATCAACGTTTGAGATAATATGATCTATCAGTGTATTTGAGTTGTTTGTTTGTCTTGTAGGTAAATTGTTGTTAACGAATGTGAATCCATTAGTAAGTATCAGGTCTGAGTATTTGATAACAGCTTTTGTTTTCTAAAAGATTAATGTTAAAGTCGGCAAACAAATACAGTTTTTTCTACTTAGCAGCTTTTCTTCAATGAAATCAATAAATGTGTTATTATTTTCATTTGGAGCCTTATAAAATGTACCAAATGTTTTATTTTTCCTCTTCTTTGTTGAACTGTTCTGGTCTTTTTCAGAATGAATGTTAGTTTGAGTCCCGGAAGAGATAGTCCGAGGCAAGGAAGGCAAGATGTTTTCCGGTGAAGAACATTCATCATATACGCTAATACTGGGTGCGGCACTAACTTCGCTAAAAAATGTTTTATTTTAGAATAAAGCTCATTTGGGGAAAGGGCCCTGCACGAAGCACAGCACCAGCGAAGACATTAAATCGTCTAAGCACGATTTGGAAATACCCGCACATCTCGCATGAAACATTCGCTCGCATGTACCAGAACAACTGAACATAGGGTTCAGAATTTTCTGGCTTCTGCATAGCTCCACAGAAAAATAATCCATATAGCAATTTTTTTAAAATTGAGCAGAAATGTGCTTATAGGGTTTTATTTCTGAAAGTTAACAATCAATGCAGTGAGCGCACAGTTAAAAAACAATAACAACATTCACTAAGCTTGATACAGACAAAACACAGCACAAAGAAGAATAAAATTTAATTAAAAAAAAACAACGCAGCAACCAAGCATGCATGCAGACAAAAACACTAAGAACAAGAATGTTACTAGCACCAAATTTAATTAAAACATTTATTAAATATTTAATAGAAACTATAAATGTTAATTAATATTACCACAGTGTATTTTTTTTATTGTTATTTTATGAAAACACTCACGAAAATACTTTATTAAATTAAAAATAACACTGAACAGTGAATAGTGAGAAAACAAAAACAAACGCAATCGTTACAATTACATAAAACACTTCCAACACCGACTAATAGACGAGATCAACTGAAATAAAACGATATCTATTTTAGGACGATAAAACTATTAGTTTTTGCGACTTACCGATCAACCAGCAATTCCAGGCGCAAACAATATGTAGGCCTCCAACTTCCTTAAAAATCTGATTATCTTCCAGTTGTTGTTGTTTCCTAGCAGTACATTTTACATGTATTTCTCACCTTAATAATTCGTATTGTTTGTATTATATTTTATTAGTTTTTTAGCAAACTCAAAAAATTTATCGAACGACTTTTGGTGTTTCCACTGCAACACTTATATATACAATGGAAATGTTTTCAAGTTATTATCGGCAAAAGCGAATAATAATATAACAAAATAAATAACCGTTACTTTAACAATGGTGGCGTCATTTATTTTGATTCAATATACAGAAGTACTTAAACTTTCTAATATGCGATAAATTTTTTGAGTCACTGTAAATCATCCCATAATTCCTAAAGTAACGTAATTTCGGTTTTCGGTTTTATTATGGGGACATATCTAATTGTTGTCCTTTAATCCAGTATATATCGATTACATAATTTGTTTGTGTACTTTTAGAGGAACGTTTGCTAGAAATGCTGTGTTAAAAGTGTTAAATCTATCACATAATAAAATTTCAAGACTGGATGGAAACAGCTTCCGAGGCATGCGGTTCCTAAGGTATGGTATCTTGGAAACTGTTGGCATTTTTTCTAATGTGGTTATTTCAGGCGACTCTACTTAAGTGATAATAAGATAACAAATATCGGTAGGGGCACTTTTGGATCCTTAACAAGAATTGGAACAATAGATTTGGCCAGAAATCAACTGAAGAAAATCGAGTATCAAATGTTTTCGGAATTGAATTATGTAGAGGTCTGTGCATTTTTATATTATATTAAAGAAATTGATGTAAAATTTTTCAAGGAAATTCCAGGTAATTTTTTTAATCCGGGTTTTAAAAAGTTACATAGAATAAATATGTTCAAATCTTAATCCCTTTTAATATTCACTTATTTAACGCAAATTAATATAAACCCTCCGTGCCCTAACTATGAAGATATCGTCAAGTGGAATGAATTTCACGATGTTTTTCACAAAAATCACAAAAAAACTTTAGATCGTGTAAGGAACACCTGCCAAAGCACGTCAGTTTCTGTCGAGCCGCCTCCATGATAGAATGATAGAAAAACAGATTACGCATTGCGCAGCTCCGTTATGTTGTTTACTTTTCATTTTGACATTTCTGGCTACGAAAAAAGTATCATTTACGATCATGACGTCACGCTAGACCAATTTTGTTTCTTGATTCTTTTGCCATTGTTTCATATTTGTTCACATTCTGAACAAGACTTGTCAGAAAGCCATATCGTAAGCTTATATCGTAATTCTATCGTGACGTAGATGCGCAGATCGTTGAAAATTATTTTTACGATCTGCGCAATCTATTTTTCTATTACCCTCAAAGTTGACCAGTGCACGAAATTGTCATAGTGAGCGCACATCGTAACTTGTTTTTGCTCTTTTTTAGGTAAGTTATATTATATAATTTATGGCATTCTATTTATATTTCGGGAACTGGCAACACTAATGTCAATAGCTAAAATCTGGCATCACCATAATAAAGTTTGACATTTGTTAGCATAAATATACCAAGGTTCGGACTTGAAAATTCCGAAATGTAAATCGCACGAATACACGAATTCTCTTCCTAATATACTTGTGCTTAAATACTTTAGAGAAGAGGCTGTGAAACAATAGCTTAGGTTAGGTTAGGTTCTTATGGCTGAGCCGGCAAACGACTCGTACACTTAGGCCAGTGCAGGCCCGTTGTGATACCACATAATCTCTTGTGGTATGAGAGATATCCCTCCTCAGCAAACCATTTCGACCGGATTATGAATTTTATTATATGCCTGATTTCTAGGCATGAGACTTCGGTAAGTCCATTTAAGAAGGGATGGCCCAGAGTTTCCAATCTCCTTTTACTTAGCGCCAGACATTCGCAGAGGAAATGCTGGACATTTTCTCCCTCTTTCTTGCATTTGCAGCTTCTGCAGAAATCATTTGATATAAGTCCCAATCGAAGAGCGTGAATTCCGATTAGACATTGACCCGTGAGGATTCCTACTATTTTTGAAAGGTTTATTCTGCTTAATTTAAGTAATGATTTAGTGCGTTTTAAGTTGTAGCGAGGCCACGTTAGCTTAGCTACCCTACATGTGTCAAGGTGTTCCCCAACGTACTTGTGCAAAACTCGAAGAATTGTTCTTGCACTGGAGTTTATAGGAGGACATGGATATACCAATGAAATCCTCATTTAAGAGGGTGTTCGAGGTCGTACCCTTCCTTGCCAATTCGTCAGCCAGATTATTGCCCTCGATATCTCTATGACCAGGTACCCTTATAAGGTGGATCCTGAATAACCTTGCCATCTCGTTAAGAGATCTGCGGCACTCAGTCAGAGTTTTAGAGTTGTCAATATGCGAATTCAGCGTTTTTAGCGCAGCTTGACTATTTGAGAATATGTAAATATTCTTTCCCCTAAGTCTCTCTGACCTAAAATCTTAGCGGTTTCATATATAGCCATCATCTCCGCTTTGTAGACACTAAAATAGTTTGGGAGTCTAAAGGAAGCTTCTATTTCCAAATCTTGGGAGTAAATTCCTCCCCCTACCTGCTCTTGTAGCTTGGATCCGTTTGTAAAGATTTTAATTCCGTTTATTTTAAGGGGGGACTTGTTAGCCCAGTCTAGCCGTGAAGGGATGAGAACTTCATAGTTCTTTTCAAGATTAAAAACGAGGTATACAGTAATCTGTTTTGTCGGGGACCGACGAGTTCAGAATTACCGTGTGACAGCAGCTGTTACCTATCCAATTTCCAGATTCTCTTAGTCTGAGGGCTGTTGAGCTAGCACACTCTCTGGAAAAGATATCTAGAGGAGGAAGGTGAAGTATGACATTAAGAGCATCTGTTGTGGTTGTGGATAATGCACCTGTAAGACAGAGACATGCACTTCTTTGAACTTTTGCAAATTTCTGAAGTGCAGTTGCCTTGTCAAGGGCCCTCCACCATACCAGTGAACCGTATACAAGTATGGGGCGGACAATTACATATAAATTCAGCGTACTATTTTAGGGGAAAAACCCCATCTTTTACCTATAGATTTTAAATAGGCAAAAAGAGCTATAGGGAGGACGATCCTCACAAGGCAACGCGTGAGGGTCAAGGGGGCGATCTTCACATGGCAACGTGTCTTACTGCCTCAACCTGGTGAGGCCAGCATTATCCATGTCGAACTCGTCTCAAGTCGACTCAAACTTCTGCGTGGTGTCCTCTAGAAACGGCAAACTGGCAACCGTTAGTTTGACGGCTAATCTGAGCGGCGGGCTCTCCCTGCCTTTAAAGGGTTGTGCGTTGGGTTTGAAGCCCACCACGTAAAAACAAATTTCAATGAAAAGTTCAAGAAAAAAGATAAAAATGATCCCTAAATCTGATGACGACTACCGCAAACGAAAAACTGACAATGATTTACCTGGAACGTCCGAACCCTTAATTGGGATGATGCGTCTATCCAACTGATAGATATCTTAGAAAGATACAAAGCTGATATCACTGCAATCCAAGAAATGCGATGGAAGGGACAGGGTTGCTCACGGCAAGCATCCTGTGATATCTACTACAGTGGCCATGCGGAGAAGCACGAATTTGGATGCGGATTCGTGGTTGGCAAGAGACTACGACATCATGTTCTGCGATTCACACCTGTGAACGAACGACTTGCCATAATCCGTGTCAAGGTAAGATTTTTCAACATAAGCCTGATTTGTGCGCACGCTCCGACAGAAGATAAGGATTATGAGACCAAAAACAGCTTCTACGAGCGCCTTGAAGAGGCCTATGAGCGCAGCCCCCGCCACGACATAAAAACCGTGCTTGGTGACTTCAACGCCAAGGTGGGAAAAGAAAATATCTTTTGTCCAACTGTCGGAAAGTTCAGCCTCCACGACAATACCTCCGATAACGGAATGAGGCTGATTGACTTTGCCGCAGCGCGAAACATGGTCGTTAGTAGCACTAGATTCAAGCATCTCAATATTCATAAAGCAACTTGGCTGTCTCCTGATCAAAAGACGCGCAACCAAATTGATCACGTTTTGATTGACGGAAGGCACTCTTCCAGTGTTTTAGATGTACGCACGATCTGTGGTGCCAATATAGACTCGGATCATTATCTTGTAGCAGCCAAGATCCGTACACGCCTGTGCGCAACCAAGAATGTGCGCAATCCAGCACAGAGAAAGCTAGACGTCGAAAAGCTGCAATCAAAGCAAACAGCCGAAGACTTCGCTACTCGACTCTCACTCCTGCTTCAAGAAAGCACTCCTCCGATCGACGATATATACACGCAGTGGAATCATATTTCCCACTCTATGCGTACGGCTGCCGAAGAGGTGATTGGCTATCACCGCCCTCGCCAAAACCAGTGGCACGATCTAGAGTGTCGCGACGCCACTGCAGAAAAATACGCCTCCTACAAAGCCACCCTGCAGTCGGTTGTAACGCGTGCTGCTAAAGAGCGATACAAAGGGAAGAGGAGGGAATAGAGACGCATTTTCAGGCGAAAGAAAAGGGAAGCGGAAATGTGTGAGTGTGAGAAAATTGAGATGCATGGTGACAGGAATGAGGTCCGAAAATTTTTCGAAAAAATAAGACGCCTGGCCGATGGTTTCAAGACCGGGGCCTCTTCCTGCAAGGATGAAAATGGGAATCTAGTGACAGATATCCAGAGTACACTGATGATGTGGAGATAACACTTCTCTAGGCTTCTGAATGGCGACGACGACAACAATCCCGCCAATAGAGATGATATCCCGGAATCCCCAATTTTGGACGACAGCGTTGAAGTTCCGCTGCCCGACCATAGTGAAGTCTTGAAAGCTATAGCTCGGCTTAAAAACAACAAAGCCGCAGGAGCCGATGGCTTACCTGCTGAGCTCTTCAAGAATGGAGGCGAAGCTCTATTTAAATGCATTCATGAGCTTCTATGCAGAATATGGTCGGAAGAATGCATTCCAAACGATTGGAACCTCAGTGTGCTCTGCCCAATCCACAAGAAAGGCGATCCCACAATTTGCGGCAACTACCGTGGGATAAGCCTTTTTAATATCGCATATAAGGTCCTGTCGAGCGTACTATGTGAAAGACTGAAGTCCATCGTAAACCAGCTGATTGGACCTTATCAGTGTGACTTCAGACCTGGCAAATCCACCATAGACCAGATATTTACGCTACGACAAATCTTGGAGAAGACCCTAGAAAAACAAATCGACACACACCATCTTTTTGTCGATTACAAAGCCGCCTTCGACAGTCCAATAAGGAATCATCTATATTCCACCATGTCTGAATTTGGTATTCCTGCAAAGCTCATCCGCCTTTGCAGAATGACACTGAGTAACACCAGCAGCACAGTTGAAATCGGGAAGGACCTCACTCCTACATTCGATACCAAACGAGATTTCAGACTAGGTGATTCCTTATCGTGCGACTTTTTCAATCTAATGATGGAGAAGATCATCCGAGCTGCTGATTTGAGATGCAGTGGCACGATATTCTACAAAAGTATTATGCTGCTGGCGTATGCTGATGATATCGATATCATTGGACATAATACGCGCGAAGTCAGTAAGTCAGTGCAGCATTCTCCAGATTAGCGAAAGAGTCGAGTCGAATGGGTCTTGCAGTGAATGCAGATAAGACGAAATACCTAGTGTCAACAAATAAACAGTCCCAGCGTCTTGGAAACCACGTCACTGTTGACAACATCTCCTTCGAGGTTGTTAAGGACTTCGTCTACCTGGGATCCAGCATTAACTCTTTCAACGATGTCAGTATTGAGATAAAACGAAGGATAACTCTTGCCAACAGGTGTTACTTTGGGCTAAGTAGGCAATTGAGAAGCAGAGCCCTCTCTCGACGAACAAAACTCACGCTCTATAAGTCACTAATCATGCCCGTCCTATTTTTTAACGCGCTCCTTTATGTTATCATTCCAGATAAGTTTCTTATCCAGAATAACTCCTAGGTACTTCGTGCTATCACTAAAGAGCAACCTCGTGCCATTCAGACGAGGTGGTACTAGGTTGGGGATTTTATATTTCCTAGTGAATAGAATGAGGTCTGTTTTTTTTTTTTATTATTATTTATTTGTTTGCTAAGCCTTTTAGGCTTTATAGCATTTTAAAATTACAATTCATAATCTTATTAAACTAATACTAATAATACTAATATATAGAGTTCAAGTACGTTTTAAATGAAGATACAAAACCAAAGTAAAATAAGTTCAGTTGTAATGTAATGTAAATTAAAACATGAATGTTTCAAAGTATACAGACTTATAGATAACATGAGTAAAGGTATTATAAAGCAAAAAAAACATTAATAATAAATCTTCAAGAGGGTCCAAGGCGGTGGTATCGAGAATGAAAATATGTATAAAATAAATATATCGTTCTGTCCTTGAAGCCAATAAAGTCTTGGCTTAGCAAGTTGGTTATCCGACGAATTGAGTCGTATTTACCACACCAATTTCCTTGTGGAAAAGAAAATGGTTGCGAACGCAGGCACTAAGACAAACTAGGTCTCATTGGCCACTCATATTAATATACATATAACACCTCTATAAATATGGCACAAAGTATCAGAGTGTGAGATCTAGAAAAGTGGTAGGTATCAAGGCAAACAAGGCCCGGTACGCCATACTGATAGTATATATACAATATTATTCATTCTGTGATTCTAAAGCCGATGAAGTCTTGATTCATCTTTTATTTATCACACCGAGTTCCTAGTATGTTAAGCTAAGACAAAGGTAACGAACGCAGGCACATAGACAAACTTGGTCTAATAAGCCACTTATATTAATATATATACTATGCAGATCGTTCTCTCATTCATCCAACAGTAAAAATGCCGTATCCTTGGAAGAGTATGTTGAGAATCAGTGGCGGTGCATCCAACAGTAAAAATGCCTTACCCTTGGAAGAGTATGTTGAGAATCAGTGGCGGTGCTGCAGATAATCTATTATTTTAAGTTTAATTGAGTATAGTAGACATGGGTAACGCAGCAAAATATGCTGCGCTGCTACAACAACCCCAGCGCAGTTTACTGTATCAGCGAAATGCGCTAACGCAATTGCGCCATGAAGCATTTTGGAATGCTATGATATCTGTATCATCAAGACCAGCGCAGGCTGTTTTTGATTTGGATAGCGCGATGCGTTGTGTGGTCAATTTGTTGAATGCGCTGAGCTTTGTGGTGAAGTAGCAAGTTGAGCTAAGCGCATATTGTTTTCACTTATTAAACATAAATGAAATTACTTAGAAAATCCTGAAACAATTTATCTATCGAAAGACTCATGTTGCTTATAAATTCATTTAATTATTCAATTAATATGAAGTATTACTGAACATATAGCGTATTTTTAGCATTAACCAAAAACGAAAAAAAATGTTTACTTCAAGCATGACTGCATGCTGTTCAACGTGAGTATTAGATATCAAACAATATGTACATACCAGAGATCTGCAACAAGTCAATTGAAAATCAAGTAACTTGAAAATAATCAAGCTTCGACTTGACTTGTAGAAACTTGATATGTTTCTACCCTACAAGCCTCGACTTGCTTCTGAAAAACGAATCATAAGTCAGACTTGATTCTATTTGTTTTCTACCCTACATTAATTGGTAGAAAAAACCAAGCTTTCTACTTTTCAAGTCTGTTTTCAAGTCTATGCGACTGCGCTGCCGCAGAAAGCCACTGACGAGCGTTGGATTGTTTTTCGTTCGTTTTATTTATGATGCGGATCGTAAACAGTTACTGCGTTGTGGTTTTTTGTTTGTTTTTTTTTTTTTGCTGTTTATGTAAATGCGTTGTGCTCTTGTGCTATGTATGGGGCATTGTTTTGATCGTGCAAAATGCAGCATCTCGGTTAAAATAAATAATGGAGCAATGAAATTAAGTGCTTGCGATTGGACAAAGCACAGTGGTGTATATAGGATATTTCAAATTTAATTTAATGGTGTGTAGGAAAATGTGACTGCAATCGAAAAACGGGAAGGAGAGATGTTAAGACTATATATGGTAAAAAAATAACTTCAAATATTTTTAGAATGCTTTAATATTAAACATAAATTTTAGAAACTCATATAATTGACACATTGAAGCTTATTTAATTTAACTCCTTCTAAGGAGTTTGAGCTTGTCATGTTGACTTATGCTTAAGCGCGTAAGCCCTGGTATAATAATACCAGGTAGCATTGACAACTGCTTATTTTCTCTTCTACAAGAAAACATCTCCTGTCAAAAACAGCTGTTGTTTTTTTTACTTCAGCGTTTTTAAGATTATTCGGCTTTTCAATGACCGATTGTGAGCGCTCGCTTTTTGAGTATAGTTTCGACAAGAAATTTCACTCTCAAGCTGTTAAATTTTTATTTGGCCTCTCTTTTTCTTCAGATGGCCACCATATTGTTTTTTTTTTGTGGAATAAAATTATCCTAGTTCAGGCGATAGCCACTTAAACAAGGATTAATTTGGTTTTCTTTTTTTTTCTCGAATGTTCCAGACTGGTGATATCCTGCACACCGTCAATTTTTTTGCATTTTTTCAAAAAAAAAATATCAAATAACGTCAAAAACCATTGAAAAAATTTTGAGACAAATATTTTTTATTCTTTAAATGTTAGTTAATAAGTGTGCAAAATTTGAAAAGATTTCTTTTTTCCTTCTATGAAAAAAAATTCCCTAAAAACATTTTGTTTTGAAAAAATTTGTAACCTATATGCCCCCTTAGGTAAATTATATGATAAAAACAATGTAATAATTATTATTTATAAATTACGAATACAAATAATTCGACTTATATTTTTTTTAATACTACAATTTTTTAATACATATACATATATATATATATATATATATATACATACATATCTATGTATACAAATATGTATATAAATTAACTTATTTTGTGCTAAAAAGTTATAAAAAAATATTGGTTGTGGATTTAACCACAACCGCCTTTATTATTATTCAAAATAGGACTAAAGTTCTTAAACCAAAACTAAGCTTATTATAGTCTAAAAATATCTTAGCTCGTTATTCTCAACACGCGCCGACGTCGCTAGCTGTTGTTGTCGAAATTAGTTCACACGGGAAGTGCACTAGACGCGTTGTCAGCATTTATTTAGGCAGCGTTAATGTTTCTGGCATTAACTTATATCCTGCAAGAACTCGTTCTTCTTGTGACACATGCATTGTGCCTTAACGTTTAAAAAAAACTTCACTGTGCACACCACCACAACTCAAAACGCATCGTTTAACACAGCACTCACATACTCCACTGTACTCGTAGCCCTGAAGTCTTATAACAACAACCAAGAAATCTGTTTCAAAACAAAACACACCTAAAAACAAAAAAACAACAACAAAAACAACAACAAAAACAAAAAAAAAAACAAACACTTCAATCCAATGCTTTAAAGTTAAACTGTTTTCTCAGCTCAGGAGACGAACTTGCGAAACGAAGTTTGCACTGACAACACGAAGTTAATTCTATGAACTTCGTAAACAGACTTGAAAATAAACGATTTGTAGGCAAAATAATTGCTTTTTCCCTACATTTCAAGTTTCTACATTTCAAGTTTTCTACATATCAAGTTTCTACATATCAAGTTTTCTACATTTGGCGACTTGATTTTTGCTGCCTATGATTTGCGCAAACTTGTTGTTTGCCTGCCTCGACTTGCAGGGAGTTGAAAAATTAAAGGAACTTGAAACAGCAAATGAATCCATTCATGCAGATCTCTGGTACATACACATTTCTGGTATGCAAGACAAGTTGGAAGTTGGATGTTAGTTTCATTTCATGTACCTTAAAAGCAATGAAAATCTATAGAAAAAACTGTACATGAAGCAAATACAATTTCATGTGATTTTGGGTTACTGCGCTATTTTTGAGCTTTTTTTTAGCGCAATATTTAGCTTTAGCGCAAAACAAAAAGTAGCGCTGCTTAACATATGAAAAAGATAAAAAAATTAAAATGTCAATAATTTTTCCAGGGACCGCAAATAACGATTATCGCTATCAATCAATCCTTTTATAACAATTATTTTTTTGTCGTTATTTGTTCGATCAGAAATAAAAATTATTTTTGGTCGTTTTTTTCAATCAGAAAAAAAAGTTATTTTTTTGTTCTTTTTTCGATCGGAAATAAAAATCATTTTGTGGTCGTTATTTTTTCGATCGGAAATAAAAATCATTTTGTGATCGTTATTTTTTTCGATTAGAAATAAAAGTTATTTTTTATCGTTATTTTTTTCGATCAGAAATAAAAATCATTTTGTGACTATTATTTTTTCGGTCAGAAATAAAAGTTACTTTTGATCGATATTTTTTAGACCAGAAATAAAAATCAATCATTGATCGATATTTTTTCGATCAGATTAAAAAAAATTTTTTTTTATCTATATTAAATCGATCAAAAAAGTAACATGCATATAAAGATATAAATTATAATAAAATGAAAACTTAAAAAAGCGCTATAACTCGAAAACAAAAGAAGATAGGAAAAAATAAAAGTGGTTTTGGCTTTTCTAAAGAGGGTGGGTGGCATCAAAATCTCGACGCACAGGTAGAGGGGTTGGTCGATATGATAACCTTAAAAATAAGAAAAAACGCCATATCTTGAAAACGAAACAAGATGGGACACTACTTATGTTTTGTACTTCTATTTTCTACAGCTATTTTCTACTAATATTTTCTTTAGTGTTCTCGTACTATTTTCCATCAATATTTTCTACTACTATTTTTTACAACCATTTCATGCTACCAGTTTGTCTACTAATCCTACTAATATTTTCTTGTCTAAGGTCTTATTCAAATTTTTGTCTTGGTCCTTATTCTAATCCCTGTCCTAATCCTTGACCAAATCTTTGCCTTACCTAATCCTTGTCCAAGTACTAATCCAAATCCTTTTCCAAATCCATGTCTAAGATCTTGTCCTTATCTTCGTCAAAATCGTTGTTCAAATCCTTGTCCAAGACGACTAGGTAACTTGGTAACGTGGGTTCGAAGCAATAACTTCTTTATTTTAACTCAAAACAGTTTTATTTGTAAATATTGATTTGATTGAAATTTCAATCGATATTATTTCAATCTTGAAATAATTTTTATTTCTGACTAGAGGACCCGGCAAACTTCGTCCCGCCCTGAAATAATTTTTTTATTGAAATAATTCCGAGCAATCACGATCCCACCCGAAATTAATTTTTTATCGAACATTCACGATCGATAACAAATGGTGCCAATCAAATTTCAATTATTGATTGAATGAAACACTCTAATATCCCTTATTTACACGGAATGTAGGGAGGTTGAGGGAAAAAAAAGGTTGACAGAAAAAATTAGTTCTTGACTCCACCATGACACCACGGAGGCAGCTGAAAAAAAACAGGCACTAAGGTCAATATATAAAAACAACAAAAAAAGGAAGGTTAGGTTTTGTGTTACATAGTAAAAATAAAAAAAATGATGGCGTAATGAGGCCTTTCAGGAAACCACTTGAGTAATCAAAACCAAATTAAAAATCAAAATCACAATTAAAATCTAATATCCCACCCGAAATCAATTTTTTATCGAATATTCGTGATCGATAACAAATGGTGCCAATCGAATTTCAATTATTGATTGAATGAAACACACTAATATCTGTTATTTACACGGAATGTAAGGTGGTTGAGGGAATCACATGTCAGACCAATTTAATGCTTTTTAATAGACAACGTTAGCAAAAGTAAACAAAGATGAAGGCTTTCAAACACGCGAACATGTCATATATTGTAAGCCATGCAAGAAGCTTGGGAATTCAAGATTAATAGTTATAGACATATAGTTATACATACACATTTTTACAAATAATTTAAGACAAACATTATTTTGCACTAACATTTATTTGCGCAATATTTATATTATTTCCATATAATTTTGATAGCGGAACTTCCGTCCGCATATATATATCTAATAAACTGAATGCACTTCCATGCTACAGGTGTAAAATAAGCTGCGTTTGCATAGTCTACTTGCTCTCTCTCTTTATATGATCGCACTGCTTTGCGCTCCATTATCTTTATATACATTATATATTATGTTATTACTCGTATGTTTTTTTATTCTTAAGGTAGAAAATAAGTTTAGATTTGATTTAATCCAGCACACAGTGTCATAATTAATTCCAAAGATTGGCCTTGTGATTCATTGATTGTCATGGCGATGCAAGTCGAACTGAATTTGAATTGAACGTTTTTGAACTCGAAAGGAAATCGGTTAGAATCAATGGAATTCTTGGAATGTGTACTTCCCCGTCCTTGAATTGGCCTACTCAAAAGCGTTCATCTTTGCTTGAAAAAACATTATTCTTGAGTTGCTTCATGACCAATTTTGTTTTGATTGAGGCTCCGAAGCATGATAATAACAGATCCAACATTCAGTGGTACATTATGTGGTGGTCCTTATTATGTGTGGTCCTTGCAAATCAATGAATTCAGGAACACTATTCGATAATTGGTTGCTTCGTCTGGACACAAACAACTGATTTGAACGAATGTAATTGTGCAGAAATTGCATTTTGAATTATGAAATTAAAATCGAATTTTTTTTAATTTTTTATTTTTCCATACAAAATGTATCGAACATCGATTTCTCCGAGAAAATTCCAATTTTTTTGCTGTTAAAACCTACCTTGTGCGGAAACGAACACAAAGAAAAGGGTTATTATTTATGCCACTCTGTTTTGTTTATATATGACACTTATTCGGACATGACAATCTAATTGTTTTCATTATCCGTCACTCGCTGC
This sequence comes from Pherbina coryleti, assembly GCA_943735915.1. Classification (NCBI taxonomy): domain Eukaryota; kingdom Metazoa; phylum Arthropoda; class Insecta; order Diptera; family Sciomyzidae; genus Pherbina; species Pherbina coryleti. The sequence goes on along the minus strand of OX030950.1, from coordinate 71,275,863 downwards.
TGTGTGACTTACACGTGTATTAGCTCGCCGAGCATTTGACTGATTTCGTAGACCTATGACAGGCTCGTCCCCTCCTTGGAGTTGTAATGAACACTGTACGACACCAAAAATTACCAATTTCAATTCTTTCGATTCTTTCGCTTTGGGCTCTTCCTTATTTTCTTTTTTCCTACACCATATCAGTATTGTGGCGAACAAAAAAAAATTATTAAAATCGGCCGAACCATTTCCGAGTTTTAGCAAGACTAACGCACGGCAATTGATAATTATGTAAATATTCAGATGATAGAAGATAAAAACACGATTGGTTTTTGTCTAAGAAAAATATAATAGGTTGCTATAATTCGCTTACAGAAGATTGTGCTGTCATATCATTTTATTGCAAATTCTATTAGGAAATTTTTGTAGTACATTTCAATTTGAATAAAAATAGTCAGCTTAACCGTGAGTTTTGAAGCCATGAGGTGGTCTAAGGCTCGATCCTCACAATGGGCAAACAAATAATATTTTTTTAAAATTTTTTTTTTATTTATTGAAATAACAGTTTTTGTGTCCTTTTTGGAGTAAAAAGTGAATATGTTGGAGCTTTTTCAAATAGGGATTTATTAAGTGCTTAAATTAAATTTATCAACGAAAAAAAATTGAATGAAATATATTCAAAAATAACGGAGTTATTTTCATCGAAAGTAGGAAATACGAATTTCTGATAGTTTTTTGTTATTCTAAGGAAACGATGTTATTAGAAAAAGACGCTGTGCTAAAATATTGTGCAATTTTGAAGATATGTGAATGCTTTTGGTGTTAAAATAAGAGAATTTTCTTTTGATTATTTAGACGAACAGTTTCGCTAATAAAAGTACGCTAGTAGGATTAGAAAAATATAGATCATTGATTCATTTCTATTTCTGATCGAAAAAAATAACGATCAGTAATAATTTTTATTGCTGATTGGAAAAAATTCCATTAAAAAATAACTTTTATTTCTGATTGAAAAAAATATCGATCAAGAAATTATTTTTATTTCTGATCGAAAAAATAACGATCACAAAATGATTTTTATTTCTAATCGAAAAAAATAACGATAACATATAGTAATTTATATTTATGATTGAAAAATAATTCAAATCAAATAAATAATTTTAATTTCAGATCGAAAAAATAAGGATCAAAAATAATTTAGTATATGATCGAAAAAAGAATCGATCACAAATAATTGAATGAAGATGATTTCTTTCTTAAAAATCATGAAAAATAAATCATGCCAAAAAACGAAATCTCTGACTCACTAGCTTCATATTGCTATATTAAAAATTATTTTACATCTTTTTATAAATGATCTTTTGATGTAAAAATTAAAAAATAACCGTTATTTTCTATCCTTGAATTTTTCATATTTTTATTAAAATCATATTCAATATAATAATAATGGCAGATAAAATAAATTCTGTTCATAAAATAACATGAAAATTTGTACTGTTATATTAAGTAGTGAATAAATTAATAGAAAAAAGTAAAAATATATAAACGAAATAAACGAAAAGATGCGTCATTTAGATTATAGTTAAAAAAACAACTAGAGATTGGTAACCTGGACAAAAATGCTACGCTGCTACACTAACGCAAGCTGAGTTCACTGTAGCAGCATAATACTTTAACGCAATTGCGTTATGAAGCAGTTTTAAATATTTATGATACCTGTATTATCAACATGTTTATCTGCGCAAGCTGTTTTTGAATTGCGTTATGTGGGCAATTTCTTGAATGCGGTGAGTTTTTAGAGTGCGCTTCAAACAAAACTAAAACAACAAAGGATTCTGGCATAGCAGCAAGTTTAAAGTTTGATTCAAGTTTGTTTGTACTCTTAACATCGAACACGTTCGACAAATTTAAAAAAACATTGCGTGATCGGCAAAGCATCATCACAATCAAACACACTTCATATGCTTAACAGCATCTTTCTTCTTCGACCTTGTTCGCTTCGAACATTTTATCTCCATGTTTAAGGCGACATAAAACTTGTGCAATTTTGGCTCGCTGCCAAAATATTTTCTCATTTTTCTGCAAGCGTCATTTGTATTATTGCGCTATTGCGTTACTTTTTTTAAAGAAGTGAATTAGCGCAGTAACGCATTTAAGTGCTTCAATGCAATAGCGTAACGCAGCGCAGCGTTACCCATGTCTAGAGTATAGGGTTTCATTAAAAGATATAACATCTGAAACGGAATTGAAGTCTCCGCAAGCGCTTCTTAGTGGTTCATTTTGCAAGTAATTAGTTCTACAAAAGTTCATAAAAAGTAGCTCAAAAGAGCTCAAACTCTTTTGACCATCGTTTAATAAACCCTAAAGTACTGTTTGCTCTGCTTATGGCTTTATTAATATGAATGTGAAAGCGAAGTTTTGGGTCCATAGTTACTCCAAGATCGTCGAAAACTTCTAAGAACTCAAGTGTATAGTCACTTATTTTGTAATAACTTCGAGAAGGTTGTCTACGAGAAAAAGTCATGTGTTTGCACTTTTTCAAGTTAAGGTTAATTGCATGAGTTCACACCAGTCACAAAGATGGTCAAGATCGGTTTGTAAGAAAAAAGAGTCTTGCTCATTTTTATATGACAGGAAAAGTTTAACATCATCAGCGTATAGTAAAATATTACTATGAATTACAACAGATGGTAAATCATTAATAAAAAGTAGAAACAACAGAGGCCCAAGGTGGCTTCCTTGAGGTACACCGGAAGTAACAGGGAACTCCTCTGACTTAACAAGGTTAAAGATAACACTTTGTGTTCTATTTAATAAATAAGATTCAATCCAAAGCACTAATGGTGTTGGAAAACCGAGAAGGGTTAGTTTTAAAATTAAGAGCTTATGATTTACAACATCAAAAGCTTTACTGAAGTCAGTATAGATAACATCTGTTTGTAGACCTTTTCCAAAATTCTCAATAGTCTTTGATGTGAATTCTAGAAGGTTAGTAACAGTAGATTTTCTAGATAAGAATCCATGTTGGAATGGAGACATTAAAGATTTTACGCTATGTGATAATTGTGAGGTTACAATAGCCTCAAAAAGTTTAGGTAGGGCGCTAAGCTTTGCAATTCCGCGATAGTTATCTATTAAAGATCTATTGCCGGATTTATGCAGCGGAATAATAAAAGATGATTTCCAAGCCAGTGGAAAATAGGAAGATTGCAAAGACGCTGTAAAAAGCAAAGTAATGGGAATTACAAGTTCTTCACTGCAATATTTCAAAACACATGAAGGTATGTTATCAGGACCGCTTTTATAAGATGTTTTGAGGTTTTTTAAGTAGGTTAAAACTGTATCAACATTAATTATTGGGAAGCAAATGTCACCAGGCTGCACATTTTATCTGGGTTTACGCTTAATCCACAAGAGGATGGCCATCTCGAAAGGATTAAGAGTGCTCTTTACATGAGCTGACAGAGGGTTTGAGGAAATTTTCCGTTAAAGACGAGAGCGATATCATCGGCATATGCAATAGCCTTGTAGCCTTCCCCCTCCATGATGCGCAACAATCGGTCAACCATCACGGACCACAGAATTGGAGACAAGACTCACCCTTGCAGAGTTCCCCTGCTTACAAATGTAAGGATAGAGGATCCTCCCATTTCGGAGTTCACCACCCTGCCCAATAGCATCTGATTGATGAGACTCGCGAGAAAATCCTTTACTCCCAGTTCTGAGAGGGCTGAGGTGAACGCACAGGGAAGAACGTTATTGAATGCTCCTGCTATATCTAAAAAGGCGACAAGCGCGTATTATTTGTTCTCAGGTGCTTTTTCGATTGAAGCCACGAGAGAATGGAGAGCTGTTTCTGTAGATCGGCCCTTTATATAGGCATCAACGCCGTATTTCATAAGGGGGGGGGGGGGGGGGATTACTGAAGCAAAATAAAATTTGTTTTTCTTTCATTTGCCATAGGGATTTCTGAATTCCTTAGAACTTTCTAAACGATGATTACCAAATGATTTCTATAATCAAAATTATAATACATACTTACGGACATTTTTTTATTATAATTCTAAATTGATACAATCGCTCGGTTTGCAGCAGGACGACAAGTATTTATTTAAATAAATTAACGAAAATAGAATTAAATAAATTAAAATAAAATTTATTTTAAAAAATAAATATATTTACACATGGTTGGAAATACTTATATAATAAGTTTCTTAATTCTTTTCGAACGCGAAGCCAATTTGTCGATGACAGCTTCTTCATTCACAGAAATATCCCTATGAATATTTAACAACGCTAAACCAGTAAGGCGTTCTTCTCCAATAGCATTTCGAAGCCAATTTTTTAAACGCTTTAATGTGGAAAAGGAACATTCACTTGAAGCTGTACTACAAGGCAGAGTTACAATTATTTCCAAAACTTTGTAAATTTGCGGAAACATCCACTTCTGACAGCTACATTCGTCGCTGCAAAATAATTTTAGGGTCTCAAGAGCTGTTTTGCAACCATCATTCCCATTGTTGGTCCATTTCGTTTTCCATAATTCAAGTTCGGTACCCAACTTTTCAATATTTACCTTACTTGGATACATGTCCTTTATTGCAGTTTGAAAATTTTTAATATTTAAATTTTTTATTTTTGATGGAATTAAGTTTTCAAAGTTTGCAATTATTTGAAAGTGCTTTGAAAATCGGAATTTCATTTGATTCACAAATTGATCTACGAAAGGAATGAAAAGCTTAATTCGATAAAAGTCCTCTACTGTTCCTGCCATCACATCGCATCTTGATGAACGAGGCTTACTTATTTCTATCCCAAGTTTATTAAAGCGCATCTCAGCTTTATTAAATATGTCTTTAAATGATTCTTTATCGTTCTTCCGAAAATTTTCCATTGTTTCGACTATAAGATTTATATGTTCACAGCATTCTATTAGATCTTTATCAATTTTCTGCAACTGTATAGTCAAAGTTGACGTTAATGAAAATATTTTGTGTATTAAATGAATCGCAACTATAAATTCTGAGCTAGTAATTGCACACATTAATTGGTGAGCTTGTGACGAAGTATCACCGCTAGAATTTGAGGTAGAAAGTGCTTCTAAGCACTGGACGATTGTCACATACAGCTCAACAAATCGTGCAACTGACAAATGTTTTTCAGTCCATCTTGTTTCGCAAAGACTGATAAGTTGGTGATATCTTTCAGAGTGCAATGATGCAAATTGCTTTAAGTAGTTTGTACGTAAAGCGGATTTCCGGAAAAAATTCACAACTGCCTTTATTGTTCCAATAGTATTTTTTATAGCAGTGATGCTGCAAGAATTTGAAATAGCTAGATTTAAATTATGTGCGCTGCAATGAATATAATAAGCTGATGGATATTTTTGTTGAATTAATGCGTGGACGCCCTTATGCACACCACTCATAACAGAAGCGCCGTCATAACCTTGCCCAACCACATCATTCATGTCCAGTCCCACGTCTCTTATTTGTTGTTCAATTACATCTGCCACATTTCGTGCCGTAAGATCTAGTAGGGGAACGAATCCAAGAAATTCTTCACGAATTTTGCATTTTTCGGCATCAAAATGTCGAATGATGAGAGAAAGCTGCTCTACTCTTGAGACGTCTTGCGTTTCATCCGCTAGTATCGCAAAATAAGTAGATTTTTTCACAAGTTGAACGACAGTTTCGAGAATAATTTCTCCACAAACGGAAATTATTTCTTTTGTATCGTAGGACTAGTGTAAACACCTCTGCTACCGGTAATAGGACACAATATGCTTTTGAAAATATTGAAGCCTGCTATTGTTTCTTCCTGCTTCGAGTTTTTAGCTATGTACTGTGCAGTCTTTCCTGAAAATCTTAATAATGAACGAAAATTTCCGTCGTTAAACACAGGTTCCTCAAGTCCAATAGGACCAGAATCATTCGTACCCCTTAAGGCTAGTTGTTGTCTACCACAAAATATTATTGATTGAATTATAGGAACAAGTTTCGCTCTATTTTCCAAAACTAATTTTTTATGTTGGGAGTCAATTTTTTTGACAACATCTTGAAATTTGCTTTTATTTATTTTTAAGAACTGATCTGCGAAAATCATTGAATTTTTGTGATATTTGTTTTGTTCATGAAGATTATATACTTCTTTTGCATCTTTCCAATTTATGAATGGCTTTGTTACCAAGCTACCCAATTTTTGGTCTCCTCTCCCTCCAACCTGCTTCCCAAAGAAAACACATACTGAGCAAAACGCTCCCCAATAGCATCTGATTGATGAGACTCGCGAGAAAATCCTTTACTCCCAGTTCTGAGAGGGCTGAGGTGAACGCACAGGGAAGAACGTTATTGAATGCTCCTGCTATATCTAAAAAGGCGACAAGCGCGTATTATTTGTTCTCAGGTGCTTTTTCGATTGAAGCCACGAGAGAATGGAGAGCTGTTTCTGTAGATCGGCCCTTTATATAGGCATCAACGCCGTATTTCATAAGGGGGGGGGGGGGGGGATTACTGAAGCAAAATAAAATTTGTTTTTCTTTCATTTTTTTATTATAATTCTAAATTGATACAATCGCTCGGTTTGCAGCAGGACGACAAGTATTTATTTAAATAAATTAACGAAAATAGAATTAAATAAATTAAAATAAAATTTATTTTAAAAAATAAATATATTTACACATGGTTGGAAATACTTATATAATAAGTTTCTTAATTCTTTTCGAACGCGAAGCCAATTTGTCGATGACAGCTTCTTCATTCACAGAAATATCCCTATGAATATTTAACAACGCTAAACCAGTAAGGCGTTCTTCTCCAATAGCATTTCGAAGCCAATTTTTTAAACGCTTTAATGTGGAAAAGGAACGTTCACTTGAAGCTGTACTACAAGGCAGAGTTACAATTATTTCCAAAACTTTGTAAATTTGCGGAAACATCCACTTCTGACAGCTACATTCGTCGCTGCAAAATAATTTTAGGGTCTCAAGAGCTGTTTTGCAACCATCATTCCCATTGTTGGTCCATTTCGTTTTCCATAATTCAAGTTCGGTACCCAACTTTTCAATATTTACCTTACTTGGATACATGTCCTTTATTGCAGTTTGAAAATTTTTAATATTTAAATTTTTTATTTTTGATGGAATTAAGTTTTCAAAGTTTGCAATTATTTGAAAGTGCTTTGAAAATCGGAATTTCATTTGATTCACAAATTGATCTACGAAAGGAATGAAAAGCTTAATTCGATAAAAGTCCTCTACTGTTCCTGCCATCACATCGCATCTTGATGAACGAGGCTTACTTATTTCTATCCCAAGTTTATTAAAGCGCATCTCAGCTTTATTAAATATGTCTTTAAATGATTCTTTATCGTTCTTCCGAAAATTTTCCATTGTTTCGACTATAAGATTTATATGTTCACAGCATTCTATTAGATCTTTATCAATTTTCTGCAACTGTATAGTCAAAGTTGACGTTAATGAAAATATTTTGTGTATTAAATGAATCGCAACTATAAATTCTGAGCTAGTAATTGCACACATTAATTGGTGAGCTTGTGACGAAGTATCACCGCTAGAATTTGAGGTAGAAAGTGCTTCTAAGCACTGGACGATTGTCACATACAGCTCAACAAATCGTGCAACTGACAAATGTTTTTCAGTCCATCTTGTTTCGCAAAGACTGATAAGTTGGTGATATCTTTCAGAGTGCAATGATGCAAATTGCTTTAAGTAGTTTGTACGTAAAGCGGATTTCCGGAAAAAATTCACAACTGCCTTTATTGTTCCAATAGTATTTTTTATAGCAGTGATGCTGCAAGAATTTGAAATAGCTAGATTTAAATTATGTGCGCTGCAATGAATATAATAAGCTGATGGACATTTTTGTTGAATTAATGCGTGGACGCCCTTATGCACACCACTCATAACAGAAGCGCCGTCATAACCTTGCCCAACCACATCATTCATGTCCAGTCCCACGTCTCTTATTTGTTGTTCAATTACATCTGCCACATTTCGTGCCGTAAGATCTAGTAGGGGAACGAATCCAAGAAATTCTTCACGAATTTTGCATTTTTCGGCATCAAAATGTCGAATGATGAGAGAAAGCTGCTCTACTCTTGAGACGACTTGCGTTTCATCCGCTAGTATCGCAAAATAAGTAGATTTTTTCACAAGTTGAACGACAGTTTCGAGAATAATTTCTCCACAAACGGAAATTATTTCTTTTGTATCGTAGGACTAGTGTAAACATCTCTGCTACCGGTAATAGGACACAATATGCTTTTGAAAATATTGAAGCCTGCTATTGTTTCTTCCTGCTTCGAGTTTTTAGCTATGTACTGTGCAGTCTTTCCTGAAAATCTTAATAATGAACGAAAATTTCCGTCGTTAAACACAGGTTCCTCAAGTCCAATAGGACCAGAATCATTCGTACCCCTTAAGGCTAGTTGTTGTCTACCACAAAATATTATTGATTGAATTATAGGAACAAGTTTCGCTCTATTTTCCAAAACTAATTTTTTATGTTGGGAGTCAATTTTTTTGACAACATCTTGAAATTTGCTTTTATTTATTTTTAAGAACTGATCTGCGAAAATCATTGAATTTTTGTGATATTTGTTTTGTTCATGAAGATTATATACTTCTTTTGCATCTTTCCAATTTATGAATGGCTTTGTTACCAAGCTACCCAATTTTTGGTCTCCTCTCCCTCCAACCTGCTTCCCAAAGAAAACACATACTGAGCAAAACGCTCCAACTTTGTTTTCTGAATACGCAAGCCAATGGTACTCGATTAACCAGTTCTTCTGAAAAGATAATTTTCTCTTTTTTATTTCCAAGACAGGAAACTTGTAAATTTCTGGAGGGCGCCAAATTTTTTCAAACGCATTTGATCTATCTATGTCGCTAACTGCTTTTGCGGAAAAATTACCAACGTCATTCCATCGAGCTGTACACAATGAGGATGATGATGTTGGAAGATCATCCAAGCCTCGAAATGTTGGTTCTTGTAATTCTTTCACAATATGCGAATCAGTCGTTAAGTCTTTAAAGTTAAACCGAAAAAATCAATTAAGTATATAATTATACTTTTAGATATAAGAAATAATGTACATTTTAAAAAATATAAACGGGTTCAGGGCTGACTTGCTTTACACGGCCTTTTCCATTTTAAAAGACCTCTTCTTAATTTAAAAGTTTAATATAAAAAAAATTCCCCCACACACTAACACCTGTTGTTAAACTAGATATTTTTAAAAAATGGGCTTTTGTAACCGATTAATTCAATGATTAAATTTAATTAATTTTGAAATTCTATTTTTTTTCATTTTAACATAATGAACAAATTAAACGATAACATCCCTGCTAGACAGCGCTAACAAGTTAACGAACACAATGAAACAATATTTTGTGTACACTAACACATTCATACGGTGTCATGTTATGTGAAACAAGGAAAATTATATGTGCTTGTATATCTTGCTCTTTTACCATCAAAATATAATCGAAAAAATTTTAAAACAGTCAAAATAAAGTGAGCGATGTAAATAAGTTTCCGAAAAAGTAATAAAATATAAGTGAAATAATATAGCAAATAAGTGGTGTGAAAAAGCTGTTTTTATTTTGTTGTTTTGAGTTTAATTAGTTTCCCCTTTTTAGTTAAAATTAATATGTTATGTGTCGAATATATTTTAATTTGTCCATGCATTATTTTTACTTTAATATTGAAAAAATTGTAAAATTATATTTACATATGTATTTTCTAACATTTATAAGGAAAATACCGAAATAAAATAATAAAAAAAGATACAGTAGTTTCGACTATGTCGTAACACAAGACGTAGAATTAGTCAATTCGCTTTTGATGACATCTTTTTTAAAAACTATTTAGCAAAATATTTATTCCATACACCTGAGCATATGACATTTAAAAGAGTGCCGCAGAGGGTTAATATGTATGACCGACCTCCATTACTTTTGCAAAAGGAACATTTTTGCGTTTGACACCTATTCCCTCCGATCACTCCTTAGGGGGGCTTTCTTACAAATATTATGGTTTTTGTATATTTATTCCATACACCTGAGCATATGACCTTTAAGAGAGTGCCGGAAAGGGTTCATAGGTAGGACTGACCCCCGTTATTTTTGCAAAAGGAACATTTTTGCCTTTGACACCTATTCTCTCCGACCACTCCTTAGGGGGGCTCCCATACAAATTTTATGGTTTTTGTGCCGGAAAGGGTTAATATGTATCACTGACTCCCATTACTTTTGCAAAAGGAGCATTTTTTCCTTTGACACCTATTGCCTCCGACCACTCCTTAGGGGGCCCCCATACAAATTTTACGGTTTTTGTTTATTTATTCCATACACCTGAGCATATGACCTTTCTAAGAGTGCCGGAAAGGGTTAATATGTATCACCGACCCCCATTATTTTTGCAAAAGGAACATTTTTGCCTTTGACACCTATTCCCTCCGACCACTCCTTAGGGGGGCTCCCATACAAATTTTATTGTGTTTGTGCCGGAAAGGGTTAAGATGTATCACCGACCCCCATTACTTTTGCAAAAGGAACATTTTTGCCTTCGACACCTATTTCCTCCGACCACTCCTTAGGGGGGCTCCCATACAAATTTTATGGTTTTTGTTTATTTATTCCATACACCTGAGCATATGACCTTTAATAGAGTGCCGGAGAGGGTTAATATGTATGACTGACCCCCATTACTTTTGCAAAAGGAACATTTTTGCCTTTGACACCTATTCCCTCAGACCACTCCTTAGGGGGGCTCCCATACAAATTTTATGGTTTTGTCGATAAAACCGGAAACTGTCGATAAATAGATAGCAAGTTTAAGCAAACAAAAACATCAAATGTTGGCTTTATATTTCATGTAATTGTGTAAAATTTATATAAGTTAGAGAGTTCTAACATGAATTTTTGTCGCATTGAGGATCAAACAGACCAACAAGTGCTAACATCAACATTGTACGATCAGTACTTTAGGCCTACCAAAGGCTCAAAAAGTAATGTAAATACCGACACCTGATCACTATCAACCACCCTACTTACCTCCGAGAATGACGTATTCTACGTCAAAAAGTTTGTTTTTGTTTGCGCCCGGGATTGAACCCACTTTTCAGAGTAAGAATGGTTTACAGGCATTTCCTCTAACCACTACGCTATGGTAGGGAAGCAGAACCGCGCGTTAACTTTTTTGATGAATAACTAGCTGTGTTTGTTATTAGAGTGAGCAGTTTAACTATACTTTTTTGGTTGAGTTAAACATGGGTGACAGACAGAGATGCCAGATCACACAGATAGGCAAAATCTTGTTATATTTTTCACGACGCTAGAACAAATATAACAACTTTTGTATTGAGAATTTTATATGAAAATAACACGAATTTTGTTAGGGCTCGTGTTAAATAACGCGTTATCTAACAGTTACTGTTCTAGCTGGGATACTTTACGAATTTCTCTAGTCATTAAGCTCTTTGTTATAAAAAAAAAAACAAATTGTATTTTTTTTAATAATGAAAAAAAAAAAGTTTGCACTCTCCCGGAATCGATCCTGCAATTTTCTGGTATAAGTCTGCCGGTCATCCCGCAAGGCTATCGATTGAATTTTCTAATAATGGTTAATTATACAACGTGAATGAATCACCATGTTTTTTGACTTCGGTTTGATAAAACTCAGCCTTCGAAAATTTTATAGAAAAGAAAATTACCTAGCTTTTGATTATCTGCATCGGATATGGGGGATTGATTTCCTTCTTCAAGAACGGCCGAGACTTTTGCTTTCTTAAATATGTCCAACGTGCTTTGCTTTAAGCGCTTCATTATTTCAACCTTTTAAAATATCAATTGGAAACTTGATTGAAATACCGATGAACTTCACTTGTTTTTACGACTGAATTATTTACCGCAACATTCCGCTGAAATTTATTCTTACGTTAAGTTAATAACTTAACGAACATTAATTCTCTTTTGAATTTCACAGCTTGGTTCAGAAGAATTTTTTTCAATTTATATGCATACATTTTGCAAACATTAGCAACAAAAAATAAAGTAAAACATTTCTGTTATATTATATTTAACTTAATATCTGCTAACAAAAATAAACAGTAAATAATACACAATTTGCAATTTATCTTCACACATAATATTGCAAAATTAAATATTTTGGAATATTTGCGTTTTTATTTAATATAGAAAAATATTCTGGATTGCTAAGGGGGGGGTTTGAACCCCCAGAACCCCGCCATATCTACGGCGTTGATAGGCATGTTGAGTTTTTTGAAGCCTTTTGAGTTTCGGTTTAAGAAGAAGTCCAATGAGCCTCTCCAGTATTTTAACAAAAAAGGAGGAAAGACTAATATGCCTAAAGTCATTTGATTTAGTGTCGGAGCTTTATCCGCTTTCGGTATAAAGATAACTTTGGTTTCTCTCCAAGCTGTTGGAATATAATTAAGGAGTAGGCAACCTCGGTAGATTGCCTGAAGCCGGGGTACTATTGCATTGAAACTATAATGGAGTTGAGCTGGTATAATACCATCGGGACCCGAAGATTTATACGGTTGGAACCAGTAAATCGCCCAACTTAACTTCTCCTTGCTGGTCAGCTGCTCAATTTGTTTAGTTGTAAGTTCAGAGGGGGATGTTTGAAAGCTGGAGTTGTCAGTGTACACACTTCCAGGAAAATATGAATGAATGTGTGCGAACCAAGAGGTTCTCTTTGCTTTCCTGATTGCAGTTTTGTAACTACCTAGTTTGAATTTATAAGTTTTCCATGAGTCCTCACTATTGCTACGCCTTGCGTAGTTGAAGTCTCTGCGTCAGTCCTTTCTGAGGATTTCAATATCCCGAGACCACCATACTGGTTTACGGGATTTTCTATATGACTTTACTGGACACGCTGTTTTAAGGGCGCCCGAGCATTTTTCAGTGAAAGCAAGAACAAGAAGATTCAAATCCTCTTTGCTTGTCACGGGGAGAGAGCTATCTGAGGTCAGGGATGTTCTGATAAGTAACTATATTGTACCATCTGCAATTTATCTTACGGAGATTTCTTATTTTTTGAGGCAAGGATTGATTAGTTTCTTTCCAGCCGATTTCTATGTACCTATGGTCTGAGAACGAGTGTTCTTTTAAGACTTTCCATGCTAGAATTTCATCCGAGGAGTTTTCTGATGCTAGGGTTACATCCAAAACTTCTTCACGGTTTTTAATTATAAAGGTTGGCTTATTGCCCTTATTTTGTATATTTAAATTAGTACTAAGTAGGTAGTTAAAGAGTGACTCACCTCGATCGTTGTTGTTAGTGCTGGCCCATTGCGAGTGGTGTGCATTTGTATCTCCACCCAAGATGATATGCGCAGCAGAATTAGTTCCTCTCACCAGTTCCCTAAATGATTGTGTGGGTATAACTTCATCATATGGGAAGTAATAGGAGGCCACCCTGAGTTTCCTGTGACGCAACTCCTGGCTGACCACAGTGAGGTCTCCATGACTTAACTGAGGGAGAATAATGCAATTTAAGTTGTGTTTAGCTAATATGCAGGTTCGAGTTTTACCTTTATTTGAAACGTGATAATTATTGTAGTTTGGTGTATTCAGGCCAAGGATTTTGTAGTTATTTATCCAAGGCTCCTGAAATAACACCAAGTCGACATCGCCTGTTGCCAGGTGAAGCTGCAGAGCAGCCGATGCTGCTTTGCAGTGGTGTAGGTTAATTTGGAGTACCCGGTACATCCATGGGTACTCCAACCACCGTAATGTCGGCCTCCTCCTCGTCGCTGAGGGGGTCGTCCAGGGGTTCTTGCTCGCTGCAGAGGCCGGTCATCGCAGCAGTCAACTCGGAGGCGGACAACAGCTCCTCCTCGCTTCCCGATGTCACTTTGTTGTCACTTGGACTCTCCGTCATGGCAGTGCTGACCGCACGATTGACCAGCGACACCGTGTCGGTTTTGTAGATTCTTGGGTGAATCTTTCCAAAACCGTAATTGAGCGTGCTGTCCTTGTTGAGTTGATCCAAACATTCATTGTTGAGGATCAACAAGACTTCCATCTTGGACCTTTTGGTGTCGGTCTTTTGATCTTCATTTTTGGGTTCCAACTTGACCACCTTCCAGTTGTGTGTGGAGATAGCTGGGTTGAAGAGCTTCAACATTTCTAGGATCTGCTTCTATCCAGCTCCACTGGTGCTTGGGTATCTTACCATCCTCGCTTTCCTGGTCTATGACCACTAAGATTATGTTTTCCTTGGCAACTTCCGCGAAGGATCTTGCCCCTACGCCATGGGTTCTAGCCCTCTTGGCAGCCGGGTTCGACGTAGTAGTTTCCTCCACAGAGCGCTTCCTTTTTATTTATTTATTTATTTATTGGCCAAGCAAGGCAATTTACTTATTCTAACAGGTTTTATTTTTATTTTATTTTTTTTTTTCTCTCCCCTTTCCTTGTTTTGATGTTCGAAGATATGCAATTCGATGTGGGCGTAATCCGCCCACCTAAATGACATGATTTAACGAACACGTCAAAAAGAAAGGGCAAGAAGAAAAGAACAAATAAAAGTAAAAGCTACTTACTTACATACTAGTATATTTTATACATATTTAGTAGTAGAAAGGGAAAGAGGAGAAGGAAAGTAAATAGAAAGAAAGCTCAAAGATTGGGTTGGTTTGGAAGAGAAAGAGACTTGGATAGAGATCGCTGGAATGAGGATTTAGACATGGAAGGTGATCAGTGGTCGGATATACTATTAAATTCTCTGCAGCAACGGCTGATGGGTTCATTACTTGCATATGCAGTATGATGGTGATATTCAGTTAACAGCCGATTATGTCTTGTTCGTCTTATAGGGTCATTGAGGGTAATCTTGTTAGAGATGTATTCGCAATTAGTTACACCGTTCAGAACATCGAAAGTAAAGCACGAATCCAATACCGTTCTTCTTATTGATAGCGGCATCAAATTTAATAGGCTGCGTCTGTGTTCATACGGTGGAAGGCTACAATATTCGCGGGGGTTATAAGTCAATAGGACAAATTGCTTTTGTATGGATTCGATTCTATCAATATGGGATTCAAAAGCTGGATTCCAAATAATGCAGCCATATTCAAGTATTGGGCGCACTAGTGCACAGTACAGGGAAGTAAGTACCCATACATTCTTGAATTCATATGTTCGTCTTTTAATAAATCCGAGCTGTTTGCTGGCCCTGGATACAATTTTATCATAGTGTAGATTAAAACGCAGTTTGTTGTCCAAGACCACTCCAAGATCAACTATATAATCGACCCTGTTAAGTGCGATATTGTTGAGGCGATAGTTGTAATTCGAAACTTGGTTTCTACGGGAAAAACTTATCACGTTACACTTATTTACATTGAGGTAAAGTTTGCTTTGGGTACACCACGTCTCAAGAGTTAAGAGGCTTAATTGTAAGAAGTTGACATCTTCCTGCGATTTAATTACGTGGTACATTTTTAGGTCGTCCGCATACATAAGATGTGGAATATCCTTCAACACTATGGACAAGTCGGATATGAAGATATTGAAGAGAAGAGGACCAAGGTGGCTACCTTGCGGTACTCCAGAGGAGACCTCGATTTTTTTCGACAAGATTCCTTGGAATTTAACATATTGGGATCTACCATGGAGATAAGTTGATAGCCAACTAAGTAAAGATCCAGAGAAACCGAATTTTTCTAATTTATATATTAAGATGCCATGATCAACACGATCGAAGGCTTTACTGAAATCAGTATAAATAGCATCTATTTGGTCTCTATTCTCCATTTTGCTTAAGACGTCCGAAACCATGATCATGAGGTTAGTGGTGGTGGATCGACCTTTTCGAAACCCGTGCTGCTGCTCGTTTAGTCGAGGGTTGGCAAGGCGTGTTAGCTTTTTGCATATAATTTTTTCGAATAGCTTTGTGATGGCTGACAAAATTGCTATGCCTCTATAATTTTCAATTGAACTTTTTTCACCGTTTTTGTATATTGGTATTAGGTAGGAAGTTTTCCAATAAGAGGGAAACACTCCAATAGAGAGTGATTTGTTATATATTATATATAAGGGCAAAAGTAGTTGGTCTAAGCATCGCACCAATAACGTGGGGGGAATTAGGTCTGGTCCAGGTCCTTTGGTTGCATCTAAGCCCTTTATTGCGCTTGATATGTCAGTCTCTGTTTAGTCGCGATTCTAATCAGACATACATCATGCTGTGTAATAAGTGCACCAAGTGCATAAATACCAGCGAGTTCATCGCTTGCAATTCGTGTAAAGTTGAGTGTCATAAACATTGCTTCGGCTTAAGCGATAATCAATGCGAGCTGATATCAAATCACTCTAATATCTTTTTTTATTGTGATTATTGTTAAATTAAACCTGGTGACCTTCACTCAATTATTGACAGACTAGTTCATGATGTTAACGATCTAAAAAATATGTGCAAGCAGTCTATATACTGCAAGGGCAATGACCCGACGCATCTCTCTAATTTAAATATTAAAAAGGCCGCAGCAACTACTGCTGCTGCTGCTGACCCAACGCATCTCTCTCATAGCGATGTCAAAAAGGTTGCTGTTTCTCCTGCTGAGAATTCTGCTTCTTCGGAACTTCCTCGCCTGCGTGTGCGAAAAACAGTTGGTGAAGTAAACAAAGCGTCTCGTGGAGCCACTCACTCTCGTGGGCGCACCTCAAAACCGGTTTCTGGTGGCAGCACTCCTACTGCAGATGCTGCGTCAAATTCTATGTCTGCGCTCGCTTCTCAGAGTGTGCCTGTGGTCGTTATTGATGATATTGACGACTCTATTCGCGCTAGTCGCGCTCTAAATGCCGCTGTTTTATCATCTGGCTCTTGCAGTCCTGTCGCTGCTGCCATGGTATAATAATACATGGTAGCATTGACAACTGCTTATTTTCTCTTGAACAGGAAAACATAAACTGTCAAAAACAGCTTTTTGTGTATATGCATCTGCAGCTGCTGTGGTTGTTGTTTTTTTTTTCACTTCAACGTTTTCAACATTGTTTGTGTTTTCATTTATTAACAATGGCCGACCAGCGAACGCGCTCTTTTTGAGTATATTTTTTGACAGAATATGTTTTCCCAAGCAACTGTCAATGCTACCTTGTATTATTATACCATGGCTGCTGCTAGTGCTTCAAATGCTGTTGTTCCCGCTGTCGAGAAAGCAGCTGATTTGTCTACTACTGTTGTTCCTGCAATCTTATCTGGCTCTCGCAGAGCTGACGCTGCTGCTAGTGCTTTAAATGTAAATGCTGTTGTTGTTCCTGCTGTCGAGAAAACAGCTGACTTAACTACCGCTGTTGTTCCTGCTATTTCATCTGGGTCTCGCTGTACTAGTGCTGCTGGTGATTCCTATGCTGCTGTTGTTTCTGCTATCGAGAAAACAGCTGATTTATCTTCTGGCGCTCTTATCGTCCACACTACACCTGGTGTTTCTAATGCTGTTGTTGTTCCTGAACATAAAAAAAGAAACAAACGACACTCTCAAGAAGTACTTGTTGTTGGTCTAAACAACAACCATGAGCTAGAAGTTGTGCCTAAACTAAGGTTTGTTCATCTATCTGCTTTTAAGCCAACTGTCTCTGAGCGTGATATTATAAATTATATCGTTAAACACACGGAAATTGAAGAAAAAAATCTTGCGTGCTATAAACTTATAAAAAAAGGCGTTGCTCGTGAAGATGTAAAGCAAATATCGTTTAAACTCGGTGTTGCTGAGCAATTTATTGAAACAATCCTCAATCCATCGCTTTGGCAAGAAAACGTAAAAGTATCTGTGTTTAAAAATTTTCGGCCAAAACCGAGAAAAATGAAAACAAAATAAAAGCCAAATCTTTAAACAAATCAGTGTCATCTGTTCATCAAAGCTATTTTTCTCTTTATTTTCACAATGTTGGTGGTATTCGTACTAAAACCAATCAATTATTTTCTGCCGCAGCAGCTCACGATTTCGACGTAATAACTCTTGTGGAAACTTGGTTAACGTCACATTTTTGTTCTGAAGAACTATTTGACGCGGATTATGAATTATACCGTAGAGACCGCATACTTTGCCCAGGTATGTCGAGAGGAGGCGGTGTATTAATAGCAGTTTCAGCAAAATATGCCAGCAGAGTAATTCGCTTACCTCGCGAGCGTGATAATATTGAACAAACTTGTGTTGCAGTTAAATTTGCCAATGATCCTTCAACCAGCATCAATGAAATTGTTTTTATTGTAAGTTATATTCCACCAAATAGCGATTATAATTTATATAATGACCATATTTTTAATATTTCTAATATTGTATCGTCTTTAAGCCCTCAGCAAACTCCTTGTGTTTTAGGAGATTCCAATTTAAGTAACATTGAATGGGAATATAGTAGTGATGACAAAATATTAATGCCTTTTAATGTTAAAAAAGATGTCGAGTTGTTACTATGTGACTCCCTTTATTCCTTAGATATGTTTCAAATCAATGAATTTGAAAACGAATTGAAACGAATTTTGGATTTAGTTTTTATTAGAAATAATCTTAAATACTTCATGAATATGTGTCTTATGCCGCTTACTCGCGAGTCAATTCATCACAAAGCACTCGAGCTGAAATTCAGTTTTTATAAACCAAATAATATTTTTGATAATTCTTCCAATTTATCTTATGATTTCAAGAACGCTAACTATCCTGCGCTTCAAATTTATTTTGATTCTATAAATTGGATAATAGTTTTCAATTCTATGGATTTATATGCGATGTATTTCACATTCAAAAAAGTTCTCGAAGAAGGTTTATATTTATTTGTACCAATCAAAAAATTTTATCGGCAATTTAACCTACCCTGGTATAATTCTCGATAACTACATCTAAAATATTTAAGAAATAGAGCACATAAAAAATTTAAGAGAACAAATGATGATGTTGATAAAGCAAATTTTATTTTACGTCGTAAGGAATTTGACTTTCTTTCTAACTTCTTATATAAAAAGTATTTGAATTCTATCGAATCTGGAATAAAATCAAATCCCAAATCTTTCTGGGTATTTATTGATTCCAAACGTAAATCTCATGGACTTCCGAAATCTATGGAGTACAAAAACAAATCTTCGAATAGTTCACAAGAATCTTGCGAACTGTTTGCAGACTTCTTTGGGTCTGTTTTCAATAATGCTGCATTGCCAAATAACCATGATGACTTCTCAAACATTACCCAAATTGTAAATGTGTCAAGTATGACAATTTCATACGAAGAAGTCTTTGAAGTTTTGCGAGGTTTGGACACGAACAAAGGTGCTGGTTTTGATTTGCTTCCTCCGGTGTTTTTTAAGAAATGCGCTTCGACACTTTATGTTGCTTTAGCGCTTATATTTAATAAATCACTCTCTTCTGGTAAATTCTTAGATGAATGGAAAACTGCATTTATATCTCCAATTTTTAAATCTGGTCTAAAATTTTTAATAGAAAACTATAGACCGATTGTTAAGCTATCTGCTATTCCTAAGATTTTAGACAAGATTGTTAATATGAGACTGTTTTCTGAGATCAAAAATTATATTGTAACGCAACAACATGGTTTTTTCGCGGGTAGATCAACGTGCACTAATCTAACAATTTTTACAAATTTTTGTATCAATTCTGTCGAAAATGGCTTGCAAGTTGATGTTCTCTATACCGACTTCGTTAAAGCATTTGATAGTTTGGTTCATTCGATACTATTGCTAAAACTTGAAAAATTGGGGTTTCATTCCGTATTTTTGGAATGGATTTCTTCCTATTTATCGAATCGACAATTAGTTGTTAGAGTTGATAACCAGTATTCAAACCCAATTGTTGTTAACTCAGGCGTGCCTCAAGGTAGTCACTTAGGTCCCCTGCTTTTTAACTTGTTTATAAATGATATTCCACAAATTTTTAAGTTCAGCGAATGCTGCTTGTTATATGCGGGCGACTTAAAAATCTTTATTAAAGTTAGACATATTTCTGACTGCTTCAATTTACAGGAAGACATAAGATCATTTCTCTTATGGTGCAATAAGAATGGAATGAATTTAAATTATCATAAGTGTAAAGCTCTGACTTACTCCCATAAGAACTATCCAATTTTATATAATTATTCTTATGGAAACAATAACGTTTTCTTGAGAGACAAAATTGTTAAAGATTTAGGTTTATATTTTGATACCAAGCTTTCTTTTAGCCACCATCGTGAGTTCATAGTATCTAAAGCCTGTTCTCTACTTGGATTTGTAAAACGAAATTCGAAAGAATTTTTAGATCCTTTGACGGCTAAAACACTTTACGTAAGTTTAGTAAGATCTCAACTTGAATACTCAAGTATTGTGTGGGACCCTTTTTATGAATGTGAGATCAGTCGTATTGAACGAATTCAAAAAAAATTCACAAGATTCGCTCTACGCCGGAGGTTTTCTCTCGAGAATATGCCATCTTACAATGAGCGTTGCAATTTATTAGGCTTGCAACACTTGTCGCAAAGAAGACATGCACAGAGCGTTTTATTTATTAAGCGCATCTTAGATAGCAATATTAATTGTCCGGAACTACTAACTTTAATTCCGTTCTATGCTCCGATAAGACCATTAAGGGAGAGTGCTTTGTTTTACGTTCCATTTCATAGAACTAATTATGGCATGAATGAGCCAATATCTAGATGTTTGATCTATTGTAACATCATTGCGAATAACATTGATTTTAGTAATGATTTTAATCTTTTTAAAAGGAATGTCTTTGAAATGTTTAATTAATTATCACTAGTATTATATTATAGTATCGTATCTATTATTCTTATTACTGGTGGAAATATTTTTGTAATTATGAAATAGTCTGTAAGATCTTGATCAGTAGACTTAATTTAAATAAATAAATAAATAAATAAATAAAGATATGTCTTCTTTTGTCAAGCTGAAGTTTTCAACCATGTCCCAGTGGTAAAATGACCCATGACAAGATATGTCATCTCTCCCATACAATGTATGTCGGATACATCCAAATCCTGTATCTAAATGCTATTTACATTTACAAAGGCTTGTCATAGTCACACAGATAGATCCTACATGGAAACATTGTAAGTGAGGGTACGATCGGTCCTTTTTCCTATACGTGTGACCGTGCATCCCTGTCTGCCACGCATGTTTTATCAATTAAAAAAAGCTATAGGTGCTCTGCTCACACTTATTACGAATTCCGTAAAGAATTAAATAACAAACTCAGCTGTTTACTGAACTACGAAGTTAGCGTGCGACAAAAACCTCCCACCATAGTGTAGTGGTTAGAGCGCTGGCCTTTAAGGCAAACACGCGCGGGTTCAAACCCTTGACCAAATAAAGCCAATTTTTTTTTTTTTTGTAATTTTGTTAAGAAATGTTGTTTTTCTATTTTTATTAATGGGTAGTATGTACAAAAGATAAATTTAAGCAAAACATTTAAAGAAACTAAAAAAATAAAACAAAAAATAATGTTATTATTTTTTACTGTAGCAAGGAGAACTTACTTTTCTTTAGAAAGAAGGTTATTATTACATGTGTCTATTTTTAATCATTTTCACTTTCGAACATTATTTTATTAATTAAACACAATTGTAAAATTTTCTGTCGGGTGATATTTGAACCTCGGTCTTCGGTCATATAAGACGCATATTCTACCTTCTGCGCCACGGCCATTATTATTAAAGTTCTATATTTTAGGCTATTATTTTCTTGCGTGACTTGTTTAACATGACATCAAAATGTAAGAGTGTGTTAGTGACCACCAAATTTTGTTTCATTGTGTTTGTAACTACGTTAGAGCTGTCTAGCTGGGTGCTCTTCAGTTTATGCTTTGCTTGAATTCTTTGCTCATCCTGACTCACATACATGACCGCTAACAATTAGATGTTCGACAAAATAAAAATAATTGTGTGAAGGCAATTATAGGAAACATTCGGATCAGTTGCAAAATTCGAATGCATTTTACCGCTGGGGTGTTGTGAATTCGGAGTCGGGAGAAAACATCAGACTGAGTAGTTGGTGTACAAAATACCTCCTTAAAATGATCTGCAAAGAGGTTACATATTTCCTGAGGGTTGGAAGAGATAACATTACCTTTATACATGGATGAAGGGTAACCGGCTGATTTTCGCTTCAAATTGACAAAGTCAAAAAATGTTTTAGGGTCCTGGACAATTTTTTCTCCAATTAAGTTTGTGTACAACTTGTAAGCTACTTCTGATTTGAAAGAAAATTCTTTCGATAACTCATCATATTTGAGCCTCATTTCTTCGCTTACATGCGCAATGCTTTTGAGGAGTTTGTATATTCTGTTTCTCTGGTTTCTCAAGTATCTAAGATCTGCATTTAGCCAAGGTTCTGAAAATTTGTTTTTTTTCTTTCTTTATTTTAGGCACATACCTTTCGATAGCTGTAGAAATATAATGATAAAAACTCGAAACAGCGCTATCTAAGTCCAAGTTCGATAGAACACAACTCCAGTTAATACCATCTAGAAAAGATATTATGCTTTCGTAATCGGCGTTAAGAAAGTCGTACACAATGGAGTTATTGAAGGACTTGGTAAAAGAAATATTAATGTAAGAGAAAGTAACTGTTAAGGCTGTATGGTGGACAGTGTTAACAAACAAATTTTCTGCTTCGATGGTTGGACCAACCCTCACTTCATCGTATGAGTTAGTAAAGATTAAGTCTAACCACCTACTATTTTGGTTTTGTGTTGCAGAGACTTGCTGAAGATCATTGCTATAAAAGGTATTTAGTAATGTAAAGTCTATGGGACTTGAGAGGTTTACAGGCAGAAGATAGTTGTCGTTTTCGTCAATGACAAATGATATATTTGGACGGTTTAAGTCACCAAAAATAATAACTTTATCTTCCTCATTTAAAGTCGCCGTAAATGTAGTGATTATTTCACATAACTCATTGTATGACGATTCACTAGAACTTGGGGGAATGTAAATAACACCAATGTACATATATACACTTTTTCCTATACAAACTTTAACTATACGGTGTTCAAAGAGTTTGTGAGTAGGTGTTTCTATATGCTCACTTGAAAGAGAATTGTGAAAAGCAATCAGTACACCACCTCCTCGTGACTGGCCTTTGGAGGTATAGTTGCGGTCATTTCGGTAGATAGTCCAATTGCAGTCCAGAATTTCCTCATTTTTAAAAGTGTCACTTAGCCAATTTTCCGTAACTACTAGAACCTTGAAGTGACAAGATTTAACGTCAATAAAAAGTTTATTTAATTTACCTCTCATACCACCACAGTTGTGATAAAATATTTTGAGAGAATCCGGTTGGCATGGATGCTTGGACACTACTTGAGGAATGTTGTTAGGTGACTTTGGCTGGTTTTGAGAGATAGGCTGTGTTAGGGTGAAAGTTAGGAGCAATAATACTGTTGGTGCTCCTTACGTGACTTTTGCAGAAAGGAGACATGTTTAGACCTGACATGAGAGCAATAGGTGTCAACATCCGCGTTGACTTGGTTAATTGACATTCCAAGTTGCTCGTGAAAGCAATTACACATTTGACGAACATCGTTCACATCGGTCGGCAGACCTTCTTGTTGAATTAAAACTTTTAAATTTGTTTTGGTCTTGCCTTTTATGCATGTAGAATCAGGAGCTTTATGCATATAGGCGAGATACAGACGGACGTTGTTGTAGACACTGTTCTCTCTAAGGCGAGAAAGTGCATATCAGCTTTCAGTGTCTGCACAAGAGTTTGAAGTTAGTTTAACCTTTGGTGGTTGAAGGGGATCGATAAAATAAGTGGGACTATTAGGTTGGTTAGGGGCTCCACCTGTGGTTGGAACAGACGGAGATGGGTTTAACGTATGCGAATGAACAAAGTTAGGATAGGGTGTCCGGAGTATATTACTCTCATTGTTATTAGCTGGTATGTCCAAATTAGGATTGAGATTAAATGAGACTCGTTTTGGGTGAGAGGGCAGAAGTGAGGGATTATCTTTATTCGAAGGTTTTGTTTTTATGCTTTGGTTGAACTGCAGAGTGAAAATGGGAAAGATAATAGTTTTAAGTTTCCAATTGGGATCAGAGCTAGAATGTGAATTAAATATTTTTTTGTCAGAGGTTGTGTAGTTTGGATCAGGCGAAGTACGATTTTCTTTATGTAGAGTCTTACTAGAATCCGACTTAGAATTGAAATTATAGTTAGAATTAGAATTAGTAGATGAAGAGCTAGAGTTATTGTAAGAATTATTACTATAAGAAGCCTTATTTCTAGCAGTAGGTTTATGATTACGAGAATTAGACTTAGAGTTAGAACTAGAATTAAAATTAGAATTATAAGAAATAGAAGTAGATTTGTTGAAGGAATTAGACTTAGAGTTAAAACTTATAGGCAGCCTCCTAGGTCTATCAATCCATTTTGAAATTTCAGCTTTACCATTATCCAGACTAGATGTGTGCGAAAATAAGCAGGCAAATTTTGAAGGGATGTAGATTTTGAAATTTCTGGTTCTTTTCCTGCGGTTTGTCGAAGTTTTCTCACAGTCTTCATTTGGAATCGCGATGCCGTACTTTTTCTGAAATAACTTACAGACCCAGGAAACACTTGTTCTCGAAGGCAGACCCTTTACAAACAATGCAGTTTTTTTGCTATCGCTCCCACTCGCTAGCTTTTTTATTCTATTTTGCCAATCAGTTAGTGTCCATGTCGTTACAAAATGGTGAACCATTTTCCGAGGAGCGTCAACTGGGGTTAAATCCGTTTGTTTTGTTTCATTGCTCTTAGGGGTGGATAACGAACGCACCGAAGGTGAGAGTACGTTAGCTTCCATTATTTCATCAAAGATTGAGGAAGAATTTTGTTGAGGGCCTGTTAACTCTGGGAAGTTTTGAATTCTATTGGGTGCAGAACTAATGGCATCCGATATTTCTGCAAGTGTTGCCCGAAACATGCCTAGATCGTCACTGATTTCGTCTAATTTATCAAATAGCACAGTCATCATTGGATCTGGCTGTTGGGGTGAAGACGTGGGCTTATTTGCAGAGGATTGAATTGATTCCATTTTTGTGGATGGAATCTTACGGGGGAGCTCGAGCGTGAATTCCGGTAGGACCTTCTTTGCCAACGCTATGTCTTCCTTTATTATTTCTAGGTTTTTCTTCGAGACCTGACCTTCCTTGATAGGATTAGTAGCCAGACGTCAAAGAATGCGGTATGCCTTCCTGCGGTCCAAGTAACCCGCCTTTGAGGGATCCCTTCTTATAAAATCGGCCGCCCTAGCGCTGGCCATTGGCGTTTCCTTGGTCCCCGATACGTTGGCTAAACCCGCGTCAACTCGTCGATTACCACCCTTGTTCGAGGAGCCAGAGGGACCAATGTCAGCTGCACAGGCTTTCGATGTGCTTGCAGTTGTTGATAGGGGCCGCTGATCTGATGGTTTTTTTGTTTGGGGACCGGACCCCCGTTTGGGTGTTGATGTTTTTTCTGTTGTTGTTTTTGTTTTATTTGCCTTTGTTTTGTTCCCACGAGTGGCGGAGAAGGAACGGTCGACCCAGGCAGAGATCCGCAGTACCTAGGCAAGGCTACTTAGAACCGGAGATCGCCAGGTATCCGGAGCACACCGTTCGCGACTGAGCAATTATTTTTGTCTGGGTCCTCAGCCAGGCTGATCCTCGGCACGATACGTGTGACACCTTGATCCGACCCAGGGGAAAGAGAAGGGATATTACGGGACACGGTAGGGGTAGGAATGGCAGGCTTAGTTGTTCTCACCGAGTTTGTTCGGCAACACAACCCTGTAAAGAACTTAAGCCCCCACACCCAGCAGTCGGGAGGACTACTTGCGTCAAGGTACTGCCAGTCGTGGGAATGTGAAACAGTATCTAAAAGTAAAAAAAAGCAAACAAATATTCAAGATTTCTTTGCAAAAACTTGAACTTTTTTAAATGCATAAAATTCTAGAAATAGAAATGATCTCATTTATAAAATGTGTTCATCTTTTAATAACGAATAAGGTTTAATGAAAAAATAATGAAATAAAATCTTGATTTGAGTTCAAAAAACAGTCTTGTTTGAGAGAACAAGCCTTGCACGAATTAGTTTCCTTAACCGCGATTGCATTGTATTTTGTATCAGTTGAAGAGTGTTTTTCTTTTCGTTTTGTATTGATTTTTTTATTATATAATTTAAATTTTGTATTTTTATTTTACTTCAATATTTTTATTTAATTTTAATATTTATTTTATATTAATTACACAGGCCGATATTACATATACTTTTTAGTACTCTAGATGTTTATATACATTTAAACCATCAAAAGAACAAGAAATATATGTCAACTTGTGTAACTACGCTAAATAATTCTAATTTCTAATTTGTTTTTGTTATTTTCTAATAATTAATATATTTTTTTAATATGTAATTTTCTTCTACTTTATTGTTTTTTTTTTTAATTGAACAATACTTTACTTATTTTTTCGTAGTCACAGAGTAAAAATTTATCACTGCAAAAATACGCTCACGAACGAATAAAGATTCAATCTTCACAATGTGAGTTACGAACGAATTTTTATTCATGATCGTTTTTTGTATTTATTCCTACACCTGAACACACCGAAAAAAATGTGCGGAGTTAATCCAAGTTTTTTCGTGAGTTGAAAGATTTTTTGAGAAGTTAAGAACGTTTTGTAGCAGTAAAATTTAAAATGAATTGTATCAATATTTTTTTTGTTAATTTAAAGCTTTTTCTGCTTAAAACAATTAATTTTCAATTCTTAAATTAATTTTGAAGCAGTTTTATATTAACTCTGCATCTTTTCCGAATATATGTCGTTTTAACTCCATAAAAGCTTATTGCAAAAATCTACAAAATCATATTTTGTATTTTAAAGCGGAAACGGAGTTATATTGAGTACGAAACAGAGTTAGCTCGAGCAAATATTTTGATTTGTTCGTTTTACTTTGAATGAAGAGAAAGTACTCAAGTATTTTAACAAGCAAATCAAGTGTGCTGTAAAAATTAAATGTTGCACAATGATAAAAAAAGGGCCGTTTTTAACTATCACGAGTTATATGTTTTCATATATCTTTATTTTCACTTACGATGTGTTTATTTTAGAAACTTTTGTGTAATTAAACAGTTTTATAAATTTTGCTATACAACTGTTGTTTTAATAAAAGTGGAGATACATATGAATCTACTTTCAGAGGAATTCATGATATTTTCGATCATACTAAAGTCACATATGTTCCATGTGTTATTTACTTAACATTATATACTATTCAACAAATTTTTAATGTATGTATAACGCCCTTTAAGCAATCCCACCCGCTTTAGACAAATCACTTTGAAGATATTCTATCTACACTAAGGGAAATAACGAATATTAGCATTATCCACGCCCGTGTATACAGTTTTTACGTGGATAAATCAATTATTTTCCTTACAACTTTTTTTTCCGTATTTTAATTTTATCTATACCACACAGTGAACCTTCTGACTTATTCCAAACAGCTGAAATAGCCGACAAGCAGCAACAATTTTGTTTAAAAATGAATTATTTAACATAAAATTAATAATACGCATGCAAAATTTAATTAAAAAAGTATTTAAATAAATTTTAACAGCTGTATTCATAAAAATTTATGAACCTCTTATAAAGCCTTCATAAGGAAAAAATCGAAAAAAATTGAAAAATATTATTCATAAACGTTCAATGGCGTTAAGAGTCTCTTTTAAATGCTTTATAAATGAGAGAATTTTAAAAATGGATGAAACCATGGTTGAATAAATAAGGTTGTCGCATGGGTGAGAGCGAGTTCCCATAAATGTCAAATCGAAGTTGACAGCTCATACAAAATCTGTAAACGAAAATTCATAAGTTGTTGTTGTTGCTTTGCATTGATTTTGACAATTATGGGTACTGAGAAGAGAGTACAATCAGCCACGAGACAACCTTATTTATTCAACCATGGATGAAACCTTCAATAAACCCTCGATAAAGCATTTTTAAATTTTATTTTGTTTTCATATGAGAACAAATTATGTCAAAAATATATCAAATTGTTTCAAAATATATCAAAAACAAAGAAAATGTCAAAAAAATTATTGAAAATGTTTGTTTATAAATGAGAGGATTTTTAAAAATGACTGAACCATGGTATAATTAATCAGGTAGGTGTGACAGTTTTCCAGCGAACATGAATTGTCAAAAATCATACAAGACAAAGCAAACAAAAAAAAAAAAAAAACAAAAAACAGACGAGTTTGACAATCCATGAACGATCTCGTGAGAAAATAGCCTGTTGTCAAACCTACCTGTATAATTGTATCATGGGCTGAACGTTCAATAAACCCCTCATAAAGCCTTTTTAAAATTATTTGCTCTCATTTGAGCACAAACATTGTCAAATATAATTAAAAATATTTAAAAAATTTGGAAAATATGTCAAAAAATTCAAAACAAAACGAAAATAAAAACAAGAAAATTTGTCAAAACATTTCAAAATATTTATAAAATAAGATAATAAAATGACAATTTTTTCAGTGCAGAGGGTAGCTTCGAAAAAAATATTAATGTTTAAACATGAAAATGTTGACGAAATTGTGACAAATAAATGAAATGTCATTGAATTTATCAAATACACAAACCATTATTGACACTCTTCCCACATAAAATCGAAAGTGTTCCTATTTTAACTACAAAGCAGCTACGACATTTTTATGAATAACAAAATTTTAAAAGTCTTTTTAACATTAAAAAGATTTTTAACTATTGAAGGTTTTAAAGCTATTTTAAGATATTTGTATGAATACGGCTGTAAATATTTAAGTACTCGATTTATGGAAATGCGTTATTGTTTCAAAAATGACCCGTTATTGGATTAATTAAAAAAGTTTTTGGATAAATTTAATATTTTATTTTTCTTAGTGTACTCTTCGTTCCTACAATTCCGCCGACTTTTCTAATAGTAACATCTGACCCAACTTTAAAACAACATTAGGATAAACATAACCCTAGCGGTCACTCTGTTGTTCAACCCTGACTAGATTTTGCTAGATCCTTAAAAAATATCCTTCCTCTCGTTCAACGAACAAAACCACAGCAAAAAATTATTAAATCAATGCAACTTTTTATTCCTTTTTCAGATATCATGAATATAAACAAATCCCTTTTTAAAAAATGCCTCTTAAATTAAAGAAATGAA
The DNA here is from genome assembly GCA_943735915.1 of Pherbina coryleti. Classification (NCBI taxonomy): domain Eukaryota; kingdom Metazoa; phylum Arthropoda; class Insecta; order Diptera; family Sciomyzidae; genus Pherbina; species Pherbina coryleti. The sequence goes on along the minus strand of OX030950.1, from coordinate 71,246,674 downwards.
ACACTTTTGCAGCTACACGGTCAAAAATATTGGTTTAAATTTAAAACCTTGAGGGTTTCTATATTTATCCAAACCCAAAAAGGTTTTAAATTAAAACCCTTTGGTTTCAAATTTAAAACTCCGCGGTTTTGATTTCAAACCGAGAGTTTATTTTTAGAACCCTTGAGTTTAGATTTAAAACCGTATGGGTTTACTTTTTAAACCCTAGAGTTTAAAATATAAACCTCAAGGCCAAATTTTAAACCTTTCGAGGTAAAATGTCTAAATACATATAGTTTTAAACTTTTTGAGTTTATTTTTTAAACCCTAGAGTTTAAAATTCGTGAATTTTCCAAAAGTAAACCTTGACGAGTTTAAAAAAGAAACCATAGGGTTTAAAAAAGTAGGTTTAAACCCAAAAAGAGTTTTAATGTTTTTATATTAAAACCCAAATTTTCGACCGTGTATGGTAACAGCTGACGTATGACAGTTGAGCGTAAGTTAAAAAAGTTAAATTGAGTAATTTTGTGCAAGTTTCAAAAAAAAAAGAACGTTTCAGACGATGGAAAGCGTTCAAAATATAAATATTGAGAATTGCCAAACCGTGGAGCAGCTGCTTTGCATTTCTTCCATTGAACGCAGTGAAGATGAAGAAAATATTGAAAACCTTCTTCGGCAGTGGAAAATGCCAGAATTTTTGATCGAGCGATGCAAAGGTAAAAATTTGACGTAAATATAACAACATAAATTAAAATGTTTCATTCTTGCAGAGCTGGGAATCACAATCAGTCACTTGGACAAAATTGATAAAGAAGACATTGGCATCCTTATCCCAGACGGCTAGTTAGGTGTCTTCATTTTGAATTTTCATTATATTGAATTGAAACAAAAAATAAATAAAATTAATTGAACAAAAAAGAATTACGAGTTCTTAATTTGACTCTTTTGTGGGTTGGTTTGTATATTTTTAAGCTCAACTCAACATTTAAATGAGTTAGTTGAAGTTTTTTTTTCAAGTAAATCAAAATTAAAAAAATTTTCGATGCAAGTCCGCTAACTTTAATACAACTCAAAACGGAGTTAGCATGACTTATCAAACAAACTTAAATTTCAGAGTAATTTGAACGATCAAACAGAGTTAAATATGGTTTTTATAGCTTTGGCAAAATACCATGCACGAAAAGAGTTGAATTGACCACGAATATGGCTTTATATACTCCTTTTTTTTTTGGGTGCAGGGGAGCTTTAAGGAAGTGCCGGAGTGGGTTAATATGTATGACAGATCACCATTACTTTTGCAAAATGAAAATTTTTTCCCTGGGGAGCTATTTTTTATATTTTAGGGGGCTCCCATACACATTTTATAACTTTGTATAATTTTTTCCTACTCCTCATCAGGGGGGCTTTAAGGGAGAGACGGAGATAGACGGACAGACAGACATACATTGCTAAATCGACTCGGATGGTGATGCTGATCAAGAATACATATACTTTTCTATATCAACATGAACAAGTCGTTTTGGAAAAATTTTATTAATTTTTCTCTTCACGACCACCAACTTTTTTCAAAATGAATAAGTCGTGTCTGAAAAATGTTCTTCATTTTGATCTTCACGAAGGCATTCTCCAACATGAACATTTTAAAGCCAACACAAGTTAGAGACGAAAACACATCAAATCGTTGTGTCGATCATTGTTGGTGTAGATTAGGGGTGGGCAAAGTTACACATATGGGCGTTTTGCACATATTTATTATATAGAATTCCCAGCTAGACAGCTCTAACGTAGTTACGCACACAAGGAAACAAAATTTGGTGTTCACTAACACACTCTTAGATTTTGTTGTCATGCTAAACAAAGAAAGTTGTATGTGTTTACATAGCTTGCTCTTTTTCGCAGCAAACAAGCTGAGGGTATGAAAAAATAGTAAACAAAAGCTTTAAGCGTGTTTTATCCTAAAATAAATGAATATAAATATGGTGGCCGTGGCGCTAAGGGAAGAATGCGTGTCCCGTATGCCAGACACCACGGTTCAAATTCCGTCTGGCACTTGAGAGTTTATCAGGTAAATTTTATAGTAAATCAATTAATCAATTAATATATATAAGTTAAAAATAGTGCGGACTTAAAATAAACAAATAAAAACGATCTTCTTTATAAAGAAAAGTTCAGAGTTTCCTTGCTAATCTAAAAAAATTATTGCAATATTTGAAATTAGTTTTTTTATTTTCTTTAAATATTTTTTTCTTTAATTTATACTTTATAAATACAAATATTTATAATTTACCCATAATAAAAATAGAAAAAAAAAACAATTATAAACAAAATTATAAGAAAAACAAAATTTGGTTTTATTTGTGGAGGATATGAACCCGCGCATGTTCGCGTTAAAAGCCAGAACTCTAACCAGTACACTTTGGTCGAAGAGCTCTGCGGGATGCCAACTGCGGACGATATTAAACAGCTGAATTTGTTTTTTAATTCTTTATGGAATTTGTAATTAGTGTGAGCAGAACATCTATAGCTCTTTTTATTAGATAAAACATGTGTGGTAGACAGAGATGCCAGATCACACGGATAGACAAAAAGGCGTTATATTTTGCACGACGCTAGAACAAATATAACGTAATTTGTATGGAGCATTTTATATGAATATAACGTCAAAGGCGTTAGGTGTATGCCATATATATGGCATATCTAACAGTTAGGTGTCTAGCTGGGAACTGTTAGATATGCCATATATATGGCATACACCTAACGCCTTTGACGTTATATTCATATAAAATGCTCCATACAAATTACGTTATATTTGTTCTAGCGTCGTGCAAAATATAACGCCTTTTTGTCTATCCGTGTGATCTGGCATCTCTGTCTACCACACATGTTTTATCTATTAAAAAGAGCTATAGATGTTCTGCTCACACTAATTACAAATTCCATAAAGAATTAAAAAACAAATTCAGCTGTTTAATATCGTCCGCAGTTAGCATCCCACAGAGCTCTTCGACCATAGTGTACTGGTTAGAGTTCTGGCTTTTAACGCGAACATGCGCGGGTTCATATCCTCCACAAATAAAACCAAATTTTGTTTTTCTTATAATTTTGTTTATAATTGTTTTTTTTTTTCTATTTTTATTATGGGTAAATTATAAATATTTGTATTTATAAAGTATAAATTAAAGAAAAAAATATTTAAAGAAAATAAAAAAACTAATTTCAAATATTGCAATAATTTTTTTAGATTATCGAGGAAACTCTGTACTTTTCTTTATAAAGAAGATCGTTTTTATTTGTTTATTTTAAGTCCGCACTATTTTTAACTTATATATATTAATTGATTTACTATAAAATTTACCTGATAAACTCTCAAGTGCCAGACGAAATTTGAACCGTGGTGTCTGGCATACGGGACACGCATTCTACCATTGGTGCCACGGCCACCATATTTATATTAATTTATTTTAGGATAAAACACGCTTAAAGCTTTTGTTTACTATTTTTTCATACCCTCAGCTTGTTTGCTGCGAAAAAGAGCAAGCTATGTAAACACATGCAACCATGGTAGAATTATAAGGTAGGGCCGAGTCGCTTAGTGCCGTCACGCGTCAACGAAGAGTGGATAGTGAAAAGGTTGGGTAGTTGTCAAAATGACGAAGTTGGTGGAAATGTCAAATGAAAAAAGAAATATCATGTTTTCAATTTGTAAATAGTGCGGACACGTGTGTTAAGTTTGTGTTAATTTGAGTGGAAATATTGTAAAAACATTGTAAATAAATCTATAAAATGCCGCGGAAGTGTTAAATTTGAAAAAAAGCTTGTAACAAGTTTAACCTAAAATCAACTGCGAAACATGAACATAAAGAAACTCGATATGAACAGCTGATGTTGACAACTAGCCCCCTTTTTCGCTGCTTTCCACTTCATTCTTCTTCGAGTCGGCCGTACCTATAATTCTACCACGCATACAACTTTCTTTGTTTAGCATGACAACAAAATCTAAGAGTGTGTTAGTGAACACCAAATTTTGTTTCCTTGTGTGCGTAACTACGTTAGAGCTGTCTAGCTGGGTTAGGTCATGATACAATTACAAGGTAGGCTCATATTGGAGAGCAGGGTGCGCTAGTTGTCAAAATCAGCTGATAGCTTTTAGTTTTTCTTTGTTGTTGTTGTTGTTGTTGTTGTTGTTGTTGTTGTTGTTGTTGTTGTTGTTGTTGGTGTTGTTGCTTTTGTCGTTTGACGTTTGTGGCTTCTACAGCTTTGTTATTGCAAAATTTCACAATTGAGCAGCCATTTTAAAATGAGCCTACCTTGTAATTGTATCATGGGTTAGGTGTCTAGCTGGGTTGTGCTCATTGCGCTCAGAGCAGTTTATAATCAATGTTGCATGCCATTTATATAAAAAAAGGTCGTTTTATAATTTTACTATTTAATATTTTGAATTTAACCATGTTTATATCTCGATAACGTTTTGTGTGCAACAATTGCTTTTAAGTAGTTACGCGCAAAATAAAAGTATAAATTTATTATGGTGATTCAGTTCTAAAAAAATATTAGTTAAAAATATGTGAGGAGACAGATGTAGAATTATAATGGTTGCATGCTCTTGCGAAGCCCTTATAAATATGCCAAGAAGTTGTTTTTGCAAAGCGATTTTATAGCTGCTGGTAGTAATTTAAAAAAAACTACCTTTTATAAGCAATCCTCTTAATATGCTAGATATGCAACACTTACTTTTTACATGCCGTTGTAAAAGATAGATGCTCTCGCTCTTACGGTTTCTATAAAACACACTGAAAACAAAGTAGTGCTAAAGTGGTTTTTGCAGAAATCTTATAGGTATCAGAAATTTTTTCTTTACTCTGATTTATACTACGAAATTAAATAAATGTGTAGTAGACGGATTATAAAAATTAAACACACTGACAGATGGATAAAGTGAAATACAGATAAGCAAACGGAAATGTAAAAAGCTGAAAACAATCCATTTTAAATTTTGGTTTGTATATCTCTGCGAAAAGTTAACAAAATTTTATAATGGGACGGCGATGGGTTCATGGGAAAATGAAAATAAAATAAAAAATGTCATACAATGTTAGATTTGATTTTTTGAAACAAATAAATTGTTATAGATCTTGAATGATTTTAACAAAAAATAAAAAAAAAATTAAATTTGACTTCATGCTCGATGATTTATAAATAGTCGTATTTTGACAAAAAAATTTATAAACAAAAAACTACTGCAATAAAAAAATTATACAGTTTGATGCATGAAATTTTGAACAGTGTACAATTTTTCGTCATCTATTCAAGGAGCAGGCCAGCGCAGACTTTGCCTGCTTGACGTTCGCTTGAATACGTGAGATGTATACATATTTCTCTGCAGTAATAGTTGTAGGAAACCCTTGTTGGAATAAAGTGTAGAAGAAAAAGTAATGAAACTGAATGAAATGTCCGCCGTTCTTTTTCTGCCGTGTAACATACCAGCGTGCAAAATGTGAAAGAGAGTAAAAAAGATTCATTGTACGCCGGGCAAACGGACACCGTGTAATATGAGCCATATAGGAGGATTTTTTAAGAGCTTTCGAATTTGATTTAAAAAAAAAAACACATAAAATTTAGAGAAATGTTTGAAATCTTTATTTGAGTCGATAGAACGATCCATATAATTTAATGTTTAAAGATGATTTCATGTAAATATTACCGCGGCTACCTTTCAAATGGTTCATACACTGGGTCCAATTTTGGCATACTCTCTCCAAGATATCGGTCGGAATCTCACGAATAAATTCTTCAATATTGGGTTCCAGTTCCAATTCTTGCACCAGCTGTATTTTAAATGGTTTTACACCCAAATCCTTAAGCAAAATTTTCCATGTAGTGGAGTAATAGAGACCCATTTGCTGCGAACGGCGTCGAATCGATGGCTCATGGTCAGCAACAACACTGTCGGATACAGCTACGATATTTTCCTCTGTCCGCACTCTACGTAACATATGCGTGTTGGTGGTTTTATGTCCAGTAATATGAATTTCGTACGAAATTTAGTCACAAGATTCAGAATAGCCGCCTCAGAAGGTCGCCCAAACTGACCATACAATGCAAGAAGTGCACGATGCACTTTCTTAACCGATCATGAGTTGTGATAATAAAATTCAATAATCTGCAAGCGTTGCTCGTTTGTTAGTTGATTCATGGTAAAATTATAGACCAAACTGAATATGTTTACCAATCACTTGTTACACGCCAACAGCTGCGCTGCCAAAAACAGTGTTTCCAAAAAGAAAGTCGCTAAAAAATTACCCTTTATAAATAATTTTCTAACATCTATTGTTGTTCCTGTGGTTTTATTTAACGAATACCGCCAAATTTGTTCTTGGCTGGGTTGTGAATTCAGGCGAGCATTCAGTGCAAAGGTTTCTTTCTTTTAAGTTAAAAGTTTCCTTAAAAGTGATCAGTTTTGTGCACACGCAAATTGAATACTTTATACGCAGTCATTAGAGAAACACGCTGGACGCAAAAGGGATATATTTATATAGAAGTAACTAAAATTTAAGACCAAACCTTTTGATAGCAATCTATTTTTTTTTTTATTTTTGAAGATGTACAGAGAAGCCGCAACAATTTTTGGAAAATGCTGAGAAAGATGAAGATTTGTCTCAAACGTATAACATTTATTTTCAATTGTAACGATCACTTAAATACCAAGCGAAAAAATATGAAGTAGCATTTCTTCAAGCATGGAGGTCACAGTTTCTTTGGAGGGAAAAGAAAATTCGTTATAAGGTCAGACGCGCAAGCTGGGGGCCTTGCGCATATAGAACGTAATTCTTTAGCGTTGTAAGAATATATATCGCGACAATTTCATCTTGGAAAACAATGCCACAATATTGAATTTAGAAGTTATATATTAAATGAAAAATGTTCTGTAAAAAAATTTAGCTGACAATTATTGCTTGACTGAAAGATTTTACCATAAACTTATACGTTGTTTGCTTTATTTATTTGCTTTTTTACTAACATATAAGACGAGCTCTTAACTTGTTGTTTATTAGTTGAGTTTGTTTGTTAGTTATTAGTTTGTTTATTAGTTTAAGTTCATATTTTTTATTTCCAAGCTTTTATTGTGATGGTCGTGGCGCAGAGGGTAGAGTGCGTGACCCATACGCCAGAGAACCCTGGTTCAATTCCATTTGACACAGAAAGTTTTTTCAATTGAATTAATTTTTCTGTTTGACCGTCACCTCTCTTCAGACAATGGTAAAAACCTCAGAAAGTAAATAATGTCATGTAAAGCTTCTTGAGAATATGCACAATAGCCGTTCGGAGTCGGCATAAATCTAGTAGGTCCAGTTCTCGATCAATTGTGTAAAAAACATTTAATAACACGCACAACACAATTTAATCATAAGAAGTTCGGTCAAAGTCCTTTGAAGGGCTGAAATGGCCAGTTTATTATTATTATAAGCTTTTTTTGATATCAATGAATTTTAATTTTATGAATTTTATCAGACATGTTGGCTACCTTATTAAAAATGTTTGTGATTTATTATAAAAATTTAGACCTTTTGTTGAAATAATTAAACTGTTAAAAAACACACAATTGAATTTAAATAAATGTTTCTTTTTTTTAATTCATTCGATACTATTTTCTTTCATTTAGTACAATATTCTCTGCATTTATATACCAAAACTCATTTATCAACCCTATCCGACTAGCACTCGTGCTGAGCACACCTTCATTGCGAACTTGAGTAATAGTTGTTTTCTCGTACGTTATAATAGTTTTGCGGCTTCGTGCGTCACTTTCGGTGGTAGTCTTAAGTACTGTTCTTATATACAAATCAACAATATATAATCTTCACCCGTCAACAAGGCAATAATGGCCCCAGGGCCACCCAATCTTGGGAGCAATCGGTTTGCGTTGCTAGCCGACAATCCCCAAAAAAAAAAAAGAAAAGCCAATACAAGCACCGAAATTTTTCCATCTCTTCCAACGATCAAACATGATGATCCAAAATTCGTGGTTATGTCTGCTTCTGATGTAAACAAACCTTTGTCACAATTTTCGTGTTTCGCGATTCAAAAATCTTTAAACATAATTAGTAAAGAAATATTGTCAATATCAGAATTGTGTGATGGCAATCTCTTACTTCTAGTTAAAAACAAAAACACCGCTCAAAAATTTATTGCCTGTAAAGATCTACACGGTTTATGCTCAATTAACTGTAAGTACCACGCAAATCTTAATTTTTGCAAAGGAACAGTCTTTGCCCCTTGCCTCAATAATGTTCCAGAAGAGGAAATTGTAAATGAATTGGCTTCACAAGGGGTCGTGGCGGCCTACAAATTTTTAAAAGACGTCAATGGTACGAAAAGACCTAGTGGAGTCATTCTTCTGTCTTTTGATATGTATCACCCACCAAGTAAAATAGATATTGCTTGGCATAATGTTTATGTCAAGCAATATATTCCCAATCCCATGCGCTGCAAAAAATGCCAATTGTTAGGCCACACACAAAATCGATGCAACCGCCCTCCAGCATGTGAAACTTGTAGCCTTCCCCCACATTCCCCTGAGAAATGCACTCGGACACTTTGCGCTAATTGCTCAGCCCAACACTCTGCTGCTTCCAAAGATTGCACAAAATTTTTGCAGGCAAAAGAAATTTTGAAAATAAAAACAATAAACAAGTGCACAATGACAGAAGCCGTAAAAAAATACAGAGAATATAATCCACTACCCAGTAGCTATTCAGAAACGTACTCTACAATCACACAAAATTTGATCAACAAACATCCACTCAACAACCATCCAACATCAACACCAAACAAACCACAGACCACCTCTAATTCACCACTAAAAGACACAAAGAGCAACCCAGAAAACAACTATCCAGCACGTGCTGATATTGACAATTCTTCTTCACATCTTCCACCTCTCTCTTCTTCATTAACCTCATCAATCATAACCTCAAAAAATTCTTCTCACAAACCAATAAGCTCTAATAATTCTTCACTCTCTTCACGCACACCAACACACAATTTCTCTCACTCCTCTCAACAAAGCTCAACCTCTAATATTGCCAAGACAGTCTCCTCCTCAATGGAGATCCCGTCTCCTAATTCTTCAACCAACTCTCTAAGTCTACAAAATCCGTTTCATCTCAACGAACTAAATTATACAGATAATGATGAGTTCGATATGACAAAACTAAGCAAACCAATGTCACCTTTTAACACTAACGAAGCCTTTCCACAAGGTACGGTGTTGATATCAGATGACGAAATCTAACGTACTAATGTTATCAGTGCTTCAATGGAACATGAATGGCTACTACAACAACCTTCATGAACTACAAATCTTAACAAAAAAGTATTCCCCATCGATTATCTCTATACAAGAAACACACTTAGCTTTTAACAACAATCCAAATGTCTCCAAACAATATTACGGCTATTTCCACAACCTCTCTCAAAACACTAGTAACAAACAAGGTATTGGAGTTATGATTAAAAAAACAATTCCTCATAGAATTATTAATATCAATTCCAATATTGCAGCTATTGCAATAGAAATTGATTATGGCGTTAAAACGACTTTTATTTCGCTCTACATTCCCCCAAGTCAAACTTTTTCATCCAGAGAAATTTTCCAAATCATAGACGTCTTTTCTTCACCAATTTTTCTTTTAGGTGACCTAAACTCTTGGAGCAACCTTTGGGGGTCACCAACAACAAACACTCGTGGTAAGATAATCGAAGATGTTATTTTATCATCAAATTTAATTGTTTTAAACAACGGTTCCCCTACCCACTTTTCAACCCACAACACAATGACTCATATTGATTTAACCCTCTGTTCAAGCAACTTAGCTCCTAAGTGTACATGGAAAATTTTTGAAAATTTACATGGAAGTGACCACTTTCCAATAATAACGTACATTAACTTTAATATTCCACTAACAAACTTTAAACCAAAACCAAAATTTAAAACTGATTTTGCAAATTGGGATAAATTCAAACTTAAATGCGAGCACTACTCCTTAGCTAGTAGCGTCTCCAACAATATCAACCAAGAAACTGCAAAAGTTACGAAAATTATTCGCTCAGCAGCAAATATTTCAATACCCCAAACAAAATCCAGACTGATTAAGTCAAATGTACCGTGGTGGAATTCAGAACTCCAATCTCTTAGAACCGAGAAACAAAAAGCTTGGTCTGAATTTAAACGCTTCCGCTCATTGCACAACCTGATCAAATACAAAAAAAAGAACGCCCTCTTTAGACTGAAAGCTAAAAGTGCAAAAAAATATTGTTTAGAAAACCTTACCAGTGCAATCAACCCTTTAACAAGCCCTAAAAAAGTCTGGTCCGATATAAAAACACTTGTTGGCGAATATAAAACATCAAAAATTAAGGTTGTTAATACTAGCAACGGCCAAATTTTTTCCCCCATGGAAATTGCAGACTACTTTGCATGCCAATGGTCATTATACTCATCCGACAATAACTTTAAGCAACAATTCGTAACACAAAAAGCTGGCACAGTCAATAGACCTTATGCCCAAAATAATCTCTCTCCTTCTGCAAAACAAATTGAAGACACAATCTCCCTTACAGAATTTGAATATGTTATAACACACGTAAAAGGTAAAACCCCAGGTTTCGACCGTATCTCATACCCGATCCTCAAAAATTTACCGGTCATAACAACAAAAAGATTGATTAATCTATACAACAACATTTTTACTCAAGGCATTTACCCTCAGAGCTGGAAAATTGCTTACATCATCCCTATTCCTAAGCCAAAAAAAACAAACAACGATATAGCCGGCTACCGTCCAATTTCCCTACTACCCTGTATGGGAAAGTTGTTAGAAAAAATTATTGCAAGCCGTTTAATGTGGTTCGCTTTAAAAAATAAACTTATCAGCCCTAATCAAGTTGCTTTTAAAAAGGGTCAAGGAACCACTGATGTTCTACTTCACTTAGATAATTATATCTCGAATGCTATTTCAAGCAAAAATCACATTACAATTTTGGGGATTGATTTTGAGAAAGCATTCGATCGCATCGGTACACACGTTGTTTTAAAACAACTTATAAAATGGAAAATTGGACCGAAAATCTTTCAATTTGTAAAAGGTTTCCTGTCCAATCGAAAACTGAGAGTCGTAGTTGAAAACAATGTCTCGAAAACGAAACCACTAGAGAATGGCATTCCGCAAGGATCGCCTTTATCGGTGGTACTGTTTATTATAGCATTTGATGAAGTCAGCCATATTGTAACAAAATTTAAAAACATAGAACATAGTATATATGCTGATGACTTAATAATCCTTTCCAAGACTACTGACCTAAATGCTATAAAATACATTTTCATTGATATTTTAAACAATCTTCAAGACTGGTCTAACTATTCAGGAGCCAACATATCATACGAAAAATGCAAAACCATACACATTTGTCGTAAGCATAGTTGCTCAAATTTTAATTTTTCACATAATAACGTAAATATTGAAAATGTCAATGTACTAAAAATATTAGGATTACTTATTGACTCCAAGTATAGTTTTAAGCCACATTGTGAATATGTAAAAAAAAGCATAGCTCTTAGACTAAACATTATTAAATACTTTTCTTCTAAACACTGCCTAGTTCATCAGTCTACTTTATTAAACATCACAAGAGCTCTAATTCTATCCAAAATTGACTACGGCCTTCCAATTTATGGACAATGCGCAAAAAGCAACATCAACATTTTGGGTGCACCGTACCATTCTGCGATTCGGAAAAGTCTCCGTGCATTCCCTACGTCACCAATAAAAAACTTCCTGGCTGAAGCTGGTTTCCTTCAATTGCCGAAAGGATCACACACAGCACATATCGCCTGATTCCGAAACTAGCATCTAATCAAAACCCTGTCTTATCCAAAGACATCTCACTTTTATCTAAAAGGCTAAAGATCTTTAAAAAATCTCCAGTTTTGTTTAAATGCATTCAGTATGCTCAAGCAAACAACATTCCTCTCAAGCCAACATTAAAAAAATCCAACTGCTTCCCACCTTGGAAACTTAGCCCGTCTTCATTCTTGCTAGAGTTACTTAGCAGTCCAAAAGAAAAAACCAGTGATTTAGAATATCAACAACGTTTTTTAAATGCTAAGAACCTTTACGAAAACTATAGTTGGGAATTTCTTTACACAGATGGCTCAAAGACAGTCTATAACACGTCTTTTGCAGTAGTAAATAAAAACGGTGAAGTTACCAATATGGGCCTACTACACAATCACTGCTCTGTCTTCACAGCTGAAGCAGTGGGAATATACAACGCAGTTAAATATTCTATAGCAAAAAGAGGAAAGTTTATAATTTGCACTGATAGCATATCGTCAATTAATGCTATTCGTAATCCGTCATGCAACAGTAACACAATCGAATCAATAAGGGACAATCTCATAAGATTTCAAAACAAAATAAAAATCATGTGGATACCTGGCCATGCTGGTATCATCGGAAATGAAAAGGCGGATATTGCAGCAAAAGAAGTGAGCAAGAAACCTACGTTTTATATCCATACATCGGAAAAGAAAGACATTAATCACCTAATCAACAAACACCTTCTAAAAATGCAACAAGATGCTTGGAATACGTACCAACACCACTACTCAGCCATTAATCCGTCACGAAGTCGACCAACGTATCCACCATCACTTTCTTCCACTCTCATCAAACCTTTCATCCGTCTCCGGTTAGGCCACACAAAACTAACCCACCAATATCTACTAAAAGGTATCGGTGCACCTAGTTGCATCTTTTGCCATTGCGACACAATTTCTGTGAGCCACTTACTCAACATCTGCTCTAAGTTTAACTCAACAAGAAACACACTGTTTCATAACTTGGATCCCACAGAATTCCTGAAAGCTAGTGTACCCGAAAACATTTTATTAATAAATAATTTCCTTAAACAAACACAATTATTGCCTCATATTTAAATTAGCTTATTCCCAATTAATATTATAAGTAAGTCACATTAAAACAGTTTAATCGAACTATTATTTTTTTTCTTTTTTTTTTCTTCATTTCTATCAATTAACACATAAGATTTTATTGAACTCAGAGAGCTGAAAGCCACAGAAGCTATGCTCCAATTTTTTTATTGTATAATAATTAATTATTGTATAATTTATAATAAATAAATAAATAAAAATAAATCAACCCTGACGCAATCTCAAGTCCGCTCTTGTGATTGCATATTGTGAGAGGGTTACAGAGAGGATTTTCCATTCCCTAATCCGATTCACCCTCATCAACATCAACATCAATATCAACATCAACATCAACATCAACATCAACATCAACATCAATATCAACATCAACATAAACATCAACATCAACATCAATATCAAAATCAACATCAACATCAAATTCAACATCAACATCAACATCAACATCAATATCAACATCAACATAAACATCAACATCAACATCAACATCAACATCAACATCAATATCAAAATCAACATCAACATCAAATTCAACATCAACATCAACATCAACATCAATATCAACATCAACATCAACATCAACATCAACATCAACATCAACATCAACATCACCATCAATATCAACATCAACATCAACATCAACATCAATATCAACATCAACATAAACATCAACATCAACATCAACATTAACATTAACATCAACATCAACATCAACATTAACAATAACATTAACATCAACATTAACAATAACATTAACATTAACATCAACATCAACATCAACATCAACATCAACATCAACATCAACATCATCATCAACATTAACATCAACATCAACATCAAATTCAACATCAACATCAACATCAACATCAACATCAACATCAACATCAACATCAACATCAACATCTACATCAACATCAACATCAACATCAACATCAACATCAACATCAACATCAACATCAACATCAACATCAATATCAACATCAACATCAACATCAACATCAACATCAATATCAACATCAACATCAAATTCAACATCAACATCAACATCAACATCAACATCAACATCAACATCTACATCAACATCAACATCAACATCAACATCAATATCAAAATCAACATCAACATCAACATCAACATCAAATTCAACATCAACATCAACATCAACATCAACATCAATATCAACATTAACATCAACATCAACATCAATATCAACATCAACATCAACATCAACATCAATATCAACATCAACATAAACATCAACATCAACATCAACATCAACATCAACATTAACAATAACATCAACATCAACATCAACATTAACAATAACATTAACATCAACATTAACAATAACATTAACATCAACATCAACATCAACATCAACATCATCATCAACATTAATATCAACATCAACATCAACATCAAATTCAACATCAACATCAACATCAACATCAACATCAACATCAACATCAACATCTACATCAACATCAACATCAACATCAACATCAACATCAATATCAACATCAACATCAACATCAATATCAACATCAACATCAAATTCACCATCAACATCAACATCAACATCAACATCAATATCAACATCAACATCAACACTAACATCAACATCAACATCAACATCAACATCAATATCAACATCAACATCAACATCAACATCAATATCAACATCAACATAAACATCAACATCAACATCAAATTCAACATCAACATCAACATCAACATCAACATCTACATCAAATTCAATATCAACATCAACATCAACATCAATATCAACATCAACATCAAGATCAACGTCAACATCAACAGCAACATCATCATCAACATCAACATTAACATTAACACTAACATCAACATTAACAATAACATTAACATCAACATCAACATCAACATCAACATTAACATCAACATCAACATCAACAACAACAACAACAACAACAACAACAACAACAACAACAACAACAACAACAACAACAACAATAATAACAACAACAACATCAACACAAACACCATCACCAACAACAACAACAAGAAACAACCTACGGGTGTGTCCACGACACAGCCAACTCTTTTTTTTTACATTACCCTTCTACTAAATTCATTAACATAATACTCAGTTTTACACAAAGAAACTTGAGCAGAAATTTCTTTGCATAATTTTTTATAATTTTCTTTTAAACCTAGATCAGAAGGTTGCTTTGACAATTTTTTAAACAGTTTATTTTTGTAATGAATTTTTTTCAATAAAGCTCGAGTCATCCATGGCTTTAATTTGTTGTAGGTACTTATAAACGCTTTTATCAGATATTGAAGAACATGAACTCACATGATGAACTAAAGTTTCATAAAAAATGGCATAAGCTTTCGATGGATCAGGCTCACAGAGTACAGCATTCCAAGTTTCAAACTTCAGACTGTTGTTTAGTTTAGAAAATCAATTTTTTTATGCGAAGAATTTTTAAACGGGCCTGGTTGATAAGGTCTACTAACATTTTCAAGATACAACCAAGTCATACAATGATCAGAAAAATACAAATTTGCCACAGAACTAGACATAGTAATCTTACTAGACGGACTTAACTTAACAAAAACATGAAACAACCTACGGGTGTGTCCACGACACAGCCAACTCTTTTTTTTTACATTACCCTTCTACTAAATTCATTAACATAATACTCAGTTTTACACAAAGAAACTTGAACAGAAATTTCTTTGCATAATTTTTTATAATTTTCTTTTAAACCTAGATCAGAAGGTTGCTTTGACAATTTTTTAAACAGTTTATTTTTGTAATGAATTTTTTTCAATTTTCACTCAACTCAACTCAAACAAGTTGGAGAACTTTCAGAAATACGCGTCGGTTCATTTACACAGGACTCCAGACCAAAAGACGAGAGAAAAAACATATATTTATCAATAACGGATGAATTCTCCAGAATATTTGAATTGTTGTCTCCCCAGAGAATAACATTACTATTACTATTTGACGTGAAAAGAGTATTCAAATCGCATAAAAACATGTCAATGTTGGAAGAACCATGAAATCTATGTATATGTAGATACAAAAAAAGGAGAATTTATGATTATCAATCTCACCACAAATTTTGGCAACATCGGAACTTTTAAATTTAAAGCAACGAAAATCACAAAAAGTCTTTTACAAAAACAGCTACTCCTCCAGCAGCATATTCATTGTTACAGTTTGCAAAACAATTGTAACCGGGAATATTGAACATACACTCGCGCTCAAAAAAAAAAAAAACGCCGACTTCTTAGTTTTATATGAAATTGAATATATTTTATAAAATTTATATTTTTATGTGGAAAAATTTGCTTTATTTATGTATTTTGAAACAACTCTAAGGTTTTTAAAGAATTTTTAACATAAATTATTGAATTCATATAATATTTTCTGTATTATAAAGTAATGATACGCTTAAATGCTCTTACTCGAATATATTTAAAAACACTGTCCTTTTGCAATACAAAATTAACAAAACTAATTCAAGGTAAACATTTTTGTGTTATGATAGCATGTATGTAGTAGCATAGAATAAATATCTTTTAAAATAAGAATCAGAATCAGAAATGTGCTCTGATAAGATCTCAAGAGAAGAAAGGATGCCTTTATTAATGATATTTATGTAAGATTTATTTACGACACCAATTCAAGCGAGCCGATCGCATTTTCGCTGTTAGTACGGGGTTTATAGCAGATTTTCGTGCTTTTAAATTAACTTCTTTTAGGCGTCGCTTTACAGTTGCCGTGCTTATATTTATTTCATGTACTGCCCTTAACTCTGCAGAAATTTCTGGAGCAGTTTTAAACCGGTCGCGCGGAGTCATGCGGACTATTTTCCTGTCATCGCGACTGTTTGTTTTTCTGGGTCGCCCGCTGCCAGCAAAGCGCTCCAGACTGCCGGTTTCTTCAAATTTCAAAAGGAATCTTTTTACTGAGGACTCATGACAAACTACTTTCCGCGATATATCAACATTGTTTAGATTTTGTTGTTTATATACTAGTATATCCATTTTTTTTTTTTTTGTTTTTTTCGATGAATACCATCATCAATGTGAAAACTTCACAATTTTTAATTAAATACTGCACTGATCAACACCAATTTTTAAACTAAGAGAACTGTATTACATACGCAATCAATAAAGTAAACAACAATTTAAAAAATAACGGAACTTGCGAAATTAATATATAAGAGAACAAAAATTTAAAAACGAAGCTCGGCGTTTTTTTTTTTTTTTGAGCGCGAGTGCATTTATTTCATAATCATATACCCATATCTCCGTGAAAAAGATAAAATCTGGCTTGTTTATGAAAGACTCCAAATGCAAAATATAGTTATCAAAATTTTTACGAAGACTTCTAAAAACTGTTTGAATTCTTATGGTTAGATGAGATAATACCAAAATTTAAGTTATTGCATTGCGGGAAGGGAATATTTAAAAAAATATCTTGAGGATTTAAATTCACCATATTATATTGAAAATTCAATAATAAAAAATAAACTGCATTAAAAAATTAACTAAAATCCTCGCTATAATTAATAACAACCGCGGTATCACCCTCTTTTTGCTCATTAATATTCTACCATTAGAAACCCGAACGTATTTAAAATTTTTTTCTTTACTAAGCTTTTGAGCTTCATTGAAAAGAAATCAAGTTTTTTGAGAGAAGCTGTCATTAACAAAAATTTTAGAAGCACGATCACAATTGAAAATCTTAGTTGTATTTAAGTTATTTTTGCACCTATACTTGTTCCTCATAATAGCCCTCTTGCTTAATCGAGAAACAAACTTAACGCATAAAATATTTTACGATGAATTATTTGATGCGGCATCCCTGGACTTCTGTATGCGTTTGGCGTAACAATCGTCAATTTGTTTCTTTGTTACGTTGACATCCAAACCATCAGAAAAAACTTTGAGTAAATTGTATTAAAAAATAACAAATAATGCAGAATAAAAAAAATATAACGCCAGCCGAAGGATACGAACCCACGGCTTCGCGATCGTCCCAATATTTAATGCAATATTAGGCCCCTATTAGGTACGACAACTCAACTTAAGTTGAGTGTGTAATTTGTAAATTTGTATTGTCTATTACACATTTGAGGTACATATGTGTCTATCGACTGACAAGTATGTATCTCAGAGATGTGTATGTATTTTTTGTGGTATTAGGTTTAACAATGCAACTATGTGTCGAGTGTAAAAACTGTCAAAAACTTACATCTGCTTTGAGCTAGTTGTATAGCGTCTTTTTCATACAAACTTTTTATTTGTTTATTATTTTTTGTTAATTGAGTGAAAATGGATAAAAATACGTAAGTAAAATAAAGTATTAATACATATGTTATGTATATGCATTATGTATTATTATCCATATCATGTATATATTATTTTAGTAGAAATAGCGCATTTTATGCGCTTACTTTGAGAATGCGCTTTTCAGAGTTCAGAGTTGTGGAGCTCATATTTTTATACACATTTTGTTATGCGCTTCTTAAATGCAACTAAAAAATCGTTTAAAAAGCACTTCAACAAATAGTTAAAAAAGCTCTTTTATGTGTTAGTCCAAGGAGCGCTGTGTTAAAAAAAAAAAAAAAAATAGATAAAAGCAAAGCGAGAAAATTTTATTCTTTGTCACATGCGAGGATTGAACTCAGACTGCTGGCATTACAGCAAAATGTCTTGCCACTCTATTACTCTATACTATTATTTCCTTGCTTTATTACTTGTGAACAAAATACATATACACAAAAATTGAAATTAATGCGAACAGCTGATTCATTTCAACGAAAGTGTCAAAATTTCGGTGTAATCATGCTCCAATAGAAACAGCAATTTTACACCACAGCTCAACTGAAAATGTATGTTATACGTAATATGGCAAAAAAGTTCAGTTGAGGTGTCTTAAGTCATGTCAACTAAAGTTGAGTTGTCGTACCTAATATGGGCCTTAATTGCTATTTGAAATTTTGTTTGCTGATTTGAAAGAACCAATGTAGCATGACTCTAGAACGCCGAACTCTTATTCGACGCTTGACAGTCCGAAGTTCAAAGACTTTTTTCTTTTGACATTATTATAATCTTCAATAAAAATAAATTTTCCGTGAATGCTTTTAGAATAAAAATTAAATGTTTGAAAGGCACTGGTTTGTGTGAGTGGTATACTAGAGACGGAGCAGGATGCATGCAATATTAATTGCATTATGTTTGTCAGTTTGAAAACATAAATTTAGCATAATGCTAGAACGCCCGACTCTTATTCGTTGATTGCGACAGTTCAAGGTTCAATGCCTGCTTGCGGCAAAAATTTTAGTGTAAAAAATTGAAAACGTTACACATCGTCACGAATAAGGTTTACTCGCCGCCAAAGAAGTTTCACTTCAAAAAAGATTGATAAACATCATTAAAAAAAAGAAAGAGACATACGAGTAATGGTGGAAAAAACTTCCAAGTGTCTAAGTAAACTTTAAATCTTGCAGTTAAAAATAAATGTTCAACATTTTCAATATTAGATTGGAAAAAATGCCTTTGCAATGAAAAGCTTGAGAGAATTTTTTTCGAAATCTAGTAACATCTAGTTTGTAATAGACTAGATATTCATATTTAGAAAAGTGCCAAAAATATACATATCTTAGAAAATCAGGCAAAAATCATTAACCCTTCGTTACATGATTTTTTCTCCCTGTGTATAAAAATATTTTATGTACTTATTTGTGATTGGGGAGGCTTAGAGAATGTATAAACGAAATTTGGATGCTCTGCAATGAATAGGAGCGAAGTTACGCAACATTGCATATGTGCAATTTCATGCAGGCGAGCAATAAAAATTAGTATATGATGGTTTATATATTAATTTTTATTAATTTGTATTTTACATTTTTGAAATGGAATTATATGCTTTTAATAACTTAAACTAAGATATACATATTCCCCAGTTTTTTATAGAGTCAATTTAAATTGGCAATTTTAAACAAAAGAAAATATAAAACAATGATTTGCAAGGTCACAAGGATTTTGTTTCTTAATTTGAAGCTCATTGTATAAGAATTCATTAAATAAGTACATAAAACATTATTCATTACGAAATTGTTTAAAACAATTTCTATTTTGATTCTAGATATTGGGAAACTAATTCGCAAGGTCTTCCACTTTCTGTGGAGAGTTTTCCTACTTTGTAAAGACTTTCTACCACTTACAAACGAAAATTGACAATTATTGTGTTTTCATGATTACCGCTTTATTGCTACGCACGCGTATACAATAGCAATGCATTTACTAATATTATCGTATAGCGTATTTTTATCTTACAGCTTCCAATAAATGAGTGAAACAAATTGACCTCCCCCATAAATGTATTGTATTTTGAACCAATATTTGGACACTCCATGGATATTTTTTTACACAACTTCTTATCAAATCGTTCAGCTAAGGTCTAAGGACTTTTACTACAATGGTTTGACATCAAATTAACAAACTTTATTATTTCTCCATGAAATCAAATGTACGTTAACATCATCATGGTAAGCTACATATTCCACAGACTCTCCTCGAGATGTCTCCATTAATATGGGAACACTCGGTAGTTTTGAGTTCGGAATTCTGTTCCGACGGATTGTACCCAATAAATACCCTTTTTTGCTAGTTCAATCATTAGTGATAGTGTTCATATAATGATTATGATAAAATAAAAGTAATTCATATTAGAAATACTTCCCGTAAAACTCTTTTATAACAATATTTACACAAGCCGAAGATCATTTTCTTCGTGGTGACAAAGATAGGGGCTGTTTTCTTGACCCAAGTTATTTGTTTTAAAAATTAATTTATTTTTAATTTTAACTTTATATATAGTTAAGTGCATAGAATTGCACATCTGCAATATAACCACATATCTGCAATGTAACTTCAAAATGTCTCAAATGCATGATATTGCATATTTGCAATTAAGCCATTTATTTTATTAAATTAAATTTATAATACACAAAAAAATAAGTAAGCTTAAAGAAAATTAACTTCTATTCTAGAACATAACTTACATTTTAAAGATTTTTTGATATTTCTTGTATAATTATTAAAAATATTCACTTATTTTTTCTACGTATAAGACAGACCTTGCTCAAATCAATATTTTGGACAAATTAAATCCCCAATTTGACAAAAGAAGACAACAACTAATAAAAAAATGTCTAAATTTATTTTTAAATAAAATTCCGTTAGGTATATTTACAGGGTGTGTATGCTATATCTCTTAGAAGTCAACATTGCATATGTGCAATCCCATGCAACGAAGGGTTAACCGCATACGCAACCCTCAATTTACACTATCTAAGTATAAATCATACCTATACAGTAAACAAAAAAAATTGTACAGTAAACGATTCCATCTTCAAAGTTGAATATCTGCTTAGCGTAGAGAGAAGTATTGCAAACAACTAAAAGAAGCTGAGATTGTTGACGTCCATCCGCAGACTGTGAAAAATGTTTGGAAGTGAAACTTCTTTAGCCGCAATTGGGAGTAAAACCGATGAATCAATTCGCTGATGAAACACTTCGCGGCGAAACGCTTCGGCGGTTTTTAACATAGTGTTACGCAAAATGAAATAATTTTAATATATTATGGAGACAGTAGCTTTTCAACTAAAGCTCTGCAAAGAACCATCCAAATACACTAGTTGTGTTATTTTTTCTTATATCTACTAAGTAGATTCTACTTGTATCTGTTTCGCTCTCTCTGGATTAAGTATGCATGGAATATTTTTCTTTCAGATAACGATGGAATAGGTATGAGAGAGTAAAATTACTATGCATCAAAAATACGAGTTTGAGAATTTAAGCAACAACCAGATATATTGGTTATATTGTTATCTTTACTTGGAACATATGAAGTATGTGACTTCACAAGCATAAATAACAAAAAGCGAAATAAGCAAAAATAAAAGAAACACTTAATAAAGTACAACGCATTTAAATTTTCCATTTATTTCATTAAAAAAATTAATGAAATTAAAAATGAATGCATCTACTATTAAAAAAAGGAATTAAAAAAATTATTTCAATAAAAAACTTAAATCACTTTCACGTGATTACGTAAAATAGAAACAGTAAAAACACAACATTAACACAAGGAGAACTTTTGAGAGTAACAAAAGAGTACACAGAGTATATTTCTGTATTGCATTTATTTTCCATTTATCTTTATGTTTTTAATACAAAATTCTACATTTTTAGAAATGTAGAGATCTAGTTTTATGATACATATTAACCCTCTTCAGCTAAGGGATGGCTGTTCCACGCTGGACCCATGCTGTTCAGTGCCCTATTTCACCAAATACAAATTCAATCACAAAATTGTACTTCTTAATCACAATTACAAATATGTGAAGCGTCAAATTTATTGCACGAATTACAAATCAATATTTCACAAAATAAGAAGCAATTTCACAAGTTTGTAATTAACAAGCTACAAATTGTTAAAATAAAATTGCGAATTACAATTCAGCAATTTTTACCGTTTCTCCAAAATTAAGAGAAACATGTAAGCAAAAGCAGTTTTTACAAATTTATGGAAGTCAGTGGGTATGTATTTTGCATGAGCCGAAAAATAAAGTATACTAAAAATAATATAGAAATACTTTTTGAAAAATTTTCTGAGAAAAATCGATTTTTTTTCTGTTTCATGATATAACTTGCAAGAAATAATCTTCGACTGGGCCGAAGTTAAAATACCCCCACGGCCGAACCGAAGTATATTCAAAGTCTTTAGCAGCCAATAAAATTTTAATCTGTAAAAACATTTTCGTCGTAGATTTGACATAAAATATTCGCTTTGTTTTTTGATAAATTCACTTTGTATCGGAGGTAGGCGTGTTTTATACCAAATTTCATACTCAAAATGCATATTTAATATCAAAGCTCATTTAAAAAATTTCAAGTCCATTTAACTATTTTTGTGAAATTAAAAGAGATTGTACCTTTTTGATAAAGTCACTTCGTATTGGAGGTAGGCGTGGTTTTCATCCGATTTGGCTCATTTTCGAACTTGATCTTTATTTTTTAGATAGAAGCTTTAATATCGAATTTTGTGATGATAGCCTGAAAATTGCGGCCATAGTCGTGATCACACACAGACAGACAGACGGACAGACAGACGGACATGACTAAATCGACTCGGGTGGTGATGCTGATCAAGAATATATATACTTTGCTATACCTATCACGCCTCTTTATGGGCGTTACAAACGGAGTGACAAATTTTATTTACCCTTTTACATTTTTAAAAAGTGGGAGTATAAAAATGGCCCAATAATTGAAACAAGATCTTCTTCTTTTGAAGCATTTAAACGAAATTTTTCATAAAGCTGGAAAAAATGATTTATTAAGAAATTTATTCGGGGTCTATAAACTTTTATATTGGATATTTGGGTCTCCACTTCACTGCTATTACTCGAGCTGCTATGTATTCGACAGCGCAACTAACTTGTAAATAATTTACACACGATTTTTTTCTTGTAAAAAATTCATAAAAATTGTATAAATTTGTGATCAAATAACAGTTTTGTGAAACGGGAAACTAAAAATTTGTAAACAATTTAAATATTTGTGAGTTGTAATCTACAACTTCAAGTCGCATTTGGTGAAACAAATATCAACAAATTTGTTATAAAACACAAATTTGTGATTTGTATTTTACAACTTTAATTCACAATTTGTGCAATGGTGGTGAATTATTTATCGAAAATTATTGATTTTTTTACAATTTTGTTGAAACTTTCTTACAATTCACAAATTTGTAACATGGTAAAATAAGGCACAGTTGTATGGAATAAATATACAAAAATCATAAAATATGTATGGGAAGGAGTGGTCGGAGTGGTTTTTGAGACTGTTTGTTCGCACCAAATTGTTATATTTAGTAAAGTTATGTGTACATGTTTTTGTTAAGTATTTCTTGTAATTCTGTATCTGTAGTTTGTTCTTTATGTACACCGAGAAAAAAGCAATAGTAAAATCACCTAAGCAGGCTTGGGTAAAGAAAATTGTATGGAAATTAGAAACATATGGTTATTCACCAAAGTAATATATTGTTTAATACATTGCTTTGAAAGCACATACTTCGATACCCTGCCAATAAAAAAATGTTTGATTCACCCAAGCCAAGCATATAACATTTTAACCAAAAGTGTAGGTAAACCACCGAAAACTTTGACACTTTATCTAAATGGTATGAGCAAAATTTATATCGCAAATATTCCCGGTTTGCTTTAGTTATCGTTTAGTTTTAATTATGAAAATTATATAGCCTAGATGTTTATCCAAGGTGCAATGTTTCTTGAGTGCATTTTTATGGCATTAAATGATATATATTTATGAACAATCTAAATGCATAATTTTTTTTACTTTGTAAATCTATGTTGTAAAGTTTGTAAATGTATGTCTATTTACATTAAATAAAATAGGTTTTCCTTGATAAAAATTGAAATTTTTAGTTCATTTTATTTAGAAGTTTCATCTAAGTGCTTGGGTAATTTTGCATAACAGCAATATACAAAATTTTACCTAAGTATATGACCATTTCATACTTGAGTTTGAAATTCTTTACAAAAACAATATACAATAATATACTTCAGTAGATGTATATTTTATACTTCTCCCTATATATTTTTTTATCTATTTAACTTCGATAGTTCAACAAAGTTTTTTGTTAAAAACTTGAACACTATGTTCGGCAGAATAAACATAAATTGTCGAAGCTAATATGTAAATTACAAAATACTTCGCTAATTTATCATCCAAATCAATATCGGTAAGTTAACATGTAAAACTTAGGTGTTTTGACCAAAAACTTAGGAGGCTGAAAACTGCCAAAGCCATCGTATAAATTACACTAGGTTTTTTATTATTTTTGCATAAGTTTTTTTCTCGGTGCAGTGTTCTTAAATTAATATGTGTAGGTGTAAAAGCGTCAATTTCTGCTCGTGAAAGTCCGTCTGCTTCCGCGTTGTCTGTACCTTTAATATGTCTGGTGTCATTTGTAAATTGTGAAATGTATTCTAAGTGCCTGGTTTGTCTTGGACTGCGTTCTGTTTTTGTGTGAAGTTCATTGGTTAAAGGTTTGTGATCTATAAATATTGAGAAATTATTAAATAGTAATAGGTGATAGTAATTTGTCATACCAATGAATTTTTGCATTTATTTTACTGTCTGTGGTTGTGGATAGTCTCGTACGCATTGTGTTCGTTCTTCTGAAGGTCGGATACCTTGTCTAGAAATGTTGTAACTGAGGAAATTTATGTTTGTCGCTCCAAAAATGCATTTTTTAGGTTAAATGTTTAAACCGTAGTCTGAAAGTCTTTGGAAAACTTGTGTTAAGTGTTTGATGTGTTCTATCTCAGTCTCGCTAGCTATTAATAAAGTCCAGTTCATGTAAAACTTCGTGTATAAATCTTTGGAATGTTTGGCTGTTTTGTAAATATCGTTAGGAGCCATCGGTATAACCAGGTCAAGTTTTGAGTAAAAGTTTGTGTTGTGTAGGTAAATGGAGAAGTCGTGTATATGTGGTAAAGGGTAACGGTCAGGTACAGTGATAGCGTTCAGTCGTCTGTTGTCGCCACATGGTCTCCAGTCATTTGGTTCACGTTTGACTACAAGGTGTAGTGGAGAGGAAGTGTTTGAGTCAGACGGTCTGCAAATGTCAGATCTGACTATGAAATCGAATTCTTGTTTTGCGATTTTTGACCTTGGTAAGTCTAAACTTCGTGGTCGTGTAAATGGTAACTGTCCTTCTGTAGCTATGTGGTGTACTGTTTTATGTTTGATTGGTGCAGTGTAATAAGGTTCTGTAAAAAGTGAAAGGAATTGTTTGAGTAAATGTGTGTATTTATTGTCGAGTGTAAATAATTTTGGTAACTGTGTCTCGGAATATGCAGAAATTGCGTTGACGGCTAATTTTGTAAGAGGGTCAATAAGTTTCTTGTGTTTTAAATCTATTAAAAGTCCATATTTCGTAAGAAAGTATACGCCTATAATAGGTCTTGTAATGTCTGCTAGTATGAAAGTACTAGAGAATTCTCGTCTGAGTTGTAAATTCACGTTTAATAATTTTTTTCCAAAGGTCGATATTATTGTGCCATTAGCACCTTGGAGTGTCAAATCAGATTTTTTATAAATTTTTAATTCGGAGGATGGCAGTACTGAAACTTCGGCACCACTGTCGATCAGGAAATTTAGGTTATTGTCATTGTCAAATATGAATAGACGGCGTGTTAGTGTTGTGGAATTCCCATCATTAGCCGTTGCAATGATGGAGTCTTTTAGTTTTTTGTATTTTATGTATGTTGTTGTTGGTTGTTTTGGGCGAATGAACATGGTTGTTCACATCTCCTAGCGGCCTTCCCAAATTTGAAATGATACCTGCAAACTCAATTGCTCGGTCGTTGGTGTGACGTGTTTCTAGTTCGACGCGGTGAGAACCCTCTGTGGTTTAAATTCCGTGAATTGGATCGAGAACGATTATGTTTTCGAGTTTTTGGACTTCTAGTGAAACCTTGTTGAAACATTCAAGAATTTTTGTAGTTGTTTCGGAAAAGTTTTGCGTTATTTTCGCTAGTTCATTGGAATTATGGAGGGAATTCCTGCAAACTGCAGAAATCTCTGACACAGCTATAACTTCCCATAGGTAATCTGCTAGTTTCATTTGGTCGTTAAGTTCTTTATGGTCAGACCCGGTAAGGGCTATATTTAGGCTCTTGGGTAATTTTCTTAACCATAATTTATATACTAAATTATGGTCGACGGTCGAACCCGCTAGAAGCAACAACGATCGGTAAAATTGAGATGGTTTTTGGTCACCCATCTCGGTACCTGACAATATTTTGTCGAATCGTTTATTTTCGCTTAACGAGTGTCGGTCTATAAAAACTTTCTTCAAACTTTCGTATTGATTTGTCAAAGGAGGCTTTTGAATAAAGTCAAGTACTGTGACAAAGACTTCTTGTGGAAGAGTAGTCACTAGGTATTCGTACTTGGTTTTATCTACGGTAATCGCTTTCGATTGAAACTGGATCTCTGCATTTGCGAACCATGCGTCTGGACCACTGGTCCAAAATTGTGGTAACTTGACCGACGTCGCATGAATTTCAGTACTGAATAAAGTATTGAAAGGATTGATAAGTAAGTCTGTTTCTAAATTCGTTAGATGTGTGTGTGTACCACCTTCTACGTGGTGAGAAAGGTGTAGGGGTGTATGTTGTAGACTCATATTTAAAAGAAATTTAATGAATTAAATTAAAAGTGTTATAAATAATATAAGTAGAAGTTTTAAAATTGTTATTTAATTAAAAAAAATTGCTTTTGCTGCGTCGCTGCTGTGTCTCTGCCGGCGTCTCCGTTGACGTTGTTGTTGGTGTTGTCCTGGGATATTGGAATTGAGGATTTTGTTGTAAGATCGCCAGTTGTGGTTGGTTTCATCATAACTTCCGCTGGTTTTGGTGGATCGGAAGTATTGGCCACTGGGTAGATGCCAGGTTTGTCTGCTGGCAGGATCGCCAGTCAAAAATAATAGAAATCAGATTACGCCATCAGAGGCAGAAAAAGTTGCACCGTTCTGCGCAAGACGTTAGGTCTTTCGTGACGTAGATAGGAAAAGACACTTTCTCTGTTCTTCTCAGTGATTTTCTGTTCGTGCAAGAAAAGACGAAATATAGTGCGAAATAGTTCTGTGCTGTTTTTTTTTTCAGCTACAGTTGTTTTTTTATGTTTTGTTCAGTGAAAAACAGCTGATTTTGACAATGGGTCGATCGTGACGTAGGCAGACATGCGCATGGCATAATCTTGTATTTATTATTTTTGATCGCCAGTTGTGGTTTGACACAAAATATATTATTTTTTTTTTATTTTTTTATTACAATTTATTAGAACAACAATTTTCATAACAACAATTTTAAAACTGAAAAATAATTTTTTCATTTTTGACAATTTAATTTTCAAAAAACAATAGTTTCTCAACATAGTTTCTCTCAAGGTATATTCAACAAGGTAGTCTCGTCTCGGAGTGGTGGGTACAGTAGCTGTCAAACATAAGAGCGTAAAAAAAAAAGTGAATAGAAAACTGTCAAATGTGTTAAAATTCAGAGTTTTCATTTTTGTGCGTGCTGAATGTTTATTTTTAGTATTTATCGTGAAGGTAAAATAACACTAAGGAAGGCACTGCTCGTGGCTGCAACCGGAGTGGACCGCAATTATTCCCCGGAGGATTTATAAAATCCGTTCTATAAAAATGCTTTTCGCAGATCCGCGCTGATTAGGAAAATGTTGTGGAACAAGCAACGTTC
This sequence comes from Pherbina coryleti, assembly GCA_943735915.1. Classification (NCBI taxonomy): domain Eukaryota; kingdom Metazoa; phylum Arthropoda; class Insecta; order Diptera; family Sciomyzidae; genus Pherbina; species Pherbina coryleti. Next base: position 71,218,321 of record OX030950.1, on the reverse strand, counting down.
CAGCGATTGCGTCCTGCTTCATTAAGAGGCACAGTAAAAGACGAGCCATTTTCTTTTTGAAAAGGCTTCTTACAAATTGCTCAACTTTTAACTGGGCATTAAATTTCAATTTCAATTTAATTTCAATTTATTTATTTAAGAAAGAACTGTTCACAAACAAGACAGAGTCTTTTAAATGCAGTAAGAATACACATATAAAAAATAACAAATAACAAGTGATAAGCAACAGAGAAATAGGTAAAATTTAACATAATATAATTACTCAAAGATCTTAACAAAATAATAAATAATATTTAAATCAAAATCGAAAAAATCGAAACAATCAAGAATAACAACAAATGAATATTAAATATTAAAAAAAAATTTTAGAATTAGAGAAAGAGAGAGACTTAAGAGAAATGTTGGAAAATTACATGCTTAAAGTTGCGTTTACTTGCGATACTTTTTATACTTAAAGGCAGTGAATTCCACAATCTGATGGCGTTCACAAAGAAGAGTCTGTTAGAGTTTAAGAAATTATAAACAGGGATTATTAGATTCAAATTTCTAGTTGACCTACAAAATTGTAGCTTTTCAAATAAGTATTCAGGAGTGTGAGTGTAGATCAGGTTGTGTAAAAAGATGCAGTTTCTAGCATCCAAATAGTTGAAGATGTTGCAACCGAGAACATTATTGCTCAAGTGACTAATGCGGTCAAACTTTCTAAGACCAAAAATGTATCTTATAGCATTATTAAACACAAGTTGTAACTTAAGCTTGGATCGGGAATCAACTTTACTATACACTACATCTGAGTAGGAAATAATTGGAACTATTAGCTGAAGCACTAATTTTTTTCTGGTCTCTACTGGCACAAATGATGCCGTCCACCTTAGGTTTCGCAGTGCATAATAAACCTTGCTAACAACGGAATTTATATGATCTTCGCACAAAAGTGTGGAGTTAATATAAAAACCGAGATTTTTTACCTTATCAACAAATTTTAGCTCGACACCATTTAGGAAAATTCCCGGTATATTAAGGAAGGAGTAACTAGATTTAAAAACTGGCAAAACAAATGATTTAAGTGGATTAAGCATAAGGTTGTTAGCTTTTGCCCAATTTGTTATTTTACACAAATCTTCGTTTACTTTGACACATAAATCATCAACGTGACCAATAGGTCTGGACAGGTACAACTGAAGATCATCAGCATATGCATGCATTGTAACATGATTGCATATGCTAAAAATGTCATTAATGAACATTGTAAATAAGAGTGGACCAAGTACTGAGCCTTGAGGTACCCCACAGGCTAAATTTCTGAAAGCGGACAAACTATTACCCACCCTAACTCTTTGAGTCCTTCTGACTAAATAACTATATAACAGACGAACTGCCGAACCAGAAAAACCAAATTCTAACTCCAGTTTTCGACATAGAATTGCATGATCAACTGAATCAAAAGCCTTGGAAAAGTCTAAAAGGCACAGCAAACTTAAGTGCCCCAGATCATATGGCTGTCTAATGTCATCTAAGATTTTAACAATAGCTGAAGAGCAGCTGTGGCCTGATCGAAAGCCAGACTGAAGTGGTGACAAAAGATTATATTTTTTTATGTGTTCTGATATTTGCACGGCCATAATAGACTCCAACACTTTAGATAACGATGATAAGAGACTTACTGGGCGAAAATCAGCTGGTTCATGAGCATTACTTTTTTTGGCTATCGGGATAATTGTCGCTGTTTTCCAAGCTTCGGGAAAACAAGAGCTTGTGATACAGTGATTAAAAATGTGTGTCAAAGGGCTAATTATGTACACAGAAAATAAAAGAATTGATTTATTACCTAAACTAGTTTAGCTAATGTGAAAGTTTCTATTTCACCTAATCTTTTCAACAACTTTTCTACTTACACAGTTAATTTAACAATCATGCATTAGGTAATTCACCTAATTACAATTAGTTAATTTAACTTTCCTTACAACTTGTTTTTTCCCCGTATTTGAATTTTATAGGAGCACAGCGCTCTCCTATAAAAAACATAAATAAAAACAAAGTGAGAAAATTTTACAAAAAGTAAAGTCTAACGCGAGAATTGAACTCGGGCCGCTTGCGTTATAGTCAAACGCTTTACCGCTGTGCCTATTACGCCGTTTAATAATTTGTGAACAAAATGTATATAAAAATATGAGGTCCACAACTCTGAAATTATGGGCATCTACAGCAATTTGATTAATTGGTATGTAGCGTAAATTCCTATATTGGAAATTTAGCTCAATAGATAAGGCGTTGGTTGTTGAAATCTTGAGATCACAGGTTCGATTCTCAGCGGTGGCAAAGAAATTTTTCAGTCATTTATACAATGTATATATCTCTCTCATTCTATCTAATATAAAACAAATCTTTCTTCTCTATCATGTGACGAAATGAAGTAAAGTCACCTAAGGAAAGTTTCACTTCAAAATAGAAATTGCAAAACAAAAAACATATTAATTGCATATTTTTTGCACGGCATTCCCACTCTTAAGTGGGAATGCTATCTAAATAATTAGATGATTTTTCTACACTTAGTAGGTGGCTTGCCTAATCTGAAGTGGTCATAGTTTAAAAAAAATTGGCTAATTTTTCTAATAAATTATGTGTCTTATCTATTTTATGGTTGAAGGTACACCTAAATATTTAGGTTTTTTTAGCTACTCTCGCAGTTAAAGTACCCAATATAATTGCATATAATTAACATTTAGAAATTGGTAGCGCACCTAATCAAATTCGTTGACTGAAAATCACCGGATTACTTTAGCTGAATTGACTACATTTTTAGGTAAAAGTTCTACTCTTTTTTTTCTGTGTACGGTAGAATTAATTTAACAAATTTAATTGATATGCCATCCTCTCCGACGGCATTTGATTTAATCTTGTTTACACAACAAGCAACCTCATATTCATTAACAGCAACGAACTCGAAACAAAATGGACTTACAGAATTATTTACTCTTATACCATCAGTAGACGCTATATGTGTAGAAGATGATCTTGTAATAAAGTACTCATTCAGAATATTGGGATCTACGCGACACTGATCAGTTTTAACATTACATACCCTAGCCAGTCTTAAGTTGTTCCAGAGCTTTTTGGATGGTTGTGCAGAATCCAGTTTAGACATGAAAAACCTACGTTTTGCTAATTTCACAGTCACGTTAGCTACATTTCTAGCTCTTTTGTGTTGTTCCCAATTTGCTGTTGTGGGGTTTCTTTTCCACCGATTGTACATTTTATTACGTTGTTTTAGAGCCAATTTCACATTATTTGTAAACCAGGGACAACATTTATCTAACACACGACGAGAAATTAATGGAACATGTAAGTCAAACAATCCACAGATTTTATTAACGAAGAAATTTAGCTTTTCATGAACAGAACTAAAAAACCAACAATCAGACCAATTGATTGAATATAGATCATTAAACAAAGATGCATAATCGATAGATTTATAGTCACGAAAACGAAAAGTTTCTTCCGTTACAATAGGTGTAAGATTTATATTTAAAGAACAAAAAATGAGATCGTGATCAGAAATAAAAGAAAGTTGGTCAAAAAGCAAAACATCAGAGACATCTGAGACAACAAAAAGGTCCAATAAGCTCGGAGAAACGTTATTTGCGTAACGTGTAGGTATACTGGTATTCACCGTATGCAGTCCAACCTCAGCAAGTTTATCGAAAAATTGCCTAACAAGGTTATCCATCGATAAAATGTTTATGTTGAAATCTCCACATATAACAAAATGATCATAGTCAATTGCCAAATTTGACACACTAACAAAAAATCGATCCAAGCAACAATTACGATACGGACTATACACGCACGACAAGAACACTTTCGTACGATTGTCACAAATTTCAACATTAAGAAATTCAACCTCGGATCCACTGGACACCCCTAACAGATTAACATTTAAATTATTTTTGCAATAAATAGCAACACCCCCACCTTTCTTATTAGTTCGGTCATTGCGAAATAGCTTATAGTTTTTTAAATTCAGGCAAGAGTCACCGATGTCTTTGTGAAACCATGTTTCAGAGACACAAATGACATCAACGCAAGAGTTTTCGAAGCAGTACCGAACATAATCTAACTTAATATCATTGAGACTTCTAGCATTGAAATGAACAATGTTGAATCCGGAATGTTGCTTACAGAGAACGCCAATCATGGTCTTGTGGACATCACTTGATGCAAGAGACAATATTACTAACAACACAACTGTAAGCATTAGAGAAAGCTAAGATAGTCATAGAAAACAAAGAACAGATAAAGTATGAATGAGATACAGAGAGAAACAGATAAAGTAACTTACTAATTTGAAGAAATAATACAATACTTAAAATAAAACCAAATCGCTTAAATCGCTTAAATAATTTTCATCAACAACACAAGTCTTATTGGAAAATTTTGTTTTGCTTTTATTCGTTCAATAGCCGATTTTGACAGGTGCTGTACCCACCACAAGAGAGAATTTCAACTACTAACTCTACCTTCCTTAATATACCTTGGTTTCTCTTAAATATAAAATTTAACCCTATTCATGTCAGGCTGTGTCTTTGGGTCACTATTCAATTTCAAACCAATATAAATGATTTAAAACTTGTTTTAAAGCAAAATAACTTAAATGTTTATTATTATTGGTCATTCTGTTTCTGTAATATACAATTAATTTTTTTTATGTTTTTATAATTGTGAGGTATTTGCTCATTTGCTAATATGGCAACACAACAAGCAGTGTTTAAAAAACTTAAAAACGTTTAATTGCTTTCGCTTTTACTTTGCTGTGCTTATTGAAAATCAAACAGCAACAGCCAAAGCAGAAAGCACTATCACAAAAAAAATTGTACTCATTTTGCTTTGCTTTCTGAATCTTCGAAAGGCTAAGCAAAAGCAGCAACACTAAAAAGAATTTGTTTTGCTGCGTAGTGCTACGAAAGCATAAGAAATTATTTTAGTGCTTTGATTTTCATTTTGCTTTTCTAATTTGTCGCAGCACTACGAAAGCAACAATTATGCGCTTTGCTTCGTTTTGCTTTCGGAAGCATTTTATTTTCATTCGTTTGTCATCGTTTATATGCTGTATTTCAGAGACCCATGTTTTTTGTATATTGTTGTTTGTATCAATCTGACAATCGGAACAGTATGAAGAAACTTTGGAAAATATTTTGCTTGTAAAATTAAACTCAACTTTTTTGAATGAAGCCATCGACAATTTGCCGTTGTTCAAAGATGACGATAATGTTTAATATAGAAATATTAAGACTGTCTTTTTAATATAATTTTGTTTTTATTTAGTATTTTTTTGGCTGTGAAGTAAATGCCTTATGCATTATTTATTTTTTATCTTAAAGTAATATTTTTTTTTTTCTTTAATGTGATTATAGAAACTTTTATGACTGTGAAATACGTGTCTTATTTTAAGTTACATATTTTTCTATTAAAAATTCTTTTCTTCCTGATTATTTTGATTTTTTTTTATAAATGAGATCTTAAATCAGCGTATTCCACTTCCACTTTCATGGAATTCTTATTATGCACACCTTAGCTATTATTTTTAAATATTTCTTTAAATTCCAAATAGGCGCTACTAAATGTATTTCTGCGATCTCTTTAAAACTCATACAATAACAAAACCGTTACACACAACAAAAACAACACCAAGCATTCGCGACTGCGTACAAGTGCGCATATTATACAAACAACAACGTACAAAAAGACATGGGTCTCTGAAATACAGCATATAAACGATGACAAGTAAATCCCGAAAGCCAAACGAATGAAAATAAAATGCTTCCGAAAGCAAAACGAAGCAAAGCGCATAATTGTTGCTTTCGTAGTGCTGCGACAAATTAGAAAAGCAAAATGAAAATCAAAGCACTACAATAATTTCTTATGCTTTCGTAGCACTACGCAGCAAAACAAATTCTTTTTAGTGCTGCTGCTTTTGCTTAGCCTTTCGAAGATTCAGAAAGCAAAGCAAAATGAGCAGCATACGCTTGTCTTGAAAAACTTTAGGTAGCACTACGCAGCAAAATTTTCGTTGCTTTTGCTGTTTTGCTGAAAGCAATTTAAACCCTGACAACAAGTACTGACAACCTTTAAGAATACATATATTTTGCAACCATGTAATGTCATAAAATAGAATGTAAGAATGGAAGAGATATAATAAAATCACATTTTCTGCAACCGTCTAATAAAGCGTGCGACATAACAAATTGGCGACGAGAAAATCGTGAAAAATCGTAAAAACGTGTTGAAATTAAATTTAATAAATATTAAAAATGTCGACCACGGAAGATAATGGAAACGCTCACATCACACTTTTTCAGTCATCCAACGTTCCAGAATTCTCACCAAGTCGCATGTCATGGGACATATGGAAGGAGCGTTTGGAGATTCACTTTTGTGAGGTTAAGTGCACTGACGATGATGCAAAGAAGAAAGCTATACTGCTGAAGTCTCTTGGCGCAGACGCCTACAGTGTAATACACAACTTATGCAGTCCAGAAACTCCGTCATTTAAAACATACAAAGATTTGTGCCAAATGCTGCAAGTTCAGTTCACTCCGCCTACTATAGTGTTCCACGAACGAAAAAAATTTCACACTTCTATTAGAAAAGAAGACGAAACAGTTGCGGCATGGTTTGCAAGGGTAAAACAACTCGCACTTAATTGTAAGTTTTCGACAAATTTGGATGCGTTTGTCCTCAAAAAATTTGTGGTTGGGCTGCCGAATGAAATTTTCGAAAGGATTTGCGAAGAAGATGAGAGACTGACCATTGAACTGGAGTTAAAAAAAGCACTGATTGCAGAGACGAAGCTTGCGTCACGCGCAAAAATGAGGGTCACATCTCATATGGAAAATACTGTCAATTACTTAAACAAAAAAGCTCAACAGAGAAACAACAATCATCGTACCGGCACTACTAATAGTAGAAATGAAGGCTATTGTAAATCCACGAAAAACAAAAAAAGACCTTGTGCGCACTGCAGTTGGCGCAACCACGAATCTCAACATTGCAAGTATAAGGAATGCAAATGCAATAGCTGCGGCAAATGGGGAATTTGTCATATTGGGTTGGCGCAACCACGAATCTCAACATTGCAAATATAAGGAATGCAAATGCAATAGCTGCGGCAGAATGGGGCATTTGTCATCGGTTTGCAGAAACAAAAACAGCAAGAACAACATCGTAAATTACGTATCAGATTCTGATAGCAATAGTTATTCTAGTTTATGTAATACATTTTCTAATTATATTTTCAGTGTTGACACGAATAAAATTTTTAATGGAATTTACACACTTCCAGTTATCATTGAGGGTGTAGAAATAAATGCTGCTTGCGACACAGGCGCTCCATGTACCCTGGTTTCAGCTTCATTTTTTCAAAAAATCAGAAACAAAACTATACTTAGGCCTTGTGCAACTCCTTATGTGGATTACAATGGCGAACGAATTTCGTTGTTAGGTGAGTTTGACGCATCGATTTCTTACCAAGGCAACACTAAAAGAATTGTGGTTGTTGTGACAAAAACTAAAAATCCGCCTTTATTAGGGCGTACCAAACTTGATTTGTCTTAGGCTTATAATCAATTAATTTTAGACGAAGAGTCACAAAAACTTTGCACTTTGAGCACCCATATTGGTACATTTAAAGTTAAACGTTTGCCTTTTGGGGTTAAGACTGCTTCTGCCATTTTTCAGAAGGTTATGGAAAATTTGTTCAGAGATATTAACCATGTAGTTGTATACCAGGACGATATTACGGTCACTGGACCAAATTTAAAAGAACACATTGAAACTCTCAAGGCATTTTTAAATAAATTAAAATCAGCAGGACTTAAACTTAATATGAAAAAAATGTAAATTCTTTCAGAGACAGATATCGTATTTAGGCTTTACAATTGACAAAGAAGGTCTTAGGAAAAATTATGAGCGTATTGCTTGTGTAGTCAATGTTCCAGAACCACAAAATGTATCAGAAGTGAGGGCTTTTACAGGCATGACAAATTACTATTCAAAATTTATTGATCGTTTTGCTGAGAAAATGTCTCCTCTTTATGAGCTTTTAAAAAAAAATGTTAAATTTGTTTGGACACAAGAATGTAAAAAAGCATATCAAACTATAAAGTTTGATATTACGTCTGATCAAGTCCTTGTACACTTCAATCCAAATATGGAATTGGTTCTCACAACAGATGCATGTAATACATCTGTTGCAGGAATTCTGGCTCACAAATTTCCAAACAATAAGATTAGACCTATTGCTTTTATTTCTAGGGCGCTTTCAAAGTTTGAAAGGAATTATAGTACCTTAGAAAAAGAAGCTTTAGCTATTATTTTCTGTGTGACTAAGCTTCGCCAATATTTATTGGGTCACAAATTCGTTTTACGAACAGACCACAAACCATTAATAACAATTTTTGGCGAGAACAAAGGTTTGCCTCTAATGGCTTCTGCCAGAATTCAGAGATGGGCACTAATCTTGTCTGGTTTTGACTATACGGTTGAATTTGTAAAAGGTACATTAAATGATGCATATTGTTTATCGAGAATTCCTCAAGCGTCAACAGCTTATGATTACAAAGAATGTAATTACATTAATTTTGTCGAGGAACAAAACCATTTAAATCTTAATTTTAAAAATATAGCCAAGGAAACTAGGCGTGATTCGATCTTATCGAAATTAGCAGTCTCGATTGAACAGGGCACCGTAGCCAAGCTACAGGGAGATGAATATAAATCTTTTAAAAACAAAGAATCAGAATTGTCTGTTGAATACGGTTGTGTAATGTGGGGTTACCGCACAGTAGTTCAATTTATCTCACCTGGGCATTGTCAAAACAAAGACAATGGCGCGATCTTTCGTGTGGTGGCCAGGTCTGAATAGAGATGTTGAGACTTTAATCAGTAATTGTGAACCATGTCAGAAATTACAAGCTAGTCCCAATTAATGTAATTTAATACCGTAGACGCCAATAGATTCTGTTTAGAAGCGTACCCACATTGACTTTGCAGGACCCATCAATAATCACTTTATGCTTGTGGAAGTCGACTCATTTTCGAAATGGGTTCAAGTTTTTGTAACCAAAAGTATAACATCTGAGTTCACAATAAATAAATTAAGGGAACTGTTTTGTCGATACGGATTAGTTGATATAGTTGTTAGCGACAACGGTCGACAATTCACCTCTGCTGATTTTCAGCACTTTTTGAAAATGAATGGTGTACAACATGTTTTTACAGCTCCTGGACATCCATCTACCAATGGACAGGCAGAGAGTTTTGTGAAAGTTTTAAAAAAATCCATCTATGCGAATCTCAAAGACAACAAAAATTTCGATTTGGATAAAATTATAACTAGATTTTTAGCTGACTATAGAAATTGTGTTCATTGCACTACCGGCGAAACACCTTCCAAACTCTTTTTCGGTACAACTGTGAAAACAAGATTTGATACATTGAAACCACCGACCACCATTACCACCGAGTAATATTAACAGCTAAAAACAAAAATATTTTGAATTACAAAGGGAACCGAAATGTAAAGTTTAGTGAAGGTCAAAACGTTTATATAAGAGATTATAAGGACCCGAACAAGCCTTGTTGGTCCCCTGCAACAATTAAAAAAAAACTTGGTTATCGAACATACATGTGCGTTTTCACTCACTCTAATCGGTCTATAAAAAGACACACGGATCAAATTAGAGGAAAAAATGAAACTAGAGAAAAAAATGAAACTGAAGAACCAGATACCGTTGTTGAAGCTCGCGTCGAAAAGTCGGATGAAGATTGCATCTCAGCACCTCAATGCAACAGTCGTGTGGAGATTCCAGCTCAAGACGTATATAATTACGACACTCCAAAACGTAGTTTAAGGCCACGCGTTGATGGCAAGGTTATTAAATTTTAAATCACTTACATTTTATTTTCTCTTTTTCTTCATTGTTTAAAAATTGATAAATCAATGTTTTCAATATTTTAAAATCAAAATAAAAAAAAAATTGAAAATTTTATAAAAAAAAAAAAAAACAAAAAACCTTAAGGGGGAGCGTGTGAGGTATTTGCTAATTTGCTAATATGGCAACACAACAAGTACTGACAACCTTTAAGAATAAATATATTTTGCAACCATATAATGTCATGAAATAGAATGTAAGAAAAGAAGAGATATAATAAAATCACATTTTCTGCAACCGTCTAATAAAGCGTGCGACATAACAATAATATTAACCTATTACACAAAATATTAAAAAATAGCATGAACTGTCACGTAGTGACTCTAAGACACTGGTATCTGCAAAAGACGTGATAATGGAAAAGTCATCATGAAACCCAGCTTAAAATGCATCGACAGTATAATCAAAGAGACGTCAACTTAACTATTCCTCTTATAAAAGTTACGATTTTCTAAGCAATTCCGTGGTAATAGTCAGAAACCCATGAATAACGAGCATTCACAAAAAAGTGTAGTTTGCCTTAAATCTACAAATAAATAGTTTAAAAACAATTTGCACATTATTTATAAATAATTAAATTTATCTTTTTAATAAAAGAAATTAATTCTCCATGAACGATATTTTGTATTAAACTTTATTTTTTTCAATAAAATAATTATGTTTTTGGTATTAGTGTCTCTAAGTCACACCGTGACAGTTTACGTTACACAAATATCGTGACATGAATAGGGTTAACGAGTAAATATTAACAATTAGAAATACAATACAAAGCAAGTGTAATCGTTATTGTATTAATGCGAGCACCACATCGGTCATACATATTAATCCTCTCCGGCCCTTCCTTAAAGCCCTCTTTTCAGGTGTAGGGAATAAATACACAAAAACAAAGGTGCGTCATTGGACACACGAGAGAAGAGAAGCATTTTTAACCGACTTCAAAAAGGAGGAGGTTCTCGAGTTCGTTGGTTTGTCCGTTTCTTCCATAAATTTGATAACTGAATGGCTTTTTTCGATCAAAATAATTTTTAATTTTAAAACTTTAAAATAACAAAATACACTAAAAAAACACACCAGTAAATTTTACTACATTTCATTATTATTTTTTTTTTTTTGTCACTTAGAAATTTGTTTTTTCTAAGTACTTATAAGTTACAAACGTATAGAGGAACATGGCTAACTCGACTCAGGTGGTGATGCTGATCAAGAATATGTATACTTTTCTATATCTACCACGCCTCCTTATGGGTGTTACAAACGGAGTGACGAAATTGAAGTGGTCGGAGAGGATAGGTCCTCAAGGGAAAAGTGTTCCTTTTTCAAGAATAATAGGGTTCGATCGTACATAAAGGGTGTTTTTTTTAGAGGTATAGAACTTTTGATTGAAATAAAACACAAGAAAATCGTTTTAATGTCCATCAATTTGGCTTTATTGGAAGGATAATTTTATGCCATTAATGTTTAAATATGATTTCGGGCATGTGGCTGCCGCGGCTGGCTCGAATAAAGCCAATTCTACAGGTCCAATTTTCAACCACTTTTTCGAGCATATGGGCCCGTATGTCGACAATAACGCCACGAATGTTGGCCTCCAAGTCCCCTAACGTTTCTGGTTTGTTGGCGTAGACGAGCGACTTCACATATCCCCAAAGAAAATAATCCAATGGTGTCAAATCACACGATCTTGGTGGCCAATTGACAGGTCCATTCCGCGAAATTATGCGCTCATCGAATGTTTCCTTCAATAAATCGATTGTGACGTGCGCTGTGTGGCATGTAGCGCCGTCTTGTTGGAACCACAACTCATCCACATTCATGCCATCCAATTCGGGAACAGAATAGTCGGTTATCATGGCTCTATACCGGTCTCCATTAACGGTAACTGACTCTCCAGCATTATTTCGGAAGAAGTATGGCCCAATGACTCCACCAGCCCATAGAGCACACCAAACAGTCAGTTTTTGTGGATGTAATGGCGTCTCAAGGATCTCATGTGGATTCTCTTCACTCCAAATGCGGCAATTTTGCTTGTCGACGTAGCCATTCAACCAAAAATTAGCCTCATCACTGAACAAAATTTTGCGATGAAAATCAGCATCGAGATCAATCTCATTTTCGGCCCATACACCAAAATCACGACGCATTGCATGGTCTCGCGGCTTTAATTCTTGCACAAGCTGGATCTTGTAAGGTCGCAAGCCAAGATCTTTGCGCAAAATCTTCCATAAAGTTGATGGACAAAGCTCCAATTGCTGTGCACGGTGGCGAATCGATTCATTCGGGTCCTCTTCAACATTTTGCTCTACAGCGGCAATTGTTTCTTCGGTGCGCACTGTTCGACGTCTCTGCGGATGCGTATTATCACATAGAGTAAACGTAGTGCGAAAACGACCCATGGTTAACCGAATTAATTGCTCTGATGGACGATTATGTCGACCATAAAATGGACGGAGCTTGCGGTAAACTTCGCGAACTGAACCATTATTTTCGAAATAAATTTGCACGATTTGCAAGCGTTATTCTTTTATCAACCTGTTCATGATGAAATGGCAAACCAAACTGAACATAAATGACATTAGAGTTGCCAGATTTGACCACAAAATGCCAGTTTTATCTCTATTCGAAAAACAAACCCCTAAAAAAAACACCCATTATAGACCATCTCCGACCCTCCCTTAAAGCCCCCCTGTTCAGGTATAGGGATTAAATATACAAAAAAAGAACTAATACGCAATAAAAGAACTGAACAGCTCGTGTGCATGTTTTTATGACTCTGCTTGTATATATCGGAACATTTTCGATGCTTACCACATAAGCAACTTAATTTTTGAGTTGCTTAATTCTTCAGCAGGTTAGCTGCTCTGAATTTGCAAGCTAAACATATAACAAGTTTAAGGTAGATGACCTCTGATAGTAAGTAGAAGCAACATTTTTGTTTTTAGGTACTTTTGCTTGGATAGCCTATACACACTCTTAGTGGGTATTGTGTATTGGCTAATAGTTATTGTAGCATAAGAAGGATATATAGCCAACAGAGATCTGCATTAATGGATTCATTTGCTGTTTCAAGTTCCTTTAATTTTTCAACTCCCTGCAAGTCGAGGCAGGCAAACAACAAGTTTGCGTGAATCATAGGCAGCAAAAATCAAGTCGCCAAATGTAGAAAACTTGAAATGTAGAAACTTGAAATGTAGGGAAAAAGCAATTATTTTGCCTACAAATCGTTAATTTTCAAGTCTGTTTACGAAGTTCGTGGAACTAACTTCATGTCGTCAGTGCAAACTTCGTTTCTCGATTTGAGAAAACAGTTTAACTTTAAAGCAGTGTCGACCATGCAGAGCTGTAAAAGATTGAATCATTTTCAGTTTTCATTCTCTTGTTTAAAAATTCAAAAGCTGAACTCTTTTTTTGTAGCATTCAAAGTGTGAACTCTTTAGGCTGAATAAAATTGTTTTCAAGTCATGAATTGCAAAACGTAAAGAATGCACACTGAATTGAAATTTCAACGAGTGCAGCCACCGATGGTTGCAGCCGAATTGAAATTTTAGTGCATGCAGACGGCGATGGCTTCAGCCGCAAGGATTTGTTGTTGGCTGAAGTTGTTTTGTGTGTATTTGTGTTTGCGTGTGTGACTGTTGGGCATGACTGTGATGGGTTGCCATTGGCTTGATATCATGTATAGAAAAAGTATTATATACAACAAATTGTAGAAGTTAATTTTTATACATTTTGTTAATAATATTCATTGTTAATAAGCACTTTATTATTCCAGAAAATGTCAAAGGAAAGACAAAAGCATGCCACTAAGATCGGCCGTCGAAAACAAATGACAACAAAAATGCAAAATGCTGATTTATATTTAGTAGTATTTCATGGTAGTAAATAAAATGTCCAGTGTTTTAGAGTTGAAAAGAATGATAAAACTGAGTGCATTCATCGTATTTCTTAAGCCTACAAGAATGGGATTGATATTTTTCATAAGTCCCATTCCTTATAAAGCATTGGGTGTGCATTCTTTTATCTTCAAAGAATGATGAATTGTGCTTTTGTAATTCATTTACTCTACAGAAGCATAAGATTGCAATCTGGTTGATGCAGTTTTTGAACGATTTAAGAGTGTGTGCATTCCGAAATGATTCAATCTTTTACAGCTCTGCGACCATGGTATGATAATACAAGGTAGCATTGACAATTGCTTATTTTCTCTTCTACAAGAAAACATCTCCTGTCAAAAACAGATTCAGCTGCAGTTGTTATTTTTTTTTCACTTCAACGTTTTCAACATTGTTTGTGTTTTCAATGGCCCATTGTGAATGCTCTCTTGTTGAGTATATTTATTGACAGGAGATGTTTTCCCAAGCAACTGTCAATGCTACCTTGTATCACCGTTGCCAGATTGGGCGATTTATCGCCAATTGGGCGCTTTTTTTCTTGTTTTTGCGTTTAAATTTTTAGGAAATCGCCTGGCGATTTTTTGGGCGATTTTTGTGAAAACCACGCTTTTTCATAAACTCATCTCATGTGTTTAAAATTTCAACTAAAGAAAATAGAAATTGTTTTAAAAGTGCTTGGAACACTCTGTTAACAATGCGACTGAACACAGCTCACGATAATCGCTAATTTATTTATATCGAAATACTTATTTTTTTGAGACCGTTTCTTCAAAACATCAACTCATAAATAAATAAATAAATAACTGGCCATTTCAGCCCTTGAAAGGCCTTTGACCTAGCTTCTTATGATCAATTGTGTTATTAAGTTTGTACACAATTGACCGAGAAACGGACCTACAGGTTTAATGCCGACTCCGAACGGCGATGAACGGAATGTTCTAATTCTCAAGAAGCTTTACATGGCATTTTGATTACTCTATGAGGTTTGCCATTAGGTTTGTTCATGTACTTTACTTGTAAAAACTTGCAGGGAGAGAGTAAAAGAAGAATTGAGATAAAAATATTTACAAAGAGAAAAATAGCAGAAAAAGTACGTGAACAGAAAACTAGTAGAAACTTGCAAGTTAACAGCTGATCAAACGAATTGACAGCATATGCTGTTTTTTCTGCTATAATAAATGGTTATAAATTATTGAAATCATTTCTTGGGTCTCACCAACATTAACATTATACTTACATTTTCCTCAGCATCACAAATGTTTCTTTTTCCATCCATTTTAATACGAAATCAACAAGAAATAACTTTTGACAGCTTGTTTTTTTTTTGACAAACAGTTTTTTTCGGTAGTTGCAAGTTCTTGCAAGTAGAAATTTTGCTAGCAGAAACTTGTAGCTACTTTTTTCTCTCTCACTATTTTACGCTCTCGTTGTCCTCTCTCGTTGCAAGTTTTTCGAGTACGTGAACGCTTTACTGGTAAAAACTTGTAACAATTTGTACAAATTTTTTGTTAATGAACAAACCTATCGCTGCAGAGAGGTGGCGGCCGTACAGACAAAATATTTTAATTCAAATAATTTTCTGTCGTTGCTGGGATTCGAACCTGGGTCTCCAGGTTCGTTAACATAGCGGCCACGCACTTTAACCAACTACGCCACATCATCGCCAAAACATCAACTCACTTTATTAATATTTTCAACGAGAAAAAGTTGACTTTTTTCAAGCTTACGTTGAAATCACAACATTTATTCAAATACTTGTCTCAAAAATTATAAAAGAAGACATTGTCAAAAATTTGAATTTTGATAATTTAGCTACATTCAGCTTAAATAAAATTTTAACGGATTAGAGCAATTATAAAAGAATTAATGACCTTACATTTCATTATCACTTCCATGAAGAAATTCATAAATTAAGTGATGATATTGTTATGATAGACATACTATCAAAATGCCAGAATTTCATTATTGTTTTAATCAAGGAAATGTTAACACGATTACTTAGTCATTTAGAAATGTTTGAAACTGCTTTTATTTCATATCCTGAAAGATGTTTAAACTATATAAGACCTTCTTTCCGTGAACTCCCTCTTTATTATCTATCTCTTGAAGGGCGATGTGCAGCAGAAATCGAATACGAATCTTTGTTGCCATTTCCATGGAGCAATGTTTTTAAAAACAAAGTGCCACCTGAAAGTGAAGAATTTTGAGAATCGGCATACAAAATTAAGACAGCAGTAGGGGGAAAAATGTTTGGCAATATTTGTAAGTTGGCATTCATCTTGCTTTCCTTGCCACATTCTAATGCATATGTGGAACGTATTTTCTCCTTCATTAATTTGACCACAACTAAAATTCGTAACAGAATGAAATTAGATATGCTAACTTCAATCATTCGAGTAAAATGCTTCATGAAGGCTCAAAACCTTCAAGTCGCTGCCAATATCCGATGATATGATTTTAAAAATGAATAAATCAATGTATGAACTAAACAATACTTCGAGAATTGACGAAACGGAGAAAGAGTCTAATATGGCTGAAATATTTATTAGAATGGAACTACTTTTTTTGTAAAAAGTTTTTATTTTTAAGTTGCATATTGAAAAATTCTAAATAGTTATAGTCTCTAAAAAAATTGTCTGTAACGATCAAAATTCTCGTATAAAATGATGTAGCTTTTTTATTAATAGAATAATAGAAAAAATAATAAAATTATTTTATTAATACTTGATAGTTTAATGTCCGTCCGATCAGGGCTTCGTTGGTACTGTACCTCATGCAGAGCCCTTTCTCCTGATGAAATATTTTCAAAAATTAAAACTTTTGGAGAAAGTCTTAACTTGCTAAATAATGATTTTAGAAGAATTCTGTCATTTTTTAGCGAAGTTAGTGCCGCATCAACTAACAGTACTACTAATGAAAATGAAAATTCTTTACCGGAAAATATTGAAACTCTCTCTTCTGAGAATACTTTTTCCGGTACTATGACCGTTTCATTAGTTAAAGGCCCAACAAAACCTAAGGCACAGAGGAAAAACAAAAGGAAAAATAATAAGCGCCGAAAGGCGTCCTCCGGGCAATCCGAGGCAAAGCAGCCCTCAGCAACGCCTCTTACTCCCCAGCAAACCGAAAAGAATAATTCGGTAATCTCTTCTACACCTTCTTCTATTCCTCCACTGTGTAATAATTTGAATGCGATTTCAACTGCGCCCAATAGTCATTTGACTTTAAAAGCTGTGTCGAGGACCCAAAACATTTTTGTTTCGCGTCTACAGCCTGACACAACATCAGAAAATATAGTGACGTTTGTTAAACAAAACAACTTAGTTGCTTCAAATGCGTTCTGTTCTTGTAAGAAAATAGGTAATAAGCCTTCCCACGCCTCTTTTATACTTGGAGTTGCAGCTGAAGACTTTGCAACTGTACTAAATTCAAAAATGTGGGCCGATAATATTCTCGTTACTGAGTTTAAGCCTAAAAATAAGTTTCGAAGGACGACTCCAGCCAACCGTCAGACTCAAAAAAACTAAATAGGCTATCCCTTTACTACCAAAATGTAAGGGGACTGCGCTCTAAGACTCAAAACATTTTTCTGTCGTCTCAGAATTGCTCTGAGGATATTATTGCGTTAACAGAAACGTGGCTGAATGGAAGCATTACTGACTTGGAATTGTTTGACAATAGCTTTCAGGTATTTAGAAGGGACAGATTCACTGACAATAGTTCTTCTGTCGGTGGTGGTGTCCTATTAGCTGTTAGGAACTGCTTTGTAAGTTCCATTGTTGATATTCCCTACTCATCTAACATAGAACTAATATGCGTTAAAGTTATACATTGTAACTCCAATGTATATGTTATAAATGCGTATGTTCCTCCAACGAGTAGTGCAGAGGTCTATGCAAGCCTTGCAGATTGCTTAGACTATGTTATAAACAAACTTGACGTTAATGACGACATTTTATTATTGGGCGATTTTAATCTGCCTAACTTAAAATGGCATTCTTCTGACGATGATACATATTATTGTGCATCAAATTCGAAGACCCGCCAAGAACATATATTTGTTGACAATATATGTTCTGACTTACAACAAGTTAGTTGTATTTATAATAGTCTTGAAAGACTTCTTGACCTGGTCTTAACTACAGACAGTAACAATGTCATTGTTAAGAGGGCTTTTCATGCTCTGACTCCTATTGATGAATACCATCCACCATTGAGCATTTGGTATAAATCGGACAGAGAGAACATAGTAAATTCGAGTTCAATGGACAAGGTTTATGAATTCAATTTTAAAAAAGCTGACTTTTTGAAGCTGAATCATTTACTTGATTGTAATCTGAATTATATTTTAGAATACATTAATGGACACAACCTTGATGAATCCATTAATTTTTTTTATTGTGAACTCTTTGCTATAATTTCTCAGTCTGTGCCGTTTAGCCTCAAATTTGCAAAAAACTCAGCATATCCCTGGTACACTAGGGAATTAAAAACGCTTCGCAACTATAGGAACAGGGCCTGGAAGAAATATGTCTGTAGCTTGGACTCAAATGACCTGGAAACCTACAAACGTTTGTTTCTGGAATTTGAAAATCAGTCATCTATATTATACCACGAGTATTTAGATAATATTAAGTTTAGAATATTGTCTGATCCAAAGAGATTCTGGGGATTCATTAATACTAAGAAGAAATCTGACGGGTTTCCTTCATCTTTCAAGACCCAAAATGGGTTTACAGACGATCCTGTCATAATAAGTGGCCTTTTTGCCAATCTTTTTAAAGAATCATTTTGTTCAGATTCTTTTCATCCAGATATGGAGTATTTTGAATATATGAATACTACACCCAGAGTATCTATGGACTCTTTATCCTTTACCTCAGAGGATATTTTAAAATATATTAGTTCGATCGATGAAGATTTTAGCGCTGGACCTGATGGAATTCCTGCCGCAGTGTTAACTCAATGCGGTTCAATTTTGTGTCAACCACTCTCTTTGTTATTTAATAAATCTATAGACGAAAGTTATTTTCCACTGTTTTGGAAAAAATCATTTATTAGTCCTATTTATAAAAAAGGTTGCAGGAATGATGTTATTAATTACAGGCCCATTGCTAAACTGTCATCGATTCCAAAACTTTTTGAGCGAATCGTGTATGATCGGGTAAAAATTCACTGCCGTGAAGTCATAACAACTCGACAGCATGGTTTTGTTAATGGCAGATCTACGGTATCTAATCTACTCGATTTTACAACCTTTTGCTTAAACACCATTGAATCTGGTTGCCAGGTCGACTGCATCTACACTGATTTTAGCAAAGCATTTGATAAGTTACCTCACAATTTAATTCTATTTAAACTTAAATCCATTGGATTTCCACAATATTTTGTAAACTGGATTAAATCGTATTTGACAGAACGATCTTATCAAATACGATTCCGAGGGGTTTTGTCTGCTGAGTTTATTGCGTTATCTGGTGTTCCTCAAGGAAGTCACCTAGGTCCACTTCTGTTTATTTTAGCCATTAATGATGTGACCCATATCATTAAAAACTCTCATCTGCTTATTTATGCGGATGATATGAAAATATACAGAAAAATAAACTCTCAAGACAATTCAGCCCTACTCCAGTCCGATCTGAAATCTTTTGAGGTTTGGTGTTCTAAAAATAATATGTTTCTTAATCCAGATAAATGCCAAACTATGACCTTTTCGCGAAAAAGGAATAATTTAGTTTTTGATTATAAAATAAAAGATACTGCTTTATGTCGTGTGGATGTCGTTAAAGATCTGGGAATATTTATGGATTCTAAGCTTTCCTTTAACATTCATATTTTAACATTCATATCGAGTTGTATTTCAACCTCAAAACCGTCAAGACGTCTGTAAAATAAGCTCCGCTACAATTAATCGCGACAGTTAAAAGTGCTGTTTTAATAAAAATAAATTAATAAAATCAATTATTTGCTTCGTTGTTCTTTAAGCTTTAATTTCGACCACTTGCCACTACTTTTGTGTGCCGACCCGCTGACCCATTAAAAACAATAATTTTCATTAATCGCGGTAGTAAAAAGTGCAATAAAATAAAATAAAAAAAAAAAAAAAAAAAAAAAAAAATAAAAAAAAAAAAAAAAAAGAAACAGCAATAAAATCAATAATTTAACGTTAAAGTAGTTGTGACTGCTAAAAGTGCTTTGTCTGCATTTATACATATTGTTCGCTTAGTTCGATTGCTTGCCCTTATTTTTGTTTGCAGACCTGCTGACTACTAATAAAAACTATTCTTAAACAATAAAAAAAAAGTGAAAAAAATGGAGAAAAATTGTGCTTCAATTTCTTGCCCCGTCGATGACCAAAAGGTACCTTTGGTGACATGCAAGGGTATTTGTGGAAATTCATACCACGTCTCATGCATAGGCCTAACTAAAAGAAGTCAAATATATTTAAACGACTATTTAAACAACTTTGTGTTCTACTGCGATGAATGCAAAGAAATTTCCCTTTCGCATGTCCTCCTCGCGGTACAGTGTCTCAGTGAAACTACGAATGCAATACGATCGGACAGCAAAATTTACATGAAAAAACATCTTGATCAAACCTCTAAGCTCGATATCGTGATAAAAACGGCTGATGAGCTCAACAGTGTCTTCGAAACAGGGAAAATTGACATGGACTTGAAACTGGATAAAATTCTAAAAAGCATAAAAAAAGTTTCAGACTCTACTACCGGTTGCATAAACACTGTGAACTCTTTTGAATCCGCGGTATGTGGCATCAGTGATTCAATTAAAATTAATTTTGAAAAAAACAAAACATCAGAAGCGATCAAAAATATAAACGATAAAATTGCGCATCTTCAAAATGACCTCGACATCCTGATCCAATCGAACTCAAGAAAATCGCCTCCACCATCTCAGCAGCCGGATCCACTTATTGAAGTCTTATATCACAAAATTAACGAAATCAGCGGTGATATAGGAATGTTCCGTGCGACATTAGCAGAAATAACGGATGTCATTAGTTCTGCTCCCAACAGGTTTCTGAGCATACCCGAGAACACTGAACCCGTATCGCAGCAGAATACCTCGTCTATTTTTGAGGAAATTATGAATGCTACCTTGCACTCTCCTTCGCTGCGACCTTCACCCTCCCCTAAACAATACAAAAACGCTAAGGACTCACAACCAAGTTCTCATTCGGCTACTTCACCACAGCACTCACCACCGATTGCAGCCCCTCATACCAACTTAATCCATAAGTTTGGGACATCATGGACTTCAACTCAGTGGGAGAATAGAATAAAAAAGCTGCACGATTGTAACGAAAATAATAAAACAACTCTGTATATAAAGGGCCCACACGTCAAAACAAGTATATCCTGGATGTGCAACTACTTCCGTAAAAAGTTTGGTATAGCTGTTACAAACTGCTCGAAGATTGCAAATAAGCGTAAGAAATTCTGCAGTTTCAAACTAAATATCCCAACTCAATTTGCGTGGATGTTCCTGAGAAACTCTAGTGATGGCGAGCGAAATGGAAAGTGGCAAATAACAGAATGGGCAGATAAACCGGTAAAAGAAACGATGTCATCAAGTTCGGTATCCAAAATTAATCCTAGAACTAGCAACAATAAAAATCAATCTAAAAGTAATTATAGTTCCAGCACTAATTCTTTTTTAAATATCAATTCCAGATCTAACAATAAGTCTAAATCTAAGTTAAACTTTTATAATTCAAATATTAGCTCTGTTCACTCCGTTTATAAGAATCCTCTTTATAAAGAAAATGTTAACCTACCTGTTCCAGACCCCAAACCTAATCCATCAAATAAGATTTTGCAACCTAAATTCCAACCTAAGTCCCAACCTAAGTCCCAACCTAAGTCCCAGTTAGATACAAATTGGAATCTGAAAACGAACATTTTCCCCAGTTTTGCTTCTATAG
The DNA here is from genome assembly GCA_943735915.1 of Pherbina coryleti. Classification (NCBI taxonomy): domain Eukaryota; kingdom Metazoa; phylum Arthropoda; class Insecta; order Diptera; family Sciomyzidae; genus Pherbina; species Pherbina coryleti. The sequence continues at coordinate 71,196,497 of OX030950.1, read as the reverse complement.
TCAAGCAGAATAATGCCTTAACTAATAATGTTAACACTGAAAAAAATCTTGTATCGAATAAATCTCCTACTTATCAAAGACGTAACCGCGTTTCATTTAATCTTAACACTAATGAAACGAACAATGATAAGTATCCTAATTTCATCCATTCCCATACATTAAATCCATCACCACCAACTGTTAGTGTCCCACCAAAACCAATTCCAGTTCAAAATGTACCTTGTAATCAACCTGGGATTCCTACGTCGTTTCTAGACCCTCTTCTTCCGCCGAAAGTGAAGTTGACATTAAACTCTTGCGAAGACACTGAGAGCAGATATGCTCTTTCTCGCCTTAGAGAGAACAGCGTATACAACAACGTTCGTCTGTATCTTGCTTATATGCATAAAGCGCCGGATTCAACATGCATAGAAGGCAAGACCAAAACTAATCTAAGAGTGTTGATTCAGCAAGAAGGTCTGCCTACCGATTTTGATGACTTACGTAATTTATTTGTCCGCTTTCACGAGAATCTCGGCTTGACGATTGATCAAGTCAAGGCGGATCTTTACACCTATGGCACTCACGTGAGGACTAAACATGTCTCCCTTCTTCAAAAATCGCGTAGAGAACACCAACTATATTATCGTCCCTAACTCCAATTTTTTGAAAATATTTTACCATAATTGTGGTGGCATGAGAAGTAAATTGAATAAACTTTATGTGGACGCCAAATCATGTCACTTCAATGTTCTTGTATTCACTGAGACATGGTTAAATGATACTTTCAAAAATGAAGAAATTCTTGACAACAACTGGACTGTTTTCAGAAATGATCGAGACTACGCCTCAACAGGTCTCTCTCGAGGTGGTGGAGTTCTTATAGCATCTCACAATTCTCTCTCAAGTGAGCTAATAGACACACCAACCCATAAACTCTTCGATCACAGAATAATTAGAGTTTGTTCAGGAAATAGTCTTTCTATGTACATAGGTGTCGTTTACATTCCTCCTGGCTCAAGCGAAACAACTTACAATGAGCTATGTGAAACACTGTCCTCCTTTACTTCCACTCTAAAAGAGGAAGATAAGGTTGTTATTCTTGGTGACTTTAATCGTCCAAACATATCTTTTGTGACCGATGAAAATGACGACTATCTTCTTCCTGTTAACCTTTCTAATGCCATAGATTTCACATTGCTTAGCACCTTTTATAGCAGTGACCTGCAACAAATTTCTTCGGTACAAAATCAAAATGGCAGGATGTTGGACCTAATATTCACTAACTCGTATGATGAAGTGAAGGTTAGTCCATGCATTGAAGCAGAAAATTTGCTTACTAACACTGTTCACCATATTGCCTTATCAGTTGTTTTCTCTGCTAATGATATTACTTTTACTCAATCCTATAACAACTCCATTGCGTACGATTACCTCAACGCTGATTACGAAGGTATAAAATGTCATCTTAATGCTCTAAACTGGAATGATGTTCTATTCAACTTAGATGTAGACAGCGCCGTTTCTAGTTTTTATCACCACATTTTTACCGCTATTGAAAGTTTTGTGCCAAAAATAAAGAAAAAGAACAAGCTTTCAGAACCATGGCTAGATAAAAATCTCAGATTTCTGAGGAATCAGAGAAATAAGCTTTACAAACTACTCAAAAACACTGATAATATAAGCGATGAACTGAAGGTACGATATGACGAGTTATCAAAAGAATTCTCCATCAAGTCTTTAGAGGCGTACGAGTTGTACACGAACCTTATCGGTGAGAAAATTGTCCTAGAGCCGAGAAAATTCTTTGACTTTGTTAACATGAAGCGAAAATCTAGTGGCTATCCCTCGTCTATGTTTAAAGGTAATGTCAATTCGTCTAATCCTCATGAAATTAGCAATTTATTTGCGGAACATTTCAAGGAGGTATTTTGTCAACCATCTACCGAATTTGAAGTCTCTTCTCCAAGCGCACCTGTTATGGTTGAAAGTTTAAATATAACGCAGGAAGAGATTTCTAATGCGATAAGAGACTTGAATTTGTTAAAGGGACCTGGACCAGACCTTATACCTACAAGCTTCTTGGTGCGATGTTTAGACCAACTGCTTTTGCCCTTGCACATAATTTTCAATGAATCACTGTCTTGTGGGACATTTCCTTCTTATTGGAAAACATCCCATCTTACACCAATTTACAAGAATGGTGATAAACGGTCAATTGAAAATTATAGAGGCATAGCAATTTTGTCAGCCATTCCAAAACTCTTTGAAAAAATTATTTGTGATAAGCTAACATGTCTCATCAACCCACTTCTAAATGAGCAGCAACACGGGTTCCGAAAAGGACGGTCCACCACCACTAACCTTATGATCATGGTATCGGATGTTTTAGTCAAAATGGAAAAAGGACACCAAATAGATGCTGTTTATACTGATTTCAGTAAAGCCTTCGATCGAGTGGATCACAGCATTCTAATATATAAATTAGAAAAACTTGGTATTGCCGGGTCCACACTAAGTTGGATAAAATCATATCTCGACTGCAGGTTCCAGTTTGTTAAATTCCAAGGAATTTTGTCTAAAAAAATTGTAGTCTCCTCAGGAGTTCCACAAGGTAGTCACCTTGGTCCTCTTCTTTTTAACATATTCATTTCCGACTTGTCAGAAGTTCTAAACGATATCCCACATCTTATGTACGCAGATGATTTAAAAATGTACTGTGCAATTAAATCGGAGGCAGATGTAAATTTTTTACAGTCAAAACTGTTTTCTCTCGAGCAATGGTGTATCCAAAATAAACTTCACCTTAATGTCAATAAATGCAATGTTATAAGCTTTTCTCGAAAGAACAACGTAACATTAAATACCTACCATCTCAATAGTACTGAGCTTAAAAGAGTCAATCATATAGTGGATCTTGGCGTTGTCTTAGATTGCAAGTTGCGCTTTAATCTGCACTATGATAAAATTTTGTCCAGGGCCAGTAAACAGCTCGGTTTTATAAAAAGACGGGCAAATGAATTCAAGAATATTTGGGTCACTACATCGTTGTACTGTGCATTAGTGCGGCCGATACTTGAATATGCCTGCATAATTTGGAATCCATCTTTCGATTCTCATTGTGAAAGAATTGAATCTGTTCAAAGGCAATTCTTACTATACGCACTGAGAGACATGTATAATCCCAGGGATTATTGTAGCCTTCCATCATATGTCTATAGACTCAGCCTCTTAAATTTGATGCCATTATCATCAAGGAGATCATTATTGGGCTCATGCTTCACATTCGATGTTATTAATGGTGCTATTGACAGCGAATTTATTTCTAGTTTGATTTCCTTCAACAACCCAATTAGACGCTCTAGGCATACTCGGCTGCTAACTGAATATCAGCATCATACTTCATACGCAAATAATGAACCCATCAGTCGATGCTGCAGGGAGTTTAACCACATCTCCTCATGCTACTCACCTTCCATGCCCAAATCCTCTTTCAAATTTACCCTATCTAAATTTCTCAATAACCAAAATTAGTCCAGGTTTGAGATAAATTATATGTATGTATGTATATATATTTGATTTGGTAAATAACTTTACAAATTAGCATAATAGTGATAATAAGTTCCTTTTCTTATTAAAATGTGTTAGTATGTAAGTTCGCTTTATTTTTGCTTTTCTTCTTGCCTTTTCTTTTTGACATGTTCTTGAAATCATGTCATTCAGGTGGGCGGATTACGCCCACATTGAATTGATATCATCGAACACAAAAACAAGGAAAGGAGAGAGAATAAAAAAAAAATAAAAAAATTAAAAACAAAAAACCTGTTAGAATAAGTAAACTGCCTTGTTTGGCCAAATAAATAAATAAATAAATAAATAACATTTGTAAAAAAGCATCTTCTATGCTTGGATTTATTAAACGCTGGGCCAAAGAATTCAATAGCATGATTACGACTACAACATTGTATTATGCAATAGTGCGTCCTCACTTGGAGTACGCAAGTCAAGTCTGGTCTCCAAGTTACAATGTGCATGTTGATCGAATAGAGAGAATCCAAAAATGCTTTATTCGGTTTGCCCTAAGGGGCTTAAGTGGATTTGACATTTTAAACCTTCCTCCTTATGAGGATCGCTTAAAACTTCTAAAAATGCAATCATTGAGTGAGCGAAGGAAGTCTGCAGACATCGTCTATTTACACCAACTCATAAACGGTGTATTTGATTCTCCAGAACTTCTTTCTCTTATACATTTTAACTCTAATCGTAGAAGCAGTAGAAATGCTAACAATTTAATTTACTTACCATTTAGTAGAACAAATTATATGTTAACTGCTCCTTTAAACCGTATGAGTAAATTAGTTAACAATTGTAGCTTTTTTGATGTTAACTTGTCTAAAGGTCAACTCAAAAGTAGATTAAAAACTATTGTGTAATTGCATGGTTATGTCTTTGCATGGTTAGTCGTGATGTCTTGTGTTGTCCTTGAGCCCAACCATATATTGGTGGGTAAATTTTTCCCACATTAACTTATTTTGAGCCACTAGTTTCAATATCGTTGATAATTTCAAAGATTTTTGGGTTGCGGCTTTAAATGGGTTAATGCTGAGAATGTGCGAAAAAGCTGTAGTAGCTAAACTCTATTGTTATTGCATGTAAAAAAAACTATTAACAGATCTCATTCTATTGTAGGGTAGAAATATATCAAGTTTCTACAAGTCAAGTCGAAACTTGATTATTTTCAAGTTACTTGATTTTCAATTGACTTGTTGCATATCTCTGATAGCCAACACACAATCCTGTAGATCAGTGTCGGCCAAAAAAATACATACACAGTTCTTTCAGTTTTGTAGTAGTGTGCGCACAAGTGAGAGCAAAGAATCTCTCTTTGGCTTACACTGTGAAAATTTTACGTCGCAGGAGGGTTAAAGAAATTTTTTATTATTAACATTAAGCGGCATTCTAAATGAATGCAGGTACAGTGAAAGCTCCCATAAGCGGACACCGACGTCACCTACTTTTTGTACGCGTATGAGAGATGTCCGCTTATGGGAATTTCGTAAAATATAATATTAAATTTCAAACTAAAAAAAAAAAAAAATGGGCATTGGGATATTCTAATTTAAAATAATTTTTTTTCTTCAACAGACAAACAATGAAAGGAGTAAAAAATTAATTCATATTAACTATGTATGCAATTTTTGTAATTCTGTAAGAGTCAACGTTAAACTGAATTGTTCGTGCAAAACATTTCAATGATTAACCCATAAAGTAGAGCAAACGCTGAAACTAATAATTGTTTCATTTTACCGTTAGAAGTGAGCAACGCAAAAAATGATAAGTAAATTCGTAAAAATAGAAAAGAACCCCTCCGAATTGTCGAAAACACCAAAATACAAAAAAAAATATATAAAAGCATTAATGTTTGTGAGAAAAAAAGACAAAATTGTCCGCTTATTAGAGCTTCGCGTCCGCTTATGGAAGATTTTTTTTCATAAATATACCCGCTTGTGTGTCCGCGTCCGTTTATCGGAAAGTCCGTGTATGGGAGAGCATTTTCTATGGGAAAAAACCAAAAATTGTTCGTTCCCAAGAATGTGTCCGCTTATAGGAGATGTCCGCTTATTAGAGCGTCCGTTTATGGGAGCTTTCACTGTATATGAAAGTGAATTGAAATTAATGAAATTTCTTACTAGGTAAATAATGTGTAATATTATTTATTGCCTAGGGGCCGTGTTATTAAAAATAATTAATAATAACATTAATTTTAATATTTTATTAATATCAATATGCATATATTTATTATTAATATCAATATTATATATTTATTTGGAAAGTAATCATTTACTAATAACATTGTACCCACTCCAAATAGTACTTATATTATTTATATTGCATATTACTTCAAAATAAAAAACCACTGGTAGCGGGCCCTACTTTATTCTGACAAATTAAGTTTTCGCTTCCCCAAAACAATTTTTAAAGAAAAAATATGCTAATTCCCACATTTGGTTGAACATTTTTTTACGTGTAAGCATTTAAAATTACGTAATAAATTGCGCGCATGCGTTGTATAGAAGCGTGGTGTTAACTACCCAAAAGCGAAACATCGACTGAGCGCTCTTGTTACGAATAATCGGCAGCGTCGGTGTAAAAGCACGACAGCCAGTTTTATGTCGGTGTAAAAATACGAAGTTTCACGAAGCACGCGTGCATAGGCGTCGGCCGACACTGCTGTAGATTATTGTCATCTCCTACAACATAGCTTTAGTTAAAACTTGATATTGAATAAGCGAAATTTTCCAACGAAGGTTTTTGGTTTGATGGTTAGAGCATTAAACTATCAGTCGTATGGGCATGAGTTTAAAACCTACGGCGGGCAAGAAATTGTTTTTAATTTAACATCTTGTTGCACTAGACGCAAGCAAAAAACAACATCAATTCTAAGAAAAAAGGTGTCAGAAAAAAGTGTCCTTTTTGAGATTTCACTCCAGCAAATCACAGAACGAGGCGTAAAAAGCTTCGCTTCAAAAAAACATTGCCAAACGATTGCAATACACAAACGAATAAATTTATTAGTCTGATTGATGATCTTTTGGGACCAGATTATTTTCACATGCGAATCCAAATTTAATTTATTTGGATCTGAAGGACAGCGGTTAGTTTGGCGAAAAAAGAGTGAACCATTAAATAATAAGAATTTAAACAATAAAGCATGACTTTGGTAGTGTCATGGTGTGTGGAGCAATGGGTACAAATTTCGTAGGAAATCTAGTTTATGTAGAAGGGACGATGAACAAAATGGACTTTTTAAAAATTTGAAAAGATAATTTAGCGGTCAGCCGCCAAATTAAATATTTATGACCATTATTGCTTTTACAGGATAACGACCCTAAGCATTCTTCGCTAATAGTAAGGGAGAATATACATATATTCTATACTACGTAAAAACGTAATTCCACATCCTCCCGAGAATCCGGATCTTAACCCAAAAGACCACCTGTGGGCATACATGGAAAAAAATTGCGTGAGCGCCTTGTGAGGAGCAAAACTGGACAAAAAAATGTCATTCAGGATATCAATATGGGAGAAAATATCTCGAATTTACCAAGAACTTAATTCAATTTGTGAACAGAAGACTTAGAGGCATACTGGATGCCAAAGGTGGGCACCAAAAGTACTTGTTTGCATCAAATGATTGATTTTTAAACACATTTCTTTAATTAAAATTTTTAAAATTTGAGTGTAAGTTTTTTTTTTTTTTTGGTTCTGAAAAATCGACAAAGTTGACAAAGACTTTCGTACGAAACTGAAAAAATTGAATTAATCTTAATAAAAGCTTTAATTAAAAGCTTTAATTAGCTACGTAGATATTAAACTTTGAAGATGGAATAAATATTTGCATAAAATGTGACTTCTGATGGAACTCACATAAAAGTCTCGATAGACTTGTTATACTAGCTAGATATAGAAACGGAAGGGAATAACAATAGCATATAAAAAAAAACAACTTTAAGTAAAAAAAAAAATTTAATACACCACGTTTTTAAATCGAACTAAAAAAAATAAAATAATTACTGCTAGAGTGGGGCTTTTAGTTCTCATAAAAACGTGGGACGCATGCTATAGGGAATATTAAGGACTTAAGAAAACCTTGGTTAAGAAAGCATTTGTCCACTAACATTAAAATTTTTAATGGGCAACAAATAATTTCTTAATAATTCATCAAAGATAGGCATAGATAGGAAAATTTTTAACAAAAAAGCTGTCAGCCTTGATAACTTCGATAAAATTAAAATTGAAGAATTCTGAAACCAAGACTTACTGGATTGAACGCAATAGATGTCTGCAAACATGAATCTGCTATCCATGCAAGGACTTCTGTCCTGACAGTCAAGGGACCTGATTTAAGATATCATTTGTTGACTAACGTATTAGAATTGTTAATAACACTCCTTACTATTCTCTATAGTATGCGCCCCACGTTTTTATGAGAACTAAAAGCCCCACTCTAGCAGTAATTATTTTATACTTTTTAGTTCGATTTAAAAACGTGGTATATTAAATTTTTTTTTTTTACTGAAATTATTATTTTCTGGTTTTTAGTCTTTGTTCAATTTTTTTTTCACCCTGAATTTTAAAAAATTTCAATTTGTTTCATAAAAAAAAAACAAAAAAACTTCATTTACATTGTTGAGGCTCGAACTCACAACCTACCATATAATGAGGCGATCGCTTTACCCTCTGAGCTACAGAACTTATAATAAAAAATATTCTAAATAGCAATAAATCAAACTACTTCTTAAAAATAACTGAGAAAATATAAGGCCAACAGTGGCCTTCAGCTTATCCAATAGAATAGATTAAATTAATAGCCATATTTTGTAGAACGAACGCAGTCACTTGCGTTAAGATTTTCAGTCTGGCAATCCCTTTTTCATATGAAGTAAAACAGAGTCTCTTTCTCACTCAGAAATTTTCTACTTAAATATATTGCCAGATAAGAAAACCCGAAGTGACGTGATTGCGTGCGTTTTACAAAATATGGCCATAAGTGATATAAATTAGCGTATTTTAGGAAGTTTATAATACAAATGATATTGTTTTCAGAGGGGTTTGAAATCATGGATAATGGATTTTCGTTTTGAAATATATGTTGTCTGTGGGTAATAAAATGGGGGCAGTTGGTGAAGATATGAGAGAAGTAATCAGGGGGAGAAACTGAACAGGGGCAAGGTAGCTGGGTGACAGAGTTCATAAGATAACCATGAGTTCGGTTTGAGTGACCAAGTCTGATTCTTACAAATTTTATGATGTCTAACCTTTTCAAATGTACTGATTTCAGAAAGTCATTAATTGATAATTGGTTAGGATTAATTGATTGGTACCAGATAGAAGAGGAATTGAAGGTTGATTTTTGCTCTTTTGCAAAGGACGTTTTTAAGAAGTTATTTATGTCAGAAAAGTTTACATTATCAAACGTAACTACTGGGGCGTTTGCTGCAAATTTAGCTGTATGATCTGCAAAATCATTGCCTGAGATATTAGAATGCCCTGGAACCCATATAAGAGTAATCTTAGGATGATATTTAATCAAAGAATCTCTTATTTTAGCTGAGTAAAAGTTATTGTTATTAATATTTAAAATCGATTCAATTGCTGAGAGGGAGTCCGAGCAAATTGCATGATTGCCTCTATTTCTGCTGGCGAAGATAATTGCTTCATAAATGGCTATGATTTCGGCTGAGAAAACCGAACTATAATATGGTAGAAGAGCCAGTTTTATAACTTTGTTTTGAGTTGTGATGCTGTAGCTGACTCTATTATTTATCTTAGAACCATCTGTGTATAAGAATGTATGATTCTTAAGATTGCTCTTGATTTCTGAAAATAAGCATTGAAAAATTTCATTTGGTGTATAATCTTTTTTTAACTTGTGTAAGGAGATATCACAAGAGTTAACGTTAAGTTTCCAAGGAGGATGAAACGTTTTGTTGGACTTCTGGGGACGATAAGGAATACCTTGAGCCTTTGCATTTTCTACAGCTAAATAAAGTGCTGACTTAATTTTAGGTGTTTTTTTGGAATTGCAAATTTGATTAACTATATATCGAATAGGAGTGTCGTGACTGAAGATCAGTGATTTAGAAAGCTTAGCAGTTGTTAAGTCCCTTTGTATTTCGAAGGGTAATATATTTGCTTCAAATAAAAGATTGTAAATGGGGGTGGATCGAAATGCACCCAAAGTGGTTCGAATAGCTGAATTAATTATAGTTTTAAGCTTATTCAAATATGATTTGGGAGAATAACCATAAATAAAAAGGGAGTATTTAATTTTTGAAATAATAAGCGCTTGAATAACTGAACGTAAAGTTAGGGTATTGCAGTTCAGTTTAAAGCTATAGAGGCATTTTATGACACTGAGTGGCTTAGTCAAAGAGGTGCATAATTTATCAATGTGGATTTTCCAAGTAAATCTAGAATTAAATGTCAGGCCTAAAATTTTTAAATCATCCGTTAATTGAAGATTTACATTATTAGTGAGAATCCTGCAATTACAATTTTTTTTGCGGCAAATATGCATATACTGACATTTACTTGGAGATAAAATTGAGCCCGATATATCACACCAAGCTAAAATATCATCAACTAGTTCGTTTAGATTAATAGTTGGATTTTTGTCCTTGTTGGACTTGATTATCAGATTGAAGTCATCTGCATATGCCATAAAATCTATTTCCTTGTGAACAGCAATAATTTCGCAAAGCTTATTGAAAGATATCAGAAATAGAATGACGGATAGAGGAGAACCCTGTGGAATACCATTATACAAATTTTTCGGATCAGAAAAATACTTGCCCAATTGGACAATTATTTTTCTATTGGTCATAAAATTAATTATATAATTGATAATTTTTGGTACAATTTTCCACTCTAAGAGTTGGTCGATTATGGTATGAATTTCGACTTTCTCAAAAGCTTTTTTAAAGTCGAGGGATACTATTGTCAAATGTTTTTTGCGAGAAAGACACTTTGCAATTTGATGCTCGATATTCAGCAAGTTTTCACATGTTGATTTACCCTTCCTAAAACCAAGTTGATGAGTATCAAGCAAACGATTTTTTGTCACAAACCACCACAGTCTATTTGCAACTATTTTATCCATCAATTTTGAAATGCAGGGATTAAGGGATATTGGTCTGTATGAATCAATAAGAGTCTAATTTGATTTGGGCTTGAGTGTGGGAATTACGGTACTAGTTTTGTATTGCTGAGGGATGCATTTGTGAAATAAATTATTGTAAAATTGTCTTACTTTTAGTGATTTTGGCAATGCTCGGATCATTGGATAAGAAATTCTATCTATACCTGGTGTTTTCCCTTTAAGTTTTGCTAATGATGAAGAGAGCTCTAAGAAAGAGATATCTTGTTCAATTATATATGCGTCTGGACAAGTGAGGATTAAAGTGAGATGGGGTACTAAGTGCTGTTGACTTTTTTAATTGAAAGTTGCGAGAGAAGTTAGTGTCTTCTGAGTTTTCTGACCAAAACTGGCAAAGTGTGTTAGCAATTACTTTTCTGTCAGATAGTTTGTTATGTGGAGGTATAGGAGATTCAATGGTATGGATTCCATGGGAAACTTTATATCCAGAAAATATCTTGATATTACACCAAATTTTTTGGATAGGAGTATCTGGGCTTATAGTAGATGTGAATTCATTAAGCGATTTCATTTTTTCTAACTTAATTTCCCGTTTTAAGATTGCATTGGGCTTTTTATAGTTTATCAAATTTGATGCAGTAATATTAGTCTTAAATGTGTGCCAATATTTTTTTTTATCTTTTTTTAGTTTTTCTAATTTAGAATTCCACCAAGGAACTTTTTTTGAATTTATGTAAGGATGAGATTGGGGAATTGAATTGTTGGCTGCTTGAATAATAATTTTTCTCAAATTAGAAGCTTCCTTATTAACATCTGTGGAGATTTGAAAATGGGTGTCAAATTTAAGACAGTTATTGGTAAATGATTCCCAATCAGCTTTATGTATTTGGAATTTTGGCTTAAAATTTTCATATGAACGCGTCGTATTAGGAAACAATGAAGTAATAATGGGAAAATGGTCGCTGCCATAAAGATCGGTTTCTACTGTCCATTGAGCGTGGGATTTAATGCTGGGTGAACAAAATGTTAAGTCAATATGTGAAAATGAGTTGTGAGTATTAAAATGAGTTGGTGATCCATCGTTTAGTAGAATAAACTGTGATTGATTGATAAATTTTGACAATATGGTTCCTCTACGATTACACTGTGCGACAATTTAAGGGTCAATTGGAATAACCTCAAATATCTAAATAGTTTCTAATAGTGGATGATCTATATAATATGCCCTCATACTCAGTTCTATCGGATTAGGTCAAATAAGAGAGAAATTCAAGGTCAAACTTCACCTTTAAGTCACAAATTTTTTCTTATAACTCATAAACTAAATTCAAATTCTATGTAGTAACTGCATCTAAATATTTGCAATGGATGATTCTTTACATTTTGAGACCATTTTTTGCTCAAAAAGTTACGTAAGGGGTTTAATATTTTCTTCGAAAACAGGGCTTTTTTAAAAAAAAATAAAATTTTCAATAGTTCAGTTACTATGTATTTGTCTTCAAAAACAATCAGATTTTGCTGAATTTTTGCATACACCTTAAGTAAAATAAAATAACCCACCTGTGAAAAGATCACAACAATAACATGTGTGCATCCAAAGATATTAGGATTCAAAGATTACCAACGGTGGTAACTTCGTTAATGTAAGCCCTAGCGTAAAATCATTCAAATGAAACTTATTGACCCAACAATTTTCTTCAAAACTGTCCTTAACATTTTAACCGAAAGAGTTACCGTTTTAAAGATATGCGCGTAAATGTGTAATTACAACATATATGAAAAATTAAATCGGTTAAAATAAAAATGTTTTTTTATTTGTATTTCTTCTCAAGTTCATATATTTTTCAAATATGTTGTAATTACACATTTACGCGCATATCTTTAGAACGGTAACTCTTTCGGTTAAAATGTTAAGGACAGTTTTAAAGAAAATTGTTGGGTCTATAAGTTTCATTTGAATGATTTTACGCTAGAGCTTACATTAACGAAGTTACCACCGTTGGTAATCTTTGAATCCTAATATCTTTGTATGCACACATGTAATTGTTGTGATCTTTTCACAGGTGGGTTATTTTATTTTACTTAAGGTGTATGCAAAAATTCAGCAAAATCTGATTGTTTTTAAAGACAAATACATAGTAACTGAACTATTGAAAATTTTATTTTTTTTTAAAAAAGCCCTGTTTTCGAAGAAAATATTAAACCCCTTACGTAACTTTTTGAGCAAAAAATGGTCTAAAAATGTAAAGAATCAGCCATTGCAAATATTTAGATGCAGTTACTACATAGAATTTGAATTTAGTTTATGAGTTATAAGAAAAAATTAGTGACTTAAAGGTGAAGTTTGACCTTAAATTTCTCTCTTATTTGACCTAATCCGATAAAACTGAGTATGAGGGCATAATATATAGACCATCCACTATTATAAGCCATTGAGATATTTGAAGTTATTTTTTCGTGTCGCACTGTGTTATTATTAGGTGATCCCCAGTCTCTATGCCAAGAATTAAAGTCACCACAGATAAGTAAAGGGGAAGAAGTAAAATTAAAAGCATTGGAGAGGCTTTGAAACGAAAATTGTATTTGGGGGGCGATATAGGATGATATGACAGTAAATTTAACTTTGGAGATTACTTCAACAGCAACTGAATCAAAGACATTGTTGAGTGTAATAGGTTTATGCTGTAATGAATTATGTATAAGAAGTACAACTCCTCCGTATCTAGTGGATGATGAATTATAAGTATATAAGAAAAAGTTTATGGGAGTAGGTATATTTATGAGTGAGTGGATATGAGTTTCTTGTAAAGATATAATTTTAGGGTTATATTTCTTGACTAATATACATAGTTCGTTGTAATTATTTAAGTATCCTTTTATATTCCACTGGATTAAGCTGAGAGACATAAAAATTTAGATAAATAATGATGAAACAATTCAGCAATTTGAAAATAATTATGTTGTCGCTATTTAAATTATAGTTAGATATATGGGACAAATGGATTAATAAAGAATGTAATAAGAATTGATTATAGAGAAGAAGCTTTGCTTCTAGTGTTAATAACATAATAGATAAGACGATTATGACATTGTCTTGTAATAACACGTAAATAAATATGAAAAGTACCTTAACTGTTATAGTTAGTATAGTGTTTTTAAAGCAAAAAAAGATATTTAAACTGAAAGAATTATTACAATATATATACAAATTAACAAATCTAGGTATGAGTAAGAAAAAGATGTAGAGATGGAGTAAAATCAAAATTAAATATAATACAATTATATAAAGCATAGAGTCATAATTTTTAAATTTTGAAGAAGAGTAATGTGAAGTGTTATCTGAATTAGATTTGTTAATTAAAGATATGACTATTTGTTTCAATGCATATAATACATAATAATAGAAAAAGCGTAAGTAAGTGAGTTTCTGAGTTCGAAATTTAGTTATTATCCATGTAGTCATCAAAATCTGAATCATTATCTGCAATAGGAGTTGATGTTTTCTTAGTGGTTGGTTTATTTATTTGCTTGCTTTTGAGTTGGTTTAGTAGACGTTTCTGAGTATTTCTTGGGAATATTTTAATTTTGTTGCCTGCTAGAAGCTTAGATGATAGGCTGCTACTTGTTGCAGTGTTTTGAGAGCTGGAGGTAGGGAGTTTGCTTATTCCATTTTCTTTGTTGTATATCGGTGTTGAAGGGAATGAGTTTATGATCGCTGCTGTATTCTGAAGTTGGAATTGTGGAAGAGTGCTTTTTTTGCATTTTGCTGGTGGAGATTTGAAGGTGTTGAGTATGAGCAGGATGAACTAAATTCGGTGAGCTGTGAGAAGAGCCTGTGTGAGTTGGTTTGGATAATAAATTAACTGTAGATGGACTATATGAAGAGTGAGCGACTGATACATAAGTTTCATTGTTGTGATGATGACGGTCATTGTAAATTGAGAGGGCAGTTTTATGGTCAACTTTTTGGAGAGTTTTTATAGCTTGAAGCTCTTTCTGCTTTATGAAGACTGGGCAATTTTTGTCAAATGTGTGATGATTTATGTTAGTTATCTTTTGGTCACTACAGTTTATGCATGATTTATCATTCTCACATTTTGCATTTAAGGATAAGTCAATATGGCCTTCATTACCACAATTTGAGCATATTCTTGTGTTTTTGCAAAATTTCTCAATGTGGTTAAATCTGAAACAGTTCTTGCACCTAGTGGGCAGTGGTATATAGGGTCGTACATTAACCTTTTCGTAACCAATATTTACTGTCTCCGGCAATTTAGTGGTGGCAAACGTGATTATTATCAAGCCAGTTTCTTTCAAATTTTCATTTTCTCTTTTTAATATTTTTCTTACTTCAGAGACGTTTTGACTTTTAAGTTCTTCTAATATGATATCGTCCGATATGCCTCTCAAATCGTTTGTATATATTACACCTTTCGAATTATTAAGAGTTGAGTGCTCGGTAATATCAACTTGTATTGTGTTTGTCAAGGCTGTTAGAGTAATTAGTTGTTGAGCTTGTGTTAAATTTTTTGTGTGAATTAGTATGTTGCCGTTTCTAAGTTTTTTGCAAGAATTTACTTCTCCACTACATAAATTGTCTATTACTTTTTTTATTAGAAAGGGGGAGACATTTGTTAATGTTTCGGTACTCTCTTTTCTCACCATAACTAAGAACTTTGGACCGGGAGTAATTGTTTTTAGTTTCTTCATTTTATCAATACTGAATGATTGAGTCCCGTTGCTAACGGGGCGATCCGGTGGATCTTTCATCGCAAACTTGTTTTAGACTAAATACACGACACGAGCTTTAATAAAGAATTTATATTTTTATGTTAATATTATTATTGTTTGATTTCACAAATTTACGTCAATTGTAATATACTAATTTAAGTCTATTGCTAATAAACGAATGATCTTCAAGTTAATATGTAAAACTTTTATATTTGGCAATAGAAAATAAAAATTGAATTTTTGTTTTTTGTAATTTTTTCACAATTTTTTTTTTTTTTTTAAATGAAAATTTTTTAAAGCAAACACGACCTGTTTTAATGAAATCAAAATTCAAACTGGAGAAAATATTATTCAAACTACTTTTAACAATTTATTTTTTTACAATCAGTGGTGAATTTTAAATAATTTGAATTTGTTTACAAAAAAAAAAAAAAAAATTTCATTCGCATCAGTGTTGCCAGAGGTCGAGCTTCAAAAATCCCGTTCTCTTCTCTAAAACGCCTTGTTTATCCCGTTTTAGAAATAAAAAAACCCGGAAAAAACCCCGTTCACAATCTTTGCAAATAGCTTCATGTTTAATTGTTCACTCGTTAAGTGTTTTGGCTTGCTTTTATTTTTTTACCTTGTAAGGCAGACGCCAAACAAGCCAAAAAGAAAACATTTCCAACCTTCTCAGCTATGATACGTAAAATGGTATTCTTCTTCTTTCTCTTTACAATATTAAAATGACACTAACTTCGTTTGTTCTCACAACCAGCCTGTCCAAAGCTGGGAGAAAGGAGGTTGGTTGCAGGCAACGGGTTCGCCCTATTCTGTGTAAATGTAGAAGGGACTACCCAGATCCTGAAGTTGGTAGCCCAATCTGGGGAGTAGGATGGACCGTTGTTTTAAACAACAGTAGGGTTATGCCTACAAAGGAATGCCATAGTGCAATATGCCATATCCAGTAGTGGAGACTATTGTCATTCACATTTAAGTGCGATATGTAATATGTGTCAGTATGTGTTAGTGCTATGTCGAGGTAAATCCCTTTTGCTCGGCAGACTATCGCAGGACTGGACCTTCGAGAATGTATCGTGCTGGCTGTGGTAGCTCAATGTTACTATCCATACAGTATACTTATTAATTACATAAAGTACACTTAAGTATGGTGTCTAACCGGTGTGCCCTACTATGACAGGGTGTTGGTCGCATCTGGAGTCATGGAAGTGACGCCCAAGAGATGGTTGGATGAACATTGATGTGAGTTATTAGCATGGTATTGAAATCCGGAAGATTTATTTGTTGGGCATTCGATGAAGCTAGACTCCTTGAAGCCGAACAGGCAAATGTCTACGCCAAACTCAAGATCGACATTCACAATGACACTTTCAAGTTCAATTTTTAAACAGCGTTGCATAAAAGATTATTGTTTTCAATGTAACATGTTTGAAATTTAAAAAAAAAAAAAAGTTAAGAAACCCTATTTTGAGCGAAAATCCCATTTTTGGGCTCAAAATCCCGTTCGTCCTTTTGAGATTTAAAAAACCCGAAATATGGGCGAAATCCCGGGTTCTGGCAACACTGATTCGCTTTGGCGAGGCTCAAACTCACTACCTAGCATATAATAAGATGACAGCCTTACAATTTGAGCTACAGAACGCACAGGAAAATATATTCTAAATGAGGTAATAAATTCACTTCAGTTGTGAATTTTTGAAATTTGAAATGTCAATGAGCTTTTCAATTTTTTTTTTTGTTTTATTTTTAATATGTATGTATGTATGTATCAAATAGTAAGCATTTCCCAATAGACATTTATGTAAGCCAGTTGATTAATCAATCCTTTCCAAACATTTTTTTCAGCTTTTTCCAAATTGGTTTGTGAAAATCACTTGTTCCAAACATTTCGCAAAGCTTTTGTTAGCAGGCTTATAAAAACTTATCGGTCGCAATGTTTTCGTAAGTAGCGACAGCAGAAACAATTTTTAGTTAGTTTTCGAAAAAAAATATGTTATGTTCGATTTGCTTTTTATGTCATTCGCTGTTTATATTTGCGTAGAATAACACGTGAAATTTTTTAAGCGTCAGTGAAAATGTCATATAAAAATTAAAGAAAATATTAGAAACAAAAGTTCTGGCTATAAAACGTAAGGATAGATGAAAATAAAAAATTAACCAAATTCCTGAGACTTAAGATTATTTTATTTTTCATTTCATTTTAGATGTTACCATCAAACGTGGACTCGACGAGGGACATTTGCTGCAAGAGTCGAAAGCATTATTCCAGTTTTCCAAAAATAGGCAAAAGCAACGAGAAGAATATGAAAGCAAGGCAGCGAAGAGCTTTGTCGGCACTACTATATAGTGTTCATTTATTAACACTTCATTTATTATTCAATCGTTTTTTTTTATTATTTTATTATAAAAATACTTTTAAATAAAAATAAATTCAATTACAAATTTATTACAAACTTCTGGTTTTCTTTATTATGCAATACATTACAACATTTATTGTATAATTGTGATACAGGTTTAGAAAATATTTGGAAATATTTGCAATTGTAAATTTATTACAAACTTTTGAACTTCTTTATTATGCAATATATTACTATATTTATTTCCAAATATTTTCCAATAATGAATCACAGTTATACAATCAGGGATCCCTTTTGCTTATTCGAAATTTGGAAGTAAATGTGTTACAATGCTTGTGGTAAAGATTTTCCAAATGTTATGTTTACTAATGTAAGTTTGTAGTAAATTTAAAGTAAACTTATTTTGTTTGTTGGGTTTATCCAAAGAAATAAACGCACAGACATATAAATTATATAATATTGTGTAGTCATCCAGTTCTGAGCTACATTTTAAGTTTCAAAACTCTAGCTCATCGGGAAGTTGCTTAAAAATGGATTCCAAGATTTGTACGGGACAGACAAATGAAGTGAAGCTAATAAAAACGTTTTAAAATAAATATATTAAATTTTCCCAGACATATAAATGTATTTAATGTTAACTAACTCTTATTTCAGATTCTAGATATAGCTGAAAACGAAATAAAGCTGATAGAAAAGCAATCATTCAAAAATATTTATCAAGCCAAAATAAATATTTCACACAACGAAATCGAAAAAATTGAGCCAAATGCATTTGAGAACTGTGTGAACATAACGGTATTGGATCTTTCATTCAACCATCTGAGTAATTTATCAAAAAATACCTTCGACATTACAACATTTGCCACAGAACTCCAATTGGCTCATAATAATCTACAAGATCTCGGTCAAGTAAGTATTTTGATCAGTTTTATACCAGCCATTTAAACAATCCAATTTAGATACCACTTCAAAATATGACTGGCCTGAAAGTGCTAAATGCTTCATATAATAACATCCAAGTTATTCCAAAAAACTGTTTTCCAAAGTTATACGAATTACATACAATAGATGTGTCCAATAACAACTTAAGCTTTATTGCAAACGGAGTTTTTCAAACGTTATTTTCTCTGCGTGTTTTAAATATAAGTCGCAATAGTCTTAGTGAAATAAAATCATCTGTTTTTGGTACCCTTCCAACACTCTTGGAAATGGATCTGAGTCACAATAACTTAACATCTATTGCGAAAGGAGGTCTAGTTAAACTGACAACTCTGCGTTACTTATTTTTGCACAATAACAAAATAGAGAAACTTTTTCAAATTCCTATTTCACTGAATGAACTTCATTTACAAACAAATGCCTTGACGTCTATCCCTGCTGGTACGTGGCCAGTAATGAATTCTTTGCTATACTTGGATTTAAGTGATAACAAAATTGGTGATTCATTGGAAGATGACAGCTTCAAAGGACTTTTGGTTTTACAGAGACTATTACTCAATAAAAATGGAATCAGCAAGCCGCCAGTGAGAAGTTTCGCAGGCATGTCTACTCTTCAGTATCTTTATTTAAAAGTAAGTTCGGAATAACGATTCAAGATAAAAAACATCGGTTTTAATTACAGTTAATTTCTTTTTGTTTCTTGAAGACCAATAATATAACCGAATTAGCGAAAAATGCATTTGGAAAGCTCCCAGTTCTGTTTGAACTGAACTTGAACCAAAATGGGATACATGATATCAGGTAACTTAAGAATAGATCTTTATAATACAAATGTTACAAAATACTATCATTGGTAAGTAATCATAGGTTCAACACTTTGAACAATATTTATGCATTCAATAGAATGAATACACTAAGGCCGTTGTTATACAGACGCTCATATGATCCCGGATCACGGCCCTTTTTACGCTCTTTTTTCGTTTGATGAGCTCTGTGATGAAAGTATTTTATGCAGACGCTCATTTGATCCCTGAACACTGGTACACTTTTTGCTACTTTTAATACTTTATACAAAAAAGTAGCACGAGTATGAGTATGATGAGTGTTGCTATTAAGGGGGGAAACGCAGCTAGAGGTCGAAAAAAAAGGTCATGTTTGTGAATTTTTTTAAGGAAACCTATGGGATATTTTCAAATGAGGGTTTTTATACCTAAAAATATACACATTCAAGAGTATTTTTAGTTTTTTTTTATTAAAAAAAAATTAATATTAAGGTCGATACAGCAGTTTTTGTAGAGCGCTCTGAAAAAAAGGTGAAATGCGGTGACCAAGATTGCTCCTCCTAACTTCATCTGAAACAAAAAAATGAAATATATTATTAAAGTAGATACTTAAAACTCAAACTTGTCATAGCCGTTTTTGAAAATATTGATTTTTCACAAAATGGTGGACTTTCGAACGTAAAAAAAACGATTTTCGACCAAAAATTCGTCATAGTTTTGCCTATAAAAAATTAACGAAGCTAAAAAAAAATCCTATGACAAGTACGAGATTATTATGAATAAAATAAGCCTGCAAAAAAATCAAAACGATCGGTTCACTGAGCTTCGAAAAATCTTGGTCACCGACTTTGAAAACATGGTTTCGAGAAAAACGCGTTTGAGAATAAAGGCCAGCACTGCGCGCTCTAGAAGGCGGTTCACTCACTAGGCTATAACTTTGTTATTTTTTGAGATATCGACTAGAAATTTTCACCACATATTCTTGAGACTTAAGGCTTTAAGAAAATGCAAAAAAAATGTTTGAAAAAAAAAATTTCTGACTAGGTTTCCCCCCTTAAGCAGGTTTCATTACTGCTTTGATACATTTCGTACTAAAAGTGTACTATTTTCATGTAAAAACACAAATGTTGTGAATAATTGCACAGCGCAACACTGTTTTGATCTCGTGATTCTATATCATTTTGGAATCATTTGGTGACCAGTCTGGGCAAAATAAATTCCCTCGCTCACTCTCTCAAATTTCCCTTTTACATTGAAACAACAAAAATGCGTGCCCGTGATGTGCCCGTGAGCGTCTGTATAACGACGGCCTTATGGAAATAACGCATATTAACATTATCCACGCCTGAGTATAAATTTTATTTAAATATTTACGTGGATAAATCAAATATATTCCTTAAAACTCGTTTTTTCCCGTATTTAAATTTTATTTATACCATACACCTATGTACATACATATAACATACAGCTGAAATAGCCGACAAGCAACTACATCGCACTCTGTTCCTACAGTTTATTTCTTGCAGTTGCAGGTTTCTTATAGTTCTCGTTAAGTTTTTGTTGCGAGGGTAATATAGCCTGGATGTTTGGCCAAGATTATTTGTGATTGTGATGGGTGATCACATGATCAACTTATGCAAGGTTGGAGTGACAATCGGACAATTTCTAACGAATTTCTTGCACCGATTGTCATTTGCCTGCATATTTTGCTTTTTATTTTCCCTTCTACTTTTACTTTTTCTAATTTATACTATTTTTGACATTTGGTGTCATAATATTGCACCAACTGCCAAAAATAGTATAAATTAGAGAACGAAAAAAGAAAATAAAATATACAAACAAATAGTACTTTTTGAACGCAGCTCGTGAGAAATATTTTAAATATATGTATATCTTCACATTGTTTTTTAAATTCAATATTTCTATATAAACTTTCTTAAAATGCGATGGTTTTATTTTCAAATAGTAAATATTTGAAAGATATCTAAAAAAAATCGTGCATAATTTTAATATATCTTTTATTAATTCTACTTAAATATTTTAATGTTTTACTTAATTAAAAAAGCATTTAAATAAATTTTAAATATGTAAGTAGTCGATTTAAGCAAATGCGTAATTGGTGCAAAAATGACTCGCTTTTTGGATACATTAAAAAAGTTTTTGGATAAATTTAATATTTTTTCTCTTGGCGTATCAATGGCCGCCTGTTGTATGAAAGCGTTCCATTGTGCGTCGCAAAGTGCACTTTTTAGAGCAGTTATGTGTCCAAAAATCTATAACTTTGGAACCAGTCAATATTTTTCAATGCAGTTTGTTTTATTGTAATATTTAATTCTTAAACTAACTATAATTTTAATAAAAAGAATCATAAGTCTTATGATGATTTTACAGGGTGTCTATAAACATATGCAAGTAAGGGTAAAATTTTCGCTGACTTCTCTGATAAGAAAATGGATAAAAATCATTATTTTTGAACACTTAATTAAGTTTTTTGAATTTTTTTAGGTCTATTGACTACAATAATTAAAATTGTTTTAAAATAAACAAAGCCGTTTTAAAATATTTGCGTATAAAACATTTCGTATATTGTAACCTTTTTAAAATTTTAAATAAAGTTGATTTAAGTATTTTTTGTAAATAAATTATGTAAAACAATAATTACACCATGATTATTTTACAGGGTGACTATTAACATGAACAAAAAATTGAGATACTCGACACAATTTCAAAAATAGTAATAAAGTAATTCTGATCTCTCTTGTTTTTAGTTTTCAACTAATAAATCTTTAATATCTTCATTTTCATCGACACTTTCTGTTTTTATTTTATTTTTTACCTCGTGATGTCGTGAAGATATCATAAGCATCGTCATTAAATCCGTATTTTGATTTTCTCTATTATTTTTCCTTGTATGGCTTAGCCAAGGTATATTCAACAAGGTAGTCTCGTCTGGGAGTGGTGGGTACAGTAGCTGTCAAACATAAGAAGAGCATAAAATAAAAAAAAAAACAACGGAAAACTGTCAAATGTGATAAAACTCATAGTTTTACTTTTTGTGCGTGCTGAATGTTTGTTTTTAGTATTTATCGTGAAGGTAAAATAACACTAAGGAAGGCACTGCTCCTGGCTGCAACCGGAGTGGACCGCAATTATTGCTCGGAGGATTTATAAAATCCGTTTTATAAAAATGCTTTCGCAAACCCGCGCTGATTGGGAAAATGTTGTGGAACAAGCAACGCTCCAGCGATTGCGTCTTGCTTCATTAAGAAGCACACTAAAAGACGAGCCATTTTCTTTTTGAAAAGGCTTCTTACAAATTGCACAACTTCTGGGCATTAAATCGCTTAAATAATTTTCATCAACAACACAAATCTAATTGGAAAATTTTATTTGTTTTGCTCTTATTCGTCCAATAGCCGATTTTGACAGGTGCTGTACCCACCACAAGAGAGAATTTCAACTACTAACTCTACCTTCCTTAATATACCTTGAGCTTAGCCTATAATTTTCATAGTCTTTGATTCTGGCTTCTTGTGCCTTTTCCAATAACTCGCCAATTGAAAAAAAGTTCAATATGGACGGACCTGATTGCTCCAAGAAATATTGGCGGCATTTGAGTCAACCGCGGCGCACCTGCCATATGGGTGTCCATGGTGGAGGGTCGGTAATGATATGGGCTGCATTTTGTTATAGAGGAAAGAGTCCCATATGCTTCATATCAACAAAAATGACTGCACAGATGTATGTAAAGTTATTGGACGATGAGTTAATTGAATTTGTTGGCCAACTTTATGGCGATGATTGGACCTATCAGCAAGATAATGCGCCGATACACAGTGCTAAGCTCACGAAGGATTGCTTTACCTCCAGAAATATACCCGTATTGTACTGGCCACCAGTAAGTCCAGATCTTAACCCGATTGAGGATATCTGGGGCATCCTCTCCGCCAATGTGTACAGGAATGGAAGGCAGTTTGAGACAGCAAGACAGTTAAAAAACGCAATAGAGGAAGAATGGGCTAACATCAGATTATCCACACTAAAATCGTTGGTCAATTTAATGCCATTTCGCATTAGCCAACTCAGTAAACTTAATTTATTTATTTATTTAGGTAAGCTTAATACAAGCAATTTATACTTAAGAACTAAAACTTATAATTAGACATTTATTTCTTAATGATAGGACTTTTTTTTTTTTTTTTAGGGTAGAGATATTACATATAATACTATGTGGGCTATAGTCTACCCACAAGACATATGAAAAAATTTGTTTCAGAGGGAGGAAGTGGGATTGGAGCTAAGAAGGATATTACGGAGCTCGGATCTACTGAGATGGAAGTCGAATTCATTGACTATGTTATTGGTTAGACGAAGCATCCTAATTATAGGTTCACCACAACCATAGACGGTGCGATGAAAGTTGAGATGGAAGAGAGGTACAGACCTTAGGTTGCGTGGATTGGTATTAAGGGATATCAGTTGGAGCAGGGTAGGACAATTAATGGTGCCATCTAGTAGTTGACGAATGAAAAGGACGTCAGCAACTACCCTAACGTTTTTCAAGAGTTTGCATGTTAATCAACATCAAACGATCAGCATAAGGAGGTAAATTGAAGCTATCGGAACCAGGGAGGCCTCGTAACGCAAATCCAATAAATCTTCGTTGTACAGCTTCGATACGCAACGAATGAGAAGCATAGAGCGGTGACCAAACTTGGCTGGCGTATTCGAGTATGGGCCTCACAAAGGTAAGGTAGAGGGATTTTGTAACGTATGGGTTGGAGAACTCCCTGGACCAATGTTTCACAAAACCAAGAGTAGAGTTGGCTCCACTAATGATATTATCGATATGGGATCGAAAATTAAGCTCTTTATCGCAAATTATACCCAAGTCTCGCAAAGAACTTACTAAGGGAACCGGCTCTCCTAATATGTAATAAATTCGTGATGGAGATTGGAGTCTCTTCCGCGAGTATGTGATAGCTTGACATTTACTGATATTGAGTTCCAGGAAGTTTTTTTGGCACCAAGAAGAAAAACTGATTATAGACTAAGAGCCAGCGCACAAAAAACTGTTTGGATTTAAAAAAGCTGATTTTCTGGCAATTGGTTATCGTAGTTGTGTACATACACATACTGCGGTCAGTCAAGCCAACTGTAGAACAGGCGGGTCATAGCTGCGATCAAACATGTAATTTTTTCGGTGGTAATGAAATGATCTTAAAAAAGTTGAAAATTGTTTGTACAGGTTGGAAATTGCATATAAATAACAGTTATGACAGTCAGCCAGTTTAATGTCGGAACAGAGCTGGTCAGTCAGCCCCAATATATGTACAAAAAATAGGTAACGTGGAATTTATTTGAAAAACTTGAAAATTTTTGTAGGGGTACCTAATTGTATAGTAACCATAAATAAAATAGTCAGTCAACCATATTGTGGAACAACTCTCGTCAGTCAGCCCAAAAACTGCAATTTTTGTAGTTGCAATTTTTCTTACTTTGCTTGAGAGCATTTCGACTCTCCCAGCTCCGAAGTGTTGTTTGATACATAAATTTATTCCCCCACGTTTGAAAAACGTAAAAGGGGTATATTATTATTGTCACTCTGTTTGTAACGCCCATAAGGAGGCGTGGTAGGTATAGAAAAGTATTTATATTCTTCGGATTCAAACTATCATGAGTTTAGCGATGGGTCTATAGTTTGTGATGTCATTTTTTGGCCCTTTTGTGCAGAGAATGTATGAATCCTTCCAAAACTTAGGAAAAATTGATTGAGAGATAGAGAGCTGGAAAGGAGCTAAAAGAGGATGAGCTAAAGTGTTTGAGAGTTTTTTTAAAATAATAGCAGGCAACCCATCGGGTCCAGGAGAGTAATCGTCCTTTAAATTTCGTAACTTTTCGTTCACATTGGCAAGTGTAATATTAACCGAGGTTAAAGACGTTTGGGCACAATATCTTAAATAAGTGAAGTCATCCGAAGATTTGTCTGAAAATTTTAGGGTTGGCGGGTAATTGTCTGATTTTCTCTTGATATTAATAAACCGGTAGAAGTTTTTTGGATCAGTGATAAGTTTGGTTTGGATATGGGCTAGATAGGATTCATAAAGATGATCACAAAGATAAGAAAAATGGTTGTAAACATTAAGGTAACTCGTGAAATCAGAAGAAGACCTAGACAGGGGTGGTTCCAGGAATATATTTCGAGGGGGGTTTCAAAAAATATTTATGTACGTTATATATATAAAGGGTAGTTAAATTTTAAAGGCCGATGTTGATTTTGAATTAAACACAAATTATTAAGGAAATTATTGTCATTTCTTTTTATTATGATAATATTGGTATGGTTCAATTATGCGTGGAACAAAATATCGGCTAAATGGCCGCCGCGACCTCGGCGGCACACCTCCATCCGATGGACCAAATTTTCGATGACGCCGAGGCATATGTGAGGTTCTATGCCGTTAATGTGCCGAATTATCTCATCCTTTAGCTTTGAATTGTTGCTGGCTTATCGACGTGCACCTTTTCTTTCAAATAACCCCAAAGAAAGAAGTCCAACGGTGTCAAATCACATGATTGGCGGCCAATCGGCATCGCCACCACGTGAAATAGCACGGCCATTGAATTTGTCGCGCAAAAGAGCCATTGTTTCGTTAGCTGTGTGGCAAGTGGCACCGTCCTGTTGAAACCACATATCGTCCACATCCATATCTTCCAATTCGGGCCATAAAAAGTTCGTTATCATCTCACGATAGCGAACACCATTCACAGTTACTGTCTGACCGGCCTCATTTTGGAAAAAATACGGCCCAATGATGCCGCCAGCCCATAAACCGCACCAAACAGTGACTCTTTGTGGGTGCATTGGTTTTTCGACTATCACTCTTGGATAATCATTCGCCCAAATGCGGCAATTCTGCTTATTGACGAATCCACTGAGGTGAAAATGTGCCTCATCACTGAAGATGATTTTCTTCGAAAATTTATCATCCACTGTTGCCATTTCTTGCCACCATTATGACCGTGTAAATGCAAGTCTTTATGCATAATGTTCATCAACGACGAGCGTGAGAGGTGCAATTGTTGGGCACGACGACGAGTTGAGGTGGACGGCTCTTCAGCCACACTATCGCGAACAGCAGCAATATTTTCTGTAGTACGAGCTGTACGAGCATGCACTGGTGTTTTCACATCTCCTACAGACCTGGTTTGTTCAAATTTTTGCACGATTTTTCCGATTGTACGCACATTTGGACGATTAAATTGACCGAAAAAATCACGAAGTGCTCGATATGCATTTTGATTTGAAAGCCCATTTACATAATAAGCCTGAATAACTTTAACGGTTCAAATTGAGTTAGTCTGAAATTGAGAAATGTCAAATGAAATGCAGAAAAAAACTTGACATTTATATTCAACATCGGCCCTAAAATTTAACCACCCTTTATATACACTCTAAACTATTTGTTAAATTTACTATCAATATGACCGTAAATTTTTGTTGAATTTTCTGTTGTTGCCTAAAATTATTATCTTTTGGTGTCATTTAATGAAAATAACCAGAAAATTTATTTGCAAAATTTAAATTTACACAAAAGGTTTAAATTACTACACAAAAAATTGTAATGATAAACTCAAAATGTGTAAAAATTTAAAATATGACAAAAATTGTGCAAAATTACACGCA
Source organism: Pherbina coryleti (assembly GCA_943735915.1). Taxonomy (NCBI): domain Eukaryota; kingdom Metazoa; phylum Arthropoda; class Insecta; order Diptera; family Sciomyzidae; genus Pherbina; species Pherbina coryleti. The sequence continues at coordinate 71,169,362 of OX030950.1, read as the reverse complement.
AATGTGTAATGGTGAACATGAAATGTGTAATGGTGAACATGAAATGTGTAATGGTGAACATGAAATGTGTAATTTCATTCACGGAAGAAGATTTGGTATCACTGAACTAAATCAACGTGATTTAAAATAACAAGTTCGAGGCAAAAAAAAAAAAACATCAATAGTATAAAAAAAAATCAATACAATTATTAGTAAGCTGGAAAGTTTAATTTAAAAGTTTTCTATTTCTATTTTTATTTTATTATTTTTTTATTTTCTTAAAAGTGATAACATTATTTCAATTATTTTTTTATAAATTAATTATAAAATTTTCTTAAATGAATTAAAACTTAAAGTGATAATAAGCTACCTGAGTTAACATATGTTTTCACATAACTACAATTTGAATTTAATACTACTGAATACAAAAATATATTATAAAACAAAAAAACATTCTATATCTTACTTATTACTTACTTTTATTTACGCAGGAGTAATGAAATAGAGCAATGGTACGAAGGAAGGGGCATATTTTTACACATTTTTTGTTGAAAAATAAACACGAAGAGTTTCAACTTTTACACACAAGTTGCGTAAATCGTTAAACATTTTCTGTGCAATATCCAACAAAAAATGTTTAAAAATGTGCATGTGTAAATTTAGACACTATTAGTCAGAAAAACGTTGTCGACGATTATCGTCGTAAAATTCAACAGAAATCGTTTAGAGTATACATTAGAGCGGGTTAATTTTTTTTTCAAAAAATCGTAGGCGTGGATAATGTTCTACGGAGCAAATTCAACTTTGCTCAAGAAACCGTTAGTCTAAAATCTATTTCGAGCCTCTGGTTTTTCAAAAGAAGGTTATAATTTGTTGTGTTTTGCTGCAATATGTGAAAAAATTATTCCACTTATTGGAAAAAACTTTGCTACGAAAAAAATAGCCATCCACATTTCACTCCATATTCACTCCATATGATTGTGTGGTGCTCAGGATTATTTTTTTGTGTTAAATACCACAAGCTGACGCTGGGGTGAATATAATTATAATAATAAAAGTTATTTCTCTGTTTATTTGACCCGAATACAAATCTAAAAGGCCAACATAAAACCAACATCAAAATAAATAAAAACTACAAAAACCGGAATTTTTCTCCATTACTGTATAAAAAGGAATTTTACGTCTACACTTCCGATACTATCGAAACTGTGGGTTTTTAAATTAAAACTGTGCGGTGTTTGGATATATTTTATCCAAAAATGCGGTGTTTTTGTGATTTCAGGTTAAGATTGTATGTGTGACTGTTTACAGCTACAGGCACTGTATCGCAAAAACAAACAAAAACTGGAGCAGAATTCAGTATTTTAGCAATACATGTAGAAACAGCTACAAACGTTTACAGCATAGGGGTATGAATATTTAAAGTAAATTAAAAAAAAAACAATGTTTTTCTTTTTGGTACTCTTAGCCCACATAATAAACATCAGTACATCACATTTAAATACAGGTTCTTTTAGAATTTGGGGGGGTTTGAACCCCAAAACCCCCCGCCCCCTGGATCCGCGCCTGGACCCAGATATTAAATATGTACGCCAAAGTTTGTTTCTCTTATTCCGAAGCGAACGTAGTAAATAAAAGGAACAGATGGTGTGAAACAGTTAAAGATTATGCCATAGAAAAGGCCAACAGCATTATCGATATCTTCATTAGCACTTTAAAAAATGTGAAGGAAGTCAATTCTACCAAGAAGTGATTCTAGTTTTTCAAAATCGGTTTTCTGAAAGTTAAACCTGTACAAGTGCTCGGAGTGTGTGTTTTTGTTAGTATTATTGTAGGAAAAGGTAATTGAAAGCGGTGGATGGTACTGGTCCAGTGTTGAGAGTAGATGGTTGCTAGCGGAAACTGCACAATTTTCAACCTCTGATGAAAATACAAGGTCTAGTTGTCTACCCATATAGTTAGTTACTCCACTTAACTGAAAGAGTCCACAGTCAGAGAGGCAACTAGTAAAGAGAATTTCTTTTTCAGATGTTGGATTTAAGGGGAAGAAATGACATTCATCATCTGATAAAACCCACTGAAGATTAGGAAGATTAAAGTCTCCCAAAAATATGACGGTATCAAATGGATCCATGAGATCTAAAAGAGAATCTATAGCATCTACTGCCAACTGATAACCTGTCGTTGGCTGAGACGGGCGAATATAGCAGCGTATAACATATAAATTACGTTTAGCGATACTAATTTTGGCACAAATGAATTTAAAGTCTGCAGTGTGTGAATTTCGAACTAACATTGAATCATGACGATTATGAATTGCCAAAAGAACACCGCGGCCAGAGGAATGATCATCTTTATCTAGTCCATCGTCTCGGAACACAACGAAATCGGACGCAAAAACTTCTTGATCCTTGAAATCTTGACAGAAATTAGTTTCAGTGAGGGCAAATATATCATATGGAAGTTTCAGAGAGTTCAGAAAGACTGATGAAATTTTTGTGCGTAGTCTTCTGACATTTTGGTAATAGAGAGACACAAATATTGGACTGCGATTAGTATGTTGGTTAGGAATAATATTGTTGCTGCTCTTTACGGGACTTTTGAAGAAAAGAGACATGTTTCGACCTTACATGAGCACTATAGGTGTTAAGATCTTCCTGAACTGGATGGCTCGTCAAGCCAAGTTGCTCGTGCAAATTAGTGAATAAATGGCGCAATACATCGACTTCAGTGGGTAAACCTTCTTTTTGTATCAAGACTTTAAGATTTGTCTTGGTCTTGCCTTCTAAACATGTTGAGACCGGTGCTTTATGCATATAAGCTAGATACAAACGCACATTATTATAGACACTATTTTCTCTATTTGCTCTCGGTGTCAGCACAAGAATTCAAAGTTAGTTTAACTCTTGGTGGTTGAAGGGGGTCTTAAAAAGATTTCGAGCTGCTTGGTTGGTTTAGGGTTACCAGATGGTATCCTAAAGGAGAACATGTCCTCCTTTTTCATTAAAAATTTCATGTCCTCCTTTTTGACCCTATGTCCTCCCTTTTTACATATTAAAAGTCTTTTGTATTTTTTTGCAATAGTTTCTTCTCTCCGTCGTTTATTTTTTCTTATTCTCATTACTTTTTTTGCCATTCCGTACACTCCCAATACGGACTATTTTTATAGCCCCACGTTTAAAAAACGTAAATGGGGGTATATTAATTTTGTCACTCCGTTTGTAACGCCCATAAGGAGGCGTGGTAGGTATAGAAAAGTATATATATTATTGATCAGCATCACCACCCGAGTTGATTTAGCCATGTCCGTCTGTCTGTCCGTCTGTCGTCACGATTACAGCCGTAATTTTCAAGCTATCATCACGAAATTCAATATTTAAGCTTTTATCTAAAAAACTAAGGTCAAGTTCGAAAATGAGCCAAATCGGATGAAAACCACGCCTACCTCCCATACAAAGTGCCTTTATCAAAACGGTAAAATCTCTTAGAATTCCACAAAAATTAATATATGGACTTGAAATTTTGCATATGAGCTCCGATATTTAAAGTGCACTCTAAGTATGAAATTCAACCAAATCGGATAAAAACCACGCCAACCTCCCATACAAAGTGACTTCATCAAAAAGGCAAAATCTCTTTAAATTCCAAAAAAAAATAATATATGGACTTGAAATTTTGCTTATTAACTTTGATATATAACATGCACTTTGTGTATAAAATTCAACCAAAGGCATTTTATAAAAAATGAAAGCGAATATTTTCTGTTAAAACTATGTAGGTATAACAAAAATGTTTTATACAAATAAACATTTTATTGACGGCTTAAGACTTTGAATATACTATGGTTCGGACGTGGGGGTATTTTAACTTCGGCCCAGTCGAAGATCATTTCTTACTAGTTTACCTTAAATTTACAACCATGTAGTGAACAATTTGGCAACAAAGCAAAAACTTTTCCGTTTCGTTTTTTTTTGTTTTATTTTCGGGTTCGTTATAAGCTAAAACGTTTTGATGTTAACAAATGTATGGTACTTGAATTGTTATGACTTAATTTTTTTTTCTTTTATCGTTTATTTTATGTTTGATTAGTTTTTATGTCTTGACATTTATTTAAGTAAGATTTTTCTGAATTCCTTTTGAATAAATTTTTTATTATGGAAATATATAGTGTTTCTCTATGGGTCCTCCTTTTTCATCTTCCCTAGAACAAATGTCCTCCTTTTTGTCATCCGTTGTCCTCCTAAGCCAAATTTTGATCTGGTAACCCTAGATTGGTTGGACGTTGATTTGTGACAGGAACAGGAGATGGGGGGTTTAAAGTGTGGGAATGGACAAATTTGGGGTAGTAATTGGCACTAGAATCGATGTTTTTCTTAGCAATTTTAGGTCTTGGTGGAGGGGTAGTGTTAGGAGGAAGATTAAAAGAGACTCGTTTACGTTTAGAACTTGTAGGTCTAAAGGAAAAGGACGAATGAGTTAAAGGCTGATTTAGAAGTGGAGAAAAGTTAGGGAAGATATTTGTCTTGCAAGTCCAGTTAGACTCTAGCAAAGAATTCTTAGGAGAGGTTCTAGAAGGTGGCTTTATATTATTAATAGGCTGGGCTATGACATTATAATTACTCTTAAAACTATTTTTATTATTAATGGGAATAATAGGCTTAACACTAGGTGCCTTAGCTTTCTTTTTTGGCTTGTCCGTCCATTCCGATATACGAATATTATCGCGGATAAGCATTCCATCACTAGAGTTAGGAAACATCCATGCATATACCTTGGGTACGCTTACTTTAAAACTGCTCGACTTGGCGTGTTTCGATGACATTTTATGGCAGTACCAAATCGTTAATTTGTAATTCTTTTGGAAGTAATTTTCTACCCATTTTGCTTTTGCAGTTGTTGGGAAACCTTTCGTGAACAATGCAGTGCCATCCTTTTGGTTTCTTTTCATCAGTTTTTGTATTCTGTTGTTCCATTCCGATGTGGTCCAAGAGGTCCCAAACTGTTTGATAATTTTTCGAGGTGTGGGAACGGGTGCTGTAGTTGTTAATGGTGTTGTGCAGGGTGGGGCAGGTTGCAATTCCGAATTATTTATTGTTGGACAAGGTAAAGGAAGTACTAAAGGGAGAATCATGGAAATTTCCATGATTTCATCGAAAAGGGAAGATGAATTTCGTTCCACAGCATTTTGCGTGATCATTCCATTGGGCGCAGAGCTAATGGCATCGGATATTTCCTGCAGTGACTCTCTAAACAAACAGAAATCATCACTGATTTCGTTTATTTTTTGGTACAAAACTTGTATTAATGGATCTGGCATCGTAGGTGTATGAATTGGTTGTTTAGAGGTTGATTGCATCAGGGCGTCGACGTCATTCCTTAGGCGCTCGATGTTTAGTGTTAAGTTTTTCACCGATTCTGTTGTATTGAATTTTTCAAAGTTTGTACACATTGATTTGTTCATAGCACTTATTGCCGTTTCAACACAGTTAAAGTCGTTTTGATGTTCGTTAGTGAAGTTTTCAATTTTTCGTATATTTTTTGAAATGAGTTCGAGCTTTCTAACACTTTCAATATTAGTGAGTTCGACAGCACTATTGAGAACTTCTATTGATTTTGACGCCTCTTCTAATTTTTTTTCTAGCTCAACTATTTTTTTTACGCAGTGTTTGTTTTCAGACCGCACTGAATTTGTCGAGTCACTGAGACATTTTATTGCGAGGAGGACATGCGTGAGTGATAGTTCTTTGCACTCATCGCAGTAGAACAAAAAATTGACAAGATAGTCCTCTCGATATGTTAGGCTTCTTTTTGATAAGCCTATACACGAAGTGTGGAATGATTTACCACAAAGCCCCTTGCATGTTATCTTGGGTGTCTTGCGGTCCTCTGCTGTGCAAAAAGATAAATCACAGATTTTTTCCATTTTGATTGAGTTTGTTATTTTTTATTTTTATTTTTTAAGTAATGTTATTTTTGGGTCACCAACTAATGTTATTTTTGGGTCACCAACAAAAAATTGCGTATAATTGCGGTTTTTATATTATTTTACTTTGCTTTATATATTGTTCAGAAATTGCAAAGTTAACACTTTCTCGGTTCACTTATATTGGGTATATTGATTATTTTATTAAAACTGTTCAATATGTTATTTTGGGTCACCAACAAAGTGTGCTGAATTGCAGTTTTTATATTATTTTACTTTTGGCATTAAATATTATTTAGGAATTGCAAAGTTCACACGATTCACTTATATGAAGTGGAGTTTAAAAGGTAGGAAGGGGAAAGCTAGTTGTAAACAAAATAATTTGCAACTGTCAATACTACCTTGTATTATTATACCATGTGCTGTAGGTTGCTTATTATAACCTCTCTGCTTCTCTTTCTACTTTTTACTGTTGTGATATGAAGCATCTTGCGTAAGCGTGTGTGTATTAAAGTCCCGGTTTCTCGCTCGCGTGCTCTCTCTCTCTCTCTCTCTCTCTCTTATTATTATTCATGGCATAATAATACAAGGTAGTATTGACAGTTGCTTGAGAAACCAGCATCTGTCAAAAAAAAAGTCAAGAAAGAGAGCGTTCAAACATTTGCTTACAAAATATTGCCTGAATTATTAATACTACATCGAAGATAACTTGTGAACTTTGTGTTATTAAGTGCAAACATAAAAAAAATGTTGAAAACGTTCAAATGCAGCAACCTCAGCAGCTGCAGATTCATATGGAAGAAATTAAAGAAGTTTTCAATTAAAATTAAAAGACCACGGCTGGAAAACGTTGAACACATATCACACATAATTTTTTCACAACTTTCATTATTATAATTGTTTATTTAACGTACATATTTTGTGGAATTTATTTATTTTTACATTCGTTTAATTTTTGTTGCACGTACAACTGTTTTTGACAGATGCTGGTTTCCTTGTTGCTGAGAAAATCAATACTTGTCAATGCTACCTGTATAATTGTAAAAAAAATAAATAAATAACTGGCCATTTCAGCCCTTGAAAGGAATTTGACCTAGCTTCTTATGATCAATTGTGTTGTGCGTGTTATTAAGTTTGTACACAATTGACCGAGAACCGGACCTACATGCTTAACGCCGACTCCGAACGGCGATGAACAGAATGTTCTCGTTCTCAAGAAGCTTTACATGGCATTTTGATTACTCTCTGAGGCTTGCCATTGTCTGCAGAGAGGTGGCGGCCGTACAGAAAAATTATTTTAATTCAAATACTTTTCTGTCGCTGCTGGGGTTCGAACCTGGGCTTCCAGGTTCGTTGACATAGCGGCCACGCACTTTAACCAACTACGCCACGGACGCCACCTGTATAATTGTATCATGATTATTATTATGATATGGAGCCACGGTTGCCACTTAAAAATTAAATATGCGACCAAAATTTAAAATTAAAGTGACCAAATGCAGTAAAAAGTGACCAAAACATTATAAATTTGAAAATGTAGTTCATGCTCACAAAATTATAATTTGCTATATTTTTTTAATTTATTCAGGTGCAGTTCATGCAGTGGCTTAGAAAGGGGGTATTTAGAAGATAAATCCCCTCTTCGATAGAATTTTTTGCACTGGTTCACAAAATAGTCTAAAGTGAAGATAGTAGAAGAAATGTATTGTGTGGGCTACGCCTTAAAATTATAAATTTCATGTTCTGGCAAAATTTGAAGACTCTCTGTTTAATATTTCCATACAATACAAATGGTTGGTTGATATTTCTGGCTTTATTGCTTGCATATTTGCATTCCTTGTGTTCTGTTTGCTAAAGGTGATGGACAAGGGTCTCAACCATTGCAAGCACTTGTCAGAATAAAGTTCGACAACTAGAAGAAGGACATATTGGTATTTTCTCAAGGTTTTTAGTCTAGACGCATCTTAGTGTTTTTTTTTCTATGCAGTTATCATAATTGTTTTCTCTGAAATGAAATTTTTAATATATTTACTAATTAAATAAATGTAAAAATGTCTGCTCCATTAGGGGTTTCTTATTGTTATATTTTGCTATAATTGGTGCCTGACTTTTATAAAAATTTTTATAATTTTATAACACTTACCAAGAACATTAGACGAAGGCCTATTAAAAACGGCATTCGATATGTGCATGAATCAAATGGCAGACATATTTTACGCGAACATTTTCTAAAATTTGAACTGGCAGTTTGGAACACAGGTTAAGTTTTTTACTTCTTTTTTTTGACACATCGTATACATACGTAACCTGGACGTTTCATTCGTGAACGGTCAAGGAAACGACGGAGTCAGCAGAGTCTGACAGAGTCTCTCTACTAAACAGGAAGATATACTAAAAGGATTAAATATACTAAAGGATTTTTATCCCTCTTTTAAGTTACAAAAATTGATTTAAAAAACTGTTAACTTTTACGGTAAATTTCTTGACGTTAGTACTTCTAAAGTTTTTAAAGGTTTGGAAATGTGGAAGTTATATCTGAATCATAGAAGATAATTTTCCAAACATATACGTGCCATTAAAAATTTTAGCTGCCAGTGTCCAAAAGCACGCCTGAGGGTAGCTTTTCGGCTTTGAAGAGGATAAAAATAATCCAAAGAAGATAAAAACAATTTATTTTTTTTATTAATTTATCTTTATTAACAAAATGTTTGTAAAACTTATATTTTACCAATGTAGGACCGATTAAATGGTTTGACAGCACTGGCGATTCATCGAGAAATAGTTAAATCGGCTGAAGAAATCCTTGAAAAAGCAAACAATCCAAGCCAGCGGGATTTTTCGCTTTAAAAACATTAACAATAAAAGTTCAACTTTTTTTCGATTTTTACAAATTTTTTCTTATGTATGTTTGTCACGAAAATAAATTTCATCCCCTTCCATTGCAAAAAGCTATTTACGCCACTGAGTTCATGCATTTAATTTTAGGGAACATCAAATTCTGTTTTCATTTCTTTATAAATTATGTTTCTTTATAAAAAATGACCAAATGGAGAAAAAAAATGACCATGCGACCAAGTGAAACAAAAATGACCAAATTTGGACACAAATGACCAAAGTGGCAACCGTGTATGGAGCATGTTGCTGATGCGTGTGTGTATTTACCAGAGATCTGCAACAAGTCAATTGAAAATCAAGTAACTTGAAAATAATCAAGCTTCGACTTGACTTGTAGAAACTTGATATGTTTCTACCCTACAAGCCTCGACTTGCTTCTGAAAAACGAATCATAAGTCAGACTTGATTCTATTTGTTTTCTACCCTACATTAATTGGTAGAAAAAACCAAGCCTTCTACTTTTCAAGTCTGTTTTCACGTCTATGCGACTGCGCTACCGCAGAAAGCCACTGACGAGCGTCGATTTATACTTTTCTATACAAAGCGACAAAATAAAAAATAAACAACAACAACAACAACAACAACAACAACAACAATAACAAACAAACATACTTTTTTTTTTTATTTTATTCAAAATTAATAGTCTATGCAACAATATTACTTACAGACTAAATGATATAAAAAGCATTATATACAGTGATTTTAAATTTAAAGATTAGAATTTAAGAAAGAACTCATTTGATTTTTTGAGACAGAAAAATCTAAATCATGATTAGAGTTTACGGAATTAAACAATACTAAAGCTCGATTGATTGGTGCATTGTTTGCATAATTAGAACGATGCATTTCCAAGTAAAAAGGATCAAAATTTCTTAATAACCTAGAAGGCGCATTGAAATTAATATTTTTTAACAGTGCTGGGCAATCCACCCAACCTTTGATAATATCAAAGACAAAAAGCAAGGACAAAACATTTCTTCTACTCTCCAAAGTTTTCAATCCTATTAAAAGACACCGGGTATTATATGAGGGAGGTAAACCAGAAGTATAAAAAGAGCGCAAGGCAAACCTCGTGAACGATTTCTGAATTCTTTCCAGCCGAATTTTATGCGACTCATAAAATGGATTCCAAATAATCGCTGCATATTCTAATCTAGATCGCACGAGTGAATTGAACAAAGCTTTCAAAGTATATGGATCTGAAAAGCAAGCACTATTTCTTCGGATGAAGGCTAGCATTGCATATGCTTTGGGAATAATATAATCAATATGAGGAATAAAAGTAAATTTGCGATCGAAAACTACACCTAAATCCTTGAATTGATCAACGGATGTCAATCGGGAGTGAGCAATATGATAGGCGGACGGACGGAAAATCAATCCAATGCTTTAAAGCAGTGTCGACAGCGTAGTACCCACGAGTGTGGAGCAACACTTTAGGCTTAACCAAAATAGACGAGACGAGACGTTAGCAACTTGACGAACGTTTGTACTCGTTACGGCTGTTTTGACATTTAACCCAAAATAAAACGCTATCGAACATAAGGTGGTGATCAGCTCTTTTGTGAAATTAAAATGTATCAAAAAAATTTTGCACTTAAAAAATCATTGATAGTGAGTGGAATTGCAGAAAATTTAATTAACTACTGAAATAGCAGAAATTTACATGAAAAATTGTTGTTTTGACGAGTGCAGACGTTTAAAGGTCGGTTCTTACGGAACAAAACGTCTCGTCGCAATGTTTCGTTCAGTTTCGATCAGTTACGTATGTGCATTTTGGGTTTTAACATTGGCTTCCATTTGTTCGAACTTACTCGTTATGTCTCGTTCTGTTTATTTTAGTTAAGCCTTTTGTCTTTTTGCGTATACACGAAAGAGTAAATGAGACAAAAGCTATTGTTGTGGTCGACACTTCTTTAAATTTAAACTGTTTTCTCAACTCGAGAAACGAAGTTTGCACTGACGACACGAAGTTAATTCCACGAACTTCGTAAACAGACTTGAAAATAAGCGATTTGTAGGCAAAATAATTGCTTTTTCCCTACATTTTAAGTTTCTACATTTCAAGTTTTCTACATTTGGCGACTTGATTTTTGCTGCCTATACTTGTTGCTTGCCTGCCTCGACTTGCAGGGAGTTGAAAAATTAAAGGAACTTGAAACAACAAATGAATCCATTCATGCAGATCTCTGGTATTTACCTCTCACAAAGTGTTGCTTCTTGTTCGTCGCTCGTGCTCTCTCTCTTATTACTACATCATGTGTATCTGCATGTACATTTGTATATATAAGGCATATGTGTATAGCATGATACAATTACAAGGTAGGCTCATTTTAAAATGACTGCTCAATTGTGAAATTTTGCAACAACAAAGCTGTAGAAGCCATAAACGTCAAACGACAAAAGCAACAACACAACAAAGAAAAACTAAAAGCTATCAGCTGATTTTGACAACTAGCGCACCCTGCTCTCCAATGTGAGCCTACCTTGTAATTGTATCATGGTGTATAGGAATGTAACTACTATATTAAACTTACATATCTCTTAAAGTAAAACTCATTTCATATTACTCTTCTTGTTTATGCTTAAAACATAGTGTATTCTAGTTATAACAAACTTATAAAATTCATTTTATTAGCTGAATTACAATACTGCGTTAGGTCGGTCGGCCTTTGACCGTACTTTGGTCTCCGTTGAAAAAACTTTACGATATAAGCTGTCAAAACGGACGACCTCAAACTTTGCAAAACTAAATGTTGCGTTGACAGATCGTGCGTCTATCATTTTGGTGATGCCAATAAAAGCAGCTATACAAAAAATTCCCACAAAACGTCCCTTTTTCCGAAATCATGCAATTATAATTTTAATCAATAAAAAATTAAAAGATATTGTCATAAAATCATTAAGAACCATAAAACCTACTTTAGAAAGCTAAGATATTTTTATTAAGTGTAATATAATCTGCGAAATAATGAAAAATGTCACATATTAACGTGAAAATTCGGACTATAAGCTTCAAAATAAATGAACGCTTTCCAATTTAATGATAAAATGTGAAATGAAATTTAAATTTAAAATGGAATTTCTTGAAACACATTTCAGTTTTTATGGCAAAATATTTTTCTTTGATTGATCGATATTTTTATATATATATATATATTTATGAATATTGTTTTTTTTTATAAAATGTGATTGCTTGATGTCATTATTTTTCTTGTTTTTGTCAAAATTACTGCTATTTATTATTATTATTACTGTTTATTTTTGCCGAGATTTTTGCAAATTTTGAGAGCAAAATGTAGGAAATTTCGTCAACGAAAGCAAGTTGGAAATACGTATGGAAATATTCATGTAAATTTGTGTATGGAAGTTTTTTTGTACGGTGCGTGTTTTGGGGCAATTTCAATCAATTTTTATCCACCTTGAACACCAGAGGGCGCATAAGTACAAATTTAAAGAAAATCGATGTATAGTGGTTTTCATGTACGCTGAGTGATTTGCTGCTATTTTTTTGACCCATATGGAACACCAGAGGGCGCTGTAGTACAATTCTTTATGCGATTAGAATGAAAATTGGTATATTGTGGTTTTGAGGTACGGCGAGTATTTTGGCGCTATCTTCTTTGATATAACTTGGACACCAGTTGGTGCTGTAGTACAAACTTTTTACAAAATCGCCTAAAACTACAATATGCCTATCATAGGCGTAGAAGGATATCACCAAGTGGTACTCCATTGTGAGTTTCAATGTTATGCGACTTTAATTTCCATGTATGGGCGGAGCCACACCCCCTTGACCAATGCCTGTCCAAATTTTTTAGTAGAAATGCATCACCAAATAGTAATTCTATTCTAAAATTCAACGTTTTGTGACTTACTTTCATAGCCTATTCGATATCAAAAATTGTAATTGTATGGGCGGAGCCACACCCCCTTGTACAATGCCCGTCTCGGTTTTCTAGTAGATGGGCACTACCAAGTGGCAACTCCATACCGAGTTTCATTATTATGCGGCATTTAACTCCAAAGCTATTTGATACCATAAGTTTGACTTATATGGGCGGTGCCATGCCCCCTTCTCCAATGCTCACTCAATTTTTCCAGTCAAAGGACAAGACTAAATAGTACATTCTTACCGAGTTTCATTGATGTGTGACTAATAGTTCGAAAGTTATACCCACAATTTGGGAAGCCGAAAAAGTGCCACACCCTTTTCCCAACGCCCATAAAATTTTGCCAGTGGAACGTCACATGTAAATCGAGGCCGAACACCTAATTCAAATGTTGTGCGACCTATAATTCCAAAGTTATTCAATATTGCAGATTCGAGCTGCCACGCCCCCTTGTACAGTGCTCGCTGAATCACTTGTAATTAGTGAGTACTTGGGTACAACTTTACAAAAACAAAGTGAACGGCATTTGCCAATCTACCTTACCACAACATTCCTTTGTGTGTTATATTATTCAAACAATGATATTAAGGGTATTCGTCCTCAACCAACCTCATTAAAATATCTAATTGACCAATATATAAGTTTGCCATTTTGCATGAATACCCTTATAATATTATTTATAATATACTAAAAAATGCATAAATTTTAATATGAAATACAATTGAATAATATTAATATCATGCTAAATTCATCAAAATCATTTTTATACTACTTAAGCAGCCTGTTAATTTAAAATATTTGATCAATTTAAAAAAAACTCGCATCAAAATATAAATTCCCACGATAATCCTATGAAAATCTGAGTTTTCCATCGGAATCCAAGAATACCCACATTTTAGCATTGCTCAACGAAAATGCAACCCAGCGTAAATATGGAATGTCAAAAGCACGACCTAGCTTGAGCATGTCGCTACTCATAGCGTTGATCGTACGTCACCCCCTCAAATTCATATTTACGGGATGAGGTCGACGCAATGCATGAGGTCATATTTTGTGTTGCTTCATAAGAAACCATTGTTTCTAGTCGAGCTGTCAAAGGCCGACCGACCTAACGCAGTATTGTAATTCAGCCATATATGCGTAAGTAGATGTAAGAAAAAAATAGAATTCAAATAATAGCAAATATAACTTATAAATTCATTTAATATGCATAAGTAAATATAAGTAAAAAAATATAGAATTGAAATAATAGCAAACATAAAAAAATCATTGTCTTAACTAAATTTTATAAATAAAACTAGCTTTTTCCCGGTGCGCTTTGCTGCACCTTATCTAGATAAGTACCGGAAAATGTTACACATATCGTACTCGAAACATAGGGGTCGTTCATAAATTACGTGACCGATTTTCCACTTTTTTTTTACCCCCCTCCGGTACTCTTCATAGTGCATTTCAAAAACACTCCCCTCCACCCCCACAAAGTAACGTGGTATATGAAATAAAAAAATTAATTGATTAAAAAATATTCGAAAATAGAAAAAATAACTGTCGAAAAGCAAACAAAGAAAAATGATGCCCTTACTACACTTGCCAATAGTTCACAGTCAATTAAGACGGTCAAACATGAAGATGTAAGGATGAAAATGGTTTGAAATGTTGGGTTGTATTAATTTCAATTTTTTCGAGTTTTTTTATTTTTGGTTACATTACTATATCAAAGACCCCTCCCCCCGTTCGTTACTTATCGTAGTACATTCTAAAACCTCTCTCTCTCTACTAAATTGGTAACATAATAAGTATATGAATGACCCCATAGTTACTGCGCAAATTTGAGCTCAATCGGCTCAGTATTTTTGGAGTCTATAACAGCGTTCTCTCTTGTAAATTTTTTGCATTTTTCATTTCCCAGTAGTTCTATGTTCTTTGTTTTTTACTTCCATAGCTTTTCTGTGTCATAAATTTGGCTTGTATGGGTGGAAACACACCCCCTTGTCCAATGCATGTCACCTTTTCTAGTAGAAGGACATCACCAAATGGTATCTTTATTCTGAGCTTCAATGTTCTGTGACTTTTACTTCTATAGCTATTCTGTATCGTAAATTTGGCTTATATGGGTAGAGCCACGCCCCGTTTTCGAATGCCCGTGCCAATTTTTCAGTAGAAAGACCTTCATTGTTATACGACATTTAGTTCCAAAGCAATTCGATATCATAAATTTGGACTGTGTGGCCAAATTCTCCCTTGTCTAATGTTCGCTCAAATATATAGTAACTGCCTCTTGGGCCCATGGCATCTACATGTAAAGTTTCACTATCAACACATGTACAACTCAGGAATAATAATGATTTCTAAAAAGTGGGCATATATATAGTTAGACCACGCCCATTTTAAGTATAGTTGCCGACAGTAACCATTCGGACTTATTTACCAAATTTAAGTTCGTCTTAAATAAAGCATTTTTATTGATTTGTAGGCGGTAAAAGGGGTATGGAAAAAAAGGGGCATGGAAAATTTTGACTATGCCTATATTTTTCGCGCAAATGCAAACTAAACTGAGACTTGCCAAATTATTCCAATATTCCATTTATTTCCAATTTCTCTTGCAAAATTTTTCCCCATATACACCATATGTGCGCACCTGTATTTGTTCACACCTGTATTGTTGTATAAGGTCACTAAAATGCCTATAATTCATGAACCAATACACATACAAAGACCGTTTATACATAAAAACCTTCGTATTGACGTCACCTTTCATGGGAAAGTCCAGAAACAAAATCGGTTCACGCATTACAGAGAACATCAATTTCATACACAATGCAACTTATTTTTATATATATAGATTTGGTTGTTACAAAGTGAACAAATAATTTGTTGCTTTTATTATTATTATTATTGTTTGAGTTAATTGTTTGGAATTCTGAAATTGTTCAAGCCTACCTTAACTTTTTTTACATGCAATAACAAATAGAGTTTAGCTACTACAGCGTTTTCGCACATTCTCAGCATTAATCCATTTAAAGCCACAACCCAAAAATCTTTGAAATATCAAAGATAATATATTAGTGACTCAAAATAAGTTAGTGTGAGAAAAATGTACTCACCAAAATATGGTTGGGCTCAAGGACAACACTAGATATCACGACTAACCATGCAAAAACCATGCAATTACACAATAGTTTTTAATCTACTCTTGAGTTGGCCTTTAGACAAGTTAACATCAAAAAAGCTACAATCGTTAACTAATTAACTAATACGGTTTAAAGGAGCAGTTAACATATAATTTGTTCTACTAAATGGTAAGTAAATAAAATTGTTAGCGTTTCTACTACTTCTACGATTAGAGTAAAAATTTGTAAGAGAAAGAAGTTCTGGAGTATCAAATACACCGGTTAAGAGTTGATGCAAATAGACCATATCTGCAGACTTACTTCGACCACTTAATGATTGCATTTTTAAAAGTTTTAAGGGATTCTCATAAGGAGGAAGGTTTAAAATGTCAAGTCCACTTAAGCCCCTTAGGGCAAACCGAACAAAGCATTTTTGGATTCTCTCTATTCGATCAACATGCACATTGTAACTCTTGGAGACCAAACTTGGCTTGCGTACTCCAAGTGAGGACGCACTATTGCATAATACAACGTTGTAGTCATAATCATGCTATAGATTTCTTTGGCCCAGCGTTTAATAAATCCAAGCATAGAAGATGCTTTTTTACAAATGTTATCAATATGAATGTTAAAGGATAGCTTGGAATCCATACATATTCCCAGATCTTTAACGATATCCACACGACATAAAGCAGTATCTTTTATCTTATAATCAAAAACTAAATTATAATTCCTTTTTCGCGAAAAGTTAAGCATTTATCTAGATTAAGAAACATATTATTTTTAGAACACCAAACTTCAAAAGATTTCAGATCGGACTGGAGTAGGGATGAATTGTCTTGAGAATTTATTTTTCTGTATGTTTTCATATCATCCGCATAAATAAGCTGATCAGACACAGTCTCCGACTAACACTCGCCGCGAGCAGTTCGTCTTCTCGAGTTCTATTTGTTTAGCCGCGCTTTTATTCTCCCGTTGAAAGTTAACGGTACTATTCTCATTTAGTAAAGCTATTCTTTTTTTTGTTTATTTTTACTCTGCTATCATTTTCTGTGAAAAGTCGATAAGAGTGGTGTGAAAATGCCCCCCTCAAATGGGCCCCCAATTTTGGGGGAAAAAGGTTTGCATTACTTGCTACCAGTCCCCAATCAAAAAAGAAACGATTTTATAACAAAAAACTTGATTCCTTTCCTGAACTTCTCCTTCCTGTACAACCTGACCCTAAGTTTGTTGTTGTTACCAGCGTCAATGAAACTAAGCCCCTCTCCAATTTCTCCTGTTTTGCAATCCATCGTTTATTAAAAGCGATAAGTAAAGACATAACAACTATATCGGAATTGCGTGATGGAAATCTGTTGCTTTTAGTTAAAAATCCTTTGCCCTATAAAGTGCACCCTTCATAGCTCCTTAAATTTAACGAAAGGTACAATCTATGCTCCCTACCTAAAAAACGCGTCAGAAGATGAAATTACAAGGGAACTAAGTCTGCAGGGCGTAGTAGCTACTTATAAATTTACCAAGGTCATTGATGGTAAGCTCAACCGAGTGGCGTAATTTTGCTGACGTTGGAATGCTATCATCTTCCCGAAAAAATCGATGTCTCATGGCACTCTGTGAAGGTCAAAGAGTTCATACTTACTCCGAAGCGATGCAATGTTTGCCAACTGCTTGGTCATACTTCTAAACGCAGCTCTAACCCTGCTGCTTGCGTTAACTGTAACCTTCTCCTCATACTCCTATCGAATGTACTAGAACATTCTGCGCCATCTGCTCTGAAAACCATGCTGCCTCCTCCAAAGAATGCAAGAAATTTCTACAACAAAAAGAAATTTTAAAAATTAAAACAAAGAAAAAATGCTCTATTGGTGAAGCTAAACAAATTTATAGGACTCTCAAAATACTTCATTACATATCCCCTCAACTTCTAAAACTGCTCTTTCCAACGTTTCTCCGACATTTTCTCTTCCTTTCTTTCCTCAAGAAATGCTGTGTTCACACGTCAGTCCAGTGATGTTAACATAATTTGTTGAAATTACTGTGTTGGGCACGAAAAATTACTGTTTTTGGTGCAAAATTACTGTGAATTGGAACAAAAATTACTGTGGAATTACTGTATAACTAAAATGAATAAAAAATCAATAAAAACGAAAATTTTTATATAATTGTGTTATTATATCGGCTGTTTTCATAAAAATTGTAAACCTTTTTCATTTCATTTCATTCGTATTTTTTATTTTAATCTTTGGATAACAATTCCTTATAGATCAAAAGAATATAAAAATAATATAAATATAAATTATCGTAAATTGAATTTATATTAAAAATAATTAACTTAAAGAATACTATTTAACAAGACTTCATTGCATTTTTAGAGATAGAAAAATCTAAGCTATTAAAGGCATTGATATTATTAAAATGAAGTAAGGCTCTATGAACAGGAGCATTAGCAGAATAATTTGTACGGCAAATTGGAATATAAAACAGATCATTACTTCTTAAATGCCTAGCAGGGACACCAAATTGATTTTTTCAAGAAGTTCAGGACAATCGACTGATCCAGAAACAATATCAAACACAAAAAGTAACGAGAGTAAATTCCTTCTACTTTCTAAGGATTTCAAATTAAATAAAATGCATCGCTCACTATAAGCAGGAAGAGGGACTTGAGGATTAAGAGTGCATACAGCAAATCTAGTGAACGTTTTCTGAATACGCTCAATGCGCTGTTTATGTGAGGAGTAGTAGGGATACCAAATGACAGATGCGTATTCTAACCGAGAATGATGTTGATTGACGACGGATAAATGCTAATAAAGCGTAAGCTTTAGGAATAATAATATCTAAATGTGGAAAAAAAGTAAATTTATTATCAAAGACAACACCAAGATCATTATAATTGTTAAAATGGGATAAAGAAGTATTATTTATGTAATATGCGGACGGAAATTTAATGTTATTCTTATAGAAGGACATAAAAGTGCATTTCTTTAAACTTAAAAAAAGACTATTTTTTAACAAAAGCTTAGAAATTGTTGAGAGTTTAGAGATCGGTCTATAGTTAGAGACATCATTTTTAGAACCGGATTTATATACAAGGGTTATAAACGATACCTTCCAGCAGCCCAAAAATAGCCCAGAACTTAGTGATTTATTGAAAATAATTTTTAGTGGAATAATCAAATTTTCGGCACATCTTTTTAAGAAAATAGCAGACAAACCATCACTATCAACATGATAAGAAACCTTAAGTGATTTTATACCTTTTAAAACATCATTTTCAGAAATTGTGAGAGAACCAAAGTTAATTCCCGAGTCTGATTTAGAACAATCAAATGAAGAATTATGATGTGGTTCGAAATTTGACTGAAAGAATTCAGCAAAAAGTTTAGCAGTGTGTGTCCCATCATTTAAACCTCTTATAAAGCCTTCATAAGAAAAAAAAAATGAAAAACATTATTCATAAACGTTCAATAGCGTTAAGAATATCTTTAAAATGCTTCATAAATGAGATAATTTTAAAAATGGTTGAATACTTAAATAAACTCCTTTGAATTGTATTATTGTTCTCATCTGAGCATAAATTTTGTCAAAAATATATAAAATTAATTCGAAATATATCAAAACCAAACAAACTGAATAGGTATTCCACCTGAAATCCTTGGCTCAAAGCTAAAAAAAAAAAAAAAAAAAAAAACAAACAAAAAGTCAAAAAATGTTTGTTTATTTTTAAAAATGGCTGAAACATGCTATAAACTCCTCATAAAGCATTGATAAAATTATTTACTCTCATTTGAATACAAAAATTGTCAAAAATAATTCAAAATATAACATTTGCAAACTACGTATGTAAAAAAAAAAATTAAAAATATATTACAAACAAATTTGACAAAACATTTCAAAAAATTTACTAAAAACACAATAAAATTACAATTTTTCCATGCAGAGGGTAGCTTCGAAAAACTTTTGATGTTAAAATATCAAAATGTTGACGAAATTGTGACAAATAAATATAAAGTCATTGAATTTATCTAATACACAAACCATTATTTACACTCATCCCACTTCAAATCGAAAGTGTTTCTATTTTAACTACAAAAGCCGCTACAACATGTTTATGAATAAGAAAATTTGAAAAGACTTTCTAACATTAAAAAGCTTTTTAGCTATTGAACGTTGTAAAGCAATTTTAAAATATTTTTATGAATACGGCTTATAATATACAAACATAACAAATATATTTCGATACTTAATACATTTAAAAAATTAAGAATTTTAGATATTATTCATCTTAATGACCGAACATAGATTTTCCTAAAAGTGCAAAATGGTTTCTTTGGAATTGTACGGTTGTTAGTACTAGCTATGTGTATACTATAATCGGCAAAGTTATCAAGGCATCGTTCCATTTTGCACTAAATTCCAGAGATGGTTATGAGAACAAGATAAAGTTATGAGAAGAACAGAGATGTTACAAATGTGATTTTAGCAAATTTTTTCTAAAAAAAACTTTATATTTTTGTCCGGCCATTGAAATTACTTGATATTTCAAAAAATTACTGTCGTACTGTATGAGCATTCAAATTACTGTAGAAAACAGTAATTACTGTGCCGTTAACATCAGTGCGTCAGTCAAATGATTGAAGCTCATCACGATTTTTTACTCTCTTTTACTCTCTCTGAAAATTTTGATTGCCGCCTGCTCACACACGATATTTTGATTGATGCTCTGACGACGCCATTTGTTACTTTTCTGCTACCTACTATTTTGTGGATTCGTATCGTGCTGTGTGCATAAGTTTATTTATCACTCATTGATTTTAAATTTTTTAGTAGAAAAGTTGTATTGCATTTAATTTTGTTCGCAAGGTTTTCAGATTACATCCTTTTCTCTTCAAAAAACTACATTTGTTACCAAAAAACTACTAATTAACTACTTTTCTTGACATAATTTCCTACTAAACAACAAACAATTAAAATAATGCAACCATTTGACTGATTGATTTGGGTCTAGAGCATGATACAGTTATACAGGTAGCATTGACAAGTATAGATTTTCTCAGCAACAAGGAAACCAGCATCTGTCAAAAACAGTTGTTCGTGCAAAAAAAATTAAACGAATGTAAAAATAAATAAATTCCGCAAAATATGTACGTTAAATAAACAATTATAATAATGAAAGTTGTGAAAAAATTATGTGTAATATGTGTTTAACGTTTTCCAGCCGTGGTGTTTTAATTTTAATTGAAAACTTATTTAATTTCGTCCATATGCATCTGCAGCTGCTGAGGTTGCTGCATTTGAACGTTTTCAACATTTTTTTTTATGTTTGCACTTAATAACACAAAGTTCACAAGTTATCTTCGTTGTAGTAATAATAATTCAGTATTGATTAAATAAAATAGGCAATATTTTGTAAGAAAATGTTTGGTTATTTGCAAGCGCTGAAACATAAACAATGTCGAAAACATAAGCAATAATTGAACGCTCTCTTTCTTGACTTTTTTTTTGACAGATGCTGGTTTCCCAAGCAACTGTCAATACTACCTTGTATTATTATACCATGGGTCTAGAGCTCAATCAACATTTTGACTGACGATATTTCAGAGTTCATTTTCACTCTAAGATAAAGTTAATTTTTTTTTACATAGGAAAGAAACAACAAATTTTGACTGATTCAATCATTTGACTGACGTGTGAACATAAGCAAAGTCATTCTTCTATAAACACAACCAACATTCTACCTTAAACAAGCCTTAATACCTCTCCCTTAGCACAGAAACAAAATATCAGCATATCACCTTAAACAGATTCCACACAATCTTCTCCTTCAGCCCACACTTGCGTTATAGACAACAGCTCTACTCCCACTCATTATGAAGATCAATCAAACTCTCTTGAAATTAAACTAAAGCTTACATTCATGATGTTATTAACAAGGTGGTAGTGAATTTTTCACCACACACTCAATTTTGCTGAATCTGTCAAAAAATTGAGACATAAAGAGAGGACCCGTTGGTATGTGTCAAATCATCATTTGTTTTGTTTGCTTGCTTGTGGTAGTTCTAGCTTATAAGTAATAAATTGCAATAATAAGTAGTTTTGTCGGATTTTCATCAAAATAATTGAAAAAAGAAGTGAAAAACTAGAGCCAAATATGGAAACAAACTGCAATATCCTGCAAGTATGGATGATCTGGCCATATACCTAGTTCCAGAATGGGAATAGCAGCAATAAGCTGAGCCTGTTAAAATCTTCCAGGAAATCTACGAAAGCTGTATTACAATCCGTACGAGGTGGTACATAATGCTTCAAGAATGCAGCTCTTTATCTTGAGCTGCCGGAGAAGTAGTTTAATCAATTTGAGGTTAAGTTTGATATTTGCTTAAGGTACAACGCGAGGCAGCGCAGTCCACGCAGGAGTTTGGAAAAGCGATGTGTTTTACTAATCTATACGGACAAGATGTGCCAGCTGTGTTTTACTAATCTATACGGACAAGATGTGCCAGCTTCGTGCAATCCGTCTGAAATATCACGCTGAAGTGGTATGTCCATGAGTGCTGAAAATGCCGATTACGTCGAGAATTTGGCTATCGAAATATTGGCATTCAGCTGGACACCAACTTTATTGAGATTTTTAAACTTATCCATGTTTTTTGCACGTTTATAATCAAATTAAACTTTCACAATAAGTTCAAATATCACAAACTTTGTTTTATTGTGCTTTTGATTAAAATATGCCATCAGCTGTTTTTGACAGATTGAGAGTTAATTTTTGTGAGAGAAATTAAAAATTCACTTACACCTTGTTAATTACACCATGCCTACATTGAACATTTTTTCATTTAACATAACAATTCTCTCTTCACCCGATCCCACCACTACTAACTCCACCACTCTTTAACCCCACCTTAACTAAAAAAGTCAGTTTTGTCGATGTGTGTTGACGAGACATAGTTTCTCTTTCACTATAAAATAAAAAAAAAAAACATCAAATTATAAAAAGCTTCCTTGTATCGATTTTGTTTAACTATAATTAAACGATAATGAAGCTTTTACAATGGAACATGAAAGGTTACATAAATAACTACCATGAGCTACGGTTACTCATCGAAGAACAAAATCCAGACATAATCTCTATCCAAGAAACCCATTTTTCTTTTAATGAAAATAATTTTATAACTCCCAAAAATTTTACTGGCTACTTTCACAATATTCCGGAAAATAAAACTTCGAAACAAGGTTTTGGTTTTTTAGTAAAAAATTCTATTCCCCACAAACTTCTTAGCTTGAATTCTACGCTTTTATTTTTTTTCCCTTGAAATTAATATCAATTTTTGTTTTACAATAATCAATGCATATATTCCCCCTCACCAAACCTTCACTTCTCACGATATATTTAATTATTTATCAGTTGTTAAAACTCCTTTCATTATTACAGGTGACTTCAATTCTTGGAGTCCTCTTTGGGGTTCAGAGTCAACCAACAGTCGTGGAAAGTTGGTTGAAGATGTAATATTAGCAGGAAATCTTGCTCTTTTAAACGATGGGTCGTCTACCCATTTTTCGACCCATAAGACTTTTACAAACGTTGATCTCACTTTTTGCTCAGGCCAGCGGCTACCTTTTGTGTTCTTGGAACATATTAGATAATCTACACGGTAGCGATCATTTTCCGATCATCACAGAATTGAAAACATCTTTCAATCCAGTTAATTTAAAACCTAAACAAAAATTTAAAACTAACTTGGCCAATTGGGACTTATTCCGTCAAAATTGCGATTTAAATTTAACTGATTTTATAATTTCTAATAATATAAACCGTAACGTAACTAAATTTACTAAAGCAATCCGTTCTGCGGCTAATGTATCTAAACCTCAAACCAAATAGTGTCTTGTTAAAACTACAATTCCCTAGTGGAACAATCATTTAAATAATTTACGCAAGTTTAAACAAACCTTGTGGCATAGATACAAACGCTGTCAAACGGACTTTAACCTAATAGAATACAAAAGAGCAAATGCTTTGTTCAGGAAAACGGTGAAAATAACTAAACGTGAAAGCTTCCAAAAGTTTACATCTAATATAACGCCTAAGACAAACCCTCAAAAAATTTGGTCTGATATTAAAAAATTAACTGGTAATATAAATATTGTTAACTATAAAATTATAAAACATGATAACTCAATTCTAACTTTACCATCTGAGGTCTCAGATTTTTACGCGAAAACTTGGTCTCATTATTCTGACGACTCTAATTTTTCCACTGAGTTCATTTCCAAGAAAACCTCCATTTTGAATAGTACATATAGAGCGAGCAATGTATCCGTTGCCGCAAAAAAATTGAAAGCTTTTTTACATTTTTCGAACTTGAAAAAGCATTGAATACAACTAAAGGAAAATCTTCAGTCTTAGACCGTATATCCTACCCCATGCTGAAAGAGCTGCCTAAAATTGGTAGGGTAAATTGGTTGAATTATATAACTATATTTTCTTACATGGTGTATGGCGTATGGCGGAAGTCATTCCAATCCCAAAACCAAATAAATCTAATTATGAGATAAGCGGTTACAGGCCTATATCTCTATTACCTTGCTTATCAAAATTATTAGAAAAGTTAGTTGCAACGAGACTAATCTGGTTTTTGTCCGCAAATAAATGAATTACCCATAATCAAGTCGCTTTCAAGCCTAAACAAGTTACAATTGATATTCTATTACATCTGCAACATTTTGTGTCCAGTGCCCCTTCAACTAAAAATCATGTTACCCTTATGGCAACTGATTTCGAAAGGGTATTCGATCGCATTGGAATGCATGTTGTTCTTGATCAACTCGCAACTTGGGGAATAGGTCAGAGGGTCTTTAACTTCATTAAAGCCTTTTTGACTTTTAGAAAGTTTCGGGTTAGAATAAGCACGGTTCTTTCTAAGCCATATTCGTTACACAACCGAGTCCCACAAGGGTCTCCTTTGTCTGTTGTCATTTTTATAATCGCATATAATCAACTCAGTATTATTTTTTCTAAATACAAAAATATTGAACATTCCTTATATGCGGATGACGCCATTATTTTTTCAAAAAATAAAAATATGTTAGAAATAAAAAACACTTTTAATATTATTTTAGAAGACATTCGCAACTGGGGTCATTACTCCGGTGCCAATCTCTGTATAGAAAAATGTAAATTATTACATATCTGTAAAAAAAGAAAATGTTCTAAATTTGTTTTAAGCTATGAAAATATAAGCATTGATTTCGTTAACAATATTAAAATTTTAGGAGTAATATTTGAAGAAAATTTTAGTTTTAAAAAACATTGTATCTTATTAAGAAAGAGTCTAGTTGCCAGACTAAATATTATAAAATATCTGTCCTCTAAACATAATTTCATTCATCCGAACACACTTGTTAACTTAAGTAGATCCTTAATTTTATCAAAACTTGAGTATGCTCTTCCATCGATGGTTGGTGTGCTACAACAAACATGCGTCTATTATTTGGTCCGTATCATGCCGCTGTGCGTTGAAGTGTTAATGCATTTCCTACGACCCCAACTAGAAATTTTCTCGATGAGGCTGGTTTACCATCTATACCAGAATACGTTAAAGCAACAACATTTAAGCTGATCCCGAAGCTTTTTTTCTTACAACCAACTCTAAACTACATAATGACGTTAAGAATATTTTGAAGCAAAAACGTAATTCCAAAATAAAATCTACCATCAGACGTTGCTTAGAATTCGCAAATAACCTACATATCGATCTAAAACCTAAAATTTGTAAACCATGCCTAGAACCAGGGATTGCCAAAGACTGATTTTTGAAGAGTGCAACAACAATTATAACAAAAAACCAACAACATCAACAAATCGTTAGATACGTAGTACAATAAGGACTAAGTAACATAAAAAAAACACAAACAAAAAACAGTCGGTGACGAAACCATACGCAAAATTACCAACAAGAAACCTTCAGCGTAGCAAGACGCGATCGCATGCGCTATTTATACCAACAACGACAAGAATAAACAACAACAAACACACGCTGTATGGTTGCGATGTAGCTACGCCTGTGAATGATTCGGCGAATTACAACAATCATAGAAATATTGAAGTTGTTGTAATAGAGTGGAAAGAGTGGAAAGAGTTAGGCGATGGCAATCGCTGCCTAGAACCACCTTGAAACTTGAGAGAGACTTCTTTCATTAACGATCTGATGGCTCTACTAAAAGAATCTACAAACTCGTCTGTTTACCGTCAAGTTTTTTCCGAACTATCGCAACGTTATAGTGACTGGGTCTTTATATATATAGATGGCTCAAAAACTACGGACTCTACAGCACTTGCGGTTGTACTAGGTGATGGTTCTTTAATTTTATCTAAATGCCTTGCACCATACTGTTCCATTTTCATTGCTGAAGCAACTGCTGTTATGCTTGCTGCAGAATATGCCCAAAAGAACAGAGGGAAATTTATTATCTGTTCCGACAGCAAATCAACCATCAAGGCAATTCAAAATTTTGGAAATTCAACTAACATTATTTCTAATATCCTAATATTTCTGCATCCGTCAACCTAATAAATTAAAATTAATGTGGGTTCCTAGTCACTCGGTTATATTGGGAAACGAACTTGCGGATTTGGCTGCCAATGATGCCATTCGAACTACATATCCAGTTTTAAACTCAACATCCACGCAAGACTGTGTAAAATGATATCGAAGGAGCTCAATATAAGTAAACGCACTGATTGGTCACAATATCATCATTGGTATACTCAATACAATCCTGAAGGCAATACTCCCAGGTATCCAGTCGACTGCTCGCGCTTAAAAATCACATTGTTTATGCGTTTGCGTATGGGACATACTAAAATAACGCATGAACATTTGCTTTGCGGTAATTTCCCCAACATCTGTCCTTTCTGCAGTAGAGATCTATCTTTACGACATTTTCTTGATGAGTGCTCAGCGTTGTGCAGTACGAGAGAAAACTTTTTTGGACACATAAAACCAAGCTCGTTATTAAAAGATGTTACACTAACAAATATTTTAAAAATTGATCAGTTCAGTAAGCTTTGTAATTTAATCAATATTTTATAATTTGCTTCACTACTATTTTCAGTCAAGTCGAAAGCCCTGGCTGCTATTACTCTTTCTGTAGGTTTAGTAATAATATTTATTATTGTAATTAATCATTTTAAATAAATAAATAAGCAGATGAGAGTTTTTAATGATATGGGTCACATCATTAATTGTTAAAATAAACAGAAGTGGACCAAGGTGACTTCCTTGAGGAACACCTGATAACGCAATAAACTCAGCAGACAAAACCCCTCGCAATCGTATTTGATAAGATCGGTCTGTCAAATACGATTTAATCCAGTTTACAAAATATTGTGGAAATCCAATGGACTTAAGATTAAATAGAATTAAATTGTGTGGTAACTTATCAAATGCCTTGCTAAAATCAGTGTAGATGCAGTCGACCTGGCAACCAGATTCAATGGTGTTTAAGCAAAATGTTCTAAAATCGCAAGTACCATAACCATGCTCAAGTTGTTATGACTTCACGGCAGTGAATTTTTACGCGATCATACACAATTGACTCAAAAAGTTTTGGAATCGATGACAGTTTAGCAATGGGTCTGTAATTAATAACGTCATTCCTGTAACCTTTTTTATAAATAGGACTAATAAATGATTTTTTCCAAAACAGTGGAAATAACTTTCGTTTATAGATTTGTAATAGTGGAAAATAACTTTCGCTTATAGATTTATTAAATTGATACAAAATTGAATCGCATTGAGTTAACACTGCGACAGGAATTCCATCAGGTCCAGCGCCAAAATCTTCATCGGTCGAACCAATATATTTTAAAATACCCTCTGGGGTAAAGGATAAAGAGTCCAAAGAAACTCTAGGTGTAGAATTCATATATTCAAAATACTCCATATCTGGATGAAAAGAATCTGAACAAAATGATACTTAAAAAGATTGGCAAATAGGCCACTTATTATGACAGGATGGTCTGTAAATCCATTTTGGGTCTTTAAATATGAAGGAAATCCGTCAGATTTCTTCTTAGTATTAATGAATCCCCAGAATCTCTTTGAATCAGACAATATTCTCAGCTTAATATTATTTAAATACTCGTGATATAAAGTAGCTGACTGATTTTCAAATTCCAGACGCAAACGCTTGTAGGTTTCCAGGTCAATTGAGTCCAAGCTAAAGAAATATTTCTTCCAGGCCCTGTTCCTATAATTGCGAAGCATTTTTAATTCCCTTGTGTACCAGGAGTATGCTGAGTTTTTCGCTAATTTTAGACTATACGGAACAGACTGAGCAATCATAGCAGAGAGCTCCAAATAAAAAAAATTAATGGATTCATCAAGGTTATGTCCATTAATGTATTTCAAAATATAATTCGGATTACAATCGAGTAAATGATTCAGCTTCAAAAAGGCAGCCTTTTTAAAATTGAATTCATAAACCTTGTCTATTGAACTCGAATTAGCTATGCTCGCTCTGTCCGATATATACCAAATGCTCAATGGTGGATGGTATTCATCAGCAATGGCATTGATACTGTCTGTAGTTTAGACCAGGTCAAGAAGTCTTTCAAGGCTATTATAAATACAACTAACTTTTTGTTAGTCAGAACATATATTGTCAACAAATATATGTTCTTAGCGGATCTTCGAATTTGATGCACAAAAATATGTTTCATCGTCGGAAGAATGCCATTTTCAGTCAGGCAGATTGAAGTCGCCCAACAGTAAAATATCGTCATTAACGTCAAGTAGATTTATTATATATTCTATGCAATCCGCAAGGCTTGCATAGACTTCTGCACTGGTCTTTGGGGGAACATATGCATTAATAACATATACATCGGAATTACAATGTATAACCTTAACGCATATATGTTCGATATTAGAAGCGCAGGGAATATCAATTAAGGAACTGACAAACGAATTCCTTACAGCTAAAAGGACACCACCACCAACAGCAGAAATATTATCAGTGTGTCTGTCCCTTCTAAAAACTTAGAAACTATTTTCAAACAATTCCAAGTCAAAAATTTTTCCGTTCAGCCATGTTTCTGTTAACGCGATAATATCCTCAGAGAAATTCTGAGACGCCAAAAATATGTAGCGTGTTTTAGAACGTAATCCCCTTACATTTTGATAGTCAAGGGATAATTTATTTAGTTTTTTTGGGTCTGATGAGCGATTTTATTCGTCCTTCTAGACTTATTTTTAGGCGTAAACTCAGAAATGAAGATATTATCGGCCCACATTTTAGAGTTAAGAACAGATGCAAACTCTTCAGCTGCAACCGTTAGAATAAATGAGGCATGGGAAGGCTTGTTACCAATTTTTTTGCATGAACAGAATGCATTTTGAGTAAATAATATATTTTGTTTGACAAACGTCAATACATTTTCAGTTGTTGTGTCGGGCTGAAGACGTGAAATGAATAAAAGTTTTCGCCTCGACACTGCCCTTAAATTAATTATTGGGTTATTGGGCTCGGTTGAAATCACATTTGGACTATTGGCCAATGGAGGAGTATAAGAAGGAGGTGAAGAAATAATTGTATTATTGTTTTTTGAAGGCATAGCTGAGGGCTGCTTAGCCTGAGGAGGGTTTGAGGACGTCATGTGACGCTTATTATTTTTATTTTTATTCTTCCTCTTCTTTTTAGAAATATTCTGGTCTTCTTCAGACTGAATGTTTGTTTGCGTCCCGGAAGAGATTGTCTGAGACAAAGAAGGCGAGATGTTTTCCGGTGAAGAACATTCATCGTAGACGCCGATACTGGGCGCAGCACTAACTTTGCTAAAAAAAAGTTACAATTTCCCTAAAATTGTTATTGAGCAAGTTAAGACTTTCACCAAAAAGCTTAATTTTAGAATAAAGCTCATCTGGGAGCACAGTACCAACGAAGGCCTGATCGTACAGACATTAAATCGTCTAAACACGATTTGGAAATACCCGCACATCTCGAATGAAACATTCGCTCACATGGGCCAAAACAACTGAACATTGGGTTCAGAATATTTTGGCTTTTGCATTGCTCGTTTAGGGAACAAGCAGCAATATTTTCAACAGAAAAATAATACATGTTACAAATTCAGCAGAACGTGCCTAAAGGGATAAAATTCTGTAACTATATATGCAGTGAGCGCACAGTTAAAAAACAAATACAACACTCACTACGCTTGAAAATGGCAAAACACAGCACAAAGAAGAATACAATTGAAATAAAAAAAAACACAGCAAGCAAGCAGGCATGCAGACGAAACACAAAAAAACAAGAATGCTGTTTATATAAACAAATTAAATTAAAAACATTAAATAAATATTAAGACGCGTAACTATTTAATGTAAATTATATCACTACATTGCATTATTTATCTATGAAGCACTCACGAAATATTACGAATAATAACACTGCACACAAAAAAGTAAACGCAAATCGTTGAAATAAACACAAAAAACTTCTAACACTGACTAATAGACGAGATCAACTCTAAAACTTCATAATTATAATTGCTACAAACCAACCAAACTACCAAGTAATATTAATACAATAAATCAAATTAAAAATATATCAAGTTTGTATTCCGAAAAACATAGTGGCAAGGTTTGTATGAGAGTCTGTTTTGCGAAAATTATGATGCGCTCTGTGGTACTCTCTTATTCGCTTCTTCTCTCAATTTTTCTCTCTTTCACCCGAGTCATGGCAACCTCCTATCAAGCACACTTAGCACGCAGTCAGCAAACTCTGTTGCATATTGTGTGTAATATGCTCCTTGTGCCCAACTCTAATCTAGGCTATATAATTTTCAATACAAAAACCAAACCAGAACTATAACAACCCGGAAGTATTCAGCGACAAGCAAGAATCTTAATTATGAAAACTTCAGGAACAGAGTACGATGTTGTTGCTGTCTTTTTGCTATTTTAGCTGTTTGGAATAAGTCAGAAGCTTCACTGTGTGATATAGATAAAATTCATGGTATAATAATACAAGGTAGCATTGACAACTGCTTATTTTCTCTTCTACAAGAAAACATCTCCTGTCAAAAACAGCTTTTTGTGTAAATGCATCTGCAGCTGCTGTGGTTGTGGTTTTTTTTCACTTCAACGTTTTCAACATTGCTTGTGTTTTCAATGGCGGATTGTGAGCGCTCTTTTTTTGAGTATATTTTTTGACATTAGATGTTTCCCCAAGCAACTGTCAATGCTACCTTGTGTTATTATACCATGGATAAAATTTAAATACGGAAAAAAGAGTTGGCTGTGTCGTGGACACACCCGTAGATTTTGACGTGACGGTATTTCTTGTTGTTGTTGTTGGTGTTGTTTTTGTTGTTGTTGATGTTGTTGTTGGTATTGTTGTTGGTATTGTTGTTATTGTTGTTGTTGTTGTTGTTGTTGTTGTTGTTGTTGTTGTTGTTGTTGTTGTTGTTGTTGTTGTTGTTGTTGTTGTTGTTGTTGTTGGTATTGATATTGATATTGATGTTAAGGGAAGGGTTCCCTCATTTTGGACTAAAAAATCGATGTTTTTTTTTTTTGCAAAAAATGAAAGCCACATATGTGTAGAATATGTGTGTAAATGGATTTTTCGATCCGACGAATATTTTTCGAATGGCAACGTCTTGAAGACACCTATCTCACGCGCGCTACGTCCAAACTAAACTTTTAAAAAAACTTCAAACGCGCTTATCTCGAAACCACGTTTTCCGATCTAACTAAAACTCTCAGGCCTGATCTATTGATCCGATTCTCTTTATCTAAGAACTGTTTGAAAGTGCATGCTTTTTTGTGCGCCCTGAACTAACATCATGTATAAAAATTATTTATTTATATTTTTTTAACGTTGTTGAAATGGACAAAAAACAAGCAAAATTTGAACTTTTAGTTCTAATGTTCATTATTCAATGAATTTTACATGAATAATAACAATTTTAGTTCCAGTCATAGAAAATATCATTATCTTTAAGTAATAACAATAATTTTTGATTTCAGTCCACCACAAGAAGCGGCAGAATTTTAGTTAGGACACCATGTTTCGCGCGCAGGGCCCTACGGAAATGTGCATCTTGTAGCCGCCATTTTGAATTTTTTTAACTTTTTCACTTTTTAAATTTTCTGATAATATATTTTTTTTGTCCATAATGAGGGAACCCTTCCCTTAATATTGATGATTATGTTGATGTTGATGTTGATGTTGATGTTGATGTTGATGTTGATGTTGGTGTTGGTGTTGTTGCTTTTGCTTTTGTTTTTTTTTGTTGATGTTGATGTTGATGTTGATGTTGGTGTTGGTGTTGTTGCTTTTGCTTTTGTTTTTTTTTGTTGATGTTGATGTTGATGTTCTTGCTGTTGTTGTTGCTGTTGTTGTGTTTGTTGTTTTGTTGGTGTTGTGTTGGTGTTGGTGTTGTTGCTTTTGCTTTTGTTTTTTTTTTTATTTCCTTCATTGGTTCATTAACTTTGTTCAAGCTGCATGCAGTTAATCCAGCACAAGTGATGCACAAGCGTCACATTAGGCGGTTCCCTGAGGGACCTCATGACGCCATCAATTTTTTTTTTGTTATTTTTATCATGTGCCCGAAGTCCTCATCTTCATTTTCGTTCCTTAAAATTTACCGTTACGCTAGTAGTCACAGAGTTAAAATTCTATGCAACGTTTTTTCATGGTTGTAGTATTTTTACTACATTTTGTGGTTGCCACCCTGAAATCATGATGACAAGCTTTTTTTTGTAATTTAGTTGTAAGACGTAATAACACATATATGCTTTCATAAAAGACAATTTACCGCAGCACGTCTCCCGAGTGAGTAAAAATTCCATGCAACGATATTACATTTCTGTTACATATGCTGCTATATTCCCGATCTGGTGACGTCGGAATTTTTTTCTTTATTGTCGTAAGGCCAAGTATAAATCTTTTATTTTCCTTTTTGAAAATTTATCGTAGCTTATATACTCAGGGAGTAAAAATTCAATGCAACGCTGCTGCATGAATGTTGCATTTTCGATCTTTGAGCGGCTCTCTCTGTATCCTCATGACGTCAGAAATTTTTCGTCTAATTTTGTTGTGAGGACTTAGAATAGGTCTTTATTGGAGTATCATATTTTTAATCCTGGCGCTAATACTCAGCGAGTAATAATTCCATGTAACAAATTTGCAGTTGCGTAGCTTAAGCAGCTCCCACCGCGTCCCGATGACGTTTTGAATTTTTATTTTGTTTTTATAATGAAGTCAACGAACCAACCTTTACGGTCGTACCATTTTAGTCATAGCTTATATACTCAGCGAGTAGCAATTCAATGCAACGCCGATGAATTTTGAAAAAATGCATTTTTCAACTTTTTTGGAAACCTGCGCGGTAAGCGGTAAAACGTAACTTCGTCACGTCAAAAACGAGTTGTAAGAAAAATTTTTGATTTATTCACGTAAATATTTAAATAAAATTTATACACAGGCGTGGATAATGTTAATATGCGTTATTTCCATTTGTGCAGTTGATTAGATAATTGTTTAGAGTTCCTTAATTGTGAAATGCACAAATGCTTAACACTTAAACTTAATATAAATTTAAATTTTTTTTATATAAAAAGAACCCAATTTTCAATAAATTTTTTATCCACTTATATAGCAAACAAGCTTTCGAAGGACTTTTACAACTTTTAACTCTTAATTTGTCGGAAAACGGGTTAAGCAATATTCCAAATGATGCATTTATAGGACTTCCATCACTACGAAATTTGGATTTATCCCACAACTTGCTCACAAAACTAGACAACAAAACTAACGGAGTGCTAGATGACCTGCTCAGTTTAGAAAATGTAAGTTAATTTATTCTATTCGCAAGTTCCAATATCTGAAAAATATTCATATTCAAAATTTATTTTAGTTGAACTTGAGTTATAATAAAATCAGCTTCGTTACAAAAAAATCATTTCCATCGAACCAATACATTCCTTACAAACTAAGATTTCTCGATCTAAGCCACAATCAGATGCCTGTTCTGACGTATGACATCACGTTTGGAACGAAAAAATTATGGAAATTGAATCTGTCCAACAACCACATCAATGACATAAGAAGAGGTAAGTAACGACATGAGTTATTAATTTAGAAACTGCTTAACTCTAAAATCTTAGGCGTCTTGGCGAACTTCAGTTCCTTAGAATACCTCGATTTGTCCGACAATGAGCTTTCAAATTTAATATCTGAGGAGCACATTTTTGACATTCCCACCACTCTCAAGGAAATACATCTTAACAATAATAAAATATACCGCATCCCATTTGATACGTTTCTCAAGGAACCAAAGATGGAAGTTATCGATCTGCGCAACAACAGCTTAGATAAATTTCCCTTGTCATTATTATGGAACATTCAAAACGGTACGAATGTCTCATTTTCTGGTAATCCATTGAATTGCAACTGCGCAACGAGGCCACTCAAACACTACATGTTAACGAATATAAGTTTGGAAGAAAACCTTCTAGATATAACTTGTGCTCTTCCAATCCATTTAGCTTCCCAGAAACTATTAAATGTCAAGGATGAACAGTTGCAATGTACAACTGATGACATCAAATTGTACGCAGGAGATATGTATGATGTTCTGCCGGATATACGTTTTAGAGATATTACTTTGTAAGTTTGAAATAATTTCCCACTGCAAAAAACAAATATAATCTTTATAATGAACTTACATTTTTATTTTTAGAAAAAATAATAACTTGCAAGCAAGTTGGTTTGTGCCATCACCTAAAGACATTGCAGATTTCATCATCTATGTGCGTACTCTAGAGAATGTGATATTGTTTCAGAACGATTATTTGTACAATACAAGAAATGCTATCATTTCTATTGACTCCTTTGCAAATAAGAGTTCGAACTTGGATAACACTGAAATTTGCATTATATCGCGAGACAGTGGAGGCAATGTTGGCCGTTGGTTTAATGATCAATGTAGAAAGGTTCCACATGCAGTCCACCATAAAAACTGGTTCTCATCAGGAAGTTCGACCACACAGTTACTTGTTTGGTGTAACTGGCTATATATCTTGTTTTTAATCGTGTAGTATTAGATTAAAATCGAAGTGCTGTGAAATATATTCCAATGCTGTTATGTATTTAAGTCTGTATATATGTGTTTGTTAACATTGTTTTTTTATGATCGAATTTTTCACTTAATAAATTTATTTAAAACTAGTAATAAATGATCTTCCACTGAGCCGAAGTTGAAATACCCCCACGGCCAAGCCAAAGCATATTCAAAGTCTTAAGCAATCAATAAAATGTTTATTTGTAAAAACTTTTTGGTAATACTATTAACAGAAAATATATTCGCTTTTGTTTTTTGATAAAGACACTTTGTATGGGAGGTGGGCGTGGTTTTCACTCAATTTGGTTGAATTTTATACACATGGTACACGTTATATATCAAAGTTCATATGCAAATTTTCAAGTCCATATATTAATTTTTGTGGATTTTAGAGAGATTTTACCTTTTTGATAAAGTCACTTTGTATGGGAGGTAGGCGTGGTTTTCATTCGATTTGGTTGAATTTCATACTTAGAGTGTATTTTAAATATCAAAACTCATATGCAAAATTGCAAGTCCATATATTCATTTTTGTAGAATTTTAAGAGATTAAACCGTTTTGATAAAGTCACTTTGTATCGGAGGTAGGCGTGATTTTTATCCGATTTGGCTCATTTTCGAACTTGACCTTTATTTTTTAGATAAATGCTTAAAGAAGTTCATGATGATAGCTTTAAAATTACGGCTAAATCAACTCGGGTGGTGATGCTGATCAAAAATATATATACTTTTCAATACCTACCACGCCTCCTTATAGGTGTTACAAACGGAGTGACGAAGTGAAGTAAATTTACATTGTCTTTATTTTTTATAGCAGCATTGCATCTGTTCTTCATTGAGTCAACAAGACATTGACATCTTTCCAAGAAAATATTTTACCAGGCTCTTTGTGATGCTTCCCACAAGTCTTTATTATTTTTGGGTTTTTTAATCCAAACTGCTTTTTTGAGATATGTCCACAAGTTTACGATAGGATTGAGGTCAAGCGACTGCGCCGGCCACTCCATAACCTCAATCTTATTATCACGAAGCTTTACTTGTGTGTTTTGGGTCGCTGTCTTGTTACATGACCCATTTCAACGACATTTCGTATTCAACATAAGGCAGCATACTATTTTGTAATATATTAACATACAAATGTTGGTCAATAATTTTTTTCACAGTCTAAAAAAAGTTTTCAAGCAACCACGTTTGCTTTTCTTGTCATCGGAAATTAAAAAATTATTTTTCATTGGAAAATTTTATACAAATTAAAAAAATTTTTTTCTTTTTTTTCTTTTTTTTCCCCTTTTTAAAAGATTTGATTGTTGGTTTATAATTTTATATACGTTTAGTGCATTGAAAGTGCATCATAAGAAGTGAGTTTAGTGATAACTTGAATAAAAACAATAAAAAAACGATAAGGCTATATACAACCTAGTGGGAAACATAAAAAATAAACAAATTTGAGTGCTGTTTAACAGAGCTGCTGAGTAAGGACCACATAAAAATGAAGGATTCCCCTGACCTTCCATCCCTTTAGTGGGACAAGACAAAACTGTCGAACATTCAAAATGCAGGTCCACACTACCTTATAATGTCCAGAACAAATAGTTCGGATAATCTCTCGAATGTTTCTCCATTCTTAATCAAAAAAGCAATTGACTACACATGCGGTTTTGAGGTCGAAAAGTGTAAAAAAACTAGAAATGGTCAAATTTTAATAAAAACAAAAAATAATTTACAAGCTAACAAACTAACTACGTTAATAGCGCTATCTAATACTATTTCTGAGCACAAAATATTAAATTATTCCAAAGGTGTTATATATTCAGCCTTATTCCAGGATCCGTCGTAGCTGTGATTTTCTTTCGGATTCGTAAAGTTGTATTCTACGATCCGAATCGTTACGTCGTATTCGAAATTCGTAACATTGTTATTCCACGTTCCGAACGCATCAACATTTGACAGTTGTTTTTGCGGATTTCTTACGACAGGTTTCTATTGTCGGAATTAATTTTGAACAAGAATTTTAAAGTATAATTGTTGCAGAGTTCGTGTGTGAATTGTGTGTTTTCTTTGGAAATAAGCTGCATTTAGGAAA
The DNA here is from genome assembly GCA_943735915.1 of Pherbina coryleti. Classification (NCBI taxonomy): domain Eukaryota; kingdom Metazoa; phylum Arthropoda; class Insecta; order Diptera; family Sciomyzidae; genus Pherbina; species Pherbina coryleti. Next base: position 71,132,341 of record OX030950.1, on the reverse strand, counting down.
AAATGGAAGTATTTTCATTTAAATCACCAAAAAAAATTTATTGTCTATTTTTATAGGTCAAAAACAACAAACAGAAACCAATACATGCGTTTGGTCAGCTTAATGACTAAAAGGCCAGATTTGGCGCAGGGATTTAGCAAGGACTTTCCAACTCCATGTTGGTAGCCACCTTCTGCTAAAAATCTCAATAATGCCATTAACTGCGATATAGGTGTTAATGCTGATTAGTTACGACTGGCAGGAAGCTCGTCTTCCAAAATGTTTAAAACAAGCCTGAATGCGGGTTTATTTAAGCGGAAATTTTTTTTAAACCTACGGATTTAAGAAGAGTAAAATTAAAAATGTACATTAATTTTTTTTTGTTTTTTGTTCAAAACCGAAACCCATTTCACTTAATAAATTTTGTGAAAATTAACCAAAACATGACGCAATCAATTGATCTAAGCCGCAAATGTTTTACAACGTTTCTTATTTAGACGTTAGAAAAAGTTAATTACACCATGTCAACACAATCACACACTTCTGTCGAAAAATGTCGAAAGTGTATTAAATGCGTTTTGAAAATAATTTTTTTTCACTTCTGTAATCACTTCTTTTACAGTTCTTCTTCTTTTGAAGTAATTCTTTTAAAACACAATTTATGTGACACTTTTTAAACACTTAATTTATCACTTCTTTTAAAGTTTCTTGTCTTCTGTCAAAAACAGCAGTGTTCGAATTTTCGAAATTAAATTTCAATGAGGCAACGCTCCGCATCGTTTTGTTCGGATCCTAGAATAGCAAATTTTTCGTATTCGCAGCGTAGTCTTACGTTCGTAGATTTATTACGACGGATCCTGGAATAGGGCTGATTGTAACGATCTAAGAGGTATTCCAGAAGAAACCATTCTTTTTGAACTTAAAAATCAAAATGTTAGTGAAATAAAAAAAATACTTAAAAAGACAAATGACAACCTTGTTGAAACAGGTCTTGTTATAATAACATTTGCGTCATCAGTTTTACCATTTCAAGTTAAAATCGGTTATGAAAATGTTAATATTTGTCCATATATTCCTCAACCCCTACGTTGTAATAGATGTTTTCGATACGGTCATACATCAAAATTTTGCAAGAACACTAAAATTTGCTACAAATGTGCAAACAAATGATGATGCTAATGAAAAATGCAGTAATAACGACAATTGTATTAATTGCAATACTTACAATATTCAACCCAACAACCATCCCGCCACCGATAAAAAGTGTCCCATATTTGTAAAATAGCAAGAACTGCAAGCAATTAAAACGACACGCAAAGTTGATCATAGAACAGCAACAGTCACATATACAGTGAGTCACAGTGAAAATCATACACTTCAATATTTTTGTTATATTGGACAAAATAAACAAAACAGTTGAAGTTAATTTTTTTTTATTTTTTTATTAATCTATATAGTTAATAAACTTAAATGATATTAACAGAAAAAATATAACATTTCAATTACAGTTAGAAGAATTAAGGAAACAGAAAGAATTCATATTTAAGGCTCACAGTGAAAATCATACACCTTGATCAAATTTGAAAAATTCAATCGTAGTAGGCGCCGTTAAATAATTCTTTGAATTGGATTATTTCTTATTAATTTTATAGAATTTCGTTAGGTCAGTTTCGTGCAGGATTTTTAAGTTATGACAGTTTCGTGACGGAGTAAGTTTGCAAAATGAGTTCGAAAAAACAAACTATTATAGAAGAAAGAAAAATTGTAATTTCTCTTTATGAATCCGGGAAAAGCTACCGACATATTGCTAAAGTTTTGAATAGAAGTTCCGCAACTTTTTAATGTATTAAATATAAAACGCTTTAAAAATGAGGGAAGAGTCAAAAATAAAACAAATGCGAGTAATTAAAAAATTTTTAATGATGCCGATGAACGCTGGATACTACGACAAATAAGAGATGACCCGAAATTGAGTGCCCCAAAATTGGCGTCTAAAGCGGAATCATACTTAGGAAAGAAATGTAATGCAGAAACGATACGCCGTATTCTCCGTAAATATGGTTTTAATGGACGAATTGACCTTAAAAAACCATACCTATCAAAGAAAAATATCCTGCTAAGAAAAAATTTTGCCAAAGACTTCGAATGTAAAGATTTTGACTTCTGAAAGAACATGCTTTTTACAGACGAGAGCATTTTTAACATTTTCGGATCCGACGGGCGTGTTAATGTGTGGAGAAACCCGAACCAAGAGCTAAATTTGAAAAATTTCAGACCAACAGTGAAGCACGGTGGCGGACACGTGATGGTTTGGGGTTGGAAATCTGCATTTCATCGAGGGAAACACGAATAAATGGATGAACCTTGATATTCTTATGAAGAATCTATATGAGAGTGTTGCTAATTTGGGAATCCGGGCCAGTTTCCACTTTTACCAGGACAATGATCCCAAACATTCTGCCTATGTTGGCGAGAGTGGCTACTGTATAACTACCCAAAGGTCATCAAAACTCCACCTCAATTCCCAGACCTCAATGTTATAAAGAACTTGTCATTTGCACATTTTAGAGATAAACATCACAAAACATACCATAACTAACAAAGAATCCTTGAAAAATGCTCTTCGTCAGGAATCGGCAAAAATTAGTCCTGAGTACACCGAAAAATTGGTCCAATCGATGACAAACCGTCTAAATGATGTCATCAAGCATAAAGGTCAACCAACTAAGTATTCATTTTGCAGAACTTAAAACATTTAACTTCTTTCTAAGTAACTTTATATTAATGTATGATTTTCACTGTAAGCCTTATATATGAAGTCTTTCTGTTTCTTTAATTTTTCTAACTATAATTTAAATGTTATATTTTTTCTGTTAATATCATTTAAGTTTATTGACTGTATAGATTAATAAAAAAATAAAAAAAAAAAAATTTAGCTTCAACTGTTTTTTTATTTTGTCCAATATAACACAAAATATTGAAGTGTATGATTTTCACTGTGACTCAGTGTAATGAACGTCACCAACATGAAACTTCTTTTTCGTCGATTATGCGTTATCAGAAACAAGCAAACCAACTGCAATCAAATCAAACAATACCTTCAACTCAACTTTTAGAAAAAATACCAAATTCAACCAATTCAGCAACTACAATTCCCAATCGCCCTTTAACAACCTATTCAGATTTACCCAGTGATTCAGAATCTGAATCCCAACAAAAACCATCTACATCTGGAAATGCGGCAAAACAAAGCAACAAAATTTACCCAAGAAATATTTCCAAACGACTTCAATCACAACTAACAAAAATTAAAAACACCAAAACAAACAACCAGCCAAGGCCGTATCCATTGAAGAAATCAACGATCATATTATGTATGAATAAGCTTATAACTTATTTAATTTAAAACTAACTCTTAAAATATAAACAGACATCAAACAGCATTTATGAGTTACTCTAACTTAAAGTTAATACACTAACACGATATCTATACTGACATCAATATTTATTTCTATATTAAGTAATGACAATTAAAATAGGCCAATGGAATATCAGAGGATACTCTAACAATTACAATAACTTACTTGTTCTTGTAAAACAACTAAATCCGAAAGTTATATCATTACAGCAAACACATATCAAATCAAAAGATCTAATACCAATCCCAATTAATTACTCCCTCTATACCCTAAATACAACAAATTCTTACGGAGGCGTTGCCGTTCTAATACACAATTCACTTCAACACAACGCTATTTCACTCAGTAACGACTTCGATGCTGTCGCTGTAGAAATACACTCAATAAGAAAAAATTAGAATTATCTCCACTTATATCTCACCTTCTCGCAACTTCAATAAAAAAATCCTAGAAAATGTCTTACTCAGTTCGAACAAACAATACTTGATAACAGGTGATTTTAATTCGTGGCATAATATGTGTTGTTCTCCTGTAAATAACCGCAAGGGCAATACTTTAGCAAAGTTTATTAATCAATCTAAATATGTTATCCTAAATGATGGGTCTCCAACACATTTCACAACACTTAACACCTTAACACATATTGACTTAACTTTTTGTTCCCCTGACACAGCCATAGTATCTGATCTGGTCTATACAAAATGACTTGCATGGAAGTGACCACTTTCCAATACTAATATCTATTTTTCAAGCACAGACACCAAAAGCCCAATCAATGAAATCTCATTTTAATGTTAAACTAGCCAATTGGCCACTTTTTGAAAATAATTCTGCCATTTTAAATCAAAAAAGACCATGTTCTTCTAATATCAATAAGGAAACCGCAACAATCCGGAAAATCATTCTGCAAAGCGCACATTCTTCGATCCCTCAATCGACTCCAATCAAGCACACCCGTACTGTTCCATGGTGGAATGAAAAACTTAATAAACTAAGAGAGGATAAAAACAGATATTGGCAAACTTTAAAACGCAACATTAACCAACAAAATATAATTAACTACAAAAAAACGAATGCCTTATATAAGAGAGAAATAATAAAAGAAGCTAAAAAAACATCCATTCATAATTTTACGGCGGAAATTAATCCATCTTCTTCATCTGACAAAATTTGGGCCAACATTAGACACTTTACCGGATACAAATCGACTCACGGCATAAAATAAATAAATAAATAACTGGCCATTTCAGCCCTTGAAAGGACTTTGACCTAACTTCTTATGATCAATTGTGTTGTGCGTGTTATTAAGTTTGTACACAATTGACCGAGAACCGGACCTACATGTTTAACGCCGACTCCGAACGGCGATGAACGGAATGTTCTCGTTCTCAAGAAGCTTTACATGGCATTTTGATTACTCTCTGAGGTTTGCCATTGTCTGCAGAGAGGTGGCGGCCGTACAGAAAAGTTATTTTAATTCAAATAATTTTCTGTCGCTGCTGGGGTTCGAACCTGCGTCTCCAAAGTTCGTTGACATAGTGGCCACGCACTGTAACTAACTACGCCACGGACACCACGACTCACGGCATACATTGCATAAAAAATTCGAACCCAATTGGTTCAGCAGTATGTGATCCTAAGGCCATTACAGATGAGTTCTGCTCCTATTGGTCTAAAGAATCGTCTAACTCTAATTTCACACCAGATTTTGCCATGCATAAGCAGAGAGCTAGGAATACGCGTTTTAATATCACTTCAAATAAACATGCCTTGGCAATCGAAATTGATATCAACCTTATTGAATTTCAATCAGCTTTAAAAAATCTTAAAGGGCATACTCCTGGACAGGATCGTATTTCATATTCCATGATTCGTAATTTGTCATCACCTGTGACAACAAGGCTACTGATCCTTTACAATGACATCTTAAATTCGTATATCCCTCAATCCTTTAAAACTTCAGTAGTTGTTCCCATATTAAAGCCTAAATTCGACAAAACTGTCTTAAAATCTTACCGGCCAATATCCTTAAATTCTTGCTGTGCAAAACTGATGGACAAAATCATAGCTAATAGGTTATGGTGGTTTGTTACCAACAATAAACTAATTGATGATAACCAAATAGGTTTTCAGAGAAGAAAGTCAACAACCGATGCTCTTTTATATTTAAAGCATCTTATTACCAACTCCTTGTTTAAAAATAAGCACTTATCGGTAATATCGCTAGACTTCGAGAAAGCATTTGATAAAATTTGGCTTGCATTCTGTTATTGACTAACTCCATCAATGGCAAGCAGGTCCAAAAATGAAGAACTATGTTCTTAACTTTATGAAGAATAGTAAAATAATAGTTCGAGTAGGAAAGTATTATTCAAACACCAATGCTTTATTCAATGGAATCCCACAAGATTCACCGCTTTCAGTTATTCTATTTCTTATAGCATATAATAAGCTAAGTGATATGATACTATAAAATTAAACGAAGAAATTAAATTTTATGCTTATGCAGACGATTTCCATCTTGTTATTGAACAGAAAAAGGATAAAAACATTAGCATTAATTTATACTCCTTATTTGAAAATATTCAAGAATGGTGTAACTATTCGGAAGCAGTTCTGTCGGTAGAAAAATGTAAACATTTGCATATTTGCCGTAAGCATAACTGTGTCTGTACGGTCAGAAGTCATAACGTTCAAATTGAATCCGTTGACAAATTAAAAATCCTTGGAATAATTTTTAACAATAAATTCAATTGGAACTCTCACATTCTTCACTTACAACATTCACTTTCTCAAAGACTTAACATAATAAAGTGCCTTTCAAGTTTAAAATTTAACTGTAATACTCACACACTAGTTTCAGCTGTCAAGTCTATAATAATATTAAAAATAGATTATGGTCTTTTTCTCTATGGATCGACTCCTAAAGCACAACTAAACAAATTGAGCTCCTTATTGAATTCTTCTTTATGAGCAGCCATTGGTACATGTCGTACAACACCAATTAGCAATATTTTTTTCGAAACTGGCATACAACCTATTAAAGCAAGAAGTAAGTTCTTAACAAATAAACTTTTTAAAACATTAATATCTAGTAACAACACTACATTAGTAAAAATATTAAGAGGACATAGAAATTATCGAAAAAAACCAAAGTTCCCCTCTACTATTTCAAAAATAATTTACTCATGTAAAATGCTAAATTTGCCGTATCTACCAATGAAACATGTAAAATACAATTCACCACCAGAGAACAGCTTGATTGCATTCAAATGGCGTTTCGAATATATCCTCAATATACGAGCACCGAATGTGCCTTCTGCATTAAGATTAATGCGCGAATACATGCACCAATCGCTGCGGATACGAATACCATAGAGTACGATTGGTCGCGATTACGATTGCCTACGAATCAAGAATAGCTGAATTACAATACTGCGTTAGGTCGGTCGGCCTTTGACCGTACTTTGGTCTCCGTTGTAAAAACTTTACGATATAAGCTGTCAAAACGGACGACCTCAAACTTTGCAAAACTAAATGTTGCGTTGACAGATCGTGCGTCTATCATTTTGGTGATGCCAATAAAAGCAGCTATACTAAAAATCCCACAAAACGTCCCTTGTTCCGAAATCATGCAATTATAATTTTAATCAATAAGAAATTAAAAGATATTGTCATAAAATCATTAAGAACCATAAAACCTACTTTAGAAAGCTAAGACCTTTTTATTAAGTGTAATATAATCTGCGAAATAATGAAAAATGTCACATATGAACGTGAAAATTCGGACTAGAAGCTTCAAATTAATGAACGCTTTCCAATTTAATGATAAAATGTGAAATTAAATTAAAATTCAAAATGGAATTTCTGGAAACACATTTCAGTTTTTATGGCAAAAAATTTTTCTTTGATTGATCGATATTTTATATATATATATATATATGTATATTGTTTTTTTTTATAAAATGTGATTGCTTGATGTCATTATTTTCTTGTTTTTGTCAAAATTACTGCTATTTATTATTATTATATATATATATATAACTGGCCATTTCAGCCCTTGAAAGGACTTTGACCTAGCTTCTTATGATCAATTGTGTTGTGCGTGTTATTAAGTTTGTACACAATTGACCGAGAACCGGACCTACATGCTTAACGCCGACTCCGAACGGCGATGAACGGAAAGTTCTCGTTCTCAAGAAGCTTTACATGGCATTTTGATTACTCTCTGAGGTTTGCCATTGTCTGCAGAGAGGTGGCGGCCGTACAGAAAAATTATTTTAATTCAAATAATTTTCTGTCGCTGCTGGGGTTCGAACCTGGGTTTCCAAAGTTCTTTGACATAGCGGACACGCACTTTAACCAACTACGCCACGGACGCCACTATTTATTATTATTATTACTGTTAATTTTTGCCGAGATTTTTGCAAATTTTGAGAGCAAAATGTAGGAAATTTCGTCAACGAAAGCAAGTTTGAAATATTCATGTAAATTTGTGATGGAAGTTTTTTGGTACGGTGCGTGTTTTGGGGCAATTTCAATCAATTTTTATCCACCTTGAACACCAGAGGGCGCTTAAGTACAAATTTAAAGAAATTCGGTATATAGTGGTTTTCATGTACGCTGAGTGTTTTGCTGCTATATTTTTTGACCTGTATTGAACACCAGAGGGCGCTGTAGTACAATTATTTATGCGATTAGAATGAAAATTGGTATATTGTGATTTTGAGGTACGGTGAGTATTTTGTCGCTATCTTCTTTGATCCAACTTAGACACCAGTTGGTGCTGTAGTACAAATTTACAAGTACCATAGGCGTAGAAGGATATCGCCAAGTGGAACTCCATTGTGAGTGTTAATCTAATGCGACTTTAATTTCCATAGCTATTCGATATCAAAACTTTGGCATGTATGGGCGGGTTGTGGCTCCTTGAACAATGCCTGTCAAAATTTTTTAGAAGAAATGCATCACCAAATAGTAGTTCTATTCTAAAATTCAACCTTTTGTGACTTACTTTCATAGGCTATTCGATATAAAAAATTGTAATTGTATGGGCGGAGCCACACCCCCTTGTACAATGCCGTCTCGGTTTTCTAGTAGATGGACATTACCAAGTGGCAACTCCATACCGAGTTTCATTATTATGCGGCATTTAACTCCAAAGCTATTTGATACCATAAGTTTGACTTATATGGGCGGTGCCATGCCCCCTTGTCCAATGCTCACTCAGTTTTTCCAGTCAAAGGACAAGACTAAATAGTACATTCTTATCGAGTTTCATTGATGTGTGACTAATTGTTCGAAAGTTATACCCACAATTTGGTAAGCCGAAAAAGTGCCACACCCTTTTCCCATAAAATTTTACCAGTAGAACGGCACATGTAAATCGAGGCCGAACACCTAATTCCAATGTTGTGCGACCTATAATTCCAAAGTTATTCAATATTGCAGATTTGAGCTGCCACGCCCCCTTGTACAATGCTAGCTGAATCACTTGTAATTAGTGAGTACTTGGGTACAACTTTACAAAAACAAAGTGAACTGCATTTGCCAATCTACCTTACCACAACATTCCTTTGTGTGTTATATTATTCAAACAATGATATTAAGGGTATTCGTCCTCAACCAACCTCATTAAAATATCTAATTGACCAATATATAAGTTTGCCATTTTGCATGAATACCCTTATAATATTATTTGTAATATACTAAGAAATGCATAAGTTTTAATAGGATATACAATTGAATAATATTAATATCATGCTAAATTCATCAAAATCATTATTATACTACTTAAGCAGCATGTTAATTTAAAAAATTTTATCAATTTAAAAAAAACTCGCATCAAAATATAAATTCCCACCATAATCCTATGAAAATCTTAGTTTTCCATCGGAATCCAATAATACCCACATTTTAGCATTGCTCAACGAAAATGCAACCCAGCGTTAATATGGAATGTCAAAAGCACGACCTAGCTTGAGCATGTCGCTACTCATAGCGTTGATCGTACGTCACCCCCTCAAATTCATATTTACGGGATGAGGTCGACGCAATGCATGAGGTCATATTTTGTGTTGCTTCATAAGAACCCATTGTTTCTAGTCGAGCTGTCAAAGGCCGACCGACCTAACGCAGTATTGTAATTCAGCCAGAATACCCAACTAGGCGAGACATGAGCAACATTCGGCAAAAGCAACGAAAATGCATGCTTTTATGTCCATTCGTACCACGGAGAAAACACGCAGTCTGCAGTGTTGATTTTTTTGTATGTATACGAAAAAATCTCATGTGAAAAAAAAACTAATGGGTGTTTTTTTAGGGGTTTGTATTTCGAATAGAGATAAAACTGGCATTTTGTGGTCAAATCTGGCAACTCTAATGTCATTTATGTTCAGTTTGGTTTGCCATTTCATCATGAACAGGTTGACAAAAGAACAACGCTTGCAAATGGGCCGAAAATGAGATTGATCTCGATGCTGATTTTCATCGCAAAATTTTGTTCAGTGATGAGGCTCATTTTTCGTTGAATGGCTACGTCAACAAGCAAAATTGCCGCATTTGGAGTGAAGAGAATCCACATGAGATCCTTGAGACGCCATTACATCCACAAAAACTGACTGTTTGGTGTGCTCTATGGGCTGGTGGAGTCATTGGGCCTTACTTCTTCCGAAATAATGCTGGAGAGTCAGTTACCGTTAATGGAGACCGGTATAGAGCCATGATAACCGACTATTTTGTTCCCGAATTGGATGGCATGAATGTGGATGAGTTGTGGTTCCAACAAGACGGCGCTACATGCCACACAGCGCACGTCACAATCGATTTATTGAAGGAAACATTCGATGAGCGCATAATTTCGCGGAATGGACCTGTCAATTGGCCACCAAGATCGTGTGATTTGACACCATTGGATTATTTTCTTTGGGGATATGTGAAGTCGCTCGTCTACGCCAACAAACCAGAAACGTTAGGGGACTTGGAGGCCAACATTCGTGGCGTTATTGCCGACATACGGGCCCATATGCTCGAAAAAGTGGTTGAAAATTGGACCTGTGGAATTGGCTTTATTCGAGCCAGCCGCGGCGGCCACATGCCCGAAATCATATTTAAACATTAATGGCATAAAATTATCCTTCCAATAAAGTCAAATTGATGGACATTAAAACGATTTTCTTGTGTTTTATCTCTATTCGAAAAACAAACCCCTAAAAAAAACACCCTATATTTGTGCCGTACACGCATGGCTATGGAATGACAAACAATGTTATAAACTAGGGATTGCCAAAGAGTGATTTTTGAAGAGCGCAACAACAATTACAACAAAAAACCAACAACAACAACAAATCGTTGAATACGTAGTACAATAAGGAATTATTAACATAAAAAAGCATTCGGTGACGAATCAATACGCAAAAATACCAACAAGAAGCCTTCAGCGTAACAAGCGCTATATTTACCAACAACGACAAGAATAAACAACAACACACACACGCTGTATTGTTGCGGAGTGGAAAGAGTTAGGCGATGGCAATCGCTGCAGCAACAGACACTCGAGTGTTAAGCGAAGCATCCGAATGTCTGCATTGTCTGGATGGTGCCTTTGTATGTATTCGCATTCGTTACAAACTGTGCTTAGCACCAATCGTTGTTTACGAACTCGAGCGGTATGCGTGCATTCAATTTTATGTGCGATTGTGGCTGACGACGATTGTTATTCGAGTGGCAAAAAATGACGATTGGGCTTGTGCAAATCTCTGGTCACCACCATGGCGCAATCAGTCCCCAATAGTAGTAGTAGTAGTAGTTTTATTATTAAACGAATGAAATTACAATTTGTATTACATATTAGGTGCGTTTTTTTTGGCATCACTATATACGCTTAACAACATTTTTCATACAAGAAATTGCTTAGCTAAGGCAGGATAATTATAGCCGCTTAGTTCATAGTCGCCGATAGAAACACTATTACCAGATCAAGAAAATGATAGTCTACGTAATTTATTGGCATCACTTTTTGAAAAACAACCATGTTTGTGTCACATAAAATAAAAAGAAAATCACAATCAAAAGTAAGCAAAGAAACAAGTAATAAAAAGTAAACAAAGAAACAATAATGCGGCGGTTGGCCGCCGCAGCCGCATATAACATCAGAAGTCATTGTCGCCAAATGGATCAATGGTTTCTATAAAATTTTTTCATTTAGGATAAGTCTCACACTCAGATTCTTCGGCACTAGAGCTTGAAGAAGTTGAAGATATGGAAAAGACGATCCTCACAAGGCAACGCGGGAGAGTCATGGCGGTGATCTTCATGTGGCAACGTATCTGACTGCCTCAACATCGTGAGGTCAGTATTATCCATGTCCAAGGACCAAGTGTTGAGCCACCTGATGACACTTGGTGTTTCCAACTCTTTTTAAGCGCCACATTAGTAATTAAGCGCTTATATAGAATTTGCCTTCTATGTGTTCTAATGCAATCGCAGCGTTATAGCTTAAGTTGTTAGTATAATTCAGTGATCATCAAAGCCTATGCCCGCGGGCATTTGACCTTTTGTGCTTAAAAGTTTTCTGTATACATATTAACTCACGGAAGAGCACTGAACTGCGTCAGTATCTATTGAAATTTCATGCACAACAGACCTGTGGCACATGCATGCTTGTTAGATTGTTTTTTTGCTGCGCATACACAACTTAAGCTACACTTATAAAAACTGTCTTTCGTCTAAGGTTGAATATTACCGCAGAGGGACACATTACAGTACTGCCTTTTTAAAATACAATGTGTTCACCAAGAAATAAAGAGTACACAGAGTATATTTCTGTATAGCATTTATTTTTCTTATATCTTTATGTTTTTGATATAAAATTCTACATATCACATAGTTTTATGATACAGTATGACGTTATAGGATGATAGTATGGTATGGTATGGTACGGTATGGTATCGTATGGTGGGTTTGGTGTGATTGTTTTGGTGTGATTGTTTTGGTTTAAGTTTCACTTCTGCTGTGCGTGACGACCACACACATATTTTTATACCCCTACGTTTAAAAAACGTAGAAGGGGTATATTAATTTTGTCACTCCGTTTGTAACTCCCATAAGGAGGCGTGGTAGGTATAGAAAAGTGTATATATTCTTAATCAGCATCAGCACCCAAGTCGATTTAGCGATGTCCGTCTATCCGTCGGTCTGTCTGTTTGTCTGTGATCACGATTACAGCCGTAATTTTCAAGCTATCATCACGAAATTTGATATTTAAGCTTGTATTTAAAAAATAAAGATCAAGTTCGAAAACGAGCCAAATCGGATAAAAACCACGCCTACCTCCCATACAAAGTGACTTTATCAAAAAGGTAAAATCTCTTAGAATTCCGCAAAAATTAATATATGGACTTGAAATTTGGTGTTGAGCTTTGATATTTAATATACACTTTGAGTATGAAATTCAATCAAATTCAATTTAAATGTTGTTTAATGAAATTAACATTTTATTGACTGCTTAAAACTTTGAATATATTTTGGTTCGGCCGTGGGGGTATTTTAACTTCGCCCCAGTCGAAGATCATAGTAGTTTTTAATATATATGTAGGTGTTAGATGGGAAGATTTCCAGTGGGATGGAAAAATACCTAGTTTCAAAGAATTATTAAAAATTATATATAAAGGGAAGAAACTAGAAAGCTTGAAGATATAAGATCCCACCCAGGAGCATTTTTTTTTTATCAATACTCTTAATGGCTTTTTATATCTCTTCCTGAGTCAGACTGATGTCAGAGACAATAGATGATGCGTTTGGACAGAGAGACGGAGCTAAAGTCTGAATTGTAGGTACCCCAAATACATCTTTGAAATGATCCGCATATAAGTTGCTAATTTCATGCACACTTAAATAGTGTTCTGTTCAACATTTCAGCAAAAAGGTCGACTATAGTTTTGCAGCTCCTTGGCCGTAGCATCTGCTTGCATTTTTAAATTAAATTCGTTACATATTTTTAATGCTTGAAAGATAGAAAAATAACGTTTGCACATTTTTCCTTGCAAATAATACAATCGTAGTCATTGGCAATCTTAATGGATCATATCAACACATATTCCATTGGTTTTGAAGACCTTCCAACAGACCGTTTTTAGGTAGACCGTTCGCTGCGCTTGCACTGCAGAAGTAGTTTGTATTTTGCGTAAAACTCACGAAATAAGATCCCAAAAATTGGTGATATTGTTTCATAAACTAATTCTTGGCGTCTTATTTTCTTTTTTTTTAATAATGAAATAAGCCCCTTATTTTAGAAAGAAAAGCCCCATAAATTATACCCCAATTATTCGTGGTGTTGTTTTATAAATAAATGAGATTTTATTTCGTTTTTACTGTGGGACATTATTTCCTTGGACCTTAATTCATGGAGTCACTGAAAACTGGTAAAACTTCTCAGTTCGGGAGTTCTTTCGGATATCCTGAAGAATCAGTTATTAATAGGGGAAATATACCCAGAACTTTATATTTAATATACCTCAGAATTATCTTAAAGCTTTAGGTCTCTAGAATATTTGGTGAAAATTTCAAGTTGATATCTCGAAAAATAACAAAGTTATAGCCTAGTGAATGAACCGCCTTCTAGAGCGCGCAGTGCCGGCCCTTATTTTCAAACGCGTTTTTCTCGAAATCATGTTTTCAAAGTCGGTGACCAAGATTTCTCAAAGCTCAGTGAACCGATCATTTTGATTTTTTTGCAGGCTTTTTTTATTTATAATAATCTCGTTCTTGTCATAGGATTTTTTTTTCGTAGCTTCGTTCATTTTTTATAGACAAAATAATGGCGAATTTTTGGTCGAAAATCGTTAATTTACGTTCTTTTTGTGAAAAATCAATATCTCCAAAATCGGCTATGACAAGTACGAGTTTTAAGTATCTAGTTTAATAATATATTTCATTTTTTTGTTTCAGTTGAATTTAGAAGGAGCAATCTTGGTCACCGCATTTTCAGAGCGCTCTACAAAAAATGCTGTATCTACCTTAATATTAATTTTTTTTAATAAAAAAAAAACTAAACATACTCTTGAATGTGTATATTTTAAGGTATAAAACCCCTCATTTAAATATATCCCTTAGGTTTCCTTAAAAAAATGCACAAACATGACCTTTTTTTCGGCCTCTGGGTATATTTCCCCCCTTAAAAGAAATTCAAGTATTTGACAACACTTGTCGGATGTAAAATAATTGGAAATAAAAAATTAATGATTTTTTCACATATCAGTAGGCCGCACAGTACTTTGTCCCATAGGAATAAATCAAGATTTTTATTGCAACAGAACCTAACAAAATTGGTACCGTTTTTTAGATAATACTTTCACTAAAAAGAATCCAAATTTTTATTGCAATTGAACAATCTTTGTAGCCACTATACCTCTTTAAAGTCAACCATTTTTATGTATTTTCACTGTTGTGGAATATTTGATTTTGCACATCTTGCAAAGAAAAACTTGCTGTAAGCGCAATTTTAGCCGAATTAATTTGATTTTTGATTTTATTTCAAGAAAAATATTGTATAAGTAAAAGATTTTTAATATGTTTTCAATTTAGCTGAAGAAAATAAAATGTAAAATTTCCAAAAGAATAAAAAATTTTTAAATATTTTCAAAAAATTTGCAATTTTTGAGAGCAAATTAAAAAAAAAAAACATAAAAAACATCTCTTTCATTTTCAAACATATTGTTACATGTATGTATTTATCTTTCAGATTCCAAAATTTGATAACCGTTTTCAACCGATTCTAGGAGTTATCGCATTTTGAAAAATGGTCTAAAAATCATATTTTCCTCTAAATAATGGAAATTTCTATTTTGCACATCTTGCAAAGAGAAAAGTGCTGTTAGCGGAATTTTATCCGAATTCTTTTGATTTTTCATTATATTTCAAGCAAAATATTATATGAATAAATCACTGTAATGTGTCAAATTTAGCTGAAAAAAAAAATAAAAAATCTTAAAAAAAAACAAAAATTTAGAATATTTTTGCAAAAATTTGCAAATTTTTTGTTTTCAAACACATTATTATATATGTATTTGTATTTCAGATTCATAAATTTGATAACTATTTTCAACTTTTTTTTGGAGTTATCACATTTTGAAAAATGGTCTGAAAATCATATTTTCCACTAATTAACGAAGCGTTTGGAGAGCATTTTATTTCAAAAATTACCTAAGTCAATTTTTTCTTTTTTAATTAACGACATCATTAGGTAAAAAAGTACATGTATTTCTCTTAAATCATTTGATATTAACTTTTAAAAAAAATTAGACTTAGATCATTTTCCAAGTAATCAGTATGAATTTCTTGTCTTCTATGCTCAAAAGGTGGACGTATTAGTTTATAAAAAATTTATTTTTAAGAGGTACATTAAGCAGTGATTTTAATGTGCAGTTTGATTTATATTTTTGTAATAATTATTAGAATAGGAACAAATTTTTTGTAATAGTTTGTTTAAATGCTGCTATTCAAA
The DNA here is from genome assembly GCA_943735915.1 of Pherbina coryleti. NCBI lineage: Eukaryota > Metazoa > Arthropoda > Insecta > Diptera > Sciomyzidae > Pherbina > Pherbina coryleti. The sequence goes on along the minus strand of OX030950.1, from coordinate 71,116,441 downwards.
TACAGGCCGAAAATAAATAATAACTATTAATTTTAAAATGTAAGGTATTCTTATGCTTACTTATGCCAATCTTGTTGTGTATACTGTATATTCTTTAGTGAAAACAAAACAAAAAACAACAAAAAGCGTATGAAAATATAACTATCTCCGTTATATAAATATCTGCTTACAAAAACAACCTTGTAAACAAGCTATGTAACATTTTGGTACGTAAAAATCCATGGATATATTTATTTGTATCTCTGAAACTAGAAACATTATTTCAAATCGGTTTTGAATATTAAAAAGTTAAATCCTTAATATAAGACAAAAATAAATAATTTCTGAATTGAATGTTTTAATAATTTTTTTTTTATTTAATTTAAAATGGAGAAATTTGGATATTTAAACCCCATTTTTAGTAAAAATTAAAAGACTTTTGTTTAAACGGATTTAATTTTGAAATCAGTGAGCACATATTAACTGCTATCCAATTTCATAAGAATCGAACGACTCCTTATATTTAATCCTCATTTTTGTATGGGCTCAAAGTACTGTGGGTCTTATTTGTTTTTTGACCGGGAATAGTGAAATAATACCTCATAAAATGCCAACCTTATAAAAAAGTAATGTTTTTTCACATCTAATTATGATTGTGACGAACAGTGATCAGAAAGATCAAGTCGAATGAATGGGAATTTATTTTTTGGGGGAGTCAAAAACTCTGTTAAGTATTTTCGCGCGATACAAAAATGAAATTCGTGTGTTATTTTCAGCAAAAATACATTTTCAGAAAATTTTCAAAAAACCGATGCGCATCAGAGTTATAGTAACACAGTAACCATGATTTTCAATGGTTTACAAAGACAAGGGTCAATAATTTCAAAATTTCTTTGTAGAGAAAATAAAATACTGTTATTGTTTCATAAAAGGGGAGAATAAAAAAATGTTCAGTCTACAAATTAATCAAAATTAAGATAAATCTCACATTTTCACATGGAAAAAAAATAAAGCAATTTTGGTTCAAATTTCACAAAACGGCAACGCTGATCGTAAGGTTATTATTTATTTTAAGAGAAAAATCTCTAAAATCGTTAACTCGTTTCTAAGAGCACCTAACAAATCTTAAATTCCAAGATCGTTGCCATTGTGTTTAGGTTTTGACGAATTAAAATCTCTTTCGACTTCTCAAGTGAGTCTACTGCTCTTGGTACGGGTTTATTTATAGTACTTTTAGTATAGCACAGGCTGTCGTCGCGCACTATTCAATTCGTTCGTGTGTTCGCCGCATTCAAGTCTAAATCGAAAGTTAAGCGAACGCGTATAAATTGTTATTTAAAGTCGAAGTATGTTTACCAATTAAGTGCTTGTGCAAATTTCTAATTTCTAAGCATACACACTATTTCAATAGCGAGACACAAAAATGCTTTTCAAAATACGAAAACAACTCGAAAATTTATTCTATAACGCTATTCACCTCCCACCTTTATGGAATAGCTATGCAATCACATCATCATTTATGCCAAAAACTGATCAATTTTTTTGATTATAGCACATCTGCTACGTGATCGTTAAATTTTAGCATTGAATCTGCTTGTGAACTATTTCTAAATTAATAGAAATTTCTAATGTTTATGCACAAATTTATTTCATTGGATCGAGACTGATTTAAGCATTGTATTTAAAGGTAAAACAGGCGAAAGCAGGTAGCTAGGCTTGAGGTCCGAACAAATAAATATGTATTCAACGGAGAGACTACGTCATCGCAATAGAATATTATTTTAGCATTCGAACGAGACCTTAATAATGTGTTCGAAATTGATGCTTATATGGAGTAAATATACCATACATATATATATGTATATATATATATATATTTATCTGAGTACATATTGCGACTGAGATATTTTGGCAACATATATAATTTGAATATAAAGTACAAGTTATCCATTTGCTTGTGCGCAAAAAATGTGATCACTTCTGAAGTATGTGAAATGTGATCACATACATATGCACAAATACGATATATGTATACTTACGAGTATATTCATTATTTATGTTTATATCTATGCGTGTTGACAAAGAGATAGAGACGAAAAAGATAAAGCGATGAGTTTGTGAGATGAAAGTTTGCAATTTTTGTTTTTTTGTTGCCAATCCATTACAAATCAATTTTGAGATGAAACTCTTTTGGAAACATTTTATTTATGAAGTGGGACCTTATGATGAGGCGCTCATATTTTAAAAGTCGAAACGTATTCATACAACACAAATTTGCATACAAGTAAATATCCTAAATGTAAACCTTGAATTTTATTCAATACACGAAACTCTCTGTATATATTAAACAATATTTTTAAATAAAAACTACTAGCAATAACCAAAAATACATCAAAGTGTGTATCTCAAAAATTGTTTTTTTCCCATATGATCAACTTAGTTCGCTTTAAACTCATGAGATCATTCATTACCCACACATTGAGGCTGACGTGTACTTGTGTAAATCATTCGTAAACACATACACATGTTGGTACATATGCGCACTGCCTACCTTAAAATCTTCTAAATATTTCAAAATCATAAATAATGCAGGTTAAATCATAGCCTACAGTGATGCTTCGATTATCTTAAACATGCTCTTATGTGAAGTTATTTTGAAGACAAGGTCATTAAATGATTTTGATTTTAGCCATTTTTCAACCATTAGCCAATTCTTTGTAACTGGAAAATAGTTTGCTTAGAAAAGTTATATTGAATACATTTAAGCGAAATACAAGTGCTAGAACTTTAACCCTTTACGGGGCACAGTGGGGATTTGATCAATTTGTGCGGTCAAATACCCAAGTACGTCTAATTGTTTATTTTTACTATCCTTAACCCTGACTGCTTTTAGAACAAACATGAACCACCTTATATTTCATTGAAGTGGAAATGAAAATTATTTTGATTTAATTCCTTGCTTAATTTAAGAAAAACGTAATTCTTAAAAATTCATTTTAATTATTTAACATACTCTTCTTTTAGCTCGATACATTTAGTCCAGCGATATTTAAACATTTCGATACCTTTTGCAGAGTTTGATTTGTCCAATTCTTCAAAATAAGCATCAGTTTCCAATTCAACTTCTCCATTCCCTGCAATCTTTTTTACGTGAGTCATCTTTTGATTTTACGAAAAAAACATATTTGCTTGGAGCCATACCTGTAGATGCAATTCCAAGGTTGATGGAATGAGGATGATTGTGGTATTATTGTGGATGACTTGTCATTGTCTTGTAAAAAAATACTTTTTTCTTATTAAATTATAATTTTTCTTTTTTTCTTGCTGTATAAAAGTCGCCTGTTATTGTTTTTCTTTTTTCAAGATACTCGATCAATGCCATACCGTGAGCATCTCAAAAAACACAACCCGATTATTGTGTCTTTGGGAACTTCTGAGCACGTCTACTTGGCCCAACCCATTATTTTGATTGTTGTGCCGTCTCAGGTGTATAGAGGTGAATTAATGTTTCATCACAGTTCACTAATCGACCCACAAAATCTTTTGGAACACTGTTAAACAAGGCTAAATATTGCTTAGAATCACAAACTTCTTGCCTAGACTGCCTGTCCGAGATTCTCCAAAACTTCAAGATAACAAGGTTATTTATTAATTCATTATAAATATTTTTGAGCACATGGCATTCCATGGTATTGCATTATAATTAAGAAAATTCTCCCAGTGAGAAATTTCAACCATTTCAAATATGAATATGAAAAATATGAAAAATATGGTCAAATTAAAAAAAAATAAATATAGTGAGGCTCTGAAGGTTGTGATATTCAAAAAGATGGTAACTTCATACCTTAATCAGTATGTTGAGCTTTTATGACATTAAAGCGGAATAAGCAAGGTTATTTATACATGTTTCATTATAAAATATTAAGAACTAGCACTCTCGCACTATTGTACTTCAGGCTTTATGCTATAAAACGTGCAGTTTTAATGAATTTTCAATACAAATTCAACTAGACATTCAATTTTTATCCAATTTTGTTTTCTTGATTTTTTTACAAAGCAAAAATATAAAAAGTCGATAGCTATCGAGCAAACATTATGACTCTTAAAGGAGTCTTTTAAGACTCATATAAATGAGCTTCTATCGTCATAATGCGCTCTTTAAAAAAAAAAGACTCTTTTATGAGTACATTTTCGTAGGTTTCGGGCCTCAAAATATGATTCATAATAATGACTGCTTTATGCCTCATTTAAGACTCAAAATTTAGACTCTTTAAAGAGTCATATTTAATACTCTTTTAAGACTCATAATAAAGACACTTTTAGAACTCATATAAATTAGTGTTCTTGGACTCAAAATTAAGACTCATATTTAATACTCTTTTTAGACTCATAATAAAGACTCTTTTATGACTCATATAAATGGGTATTTTTGGACTCAAAATTAAGACAATTTTAAGACTCATTTTAAATACTTTTTAAAGATTCATAATAAAGACTTTAAATAAATCCTTTTTTAGAACTCATATAAATGTCTTTTGAACTCAAAATTAAGACACTTTTGATATTCATATTTAAGAATCATGGAATGGAATCTTTAAAGACTCATACTGAGGACTCTTTCAGAACTCATAGAAGTAATTATGATCCGTTTAGGCTGAAATATATTTTTAGATTCAAATTTATTTAAAATATTGTATAGTTGAAAAATAAAAAAAAATTACAATAATATCTTTTTTTAAAAATTTCAAATAAAAAGTAATAGTAGAAAAATTTAAAGTCATTTTACAATCATATAAAAGACTTCTTTATGAGTCTTTTAAAAAATACCCTTTAAGAGTCTTATTTCTGAGCAATCATTTTACAATCATATAAAAGACTTCTTTAAAAATAAAAAATAAATAACTGGCCATTTCAGCCCTTGAAAGGACTTTGACCTAACTTCTTATGATCAATTGTGTTGTGCGTGTTATCAAGTTTGTACACAATTGACCGAGAAATGGACCTACAGGCTTAACGCCGACTCCGAACGGCGATGAATAGAATTGTTCTTACTCTCAAGAAGCTTTTCATGGCATTTTGATTACTCTCTGAGGTTTGCCATTGTCTGCAGAGAGGTGGCGGCCGTACAGAAAAATTATTTTAATTCAAATAATTTTCTGTCGCTGCTGGGGTTCGAACCTGGGTCGCCAAGTTCGTTGACAAAGCGGCCACGCACTTTAACCAACTACGCCACGGACGCAACAAAAGACTTCTTTATGAGTCTTTTTATTGCGTACTCATAAAACACGCATAAAAAATATTATTTTTTCAGTCTTATTTTTGAGCAATCATTTTAGAATCATATTAAAGACTCCTTTATGAGTCTTTTTATTGCGTACTCATAAAACACGCATAAGAAATACTTTTTTAAGAGTACATTTTTTTTAGGCACTCAGAAAATGTTTGCAGGGTAGTTGAATTTACATTAAAAATTCATTAACACTTCACGTTTAATGGTTTAAAGCAGGGCTGCGTTTAAAGCTGCTGTTGAAGTATAAAGCAGGACTGCTTTTAAAACTGCTGCTGGCGTTTAAAGCAGGGTTGCTTTAAAAAAGTAATTGAACCATAATGAATGTTTTGTTAAAAAGAATTTTTGAAAACTACATTAGATTTTATATTTTCATAAAAACTTAATTTTACCTTAAAAAACTGCATAAATAATGGAAAAACTCTGGCAACACTGCTTCCCATGGTAGTACCTGTACATAAGGCTTAAGAGCCCGAACAGAACCAAAGCGGCTGTCGGTTGTCGTGTGCGTTGTGCAACAAAATACATGAAAATCTATGCAGCCGCCAAAAGTTAAATGGCCGTAGAAATCCACGACGGAAAAACGCCAGAATAGAATCAATTCTATTTTTTCTCTGACGGCTGGCGGATCTCTCTTTGAGTGGCGTGAGTGTTGCCATATTTTAGCTAAGAATTGGCTGTATTCAATGCTATTTTCTTAGTTTTTACCATGAGCTGACGTTTTGTTTTGTGTGTGTGTGTTGCATTCCATGAGCTGACGTTTCGTTTTGTGTGTGTGTGTTGCAGTTGTATCATTTTAAGCACCGAAAAGCAACGCTGTTCCGACAACCGACAACCGCTCCTATTCTGGACGTGTTCTCAGCGGATTTCTCCGAGACAGGTCCGCCAACCGACAGCCGCTTTGGTTCTGTTCGGGCTCTAAGCGTGCATGATACAATTACCAGGTAGGCTCATATTGGTGAGCAGGGTGCGCTAGTTGTCAAAATCAGCTGATAGCTTCTAGTTTTTCTTTGTTGTTGTTGTTGCTTTTGTCGTTTGACGTTTGTGGCTTCTACAGCTTTGTTGTTGCAAAAATTCACAATTAAGCAGCCATTTTAAAATGAGCCTACCTTGTAATTGTATCATGTAAGCGTGGTAAACATTAGCGAACATGAGCACTCTTGCTCAAATTCTCTCTTTTTACGCAGGTTCGCGTGCGTGGTCATTATTTTTCGTCAGTCAACAGTCAAGCACAAACATTTTTGTGGTTGAGTGTCAGTCAGCGGCCATATTTGTTTTCAACTGCTAGTTTGCACAAAATAGTTTAAGTCAAGCTCAAGTCAAGCTCCCTAATGTGTACCACACTTCAAAATGGATGCAGAAACAGACTTCATGAAGGAATTTCTGAGTTGTTATGAAATGAAACGGTGCCTGTGGGACTTAATAAGACCGGATTATATAATCCGTAACATTCTTTACCCATTTGCGTGACATTCTTTAACCCATGTCTTTAAGCCCGTATGATACTTCATTAAATTGCTCATTTTTTTGTCATTAAAAATGAAAATAGAGCAGTTCAAATAGTACTAATGCATAGATTCCATTGGTGTGAGTGAGTACGCATATAGTACGAATTGGAGAAAAAAATGTGGGACGGACTGCATTTTTAATGCATTATTTTTGACGTTTCTCTCAATTCGCTCATCGTTAAGTTTCGATCAAATATTTGCTGTCAACTTCTTGTTTCAACGCAACTTCACCCAAAAAAAACTTGTTGGTATTATTAACAATGTCAGTGTTGTTGAATTTATTTCAGAAAATATTATTAATATATAATTGTTCTCGTTATTGAAAATAGTTTAAAACACTCAAATTATTGTATTGCCAAGATTTCTTGATGGTTGTTTATCAACAAGATTCTTGTTCAGTTGAAAACAATTTTATTTTTATATATCAGAATTTTTTTGCTGGTGTAGCTCCTTGCAAGAAAAAAAAATCAGCGCAAACTAGCAACGTCGCTGAACAGTCGAAATTGGTTCTTGCCACTGAATATGTTTCTATCCTATTCTCGTACAATAGACAAGAATATTGTTGTCTTGCCCACCCGCCACTTGTTTTCAGATTATAAAATTGGACAAAAAAATGAAGTATCATACGGGCTTTACCCATTTTCTTCTTTTTTTATATATTCTTTTTCAACTAGCGCGATAATTAGCAATGCGCATCCAATTTTCTTATTTTCCATTTCTATTACTCAAATTCCAAAACTTGAATGACGGTTTGAGCTTGAGCATGAATGATAATTCGGTCACTACGAACTATCACTCAAAAGTGTTGAATTTTTGTGTTGAAATCAATTTATGATCTAAGCAATACTTCGAGAATTGACAAAACGGAGGAAGAGTCTAATATGGCTGAAGTATTTAATTGAATGGAACTACGTTTTTTGTAAAAAGTTTTTATTTTTAAAGTTGCATATTGAAAAATTCTGAATAGTAATAGTCTCTAAAAAAATGTTCTTTAACAATCAAAATTCTCGTATAAAATGAAGTATCTTTTTATAATTTTTTAAAGATCTGAATATTATTTCAATAAATATGAAAATAAACACCTTTATATATCATGAATTCCATGTCACGCACTGTTACAGCTTGCGAATAATTGCAACTGATTTACTTAAGAAGAAATTTTTGCGAAAACTGGTTTGCAATTTTTATTAATTAATTTTACGGTCTATTTAAAATGTGTAAAGGTTTTATGAATCCACTTATGAATTTCGGTGTTATTAAGCAAAATGTAGCGTACGCACGTGCTACAAAATTTTCCCTTTAAAAATTTGATGTCAGCTTCTATCTGAAATTTCTGCGAATTGACTTCAGATAGATTTTTTATATTTTTTTACAGCAATAAGAGGTTATCCTAGATTATATTAGTAGTTAAGTTATTTGAGAAAAAAAATTATAAAACAATTTTTTCAACTTTAAACACCGTCACGCACATGTTACATTCGTCACGCACAATTACACCGTACGTTCATATTACTGTTACCTTCGACCATATTAACTAAAAACTGAAATACAAAACAAAAGGATTAAAAATTTCTTATTTTCTTTTTTTTTATCTCTATTATGTCATGACTAGATACATTTAAGAAAAAAATTTGAAAATCAATTATTTTAATCGATAAAAACAATTCTATTCTATTCGATCCAAAAGTCGATGCTCTCAATCACTGGAATTGAAGGAGCTGGAACTTTGGGGACTCTTCAAATTCTTCAACAGATTCCATGTGGACCTATTCAGGTGTATTCTCATTTCTTATGCAAAGAAATTCGCCTGGCCTTTGAGAGAGTACCCGTAAAGGCTGCACCCGTACATCACCAAGTTCAGTGTTTTTGTGAATATGATTCCTTAAAATAGATTTATTTGAATAATAATTTATATTCCGATTTATTTTTACCCTTAAATATCCAACAACACCGATATCATTAAAATTATGTTGTGCTAAATGATCCTCTGAACACGACCCCGTTTTTATTTTTTTTGGAAAAAGTTTTGTTTAAAGAAAACATGGTTGTATCCAAAAAGATACAGTGGGCATTCTGACGAATACCATCAATCAGCTTGGTTGTAGGAGTTCAAGGCAAAAACGTGGAAAACGATTCTTTTTATGATAACTCTAAATTTGTTTGTTAAATGATACTCTAAAATTGTTAATAGTTTAAAAGGTAGTTCATGTCAAAAACCGAACTTTCCGTAAAAATGAAAAAACTTTTTAATTTGACGGTCAATATATCCCAAACCAACAAAGTTATGCCAATAATTAAATTTTTGTTTTATATTTGAAATTTTCTGAGTGAAACTACATATCTAGCATTTTAATTTTTGGAATATTTTAAAATAAATAGCTTATTTTCTCGGTTGTATCCAAAAAGATACATTGGGCATTTAAGGGTTAAATTAAATAAAACTCACTTATGAGAATTCATATTGACACTTGTCAATAGTTAACTGTCAATTTAGACGTTTGACCGTTTAATTAAGATGTAAGGATGGAAATTTCTAAAATGAAGGGTGTATTAATTTTAGTTTTTTCGAGTTGTTTTTTTTTTGGTCACTTTGCTATATATGAGACCCCTCATATCATTACTAATCGTAATACATTTTAAAGCCCCTCCTCCCCTCTAAATTGGTAACGTAATTTATGAACGACCCCGTAGTGTGTAAAAACTACATTGTTGTATAGAAAAAAGTGTAACATGTGCGAAACGCGTGGAGTTTTTTTCAATGGAAATAGTAAAAGAAATGTTTTTCAATCTGGTTTGCCATCTCAATATCCACACATAACAGCATTTTCCGCAGAAAATTTCTTATATTAGAGTCTGCATTGAAACATATATCAATATTGTCACGCACATGCTACATATTTTCTTAATTTATTTAACTGCTCTTACCACGGTATGTCGTTGATAATTATTTATTCATATACATATATGTATGATTATTAGGAAAATATTAAAAAATTTTAAGCAAATATTTTTTTTTTTTAATTGTTGTAATAAACAGCGCACGCCCTCACGGCAAATATCAAAATAAAACTGCAAAATTTTCGCTCAACTTATTCACCACGCGAAATTAAAAAAAACACAGAAAAACTACCGTTATCTTGAAAAATTCAACTTAAAATTTGTTGTCCGAATTCGATAGAATATATTCTATATAGTTTCTCTTCTCTCTTTACAATTTGATTTTTGACCTATGAGGTTGACTTTTTCGTGGAATTCGTGATATATAATTCTATTAAGAGCTCTCAATATTATTTGAAAAAATGTATCTAATTTTTTTTTTTTTCTAACATAATAAATTTCTTAAAAAAAAATTGCGATTTTGGTCATTTTTTTTTTTATTGGGCGATTTTGGGCGATATTTTTTTTTAAATCTCGCGCTTTTCTCAAAAAAGTTCTGGCAACACTGGCTATTAGTTATCATAGCTGTATACTATTAATGTAATAAAACACGTGAACGCTCGGTACAGACTAAAAATTTATTATTAAGTATTTCAAATGTTCATATTATAAACGGTAGATGTCGCTTAAACAATTATATAGAACTTATTAGGGCGGATATCAAATATCGATATCTTATTTTGTTATGACAATTAACACTACCCCTTAACAAACAAAACTATTATTACCAAGTATTTCCAAGAATTTATAATGTTTCACGGAACTTAAACCTTTAGTAAGCAGATCAGCTGGCATTTCTGCAGTTGGCATATACTCTATCTTAACAATTTTATTTGCAACATTTTCTCCACAAAAATGATAACGAACATCTACATGTTTCGACCTTTTATGATATACAGGATTAGTTGCTAACTTATGAGCTGATTGGTTATCATTAAATATAGGTATAGTATAAAACTCATTAGTAAGTTCACCAAGTAAATTTCGCAAATATATGTATGACTTCTTTACAACAATCAGATATCCCCATATATTCCGCCTTTATAATGGACATAGCTACTGTATTTTGTTTTTTAGTTTCCCAAGATATAGCACAAGCTGACAATTTAAAGAAAAAACCAGTATATGATCGTCTATCAATTGTGTTACTAGCCCAGTCAGCATCCACATAAGCTTTTTTACTGTAGATCACCTGTATCTGAGAATTTCAAACAAAAATCTTTAGTTTTCTTTAAATACTTTAGAACCCTTTTAGCATAATTCCAATGTTCTTCTTTGTAGCTATTATTAAACTGGCTTAAGTAATTTACAGCATATACTATGTCTGGTCTGGTAAGTACCGCTAAGTACATCATGCTACCAATAAGTTGCTGATAAGGAAATTTTTGATTACACCCCTCACTTTTACTACTGTTTAATTTTGGTTCAATAGGAATATCGATTAATTTGCAGTCCACTATGTTGAATTTATTCAACAACTCATTAATATAATCTTCTTGATCAATAGTTATAATCCCATTTTCTTTCTCAACGACAACTCTCATACCTAGACATCGTTTAATTCAACCCAAATCTTTAATTTTAAACTTCGAAGATAAATTTATTTTTATTTCATCAGTTTCACTCCAACAGTTTGAAAATATAAAGAAATAATCGACATATGTATAATGCAATGATAGTTTTCTCATTACCTCTAATTTTGGTAAATAAACATCAATCCTCTGATACCAGGCTCTCGATGATTGTTTTAAGCCGTAAATGGCGCGCTTTAATGTAAGAACTGTATTTGCATGATCTTGGAAGCCAAATGGTTTTTCCATGTAAACTGTTTCATTCAAAAAACCATTTAAAAAAGCTGTCTTTACATCAAGATGACAAATATCAAGATTCCATCTAACTGCTAAAGCAAATAATAATCTCACAGTCGAATGTCTCAAAACTGGTGAAAATGTTTCATCAAAATCAATACCTGGCTTTTGAGAAAACCCTTTGGCAACATATCTCCCTAAACTAGATTTTTAAAGCCCTAAAGCCCTAAACTGACTATTATTATCTGAATCAAATTTTTTTTTAATACCCATTTACACTGAACATCAACTAGCTTTCAGGCTTCACTCTCTTGAAAGGACTTGAGTTCATCTGCCATAGCTTGTTGCCACTGTATACTTTCTGGTCCATTTCAGCGCTTTGTTTATACAGATTTCACTTTAATCGTTACGCAAACATTGCCAATACCATATCGATCAGGTTTTTTACGGATACGAGATGATGCAGTTGTGGATGTAGAAGTAATACCACAAAATCTTTTCTCTTCATATCTACTTCAGAATCTGATTTTTTAGCTTCTGGCGTTTCCCATTCATCTGTATCGAGCTTTTTGTTCATTTTTTGGATTCAACTCGTCGATAGCTGCTATTTGACTGATGTTCACACTCAAAAAATCTTGGTCGATCCCTTCCTCAATCACGACAATATCTCTGCTAGGTGTTATAGAGTTATTGTCGGGATTTAAAACTCTATAGCCTTTAACATTATCCGAATAGCCGATAAGGATACAATGGTTTCTATCCCACTTCAATCTTTTTTTGTGCACCATCACTTTACTACCAAATATTCGCAAATTACTGACATCAGGCTTGTGTTGGCTCCACATCTCGAATGGTGTTTTTTTTTTATTTAACCCTGCAGTAGTCGCGTACCTAAATGTGACGAGAGTGGTCGCGCGGATAACATATGTAATCCGTTTTTTAAAGTTTAAAATAAGAGATGGCAATTTGAAAATGCTTAGTTATTTGTTTTAATTTTTATTATTACTTTATTTTATATTATATTCATTTAAAAAAACAACATAAACATAATTCTTATAGTACGTAAAATCAAAGAATATCGATTGCAGACAATTGTGAAATTCGTAATTTGGCATGACTGGATTACATATGTAATCCGCGCGACTACTGCAGGGTTAAACCACTTGCAACTGATCTATTTTTTATATATACTGATGTACTTACTGCCTCTGTCCAAAATTTGTTAGGTAAATTTGCGTCAAACAATAAACATTTTGCTTTTCCAACCACTGTTCTGTTGATCCTTTCACAGAAGCCATTTGGCATGTGGCCAATCCATGTGGATTGGTTTTCTGATGAATAATACCGGTATTTTGTAAGTACTTTTCAAATTCCTTACCGCAGAACTCCGAACCGTTGTCCGTCCTCAGCACCTTGATTTTTTTACTCGCTTGGTTCTCAGCTAGTGACTTAAATGTTTTTAAATGTGAAAATGCTTCATCTATTGTTTTCATGAAATATACAAAGGCCATTCGATTGAAATCGTCTACAAACAACAGGTAATATTTTGATCCTCTTATAGATTTAGTTTCCATCGGTCCACCGACGTCAGCATGCACCACCTCTAGCAGCTCATTGCTTCTATTACCTACGTGAGAAAATGGTAACCTCGCCTGCTTACCTTCGCAACACACAATGCAGTTGGTTTTACTGATCTGGAACTTTTCCGTTGATGACAAACCAATAACAGCTCCTTTTTTCATTATTTCAAGGTCACTACTGTTCAAATGGCCAAATCTTTTGTGCCACCAACTGCCTGATGATGATGCCAGCAAACAGTTAGCTTCTTTAATATTTAATTTATAAACACCTTCAACCAAATCTGCAGTCGCTACTAATTAATTTTCTTTATTGTAAATCTTACAATGTTTTTCATTAAATGTCACTCTATTGCCCTTCTTAATTAGCTGGCTGACTGACAATAAATTTGTTGCAACATTTGGCACACACAGCACCTCTGTAACTGGTATACTATATTCAGAATTTTGTAATACAGTTGTTAACTGAATGTCCTCACAACACTTAACGGGGATCTTGGACTTATCTGCAATGACAATTTCCTTCAAATCGTTGTTATTCACAACATTTTTCAATAGATCTTCGTTTGCTGTCATATGCATTCTTGCACCTGAGTCTACGTACCAATCTGAACGTCCAAATTTGCCACTTAAAAATACTGCACTGTAGGCGTTGGAATTTTTATTTTTATATGCAGCTTCACATTGATTTTTATAGTGACCGTATTGTTTACGACTGTAACATTTGACGTTTGACTTCTTATTTGTTGTTTCTGTAGGTGCAGTGCTGCCAAACTTGAATTTTTGTTGTTACCATGATTTCACCGCAAATGCACCTTGGGAACAGTTTACTTCGCTGTCATCGTCAATATCTATTAATTTTGCTTCAATGGCGTCCGTTGTTATTTCTATTCCAGAACGTTCGATCGCCATTATCATAGGCAAAAATTTTTCAGGCAATCCTGCTAGCAACAGTGATCCAACCCATTCGTCTTTGATCTTAAAACCTGTGTTATTCAGTCTCTGACTTGTCTCAACAATTGATATCACATACTGAGACATTGATTCACAGCTCTCCCGACGAATTGAAATGAGGTTACGGAGTAATCCAATTCTCCTAGTGAAGCCAGTATCATCAAACATTCCTTTTAACTTTGTCCATAGGCTTTTCGCACTTGTCTCGTTCTTTATGTGTACATATAATAATGGATCAATCGTTAAAATAATTTTGGCATTTGCCTTTGCATCATTCGTGTCTCCATCTTTTCTAATGCACTCGTGCACGCCCTCCAAAATTAAAAAATTTCTACAGCAAATGACCAGTCGTCCTAGTTCTCTCTACCTTTTAATTTTGGTATACTCAAAATTATATTCGTTGCCATTAAAACGCTTTTTTTTTTATGTATATAAAATTTAACTATGCAAAAAAAAATTAGAAGCACGACAGGCCCATTACCTGTAATAAAACACGTACAGACTAAAAATTTATAATTAAGTATTTCAAATGTTCATATTATAAACGGTAGATGCCGCTTAAACAATTATATAGAACTTATTTGGGTGGATATCAAATATCGATAACTTACGATAACTTATTTTGTTATAACAATTAACAATTAAGATAGTATTTCAGTTTGTCTTGGAAAAATAAATTTTTGATTTTTATTTTTGTGTCTAAATAACCTCAATTATATGATACCAAAGGAATAAATACTCTATATAATTAATATATGTCAAAAATTTTGGTACAATTATATAACTTTCAAGGAATCGAATATTCTTTCTCAAATCGATCTTTTCGCAATTGGCGGGCAGAATAACTCGAACTCCATTTAACCGATTATAAAAAGTTGTCTTAATTTTGTTCGTAATCATACCTTTTAAGCATTCCTCCTAAAACCAATTGTCTATTTCTTTTTGTAGAACAAAACCATCCCATGATGTATGAAAACAATAAATGTTCTTGATATGATAGATTACTTTGTCAGTAATATAAGAAGAACTAGTATGGAATGTATTATATTCGGTTTGACCCCCATACTCGTGTTTATTATACAATATCAAAGCTAAAAAAATTTCATTACTTTGATCACGTCAATTTGTATAGGGTATAGGCGTGGTTCACTTTCGATTTTGAAAAATGTCCACCCCAGAGTCCGTTTTGAATGAAAGCTTTTGTGAGAGACAAACATCTCTCACTGTTTGGCCAGTATATCAAAGTATACTGTAGTATGTAGTACCCGCTACATGTATTTCTTATTTATTTAAAAAAAAAAAAAAATAAAAATAAATAACTGGCCATTTCAGCCCTTAAAAGGACTTTGACCTAGCTTCTTATGATCAATTGTGTTGATCACACAATTGACCGAGAACCGGACCTACATGCTTAACGCCGACTCCGAACGGCGATAAATGGAATGTTCTCGTTCTCAAGAAGCCTTGCATGGCATTTTGATTACTCTCTGAGGTTTGCCATTGTCTGCAGAGAGGTGGCGGCCGTACAGAAAAATTATTTTAATTCAAATAATTTTCTGTTGCTGCTGGGGTTCGAACCTGGGTCTCCAAGGTTCTTTGACATAGCGGCCACGCACTTTAACCAACTACGCCACGGACGCCACATTAGTTGGTTAAAGTCTTATTTATTTTAGCTTATTTTATTCTTATATTATTATTCTTATTTATATTATCAGGACTCTTTTTCCGATGTGTGGCTCGCAATGTGTTAAATATAATTATTACTGAGAAATTATATTTTGTTTAAGACCGTTGTTCCCTTTTTTTACGCTTACAAACTGTAATACTACTTTAACTGAAGACAGAACATCTATTTTTTTCCCCCAGTGACTTAAGAGTCATATCGTTCGATTTATTGGTGTTGTACAAAAATACTTTTCTCGATTTAAATGCACCAGGAACTGATTAGGTTTTTACGTGGAAAAAGGGAGGAGCTAACAGCAAAATAACAACAACTTCAATATGCTCTGATAGCGGTAAACCGCTGTGATCGAATTTCGAAGATGCACATGAATTAAGGCTATGCCTAAAAGTATGATACGATCTAGGTTAACCTTGATACAGGGGGCATCGAAGTAGATAAGAACTTAAGCGTTCTCTCTGTCAAAATAAATTCCGGGTAACTTTCTCCGCATAATTGGCAGTATAAGAAGAACCTAAGTAGCTTGGGGGAATTACAGTGAAAAGTCATACAAGACTACTGATGAGTTGGTGTAGCGGCCAACGAAACAGTCTGTATACTCAAGTTGTGTGATTTGCTCTATACAGAGCCGTTGTTGTTGTTGTTGGTTGCTGCCTTCTTTGTTTTCATATTTTCTTGTTGTCAACATACTTGGCCTAAAGCTCAAATTTGTTTTCAATATAAATAATAAAAGGTCGTATTCAAAATATTAAGATTAAAAAAAAGGTTTTACGTACCTTCAACATCGCCCGTAAAGGGTTAATTTTATTTACGATTTCAAGGTAATTCATGAATGTGATTTGTTGGTAATTTATGTAGTGCAGTTGTTGATAAATGTTGCGATTTAGAGCCCGAACAGAACCAAAGCGGCTGCCGGTTGTCGGATGCGCTGTGCAACAAAATACATGAAAATATATGCAGCCGCCAAAAATTAAATGGCCGTAGAAATCCGCGACGGAAAAACGCCAGAATAGAATCAATTCTATTTTTTCTCCGACGCCTGGCGGATCTCTCTTTGAGTGGCGTAAGTGTTGCCATATTTTAGCTAAGGATTGGATGTATTGAGTGCTATTTTCTTAGTTTTTACCATGAGCTGACGTTTTGTTTTGTGTGTGTGTTGCATTCTTTGAGCTGGCATTTCGTTTTGTGTGTGTTGAATTTGTACCATTTACACAACGAAAAGCAACGCTGGTCCGACAACCGACAACCGCTCCTATTCTGGACGTGTTCTCAGCGGATTTCTCCGAGAGAGGTCCGCCAACCGACAGCCGCTTTGGTTCTGTTCGGGCTCTTATGTATCATGAGCGGGTATGGGCAGAGAGCATGGTATAATTAATCAGGTAGGTGTGACAGTTTTCCACAGCGAACATGAATTGTCAAAATCATACAAGACAAAGCAAACAAAAAAAAAAAAAAAAACAAAAAACAGACGAGTTTGACAATCCATGAACGGATCTCGTGAGAAAATAGCCTGTTGTCAAACCTACCTGTATAATTGTATCATGGGCAGAGAGCGCTCTTAGAGCGCTGAGAGCAAGAATTGAGAGCAAAGGCTTCTGTACCAATACAAATTCCAACAACAAATCAAAGACAAAAGCCAAACACAGAAACAACACAGAAGCTTTAACTGTAGTGGTGCACATACCCGATCATGAGCCACTATGGGCAGAGAGCGCTCTTGGAGCGCTGAGAGCAAGAATTGAGAGCAAAGGCTTATGTAGCAACACAAAACGCAACAACAAATCAAAGACAAAAGACAAACACAGAAACAACACAGAAGCTTTAAATGTAGTGGTGCCCATAGCCGATCATGATTCATGAGCAGCTATGGGCAGAGAGCGCTCTGAGAGCGTTGAGAGCAAGAATTGAAAGTAAAGGCCAGTGATGTTAACATAATTTGTTGAAATTACTGTGTAAGACACAAACAATTACTGTTTTTAATGCAAAATTACTGTGAATTGGAACAGAAATTACAGTGGAATTACTGTATAATTAAAACGAAAAAAAATCAATTAAAATGCAAATTTTCATATAATTATGTGTATATAACTGATTTCAGGAACAGGTTTTTAGTAAATAAATGTCAAAAAGACGAAAGTCCAACAGTAGTTTTCAATTTCATGAATTGCACCTAGTAAAGATAACCTAACTTTATAATTGTCCACACTTATTAGTTCTTTAAACGTAAATATAACAAAATAATGTATTTCTGAGTCTTCAGTTTTTATAAATCTAATACACAACCGTAACAAATATGTTTTCAGCTCACATTTCGTCAATATGTATATGGACCTCCTTAACTCATTGGTACAACAAAATGTTGTCAGTCTCAAATAGTTTAGAAGATAAAAATCTTGAAAATTTAAAAAATTCATATTTTTCGTATCCGAAAATATTCATATTTTTATACAGAAGAGTAGATATTTTTACTTTACTTTTTCGAAAGAATTTATTTCCAATTTCGTCAATTTGCCTAAGAGAAAGAACATTAGATAACGGGACTGCGGAACGCGTAATCTTTTTTCTATCATTCTTGGTGCTAGCCATGTGTACAATATAATTTGCAAAGTTAGAAACGCATTTTGCACTAAATTCTAGGGATGATAAAATTATGAGAAGAACAGATATGTTACAAATTTGATTTTAAGAAATGTTTTTTAAAAACTTTTTATTTTTGGCCGGCCATTGAAATTACTTGATATTTCGGAAAATTACTGTCGTACTGTAGGAGCAGTCAAATTACTGTAGAAAACAGTAATTACTGTGCCGTTAACATCAGTGGTAAAGGCTTATGTAGCCACACAAAACGCAACAACAAATCAAAGGCAAGAGGCAAGCACATAAACAACTTAGAAGCTTTAAATGTAGTGGTGCCCATACCCGATCATGAGCAATAATAGGTCTGTTCCCGTACTTGCAAGTTTGTGAAAACTTTCGAAAACTTGCACAAGTTTTTACTAAATTGCGTTCCGGTACACCAAAAACTTGCAAAAGAGAGCGACAATGAGAGAGTAAAACATTTCCCCTCCTTGCGATATGTTGCAAGTTTCTGCTACACAAATTTCGTGTAGTAAAAACTTGCAAGTTGTCATGTGTTGGCAGTAATGTCAAAATTTACGCTAGAATAAAAAAAAACAGATGGACAAGTGCATCAAGTATAAATTTGAGCTAAAAATGGAAAATAAAAAGACAAATTTTCAAGTTAATTGTTCGCCAGGTACATATAGCCTATATATTAAATCAATTAGTGCAGCTAATTTATCAGATATTGTCGAAATCTTCAAAAAAATTTTTCGTTTAATTAGCCAAATGTTTGTCCAACATATATTTTATCAAAAGTTGCAAGTTTTTACTAAAAAGCGTTCCCGTACTTTTTACCATTTTTATTGCTCAGAGACAATTTTTCTGCTTACTCTCTTGAATTTAGCAACTTGCAAGTTTTTGCCACAAAAGTACGGGAACAGACCTAATGATTTAATCAAATTTCACTAGTACACTGATTAAAATCATCTTAAAATAGTAATTACCAGTATTCCATTGAAAGTTGTGGTTTCTCCTCTCTTTATGCTATGATTCAGTGCACACACAACATATGTGAGGATATTAAATAAATGTCTTATCTTAAAATTTATTTGAATTATTCTAAGGTTTGGCATGTGTTAAATTTCAATCACTTCGCAAATAATATGTATCAATATAAAAAAATCACAAATTTATTTTATAGAGAGAACAACAAACAAAAACATACAAGTTTAGTACATCAAGGTAAATCAGAAGTACCCGACACAACGTATGATGGCGTGGTGGTTCAAACAACAAAGTTTGAAAAGAATGTCCATGAAAGAAAATATAAAGTTTATAAAAATAAGCTTACATCATTAAATCGTCGTATGCAGTTTAATGACGCTACGTCGTTTATAATTTTTGCTGCCTTCATTTGAAGTGACTGAACAGAAAAATATTGGTTGGTTTAAATGAGGCTGTACGTGCTGATGTCTTTCTCTAAAAATGAGTACATGATAATGTGCTGTGAACAATTTTTGGGGAAGTTCAATTCGTTTCAAACGCATTTTTGGCGAAGTTCACAGCAATAAACACCTGAGGCTAAGAAATAGTGATAACAATAGACTGAAAGGGGAGAATCAGTATCAAAGAAGGAGAATACAGTTGTATTTGCAAGCATGACCTTGGTGTCAGTTTTTTTTTTTTTTTTGAGATGCGCCAAGAACGATTAAAATAAGATTACGCGTTTCGTAAATGACAGAGAGAGAGAGAGAGAGAGAGTTCATGACGTCATCCAGCTCGTTTGTTTACATTACCTGCAGGCATTTAAATACTATATCAGACTTTGGAATAATTTTACTTTAGGGCCCACTCCTAAATATTTTTTTGAAAGTTTTCGTGAAATTGATATTTTTCTGTATACGAAAATATCCATATTTTTTAAACAGAAGAGTAGTTCTGAGAATAGTATATACCCATTAAAGGTAAAATATGATCTTTTAAATGCAATATTAACTGCAAAATTCGATCCCATACTTTAAACAATTCGAAGGATTGAAATTGGATCAGTGAAAAATTCCAATGTTCATACAAGTGTTCTCAAATTAATAGGTAATATTTGATTAAAATTGGTTCCAAAAAAATTGGTGATTCTTTAATAAAATGAAAGTGTTTTGTTCATTTCATTAAAAATTAATAAATTAAATTTCAGGAATTTCAGGAAATTAATTTCGCTTGTCATAAACGCGAACGATTTTTCAATTGCAGCAATTGAAAAATTTGTTCTTCCCAACTGAAAACTTCGTTCGTTTTTCCTTTCGTTGTATAAACGCAACGCTTATAGTTCAGAGTTACTTTTTGGACAAATTGTAACTATATAAGCAGATTGGTATTTTGCTCAATAGACGGACGGAGATAGCAACAAAGGTGCGATGAGTGCAATCCATAAGAAGACGGACAAGACGGAAGGACATAGGGTGAAAGATAATTAATATAATAAATAATAATAATAATGACCGAAATAGCATGCGGTATATTTATATAAGATATATTTTTAAGTTGATTACAACTGAATATTCGTTTGCGGCAAATACAACTAGCAAACGAAGTGTAGATGGTGAATTTTCAGTTGCGATAAACGAAAAATTTCTTTGCGTGTAGTAGGTCCAGCTCTCGATCAATTTTGTGTAAACATATAGTAACACACATAACACAATTTGATCATAAGAAGATCGGTCAAAGTCCTTTCAAGCGCTGAAATGTCCAGTTTATTATTATTATTATTATTCTAGGATTATAATTATAACTACTAGGACAAAATTTATAAATAAAAACAGTTATGTTACCCCAAAATTTGTCGACTAACTCGCAGTAAATTTATTAAGTTCGGGCAATATTTGGATGCTAAAATAAGAGTGCACCAAAAGAATAAGATATCAGGACCAAAAGTTATCTGGCTTGGGTTACCATTTCCAAATGAAGAACATAATTTTTTGTAAAGAAGAAGAATTCTAGAGGAGATTTTTGCTTGAAGTTTCTGTATTCATAAACTGTATACAACACTATAAATGTTTCCTTCGATTGGATTACAAATGATTGAAGTTATCTTTTAACATAAAGAAACCCACATTTTCAAAACATATTTGGGATTTGATAAACTCAAAAATCGTATATAATTTTTTATTTAAAAAAAATAAAATAAATAACTGGCCATTTCAGCCCTTGAAAGGACTTTGACCTAGCTCCTTATGATCAAATGTGTTGTGCGTGTTATTTATTAAATTTGTACACAATTGACCGAGAACCGGACCTACATGCTTAACGCCGACTCCGAACGGCGATGAACGGAATGTTCTTTTTCTCAAGAAGTTTTACATGGCATTTTGATTGCTCTCTGAGGTTTGCCATTGTCTGCAGAGAGGTGGCGGCCATACAGAAAAATCATTTTAATTCAAATAATTTTCTGTCGCTGCTGGGATTCGAACCCGGGTCTCCAGGTTCGTTGACATAGCGGCCACGCACTTTAACCACCTACGCCTCGGACGCCACAATTTTTTATTTCCTTAGGGAATATTTCGAAACGAAATGTTCGATCTAACAAGATTTTATAGGGCTTTTTACAGAAATTAATAACGGGCCCAAAAACTTACCAACCATTTTGATATATATAAAATTGACTAAGTTTTCATTTTAATTTCTTTACTATGGCTTTGTATACATCGATTTTATTTATTTTTAAATTTGGATAAAACATTTTAAGCTTAATTTGAGCAAACTCTGATATATTTTTGAAAGATTATTAAGGGCCAAGTGACGTAAGGAAATTTAAATTTAATATAAAGATTTCAACATCTCTTGGAGACACAATATTTTTCCATATTCTTATTGAGACCCATTTTCTTAATGATAATAAATTATCTCCTTAACCACCCCAGACCACATTCTTAAACCTGGAAGCAAGTTTATCATAAGCAATTCTCTTAAATAAAAAAGAAAAATCAAAATTAAAAGTTCAATCCTTCATTGAAATTTGAGGTTTGTAGACTAAATAAGTGATAACTAGCAATAATAATTTTTAATAATAATGCCTCATCATTGTGAAAATATTCATAAAATTTCTCTTTAATTAAATTTTTGGCCTTTATCGCAGCATCGTATGTAGCAGTAATTTATTTTAGTAGGGGGGAGGGGAACACTTTTTGAACTTTTGCCAATAACTCTATCTGAGTGCATATTAAGGCAAATATTTTAATTTATTTCGATATAAGTTACTACAATATCCACTGTAATCCACGTTCCACAGTACCCCCTTTTACCCTTTAGTTAATGTGATATGGTACATATTTTACTTACTCTGAGATTATCAGGGCAGTTAAGGATGCAAGCGAATTCGTGTTTTGTCCTGTGAACGTATCGAAGCCATGGATGGTATTGAACAGATTTTTAAGGGGCCCAAATTTAAACAAAAATTGTTTTTTACGTTGATAGGGCCTTTCTGAATCGTTCATAATCATCATGAAAAAGATTTTTTAATTCCATTTTATATTGTTCTGTTATAACTACAATTGTCAATAAAATCGTTTATCACAATAATAAAAAAAGTAATAATAATGCAGTTATATGACAACTAAATGACAAGCTAATCACAAACTTATAATTGTAAATAAAAGTGAATAATTTTAAAGATGTTAACGCTCAAAAAAGTTGTATATCTCCACGATACGAAATGGATAAAGGAAAGCAAATGACCGATTTTGTTCAAAAAATCACATTTTCAGATCAGACCCATTTCCGTCTCGATTATTTGACACCGTCGGACTTTTTTGTGGGTGTCGCTAAAGATCGATGTTATAAAAACGATCCAGAATTTATTTGTATACTTGAACACATGGTTCGCCCTCTTGAGGGCTAAAGCCATGAAAGGATGGGTTATTGAATGGCCAACCGAGGCAGGCTTTTGAATGAAGAAGTATTCCACAATGAATCATAATGTTACACTTAAAGCAATTATAAGAGGTATTTACGATTCAGTGCAACATTCATGCTTTTTTGCACTTTTCACTAACAAAATATACCGAGTGGGAAATCTAGTGGTTTCTTTTTTATATCATAGATTATTTTGACACTGACAGCTGTTTCCCGCTCGAAACCTTGACATAAAGTCAGTATCATACCAGAGATTTGCACAAGCCCAATCGTAATTTTTTGCCACTCGAATAACAATCGTCGTCAGCCACAATCTTACACAAAAATTAATGCACGCATACCGCTCGATTTCGTAAACAACGATTGGTGCCATGGTATAATAATACAAGGTAGCATTGACAACTGCTTATTTTCTCTTCTACAAGAAAACATCTCCTGTCAAAAACAGCTTTTTGTGTAAATGCATCTGCAGCTGCTGTGGTTGTTGTTTTTTCTCACTTCATGTTTGTGTTTTCAATGGCCGATTGTGAGCGCTCTCTTTTTGAGTAAATTTTTTGACAGGAGATGTTTTCCCAATCAACTGTCAATGATACCTTGTATTATTTTACCATGGATTGGTACTAAAAGCCGCTTTAAATTGTCCTACAGTGTGTTACGACATGTCAAAATTTTCATGTATGATAGAATGTAGAATGGTGTAAACAACGAAAAGCAAAGTGTGTTCGAACCTGTTTTGATTTTTTTGACATGTCGTTCTACATTTTAATTTTAAGGTTTGTTTCTAATTTCATCACACATTCTATTCGACCAGAGATGAGTTTTATAAGATTTCTTCGAATTCAATTTATTGAAAATCACCAAGCTGCAAGTTACATTTCATCAAATGTTTAAAAGCAAGCAAAATAATGACTGCTTCTATTTTTAATGCACAATTGGTCCTTATAATGCTTACAATAGCTGCTATGTCCCGATTCATTTTAAGAATTTTCAATATTTAAATTTTTATTGAATGAAAGTGCAATGTGACTTTGTGAGATAGTCTAAAAGAGAAAAATTAATTTCTTTATACAAAAATTAAAAAATGACAGTGTGATAATATTCGGTTATACTTTCTATCTCACATGTCGTAACACACAGTAGGACAATGTAAAGCGGCCTTAAGCACCGTTTGTAACGATTGCGAATACATACAAAGGCATCCAGACAATGCAGACATTCGGATGCTTCGCTAAACACTCGAGTGTCTGTTGCCATGCTATAATAATACAAGGTAGCATTGACAATTGCTTATTTTCTCTTCCACAAGAAAACATCTCCTGTCAAAAACAGCTTTTTGTGAAAATGCATCTGCAGCTGCTGAGGTTGTTGTTTATTTTCACTTCAACGTTTTCAACATTGCTTGTGTTTTCAATGGCCGATTGTGAGCGCTCTCTTTTTGAGTATATTTTTTTACAGGAGATGTTTTCCCAAGCAACTGTCAATGCTACCTTGTATTATTATACCATGGTCTGTTGCTGCATGAATTTTTTTTTTTTATTTCGTTCTTTCCAACAAACACGCATTCTCCCGTTGCTTTGAGAATGAGTGTCAGAAGAGATGGGCATTTTTTTGTTCGCTGTTGTACTGCGTAATCTAAACAACATTGCAAAAGGCTTGCGGCAGCTCCAAAATATATTTTTTTCTATTGTTTATAACAGTGTTTGTCATCCCATAACCATGCGTGTACCGGCACAAATCTTTTTTTTTCACATGAGATTTTTTCGTATACAAAAAAATCAACACTGCAGATTGCGGTCAGTGTTGCCATATTTTTTTTAAAAAAAACTTTAATTTCCAGAAAAAAAAACTTGTTTTTTGGTGAAAAAACTTGATATTAAAAATAAACTAAAACACGTATTTTTAAAATGTGTGCTTTAAAATTTTTGGCAATTCGCTTTGTTCTCTCGTTGTCCCGTTATTTTGGCCACTTTATTTCTCAAGAAAATACGGAAGACTAGATCGTCAACTCTGAATATATGTAAACTGATACGTCAAGTTTAAAAAGGAATGCCAAAAATTTACCGCCAAGACTAGACGAAGGGAAACCGAGACAAAAGAACAGAAACAATGACAGCAACAATAAAGCAACAGCGCTGCCATAAAAATAAAATTTGAAAAGTAGTGAAAATTAGTAGTAGCAGCTTCAAATGGTGCTTATGTTTTTGTAGTAACATACAATTTAGTTTATCCGTTTGATTCATAGATTCACTAAAATAGAAAGCATCGTTATAAGGGGGGAAATATACCCAGAACTTCTTACATTTTCTTAAAGCTTTATGTCTCAAGAATACGTGGTGAAAATTTCAAGTCGATATCTCAAAAAATAACAAAGTTATAGCCTAGTGAGTGAACCGCCTTCTAGAGCGCGTAGTGCTGGCCCTTATTTTCAAACGCGTTTTTCTCGAAACCATGTTTTCAAAGTAGGTGACCAAAATTTCTCGATACTCAGTGAACCGATCGTTTTGATTTGTTTGCAGGCTTGTTTTATTCATAATAATCTCGTACTTGTCATAGCATTTTTTTTTCGTACCTTCATTCATTTTTTATAGGCAAAATAATGACGAATATTTGGTCGAAAATCGTTAATTTGCGTTCGGAAGTCCGCCATTTTGTGAAAAAAACAAATATTTTCAAAATCGGCTATGACAAGTACGAGTTTTAAGTATCTACTTTAATAATATATTTAATTTTTTTAGTTTCAGTTGAATTTAGGAGGAGCAATCTTGGTCACCGCATTTTCAGAGCGCTCTACAAAAAATGCTGTATCTACCTTAATATTACTTTTTTTTTAATAAAAAAAACTAAACATACTCTTGAGTGTGTATATTTTAAGGTAAAAAACCCTCATTTAAAAATATCCTTTAGGTTTCCTTAAAAAAATGCACAAACATGACCTTTTTTCTTCGGTCGCTGGGTATATTTTCCCCTTTAATCGTAAAAACTTGAAAAACTGGGTAAAATAAAATAAAACTTTATTTTTTAGGGAAAAACTTGAAAACTTTCTACTCTGTCAAAAAACTGGCAAAACAAGTTTTATCTGCCCACATGGCAACACTGATTGCGGTTAACATTTTTTCCTTGGTGCGAATGGACATAAAAGCATGAATTTTCCTTGCTTTTGCCGAATGTTGCTCATGTCTCGCTTCGTTGGGTATTCTTGATTCGTAGGCATTCGTAATCGCGACCGCTCGTACTCTATGGTCATGGTATAATAATACATGGTAGCATTGACAGCTGCTTATTTTCTCTTCAACAGGAAATCATAAATTGTCAAAAACAGCTTTTTGTGGAAATACATCAGCAGCTGCTGTGGTTGTTGTTTTTTTTTTCACTTCAACGTTTTCAACATTGCTTGTGTTTTCAATGGCGGATTGTGAGCGCTCTCTTTTTGAGTATATTTTTTGACAGTATATGATTTCCCAAGCAACTGTCAATGCTACCTTGTATTATTATACCATGCTCTATGGTATTCGTATCCGCAGCGATTGGTGCATGTATTCGCGCATTAATTTTAATGCAGAAGTCACATTCATTGCTCGTATATTGAGGAAACATTCGAAACGCCATTTGAATGCAATCAAGTTGTTCTCTGTATCATACCTCCTCGGAAAGTTATGAGTCACTTCATGCTTGAACAACGTTGAGAAATATTGGAAACTTATTTCCAAAGTGAGTGCTGTGTAGCCCAAACAGTGCGTTATTTGAAAATAAGTTTTCGCAAAAACGAAGCACTCACCGCGCCTGCTGTACCCCTGCCTTACCCCTGCTGTATCTGGGGCTCGGAAAACCCGCACATTCTTGTCGAGAAGCCGATGCATACACAGAGAGTGACAGTTTGAACCATTTTTCTTCGAAAATGAGGCTGGGAGCAACGTTTCGGTCAACGGTGGGCGTTACAGAGCCATGTTAACCGACTTTTTTTTACTGAAATTGGAGACATTAATTTGGACGACCTCTGGTTCATACAGGATGGCGCACCATGCCACACAGCCCATGCCACAATCGATCTTTTGCTCACCAAATTCCCAAATCGTGTTATCAGCCGTCTTGGCGATGTCAATTAGCCGCGTTGAAGCTGCGATTTGACTCCTTTGAACATTTTTATTTGTGGGGAACCGAAGGAAACACTTAAGGCCAATGTCATCCAAACAAACCGGGAGCTAAAGCCCGAAACCAACAAGGTCTTGGAAAATTGGAGTGACTGAATGCGCTACTGCGAAGCCAGCCGAGGCAACCACTTGAACTACGTTGTATTCCATAGTTAAAGGGAATGTTTGCTCTTACTTATAATACTTATAAGCCATAATACTTGGAAAAAGTTTAATTTTGTTAATTTTATTGCATTTAAAAAAAAAAACTTGTATTTGGCCCACCCTGTACATTCATGCACATGCTCCTATTTTCCACAAAAGCACAGCGTCAACGCCAGTACAAAAACAGGTTTCGTGCATGGTGTTATAAACAGCTGACATTTGATGTGTTAAAATGGAAGAAGCAAAAATAAAAACATTTAAGCGCACTTAACTCAATAAGAAATGGTTCATAGATAAAAAAAAATGTACTTTTAAGGAGTCTAATGTTTTTCATGACGCATCGTCATCACTTTGATTAGACTCATGGCATCATTTTGCATCCCTAACGAAGCATTCAACGATCGAATGCTTTGCGAACGGTCATGTGAACAAATGGAAATTTGTATCCCTAACGAAGCTGTTCGCCAACTTTTACGACATGCTTACGTTTTTTACGTAATTCAGACTGTTATTCACAAGTTGTCAAATTGGTCAACAAGTTGTCAGTCTGGTCTGTTTCGTGTTTGTGGGCAATGCCCTTTTGGAATTGGATATATTTTTTTTTCATATATTGTATGGCAGTGTGAGGTTCTTACCTGTGATGTAGGCAGAGTTGTAGGTTATGTAAGCTTTGCTGCAGGTTGTTCTATTGGCTAAAATTTTTCTGCCTTCGACATAAGCAAATTGATATCAATGGCCTGTTTCAATTCAGTACTTGTAGTTAACCGAAAAGGATCACCGCCGTTTTGATTGGATGTGTATTTTCTTCCCTGCGAGTTTTTTTTAAGTGAAACTACTTTAGCCGCGATGGAGAGTAAAACTGATTAATCAATTCGCCGATGAAACACTGCGCCGTCAAACACTTCAGCCTGCTTTTAAAATAGTGTTACGCAAAATTAAATATTTATAATAAAGTGTGGACACAATAGCTTTTCAACTGCATGGTCCATACACTGAATAATTATAATATTGCCAAAACAACTCGAGCATATATGGAGCTCATATGGAGCATGTTTTTGATCTCATTGTGAAAACATCAACCTTAAACAAAAAGACAAACACTGACTGCTGCTAAGTAACAGAGTTCTAATGTACAACATTTTAAAGTATATTTCAAACTTTTGAGAGTAACAAAAGAGTACACAGAGTATATTTCTGTATTGCATTTATTTTCCTTATATCTTTATGTTTTTGATACAAAATTCTATCAAATAGTATTATGATACATATTAACCCTTTCCAGCCCTCCCTTAAAGCCCCCTGTTCAGGTGTAGGGAATAAATATACAAAAATCATAACATTTGTTTGGGAGTCCACCTAAGGAGTTGTGGGAGGAAATAGGTCCCCGAGGGAAAAATTTTCCTTTTGCAAAAATAATGGGGGTCGGTCATACATATTAACCCTCTCCGGCATTCCCTAAAGACCCCTTTTCAGGTGTAGGGAATAATGAACAAAAAAGGAACTTAGATTTAATAAAAGAACTGAGCAGCTCGTGAGCATTTTTTTGATGACTCTTGTATGACGCTTGTAAGTATCAGCTTTCGTTTTCGATGCTTACCGTGTAAGCAACTTAATTTTTGAGTTGCTTAATATATCCGCAGGCTTGCTGCTCTGAATTTGTGAGCCAAACATTTCACATGTTTGAGACAACGTTGTTGCTTACAACGTAGAGCTATTTAATAAGCACGAAAACTTGATTGACTTACGAGATGCTTTTTTTAAGCATATGCGAAACCTGGTAAGTAGAAGCAACATTTTTTTTTTGCTACTCTTGTTTGTATAGCCAATACACAATCCTTAGTGGTTATTGTGTATTGGCTATAGTTATTGTAGGATATGAAGGAAATATAACTCAATAGACGCAAGCAAAAAACAACATAAATTCTAAGAAAAAAAGGTGTCGGAAAAAAGTGTTGTTTTTGAGATTTCACTCCAGTAAATCACAGAACGAGGCGTTAAAAGCTTCGCTTCAAAAAATCCGAAACTCCGAATAATTCTCGTATACTCGCTGGTGTAATTTACGAAAGAAAATTATGTCAGAGTACAATGATTGCTTTTTCCGTTCGGAGTAAGCAGGGCTCTAAAATTGTAAAACATTTAATATATTTAAATTTTTATCGTATTCACCCACAAATACTTAAAATTTCTTCACTTAAAATTACAAAAATCTTAAATACTGAGTATAAAAAGTTCTTTTCAGAAATTAACGTAAAGAGCGTAAGAAATTTACATGATTTACATAATTCACAGTTCCTGTTGACGAATGCAAGCATAGTAGTGGCAGTGAATGTATGAAGCAGAGATCTGCATGAATGGATTCATTTGCTGCAAGTTGAGGCAGGCAAACAACAATTTTGTGTGAATCATAGGCAGCAAAATTCTTGTCGTCAAATGTAGAAAACTTATAATGTAGAAACTTGAAATGTAAGAAAAAATCAATTATTTTGCCTACAAATTTTCAAGTCTGTTTACGAAGTTCGTGGAATTAACTTCATGTCGTCAGTGCAACTTCGTTTCTCGAGTTGAGAAAACAGTTTAACTTTAAAGCAGTGGTCATCAAACTCTATACAAGCATACTTTGTTTATGTATAAAAGCTCATTGAAAGCTTTGCACTAAAGAAAAATACTACTTGAGTCTCAGTCAAAGATAACAAGATGGGAAACTTAAAAAACATAACCTCAAAAAAAGTTTGCATGTATTAGTGCGATGAAAAATCAACCCTGAATTTTACTCTTGTTCTTCATCGGCCGCAAACTCTCGAAAAAGTCACTTTGCAACCCCTGAAAATAATGCATATTATCTATTTATTATGATATAAATATTTAAGTTGAGTTGCAATAAACTGTTTGCAACCAAAACTGATTACTAAGTCCCTTTATTTTAGTTCATACATGCGTTTAAAGTTTGCCAATTTCTTCAGTTGTTGTATTTGTCAACATTTTTGAAAAATTTTTATTTTACACAAACCCCCGCTATTCTACACAAACCCCCGCTATTCGAGGTGAAATTTAAAAAAGGAACGCTCTTGTTCTTCTTCTGCATTTTTCTGCTGAAACTTCGTTTACAAACAAGAAAAATAATGTATGGATTGAGTGTTTGAATATTTAAATCTTTAAGTTATGTTACAGGAATCTGTTTAACACTCAAATAGTTACATGCATTTTCTTATTTTAATCTTAATCGCCTAACAAAGTTTGCAAATTTTGCCACTTGTTGTATTTGTAAATAGCTTTTTATTTTCACCACGACCGTTTTGTAAAAGTTCTGTTATTTTTCATCCCATCAGAATTGTCAACTATCATTATTTTCTTTGAAAATTTGCTTGGTTGGAATAAATATTGCTTTGGTACGAACTAGCATTTGTTTTATGTATAAAATTTGTTAAACTGCTTTGATTATGTATTTGCGTAATATATTAAGTTTAAAGTCATTTCGCATATTATTCCATTATTTGCCATAAATATTATTTTTCCATTTATATTCCTACGGCTCAGTCCTCAAACTAATAACTAAAATTTATATCATTACTTATCCTTTCTGAATTTTAAGGGAATATCTGTTACATTTATGGAAATATTCCGGACACTTAATTTTAACTCATATAATAATAAGAAATTATGAGCAATAATAAATGTATCTTTGGGCAAATAATAAGAAAATATTTAATTACACATGCTTTTATTATTTCAACCATGTTATTTCTTAAAATTCAGACTATGAATGAATTAAGTTTACCAGCTTATATATTTTGACTTCCGTAGACCCAATTTATTTCCTATGATCATTATTGCAGATTTATAAGAGAAATTTAGGCGTAGCTATCCTAAAAACGAAATAAAAATTAAAAACCTTATAAAAGGAAAAATTAAAAGCTATCCTAAAGAAGATAAATTGGCAACACTACTTCTAACACTCGAATGGAAAAAAAACCATTTCATTCATAAATTCACCCAGCTGATATTATTAACCTTTACGTTACATGCACAAATTTTTTGCTTTTCTTAAGGAAATAATGTGGTTTTTTATGTATAAAATCTTATTGAACATGAAGCTAAAGCACAAAAATAAATATTTTTAGCATTTATAAGAATATTTAGAGAACTTCAGATATTTTTGTTTTCGTTATAAAGCAGTGATGGGCACACACATATTATCACATACTTTGCTTGTGTGTGAAGCAGAGAAAAACGAAGATCAAGTTGACGGTTGCCAGTTTTACACCGAAAAAAACATTCAACTGTCGAAAAGAAAAGATTTTGGTTGCTTCTTTAGTATATAATTTTATTTAAACTTTTTTATAAACATATTCACTTATACAAATAATACAAAAAATATACAGAAAATAAAAAATATACATATGTATAAACAAAATAAGCTAACAAATTAAGCTAACGTCGGGATAAGGGAATATTTTCGCAAAGCCTCAAAGTTTCATTGCATTTTTCACCAAAACATTTTAAAACATCTGATGTTAAATTTAAAAAAAAAATACCGTCGTCAAATGGGCGGCAATGCTTTGCCAAAGCCAAGGCTACGGTATATGATGCTTTTTTTAGAGACAAATTGTTATTTTATTCAATGGATGCCTTTCCTGATGATCACTATGAGCCTCATCTACCATAGAATTGGCAGGTAGCCCACCTTTATCAACCATAAATATTAAAAAAAATTTTGCTTTTAACTCTAAAATTTTTGTTGTTCGTTCACCCCACGTTAACTTAGTAAAATTTTCATGGCTAGAGACAAAATGTCTTCTTAAACATAACATATTACTGCGACTCACAATGCGATAACAAATCATGCATTGCAAGTCACCATCATCGTTTTCCATAAAAAAGAAATCATTTTCCCACTCTTCAGGGGACATTTTTCTCTCTGTATTTTAAAAAATTGCGCAGCGAAGACTTAACTTAGCAAGTGCTGAATATCAACTGAATTGATTTGCTTAGCGAAAATGAAAACAAAGCAACAGCCGAACGCACACGATCGAAAGCCACACGAAGGAGCTTATAGAGTACTTGTGTCGACGTCGCGCAAGCAGCATTTTGTTTCAAAACACGCGTGTTTGATAATTTAAATTGTGCCCTTCGCTGTTATAAAGCCAATCAATAACAAACGTGTTGGAAGGGTTAAGGAACATAACCCGAAACTGACATATTCACCTCACTATTTGTGGTGAAATGGTTTCTCTCGTATGTGTGTTTACTTTTTGCAATTTTTAGATTCCCCACAGAAGTTTCCCATCTTGTTATCTTTGGTCTCAGTCCAGCTTTCATGCAAGACGATGGTTCGCTTGTTTGATTATTTAGTGGCGCCGGAAAAAATTTTCATCTTGTGTATTACAAATCTATGGAAGAGGTGTGAGGGGGAAATGTTTTTTAAAAATTTTGCGATTTACGTATGCTAACTACTGTTCATAATTACATAATTCATATCGAAGAAACATATTAACATTCACTATTTTATGCACTGTTACAAAAAAGGAGAAAAGTTTAAAATAGTAAAGTTAATTTCATAATTTAATTTCAATATTTAAAATCCAATTTTTATTTAGAAGTGTCAATACTTACTTTATGAAACTATCTTTTTTTTTTTTTGTTTTTTTTGTTTTTTTTTTTAATTCTTTAGGTTTTTTTTTCGTTTTTGATTTAATTAAACCATACATTGAGGTTAAGAAAAAATATTTTCTGCAAAAAAGAATTGCAACTCCCAATCAAGTAGAGACATTTTGCATAGAAATAGCAAAAACTGATATTTTTATGAGTGAAGCATAAGTTGCGTATGCGCAGCAAAAAAACAATCTAACAAGCATGCATGTGCCGCAGGCCTTTTCTGCATGAAATTTAAATAGATACTGATCAGCAAATCAGTTCTCGTCCGTGAGTTAATATGTATACAGAAAGCTTTTAAGCACAAAAGCTCAAATGCCCGCGGGCATAGGCTTTGATGATCACTGCTTTAAAGCATTGGATTGAAGTGTTTTTTTTTTGTCGTTGTTGTTGTTGTTTTTTACTCCCAACACCTGAACAGGAGACTTTAAGAAATAGCCGGAAAGGATTAATGCAAAGATCATATAATATAAAGATGCGCCACGGCCATACAAATCAGCGACACAGTCAAAATCGAATGTGGATTTATCATAAATCCACTTTAAAGCTTTGTGAGAGTCAGTGAGCGAACGACTTAAAGCTTATGAGAGCGGGAGAACAAGCAAGCGACATTGTGAGCAGTGTTGCCATGTGGGCAGATAAAACTTGTTTTGCCAGTTTTTTGAGAGGGTAGAAAGTTTTCAAGTTTTTCCTTAAAAAAATAAAGTTTTATTTTATTTTACCCAGTTTTTCAAGTTTTTACGATTAAGGGGGGAAATATACCCAGCGGCCGAAGAAAAAAAGGTAATATTTGTGCCTTTTTTAAGGAAACCTAAGGGATATTATTAAATGAGAGTTTTTATAGATACAGCATTTTTTGTTGAGCGCTCTGAAAATACTGTGACCAAGATTGCTCCTCCTAAATTTAACTGAAACAAAAAAATTAAATATATTATTAAACTAGATACTTAAAACTCGTACTTGTCATAGTTGATTTTGAAAATATTGATTTTTCACAAAATGGCGGACTTACGAAAGTAAATTAACGATTTTCGACCAAAAATTCGTCATTTTTTTTTCTATAAAAAATGAATGAAGCTACGAAAAAAAAATCCTATGAAAAGTACGAGATTATTATGAATAAAACAAGACTGCAAAAAAATCAAAACGGTTCACTGAGCTTCGAGAAATCTTGGTGACCAACTTTGAAAACATGGTTTCGAGAAAAACGCGTTTGAAAATAAGGGCCAGTGCTGCGCGCTCTAGAAGGCGGTTCACTCAATAGGCTATAACTTTGTTATTTTTTGAGATATCGACTTGAAATTTTCACCACATAAAGCTTTTAGAAAATGTAAAAATGTTTTAAAAAAAAAGTTTGGGTATATTTCCCCCCTTAAAACGATGCTTTCTATTTTAGTGAATCTATGAATCAAACAGATAAACTAAATTGTATGTTACTACAAAAACATAAGTATCATTTGAAGCTGATACTACTAATTTTATCTCCTTTTCAAAGTTTAGTTTTATGGCAGCGCTGTTGCTATGATTGTTGCTCTCATTGTTTCTGTTCTTTTGTCTCGGTTTCCCTTCGTCGAGTCTTGGCGGTCAATTTTTGGGATTCCTTTTTAAACTTGACACTTCCGTTTACATATATTCAGAGTTGACGATCAAGTCTTCCATATTTTCTTGAGAAATGAAGTGGCCAAAATAATGGATCAAACGAGAGATCAAAGCGAATTGCCAAAAAATTTTAAAGCACACATTTTAAAAATACATGTTTTAGTTAATTTTTAATATCAAGTTTTTTCACCAAAAAACAAGTTTTTTTTTTTCTGGAAATTAAAGTTTTTTTAAAAAAAAAAATGGCAACACTGATTGTGAGTATAATATTGAGAAGCATAGAAAGCACATGAAATTGTTTAGTATACGAAAGATCTCAACAAACGATGTATCTGCAAACGAATTGTAGCTAAATTGTCTTGCGTAAAAAAACAAAAATGTAGGCATGATTTGTATTTAAATACCCTACGCACATTATAAAAAGGTAATACATATATAACATATGTAGCCCATTCCAGATTGAGGTGACTTAACAGTAGCACTGACCATCTCCGATTTGGCTCAAATTTCGTTCCTAAATTGGTTTGTTGCTTAGAAAACCAAATCCGAAGTTATACATTTTTAGAACCATTTTCAAGGTCAAAAAAGGGTGTATTTTGCAACGACGTAGCTCAGTCAATTTACATCCGATTTTCGTAAATAAGGTATCATTGGAAAGGTTATTTTGTCTTTTTTAAGCAATAAATATAAAACTTTTGGAAAAATTGTTGTAAGTTGGCCCATTCTTAATTTCAAAGTTTAATATCATGCCAACAACAGACGCTATAAGTTTTTTTTAGTTTCTTTATTTTGGTTTTTTTGTACGTTTTAATACCTTTCCAATTATATATAATTAAGGTGTGTTCTTGAAGAATTCAGAAGTTATGGCGTAAAACGTACAGTGTTAAAGAATTTTCAATACAAATTCAACTAGCTTTCGACTTTTTATATTTTTGTTTGTAAAAACTCAAGAAAAAAAAAAATTGGATGAAAATTGAATGTGAAGTTGAATTTGAATATTAATTATGTATATTATACTATATTATATTATATTATATTATACTATATTATATTATATTATATTATATTATATTATATTATATTATATTATATTATATTATATTATATTATATTATATTATATTATATTATTTTATATTATATTATATTATACTTTATTATATTATATTATATTATATTATATTATATTATATTATATTATATTATATTATATTATATTATATTATATTATATTATATTATATTATAGTATATTATATTATATTAAATTATATTATATTATATTATATTATATTATTTTATATTATATTATATTATATTATATTATATTATATTATATTATATTATATTATATTATATTATATTATATTATATTATATTATATTATATTATATTATATTTATACATATACTAGCGATTCACTGCGCGCGTTGTTACACCCGGCAAGTTTATTGAAAAATAATAAGTAAGTTCAAAATTTTTATTGGATCCTTAGTCTGACACCACGCTCATGATCCACTATCCGTTTCAGTTTAAAAGTTTCCCCACATCACTCTCAGGTGGCAATTCAATAAAATACAATATTGGAAACACAATTTTCTTCAAAAAAATCAGGTGGTAACTTTGTTTTCTGAATCACATAAGCGGTTTTTAATTTTTGGATGAATTTGAAAGAACGCTAGCTTATAAGTGTTATATCCAGGGACCGAAAATAACTGTTATTTTCGAAATTTCAATTCAAAAAGTCAGGCGGAAAAAATTTGTCTTTTCGAGATTTGAATAAAGCAATGCTTGTTAGCTAAGGAATAATAATCTTGAAAGCTTTTTATTTATTTGACTTTTTTAAAAAAAGGAAAAAAAAGAATTATTATTTTTTGATAGATTTTTTTTTGGTCACAAATTTAAGTTAAAATTTGACTTTTATTTTTACGGTCAAAAATAACAGTTAAAATTTGACTTTTATTTTTGCGGTTAAAAGTATAAATCATAACAAAAGCATAAATTCTATTCATTTTACTCTTCTTTACCGTTGTTTTGCTTATCACTATACTTCTTTCTGACTCAAAAATAAAAGTCATATTTT
The DNA here is from genome assembly GCA_943735915.1 of Pherbina coryleti. NCBI lineage: Eukaryota > Metazoa > Arthropoda > Insecta > Diptera > Sciomyzidae > Pherbina > Pherbina coryleti. The sequence goes on along the minus strand of OX030950.1, from coordinate 71,079,622 downwards.
AACTTATATTTTTTACCAAAAAAATAAAAGTCAAACTTTAACTTTTATTGCGACCAAAAAGAAATCGGTCAAAAAATAACTACTATTTATTAACTTCTTTGAAAAAAGTCAACAGTTACGGTCCCTGGTTATAGCTTCTGAAAAAGAGTTGAAAATTTGCATTTAATTTTAAATTTAATTTAAATTATTTTTACAATAAAAACAATGTTAGTCCCTTTTTTTTGGAAAACTCCAATATTTCAGATCGTTTTGAAAAAAATATTTAAAATATACCTATATACTCAACTAAAGGTATTTTTGCAATAAGGTAGGTTTTTTGTAAGGTTTTTAAGACAAAAAAAAAAATCAAAAAAATGTATAAAAATCAGATATTTGAATCGAAAGTCACAACATTTAATTTCTGATTGTTTTTTCTCATTTCTGAGCAACGATGTTGTATTAAATATATCGTTGCACTCAAATTTTTCATAGTTTTCAAGATATGTTCATGTTTTTGATGTCAAATTGACGAAATTTGTTTTAATGTAAATCTTTTTTTAACAAATCTTGTGCACTGGTTTTGCTAAGGGAAAGATCTCACTTCTAAAATTTCATTGTAATCAAAATTTTAGCAGTACATATTGAAGAAATGTAAGTGTTTTTGGTATCAAAATAACGGAAATTTTCTTAATTTTACGAAATTTAAGAAAAATTTTATATTTTTAGTTTGCATATGGTATGTAACCTAAAAAAAAAAAAAATGCCTACTGTAGACATATTGTAGTTTTAGGCAATTTTGTCAAAATTTTGCACTACAGCGCTTTTGGTGTCCAAGGTGGATAATGGATGGATGGATGGATCATGAAAACCACTATATTTCAATTTTCATTCGAATCGCATGAGCGGTTTTTGAGTTTTAGGCGGTTTTGTGAAAAATTTGTACTACAGCGCCCTCTGGTGTTCAAGGCGGATCACAATAGATAGCCTCAAAATGCACACCGTATGAGGAGTCTTTTGCGTATTTACACACAAAAAATCTTTTTTATGTAAAGATATAGATTATATTATTTAATGTATTAATAATATAATTGATATATAATTAATAATATATAATTAATGGCATTTCTGTGTCCAAATACGGAAAAGGGTGTCTCAAAATCAGGAAATTTAAATAATTTTAAATTCGGAAAAGCTCTTTCTGATTTCCTACAATTTGACAGAATTTATTTATTGCCAGCCTTTTTCCGTTTTTCTTCCATTTTCAAAAGAAAGGAATCAAATTAAGTAAAAATCCATTCATATGATCCAATCCAATCATATAAATCATATTAAGTGAAATATTTAGATCAATCAATCAATTCAATCCGAAATAAATATCAAAATCATAAATCATTAAATATGCATTCACACAATATCAAGCAAAATACTGTGGTAAGAAAAAAAGGGAAACAATAGAAATGCAATTGAAAAATTCAATGACTATTTCAATACCAAGAAAAACTTTCTTCTTCTTCTCCGACGCATAAAATAAGCCAACTGAACTCGTTCGCTATCAAAATCATGATGAAGAGATTGCAAGCAATTGATGTAGAGAAGAGCATTCCGGAGCGGAAGGGCATAGAGAAACGGAAAACTTTTCTCTCAAGCAAGAATTAAAAGCTTTTTCATATCGCACTCACAAAAGCTGTCGTGTTGGTCTGAAAATTATTTGTTACATTTTATTGTACTACGTAACTCATCTTTATATTATATGATCTTTGATTAATGTGTATCAACCCATTACTTTTGCAAAAGGAACATTTTTTCCTTAGGGATTCTTTCCTTCCCTCCTATGGAAAAACGTAAAAGGGGTATATTAATTCTGTCATACAGTGCAGTGTGAAACACAATGGGACACTGTTTGCAGTTGCAGTGGTTTTGACATTTCCTCTAAATCACATGTTTACTTTCAAGTGTTTTGTGTAATAAAAAAATGTTCCCAGAAGAAAAATTAAAGAAGCTCACAATATTGGGTGCTTTACTTTTACATCAAAACAATTTAATTCTCCTAAACTTAGGCGCTAAAAGATTGTGGACACAGATATATTATAGCGAAGAGCAGCGAACTTCACATGGATTTTACACTAAAGTTTTCAAACTAATGAAGGAAAATAACGAGGAGTTCCGCAAAATAACTAGGATGGGAGTTCCACAGTTCATGTTGTTGCTTGATTTGCTAAAAACTCGGTTGACAAAAAAATTTATTCGGAAGCCTATAGAACCAGAATGCCGGTTAGTGGTAACCTTGACGTGAGTATTTATTATTCATATACATATTTTTCAAAAACTTATTTTTTTAAGAAGGTTTTTAGCACAAGGCACTAATTTTACATCATTGGCGTGGACGTTTCGAATGGGAGCATCAACATGTCGTCAAATCATTTACGAAACTTGCGAGATAATCTGGGAAGAGCTTTGCTGCATTTACTTAGCACCACCTAATACTGATGAATGGAAAAGAATTTCAGAAGATTTTTATAGCATGACTGGGATGCCACATTGTGTTGGGGCTATCGATGGCAAGCACGTTAGGATTAAATGCCCTCCAAATGCAGGCTCATTATATTTTAACTATAAGAAATACCACAGTATCATTTTGTTAGCATGCTGCGACAGTAACTATTGTTTTACGAGTGTCGATATTGGAGCGTATGGTGGTCAAAGCGAGCTAGTAGCTTTGGAAAAAAAATTATTTGATGGTACAATTAATTTACCTTCTGATGAAAATTTGCCACACTCTAATGTTAAATGTTCATATTTCTTTGTGGGAGATGCGAAAAATATAATGAGACCATACCCTGGATCATTACTGCTACAAGATAAAGATCACTTTAACAAAACCTTATCCAAAGCTAGAGTGAAAATTGAAAATACATTTGGAATTATGACAATGCGTTGGAGAGTAATGTTGAATGTAATGAACTGTTTTCCTGAAAACGCTATTAAAATAATTCAAGCAGTTGTGGTGTTGCACAATTTTGTTTAAATGAACGATGGTGAATATTGTCCTCAAAACTATTTAGATTCATTTCAAGGAGATACAAGAATTAATGGCTTGTGGCGAAAAGAACGTCAACATTTGGAAAAAAGTAAACTCTTCACTAGATTCAACGCACCAAAAAATGCCTTTGCGGTAAGAGACACTCTGAAGGATTATTTATTAAACAAATAAATAAGCACACATAATTTATAAATATTTCGATAAGGAAATAAAATCATTTAATTAATTTTTCGATAACTATATTAATTCATTTTTTTTATATTTTGGTAGGTAAATAATGTGCATGTAAATAGACAGGTATAACAGAATAAAAAAATATTCAGAATTGCCATCGGGCAGTGGAGCAAGGACAAAAAAGGAAATTCATACAAGATAATAAACAAAATAATATTTAAATAATGTATATAATAATAACCAGTGTTGCCAACAATTCCAAGCCAAAAAGCATCAACTTGAAAAGAAAAACGCGTAATTTTGAGTAAAAAGCACTAAAGGTGAATTTATAATTTTTATTTCGAATTTTCATACAAAATTCAATTTCCTTTATTGTTTTACCTCGATATTTGTTTAATAAGATTTTGTTTAGGGAAAACAAAAAAATTAGGGAAAAGGATTTTGTTAGGGAAAAATACATATAGAAAATTTTCTTTGTTGTATTATTCAAGTTTTGTAGGATTTATACAAAATTTTCTAACTAAGCTGACTTACGAACTTTTAAATGTTTTCGTTTAGTGTATTCAGTGATTTATGAATCTGCAAAAGGCATTCTGACACGCTACAAAACTATGCGCTCCTAAAATGATTTTTTTTAACAAAAAATTAAATAAAAATTTTATGAAAAATTTTTTCAAAGATATTCTTATTTATAACTCATGAGCCCTTAGTAATAAAGAAATTCTAAGTCGAATTTATCTTAAACTCGACTTTAACGTTTAATCGGTAGTAATAATAACAAAAAGTCACTTCTAATTTAGAAAACATTTAGTTGTGGCTCGCCGGCTTCTAAGTCAATTTTAAAGTGACATTTGAAATTATCGCAGTGAATATGGACGATGAAAGAATATTTATGGATCTAGAAATAATAAATGAATCAGAGCTTAAGGAAACAAAAGAAGCAACTTACTTTTATAGCGACTTCCATTTGTATTGCTTGATGTATGCAAAAATTACTAATAAATAAAATCAGCTGTCAAAAGCAAACAGAACAAAGGGTACGTTCAGAGATGAAATTTAAGATCAGTTCACAGTAGAAGCACTGAAGTCGACTTTTGTTAGATTTGTTTTATTACTAAAATAAAAAATTAAATAACTGGCCATTTCAGCCCTTGAAAGGACTTTGACCTAGCTTCTTATGATCAATTGTGTTGTGCGTGTTATTAATTTTGTACACAATTGACCAAGAAATGGACCTACAGGCTTAACGCCGACTCCGAACGGCGATGAACGGAATGTTCTTATTCTCAAGAAGCTTTACATGGCATTTTTATTATTCTCTGAGGTTTGCCATTGTCTGCAGAGAGGTGGCGGCCGTACAGAAAAATTATTTTAATTCAAATAATTTTCTGTCGCTGCTGGGGTTCGAACCTGGGTTTCCAAAGTTCGTTGACATAGCGGCCACGCACTTTAACCAACTACGCCACGGACGCCACGCTTTATTACTATGAAACCTAAAAAGTAGCTTAGAACCACCTAACTAATTTGAGTTTAGTTTTTACGTTTCTATTACTAAGGGCCATGGTTTTTAATAGACATTATTTTTAAAATAAAACAAACAAAACTGAAAAAAATACATAAAAGTTTTCAAAAAACAAACAAAAACAAAAAAAAAAAACAAACCAAACAGACAAAAGAGGAATGAACACAAATCTTACTTTTTTTTTAATTAATCAAAGAATACAGCATTTCTGCTTCATCATAACCAGCTGCATCATCTTCTGACCAAAGTTTAGATTCTTTGGTATATAATAATCTGACTTTTTAGTTTTAGTAGAATTAATTTTACAAAGAATTTCATCAGGTATATTAAAAGAATCACAACACATCTAGTTTTTAGTAATAAACCATATTTCGGAAATATGCGTTCCGAAATTCATATTAATTTCTTAATTCAGGGCTTCAAGATAATATTCCTAGGTTAACAATCAAAATGCACTAAAAGCACTAAACTCAAAATGAAAATGCACTAATGTTGGTGATTTTTCATTTAGTGCTTTTTTTAAAAAGAAAACGCGTATTGGATCATCAAAAAGCACTAGATCTAGTGCTAAAAGCATTGGCCCTTAGTAATAGAAGAGAAAAAGTCACTCCTAAAGTCCCATTTCTTTAGGTGGTCCTAAGTTGCTTCTAACCATTCGTAGTAATAAACCAAACTTAGCAAAACTTTAATATAGTGCAGCTATTGTGAATTACACAGCACTTTTACCTGCGTCGCATTGAACACATCCCTTTGACAGCTGACATAATTAAAAATGCAAAAGAACAATTCAAACGTAAGTTTCTTATTATTTTTTGCTTAACTTTTGTTTATTTAATTATAATTTTATAGAAACGTGGACGAGATCGAAATTGGACATGGGAAGAGAAGGAATTTCTCAAAGAGGTTCTTACACCATACGTTCACATAGTGGACTCTAAAATCAACAACACAAACATGATTGTAAAGAAAAATAATGCCTGGAAGGAAATTTCTGAAGAAATGGAGTCTTTGCAACCATACCAAAGTTAAAGGCACAATGGATGAGGATGAAGACGTCAGCGCGTTCAAATATTTTAAATTTTAAAAGAGAGGCCAACGCAACTGGTGGCGACAAGGAGCCAAAAGAACCCGATGAACTGGATTATGCAATTCAAGAGTTGCTACCGATGGACTTTGAGGAAGACATGGCTGAGTTTGATAGCGATGCACATTATGGTGCCGCTGTAAAAGGTAGCACTGGAGCAGGTAGAGGTGTTGCTGCAAGAAATGGTGCTGCTATGGATGAAGCTATCAGCAGCGGAGGTGCCTTGGGTAGAAGTACTGGTGGACAAAATGTTGCAGCTATAAGTGCCGGTGAAAAAAATGCTGATGATCGAAGTGTAATAGTCGGTGGTGCATCTGTTGAGGATGATAGTACTTTTTGCGATGGTAGTGTCAGCGACTGTGGTGGAAAATCTGCATCAAAACAAGGCAATCAAAAAAAAGCTGTGAGTTCTGCAGATGTTTTAAAGAAGAGACTTATACAAATAGAAATGGAAATTGAACATCAAAAAGTATTATTTGAAATTGAAAAAGAAATAAAAAATAAAAAATTGGAATTGATTAATATGCAAAAAAGTTATGTAAATTATTCAATACAAGCAACCAAAAGTACAAATAATTATAAGTTTTCTATATGCAATTAAATGACTGTCTTTTATTTTGAAATAAACAAAATTATTGCCTGATTGAAGTCAAAATCAGATATATGAAACACAGGATTTGGAAATGAGATTATTAAGATGATAAGATGATTTCATTTAGTTATTGTTATTAGTAAAATAAGTGGCTATAAACATGCTTCTAAATTGCCGTCCTCTTTCAGTGATATTTCTTTCTGCTGCGTAAGAATTGTATTCGTTTGTGGATTCTTCAGCTACAGGAAAAAATCACTTTCTTAAATATTTATATTTATAGCTTTAAAGTTACTTACGATTTTCAGAAGTTTCGTCTGTTAAGGGACAGCCTCTTTCTTTTGCAATGTTCCAAAGAACTGCGATTGCAACACAGCATTTTTTGCTGTTTCTAAATTGCAATGTATACCGTTCAAGCAACATCTGAAACAATTTTTTATTTGGCCAAAAGTCCTTTCGACTATCCCTCTCGCCAGAATATGATGTCGTTGATATCTTTTTTCAGCTGGTGTTAGAGTTACTCCAGCTCGAAATGGAGTCATCATTATGTTGCTCTGCGTATACCCACCATCACCAAGTATTATGCCTCCCATGCGGTTCATTCGTTGAAGCCTTGTTTTTAAAGAAGAAGAATTGTAAATTCGTGAATCATGTACACTTCCTCTCCAACGAGCAACAATGTCCAGAATTCGGTGATTGGAATCGACAAGCATCTGTACGTTAAGGGAATAGAAACTTTTCCTACAACGGTACCGTCCTCCAAGTTCTCCGCCAGGGTTTTTGCTCTTAAAGTGGGAACAGTCAATAGCACCCAAGCATTGAGGGAAGCCAAACTTTTCTAAAAACCCTCTTTTAACCGCCCTCAAATCCTGATTCGTATTCTTAAAATATACGAACTGTGGAAGTTTTGAAGCCAGTGCGTTAACCACTTTCCGAAACACTGTGCTGACTGTTTTTTGGCTAACTCCGTGTATGTCAGCTAAAAAAATTGCAATTGGCAATCGGCTAATTGGCAAATAAACTTCAGTCTTACCAGTATCTAGTTGATAGCTTCCCTTAGCAAGATGTCGCAGTGTAATACAAACCATTTCAGATGGTGGAATAGAGGATCCTCTGTTACTTGAAAGTTTGATGTCATCTTTGATCAAATCTATGATAAAACGAGCAGTTTCTTTATCAAATCTGAAAATGAATTTATTAGCCTAAATTGTAAGTAATTAAATATTGTGCTTTACCTATAGTTTTTTTTAAATGCCGTCTCATTGTAGAATTCAAATGCATTTAAACGCCTTTTATAATTTTTTTTTGCCCTGCTATTTGTGGTATCATTAATTATTTCAAAATCCCGAAATATTCTTTCATCCTCCATTTTTGCTTGTAATTATTATATTTGACACTTTAAATTCGACTTAAAACGCGGAAAATCACAACTAGCAGTTTGCTCTTTTAGAAGTGAATTTCTAAACTTATTTTTTATTATTACTACCGAATAAATACTAAAGTCGACTTTAAGAAAGATTCGAGTGAGAATTCGTTTATTACTAAGGGCCATTGACTTGGCAACACTGATAATAACTTAGGTAGTTCCTTCTTTTTCCATTACAGCCTGGTTAAAAGCCTCGTAGACTGCTAGCTGGAATCTCGAAAAAATGTGCGTAGGTAATTCTGCCTCTTTCAGTTGGGTTGCCAGATTTTCACAAAAAGAAGACTCTTTAGTTTTTGATTTTAAATCATCCTGCAGCGATGACATTACTTTTAAAATCTGCGTGTTTGTCTTGTAATTAAAACTTCATCAAGTAGCTTACGGCGTTTATTACGATGCTTTTTGTTTGGTTCACTTTTTGGTGTTGACGCTTCGACTATATTGTTTTTTACTGTCTCACACGAGTAGGGCTCAGACGAACTATCTTCTGTTTAAAAATAAAGAAAATATAATATTTGCCTCAACATTTTTATTGTGTAAGTACTAAAGCGCTGCACAAGCATAAGAAAAAAAGCTTGCACGCCATCTACCATTATTCAAGTAAGACTAAGGTCTTTGTCGTAATCTCATTTGAAGACATGAGGATTTTAACACAAATTTTTTGATATGCACATAAATTCAGTATTGAGTTGTAAGTATAATCGTAGCTAAAGTCGAATATACAACTGAATATGCACTACACTACACATTTTGCTTCGCTTCATACAAGCCATTTTTGCTCGGTATCATGGCTTCACTGAATAGAATGTCTTCAAATCATACTATGAATATAATGTCTTGTGCAGCTCTTTAGTAAGTACCCACCTGTGGACCAATCGTTGTCGCTGACCTCTTGCAAAAACTCAGTATAATTGAATGAACTTTCATTTGAACTTTCATAATTATTTGTTGTCCTGAAAATATAATTTTAAAATAATATATGTTTAACCAATGTCTATTCAAAACATCAAATGAAGATGTTTCTTATACCTTTCATTTGTTGATTGGCATTCGTCAAAAAAAGAGAGCAAATCCGCATATTTGTAAGAATTCCCATTTTTGTTCGTTGCTCCACTGCCCGATGGCAATTCTGAATATTTTTTTATTCTGTTATACCTGTCTCTTATTGTGCGCCACTTTTTTTCACTTCATCGGCTAAAATTTATTTTCCACAATTATACACATACATATAAATGAACATATTGAATAAATATTATTACCTCTACAATTAAGCTTTCCGGCGATTTCTTGCCATTGAGCATTTTTCAGTTAATTTTTTTTATAACTTCTGCTCGACTTATCATATAAAAATTTATTTTGCCGCACAAGCTCAATAAGCTCTTCCTCGATTTCCATTTTTGGCAAATTATACAAATATTTGCAATGTTTGCAAATCAGCTGTTGCAGTGACATGCAGTTTTTTAGGAATTTGGCTAACCTCACGCAGTGCAGTGCAGCGCAGTGCAGTGCAGAACAGTGATTCTGTGTTGCCTCGTATGATTATGTTGTTTCTAAACGAAACGTCAAAACACTGCACTGCACTGCATCGCATTCTGTTTCAGGTTTTACACTGAAAAAAAGAAGTTGTCAAAAGCTCTCACAACATTTGGTGCAAGGAAATCTTGTCTAGTGTTGGATTTTCACTATTATCATATCTTTTTTATTTTTGTGTATGCTTTTCGCTATTTTAACATAGAAAGCATAAAAAAATTGGTAAAAGTGAAGAATTGAATGTATTAATGCTTTTCCTGAATAATTGCAAAATATTTACGTATATTCATAAATAAAACAGCGAGCAACACCATCACCGCATGAACGCTCAAAGCATACTGACTTGAAATTCAAAGCACAGCAGAAAAAACAAACTTTTACGCTGTGCATGGTGTAATAATAATAAGGTGTTGGTGAATTTGACACTTCTCTCTCAAAATGATAAATTTTTTCGCCCCGCTCCTGTCAAAAACAGCTGATGGTGAATTGCAATGAAAATAAATCAGCTAACGTGCAGTCGGTGAAGCTCAATACCATGTCCACTTCTTTTGATGGCTATTATCAGTTGAGGTATTGAACTTCTTTCATGGCATTCGATATTTTTTTGAAGCAGTCGATGTGAATGCAAAACGATTTGCATGCTGGCCAAAGCTTCATGTCGGTGCCACTTTCCAGCGCACGTTTTTGATCAAATGACAAGACCATTCAATGGCGAACTTGGCAAATGGGCGAAGACAACTGCAATAACTTTTTGTCAACACAACACGGCACAATTAATTGAATTAAATATTTATTTAAACTTTATTCGCACAATAACCTATAAAAACTATAACACATCATCATCTAGCAACTCAAACAAATAACATATTTTGACAACTATCAACGGCTCCTCTCTTTTGCTCACAAGTTTTTGACAGAAAGAAAGCTATTCTTGGTGTTGTCAAAAATTCACTAACACCTTATTATTATTACACCATGACGCAGTGTACAAACACAGCGAGCCGATTGTTTCTTCGTGTGCAAAAGCTCAACAACACACGATGCCCGCGGGCTATGGGAAACAGTGTTGCTAACAATTCCAAGCCAAAAAGCACCAACTTGAAAAGCAAAACGCGTAATTTTGAGTAAAATGCACAAAAAAGAAACCTTTTATAAAAGTAGATAAAATTAGTTACTACTTATTATAAACAGCCAAAACTTATGTAAAGTTGTCTGAGTATCGAGTATATGATACAAAAAAACTTGCATTCTTTTTAGTTACGAATTTTTTTTTTTTTTGTTGATCCAACTAAAAATTTTATGGAACTTTGTTGTTTTTTTTTAGGGGAATTTATAATTTTTATTTCGAATTTTCAACAACACAATTTCCTTAAGTTATCATGTTTTACCTCGATATTTGTGAAATAAGATTTTTTTTAGTTTAGTTTAGAAAAGTTTTGTAGTCTTTATATAAAATTTTCTAACTAAGTTGACTTAAAAACTTTTAAATGTTTTTCGTTTAGTGTATTCAGTGGCAACATGTTGTAGCTTCGAAGTTGTCGAATTTATCGAAAGTCGGTATGTTTTAACACTTTCGACAGGCGATATTTGCGATAAAATATCACTTTGATTTGGTGGCGGTGAACGAGAATCGAAACAAAAATTAATGTTATTATTTATTTTTTTAACATGGTTTCTCTTATTAAATAACAGAAATGTTGAAATATGATTTTAAATTAGTAAAATAATTAAACTGTAGGCTTAAATAAAAGTATATGTTTTAAGTTAAACTTTACTTATTACACCTAACCTCATTTCCAGAAATTCTTAAAAAAAATAACATCAAAACAATTTGAGCGGTTGGTAGACTTTCTGGAGCGGCACCCTGATATGGTCAGCAAGGCATTTATGCGCACCAACAACAATCAAACCATGCATAGTTTGTGGCACGAATTAACTGTCACATGAAATGCAATCACATTAAATTTAATGCAATCGCACTTTCTACTTTTCGCACTTATGCGATACAAAATTAAATAAAACATTTTATGTAAAATTTTTTCAAAGATATTCTTATTTACAATTTATTTATTCTTCTTTTTATTCTGACCAAAGTTTAGATTCTTTGGTATACAATAATCTGACTTTATAGTTTTAGTAGAATTAATTCCACAAAGAATTTCATCAGGTATATTAAAAGAATCACATCTAGTGATTCAAAACACATCTAGTTTTTAATAATAAACCATATTTCGAAAATATCTGTTCGGAAATTCATATAAATTTCTTAATTCACGGCTGCAAAAAAATATTCCTAGGTAAACAATCGAAATGCACTAAAAGCACTAAACTCAAAATGAAAATGCACTGAAATTGGTGCTTTTTCATTTAGTGCTTTTTTTTTAAAAAAGACGCGTATTGGAACATCAAAAAGCACTAGATCTAGTGCTAAAAGCATTGACTTGGCAACACTGATGGGAAACCATCTAGTGAGCACCACTGCTTTGTATAGAAAAGTATAAGTAGACGCTCGTCAGTGTCTTTCTACGGCAGCGCAGTCTCATAGACTTGAAAACAAACTTGAAAAGTAGAAAGCATGTAGAGTAGAAACATATCAATTTTCTACAAGTCAAGTCAAAACTTGATTATATTCAAATAACTCTTTTTTTCAATTGACTTGTTGCCGATATCTGGAGTAAATATTAAGCAAAGGTGTAATATTCATTGATTATCTCTGATACACACCTAGGAAGCTTCTTCCTCCAATAGCTAAGACCGTAGACTTCATCACGCAAATACTCTTTTTCGACAAAAAGTGTGATGTATCAATTCCCTCCAGAAATGAATGGCAACTTGGAAGTCCTCCACCAAACAATACCACTGGAATCTACACTGATGGATCAAAATTATATGACAAAGTAGGGGGAGGAGTGATGTTTAGGAAATCACTAAACATCAACCTTGCCTTTAGGCTCCCTGACCACTGCAGTCTTCTCAGCGGAAGTTACTGCGATACACGAAACCGTTACTTGACTTCAGATAAATGATATCAACTAGAGATATTTGTATTCTATCTGACAGTCAAGCCTCTTTGAAAGCCCTGGAATTTGTTGTAACATCTAAAACACTCCTAAGCTGCCGCAGATCTCTAAATGTAATGGCAGAGCAGCTCAATATATTTCTATGTTGCATCCCCGGACAAAGAGTCTTCCCAGGAAACTGCAAAGCAGACGAACTCGCTCCTAACGGTACTACTAAGCCCCTATCGACAAATAAGGAACAAATTGGAATACCTCTCCATAACGATTTCTGCAAAAGCTGCAGAGACGAGTAGGAGGTAGAATCCACAACATATTTTCTCTGCACATGCCCAGCGCTGGCCAGAAAACGCCACCTTTTTCTAGGTAACTGGTTCCACAGTGACCTAGAAGAGCTCTCAAAATCTTCGGTCTACCGAATACTCAGCTTAATAAACAGCTCCAACTGGTTTAGATAGAGTGGAAAATAATTAACCCCTGGTACCACACCCTGGTTACACACCGAGTAATAATTCCATGCAATGCCGTTGCTTTATTGTTGCGTTTTGGATCTTAAAACGACTCTCTCGATGACGTCATACATTTTTATAGTTTTTGAAAGGCAAAAGAATTAGCCTTATTGTCGTACCATAAGTTTTTTCTTAGCATTACTACTCACTACGCAACGCGGATAGCTTTTTAAAATCCCTTTATTTCAAAATCTGCGAGATAAAACTTCAAAACGTCACGTCAAATTGTGAAGTTATTAGTAAAAATACATAAATTTAGGTTATTCTTTATCCATATGGGTTAGAATAAGACTTTGAAATTATAAACTGATTGAAGAAGCTGAAGTCGTTTATTATTTAAATTTTGGTCTGAGATATTCACTGCATTCTCTTAATATGCAGGTCAGTAGCCAAGGGGGTTTCGGTGTAAAAGATTTAGCGTTGAAAATATCCGAAATAGATGTTTTACACCTTTTATCAATACTTATATATATTTACCATCGAACCCTCCGTCCTCCAAATAAAGTCCCTGCTACGACTCTGCTTGACCGTAGCCACGAAATCTAAAGAAATTCAAAGCCAAAAGCCTTGTTGTAAAAAAATATAAAGCAATCCGAAAAATTTTTTTAAAGTAGTTAAAAAAAGGAGAAAAAAGTTTTCAGAAAACAGGAATTTAGAACAGTAAGAAACAGTTCCTGAAACAGTAAGAAATAACTATAGTAAGAAGCATAGGTATATTGAGTTTTCATTAGGAATATTAAGAGTGGTGTGTGGGAAACCATCCCATAGCTTAATTAAGGCTGTATCATGCAAATCATAAGATAATATTTCTTCAAATGAGTGAAATCTTCGTTCCCAAGACTTCAACGAAAATTTAGATACCTTTTTTATGGGTATTTAGTCGATTAATCATTTTGTATTCACGCTTCCAGTGTTTTAAAAAAATCTGAATATCCATCAGTGTCTTAAATAAACAACAAGTTAAGGTCGTAATTAAAAAAAAGCCAAATAAAATAATGTTTTGTTTATTTACAGCATAAAATACAATGGATTTGCAATATGCATCTTCGGAGAATTATTCGCCTTCAATAATGGACTCAATTTCAAAGAGGAATGGGAAGGTAAAAATTCAATAAAATTGTTATTATTTAATGACGTATTGAAATGATAATTAATTTACTTTAGGACGGTAAAGGGTACGTATACAAGAAGTCATCTTATCAATATTCGAACTCTGGAAAAAACAATACGTCGTTCGAATCACAAGATAGAAACATTGATCAACTGGATGAGCTTTTAGAGGATCTAAAAAATGAACGTGAACATACAAAGGATATAGGTAATTGCAAGAAGTTAATAACTGCTCGCCTTAGTTACGATTTATTGAATTTGGGGGGAATGTATGCAAATACTCATCTTAAAGTCTCGTTAGCTCTGGTACCATGCAACTTAAAATTCGCCGTTCTTATCATCTTCAATTGCCAAAGAAAATCGGCTTACAGTCTAGTCATAATTTCTATAAAATAACTTAAGCAAGAACTATTCATCTCAATAGCCTGACAAATTCTCTAAGAACCGTAAAAAGAAGTTTGTATTCACAGTATATCGGCAAAGATACAAAAATAAAAGCTGTCGCTACTCCTACTTCATCCATTAATGCATAAACCAAGAATTTTTGAGTTAAAAACGAAAATAGTCGATTTTTTTTCATAATCACCAATCAATTGTGTAAGAAAGCATTTCATGATACAATGAATACTTGGAGCCAATAGGCATCTTATTTTCTGAGAACAATGAAACAAAACGCAATTATAACAAACATATGACTACTGTGTGTGAAATGAAAAGCTGCTTTTCAAATGTGAACTCCTTCTTTTTTAAATAGGTTTTTTGGCTGAAAAGCGGCTTTTCAGCCTGTGTGTACACATAGTATTACTCAGAAATGTATAATTGGTCTAAGAGTAAGCAAATAATTATTTTTTTTTAAGTTGGTTTACATTCTTTCGATATTTCAAATAAAGAATTCATGCAGTACTACAGATTTAATTACAGGGCTTTTAACTTCAAATACAACCATCTACATTTCAAATGTGACTTTTTAAATTTCAACCTTGGCCAGGGGAACGACTTATTTTAGGTTTATGTTATTATTTCCTAATGAAATGATAAACTATTACATATTTTTATGGTCTGATTATGCAAAATTGATATAAGATAGGTTGAAATATTACAACATACTATGACTTTTTGTTGATTATGCTACCAACATGTTTTAGTTTGGGAAAAAATATCAAATAGACCCCATGTCTAAGATTTGTTATTAAATTTAACTTATTTAAGCAGCTTAATAATCTTAAATATTAATACGCAAACATCAAATGTTGAACACTTTTTCAATATTTATTTTAGAATAAGGACAATGAAACGTACATCATTCGAAAGGCACTGCACCATAGATGTGCCGAATTATGTTAGATTTTAAATTGATTACCTTTGACCCGAAATATTAACATTGAAAGTTTATATTAATTTTAGTTAGGGATCTCAGAACTGGGAAGAGGTAGAATGAAGAATGAGATATCGGATGAAAGGTCTATCTGCACAATATGATTGAATATTTGATTGGTGGCCTTTGACTTCAAATATGCGCGGAAAAAGAGCATTTATTAAATAAAAGCTAAACTGAAAGAGATGGAAAAACATGATATAAGAGAGAAATTTAGACATTCATAAGATGTGCAAAAAATGCTTTGATATTTTTCACCATCGTTTACGGTTACCCTACAATAATCATTTTTTCATGTAACAAGTGTCAATATATATTGTGATGGTAAAATTGCTTACAAATAGTAAATTTTGAAAAATTTCCATTATTTTGACATCAAAATTATTATGATATCTCGAAAACTATAGATGTTCTCAGTACGACGTTTTTTGTATGAAAATTCGTTGGTTGAGAAAAATAACGGTATGCGAAAACGTTTTTGCTAATATTTTCCACGAATAGTATGTTATTAAATTTCCCGTTATTATAACACCAAAAGTATTGCAATATTTCGAAACCTGTAGATTTTTTCCATGCAATGCATTTCTTAAAGCAATGTCATTGCCTCAGAATGAGAAAAAACCAATTGATATTTAAAATTTTGATTTTGCAAGCAAATATCTCAGCCATTTTCAATCGATTTTCATTAAATTTTCTTTGTCTGAAAGTTTATTTAAATGACTTTAGAGAAATAAGAAAAGATTAACCGTTATCTTACCAATTCAATTTCTTATGTTGTTTTCAAAAACACTCTAAAATATTCGATTTTTGCTCAAAAATTAGACCAGACATTCTTTTTTTGTAATTTTTTTTTTTCTATTTTCTTCTCAAACACTCTTTCATATAACATATCATTTATTTGCAAAAATTGCTTCATTTTGACACATACTTTAATTAAGTGTTTCTATCATCGAAAATCATGAGCTACCCCCAATGATTTTTTTGATGAAAATTACATTTTTCAAAATGTTGTTTTTGTATTTTTTACAAAACGCGCTATGCTGTGTTTATTTCGTTTTGAACATGCTTTCATTCAATCGGATGGAACTGCGGATCTAGATAGTTCCTCGGACATGTTACAATCTGCTGCATATGAGTTGCATGAGTTTCATTCAATGAAATGGAACTGTGAGTTGCATGAGTTTGATTCAATCAAATGGAACTGCGGAACTAGATAGTTCCGCGGACATGTTACAATCTGCTGTATATGATTTGCATGAGTTTCATTCAATCAAATGGAACTGCGGAGCTAAATAGTTCCGCGAACATGTTACAATCTGCTGCATATGAGTTCATTCAATCAAATGCAACTGCGGAGCTAGATAGTTCCGCGGACACGTTTTGCAACTCGAGAGTACTCAATTTGTTCTTTTTAAGCACTTATAAGTTACATACGAACGGACGGACAGACAGACGGACATGGCTAAATAGACTTGGGTGGTGATGCTGATCAAGAATATATATACTTTGCTATACCAATGCCTCTTTATGGGGGCTTACAAACAGAGTGACAAAATTAATATGCCCCTATTGCGTTTTTCTATAGCAGCCCCCCTAAGGAGTGGTCGGAGGGAATAGGTGTCTAAGGAAAAAATGTTCCTTTTTCAAAAGTAATGGGGGTCGGTCATACATATTAATCCTCTTCGGCCTTCTCTTAAAGCCCTCTGTTCAGGTGTAGAGAATACATATACAAAAACCATAAAAAATTGCTACTACAGCTCAAAGGAACTACATAGTTCCGCGGACATGTTTCCGCGAACTAGTTCCGCTTTACAAAAGAATCGTTCCATGTTCGTTCCGACCTCGGAACTGTTTAGCACAAGACTAATTAATACTCATGGCCATGGTGTAATAATAATAAGGTGTTAGTGAATTTTTGATAACACCAAGAATAGCTATCTTTCTGTCAAAAAATTTAGCGCGAAAGAGAGGAGCCGTTGATAGTTGTCAAATTGTGTTATTTGTTTGAGTTGCTAGATGATGATGTGTTTTAGTTTTTATAGGTTATTGTGCAAATAAAGTTTAAATAAATATTTAATTCAATTAATTGTGCCGTGTTGTGTTAACAAAAAGTTATTGCAGTTGTCTTCGCCCATGTGCCAAGTTCGCCATTGAATGGTTTTGTCATTTTATCAAAAACGTGCGTTGGAAGGTGCCACCGACATGAAGCTTTGGCCAGCATGCAAATTGTCTTGCATTCACATCGACTGCTTCAATAAAATATCCAATGAAAGAATGTTCAATACATCAACTGATAATAGTCATCAAAAGAAGTGTTAATGGCATTGAGCTTCGACCAACTGCACGTTAGCTGATTTATTTTCATTCCAATTCACCATCAGCTGTTTTCAGGGACCGAAAATAACGATTATTTCCAAAAATTAAATAACAAAAAATCAACATGTTCCAAATGTCGGAGGACATTTTGGATAACTTCAATATGCTGCTTAATGCATGTTCTATCAAAATACGAAAGATTTTTATTTTTTGAGTTTTACCCATAAAAATTTAATTGAATTATTATTTACTGATTTTTATTTTATTCATCAAAAATAAGAGTAATGTTTTGATTTTTATTTTTCTGTTCAAGAATAAGAGTTATTTTTGATTTTTATTATTTTGCTCAAGAATAAAAATTGTTTCTCAATTTTTATTTTTTCGCTCAGAAATATAAGTTATATCTCAATTTTTATTTTTTCGCTCAAAAATAAAAATCATTTGTCCAGTTTTATTTTTTTTTCCTCAAACATAAAACTCAAAACACCACACAGCTTTGTTGTTGCTGGCACATGCTCGCATTGAGTGTGGCTTGTGTGCGTACGAAAAAATTGTGTTTAGGGGCCGTTTTCAACATATCGTTAAAGTCAGAATTTATTTGTATTGTTAGGGCCAAGTAATCAGTGTTGAGGTAAAATCTGGTTAATATTATTCCATTCCAATCTACAGAAATTGAAAATGTTACGGGAGGGTCAAACCCCCTTCAGGCTCCTCGCGCAAGCCACATAGTTCTTAATTCTCAGAAGCATAGATACTAAGGTGGATCGTTATATCAAGTCCTTTTTAGAAATATTAATTTGTTTAAAATTTACTGAAAAATCTATAGCGATTTTTGTAAAATATATCCAACATTTGCATTTAAAAAAATCTCGAATCTAACAATCTTCTAATTCATAACTTTGTGGCCCCAGATAACTTTAAATTGCACCCTACTTTGGGGTATTTATTTCAGCTTTATTAGAACTTACAGAGAAAACACTGTTGATTTTTGGCGAAAAAGTGATTTCTTCAAATTAAAACCGCTGGCAAACGGTTGCACCGATTTCGATATCCTTTTGAATTCAAGATCTACTTGAACCCAGTTTCCAGAATATGAGTGTCGAAAAAATTTTTTTTTACGCCTGAACAAAACGATCCACCTTAATAGACACGAGCTCATGTATATTTGCATGGAAGCTGCATTGCTCAACAACTAAAAAGTCATACTGAACGACTTCCCAGTAAGCCAAATGAGTTCGAAACGAATCCGCATTCTCGGACATTTTAATCGTTAATAATTTTCGTTTTCGAATGCGCGAACGGAAGAAAATCACCACTCGTTAACGAGTCCGAGAATACGATTCGAGAACGGTTCGCTAATTTAAAAATATCGAGACCTTCTCCAACTGTCTAAAATATAAGATAATTGCCAATGATAGATATTATTATGGTGGCGTCCGTGGCGTAGTTGGTTTTTTAACTTCAGTGTAAATTCAAATAAAGTTATGCAATTCAAGTGTTTTACAAAAAAAAAAAAATGAAAAAAAAACCACTTAGATTTATAACAGATTCATAAATTTCTTATAGGGAATTATATGAAGAGACTTAGAACTTCTTCATATAAAATGAGTCACATTTTTATACTACCACGTTTAAAAAACGTAAAAGGGGTATATTAATTTTGTCACTTCGTTTCTAATCAGCATCACCATTCGAGACGATTAAGCCATGTACGTCTGTCTGTGCACAGCCTCAGTTTTCAAGCTATCATCACTGAACTCGACATTTAAGCTTGCATCTAAAAAATAAAGATCAAGTTCGAAAATGAGCCTAATCGGATGAAAGCCACGCCAACCTCCCATACAAAGTGACTTTATTAAAAAATAAAAGCGAATATTTTGCGGTGAAACTATGACGAAAATGTTTTAACAAATAAACATTTTATTGACTGCTTAAGACTTTGAATATACTTTGGTTTGGCCGTGGGCGTATTTTAACTTCGGCCCAGTCGAAGAATATTTTTAACTCGTTTTTATTATAATTGCCATATTTTTAACAGATAATTAATATAATATAATTTTGTATGGATCCGAGAACTCGTATTCGTTTCGAGCTCGTTTACGAATCGTGCTTCGTTTGTTGTTTATTGGGTTGTTGTGCATACCGGGAAAATTTTAGTGAATATGAGTGGATAAGAATGAGTGAATAAAATTTAAAATTGAAACAATTTTATTAAATAAGGGTTGCCATCTAAAAAAAGAACTCATGCGTAATTTAATATTTAATATATTTAAATTGAAATATTCTTTGTACATTGAATCTTATTTTTATAGTATAATACATAATAGTATCATACATATTACTAGCAGGAATAACAGTTCGTATAAATAGTAATTTACATAAGTAAATGTAATGACTATTTGGAATTCATTTTTAAAAATTAAATTTTTTCTAAATTATCAGATGACAAATTGCATCTAAGGTCACTTAAAACCAGCCTAACTGCAGAAAAAGACCTTTCCACACTCACTTGAGTTGCTGGAACATGAACTATTTGCGCTAGTTACCATAGGTGTGGATACTTAAACAGTTGTTTGTTCCAATAATCCATTATTTTGACATCTAAGTCAATAGTTTTTGGTGCATAGCTCTCAATTTCATACATAGCTTTTTGCAACTCTCCATCTCCTTGCTCATCTTCGGATATTTCATCTAATGGAGATAACTTTAATCAAATTCGAAAGACTGTGTAGTAAGGAATTTGAGCTTTGGGAATGGATTTCCTGGCTAACTGTTTCTGAATCTTCGACCTCTTGCGACGTGCTTGGTTCACTATCGTCATCTCTTTGCGACTTATTGGTCTAAAGAAAAATGATAAAGAATTGTATTTGAATAGGATTTAATTTCGAGCTTAAGGTCAATATGCAGAAAAAACTAAAAAAAAAAAATTAAACTGAAATGTAAAACCAACTGAGTTCTACCTTGGCTTTTATTCTACCTTGGAATTTGAACTAGTAATCGGCGAATTCGGGGATCCAGAAACAAAGATGAAATGACGGAAGGAGTTTCCAATAAATGTGTCTCTATTTTTTCCAAACATTTAACTAGCAACAGACTGTTAGGGCTTCTATTTGAATGCACTTTTAATTTTAATGGCAGATATAGTATATAGAAGTCTCCTAAAAATAGTTGGCTGGACTTGTTTTAACAAGTTCAACTACTTTATTCCACTCGACTGTAGAAAGATTTAGGCTTTCATCGATTTGCTCAGTACAGAAGTCTCCGTAAGCTAACAAATTTGTCAGCATTTTGAATGTTTTACTATAAAAAAATTATAGTATTATACTATATAAATATAAATAGTATTATACTATAAAAACAAGATTCAATGAACAAAGATTATTTCAATTTATATATATTAAAGATTAAATTACGCATGAGTTCTATTTTGAGGTGGCAACCCTAATCTAAAATATTCTTTCAATTTCAAATTTTATTCACTCATTCTTATCCACTCATATTCACTAAAATTTTCCCGGTATGCACAACAATCCAATAAACAACAAACGAAGAACGATTAGTAAACGAGCTCGAAACGAATACGAGTTCTGGATACCTACAAAATTATATTATATTAATTATCTGCTAAAAATATGTCAATAAAAATAAAACCTAGTTAAAAATAATCTTCGACTGGGCCGAAGTTAAAATACCCCCACAGCCGAACCAAAAGTATATTCAAAGTCTTAAGTAGTCAATAAAATGTTTATTTGTTAAAACATTTTCGTCATAGTTTCACCTGAAAATATTCGCTTTTATTTTTGATCAAGTCTTTCTGTATGGCGTGGCTTTCATCTGATTTGGCTCATTTTCGAACTTGATCTTTATTTTTTAGATGCAAGCTTAAATATCGAATTCGGTGATGATAGCTTGAAAATTACGGCTGTATTCGTGATCACAGACAGACGGACATGGCTAAATCGACTCGGATGGTGATGTTGACCAAGAAAATACATACTTTTCTATACATACCACGCCTCCTAAATCTAAAAGAGTGTTTTTTTTTTTTTTTTTGTAGATCACTTTTGAATTGCATAAATTTATTTGAATTTTATACTGCAGTTAACAAACATAATAATATCTATCATTGGCAATTATCTTATATATAAGGTAGTTGGAGAAGGATTCGATATTTTTAAATTAGCGAACCGTTCTCGAATCGTATTCTCGGACTCGATAATCATTAACGATTAAAATGTCCGAGAATGCGGATTCGTTTCGAACTCATTTGGCTTACTGGGAAGTCGTTCAGTATGACTTTTTAGTTGTTGAGCCATGCAGCTTCCATGCAAATATACATGAGCTCGTGTCTATTAAGGTGGATCGTTTTGTTCAGGTGTAAAAAAAAATTTTTTCGACACTCATATTCTGGAAACTGGGTTCAAGTAGATCTTGAATTCAAAAGGATATCGAAATCGGTGCAACCGTTTGCCAGCGGTTTTAATTTGAAGAAATCACTTTTTCGCCAAAAATCAACAGTGTTTTCTCTGTAAGTTCTAATAAAGCTGAAATAAATACCCCAAAGTAGGGTGCAATTTAAAGTTATCTGGGGCCACAAAGTTATGAATTAGAAGATTGTTAGATTCGAGATTTTTTTAAATGCAAATGTTGGATATATTTTACAAAAATCGCTATAGATTTTTCAGTAAATTTTAAACAAATTAATATTTCTAAAAAGGACTTGATATAACGATCCACCTTAGTATCTATGCTTCTGAGAATTAAGAACTATGTGGCTTGCGCGAGGAGCCTGAAGGGGGTTTGACCCTCCCGTAACATTTTCAATTTCTGTAGATTGGAATGGAATAATATTAACCAGATTTTACCTCAACACTGATTACTTGGCCCTAACAATACAAATAAATTCTGACTTTAACGATATGTTGAAAACGGCCCCTAAACACAATTTTTTCGTACGCACACAAGCCACACTCAATGCGAGCATGTGCCAGCAACAACAAAGCTGTGTGGTGTTTTGAGTTTTATGTTTGAGGAAAAAAAAATAAAACTGGACAAATGATTTTTATTTTTGAGCGAAAAAATAAAAATTGAGATATAACTTTTATTTCTGAGCGAAAAAATAAAAATTGAGAAACAATTTTTATTCTTGAGCAAAATAATAAAAATCAAAAATAACTCTTATTCTTGAACAAAAAAATAAAAATCAAAAAATAACTTTTATTTCTGAACAAAACAATAAAAATCATAAAGTAATTTTTATTGTTGACCAATAAAATAAAAATCTAAAAATAAGAATTAAACTTTGAGTTTTTGGATATCGCTTATAAGAATTACGATCCCTGCTATAAAGCCATCTTCTTTTCAACTTTGCCAAGCTTTTTTTTTAAAAAAAACAAAAAAAAAAAAAAAGTAGAGAGAAATCGATATTGGTTGGTCGAATTTCGACCACAGGCAATACTAGCAATAATAACACTGTGGAACAAATTCAGGTTAGCAAAAGTTATGTCGATTCTGAGAGTGAGGGGTCAAAAAAAAGGCTAAATTAGAATACCCGTATCGCGGCATTTGTTTATGTTAGTTCGAATTTTTTTTTAATCGACCTTCGAACTTTGCAGTCAAATTGCGATTTTCAGCATATTATTTATATGGTTTTTTGGCTATAACTCGTCGACTAATTGATATTTTTTCAATCTGTAAAAGCCAAATTATTGCTAGAGACCTGTGCAACAATTAAAATTTTTTAAAAAATTTATATAGAAAATTTTTGTGGTGCTTATGAAGCAAAATGTTGGAAAAATTATTTTTTTTTCATGCTTTTTGAAAATATTTTCCACAAAACTAAGTCTTTTTGCTTTCTGTTTGATCTATAATATGCTTCTCAGTTTCTTCAATAAATTTCATTTGAAAAGAAAATGGTCTTAGTCGATAATTTGCGTTAAAAATCCCAAAACCATTAAATAAATAGCGATTTAGGTAGAAGTAATTAAAAAGGGAAGTTCCAAGAATTATGAATTAGTAAAACAACTTTTTTTTTCAACCACCGCACAGGTAGCGATTTTTTTATTCGTACAAGCGAACTTCATTTTGTGAGTGATTTAAGTTAAGTGCATCGGCCTCATAAAAATAACAAAAAAAACATTGTATAATATATATTGTATTAAAAATGTCGGAACCAAAATGTAAAATGGACCATTTTTGTAATGTTTGTGGACGTCTCATAGCAAGCGATGAAAAATGTGGCAATGCGAGTGTTTTTTTTTTTGGAAGCCTATAAACAATATTTCTCGCAAGAGTTTATCACTGACGTAAACTATGCCCCTAAAAAGTTTGCTTTAATTGCTATTCAACTCTTATGCAATGGAAAAGTGAAAAGAAGAAGGTTATGCCTTTTGGTATACCAATTATCTGGTTAGACAACAGCCCGCATCAAGAAGAAAATTGCTATGGATGAAATTTTTTGGTGGTATAAACACACCTTTGAACAAGAGGAAGACGAGGAAAAAGAGGAAGAAGGGGAAGACAAAGATGAAATTCCAGTATATATGTTGGACGAAATTATCGACCTTTCCGATGATGATGACGATGACCAAGATATTAGAGAGAGCAGTGATGTTGATCCACACCCGCCTGCTAAACGACAACTGGCCAAATCATTAATTTAATTTATGTAATTATTTTACTCAAAACTTTTCATAACTAACATTTCAAAATTATATTTTTTTTCCATATTTTTATAATTTCTTTTTCAATGTTTCTTCAAAACCAACACTGAGCAAAATTGGTACATAAAAAATGAGAAGTAAATTAATATTAGGCTGGAAAACGCAAGTTTTGTATTATGATTGTTTTTTTTTCAAATGAAATTTATTAAAGAAACTGCGTTTAGATCAAACAGAAAGTAAAAAAGATTTAGTTTTGTGGAAAATATTTTCAAAAGCATAAAAAAAAATAATTTTTCCAACATTTTGCTTCATAAGTACCGCAAAAATTTTCTAAATAAATTTTTTAAAAAATTTTAATTGTTGCACAGATTTCTAGCAATAGTTAGGCTTTTACAGATTGAAAAAATATCAATTAGTCGACGAGTTATAGCCAAAAAACCATATAAACAATATGCTGAAAATCGGAATTTGACTGCAAAGTTCGAAGGTCGATTAAAAAAAATCCGAACTAATATAAACAAACGCCGCGATATGGGTCTTCTAATTTAGCCTCTATTTTGACCCCTCACTCTCAGAATCGACCTAACTTTTGCTAACCTGAATTTGTTCCACAGTGCAATAATAAAATAATAAACTGGCCATTTCAGCCCTTGAAAGGACTCTGACCGAACTTCTTATGATCAAATTGTGTTGGGCATGTTATTAAATGTTTGAACACAATTGATCGAGAACTGCACCTACTAGTTTTATGCCGACTCCGAACTGTTAATGTGCATATTTTCAAGAAGCTTTACATGCAGCGTTGCCAGATAGGTTGAGCTTTTTCCCCTAAATCTGAAAAAATTTGCTGAATTTTCCCCTAAACATAAAAAAAACCCATATCATTTTTTTGAGTTAATTTATTGAATACTTTGTTTAATTGATGTAAATAAATACAATATCAAAATAAATTTTTGGACTAAAAAAAATCACATTATTTTTTTTGTACATAGTAATTCATTGAGGACTAGGCTTGGGCATTTTAGTTCACCACAAAGATCGCTCTTTTTAGTTCAATCATATGTAATGTACTAGTTCGTTCATTTGTTCTTTTAGTTTGTTCGTTCTTTTAGTTCGTTGCATGTTTTACATCGTTTGTTCTCTTTGTTCGTTAGTTCTTTTAGTTCGTTTGTTCTTTTAGTTCGTTCGTTATTTTAGTTCGTTAGGTCTTTTAGTTCATTTCGTTTACTCGTTCATGTCCAGGTATACAAAATGAAACAAACTTGGTATGAATATGTGATATCCATTAAATTCACCATTTGTATTAGTGCATAAACAAAAAGTGTTTCAAACCAAGGACTCAAACCATAGCATGGTAAATTAAGTTATTCTTGCCGTTCGTTTTGTTCCTACTCGCTGCAATATCAATTGAACTAAAATGAACTAAAATAACTAAAAGAACGAGAAACACTGAACTAGTTCACATAGTTCATGAGTGGGAATCGTTCAATTGAACTAGTTCTTTCATGAACTACCCAAGCCTATTGAGGAACTTAAAAACACAAACTCAAGTAATAAATAAATTACATATTTTGAATTTCATTAAGATCGCTTCAATATAAGAGCTATAACCGCCATAACAGACGGACAGACCGACAATCGGACAGACGGAAACATGACAATACGCGAGAGAAAACAAAAAAAAATATTTACTAATTTTAAGTACCTTTATTAATTAACACAAACACATTTTTCACAAACATCTTTTGGTTCAATAACAGAATTTGTCTTGAAAATTAGTGCGTTTTGAGGAAAACTTGTTTTTTAAGCGTTTTTTTATATGAAGTGTTTTATCTTATGCGCAACTTTGCGTAACCAATTTTTTAAGAAACAAGGTAGATATATTATATTTTATGAAAGTTTATTTTTCGATTGTAATTAAGTTGAACTATTTATGTTTTTTCTACTAAATTTTAGTAAAATAAAAACTGGTTAATAAATTTAGTGACATAATTCCGCGTTTTTTATAATTGATGTTTTTTAACATTTTTTATTTTTTTTCGTTGGTAACAAATTCAATGGTATTTAAGTCATTACTTACTTACTTATCTGGCGCTTACAACCGTAAGTCGGTTTAGGCCTCGTATAAGAAATTGCGCCAGCCATTTCTGTTTTGCGCTTGCTGGCGCCAGTTGGAAACACCAAGCGTGGTCAGGTTATATAACACCTGATCCTTCCAACGAAGATGTGGGCATCCTCTTCTGCGTTGACCACCACCAGGCACCGACTCGAATATTTTTTTCGCTGGAGCATCGTTTTCCATTCGCTCAACATGACCTAGCCAGCGGAGCCGCTCGATTTTAATGCGCTTAACTATGTCGATGTCAGCGTTCAGCTCATACAGCTCGTGGTTCCATCGAATTCGGTACTCGCCATTGACGCAGATAGGACCGAAGATTTTACGATGGATCTTTCTCTCGAAGGCTCCCAAAGTCTTTTCATCAGAACTGCTCAACGTCCAGGTTTGTGCTGCATATAATAGGACGGGCATGATTAGTGACTTATAGAGCGTGAGTTTTGTTCGTCGAGAGAGGTCTCTGATTCTCAATTGCCTACTTAGCCCAAAGTAACACCTGTTGGCAAGAGTTATCCTTCGTTTTATCTCAATACTGACATCGTTGAAAGAGTTAATGCTGGATCCCAGGTAGACGAAGTCCTTAACAACCTCGAAGGAGATGTTGTCAACAGTGACGTGGTTTCCAAGACGCTGGGACTGTTTATTTGTTGACACTAGGTATTTCGTCTTATCTGCATTCACTGCAAGACCCATTCGACTCGACTCTTTCGCTAATCTGGAGAATGCTGCGCTGACTTCGCGCGTATTATGGCCAATGATATCGATATCATCAGCATACGCCAGCAGCATAATACTTTTGTAGAATATCGTGCCACTGCGTCTCAAATCAGCAGCTCGGATGATCTTCTCCATCATCAGGTTGAAAAAGTCGCACGATAAGGAATCACCTTGTCTGAAACCTCGTTTGGTATCGAATGGAGGAGTGAGATCCTTCCCGATCTTAACTGTGCTGCTGGTGTTGCTCAGTGTCATTCTGCAAAGACGGATGAGCTTTGCAAGAATACCAAATTCAGACATGGTGGAGTATAGATGATTCCTTATTGGACTGTCGAAGGCGGCTTTATAATCGACAAAAAGATGGTGTGTGTCGATTTGTTTTTCTAGGGTCTTCTCCAAGATTTGTCGAAGCGTAAATATCTGTTCTATGGTGGATTTACCAGGTCTGAAGCCACACTGATAAGGTCCAATCAGCTGGTTTACGATGGGCTTCAGTCTTTCACATAATACGCTCGATAGGACCTTATATGCGATATTAAAAAGGCTTATCCCACGGTAGTTGCCGCAAATTGTGGGATCGCCTTTCTTGTGGGTTGGGCAGACCACACTGAGGTTCCAATCGTTTGAAATGCATTCTTCCGACCATATTCTGCATAGAAGCTCATGAATGCATTTAAGTAGAGCTTCGCCTCCATTCTTGAAGAGCTCAGCAGGTAAGCCATCGGCTCCTGCGGCTTTGTTGTTTTTAAGCCGAGCTATAGCTTTCAAGGCCTCACTATGGTCGGGCAGCGGAACTTCAACGCTGTCGTCCACAATTGGGGTTTCCGGTATGTCATCTCTATTGGCGGAATTGTTGTCGTGGTCACCATTCAAAAGACTAGAGAAGTGTTCCCTCCACATCATCAGTGTACTCTGGATATCTGTCACTAAATTCCCATTTTCATCCTTGCAGGAAGAGGCCCCGGACTTGAAACCATCGGCCAGGCGTCTTATTTTTTCGAAAAATTTTCGGACCTCATTCCTGTCACCATGCATCTCAATTTTCTCGCACTCACGCTTTTCCGCTTCCCTTTTCTTTCGCCTGAAAATGCGTCTCTCTTCCCTCCTCTTCTCTTTGTATCGCTCCTTAGCAGCACGCGTTACAACCGACTGCAGGGTGGCTTTGTAGGCAGCATCTTTTTCTGCAGTGGCGTCGCGACACTCTTGATCGTGCCACTGGTTTCGGCGAGGGCGGTGATAGCCAATCACCTCTTCGGCAGCCGTACGCATAGAGTGGGAAATATGATTCCACTGCGCGCATATATCGTCGATCGGAGGAGTGCTTTCTTGAAGCAGGAGTGAGAGTCGAGTAGCGAAGTCTTCGGCTGTTTGCTTTGATTACAGCTTTTCGACGTCTAGCTTTCTCTGTGCTGGATTGCGCACATTCTTGGTTGCGCACAGGCGTGTACGGATCTTGGCTGCTACAAGATAATGATCCGAGTCTATATTGGCACCACGGATCGTGCGTACTTCTAAAACACTGGAAGAGTGCCTTCCGTCAATCAAAACGTGATCAATTTGGTTGCGCGTCTTTTGATCAGGAGACAGCCAAGTTGCTTTATGAATATTGAGATGCTTGAATCTAGTGCTACTAACGACCATGTTTCGCGCTGCGGCAAAGTCAATCAGCCTCATTCCGTTATCGGAGGTATTGTCGTGGAGGCTGAACTTTCCGACTGTTGGACCAAAGATTTTTCTTTTCCCACCTTGGCGTTGAAGTCACCAAGCACGATTTTTATGTCGTGGCGGGGGCTGCGCTCATAGGCCTCTTCAAGGCGCTCGTAGAAGCTGTCTTTGGTCTCATAATCCTTATCTTCTATCGGAGCGTGCGCACAAATCAGGCTTATGTTGAAAAATCTTACCTTGACACGGATTATGGCAAGTCGTTCGTTCACAGGTGTGAATCGCAGAACATGATGTCGTAGTCAAATTCGTGCTTCTCCGCATGGCCGCTGTAGTAGATATCACAGGATGCTTGCCGTGAGCAACCCTGTCCCTTCCATCGCATTTCTTGGATTGCAGTGATATCAGCTTTGTATCTTGCTAAGATATCTATCAGTTGGATAGAGGCACCATCCTTATTAAGGGTTCGGACGTTCCAATTGCATATTCGTAAATCAGTTTTTCGTTTGCGGTAGTCGTCATCAGATTTGGGGATAATTTTTATCTTTATTCTTTTACGTTTCATTGAAATAGTTTTCTTACGTGGCGGGCTTCAAACCCAACGCACAACCAGGGAGCCCGCCGCTCAGATTAGCCGTCAAACTAACGGTTACCAGTTTGCCGTTTCTAGAGGACACCACGCAGAGGTTTGAGTCGACTTGAGACGAGTTCGACATGGATAATGCTGGCCTCACCAGGTTGAGGCAGTCAGACACGTTGCCATGTGAAGATCGCCCCCTTGACCCTCACGCGTTGCCTTGTGAGGATCGTCCTCCCTCATTTGTGATGATTTAAGTCATCAAAAAAAAAAAAAAAAAAAATAAAAACAAATTTAAATATATGCTTTCTCGTCGTTAGAATTTAAAACAGCCTCTCATTTCACACATATTCTGGTGCTATTTCGCTCATTCGACAAACAATCAGTTGCGAAGCAGTATTGTTTCGTTGTTACGCAATTGCTTTGACTCACTTTGACAAAATAAACCTTGTAAGAGCTAAAACAAAATGAAAAATAGAACACAAAAAAATACAGTTCATAGTTGATGTTGCCGCTTCTTTAAGAAACCAGTAAAAATTCTCAAAAAACACCAACAGAAAATAAAAATCCCCTAAAGTTTTCCCCTAAAGATTTTTGACCCCTAAATTTTCTACTAAACCGAAAAAACCAATAAATCTAGGGGAAAATCCCCTAAGCTGGGAGCACTGTTTACATGACATTATTTACTCTCTGAGGTTTTCCATTGACTGCAGAGAGGTGACGACCGAACAGAAAAATTAATTCAATTGAAAAAACTTTCTGTGTCAGATGGAAATTGAACCAGCGCTCTCTGGCGTATGGGTCACGCACTCTACCCACTATGCCACGGCCGCCGATTTAAACATCTTAAGATAGATAAAATCAATTTTAATTAAAGTACTTATATTTCGCTTCAATAACACTTCTTTACAGCTGGAAAATACCAAGAAGGGCACATGCATGCGGGAGTTAATTTGGATCTAGAGAACACAAAAATCCTTTTATATTTTTTTTCCTACAAATGGTTCTTAAGATAACGGTACTTTCGTATTTCTCAAGAGATAATTTTATTCAAATTTCCTCGCTGCTTCAATTACTTGTCCGAAAGAAATGAATAGTATAGACAATTAAATTGCCTTTCCATTGATATATCGATCGATTTCCTTTGACAAAAAATGTTCAAGTGTTAGCTCATCAAATTTAAAATTTCTTTGAATTTTCGTGTCTTAAAAAAAAAATCAAATTTTTATTAAGTAAATTTTTTAGAAAAGGTTTAAATTAAAAACTTTTTATATTTTTGAAGTAAAGTATACTCAATTACAAACATTTTAAGACTGATTTTGCCAAAATCGGATAAAAAATAAATTAAAAAAAAATTTGTTTAAATTATTTTAATTTAAATTTCAGTGCTTGCACTATATTTTTAAATGAAATACATTCTATATATTTATTTATTAACACTAAATCAAAACATCTATATATTAATAGGCAAACAAAAAGTTTGTGTTCCCTTTTTTTCTGTGTTACCTTCAACATATTCACATAATACTTATATCGATGGATAGGTATTTTCGAGTAGATTTGCACAATATAATTTTTATTCGAATATGTTGTCATGAAGATAAGAAAAACTGAGCAAATGTTAAACGCTTTTTTTACCAATGGGACAATGAGAAACTACAAAGCGACAAAGCTCTGTTGAACGTCGCTGCTGTAGCTTACAAAAGCAAGAGTAGAATGCGGGAGTGACGCACAATTAAAAAGATATGTTGTTGTTGTTGTTGTTGTTGTTGTTGTTGTGGTTGTTCCTTTCTCTTAATAGATATCTCTCAGCGAATAATCACTTATCTTGATTTATTTTTTATACTTTTCTACCGTTTATTTACTCTTACTTTATTTACTTTACTTTTAATTTATTTATTTACTTCAAATGAATATTATATGTTGAATAAATTTTTGTTATTGACGCATATATGCATCCTTTTTTGTCCTTTAACACTATTTTGCTCATAGCGTCAAGGTAAGCATTAAGAATTTCCATGCAAATTAATAACAATTCATTATGTGAAAAACAACTTGAGTTTCGTTACCTTACAGAAACAGATGGCCGAATTTCGGCTACAGGCGATACTAGTTTTAAATAAATGATGTTGATTTGCACTTTAACTTTTTTTTTAAAAACGTTCGCGAATTAGGAATAAACATCTGCATGAATGCAAAAAAAGCTACCCATGAGACATTCACCAAAATTGACAACATAAACTCATTCAATTCTGTCGCGATGAGAAGCAAAGAATAAATAAAAAAGACATGAATTCCGTAGAGCCATGGTATAATAATACATGGTAGCATTGACAACTGCTTATTTTCTCTTCAACAGGAAAACATAAATTGTCAAAAACAGCTTTTTGTGGAAATACATCAGCAGCTGCTGTGGTTGTTGATTTTTTTTCACTTCAACGTTTTCAACATTGCTTGTGTTTTCAATGGCGGATTGTGAGCGCTCTCTTTTTGAGTATATTTTTTGACAGTATATGATTTCCCAAGCAACTGTCAATGCTACCTTGTATTATTATACCATGCGTAGAGCATGAGAGCATCATTTCGTTGATCTCGCAGAATTCGCACAATCCACGAATAAAATTAAGCACAACTCGGTGAACGTTGTGCGGGCCTTTGTGGTTTGAATCATTATTGTACTGAGAAACGATGCAACGAATGAGACATGTTCGTGTCTGAGTCAGTGTTGCCAGAGAGACGAACTGAAATTTACCACTATTTGGGAAAAAATTTACCACTTTCGGAGGAAATTTACCTTTTCAAGAATAAAAAATTAATTTTTTAATGATTAACAACCGTTATAATTTTTTTGTTAGTATACATATATTTATCTCTCATCAAAAAGCTTACTGTCAACTCTTGACGTGTATAAACTTTTTTGTTTCGCTATTTTTGAATTTAATTCACTTGTTGCTATTACCCCTTTTACATTGGTTCTCTTTTGAACCCAAAAAATTGACGATACAACACAAGCGTACCGTCAATTTTTTCCCCTTTCTTCTCAGCCAATCCGCCGCAATTAGCCTACAAACTCGAAAAATTGCTTTCAATTATTGACCAATGTAAAAGGGGTCTTTATTCAGCAACTAAAGATGGATAATTCAGATTTTCTTTTTTTGTTACATAGAATGATTCACAAGAATATTAAACTACTTGAGAGAATGTTCAGTGAGATAACAGTACTGCCAATAACTCGAAAAATTAACAAGTCTAAAAAAATTATTATTTCCGCAAAATTTACCACTTTTGGTCAAAAATTACCTTTTTTACCTCTGCCCAAAAAATGAGTAAAAAATTACCTCAATTAGGTAAATTTACCTCAATCTGGCAACAGTGGTCTGAGTTTCAGCAAGATTTAGTTTTGTTGATAGTTTACAATGAGCTATAACGACACATTCGAATGACTCGAGTTGTTTGATGGAAATTTGTAAAGCAGAGATCATATAATTTGTTGAACTGTTTTAAATGGTTTTAATGATTTTTTTCGAACAAAAATTACACGTTTACACATTTATAACAATGGTAAACTAGGAGAATTATAAAATAAAATTTATATTAAGTCCATTCATAACGCTAGTGAAAAATGAAAAATAAATTAAATCCTGTTAATTTTTTGAACAGGAAAACGGTAAGAGATAATGGAAATATTTTTTTAAATATTAAAATCAAAATAATTTTTAATTTTTGAGAATGTTAATTTCTTTTAAAAACATTTTTTTACTTCAAATTACCTTGTCCGATTATCTCCAAATTCTAACCGAATACTTTCTACATGTGTAGTTTCCGTGTGAACTAAAATATTGCAATAATTTTAATTTTTTCTTCATAAATCTTCATATTTTTTTTTTTTGCCAAACTTAAAAATTTTAGTTCACACGATAACTATACTCATATTATTTATAATTTTTATACCCCCAAGTTTAAAAAACGTATAAGGGGTACACTAATTTTGTCACTCCGTTTGTAACGCCCATAAGTAGGCGTGGTAGGTATAAAAAAGTATATATATTCTTGATCAGCATCACCACCCGAGTCGATTTAGTCATGTCCGTCTGTCTTCCTGTCCGTCTGTCTTTCTGTCCGTCTGCCTGTGATCACGAAAATTAAGAAAATATTTTAACAAATAACCATTTTATTGACCGCTACACTAAGGGAAAAATATATTAAATTTATCCAAAAACTTTTTTAATTTATCCAAAAAGCGAGTCATTTTTGCACCAATAACGCATTTATTTAAATCGACCACGTAAATATTTAAAATTTATTTAAATACTTTTTTAATAAAATGAAATATTAAAATATTTAAAATAAAATGAATAAAAAATATATCAAAATTATGCACGAATATATTTAAATATCTTTCCAATATTTACTATTTGAAAATAAAACTATCGCATTTAAGGAAAATTTATATAAAAATATTGAAATTAAAAACAAATATATTAGAATGTTTCCCACGAGATGCGTCCATCAAATGGCATTTGTTAGTATATTTTATTTTCTTTTTTACTTTTTTTGTTCTCTAATACTATTTTGACAGTAAACTAGAGAAACAAAAATTGAAAAATAAAATACCAAAAATATGCAGGCAAATGACAACCGGTGCAAGACATTTTTGAAAAACTGTCCGGTTGTCACTCAAACCCTATTTACTTTGCGATCATCAATCGCACTTACAAAGAAAATTGGCCAAACATGCGGCTATATTTTCCTTGCAACAATAACTAAATGAGAATTATAAGGACTAAGGTTGCAACTGCAAGAAATAAAATGCAGGAACAGAGTGCGATGCTGATGCTGCTTGTCGGAATATGTGTGTACGTGTGCGATGCTGTTGCTGCTTGCTTGTATGGAATATGTGTGTATGTGTGGTATAAATAAAATTCAAATACGGGAAAAAAACGAGTTGTAAGGAAAACATTTGATTTATCCACGTAAATATTTAAATAAAATTTATACTCAGGCGTGGATAATGCTAATATGCGTTATTTCCCTTAGTGTAAAGACTTTGAATAGACTTTGGTTCGGCCCTGGGGGTATTTTAACTTCGGCCCAGTCGAAGATCATTTCTTACTGGTTTTTCTTCTGGGTGCTGCCAAACTTAAGTTATTATGGTAACTATCTCTTTCCAATATCGTCAACCATAAATAATGTTTTTCGCCAAAAATAACTCAAAATTAAAGTTTCATACCTAAAAAATGTTAAAAATTAATAAATTAATTTTTTTGTAAATAATTTTTTAATGTATTTATTAACCCTAAAAAAAATTGACTATTATCTTTTACCGTTTTCCCGTAAAAACATTGTTAGCTGTCAATCGAATACCGAGCGCGCCAAGTAGGAACTAAAGAGCTGCAGGAATGTATTCCTTTTGTTTACCATTCTATGCATTCTAAGCGAGTATTCCATATTCTCAAGTCATTTACAAAGAGAAACGAATGAGTGCGAAACATCAATTTTCCAGAGCGAATAAATGTGCCATTCTATTTTAGAGAGTTAAATGAATATTTACAATCTTGACTTTTGTACCTCTTTTTTTATCGAATGCATTCGAAGTATTGAGAGTACTCTAAAATAGTTTCGCTGAATTTTGGTGTTTGCTTCAGTGTTGTTTGCTTTTAATGTTGTCAAATATTTTATTTTTTATACAATATGAATTTTAGTAAATTTTTAATTTTTTTTTTTATTTTTAAATAATAAAAAAAATAAAAAAAATAACATGAATGTGAGTTACAAATTAACAAACAAATAGACATAAATTGTGAATTTGTCAACGAAATAATGTTCGTTCATAATAATATGGGAAAAACTGAGTTGGATAATATGTTCCAAATTCATGAAATTACATTTTGGTTCACTAAGAATTTTATTTTTTTAATAACTTTTTATGTATTTATCTTAGTACTATATTTATATATATCTTAGTACTAGTACTAGTACTATAAAAAAAATAAGACAACAACAAAAAACAAGATCAAACTTTCAGTTTTGCTTATTCAATAACATTCCGCTCAGCCATTTGGAAGTACTCTCAAACGAATACTCTAAAATTGAGAGTACTCCTTTGAAAGTATTCATTGTACACAAGTGCCACATTCCATTCCATTCTAAGCGCTTCGTGTGGACTCTCATTCCATTCGTTCCCTTAATGTAGTTGCTGAACATGGTATAACAATACAAGGTAGAATTGACAGTTGCTTGGAAAATCATATACTGTCAAAAAATATACTCAAAAAGAGAGCACTCACAATCCGCCATTGAAAACACAAGCAATGTTGAAAACGTTGAAGTGAAAAAAAAAACAACAACCACAGCAGCTGCTGATGTATTTCCACAAAAAGCTGTTTTTGACAGTTTATGTTTTCCTGTTGAAGAGAAAATAAGCAGTTGTCAATGCTATCATGTATTATTATACCATGGTTGCTGAAATTCATTTCGTTCTAATGAGAATGTTTTGAAACGGCAATTGAATGTAGGAACATTCAAGCAGCTCTTTAGAAGGAACATGTAAATTGTTTCGATCAACTCGAGTTACTCGAATTATCTGAAAAATTCGAATGCATTATTAACATTCATGGTATAATAATACAAGGTAGCATTGACAGTTGCTTGGGAAAACATATTCTGTCAAAAAATATACTCAAAAAGAGAGCGCTCACAATCCGCCATTGAAAACACAAGCAATGTTGAAAACCTTGAAGTGAAAAAAACAACAACCACAGCAGCTGCTGATGTATTTGCACTACAAGCTGTGTTTGACAGTTTATGT
Source organism: Pherbina coryleti (assembly GCA_943735915.1). Classification (NCBI taxonomy): domain Eukaryota; kingdom Metazoa; phylum Arthropoda; class Insecta; order Diptera; family Sciomyzidae; genus Pherbina; species Pherbina coryleti. Next base: position 71,043,412 of record OX030950.1, on the reverse strand, counting down.
TTTCCTGTTGAAGAGAAAATAAGCAGTTGTCAATGCTACCATGTATTATTATACCATGATTAACATTCTTGTTTACAGAATTTCTGCTTGAATAAGAGAACAAACAATTGAATGCTCATCGTAATTCACTACGACTGCTGCTTGGTGGCTCTTGCTCTCGCTGCTCTCAGCGTGGGTGTATAAGGCCTATATTACACGATGATCGTTTCATGGTATAATAATACAAGGTAGCATTGACAACTGCTTATTTTCTCTTCTACAAGAAAACATCTCCCGTCAAAAACAACTGTTTGTGCAAATGCATCTGCAGCTGCTGATGTTGTGTTTTTTTCACTTCAACGTTTTCAACATTGCTTGTGTTTTCAATGGCGGACTGTGAGTGCTCTCTTTTTGAGTATATTTTTTGACAGGAGATGTTTTCCCCAGCAACTGTCAATGCTACCTTGTATTATTATACCATGGATCGTTTGATCACGGTCAAAATATTTTTGTTGTTGCTTTCAATGCGAAACTGTCAAAAAACACTGAGAGCCAGAGCGGATGAACAATTGTTTCGCATTGTAAGCAACAACAAAAATATTTTGACCGCGATCAAACGATCATCGTGTAATATGGGCTTAAAGTGAGGCAAAGCGACCTCGTTGCATGAGACGAATTAATGCAGTCTTTCGGCAAACGAGGCACAACACAAATTCAAACAACTTTTGTGACTGTATTCAAGAACACTCACTCAATGACGATGGGTTAGCACAGAAACAAGAAATACCCATGAATTCTGTTGTGCATTCATTGCATGAATGAATTCATGCAGATGTTTAATTAGGAACCAACAATAATCAGCCATAATTTGTTCGTCCCATCAAGCAAATTTCTCACCCTGTTCAGTGCTTTCAGAGCCCAAGTTTTCGGGAAAAAAATTCAAATGACTTAATAGAAAACGCATTTTAAGTGATATTCTTGCCTTAAATTGAAACTTATATAATTGAACGGATATCTGTTCACTTAATTGATATAAACGTATTTCTATCAAATGTTTACCAATTTTATTGTATTTTTCTAGCAAATTTTTGGTCTTTGAAATTAGAAATACAATTTCACATGTTTTTTGTCTTATAGTTAAAGCTACGGACAATATTTTTTCTTAAATTATGTAATGTTGATGGGTTAGTGTTTTGAGAATCATTAGAAAAACAAATGATGCAAAATTTACTGTTACTGTTCCTGCTGTCTTTAGAAGAGTGAAGTGAAATTGTCGCTAATCAGCTTATTGTAAACTGAAGTCATCAGAAATAAGTGCAATGTTTTCGATAATAATTAAATAAAATTGTTTTGTAACATAAATACTGTATTCTCATACATCACATAATATTAATTGGAAAATAAGTTTGAGTTGTGCGCTTCATACATAAAGTAATGATTTTATGAAACTCATAAATTGCCTGTGGGCAACATTGGGCTATAGTGGATATAAAATATTTTGTTTTGGTTATGATGCCGCATATGAGAAGTTTGTATAATGAAGAGATTAAAAAAAATAGGAGTTCGATTGGGATCAATCTGAAGATGAGGAAAGTGAAGATGATGAAGATGTTTCGGCTATGTTGACTAATTTAGAAGGTATTGTAGATTCTGTACGTAGATTGTAGACTTTAAAATATTAGAATTCCTTGGATTTTTCTGCTTAGCTCATTTAAATGAGGGAATATGTCCGCCAGATATGCAAGTTTTACTACCCATTAGGCCGAAACACATCCATAGAAAGCATGCATGCATTAAAGCATCTGACATTTAAGTTGAAAACAAGAAAGCTTATGGGGTAACGCTCATGCAGCGCGCATTGAAGTTGGCAAACTCTCAACTTTTTCAAGCATCAAGGCACCGATAGGTAAAAAACAAACCATACCAATAACAAACAAACCAATCTTGCCATGCATTTTAAACACAGAAGCAAAATCTGAACCGTGGGCCTCTAAAAACTTCTGGGTGTAATTTTTAGCTTGTAAATCAGAGATAGCACTTTTCCGCGAGAAAGCTATCGAACTTCTGAATGTTGGAACAATGTTGTAGAAAGAGGAGAGAACATTGAAGTTGGTATTTTGTTCGAGAAGTAGCTGAACAAATGACTGAAGTGGAAATTGCCAGTTATATCGAAAAAAATCGACGTAAAAGTTCTAAGATGGAGATGTAAACCATTTGAAGTTTCAAAAAGTGTTTGGAAAAAAAGTTTCCTGTAGAGTATTTTACCGACTTCTTCGATACGGAGGTTATTGATAGATTTATAAAGATAAATTTAATTACATTTCATAATAATTTTTTTGTCACTTAGAAAACGCACTTATCGCACAAACAAAAAAAAAACATTTACTAACAACAACCCAAACATATTCATATCAATAAAACAAAAAACACCTACTTAACAATCGTGAAGTAACCCAGTTGAAAAATTAGTCCTATTGTATGCCTGCCGGCAACATTCCTTGGAAATTAAGCAGACATGTTGGCCTCCATACCCTCTTATTATAACCTGCCACATTCCTTCTATCGGCAGGTATGCTGTGTTTTTTCATGTGGGAAGGAGAAGCAACATTTTTTGTTTTGTTATTCTTGTTTGAATAGCCAATACACAATCCTGTAGATTATTGTGATCTGCTGCAACATAGCTTAAGTTAATACTTAATATTGAATCAGCGAAATTTCGGAACGAAGGATTTTGGTTCGATGGTTCGATGGTTAGAGCGCGTGACTTTCATCCTGTAAGTCCATTTCTCGGTCAATTGTGTACAAACTTAATAACACGCACAACACAATTGATCATAAGAAGCTAGGTCAAAGTCCTTTCAAGGGCTGAAATGGCCAGTTATTTATTTTTTTTTTATGCATTTTTCGTAGACAAGGACTTATTGAAATATTATTACACCAGTCTCTGTTTTGAGAAAAAATTATTTTTTAAATTTATTTGCTAATTATTTGAGCACCAGAGTTTCCGAGATATAATCCTTTTAAATTTTAGTGGTTTTTTGACTTCCCTGTGTGATTATTATTAGGGGGCAATTATGTTTCCCAATTTTAAAAGGCATTAAATTTGCAAGAATTTTACTTAAGGTCTTATATCAAAATTTCACTTAGTTTAGGAGTTAAAGGAAAAAACTCGGTTATTTGAGATAGCGCAGAAAATTCCCTTAGACGATATGTTCTATGGACCAATGGCTATCAGAAACCATTGGAATTTTTGCAGTTATTTTAAATTACCCTTAAATTTTCGCAGTGTTATCAAAAATGTCCATTTAAAGTTTTCTCAAATAGTGGCTATTCTATTTCATTCAATATTAAATTTTATCATTTATATTTTAAGCCTCCCTTTGGCACATGTTCGGCAAGTCACATTTGTGCCTCATGCGACCGGCCAGACTCGACACACATGCATTTACATGTAAATAAGGTTTTTGGTTATACGTTCTGTTCATAATTGAACCGGATTGTGCAAATAAAACAACAACGGTTAGTTCTTCAATATTTATTTTATCACCTTCAAAATAATCATCGTCCGAGGCGATTCACATATGCCAACGCTTTTTTTCATTCTTGAAAGCATTTTGGTAGGTCGATTTTAAAGGGCCTTTAGCTCCCTCTGCATATTCTGTTTGATGGCTTCAATAGTCTCAAAATATTTTTCACGCAGCGACAGTTTGAGTTTGGGGAATAGGAAAAAGTCACACGGGGCCATATCTGGCGAATATGGTGCTTGTTGAACAATATTGACATTGTTTTTGGTCAAATAATCCCAAATCAAATAATAATGTGTGAGCTGGTGCAATATCGTTGTGCAAAAAACATGAATTGTCCTTCCATAATTCCGGCCTCTTTCGCCAAATATTCTTGCGCAAATGCTTTAAAGTAATCAAATAATATTGAGCTTTCACCAATTGACCTTGCAGAAGCTATTCCGAGTGCACGACACCTTGAGAATCGAAGAAAACAGTCAGCATCATCTTAATTTTTGAACGACTTTGTCGTGGTTTTTTGGGTTTCGGCTCATCTAGATAGTGCCACTCTGCAGATTGTTAAGCTATTTACGTTATACTCGTACATCTAAGTCTCGTAATCAATAATGATCCGCTGAATGTCCGTTTCATAAATTAAAAGAATCTCCTGAGCGACAATTTTGCGCACAGTCCGGTTCAATTTTGAACAGAAGTTGCATTAAGATGGATTTATACATAATGCGCGCATATATTTTAAATTTTTTTCTCACTCTCAAGCTTTTGACAGTTAACCGTTTTTGGTAGAATTAAATGGTAGAATTAACAAGGTAGATGCAGGGCTGTTTGTGTCTTCTTTTTGTCAACCACAACTGTCAAAATAGCAGAAGATACAAAAAATTAATTCAAATAATACAAATTGAAATAATTTCGATTTGGCACTTCTGAGTCCACTCTCTCTCCCTAGTTTCGTTTTTAGGACTTTTTTGGCAAAAATCGATGATTACTTGACAAATTGATATCACTGTAATTATATTTGGACCTAAATAATTATATACAAGAAGGCAAGAGTGTCTTCAACAGTATATATACTGCAACTTTATCGATACATTATCCCGGTTGAACCTTTTGGCCGAAGAGTCATCGATATTATCCATAAGAGTCAATAGAATCCATAACACTTCCAATAACTCACCTAAAAGCTAAGTAATCCTCTACTCTACTCTGTTTTTATATTTGCCTTTCATTGACATGTGCATAAACATCAAAGATCTGATGTGCCTTCGCGTTCATGAGCGTGAACGTTTTGGTAGGACGAGAGCGAACAAATTTTGAATAGAGTACGCGTCTTGGAGCGCATACTTGTGAACCTTTACGAATCACGCCTACAAAAAAAACGATAATTACCATAAAAAATGTATGATTTTATATTTACGTGCTAACGACTGTACGATACCAATATTACGTACCACAAGGACAGTTGTTCCAATTCTCCACCACGCACAGATATATTTTTCAACTAAAATTATAATTTCTAAAGTGCCGTCAGCTCCCTGCAGATAATGGCAAGCCTCATATAGCGGAATTACAATGCGGCAGAGGCAGCGTCCGTAGAAGTGTCAGCGGCAGTCATGGTATAATAACACAAGTTAGCATTGACAACCGCTTATTTTCTCTTCTACAAGAAAACAACTGTTTGTGGAAATCCATCTGCAGCTGCTGAAGTTGTTGTTTTGTTTCACTTCTACGTTTTCAACATTGTTTGTGTTTTCAATGGCCGATTGTGTGCGCTCTCTTTTTATATATATTTTTTTACAGGAGATGGTTTCCCAAGCAACTGTCAATGCTACCTTGTATTATTATACCATGAGTGGCAGTGACAGTAATCAGTTGTTTCGTATTTTACTGCCTGCAAATTATAAGCAGCAGTGGCAGTATCAGCGGCAGCAGCAGTGTATTTTAAATTTTCCCTTGTCTTTTTATACCCCCACGTTTAAAAAACGTAAATGGGGGTATATTAATTTTGTCACTCCGTTTGTAACGCCCATAAGGAGGCGTGGTAGGTATAGAGAAGTATATATATTCTTGATCAGCATCACTACCCGAGTTGATTTAGCCATGTCCGTCTGTCTGTCCGTCTGTCTGTGATCACGATTACAGCCGTAATTTTAAAGCTATCATCACGAAATTCAATATTTAAGCTTTTATCTAAAAAATGAAGGTCAAGTTCGTAAATGAGCCAAATCGGATGAAAACCACGCCTACCTCCCATACAAAGTGACTTTATCAAAACGGTAAAATCTCTTAGAATTCAACAAAAATTAATATATGGACTTGCAATTTTGGATATGAGTTTTGATGCTCAAAATACACTCTCATTATGAAATTCAACCAAATCGGATGAAAACCACGCCTACCTCCCATACAAAGTGACTTTATCAAAAAGGTAAAATTGCTCTAAGATCCACAAAAATTAATGTATGGACTTGAAATTTTGCATATACACTTTGATATATAACATGTACTATGTGTATGGAATTCAACCAAATTGAGTGAAAACCACGCCCACCTCCCATACAAAGCGACTTTATCAAAAAACAAAAGCGAATATTTTCTGTTAAGGGAAGGGTTCCCTCATTTTGGACTAAAAAATCGATTTTTTTTTTGCAAAAAATGAAAGCCACATATGTGTAGAATATGTGTGTAAATGAATTTTTCGATCCGACGAATATTTTTCGAATGGCAACGTCTTGAAGACACCTATCTCACGCGCGCTACGTCCAAACTCAACTTTTAAAAAAACTTCAAACGCGCTTATCTCGAAACCACGTTTTCCGATCTAACTAAAACTCTCAGGCCTGATCTATTGATCCGATTCTCTTTATCTAAGAACTGTTTGGAAGTGCATGCATTTTTGTACGCCCTGAACTAACATCATGTATAAAAATTATTTATTTATATTTTTTTAACGTTGTTGAAATAGAAAAAAACAAGCAAAATTTGAACTTTTAGTTCTAATGTTCATTATTCAATGAATTTTACATGAATAATAACAATTTTAGTTCCAGTCATAGAAAATATCATTATCTTTAAGTAATAACAACAATTTTTGATTTCAGTCCACCACAAGAAGCGGCAGAATTTTAGTTAGGACACCATGTTTCGCGCGCAGGGGCCCACGGAAATGTGCATTTTGTAGCCGCCATTTTGAATTTTTTCAACTTTTTCACTTTTTTAAATTCTCTGATAATAAACTAATATAATCATCAAAACCAAAAGTTCGTACGCGTTTTCATTGTCCTACAACAAAAATACAAACTTTGCCTTAGTTTTGTCCATAATGAGGGAACCCTTCCCTTAAAAATATAACGAAAACGTTTTTATAGATAAACATTTTATTGATTGCTTAAGACTTTGAATATACTTTGGTTCGGCCGTGGGGGTATTTTAACTTCGGCCCAGTCGAAGATCATTTCTTACTAGTTTTATTCAAATGTTGCCTCCCTGAATTTTATCGTTCGTTTGCTTAGTAGCACTGTGGCACTATGTTGCCAGAAAAGCACGATAAATAGTGCTTATGGTATTTTTCAACGATTGTGGGATGTGGGAATTCCCATGGTATTTTGTGGTAAAAATCTCTCGCGTGGGAAAAAAATACCACATGTGAGATATTTACCGCGCGTGGGAAAAAAATACCTCAAAATACCATAAAATACCTCAAATTACCACAAAATACCACAATACCTCAAATACCTAAAAAGAAAATTTGAGGGCTTTTGTGGTATTTTGTGGTAATTTGAGATATTGCCGCATTTTAATTCCGCTAAGGCCCATATTACACGATGTCCGTTTGTCCGGCGTACGCTAGGGCATGATACAATTACAAGGTAGGCTCATTTTAAAATGGCTGCTCAAATGTGAAATTTTGCAACAACAAAGCTGCAGGAGCTACAGACGTCAAACGAAAAAAGTAACAACAACAATTAGAAAAACTCAACATTACGAGCTGATTTTGACAACTAACGCACCCTGCTCTCCAATATAAGCCTACCTTGTAATTGTATCATGCGCTAGGGCAGACAAGCGATTTTGTTGTTGCATCCGCTCTCATTCTCACTGTTTTTTGACACTTTCACATTGAAAGCAACAACAAAGGTCGGACAAACGGACATCGTGTAATATGGGCAGTGTTGCCAGAATGGCAGTTTTGCCTGCAAATGACAGTTTTTTTAACTCTGAGCAGTTGGGCAGTTAAAAAGACAAAAATGCAGTTTTTCCATTATTTATGCAGTTTCTTAAGGTAAAATGCAGTTTTTATGAAAATATAAAATCTTATGTAGTTATCATAAGTTCTCTTCACCAAAACATTCATTATGGTTCAATTACTTTTTTAAAGCAGCCTTGGTTTAAAATTCAGAAGCAGTTTTAAAAGCTCCTTGCTTTATACTTCAGCAGCAGCTTTAAAAGCAGCCCTGCTTCAAACCATAAAACGTGAAGTGTTAACGAATTTTCAATATAAATTCAACTAGCTGTCGACTTTCAATATCGACTTTTTGTTTTGTAAAAAATAAAGAAAAAAAAAATTGGATGAAAATATAATGTGTAGTTGAATTTGTATTGAAAATTCATTAAAACTTCATGTTTTATGGCATAACTTCTGAACACCTCAAGAGCACATCTTCATTTTATATCGTTGGAAAGGTAATGGAACGTAAAATAAATGAAAATAATAAAAATGAAAAAAAAAAATTAGGGCACCTGTCGCTGGCATTTTAAATAGTTTTATATTTTCTCCCTTAAAGTAGACGTAGAAACCTTTTCAATCATATCCTATTTGCGAAAATCGGATTTAAATTGACTGAGCTATGTTGTTTCAAAGTAGACCCCATTTTGGCCGCGAAAAATGATTCTAAAAATTTATAACTTTAGATTTGGTTTTCTAATCAAGATAAACCAATCCAAGAAAAGCCAAATTGGAGATGGTCAGTGCAACTGACATTACACTTCAATGTGAAATAGGGGATATGTAAAAAAACATTAATTAAAATTACCTGAATAACTTCTATTAAAAATGATCTCATATGTGAATAAAATACACGAATCTTTTTATATATTAAATACAACCATATATTTTTTATGATTTTTTATAATTTTATATACAAATGACGTTTTTAGAATGGCAGTTTTTGTGTCCAAAATGCAGTTTTTTTTTTTTTAAAAAAAATCTGGTAACACTGAATATGGGCATAATAGAGTAAATTATGCCGTCAAGCTTATTGAGAACATGCACATAAGGCAACGCGCATAGTGAAGCATATGAGCGTTTCGTTGCTGTGCTGTGAGCGAAGCGTTTTGGTTGCGAAGAAACTGTTTACATCAGGGCTGGGCATTCTAACACAGTCACATATTATTATGTCTTGTTAGTATTGGTGCTCTCTCGAATTCGGCACACTGAGCGAAATAGTTGTCCCAATTATCTAGATTTGTAAGTTTTTCTTTTTTATTTTATGTTTTTATTTTTAGTCATCGGTATTGTTCATTATTTCTTCTATTAATTAATTAATTAAAACAAGTAATATGAATGAATAATGTAAAGAATCTTAATAGATAATATGAATGAGTTATATGAAACCATAATATTTATATACGAATAATTATTTTAATATAAAATTTTAATATATATGAATAATTAAAATTAATAACGAAAAATATGTAAGTAGGGAAGGAATTAAATATATGTATAATAAGGAATTAAATAAAATAAGTAAACAAGTAATCAAAAAATTAGGTATTAAAAAATTAATAAGGAATGTGAATAGCTGATATGTATTAATTATATGAAACCTTAATATATACGAATATAACATTCTACAAACTAAAAAAATATGTGCATAAGTATTATAAATCTACAAAAGTTGATTTTTCATGAGTGTGCATATAATTTGCAGCGCAAAACGACATAGGTCTTCACAGCATCACCGTCAGCGAACGACTGAATTATATTCTCTTCTGTTGTGAGCTTTATGTACATGGTATAATAATACAAGGTAGCATTGACAGTTGCTTGGGAAATCATCTACTGTCAAAAAATATACTCAAAAAGAGAGCGCTCACAATCCGCCATTGAAAACACAAGCAATGTTGAAAACGTTGAAGTGAAAAAAAACAACAACCACAGCAGCTTCTGATGTATTTCCACAAAAAGCTGTTTTTGACAGCAGATGTTTTCTTGCAGAAGAGAAAATAAGCAGTTGTCAATGCTACCTTGTATTATTATACCATGGTATAATAATATAAGGTAGTATTGACAGTTGCTTGGGCAACGACCATCTGTCAACAAAAATGTCTAGAAAGAGAGCGTTCAATTATTTCTTATGTTTTCGCCATTGTTTATGTTTTAGCGCTTGCAAATAACCAAACATTTTCTTACAAAATATTGCCTATTTTATTTATTCAATAGTGAATTATTATTACTACAACGAAGATAACTTGTGAACTTTGTGTTATTAAGTGCAAACATAAGAAAAAATGTTGAAAACGTTCAAATGTAGCAACCTCAGCAGCTGCAGATGCATATGGACGAAATTAAAGAAGTTTCCAATTATTATTAAAACACCACGGCTGGAAAACGTTAAACACATATCACACATAATTTTTTCACAACTTTCATTATTATAATTGTGTATTTAACGCACATATTTTGCGGAATTTATTTATTTTTACATTCGTTTAATTCTTGTTGCACGAACAACTGTTTTTGACAGAAGGTCGTTGCCTTGTTGCTGAGAAAATCTATACTTGTCAATGCTACCTGTATAATTATATCATGTTATTATACCATGCTTTATGTACATGTGAAAAGTTACGCTCCCAGAGAGCTCGGTGAGCTATGGAGCGCCCTGCGCTGGTTTACATGCTTGCTTATGAGGGTGCGCATAGTGAAGCATATGAGCGTAGCGTTTCAGTGCGTTTCAAAGCTATTTTCGCAAGCAAACGCATCGAACCAGTTTTGCGAGCGTTTGCTTGCGAATATGTATATGTGTATTATGTTCTTGTTTGTTTCTCGAGAATTTTATTTTCTTATGTTGTTGTATCGAAGTAGGATAAAACAAACACGATTATGCATTTTATTAAGCTGACTTTCTTCAAGGAAAACACATGTGTTTCTATTAAATTGGTTGAATTGAACTTATTAAATATTTTTGTGTCGAAGAAACGTGTATGCTGAAAAATTAATATTTGCAGTTTTTGTTTGAGTTCCTCTTTGGGATCAGAAACATAAGCATTACAACAACAGGACTTCTTATTTTAGTTTTTAACAATTTCATATACTTTCTTGGAAAAACTCTTCTTCCATCGCGACTGAACGCACAGAATAGCTTCAACGTGCGCCCCCAAACGCTTTGCAAAACGCTTTCAACAGCACAGAACAAAAACGCTTCGCTCACAGCACAGCAACGAAACGGTCATATGCTTCACTATGCGCGCTGCCTTATGCCATATCTACACAGAGTTTAGTTTGAGTTTCCAGTACAAAATTGAGTTTTGTCATTGAACGCAAAATAAACTCTTGAGTTCCCCAGTAAAATTTTGCGGAATGAAACTCAACTTTCTTTCTGTGTTTATCAAAACTCAGGTTGAGAAATGCCTAAAAGTATGCTAATTTTCATATAAAAAGGTTAGTTCGAATGCAACTTTTTAGATGTTATGGTACGTTGAACAATTTTGTGGTGAAAAATGTCAAAAACAGTTGTTCTAAAATTGTGCAATTTACTATTTGCAAAAACTTAACAAAAAAAGCGAAGAAAAGAACTTTGGTAAGTGGAGAAGATGATGTCTTCATATCGGTATGGGCCGATAAAATTCCGAAATGCGCAGCGCAAGAAACTTGCATGTGTACGCAGAGATGGCTCCAGCCTGAATTGATGGAACGGTGGTGGATGAGCCGAAAAAAATTTAAGAACACAAAAGTAAACAAAGAAATGATACACTAAAAACAATTCTGCTGACTTATCTCTGTGTGAACAACTATGGTTGAACTCAAACTAAACTCTCTGTGTAGATATGGTATAAGCCGTTTGGATTCGGCATAAAACTAGTAGGTCACATTCTTGATCATTTGTGTGCAAACATTCAATAACGCTCACAATATAGGTGTTTGTAAGAAACCTGGTCAAAGTCCTTTCAAATGCTGAAATCGTTTTTTTACATTTTATGATAACGTTATTCTAATTCGATATAAAAGCAATAATTTTTAACATTTCATCAAAACATATGGAGTAGAGATTCCATTAGTTCTTAAGGAGCATTCTTGCCGTTCCAAAAGTATCCAGAAAACATTTAAAGCCTTTTATAACTCTATTAAGACTTATATTTATGAGCGTGAGTGCTCATATGAGTTCATTTAAGACTCCGATATAAGCATTTTTCCCTTCCTGCAAGGATGCATTGATCGAACTCCGGATAATGACTCTCATTATAACCATATTTTAGTGCCATTCAAAAACACATGTTATGTTTCTTTTATGATTCAGAAAAAAACAAATATTTTGATTATTTTAATTCTCTTTCAAGTCATAAATGTAAGCTCATATAAGAGTAATTTATGGGATGTCTTCCTTTTAGTATGAGCACACTGTTTTTAGCCCGAATATGGCTATGAAAAGAGTGATAAATACAGTCGGACCCCTCTATAACGAACTCCCCTATAGCGAAGAAACCTCTATTACAAAGTCTTTTTGAGGATACTGCAATTTTTTTCATTTTTTTAGTATATTTGGACTTCTCTATAGCGAACTCCTTTATAGCAAATTCCTCTCTGCAACGACTTGTTTTCAAGCACACAAACAGTATTTTTATATAGAATAACTCCTCTGTAACGAATTAATTCAAACGCAACGTATGTACGAAAATTTTGCTTTATAAAAAAACTTACGTCGACTTTGTTTGCCATCGTTTTTAGAGACCCGTTCAGCTCTGCAATTAATACTGACATTTGCGGAATCGCGTAGCAGTGTTCCAGAATAGTTTTCGGCGAAAACATTTTCGAATCCATTACTTTGTTGGAAGATTTCGTTCACATGCAAAAAGTCAAAGCCGCCAATTAAACGAAAATTAATAATATTTTTCCAAAACAATAAATGTTATGAACATAAACGAAAAAGGTCAAATAAACATTTTTAGAAAAAAAAAAATTGAAATTTCTTGTATTTTATTACAAATACTAAAAATTCGATAGTGCATTTGTATTTCAGCCAATTGAAGTAAATGATAGCTTATTGAACGCAAAATTTAACAGGCTTTCAGAATCCTGCTAAAACTTATAGTGCCAAAAAATAAAATTTGTTAACAAAACGTTGTTAAAGTTGAAAAAATTAAAAAGAAATGAGAAATTTTCAAATGATTTTACCTGTAACTTTGTCAATTCTTTTTGTAAAAAAACGGTCTATATATTATATTAAGGGTATATTTTTCTTCTTTTTATCAATGTTTAACTTTTTAAAATTGAGCTAGATATAACGGAGTTACATAACAAACTATACATGCACCTACCTAAAATCGGTTTTTTGACCACAAATCCCGATTTTGAGGGTATATTCAAAAAACTAAGTATGCAGTTATCTTATGTTCAACTAGACCTACAACCTGTACTATGTTTCGAGCCGAGTTTATTTTCACTGTTACACCGTGTAATTATTACTCATACGTCCCGGTATGAAACAATTTTATGTAAACTTTGTATGAGTGTTTTGCAGCAAAGTGACGTCAAATCATAACTTTTAAAAATTAAGCTTTATTAAGAACTATTTTAACCCATTTTCTTCCGCTGTTGCGTTTTCGCAACACCAACTTTTATGAATATTATAAAAATTACTAAAATGTTCCTAATATAATATACATCCAAAAAATAGAATAGTGGAATATTGCATTGCGTTCAAAGTGAATTTTTCATCAATTCAAAATTATTAAGATATCGTAACGAAATCAGGGAGCGTTACAAAATGGGTTAAAGTAAAGTTTATAGAAGAGACTTAAAATTGTTAACCCTATATTCAGAAGACCCGATTAAAATAGAATATACAAGGTATTTAAATAAAAATAGTAACAACAAATTAAAAAAGATACAGCAGTTTCGACTATGTCGTAACACAAGACGTAGAATTATTCAATGACATCTTTTTTAAAAAATATTTAGCAAAATATTTATTCCATACACCTGAGCATATGACCTTTCAAAGAGTGCCGGAGAGGGTAAATATGTATCACCGACCCCCATTACTTTTGCAAAAGGAAAATTTTTGCCTTTGACACCTATTCCCTCCGACCACTCCTTAGGGGGGCGGATGTAATTGTGTAAAATTTATATAAGTTAGAGAGTTCAAACATGAATTTTTCTCCCAGTGAGGATTAAGCAGACCAACAAGTGCTAGCATCAACATTGTACGATCAGTACTTTTGGCACACCAAAGGCTCAAATTGTGATATAAATACCGACACCTGATCACTATCACCCACTCTACTTACCTCCGAGAATGACGTATTCTACGTCAAAAAAAGAATTCAATTTTATTTAATTTTTAACAAAACATCAAAAAAAAAAAAAAAAAGAAAAACAACAAAAAATATATATTATTATAAAAAACTAAAACAATAGTCAGGTAAAACAAACATAATGTTTTTCCAAGTACAGGCAAAACTAACGATAACTTATTTGGATTTTTGCATAAACCATCAAAATTGTATTTGGGTTGAGAATACGAACCATAGCTTTATAGTTATAAAAATGTGTATAAATATAAATTCTTTTTAATCAAACAACAAATTGCAGACTTAAACAGCTTGAATTCATTAAAAACAAATACACTTAAAAACAATATTATTTCGTCAAAATCGGCCTGCGTATTTTTGAAAAGAAGAAGCACGAATAATGGTCGGTATGAAAATAAAAGCAAATGCAATAAAGAAAATAAACGTCAAATTTTAGTAAGCGTTCGAAAATGCGTTTTTTGTTAAGGCCGTTCACACTTTTTCTCATTTTCTTTGAGCTGTTTAAACATAAAAATGATTCGATACCAGTACTTATTTTTCGATACCAAGTAAGTATCGGAAAAAAATATCGGATCCAAAAATACTGAGTATCGAAACAAAAGTATCGATACTTACTTGTATTTACTTGTATCGTTACGTCCCTACCTGTGAATAGTTAAAACAATAAAATATTAAAATTCAATTTTTTATTAAGTGGAAATGACGCATGATTCAAAATTGAAAAATGTTTTTATTAATGAACAATGCACCGACCGTTCAATATGTCCACGTGAACGAGCACGTTAACCTTGCTTCGAATCCCAACTGACAGGCATTTTTTTTAATTAAAATTAAAACTGTAAAAAGGAGTAGGTTCACTTTTCGTACAACACAATTTATCGAAAGAAGCTCGTTCAAAATCCATTAAAAGGTCCTGGAATGGCCAATTCATTTTAAGTTTCTATTTTCATTCCATCATAGGGAGAAAATAAAGTTATTCCTCGGTTCTTCTTTTTAAAATAACATATTTTCCAATATAGAGTATATTTAGGTACAGGATAAATTAGAAATTCCCGATTTTCAAAAAGGTTTAAAGGTATAAAAGATCGATAATTTGCGATTTAAAACCTAAATAGCATAAAGAATATTTTAAGATTTTCAAAGCGGAAATTTTTACTTTAAAATATTGACGTAAAACAAATATCTATGATTTTAACGGGGACTATATACCCGAGGCCGAAAAAATAGGTCATGTTTTGCATTTTTTTAAGAAAACCTAAAAGATATTTTTTTATTTTTTTTATGTTTTTTTTTAAGAGATATTTTTAATTAAGGTTTTTATACTTAAAAATATACACATTCAAGAGTATGTTTAGTCTTTTTTTATTAAAAAAAATAATATTAAGGTAGATACCGCATTTTATATAGAGCCCTGTGAAAAAAAGGTGAAATTCGTTGACCAAGATTGCTTCTCCTAAATTCATCTGAAACAAAAACGCGAAAAATATTATTAAACTAGGTACTTAAAACTCGTACTTGTCATAGCCGATTTTGAAGATGTTGATTTTTCACAAAATGGCGGAATTCCGAACGTTGAGCAACGATTTTCGACCAAAAATTCGTCACTATTTTGGCTATAACTAATGAACGAAGCTACGAAAAAAAAAATCCTATGACAAGTACGAGATTATTATGAATAAAATAAGCCCGCAAAAAATCAAACGATCGGTTCACTGAGTTTCAAGAAATCTTGGTCACCGACTTTGAAAGCATGGTTTCGAGAAAAACGCATTTGAAAATAAGGGCCAGCAATGCGCGCTCTCGAAGGCGGTTCACTCACTAGGCTATAACTTTGTTATTTTTCGAGATATCGACTTGAAATTTTAACCACATATTCTTGAGACTTGAAGCTTTAAGAAAATGCAAATTTTTGAAAAAGTTCTGGGTATATAACTCGCCTTAATACAATTACTTTATTTTTTAAATAGTTCGGGATAAAATTAATTGAAGGATATTGAAATGAATTGATTTTTCCACAAATTACTGGTTGATTATCCTGATTATAAAATGGAATTTTACTGTGGTGTGGTCTCAAACGTTGCTTCTGCATCGTAAAATCAAATGCCAAATATTCTAAGAAATTTGCATCTAGGCTATTATCAAAAAAACTTTTGAATAAAATAGTTTTTTTTTTCAAAATTATCATCGCAATTATCATAAGGTGCGTTTTTTTTTTGCATCGCTATATGCGCTTAATAATATTTTTCATACAAAATATTGCTTAGCTACGACAGGATAATTTTAGCCGCTTAGCTCATAGTTGCGCATAGAAACATTATTGCCAGATCAAGAAAGTGGAACTATATGTAATTTAGTGGCAGCACTATTTGGAAAACAACCATGTTTATGTCAGATCGGTGATAAAAAAAAATATCGACATGGTATGCACCCAAGAATGATAGAAAAATAGATTGCGCAGATCGTAAAAATAATTTTCAACGATCTGCGCATCTACGTCACGATAGACTTACGATATGATCTTACGGTATGACTTTCAGTCAAGTCGTGTTCAGAATGGCCCATATTACACGATGATCGTTTGATCGCGGTCAAAATATTTTTGTTGTTGCTTTCAATGCGAAACTGTCAAAAAACACTGAGAGCCAGAGCGGATGAACAATTGTTTCGCATTGAAAGCAACAACAAAAATATTTTGACCGCGATCAAACGATCATCGTGTAATATGGGCCTTTTCTATCATTCTTGGGTTCCAACAAGACTCTATCGTAAACCACACAACACGTTCGGTTTTGGTTTAATTGAGCGAGAAGATTTCACGACGCGTGCTTTCACTTTTCGATAAAGTCTATTGGTCGCCGAGATCATGTGATTTGATGAGATTGCATTGTCTTTGTTAGGCTTTGCGAAATAACGGGCTTATGTGGATAGATCTCAAATTTCAAATCAATTTAAAACCAAGATTCGTCGAACTATGGCCAAGAAACCCCCCGAAATGTAAAAATGTGGGTTCAATGTTAAATCAAAAGGATTTTTTGTTGCAATTACTTTCAATTCGGTTATATCTAGATTTTAATAATAGATTTTAACATAAAAAAAAAATTATCGACAATTTTTTTAAATTGATTTACTTGCTGTTTACTTTTGAAACCCAAGAGAATCCTGTATATATGTACTTTTTTCAGAAATCAGGCTTATTTATAATAGTTTCCTCTTCTTCCATTTCAGAACTTGTGCCATCAAGCATGACGTATCGAACTCTGTAAGTTGAAATCATCTGTATAACTTGAACTCATGATTTATTTAACCAGAATTTAAAACTAATTTAAGGGAGGGCGAAAGAAATGAATCACCTGGAACATATAGTAAAACAACACGTGTGATTAAAACTTCCCAAGTTTCTGGTTCGAACAAAATACCAATAGAATTCGATAATAATACTGCAGCGGACTATCTTACGCATAAGTCGAGTGGATATCCCAGTAGGTCAGGAACACTTAAAAATGAAGAGTATCAAATCAAAGATATCAGCTATGGATCCAGTAAGTTGAACTCAAAATTTTAACACATTTTGATGAGTTTAAGTAATAATATATTCATAGGTCAAAATATTCCACAAAATATTTATGAAAACAAACAAAAAATCTACAAAAGCAGCAGTACCTTTGAAAATATGGAACCGAAACCATCTATTGATCATTTGAGCACAGCGCAGATTTCAGAAGATTTACAAAATATTGCTCTTTCTGATGATATTCTACCGATGCCTGGAGTAAAGGTAACGACAACGGTGCGCACCTACACGTATGAGATTCCAGCGGATTCACCTACCGATGTAGGTCAACGTACTATGCTCTACAAAAATAATAATTATAGCACAATTCAACGTAATGAGGCAAATCATATGGTACGTTCACAGCCACCAACAGTTGTATATAATACTGAAAGTTATTCAACAATAAAAAAAGGAGAGGAACGCCCAATCATCACCAATCATACGAAGGAGATCAGAGACCACGTCGATACCACAACATCTTATAATGATTACCCTTCTCCACATCGTAATATGCCAGAACATCCAAGCAGTACAAATAAAACTATAATTTATAAAGTGAATACCTCCGAAAATATTCACTCCTTGCCAGAACCTATGAACTACAGAAATCCTCCACAAAACACATCTGTTTCACCTAGAGGACCTACAATAAATAGATACTATTATCATGATTCGAACGTGGTTAACTCGAATATTGGACCCGGATCACCAAATTCGCCAAATGGAAGAGTCAGCTCTTCACAACATCTACCTCCAATAGGTTATCCTATGACAAATGATGAATATTCACCTAAAAGTCAGCCAAATGCATCATCTGTAGTTTATAAATATTCAACGACAACAACAAACTCTAGCCAAGGACCCGATTATAGGCCAAATTCACACTCGACGCAGCCAGCTCCTTTTCCAGTTGACAATCGAACTTACCCAGTTTCTAATGGAAATCCTCCTCAGCGAGTTGATGACTTGATGCAATCTTTTGGCAATGTAAGTACAATTTTAAAAAATATACACGAATAGGTCATCTTTGAAAATACGTATACATAAGTATTTGTTCAGTTCCGGACGGTTTTTTTAATCCCGTAATTATTCGAATTGAAAATCTGAGGCCCAGGACTGCTTGGTATGTAATGAGTATTTTTACATATATTTGAAATTATTGTTACCCAATAAACCTTTTCGTTAGTTCTCAACTTGAGGTGCATAGATTTTTATAAAACCTATATCAAACGATTCCTTAAATTTCTGCGCTGAACATAGGCTATATTAATTGTTCCACGCCCCCTTTTACCGCCCGCAAATCAATAAAAATGCTATATTTCAGACGGTTTCAGCCGTATGAGACTAAAATTTGGTAGTTTAGTTTGTATGCTGACTGTCGGCAGCTATACGAAAAATTGGCTGCTACACCCCCTTTTACCGCACACAAATCAATAAAAATTCTATATTTCAAACGGTTTTGACAGTATTTGAATAATATTTTGTAATTTTGTTTGTATGTTTACTGTAGGAAAGACAAAAATCAATAAAAATGGTATATTTCAAACGGTTTCGGTCGTATTGGACTAAAATTTGGTAGTTTGGTTCGTATGTTTACTGTCAGCAAATGTATTAAGGGGGGGTAAGGTTTGACAACTTTTCGTTTTCATTTTTTTTTTATTTTTGTTTCTGAATGTACAACATCTGAAGAATATTATATTAAATTTGTAGGTCTTTCGGAGCAAAACTAACAAAGTTACAATAGGTTGAATGACCGTACCTCCAACTAAGTGTTTGTTTTTCAAATTTTTTAATTATTAAAAATTTTACAGTAACAAAAAGGTCGATTTTTTCGTCAAAAATCGTCATTTTGGCTTCGAAATGGTGCCAAAAATTGAAAAATTAAAAAAAAACTCGACGTCACTGGAGAGATAGAGTAATAAACTAAAGAAAGCATTTTGATTTTTTGGTTTCAGATGATCCAGTGATGCTGTAGGCTGGTCACCCCACAAAGACTTTTTTCGAGGCACCTGCGGAGATCTTCAATAAATCCGTTATTTCTCTCTATTTGTTAACAAAAATTTATTTCAAATATTCCTAAAATGTTGTACTATAATATAATAGTATGTAAAATAAACTTACAGTAATAATTTTCTCTAAAAAACTTCATGAAAAAAGGTACTTTTTAGACGAAACAAACCTTACCCTCCCTTAAAAAGGGTTTAGTCTCACTAGAGCTACGCTCACTATTCATAAATAATTGTAACTCCTGAGATGTAAATGCTTTTATAATAAAATATGCTATGTGCAATGTATCAAAACAAACCATTAGGAAAAATGTTAGTGCGGCTAGACCTAATCCACGCCCACTAGGATATGTTTGTTTGTTTGTATGTATGTATGTAGGTTTGGAAGAGACTCCTTAACTACTTAATGGATTTTTATTAAACCTATTTCATTGCCTATTAATTACTGCGCTGAACATAGGCTATATACATTTTACCACGCCCCTTTTAAAGCCCATAAATCAATAAAAATGCTATATTTCAGACTGTTTCGGTCGTGTTGGACAAAAATTCGTTAGTAAAGCTGGTATCCTTCGTTCGTTAAATGTACTAAAAGTGGGTGTCACTATAGGTACGCCCATTTTCCAGAAATCATTAGAATTCCCGAGTTGTACAGGTTTTTATAAAGAAACTTGGTACGTGGGTGCTATGAGTCCAAGTGGCGAAAAATCTTTAATTTTATTTTGCTTTCTACACGAATTATTAAATTTAAAGTAATCCAACTATGAAAAAGAAAAAAAAAATATATTTATCCGAGGAGAAACTTATTTTTAAAAATTATTTTTTCGTTCTTTGTTGTTAATTTAATTCAACTTAAATTAAGCCAATCCCAACAAGGTCGGGTACTCTGCTAGTGATTTACTAATAAAATATAAAAATATAAAATACAATAAAAAAAGTTCAACAAGAGCACAAACTAATTAAAAAACAAATTAATTAATTTCTAAATGTCAGAGAGATGGAATATTTTATAAATAAGTGCTTTTTGAAAAGTTCTATTTTGCCTCTTTTCTAATCTTTTAGTCATCAAAGCTTAGCTGAATTCGTGCACATCTTAAGTTCATTAGGTGCGTGTTTTTGTCATCGCTCTATACGCTTAACAATATTTTTCATACAAAATATGCTTATCTAAAACAGGATAGTTTTAGCCTCTTAGCTCATTGTCTGCGATAGAAACACTATTGCCAGATCAAGAAAGTGGTATTTTACGTAATTTATTGGCAGCACTTTTTGGAAAACAACCATGTTTATGTTAGATCGGTGATAAAAAAAGTCTATTTATATACAAACAAAAACAATTGAAATGACCAATGCTGCCAAGAAGTGACAAGAAAATGTTAAGCGCTTATAAGCGTTTTTTTTTTTGGACAAGCGCATATAACGATGCCAAAAGAACGCACCTATTATCTCCAGAAAAACTTGTGAATGTAGAAATTTATGTCATTTCATAACTACACCTGGTCAGAAGCTATGTTTCATTCGATTGCATATAAAAGGGTTGCATTTTAAACCCATTTTGGACCGGTACCCAATTCTGTGGGCCAAATTTCAAGAAATTTAAAATGATTCCTATTCAGCATCCACTGATCACAGTTGTGGTTTTAAAAAATTCTAGATGTCTTGGGCTGCCTGTAAACGACACGTTGCACAATGGGCTCGCGGACCACTTTTGGTGGCCAAAATTCTGAAAAGGTCTATAAGGGGGTTTTCGAGGTCGCTGATTTTGAATTTGATATCAAAAATTAAAAATTCAAAATGGCGGATCCAAAATGGCGGCCGAAATTTCAAAATTTCATTGTATCCGTATAAATCGTTGTGTAAAGGGGTTTTTGGGGTCGCCGAATTCGAATTTGATATCAAAATTTAAAAACTTTAATTGACGACTTCAATGTAGCGTATGGTTTATTGAGTCTATATTCGATAACTGTTTAAAGATTTCAGAATTTGGCATTAAAATTTGAATCAGCAACGACGGCTTTATACCTGATTTTTTAGACTCGTAAGGCATTTTGCTTTCCAATGAGACTTTATTTTCTGAAATTTAGATTGAAACCTTGACCCATTCAACCCTTTTATTAAATAAATAAATTGTATAAACTAAGTTTATTTAAATTAATTTTATTTGTAATGGAGCATTTGTAATGGAATTTTTGCTATTCTTTCGCTTACTGTCACACCTTCAGGTCTGCACTTACTTTTCGAAGCACAGACTTTCTTGTAAGATGGAAAAATATCATAATTTCTTTGCTTGCTTTCTATACTTATATTGCAATATTGCTGTTATGTGAAATTGTTTTCAAGCAGAAATGCTAACGCCTCCTCCTCTGAAGCTACAATCGGTGTTTTTTGGTCTTGGAAACATATTTTTCTAATTTTAGATGGTCTTGTTGGTCTTTCCATCGTTTGTTTGAGAATGGCTGCCAAATCCACTCTTCTTTGTTTACGAGCTGATGTTGTTGCTGCTTGAACCAGTAGGTTCGTCTCGTTAGATATAGATGCCGAAAGTTCCGCTGCTTCCCTTCTTTTACCACGATCTGACTTTTCAGAAAATGCCAGTCGTGGACACCCAGCTCCTGATGAACTTGCTTTTTCTTGATTTGTTTCTACTTGGTTTTCTTCCTTTGCTTCATCTTTTGGCATTTTAAACACTGTTGTGGAAGTAAGCCACGCAGCACTTCGCACTTGATAAACTTCTGGTTTCCTATGGCACTTTTCCCAATTTATCATCAACTTTTGGCACATTTTGCGCACTTTTTCTGATAAATATTCTAAAACTACATTATCAATATTTTCATCGCCATTTTTTTCAAGCAAATAGTTCATAACACATGCATGTTTTTATCTTTGGCATTCTCATTTCGCCAAACTTGAAAAAGCTCGGAAACTTTGAAGCACCAGGGGTCTGGAAAAAAAAGTTTTTCTTAAAAATCGCAAAAAATCGCAACACAAAACATAATAAATCAAACTTATTACATCCCAAATTATTATTTTTTTTTTGTTTTAGGCGGGGCAAACTGGGGCAAAATTTTGCAAGTCCACACAAACTTAAGAATTAAAGAAACACAATAATATAATAGGTTGCCTTAAGCAACTGATTTTATTACTGCACCAGATCTTTATTTAGAAATTACACATATAAAAATTTAATTACTTACTATCACTGTTATTTTCCATATTTTACTTTTTTTTTAACTTTTCTTTTTAAGCAAGAACAATATTTTAAAAACCTTAAAAAAACGCGCACGCAATTGCTTTCAGAATTTTACTCAGAAAGCTTAACTTTGATGGTTTGCGGTTAAACGGTAAATTAGTATTTACAAAAACAAAGTGCATTTTTGTACATAGTATGTATTTACAAAAACAAAGTGCATTTTTGTACATGGTATGAAAAAAGTAGGTTTTGGGACCATTGTGCGTTGATCAGTTTGGTGTATATTAGAGTGTTTAAGAAAAAGAATACAACAATGGTGTTTTTTTAAAGAATGCATAGAAAAAATTCATTTATTGAATACATTATGATTGTACAAAAAGAAGTTATACAAATAGCAATTAATTAAATTTCATTTAATTGTAATAATTTTTGATGATATTCATCTAACCATTTTGGATTAAGTACAATATTGCACTTTTTGCCATGGTATGTTATTGCCAATGTCATTTACCAAGGTTTTCATTAGGTGCACCGAAACTTAACTGTAAGCGCTTAGTTATTTTTCCATCGTGGACCACCAAAACTTTTCTCGAAAGAATATTTATGTTTGTTGCCAGCTGGTGTAGATGGGTGAGTGAACGGAACTGCTACATCAATTGATAGCCCTGGAGCTCCAAAGTCACGCAAATCAGAATCATGTTCGGCCTCAATTTCACTAGATGTTCCTTAATTTCGTACAATATCGGTGACAAGGTCTTCATCATCAATTAATTCTTAATCACTAATTGAATCTGGTGGAACATAAACTATTTTATTGTTTTAATTGAAAACAATTCGGGCAAGATTGTCATCACTTTCATCATTTTCACTTGAATATAATATGATAATTCTTCAATTTCTTTTTGCGAAAAAAAATTTTTCTAGCCATATATGTAAAAAAAATTACAATTTTAAAATGTCGAGTAAAACACAGTGTAACAAAAGGACATCTTCACATAGTAAAATTGAAGATGTGTTCTTAACTTTAGATGTTTTCAATAACATTACCTTAATTCGCTTCTGCAGATTTTTCTTATTGTGAGAAATTATCTAAAACACAAATAAACGCTTATTCGACGTTTATTTAACCCGACTGTAGTGACTAATAGCCGAAAGCTTTGTCGAAAGCAAAGAAGAATTTGGGAAATATAAGGTGTTCGGAATGTCTGGAATTTCGAAATGTGAATCGACAATTTGGTTGTAACGTGTAAAACGATCCTAACCTGTAAACTTCGTCGGCTGCTTGAAAATTTAATTATTTCGCTTCCCATGCCTAGGAAGATCTTGATACAAATAATACTGGATAATGAATATTATAATGATATGAAATTGCGATACAACAAATAATTTATATTCGAAAAATAGTATTTGTTCCGTGAACAGTGCTATTTGAAAATTATGTAGAAAAATGAGTTGATTGTATCTAATTGACCAGCGTGACGTTTTCGACACAGCAGTTTTTAGCAGTAAAATTTGAAGTCGTAAAAATAAAATCGTTTTTTCGACAAAATGGTAATTTCCTTTTTATTTAATCTTTCGACACTACGATCCAATACATGTAAAAAAATAATTATTATAATTATTATTTTTATAATGAAGTCGCCCTTTTAAAAAAAGCTCTGTAATTAAGACTTTTTCTTTTTATAATTAGTATTTGGCAGAATCGTAAAGCCAAAAGTTTCAATTATTATTCTGTCGAAAACGACACAGTGGTCCAAAGTGGGTTAAAGTATTTCCGAATTTTTTTTTTTTAATATGTGAAAATCTCGAAATTCAACAGATAATAGTCCCTGGGGGCCAAATCTGAACTTTGAAGCTTAACTCGCGCAATTTGGCCATGGTTTCGATCGATTTATGAGCTGGAGCATTGTCTTGCAAAAATATAATTTTTTTTTTTTTCTTTCATAAATGGGGCCGTTTGTTTGCGATTTCGTTCTTCAATCGGTCCAAAAATTCATTGTTATAGTCGCTGTTGATTGTTTTTACTTCTCTCAAAAAGTCGATGAACAAAATGCCACTTGAATCACAAAAAACAGACGCCAACACCTTTATGGCCGTTTGTTGAGTCTTCGCTCGCCTTGGTGCACTTCTATTGCGACCTATCCACTCTATTGATTCTGGTGTACAGTGGTGGATCCATATTTCATCCATGGTCACTATTTTACACAAAAAAATCAGTCGGATTTTGTTTAAACATGTCCAAACATTGTTGGGAAGTACGAACACGTTTATGTTTTTGATTGATTGTTAACGATCGCGGCACCCATCTTGCAGTCAGCTTTCTCATACCCAAATGTTCATGTAAAATTTAAACCATCGACCCACTTGATATGCCTACGGCTGTAGCTATCTCACGCATTTTCACTTCCGGATTGTCCAATTCAAAATCGTGGATATTTCCAATATATTCTGTAGTGGTCACTGTTTTTGTTGCTCCCCCGACGTGTTCATCTTTTGTGCTGATTCGACCTCTTTTGAATTCTGCAATCCAATATTTTACAGTTGCATACGACGAAGCAGATTCACCATAATAACTATCAAGCTTTTCTTTTATTTCTTTCGCACTTTTTTACCCAAAAAGTAATGCTTAATTAAGGCAAGAATTTGTTCTTTATTCTTTATAACAATACCAAAAGTTGTTTTATTTAGAACACTGTAACGTCACTATTCATTGACACATCGATCTGACATTTATGGTGTGTTCATGTTAAGGTTTCCACCCGTCAAAAATGTCATGCATTTGAAGAGTGGTGGTGCCGTCACTAGAAGACCGGCAGCATCTTGAACCTCAAAGTAGTAAGTAAACATATGCTCCTAGCACAACACAGTAGCCAATTTACCGACCTCGTTAGTCGAGTAGAAAGAGTACTTGATTGCATACCAGAGGTCCTGAATTCAAATCCCGGCCAGGCCATGGTCGCATTTATGCATTTAACATTTCTGCATTTCTTTCCTCATTGCTAATTAACTGAAATTGAAAATTCATTAATACCTTCTGTTCAAAATTGAACCGGACTGTGCAAATAAAATAACAACGTATACTTAGTCTTCAATATTTATTTGATCACCAAAGAAACTACGTGACAGATAGGGCTAAAAATTAAAGCTTATAACAGTGTTGCCACCCTTTGAACAGAAGGTATTCACGACAACAGTTGCTGGTTGAGAAGTTTGTTGAGAGGATGAGGATTGCTTAGTTTCTTCAACTGGCTAGGTAAAGGCATAACACTTGCCTCAAATGCAAGTGTTTCTACGGCTTTCCACTACATTTCGAATATCTACATATGTTTCACATTATTGACTCTTCCATCCCACTCTATCACCTCATTTTCGAACCAAGGCAGACTTGACTGAATAGGTCTTTACCTGAAATCATTGGTTTAAAGCCAATAAAAATATTAAAAATATTTCGATAGTTCCAACCTTCACACAATACGTGTGAAAATTTCATGAAAATCTAAAGTTTAGTTCAGAAGTGACGCTACTGTTGATATTTTCAAAATAATGGATTCAAAGCAATTACGTGTTTTGATTTATCATTGTTTTTTTATGGGAAAAAATACCGTCCAAGCTGAGCAATGGCTTCGAAAGTGTTATTCGGACTCTGCTCAGTCAAAAGCAACCATTTGACGATGGTATGCTGAGTTTTAACTTGGTCGTAATGATGCTGAACGTTCCAGACGCCCAAATGAGGCAGTTGTTCCACAAAACATAAAAAAAGTACACAACATGGTATTGGCCGACCGTAAAGTGAAGGTGCACGAGCTAGCTGAGGCTCTGAAGATATCGAAAGGCAGTGTGGGAACAATATTACAGGAACATTTGTCCATGAGAAAGCTGCTTTCCAAATGGGTGCCGCGTTTTCTCACACCGGACCAAAAACAACAACGTGTCGAAGATTCGGAGAGCTGTTTGGCACTGTTTACAAAGAATAAGCATGAATTTTTGCGTCGGTATGTGACAATGGATGAAACAGTGATCCACTATTACACAGCAGAATTAAAACGCTCGTCAGCTGAGTGGAGAGCAACCGATGAAAGCAGGCCAAAGCGACCAAAAACACAAGAGTTGGCTGGAAAGGCAATGGCATCTGTATTTTGGGATGCGCATGGAATTTTGTTCATCGACTATCTCGAAAAGGGAAAAACAATCAGCGATTATTGTATAGCGTTGTTGGAGCGTTTGAAGGATGGAATCGCGAAAAATCGGTTCCATTTGAAGAAGAAAAAAATTCTTTGTCACAAATCAATGAAAACCAAGGCGAAAATCCACGAATTGGGCTTCGAATTCGCCAGATTTGATCCCCAGCGACTACTGGCTCTTTGCTGACCTCAAAAAATGCTTGCCGGCAAGAGATTTAGCTCGAATGAAGAGGTGATGGCTGAAACTGAAACGTATTTTGAGACGAAGCACAAAGCGTTCTACAAAACCGGTATTGAAAAGTTAGAAAAGCGGTGGAATGAATGTATTACTCTTGAAGGAACCTATGTTGATGAATAAAGAAGAATATTTGCAAAAAAAAGATACAGTAGTTTCGACTATGTCGTAACACAAGACGTAGAATTATTCAATTCGCTTTTGATGACATCTTTTTTAAAAAATATTTATCAAAATATTTATTCCACACACCTGAGCATATGACCTTTAAGAGAGTGCCGGAGAGGGTTAATACGTATGACCGACCCCCATTACTTTTGCAAATGGAACATTTTTGCCTTGGACACCTATTCCCTCCGACCACTCCTTAGGGGGGCTCCCATACAAATTTTGTGGTTTTGTCGATAAAACCGGAAACCGTCGATAAATAGGTAGAAAACTTAAAGCAAACAGAATTTGTTCAATGCTACCAAGTTCAACAACCCATGTGGAGAGTTGAAATGTCAAAATTTCACCGTCGATAATGCCCGGATATTTAATTGGCTGCGAAATTTTGACATTTCAATAACAGTTTCTGTTAAAAAAGCCAAAGAACTAAGATATAAGGAAGTGATGTTATTGCAAAAAAGTGTGGTATTTTTCTTATTCGTGTTGGTTGAGACAAATACATAAACATTCTCAAAGGGCCGTATTCGGTTACGTCGAAAAAGAAGGCTCAAAGTGTGCTTGTTAGAATTACATATAAAACCGGTGTTTAGAGTAATACGTTATTAGTAAAAGTTTGATAATTAAAGACCTACAGCCGTATTCATAACAATATCTTATTCATAAAAATTCTTACTCATAGACTACTCATAGTATTCATAAAAATATAGTGATTTTTCGATCAGTAACGTTTATGAATAATGTTTTTAATTTTTTTCCATTACATTTCCATTTTTACATTAAAAGAAAATTGTATTGTATTTCCACTTCCACACCACCCTTAAGGAATACAATTTGGTGCATTACTGATTTTTTTTTTTTTTTTTTTGTGTTCGGTTCTCCTGTAGGTCTATATAACACCTAAAAAGAAAAATCACTAGAAAAGAATATATAAAAAAAATATTTTCAAATAACATGGAAATAAGTTTATATATTTATTACTCTACATGGGTACAACCCAAAAATAATAGAAATCAGATTACGCCATCAGAGGCAGAAAAAGTTGCACCGTTAGGTCTTTCGTGACGTAGATAGGAAAAAACACTTCCTCTGTTCTCACTGATTTTCTGTTCGTGCAAGAAAAAACGAAATATAGTACGAAATAGTTCTCTGCGAT
This sequence comes from Pherbina coryleti, assembly GCA_943735915.1. Taxonomy (NCBI): domain Eukaryota; kingdom Metazoa; phylum Arthropoda; class Insecta; order Diptera; family Sciomyzidae; genus Pherbina; species Pherbina coryleti. The sequence goes on along the minus strand of OX030950.1, from coordinate 71,014,899 downwards.
TTATTTCTCAGCTACAGTTCTGTTTGTTTATGTTTTGTTATGGGATTTTTACTAATATTCATATAAAACGCATGAAAAAATAAATGAAAAATTTTATTTTTACACATTTTGAAATGTATAGTTTTATACAATTTTTGACGAATAGTCAGTTTAAGGTCCCGAATATGCGGAAATCTGAAAAGAAATTAATAAGATGTATTACATCTGATTAACTATGCTGAACACAGAAGCGCCCCAAAAATGTATTCAGCTGTGAAAAACTAATGCGCCCCTGAAGCATTTTGACAGATGTGGGTGCACCATTGTGAGTGCAAATTGGTGCGAAATCAACTGGCTCTAATTTGCATTTTAGCAAATTCTAACCACACAACGCATGTTATAATTATTTTTGGACATATTTTTCTTTAAAATTACATAGTTTTCAGCAGTGAAAAACGCTTTTAATTTAATTATTTCACTGCACAAACTTTCAATTATATTTAAGTGATCTCAGAAATGTCAAAAAACACTCTCTATCTAGCTCGCTCAATTCAGAAAGCATACCACAGTTCATGTACACTGTGTGTGTGGCCAACACCATTTCCTTATATTTTATTTCTTTGAAAAAAGCATGCCCCTCAAAATTACTCAGAATTACTGGGCTACGCGATTCTGTTAAAAACAACATGTCCCCAAAAGTATGCTTTTTTTAATTATAAGATTTAAGTCTTCACGCTAAATGGCGCTGTCTTCACCGACGAAAAAACCGGAAACCGTCGATAAATAGGTAGCAAACTTAAACAAACAAAAACATCAAATGTTGGCTTTATATTTCATATAATTGTGTAAAATTTATATAAGTTAGAGAGTTCAAACTTGAATTTTTCTAACAGTGAGGATAAAGCATACCAACAAGTGCTAACATCAACATTGTACGATCAGTACTTTAGGCACACCAAACCTCAAATTGTGATATAAATACCGACACCTGAACACTATCAACCACCCTACTTACCTCCGAGAATGACGTATTCTACGTCAAAAAGTTTTTTATTACTTAGTCTCGGGACTTATGTGTTAGTGCAAAGTGGTTAATTCAATAAATAAATATGAAACTACCCGTTCCCGTAAAGTGAGTGAACGTGTTGGCCGAAACCGCTCAACCTAGATTCGGTTTTGGCCCCACATGCTTTTATTCCTGATCCAAACAACATTGGATTTGACAGTCTTGGTTAGTTAACATGGTACTATTGCGAAAGTAATGCGCTTTGACGAAAAATATCTATACCCCAGCAATAAAAATAATAATTCATGAATTATATGAAATGTGACTTTTATAGATTTTTTTGTTAAGTGTTGTATTGTGTTGTGTTCTTTAATGTTTTTTTGAACTATGAAAGAAACAACTAATAAGAGAGATCACTAATAATTCATTCAAATTACAAAATTATTAGAATTTTTACATAACAACAATAATTAACTCAAATTGATAATTTAGATTCCCACACAACTTTTTGCAGCTGATCCGAACTTACATGAATTGTCTTAATTATTATTAAAATTAAAAATAAGCAAATCTCCTGCAATAAAAACTATAATAATAATTCTCACATTTAGGGTGACACAGTTGATAAATCTGATTTTGAAACACCACATCGAAAGAGGGAAGTAGAAACTGCAGTAGCAACACCAAATCAACAAAAAATTCCAAGTGTCAACAAGGCCGGAAAAGAAGTTTATTATCCACCAGGCCATGAGATGATGTTGGTTAAACGTGAAGAAATGGCTTCAGGATCCGCAGCTGGGGTAACTACTACTTATATTTTTTATTATAAAATTTTACAGTGCGCGATTGGTTTTGCAAGCAATATAAAAATACCGCTTCCTTAACCCTTTGACTGTCCTGTGCACCACATATAGTCGCTCGTATGACGAACTGACGTAACTAACATTTTTTGCGAAATTGAGTTAAAGATATCAATATATTTATTTAGCCATATTGCATCATGTCAGAAAAAAAAATAAATTCCTTTGAGTCTTATCTAACATATTACACATAAAAATATACAAGCGAAAAGTGAATAAGTGCTCTCCTGAACAATTAAGAAAATTCATATTGAAATCCAAACTACTTTGGTCAAAACTATAAATTAGAGTTATGCCAATATCCATTAAGCAATTATTCTGTGTTATTCACTTTCTTTTTAATTAAAGTTTTTTGTTTGCCTCTCCTGCACAATTACGATTTTTGCAGTTTCGTCATTGTTCTTCTGAACCGAAGATATGTGGTGCACAATTTGTCTTATCTTCTTTAACAAAATTTCGGTACGGCGATGAAAAAAAATTTACTATGTGAGCATGCGAAGTTTTAAATGTAATAGATTATCCTCTGGGAAAAATTGGGAGGCTTCCATATGAAAGTGATTTGGAAACATTCCTCATGGTATCTTTTGGGTAATTTTAAATTGATATTGTTTCCAAACCAAAGGAATGCATGTGGAAACTTTTACTTGTTTTGGCAGCCTCGCTAGTAGAGTAGGTAGCGTGCTTGGCTGCCACCCCAGAGTGCCTGGGTTCGAATCCTGGGCAGGCTTACCATTTCACCAATATTCACCAATAAAAAAAAAAAAAAAAAAAAAAAAAAATAACTGGCCATTTCAGCCCTTGAAAGGACTTTGACCTAGCTTCTTATGATCAATTGTGTTGTGCGTGTTATTAAGTTTGTACACAATTGACCGAGAACCGGACCTACTTGCTTAACGCCGACTCCGAACGGCGATGAACGGAAAGTTCTCGTTCTCAAGAAGCTTTACATGGCATTTTGATTACTCTCTGAGGTTTGCCATTGTCTGCAGAGAGGTGGCGGCCGTACAGAAAAATTATTTTAATTCAAATAATTTTCTGTCGCTGCTGGGGTTCGAACCTGGGTTTCCAAAGTTCTTTGACATAGCGGCCACGCACTTTAACCAACTACGCCACGGACGCCACAAATATTCACCAATACCAAGACAAAAATTGAAAAAGAGAACCAACAAGATGTAATTTACGAAATCGCGTGTAAAGGCAAAGACGGAGAGACATGCGATCTTGTATACATTGGAACCATGATACAATTATACAAGGTGATACAAGGAGTGACAGTTTATTCGTCTTGCACTAACTGTCAAAAATAGAACAAATTAGAGAACGAATAAAGTACAAAAGAAAATAAAAATTAAAATATACAGGCAAATGACAGCCACTGCAAGACAATGGTGAGAAAGTAGCCAGTTGTCACTCCTACCTTGTATTATTGTATCATGATTGGAACGACCAAAAGAGCGCTAGGAGTGAGACTTAACGAACACAAAGCAGATATTAACAAAGAGAAAGAAACGACAGCACTAGCACAACACATTGTAAAAAGTGGACACATAGCTGATTTCGACGACGTAAGAGTAATTGACAAAGAGAGAAGAGAAACTAGAAGATATTTGTTGGAGTCTCTGCATATTCAAAGAAAAGCAACAAAAACTATGAATACAAAAGAGGACAACGACAACATCAGCTGATAAATGTTTACTTTTCGTCTCATCGTCCAAAAGTTTCGTCGTTATTTTAAAAAAAAAAAAATGTTTGTTTTTCTGTTTTGTTTTAAATGTTTATTGTAAAAAATATAAGTGCAATATATATGTTTCATGGTGTAATGTAAAAATTATAAAATTAATAATGCTTATAAAACATTTGTAATATAAATATAGTAATTGTTATGTTTTTAGATTTAATAAAATAATCCCCTGAAGAAGGAAGGAATAACTTCCGAAACGTTGGGAAAATTTGGAAAAAAATTTTTAATTTCAAAAAAACCACTGGACCAAAAAAGCCTGCAATTGACAGCAAATAACCATTTTTAGTTGTTATTTATTTGTTGTTGTTTCCGCATTAATTTTTAAGACAATGGAGAGGAATGTTTGCCTCCAATGACATAGTGTGTATAAAAAGAAATATGGAAACGGAATGCTTCCTACATTCTATGGAATGTTTTCATTTCCCAGAGGGATGCAAGGAGTACTTTTTATTTTTGCAGAGCTGTATTTTATACTATTCATTTATAAATTTGGCTTTTCCTTAAAGAATATTTATAGCCGAGCGAGAACTTTTATCTTAATAGCTAAATTAATAAAACATTTTTCCATAGGGACGCTGGGCGAAAGGATCAGGAATGTACGAATACGAATCTGGGTACAAATCAAAATCAAAAACAAAGTCAGGTGGTGCCGTTGTTCCCGTTTGCTTGCCGCTATGTTGTGCAATGCCATGCTCAATTATGTAATTAGTCAACATAAAAATCGAATGTGAATATGTATAACATCGGATTATTTTTTTTTTTTTTTAATTGGTAACAATTTCTAATACAAATGATAAGATCAAAAAGAACAAGTTTCACAAGATTTTAAATTTGTTAGTAATTTTATTAAAAAATATCCATAAAAATTGTATGTATCTTAACCAATATTAAGCAAAATTAAATATTTTTACTAATCAAAGTTTTTACTTTTTAAAAGACTCAATTTAATAATAATAATTTTAAAAAGCAAATAAATGCATCGAATACGTTGTGCTGGAGCAAGTTTATAAAAAATCAGATGCTTATTACTCTTAAATTTAAAAGAAATGCATTAACAAAAAATATTTCGAAATAAATAATGATTATTTTAGCTTTATCGCTGGCTAAACTCACAAATTTTTTAAGTGCTTTTTTGACGGAAATGAGTTTACTGGAATTTTCAAGCCATCAACATATTAAGGGTATTCACAATTATGTGGTATCATGGTAATGTAGTTTTCGTACCATAGCTGAAAACCACTATTATGAGAACCCTAAAAATAAATAAATAAAGTAATTAACAAATGTGTAATATTTTATTAATATATGGTTAAAGAAATTTAACTTACATTTTTAGCTTCGTCCATTTCTGCATTTAGAAAATAACTGGCAACCGATCTTTAAGGGTACTTTCTTATGAATTTTTGAAAAAAAGATACATTTTATTAGATTTTTTTTAAAGAAATTATTACATTTATCAACAATATTCCTTTTGAGCATTATTAAATATAAGTTTAAGTACATAAAAAATTTTGTTTGCGATTTTAATTCCTCTTGACTGCTGTAGAGGGCGTCATTCAAAAAGCCTGTTTTAGACTGTAGGACACTTTGTGCATCTCCTGTAACAAATTTTCGTAAAATTTAAAAAAAAATCTATTTTTAAGACTCATAACTAGACAATTAGCCTTTAAAATACATACTTCATTATATTTTTACACTTATATATGAATAATTCTGAAAAATCCAAAAACCGCTTTTTTGCGGCGATTCACCCCTATATAAAAAAGACGGGTAGTTTTTTTGAAGTTTAAGGGGCTTATTGTCTAGTTTTTCTTATAAGTAATCAAACATTTTTTGGTTTATTAAAATCGGTCAAGTAGATTTGGAAGAAATGTCCTACCGGTTTGAAAAAATGTAGTTTCGAGAAAAAAGCGTTTAAAGTTTTTTTATCACAATCTATTCATGCGCGGACGTCGTAAGAAATATATCTATAACTTTTTTTTCTAGTATGAATTTCTTTATAAAATTTAAGGAGGTAATTTCTAAACGTAAAAGGAATCTAAATATGACACAAAAAATTGATTTTTGGAAAATTATTCATAAGAAAGTCCCCTTAAAACCACGTTCGTTAAACATATCATTGGGCTTCTTAAAATTACCACACTTTTGGTTTGGTTTTGGTAAAACAACGACAAATATGAAAAATATTTTTTTAACCGCACTGAAAACCACGCAATTGTGAATACCCTTATTATCTACATTGTAAAAATTTGTATAATATCTGTGTATAAACCTTTTAGAAGCTGGACTGTAAAAAGTTAAAATAAACGTCTTGTTCTGTGAAGAAGTGTGTTGTTGTCGCAACCTGTTACTTCATGAATTATTTGGCATACCTATAAGCTCGAAATATAATTTTTTTAAATGTTTTTTAGGAATTATAATATTATCAAGTAAAAAAAAAATATGCCTCAAATTAATTACAGCTTTCTTATTTTAACTGAAATGATTCAAGTTTTTAAAACAAAGTCAACGTTACTGAACATTTCAAACTTTACACTTATTACATTTGTGAGCTTTACAACCATTGATATATAAATATCAAATAGCAAACTATCTCGAAAATGATAATAATGCCGCAGTTTATTAATATTATCTAAATAAGCACTAAAAAGTACTTGATTAAGCTACGAGTATATGTTAATAATAACATCACTATTTATAGCGAGCAGTTTAGTGGACCTAGTTAACAGTGAATATTATTTAGCATAAAATTTCTTTAGAACCGAAGTTCTTACTAAACAAAAAATAAAAGCATAAAATAAATAAAAATAAAAAAGCCAAAAATAAATAATTTGCTCAAGCATAAAATCGACTCGTCGAAATTGAAATCGCCGCAACTGCGCCAAAAGTGCTAGCAAGGATAGTCCCTACAGATATAAAACGTCAAGTTCAATATATTATATGGTATTATTAAGTTTAATATAATTCACTCATTCTTATAAGATTTTATCCTATTTCCTTCGTTTGCTTACACCATATATGTAATACTTCTATATTGGAAGTACACTCAAGGTACATTCGCCAACATTAGAGTGAAGATATATTGTAATATGAGCGAGAAAATATATAAACGAATGTACCCGAAATTATATTTGAAAATAAAAAACTCAGGAGCGTTGCTTCCATTATCAAAAATATCAGTTGAAATTTTTGTTGCACGAATTTTAAGGGAAAAAATATTGATTGCTTTAATTTTTCTTGTTGAAATTTAATCATATTTCACGCGTTGTTGTTATAATTATTTTCTAATGGTGCGTACCTGTGAGTTGTGCAGAACAAATATGATTTGTTTTGTTTTATGTTTGGCATGGGCGTCGCCAAGGGGGGGCAGGTAGAGGCAGCTGCCCTCCCCTAGAGTTTAAAAACTAAGATATATGCAAAGCAACCCCAGAGATTAAAAAATTAAGACATATCGCCCTCCATCTTTAAAACAGGCACAACTCGAAATTTGCAAATTTTTACGTTTTAATGTTAAACTATTCGTAGTGATAACCTCCATCAACTTTCAAAATTTTGGACTCATCTTTAAACTCTTTAATTAAAAAAATCGTTTATCTCCTTGTTTTGTATAGATTCCTCTGAAAAGCAAACTGGTTTTTTGCTTCTCCGGAAAATTTTCCCAAGCCACTCACCTTACTTGCTTTACCGATAATTCTTGCACGCGAAAAGTTTTGCTGGGTTCACATTCCTCAATGTTAACGAGCATTGTTGCCTAACGTGAATACCCCTTTAACATTGCGTTTATAATTAATTTTGCTAGAAAATTACGTTTTATTCCCTAAGATTTTATGACTTAGATCAAAGATTTTATGAACAGCCTAGTAGTGTTGCATAATGTGCAGTTTAAGTTATATTCATGAATGTGTTAAGTTAAAATTTATTGACTCTTTAAAATTTAAAATTTTTTCACGATTTAAATAAGTTTATATACATATGTGCATGATGTTCCCAATATGTTGTTCTTCCGATCTATCAGAGGAAAATCGTCTTAATGGTCTGGCCATCATGAATGTACACAGAAAACTTATTTATGAAAACTTACAAGATTTTCAAAATAAAGTGGTCGAGAAGTTTACAACAAACCCCCGAAGATTATGTTTTAATTAACTTAAAAAGTGTCAAAAATTAATCTGTATAAACTCTTTTCATGTTATTTTTCTAATTAATATAATTAATAACTATATTTAAAAGTTTTATTCATTGAAGAGTCACGAGCTCGTGGAGGTTTACACATTGAACTTTGTAATGTTCTATTTACAATCGCCGTAGGTAGAGGTAGTAAGACTCACACTACAAACAAGCGTAAATTTCTGATAACTGTACCTACAATTTATACATTTTCCATTCTCCATATATCAACTTGCCCCCCCTGGGTCATCGGCTGGCGACGCCCTTGATGTTTGGTGCAAACATTTTTCATAACAACCGCCTCTGTGACGATTTGACATTTTTTTGTGTGTAGTAATTTTCATATCAAATATACTTATACAAACAACAAAATCTCATGTAGGCTGTCTCTCTTTAATTCCGTAGTTAAAATTCATTGAAATGTAGGTTGTAGGTGCCAATATAGAAATATTACATATAATGCTTACACGCATAGAAATTTTTCGTTCCCCGCAACTGAAAAATTCGCCACCTAACAAACACTTCGTTTGCGAGTTGTATTTGCCACAAACGAATATTCAGTTGTCCACTTAAAAATATATCTTATATATATATATAAACCGCAAGCTATTTCGGTTATTATTATTTATTATATTAATTATCTCTCCTCCTATGTCCGTCCGTCTTCTTATGGATTGTACTCATTGCACCTCTGTTGTTATCTCCTTCCGCATATTAAGCAAATTGCTAATTTTCTTATATAGAACAGTTTGTCTATAAAGTAACTCTGAATTATTAGCGTTGTGCTTATACCACGAAGAGAAAAACAAAGGAAATATATAAAGGAAGGAAAAACAATAAAGAAATATTTCAATTCCTGCAATTACAAAAGCATTCGCGGTTATGACAAACGAAATTAATTACTTGCAACTAAATGACGCGTTTCTCGTAACTGAATATTATTATGACAACTGTTGAAATGTTTGCAAATAACGATCCCAAGCACGACAAACGAAGTTCGTTTGCGGCAAGCTGATAATAAACTTTTTTTCTTTGCGTGTAGGCTGATGTTACACGGTGATCGTTTGATAGGAGTTCGATGAATCTTTTTTACTATCTTCCACATTTTATATGACAGAAAATGAACGGCGAGTAACTTTTGAAATTTCAATCAGTTCCACTACTCTGCAACACTTTATTTCGTGCTATAAAAAAAAGTTTTAATTTAAGATGATTGTTTATTGTTCATTATGATTGAATGTTTCCCATATTTAAATGTATTTTTCGTAGTAATGTTATTTTCTAATGCACAAATCGAATATCTAGGGTTGTTATTGAAACCAAGTGATGTCAGAATCAGATTTGCAACAGACAAATATTTCCCTTAGATGCACGCTGGTTGCATCCATATTGATTTGAACTACGCAAACGGCCAAAGAAGATGGGACAGCAGCAAAAAGAATACATATGTACATACGTATTTTTCGGTTTCAATTTTTCGTTGAATTCCGATAGCACTTAGTCTCTATTACAACACTGCTCGGTTGATTCAACGAATCCAACATTGGACTTTTCGTTGAATCGTTCTTTTATCTTTAAAGATTTATGTAGACGGAACATTTATATAGATTCTTAAACATCTTTTATACATAGATGTAAGCTTCGAGTTTGGAATAGACGCCCTTCTTGGTCCGATCTTGGCAGATTGGATCGCCCACAGCTCACGCTTTGCTTGCTACAACTTCAACATTCGTCAGATAATATGGCTTGTGCCCAATCATTACACGACCAATTTTTTCTTTCTTTGCACCAACATAAACGATGTGAACGCATTTCTGATGTTTACAATAGATTTTTCACAGTTTTTTAGTGATCTTAGAAAGGTTTTTTTTTTCAATCTTTAAGACTTATTCGCTTTATATCTCTGTCCTGTCTCTGTCTTATTTGTCTTTCCAACCACTGCCGAATAAGCGTGTCAGACTTTCAGTTTCCAGACTTTTATCCATAATCTTCGATATTGTTACATTGTCTCTATAGTTATCCGCTTATATCAAATTAGTTAAATTTTTTGCTTTTGTGATAATATCATATTTTTTAAATATTCACTTAAACTTCAAATATTTACAAATTTAACTACACTCATAAACATAAAACTCACAAGCTGGCAAGCATTAATAATTGTGAAGGCAGAAAATCAACAATTAAACTCTAAACAGAACGGAATATGCGAAAACAAAAATTTTGACTCGACTTTTGAGTCCAAATGAAACTTCAAGTTTTACACACGAAAAATAAATGAAATTAAACATGTTTCTCATTTCAAATGCAAATGGATGGAATAGCAAAAAATTTAAGGTGCGGTGGGGTGAAGTGTTTCTCTTTTTTTCGAGGCCCCAAAAATTATAATTTTTGAATGGTTTTTGGCTTTAATCGCAAGATGGACATTTTTCTTAATTTCTATGCGCTCGAATTTGAACATTTTCGATTTCGACAAAAACTTATGGGGATACATTGAGTATGTTCTTTTTTCGATTATTGAAAAATGGTGGGGTGAAGCGTTTGACCAAAAGAATCTTTCCGTTTTCATGTATAAATATCAACATAAATCGGTTTAAGGGGGCATATATGTAGGTTACAAATTTAAAAAAAAATTTTTTCGGGATTTTTTTTTCATAGAAGGAAAAAGATATCGTTTTCAAATTTTGCACATATATTAACTTACATTTAAAGAATACAAACAAATTTTTTTCAGAATTTTTGAAGCGGTTTTTGACGTTATTTGATTTTTTTTAATAAATGCCAAAAAATTGACGGTGTGCAGGATATCACCAGTCTGGAACATTTGTTTTCTTTGAATGTTAATTAATATATATGCAAAATTTGAAAACGATATCTTTTTCCTTCTATGAAAAAAAAATTCCCTACAAAAAAATTTTTTTTTAAATTTGTAACCTATATATATTTATTTATTTATTTATTTAAATTAATTTTTACATGTAAGACATAGTCTTTTAAATGCAAAGCGAACTAACAATTTTCAACAAGTTATAGAATAAACAACCGAAATATGCCCCCTTAATGGACTCGGGCAAGCTATTAAGTCAGCAAGAAAATAAAATACTGAATAAGAGTCATCGAATCCAAATTTATTATTCATCGCTAATATCGAGGTCACAGTCGTAGTTTCGACAGGTGTAGTAGCCATGGTTGCACATGTCGACGCATTTCACGTGATATGACAGGTCGCACTTGTTGTAATGAATTGAAAAATACCAAAAACCAATAAAAACGCATTAAACACACACAAAAACACTAAATACGCATTTAAACGGATTTTGTGGGTTTACGTTTCATTCTGAAAACACGGCTGGCATCACACAAACACTCAATAGATATTTCACAAACACTTTTTATTTTTTAAGAACAATATTAAACCAACACGACTGATATATTAACCTTGAATTTGTGTTGAGTAGTTGACATAAAACACGATAAATTCACTCGATCAAAAAACTTTTGGAAAAAATTTTCAACACTGTTTTGGAAGAGCTACACAATGTACGTCTGTACGCTTCGCTGTATCATGAAAAACCGTGCGGCAATGAAAGCAACACGTGGCGGTATGACACTTGGTTATATGTAAGCGCGCTGTCAAAATTTCACAGGTGAAACGCACCCTACTTATTTTTCTTGCTTCCCCACTCTCTCTTATTTCATTCTATTTGTAAATGTTGGCAGGTAATCAGGTAATACTTTAATTATTACAATTAAAAAAAATTTATATATGATTGCTTTAAATTCAATCGATTATGTTTTAGAAAACTACAGGGAGAGACTCAGAAATCGTGAGATAATCGATATAATTTTGGTTGCGAATCTTAGAAGCTGAATAATATTTATATAGAATACTGTGGTTGAAAAATGCAATGCACATAAAACACAGTTCAAAAGCAATTGAAAACAGCTTGTGTTATTTTTTTTCACAATTTAAAATCTTGCTAGTCCGTTGCACGTTTTTCTACAATTTAGTGAAGATGGTCCAATTCAAGACGGTTATTGTTGAATATGATTGAAGAATGCAGACATTAACTGAATTAAACGTTAACATCTAAGATAGTTTTATCAAAATATTAAAAGATCTTATGCTCATTTGAATAATCATGCTCATTTTCGATAAAAACTACATTCTTTCTCTTATTACTACTATATTCTTAATCGGAAAATTTTGTCTATGGCTAACTGCTAGACTAGGCATGGTGCCGCATTTATCTTGTTTTTAATACTTTTTTTGTTTTATGTCTCTAAAACTCATCAGAATTTTTAGCCAAAAAAAGAAAAAATAGTTTTTTTTGAATATATTTGTTCTATTTCTCTTGCGATTTCATTAATTGGTCCCTAATTTCCGCCAAGCTTTTAAAGCTTGTTTTTTTTCTCGCAATTATAAAATAAATATTCATAATAAATAAGTATTTCTAAAATCTTATAATAAATAACTACAAATTCCAAACTCTTAAAAAAAGATAAGAACAATTAGCAGAATGTATAAACAAATATATTGTTAAAAAAGTAAATTGAAAAATAATAAAAACACTAAGTTAATGAAAAGATTTATTAGAATTTCAAAGTCAATTAATTTACATCAAGATATATATTAAAAATACACACAAAATATTATGAACTCTCGAATACATAAGAAAACAATAAGTTTAAACAATGATTGTATGTTTTTAATTGTATATTGTATTAATATAAATACTCGACCGTTCGAGATCGAATGTCTCATTATTAAGGTTTTTATTTTTAAAGATGTATCAACAGTCAATTCATAGAATTTAATAGACTGCGGTGTTTTCCAGGCTAATTATTTCGCATGAAATATTAACAAAAGTCAAAACGTAGATAATATTTATAAAAATTAAATTTTGTTGTTGTAATTGCTATATTTTATATAATGCATTAACAAAAATTTCAATAAAAACCAATTTGTAACAACTAACAACCAATTTGAAATGTTTTCTTTATGTTGCACATTAGGATCTTCTTTTTTAGCACATTCCCAACTACCAAAGGAGCCGGAAGCGGGGGAGGGGCTGTCGTCCCCCCGGTAAAACTTCTCACAACTTTTTTTTAACAAAAAGTTCGTCATATTCCAGGTGGAATTTCATCCGTCCTTGTATTTGCTTTTATCAATTTCTTATAGCTTATTATATTTACCTAATAAACTGAACAATTTGGCAACTTTTGGCAAACTTCACTTCAAGGGGTTTTCGGCTCTAACACATTAATTTGGGTAGTTTAAAGTATTTAAATACAGTGGCGTTCCTAGGGAGGGGGCGGGGAGGGCGGTCCGCCCCGGGTACCACCATTTTAAGGGTGACACCATTTCGATATTTTTTTTTTATTTCTCAAACAGAAAGGTACAAATACATTACGTTAAAAAATGTGTGTCCCATTTTGTCGCATTGAAATTATTTCTAACAATTTGTGTAAAAGTAGCTTCATGCGAAAGGAGTTTTTCAAAGCTTAAATTAATTAAGACTTATTTAAGGTTTTCCATGGGACAGGCGAGGCTTTCCGATCTTGCTATTTATCCATTGAAAACGAGCTTGCAAGTAATATTGATTTCGATGAGGTTTATTCAAATTTTGCAGCTCTTAAAGTAAGAAAAGTTAGTTTTTAAGACAACACCATTAATAATATTTCTTTGTTTAACCTTATACCTACATATACAAATATGTACCTGAAAGTGTAAAGTTTTGGTTCCGTCAGTTTTTAAGACTGCGAAGTCAATAAGTTTTCTAATTTACCTTATGCCTACATATCTAAATATGTAGACACCTGAAAATGTAATCTTTTTGTTCTAAAATAAAAAAAAATAAATAACTGGCCATTTCAGCCCTTGAAAGGACTTTGACCTAGCTTCTTATGATCAATTGTGTTGTGCGTGTTATTAAGTTTGTACACAATTGACCGAGAAACGGACCTACAGGTTTAACGCCGACTCCGAACGGCGAGAGGTGGCGGCCGTACAGAAAAATTATTTTAATTCAAATAATTTTCTGTCGCTGCTGGGGTTCGAACCTGGGCTTCCAGGTTCGTTGACATAGCGGCCACGCACTTTAACCAACTACGCCACGGACGCCACAATATTTTTGTTCTGTTTCTTACAAATTAATATTGTTTGTCATATGTTGTTTGTTTTTTTTTCGGAAAACATAAAGATAATAATAAAAACACTTAATCTCATCGAATTGGTTTCTTTTTGCATTTAGAAATTTTTCATAGGGGTGACACCATGAGTATCTGCCCCGGGTGTCACCACGCCTAGGAACGCCACTGATGTTGTATTAAGCTAGTTCTACACGATACAACGGTTGTACCAATATCGGCTGCTATTTGACGGTTGTGTGCGATTATTGTATCGTTTGGATGCAAGCGTGCGACGAAGTTATTGCAATATTCCACGGTCGAATGGTAGAATTAGCCAACTGCTGTACGATGAGCGATTGTACAGCCGTTGTATCGTGTGGACCTAGCTTTACATTGCTGAAGATTAACAAAAACAATAACAAACGAAAAAAACTAAAGCAACTGATATCCAGTGTCGCCAGATGAAATTACCACCAGAATTCTCTTTTTCTCACACTTAATTCCCACAAATTACCACACTCGCAAAATACCTCAAAATTCCATAAAATACCTCAAAGTACCATAAAATACCACAATACCTCAAATTACCACAAAATACCACAATATCCCTCAAATTTTCTTTTGAGGTATTGTGGTAATTTGAGGTGTTTTATGGTATTTTGAGGTATTTTTTTCCCACGCGTGGTAAATATCTCACATGTGGTATTTTTTTTCCCACGCGAGAGATTTTTACCACAAAATACCATGGGAATTCCCACATCCCACAATCGTTGAAAAATACCATAAGCACTATTTATCGTGCTTTTCTGGCAACATAGCTGATATCTAGTTATATACGTACAAATTTACATACATATAAACAACAGCAGCATCAACAATACACGTACAAATTTACATACATATAAACAACAACAGCATCAACAACAACACAAGCAGGTACTGAAAAATATTCGCTTCAAACAAAGCAACAACCGTAACATAAGCAGCCACTGATGTTATGAATGATTTATCTTGTTAAAAAGTCCAAATTAAATTACATTCAATATTAAATATTTTGATGAAACAACAAATCCCATGCAAACATGTCTTTACTACTGCAACTCAACAATGCTCATATATTTAGCTACTCAATTAAAATACAACCCTGCGCATCGGCAAATGTCAAACGCGCGACCAAGTTGAATCAAGCAGGGCTGCCAGATATGGGGATTTGTCCCCATTTTAGGGATTTCAAATCAGTTTTGGGGACGAATTTTTTAGTTTGGGGATGAAGGATTTTGTGGGATATCCATGCCTATATTGGGGATTTTTTGAGGATTTCAGAGGAGAAAGAGCAAAAATTCAGTTAATTTTAGTTTGACACATAAATTATCAGTGGCGCAACATTAAAAATGTAAACATCCTTAACTTGCAAATTTGAATATCTGGCCATATTATAGAAAAACAAACGAGTAAATAAAAAAACGTACGTTGTCAATTTTCAAAGAAATGAGAAAAAATAACGCTAAAAAACTCAATGCAATATGAACTTTAAGAGGCACTTTTGCGCATAATTGTTTTTTTAAATATATTTTCTATATGCTGTCGGAATTTCCTTCGAACTAAAGACATGCTAGCTCGTTTTAAATCAACAATTATGTACACAAAAAATAAAGAACAGGACTTGACTGAGCAAAATGAAATTGACGTCTTTCAGATAGTTGACAACATAAAGTAAAATTATATTTGTGTAGTTATCATGATACAATTATACAGGTAGCATTGACAAGTATAGATTTTCTCAGCAACAAGGCAACGACCATCTGTCAAAAACAGTTGTTCGTGCAACAAGAATTAAACGAATGTAAAAATAAATAAATTCCGCAAAATATGTGCGTAAAAATACAATTATAATAATGAAAGTTGTGAAAAAATGATGTGTGATATGTGTTTAACGTTTTCCAGCCGTGGTGTTTTAATAATAATTGGAAACTTCTTTAATTTCGTCCATATGCATCTGCAGCTGCTGAGGTTGCTACATTTGAACGTTTTCAACATTTTTTCTTATGTTTGCACTTAATAACACAAAGTTCACAAGTTATCTTCGTTGTAGTAATAATAATTCACTATTGATTAAATAAAATAGGCAATATTTTGTAAGAAAATGTTTGGTTATTTGCAAGCGCTGAAACATAAACAATGGCGAAAACATAAGAAATAATTGAACGCTCTCTTTCTAGACATTTTTTTTGACAGATGGTCGTTGCCCAAGCAACTGTCAATACTACCTTATATTATTATACCATGTGTAGTTATTGAATATCTTTTTGTAACGTCGGATTTTCAAGAAAAATCTATTTTAAATTTTTTAATTGGTTTATATTAAAAAAATCAAAATTTTATATAAAAAGTTTGTAATGGAAATTAATACTTATCAATTTCAAGTGGTGATATCGGACCCTAACTACAAAACAGTTACAACTCAAAATTTACAAATTTTTAATAATTAATGCAATACTATTCCTAGTGATCATCTTCGTCAGCAATTTAAATTTTTTTACTTATCTTCTTTCTCTTTAATTAAAACAAATCGAGTTGTCTCTTTGTTTTGTAAGGAATTGAAAAACAAAATTATTTTTTGCTTCTCCTGCAAATTTAAGAATTTTGTGTCTGCTTTGTAGTAAGGGTGCGATATATCTAAAAATATAAAAGTTGTGAAAAATTACTGTATTTTTCAAAAACAGCTTTTTTAATAGAATCGTTCATTCCTTGGTAGTTCTTTACATTTTTTTTTCTAATGTTGATCATTTGAAAAGTTGAATAAATATTTTATTGATTTTGTTCACAGAATCTCATTTATGATTGAAAATGAAAAATAATTAGAAGAGGCAAAGAAAACAGTTGCATATGTGGTTTATTTTGGGTAAATTTTAATGTTTATTTTATTTTTTTAGGAGGTTTTGGATCAGTGCTCTCTAGTTGTAATTTTTATTATTGAAATTTTGGGATTTTTGAAGAAATTTGGGGATTTTCGGATTTTCGGGGGTTCAGAATATCTGGCAGCTCTGCAATCAAGCCATCAACGAGTCTGTGTGATGCATACAAATAAATATTTACTAACACATAGAAATGATTGACGTCAAATGATTTACCGTGTAAGAGCCCGAACAGAACCAAAGCGGTTGTCGGTTGGCGGACCTCTCTCAAAGAAATCCGCTGAGAACACGCCCAGAATAGGAGCGGTTGTCGGATCAGCGTTGCTTTTCGTTGTGTAAATGGTACAAATTCAACACACACACACACACAAAACGACTCGTCAGCTCATGGAATGCAACACACACACACAAAACAAAACGTCAGCTCATAGTAAAAACTAAGAAAATAGCACTAAGCACATCCAATTCTTAGCTAAAATATGGCAGCACTTACGCCACTCAAAGAGAGATCCGCCAGCCGTGAGAGAAAAAATAGAATTGATTCTATTCTGGCCATGGTATAATAATACATGGTAGCATTGACAACTGCTTATTTTCTCTTCAACAGGAAAACATAAACTGTCAAAAACAGCTTTTTGTGGAAATACATCAGCAGCTGCTGTGGTTGTTGTTTTTTTTTTCACTTCAACGTTTTCAACATTGCTTGTGTTTTCAATGGCGGATTGTGAGCGCTCTCTTTTTGAGTATATTTTTTGACAGTATATGATTTCCCAAGCAACTGTCAATGCTACCTTGTATTATTATACCATGATTCTGGCGTTTTTCCGTCGCGGATTTCTACGGCCATTTACTTTTTGGCGGCTGCATAGATTTTCATGTATTTTGTTGCACAGCGCACACAACAACCGACAGCCGCTTTGGCTATGTTCACACGTCAGTCAAATGATTGAATCAGTCAAAATTTGTTGTTGCTTTCCTATGTAAAAAAAAAATGAATTTTATCTCAGAGCGAAAATGAACTCCAAATTCTTCTCTCGTCAGTCAAAATTTTGATTGAGCTCTAGACCAAAATCAATCAGTCAAATGGTTGCATTATTTTAATTGTTTGTTGTTTAGTAGGAAATTATGTCAAGAAAAGTAGTTAATTAGTAGTTTTTTGGTAACAAATGTAGTTTTTTGAAGAGAAAAGGATGTAATCTGTAACCCTTGCGAACAAAATGAAATGCAACACAACTTTTCTATTAAAAAATTTAAAATCGGGTTTTGTTTATTGTGTTGTGTTTACTTTCTGTTTACAGCACGATACGATTTCACAAAATAGTAGGTAGCAGAAAAGTAACAAATGGCGTCGTCAGAGCATCAATCAAAAGATCGTGTGTGAGCAGGCGTCAGTCAAAATTTTCAGAAAGAGTAAAAGAGAGTAAAAAATCGTGATGAACTTCAGTCATTTGACTGACGTGTGAACATAGGCTTTGGTTCTGTTCGGGCTCTAACTGTGAAACCTAAATAAGAGCGTTGAGCAGCGCTTTACTAGCCGCTTTGCGTTAACGCTGAATTGTCATCCCTAAATAAAAGCGGCGGCTTTATGTCAGATGCACAGGCAGCAAATAAATTTTTCACAGAAATAGCAATATTTTCGAAATCTGCTGCCAACTTTACTTCCTACCGCTCTGTCAAAATTGGATTTTCCAACCGCTCAGCGTTGCCGTCGCGTTATTATGGTTTGCTTCATACAATTCATATTAGCATGACGATTTTTTGACAGATAAACAACGCTGACGCTCTTGTTTAGGTTTCACAGTAAGGTGCGCATTAATGCCAATTGGCTTGATTGACGGCTTTTCGTCAGTTCGTTTGTTTTTGTCGTGTGGCGGCCATGTCTGCGGAGAAAAAAGAAGCTGCAAAAAAAAAAGAATTGAGGAGGACATACAAATTTTAATAGCATTTTAATAGCATTTTTTAATAGTTTTTTAATAGCATTTGCTATTGCAATATATGCGATGCAATCATCTGTGTCACTCATGGCACGTCTGTTTTTCACGAACAATTATGAAGAATGAAAATTTGACGCTATATTTGATGTGTGTAAAGCTAGGTCTACACGATACAAGGGTTGTACCAATATCGGTTGCTATTTGACGGTTGTGTGCGATTATTGTATCGTTTGGATGCAAGCGTGCGACGAGTTTGTTGCAATATTGCACGGTCGAATGGTAGAATTAGCCAACTGCTGTACGATGAGCGATTGTACAGCCGTTGTATCGTGTAGACCTAGCTTTAGGGATAGCATCAATCCACACGTACACATGCTTGACGTCAAATTATTGACCGTGTAAGGTGCGCATAAGGAAGCGCTGTTGTTCCTCATAAATGACCCAGCGGGAAAAAGAGCACTCCAAAAGGCCTTTTGGAGTGCTTGCAAGTCAGCTGAAAGCGCTGACCCTACGTATGACACACCATTGTTATTTTAACATTACATGTCATTGGAAAAAAGCACTCCAAAAGCTGACTTTGGATTGCTTTAAAAGGCCTCTCTTGGAAAGCTTTAGGTCAGCAGTTCGTTGCATTCTTTTTGATTTTATCTACCTTAAAAAAGGGAGCTGCAGAGAGGAAGAGAGAGAGAGGGAGAGAGATTTTTAATTTTATAGAAAATAAGGGTTAGATTCGCATCCATCGATACTGCTTCAAAAGGCCTTCCTTAGAAATCTTTGCGGCAGCAGTTTTTTGTTTTAAACAAATCAATGAAAAATCTGCATTTTTTCTGATATAATTACTACATCAATGTTTCCATTTTCAAAACAATTAAATTTTTAATGGTTTTTGATTGATTAAGTAAATAAATTATTAATTAAAGATAAAGTAAAAATAAATTACTTAAGAAATTTCACTTGCAAAAAAACACTTTTTTTCAAAACTTGCTTACAGGCGCACTTGCATCAAACAACTGATTATTTGCATACCACGCGGTTTTTTCCTTTGTTCGTTTTTTCGCTGTTCGCTTGCAAAACAACAAAAATAAGTGCTGACTTTTTGCTCCTGTAGGAAGCTGCTGACATGCCGGCCCGTTGGGGAAGTACTTATCATATTTGTGTTGGTTCACACAAATACAGAAACATTCACTAGGGGCCGCATTTGGATGTTGCGCAAAAAAGGGCCACACATTTTTTCAAAACATATGGACTATCTCGAATTAATACAAATCTCTTACTTGTTTGGATAGGTCGCCAAGATAGTCAAAAATGTCAATCAGGCAAATTTATATTATTAAGAACCTCTATATTCTTTCTTTTACGATAAATCACTATATATTTCCTAAGTAATATTTTCTACAAAAAATGAGTATAGCTTGGAGACAATAGTTACTTATAGTAACGATTAAAATTTCCCATTTAATAAACTGGTAAAATTTCGAGGCTATGTTAACCTTCATCCGCCCAGAGGAGTCTTTCAGGCTCATTTTTTATTTTTTTTGTAAGTTAGTAAAATCTAAGTATGGATTCAGTCTTGCTCAGGCAATCGCCGCGTACGCTACGATTTCTTGCGTTTTTCTTAATACAATTGTTGTGTATCTGTTGTGATCTCCCGTTGCTTTTCTTAAACAGACATAAAAACCAGTTTCTACTCTTGTAAACAAAAAAAAAAAAAAAAAAAAACAAACTTCACATAGTACAAAATAAAAAAAAAAATAAATAAAATAAAAGAGTTTAAAGGCCATCCAATATGAATGGGGTCGAACCCCCCTTCTACAATAGGTTCAGTATCTTGGATCCTGATCCTAACCCTATCATAGCAAAAAAAAAGCGCCCACGATCCGAAGATTTTGTTCCACTTCCAGACATTAGACAAAATGATGATCATATACCTCGCTACTTGGTAATTTCTGCCACAGGAAAAACAAATGAGGAAAATGTCCGTCCTATAGCATCGTACAACGTGTTTCAAATAGAAAAGGGACTTAAATTTATATCACGAGATTATAGCGAAGTAACGGAACTACGATCAGGAGACTTGCTATTAAAAACCAAAAATTTAAAAGCTGCGGAGATATTTTTAAAGGCTAAACTAGTCGACGTGGTCCCTGTTAAAATAACATCTCATGCAAGCTTAAACACAACTCAAGGCCGAATTTTTTCAAGAAAAATAATCGACATATCTGAAGATGAACTTGTCAAATGTTTATCCGATCAAAAAGTCACTAACGTAAGAAAAATTATGAAAAAAGAAAAAGATGTGCTAGTCTCAACCGGTGCTGCAATTATTACTTTCGACCTGATACGTCGTCCGGATTCACTTAAACTGGGGTGGGAAAAGGTAAAGATCCAAGAATACATTTCGAATCCCATGCGTTGCATAAATTGCCAAAAACTCGGACACACAAAAAAAAGATGTCGCAACGTTGAACTATGCAAGGAATGCGCTCTACAACCGCCACATGAGACTTGCACTAGAAAATATTGCGTCAATTATAACAACGAAGATCACACTTCTTATGATGCATCATGTCCCACTTTTTTAAAGCACAAAGCCGTAAATAAAGTTAAAACTGACCATAGGTGTACTGTACGAGAGGCATGGATAATATTTAACAATAACCCTACTGCCCACAAGCTTCAACCTTTTATAAAAAATTCAGCAAAACCAACAATGGCAGAGGTCGTCAAAGACGCCAGCATAACAAATTCACCACACACTTCACAAAAAATATCGAATGCACAAACAAATATCCATCCAAATACATCTACAAAACATACAATAAAAACACAAACTACAAAACAACAAGGCAATATAGAGACACACAGTCAAAAAGCCACTATTTCAAATATTTGATTAAATATAAATATTAAAACAACAAACACAATACCCAAAGAACAACAAAAAAACACACAAATCAAATCACCCACCACTAAAACAATAAAAATTAACAACAATACATGCATAACCGATACTCAAATAAACATTCCAAAACATTTACCTAGCAGCAATACCAAAAAACAAACAACAACAAATTCAGTTACTATTGATACAAATATGGACAATGCAATGGACACATATGAAAACGACCAATCACCAAAACCGAGTCAAAAAACAAACAACGATATCGAGCTGACACCATGCTCACAACTTTACCAAAAATTCCCAAACATGAGCGTAATTATTACACCAAATAAACTAAGAAGTACTATGCCATTCTACAATAACAACAAAAATTAAATCTATAAAAATTAAATAAATATAATACCCAATACTTGTGCTATTAATTGTTCCTATAAATTAATACATTTAAACATTTATGGATTTTCGATTAGACATAAAAGTTCTACAATGGAATATACAGGGTTTTATTAACAATAAATTTGCACTTGAAAATCTAGTTAAAAAACATCGACCGGATATAATAGCAATCCAAGAAACACATATTATAGGCAAAAATTTGCACTTACTACACCTACCCAGTTACAACATTTACAACCACAATAAAAACTTTTCATACGCCAAATCGGGCGTAGCTATGCTTATTAAAAATAATATAAATGTATCTCGGCATTTAGTATCGCAAGGAAATCTCCTTTTTCATACCATAACAATAAACGGTTATTCCGATTTACACATAACAAATATCTACAAAGAATGTGACGTTTATTTAACACCCGAGCTAGTTAGTGACATCCCAAAATTTAGTTTTGGTCACCATCTTATAATTGGAGACTTCAATTCCCAAAACACTTTATGGGGATCTCAAAGGACATCTCCAAGTGGCGTGATTTGGGAAAACTTCGCTGATGATAGAAACCTAACAATTTTAAACGATGGTTCTCCGACTTTGTTTAGCACCAGAAATACTCTTACCGCAGTCGATGTTACAATGGCTTCTGTTGATTTAGCACCGACACTTACTTGGTCTTGCCTTTCGCAACCTGAGGCGAGTGACCACTTTCCGATTTTAATATTTAATCGTGTTGTCGATAACAAAAAAAAGTATGTTCCTAGATTTCTAGATAAAAGAGCAGATTGGAAAAGATACTGCTCCAATTCCTTTAATTTCTGTGACGCTTTCGCCGAAACAACTAACATTAATAAAGAGGCAGCTCAAATAAAAAGAATTATAAGGAAATCAGCGAATGAATCTATACCAATTAGTTGTAAACATCGTGATCGAAACAGCCCAGCATGGTTCAATTCTGATATAGCGAAACTTATTAATCAAAAAAATCAAGCATGGAAAAAATGTAGAACGGTCAGGAGTATTACGTACATTATAAATTATAGAAAGATAAGTGCAAAAGTAAGATGGGAATGCAAAACAGCGAAACGAAATACATGGCAAACTTTTCTGAACTCGCTCAATCCTATGATGGATGTGCGATTCCTTTGGAAAAAAGTAAACAACATAAGAACCACTAGGGTCGAAAACTTCCCTTCTATTTTCGTCCAAGGTGCGACTGTCTCTCATCCCACTGACATAGCTGACAAATTTGCAAACTACTGGTGCTCGATGTTGCAAACTATTGGGTCAAATAGTTCTTACAACTCCAATGTGATTAACGAGAAAATGTCACTTAATATTGATACACTACCAAACGTAACACCAATTTTAACAAACACTATTCAAGAAGTAACAATTTCTGAATTGGATCTCACTCTTCAGACCACTAAGGGAACTAGTCCAGGTGCAGACAAAATAACATACTCTATGTTAAAAAATTCTTCCAGTAAGCTTAAAGGGAGAATCGTTAAGCTATATAATAACATTTTGTTCTCTGGTACTTATCCCCATGACTGGAAACACGCTATTCTAACACCAATTTCAAAGCCAGGTAAAAATCTTAATACTTTAGAAGGGTATCGGCCGATTTCGCTGCTCCCTGTGCTATCGAAAACGTTTGAAAAAATCATTTCAAAAAGAATTTTAGAATGCTCGATAGACAATCTACAAAATGAGCAGCATGCTTTTTTACCCAAGCACGGTGTTCATACGCTATGCCATTTATTGGAAACAAAGCTAAAAGACAATTTAAGGAACAAAAAGCATAGTATCGTTTTGTCGGAAGATCTTGAGAAAGCCTTTGACCGAGTTGTATCCTGTTTTGTCATAAAACAGCTACACGAATGGGGAGTCCCAAAAGCAATGCTTAAAATTATTTTGTCCTTCCTAACTCACCGGCAAATAACAGTTCGAGTTGGTGGTTATTTTTCACAAAGACTTTCACTTGATAATGGTTTGCCTCAAGGATCACCATTGTCAGTTATCTTGTACAATGAATATGTAAACTCTTTATTAAAATCATTAAAAAGTGTAATAGGCATAGATTACTATGGAATATATGCAGATAATATTTTTGCTATAGCTTCGGGATCGATGGATACAGTTGGTCGTAATCTTAATATTTTTGATGAGAAACTAAATCAGTGGGCGTCTAAAAGAGGCGCTATAATACCTGCGAACAAAGCTGAAATGCTTCACGTATGCCGAAAACATAACTGCGGCTGTTCAACACTGATAATACGACAGGAGAGAATTATAACCAAAACCAAAATGAGAATTCTAGGTTTAACGTTTTCAAAAACATTATTATGGAATGAACAAACGTGTGCTATAGTTAGTAAATTATGCAAAATCAACAACTTACTCAAACTAATTTGCTCAAGGAAAAAAGGTCCCCACATCGAAACTGCGATTGGAATATGTAGATCCCTAACTATTGGTGTCATCCAACACTGCATCACCATATACGGCTGGACCAGCAAAGCAAATATAAGAAAAATAGATGCTACACTTAACTAAGTGCTTTAGAACAGCTACAGGGCTTCTTACATCAACACCATTAGAGGCTTTGAGGATTGAGGCTCGTTACCAAAGCTTTGAAACATTACAAAACAATCGCAGCATTAAACTGGCTAAAAGGTCATTAACATCAACCACGGCAAGTTTACATGAACATTTTTGGGATAAGCTTAACGAATCTTTGGACCACGGTCTAAATGGTAGAGATTTATGCGGACTTAAAAGCATTACAAATTTGATGCTTAAATATAAATTACCAATTCCAAAGAAGCCTTTTTTAAGATCAACCAACTTACTTAAGCATAACATAATCCTCGACACATCACTAAGCAAATATGTTAAAAATAATACCAATCCTTCGATTTTTGAACAAATTTTCCATGATTCTTTAAACTTTTTTGCTCCCGAAATGACACTGTACACGGATGGATCTTTCCAGGAAGGTGCAACCTCATATGCGGTGTGCAGGAAATTTTCAAATAACAACTTTATAAAAATTCAACAAGCGCTTTTGCCTATGGACTCAGGTATTTTTGCTGCTGAACTTACAGCAATACACTATGCGGTCAAATATGCTGAACAAATGAAAAAAAAAAACTTTAATATGCTCTGATAGTCTAAGTGTGCTAAAAGCTCTTAATGACAGGAAAAGCAACGCATTTCACTTTATTTTCAATAATGTGGAGTGCCTATATCCCTTAAAGATCATGTGGGTTCCCGGACACATCGGAATCGACGGAAACGAAGAAGCTGATGCTGCGGCAAAGGAAGCATTTTTACTTCCCCTTGTTTTCGAAGTTCCATGCTTCGACCTAATTATTACAAAAAATTTCTTTGCAACACAAAATCTTGAATCTCGACAATCTTGGGAATCTTCAAACTCCTTTTTAAGAAGTCACAACGAGAAGCTTTCAAGACCAAAATACAACGTAAACTTTACGCGTAATGATTGTATCACTCTTGCTAGAATAAGACTCGGCAAAACATTATTTAGTACCAAACATATATTCACGAAAACTGAACCTATGAAATGTAACCTTTGCGATACAACTATGTCTGTTCATCACATTTTGACAGAATGCCCCCTATCGAAATGTAACATGCAACTGGAATGTAGTAGAAAAGAAGCTTTTGATTCTGTTAAAAGTGCTTTAAGAAAACAAAATCTACTCTCTGAAATATAAATTAACATCGGTGCAACATGGCCATAGTTGCCCTGCACCTCCAAATATTTTATAAATTAATTTGTAAAATATTTCACAATAAATAAATAAATAAATAAGTATGGATTCAAATGTGACGATTTTTCGCAGCAGACTTTTATAATGAAGTATAGTGAACTGAAAAATATACTTTTGAAATAACTTCAAATATTTCAAATTATAATAAAAAATCATGATACAATTATACAGGTAGCATTGACAAGTATAGATTTTCTCAGCAACAAGGAAACGACCATCTGTCAAAAACAGTTGTTCGTGCAACAAGAATTAAACGAATGTAAAAATAAATAAATTCCGCAAAATATGTGCGTTAAATACACAATTATAATAATGAAAGTTGTGAAAAAATTATGTGTGATATGTGTTTAACGTTTTCCAGCCGTGGTGTTTTAATTTTAATTGAAAACTTCTTCAATTTCGTCCACATGCATCTGCAGCTGCTGAGGTTGCTACATTTGAACGTTTTCAACATTTTTTCTTATGTTTGCACTTAATAACATTAAGTTTACAAATTATTTTCGTTCTAGTAATAATAACTCACTATTAATTAAATAAAATAGGCAATATTTTGTAAGAAAATGTTTGGTTATTTGCAAGCGCTGAAACATAAACAATGGCGAAAACATAAGAAATAATTGAACGCTCTCTTTCTAGACTTTTTTTTGACAGATGCTCGTTTCCCAAGCAACTGTCAATACTACCTTGTATTATTATACCATGATAAAAAATTAAATATAAAAAAGCAACACTAAAGCTCAGAAGAGTCTCAGAGACTCTGTATTGAAAATTAGTGCAATAAGAGTAGTATTGTCACAATGCTACCGCAGTTTTAAAAGATTTCTATAATAATACAAACAAAATTAACTTTATTTGGTTGTTGAAAATTGCGCAATTTCTTTTAGAGAGACAACATTAGTTATTGTAAATATAGCTGATGCAATAATTACAAGGAATTCTCCGCACTAGCCAAAAACTGAGTAAGGTCGTGTGCTATTGGGAAACTTTTCACTCGGATGATGAAATTTTGACAGTCTGAAAGAGAATATTTGGCACTTGTGAGGTGAATATGATTGTCAAAAATTCATGTAGCCCCAGGGGCTAGTATAATTTTTGACAATCGGAAAGAGAATTTTTGACACAAGCAAATATGAAAAAAAACACGTGTGAGCTTGTGAGTCGTAACGAAGTTCTAAATTTTGTGTTTCCGACAGCATAGCAACCAGAATTGCTAATTTTCAATATATATTAACAATTTCGCAAATTAAATTACATTCTTGTGCTAATGCACTACCAAAATCTAAAACTTCAAAATTTCTAGTTGTCAAAATTTCATCGTCCTTTTGGCACAGCAAAAATTACAATTTTATTTCAACAGACAGAAATTGTATTCAACTCAGTAAATTCTCTCCTACCACGAGTGAAAAGTTTCCGAATAGCACACGGCCTAATTGAGCAAATGCTCTGTACATAAGATGACACAATAATTATACCGAAATGAGAGAATTGCGCGGGCTTCAGTTTTTGCAAATATTGATGAGCTTAGGAAAGGAGTGTGAAAAGAAATTACTTATTTTGCTGCGTGCATTATAGTTTGAACTGAGGTTTAGAATGGCCACCACTAAAAAAAAATTTCTGACTGATAATGAGATTATTCGGGCGCTTCATGCCGAATCCGATGATGAATCAAATAATAATGAAAGTGATGATGAAAACTTTGATGATTCTTTGTCTGAAGAGGAGTATGCTTCAACAGAACTAGCTTCTGAGGATGATTCAGACTCTACTGAAGAATATGCAGTTGAAGATAATGACGAAAACCTTGAGAGTACTGAACAGTATATTGGTAAAGACGGAACTATCTGGAATTCGTTACAAAACGGACAACCTCAAACTTTGCAAAACTAATGCACTGAACACATTGACGACTACACGACTTTACGACACGACATGAAGAAAGAGTCAACAATCTGAAAATATCATACGATTGTTTCATTCACTCATACACAAACCCTTATATTTGCTCTTTTGTCGTTCGTCAAATTAGAAATAATTCTATACCGGCGTCAGCAACATTTCTATGTCGCCGCGAGATATTCACCACATTCACCCCCATAAGAAAAGCATGTAAAAAAATTTGACAGATGTCGTAACGTCGTTGCCGTCGTCAATGTGTTCAGTGCATAAATGTTGCGTTGACAGATCGTGCGTCTATCATTTTGGTGATGCCAATAAAAGCATCTATACTAAAAATCCCACAAAAGTCCCTTTTTCCGAAATCATGCAATTATAATTTTAATCAATAAAAAATTAAAAGATATTGTCATAAAATCATTAAGAACCATAAAACCTACTTTAGAAAGCTAAGATCTTTTTATTAAGTGTAATATACTGCGAAATAATGAAAAATGTCACATATTAACGTGAAAATTCGGACTAGAAGCTTCAAAATAAATGGACGCTTTCCAATTTAATGATAGAATGTGAAATTAAATTAAAATTTAAATTGGAATTTCTGGAAACACATTTCAGTTTTTATGGCAAAAAATGTTTCTTTGATTGATCGATATTTTTATATATATATATATATATATGTATATTGTCTTTATTTTTCTTGTTTTTGTCAAAATTACTGCTATTTACTATTATTATTACTGTTAATTTTTGCCGAGATTTTTGCAAATTTTGAGAGCAAAATGTAGGAAATTTCGTCAACAAAAGCAAGTTGGAAATACGTATGGAAATATTCATGTAAATTTGTGTATGGAAGTTTTTTGGTACGGTGCGTGTTTTGGGGCAATTTCAATCAATTTTTATCCACCTTGAACACCAGAAGACACTTAAGTACAAATTTTAAGAAAATCGGTATATAGTGGTTTTCATGTACGCTGAGTGTTTGGCTGCTATCTTTTTTGAACCATATTGAACACCAGAGGGCGCTGTAGTACAATTCTTTATGCGATTGGAATGAAAATTGGTATATTGTGGTTTTGAGGTACGGTGAGTATTTTGGCGCTATCTTCTTTGATCCAACTTGGACACCAGTTGGTGCTGTAGTACAAACTTTTTACAAAATCGCCTAAAACTACAATATGCCTACCATAGGCGTAGAAGGATATCACCAAGTGGTACTCCATTGTGAGTTTCAATGTTATGCGACTTTAATTTCCATGTATGGGCGGAGCCACACCCCCTTGACTAATGCCTGTCCAAATTTTTTAGTAGAAATGCATCACCAAATAGTAATTCTATTCTAAAATTCAACGTTTTGTGACTTACTTTCATAGCCTATTCGATACCAAAAATTGTAATTGTATGGGCGGAGCCACACCCCCTTGTACAATGCCCGTCTCGGTTTTCTAGTAGATGGGCACTACCAAGTGGCAACTCCATACCGAGTTTCATTATTATGCGGCATTTAACTCCAAAGCTATTTGATACCATAAGTTTGACTTATATGGGCGGTGCCATGCCCCCTTGTCCAATGCTCACTCAATTTTTCCAGTCAAAGGACAAGACTAAATAGTACATTCTTACCGAGTTTCATTGATGTGTGACTAATATTTCGAAAGTTATACCCACAATTTGGTAAGCCGAAAAAGTGCCACACCCTTTTCCCAACTCCCATAAAATTTTACCAGTGGAACGGCACATGTAAATCGAGGCCGAACACCTAATTCCAATGTTGTGCGACCTATAATTCCAAAGTTATTCGATATTGCAGATTCGAGCTGCCACGCCCCCTTGTACAATGCTAGCTGAATCACTTGTAATTAGTGAGTACTTGGATACAACTTTACAAAAACAAAGTGAACTGCATTTGCCAATCTACCTTACCACAACATTCCTTTGTGTGTTATATTATTCAAACAATGATATTAAGGGTATTCGTCCTCAACCAACTTCATTAAAATATCTAATTGACCAATACAGTCTAACCTCGATATAACGAATCTCAAGGGGATTATTCAAAAAACGTTATATCGAATAATTCGTTACAATGAGGTTCGTTATATCGAGGTGAAGTTGCCCTTATATTCGTTATAACGAGGTAATACAAAATTTTGTAAATTAATCATCATCTGCTTACCGTGTCATATCCCAACGATTTTCGCTAATAAAGCAAGTCACATTTGAAAGAAAACACTGTATTTTGTAATATTAAAATTAAAAAATAGTATTATTTAATACAAAAATAGTGTTCATTTATAAAATATTCAAAATGAATGCAATAAATAGAAGGCACATAAGTATTCAATTCAATGGGTTAAGTTTATAAAAAAAAATTATTCATACATATAAAAAAAAAAACATAAATAATCAATGAAATGCAATAAAAATAAGGCACATAAGTAGTCAGTTCAATGGGTTATGTTTATAAAAAAAATTATCCATACATATAAAAAAGAAAGCATAAAAAATCAATAAAGTGCTATTGGTAGCTTAGTCTTCATTTGGTTTGTCTTCAATATTAAAAAAGTCATTAATTGAGGTCTGCTTACAGCCGGTGTAAGTTATCAAATCCAAAGCGCAATCTAATTCCGTGATGGATTTGATTACACCATCACTCAAACCACTCTTTTTGATAAATACACTTTTTATTACATGTAGAGCGTTACGGGCATCTTTTACTGTAAAATCTCGCTGGTTTTCGATAACTTCTTCCTCGTCTTCTTCCGCTTCTTCATTAGGAACTGGCAATACAGATTTGACTATTTCAGCATCAGTAAGTACTCCACAGATGGCTAAATCATCATCAAAGGTTACAAACTCTTCGAACTCAGCCACTTGAATGTTCAATTCTTCTTGAACTCTTTGCCAGGTTCTAGTAAGTTCCGCAAGTGGCAAGTCATCCTCCTCATCATCGCATGGAACTTTAAACCCACTCTTCTTGAAGCAATTTGAGATAGTTTTTTCAGTGACTTGATTCCAAGCTTTGGCACACATCCACATAGCCTGTAATATGTCAATTGTAGTGGGCGTTTGTTGTTCAATATCAGCAAGAAACTGTCTGACAACTTCTTTCCTATACTGCACTTTGAAGCTCTGAATGATGCCTTGGTCTAGTGGTTGAAGTTTCGAAGTAGTATTTGCGGGCAAATACTTTATTTTTATATTTGTCAGATTAGGAATGTCTCCATGTGCAGTACAATTATCCATGAACATAAGAATGTTTTTCTTCTTTTTCTTCATCTCTTCGTCAAGATTTTTAAGCCAATTGTTAAAAATATCACAGGTCACCCACGCCTTAGAGTTTGAAGTGTAGTCTGTTGGCAAATTGTTAACATTTTTAAAACATCGTGGTTTTTTATATTTCCCAATGATGAGTGGCTTAAGTATGTATGTCCCGGTACTATTTGTTCCTAGCAAGACTGTTAAACGAAGTTTGCTATTTTTTCCACCATGACATTTTTCCCCTTTGAATGATAATGTTTTGTCAGGTAAACATTTGTAGAAAAGTCCTGTTTCATCGATGTTAAATATGTCTTCGGGTTCATATCCCTCGGTCAGCTCTTCAAGTTTGTCTTTCCACTCCTCACATACTTCTTCATCGACACTAGCACTTTCGCCACATATTTTTTTAAAAATAATCTCGTTTCTTTTTTTAAAGTTTTGAAGCCACCCGTTACTCGCGCGGAAGTCTGCATGCCCTAATTCTGCTGCGAACTGCTGAGCCTTCTCCTGAAGAATAGGGCCTCCGATTGGCACATTTTTGGCTCGGCAGTGCTTTAACCATTTCAAAACACATTCCTCTACGTCCGTTAATTCACATGTTTTAAATCTTTTACTGTTTGAAGGCAGCCCACTTTCTTCTGAAAACTTATCTTTGCTCTTTAAAATTGTGCCCAATGTACTAGCAGGAATTTTGAACTTTTTTGCGATGTCTATTTTTTTTATTGTAGGATTCTCGTTGACATACTTAATTACTTTTTGCTTCTCTGCTATTGTGAAGGAACATCTCTTTTTTTTCTCAGCCATTACAACTTTAATACAAACAGCAACGACAACTAGCAGTGCTTACTTTTCTAAGCATCAAACAGCAATGATAGTCTATTGAAAAATTGTTAACCAGCTAGATTGTAACTACAACTGCTGCAACAAGCATACAAGCTCTTGGCGACAGTAAATTTTTCTTCGAATATTTCAGCCGTTACTCTAATGCATGCTGCTGGCTACTGCGAATGTTGATTTTCTGGAGACGTTGTCGTTGCAAACACAATAATTGTGTGTGTATCTGTTTCATATAAAAAACGTTATAACGAGGTTTTTGGCAAATGTATTCGTAATAGAGAGGTTTATTTTATATTAGATTTTATGGAGCGTTGTAGGGGATTTCAAAAAATTCGTTAAACCGAGGAAATCGTTATATTGAGGGTCGTTATATCGATGTTAGACTATATATAAGTTTGCCATTTTGCATGAATACCCTTATAATATTATTTATAATATACCAAAAAATGCATAAATTTTAATAGGATATACAATTGAATAGTATTAATATCATTCTAAATTCATCAAAATCATTATTATACTATTTAAGCAACATGTTAATTTAAAAAATTTTATCAATTTAAAAAAAACTCGCATCAAAATATATATTCCTACGATAATCCTATGAAAATCTTAGTTTTCCATCGGAATTCAAGAATACCCACATTTTAGCATTTCTCAAAGAAAATGCAACCCAGCGTTAATATGGAATGTCAAAAGCACGAGCTAGTAGAGCATGTCGCTACTCATAGCGTTGATCGTACGTCACCCCCTCAAATTAATTTTTACGGGATGAGGTCAACGCAATGCATGAAGTCATATTTTGTGTTGCTTCATAAGAACCCATTGTTTCTAGTCGAGCTGTCAAAGGCCGACCGACCTAAAGGCCAAAGCACATAGGAGGCATGCATGCTTCAAGCATCTGACATTTGTGATTGAATATACATATTCTTATGAAGTAGCCCACATTAAAAGCATGCACGCATGCATGATGCTTGAAGCATGCCTGAAGTTGGCGAACTTTTAACTTTTTGCAGGCATCAAAGCATTGACAGAAGACATGTGTGAAATAAAGGCAATATCAACACAACCAATAAGCATAAAATATCCTCAAATTCCATTTTTAGTTGTTTTTGATTAAATTTAATGTATTTTCACTACTTTTTCTTTAAAATTTCTATTCAGTTTAACATATTTGAAATTTATCACATAAGCGATGCATGCTTTCAATGTGCTTTAACCAAGCATGCTTCACAGGCATGATGCATGCTTGAGGCATGCATGCTTTCTATGTGTTTTGGCCTTAACGCAGTATTGTAATTCAGCCATAATTCAGCCATTATGGATTGCTTCATAACAACTCGTTGGTTCTACCCAAAGAACTAAGAGATAAGGAAGCGGTGCAGTTGACCAGAAATGAAGTATTTTACAAATAAAGGGTGATTTTTTTGAGGTTATGATTTTCATGCATTAGTATTTGACAGATCACGTGGGATTTCAGACATGGTGTCAAAGAGAAAGATGCTCAGTATGCTTTGACATTTCATCATGAATAGACTTACTAACGAGCAACGCTTGCAAATCATTGAATTTTATTACCAAAATCAGTGTTCGGTTCGAAATGTGTTTTATCGACAAATTTTGTTCAGCGATGAGGCTCATTTCTGGTTGAATGGCTACGTAAATAAGCAAAATTGCCGCATTTGGAGTGAAGAGCAACCAGAAGCCGTTCAAGAACTGGCCATGCATCCCGAAAAATGCACTGTTTGGTGTGGTTTGTACGCTGGTGGAATCATTGGACCGTATTTTTTCAAAGATGCTGTTGGACGCAACGTTACGGTGAATGGTGATCGCTATCGTTCGATGCTAACAAACTTTTTGTTGCCAAAAATGGAAGAACTGAACTTGGTTGACATGTGGTTTCAACAAGATGGCGCTACATGCCACACATCTCGCGATTCTATGGCCATTTTGAGGGAAAACTTCGGAGAACAATTAATCTCAAGAAATGGACCGGTAAGTTGGCCACCAAGATCATGCGATTTGACGCCTTTAGACTATTTTTTGTGGGGCTACGTCAAGTCTAAAGTCTACAGAAATAAGCCAGCAACTATTCCAGCTTTGGAAGACAACATTTCCGAAGAAATTCGGGCTATTCCGGCCGAAATGCTCGAAAAAGTTGCCCAAAATTGGACTTTCCGAATGGACCACCTAAGACGCAGCCGCGGTCAACATTTAAATGAAATTATCTTCAAAAAGTAAATGTCATGGACCAATCTAACGTTTCAAATAAAGAACCGATGAGATTTTGCAAATGTTATGCGTTTTTTTTAAGAAAAAAGTTATCAGGCACTTAAAAAATCACTCTTTACAATGAAGTTAATTCAAACACATAAACATTCAAACAGGACCGCATTAGGTTATATCGTAAAGAAAGGCGAAAACATTTTGGTGTTCAGACGTATTTTTGTTATTTAATTTTTATTGGACTTACACACCACTTATGAGGTATACAATATTAAAATATAAAATTAGATATTTTTCAGTCAAAAATAACAATTAAAATTAGACTTTTATTTTTTCGGTTTAAAGGAAACACTCCTTTTTTACTGTCTCAGTTCATGTGAATGCGTATTTGAAATCATAGATATTTTACAAAAATGTCAAAAATACGGGACAAATTTTGTCCCGACAAGACACTTAAAAAATTAAGCAAAATACGACTAGCCATTCGGCTCATTAGCATATTTTCGGGTGCAAAAAACGTGTACTAGGTAAGCTAGTATTGAATATAGGATATCACTGTCATATATACATTTTTGACCGGAAAAAGAAGTCATATTTTAACATTTATTTTTGACCGAAAAAAATAAGTGATATTTTAATTTTTATTTTGAACCGAAAAATAAACATTTTAACTGGTATTTTTTACCGAATAAATAAAAGTAAATAATAACAAAAAAATCGGTAAAAATAACCATTATTTATCGACTTATTTGAAAAAATTTATAACAGTTACGGTCCCTGATTAAAACTTATCTTCAATCGAAAAAAAATTAGGGCCCTATCGCTTGCCACCTAACGAATGAATGCGCTCATGAAGCTGAACTTGTGTTTTGACAGAAGCTCTTGCACATGACTCATGCACACAAATGGCGGGAAACCAACAAACTATAAAGCAAGATTACCTGTGAAATAAAACCTACTTATTATGTGTTTTTTGTGAACTTTCACAACTTTTCACGGCACAACGCATGCTTATTTAATTTTTTATTTTATTTATGTTCGTTTTAATACAATTTATAGCGATGACAATCGCTAATTATTTAATATCTTAATGTTTTTTCACCACTCATTTCCTTTGTTTTGATGTGCAAGAGCTTATGTCAAAAAATCATGCTCTTTCTCTCTTGAAAAATTCTTCAACACACGCATAGTATGTGTGAGTAGAACACCACTTCCTTATATTTTATTTCTATGGTTCTACCAGAGATAAAAAGATGGGAAACTTCGATGTGAAAGGGATAGCACTATGCCTGCTTTATGTCAAATTGAAGTCAATACTAACACAATATTATAGTTGTGGCCGTACATTTTGTTGAGAAACTCACCCAGTTTGGGTGCTAGTTTGAGTTATTCAGCTGGTTTGGGTTCTCACCACTGTGTAAAATTTCACTGAGCTTAGACAAACTTACCACGGACTAAACATAAACAAATTAAGGGGTAACTCACACTTGTAACTCTGAACTTCATCGATTTTTTTGTTCTTGCATATTTTTTAAGTATAACTATCTACGAAGTAATACGTCTCCAAAAAGGTCCGTATGCCTCGTATTTCTGGCATTCATATAATGTTTGGAACTTTCAGAAATGAATTTTCGACGCCTCTTATTGTTTAAATTTGTCAGTTTAGCTCGAAGGTTCGACAACTCGATTGCAGTAACAGAGAGGTGCGCGACGAGAGAAAAATTAAAAGCAACAGGAAATTTATAAGAATCATCGTCGGTGGAAGAGCTATATGGGTCCTGAATAGATGGCTGCATTTATTTTATTGTTTATTGTTATTGTTTAAAAATTATTTCCTTCGTGTAAACTGAAGTTGAAACTTAAATCGTAATTTCTCGAAATGTAATTTTTTAATCGGTGACAAAAATTACTCGAAAATTCTGAACCTATCTTTTTAAAAGTTTGCAGATTCATTCGATAAAAAACGGCCATTTTATAGCCAAAAACAACAGTATTTTTAGTGAAAATTTAACCATTAACTATACTTTGCATACTTTTTAAATGAATCGATCAGATACTAGTTTATGTTGTTATTTAACTAAATCTATTAGCCTATTTCTCTTTCAGGTGATCCAGTTCACCACAATGTTGGTCACCGCAAAACGCAAAAATAAAAACACAATTTTTTAAAGTCATTTTTAGCAAGACCATACAATATTTTTCAATAAAAAATATAACTGAAAGTGTTCAATGTATGTATTTGTAGATGATATAACGATCGTTTAAAAAATTTTAGTAGTTTTCGCATTCATGAAAAAACCCTATTTTTTGTACTGCAAGTTTGGGTAGCGCCTTAAGTAAATAAAGTCAGCTGCTGGTTCAAATTTACGCTGGTTGTTGTATAATCTGTG
Source organism: Pherbina coryleti (assembly GCA_943735915.1). Lineage (NCBI taxonomy): Eukaryota > Metazoa > Arthropoda > Insecta > Diptera > Sciomyzidae > Pherbina > Pherbina coryleti. Next base: position 70,978,471 of record OX030950.1, on the reverse strand, counting down.
AAGAAACTCAACATGCATTGAAGGTTCGTGTACGGTATAAGGATCAGAGTTGCTTTTTTAATTTTCAAGGCATTTTCATTGGCAATATTAAGTTAAAATGTTATCAGTTGAGAGATTTTGCATGCATAAATTAAGTTTCAGCCTCTTTTATATTCATTTTATGTCCATATTCAATGCCTATTTATTTAAGCTTCGAAAATAAAACAATATTATTGCTAACTTAAAGCAGCTGTTAGTCGATACAACAACAGTTGACAATCTTGAGGTGAACTCATATACACAATACGTGAGTGCATAAAAAATGAGAAGAACAAGCACGATTTTGGCGCAAAATCAACAAAAATGACAGCAGAATCGAAGTTTCCCATCTCTTTATCTCTGGGTTCTACTTTAGCTGTCAAAGCGCGACCAACCTAACGCGCCTTTGCGATTTGGGTATAATTTTCACCGATAAACATATTTTTGGGTAGAAAAATTATAATTTATAAGTAGAATACACTTAAACACAATCGATTTAATATGTTAAATATTGTTTTGTTCCGGAAAAACATCTGGTAAAAGCAAGATTGCCTGTGAAATGAAACCTCCTTATGTGTTTTTTGTGAACTTTCACAACTTTTCACGGCACAACGCATGCTTATATAATTTTTTATTATATTTATGTTCGTTTTAAAACAATTTATAGCGATGACAATCGCTAATTATTTAATATTTTAATATTTTTTCACCACTCATTTCCTTTGTTTTGCTGTGCAAGAGCTTATGTCAAAAATCATGCTCTATCTCGCTTGGTAGTACAAGGTAGTATTGGCAGTTGCTTGGGAAAACCAGCATCTGTCAAAAAAATTTCTAGAAAGAGAGTGCTCAATTATTGTTTATGTTTTACGCCATTGTTTGCGTTAACCAAACATTTGCTTGTAAAATATATTCTATTTTATTTAATAATAAATAGTGAGCATTGTAATAATAGTGATTTATTATTACTTTAACGAAAATAATTTGTAAACTTAATGTGATTTAGTGCAAACATAAAAAAAAAAATGAGGAAAACATTCAAATGCAGCAACCTAAGCAGCTGCATATGCATACGGACGAAATGAAATAAGTTTTCAATTAAAATTGTGTATAATTGAATAAAATTTAACGCTTCCGACTGGAAAACTTTTAGCACAAATCACACATAATTTTTTCAAAACTTTTATTATTTTATATTAAACGCACAAATTTTATTTAGGTTATGTTTTTCACTTTCGTTTCACTTTATTCCACGAACAAAGATGGTTTTTGACAGATGGCGGTTTCCTCGTTGCTGAGAAAATCAATAGTTGTCAATGCTACCTGTATAATTGTATCATGCTTATATTTTATTTCTATGGAGCATGCAAACAACAAACGAATGTCTTGCAAACACACCCGTGCAGTAGGGAGTATCGAATTACAATTTTTTTTCGAATTTCACATTCTAAGGCTGGAAACTCACTGCGACAAAACAGTTTCAAAACAGTTTTCTACACACTAGTTCAAATGAGCGTGCGCTCATTCTGTTTTAAGACGAATACAAAACTTATTTGTCTGGCGCTATGCAACTTTACGGAAACTGCAACATTGTAGAAAACTGTTTAGAAACTGTTTTGTCGCAGTGAGTTTCCAGCCTAAGAGGTCTCAAAAGTTGCATGAGGTTGTCAAGATCACCCAAAAAAAATTTTAAGGAAAATAAAGGATGTCTTCCTGCCCCGCAAGGACAAAGTTGTTTTTTGAGGAAAACTGTAAAAAATAACGACCTTAAAATGCTTTGACTTTTATAAAAAAAACTACGTATGTCTTAAAGCAAAAGTAGGTATGGGCTTAAACTAACAATATATTGGTAAACACGATGCCACTCACAATTTTTATCCATAGTGTCCTGTGTGAAGATATTCGAAGCAAAAGTTGTAATCGAGATAGCACAGATCTTTTGATTGTTACCGAATAGTCTAAATTTTGGTGGTACTGATTATACTGTTAACGTATTCCTTAAGTTTGCCGAACTAATAATTATCATAATTTTTGCATATGTATTTTCCTATTTTTGAGAAATGTATAATTGAATGCAAATTTTTCACTTTTTCAAAAAAATGAATATACGATTTTTTATCTCGGTTACCAGAAGTGGTACCGAAGAAACTTTGCTGAATTTGGATTCTTCAAATATTTCTTAACAACACCCTGTCTATTAAAAGTATTATTTTAAAATACCAGCTTAAAGCCACAATTTTATTTTCTACTTTGATATTTTTTGATGAAATTGTTAAATTCATGTTAAGTTTTAAGTATTTTGTTTTTTTTTAAGTATCAAAATAGAAAATAAAATCGTGGCCTTAAGCTGGTATTTTAAATTAAAACTTTTAGACAGGGTGTTGTTCAGAAATATTTGAAGAATCCAAATTGAGAAAATTACCGTCGGTACCATTTCTGATACCCGAGATAGAAAATCTTATATTAACTTTTTTGAAAAAGTTAAAAAATTGCATTCAAGTATACATTTCTCAAAAATAGGAAAATGCATACGCAAAAATTATGATAATTAGTAGTTCAGCAAATTTAAGGAATACGTTAACAGTTTAATCAATACCACCAAAATTTAGACTATTGGGTAACAATCAAAAGATCTGTGTTATCTCGATCACAACTTTTGCTTCGAATATCCTTCACACGGGACACTATGGATAAAAATTGTGAGTGGCATCGTGTTTACCAATATATTGTTAGTTTAAGCCTATACTTACTTTTGTTTTAAGACATACGTAGTTTTTTTTATAAAAGTCAAAGCATTTTAAGGTAGTTATTTTTTACAGTTTTCCTCAAAAAACAACTTTGTCCTTGCAGGGCAGGAAGACATCCTTTTTTTTCCTTAACATTTTTTTTGGGTGATCTTGACAACCCCATGCAACTTTTGAGACCTCTTAGAATACGATCTAAATTTTTCGATACGCCCTACCGTGCAGCTCTTTATTATATAATAGTATAGATGGCTATAAAAGTAATTTCATTTTAAATTTTATTATTCAAACTCCATGTTTTCAATTTCAACAAATGACGCGAATGGCTTATGATAACTAATATATAAAATAAATACTTTGGTTTGGATTTGATCAATATATCTTTGAAATACAGCGTCTATCACTGTTTTTGATCTTGTAGTCGGTTCAGTGTGACTGCCGCACATTTTTAAATTTAATTCGCATAATCAATAAACCCTATAATTATCTAATTCTTAATACAGCATTCGTCTCATTCTCTCACAGTTTAGTTTTCTGAAGGTTTCACTTCTACCGTGCGTGGCACCTACACGCATATTTTGTTTAATATGCAATGAGATATCACGACCAATTCATTGGTAAAGTAAATTTTGCGTATATAAAAAAATATATTCGGGTACTCACAATCGATATTTTCAATATAATGTGTAATTGAGGCATCACCTTGCACATTTGGAAAATCAACTTGGAAATCATCTGAAGAGAGAATAAAAAGTATGTCTATAAAAGTGATGAATGTAGATTATGATAATACTCATCTTTCATCTTTGGTTTAATACTCATCTTTCAGCATTGGTTTTCGGCATACTTTGAAATGTTTTATTAATAGAATTAAACGGCGAAATTATGCTATTGTTATCTTGCAAGAAAACAATTGACAGGAGTTGGGAGAATAGAAGCAACGCAGAAAGAAGAGACGCGCAAAATGTGTTTGCAGCGCTGGACAAATGCTGGTTTGTGTACATAGCTAAGCGTGGTTTGCTTATCGTTTAGGATTAGTACTTTCTTGGTTTAGTACCAATTGGTTTTTGTACACAAACAAATTTTAAACGCATTTTAAACGTTTTAGTAGCTATTGATCCGTAAAATAAAGTGCCAATGGGATAATTTTAGTGTCCACTCTTGACTCAATACCACCACATATAAACACCGACATCACAACATACACACTTTACAAATATTCACTTACATATTTATTTAAAAAATTATTATTTAAGATTTCAAAATTGTAATTTTTTATTTATCAAAAATTTTGTCACACATAAATAAATTGTATAAAATAAAATTTAATTAAATAAAATATAACTGTTCAATAAAAAATATAAAACTTTTTATTGTGCCCACCACAGTACTCTTGTTAAAATTTCCTTTTTCGTTAGTTTTTTTCGTTTCATCGAGTTTCAAATCACAACGGGGCTAAAGAAGTTTCACTTCAAAATTGGATATGAAATGGATTTGTACCGGACAGACAAATGAAGTGAAGCTAATAAAAACGTGTTAAAAAGGGGCGGGATATGATTTGCTTCCGCCGCTGTTTTTAAAAGTAGTTCACCACAGGGTTGATAAATGAGTTTTTCAATTTGGTATAGAAATGCAGAGAAAATTGTACCAAATGAAAGAAAATAGTATCGAATAAATTTAAAAAAAAAGAAACATTTATTTAAATTCATTGTTTGTTTTTTAACAGTTCAGTTATTTTAACAAAAGGTTTGCATTTTTGTAAGAAATCAAAAACATTTTTAATAAGGTAGTTAACATGTCTTATAAAATTCATAAAATTGAAATTCATTGAGATCAATACAAGCTTATAATAATAATAAACTGGCCCTTTTCATTCTCCATTCTTGAAGGAATGCTACTTCTTTTTTTTTTCGCTTGGTATTTAAGTGATCGTTAAAATTGAAAATAAATGATATCCTTATAATCATATACATTTGTAACTTTTGCATTCATTTGAGACAAATCTTCATCTTTCTCAACATTTTCCAAAGATTGTTGCGACTTCTCTGTGCATCTTCAAAACAAAAAAAAAAAAAAAAAAATAAAAAATAGATTGCTATCAAAAGTTTTGTTCTTAAATTTTAGTTACTTTTTTATAAATTCATCCCTTTTGCGTCCACAGCGTTTTTTTAATGACTGCGTATGAAGTATTCAATTTGCGTGTGCACAAAGCTGATCACTTTTAAGGAAACTTTTAACTGAAAAGAAACCTTTGCAATGAATGCTCGCCTGAATTCACAATCAAGCCATGAACAAATTTGGCGGTATTCGTTATATAAAAACACAGGAACAACAAGAGATGTTAGAAAATTATTTATATATGAATTTAATTGATTTCTAATCATGTGCAAAAATATGAAAAAAATAAGTTACTTTATAAGAATTGCATTTTATAAAAATGTCAATTTTAAAACGTACACACTTTCACTGAGCGAAATAAAATGTATCGAAAACGCTTCGGTAGTAGGAAAGTAGGAGAGGTGTAAAATTGTACCAAATAGTGCAATTGTACCGAAAAAATCATGCCTGGTTCACCATCGTTATGCAAAAATAATAAATACAAGATTATGCCATGCGCATGTCTGCCTACGTCATGATCGACACATTGTCAAAATCAGCTGTTTTTCACTGAGCAAAACATAAAAAACAACTGTAGCTGAAAAAAAAAAATCTTACAGAACTATTTCGCACTATCTTTCGTCTTTTCTTGCACGAACAGAAAATCAGTGAGAAGAACAGAGAAAGAGTCTTTTCCTATCTAGGTCACGAAAGACCTAACGTCTTGCGCAGAACAGTGCAACTTTTTCTGCCTCTGATGACGTAATCTGATTTCTATTATTTTTGATCGTTATGCAATGCGCTAACATTGATTTTTAATAAACCTATCTCAACTGGTGTTATGTTATGAATGGAAAATTGCTATATCTCCTATCTTCAAAGCAGGCCAAAAAAAACTTGTTGAAAATTATAGGCCCATTGTACAACTTTCGGTTGTACCTAACCCCCTAGCCACACGTGCCAGTAACAGTTCGAAAAACTCAATACACTCTCACTTTTTCACTAATACACTCACACTTTGACATCGACAGCCAGTACTGGCAGTCCACTGGCAACAACTTTTACAGAGACAGTGGATTTTGACAACCACAGCCAGTAAAGACAAAAGTAAGGAAAACAGTGTTGCGTTTTTTCCCTAAAATATTCGAACTTTAAGTATGCATTTTTCTTTCATGTCTTGTAGTAAAATATATTTAATTTATTTAGTTGCTATTGCTTTAAAATTAAAATATGATATGAACAAGCTTAATTTCTTTTTAAAAAATATTGTGAAACACATTGACAACATAATTTGTTCCCTATTTTTCTCCCATTTAAGTTTGGTGCTTTGTTGGCATATAAAAGCAACACTAAAACTGGATGTGAAACTAACACGGGAACTTTGATTGTTGCGAGATCCTTTGCCTACGACGACATTTTGCAATGAACTTTTACTACCACGTGTGGCCACAGCAAACTTTCTGGCTTATTTCGAAAGATTTTCGAAGTTAATACATACTTTCAACTGGCATGCCATTACTGTCACGTGTGGCTGCAGCGTAAGATCTTAGACAAGATTGTATGCAACTGATTATTCCAAGAAATAAGAAATTATATTTCGATAAGTCACCATAATTTCTTTGCCTGCACCAATCTATCAATTTTTACTAACCTCGAAATTACAGCTATTGAAAATAGTTTACAGGTCGATACTCTCTACACATACTTTGTCAAAGCTTTTGACACCTTAAGTTAGGGGTGGGCAAAGTTACACGTATGGGCATTTTGCCCGTACGTGCATTTTGGTTGCCCGCTGCTTGCTTCACGGGCGACAGCATTGCTTCATAAATTCGATGGTAAAGGAAACGTGGGACATGCACAAATATAATAAGATAGAGCGTAAGAAGAGCGTAATATAAATTATTATGTAGAATTGTGTCCTTGCGCTTAGAGCAGTTCATAATCAATGTTGCATTTATATAAAAAAAGGGAGTTTTAAAATTTTACTATTTAATATTTTGAATTTAACCATGTTTATATCTCGATAACGTTTTGTGTGCAACAATTGCTTTTAAGTAGTTACGCGCAAAATAAAAGTATAAATTTATTATGGTGATTCAGTTCTAAAAAAATATTAGTTAAAAATATGTTAGGATACATACACGCTCTTGCGAAACCCTTATAATATGCCAAGAAGTTGTTTTTGCAAAGCGATTTTATAGCTACTGGTAGTAATTTAAAAAAAAAACTCCCTTTTAAAAAGCAATCCTCTTAAAAAAAAAAAAAATAAATAACTGACCTAGCTTACTATGATCAATTGTGTTGTGCGTGTTATTAAGTTTGTACACAATTGACCGAGAAACGGACCTATGTACATGCTTAACGCCGACTCCGAACGGCGATGAACGGAATGTTCTCGTTCTCAAGAAGCTTTACATGGCATTTTGATTACTCTCTGAGGTTTGCCATTGTCTGCAGAGAGGTGGCGGCCGTACAGAAAAATTATTTTAATTCAAATAATTTTCTGTCGCTGCTGGGGTTCGAACCTGGGTCTCCAAAGTTCGTTGACATAGCGGCCACGCACTTTATCCAACTACGCCACGGACGCCACAATCCTCTTAATATGCTTAATATACAACACTTACTTTTCACAACAGCATGCTCTCGCTCTTACGGTTTCTATAAAGCACACTGAAAACAAAGTAGTGCTAAAGTGGTTTTTGCAGAAATCTTATAGGTATAAAAGTTTTTTCTTTGCTCTGATTTATACTGCAAAATGAAATAAATGTGTAGTGGACGGATTATAAAAATTAAATACACTGACAAATGGATAAAGTGAAATACAGACAAGCAAACGGACATGTAAAAAGCTGAAAACAATCCATTTTAAATTTTGGTTTGTATATCTCGGCTAAAAGTGCACATAATTTTATAATGCGACGGCAATGGGTTCATGGCAAAATTATAAATGAAAATAAAAATAAAAAAAAAAATGTCATACAATGATAGATTTGATTTTTTGAAACAAAGAAATTGTTATAGATCTTGAATGGTTTTAACAAAAAAAAAAAAAAAAATTAAATCTGACTTCAGGGTAGATGACTTATAAATAGTCGTATTTTGAAAAAAAATTTATAAACAAAAAATTACTGCAAAAAAAAATTATACAGTTTGCTGCAGAAGCATCAAACATTTTGCATGCATGAAATTTTGTACAGTGTACAATTTATAAACAAAAAATTACTGCAAAAAAAAAATTATACAGTTTGATGCAGAAGCATCAAACATTTTGCATGCATGAAATTTTGTACAGTGTACAATTTTTCGTCATCTAATCAAGAAACAGGCCAGCGCAGATATTTGGGCCTATTCTGCGCAATCTTTTATGAAAAAATTCTGTTATTCTGTTATGATTTCCCATACAAATTTTTTAGCTGTCAAAAAATCTGCTATGCGTTCTAAATTCATATTCTGCATGACAAAATCTGTTATGAAATCTGTTATAAATCATGACAGATTTTCGAACTGTCAAAAAATCTATTCCAAATTCTATAATTGGTATTCAGCGCGACAAAATCTGTTATGAAATCTGTTAAAAACCATAAAAGAATAACAGAAAGATTTTTGAGTCTTTTATCATAACAAATAGTAACATTTTATTTCTGAAATTGATATCTATCTGAGAATTTCAATAAGAAATTCCGAAAAAAGGCGAAAAATGTAAGTTAAGTAATTTTTAAGTATAAATATATTATATAAAGTGTTCAATTTACTGTTTTTAGAAGGAAGTATCGAGCAAATATGCTAGAGTCGCGCCTTAAAAGAAAACCACTCGAGTTTCCTGACGTGCTCTTCGTGAATCTATTTTGATTGGATAAGGTGAATGCTTGACTACTCATGAACAAATTGGAACCATTTTTAGTAGCCACAAACATACCTTTTAAAATTCAGGTCTGTATTTGTTGTGTTAATACATATTAAATTTTTTAAATCATTATATCTACTAACAGCGCTGCATTTTTATGGATATGGATCCTACCAAGCCTCAATAGCAAGCAACAACATTCTTGGACTGTCTCATCCCAGCACATCGAGGTCAATTGAACACGTAACCAATTTAATCAACATGCACTTGGTCAATGTTTCTGCAAAAAAACATTTTATTGGCTGCTTAAGACTTTGAATATACTTTGGTTCGGCCGTAGGGGTATTTTAACTTTGGCTCAGTCGAAGATCATTTCTTACTACTTTTAAATATTTAACAGTTCTATAAAAACATTTTATTCTTAAACTTGCATTTATAGTTTTCATAACACAGTATAAAAATGTATAAACTTTTGGTATAAAATACAAAATACAAATGCTTTAGCCAACACCCATTGCGTGTTGCAACTTAATCTATCTATATATATAAAAAAGGAGTTTATGTTTGTAAGGCCGCAATAGACTCCTAAACTACTCATCCGATTAGCATAAAAATTTGTGTATAGAAGTTTTTTGGTACGGTGCGTGTTTGTGGGCTACCAATTTTGATCCACCTTGAACACCAGAGGGCGCTGTAGTATAAATTTTTTACAAAACTGCCTAAAACTCACAAACTGCTTATGCGATTAGAATGAAAAGTGGTATACAGTGAGTTTCATGTACGTTGAGTGTTCTGCTGCTATCGTTTTTGACCAATATTGAACACCAGAGGGCGCTATAGTACAAATTTTTTACAAAACCACCTAAAACTCCCAAACCGCTCATGCGATTAGAATAAAAATTGGTATATAGTAGTTTTCAGGTACGATGAGTTTTCTAGCACTATCTTCTTTGACCCACCTTGGACACCAGATGGTGCTGTAGTACAAATTTTTTACAAAATCCCATATTTTTAGTTGTTTTCTTAGGTTACATGTGCAAATATTTACAAAATATAAAATATTTCTTAAATTTAGTAAAATTAAACGAATTTTCGTTATTTTGATATCAAAAACATGAACATATCTTGAAAATTATGAAAAATTTTACTACGACGATATATTTAATGCAACATCGTTAAACAAAATTACGAAAAAAACAATCAGAAATTTAATTTTGCGACTTTCGAGTCAAATATCTCCGCTGTTTTTGTATACACTGTGTTAAATTTTTTTTTTGTCTTAAAACTTCATCAAAGTACTATGAAAACCTTATTGCAAAAATACCGTTAGTTGAGTATATATATTTTAAATATTTTTTTCAAAAAAAGTCTGAAATTTTGGAGTTTTCCTCACAAAAAGGCTCAAAATTTGTTTTTGTTGTAAAAATAATTTAAATTCAAATTCGCAAATTTTCAACTCTATTTATAGTTATAACATTTATAAGCAAAAGTTATTTCAATTTTACGCAAAAATTAAAAACCATTTTTGTGATTCAAAAAGCAAGGCCTACCCCTAGATTTTTTCGAACAAAATTTTTTTTTGCAATATTGTGTTTTTATAATTTTGAATAAATATACAAGCTAAAAAATTAACAACTGTACTAAAGCAGGGTAATGTCCATCTACTAAAAAACTGGGATGAGCATTATATAAGAAGATGTAGCTCCGCCCATATAGTTAAAATTTGCATTATCGAATAGCTTTGAAAGTAAAAGTAGCAATACTTGCATACAAACTCAAAATGGAGTTACTACTTGGTGATCTCCTGCTACTGGGAAACTGTAACGGGCAGTGGAAAATAACAGTGGTGTCAAACTATGAGTCTAAGAAAAGTTTTGAATACACCTATTGTGTTCCCATATAGTTGCAGGGTGCAGCAACGCGTGCCGGGAAAAGCTAGTCTAAAATATAAGGTGTATTTAAAATTATTACTAAAGTTTTTTTTTCTTATTATCTACAATTATCTGGATTGCACAGTCATTGCTTCGGGTTCCTTCTCGACTCTCTAGACTTTGCAAAATCAATTATCTGCAAACCTTAAAAAATTTGGTATAATTGAAGATGAACGAAAATTCAAAATTTAAATTTTTTATTTAATAAAAATATAATATATGTATTATAAATGTAAAATATATATACATATGTATAGGAATATATGTATTTAACCCCTCTTGAGCTCAAATTGGAAAAATTTTTCGCCGCTCCCATGCGGTTGAGAAGTTAAAGGGCTTGAAAGTTGAGAAAATGGACTTCAAAAACTTGTGTTTTCTTTTTAAATTTTCGTACAAATCCTGGCATATTGGGTATCAAAAAAAAAGGTTATGCTGTTATCTATTCCATCCATCTAAATCCATCCATTACTTTTGAAGATATAGCATTTTACATATTGTGCACACTTGGTGGTTCACCCTTTTACGAAATAACCTTAACGTAACCCAGCAAAACATTTTTAAAATTTTGTAATGCCTTTACCTTATATTCGCTTATTTAATGCATTACATATTTCCTAAGGCCCAAAATGCTATTACTTTTTGTTTAACGTAATGCAGACTGTAATGCCTCATAACATTTGTTTATCTTTGTTCTTTGTAAGAATCAAGTAAAGCCAACAGTAAAGAGAAATTTAAGGCATGTTGCTACTTGGCTCGCTCGGTACTGAAAATTCAAAATTTTTTTAAAGGAAAGCGGTGAAAGATAATGAAAAATTTTTTGGGGTGAATAAAAACACTAAAGAACTATTTTCAAAAAAATTTTTATTAATATTTAACATTTGTTATTTATGAAACTTTAATTTGAAGTTTACGTGCCGATATCGGAAAGGGCTGATGGTTACCTTAATAACTAAATTTGGCAGCACCTAGAAAAAGAAAAAAAATTATTCATAAATAATATGAGTATGGTTATCGTGTGAACTAAAATTTTTAAGTTTGGTAAAAACATAAAAACTTATGAAGATTTGAAAAAAAAAAAATCGTAAAAAACGCAAGTTTTTATCTGGATTTTGCGCAAAACTATATAGAAAAAATAAAAATTTTGCAATATTTTAGTTCACACGGAAACTGCTCATGTGGAGAGTATGCGGTTAAAATTTGGAGATAATCCGACAAGATAAATAGTTTTGTGTAACTTCACATTAAAGTTTCATACATAAAAAATGTTAAAAATTAACAAAAAAAATAAAAAAAATTTTGCAAAATGTGTATGCAAATGCAAAAAAAAAATTTTTAATTTTCACTCGAATACCGAGCGCCCCAAGTAGGAACATTCCTTAAAACATGTTGATTTTTGGGAAGACTAGAAAAATTAATAATTACTCATATAAGAACCTCGCAGTAGTTGCTTTTTAATAAGTTTCTTATAAAATGAGTATCAATTATAAAATGACTTGAGCATAACATATTATTTAACCGCGTCTGGTATGCATTTATATAAGTGCTTCTCTGGTATAAGAAATTGCAATCGCCCACCGCCAATGACATGCCTATGTTAAAGTAATACATTCTGTAAGCCAAAAGGTAAGTGATTATTGACGTTTTCTAGATTATTTTAGGCATTACATGTAAGCGAAGTTTTTGCTGGGTAAGTATAAACATCAAATTAATTAAATGTATTTACAAGTGTGCATAATATGTACAATGCTATATCTTCAAAAGTAATGCATGTATTTTAATGATTGATAGCTTGTTGAATAGGTAACAGCATAACCTTTCTTTTGATGCCCATAACGCTAGGTTTTGTACGAAAATTTAAAAAGAAAACACAAGTTTTTGAAATCCATTTTCTCAACATTCAAGCTCTGTAATTTCTAAACCACTTAAGAGCAGCGAAATATTTTTTTCACCATTAACTTTTTTAGCTCCAAATACACATTTTCAAGTGAAGTGAAAAAACTCCATTTTAACTCATCTTCAATTGTTCCAAAAATTTGTTTGCTTGTTTGAGATCACAACAGCTGCCATCCGAAATGACACGTAAGATGTACTGACCAGCAAGAGTGCCGTGCCACCAATCGTGCATATGATTGCAAGCAGCCTTAGCGGCAGACATGGCAGAAGACATCTTACGTGCGGAAATCACGGCAGCGCCACGCTTTTGCACCGTCTCATCAAATACTCCTTGCAGTAAGTCGGCATCCCAGACTGATTTTGTGCACACTGTCTCATTGCTAGAATAAGGGAATTTAGTCGAAAAATTATTTTTTTTACAGCAATATGTGTACCTTAACATCCTTGCGTGCATGTAGATCCACCGCCTGTCCCTGCATCTTATGCATTTTCACGTTCGCCGAGAGCAAATCCTTGCGTTCCATACCCTTCTTATATGGCATTGAACCAACCATGAAGGCAGCGGCAGCATCCTTGAAGCCCACAGCTGGATCAGTTGTTGGACTGAAATATACTGTAGAAAAAATTGTTTAATTTATAACTAGCTTTGCCTAAAACATCCCTTAACTTACCTTTTCGCTCTGCATTTTGTTTGCTTGAATAAATTTATTTACAATAATCACCTGTTTCATAACAGAAGTTAACGGAATTGTAATAGATTTTTATTTTCGAAGATTGATAACAGGTTGCCATAAAAGTTCGATATACTGAATACCAATTTTAACAGATCTTTTATGATCGGCATCTGTTACGATTGATAACAGAAAATGCGTAACAGAATAACAGATTTCGCCGAATAGCAGAGATAAAGAGATTGGAAACTTCGGCAAAAAAGAGATAGCCGTATGCCAAAATGCAGTCAATACTAATGCAAATGTTATAAATGTGTTAGTAAAATTTCATGACAAACTCACCCCTCGCGATGGATTCTCGATGAATTCACCCCTCAGGATGGACATGAGCGCTGGTGAATATCTCACTTTCGACAGCTAAGTCACCAGTGTACACATAGGGAAAACTAGCTTACAATTTTTTTTCAAACAAATTCATGCATTTAAAAATTAGAACAGAGTTTTTAAAACAAAGATATAGCTGTTCTTGAAAGAAATTTAATTATGTTTTTCTGCTAACAACAGCACTTGTAAATAGAACAAGTGTTCTTATATTAAATTCAATTTTTTTCTATCAAAAATATTTTTGTGCATTATCAAAGCAACTTCATAAATTAGATTGACAAAACTGACATTTCTATATTAACAAAAGTTCTTTATCGACTATTATTAACAATATGTTTGCTCAGCTAAAAACAATTTTCTTTTAAATGTGCAAGACTTTTTTGGGTGTAGGACCTATTTTTGACAAATATGAGGTGAACTCACATACACAATATGTGATTGCATAAAAAATTGGAGAAGAAGCATTTTTAGCTGTCAAAATCAACAGAATTCACAATAGAAACTAAGTTTCCCATCTCATTATCTCTGCCGAATAGGCCCAATTGCCTGCTTGACGTTCGCTCCAAAGATAACAAGATGGGAAACTTCTGTGGGGAATCTAAAAATTGCAAAAAGTAAACACACATACGAGAGAAACCATTTCACCACAAATAGTGAGGTGAATATGTCAGTTTCGGGTTATGTTCCTTAACCCTTCCAACACGTTTGTTATTGATTGGCTTTATAACGAAAACAAAAATATCTGAAGTTCTCTAAATATTCTTATAAATGCTAAAAATATTTATTTTTGTGCTTTAGCTTCATGTTCAATAAGATTTTATACATAAAAAACCACATTATTTCCTTAAGAAAAGCAAAAAATTTGTGCATGTAACGTAAAGGTTAATAATATCAGCTGGGTGAATTTATGAATGAAATGGTTTTTTTTCCATTCGAGTGTTAGAAGTAGTGTTGCCAATGTATCTTCTTTATGATAGCTTTTAATTTTTCCTTTTATTAGGTTTTTAATTTTTATTTCGTTTTTAGGATAGCTACGCCTAAATTTCTCTTATAAATCTGCAATAATGATCATAGGAAATAAATTGGGTCTACGGAAGTCAAAATATATAAGCTGGTAAACTTAATTGATTCATAGTCTGAATTTTAAGAAATAACATGGTTGAAATAATAAAAGCATGTGTAATTAAATATTTTCTTATTATTTGCCCAAAGATACATTTATTATTGCTCATAATTTCTTATTATTATATGAGTCAAAATTAAGTGTCCGGAATATTTCCATAAATGTAACAGATATTCCCTTAAAATTCAGAAACGATAAGTAATGATATAAATTTTAGTTATTAGTTTGAGGACTGAGCCGTAGGAATATAAATGGAAAAATAATATTTATGGCAAATGATGGAATAATATGCGAAATGACTTTAAACTTAATATATTACGCAAATACATAATCAAAGCAGTTTAACAAATTTTATACATAAAACAAATGCTAGTTCGTACCAAAGCAATATTTATTCCAACCAAGCAAATTTTCAAAGAAAACAATGATAGTTGACAATTCTGATGGGATGAAAAATAACAGAACTTTTACAAAACGGTCGTGGTGAAAATAAAAAGCTATTTACAAATACAACAAGTGGCAAAATTTGCAAACTTTGTTAGGCGATTAAGATTAAAATAAGAAAATGCATGTAATTATTTGAGTGTTAAACAGATTCCTGTAACATAACTTAAAGATTTAAATATTCAAACACTCAATCCATACATTATTTTTCTTGTTTGTAAACGAAGTTTCAGCAGAAAAATGCAGAAGAAGAACAAGAGCGTTCCTTTTTTAAATTTCACCTCGAATAGCGGGGGTTTGTGTAGAATAGCGGGGGTTTGTGTAAAATAAAAATTTTTCAAAAATGTTGACAAATACAACAACTGAAGAAATTGGCAAACTTTAAACGCATGTATGAACTAAAATAAAGGGACTTAGTAATCAGTTTTGGTTGCAAACAGTTTATTGCAACTCAACTTAAATATTTATATCATAATAAATAGATAATATGCATTATTTTCAGGGGTTGCAAAGTGACTTTTTCGAGAGTTTGCGGCCGATGAAGAACAAGAGTAAAATTCAGGGTTGATTTTTCATCGCACTAATACATGCAAACTTTTTTTGAGGTTATGTTTTTTAAGTTTCCCATCTTGTTATCTTTGGTTCGCTCGAACACTGAAGCTTTGATCGTTCTGTATGTGAAATGAATACATATTTTTCTGCACTAACGCCATGGTATAATAAATAATGGTAGCATGGTATAATCAATCAGGTAGGTGTGACAGTTTTCCAGCGAACATGAATTGTCAAAAATCATACAAGACAAAGCAAACAAAAAAAAACAAAAAAAAAAAAACAGACGAGTTTGACAATCCATGAACGGGTATGGGCATGGTGTAATTAACAAGGTGATCGTGAATTTTTAGCTTATCTCAAAAAAAATTTACCCACCGTTGTCAAAAACAGCTGTTGGTAAATTCCAAGCAAAACTTGTAAAACAATCTATTACAATTTTTTATTGAGTGCAAGCGATTTGACACTTTTCCGCAGCTTGTCTCTTTTTTTCTTACTTTCTCAACATTTTTTGACAACCGTAGGGAAATTAATAAACGTCACTATCACCTTGTTAATTACACCATGGGTATGGGCACCACTACATTTAAGGCTTCTGTGTTATTTCTGTGTTTGTCTTTTGATTTTGATTTGTTGTTGCGTTTTGTGTTGCTACATAAACCTTTGCTCTCAATTCTTGCTCTCAGCGCTCTAAGAGCGCTCTCTGCCCATAGCTGTCCATGAACGATCTCGTGAGAAAATAGCCTGTTGTCAAACCTACCTGTATAATTGTATCATGACATGGTAGCATTGACAACTGCTTATTTTCTCTTCAACAGGAAAACATAAACTGTCAAACACAGCTGTTTGCGAAACGAAGCGAAAATTAAAGCAAGTGACAAAAACAAACATAAAAAACTAATAAGAATATTGTGCGTTTAAATAAACAAATCATAAAGAAATAAACATTTAAAATCATGAAAGTGATAAAAAGATCTTGTGTAATTTGTGCGAAAAGTTTTTCAGTCCGTGATGTTAAATTTTATTCAGTGCCTAATAACGAAACTCGTCGCCAGCGGTGGATTGATGCCTGTGGCTTGATGCTGGCAGAAAATTCATTTGTTGTTTGTGTTTTCATTTATTAACAATGGCCGACCAGCGAACGCTCTCTTTTTGGGTATATTTTTTGACAGAATATGTTTTCCCAAGCAACTGTCAATGCTACCTTGTATTATTATACCATGCACTAACGCAATCTCAAGTGCGCTCTTGTGATTGCATATTGTGAGCAGTGTTGCCACTCAATACATTTTCTCCGTAGCAAAATACGTATCAAATCTGTCTGCAATGTAGCAAAAAAAATTGTTAAGTCTAGCAATAATAATTAAAAGTAGCTATTTGTTAGAATTTGTTTTTATCAAAAATTATATTCGTTAATATTTTTATTTTATTCAAAAATAAGAACAATTATTATTTTAAATAATGTTGGAAAAAAAACCAATTCAAATAATGTAAATAAAGAAATGATTTAAAATTTACATGATTTTAAAGTTTAAATCAGGTCCTTAGTTGTTACATCTGAAATTTCCTCTGTAATTTGTGTCGCTTTCATTCTGCCACATTTCAAACGTTTGACTACTTCTGAATCCGAACAAAATTCAGCTAAGAGATCAGGAAGACATCCATCAGCAGGAAATGTACGTTGTGTGCTATCAAGAACATGACCATCGTTAATTCAGCGCTTTTCACCATAAAAAAATGAGTATATTTGACTTTTTCTGGATTCCACGTGTTGTTCATGTGCAGAACATTTAGCGTGTCTATAAAGGTGTGACAAAAAATTGACAGTACTCTTGTTGCACGCTTTGCAAAAATCCGTGCCATTTTTATTTTCCAGCCACTCCACTGTAAACTTCCTGTAGTTCGCATAGGGTGTTTATTTGCATCGAAAAAAATGGAGTTAGAGTAGTGAATGCACTAAAGGTATGAACACAATTTGTTTTTGTTTTAACATATAGTCTTCGTTTTCTAATTTTTTCTATTGAAAATACAAAAATTGTTTGAAATTATGTAAATGTAGCATTTTAAGAAGTTATGTAGCATTGTAGCTTTTCATTTTAAACGTAGCAAATTTGCTACAATTGTAGCAAAACGGCAACGCTGATTGTGAGAGGATAACAGAGAGGATTTTCCATTCTGCAATCCGATTCACCACCAAATTCATCATGCAATTGATTTCGCCCGCTGCTTACACGCAGTCGCAGCACGTGCAAGAATTGTGCCCACCCCTACCTTAAGTCATCAAATCCTTATGTTCAAGTTAGAGAAATTGGGCTTTCATTCCAGCCTCTTGTGGTGATTGCATTCTTATTTATGTAATATGAAGTTAATAGTGAAGATAAATGAAAACTTTTCTAGAGAAATCGATGCAATATAAGGAATTCTTCAAGGTAGTTATCTGCGTCCTCTTTTATTTGTGTATATAAACGATGTTTCCTATATTTTCAAACATAGAAAATATGTACTGTATGCGGATGAATAAAAATTTTGATGAATATCAAGAATTTTAGTGTTTGCCCTTATTTTCATTGTACAGACTTATGCCTATGATAATAATAATGCCTTTCAAAGGATTGAATTAAAAAAGATTTGGGCATTCATTTTGATGCAAAATTTTCATTTAGTTACCATATTGACTATATTGTTTCCAAAGCGAACTGCCAGTTTGGCTTTTTAAAAAGAAATTCCAGAGAATTTAAAAATCCATTTACTTTAAAATCTGTTTATATGTCCTTAGTCAGATCTCTTCTTGAGTACTGAAGTATAGTTTGGAGCCCATACAATGAGTATGGAATAAACAGAATCGAAAAAATACAAAAAAGATTTACTAAGTTTGCTTTACGTCACATGTATGTGACGTCTTATGATAACATGCCTGGCTACAAAGCTCGCTGTCAATTGTTCTATCAAAGCCATCTGAAAGGAGAAATGCCCAAGTGCACTCTTCATAAAAGATTTACTTGATGGCAAAGTATACTATCCAGGTTTGCTGGAATTAGTTTCCAGCTAGGAATCTTAAAGAATGGAATCTGTTTTATGCTGACTTTCATAGAAGAAATTATGAATGCAATGAGCCATATCCAGATGCCTGTCTTTATGTAATTTAATCACTCACCAAAAATATTTTTCTGATAGCAGAGGAGGATTTAAAACAAATTTATATTATATAATTAATTTAAGTTTAAATAATCAGTAAAGACATAGTCCAGTAGATTAATAAATCAATAAATAATATAAAGTCAAACATACTCTTCTTTAACAACACTTAAGAAAAAACACACACCTAAAGAAATAAAATTCCATAATTAAAAGTTGTCCTTTGAACAGAACTATGCCTTTTCTTCGGTTACTATATTCGATGGAATTTTAAATAAATTTCTAAAGTTTTCTATTACTTTTTGTCACTTACAAAGTTATTCAAAGTAATCTTAATAAATTATTTTACTTAGGTATATTATTGTAATTGTTCCCTTAATGTTCAAGATTGACATCTTTTATCGGGCATTTTTAACTCTGCTAAATACCACGTGAATATGGGAAATTCTTTCTTGCTATAAATTTCATATTGAATTGAGTTCAATCCGTCGCTTTCAAATTTATGGGCACCATTCAGAAGATTTTCATATCTGTAAGATAAAAGGGGATATATTAAAAATTTTTAAATAATAATATTAAGTGAAGAACCTTTTTGGGTTGGCACGTTCTTTTTGATGGGTCAGCATCATATACCGAGCTATGTTAATGGGATATCTTGCAATGTACAAGTTAGCATGTTTCAGTCTGAAAGAATACGTAAAATTAAAAAAAATTTTATTTTAGGATAAACGTATAAAAATATGTGATAGTGTTAATATGCCTAGTGTTAATAAACTACACAAAATTTAAGTTTTTGTCGAATAAAACAGCTGTCGAAACAAAATAAGATTCGAAGATTTTGAATTTCTCTTCTAATTTAATATAACTTCAATTTTTACTTTATACTCAGAAAGTAAAAACGATATCTTTCAATTATTTTTCTATGGGCAAAAGCATTGAAAATATTTTGACTTTTAAAACAAAATTTATTTAAAAATTCAATAAAACTGCTCGGCTTTCGAAATTTCTTCCCAATAAACATTTATGTAAGCCAGTTGATTAATCAATACTTTCCAAACGTTTTTTCAACTGTTTCCAAATTAGTGTGTGAAAATCACTTGTCCCAAACATTTCGCAAAGCTTTTGCAAGCAGGCTTGTAAAAAATTATCTGTCGCAATATTTTCGTAAATAGGTCGTAAGTAGAATATGTTTATTTCTATGTTCGAACTGCATTTTATGTCATTTGCTGTTTTATGTTTGCGTAAAATAACTGTGTAAATTTTTAATCGTCAGTGAAAATGTCATATCAATAAAAAATTATTAGAAAACGAAGTGCTGGCCATAAACGTAAGGATAGAACAAAGTAAAAACTTAATCTAATTCTTAAGACTAAAAGTTATTTTGATTTTAATTTCATTTTAGATGCTACCATCAAACATGGACCCGACGAGAGGCATTTGGCGGAAGAGTCGAAAGTATTCTTGTTTTTCCAAAAATAGGCAAAAGCAACGAGAAGAGTATGAAAGCAAGCCAACTACGCACGGTGACACTTTATTTATTATTCAATAATTTATTTATTATTATATTATAAACAAACTTTTAAATAAATATGTATGAAACTACAAGTTTACTACATGCGTCTTATTTTCTTTATTATGCAATACATTACAACATTTATTGTACAATTGTGATTCAGGCTTGGAAAATATTTGGAAATATTTGTAATTGCAAATTTATTACAAACTTTTGAATTTCTTTATTATGCAATACAATACCATATTTATTTCCAAATATTTTCCAAACATAAATCGCAATTATACAATCAGGGATCCCTTTTGTTTATTTGAAATTTGGAAGCAAATGTGTTACAATGCTTGCGGTAAGGTTTTTCCAAATGTTATGTTTACTGATGTAAGTTTGTAGTAAATTTAATGTAAATTTATTTTGCTTGTTGGGTTATTTCGATAGATATGAATGTATTTCTAATTATCTCAGTACTCATTTAAAATTTTTTTTTATGATTTATTATGCATGATGACCATCTACATTCTACCAAAGATTAAATTCATTCGCATGTCACAAAACTATGCTTTAAAAGCTTTGAAAACCTCCAATACTGAACATAAGTTAGGTAAGGTGACGTTGCAATGGCTGAGACGGTTGTCCGACTCGTGCACTTAGGCCATTATGATCCCTTTGTGTTTACTAGTGACCGGCTTCGGTATTCGGCCGATTTTTTAAACTTCGGCTTCGGCCTAAATAGCCAATTATTTTTGCTTTGCGGCGGCCATGGCGCATTGGGTAGAGTGCGCGACCCATACCCCAGAGAATCCTGGTTCAATTTCTATATGGCACAGAAAGTTTTTTCAATTGAATTAATTTTTCTGTTCGGCCATCACCTCTCTGCAGACAATGGCAAACCTCAAAGAGTAAATAATGCCATATAAAGCTTCTTGAGAACATGCACATTAGCCGTTCGGAGTCGGCATAAAACTAGTAGGTCCAGTTTTTGATCAATTGTGTACAAAGATTTAATAACACGCACAACACAATTGATCATAAGAAGTTCGGTCAAAGTCCTTTCAAGGGCTGAAATGGCTAGTTAATTCTTTAGGAAAATTTCAGTATAATTCTACAAATTCCGTTCGAAATTCCATACTTGAAACACTTGTTCGTTTTGTTTTTCTCTTCCTTTCTGTTCTTCCATAAGTTGGTTTTCGCTCGTTGAAAACTATATTCAAAAGATAAATGCAGTGAGTTCGATCATCATGGGTTGTTAAGATCGTACATGTTGAATGAACTGGTAAAAAACACGAAAATTTTTGATTTTCACCCGACCGTCTTATTTCGAATGATCACACATGATATAAAAAAGCCGAGTTATGCTAGAAATTTTCTGCCAGATTTCAGTAGATTTGAATTTATGTAGCTTTTCTCGACTAGATCGAAAACTAGATCGATTTAAGTCTAGTCTAAAGTCTTAAAATACAGAAACTTCTGATGTAAATCAATTACAGAAATATTAGAAGTCAGCAAATGACATAAAAAGAATTTAATCAATTTTATATCTAATCGAAAAAGCTACAGAAATGCAATGATGCAATGCTCACAGAAATCGAGCAGAAAAACTCTGGTGTTTAACTCGAACTTAATATTTGACGTTTTTGTTTTTTTACTGAAATGAATAAATAACGAAAGCCGTACTAAATTTTATAATTTTTTTTTTGTACACACAAAAAAATCTCGTCGGTAAATTCAAACATTTGCAGTCACTTTACCGTCAATGCAATTGTCGTTGAACAGTTACTATTTTTTCGTTTAAAATTACCGAGCGAAAATAATAAAATTTAATTTTTTTTTATTTCGTTTTTAATTACTTTTTATTTCTATTTTATTTAATTTTATGTAATTTTCAATTCCGTTGAAAAGCCAACAAAGAGCTTAGTGGCAATTTATATTTGCCAACAGCTGGAATGTTTTAGCACGTAGGCCCATTCTGTCTATCCAGCTGATCCGGGCAGATTTTAGATTGTGAATCGTGCATACGCATGGCACGGGTTATACGTATCTTTAGAAGGTTTCATACCTCCGGGCGAATAAAAGAAAAAAAAAAACTAACTTAACCCGAACTGTGCCAGCGTGACCATGTGGTCACGCAAATTGAAGTTCACAAAAACTGCTCGTGTATCTTATAGATCAGTAGCGGAATTCCCAAACGTGTTAACGACGTTTATAGTTATCGTTAACTGGCCTTTGCTACAAATATCGTTAACTGGTATTCCCAACATCTATGTTAGGTATTTTTGTCCTTAATTTTGACAGTTCATTAACGTTATTTGTAGCTAGCTTAACCACGAATATTTAAGCGTCGCTAACAGAAATAACAACGTTAAGCGATTGTTTTACATGCGATTGTGATTTTATAATATATAAATAATATGCATAAAATGGCCACAACACGACGAGGCATATGTTAACCATCATGGTTAAATAAAATAATATAAATCAAAATAAAAATAATTCTATAAACTTTATTTTCAATAATTTCTACGCTTTTATTTAAAGTTTAAAAAAATAAAGAAAAGTTTTTACAATAAAAAAAAACAAATTAACGGATAATAAGGCACATTTCAGAGCATTAATAATAAAAAATAATAATAAAAGTAAAAATAATAAAAAAAGTAATACTTATAACAATTATAAGTTCGTTGAAGGCAATCGCTCAAATGAAATCGACAGCCTCTTAAGAGCAGAAGCAATCAATTGCTTGCATTAGCGCTGCCTCTGCTAATAGCTGCGATGCAGCTGTCTGCTGCTTGGCTGATTTAGCATCATAGAAGTAAAAAATAAGGAAATGGTGTTTCGCACACATACAGTGTACGTGTAGTGCGGCATTTTTCTCATATGTTTTTTTGACAGTTCTTGTCGTTTTAGTAAACAGTGCAAAGTGCTTGTAAGAAATTAAGAAAAAATTAATTAAAAAGTGGTTGTCATCGCTAAAAAGTGTTAAATAATACTAAATAAACTTTTAAACAATTTTACAAACATGCGTTGTATTGTGCATAGCTGTGAAAATAGCCAAAAGTTCAAGAACAGTGCTATTTCCTTTCACAAGTAATGATTTCCACACCGGTGTGTTTTTAATAGAATAATATCGTTATCTATATGTATATAAAAAAGGAGCTTATGTTTGTAATACCGCAATAGACTCCTAAACTACTCATCCGATTAGCATGAAAATTTGTGTATAGAAGTTTTTTGATATGGTGCGTGTTTGTGGGCTATCAATTTAGATCCACCTTGAACACCAGAGGGCGCTGTAGTACAAATTTTTTACAAAACTGCCTAAAACTCATAAACTGCTAACGCGATTAGAATGAAAAGTGGTATACAGTGGGTATCATGTACGTTAAGTGTTCTGATGCTATCGTTTTCGACCTATCTTGAACACCATAGGGAGCTATAGTACAAATTCTTTACAAAACCACCTAAAACTCCCAAACCGCTCATGCGATTAGAATAAAAATTGGTATATAGTAGTTTTCAGGAACGATAAGTTTTTTAGAACTATCTTCTTTGAACCACCTTGGACACCAAATGGTGCTGTAGTACAAATTTTTTAAAAAATCGCATATTTTTAGTTGTTTTCTTAGGTTACATGTGCAAATATTTACAAAATATTAAACATTTCTTAAATTTAGTAAAATTAAAAAAATTTCCGTTATTTTGATATCAAAAACATGAACATATCTTGAAAACTATGAAAAATTTTACTACAACGATATATTTAATGCAACATCGTTACACAAAATTACAAAAAAAAACAATCAGATATTCAATTTTGTGACTTTCGATTCAAATATCTCCGCTGCTTTTTTATATATTGTGTTAAACTTTTTTTTTTTGTCTTAAAGCTTCATCAAAATACTATGAAAATCTTATTGCAAAAATACCGTTAGTTGAGTAAATATATTTTGAATATTTTTTTCAAAAAAGGTCTGAAATATTGGAGTTTTCCTCAAAAACAGACTCAAAAATTATTTTTGTTGTAAAAATAATTTAAACTCAAATTCTCAAATTTTTAACTCTATTGAAAAGTTATAACATTTGTAAGTAAAAGTTGTTTCAATTTTACGCAAAAATTATAAACCATTTTTGTGATTCAAAAAACAAGGCCCTAGATTTTTCTCGAACAAAATTTTTTTTCCAATATTGTGTTTTTATAATTTTAAAAAATATACAAGCTAAAAAATTAATTTATTAGAAAAAATTATCTAAGTATCTCTTGCCAATCAAAAGTTATAGCCAATAATGTTTATCTAAAATATATATACAAAAAGCAAAACGCTGTCTGTGTGATGGCTGGAAACTTCAAAATTACTTAGCCGATAGAGCTGAAATTTTGGCATTACATTTTTTTCAAGTACGAGATGGCTTAAATTTCTGTAACACCCCCTTTTACCGCCCAAAAATCAATAAAAATGCTATATTTCCTACGGTTTTCGTCGATTGGGCTACATTTTGGTAATTTAGTCTGTATGCTTACTGTCGGCAATTGTATTAAAACAGGGTAATGTCCATCTACTAGAAAACTGGGATGAGCATTATATAAGAGGGTGTGGCTCCGCCCATACAGTTAAAATTTGTATTATCGAATAGCTTTGAAAGTAAAAGTAGTAATACTTACATACAAACTCAAAATGGAGTTACTATTTGGTGATCTCCTGCTACTGGGAAACTGTAACGGGCAGTGGAAAATAACAGTGGTGTCAAACTATGAGTCTAAGAAAAGTTTTGAATACACCTATTATGTTCCCATATAGTTGCAGGGTGCAGCAACGCGCGCCGGTAAAAGCTAGTTTATAATAAAGTTGTTCTAAATAAGTGATTATCAATTGGAAATAAATATATTTTCAATCAGAAATGTTAGAAAAATCGAAAATAGAGGCAACTGTTTCGCGCCATTTTTTTTGCGATAAGAATTGTCAAAGGGCGAGCACACCTGCAAGGCCGCATTCAATTTTTTAAGGGGCCACCCATTTTCAGGGCGCCCATTCTTTCAGTATATTAAATAAATATTACAAAGATTTGTGATTAGGTATAAATGGATTTGTGGGCTTAGATTGAAAGCCGATGCTGTTAATAACAGATCAGTTGTTTGTTCTGATCACTTTCTTGAGAACGACTTCATTGGATTTTCAAAATGCAGTAAACGGTTATTTCCGTCTGCAATACCGTATCTAGGTGTTGTTAGTGATCACATGTAAGTATAAACTTCATCCATTATGGTTAATAAATGTATATATATATATGAACCAATATTTTAGGGAAATTGATTCGATTCCTATCTGCAGCAACAATTATGTTGAAGCACTAGGTAGTCGAAATATAGGTTTTGGGGTGACGCATGGCTCAAATAAAGAAAATTTACATATTATTGAGAATGTACAGATTGTACCACCGATGATTAAAAAAATCTTATTGAGCCTGTCATTAGATAATAAAACAATGATATAACTATTAGATAAAAACAAATCTATTTTGCAAAAAATATATTATAAAAGAATATAATTAAATACACAAAAATCTCTTATTGGAGAAAGTATATTTGAAGGTCATATAAAGTCTTCCAGCCATTATAATATCGTAGTCAAATCATTAATTGACATTTTTTTAAAAACGCGACATTTTTATATAACAAAAACAATAAATGATAAGCCTTCAATCAGACAAAAGCTCCATAAAACTATTCATTTTAAAGGAGTTTAGTAGCTTAGTAGTAGTTTGGTTTAGTAGTTTAGTTTAGTAGCTGAATTGTTTATAATTATTTTACTAATGATTTCTTTTCTTTATGGGTGAAATAGGCCTACAGGGGAAACCGAACACCCAAAAAAATCGGTAACGCGCCAAATTGTATACCTCAAGGGTGGTGTGGAAATGCAATAATAGAATAATTTCACAATAAAATAAAGCATTGACATAAATTTTAAACTACGCAAAAATGTTAAAAAGAAACTTGTTTAATATACAATTGCAATTAGAAAAACTGCGCCTAGCTATACGTAACAACCGAATACGGCCCTGAGTGAATGTTAATGTATTAGTGTGAACATACACCAGTAAGAAAAATGCCGCACTTTTATTCCAGAACACCACTTCCTTATCTCTCATTTCTATGTTTAGCATGTATCGAAAAGGCCTATCTAGCTGTCAAAAAAGCACAGTGGTGCCATATTTTTGATTTCTTTTAACGACGCTTCTAGCTTATATTGTGAATGTTACATTTTAACAATTTTGTCGCTAAGTACTGTTTTGAGAATACAACATTCGTTATTTAAAACTACAAACAGAGACTATAGATTGTATAGACTTTGCAACTGAAAGCCACTTTCAACATTGAACAAATCGTAGGATGTAATTATCGGCACGGCGAAAAACATTGGCACGGGCAGCGAAAAAGCAGCGCTGACGGCAAATTTGTGTTGCTAGCATTTGTTGATAGACTAAATCAACAAATTGATTGCAGCATATAAACGCATCAATAAAAAATAAGTACTCAATAAATCAAATCAAATAAAATAAAATAAATCCATTTCTTAATTTTCAGTTTTATATTTCATTTTTACTTATATTTATTTATATATATTTTTCTTGCATAGAATTTCTATTTTTTATTTTGACTTTTGACACTTTTTAGTTTTATATTATTTTATTTTTATCGGTATATTTAAGCACTTTCATTTTTATATAATTTTCTCACAATTTTTATAAAATGGCATTTTTTAAATTATTATTTTTGTTTTATTTAAACTGTTATTTTTTTTAACAAGTTTTTAGTTTTTGCGTTTTATTTAAAATTTATTTTCAATGTTGTTTGTTTTATAAGTTTGCTTTTAGTTTTTTAATTTCACTTTTATTTGTAATTCTATTTATTTTTTTAATTTTAAATCTTAATATTTTTGAATACGGCCTTTCATTATTTATATTGAAAACGAGTTATTGAGCTCTAGGCCAATCATGTTGAGAACAAGACAATATGAAGAACAAAGAAGGCGACAGCCAACAACAACAACAACAACGGCTCTGTATAGAGCCAATCACAACAGCTTTGACTATACAGACTGTTTCATTGGTCGCTACACCAACTCATCAGTAGTCTTTTGTGTGACTTTACACTGTGATCCACTCAAGCTACTTAGGTTCTAGTTATACTGCCAATATGCCGAGAAAGTTACCCGGAATTTTTATTTTTGGCAGAGATCGCTTGAATTTTTGTAACTGAGTTCTTATCGACATTAGATGCAAGCTGTACCAAGGTTGACCTAAATCGTATCATACTTTTAGGCCTAGCCTTAATTCATGTGCATCTTCGAAACTCGATCACGTGGTTTGCCGCTATCAGAGCATATTGAAGTTGTTGTTATTTTTTTGCTTTTTAGCTCCTCCCTTTTTCCACACTTCCATTTTTAGGGTTCAGTTAGTTTAACTGATGGTACACCTAACATGGTGTGGAGACCATTTTGTTATGAAAGACTTTGTTGTTTATGTGATTAACACACAACTAATGATTTTCTTAACATTTTATGGGCGTGCTCTCCCAGAAATTTTAAATCTTAATATTTTTGAATACGGCCTTTTCATTATTTATATTGAAAACGAGTTATTGAGCTCTAGGCCAATCATGTTGAGAACAAGACAACATGAAGAACAAAGAAGGCGACAGCCAACAACAACAACAACAACGGCTCTGTATAGAGCCAATCACAACAGCTTTGACTATACAGACTGTTTCATTGGTCGCTACACCAACTCATCAGTAGTCTTTTGTGTGACTTTACACTGTGATCCACTCAAGCTACTTAGGTTCTAGTTATACTGCCAATATGCCGAGAAAGTTACCCGGAATTTTTATTTTTGGCAGAGAACGCTTGAATTTTTGTAACTGAGTTCTTATCGACATTAGATGCAAGCTGTACCAAGGTTGACCTAAATCGTATCATACTTTTAGGCCTAGCCTTAATTCATGTGCATCTTCGAAACTCGATCACGTGGTTTGCCGCTATCAGAGCATATTGAAGTTGTTGTTATTTTTTTGCTTTTTAGCTCCTCCCTTTTTCCACACTTCCATTTTTAGGGTTCAGTTAGTTTAACTGATGGTACACCTAACATGGTGTGGAGACCATTTTGTTATGAAAGACTTTGTTGTTTATGTGATTAACACACAACTAATGATTTTCTTAACATTTTATGGGCGTGCTCTCCCAGAAATTTTAAATCTTAATATTTTTGAATACGGCCTTTTCATTATTTATATTGAAAACGAGTTATTGAGCTCTAGGCCAATCATGTTGAGAACAAGACAACATGAAGAACAAAGAAGGCGACAGCCAACAACAACAACAACAACGGCTCTGTATAGAGCCAATCACAACAGCTTTGACTATACAGACTGTTTCATTGGTCGCTACACCAACTCATCAGTAGTCTTTTGTGTGACTTTACACTGTGATCCACTCAAGCTACTTAGGTTCTAGTTATACTGCCAATATGCCGAGAAAGTTACCCGGAATTTTTATTTTTGGCAGAGAACGCTTGAATTTTTGTAACTGAGTTCTTATCGACATTAGATGCAAGCTGTACCAAGGTTGACCTAAATCGTATCATACTTTTAGGCCTAGCCTTAATTCATGTGCATCTTCGAAACTCGATCACGTGGTTTGCCGCTATCAGAGCATATTGAAGTTGTTGTTATTTTTTTGCTTTTTAGCTCCTCCCTTTTTCCACACTTCCATTTTTAGGGTTCAGTTAGTTTAACTGATGGTACACCTAACATGGTGTGGAGACCATTTTGTTATGAAAGACTTTGTTGTTTATGTGATTAACACACAACTAATGATATTCTTAACATTTTATGGGCGTGCTCTCCCAGTAATTTTAAATCTTAATATTTTTGAATACGGCCTTTTCATTATTTATATTGAAAACGAGTTATTGAGCTCTAGGCCAATCATGTTGAGAACAAGACAACATGAAGAACAAAGAAGGCGACAGCCAACAACAACAACAACAACGGCTCTGTATAGAGCTGTATACAGCTTGCATCTAATGTCGATAAGAACTCAGTTACAAAAATTCAAGCGTTCTCTGCCAAAAATAAAAATTCCGGGTAACTTTCTCGGCATATTGGCAGTATAACTAGAACCTAAGTAGCTTGAGTGGATCACAGTGTAAAGTCACACAAAAGACTACTGATGAGTTGGTGTAGCGACCAATGAAACAGTCTGTATAGTCAAAGCTGTTGTGATTGGCTCTATACAGAGCCGTTGTTGTTGTTGTTGTTGGCTGTCGCCTTCTTTGTTCTTCATGTTGTCTTGTTCTCAACATGATTGGCCTAGAGCTCAATAACTCGTTTTCAATATTTTTTTAATTTTATTTTATTTTGTTAAATTTTTCGAACTTTAACTTTAATATTATTCCAAGTAATTTTTTATTTTAAATATTTAAAATAAGTTTTTTATTTAATTACAAAATATTTTTAATAAAATAATGTCCGAAAATTTTTTTAAAACTTAATGGATCTTAAGGCCATAATTTAAAAATATTTTTTTCTTGTTCGTTATAGTGTAATTGATTTATAGTTTATTTGCAATAACAAACAGGGTATATTTAATTTATTTAAATATTTTTATTGCATATTTTAGTGACAACAAGGCAAATACAGCAGCAACAAGACTTATTTTTCTAGCTTGCGATTGTCCTGAGTGGCAGCTAGACCAATATATTTATTATGAAATAAATTATATTTATTATATAGGTTCGGAATTAGTGGATTTAGATAGATAGATATAATATTTAGTTAAGTTAAAAAAAATAATAAATTTAGTGAAAAAATAAATTTTGATGTCATTTTAAAGGTGATCAAATTTTCTAAAATTTAGTCTTTGGGTGCAATTCAATTCAAATTGAATTAAAAAAGTTACAGCGATTTAACTATAGCTTCATCGAGATAGACAAAATCGCAAAAATATAAATTTTTTGACGATCGCCAAATATTAAGCTAAAAATCCTAGCGAAACAAAAACCTGCAGACAAAGGAAGAAGGAAGAGCAATAACAACAACCATGCAAAAAAAATGTAAACAAACAAGCTAGTCCGTCCGAATAGAATTCCGATGAAAATAATAAAATCACCATTAAAACCGACAACTTTGTTGATAAGATTTTGACGTTTTAGAGTCTATCAACAAATGCTAGCAACACAAATTTGCCGTCAGCGCTGCTCTTTCGCTGCCCGTGCCAATGTTTTTCGCCGTGCCGATAATTACATCCTACGATTTGTTCAATGTTGAAAGTGGCTTTCAGTTGCAAAGTCTATACAATCTATAGTCTCTGGTGATGATGCGATAGGGTGAGTTTTCATCGCTCGTGAGTTTTTAAATGATGCACTCATTTCGCTCGCTCGCTTTCATTTGATGCAAAATTTTAATTGATTATTCCGCACATAATAAGTGAAAGGATTTTAAAACAACGATTTTAAACATTTTTTAAGAATATATTTCATTAAAAATAAATAAAATATACATAATGAAAACATAGAAAAATAATAATAATAATAAAATTAAAGGAACATGAAAAGACGAATATTTCACAAAAAAGTTATATAATATTTATATATGTATGTATGTACATAATATACATAAATATATACAATAAAAATATAATATTTTTAAAAATGCTTTCATTTCATCTAATAAAAGCAAATTATATAATTAAAAGCAACGTATTTATTTTTGTCCGCATTTGCAACTCTGCCCACTTTTTATTAGCAAAATCACTTCAGACTTTGTTTAATCACGTATGTACAACAATAAGCAGGCACAACTTTTTAACTCCTACCTAAATATAAGTTCAAAAATAGTTACAGTACAATGCAAATAAAGCCAATAAGAAGAAAAACAATCAAAACTAAATGAGCGAGTGCAAAAATTCTAATAAAATGAGTTTATCATTGAAAAAACTCCCGAGCGAGAAGTATAACAGGAGTAAACAGCAAAGAGCGCTCTTCAAAACAGAGTTTTTCAGGAGCGCAAATACCGAGCGATAACTATTAAAGAAAAATGAAAAAGTTTTTATCACTCTGAACATTTAATGAAAGAGCGCTAATTTTTTTTTTCTTCACGAATGAGGAAAGCGAAATAAATAGTTCTTCAATTGAGTGATATTAATGAGGAAGAGTGTAATTTTACTCTTCACTTGCGAGTTTTTGCGAACCCTGGTTTCGATGCGCATGTTGTTGTTGTTTGTTATAGTTAATTTTCGCGAGTGCATTTCGTCGTAAATTTGGTGCAAGCAAAATGTGAGTTTTATTCAATTTTAATAAATGGGCCAATGATTACAACAAGGGCCACAAGGGCCACCTTTGTGATTAGGCCTGCTATAGATAATCAACTTTTAGGATTCAGCGACCCAAAAGAAATTCGAAAAAAAATAATTTCAGCACCATTCGCCTTAACAATTGTGACAGTAAATCTTAACGTTTCGAACAGTTAAAATTTGCCGTTAATTTTTTCGCCACATGTAGGGGCGAGCGTGGCCGGGTGCGTTAAA
Organism: Pherbina coryleti; assembly: GCA_943735915.1. Lineage (NCBI taxonomy): Eukaryota > Metazoa > Arthropoda > Insecta > Diptera > Sciomyzidae > Pherbina > Pherbina coryleti. The sequence goes on along the minus strand of OX030950.1, from coordinate 70,946,552 downwards.
ACGCGAAAACCCCTCGGTGAAAATTTTCGAGCCGCGAGATCCAAGGTTCGAATCCGCCACCAGACCGTAAATTTTTTTGTGTGTTCTTGAAAAAAAATTTTATTAATATTCGGCTACGGTATTCGGCCAAATACTTCCACTTGGCCAAACATTCGGTTTCGGACACTAGTGCTTACCATATAATCTCATGTGTAACCAATTTCCTACTCATGAGTCTCATGCTTCGCTAAATCACTTTGACGATTTAATTACACGTGGTCCAATAAGTCCCGAGACTAACTACTAGGTGGCACCTCTAACGAAATGTCAATATAATATTTCGATAGTTCCAACCTTCAAATAATACCTGTACAAATTTCCTGACAATCTAACGTTTAGTTCAGAAGTTGCAGTGATTTAAGTGACGCTACTGTTGATATTTTCAAAATAATGGATTCAACGCAATTACGTGTGTTTATTTATAACTGTTTTTTTATGGGAAAAAATACCGTCCAAGCTGAGCAAAGGCTTCGAAAGTGTTATTGGACTCTACTCCGTCAAAAGCAACTATTTGCCGATGGTATGTTGAGTTTAAACTTGGTCGTACAGACACAAATTCGTCGTGCTGAACGTTCAGGACGCCCAAATGAGGCAGTTGTTCCACAAAACATAAAAAAAGTACACAAATGGTATTGGCCGACCGTAAAGTGAAGGTGCGCGAGCTAGCGAGGCTATGAAGATATCGAAAGGCAGTGAGGGGACAATATTACAGGAATATTTGTCCATGAGATAACTGCTTTCCAAATGGGTGCCGCGTTTTCTCACACCGGACCAAAAACAACAACGTGTCGATGATTCGGAGAGCTGTTTGGCATTGTTTACAAAGAATAAAAATGAATTTTTGCATCGGTATGTGACAATGGATGAAACATGGATCCACCATTACACCGGAATCAAAACGCTCGTCAGTTGAGTGGAGAGCAACCGATGAAAGCAGGCCAAAGCGACCCAAAACACAAGAGTTGGCTGGAAAGGTTATGGCATCGGTATTTTGGGATGCGCATGGAATTTTGTTCATTGACTATCTCGAAAAGGGAAAAACAGTCAACAGCGATTATTATATAGCGTTGTTGGAGCGTTTGAAGGATAAAATCGCAAAAAATCGGCCCCATTTGAAGAGGCCACAAATCGATGTGGCCTCTGCCACAAATCGATGAAACCGATGGCAAAACTCCACGAATTGGGCTTCGAATTGCTACTTCATACACCGTATTTGACAAATTTGGCCCCCAGCGACTACTGGCTCCTTTCTGACCTCAAAAAAATGCTTGCCGGCAAGAGGTTTGGCTCCAATGAAGAGGTGATGGCTGAAACTGAAGCGTATTTTGAGGCGAAGCACAAATCATTTTACAAAACCGGTATTGAAAAGTTAGAAAAGCGGTGGAATGAATGTATTGCTCTTGAAGGAACCTATATTGATGAATAAAGAAGACTATTGGCAAAAATAGTTTTTTTATTACTTAGTCTCCTATTTCCCAGACTACCGCAAGAGAGTGAAGATATGGTCGTCCAAGGAAGAGCAGTCTTCTCCTGCTTAGATCAGGGCAATTCTGAACGTAGAAAGCAGATATAAGAGGTTTGTTCCCGTACTTTTCTAAACAAAAAAAAAAATAGTAAAATTCGAAATTTGAGAGAGTAAGCAAAAAATCTCTTAGAAAGTACTGGAACGCTTTCAAGTAAAATCGTAACAATCGTGCAAGCGCTAGAAAAACCTGTGCAATCTGGACATTTTTTATGTTGAAAGTGAAAGCAAATTTATAGGAAATTTTATTTAAATCAAACCACAAGAATTTTTTAAAGAAATTTATTTTTATATTTTTTTGTAAATTGTTTTTACGTTTAAAGCTTTTACTACTTTTTACTCATGGAAGAATAAACAAGGTAGATACAGGGCTGCTTGTACTCTCTTTTTGTCAACTATAACTGTCTATAATAGCGAAAGAAAACAAAAAATACAAAAAATTATTTCAATGGAAATAATTTCGATTTGACAGTTCCGAGTCCACGCTCTACTTGCATCTACCTTCCTTATTCTAACACGTTCTTACTCGAAATAATTTCTCGAACAAAAGCTTGTAACTTTTGTCTTGGAGGTGAACATGATACAATTACAAGGTAGGCTTATATTGGAGAGCAGGGTGAGCTAGTTGTCAAAATCAGCTGGTTATTTTGAGTTTTTCTTATTTTTGTTGTTGTTTTATTCCTTTGACGTTTGTAGCTCCTACAGCTTTGTTGTTGCAATTCCTCATTCGAGCAGCCATTTTGAAATGAGCTAACCTTGTAATTGTATTATCATGGGATGTGAAATGATTTGCTCTCTATTTTATCGCTCTTTTTTCGAGTCCGGGAACGCGTTCAAGTAAAAAATATTAAAAACTTCAAAAAACTTTTGCGTACGGGATCAGACCTAAGTTTTATGAACTTTATCAAATCGTATAAAATTACACACATCAAAATACTTGAAAATTTTTAAATCTCATCGTCGGATATTTACAATTTCAACACCCATCGGAGTTGTTGAAATGACCGGAGTTCGAAATTATAGTTATCAAAAACGGTGAATATTTCAAACACCGAAAAAGAAATTCTAATTTTCGAAAATTGCAGACATGCACGTTAACGTTAATTTTAACGATAACCAAAATATTTATTTTGTTTCGTTGCAGCAAAATCGAAAAATTCAAAAAAATAACGTTATCTCAAAAAACGAAAAATATTTATTTCGTTTCGAAGCTAACAAAATAAAATTTTTTCGTTTTTTTTGTTCAAACAAACGTTAAAAATAACGTTAATTACAACAAAAAAATTTCGTTTTCATTGAATCGAATTATTTTGTTTCTTATTTTTTCATTTGAGATTTTGTACATATATGGGGTCGTTCATAAACTACGTTACCAATTTAGGGGGTGGAGGGGTTTTAAAATGTACTACGATAAGTAACGATAGGGAGGGGTCTCACATATTGTGTCCTATATTTGTATTGCGGCTTTTATTTCGTTTCAAAATCATCAATGAATTCTCATAAGAGAGTTTTATTTAATTTAAAATAAATTGGTATAAAAAGTACATACTATTAAAATAAAACAATTTTAAGGAAGCATACTTATAAAAACACTGAACTTGTACTGTACAGGTGCAGCCTTTACGGGTATTCTCTCAAACACCAGGCGAATTTGTTTGCATAAAAAATGAGGATACACTTGAATGGGTCGACATAGAATCCGTTGAAGAATTCTTTTTCGAAAAGTCCCCAAAGTTTCTAGCTTCTTCAATTCCAGTGATGGTTTTATTTTTATTTATTTATTTGTTTGCTAAGCCTTTTAGGCTTTATAGCAATTTAAAAAATTTTAAAATTAAAATTCATAATACAATTATACTAATACTAATAATGCTAATAATAATACTAATATAAAGAGCTCAGTTCATTTCAAATGCAAATACAAAACCAAAGTAAAATAAGTTCAGTTGTAATGTAATGTAAATTAAAGTATGAGCTTTTAAAAATGAATACAGAATAATACATATTATGAATAAAGGTATTATAAAGCAAAAAAAAAATAAATTAATAATAAATCATCTAGAGGGTCCAAGGCGGTGGTATCGAGAATGAGAATATGTATAAAATATATATCGTTCTGTCTTGAAGCCAATGAAGTTTTGGCTTAACAAGTTGGTAATCCGACGAATTGGGTCGTATTTACCACACCAATTTCCTTGTACGAAAAGAAAATGGTTGCGAACGCAGGCACTAAGACAAACTGGGTCTCATTGGCCACTCATATTAATATACATATAACACCTCGAAGCGGAAATGTGGTACATAGTATCAGAGTGTGAGATCTAGAACAGTGTTAGGTATCAAGGCAAACAAGGCTCGGTACGCCATACTGATAGTATATATACAATATTATTCATTCTGTGATTCTAAAGCCGATGATGTCTTAATTCATCTTTTATTTATCATACCAAGTTCCTAGCAAGCCAAGACAAAGGTAACGAACGCAGGCACATAGACAAACTTGGTCTAATAAGCCACTTATATTAATAAATATACTATGCAGATCGTTCTCACATTCTATATAGGAATAAGTCCGGCAAGTTCAGGTCCATTCAGATGTAGATGTGTAGATTGATTACCATCCAACAGTAAAAAGTCCGTATCCTTGAAAGAGTATGTTGAGAATCAGTGGCGGTGCTGCAGATAATCTATTATTTTAAGTTTAATTGAGTATAGGGTTTCATTAAAAGATATAACATCTGAAACGGAATTGAAGTCTCCGCAAGCGCTTCTTAGTGGTTCATTTTGCAAGTAGTTATTAGTTCTACAAAAGGTCATAAAAAGTAGCTCAAAAGATCTTCTTGGTCGAAGAGGAAGATTAAAGTAAATTTTACTCAGTAAGTATGGACTGTCAACAAATCCATGTATAAGTTGATAAATCCAGCAAACATTAAGCATGATTCTACGATTTCTTAGAGAAGGTAGGTTAACAAGCTTTAATCGATATTCATAGGGTGGTAAGTGAATGTTAGTATGACAATATATATTGCGTAAATAAAACAAAAGAAATTGTTTCTGAACTGATTCTATATCGTCAACATAACACCCATATCTAGGACACCAGACAATTGATAGCATCGTCTCTTGGATTGAAGATGGAATAGTTTTTATCGATGAAAATAATGGATTCTAAACATTTTTTCTTAAAATTATCTTGTCATGATAGCACACCTACCAAGAGCTAGTCAATTTTTAATATATTTTTATTATATATTATAAAATATATTATATTTTATTATATATTTAATATATTTTCAAATATATTTTAATCAGTTGATTTTTTTATTTCATATACAACGTTACTTTATGGAGGGAGGGGAGGAGTTTTGAAATGCACTACGAAGAGCAACGGAGGGGGAGGGGAGGTAAAAAAAAGTTGAAAATCGGTAACGTAGTTTATGAACGAGCTTTATTGACGAAAATATACTTGGAAACGATATGTTTTTTTTTAATAAGCTTGAAACGAAATTTTTATTTTCTGATAATTTCGTTTTTCAACAAAACGAAATTTTTTTTGATATTTTTTTATCGTTTTAAGAGAAACGAAATAATACTGATAATTTGTTTTTCGTTTTTAACGAAACAAAAAAATTTTGTTGATTTCGTTGTGCATGTCTGGAAAATTGTAATTTTCATTCGTTTCTATTTATAGTATAAACTTTGACTGATTCTAAGCGCACATTGAAAGTATTAAGAATTGTTGTTGTTATAACAATGCATCAGTACTGAAATCAATTTTTGAAGGTTAACATTTGTGGTTGGTAGTCAACTCAAAAAGAATTTTTATATAAATTTATTTCCGAAAAACGGAGAAGATATAGTACACCGAAGAATGCATTTAGCTGGATCGTAAGCAGTTAATTAAACGTTTTTTACTAAAATTCACACTGTTTAGAGTTAAAATTTCAAGTTAATTAAGTGTGTGAAAAGGGTGAAGTGAGATCGAATTTATAAAGAGTTTTCCAGGAAGCGTTTTCCAGAACTTAACCAGAAGACCGGTCTTCAACCACACTTTCAGCAACATGAGCAATATTTGCTCGAATTTCGCGATAATTCGTTGAATACACTCGGTTGGACGATCGTTTCGGCCAAAAATATTTTGTAGCTCACGAGAAGTTTGCCCAACAGAACACGAATTTTTAAAATAAATTTTAATAATTTCGACTCGTTTCTTTACATACAACTATTATAAGATCAAAAAGAACATATGGGGAAATCCCGAAAATAGTCCACCAAGTGTGAGAAACTAAAGAAGCTCCTTTTTCAAAAGCATCATTGTTTATAAAAAGCTTAATATATATATGAGTTTTTATATAATGAAAAAAGAAGAGATTCACAGTCAACATTCGAGTTAAGTTTTTTTTTATTTTTTTCAGGTAGTTTACTGATCTAAGAAAGCTATTGATATAAAAGCTTTACATATAAAAGTTTTTTTATTTTCCTTTGCACTTCTTTCTTCGCAAACTGGCACCATAATAGGTTTGACAAAATTTGGGTAAAACGGTGTATTTTGCAAAATTAATATGATCAACTCTGTTCTGACGTCCGACACATAAAAAGGGTTTTATTTAGATAAAATTGTTAAATCAAACTAAAAACAAGAATTAAAACCTGTTACAAAGCAAGTTTTTGCACATTTTCCAGAATATAACTGTTGATTTAAAATAAAAATAATTTTCAGCTGATATCACCTGGGCAAACTTAGTGACGTCCGAACGGTAGGCGACATTTTCAAATAGAATTAACGTGGAAATAACTTTTGTATATTACTTCTTTTAGATGGTAAGCCAAATATAAAAAAAAAGTGCGGAAAGATCCAAAAATAAGCGAAATAATTAAAAACATTTGTTGACGAATTTTGTAGAAAAGAAGCGGAGAGATAGCGTATTTATCGCAAAAAGTTTAAAGTAAAAAATAAAAACGAATATGTTTGGGCCGCCACGCAAGGTAGAAGTGAAACTTGAACCCAAAAAAGTAGAGATTTTTTAGTGATTATTTGATTTACTCTTAAATATAGTCTTACTAAAAAAGTCCCATTTCATATAATTGCAAGATAAGATTAAATCTGTTTTAATATGTACAATTTCGAAAAGTTAAATGTTATAATACCATACCATCATACCATACTATCATCCTATACCGTCATACTGTATCGTAAAGCTATACCATGCCATCATTCCATGCTCATCTTACCAAAATACTATAGACAATACTATCATACCATACCATCATATTCTACCACCAAACCATACCTACTATCATACCATATATCTAACCATCATATCATCGTAAAAAATAAATAAATAAATAAATAACTGGCCATTTCAGCCCTTGAAAGGACTTTGACCTAGCTTCTTATGATCAATTGTACCATATCATATCATCGTACCATACCATAATACCGTACCATCAACTAATCATACTATATCCATCATACCATACCATCATATTATAATAATCATACCATGCTATTAACTTTTATTGCTTGTAAAAACCTTTATCCAAAAATATTAAATAGAAAAACTTTCTTTTCTCTTTTCTCGAACAGCCTATTTTTTAACGTAACGTAGATGTTAATATTAAAAATAATCAAAAAAAATATCTATAATTAAAATACTGTAATGGTGGAAAAATTAATGACGTCCGACACATGACGTCCGAACAATAATAAATATTACAAAAATAAAAAAAATAATAAAAATTATTTACTATGCTAACTTTTTTGTATATTTTAGTTAATTCTAAACGTTTCATTTATAGCAGATTTTGCAATTAATATCAAAACTACTTCTATTTTAATAACGTCCGAACGCTGAATATCAAAACCACTGTTCATGTACTTACATTTATGTTGTACTTTTTTCTGATATTTATAAATAGCAGCCCCTTAATTCTTAATGGTGCACTAGTTCTTTTTTCCTAAACAAAACATTTTCAGCATATAAATTGGAAAAAGATGCGTCCGAATGTAACGTCCAACACGCAGGATTTGCCCATATTTGTTTGGTAACAGTATGTTATGTCTTGTCAATAATAAGACATCATTAATTGGCAAAAAAAAATTTAAAAGATCTCTTTATATCCAAAATATTCTTGTCAATTTTCAAATTTACAATTTGTAGATTGACAACATTCACGTTTTTGTATTGAAAAGATTTTTTTAATGAACGTTTACTTACAAGATTCTTATTCAGTTGAAAACCTTTTTGATATGTAATATCTTACCGATCGGTTACCAGCATGTGGGATCGTGAAATGCGATGGAAATCCGTAACAGGAAGTCTGGGAAGCACGCGCCATTTAATTTATCACACAATTAATTGCAGAGCTTCCAACATTGTTCACACAGGGCCTTTTAGGCTCGAATAGCTTCTACACAAACCACAAACATGTGTTTTAAACACAAACCACATTGATATCTGTTTTAAATCACAGTAAACTTAACGAAGCCACAATTTCCCTTCAATTTTATATAACTACAGCAGAGACTATATATTCTATAGACATTGCATGAGATTCACCACATCAATATTGTGAATACCGAATGATGTAAAGATTGGCCCCGGCGAAAAACATTGGCACGGGCAGCGAAAAAGCAGCGCTGGCGGCGGACCTTTGTTGCTAGAATTTGTTGATAGACTCTAAAATGTCAAAATCTTATCAACAAAGTTGTCGAGAAGCCATGTTTATTTTATTTTTTCCATTGGAATTCTATGCGGACGGACGGTTGGATTGCTTACATTTTTTTTGCAGTTTTTGTTATTGCTCTTCCTTCTTTGTTTTTCTGCAGGTGTTTGTTTCGCAAGGATTTTTAGCTTAATATTTGGCGATCGTCAGAAAATTTATATTTTTGCGATTTTGTCTATCTCGATGAAGCTAGAGTAAAATCGCTGTAACTTTTTTAATTCAATTTGAATTGAAATGCACCCAAAGACTAAATTTTAGAAAATTTTATCACCTTTAAAATGACATCAAAAATTTTTTTTTCACTAAATGTATTATTTTTTTTAACTTAACTTAATATTATATCTATCTATCTAAATCCACTAATTCTGAACCTATAAAATAAATATAATTTATTTCATAATAAATATATTGGTCTAGCTGCCACTCAGGACAATCGCAAGCTAGAATAATAAGTCTTGTTGCAGCTGTATTTGCTTTGTTGTCATATGCAATAAAAATATTTAAATAAATTAAATATACCTTGTTTGTTATTGTAAATAAACTATAAATCAATTACACTATAACGAACAAGAAAAAAATATTTTAAAATTATGGCCTTAAGATCCAATAAGTTTTATATAAATTTTCGGACTTAATTTTGTTAAAAATATTTTGTAATTAAATAAAAAACTTATTTTAAATATTTAAAATAAAAAATTACTTGGAATAATATTAAAGTTAAAGTTCGAAAAATTTAACAAAATAAAATAAAATTAAAAAATTAATAGAATAAAAAATAAAAATGAAATTAAAAAACAATTTTATAAAACAAACAACATTGCAAATAAATTTTAAATAAAACGCAAAAACTAAAAACTTGTTCAAAAATATAACAGTTTAAATAAAACAGAAATAATAATTTAAGAAATGCCATTTTATAGAAATTGTGAGAAAATTATATAAAAATGAAAGTGCTTAAATAAACCAATAAAAATAAAATAATAAAAATTAAAAAGTGCCAAAAGTCTAAATAATAAATATAAATTACATATAAGAAAAATATATATAAATAAATATAAGTTAAAATTAAATATAAAACTGAAAATTAAGAAATGGATTTATTAAATTTTATTTGATTTGATTTATTGATTACTTATTTTTTATTGATGCGTTTATATGCTGCTAAAACTATGCTTTTTTGTTTTATTCTTACACTTAAAGAATAAAATAAAATATATAAAGAATTTTGTTTAATTTTTATAAATAATATTGATTTTCACATTTACGAACAAAACTTATATATCTTTATGTTTTCAAGTATTAAAAATTTTATATTTTCAAACAATTCAATTAGCATAATATGAAAAAAAAGTTAACGAATTGTAGAAATATATAATTTTGAATGCTTGAAAATATAAACATATAAATTTGTTTCGTTTATATTTGTTATTATTTTTAAGATATTAAAAGACATCGAATAAAATGGTCATTTTTAACACATAAAAATTAAAACAAAACATCAAAACACGCTGAGAAGATAACAAAATGAGTTACAAATTTCCAACTACTTATTCAATTTGCTAATACTTTCAATCATTTTAAAAATCTTAAAAGTATGAAACAACATTAAATTAAAATCAAATAATAACAATTTAACAAAAGTTGTAAAATTAATTACTAAAAATTTAAATTTGAAAATCAATATTATTTATAATAATTGAATAAAATTCTTTATATATTTTATTTTAATCTTTAAGTGTAAGAATAATATAAAAAAGCATAGTTTTAGCAGCATATAAACGCATCAATAAAAAATAAGTAATCAATAAATCAAATCAAATAAAATTAAATAAATCCGTTTCTTAATTTTCAGTTTTATATTTAATTTTAACTTATATTTATTTATATATATTTTTCTTACATGTAATTTATATTTATTATTTAGACTTTTGACACTTTTTAATTTTTATTATTTTATTTTTATTGGTTTATTTAAGCACTTTCATTTTTATATAATTTTCTCACAATTTCTATAAAATGGCATTTCTTAAATTATTATTTCTGTTTTATTTAAACTGTTATATTTTTGAACAAGTTTTTAGTTTTTGCGTTTTATTTAAAATTTATTTGCAATGTTGTTTGTTTTATAAATTTGCTTTTAGTTTTTTAATTTCATTTTTATTTTTTATTCTATTAATTTTTTAATTTTATTTTATTTTGTTAAATTTTTCGAACTTTAACTTTAATATTATTCCAAGTAATTTTTTATTTTAAATATTTAAAATAAGTTTTTTATTTAATTACAAAATATTTTTAACAAAATTAAGTCCGAAAATTTATATAAAACTTATTGGATCTTAAGGCCATAATTTTTAAATATTTTTTTCTTGTTCGTTACAGTGTAATTGATTTATAGTTTATTTACAATAACAAACAAGGTATATTTAATTTATTTAAATATTTTTATTGCATATGACAACAAAGCAAATACAGCTGCAACAAGACTTATTATTCTAGCTTGCGATTGTCCTGAGTGGCAGCTAGACTAATATATTTATTATAAAATAAATTATATTTATTATATAGGTTCAGAATTAGTGGATTTAGATAGATAGATATAATATTAAGTTAAGTTAAAAAAAATAATACATTTAGTGAAAAAAAATTTTTTATGCCATTTTAAAGGTGATAAAATTTTCTAAAATTTAGTCTTTGGGTGCATTTCAATTCAAATTGAATTAAAAAAGTTACAGCGATTTTACTCTAGCTTTATCGAGATAGACAAAATCGCAAAAATATAAATTTTCTGACGATCGCCAAATATTAAGCTAAAAATCCTTGCGAAACAAAAACCTGCAGACAAAGGAAGAAGGAAGAGCAATAACAAAAACCATGTAAAAAAAATGTAAACAAACAAGCTAGTCCGTCCGCAAAGAATTCCAATGAAAATAATAAAATCAACATGGCTTACCGACAACTTTGTTGATAAGATTTTGACGTTTTGAGTCTATCAACAAATGCTAGCAACACAAATTTGCCGTCAGCGCTGCTTTTTCGCTGCCCGTGCCAATGTTTTTCGCCGTGCCGATAAATACATCCTACGATTTGTTCAATGTTGAAAGTGGCTTTCAGATGCAAAGTCTATACAATCTATAGTCTCTGATCAAAGTATATATATTCTTGATCAGCATCACCACCCAAATGGATTCAGCCATGTCCGTCTGTCTGTCCGTCCGTTCGTATGTAACTTATAAGTGCTTAAAAAGAACAAATTGAGTACTCTCGAGTTGCAAAACATGTCCCGGAACTATATAGTTCAGCAGTTCCATTTGATTGAATGAAACCCATGCAACTCATATGCAGCAGATACAAGAACCATGCGCAAAGCAAACGGAAACATCAAATGTTGGCTTTATATTTCATGTAATTGTGTAAACTTTATATAAGTTAGAGTTCAAACATGCATTTTTCCCTCAGTGAGGATCAAGCAGACCAACAAGTGCTAACATCAACATTGTACGATCAGTACTTTAGGCACACCAAAGGCTCAAAGTGTGACCTAAAAACGCTATCAACCGCCCCTTGATCACTATCAACCGCCCTACTAAGCTCCGAGAATGACGTATTCTACGTTAAAACAATTACAACGCAATAAAATCACATGTCATGAAAAATTACTCGACACACAAGTAACGGGACAGTCAGCTTCAGCATCGACATCATCAAGTGTGCGTTTTTTTATTTTGGCTTTGCATGCATTTGTTTTTGTAAAGTTCGTTGGAAAATGTGTTGAACACTAAACGAGTGCGGTTTGTGTTGTTGTTTTTTGCACGTCTTCTTTCATTTTGGCTCATCGCAAAGACAAAATTAAGATAGAAAAACATTTGTATGAAGGGTCACCCGGGCCATACGTGGGCATTTTTGTTATATATCGATTTTACGGAAAAACTATCAATTTTCACCACATTTAACCACAGACTTTTAAAAAAAACTGAGAGATTTTTCCTTTTTCTCAAAACATCATAACCAAATAAATTTTTCGGCTAAGCCAGCATGTGGAAAATAAGCTCTCAATTTTATAAAAGATTCTGACTTGAATCGGCCAATAACTTTGACACTATATATGTATTTAAATTCAAAGTAAGCAAGAACCATCTGGAATCGTTCGAATGGTAAAAATTTCATAAAAATTGGTAGAGCAAATTTCATAATGAGCTTATCAAAGCTTAATTTCATTTATATATATAATAGTAGGAGTTTTCACGGGTTGATGCGAAACGCAGTTGCGACGATGCGAAAATGCAAGATTGCTAATTTTCGCATAATTCCAACTACAAACATATTGGAAGCAATTTTGCAACTCTTCTTGTATAACGCGAGGACGATCCTCACAAGGCAACGCGTGAGGGTCAAGGGGGCGATCTTCACATGACAACGTGTCTGACTGCCTCAACCTGGTGAGGCCAGCATTATCCATGTCGAACTCGTCTCAAGTCGACTCAAACCTCTGCGTGGTGTCCTCTAGAAACGGCAAACTGGCAACCGTTAGTTTGACGGCTAATCTGAGCGGCGGGCTCCCCCTGCCTTTAAAGGGTTGTGCGTTGGGTTTGAAGCCCACCACCTAAAAACAAATTTCAATGAAAACGACAAGAAAAAAGATAAAGATGATCCCCAAATCTGATGATCCCCGCAAACGAAAAACTGACAATAATTTACGGATATGCACCTGGAACGTCCGAACCCTTAATTGGGATGGTGCCTCTATCCAACTGATAGATATCTTAGAAAGATACAAAGCTGATATCACTGCAATCCAAGAAATGCGATGGAAGGGACAGGGTTGCTCACGGCAAGCATCCTGTCATATCTACTACAGCGGCCATGCTGAGAAGCACGAATTTGAATGCGGATTCGTGGTTGGCAAGAGACTACGACATCATGTTCTGTGATTCACACCTGTGAACGAACGACTTGCCATAATCCGTGTCAAGGCAAGATTTTTCAACATAAGACTGATTTGTGCGCACGCTCCGACAGAAGATAAGGACGATGAGACCAAAGACAGCTTCTACGAGCGCCTTGAAGAGGCCTATGAGCGCAGCCCCCGCCACGACATAAAAATCGTGCTTGCTGACTTCAACGCCAAGGTGGGAAAAGAAAATATCTTTGGTCCAACAGTCGGAAAGTTCAGCCTCCACGACAATACCTCCGATAACGGAATGAGGCTGATTGACTTTGCCGCAGCGCGAAACATGGTCGTTAGTAGCACTAGATTCAAGCATCTCAATATTCATAAAGCAACTTGGCTGTCTCCTGATCAAAAGACGCGCAACCAAATTGATCACGTTTTGATTAACGGAAGGCACTCTTCCAGTGTTTTAGATGTACGCACGATCCGTGGTGCCAATATAGACTCGGATCATTATCTTGTCGCAACGAAGATCCGTACACGCCTGTGCGCAACCAAGAATGCGCGCAATCCAGCACAGAGAAAGCTAGACGTCGAAAAGCTGTAATCAAAGCAAACAGCCGAAGACTTCGCTACTCGACTCTCACTCCTGCTTCAAGAAAGCACTCCTCCGATCGACGATATATGCGCGCAGTGGAATCATATTTCCCACTCTATGCGTACGGCTGCCGAAGAGGTGATTGGCTATCACCGCCCTCGCCGAAACCAGTGGCACGACCAAGAGTGTCGCGACGCCACTGCAGAAAAAGATGCTGCCTACAAAGCCACCCTGCAGTCGGTTGTAACGCGTGCTGCTAAGGAGCGATACAAAGAGAAGAGGAGGGAAGAGAGACGCATTTTCAGGCGAAAGAAAAGGGAAGCGGAAATGCGTGAGTGCGAGAAAATTGAGATGCATGGTGACAGGAATGAGGTCCGAAAATTTTTCGAAAAAATAAGACGCCTGGCCGATGGTTTCAAGTCCGGGGCCTCTTCCTGCAAGGATGAAAATGGGAATCTAGTGACAGATATCCAGAGTACACTGATGATGTGGAGATAACACTTCTCTAGGCTTCTGAATGGCGACGACGACAACAATCCCGCCAATAGAGATGATATCCCGGAATCCCCAATTTTGGACGACAGCGTTGAAGTTCCGCTGCCCGACCATAGTGGAGTCTTGAAAGCTATAACTCGGCTTAAAAACAACAAAGCCGCAGGAGCCGATGGCTTACCTGCTGAGCTCTTCAAGAATGGAGGCGAAGCTCTATTTAAATGCATTCATGAGCTTCTATGCAGAATATGGTCGGAAGAATGCATTCCAAACGATTGGAACCTCAGTGTGCTCCATCTTTTTGTCGATTACAAAGCCGCCTTCGACAGACCAATAAGGAATCATCTATATTCCACCATGTCTGAATTTGGTATTCCTGCAAAGCTCATCCGCCTTTGCAGAATGAAACTGAGCAACACCAGCAGCACAGTTGAAATCGGGAAGGACCTCACTCCTCCATTCGATACCAAACGAGATTTCAGACAAGGTGATTCCTTATCGTGCGACTTTTTCAATCTAATGATGGAGAAGAACATCCGAGCTGCTGATTTGAGATGCAGTGGAACGATATTCTAAAAAAGTATTATGCTGCTGGCGTATGCTGATGGTATCGATATCATTGGACATAATACGCGCGAAGTCAGTAAGTCAGTGCAGCATTCTCCAGATTAGCGAAAGAGTCGAGTCGATTGGGTCTTGTAATGAACGCAGATAAGACGAAATACCTAGTGTCAACAAATAAACAGTCCCAGCGTCTTGGAAACCACGTCACTGTTGACAACATCTCCTTCGAGGTTGTTAAGGACTTCGTTACCTGGGATCCAGCATTAACTCTTTCAACGATGTCAGTATTGAGATAAAGCGAAGGATAACTCTTGCCAACAGGTGTTACTTTGGGCTGAGTAGGCAATTGAGAAGCAGAGCCCTCTCTCGACGAACAAAACTCACGCTCTATAAGTCACTAATCATGCCCGTCCTACACAGAAAATAAAAGAATTGATTTATTACCTAAACTAGTTTAGCTAATGTGAAAGTTTCTATTTCACCTAATCTTTTCAACAACTTTTCTACTTACACAGTTAATTTAACAATCATGCATTAGGTAATTCACCTAATTAAAATTAGTTAATTCAACTAAAATTTTGCTTATTAAATCATATAATTCTTCTAGTTATTTTACCTAATGCAAGTTGTCGATTTGTTCGTACACTAGGGAAATAACGCATATTAGCATTATCCACGCCTCAGTATAAATTTTATATAAATATTTACGTGGATAAATCAAATGCTTTCCTTACAACTTGTTTTTTTCCCGTATTTGAATTTTATAGGAGCACAGCGCTCTCCTATAAAAAACATAAATAAAAACAAAGTGAGAAAATTTTACAAAAAGTAAAGTCTCATGCGAGAATTGAACTCGGACCGCTGGCGTTATAGTCAAACGCTTTACCGCTGTGCTGTTACGCCGTTTGATAACTTGTGAACAAAATGTATATAAAAATATGAGGTCCACAACTCTGAAATTATTTTTCCACTGGGCATCTACAGCAATTTGATTAATTGGTATGTAGAGTAAATTCCTATATTGGAAATTTAGCTCAATAGATAAGGCGTTGCTTGTTGAAATCTTGAGATCACAGGTTCAAATCTCAGCGGTGGCAAAGAAATTTTTTCAGTCATTTATATAATCTCTCTCATTCTATCTACTATAAAACAAATCTTTCTTCTCTATCATGTGACGAAATGAGGTAAAGTCACCTAAGGAAAGTTTACTTCAAAATAGAAATTGCAAAACAAAAAACATATTTTTTGCATATTTTTTGCACGGCATTCCCACTCTTAAGTGGGAATGCTATCTAAATAATTAGATGATTTTTCTACACTTAGTAGGTGGCTTGCCTAACCGAGCGTTTCCACTGTAAACAGTTTGGTCCGAACCAAGGTTCGGAACATTGGTTTTTTACAAAATGCTCGCGAGCGCTATTCGCGCAGTGTAAACACTTTTCCAGCACGAACGAACGAAGATTTCTTCGTTCGCTCTGATCGGCCGACGCTCGATCTTTTTGGGCGAATCCAGTGCTTATTTGCGCATAGGTAGTAGATTTGTTGAAATTGTAGTTAATAACGTAGGAAAAACAAAAAAGAAAGAAAATATATTGAAAATTTAACGCAAAAGAGCTATGTTTTACTTTGCTATTTTATTAGCACTTTATTTAAGCAAATTATTTATATAATATTCTTTATATAATAAATTCTTTACATAAATACTTACATAAAACCTAAATTAAAAGGCATAAAAGTAGTAAAAATTAATCAAATTTAGTACGTTTGCATAAACAAATATTGATCAACGCTGATGCTCGCAAGCATTGAATTTAAGTGTTTCCACTGCACGAAAGAACAAGATGGCGACTTACCAATGTTCGCAACTTGTGTTCGTGCGGTGGAAACAGTTGGACCGAACGAAGAATTCATCGCGACGATTTGTTCGCGATGATTTCTTCGTTCGTTCGGGCGGTGGAAACGCTCGGTAATCTGAAGTGGTCATAGTTTAAAAAAAATTAGCTTATTCTTCTAATAAATTATGTGTCTTATCTATTTTATGGTTGAAGGTACACCTAAATATTTAGGTTCTTTATCTACTCTCGCAGTTAAACTACCCAATATAATTGGATATAATTAACATTTAGAAATTGGTAGCGCACCTAATCAAATTCGTTGACTGAAAATCACCGGATTACTTTAGCTGAATTCATTACATTTTTAGGTAAAAGTTCTACTCTTTTTTTTCTGTATATTATATGCAGCACAAACCTGGACGTTGAGCAGTTCTGATGAAAAGACTTTGGGAGCCTTCGAGAGAAAGATCCTTCGTAAGATCTTCGGTCCAATCTGCGTCAATGGCGAGTACCGAATTCGATGGAACCACGAGCTGTATGAGCTGTACGCTGACATCGACATAGTTAAGCGTATTAAAATCGAGCGGCTCCGCTGGCTAGGTCATGTTGAGCGAATGGAAAACGACGCTCCAGCGAAAAAAATATTCGATTCGGTGCCCGGTGGTGGTCAACGCAGAAGAGGACGCCCACATCTTCGTCCAACTGGCGCCAGCAAGCGCAAAACAGAAATGGCTGGCGCAATTTCTTATACGAGGCCAAAACCGACCTTCGGTTGTAAGCGCCAGATAAGTAAGTAAGTAAGTCTTGTATAACGCATTGCTCAAACCTTTTGTGAAAACGCACAAGCAGTGATGCGAAACAGCAGATTCATGTTTTGATTGTTTTCAAGCATAGTTGCCATCTGGGTGAAACTTTAAAAAGGCTAAGTTTGTATGTTGATTTTAATAATATAAAAATATATTTCTTTCAATTGTATTAACAAAGTTGCAACGATAACGTTGCAATATTGATGTTCACGTGTTAATGCGAAAAATATAGTGAATTTTCGCATTCTTACAATTCGCATCAACCCGTGAATACCCCTTGTATAAATATACATATTTTAAAATATCACCCCACATAAATCCTTATTTTCATTCCAACTGATGTGTCATATGGTCCTAGGAATCCTAAAAAGAAACTCAGCAACCACGGAAACCTAACCACACGAAGATTTATTCGATTATTCAAGCAATTTCAAATATCTGGTACTAATCCAACCCAAATGCTATTGAATTAATCTGGGACAACAGATATTTTTATACGCAGATGTGTACATAGGATGAAGAACGATTAAGTTATATGACAAAAATTGGAAAAAACGAAAATTTTTGATAATTCTCTTTACATATAAAATACAATTTTGTGTGAAGATATTTTTGTCTGAATGATATAATCTTCGGAACCCGTGGAGGGATATTCTAGTCTAGCTTAATAACAAATGTTATAAGTTGAATTTATTTTCATTCGTAACTATTCAAGACATATACGTACCTATTGGACATATCATCGTCTTCACCACCCCAACCAAAAAATGAATTGGAAAATCCATTTACAGCCAAAAATTGTTCGCGTGTCATTGCAGACACACCGCCAAATATGGTTTTATAAGGCAACCTTAAAATAAAAAGAAATGTTATAAATGTTTGCTTAAAGATCAGTTGATCTTATACATACCTAAACCCAAAGGTATCAATTGCAACTGACATGTGTCGGGGTTGGCGAGGACATGTATACAAGTTTCGATCATCTAAAGGCAGTAAATCAAGGTCATGAAATATAAAGCAGTCCCACATAAAAAACTTTAATGCCTCCAGATATCCAATATTCATAAGAGCAGCGCGATTAAATGGCTTTCCATTCGTTTGTTCGATTATAAAAATTCTATATTCGATATTTTGTTTCATTAAAAAGATATGAATATTCTTCAAAAATATCGATAAATGAGCATATCGATCTCGAAAAGGGACTATAATAGCAACATGGTGCTTGGCTCTACAGTTCAACGGTTGAAACCATCCACCTGGCCTTAGGAGTGGTTTCAGTTTTTCCTCAACCATTTCAAGAGATTCTAAAGTTGTATTTGGAGTAACTGGACCGCCTAAGTAAAAACAAAAAAACAAACATTAAAAACAAGATTTCAAAATGCAACACAAGTTCATTGCAAAAGGTTTTAAATTTGTAAGATTAATGATGAGGAGATGAATTTTCATAGCACATACAGTATAATTTTCTGAATTTTTAATATTTATTTTTGCAACACAGAGAAAACGCTACTGATCACTTGCAACTACTCATATTTAAGTTAAAGTTTTTATACCCCCAAGTTTTAAAAACGTAAAAGGGGTACATTTATTTAGTCATTCCGCTTGTAACGCCCATAATAATAATAATAATAATAATAATAATAATAATAATAATAATAATAATAATAATAATAATAATAATAATAATAATAATAATAATAATCATAATAATAATAATAATAATAATAATAATAATAATAATAATAATAATAATAATAATAATAATAATAATAATAATAATAATAATAATAATAATAATAATAATAATAATAATAATAATAATAATAATAATAATAATAATAATAATGATAATAATAATAATAATAATAATAATAATAATAATAATAATAATAATAATAATAATAATAATAATTATAATTATAATAATAATAATAATAATAATAATAATAATAATAATAATAACAATAATAATAATAATAATAATAATAATAATAATAATAATAATAATAATAATAATAATAATAATAATAATAATAATAATGATAATAATAATAATAATAATAATAATAATAATAATAACAATAATACTAATAATAATAATAATAATAATAATAATAATAATAATGATAATAATAATAATAATAAAATAAAAAAAAAATAAATAACTGGCCATTTCAGCCCTTGAAAGGACTTTGACCTAGCTTCTTAGGATCAATTGTGTTGTGCGTGTTATTAAGTTTGTACACAATTGACCGAAAAAAGGACCTACAGGCTTAACGCCGACTCCGAACGGCGATGAACGAAAATGTTCTTATTCTCAAGAAGCTTTACATGGCATTTTGATTACTCCCTGAGGTTTGCCATTGTCTGCAGAGAGGTGGCGGCCGAACAGAAAAATTATTTTAATTCAAATAATTTTCTGTCGCTGCTGGGGTTCGAACCTGGGTCTCCAAAGTTCTTTGACATAGCGGCCACGCACTTTAACCAACTACGCCACGGACGCCACATAATAATAATAATAATAATAATAATAATAATAATGATAATAATAATAATAATAATAATAATAATAACACGGTGTTACAAAATGAAAACAAATCAAAAAACTTGCGTCGAGACATAGAAGAGGTAGTAGGCCTGGTTGAACATAAGATAACTGCATACTTAGTTTTTTGAATATACCCTCAAAATCGGGATTTGTGGTCAAAAAACCGATTTTAGGTAGGTGCATGTATAGTTTGTTATGTAACTCCGTTATATCTAGCTCAATTTTAAAAACTTAAACATTGATAAAAAGAAGAAAAATATACCCTTAATATAATATACACACCGTTTTTTTAAAAAAAAGAATTGACAAAGTTACAGGTAAAATCATTTGAAAATTTCTCATTTCTTTTTAATTTTTTCACCTTCAACAACGTTTTGTTAACAAATTTTGTTTTGTGGCACTATTAGTTTTAGCAGGATTCTGAAAGCCTGTTAAATTTTGCGTTCAACAAGCTATCATTTACTTCAATTGGCTAAAATACAAAAGCACTATCGAATTTTTAGTATTCGTAATAAAATACAAAAAAAAATTTTTTTTTTTCTAAAAATGTTTTTTTGACCTTTTTCGTTTATATATATTATCATAAAGCTGGTGTATTGCCCGGATGTGACGGAACTGTTTGAGTTTTCAACCACAAACACGCTCCGAATGAATGGCGTTTGTTTATTGAGGGATCTTGCAAGAGTATGATTTATTTAAAAACTTTTTGTGTGATTCTTGATATGTTAAATTCTGATATATGTATGTCGCCGACTTAAAGGCTCTAACAATACTGTTTGGAATGCAAGGTGGATATACCAAGTATCCTTGCATTATTTGCGAATGGGATAGTCGTGCGACTAATAAATATAAGCAAAAGGAGTAGCCACTGCGTGCTTCATTTCAAGTTGGCAAAAAATATGTTTTGAATACTCCACTGGTGCGACCTGAAAATGTAATCCTACCGCGGCCTCGGTAGTCGAGTTGGTAGCGTGCTCGACTGCCACCCCAGAGGTCCCGGGTTCGATTCCTGGCCAGGCCATGGTCCTTCGCTTTTAACCTTTCTTAATTTTCTATCCTCATTTCTAATTAACTGAAATTAAAAATTCATCAATATTTACGACATGAAGTTGTAGTTGATGGTAGAGAAGTTTGTGGATGAGATTGACTTATAACTTGAACTGACTGAGGTAAAGGCATAACACTTGCGTCTGATTCAAATTCATATGTTTCATTGGCTTTCCACCACGCTTAGAACATCCTACACGTGTTTCACCTGATTGCCCTTTCCTTCCCACTAATCTATCATCCCATTATCGAAACAAGGCAGACTTGACTGAATAGGTATTCCACCTCGAACCAAGGCAGACTTGACTGAATAGGTATTCCACCTGAAATCCTTGGTTCAAAGCTAAAAAAAAAAAAATCTGATTGCAGCGTTTCCTACGTTAAGTGAGGCCAAAATCAAAGAAAGTATCCTGCACGTTCAAATCTTTTATAAAAGTTATTTATTCATTTCGGTTATTCTAAGGTTTATTTGTGGGCCCACAAATTCGGAAAATTTTCATGGACACTGATTTCGTTTCTAAATTAAATCCAGTTGAAAAAAAGAGCTTGGAATAGTTTTATTTCGTTATGCATTTATTTCCTCGGCAACAAGAAGAGTCGAAATTACATAGATGTTGTAAATGAATTTTTAAGTGCCTACGAAGGAATGGGCTGCAATATGTCAATTAAAATACATTTTTTGCAATCCCATATAAACTTTTTCCCGAATAGCCTTATGCAGTTTAGTGATGAACAAGGAGAAAGGTTCCACCAGGAGATGGAAGCTATAGAAACCGGCTTTCAGGGAAAAATTCCATAAACATGCTGGCAGACTTCTGCTGGTCCCTAAAACGTGAAATCGATTATAATATATATAAACGAAAAAGGTCAAATAAACATTTTTAGAAAAAAAAAAAAATTAAAATTTTTTGTATTTTATTACAAATACTAAAAATTCGATAATGCATTTGTATTTCAGCCAATTCAAGTAAATGATAACTTGTTGAACGCAAAATTTAACAGGCTTTCAGAATCCTGCTAAAACTAATAGTGCCAAAAAACAAAATTTGTTAACAAAACGTTGTTAAAGTTGAAAAATTTAAAAAGAAATGAGAAATTTTCAAATGATTTTACCTGTAACTTTGTCAATTCCTTTTGTAAAAAAACGGTCTGTATATTTTATTAAAGATATATTTTTCTTCTTTTTATCAATGTTTAAATTTTTAAAATTAAAAACTCCTAGATACAACGGAGTTACATAACAAACTATACATGCACCTACCTAAAATCTGTTTTTTGACCACAAATCCCGATTTTGAGGGTATATTCAAAAAACTAAGTATGCAGCTATCTTATGTTCAACTAGGCCTACAACCTCTACTATGTCTCGAGCCGAGTTTATTTTCACTGTTACACCGTGTAATAATAATAATAATAATAATGATAATAATAATAATAATAATAATAATAATGATAATAATAATAATAATAATAATAATCATGATGATGATGATGATGATGATGATGATGATGATGATGACGATGATGATGATGATGATGATGATGATGATGATGATGATGATGATGATGATGATGATGATGATGATGATGATGATGATGATGATGATGATGATGATGATGATGATGATGATGATGATGATGATGATGATGATGATGATGATGATGATGATGATGATGATGATGATGATGATGATGATGATGATGATGATGATGATGATGATTATGATGATGATGATGATGATGATGATGATGATGATGATGATGATGATGATCGGCTGCAACGCACTTATCCCAGCACTTGATCCAGTCACGGAAACCTTTCTGGAACACGGTTTTTGGTATGGCCTTCAGAGCGTTCACCGATTTTTCCATGACCTCTTCTTTGCTGGTGAAACGCGTTTCTCGAAAGGGTTTTTTGACTCGATCGAACAGGAAAAAATCACACGGAGCCAAGTCAGGTGAATTTGCCGGCTGCTGGATGGGTATCGTGTTGTTTTTGGCCAAAAAGTCACGAATAAGATGATCATTGTGCGATGGTGCATTATCGTGGTGCAAAATCCATGATTTGTTTTGCCACAACTGCGGTCTTTTTTTGGCGAATTGCTTCACGTAAACGTCTCATAACGCCCAAATAATACTGTTTATTGAAAAAATTCAAAACTGGCAAAAATTCATGGTGAACGGCCCAAAATACACTGTAGTGCTCAGTCTGCGTGAGCAGTCAATCATTCAAAAACACACTGCAATGGTCAGTCTGCGTGAAACCAGTTTTATTTTGTGTACATGAACTGTGTTTGATTGTATTAGTGTGGTAAATTTTGTGAACCCCTAAATAAAATATGACGACTTGACTTATGTGTGCGTGTCAGTCAATCGTCACTACAGCTTTTTCGGTGAGTGAAATTTCACGCACTTCACGTCCGCTGACTCACCTCCCTTGCCATAGAAACCTGGTTTCACGCAGACTGAGCAATACAGTGTATTTTGGGTCAACTACACCATTGTAGTCCATGAAAACAGTGAGCATCGCCTTCTTTTTTGACTGAAAACGACGTGATTTCTTCGTCCCGGTTCGTCTGGCGACCGCCATTCACTCGCCTGATGCCTGGTTTGCGTGTCATACTCGTATATCCATGTCTCATCACCAGTAATGATGGATTCGATGAATGATTCGTCGTTTTCGACCATTTCCGGCATGTCTTTCGCGATAGCAACTCGGTCTCTTTTTTGCATGAAATTGAGTTCTTTCGGTACCAACTTCGCAGCGACACGTCTCACGCTCAATTCATTCTTCAAAATGTTCTGAACGGATCCAATTGAAATGACGACGTCCTCTGCTATCTCCCTAATCGTCAACTTGTGATTTTTGGCCAACATTTCTTTGATTTTTTCAACGTTTTCTTCGGTAGTCGAACACGATGGCCGCCCGGTATGAGGGTCGTCTTCTACTTCGTCTTGGCCACTCACAAATCGGTTAAACCTTCTGATACGATAGAGCAGAGTCACCGTAACTTTTCACCAACATTTTACGCGTATCGGCGCAGTTGAAACCATTTTCCACACAAAATTTGATACAAACTCGTTGCTCAATTTTTTCTTCCAACGTAAAAATCAAAGACATGAAAAAAGTTGTTGCAAACAAAACAGTCACTTTACCAAAATTTTCGAATCGGACAGTTAAGTTCGGTTCACAGTGTGAATGAACCTTTCTTTTTGAACAAGGTGGTATATATTGTCTTCGAAATAAGTTCGAAAGACTTGCAAGTTGCTTCAGCGACCACATGTGCAAGTGCAAGTTTATTTACAAAATGTCATCGAATGCAAAGGTTCTCGATACAATTGTAGTATTGCGTGAGCTGGAAAAGCTCTAGTGTGCTTGTTGTAAAAAATTGTGAAAAATCTGGGTAAAATTTCCAAAAGCATAGCAAAAACAACACTCTTGTCCCCTTTTTTGACAATTACTTCCAGCAAGTGTCAAAATCCACTGCCCCTGAAAATTCATTGGCAGTAGCGCTGCAAGTAGAGCTGCAAGTGCGAAAATACGAGTGTGTTAGTAAAAACATTTGATTATATAGAGTTTTTTGAACTTGCACTTGCACGTGTGGACGCTATGTTAGTTTCGATAAGTTAACGTTTGTTCATTTTGGGTTACAACATTGAAATGCATGCAAGCGAATATTTTTGTGTTCACTCGTTACGGAGCAAATCGTCTATTTTGGTTAGGCCTTTACCCCTACAGTGTTTTTTTACGGGATGAGGTCGACGCAAAGTATGAGGTCGTTTTTAGTGTTGCTTCATAAGAACTCATTGTTTCTAGTCTAGCTGTCGAAGGACGACCGACCTAACGCAGTATTGCGTTTTAACCATATTAATTTTATTCTTTATTTTGTGTATGACGATAAAACACCATCAAAAACCACAGTATATCGCTGGTATAGTGAATTCAATCGTGGTCGTAGTTCGGTCGCCGACGAATTCCGTGAAGGTCGTCCAAAATCGGTTGTTGTGCCAAAACATCTATGCAGTACGTGAACTAATAATGCAAGATCTTCATGTGACATATCATGGGAAAGAGGCGTTCTTGCACATTAGTTCAACTTTAATGCATTCGATTTTGCATCATGGTATAATAATATAAGGTAGTATTGACAGTTGTTTGGGCAACGACCATCTGTCAAAAAAAATGTCTAGAAAGAGAGTGTTCAATTATTGTTGATGTTTTACGCCATTGTTTGCGTTAACCAAACATTTGCTTGTAATATATTTTCTATTTTATGTAATAATAAATAGTGAGCATTGTAATAGTAGTGATTTATTATTACTTTAGTGAAAATAATTTGTCAGCTTAATATGATTTAGTGCAAACATAAAAAAAATATGGAAAACATTCAAATGCAGCAACCTCAGCAGCTGCATATGCATATGGACGAAATGCAGACGAAATGAAATAAGTTTTCAATTAAAATTGTGCATAATTGAATAAAATTTAACGCTTCCGACTGGAAAACGTTTAGCACAAATCACACATAGTTTTTTCAAAACTTTCATTATTTTATATTAAACGCACAAATTTTATTTAGGTTATGTTTTTCACTTTCGTTTCACATTATTCCACGAACAACTGTTTTTGACAGATGGTCGTTTCCTCGTTGCTGAGAAAATCAGTAGTTGTCAATACTACCTGTATAATTGTATCATTATTTTGCATGAACACTTGACTGTCACACCCTCTCAAAAACTTTTCCCACATTTGAGAGAAGTAAAATTGGTCTAAAATTGTCAAGACTGAAATTATTTTGTTTTTTCATTATGGGTAAGATTCTGGCCACTTTCCAATTCGAAGGGAAGTACACCGAGAAAAAAACCAATAGTAAAATCACCTAAGTCGGTTTAGGTACAAATAATTGTATGGATATTAGAAACTTATGCTTATTCACCAAAGTAATATATTGTTTAATACATTGCTTTGAGAGCATTTACTTCGATACCCCGCCAAAAAAAAATGTTTGATTCACCCAAGCCAAGAATATAACATTTTAACCAATAGTGTAGGTAAATCACCGAAAACTTTGACACTTTATCAAAATGGTATGAGCAAAATTTATCGCTGCATACTCGCGGTTTGTTATAGTTCTCGATTAGTTTTTGTAATAAAAATTATATAGACTACATGTTTAGCCAAACTGCAATGCTTCGTGAGTGCATTTTCTTAGCCTTTAATTAGATATAATTATAAGCGATATAAATGCATAATGTTTTTACTTTGTAAATCTATGTTGTAAGCTTTGTAAGTGTATGTATATTTACATTAAATAAAATAGGGTTTCCTTTGTAAAAATTAAAAATTTTGGTTCATTTTATTTAGAAGTTTCATCTAAGTACTTGGGTAATTTTGCACAACAGCAATATACAAAATTTTACCTAAGTATATGTACATTAGGGCGTATCGAAAAATTTAGATCGTATTCTAAGAGGTCTCAAAAGTTGCATGGGGTTGTCATGATCACCCAAAAAAAATTTTAAGGAAAAAAATAATGTCTTCCTGCCCCGCAAGGACAAAGCTGTTTTGTAAGGAAAATAGTAAAAAATAACGACCTTACAATGCTTTGACTTTTATAAAAAAACTACGTATGTCTTAAAGCAAAAGTAGGTATGGGCTTAAACTAACAATATATTGGTAAACACAATGCCACTTACGATTCTTATCCACAGTGTCCTGTGTGAAGGATATTCGAACCAAAAGTTGTAATCGAGATAACACAGAACTTTTGATTGTTACTCAATAGTCTAAATTTTGGTGATATTGATTATACTGTTAACGTATTCCTTAAAGTTGCCGAATTAATAATTAGCATAATTTTTGCATATGCATTTTCCTATTTTTGAGAAATGTATACTTGAATGAAATTTTTTAACTTTTTCAAAAAAAAAGAATATAAGATTTTATATCTCGGATACCAGAAATGGTACCGAAGAAACTTTGCTCAATTTGGATTCTTCAAATATTTCTTAACACCCTTGTCTAAAAGTTTTAATATAAAATACCAGCTTAAAGCCACGATTTGATTTTCTATTTTGATAGTTAAAATGTGCAAGAGGCGTTCTTGCACATTAGTTCAACTTTAATGCATTCGATTTTGCATCATGGTATAATAATACAAGGTAGTATTGACAGTTGTTTGGGCAACGACCATCTGTCAAAAAAAATGTCTAGAAAGAGAGTGTTCAATTATTGTTGATGTTTTACGCCATTGTTTGCGTTAACCAAACATTTGCTTGTAATATATTTTTTAATAAGTTTTCAATTAAAATTGTGCATAATTGAATAAAATTTAACGCTTCCGACTGGAAAACGTTTAGCACAAATCACACATAGTTTTTTCAAAACTTTCATTATTTTATATTAAACGCACAAATTTTATTTAGGTTATGTTTTTCACTTTCGTTTCACATTATTCCACGAACAACTGTTTTTGACAGATGGTCGTTTCCTCGTTGCTGAGAAAATCAGTAGTTGTCAATACTACCTGTATAATTGTATCATGATTTTGCATGAACACTTGACTGTCACACCCTCTCAAAAACTTTTCCCACATTTGAGAGAAGTAAAATTGGTCTAAAATTGTCAAGACTGAAATTATTTTGTTTTTTCATTATGGGTAAGATTCTGGCCACTTTCCAATTCGAAGGGAAGTACACCGAGAAAAAAACCAATAGTAAAATCACCTAAGTCGGTTTAG
This sequence comes from Pherbina coryleti, assembly GCA_943735915.1. Taxonomy (NCBI): domain Eukaryota; kingdom Metazoa; phylum Arthropoda; class Insecta; order Diptera; family Sciomyzidae; genus Pherbina; species Pherbina coryleti. The sequence continues at coordinate 70,918,750 of OX030950.1, read as the reverse complement.
GTAAAAATAATTGTATGGATATTAGAAACTTATGCTTATTCACCAAAGTAATATATTGTTTAATACATTGCTTTGAGAGCATTTACTTCGATACCCCGCCAAAAAAAAAAATGTTTGATTCACCCAAGCCAAGAATATAACATTTTAACCAATAGTGTAGGTAAATCACCAAAAACTTTGACACTTTATCAAAATGGTATGAGCAAAATTTATCGCTGCATACTCGCGGTTTGTTATAGTTCTCGATTAGTTTTTGTAATAAAAATTATATAGCCTACATGTTTAGCCAAACTGCAATGCTTCGTGAGTGCATTTTCTTAGCCTTTAATTAGATATAATTATAAGCGATATAAATGCATAATGTTTTTACTTTGTAAATCTATGTTGTAAGCTTTGTAAGTGTATGTATATTTACATTAAATAAAATAGGGTTTCCTTTGTAAAAATTAAAAATTTTGGTTCATTTTATTTAGAAGTTTCATCTAAGTACTTGGGTAATTTTGCACAACAGCAATATACAAAATTTTACCTAAGTATATGTACATTAGGGCGTATCGAAAAATTTAGATCGTATTCTAAGAGGTCTCAAAAGTTGCATGGGGTTGTCATGATCACCCAAAAAAAATTTTAAGGAAAAAAATAATGTCTTCCTGCCCCGCAAGGACAAAGCTGTTTTGTAAGGAAAATAGTAAAAAATAACGACCTTACAATGCTTTGACTTTTATAAAAAAACTACGTATGTCTTAAAGCAAAAGTAGGTATGGGCTTAAACTAACAATATATTGGTAAACACAATGCCACTTACGATTCTTATCCACAGTGTCCTGTGTGAAGGATATTCGAACCAAAAGTTGTAATCGAGATAACACAGAACTTTTGATTGTTACTCAATAGTCTAAATTTTGGTGATATTGATTATACTGTTAACGTATTCCTTAAAGTTGCCGAATTAATAATTAGCATAATTTTTGCATATGCATTTTCCTATTTTTGAGAAATGTATACTTGAATGAAATTTTTTAACTTTTTCAAAAAAAAAGAATATAAGATTTTATATCTCGGATACCAGAAATGGTACCGAAGAAACTTTGCTCAATTTGGATTCTTCAAATATTTCTTAACAACACCCTGTCTAAAAGTATTATTTTAAAATACCAGCTTAAAGCCACAATTTTATTTTATACTTTGATATTTTTTTATGAAATTGTTAAATTTCATGTTAGAAAGTATTTTTTTTTTTTAACTATCAAAATAGAAAATCAAATCGTGGCTTTAAGCTGGTATTTTATATTAAAACTTTTAGACAGGGTTTTGTGCAGGGATATTTAAAGAATCCAAATTGAGAAAAGTTTCTTCGGTACCATTTCTGGTACCCGAGATATAAAATCTTATATTCTTTTTTTTTGAAAAAGTTAAAAAATTTCATTCAAGTATACATTTCTCAAAAATAGGAAAATGCATATGCAAAAATTATGCTAATTATTAATTCGGCAACTTTAAGGAATACGTTAACAGTATAATCAATATCACCAAAATTTAGACTATTGAGTAACAATCAAAAGTTCTGTGTTATCTCGATTACAATTTTTGGTTCGAATATCCTTCACACAGGACACTGTGGGTAAGAATCGTGAGTGGCATCGTGTTTACCAATATAATGTTAGTTTAAGCCCACACCTACTTTTGCTTTAAGACATACGTAGTTTTTTTTATAAAAGTCAAAGCATTGTAAGGTCGTTATTTTTTACTGTTTTCCTCAAAAAACAACTTTGTCCTTGCGGGACAGGAAGACATCCTTTTTTGTCCTTAAAATTTTTTTTGGGTGATCTTGACAACCCCATGCAACTTTTGAGACCTCTTAGAATATGAAATTCGAAAAAAAATTTAATTCGATACGCCCTTGGTGTACCCATTATTGAACTGTCTCAATGAACAATATTGTTAAAAATTTGATTGCCATAAAGGAAATCTTTTTTAGGGAAAAGTTAGAAATTAAGTCCGGACCGCTTGATTTTTTAACTTTTAGATTATTTATTATATCCGCCACTTTTTCCTGAGACGTGAACATTTCCGGCCCAGAGGGCGATAATGCAGATTTAACGTTATTAAAAACAAACACATTCTGTCGTTCAACACATGGTCCAATAAGTCTCGAGACTAACTACTTAGTGGCACCTCTAACGAAATATCAATATAATATTTTGATAGTTCCAACCTTCAAACAATACGTGTAAAAATTTCATGACAATCTAACGTTTAGTTCAGAAGTTGTAGTGATTTAAGTGACGCTACTGTTGATATTTTCTTTCAAAATAATGGATTCAAAGCAATTACGTGTGTTGATTTATCACTGTTTTTTATGGGAAAAAATACCGTCCAAGCTGAGCAATGGGTTCGAAAGTGTTATTCGGACTCTGCTCCGTCAAAAACAACCATTTGCCGATGGTATGCTGAATTTAAACTTGGTCGTACAGACACAAATGATGCTGAACGTTCCAGACGCCCAAATGAGGCAGTTGTTCCACAAAACATGAAAAAAGTACACAAAATGGTATTGGCCGACCGTAAAGTGAAGGTGCACGAGCTAGCTGAGGCTCTGAAGATATCGAAAGGCATTGTGAGAACAATACTACAGGAACATTTCTCGATGAGAAAACTGCTTTCCAAATGAGTGCCGTGTTTTCTCACACCGGACCAAAAAAAAAAAACAACGTGTCGATGATTCGGAGAGCTGTTTGGCATTGTTTACAAAGAATAAACATGAATTTTTGCGTCGGTATGTGACAATGGATGAAACATGGATCCACCATTACACACCGGAATCAAAACGGTCGTCAGCTGAGTGGAGTAATCGATGAAAGCAGGCCAAAGCGACCAAAAACACAACAGTCGCACAGTGTGTAATTTGAATAATCTAGCGGAACTTAATTAAAAAAATCAAAACCTCCAGAAATGAAATTGTTTGGCTTAAAGACTATGTCAATACTCTACGCGTTTTTGCCTCATTAAAAATTTTTTCTTTACTTCACCAGTGGCAAGAAATTAGCGTTGAAAGTGACACAAAAAAGAATTTAAAAAATTTTAAAAATTTCATTTTGTTAGTACGCTATTTTCATCAGTGATAACAACATATTTACCACTTTTAAATTAAAAAAGAAATTGTGCCTATAATATTTCTTAAATATTTAATCGCTGAAGGTAAGAAGAAAGCTAATATGAGTTTGATTAATATTAAAAAAAACTCTACCTCATACAAATAATTATTTGTGCACCACCATTGGTCAAATTGTTTTTGCGCTAAAATAAAAATGTTTCAAAATTCTGCTTTTGCAGTTATATTATTTATGACAACAGTAACATAACATAAAAACGACTTTATTCAATCGTCCTTTAAATTAAATAAAAATTTAACATAAAGAATTTTTTCAGAGTAAGTAATTATCTGTGCACAACTCAAGTATAGGTGTTTTTTTGCTTTATTTTCAAGCTTAAAAATAAAAAAATTAAATAAAATTTCATGTAAGTAATTTGTGTGCTTCCGTTTTTTTAAAATAACTTGGCTCGGCCGGAATGCCATAGAATTAATCAAGGATTTTAGGGGGGGTGGACTGATATTCTGCCATTCTTGCTCTATTACTATTTTTAACTCTCTATCTGTCTCAAATTCCCTTCCATTCTTATATACTTATCCAGAGAGGATTCCCCAGAGTTCCTCGATGGGGTTTAAGTCTAAACTTATTGCTGGCCATTGTAGAAATGGTATATTTCTGGCTGTAAAAAACTCTTTTGTATGCTTTGCACAGTGTATTGTCGCATTATCCTGCTGATAAGTCCAATTATCACCATGAAGTTGGCCGGCAAATTTTATTAGTTCATTGTCCAATAAACTAACGTACATTTCAGCATTCATTTATGTTGATATGAAACACACTGGAGTCTTCCCTTCATAACAAAACGCAGCCCAGAACATCACCGATCCTCCCCTATGGACACACAGGTGGCAGGTGCGCCGCAACTGATCCTTATGCTGCCAATACTTCTTGTAACAATCAGGCCCATCAAAATTGAATTTTTTTTTCGTCACTGAAGATAACGTTACGCCATTCCTTATCCCAAAATTGGTGCTTGGTAGCGAAGGCAAACGTGCGTTAATATGTCGAGGCAAAAGGTTAGGTTGTCATGGAAGTATGTGTTACTTTAAGATTTTCATGTAATATTTGAACTATTCTACTTCTTGTTGCGTTAAGCCCCATCTGACTTTTTATTTGTCCGCTACTCATTGCTTCCACTGCTGCAAGATGTTGAATTATTCGTTTACACCGAGTGTCAATGTTGGTTTTCCTACCACTCCGTCTAGCTGTGCCATAACTACTAGGACATTTTAAAAAATTTGTTATTGTGTTCCTGTTGTTATTAAGCTTTTTGGCTATTTCTTTTATTTCAGCTCCATTTTCACTCATTCCCAGTATTATTCCTTGGTCATGTTCAGAAAGGCGCGTTCCGCGAGGAACTTAATAATTATTTTAATAATAAAATTAAATTAACTTTAATGATTTAAAAAGGAAAACACCTTACCTTGTATTTCGCAACAATTATTTCCAATGCGAGCACTTGAAACTATCAATTAAACAACCAAACACCAATTAAATGCGTTATGCACATATAATTCCTTACTACTGATCATTCAATGCACCGACACATTTTTCATGTAACGGTACATTAAATGGAAAACGAACTGCATGCTAAAATTTGGTAAACAATATCAACGAATTACAAAAACAAAACAACGAATTACTGCATACATAAAAATACTGTACTATTCCAGATGGAGGAAAAATGCAAAGAAATATTTATGCACATATAATTATTTGTATGAGGTATTTAAAAATATGTAAAAAAAGTAGATTTTTGTTTGTTAATATACTAAGTTTAAACTTACTTTTCTAAAATGTATACCTTTTGTACACCTTTTAAAATTTGGCTTAATCGCTTCTTCAGCTTTTTAACTTATATAATCAGTTAAATGTCTCCTCGTTTTTCCAGCACACAAACAACTTTTTTCCAAAAAGCAAAGGGTTATATATTTTTTTTTTTGTATTATTTAAGCAAAATGAAAAGGCAAGAATTTTTTGATGTATGGTATAGATGCAATAAAGAAGACCGTATAAAAAATATTTGTACACATATCAGCAAGCTTTAATATGGTTGACGTTGAGTGTAAGCAAGTATTGTGTTAAAGTTAACATTAAATGAAAAAGAGACATTATATTTTGGCGAGGTTCTTAGAAACTAATAAGATTTTGTCTTTTGTCAAATAAGATTTGATAAGCGGTAACAGAAACGACGGAAATACCGCGAGCAGAATTTTTAAAAATACTGCATTGTCTGCAAACATTACTGGACTCAACGAAGATCTTATACATCGTTTTCGAATATTACTCAAAGCACTTATGCATGCGAAACAAATTAAATATATCTTCAACATTACTCCTGGTACTATATGCCTGCAAGCATTCACAAATACTATGCCATTCGGAAGCGATAATAAATGCTTGCATTTTGCCTCTGGGACAGTTATAAGAAGAAGCTCAGGAAGGAAGGAACAAAGAATACTGGAGAATTCGTGAAAATTTCAGCCGAAAAACTTGCCGAAAAGATTGCAATAGGGACATTCTCAACCACCGACTATCATCAGATCCACTTCTATCTAGTCGCAATATATCCAAGCCAATAAATCGAAGAAGATATCCACTCACGAATGAGACATTATTATTACTGAAGACTCCTGAACTGCCCCAATCTAGTTCCGACGAGGACAATGACGACGATTACGAAGACTATGACGACAACTATTGCAAAACGGTCCTTAAATTTCACCTTTTAACTGTGCTCTCACCAAACTGAAATACTACTTTATTACTTTGAACAACTTATAATTTTATTTTAGGTGTGTTTTTTTGGCATCGCTATATACGCTTGTCCAAAAAAACGCTCATCGGCGCTTAATATTTCGCTTAACTTTTTTCTTCAGAACTTGGCAGCATTACGTGTTACTGTCAAACATTGAACATTATTATTTATAATCACAAATTGACAAAGTTTATTTTTATCAAACACATTTCCTGCTCAAAATGGACAGCTCTGAGGAAACTCAAGTAATAATACTAACAAATTCGTCTCTGCATAATCCAGGTCTCAAGAACTCTTCCTTTTGATGCTTCTAGCAGCAGCGGATGTAGAAGGCATCTCAGGCTCCAGTTCTGGTGACTCTGGCACATTCATTGGCTCAAAGAGGTACTCCATTTCCAAGTCAATGTCCACATTGATTTTCTTTCTGGCATGCTTGAATTGAATGCTTGAAGGAGACGGCAGCACGTTTCCCAAGAATGGACAAGTGGTCTCTGTGCACTATACCAGAACTCTGGCTGATGGAAAGAAATTTGATTCATCGCGTGATCGCCAAAGGCCTTTCAAGTTCACAATTGGCAAAGGCGAGGTAATTCGCGGCTGGGATAAGGGTGTCGCCCAATTGTCTGTTGGTCAGCGTGCCAAGTTGATCTGCTCACCAGATTATGCTTATGGCAGTCGCGGACATCCAGGTGTAATTCCGCCAAACGCTACACTCACCTTTGATGTTGAGTTGCTCAAGGTCGAAAAAGTGGAGCATAGCCAAATACAATAACAACAACCACAACATCCAATTTAATAATAACCCGCAAGAAAAACAATAACAATTAATTCCACAATAAAAAACAAAAGCAATTTTTAACAAGAACTAATCAGCACTTAAATTGAATCTCTTGAAATAATCAACATTCTGAAAATACATCTAAATCTATTTGGATCATCAACACAGCATCAAAATTCAATCGCTGACATGGAGATTAAAGTACCGAACCTAGCCAGCAGCATTTTACTTTATTAAGCAAAACAGAGAGTTTTTGAATTTGTACATTTTTTCTTATTTAATTTTATATATAATTTTCTAAATATGATCTTATGGAAATGTCTTTTTTTGCGTTATCCAAATAAATCTAGATAAATCTAGATTCTTGGCCATTCTGCGCAAATAGAACATATTTTATCATTTGTTGCTTTGTTTACTTTTGATTGTGATTTTTTTTTTTATTTTTTGTGAAATTACGTAGACTATCATTTTCTTGATCTGGCAATAGTGTTTCTATCGGTGACTATGAGCTAAGCGGCTATAATTATCCTGTCTTAGCTAAGCAATTTTTTGTATGAAAAATATTGTTGAGCGCATATAGCGATGCCAAAAAAACGCACCTTTTATTAGTTTGAAATATTTGTCATTTTACTTTATTAGTTTTAATATTTTTCCACTTCATTATCTGTCGCTACAAGGGTGAGAGCACTGCGGTAAGCACATTTTTTCCTTTATTTGAATGAAATTGTAATCTGAACCATCGAATTCTTATTGTTAAAGGCAAGCCCTTATTGTTAAAGGCAAGCCTCTTATTGTTAAAGGCAAGCTGTTATCTGCAGCTTTATTTCGCATCTCTTTAGTTAAGATATTAAAGCGCAGCCATTTTATAACGAAAAGCTTTGTTTTACTTCGACGTTTGGAAGCAGGCTGTGTAGCTGCCGCCAACAACGCCGCTGCAATAGTGCAAATGCAATAGATAGCAACGGTTCATGTGCGCTTAGAGACCACGCTACCATGCATTTGAACAATCCATCGTCAGCAAATGTGATGTCAGGGAATATGACGTACAACAACATGCCGTCAAATAACATGGTGTTTAGCAACATGTCCCCAAGCAACGCGGTATCCAGCAACATTTCGTTGCGCAGCATGCCGCCAAGTAGCTTGATGTCAAACAACATTCACTTTCGTCAACAACATTCACTTTTGACTTTTCGTCAAATAATGTGTTTCCAGTCACCGGCATGCCTTCAAATAACATGTTGCCGGGAACATTTATGCCAACTTATTTTCATCGTGCATATTCTCAGCCAACAGGCATGCAATCAAATACGCAGAGTGTGGTTGCGGGAAATTATAATGAAATGCAGTCGCCTTACAACTTTGCCTATCCAGCAGCCAACTCAAGAGAACCAACATTAACAAATGGATTTCATATCCAAAATCCATTGCAATTGCCGAGAAAGGTGCTTGATCTGCCGGACTTCAATGGCCAACCTGCCCTCTACAAGTATAGCAACTTTGAAAATAATCAGCGACTAAATAAATGCCTCAAGGGTGAAGCCAAAAAGAACTTGTCAAGTCATTACTTATCCATCCGGATAATGTTGTCGCTGTGATTGAACAGCTGCAGTTCCGCTTTGGACGCCCTGAGCAACTCATCCGAAGCCAATTAAAGATTGTACGGGATTTTGCACCCATCTCAGAGGCTACATTGATGAAAATTATATCTGTCGCCACCGTAACAAGAAATTTGGTGGTATTTTTGAAGTCGGCTAATAGAGATCAGCATTTGGGAAATCCAACTTTGCTGGATGAGCTCGTCGGAAAGCTGCCAATGACCAAGAGGATGGATTTGGCCAGATGCGCTGCCAGCATCAATCCCTATCCAACTGTGCAACTTTTTAGCGATTGGCTCTCTGAAATAGCCAATATCCTTTGTATTGTGCAGGATAGCGAACCGCGAGAGGTAAAACGTCGCCCAGTGTTGCATACCGCCGAAAGGCAACACATGAATACATTAAAATGTCCACTCTGCCAGGGTAATTGCAGAGTGGCTGAATGCGTACAGTTTCTCAATGGTTCAGTTTCTGAACGGTGGTCAATGGTCAAACGCCGCCGACTGTGTTTCGCGTGTCTCAAAGTGGGGCATGTAACGCGAGACTGCCGCAAGAATCGGACCTGTTCTGTTAATGGATGCCAAAGCAAACACCATCAACTACTCCATGAGTCGCAAACACCTAAAAGCTCAGAAGAAACAGTCCTTAATTGCCCACGGAGGTGGTAAACGTTCACATCAGGGAGTTGGTAAGACCAAAAGTCTATTCTGTTTCAGACCTCAAGTTACCGATGCAGAGTCTTTACGAGAGCGACCTACTTGACTCCTGCCGCCAGACAGAGTTGCCAACTAAGCCATATTCAAACGTCACGCCGCAGCTACTTATAGGCCTGGACCACTGCCACTTGGGCCTACCAACCACTACCGTACGCTTGCACAAAGAGGGTCCCTATGCCGCCAACACAGAGCTGGGCTGGGTCGTGTTTGGCCCAACTAGTGATACTCAATCTGAAGTGTCAACAATGTGTCTACATATGAGCTTGCAGAAAGAGCTGGATCTACACAACATGATAAGTGAATACTTTGAAACGGAGAATTTTGGAGTTAAATCGTCGCCGCCTATTATCAGCGCTTTCGATTTGCGTGCCCAAGAAATACTCCAAGTGACCACAAAAAGAGTCGCCAATCGTTTCCAAACTGGTCTTGTATGGAAATAAGCGATTAACCAGCAAAGAAAGGAAAATGAGAAAAGATAGCAACTTTGCCGCAGCATATATTGAAATCATCGAAAGCTACTTCAAGAAAAAATACACCCAAAAACTTGGTATTAACCACACTTTGCCGTTGTCAATCCCAACAAGCCAGCTAAGCTCAGACTAGTATTCAATGCTGCAGCAGAAGTAAACGGAGTTTCTCTTAACTAACAATTGTTGAAAGGACCGCAGTGGTACCGCCCTCTCGCTGCCATTTTATTTCTTTTTCGTGAAGGGGCCATCGCTGTCTGTGCGGACATAAGAGAAATGTTCCATCAAGTGCTTATCCAGCCTGAAGATAGGGCAGCACAGCGGTTTCTGTGGCGTGGCACATTTGGAGCTGCATGCTCCCCATGCTCGGCAAATTACATCAAGACAATCAACGCCATTGAGCATAAAAATCAAGATTCTCGTGCTGTGAAAGCAATTCTGGACATTCATTATGTTGACGACTTCGTTGATAGTTTCTCAACAGTAACACAAGCCATCGAGATATCAACAAAGGTTCGTGAAATCCACGCTGACGCAGGATTCGAGTTGGTCAAGTTCATCTCAAGTTCAAAGGAAGTTATTGCCGCATTGGGAGGCAGTGAGTCCAATTTGGTAATCAAGAGCAAAGACACTCTAGCCTCGGAAAAGGTACTTGACATGTTCTGGCAGCCAACAAACGATGAATTTAAATTCGAGCTGAAATTCAATTACGTCGATAAGAAGATCATCGATGGAGAGCGCTCCCCAACGAAACGAGAACTCCTAAGTATCGTGATGTCCATATTCGACCCTTTGGGATTTTTGTCCCACATGACTATCGCCGCGAAGCTGCTTTTACGTGAAGTATGGAAAAGAAGCATTGGTTGGGATGAGCCACTTCCAAATGATGTGAATGAAGGCTGGCTGAGATTTCGCCAGCAGATGCTTGAGGTTGTCCATATGCGAATACCACGTCATTACATCAGAGGTGGAGCTCCACAAGAACTGCAGCTCCACATATTCGTCGATGCGAGTGGTGAAGCATTTGCAGCAATAGCATACTGGAAATGGAAACATCGTTCGTGTGCGCAAAAGCAAAGGGCGCTCCACTCAAGACGCTGACCATCCCACGCCTTGAGCTGCAAGCCGCTGTGCTTGGTACTCGCTTAATGGTGACGATCTTGGCTGAACACACCCTCAAAATTGATCACTGCGTGTTTTGGAGCGACTCCAAAACAGTCATCAATTGGATAAAAAGTGAGCATCGGCATTACAAACCATTTGTAGCCCATCGGATTGCCGAAATTCAAGCCGCTTCTAAGCCCGAGCAGTGGAGATGGCTGCCAACTGCTGAAAATGTAGCTGACGAAGCAACGCGACCCCAAAGCCGAATCGATCTTGGGCCATCAGCACGTTGGTTTCTTGGCCCTAGTTTTCTGTCAAGCACTGAAGAGCAGTGGCCAAAATCACCTGAGGAAACAGTGACCCAGGAAGAAGAAGAAGAAATAATTCGAACAAAAATTGCTCTATTTGTTTTTAATGCAAAATTCATTGATTTTACTAAATTTCCTCCTTTGCAAGAATAAAACGAGCTGTTGAATGGGTTATACGATTTGTGGATCGTTGCAAGAGACGAAAAAGCGACAATGAACGATACGGACTAACTGTAGCTGAGCTGAATGCTGCAGAAGACTTCTTATGTCTCCTAGTACAAAGAGAAGTATTTGCTGAAGAGATGGACCTGATTGAAAGAAAAAACCACCGCCGCCAAAGAGTATTCTCTTCAATTTATCACCATATATAGATGAACACGGCGTCTTGCGAGTGTCTGGTCGCATTGACGCTGCCAGCTGCCTATCATACAATTCGAAGCGACCGATCATTTTGCCCTCCAGCCACCATTTCACTAAACTATTGGTCCACCATCAGCACCAGAGGATGCATCACCAGAATGCTGAAGCAACTACATTCCAGATTTGGCGTAAATTTTGGATCCTGCGAGTCAGGCAAGTTTTGCGTACAGTTATTGCCTGTTGCCTTGTGTGCAAAGCCGCAAAAGTCATGCCTGTTGCACCGCTCATGGGTTCTTTGCCGAAGGATCGCCTTACACCATACGTATACCGGAGTTGACTATTTTGGCCCATTATTGGTTGCTGTTGGACGGCGAACTGAGAAACGTTGGGTGGCACTATTTACGTGCTTAACAGTGCGCGCCATTCATTTAGAGATGTGCATGACCCGACTACGGATTCCTGCATCATAGCAATTCGAAATTTTATCAATCGCCGTGGTGTGCCCTCAAGGATTCGATAGGATAACGGTAAGAATTTCATCGGTGCGGACAACGAAGCTAAGCGGTTCTCGGAAGTTTTCGACTGTGTGCGGATACAAAACGATATGTCATCGCGAGGCGCAGAGTGGTTCTTCAACTGCCCTGGCAATCCTTCGCAAGGTGGAATCTGGGAGAGGATGGTGCAGTGCGTTAAGCGCGTGCTTGCTTGTTAAGGAAACAGTGCCTCGGGAACACACCCTAGCATGCTTCATTATTGAGGCCTGATGTAAGGGAGTCACCCGAAAAATTCGACACAATTCGCAAACAGTGGCGTATAGCGCGCCAGCTGAGAGACAGGTTCTGGAAACGCTGGATTGCCGAATATTTACCGACTTTAACACGTCGAGTTAAATTGTGTCAACCTTCAAAGCCACTTAAGGAAGGGGACTTGGTCTTCGTGTGTGACGCCAACTTGCCAAGAAGAGACTGGCGTAGAGGACGGGTTGAAAAAGTGTACAAAGCCGCCGATGGAGTTGTTCGACAAGCCGACGTACGCACAGTAACTGAATTATTACGACGAGCTGCATCTAAGTTAGCCGTTTTGCACTTGGTTGATGGTGAAGCGGGTTGCTTCACAGGGGAGGGATTATTGCAAAACGGTCCTTAAATTTCACCTTTTAACTGTGCTCTCACCAAACTGAAATACTACTTTATTACTTTGAACAACTTATAATTTTATTTTATTAGTTTGAATAATTTATCATTTTACTTTATTAGCTTTAATATTTTTCCACTTCATTATCTGTCCCTACAAGCGTGAGAACACTGCGAACCATCGAATTCTTATTGTTAAAGGCAAGCCCTTAGGCAGATAACAACAACTAATTATGAAAATGTTAAAATAAAAACAAAAAATCAATATAACATTTACACTTTCTATTTCATTCTCAAATAAATAAAATTGTTCTAGGTAGGCATTGTATCAATATCTTCATTACTGATGTTATTAGTGTGAGGTGGAAAGCAATTATTCAATTTACTATCCAGATCCTCCCTGAAAATTCCCCAATCTGTTTTTTAAAAGATTTATGAAAGCTGTTTTCAAATATTGGAATCTCAAAAATCGATATGTTTATATTAAGAAGTAGAGGAAAGTGATCCGAGAAGAATGGGAGAGTCCGTAAACTAAAATTATTTGTCAAGTTTTTAGTTTAGTTTATAAAACATATTTGTCAAGTGAGACGAGATTAAAAAATGATCCAAAAATTACTACTTCTTGGAAAAGTAGGAGTTGATGAAGAAAAGATATGCCATACTTCAAGCGTCCTGCCATTCATGTTACGCATGCTATCGCCCCAGTTCGGGCTCCTTACATTGAAATCACCCATTATAATAGCTCCATCATACAGCAGAGAATTGTCCTCAATCTTCTTTAGATCTTCCAATAATGTTTTAGTTTTACTGTTACTTGGGATGCACAGGGATCCCACCAGCAATTTTTTAGGAATACCTCCCATTTTCTCAGGTATTGAGAAAAAGAGACCGCGGTTGTGAACACCGCGCATTTAATATTAACCATTTCATATTTAACATTTTTCTTTATTGCAATTGCAACCCCCTGATTTTTACCGTTACGTAGAAAGTTGCACTCGTCTTTGTGTTTTTATTTTGTACCGATTGTTTAAGCAGTTTCCTGTAGAAAAGCTATGAAACAGTTACAAAAGAGAAGAGTTTTCTGTAGATCAATTCTTCTGCTATTTTCCAATAGAGAAGCGACATTGAACGTTAGGAAGTTTATCGAATTATTCATTTAGAATCACTTGGTTAAGTTTTTCCAGATAATTCATTCTTTTTTCATGTATTGAGGAACAATTATTAATATTTCTCATAAAAGACTCCATCTTGCCTAGGAGGCCATGCGTATTTACCCCAAAAAGATCGTTTGAAAGTTCAAAAAATTGACTTAGAACGTTGGCTTTGCCATTACTAATACACTGTTGAGCTGTAGAGGGACTATCCTGCGACCTAAAGTGGCTGGCATAAGAAACTTTTAGTGGTGGGGGCGTTTTGGGAGCGAAAAACACTCTATCAGCTCTTGTCCTCACATTTTCCCTCACTTTTTGAACGTTTTTTTTTTTTCTTTGTACTGTGTACTCTTTGTAACTCTCACAGCCACGATAGTTCGCAGGATGATCACTCTTGCAGTTCACGCAGGTGGGTTTTCGTCCAGATTCAAGCGTAATAGAGCATTCATCAGGAAGGTGAGTTTCATTACACTTTACAGATCTGAAATCACTGGCACAGTTCTTAGCCAAATGCCCAAAAAGTTGGCATCTTATACAAGGACCTAAGACTCCTCGTAGTTTGAGGTAAGGCCTCTAAGAATTAAATTCAAAGTTTGTTTCTTCCTTTGGCATAAATGAGTATGCTTGAACACCCAGACTTTTTCTTAGCTTCTTTAGCAGAGCCTCATGAATCTCTCCCTGTCCTCAACATAAGCTTTACATTTCTGTCCCGCGTTAACAATTTTAAAAGTCAGTCCTTTAGCTGACTTTTAAGGACTGAAGAGGTGTTTTGAATGGATAAAAACAGGATCAATAATAATATGTCCCTAAGGTGCCGATCTATATGGCAAAATCTAAAAATGGCTTTACGCCGTACTTCGAAAATAAAAAGGAGTTTCTTTTTGTTTAACCAAAAATTAACTAACTTTATTTAAATTATTCTCTGCTATATAAATAAAAAATACCAGTATTTTATTTTGCTGCTGCTTCCAAAACTCCTCCCATGTTTTCCAATGTAAGTAATAAAACTTTAGTTAACCAATATATTGATCTATTGTGCAACATCTTTTTGTTAAAGAGTTCTTTTCATTTCTTTCATTCACACTAGTTCTAATAATAATTATGCTGAGCTTGCAAAGTCAATGCAGCAACATTGTTTTCGTCAGTCGCTATGTAATACAAATCGTTTGACCCAGTGCCGTTATGAATGAAAGAAAATAAACAAAACGAAAATTAGTTTATCAATTGCAATTCTTTAAATTGTGCCGAATTTCAATTATACCGTAAGCTTGTTGTGCTGTGCCACTACACCCTTGCCCTTAAGCGAAAAATTATTACTTGAAATAGTTTTTAAAGATTGGAGAAGTTTAGGAGCAGCTTACATATTAGAGTTTTCATAAACAATTTTTTTTTGTTACTTGTTTAATTTAGCAATATGTATATAAGAGTTATTTACTTATATAATATACCATAGTTAAAATATTTTTTTTTTTTGTTTTTATTATTTTTTTTTTTTTTGTTTGTCTTACAAAAGTATTTTAAATTCTTAATGTTTAACTATTATAGTCTTTGCTTATAATTATGTTTTTCAGATGATTTTTATATATTTTATTTTTTTTTTTGTTTGTGTCCGTTTTTTATATATACACCATATATGTAGGGGCGTGTTGTCTTGCAACAATTTATATATGCTGTTAATTTCTACTAGTGAACATTAGATTTATTTTAATTTATAAAGTGCTATTTATGTATTTCTTTAAAATATTGTTGTGCAATAATTTATGTTTACCATTTATTTCTACTAGTGAATTTACACCTAATCTATCAATTATCTTATATGGTCCGTGATAGGGACTCTGTAATTTCCTTTTATTTTCTAAACCTACGAAAACTAAATCACCTATTTCTAATGTTGCTTCATTCTTATTTCTATCATACTCTATTTTTCTTTTGTAATCATATCTCTAGCCCTATTGATAGATGTTTTTAACCTAAGTTTTAATTCATTAGTGTAATCTTCTAAATTATAAATTTTGTCATGTTCATTTGTAATATCACTCGGAAGTGATTGTAGTTTACCAAATATTAGTTCATACGGTGAATATGATGTATCTACGTGAGGCGTAGTATTATACGCAAATGTGTAATAAGGGACCCATTTATCCCATTCTTGGTCATCTGCAAAAGATAATAAATATTCGTTCAGAACCCTATGATTTCTTTCTAGAGCTCCAATAGTCTCAAAAAATTTGTCGCGTGTCTAGCAATTTACATATGTTTGCCATCAATTCATTTTTAAATTCTGTACCGCAATCAGATTTAAGGGTCTTAAAACATCCGTATTTAAGTATGAACTGTTCAACAAGCGTGGTTGCAATTGTCTTAGCTTCTTTTGTTGCGATAGGATGTGCTATGGTGAATTTGGTAAGTTCGCATTGTATAGTTAAAATATATCGATTTCCATTCGACATTTTTAATGGACCTACTGTGTCTATAGATACAGTTTCGAAACTTGTTGTTGGTGTATTCGTTATTGTTAAACTCTCTTTGATATGTCTATGTATTTTATTTCTGTGACACTTTTCGCAGTTATTTATATATTCTTTCACCATTTTTCTCATGTTCTTCCATATGTAGCGTTGTTTTAATTTCAAAATAGTTTTCCTGATTCCTAAATGTCCGCCTGTTCGAGTATTATGATATTCATCTATCAATTTGTATTGTTGAAGAGTACTATTTATATTTCGTGGAGCTCTGTGTATTATTATCTTAATTGGCGAGGATTTATTAATTGTTAATTCATTATATTCTTTCTTGAATGCATTCATATCGATATTCTTAAATATATAATCTTGATCACAAAGGGCTATTTCCTTTATCTGTGATTTATTTAAATAACAATGTAGTTTCTCCAACATCGTACCTAGGCGCGAAGGGTCATCACTACATGTTATGTGCACAATATCTTTCTTCAATTTTATGGCGAGTTTACAATTCTTTTTCAATATAAATTTCAATGTCTTTAAATACCTAACGTCATTGAAAGATGTACATTCCCAAATGTGGAGGTGATCAGTCCCCTTATGAGATAAGTCATTGCCTTCAATGCGCTCTTGGTGGGTACCCATATTCTTCATTATACTCGCATTATCGTTTTTTCTTACATCACTCGCATTATTATTTATTTTCTGTTTCGCCTTGCTCCTTGTTATTGCTAAAATCTCTTTCTCTCTACTTGTAGGAATCATATTTTTTAAAATTTCGCTATCATATTTTATTCTAGACAATGCATCAGCGTTTGTGTTTATTTTACCTTGTTTGTACACAATTTCGAAATCATAATCTGACAGGTCTACTCGAATTCTTGTCATTTTTGACGATGGGTTTCTGTGAGAAAATAACGATACCAAAGGTCTATGGTCAGTGACCACTATAAACTTTCTGTATATGGTTTGCGTTAAATTGTCGGAAACATTTTTTATTCTTTTAATATTCTTTTGAATGTTCGATTTTTTGTTTGATCTTCTTTTACAATATTTTAACTTATGACAAAATTAACGAAAAACCAAGTATTACATTTTATTCTACTCGAATCTAGAGGCGATGCTTTACAATTATTTTAAAGTTCCTATTTTTATCGAGTTCGTATAAAAAGAATTTTAATACATAATAAATATTATTAGTTACAATATATATCCTTTTTCTCTCTGAAAGTTTTACAATGTGTTAGCCGTCGAATAAGCACAAAATATATAAGATGTATCTAGTCAATTGTCGTCAGTGTTGTTTTCTTCTTTCAATTTAATGTTTTTGTTGTAGCTGAGTATAAAATATGTTGGTGAAAAAAAAAAAATAAAAAATTCTAACTAAAAAAAATAAGAATTAAGCAACTATCTGCGTGGAAGACGTTGGCTGTATCGTCTGCGTCTTCCCAATTTTAGCATTTCTCTTCATCGAGTCCATGTTCGAAGAACATAAGTACGGGCGTACTGACGCCGTCGATATCACGGTATTCGCACATGGCTACCATACCGTAACAGTCCATTGATTCACCTGTGAAGAATTGCAAATCCTTGAAGCGGCCCAAGATTTCCTTCATCTGTTTGTTCATGTTGTTCTTGAAAATATCAATCTGGTCGGGTGCTTTCTCTTCCAATTTGGCGAGTACTTTCTTCATGTAGTCCTTTAGGTAAAGTGTGAATGATTTCTTGTCGCCGAAAGCGAAACATTCTTGCAGACGGTGGTTGAGCACTACATCGACGCCACACTCGACGTTAGTTTCGGTGCCTTCATCAGCTTCTTCAGCCGATGGATTGAAGCCGTCAATCTTGATGTCACCTAAGCTGCGAGATACGAGTCTGCCGTAAACCTCATAAATTGCATCATCGATCAATTTCATTTTGTAGGTATCGGCAAACATTTCATCGCCAGTAATGGTGTCCTTGTAGATTTTCATTTTGTTGCGTTTATAAACAGACTATTTATTGTAAGAAAATTTATTTGAAAATCTTATTCACACCAAAAACGTCACAGGTAGGACCGACACGACGATGCCACGAGCTTAACTTCAACAGCGGAAAGTTGTCGCAGGATCGCAGGTCACAGGATCGCAGGTCGCAGGATCGCCATGAAGAGGTGTTTTGAATGGATAAAAACAGGATCAATAATAATATGTCCCTAAGGTGCCGATCTATATGGCAAAATCTAAAAATGGCTTTACGCCGTACTTCGAAAATAAAAAGGAGTTTCTTTTTGTTTAACCAAAAATTAACTAACTTTATTTAAATTATTCTCTGCTATATAAATAAAAAATACCAGTATTTTATTTTGCTGCTGCTTCCAAAACTCCTCCCATGTTTTCCAATGTAAGTAATAAAACTTTAGTTAACCAATATATTGATCTATTGTGCAACATCTTTTTGTTAAAGAGTTCTTTTCATTTCTTTCATTCACACTAGTTCTAATAATAATTATGCTGAGCTTGCAAAGTCAATGCAGCAACTTTGTTTTCGTCAGTCGCTATGTAATACAAATCGTTTGACCCAGTGCCGTTATGAATGAAAGAAAATAAACAAAAAAGAGTTGGCTGTGCCGTGGACACACCCGTACGTTTTGACGTGACGAAGTTTCTTGCTGTTGTTGTTAATGTTGATGTTGATGTTGATGTTGATGTTGATGTTGATGTTGATGTTGTTGTTGATGTTGATGTTGATGTTGATGTTGATGTTGATGTTGGTGTTGGTGTTGGTATTGGTGTTGGTGTTGGTGTTGGTGTTGGTGTTGGTATTGGTGTTGGTGTTGGTGTTGGTGTTGGTGTTGGTGTTGGTGTTGGTGTTGGTGTTGGTGTTGGTGTTGGTGTTGGTGTTGGTGTTGGTGTTGGTGTTAGTGTTGGTGTTGGTGTTGGTGTTGGTGTTAATGTTGGTGTTGGTGTTGGTGTTGGTGTTGGTATTGGTGTTGGAGTTGGTGTTGGTATTGGTGTTGGAGTTGTTGTTGTATTTGGAGTTGGTGCTTTTCGTTTAGCTTTTTTTTTTGCTTCCCCATTGGTTGTGCTCTAATTTCAATTAATCCAGCAAAAGTGATGCATATGCGTCACATTAGGCGGTTCCCTGAGGGTTTTTGACACGCCGTCAAATTTTTTTTTATTTTTGTCATATGCCCTCACCTTTGTTTTCGTTCCTTAAAATTTACCGTTGCATCAGTAGTCACAGAGTTAAAAATCCATGCAACGTTTTTTCATGGCTGTAGCATTTTTACTGCATTATGTGATTGCATCCCTGAAATCATGACAACAAAATTTTTTTTGTAATTTAGTTGTGAAGCGTAATAACACATCCCTGCTGTCGTAAAACGAAATTTACTGTAGCACTCCTCCTGAGTGAGTAATAATTTCATGCAACGATATTACATTTCTGTTACATAAGCTGCTATATTCACGACCTGACGACGCCGGAATTTTTTTTTTATTTTTGTCGTAAAGCCATGTATAAAAACTTTATTTTCCTTTTTAAACTTTTATCGTAGGTTATATACTAATTGAGTAAAAATTCAATGCAACGCCGCTGCATGAATGATGCGTTATCGATCTTTGAGCGGCTCTCTCAGCGTTCCCATGATGTCAGAAATTTTTTGTCTAATTTTGTTGTGAGGGCTTCCAATAGGCCTTTATTGGCGTATCGTATTTTTAATCCTAGCGCTAATACTCAGCGAGTAATAATTCCATGTAACAAATTTTCAGTTGCGTTGCTTACGCAGCTCCCACTAGGTGCCTATGCCGTATTAAATTTTTTTTTTTGTTTTTTTGATATAGTCAAAGAATTAACCTTAACGGTCATACTATTTTTTTAATCATAGCTTTTATACCCAGCGAGTAACAATTCAATGAAACGCATATGAATTTTTAAAAAATTCATTTTTCAACTTTTTTGGAAACTAGAGCAGTATAACGTAACTTCGTCACGTCAAAACGAAAATTAGTTTATCAATTGCAATTCTTTAAATTGTGCCGAATTTCAATTATACCGTAAGCTTGTTGTGCTGTGCCACTACACTAAGGTCTTTGGTCAATTTACGCACATCAATATTTCTTATAATAATTGGTGGGCAAAACCTACCTTTTTTATTTATCTGCTTTATGTTGCTGCTCATAATTGTTTGTCCATCAGTAGCTGCTTCATCCTTTGCTTGTGGAGGAACTCTCCCACCAGGAGTTTGACGACTCTTCATAGCTGCTTATTGTGTCGTTATTAGATCATTATTATAAATTATCACGTCATTAAAGATGGAGAACCGGTTTATCTTGTTGATAGGTTCAGATAGTAACAGTGAGAATCATTATTTTGTAGGTGACCGCTTGTTGACAGCATTACTAGCTGCTGTGCTGCTTTCGATTTTCTGGGGCTTAAGCAAGGCTTGATGTTTTGAGGCATCTTTTTGTTATTATTTAGAATGCCTGCGTTTTTTTTTAGAGCACACGCAATACTGCGTAATTTTCCCGCGCTTTCACCAGATTTTCCCGCTCAAAAGCAGAAAAGTGTCTCGTGTTTATGTATTCAATTCTTATCACTAGGTCTGTTTCCGTACGCACACTGTGTAACTGGTCAAAATCAGCTGCTTTGTGCTCGAAACTTACTAGAAGCTGTTTCCGTACTTTTGCAACTATTCTCACATTTCGTTTTTACTCTCTAGCACACGTTTTACACAAATCTTACACAGTGTAAAGTACGGAAACAGACCTACTGTTTGTATTGATTGAACATAAATATATATTTAAAAAACACTTTAAACTTCACACAAGTGAATTTAGTGCATTCAGCACTTTTTCTTCACTTATCTCAAAGCAAGCTCAGCACAAGCAGAGTGGGAGAGCCAAATATGGCGTCAATTTTTTTACTGCGACAAAATCTTTATCGCAATCTTTAAACAAAATTGTTAGCACTTTTCATGGTTGTCTCTATTAACTTTGCTTCTAACTTAATGTAGAATTGCAATTTTATTTAAACTTTTAATATATTTAATTGTAAATTTTCTACACAATGCCTCATAGAACACCAGCACGTTCAGCCACATTTACATGGTCTGTCACGCTTCAAAAGACGTGTATAAAATCCTGACAGGTGACGAATCATGAATATATGCGTATGAGCCGGAAACAAAATAGCAATCGACCGTGTGGGTATTCCAAGCCGAGGCAAATCCAACAAAAGTTGTTCACGCATGAAGCACTGCGAAGCAAACGGTCGCCTATTTCTTCCACCGAATGGGTCACGTGGCCACTGTGCCACTTGAGCAACATAGGACGGCTAATTCTGAATGGTACACGACCATTTGGCGGCCGGAAGTCTTTGGAGAAATTCGCAAAACCAACCGCCAAAGACGAATCATTCTTCATCATGACAATGCGAGGTCTCACACATCTCGTCAAACAAGTGCATTTTTGAGCAGTCAAAAATGGCACCCAATGACTTCTTCTTGTTCCTGAATATCAAAGGTAAACTGCGTGGTTAACGATTTACGAGCTCCGCAGAAGCAGTTGAAGCGTTCAAAAACCATGTTTTGGAGGTGTCTCAAGAGGAATGGAAAAACTGCTATGACAAATGGTTTGAACGAATATTTTGAAACACAATAAAGCCATTTTCATTTAAAAATGTTTGCTTTATTTGCTATTCCCGAAATATAAATAGTACCCTTCGTAACATTGAAGGTTAGTTTTGAGCAATGTTATTAACGAGCGGTTGTGTTATGTGAATTATTTTATGTGAAAATACCTTCGTCCCGTAAGCGTCTGTCCTTGACAGAGAAAATCAAAATTATTGACAATATAAAAAGAAAAAATTATTAAAAGATTTTGGAATACAATTTGGAATTCCAAAATCAAGTGTCTCCACCATTATAAAAAATCGGAAAAAAATTCAGAAATGTTTGGAAACTACCCAAAGTGGAGCATTACGCAGACTATCCTTGAGGAAAGGCGAATATCCCAAAATGGAAATGCCCTGTTTAAATGGTTTGCTTCGCAACGTATAAGCAACATACCCATCAATGGCAACATTCTTAAGACAAAAGCTTTTGAAATTCAAAAAAACATTTACGGTGACCGAGGTTTTCTAGCAGGTGACGGATGGCTAACGAAATTTAAAAAGCGATTTGGAATTCTTGTTCTTGTTGAGCTGAGCTTGTTTAACCTTTTAAAAAAAAACTTGTTCGGTATAATTGAAGAAAATAATCTTAGCTTGAAAGCAGTTTTCAATGTAGATAAGGGTGGGCTTTATTGGAAGATGTTGCCGTCCAAAACATACGTTCAATCTGGTGAGGCGAGTGCTCCTCGAAGGAAAATCTCTAAGGAGCGCATCACATTCTGTGCATGTTCAAATGCAACTGGCACAAAGAAAATTTAGCTGCTTGTGATTGGAAAGGCTAAAAATGCACGCTCTTTTAAAAACAAATTTCTTTCGATTGATTATGCTTTTTCCAAGTCGAAGTTTGGATGAATGCCAGCATTTTTAAAAATTATGAATCAATGTTGAATTTTATATTTGACTTAAAAATGTCGGGTTGAAAACTTCTTAGAAAAGGAGAATCTACTCAAACGAGCAATATTGCTCTTGGATAACGCTCCTAGTCATCCTCCCGAGGAAGAGTTGGTTCAAGAAACAGACGATGGTAAAATCTGAGTTGTTTACATGCCACCTAATGTTACTCCGTTGATTCAGCTAATGGACCAAAATGTATTCGCTTGACAAACTATTTTACAGAAATAAAACATCACAGAGGTATTAAAAAAATCTCAATCTTTATGAAGCAGTTTTACTGATTGCATTATCATGTATAAATATCGGCGGTTATTCTTGAAAAGTGTTATAAAAATATTTTACTTCAGTCTCCCCAATTTGATGTTGAAGACGATATTTTTTTGGCATATTTAAGAAATGAAGATATAGCTTTGATGATGAATACGTCAACGCTCGGAAATCTATATTTCCCGAGGTATGAACTTACAATCAGCATATGCTAAAATATGTATATTAGAGCACCCATATGTGCAAAGGTGTTTTTTTTCGCTCCACCAGCATTTTCTAATAGAATGAGGATAAAAATAAGATCTGCATCAAAAGACGGATATCGTTAGTGGAAAATATCCAGCCGGTTTTCATTTAAAGCACCAAAAACGGGCTTAAAATGGCTTGAAAAAAGCTCAAAAAATGTTTGCTCTTTAACTTTCTTAAAAAAAGTTAACGGTTTTATTTTTTTTTTCCTTTCGACATACAATTAAACAGGTAAGACTGTCCGTGCAACTTTTTTTATGTAGGTGCGACATTTAATGGTGTTGTTGAAGATCAAACTCAATTTTTTACTTAATTTTTATGTTTTATTTTTCTTAAAAAAATTCCCAAAAATCATAAAAAAAATCTGGGAACTGAAGGAACTATATCATCATGAAGGGAATTAATTGAGGTTTAAGAAATTTATAACTTTTCATTATTTTTTTGCGTTCTACCCATGAACGGACGTCTTAAAGGCAAACAAATGATTTTTATTTTTGCTTCATTCAATGAAAATCTTTCAAATTTAAACAAAGTACTTATTTTACTCACCTAAATCATTGATCCCTAAATCATTGGCACCTAAGGAATGATCCATTTATTTGTTGTAATAGCCGTTGAGCTTTGTTTCAATTCAATTTAACTCATACACCTCGTTGATAAAAAAGTTAAATATTATGTTTTTTTATTTTGGATTTTAATTGGGTGGGTTCGTTGGGCCTCAATTCTTTGCCAAAATACCAAACAAAATGAAGTTGATAATACACCTCGTATAAATTACGTGTAAATTCTAAAATTCTAAAGAAGGATACAACAATTGTGTGACCCCAAATGAAGTCAAATCCGTATCTAACTAGCTCACCTGATACATCCACCTTCGTTAAAGACAAGTGCTTAGAAAACCTAATTTAAGTCTGCAGAATTGAGCTGGAATGGATAATTGTTTTTGACAATTATGTAAGTATACCAATAATTAATGAATTTGAAAAAAACTTTAAAGAAAAAATAAAATACCATTTTAAACGAAAAGGAATAAAATTATCTATTTATTTGAAGAAGTTAAATATTCTAAAAATTTTGTTTTCGAAAAGTTTTTGGTTGGGATATCTCTAAAATGCTTAAAATAAATTTTCTATCTTGATATAGTTATGGGTTGAAATATTATCTATTTATTGTATGACATCAGCTTACAAACTGGAAACTAACATACTAGGTCACATCATAAATAACACAAGATTAGAAGTTAATAACGTTTAAAAAGAGCTTAAGACTAGGAATAAGAATGGATAAGCAGTAGATGAGCAATAATAATAAACAATTAAAAATACGTAAAACTAAACAATTAAAGAGTAGTTCAATAAAGGTGATTACTTTTAAGAGAAAGTAAATATATAAGTAAGTATGGATACGTTAAGGTTGAGTAGAGGTCAATATGTGACTATATTCTTAAAAAAATAATAATTTTTGTTGCTGCAGTACAACCGCTGTTTGGCTTTTAAGAAACTTTTTATAAGATTATTGTTTTAAAACTCGCGATTTTTGTTTAATATTTTAAAGGAATTTAAAAATTTATTTTAAAACGTATGTTGTTTGCTGTGTGCACTTTTGTTTTGTGTCGTTGCTTTAAGTTTTGAATTTCGTATATGAAAATTTCAAAATTGTATGAATTTTTTGAAGCTTTAACTACAGCCTCAAAAAGCTCGTATTTTTACACTATTGCCTAGTTTCACAGTACACAACGAATGAGTTAAATTATATTAAAACGAATTGTTGTATCCTTCCTTAGAATTTTAGAATTTACACGTAATTTATGCGAGGTGTATTATCAACTTCATTTTGTTTGGTATTTTGGCAAAGAATTGAGGCCCAACGAACCCACTCATTTAAAATCCAAAATAAAAAACATAATATTTAACTTTTTTATCAACGAGGTATGAGTTAAATTGAATTGAAACAAAACTCAACGGCTCTTACAACAAATAAATGGATCATTCCTTAGGTGCCAATGATTTAGGGATCAATGATTTAGGTGAGTAAAATAAGTACTTTGTTTAAATTTGAAAGATTTCCATTGAATGAAGCAAAAATAAAAATCATTTGTTTGCCTTTAAGACGTCCGTTCATAGGTAGAACGCAAAAAAATAATGAAAAGTTATAAATTTCTTAAACCTCAATAAATTCCCTTCATGATGATATAGTTCCTTCAGTTCCCAGATTTTTTTATGATTTTTGGGAATTTTTTTAAGAAAAAACATAAAAATTAAGTAAAAAATTGAGTTTGATCTTCAAAAACACCATTAAATGTCGCACCTACATAAAAAAAGTTGCACGGACAGTCTTACCTGTTTAATTGTATGTCGAAAGGAAAAAAAAAATAGAACCGTTAACTTTTTTAAAGAAAGTTACAGAGCAAAAATTGTTTGAGTTTTTTTCAAGCAATTTTAAGCCCGTTTTTGGTGCTTTAAATGAAAACCGGCTGGATATTTTCCACTAACGATATCCGTCTTTTGATGCAGATCTTATTTTTTATCCTCATTCTATTAGAAAATGCTGGTGGAGCGAAAAAAAAACACCTTTGCATTTTTCATATATATTGTGGGTGCTCTAATGTATATAAATAAAAACTCAAATTGATTTTTGCAGGCAAGCTTTGAGTTAGAGTCTTGGAACAATGCAGAGCATTTGTTAATTGAAGAAAGTAATTCCATTCAGGAAGACAATGCTCCAATTAAAAATGTAAACATTGAAGATTCGGATAATAACATCGATACCAACACTGCCCAAAAAGAAAAGCATAGGGAAGCTGCTCAATACTTTAATATGTGTATCAAATGGGGTGAAGAAAACAATGTAGAACTTGCAAAAATATCTGTTCTAAGCTTACAGGAAAATGTTGTTGACCTCAGCCTTAGGCTGCGGCCAAATTACTCGTTTTTAACGAGATAGCGCACTCGCGTTTTTAATATTGAAATTTACATACATTCAAATGACAGTGGCCATATTACGCGTTTATATCGCAGCGAACCGCGGCGACACGCGCAGTGTTGGCGTTCGCGCGTTCGCAATTGTATGAAAAATCTACACAATCAAATGGAGCTGGCCATATTACGCGTTTTTGCCATCGCGTTTTTTTGCTCTTTCTGCTCTCATTTCGCATGCATTATACTTTTCGCGCTCGTTTCTTTGATTTTTATACCCCCCACGTTTAAAAAACGTTAATGGTGGTATATTAATTTTGTCACTCCGTTTGTAACGCCCATAAGGAGGCGTGGTAGTTATAGAAAAGTATATATATTCTTGATCAGCATCACCACCCGAGTCGATTTAGCCATGTCCGTCTGTGCGTCTGTGATCACGATTACAGCCGTAATTTTCAAGCTATCATCACGAAATTCAATATTTAATCTAAAAAATAAAGGTCAAGTTCGAAAATGAGCCAAATCGGATGAAAACCAGACCTACCTCCGATACAAAGTGACTTTATCAAAAAGGTAAAATTTCTTTAAATTCCACAAAAAATAATACATGGACTTGAAATATAAGCTTTGATATATAGCATGTACTCTGTGTATGAAATTCAACGAAATCGAATGAAAACCACGCCTACCTCCCATACAGAGTATCTTTATAAAAAAAGGGAATATTTTCTGTTAAACTATAACGAAAATATTTTTAAAAATAAACATTTTATTGATTGCTTAAGGCTTTGAATATACCTCCACTTTGTATGGGAGGTTGGCGTCGTTTAAATCCGATATGGTTGAATTTCATACTCAGAGTATATATTACATAAGTATCAAAACTCATAGGCAAAATTTTAAGTCCATATTATAATTTTTATGGAATTTAAAGAGATTTTACAGTTTTTATCAAGTCCCTTCGTATGGGAGGTAGGCGTGGTTTTCATCCGATTTGGCTCATTTTCGAACTTGACCTTTATTTTTTAAGTGAAAGGTTAAATATCGAATTTCGTAACGATAGCTTTAAAACAGTGTCGGCCGTCACCTATGCACGCATGCTTCGTGAAACTTCGTATTTTTACACCGACAAAAAAATGGCTGTCGTGCTTTTACACCGATGCTGCCGATTATTCATAGCAAGAGCGCTCAGTCGGTGTTTCGCTTTTGGCTGGTTAGCACCACGCTTCTATGCGCGCAATTTATTACGTAATTTTAAATGCTTACACATAAAAAATGTTCAACCAAATGTGGGAATTAGCATATTTTTTCTTTAAAAATTGTTTTGGGGAAGCGAAAACTTAATTTGTCAGAACAAAAGTAGGGTGCGCTTAAATAAATAAATTTTAAATATTAAAATTAATAATATACATATTCATATTGATATTATTAATAAAATATTAATATTAATGTTATTATTAATTATTATTATTAACGCGGCCCCTAGACAATAAATAATATTGCACATTATTTACCCAGTAAGAAATTTATTTAATTTCAATTCACTTTCATATACCTGCATTCATTTAGAATGCCGCTTAATGTTAATAATAAAAAATTTCTTTAAGCCTCCTGCGAAGTAAAATTTTCAAAGTGTAAGCCAAAGAGAGAATCTTTGCTCTCACTTGGGCGCACACTACTACAAAACTGAAAAAACTGTGTATGTATTTTTTTGGCCGACACTGCTTTAAAATTACGGCTGTAATCGTGATCACAGACAGACGGACAGACAGACGGACATGGCTAAATCGACTCGGGTGGTGATGCTGATCAAGAATATATATATTTTTCTATACCTACCACGCCTCCTTATGGGCGTTACAAACGGAGTGACAAAATTAATATACCCCGTTTACGTTTTTTAAGCGTGGGGGTATAAAAATAAATAATATGGTACAAAAGATTTTTTAGTTATTCTTTTTTGTCTATGAGTTATATGAATTTTATGTCGAAAAAATAAAATAAATTATATATAAAAATTTAAATAAATTTTTTTTTTTAATTTTAAATAAATTATATATAAAAAGTTTATTTATTTCATCTACCGGGCTTTGCCCTTACAGATTACAACAGAGATCATCTCTTACTGACTACTTAAATTCTTCATAAATACATTTCAATAATTTAAATTCAAGTCGTTAATATTGGTGAATTTTTTCATCAAATTTCATAAATACATTTCAATAATTTCAGTGGTAAGAAGTAAATATTAATAAATTGTTCATTTCAGTTGATTAGGAATGAGGAAAGAAAATTTAGAAAGGTTTTTAAAGCGAAGGACCATGGCCTGGCCGGGAATCGAACCCGGGACCTCTGGGATATAAATTAATAAATAAAATTTTTTTTTAACCAGTATCATTCTTTTCTTTTAAATATCAGTGAAATCAAAACGTCCAGAAATTACAACATTTCAGAAATTAGAACTATCTGTGGAACAAAGTGGTTCTAATTTGTGAGTCTACTATTATAAATTAACTAAAATTCATACGTGGCATAGTTGGTTAAAGTGCGTGGCCGCTATGTCAACGAACCTGGAGACCCAGGTTCGAACCCCAGCAGCGACAGAAAATTATTTGAATTAAAATTGAATTAAAAATAATTTTTCTGTACGGCCGTCACCTCTCTGCAGACAATGGCAAACCTCAGAGAGTAATCAAAATGCCATGTAAAGCTTCTTGAGAATAAGAACATTCCGTTCATCGCCGTTCGGAGTCGGCGTTAAGCCTGTAGGTCCATTTCTCGGTCAATTGTGTACAAACTTAATAACACGCACAACACAATTGATCATAAGAAGCTAGGTCAAAGTCCTTTCAAGGGCTGAAATGGCCAGTTATTTATTTTTGTATGCCATCGTGGTAAGAATCGTCTTAAAGATCCACTACAAACACATGTGACCTCCTTTTAAAAGCCAATAGTTTTATACTGTAGTATTTTCACCTACATATTTCTTGTTTAAAATGTTTACAGCTATGTCAGCTAAATCTAGATAATTTTTAATCCCATAAAATAGATTGGGAAACTTATTTTTCCTGCGATGGTACAAACATGAAATATTTTGAAATAAAGAATTTTAATGCGCCAAGTGTTGTTAAAGACTCAATTTTTTCCTAACTAAATTGTAATAATGGTAAAACAAAAATGGGCCAGTAAAATAAGATTAGTTAAAAAAAAATGTCGGAAAGCTGGAAATAGTTTTAATCAATTCACTAGTACTGAAAAGAAGGTATTTCAAGTTTTTCTGTTATTCTTAGTGAGCTTCGGTGCCACGTCCACTTCCTAGTTTAAATTTTCGCAACTTACTACAAGACTGTTGACAGAACAGAAAATGGAAAATGTGAAATACAAGACCATGAAAGACCATACAATTTTAGGCAAGTTAAGTACAAATTTCCAATCTTGTTCTAATTTTCGCAAATAATTCAATATACAGGCAGATCTTATGCTAAAAATTATTTAATTATAAGCAAGATATCAAGTATAAAAAAGTTTATTAAATTTTTTTTACTTATAAATTTTTTTTTTTTAAATAATCGTTTAAACAAGTTAATTCTCATATAAAACTCAATAAATCCAATACAAAAAATATTAATTTTAATTGAAGTAGAATTTTATGGTCTTTAATATATAACACTTGTTATTCTGGAGCATAAATCGTACCCAAGACAGTAATTTGTAAATAACTGAAACTTTAAAGTGGTCGGGGCACAGAAACTCTCCAGGCAAAATAGGACAAACTTTAAATGCCTAAATTTAAGTCCAAAGAAATTGAATGAAATTATTTCCAGCTTTTCATTAATTATTTCCAAGCACGAACCTTAATTGTGCTAGTGATACAGCCCTAAACCAAAATAAAGTTTGAACAAAACAATGAAATTTTTATAAACACTTAAATATACCTTCATCTGGCGATGGATCAGAACATTGCGTTTCTATGCTGCTCTGCCTGTTCGTTCCTCGAGATTCAATTTTAATAAGCTGATTTCTCTCGTCTTGCTGAACTCCGTCGTATAGACTTTTATTGATTTTAGACATGGGAACATAATCTGTTATTACGGAACTACTATTAAAATTCTTTCTAGCTTCTTCCACTTCGTTGGAATGATTTCTAATTTTTGCATATTTGGGGAATCTGCAAATACACGAAATAGTTGGAGAAGATTAAGAATACTTAGTTTTAAGTACAAATTACCTTAACACACTGTCAACGTTGTTTAAATAATTAACAAGAATATTTAAAGAGATGAGCGTAAACGCACTGCTAACAAGAATTTTCAGTCCGGTCAACTTAGTCAGCATAACGACTAAAACGTTTCCTTAAAAAGCTGAATTTCTCAACAGTGGCTTTAAATTTTAATAAACGGTTTGCAGAGGTGAATCTCTGACATGTTTCTTTTAATTTATTTGAAAAAATATTTGCATTGGCACAATTTACTCGTCATTCGAATTGATGGTTCAATCAAAATTTGTTGTTTTCACAGCTAAATAAAATAGCATTCGATAATGTCAACAACGAGTGCATTAGGGTTGCATTTGCCAAAAATATAAAAATACTACTGAAATAATTGCCACTATTCTAGTTGGCGGAGTGAGGTGACACAACCCAGCTAGACAGCTCTAACGTAGTTACAAACACAATGAAACAAAATTTGGTGTTCACTAATACACTCTTAAATTTTGATGTCATGTTAAACAAGGAAAGTTGTATGTGCTTACATAGCTTGCTCCTTTACGCAGCAAACAAGCTGAGGATGTGAAAAAAGTAGCGAAAAAACTTTAAGCGATGCAAGTGTAAGTCAAGCAATAAAATAATATCAGAGATAATGAGATGGGAAACTTCGTTTCTATTGTGAATTCTGTTGATTTTGACAGATAAAAATGCTTGTTCTTCAGTTTTTTTTGCAATCACGTATTGTGTATGTGAGTTCACCTCATATTTGTCAAAAATAGGTATTACACCCAAATAAGTCTTCCATATTTAAAAGAAAATTGTTTTAAGCTGAGCAAGAATATTGTTAATAATAGTCGATAAAGAACTTTTGTTAACATAGAAATGTTAGTTTTGTCAATCTAATTTGTGGAGTTACTTTGATAACAGACAAAAATATTTTTGATAGAAAAAAATTGAATTTAAAATGAAAAAATTGTTCTATTTACAAGTGGTGTTGTTAACAGAAAAACATAATTCAATTTCTTTCAAGAACAGCTATATCTTTGTTTTAAAAACTCTGTTCTAATTTTTAAATGCATGAATTTGTTTGAACAAACATTGTAGGCTAGCTTTTCCCTATGTGTACAGTGGTGGCTTAGCTGTCGAAAGTGAGATATTCACCAGCGCTCATGTCCATCCAGAGGGGTGAATTCATCGAGAATCCATCGAGAGGGGTGAGTTTGTCATGAAATTTTACTAACACATTTATAACATTTGCATTAGTATTGACTGCATTTTAGCATATGGCTATCTCCTTTTTGCCGAAGTTTCCAATCTCTTTATCTCTGATAATATCCTAAATGATACCTATGGAATATGATGTCCGTGGCGCGTTGGGTAGAATGCGGAGCTTATGTGGCAGAGACCGCGGTTCAAATACCGTCCGACACAGGAAGGTTTTCATTGAGTTTAATTTAATAAATTTAAATATATATATGTAAAATGTAAAATACACTAAAGAGAAATATGATTATTAAAAATGGCAAAATTCCTTTCTAAATAAACGCAAGTTTTCCTTGCTAGAGTTAAAAAAAAAGCCCAATATTTGAGAGATATTTTTTTTATTTTCTTTAAATGTTTTGCCTAAATTTACCTTTTGTAAATACTACCTACCCATTAATAAAAATAACAAAAAACACTTCTAAACAAAATTATAAGAAAAAAGAATTTGGTTTTATTTGGTGAAGGGTTTGAACTCGCGTTTGTTTGCATTTAAGGCCAGCGCTCTAACCACTACACTATGGTGGAAAAATTTTGCGGAACGCTAACTGTGTACTTAAGTAAACAGCTGAGTTTGTTATTAAATTCTTTACGGAATTTGTTGTTAGTGTGAGCAGAGCAGCTGTAGCTTTTTGCAATGCTTAAAACATATGTGGCAGACAGAGATGCCAGATCACACGGATAGACAAAAAGGCGTTAGGTTTTTCCCAACTCTAAAACAAACCTAACGTAATTTGTATGGAGAGTTTTATATGAACCTAACGCCTTTGGCGTTAGGTATATGCCATATATATGGCATATCTAACAGTTAGGTGTCCGGCTGGGAAGTCACTGCGACTCTAAACCATGATACCATGGTATAAGAATGCAAGGTAGTATTGACAGTTGCTTGGGAAAACATCTCCTGTCAAAAACTATACTCAAAAAGAGAGCGCTCACAATCCGCCATTGAAATCACAAGCAATGTTGAAAACGTTGAAGTGAAAAAAAAACAACAACCTCAGAAGCTGCAGATGCATTTTCACAAACAGCTGTTTTTGACAGGAGATGTTTTCTTGTAGAAGGGAAAATAAGCAGTTGTCAATGCTATTGTATTGACAGTTAGCTTGGGAAACCAGCATCTGTCAAAAAAAAAAGTCAAGAAAGAGAGCGTTCAATTATTGCTTATGTTTTCGCCATTGTTTATGTTTCAGCGCTTGCAAATATGTTGAAAACGTTCAAATGCAGCAACCTCAGCAGCTGCAGATGCATATGGACGAAATTAAAGAAGTTTTCAATTAAAATTAAAACACTACGGCTGGAAAACGTTAAACACATATTACACATAATTTTTCCACAACTTTCATTATTATAATTGTTTATTTAACGTACATATTTTGCGAAATTTATGTATTTTTAAATTCGTTTAATTTTTGTTGCACGAACAACTGTTTTTGACAGATGCTGGTTTCCTTGTTGCTGAGAAAATCTATACTTGTCAATTCTACCTGTATAATTGTATCATGGATACAATAAAGGCTGTTCAGACCAGTGTTGCCAGAGAAACCAACAGAAATTTACCACTATTTGGGAAAAAAATTACCACTTTTGGAGAAAATTTACCTTTTTCCAAAATAAAATATATAAAAAATTTTTAAATGATTAACAACCGTTACAATTTTTTTGTTAGTATACATATATTTATAAAGAAACAGCAAAAACATGAAAAATTAACATTTGTACCATTTACACACCGAAAAGCAACGCTGATTGCCGGCAACCGACAACCGCTCCTATTCTCCGGATTTCTCCGAGAGAGGATCGCCAATCGATAGTCGCTTTGGTTTTGTTCGGGCTCTTAAAGTGCTTTTGAGTATGTTTAGAGAGGTAACAGTGCTACCAATAATTCAAAAAATTAAAAAAAAAAAATAAATAACTGGCCATTTCAGCCCTTGAAAGGACTTTGACCTAGCTTCTTATGATCAATTATCTTGTGCGTGTTATTAAGTTTGTACACAATTGACCGAGAACCGGACCTACATGTTTAACACCGAATCCGAACGGCGATAAACGGAATATTCTTGTTCTCAAGAAGCTTTACATGGCATTTTGAATACTCTCTGAGGTTTGCCATTGTCTGCAGAGAGGTGACGGCCGTACAGAAAAATTATTTTAATTCAAATAATTTTCTGTCGCTGCTGGGGTTCGAACCTGGGTCTCCAAGCTCGTTGACATAGCGGCCACGCGCTTTAACCAACTACGCCACGGACGCCACAATTCAAAAAATTAACAAGTCTTAAAAAATTATTGTTTTCGCAAAATTTACCACTTTTGATCAAAAATTACCTTTTTTACCTCTGCCCAAAAAATTAATCAAAAATTACCTCAATTAGGGAAATTTACCTCAATCTGGCAACAATGGTTCAGACTTGCCTCAAAAGAGGCGACTCACTTGCCTCATTTTGACATAAGTCAGCTGTAAAGTGTTCACACACAAATTATTGCCTCAGTTTGAGGCTGCGTCATATTAGGTTTGTTCACTAACAAAAAATTTGTACAAATTGTTACAAGTTTTTACCAGTAAAGCGTTCACGTACTCGAAAAACTTGCAACGAGAGAGGACAACGAGAGCGTAAAATAGTGAGAGAGAAAAAAGTAGCTACAAGTTTCTGCTAGCAAAATTTCTACTTGCAAGAACTTGCAACTACCGAAAAAAACTGTTTGTCAAAAAAAAAAACAAGCTGTCAAAAGTTATTTCTTGTTGATTTCGTATTAAAATGGATGGGAAAAAGAAACATTTGTGATGCTGAGGAAAATGTAAGTATAATGTTAATGTTGGTGAGACCCAAGAAATGATTTCAATAATTTATAACCATTTATTATAGCAGAAAAAACAGTATATGATGTCAATTCGTTTGATCAGCTGTTAACTTGCAAGTTTCTACTAGTTTTCTGTTCACGTACTCTTTCTGGTATTTTTCTCTTTGTAAATATTTTTATCTCAATTCTTCTTTCACTCTCTCCCTGCAAGTTTTTACAAGTAAAGTACGTGAACAAACCTATTGACGTATTTTGTTTTTTTTTTCTGTTGTTGTTTTTGAGCTGCTTCAAGGGTGCACAGAAATAGGGGCTTTGGGGGTTAAGCCCCCCTCCCAATGAACGAATAAAAATAAAATTAAATGTTTAAAGTAAAACAATTATATATTATAAATCATTCAGTTGGAATGTTTAAAGCTACTTTCATGGTGTTATTTATTGTTTTTATTAAATAAAACTCTGTATACGCAAAAGAGCCCTGCATGAGTATGCATTTTCGCCTGATATAACATAATATATATGTATGTTTTGGCAATTTTTTAAATAATGAAGACAATTACGCATTTTTAATTAAGAAAAGAATTACCTAAGATCAAAAAACTTAAATTCGATTTAATTGAATTAAAATTTATTAACTATTTTAATAACAATAAAATTAAATTTACAATTCATTAAAAGGTAAAACAAAAAATGATTATGCTATGATATGTTACTAATTTCATCAATATCCAATTTGATTTAAAAATATATTTTTTATTTAAATTTAATTTAAAATCGCAATAATTTTGCTTTTAGCATCAACTCATCAATCACTAACTCAAAATAAACACATTTCGCTAACAGTTATTCAGTGCACCATAGTTTATTGGTGAATATTTGCATACTTTGTCAAGAATTCGATTAAGAAACAAAAACAACACAACTCACAAATTCAGATCAGCGTAAGAAGTTTGTTGTGAGAGAACAGAGAACGAATTAGCAGTTATTCTCATGCGCTGATTTTCTCTTTACTACACGATCTGTTGTTTACATTTATTCGCTTGCAGTGTACTCCTACACTAAAAAAAAAACATTAACTTAAAATAAAACACAATGTGTTCATAATTTGCCTTTTTTCATATGTTTTTTAAAAGTTTAAAACACATTCGCTCTTACTTACACGAAATTTGCAAGCTATTTTTTAAACTATTTTTAAGATATTTAAAAAAAAAGTTTCTTATTAAAGCTAAGAGTTAATAAGATTTCCACATTATTTTATTCATTCAATAAGAAATCTTATTAAAAAATGTTTGATAGTAGTTGTTCATTTTTAATAATATTTTCTCTATGGAACTGAAAATATTTCTTCATGGAAAATTCTTATTATTTGGTAGCATTAATAAGAAAACCAATTAAATTTCTCAATTTATTGGTCTTGCTGATTTTATGTGGTGGTTTTTGGCTCTGTATAATCATATCAGTCTATTTTCGTCTATATTTCTGTATGTGATGACGATTACAGCAAATATTTTGGGGCCATCGTTATGAATTTCAATATATTTTGAGCTTATATTTAAAATATAAAGATCATATTGCAAATCAACGATCTCGTATGAAAATTACGCTAACCCCACATAGAAATTGGTATAATCCCCAATAATATGAAATTGGTATAATCTCTTAAAATTTCATAAAAATTAAATGTCTTAATTAATTTCAATTTTATTATTTAGGACATATTAAATTTTATGGCACAAAATAAAAGAATAATTGACTTTGTACTCTAAATCATAGTTGAATAAATAAGGTTGTCTCGTGGCTGATCGTACTCTCTTTTCAGTACCCATAATTGTCAAAATCAATGAAAAGCAACAACAACAACTTCAACGGCTTTTCATGTTATTAATTTTCGTTTTCAGATTTTGTATGAGATGTCAACTTCGATTTGACATTTATGGGAACTCGCTCTCACCCATGCGACAACCTTATTTATTCAACCATGCTCTAAATATTATATATAAAATTTGAATAAGTCTATAAATAAAAATATAAAACACCTCCCAAAACTTTTTTTTTGGGTGCGCTCAACTAAAAAGAGAAAACGAAGAGGAAAATGTCAACAGAACAGACTTCAGTCTGACGTGCGTCAAATTGAGTCGCATAATTTTTAGAATTTTAAAAAATTCTTGCCTCACGTTACATGTCACCTTCCCGCTTTCCATTTACCTGTAGACGTCAAAATGAGGCAAGTGAGTCGGCCTCATTTGAGGCAAGTCTGAACAGACTACCTCATAAGAAGGTAGGGTAAGGAGCTTTGACAAAACCTACTGCTAATGTCAAAACCATAAAATACTGTGCTATCATATCTTAAGAAAAAATCCCATGACAAATCCATGTTTCATGGTTGGTTGGTAAGCGTTTTATATAAAAAGTATTGCTGAAAATATTGATAAAAGAGGAACTTTTAAAAATAAGTTGATTTATCTTCAACAGTTGCACTACCTTAAGAAGACTTAAAAATATTTTTTATAAGATATCGTATGCACATTAGAACAAAATTTTTAAAAAAAGAAATAAAGAAAACAAAAATAATCAAAAAGTTATGGGCAATATTAAATTAGTGAAAATAAAGCTATAAAATAACTAAAAAATTCGTTGTTTCAATTATAGACACATTCATTCAAATTTTTCTTATTTACTCTATATAAAATTCCTTTTCTATGTGTTTATTCCACATTTATGAAATATACAGAAAAGTGGTATCGCTAAAATGCTTTTTGACATAAGCAGTAGGTCTTTTCAAAGCTCCTTACCCTACCTTCTTATTGTATCATGCTCTAAACCATGGTATATTAATACAAGGTAGCATTGACAGTTGCTTGGGAAACCATCTCCTGTCAAAAAATATACTTAAAAAGAGAGCGCACACAATAGGCCATTGAAAACACAAACAATGTTGAAAACGTAGAAGTGAAAAAAACAACAACTTCAGCAGCTGCAGATGCATTTGCACAAACAGTTGTTTTTCACAGGAGATGTTTTCTTGTAGAAGAAAAAATAAGCAGTTGTCAATGCTACCTTGTATTATTATACAATGGCTCTAAACCATATTCTAGTAGTCACTGAACAGCGACCTTCGTCACATACGTGACTAAACAGAGCTAAATAATTTTTTCGTCATATTATAGTTGTCACAGCAAGTCGCCTTGTGTCGCATTTGAATGATATTTTAGGCGCCGCAATTTTTGATGTGAGGTGGAGGCAGAAAAAAGGTAAATGAACAAAAATTGTAGTTTATTGATAGAAATAGTTTATAAATAATTATTTTTAGCTTGAAAATAACCACCAGGAGGCAGTTCAAGGAGATGGTCACATTTATGATCAAAAACCCATCTGTAGCCAAGGGCTTAAAATATGCAGAAAATTGCTGCATAAATAAAACCACTTTTGAGGGTAAATGGCTTGTTGTCCTCAAAGCTGAATAGTTTGGGCCCTCCAATTAGGAATGCTGCAGGATGGCAAAATGTATGATTTGCAGTCGCCGCCTTGAAGTTATGCTTACGCACATCAATAGCAATAGCATAACTGCGGAATGACAACTTTATTTTAAATGCTATTCAATTCAATGAAATTGTTCTAGGCTTGGACCGATTACAAACTGAAGCACCGCAAAAAATTGGCGCATATTAAAAAGGAGATAAACTCTACCGGAGGTTGGCCATTTCGTGTAGCTCACCTTTCAGCCCAGGAAGAACAAGTGTTCTTCTTAATTTCTTAATAATTCTTAAGTTTTCACTATAATCTGCACTATCTGAGCTTTCAGAATCCGAAAACCATAACACAAAAGAACTCATAATAAATTATTTAAGCTTATTTTATTTGACTTCGTTGTTTGCTTGTTTTGTTTTTTTACTTTCTTTTTGCACAGCTGTCATTTATTTACCATTTTAAAATGTGTTTAATAACATATTTTGTTTCATTTCAAACGTTCCTTCACCTCACGTCACGTGACAACCAAGATACCACTTTTCAAGTGACGTGACACTGACTGTGACAAAAGGCCCATGTTACACGGTGCTCGTTTGCTCGGCATGCAAATAATTTTGCTGTTGTTTCCAGTGCAAAACTGTCAAAAATCAGTGAGACTGTGAGAGGATGAACACTTTGTAGACCCAGCAAAATATGTTCATTTTTGCTCGGTGTACATGGCAGCGAGCATGGTATAATAATATAAGGGAGCATTTACAACTGCTTATTTTCTCTTCTACAAGAAAACATCTCCTGTCAAAAACAGCTGTTTGTGAAAATGCATCTGCAGCTGCTGGGGTTGTTATTTTTTTCACTTCAACGTTTTCAACATTGTTTGTGTTTTCAATGGCGGATTGAGAACGCTCTCTTTTTGAGTATATTTTTTGACAGGAGATGTTTTCCCAAGCAACTGTCAATGCGACCTTGTATTATTATACCATGGCAGCGAGCACCGTGCAACAGTGTTACTGGGTGGTGAAATGAAAGTTTTGGGCGTTTAAGTAGCTGAAAAGTACATTTTGTGAAGAAAAGTGCTACTATTGTACTATAAAAGGGCTTACACATCGGCGAATCTGTTCGTCAAACAATATGGCGGCGCGAACGTGTGTGAAAAAGCTAGCATTCAAATTGAACGAACTTGTTCGTCACACAAGCCATTGATTTTTGTTGTTGTTAGTCATCATTTTCAGCAGCATCCCTTGTTCGACAGAGAAAATCAAAAATTTTTGTAAACACGGCCAACCGTGTGACAAACTGTCGAACATCGCTTCTTAACTAGCGAACTTGTGTGAACATGGCCACCGTCTGACGAACAGATTCGACGATGTGTTATCCCCAACTCACACGGTGATTGGCAATCAAACAATCTTATCGTTTTGTTGTTGCTTTCAATGTGAAACTGAAAAAAACTCAGAGAGCCAGAGCAGATGAACACAGATTGCAGCAATCTAAATTTGTTCATTTTCAGATTGCTGTGCATGTCAGCAATCAGCAATCTAAGTAGTGTTGCTAGGTTACGAAAAATAAAATTTCAAGGAAATGGCAAATTATGATTGGCGTGTCGTGTGAGCTACCAACAATCTGAATGCGAAAGAGAGTAAGAAAAGTTCATCGATTGACAATCAAGCAATCCCGTGTGAGTTGGCCATAAGCCCTTTAACAGTATGAAGAATATAGTTGTAGGAAACACTTGTTGGAATAAAGTGTAGGAGAAAAAGTAATCCCCAACTCACACGGTGACTGCCAATCAAACAATCTAGTCGTTTTGTTGTTGCTTTCAATGTGAAACTATCAAAAACTCTGAGAGCCAGAGCGGATGAACACAGATTGCATCAATCTAAATTTGTTCATTTTGAGATTGCTGTACATGTCGACAATCAGCAATCTGAACAGCGTTGCTAGGTGGCAAAATACAATTTTCAAGGAAATGTCAAATTATGATTGGCGTGTCGTGTGATCTACCAACAATCAGAATGTGAAAGAGAGTACGAAAAGTTCATCGATTGCCAATCAAGCAATCCCGTGTGAGTTGGCCATAAGGAACTGAATGAAATGTCAAAACTAGCTCGGAGCATGATACAATAAGAAGGTAGGGTAAGGAGCTTTGACAAGACCTACTGCTTATGTCAAAATGCATTTTAGCGATGCCACTTATATATATATATATAAGTATATTTAATATAAATGTAGGACAAATACATAGAAAAGGAATTATATATAGGGTAAAGAAGAAAAATTTGAATCAATGTGTCTATAACTGAAGCAACAAATTTTTTAGTAATTTTATAGCATTATTTTCACTAATTTAATATTGCCGATCATTTTTTGTTTATCTTTTTGTTTTCTTAATGTCTTTGTTTAAAAATTTTATTCTAATGTGCATACGATATCTTATAAAAACACTTTTTTGAAGTCTTCTTAATACAGTAAAACTGTTGAAGATAAATTAACATTTCTTAAAAGTTTCGCATTTATCAATATTTTCAGCAATGCATTTTATATAAAACGCTTACCTACTGAAACCATGAAACATGGATTTGTCATAGTATTTTATCTTAAGATATGGCAGCACAGTATTTCATGGTTTTGACATTAGCAGTAGGTCTTATCAAAGCTCCTTACCCTACCTTCTTATTGTATCATGGCTTGGAGTGCATATTTCTGTCGTGTAACCTACCAACGTGCAAATTGAGAAAAGAGTATAAAAGTGTTCATTGCACACCGAGCAAACGAGCACCGTGTAACATGGGCCAAACTCATGGTATAATAATACAAGGTAGCATTGACAGTTGCTTGGGAAACCATATCCTGTCAAAAAATATGCTCAAAAAAAGAGCGCTCGCAATCCGCCATTGAAAACACAAACAATGTTGAAAACGTTGAAGTGAAAAAAACAACAACCACAGCAGCTGCAAATTGATTTATACAAAAAGCTGTTTTTGACAGGAGATGTTTTCTTGTAGAACAGAAAATAAGCAGTTGTCAATGCTACCTTGTATTATTATACCCATGATACAATTACAAGGTAGGC
Organism: Pherbina coryleti; assembly: GCA_943735915.1. Taxonomy (NCBI): domain Eukaryota; kingdom Metazoa; phylum Arthropoda; class Insecta; order Diptera; family Sciomyzidae; genus Pherbina; species Pherbina coryleti. Next base: position 70,877,988 of record OX030950.1, on the reverse strand, counting down.
TCATTTTAAAATGGCTGCTCAATTGTGAAATTTTGCAACAACAAAGCTGTAGAAGCCACAAACGTCAAACGACAAAAGCAACAACAACAAAGAAAAACTAAAAGCTATCAGCTGATTTTGACAACTAGCGCACCCTGCTTTCCAATATCAGCCTAATATTGAGTAATTGTATCATGATTATTAGGGCGTATCGAAAAATTTAGATCGTATTCTAAGAGGTCTCAAAAGTTGCATTGGGTTGTCCAGATCACCCTCAAAAACTTTTAAGGAAAAAAAGGATATCTTCCTGCCCCGCAAGCACAAAGTTGTTTTTTGAGGAAAACAGTAAAAAATAACGACCTTACAATGCTTTGACTTTTATAAAAAAAAACTACGTATGTCTTAAAGCAAAAGTAAGTATAGGTTTAAACTAACAATATATTGTTTAACACGATGCCACTCACGATTTTTATCCACAGTGTCCTGTGTGAAGGATATTCGAACCAAAAGTTGTAATCGAGATAACACAGAACTTTTGATTGTTACTCAATAGTCTAAATTTTGGTGATATTGATTATACTGTTAACGTATTCCTTAAAGTTGCCGAATTAATAATTAGCATAATTTTTGCATATGCATTTTCCTATTTTTGAGAAATGTATACTTGAATGAAATTTTTTAACTTTTTCAAAAAAAAAGAATATAAGATTTTATATCTCGGGTACCAGAAATGGTACCGAAGAAACTTTGCTCAATTTGGATTCTTAAAATATTTCTTAACAACACCCTGTCTTAAAGTATTATTTTAAAATACCAGCTTAAAGCCATGATACAATTATACAGGTAGCATTGACAAGTATTGATTTTCTCAGCAACAAGAAAACCAGCATCTGTCAAAAACAGTTGTTCGTGCAACAAAAATTAAACGAATGTAAAAATAAATAAATTTTACAAAATTAGTACGTTAAATAAACAATTATAATAATTAAAGTTGTGAAAAAAATATGTGTGATATGTGTTTAACGTTTTCCAGCCGTGGTGTTTTAGTTTTAATTGAAAACTTCTTTAATTTCGTCCATATGCATCTGCAGCTGCTGAGGTTGCTGCATTTAAAACGTTTCAAAACGTTTTCAACATTTTTTTTTATGTTTGCATTTAATAACACAAAGTTCACAAGTTATCTTCGTTGTAGTTAAAATAATTCACTATTGATTAAATAAAATAAGCAATATGTATTTTGTAAGCAAATGTTTGGTTATTTGCAAACGCTGAAACATAAACAATGCCGAAAACATAAGCAATAATTGAACGCTCTCTTTCTTGACTTTTTTTTTGACAGATGCTGGTTTCTCAAGCAACTGTCAATACTACCTTGTATTATTATACCATGATCGAGCATTTGATTGTCTTATTCTCTATTTACTTTCTTTTGTCAAGTATAAGCATGGTATAATAATAGCTGAATTACAATACTGCGTTAGGTCGGTCGGCCTTTGACCGTACTTTGGTCTCCGTTGTAAAAACTTTACGATATAAGCTGTCAAAACGGACGATCTCAAACTTTGCAAAACTAAATGTTGCGTTGACAGATCGTGCGTCTGTCATTTTGGTGATGCCAATAAAAGCAGCTATACTAAAAATCCCACAAAACGTCCCTTTTTCCGAAATCATGCAATTATAATTGTAATCAATGAAAAATTAAAAGATAGTGTCATAATAGCGTTCAATAGCGTTAAAAATTTTTTTTAAAATGCTTTATAAATGAGATAATTTTAAAAATGGAGGAAACCTTCAATAAACCCTCGATAAAGCATTTTTCAATTGTATTTTGTTTTCATCTGAGCACAAATTATGTCAAAAATACATCAAATTGTTTCATAATTATAAAAAAAAAACAGAAAATGTAAAAAAAAAATTATTGAAAATGTTTGTTTATAAATGAGAGGATTTTTAAAAATGGCTGAACATCCAATAAATAAAATAAACCCCTCATAAAGCATTTTTAAAATTATTTGCTCTCATTTGAGGACAAATATTGTGAAAAATAATTAAAAATACTTCAAAAATTTGGATAATATGTCAAAAAAATTCAAAATTATAAAAAAATTCAAAAGAAAAACAAAATAAAAACAAGAAAATTGGTCAAAACATTTGAAAATATTTACAAAACAAGATAATAAAATGCCGATGTTTTCAGTGCAGAGAGTAGCTTCGAAAAAACAACGATGTTTAAACATCAAAATGTTGACGAAATTGTGACAAATAAATTAAAAGTCATTGAATTTATCAAATACACAAACCATTATTGACACTCTTCCCACTTCAAATCGAAAGTGTTCCTATTTTAACTACAAAGCAGCTACAACATTTTTACAACATTTTTATTTTTAACAAAATTTTAAAAGACTTTTTAGCATTAAAAAGCTTTTTAAGTATTGAACGTTTTAATGTTATTTGAAGATATTTTTATGGATGCAGATGAAAATATATAATTTTTCTTAAATTTAGTAATGCATGTAAAAGTAATTTTATTTTTTACATAAAACCATTTTTTTCTTCAAAATTAACCTTTATTACTATGGATTAAAGACAATATATTATTAAAGCTTGGAAATTAATCTTTCATTTGGTGTATTAAATTTAAGATTTACTTGAACTTTTATCGTGTTTTTCTATGATATAATGATTGCCCTTGTACGAAATGGTCTAAAAAATAGGGTAGATAACGATTTCTGGAACGCCACGATTCGACAGTGCATTTCAGAAGTTCTCTTCATAAAAATAAGAATGGCTGAAGGTTTTCTAGTAGATGGACATTACCAAGTGGCAGCTCCATACCAAGTTTCATTATTATGTGGCATTTAACTCCAAAGCTATTTGATACCATAAGTTTGACTTATATGGGCGGTGCCATGCCCCCTTGTCCAATGCTCACTCAATTTTTCCAGTCAAAAGACAAGACTAAATAGTACATTCTTACCGAGTTTCATTGATGTGTGACTAATAGTTCGAAAGTTATACCCACAATTTGGGAAGCCGAAAAAGTGCCACACCCTTTTCCCAGCGCCCATAAAATTTTGCCAGTGGAACGGCACATGTAAATCGAGGCCGAACACCTAATTCCAATGTTGTGCGACCTATAATTCCAAAGTTATTCAATATTGCAGATTCGAGCTGCCACGCCCCCTTGTACAATGCTCGCTGAATCACTTGTAATTAGTGAGTACTTGGGTACAACTTTACAAAAACAAAGTGAACGGCATTTGCCAATCTACCTTACCACAACATTCCTTTGTGTGTTATATTATTCAAACAATGATATTAAGGGTATTCGTCCTCAACCAACCTCATTAAAATATCTAATTGACCAATATATAAGTTTGCCATTTTGCATGAATACCCTTATAATATTATTTATAATATACTAAAAAATGCATAAATTTTAGTATGAAATACAATTGAATAATATTAATATCATGCTAAATTCATCAAAATCATTTTTATACTACTTAAGCAGCATGTTAATTTAAAAAATTTGATCAATTTAAAAAAAACTCGCATCAAAATATAAATTCCCACGATAATCCTATGAAAATCTGAGTTTTCCATCGGAATCCAAGAATACCCACATTTTAGCATTGCTCAACGAAAATGCAACCCAGCGTTAATGTGGAATGTCAAAAGCACGACCTAGCTTGAGCATGTCGCTACTCATAGCGTTGATCGTACGTCACCCCCTCAAATTCATATTTACGGGATGAGGTCGACGCAATGCATGAGGTCATATTTTGTGTTGCTTCATAAGAACCCATTGTTTCTAGTCGAGCTGTCAAAGGCCGACCGACCTAACGCAGTATTGTAATTCAGCCATAATACATGGTAGCATTGACAACTGCTTATTTTCTCTTCAACAGGAAAGCATAAACTGTCAAAAACAGCTTTTTGTGCAAATGCATCTGCAGCTGCTGTGGTTGTTGTTTTTTTTCACTTCTACGTTTTCAACATTGTTTGTGTTTTCATTTATTAACAATGGCCGACCAGCGAACGCTCTCTTTTTGAGTATATTTTTTGACAGAATATGTTTTCCCAAGCAACTGTCAATGCTACCTTGTATTATTATACCATGAAGTATAAGCAAACATAATACAGCATTCTCTGACAAAAAAGTGCTCACTCTACAGCATTTGTTAGTCTCTCACCAAGATATGTACTTTCTCATTATGTTTAATTGCTTTATATATTCGATACGATCAAATCGAGACAGTCAAATCAATGCAAAATCCAACGAGCACACCGAGTAAAACAAATATGTTATAGAGAAATAACAACATTCGATGTTTTTTTCTTTGCTCTGATAGGATGCAGAAAAACTTTTTAAACACAAAACAATAACAACACACATTATTTGTGTGCAAGTTGTTATGTTTTTTTTCGTTAATAATGTTCCTACATTCAAATATTCCTAAAGCGGTTATTTCTATTCAATTGGAAAATGAAGTGATATTGAATTGAATTTTATTTTATTTTTTCAAATTTTTATTTAAAATTTGATAATAGTGCTGTTTTAAGTTTCATGCAATAACAATCGAGTTTAGCTACTACAGCTTTTTCGCACATTCTCCTCATTAACGCATTCAAAGTCAAAACCCAAAAATCTTTGAAATTTTCAACGATATTGATATTAGTGGCTCAAAATAATCTAATGTGAGAAAAATTTATAAAAAAAAAATAAATAACTGGCCATTTCAGCCCTTGAAAGGACTTTGACCTAGCTTCTTATGATCAATTGTGTTGTGCGTGTTATTAAGTTTGTACACAATTGACCGAGAAATGGACCTACATGCTTAACGCCGACTCCGAACGGCGATGAACGGAATGTTCTTATTCTCAAGAAGCTTTACATGGCATTTTGATTACTCTCTGAGGTTTGCCATTGTCTGCAGAGAGGTGGCGGCCGTACAGAAAAATTATTTAATTCAAATAATTTTCTGTCGCTGCTGGGGTTCGAACCTGGGTCTCCAAAGTTCTTTGACATAGCGGCCACGCACTTTAACCAACTACGCCACGGACGCCACAAGTTTTTAATCTACTCTTGAGTTGACCTTTAGACAAGATAACATCAAAAAAGCTACAATTGTTAACTAATTTACTCATACGGTTTAATGGAGCAGTTAACATATAATTTGTTCTACTAAATGGTAAGTAAATTAAATTGTTAGCATTTCTACTGCTTCTACGATTAGAGTTAAAATTTATAAGAGAAAGAAGTTCTGGAGAATCGAATACACCGGTGATGAGTTGGTGCAAATAAACGATATCTGCAGACTTCCTTCGCTCACTCAATGATTGCATTTTTAAAAGTTTTAAGCGATCCTCATAAGGAGGAAGGTTTAAAATGTCAAATGCACTTAAGCCCCTTAGGGCAAACCGAACAAAGCATTTTTGGATTCTCTCTATTCGATCAACATTCACATTGTAACATGGAGACCAAACTTGACTTGCGTACTCCAAGTGAGGACGCACTATTGCATAATACAACGTTGTAGTCGTAATCATGCTATTAAATTCTTTGGCCCAGCGTTTAATGAATCCAAGCATAGAAGATGCTTTTTTACAAATGTTATCAATATGAATGTTAAAGGAAAGCTTAGAATCCATACATATTCCCAGATCTCTAACGACATCCACACGACATAAAGCAGTATCTTTTATTTTATAATCAAAAACTAAATTATTCCTTTTTCGCGAAAAGGTCATAGTTTGGCATTTATCTGGATTAAGAAACATATTATTTTTAGAACACCAAACTTCAAAAGATTTCAGATCGGACTGGAGTAGGGCTGAATTGTCTTGAGAATTTATTTTTCTGTATATTTTTATATCATCCGCATAAATAAGCAAATGAGAGTTTTTAATGATGTGGGTCACATCATTAATGGCTAAAATAAACAGAAGTGGACCAAGGTGACTTCCTTGAGGAACACCTGATAACGCAATAAACTCAGTAGAACAAAACCCCTCGGAATTGTATTTGATAAGATCGCTCTGTCAAATACGATTTAATCCAGTTTACAAAATATTGTGAGTTGTTTTGACTTCACGGCAGTGAATTTTTACTCAATCATACACGATTCGCTCAAAAAGTTTCGGAATCGATGACAGTTTAGAAATGGGCCTGTAATTAATAACATCATTCCTGCAACCTTTTTTATAAATAGGACTAATAAATGATTTTTTCCAAAACAGTGGAAAATAACTTTCGTTTATAGATTTATTAAACAACAAAGAGAGTGGTTGACACAAAATTTAACCGCAATGAGTTAACACTGCGGCAGGAATTCCATCAGGTCCAGCGCTAAAATCTTCATCGATCGAACCAATATATTTTAAAATATCCTCTTAGGTAAAGGATAAAGAGTCCAAAGATACTCTGGGTGAAGAATTCATATATTCGAAATACTCCATATCTGGATGAAAAGAATCTGAACAAAACGATTCTTTAAAAAGATTGGCAAACAGGCCACTTATTATGACAGGATCGTCTGTAAATCCATTTTGGGTCTTAAAAGATGAACCAACCCCGTCAGATTTCTTCTTTGTATTTATGAATCCCAAAACTTCTTTGGATCAGACAATATTCGCAGCTTAATATTATCTAAATACTGGATATATAATATAGCTGACTGATTTTCAAATTCCAGAAACAAACGTTTGTAGGTTTCCAGGTCATTTGAGTCCAAGCTACAGACATATTTCTTCCAGGCTCTGTTCCTATAGTTGCGAAGCATTTTTAATTCCCTTGTGTACCAGGGATATGCTGAGGCTATACAGCACAGACTGGGAAATCACAGCAAAGAGCTCAAAATAAAAAAAATTAATGGATAAGTTAGATTTTTAATTTCATTGTCAAATAATTTAAAAAAATAAACACAAAATACACCAGTACTCAGTGTCTAGCACCGAACATATCAACACATTTCAATTTTACTTTATATGCTTCATGGTGTAATAATAATAAGGTGTTAGCGAATTTGACACTTCTCTCTCAAAATGATAAATTTTTTCGCCCCGCTCCTGTCAAAAACAGCTGATAGTGAATTGGAATGAAAATAAATCAGCTCACGTGCAGTCCGTCGAAGCTCAATGCCATGTCCACTTCTTTTTATGGCTATTATCAGTTGAGGTATTGAACATTCTTTCATGGCATTCGATATTTTCTTGAAGCAGTCGATGTGAATGCAAAACAATTTGCATGCTGGCCAAAGCTTCATGTCGGTGGCACCTTCCAGCGCACGTGCACCTTCCAGCGCACAAAACCATTCAATGGCGAATTTGGCAAATGGGCGAAGACAAATGCAATAACTTTTTGTCAACACAACACGGCACAATTAATTGAATTAAATATTTATTTAAACTTTATTCGCACAATAACCTATGAACACATCATCATCTAGCAACTCAAACAAATAACCCAATTTGGCAACTATCAACGGCTCCTCTCTTTCGCTCTCAATTTTTTGACAGATAGAAATCTATTCTTGGTGTTGTCAAAAATTCACTAACACCTTATTATTATTACACCATTATATGCTTGCTTTGAAGAAGTTCTCGTTTGTCTTGTTTTCGATCATGGTTTAATAATACAAGGTAGCATTGACAGTTGCTTGGGAAACCATCTCCTGTCAAAAAATATACTCAAAAAAAGAGCGCTCACAATCTGCCATTGAAAACACAAACAATGTTGAAAACGTTGAAGTGAAAAAAACAACAACCACAGCAGCTGCAGATGCATTTCCACAAAAAGCTGTTTTTGACAGGAGATATTTTCTTGTAGAAGAGAAAATAAGCAGTTGTCAATGCTACCTTGTATTATTATACCATGGTTTTCGATATGCTTTATAGCCCAAACACAATACGCGCGACGAGCGGCAGCGCCAATTGTCACTTTTTTTTTACATGTATTTCTTATGGAACGTATTTTGGAGACTTGTCGCTCAACATTGTCGCGTGACATTGCCGTCGGCTTCAATTTAATTTTAATTTGACAGGCAGCAAAAGCATGTTTCCGCCATTGTTTACATTGGTTATTACTGGTCGCATGCAGCGAACTAAACTGTTGTGAAATTTATGATAGCGATGGTAGTGAGGGATGTTTTGTTTGAACTCTATTCAGAGTTGTTAAGTCTGCATTCATACTCAGAATAAGTACAACTGAATAACGACATTAAAATCCATAAATGAATGCAAAATTGATTTATAAATAAAATTTTAATTCACATTTAATTTTAAAAACTTGATTAATTATTCATTTCAATAAATCATTTTTGTTGTCAATTTTTCCATTTTTTATTCATATGAAAACTATACACAAAGAATGCAATTCACAAAGAATTTTAGAATTTGCAACTGTTTTTTAATATAATTATATTTTAATCGTTATTCATTTTTTTTATTCATTGTTCATTTGTTATTCATTATTCATTTGTTATTCATTACTAATTTCTTAGTTATTATTGATTTTTTATTCATTAATTGATATAAATGTAACGAATAATTAATAAATTTTTTAAATTTGAATGTGAAATTACATTTTTATTTATAAATGAATTTTGCATTCATTGAATAGATTCTTATTTCGTTATTCACTCATTCAACTTTTTGAAAATAAAACGAAATTGAATGGATTTCTTTTTCAGCTCTGATTGTGTTGTTATTCGAAACGGCAACTGTTGAGTTGGCTGAAAACAGGCATTGTTTTTTGTGTACTATAAATGCTGCTGAAGTTTGCTGGTGTCGCGTGTAGTATAATCAAGTCGCTCAACATTTCTCTACAACGACAGATTAGAGACGTGTTGCTCGCCGTTCGTCGCGCATATTGTGTTCGGGCTATTATTCATAAACACATTTTAGATGCAGCGTAACTTTAAACGAGCTTTAAACAAGAAAACCTTATTAATAAACATTTTTTGCAGTTGTGTAAGAGCTGCGTAACTTAAACGCCGAAATTGGCGTTTAAAGGTTGCGTAAATACAACCATAATTTTTTTTTTTTGCACCCTTTGCAGCATTTTTTTTTGCGGCGGCCATTGCAAATCCATAGGAATTCTTAATTTTTGCAGAGATTTTCTATAGTTCAGACACAAACCTTACAAACATGAGCTGCAAATGAAAAAATGTTTATGAATAACAACTTAAGCAAGGTTGCGTACAGGCTGTGTAAAGCCTTAAACAGTGCGTAACTAAACAAACGTTGGAGGGTTGTTTAAGGAAATCTATTGAATAAGGCTGTTAGTGTTTAAATGCTGTTAAAGATGAGAGTTGAATAGAGTGAAACGAATGTCTTGCAAACCAGTGATGTGATTCTGATTTAGTAAAAAATCCCGATCACATCCCGATTTAGACCTGTTTATCCCACCAAAATGACACGAAAAACCCACAAAAAATCCCACCCAAATCTTTATACCAATAACGATTTTTTATGCAATTCTTGAAAAGAAATAAGGATGCCCACCTACTACTGAACACTGCGAGTTCTGACGTCTGTATGATGCTCCAATGTGTAAAGTTTCGCAGTAACATCTCATTGAATGTTCACTTTTGATAAATCATTGAGATGAATGCGCGTACTGCTTTAGCCCCACGGCCGTTGAGAAATAAAATATTCGAATAAAACGAAGCTGAGCAAATATAGTTCATCTCTATTTAGTGAATTTCAGAGTGTTTCCTGTCGAAAAGGTGAATATGAGTAGAATTCTATATTTAATGTTTATTTTTCACAATTCGACGAGCACTCGAATAATATTGAGAAATTGAAAAAATATTTCACGTCATGTCATGCCTGCCCACCTACTGAACAAAACGTTGGCCCACCTTCCGAACAGATTTCCAATAAAAAGTTGTCATTTATAGGATTGAAAATAGTGTTAGGAATTAGTAAAAATAGTTTTCGTGACTCGATAAAATTTTAGAATGCCGTCGCCTTAAAAAAAGTGAAAAGAAGAACGAATATAAATTCTGATGCGATGGTTGCAGCCATCAAAGAAATTCAAGTCTCTATTTTTTAAAGTTCAGTGAGTCATTGTGAATTATTGATAGAATAAACTTTTTATAAACTCTCAAAAATTAGTGTTTTTACTTCATTTTCTAATTTTTTTCAACGATTTGTTTAAGATGTTCAGTAGCTGGACCGATTGTTTTCAGCGGTCGATTTCGAGACTTTTGTTAGATAGACTGCCAAAATTATATTTTTTAAAAATTTTAAATTCTGATTAAAATTCTTGTTAGTTATTGAACTTAGCTTCCAAATGAAACCAAGAGCTCTGAAAATTTTAAGCCAAAGGTATAGCCTCCAAACAAAACGTGTTTAGTAGGTGGGCATCATCCCCTACATTTTTTAACATTATAATAATTTTATAGTTTAATAATGTACATTATAAAGTTCTTCACTAAATATAACAAATTTTCCACAGAAAAAAAAAATACCTAAAGTTAAAGACTGTTTTTTATAAAAACTCTCTTAAGTGCATGAAGTAATCGTAAATTTCTTTTGTTGCATGAAAATTAAACTGCAACAAAATTTTTGTTTTTAAATGAGGATCTTGTTTTCATTTACTGTAATCCTCTTGAATATACATATCCCATTATTACATATTTAGAATCAATGAAATACCAATTAAACGAAAAATTTTGAAAGATTACAAAAACGTGATACCAACCAGTTTTGCTAAGAATTTACACTTTAAAAAATTATGACACAGTAGAAAATCCCACCTAAGCATCCGAAATCCTACACGTTCTCAAATAGGCCAAATATCCCTAAATGAGCCCGAAATCCCACCAAATCACATCACTGTTGTAAACACACCCGTGCAGCTCTTTATTATATAGACCAGTGATCATCAAAGCCTATGCCCGCGGGTATTTGAGCTTTTGTGCTTAAAAGCTTTCTGTATACATATTAGGTCTGTTTCCGTACGCACACTGTGTAACTTGTGGGACACTATTTTCTGTTTCCGTACTTTCTGTGCTTAAAATGGGAGAAGAAGAACAAACATAAAATCGCTCTCTCGAGCACACAAAGTGCACAGAGAGTGCTAGAACTCAAGACTTCGAGTAAAGTAAGAACAAGCATCAATAAGAAAAAGCATCAATAAGAATAAGCATCAATAAGAAGAAGCAAATGCCAATTACATTTCATAATTGTTTATGTTTTGCGATAAATTTATTCACAAATTGTGTGCCTAAAAAGAAATTTACGTACAATAAATAAATAATAATAAATAAAAATTAAGTAATTGTTCAGTTTTGCATTAAAAATGGCTCTTAATAATTTGAGTGAAAATTATTTGTTTTAAATTTTGTGCTGCCGTCTGCAGTCAAAATCAGCTGTTTTGTGCTTGAAACTTACTAGAAGCTGTTTCCGTACTTTTACAACTATTCTCACATTTCGTTTTTACTCTCTTGCACACATCTTAGGCCGTTGTTATACAGACGCTCATATGATCCAAGATGGCTATGTTCACACGTCAGTCAAATGATTGAATCAGTCAAAATTTGTTGTTGCTTTCCTATGTAAAAAAAAATGAACTTTATCTCAGAGCGAAAATGAACTCCAAAATCTTCTCTCGTCAGTCAAAATTTTGATTGAGCTCTAGACCTGGATCAATCAGTCAAATGGTTGCATTATTTTAATTGTTTGTTGTTTAGTAGGAAATTATGTCAAGAAAAGTAGTTGATTAGTAGTTTTTTGGTAACAAATGTAGTTTTTTGAAGAGAAAAAGATGTAATCTGTAACCCTTGCGAACAAAATGAAATGCAACACAACTTTTCTATTAAAAAATTTAAAATCGGGTTTTGTTTATTGTGTTGTGTTTACTTTCTGTTTACAGCACGATACGATTTCACAAAATAGTAGGTAGCAGAAAAGTAACAAATGGCGTCGTCAGAGCATCAATCAAAAGATCGTGTGTGAGCAGGCGTCAGTCAAAATTTTCAGAAAGCGTAAAAGAGAGTAAAAAATCGTGATGAACTTCAGTCATTTGACTGACGTGTGAACATAGGCGATCGCGTCCTTTTTTACGCTCTTTTTTAATTTGATGAGCTCTGTGATGAAAGTATGTTATACAGACGCTCATTTGATCCCTGAACACTAGTACACTTCTTGCTACTTTTAATACTTTATGCAAAAAAGTATCACGAGTATGAGTATGGTGAGTGTTGCTATTAAGTAGGTTTCTTTACTGCTTTCATGCATTTCGTACTAAAAGTGTACTATTTTCATGCAAAAACACAAATGTTGTGAATAATTGCACAGCGAAACCCTGTTTTGATCTCGTGATTCCATTTCATTTTGGAATCATTTGGTGACCAGTCTCATGGCATAATTAATCAGGTAGGTGTGACAGTTTTAAAGCGAACATGAATTGTCAAAAATCATACAAGACAAAGCAAACAAAAAAAAAAAAAAAAAACAAAAAACAGACGAGTTTGACAATCCATGAACGATCTCGTGAGAAAATAGCCTGTTGTCAAACCTACCTGTATAATTGTATCATGACCAGTCTGAGCAAAATAAATTCCCTCGCTCACTCTCTCAAATTTCCTTTTTACATTGAAACAACAACAATGCGTGCCCGTGATGTGCCCGTGAGCGTCTGTATAACAACGGCTTTACACCAGTGATGGGCACACACATACTATCACATACTTTGCTTGTGTGTGAAGCAGAGAAAAACGAAGATCAACTTGACGGTTGCCAGTTTTACACTGAAAAAACCATTCAACTGTCGAAAAGAAAAGATTTTGGTTGCTTCTTTAGTATATAATTTTATTTAAACTTTTTTATAAACATATTCACTTATACAAATAATACAAAAAATACTCAGAAAATAAAAAATATACATAAGTATAAAAAAAAAAGCTAACAAATTAAGGTAACGTCGGGATAAGGGAATATTTTCGCAAAGCCTCAAAGTTTCATATCATTTTTCACCAAAACATTTTAAAACATCTGATGTTAAATTTAAAAAAAAATATCGTCGTCAAATGGACTGCAATGCTTTGGCAAAGCCAAGGCTACGGTATATGATGCTTTTTTTAGAGACAAATTGTTATTTTCATTCAATGGATGCCTTTCCTGATGATCACTATGAGCCTCATCTACCATAGAATTGGCAGGTAGCCCACCTTTATCAACCATAAATATTATAAAAAATTTTGCTTTTAACTCTAAAATTTTTGTTGTTCGTTCACCCCCCGTTAACTTGGTAAAATGTTCATGGCTAGAGAAAAAATGTCTTCTTAAACAAAACATATTATTGCGACTCATTATGCGATAACAAATCATGCATTGCAAGTCACCATCATCGTTTTCCATAAAAAAGAAATCATTTTCCCACTCTTCAGGGGACATTTTTCTCTCTGTATTTTAAAAAATTGCGCAGCGAAGTCTTAACTTAGCAAGTGCTGAATATCAACTGAATTGATTTGCTTAGCGAAAATGAAAACAAAGCAACAGCCGAACGCACACGATCGAAAGCCACACGAAGGAGCTTATAGAGTACTTGTGTCGACGTCGCGCAAGCAGCATTTTGTTTCAAAACACGCGTGTTTGATAATTTAAATTGTGCCCTTCGCTGCTTTAGGCCGTTGTTATACAGACGCTCACGATCACATCACGGGCACGCATTGTTGTTGTTTCAATGTAAAAGGGAAATTTGAGAGAGTGAGCTAGGAAATTTATTTTGCTCAAACTGGTCACCAAATGATTCCAAAATGAAATGGAATCACGAGATCAAAACAGGGGTTCGCTGTGCAATTATTCACAACATTTGTGTTTTTGTATGAAAATAGTACACTTTTAGTACGAAATGCATGAAAGCAGTAAAGAAACCTACTTAATAGCAACACTCACCATACTCATACTCGTGATACTTTTTTGCATAAAGTATTTAAAGTAGCAAGAAGTGTACTAGTGTTCAGGGATCAAATGAGCGTCTGTATAACATACTTTCATCACAGAGCTCATCAAACGAAAAAAGAGCGTAAAAAAGGACGTGATCTTAGATCATATGAGCGTCTGTATAACAGCGGCCTTACACAAATCTTACACAGTGTAGAGTACGGAAACAGACCAGTGTTGCCAGGGAAACGAACAAAAATTTACCACTATTTGGGAAAAAATTTACCACTTTCGGAGAAAATTTACCTTTTCTCAAAATAAAAATTTTTAAATGATTATTAAAATTTTAAATGAAACAACCTTTATAATTTGTTTGTTAGTATAAATGTATTTATCTCTCTTCAACAAGCAAACCGTAAATTCTTGACGTGTATAAATCGTTTCATAAGCGTTTTTGTTTCGCTATTTTTGAATTTAATTCACTTGTTTCTTTTACCCCTTTCACATTGGTTCTCTTTTGAACCCAAAAAGTTGACGATGCAACACAAGCGCACAGTCACTAAAGGCTAAAAGTGTACTATTGGTCCATTTTATTATTTTCATTGGAATTCTATGCGGACGGACTAGCTTGTTTGTTTACATATTTTTTGCATAGTTTTTGTTATTGCTCTTCCTTCTTCCTTTGTCTGCAGGTTTTTGTTTCGCTAGGATTTTTAGCTTAACATTTGGCGATCGTCAGAAAATTTATATTTTTGCGATTTTGTTTAACTCGATGAAGCAAAGAATAATCGCTGTAACCTTTTTAATTCAGTTTGGATTGAAATGCACCCAAGGATAAAATTGTAGATAATTTTATCACCTTTAAAATGACATCAAAAATAATTTTTTTTCCTAATTTATTAATTTTTTTTTAACTTTACTTAATATTATATCTATCTATCTAAATCCATCCCTTCTGAACCTACATATATAATAAATATAATTTATTTCATAATTAATAAATTGATCTAGTTGCCACGCAGGCAGGCGCGGATCCAGGGGGGGGTTTTGGGGGTTCAAACCCCCCCCCCCCCCCGAAATTCTAAAATAACCTGTATTTAAATGTGATGTACTGATGTTTATTATGTGGGCTAAGAGTACCAAAAAGAAAAAAAATTGGTTTTTTATAATTTACTTTAAATATTCACACCCCTATGCTGTAAACGTTTCTAGCTGTTTCTACACGTATTGTTAAAATACTGAATTCTGTTCCAGTTTTTATTTGTTTTTGCGATATTGCGCCTGTAGCTGTAAACAGTAACACATACAATCTTAACCTGAAATCACAAAAACACCGCATTTTTTGGATAAAATATATCCAAACACCGCACAGTCTTAATTTAAAAACCCACAGTTTCGATAGTATCGGAAGTGTAGACTTAAAATTCCTTTTTATACAGTAATGGAGAAAAATTCCGGTTTTTGTAGTTTGACATAAAATTCCTTTTTATACAGTAATGGAGAAAAATTCCGGTTTTTGTTTTTGTTGGCCTTTAAGATTTGTATTCGAGTCAAATAAACAGAGAAATAACTTTTATTATTATAATTATCTTCACCGCAGCGTCAGCTTGTGGTATTTAACACAAAAAATAATCTTGAGCACCACACAATCATAACATATGGAGTGATTATGGAATGAAATGTGGATGGCTATTTTTTTCGTAGCAAAGTTTTTTCCAATAAGTGGAATAATTTTTTTAACATATTGCAGCAAAACAAAAATTATTACCTACTTTTGAAAAACCAGAGGCTCGAAATAGATTTAAGACTAACGGTTTTTCCCCAAGCCTTCGATTTTTTGAAAAAAAAATTATCCCGCTCTAATGTATATAAAGGGTGGTTAAATTTTAAGGGCCGATGTTGAATATAAACCACACCTAAATGTCAATTTTTTTTCTGCATTTCATTTGACATTTCTCAATTTCAGACTAACTCAATTTGAACCGTTAAAGTTATTCAGGCTTATTATGAAAATGAGCTTTCAAATCAAAATGCATATCGAGCACTTCGTGATTTTTTCGGTCAATTTAATCGTCCAAATGTGCGTACAATCGGAAAAATCGTGCAAAAATTTGAACAAACCAGGTCTGTAGGAGATGTGAAAACACCAGTGCATGCTCGTACAGCTCGTACTGCAGAAAATATTGCTGCTGTTCGCGAAAGTGTGGCTGAAGAGCCGTCCACCTCAACTCGTCGTCGTGCCCAACAATTGCACCTCTCACGCTCGTCGTTGATGAACATTATGCATAAAGACTTGCATTTACACGGTAAGAATGGTGGCAAGAAATGGTAACAGTGGATGATCAATTTTCGAAGAAAATCATCTTCAGTGATGAGGCACATTTTCACATCAGTGGATTCGTCAATAAGCAGAATTACCGCATTTGGGCGAATGATAATCCAAGAGTGATAGTCGAAAAACCAATGCACCCACAAAGAGTCACTGTTTGGTGCGGTTTATGGGCTGGCGGCATCATCGGGCCATATTTTTTTCCAAAATGAGGCTGGTCAGACAGTTACTGTGAATGGTTTTCGGTAGCGTGAGATGATAACGAACTTTTTATGGCCCGAATTGGAAGATATGGATGTGGACGATATGTGGTTTCAACAGAACGGTGTCACTTGCTACACAGCTAACGAAACAATGGCTCTTTTGCGCGACAAATTCAATGGCCGTGTTATCTCACGTGGTGGCGATGTCATTTGGCCACCAATCATGTGATTTGACACCGTTGGACTTCTTTCTTTGGGGTTATTTGAAAGAAAAGGTGTACGTCGATAAGCCAGCAACAATTCAAAAGCTAAAGGATGAGATAATTCGGCGGCAGGGTGCAATAAGGCCAACGGCAATAAGGCCGAATTCGGCCTTATTTCCATTTGAAAAAGAAATTAAGCCAATTTGGCCTTATTTCCCTTTAAAAGGAACCAATATTAAAACGCCATCAAATAAGTTTTTTAGTTTTATTTAATGAAAAATTAAAGATATAAAGTATTGGAATAATTGTACTTTAGGGCCCATGCTCCTTTTTTCTTTTTTTTCTAAATGTGCATTTGGAGCTCCTAATGCACATGCTGCAAAAAAAGGTCGGTCTCAAATGGTTTAGGAGATAAAAATCGTGAAAGTTTGAAAAATGAACACGCTTTTTTTTTTTTTTTTTGTTTTTTAAATGTCTATGGAACTTCTAAATCTAATGCTGCAAAAAAAAAATAGGTAGGTCTCAAATGGTTTAGGAGATAAAAATCGTGAAAGTCTGAAAAATTTACATATTTTTGTATTGAGAAGACTAGGATATCTTATTCTAATAATAGAAATATATATATATCCGTTTAAAGCGAAAAATATGATCGTTTAAATGCTAAAGAACATACATCTTTTTGTAAGTGGTCGAGAAAAAAATGTAAAATATAAACGTAAAAGTTATAAATGAAAATTTATAAAATATGCGCGATTTATACTAAAATTTTTAATGAAGCTTTAATATTATAAAGAATGAGCGCCGCAGGTTTATAATAAATCGCCGCGATTTTTAATAAAAATTTTTTGCCTGCGGCGCTCATTCCTTATAATATTAAAACTTCTTCACCTTCACTATTGAACTACTACTAATAAATTTTTCGCGTTGATACGAAAACAAGCACATTGAGGTTGACAATGGCAACTGTTCTCTTGCAAATTGAGTACCTACGCTGAGTCCAGTAACTTTTCAAACAACAGACTACAGGATGCGTACTTTTTATTAAAAATAATTATAAAAAATAATCCTTAGTTTGCAAAAATTATTTTTCGGCCTTATTACCATTTTGCTAAATTTTTTTTAGGCTTTATTTCCTTTTCCAATGGAAATAAAACCAAATTTACAATTTCGGCCTTATTTCTCTTTGAAAAGGAAATAAAGCCAATTCGGCCTTATTGCCGTTGGCCTTATTGCACCCCGCCAATTCGGCACATTAACGGCATAGAACCTCACTTATGCCTCGGCGTCATCGAAAATTTGGACCATTGGATAGAGGTGTGCCGCCGAGATCGCGGCGGCCATTTAGCCGATATTTTGTTCCATGCATAATTGAACCATACCAATATTATCATAATAAAAAGAAACGACAATAATTTCCTTAATAATTTGTGTTCTATTTAAAATCAACATCGGCCTTTAAAATTTAACTACCCTTTATATATATAACGTACATAAATATTTTTGAAACCCCCCCCCCGAAATATATTCCTGGAACCGCCCCTGCACGCAGGACAATCGCCAGCTAGAACAACTAGGTTGTCTTGTTGCCACTAAAATATACAATAAAAATATATTAGAAAATTAAATATACCTTGTTTGTTATTGTAAATAAGCTATAAATCAATTACACTATAACGAACAAGAAAAAATATTTTAAAACTATGGCCTTAAGATCCAATAAGTTTTATATAAATTTTCGGACTTCATTTTGTTAAAAATATTTTGTAATTAAATAAAAACCTCATTTTAAATATTTAAAATAAAAACTTACTTGGAATAATATTAAAGTTAAAGTTCGAAAAATTTAACAAAATAAAATAACATTAAAAAATAAATAGAATTAAAAATAAAAGTGAAATTAAAAAACTAAAAGCAAATTTATAAAACAAACAACATTGAAAATAAATTTTAAATAAAACGCAAAAACTAAAAACTTGTTAAAAAATATAACAGTTTAAATAAAACATAAATAATAATTTAAAAAATGGCATTTAATATAAATTGTGAGAAAATTATATAAAAGAAAGTGCTTAAATAAACCAATTAAAATAAAATAGAAAAATTAAAAAGTGTCAAAAGTTAAAATAAAAAATATAAATTACACATAAGAAAAATATAGATAAATAAATATAAGTAAAAATAAAATATAAAACTGAAAATTAAGAAATGGATTTATTTAATTTTGTTTGATTTGATTTATTGATTACTTATTTTTTATTGATGCGTTTATATGCTGCTAAAACTATACTTTTTTATTTTATTCTTACACTTAACGAATAAAATAAAACAGATAGAGAATTTTATTTAATTTTTATAAATATACTGATTTTCGCATTTCAATTTTTATTTATTAATTTTACAATTTTTGTCAACTTGTTATTATTTGATTTTCATTTGTTTTGTTTCATACTTTTAAGATTTTAAAAATTATTGAAAGTATTAAACAAATTGAATAAGTAGTTGGAAATTTGTATTTACAATTTTTTTTATGCTTTTCAGCGTTTTATAATTTTTTTGGATTTCATTTTTATATATTCAAAATTAAAATATATATTAAAAATTACTATTTTATTCGACATCTTTAAATATCTTACAAATAATAACAAATATAAACGAAACAAATTAATATGTTTATATTTCCAAGCATTCATAGATATTTTTTTACAATTTGTTAACTTTTTTTCATATTATGATAATTGACTTGATTGAAAATATAAAATTTTTATATATAATATTATTTTAATTTATAATTTTATTAATTTTTATATTTAATTAAACAAACAAGGTATATTTAATTTATTAATATATTTTTATTGCATATTTTAGTGGCAACAAGACAACATAGTTGTTCTAGCTGGCGATTGTCCTGCGTGGCAACTAGATCAATTTATTTATTATGAAATAAATAATATTTATTATATAGGTTCAGAATTAGTGGATTTATATAGATAGATATATTAAGTTAAGTTTAAAAAAATAATAAATTTAGTGAAAAAATAATTTTTGATGTCATTTTAAAGGTGATCAAATTTTCTAAAATGTAGTCTTTGGGTGCATTTCAATTCAAATTGAATTAAAAAAGTTACAGCGATTTTTCTATAGCTTCATCGAGATAGACAAAATCGCAAAAATATAAATTTTCTGACGATCGCCAAATATTAAGCTAAAAATCCTAGCGAAACAAAAACCTATGTGAATTTCACACAGATAGTCCTTGTGAAAACGAAGGTACAAAAATTTGTTTTGCTGTTTTGCTACCCCACATCACGATTTTCTACTTTTTTCGAAATGTCCCTACTGCTAAATGAAAAATTTCACAGAAACCGTGGACCATTTTTTGTAAACACCAATTTATGCTTATCAAATTTTTAGTACAACAAAAAATCGTCTTTCCATTATTAAGGCAAGTTGCTACTTGGCGCGCTCAGTATTCGAATGAACATTTCAAATTTTACTACGGGGTAACAGTAGGAGATAATGGAAAAAATTTTGTTGGGGTGAATAAATATACTTAACAATTTAATCTTAATATTTGTATACGGCCTTTTCATTATTTATATTGAAAACAAATTTTTCGAGCTCTAGGCCAAGCATGTTGACAACAAGACAACATGAAGAACAAAGAAGGCAACAACCAACAACAACAACAACGGCTCTGTATAGAGCAAATCACACAGCTTGACTATATAGACTGTTTCATTGGCCGCTACACCAACTCATCAGTAGCCTTTGTATGACTTTACACTGTGATCCACTCAAGCTACTTAGGTTCTACATATACTGAAAATATGCCGAGTATATTCTGGGAGAGCACTCCCATAAAAATGTTAAGAAAAATGATTGGTTGTGTTTGATTGGTTAAATTGATCATAAGAAGCTAGGTCAAAGTCCTTTCAAGGGCTGAAATGGCCAGTTTTTTATTTTTTTTTTTACATAAAAAAAGGTTGAAAATTTATAAAAAAGTTTTTCTAAACATTTTTTTGAGTGTATGTATTCATTCCAAAAAACAATTTTCCATTGTCTCTTACCGTTTTCCTGTAAAGCAATTTTTAATTTTCACAATAACAACATGCCTTAAGGGCGGGGTAAGGTTTGTTTCGTCAAAAAAATACCTTTTTTCATGAAGTTTTTTAGAAAAAATTATTATAGTTGGTTTATTTTACATATTATTATATAAAAGTACAACAATTGAAGAATATTTAAAAAAATTTTTGTTAAAAAATAGAAAGAAATAACGCATTTATTGTAGATCTCCGCAGGCGCCTCGAAAAAAAGTTTTTGTGCGGTGACCAGCCTACAGCACCACTGGATCATCTGAAACCAAGAAATCAAAATACTTTCTTTAGTTTATTACCTTATCTCTCCAGTGACGTCGATTTTTTTTTTAATTTTAAAATTTTTTCAATTTTTGGCACCATTTTGAAACCATGACGATTTTTGACGAAAAAATCTACCTATTTGTTATTGTAAAATTGTTAGTAATTAAAAAATTAAAAAAAAACTAAACGTCACTAAAGAGCTACTTATATGTAGAAAATGTGTACAAAATTTCAAAACGATCGGTTCAGTAGTTTTTCTGTAGGCTGGTCACCGACTTTAAAAATTACATGTTTGGGAAAATCGATTTAAAGTTTTGTACACTAAGCAACACTTAGTTGGAGGTACGGTCATTCAACCTACTGTAACTTCGTTAGTTTTGCTCCGAATGACCTAAAAATTTAATAAATACAATATTCTTCAGATGTTGTATTTAGTTCAGAAATAAAAATACAAAAAAAAATGAAAAAAAAAATTGTCAAACCATAACGCCACCCCCCCCCCCCTTAATATGCTTTTCCTTCTGAAGACGTTCGAACTACCAAAAACGGTAATTTTCGTCATATTTTAGGTGGAATTTCATCCGTCCTTGTATGTCCTTGTATTTGCTTTTGGCAATTTTTTAAAGTTTGTTATATTAACTTAATATATTGAAAATATTAGGTTTGGCAACTTTTGGCAACCTTCCCTTCATGGAGTTTTCGGCTCTAACCCATTAGTTTATGTAGTTTTATGTATTAATTAAGATATGCATTAATACAGCAACCACACCATTCTACAGTATTTAAGTGTAATGGAAATAAGTTTGAATAAAAATATACATTTTTTTTTCAATCACCTCTGTCTTCCCTCATCCTCTGTCACGCGCTTCCTTCAAAATTACTGTTTATTTATTTATAAATCTATGACAATTTTTTGATACGAATCATCTTCTTGGATCTTCTATATATATAAAAATAAGTTGCATTGTGTATGAAATTGATGTTCTCGGTAATGCGTGAACCGATTTTGTTTCTGTAAATTTCCCATGAAAGGTGAAGGTTTTTCTGTATAAATGGTCTTTGTATGTGTATTGGTTCATGAATTATAGGCATTTAAGTGAACTTATCAACAATACAGGTGTGAACAAATACAGGTGCGCACATATGGTGTATATGGGGAAATATTTGCAAGGGTAATTGGAAATAAATGGAATATTGGAATACTTTGGCAAGTCTCACTTTAGTTTGCATTTGCGCGAAAAATATAGGCTTAGTAAAAATTTTCCATACCCCTTTTTTTCTATACCCCTTTATAGCCTACAAATCAATAAAAATGCTATATTTAAGACGGGTTTGGTCGTATTAGATTAAAATTTGGTAAATAAGTTTGTATGGTTACTGTCGGCAACTATTCTAAAACTGGGCGTGATATAACTATATGTATACGCCCACTTTTTAGAAATCATTATTATTCCTGAGTTGTACATGTTTTGATAGTGAAACTGGATATGTATATGCTATGGGCCCAAGAGGCCATTACTATATATTTCAGCGAACATTAGACACGTGGGAATTTGGCCACACAGGCCAAATTTATGATATCGAATTGCTTTGGAACTAAATGTCGTATAACAATGAAGGTCTTTCTACTGAAAAACTGGCACGGGCAATCGAAAACGGGGCGTGGCTCCACCCATATAAGCCAAATTTACAACACAGAATAGCTATAGAAGTAAAAGTCACAGAACATTGAAACTCAGAATGTAGATACCATTTCGTGATGTCCTTCTATTAGACAAGGTGACATGCATTGGACAAGGGGGTGTGTCTCCACCCATACAAGCCAAATTTATGACACAGAAAAGCTATGGAAGTAAAAGACAAAGAACATAGAAGTAAGAATGAAGTTACTACTTGGTAATATCCTGCTACTGGGAAATGAAAAATGCAAAAATTGTACTCTCTATTGTACGCTTTTATCAACTCCAAAATTACTGAGCCGATTGAGCTCAAATTTGCGCAGTAACTATGGGGTCATTCACAAATTACGTTACCAATTTAGTAGAGAAAGAGAGAGAGAGATATTTTAAAATGTACTACGATAAGTAACAAATGGGGGGAGGGGGTCTCAGACATAGTAATGTGACCAAAAATAAACAAAAAAAACTCGAAAAATTTAAATTAATACAACCCAACATTTCAAACCATTTTCATCCTTACATCTTAATGTTTGACCGTCTAAATTGACTGTTAACTATTGGCAAGTGTAGTAAGGGCATAATTTTTCTTTGCTTGCTTTTCGACAGTTATTTTTTCTATTTTCGAATATATTTTAATCAATTAATTTTTTTATTTCATATACTACGTTACTTTATGGGGGTGGAGGGGAGTGTTTTTGAAATGCATTATGAGAGTACCGGAGGGGGGTAAAAAAAATTTAAAATTGGTCATGTAATTTATGAACGACTCCTATGTTTCGAGTACGAGATGGTTTAGAAATAATAACGCTGAAGACATTGCAACATTTTCCGGTACTTATTTAGATAAGGTGCAGCAAAGCGCACCGGGAAAAAGCTAGTTTCATATAAAAATATTATTTTTGATATAAATACATTTCTCTTAAAAGCAGGGACCGTAACCGTTAAACCATTTTTCTAAAAAAGTTGAAAGTTTTAGTTATTTTTTGTGTTTTATTATATTGAACAAGAATTAACCAGAATTTTTTAACTTCTATTTTTTCGCACAAAAAATAACTGTTATTATATGTGGGATATTTTTTCCCACAAAATATCCCACAAATCGCTATATCTAAGAAACTGCTTATTATAGGGTCATAAAATTTGAAAGATAAAAACATGGCAAGTCTGTCGCATAGCCGGAGATATTTGAGGCGATGAGAGCAAGAGTGGCCTAACCCACAAAAATATGAAAATTAAAATAAATGCAGATCTAGCGTCGCAACTAATGCTGCTAATCCAAATATTGACATTTTGTTATAATAACCACTAAAAAGCAAATTTAGAAAAAGCGAATAATATTGTGAATAAACGAAAAAAATAAAAGAAATTCAAATGAAAATCTTAATATGATTCCATTAGATATGTTGGTGGGTTAGGCCACTCTTGTTCTCATCGCCTCATTTGTCCATATGAATGATTGACCACGTGCTTGTTTTTTTTTTTTAATACAACGTTAGTTTTGTGCATTGAAGAAAAGATTTAGTTCTAACTGTATCTATATGAATGAATTGAGCACATGCTTGTTTTTTTAAGGGAACTCTCAGTAAATCACTAAATTCCATAATGTTAAATCAGCAAGTGCAGCGTTTCTATCCCACTTGTAGATGAAATCATAGAATGTAAAAAAGAGGCGTGTTCCGCCCATTTTTTGTCATATGGTAGATCCTGCCTTCTTATTTTCACCAGTCAAATTTCATGACCCTAGCATGAACGGTTTTGTAGATACAGTGATTTCCACAAAATATCCCACAAAAAATAACTGATATTTTTTGTGCGAAAAAATAAAAGTTCAAAATTTAACTGGTATTTTTAAACTCTTACTTTTAAAGTCGAAATTTAAAACACAACCCAGGACTAACAAGGGGATGTCGGGGGATCATAATGGTGTCATCCAAAATGTCCTCCGACTGTTCCAACTACTTGTGGTTTTCCCTTATAAAATGAGACCATAACTGTTATTTACGGTCCCTGCTTAAAAGTATTAAATACAATAGCCGATAAATATGGTGTTCGTTTAAATGCAAGTGGTGTTGTTATTCTTTTTTTTTAATAGAATGCATGGACAGAATTTTTTTAATGAATATTTTTTGCAAATTAACGGTTAACTTAACTATTGTTGTTGTTTAAGCAATTTCGTTTGCTTATTGACACAATTAACATAATTGATTATTTCTTCTGTTGAAGACAAAGAGTAAAGTGTTTCTTATTTAATTGAAATGGAAAGTAAACAAGTGGTTTTATCTCGAAATGAGTTTTATGAAATGTGTTCCACTGTTTCAAAAACTGAAAGAATGGATAAATTGGTACAGCATATTTGTAACAAATTCAATATTTGTGTGGATGATTCTGAGATTAATAATAATTTAAGATATAGAGTTTATAGACATCGAGTTAGTTTTAACGAGAAATTTTATAAAGCCGGTAATCGTCAGTATAGGTAGGACTTATATTTGCATTTTTGTTAAAATTGGTTGAATTCAGATAGTGCGTAATATTCTGATTTAGATAAGGCGTTATATTGTGATTATTTCTTTATATTTGTGTATCAAAATAAATCTCTCTTGAATTTGGATTAAAGTATTTTATGAACTGAGTTTTTATTTTATATTACTTCAATAGGAAAAAAAGGATTATGTAAGTTATTTCCAATTAAATAGCTACAGAATCGTAGAAGCTTCACAAAAAACAGTTTAAAGAAAAATTAAATCAAAATCATTCTAAAAAGATTTAAACGAATTTTTTTTTTTGTTTAAAAATGTGACTTTTTCTTAACAACAAGAATTTTTCTCCCGTTGTTGTTATTACTTCCAAAATCGTTAGACTTATAAGACTAACTCAACATTGAAATTAACACAGTTGCATGGTATTTATGTATATATTTATATAGAATTAAGTTGAAATTGCTTATGTTAAAGTAGAAAATTGCAGTAAAGAATACAAAAGTAACATCATATTGAAAAGAAATTTTACGAGGAATCATAATTTTTAATAAAAAATACAATTTGACGAAGTATTTTTCACTTTAAACTTAAAAACAGTGATTTTTTTTTAAATTTGCTGGTTTGACAACCAAATACTTCTAATTGCAACACAAATCTCTACTAGTGTAGCATATCTTTGAAAAGGCCATGCAATTATCTTTCTAAAACGCCTTTGCAGAAAGCTTCACTTAAAAAAGTTTCGTTGCAAGATCGTTATTAGTGAAACAACCTGCGAAAACACAAGTTTAGTCCATAACTACCCAGGGGGTCAAAATAGACCCCCACTCCCTTACATTTTTTTGCTTGTTTTTGCATACCCTATCGTTTGAAATTATAAAATAACTTTTTCCATCTAACTTGACGATCCTCTGTGCGTTGGTAGGTCAAACGACAGAAAAATGAATGACACGCAAATTTTGACATTTAATTGCTATTTATAGCCCGAACACAATACGCGCGACGACCGGCAAGCGCCAATTGTCACTTTTTTTTTACATGTATTTCTTGTGGGACGTATTTTGGAGACTTGTAGCTCAACATTTTCGCGCGAAATTGCCGTCGGCTTCAATTTAATTTTAATTTGACAGGCAGCAAAAGCAAGTTTCCGCCATTGTTTACATTGGTTATTACTGGTCACATGCAGCAAACTAAACTGTTGTGAAATTTATGGTAGCGATGGTAGTGAGGGATGTTTTGTTTGAACTTTATTCAGAGTTGTTAAGTCTGCATTCATACTCAGAATAAGTACAACTGAATATCGACATAAAAATCCATAAATCAATGCAAAATTGATTTATAAATAAAATTTTAATTCACATTTAATTTTAAAAACTTGATTAATTATTCATTTCAATAAATCATTTTTGTTGTCAATTTTTCACTTTTTTATTCATATGAAAACTATACACAAAGAATGCAATTCACAAAGAATTTTAGAATTTGCAATTGTTTCTTAATATAATTATATTTTAATCTTTATTAATTTTTTTATTCATTGTTCATTTGTTATTCATTATTCATTTGTTATTCATTATTCGTTTGTTATTCATTACTAATTTCTTAGTTATTATTGATTTTTTTATTCATTAATTGATATAAATTTAACGAATAATTAATAAATTTTTTAAATTTGAATGTGAAATAACATCTTTATTTATAAATGAATTTTGCATTCATTGAATAGATTCTTATTTCGTTATTCACTCATTCAACTTTTTTAAAATAAAATTAAATTGAATGGATTTCTTTTTAAGCTCTTTTCTTTTGTGTTGTTATTCTAAACGGCAACTGCTGAGTCGGCTGAAAACAGCCATTGTTTTTTGTGTACTATACATGCTGCTGAAGTTTGCTGGTTTCGTGTGTATTATAATCAAGTCGCTCAACATTTATCTACAACGACAGATTGGAGTCGTGTTGCTCACCGTTCGTCGCGCGTATTGTGTTCGGGCTATTATTACTTTATTTGTTACTATATACATATATAAAATTGTTTTTAGGCTAAAATTATTGTTTGTCTTACTTTCATTTTTCTCTTAATGTAGGTTATAAAAATTTATGAAAAATAAAATAAAATGAAGAATTCATTAATATGCGTATAACATTTTAAGTTTTAAGTACTTTTTTAATTGTAGGATTTTGAAATAGCAGTTGTTTTCTTTTAAAGGCACAGCTAATATTCATTTAATTGCAGGAGACTCCTTCAAATTTTCGGCATCCTGTTCATTAGTGTGGCTTTAATTCTAAAAAAAAATTTAAAGGATTGTAGATTTTTGAGGTATATAACCTCCACTTTTATTTTCGAGGACACAGCTATTGTTGTCTGAACAGAAATAAAAAAAAATCTATATATAAAAAGGCGTAGGCAGATAAATTAAGAACCATTTTATCCCATGTTTCTCAACCAATTTTGATTTTTTTTTTTAATATATAAGAGTAGGGAGAAGGAACGTACCGAATATCAATGGTGGACTTGGCACATCCCATACAACCCAAATTTGCGATATCGAATAGCTTTAGCGTTATAGGTCACACAGCCTCGGAAATCGTTATTCGACCTCAAATTACACTTACCATTCCACTAGTTACATTTTATAGGCTTTGAAAGAGGGGCGTGACACTTTTCAGCAGCCCAAATTTTCGGTATAATTTTTGAACTATGAAGTCACAAATCAATGAAACTCGGTAGGAACTTCCTATTTAGTCATGTTCTTTGACTGGAGCGTGGCATAACCCATACAATTCAAAGTTTTTATATCGAATAGCTTTGGAAGTAAATGCCGTATAACAATGAAACTCAATATGGAGTTTCCACTTGGTGATATCCTTCTACTAGAAAGTAGAAGTAGGGTACTGGGACTGGCATTGGACAAAGGGGTATGGCTCCGCATATATAAGCAAAATTTTTGATATCGAATAGCTTTGAAAGTAAAAGTTACACAACATAGAAACTCAGAATGGAGTTACTATTTTGTGTTTTCCTGATGGTGGTGCGTATGGTGCGGCATGAGTTCGGTTACATTTGCACATGAGTGAAGAAAGAAAAAACATGTTTTCAATAAAAATGAAAAAAAAATCAATTTTTTAAATGGTCGAATTTAGACCTATTATAAATTAATACTTTATGATAATGTGTCTTATTATTCTTCTTACCATTATTTTAATTCTTTTTTCACTGAATTGCAAATGATATGTAAATAAATTTGAAAGGTCATTTTTGTAAGCATACCTGTAAAAAAACGGGTTTCATATAGTAACTCTTTAATAGAATAGTAGTACTTTGCCTCAAAAAGTACTTTTTGGTTCCATAAAGTCAGCACATCTATATTTGCGCCACCCAGCAACCCTGGTTTTGAATCGCTGTTATGTACAGTACATGATACAATTACAAGGTAGGCTCATATTGAAGAGCAGGGTGCGCTAGTTGTCAAAATCAGCTGATAGCTTTTCGTTTTTCTTTGTTGTTATTGGTGCTTTTGTCGTTTGACGTTCGTAGCTCGTATAGCTTTGTTGTTGCAAAATTTCTCAATTGAGCAGCCATCTTAAAATGAGCTTACCTTATAATTGTATCATGGTACAGTAGGTCTGTTTCCGTACGCACACTGTGTAACTTGTGGGAGACTATTTTCTGTTTCCGTACTTTCTGTGCTTAAAATGGGAGAAGAAGAACAAACATTAAATCGCTCTCTCGAGCACACAAAGTGCACAGAGAGTGCTAGAACTCGAGACTTCGAGTAAAGTATGAACAAGCATCAAGAAGAATAAGCATCAATAAGAAGAAGCAAATGTCAAATTACATTTCATAATTGTTTATGTTTTGCGATAAATAAATGCACAAATTGTGCGCCTAAAAAGAAATTTACGAACAATAAATAAATAATAATAAATAAAAATCAAGTAATTGTTCAGTTTTGCATTAAAAATGGCTTTTAATAATTTGAGTGAAAGTGTTTTGAATTTTGTGCTGCCGTCTGCAGTCAAAATCAGCTGTTTTGTGCTTGAAACTTACTAGAAGCTGTTTCCGTACTTTTGCAACTATTCTCACATTTCGTTTTTACTCTCTAGCACACATTTTACACAAATCTTACACAGTGCATGATACAATTACAAGGTAGGCTCATTTTAAAATGGCTGCTCAATTGTGAAATTATGCAACAACAAAGCTGTACAAGCCACAAATGTCAAACAACATAAGCAACAATAACAACAAAGAAAAACTAAAAGCTATCAGCTGATTTTGACAACTAGCGCACCCAGCTCTCCAATATGAGCCTACCTTGTAATTGTATCATGACACAGTGTAAAGTACGGAAACAGACCTAGTGATCAAAAAAGAACACATTTTGTTCGGTTTATCCACTCAGGGTCTCACTGATTTTTGATACTTTTGCATTGGACAACTACAAAATTATTTGCACGTCGAGCAAACGAGCATCGTGTGACCTCAGCCTGAAACCAGACTGCTTCAAAAATTACCACACTGTCCAAAAGAAAAAAAATTTTATTCTAACAATAGGCAATTGTTGAATTTTGACTAAGCAACAATCGAAATTAAATTTTGATGATTTCATAAATTTATGATCATAGGAAAAAACCTAAATTAAACTAAATTAAAACCTAATATTATTAATAATATTAAGTAATAGTAAAACCAATTAATAAAAACAAAAATTGTATAATAACCTTTTAATACGAAAAACAAAGGAAAATTTGCTTATAATTTCAAACAAAATTATAATTTAATTTGAATTTAAAAAGAAAAAAAATTCAATTAAAAAATATTATGTCTATTAAAATTATATGATTTTGCATCAAAAATAATAGAAACCAGATTACGCCATCAGAGGCAGAAAAAGTTGCACCGTTCTGCGCAAGACGTTAGGTCTTTCGTGACGTAGATAGGAAAAGACTCTTTCTCTGTTCTTCTCACTGATTTTCTGTTCGTGCAAGAAAAGACGAAAGATAGTGCGAAATAGTTCTGTACGATTTTATTTTTTTCAGCTACAGTTGTTTTTATGTTTTGCTCAGTGAAAAACAGCTGATTTTGACAATGGGTCGATCATGACGTAGGCAGACATGCGCATGGCATAATCTTGTATTTATTATTTTTGATTTTGCATCTATATAAAACTTCAAATCTTACAGTTGACAGTTAGCAAGTGCAATAAAAAAGTTGAAGTTTTAAGAAAAATCAAAAAGGAACCACTAGATCCAATGTTTTAATTTTTCAGACATTTTGTGCAGTGCGTCGAATCTTGCGTGTTTGTTGTGGTACAACATGTTTGTTGTATAATCATTCGTAGCCACGCCATAGCTCTATGAGCTCTAAAGTTGCTTCCTTTTGGCCATTCAAAATAAAAATAAATGAATTATAAATCAATTTATTGATTAAAGATCTTATATAGCACCTCTTTTTCCATTTCCACTAAAAGCACTTCTTGTTCTTACCGTCAAACTGACATTTTGTACAGATGAAAAACATATGAAATTAGAGAGGGTTCTAATTCTAAAGTTTACTGATGCAAATACATACGACATGTCAAAACCATAGTTTCATGTGTTCCACACTACCTATAGTAAAAAAAAACCGTCTTTAATTTTTGACATGCCATAAGTATGAAACACATATGGTCTGTTTCCGTACACATTTTTCTACCACGAGAGAAAGAAGAATAAGTGAAATGTCAGTCTCTATTACTAACTTGACTCGAAATTTTCCTGTCAAAAAATATACTCAAAAAGAGAGCGCTCACAATCGGCCAATCAAAACAAAAACAATGTTGAAAACGTTCAAGTGAAAAAAAAACAACGAATTCATGCATTTTTACAAACAGCTGTAGTTGGTAGGACATGTTTTCTTGTAGAAGAGAAAATAAGCAGTTTTCAATGCCTTATTATACCATGTGTTTCCTCATGGTGTAATAATAATAAGGTGTTAGTGAGTTTGACACTTCCTTGTCAAAATGATAAATTTATGTTTTTGCGCTCCTGTCAAAAACAGCTGATGGTGAATTGGAATGAAAATAAATTTTGGTAAATTCGTGTTTTTTGTGCAAGTAAACAAGAGATTGTGATTTAATAAAGTGTTATGGAAAACAATAAAAACTATATAACTCCTAATTTCATTTCTTCATTATAAAACAATAAAAACTTGTTGGTCTTTGGACTGTATACTTCGGACCGCTGCTTTTCCACTTCAGTTAACGTGCAGTCGATCGAAACCCAATGCTATGTCCACTTCTACTGATGGTTATTATCAGTTGGGGCATTGAACATTCTTTCATGGCATTCTATATGTTTTTGAAGCAGACGATGTGAATGCAAGACAATTTGCATACTGGCCAAAGCTTGGTCGGTGGCATCTTCCAGCGGACGTTTTTGATAAAATGGCAAAACACTTTGGTGACGCACTTGGTAAATGAGCGAAGACAACTGCAATAATTTTTTGTCAACACAACACGGCAGAATTAATTGCATTTAATACTCATTTTTACTTAATTCGCACAATAAACTATAAAAACTATAACACATCATCATCTAGCAACTCAAACAAATAATACAATTTGACAATTATCAACAGTTCCGCTCTTTCGCTCTCAATTTCTTGACAGAAATTTAGCAATACATGGTGTTGTCAAAAAGTCAATAACACCCATGATACAATTACAAGGTAGTCTTTTATTGAGGGTGAGCTAGTTGTCAAAATCAGCTGGTAATTTTGAGTTTTTCTAATTTTTGTTGTTGCTTTTGTCGTTTGACGTTTCTAGCTCCTACAGTTTTGTTGTTAACATTTGAGCGGCTTACCGCTAAAATTGCGGCTAATTTAAAATTGGCTTACCTTGTAATTGTATCATGCTAACACCTTATTATTATTACACAATAGTGGTATTCAGAATCAGGTGCAAATGGTCTTGTATCGTAGCATTTGCAAAATGGTAGAGTATATTTTTACAGCTGTATTCATAAAAAACTATGAACCTCTTATTAAGCCTTCATAAGGAAAAAATCGAAAAAAATTTAAAAACATTATACATAAACGTTCAATAGCTTTTAAAGTCTATTTTAAATGCTTTATAAATGAGAGAATTTTAAAAATGGATGAAACCTTCAATAAACCCGCGATAAAGAATTTTTAAATTTTATTTTGTTTTCATCTGAGCACAAATTATGTCAAAAATATGTATATCAAAATGTTTCAAAATATAGAAAAACAAAGAAAATCTCAAACAAATTATTGAAAATGTTGGTTTATAAATGAGAGGATTTTTAAAAATGGCTGAACGTCCAATAAGCCCTCGATAAAGCATTTTTAAAATTATTTGCTCTAATTTGAGCACAAATTTTGTCAAAAATAATTAAAAGCATTCAAAAATTTGGAGAATATGTCAAAAAATTCAAAACATAAAAAAATGCAAAACAAAAAGAAAATAAAAACAAGAAAATTGTCAAAACATTTCAAAATATTTACAAAATAAGATAATAAACTGACAATTTTTCTCAGTGCAGAGGGTAGCTTCGAAAAAATATTGATGTTTAAAAATCAAAATGTTGACTTATGACTAATAAATGAAAAGTCATTGAATTTATCAAATACACAAACCATTATTGATACTCTTCCCACTAAAAATCGAAAGTGTTCCTATTTTAACTACAAAGCAGCTTCAACATTTTTATGAATCACAAAATTTTAAAAGACTTTTTAACATTAAAAAGCTTTTTAACTATTGAACGTTTTAAAGCTATTTTAATATATTTTTATGAATACGGCCATGCTGTAATAATAATAAGGTGTTAGTGCATTTTTGACAACACCAAGAATAGCTTTGTTTCTCTCAAAAAATTGAGAGCGAAAGAGAGGAGCCGTTGATAGTTGCCAAATTGTGTAATTTGTTTGAGTTGGTAGATGATGATGTGTTATAGTTTTTAAAGGTTCTTGTCCGAATAAAGTTTAAATAAATATTAAATTCAATTATTTGTGCCGTGTTGTGTTGACAAAAAGTTATTGCAGTTGTCTTCGACCATTTGCCAAGTTCGCCATTGAATTGTTTTGCCATTTTATCAAAAACGTGCGCTGGAAGGTGCCACCGACATGAAGCTTTGGCCAGTATGCAAATTGTCTTGCATTAACATCGACTGCTCCAAGAAAATATCGAATGCCATAAAAGAATGTTCAATACCTCAACTGATAATAGCCATCAAAACAAGTGGACATGGCATTGAGCTTCGAGCGACTGCACGTTAGCTGATTTATTTTCTTTCCAATTCACCATCAGCTGTTTTTGACTGGAGCGGGGCGAAAAAATTTATCATTTTGAGAGAGAAGTGTCAAATTCACTAACACCTTATTATTATTACACCATGAATACTGGTACTCTACACAAACAAAATATACAGAGATACACTTACTATGCTTGTGCTAATATGCAATATGTCATGCCTGCCCACCTACTGAACAAAACGTTGGCCCACCTTCCGAACAGATTTCCAATAAAAAGTTGTCATTTATAGGATTGAAAATAGTGTTAGGAATTAGTAAAAATAGTTTTCGTGACTCGATAAAATTTTAGAATGCCGTCGCCTTAAAAAAAGTGAAAAGAAGAACGAATATAAATTCTGATGCGATGGCTGCAGCCATCAAAGAAAGTCAAGTCTCTATTTTTTAAAGTTCAGTGAGTCATTGTGAATTATTGATAGAATAAACTTTTTATAAACTCTCAAAAATTAGTGTTTTTACTTCATTTTCTAATTTTTTTCAACGATTTGTTTTAAGTGTTCAGTAGCTGGGCCGATTTTTTCAGCGGCTGATTTCAAGACTTTCGCTAGATCGACTGCCAAAATTATATTTTTTTAAAATTTTAAATTCTGATTAAAATTCTTGTTAGTTATTGAACTTAGCTTCCAAATGAAACCAAGAGCTCTGAAAATTTTAAGCCAAAGGTATAGCCTCCAAACAAAACGTGTTTAGTAGGTGGGCATCATCCCTACATTTTTTAACATTATAATAATTTTATAGTTTAATAATGTACATTATAAAGTTCTTCACTAAATATAACAAATTTTCCACAGAAAAAAAAAATACCTAAAGTTAAACACTGTGTTTTTTATAAAAACTCTCTTAAGTGCATGAAGTAATCGTAAATTTCTTTTGTTGCATGAAAATTAAACTGCAACAAAATTTTTGTTTTTAAATGAGGATCTTGTTTTCATTTACTGTAATCCTCTTGAATATACATATCCCATTATTACATATTTAGAATCAATGAAATACCAATTAAACGAAAAATTTTGAAATATTACAAAAACGTGATACCAACCAGTTTTGCTAAGAATTTACACTTTAAAAAATTATGACACAGTAGAAAATCCCACCTAAGCATCCGAAATCCTACACGTTCTCAAATAGGCCAAATATCCCTAAATGAGCCCGAAATCCCACCAAATCACATCACTGTTGTAAACACACCCGTGCAGCTCTTTATTATATAGACCAGTGATCATCAAAGCCTATGCCCGCGGGTATTTGAGCTTTTGTGCTTAAAAGCTTTCTGTATACATATTAGGTCTGTTTCCGTACGCACACTGTGTAACTTGTGGGACACTAGCACCCCTATTCTGGCAGCTTAACTAAGCTCACCACATTAACAAAATAGTTAATATTAACAAATTGTTAAGGTTTCGTATTCTGGTGATAATTTGAAAGCTCCTTTCTTTACTATTTTGTTAATGACAGAAAACAACTTAACAACGAAAGATAGTTCAGTATTAAGCCAAACAAATGCCGTGTAAATAAAATAAAATAAAAAAAATGGATGAATTCTTACTTCTTACTTCTTTTTAGCATTGATACTGAAGGAGATAAAAAAAAATATAAATTTTAAAGACTGCAAAACACTCGAAAATTGCTTGGCTATTAAAAAAATTCAATTTGAAACTTAAAACAATTGAAAACAATTAGTAAATTATTATTTATTAACATTTTCCATCTTAATTGTAGAAAAACAAACATAAGCAATCAAAATAAGCAAGAAAAGCGCAATGTAAAAACAGCTGACGCTTTATATCTAAGGCATTTACATTTTCACCATGCGTGGTGAACTTTAATAGATTTGAGAGCTTTCAAATTGTAAATGATTTTCCAGAGTACGAACATTTACATTACATAACAAGAACATTAACAAGAGCTCCTTAACAATTCCTTGTTAAGTTAACAAGCAGAATATGGCTGTAGGTCTGTTTCCGTACTTTACACTGTGTAAGATTTGAGTAAAACGTGTGCTAGAGAGTAAAAACGAAATGTGAGAATAGTTGCAAAAGTACGGAAACAGCTTCTAGTAAGTTTCGAGCACAAAACAGCTGATTTTGACTGCAGACGGCAGCACAAAATTTAAAACACTTTCACTCAAATTATTAAAAGCCATTTTTAATGCAAAACTGAACAATTACTTAATTTTTATTTATTATTATTTATTTATTGTATTTATTGTTTCCGTACTTTCTGTGCTTAAAATGGGAGAAGAAGAACAAACATAAAATCGCTCTCTCGAGCACACAAAGTGCACAGAGAGTGCTAGAACTCAAGACTTCGAGTAAAGTAAGAACAAGCATCAATAAGAATAAGCATCAATAAGAAGAAGCAAATGCCAATCATGGTATAATAATACATGGTAGCATTGACAACTGCTTATTTTCTCTTCAACAGGAAAACATAAACTGTCAAAAACAGCTTTTTGTGGAAATACATCAGCAGCTGCTGTGGTTGTTGTTTTTTTTTCACTTCAACGTTTTCAACATTGCTTGTGTTTTCAATGGCGGATTGTGAGCGCTCTCTTTTTGAGTATATTTTTTGACAGTATATGATTTCCCAAGCAACTGTCAATGCTACCTTGTATTATTATACCATGAATGCCAATTACATTTCATAATTGTTTATGTTTTGCGATAAATTTATTCACAAATTGTGTGCCTAAAAAGAAATTTACGTACAATAAATAAATAATTATAAATAAAAATTAAGTAATTGTTCAGTTTTGCATTAAAAATGGCTCTTAATAATTTGAGTGAAAATTATTTGTTTTAAATTTTGTGCTGCCGTCTGCAGTCAAAATCAGCTGTTTCGTTCTTGAAAGTTACTAGAAGCTGTTTCCGTACTTTTGCAACTATTCTCACATTTCGTTTTTACTCTCTTGCACACATCTTAGGCCGTTGTTATACAGACGCTCATATGATCCAAGATCACGTCCTTTTTTACGCTCTTTTTTAATTTGATGAGCTCTGTAATGAAAGTATGTTATACAGCAGAGAACCAGAGATAATGAGATGGGAAACTTAGTTTCTATTGTGAATTCTGTTGATTTTGACAGCTAAAAATGCTTCTTCTCCAATTTTTTATGCAATCACATATTGTGTATGTGAGTTCACCTCACATTTGTCAAAAATAGGTCCTACACCCAAAAAAGTCTTGCATATTTAAAAGAAAATTGTTATTAGCTGAGCATGAATATTGTTAATAAAAGGCGATACAGAACTTTTGTTAATATATAAATGTCAGTATTGTCAATCTAATTTATAAAGTTGCTTTGCTAATGCACAAAAATATTTTTGATGGAAAAAAATTGAATTTAAAATAAAAAAACTTGTTCTATTTACAAGTGCTGTTGTTAGCAGAAAAACATAATTAAATTTCTTTCAAGAACAGCTATATCTTTGTTTTAAAAACTCTGTACTAAATTTTAAATGCATGAATTTGTTTGAACAAAAATTGTAAGCTAGTTTTCCCCATGTGTACACTGGTGACTTAGCTGTCGAAAGTGAGATATTCACCAGCGCTCATGTCCATCCTGAGGGGTGAATTCATCAAGAATCCATCGCGAGGGGTGAGTTTGTCATGAAATTTTACTAACACATTTATAACATTTGCATTAGTATTGACTGCATTTTGGCATACGGCTATCTCTTTTTTGCCGAAGTTTCCAATCTCTTTATCTCTGCAGAGAACTGCAACGGGTGATTGATAAATGCTCACACATAAACCAACACCCAAAAAAGTAAGATGTTGTGCTCAACAGATCAAACTTGCCGCAAACACTTACGTTGCCTGTTGATTTTAAATCAATCAATCCTGTGGTTGTATGCGACCATTGCGAATAAAATCAGAAGTTGTGTTTGAACCGTTCACTTTGGATGGGCATAAGCCAATCGAACAAACACATTTGCATCACACAAGCATTGAGCATGTTTGTTTTTACAGAATGATTTGATCGAACATAGAAAACGAAGCGATTGTAATCAAAGCATATAAAAATGAAAAAGAATAAAATCAACGAGTGTACCTGATTGCATATTCTGCAAAAGAAAGTTCAAGTTAAAAGTAATTAAAACAAAACTAAATTCAGCTCTTTAAAAGTAACAAATTAAAGCAAATTAAATCCATATAACTTTAAATAAACTAATTAAACAAAATAAAACTGGCTTCACGCAAGCAAACATTTTTTCCATGTGATTCATATTCACATCCATTTTATTGTTGCTTTGTAATGGTTCTATTCATGCAATTTGTGGGTGCTTTGATTGCAATCATTTGTTTTTTCTTTACCGATCAAATCAGTTGAAACGAAACAAGCATGAAATCAAGAAAGTAGATTGAACTTATTCGATCAGCCGACTGAAGCACAATTAGAATAAGCGCTTTTTCGTATGATGCTGAATATATTCAACGCTTGGGTTTGGTTGCCGTGATCGATTGTGATCTGAAGCTTTTGCATATGATTAAATCAGCAAAAATGTGATTTTTGCATTTCTCTGTTATACAGGCGCTCATTTGATCCCTGAACACTAGTACAGTTCTTGCTACTTTTAATACTTTATGCAAAAAAGTATGAGAAGTATGAGTATGGTGAGTGTTGCTATTAAGCAGGTTTCATTAGTGCTTTCATGCATTTCGTACTAAAAGTGTACTATTTTCATGCAAAAACACAAATGTTGTGAATAATTGCACAGCGAAACCCTGTTTTGATCTCGTGATTCCATTTCATTTTGGAATCATTTGGTGACCAGTCTGAGCAAAATCATGGTATAATAATACAAGGTAGCATTGACAGTTGCTTGGGAAAACATCTCCTGTCAAAAAATATACTAAAAAAGAGAGCGCACACAATCAGCCATTGAAAACACAAACAATGTTGAAAGCGAAGAAGTGAAAAAAAAACAACAACTTCAGCAGCTGCAGATGCATTTGCACAAACAGTTGTTTTTGACAGGAGATATTTTCTTGTAGAAGAGAAAATAAGCAGTTGTCAATGCTACCTTGTATTATTATACCATGGAGCAAAATAAATTCCCTCGCTCACTCTCTCAAAGTTCCCTTTTACATTGAAACAACAACAATGCGTGCCCGTGATGTGCCCGTGAGCGTCTGTATAACAACGGCTTTACACAAATCTTACACAGTGTAGAGTACGGCAACAGACCTATTTTCAACACTGAATTGCAAATGATCATCTGATAAGTTGACAGCGTAGAAAAGAAAAATAAAGTAAAGAATGGTATTTGAATGGTTTTTATTTTATTAATTTAACATTTTAACATTTATAGTAATAAATCCTTATGTAAAAGATTACAAGAATCTTATAAATACAACATTAGTCACTAAAGGCACATTTTTATATATAATAAAACATACTAAGAAGTTAAGAAAAAAAAACAATTGAAAGAAAAAATAAAGATTAAATTAATTAAAATTAGATTAAATAAAATTAAAAATTTAACGGATACGAGCAAATATTTTGAAATAAAACTCCTACTGAAGTTTGCAGCAGATAAATTTCGACCGATAATACAAGATTGACAGAAATAATACTGGTTAAGAATTATAAATAACAATGGATAAATAAAAAATTTATCACTGAATTTGTAGTTTTTTTTCAATATGTATTATATATTTTTAGAAATATTTTCGTTTTTAACTTATCAGCTGTTAAATGTGTGGCTTGCAACGACTATGACAAAACAAACCAAAATGGGCGTTCAGGATTGCTGGCAAATATTTACTATTTCACAAATTTGCACTTTTAATTACAAAAAATTCTGAATACCACTTATGGGCATGGTATAATAATACAAGGTAGCATTAACAACAGCTTATTTTCTCTTTTACAAGAAAACATCTCCTATCAAAAACAGCTGTTTGTGCAAAAGCATATGCAGCTGCCGAAGTTGTTGTTTTTTTCACTTCTACGTTTTCAACATTGTTTGTGTTTTCAATGGCCGATTGTGTGCGCTCTCTTTTTAAGTATATTTTTTTACAGGAGATGGTTTCCCAAGCAACTGTCAATGCTACCTTGTATTATTATACCATGTAATAATACAAGGTAGCATTGACATCTGCTTATTTTCTCTTCTACATGAAAAAATCTCATGTCAAAAACAGCTGATTGTGAAAATGCATCTGCATCAAAGAACTAAGATATAAGGAAGCGCTGTTGTTCCTCATAAATTAAGTACTTATCATATATGTGTTGGTTCACAAAAATACAGAAACATTCACTAGGGGCCGCATTTGGTTGTTGCGCAAAAAAGGGCCACACATTTTTTCAAAACATATGGACTATCTCGGATTGATATAAATCTCTTACTTGTTTGGATAGGGCGCCAGGATAGTCAAAAATGTCAATCAGGCAAATTTATATTATTAAGAACCTCTATATTCTTACTTTTACGATAAATCACTATATATTTCCTAAGTAGTGTTTTTTACAAAAAATGAGTATAGCTTGGACACAATAGTTACTTATAGTAACGATTAAAATTTCTCATTTAATAAACTGGTAAAATTTCGAGGCTATGTTAAAGGAACGCTACTTAAGACATCTTAATAATTTGCCCTGTATATGGGTTTTTCCATGGCTACTCACGTAATAGTCGTACATCTGAAATATGAAGAAAAACATAAAAAACTCAAATTTTTTTTTCTTTGTTTTGAATTATGAATAGCACTTTAGTAGCACTATATTGAGTGTATAAACTACAAGCTGTGGAAAGTATGGGGATAAGATACTAGGCAACAAAAAGAGATACATGACGTGACAGAAAATAGAAATAGTTTTTGTCAGCATCTATAAGAAAGCAAAAATCTGCGAACAGCGCAAATACATTCTGCGAATAGTATGTATTCATACTTAATAAATCCATAAAAATTAAACTTTAAATAAATATATAAATTTTATATATAAACATATACAAATGCGATGCATCCTGAAAACAAGGGCGCCCTACATACCTTCACCTTCAAAAACTGAATGCGCCCATGATATTGTGCTTGTGTTTTGACAGTTCTTATATCGAGATCTCGATTTCGAAATGGCGCGCAATTGATATGCATATGTATGATATTTTCTTTGAAATGCTTTCGGAAAGCAATGACTTGTGCGCTATGCAAGGCTTAAAATAAAATTACTTCGGATTTCAATATTCATAATCAAGCAAGTTCAAGTGATGACATTCATTGTCTACTCTGTATTTTTAACTTACGAAACAACAATATTCATTGTTTACATTTTCGATAGAAGCACTGTCAAAAAACACTTCCTGTCTCGCTCTAACAGGTACTTCATCACACGTACGCTGTATGTGAGGGAAACACCATTTCCTTATATCTTATTTCTATGATCTGCATCTGCTGAAGTTATTAGGGGTATTCACGATCCGGAGCTCTTTATAGAGCTCTTGTGCAAAAGAGCAAAAGTGCAACAAAAAAGAGCTCTACAATAACAAAATACACGTGCTGTCAAAATTGTTCTTTTTTGCTCAAGCGCACTGGCGATACCCTGTAGTTCTTTCGTAGTGCGCTTGAGCTCTTCAGTTCATTTTAAGAATTTTTGACAGCAAACAAATAGTGATGATATATTGTGGACACTTCTAGGTACTAACTTCTTCATATCATAATTTTACATCACTATCTTTCAAAGCGGACTGAACTTAACTTCAATTGCTAGGCCTGTGTATGGGGTGTGTTCACAGTTTGTTGCGCTTTTTTGCTCTTTTGCACAACAGCTCTACAAAGAACTCCGGATCGTGAATACCCCTATTGTTTTTTTTTTTCATTTCAACGTTGTGTTTTCAATGGCCGATTATGAGCGCTCTTTTTTTGATTATATTTTTTACAGGAATTGGTTTTATACCATGGGGATGGTTTTCCAAGCAACTGTCAATGCTACCTTGTAATTATACCGTGGTTTGACTCAACGCCTCTGATTGAAAAAAGAATAACGCTCATAAATATTGTTTTATATATCTTTAATTAAAATCGACCATCTCTAGTTCGATAACTAGTAAACGTTGAGGTTATTTTGAAGATTTTATTATATATCTAAATTCCAAATTTTTCCCCAAAATTGTGAAATAAGCATTGATGTCTCCATCAGATCGACAGCAGAATGTCCACTGACTTTGAATCCGACAACGACCTGGAAGAAAATTATTACACATTTTTAAACCTGCCTAAAGATGTAAGCCAACTTTCCATTACGTGAATTCGTGTAACACAATCTTAATATAATAATAGGCATCCACTGATCAGATAAACGCCGCCTATCGTAAGTTAAGCCGGGTGTATCACCCAGATAAACATGTAGACGCTGATAAAAAACAAAAGGCAGAGTTATTATTTAACCGAACTAAAAAGGCTTATGAAGTACTCTCGGACCCACACAAAAGAGCAATTTATGATTCTATCGGTGTTAAGGGTCTTGAAACGGAAGGTTGGGAAATAGTTCACAGATCTAAGACGCCATCGGAGATACGAGAGGAATATGAGAATTTGGCACGGAAAGCTGAAGAACGAAAGTTGCAACAGCGAACCAATCCCCGTGGCAACATAACGATCAATGTTAATGCCACTGAAATTTTCTCTCCTTACGATGATATCGAGTATGTCATAAGTAAACCTTATTAAACATTAAACTCTTTAAACGGTATACGCTTTATTTCATAGATTTCCAAAGATAGAAGTGTCTTCAATGAGTATTTCTCAGTCTATTGATTCGCCAATAACTCTAAAGGACACAATTACAATGAACGGAAATTTGTATTCATCCAACGGAAATGGTGGAGGGGGATTTATGGTATGTGGGCGTCGTCTTATTAACAAAGGTTGGTTAGAATTAGATATTGGCGCTGGAAACGGACCTGTTATTGGTGTCAAAGGTACAAAGGTTAAACATCGTACATAGTTTACTTCAACTATATCTAATTTCTGTTTTAGGAGGTCGCACGCTTTCTTCCACTTTGACGTTAAATGGGGGGTCCTCACTTAATTTTCGAGATAATGGAGTGATACCGGCTTTCGTATCCACGCTTGCTGTGCAGTTGGATAAACATACTGTCGGATCACTCACTTTAAATGCTAGTTCGCAGTCCTCAATGACTACACAGTTAGACAGCCACTCTGAAAAGTATTCGTGGAGTTCGTCGATTGTAATAGGTAGTCCACACATATATTTTAACATTGCCTATACTCGAAAAATGATTGAATACGAAATGAAGTTAAAGGTGTCAGCAAAGTAAGTTCAGGCACAAATTTTTATTTTAAGATAATTATTTTCTCGCGAAGACAAATTCGCATCTTAATTTACTTACTTCCTTATTGAAACATTTCAATAAGGATTAGAAAATTAACAAGTAAGATTAAGAAGTGAAAATTTGAAATTTTTAATCATTATTTTTTTTTTTTTCTGAGGTCAAAATCCAAGGGATTGTTCTTAGAATTTAGAAATTATATTTGATTCAATTATGATATAAATTGTATCTTTTAGAAATGCGGAGTTGTAATGCGAAATCATTAGTTCTTTATCAAAAGAATTGTTAACTATATAAATATGTAAAAAATTGTATTTTACTGAATATTGTGCAAATTAAATCTAAACTTAAAAGTTTTAGTTTTAAATGAAAAAAAGTAAAAAATAAATATTAAATTAAAATACAAACCAAAGGATAATCTAGGTAATAGATTTCACTCCAGTGTAAACAAGATTTGACATATCGTAACAAATGTGAAGTAGCGAATCTTGTAATCATGGTTGAATAAATAAGGTAGTCGCATGGGTGATAGCGAGTTTCCATAAATGTCAAATCGAAGTTGACAGCTCATACAAAATCTGAAAGTGAAAATTGATAACATGTAAAGCGAATGAAGTTGGTGTTTTTGCTGTTTGTTGATTTTGACAATTGTGGGTACTAAGAAAAAGAGATCAGCCAAAAGACAACGTTATTTATTCAACCCATGGTATAATAATACAAGGTAGCATTGACAGTTGCTTGGGAAAACATCTCCTGTCAAAAAATATACTCAAAAAGAGAGCGCTCACAATCTGCCATTGAAAACACAAACAATGTTGAAAACGTTGAAGTGAAAAAAAAGATATAGTAGTTTCGACTATGTCGTAACACAAGACGTAGAATTATTCAATTCGCTTTTGATGACGTCTTTTTTGAAAAATATTTAGCAAAATATTTATTCCATACACCTGAGCATATGACCTTTAAAAAAGTGCCGGAGAGGGTTAATATGTATCACCGACCCCCATTACTTTTGCAAAAGGAACATTTTTGCCTTAACACAAGGAACGTTTTTGCCTTAACACAAGGAACGTTTTTGCCTTAACACCTATTTCCTCCGACCACTCCTTAGGGGGGCTCCCATACAAATTTTATGGTTTTTGTTTATTTATTCCATACACCTGTGCATATGACCTTTAAGAGACTGCCGGAGCGGGTTAATATGTATGACTAACCCCATTACTTGTGCAAAAGGAACATTTTTGCCTTTGACACCTATTCCCTCCGACCACTTCTTAGGGGGCTCCCATACAAATTTTATTGTGTTTGTGCCGGAAAGGGTTAATAGTATCACCGACCTCCATTACTTATGCAAAAGGAACATTTTTGCCTTTAACACCTATTTCCTCCGACTACTCCTTAGGGGGGCTCCCATACAAATTTTATGGTTTTTGTTTATTTATTCCATACACCTGAGCATATGACCTTTAAGAGAGTGCCGGAGATGGTTAATATGTATGACCGACCCCCATTACTTTTGCAAAAGGAACATTTTTGCCTTTGACACCTATTCCCTCCGACCACTCCTTAGGGGGTTCCCATACAAATTTTATGGTTTTGTCGATAAAACCGGAAACTGTCGATAAATAGGTAGCAAACTTAAGCAAACAAAAACATCAAATGTTGGCTTTATATTTCATGTAATTGTGTAAAATTTATATAAGTTAGAGAGTTCTAACATACATTTTTGTCGCATTGAGGATCAAGCAGACCAACAAGTGCTAACATCAACATTGTACGATCAGTACTTTAGGCCCATCAAAGGCTCAAAAAGTTATATAAATACCGACACCTGATTACTATCAACCACCCTACTTACCTTCGAGAATGACGTCTTCTACGTCAAAAACAACATCAGCAGCTGCAGATGCATTTTCACAAAAAGCTGATTTTGACAGGAGATGTTTTCTTGTAGAAGAGAAAATACGCAGTTGTCAATACTACCTTGTATTATTATCAGAGAATGGAAAAAAACCGTACCTTATACGTAGCGCTACAAAAGCGATCAAAAACTTTTTCTCTCTGCATTCCGTCTGTTGCTCTTCGGTTCAAACAAAAGCACTAGCACTGTAG
Organism: Pherbina coryleti; assembly: GCA_943735915.1. NCBI lineage: Eukaryota > Metazoa > Arthropoda > Insecta > Diptera > Sciomyzidae > Pherbina > Pherbina coryleti. The sequence goes on along the minus strand of OX030950.1, from coordinate 70,833,139 downwards.
GCAGAAATGAGAGATCGGAACAGAATGGTAGCGGGTTGTTTTTCGAGCATAAACCATAATTTGCTGTGTTGAGGTTTTTTCTCGCCATCGCTAACTGAAACCGTACCAAATTCCAGTTCGTTTCTGCAGTCGTTGTTCGTTTAAAAATGTTATTGATTTTGTTATTGCTACTGTTATTGGCGCCAGCGTCTTCCAAAGAAAAATTGTGGCATGCGTCTACGAATTGTTTTGCTGCTGTTCTGTAGAATTTTTATTATGAAATCAAAGTGGAAGTGGTCAATTATTTCCAAAGTTCCAAATTTGATGTATGTTCTTTCAATATTTTTCCATTACAATTTCCATTTTTGCATATAATTTGTCTTAAATTATTTCTTTCAAAAAAACTGTGTAATAATGTATTTGTTGGCCGCGGCATGTTTGCAAACACTGGACAAATAATTTTTGTTGCAAAATAATCGTAACAACCTGCAAAACGATTGCACAAAGAAATGCAGAAACGAACGAAACATTTGGTACGGTTTTGGTTCTTGTTTACGATGGCGAGCAAAAACCACAACAGAGCAAATAATGTTTTGTGCTTTTTCAACACAACTTTTCCATTCTGTTCCACTCTCTCTCTTTTGCGTGTTAAGAGTAGCGCTTGTGATTGAGTCGAAAAGCGATATACGAATGAGGAGGAATAAAGGTAGCGCTTGCTAAAAAATGCAGAACAGATCAAAAACGAACCGATCGTTAAGGTTTTTTTCCATTCCCTGATTATTATACCATGTATTCAACCATGCTTATAATCATTACTTTTCAGGAGAGCGAAAAAAAAATTATTTTTTACTTAACAGTAATTCGCGGCCATCATTATTGTTTTTGTTGCAATTAGACAATTCATAAGATGTTTTAAAGTTGTATGTTGTAAGCCAAAGTTGTATAAAAATACAACCCTTGTGAACACAATCTTGGAGTTGTATGTCATATCTGCTTCCACCTTCTGCGGTCTTAGCTTTATTAACTCCGCATGCGTTTCCATTATATTCGAAACAGCTGTTCTCGAATAAATGCCATTACTTAATTTTAATTTTAAATGTAATTCTTGATTTAAGCCGCACAAATATAAAAATAGGAGGAATAAAAATACAAACAAAATCACGAATCGAATCGAATATGACATTCTTTAAATATACATCGCAGTGTAGTATGTGTCTTATCGCAATTGTGCATGAGAATCAACAACAGTGTTGACACGACAGTTGTAAATAAATACAACAATAGGACGATAGGACAAGATACGACACCTTATGAATTGCCTAAATATTTAATATTTTTTTCATTACTTTATGTGTGTTGTTCATGGTTTGGCACAGCCATATAGCTCCACTTAAGCAATAGGATACAATAGTCAAAGACAAATTGAATTTTTCAGATTCGCAACTTCACATTTGCAACGACGATATCAATTGTAAAAAATAAAAATTTGCAAGCCTATTTAGATGAAGTTCACTGATGAGCTTAGACATATGAAAAAACTAAAACCCTTGTATAATTATAGCACAAATGTTGTCAAATTTTATTTTGATTTTTTGTAAATTTCCAAGGAATTATTTATTGTGTGGCGGCCGTGGAGCAGTGGGTAGAGTGTGTGACCCATACGTCAAAGAACCCTGGTTTAATTCCACCTGACACAGAAAGTTTTTCCAATTGAATTAATTTAACTGTTCCGCCGTCACCTCTTTGCAGACAATGGCAAACTTCAGAGAGTAAAGAATGTCATATAAAGCTTCTTGAGAACTGGCACATTAGCAGTTCCGAGTCGGTATAAAACTAGTAAGTCCAGTTCTCGATCAATTCTGTTCAAACATTTAATAACACGCACAACACAATTTGTTGAAGTTCGCATAAGTTCCATTTGTTGAAAAAAAAAATTTTATTTATAAAAATGACTGACGTCCGTGTGTACGTGCATAACTCAAGAAGGGGCCTTCAATTTTTACAATTTTGAGCTTGATGAATTCGTATTGGCCCAAGGAAGGACACTATGTAGAAAAATTTTTCCACACCCTTTTTTACCGCCCAAAAATCAATAAAAATGCTATATTTCCGACGGTTTTGGTCGTATAAGACTACAATTTGTTAATTTAGTTTGTATGCTCACTGTCGGAATCTTTACTAAAACTGGGTTGCCACACCTCCCTTTTACCGCCCACAAATCAATAAAAATTCTATATATAAGAAGATTTTGGAGGTATATACTTAAATTTGGTAATTAATTTTGTTTGATTGCTGTCGGAAACTGTACTAAAAATAGCTTGTCACACCCCCTTTCACTACCCACAAATTAATAAAAATTCTATATATCGGAAGGTTTTGGTGGTATTAGACTAAAATTTGGTAATTTAGTTTGTATGCTCATTGTCGGCAACTGTACTAAAAATGGGTTGCCACACCCCCTTTTACCGCCCACAAATCAATAAAAATTCTATATTTCCGATGGCTTCGCCGTATTAGGCTACAATTTGGGAGTTTAGTTTTTATGCTCACTGTCGGCAACTGTACTAAAACTGGGTTACCACACCCCCCTTTTACCGCCTAAAAATCAATAAAACTCTATATATCAGAAGATTTTGCTGGTATTATACTAAAATTTAGCATTATAAATAAATTTTTAAATTATTATACTAATTTATTTTGTTTGCTTGCTGTCGGAAACTGTACTAAAAATATGTTTTACTACTCACAAACATATGAAAATGCTATATTTCATACGGTTTTGGTCATAATAGACTAAAATTTGGTAATTGTGTTTGTCTTACAAAACTACATCGGCATCTATTGAAAAAGTAGAAACATCGAATATTAAGTTTGGGCAAAACAACGTTTGCCGGGTCAGCTAGTAATTTTATAAAAATATAAATGTTTTATATAATAACGGTCGTATCAACAAGAGGAGTAAAATTCGTTTTTTTAATAAAACGAACAATTGTTATGATGTTCCTTTAACTTTTATTGGCATGCAGAATATGTATGGAACACAATATCTTTCAAAACTACCAAACGACCAGCTGTTAACTAATACGCCTTTGCAACCATATACCTCTTGCTGAGACACTTATTTTCTCTACCAATTTATCTGCCAAATTTTCGTTATACCGACTTTTCCGTAAAAAAAAAACTAATAAATTTAGTGCAGTTTTTTTAAATAGGAAGAGAATAATTGAGAGATTTTACGATTGGACTATATTTTTTTTTAACGTCAATTTCTGATCACAAAGGTGCATCAACAAGAGATGTTTATAGCGTAATTACATTGTTTTTTTAATAAAACACACAATTGTTTGAATGTCTCTTCTATATTTATTTAAATTACAAAGCAGACACATGAATATTATGTGTGGAAAACAATATCTTTAAAAACTGCCAAGCGACCAGCTGTTAAATAATACGCCTTCATAACCCTACAGATCTTGGTGATAAACCCTTTATTTTGCATACATTTGAATTTATTTATCCAAAAATGTTTTGGATAAAAACCCATCTATATTTCGAATAAAATGCTCTTAGCTAGGTACGGGCACATTTGGGAGCCAAGGCGCACACACTCGGCCGCTGGATGAATTCGGATGTGAATCGGAAAGGGGAACGGAAAACAACTAAGAGCGTAGATTTATAGAAAGTGTGAGAGCGAGAGCATGATCTTAAGAAAAGCAAGTGTTACATATTCTGCACATTAAGAGGATGGTTTCTTAAAAAGGGATTATTTTCATTTGACGTAACTACAAAAAATGATGTTATTTGTTTATCAATCACGTCAGGGTCTTCAAGTGCATTTATAAAATTGTTTTTCAAAAGATTTGTTTGCATATTTATAACGAGCTCCGTAAAACAATGTCACAACAAGAAATCTACCTCAACGGTACTTAACTTTCATTTTTATTTCTGCCTTAAAAACTAAAAATCAAAAATTAACGGTTATTTTGTGCTCAAAAAATATGGGGCAGATTTTGATTTTTGCCTTAAAAAAACTAAAAGCCTAAAAATACTTTTTTGTTACAAATTTCAAAAGTGAAGAGATAACTAAAACTTTCTGGCTTTAAGTAAAAATGTACACTCAAAAGTGGCCTCTGCATTATATGCTGAATATTAAAGAGTATTTATAAAATGCCTTTTATTTTAAATCACTGAGCAAGCAACATTGGTTTTGGTCTGTACTGGGCGCAATTAAGATTTTCGCAATGCAGACCAGCGTTGCCACTTTATTTTACCAAATTTTTACTGAAAACCTGCCCCAAATTTGTTTTCAACCTATGTACCAAAAAATGTTACCATAAAAAAATACATGCATTTTTACTTTCAATTTTCATTATAAATTTACAAAAAAAAAAAAAAAATAATGAGTTTGTTTACAAAATGTATTCTCCAAAAATTTGTTTTTACTTTAATTATTTCATTATAAGTGAAATTATTTTTTAGAAATATATCAGGTATAGTCCTTATGAAAATTTTATACAAAAAGCGAGTTTCATACAATACAAAATAAACATATAACTGAAAAAAAAGAAGATATTGCCATTTTAGTATTTTGTGTGGTCTCCTTTATTTTGATTGACGAAAAAAATTCGATTTGTTATAGAGTTAACCAGCCTTTGTAGAATTTCCGACCCGATTTCACCTCAAAATTGGCGAATCGCATTTTTCAGTACGTTGAAGCTGTTGTACTGTTTCCCCCTTGAGTACATTTTACCAAAGGTTCTCGATGGCCATTGCAGCAAGTTGATGTTTTTTGAAATCACTCTTCCGATTGCCTTGAAACCTGTATTGACGCATTGTCTTGCTGGAAGATGAACTCTCTCTCAGGATCGTTTTCATAATTAGAAACCAAAACATCTAATAATTCCGTGTATGTTTCATGTTCGGTGTGATGAAGCAAATTCCTCCTTAAACCATTGTGTTTGCTCAAATCATGCCAATAACAACTGTAACAGTCCGGCCCATTCAGATTAAACTTTTTTTCATCCAAAAAAAATTACGTTTCGCCATTCTTCACTCCAGGGCATATATCTGCGGCCAAACTCCAATCGCTTGGTCTTATGAGCGATTATAAAACCTTTAGTTTTGTCCATTTTATCGTATGTTTGGCGCTTAAAACTCATGCGACATGTCGGCGAGTGACGGGTAGATCCAATTTGTCCTTGATTTGTTGAGAAGATAATCGATTCTGGGTTGCTTCGTGACGAATTTGTCCTTTTTGGCGCAACGTTAGCTTCGTGTTTCCTCTAGTTGGAGCTTTAACGCCGTAATTTTTGCCCTTTTTAAAAAAATTTCTTATTACTCCCTCACTCCTGCCTATTCTGTTCGTAATTTGCCTGTTGGAATAATTTTCGTCTCTCAAAATTTTAATTATTTCCTGTTCAGAATCAGTTAGCTTTGCACCTTTTACCCATGGCTTTAAATCAATTAAATTAATTTTTCACTTAAAATAACATCAAATTACTCATTAAAAAACGCATAAACGAATATCGTATTTGACTCACTCATGTCAAAAATGTGTGCACGTTCTGCTGATCAGTTGCCATAATAGCAAAAGTCCCTTTATCACCAATATAATTGATCAACACATTCCTCATACCAAAAACAACACAGAGCATATGTGACAAAACTAAATTTTTTAAAAACGATCATGTCCTACTCATGTAGGACTTTTTTAAAAAAATTATTGTGTATAAACAAATAACAGGGTTGTTTTGAAGTGAATTAAATTTTATGTCAGAGTTCCTAAAATTGTAGCAAGTGAGCAAATAATTTGTTGCTTACAACTATTTTTGTTTGAGTTAATTAATTATTCATTGTTTGGAATTCTTAAATTTTTCAAGCCTATATATATCAAATTTGTATTCCGAAAAAAATAGTGGCAAGGCTTGTATGAGGGTTTGCTTTGCGAAAGTCATAATGCGCTCAGTGGTACTCTCTTAATCGCTCAATTTTTCTCTCTTTCAACCGAGTCATGGCAACGCCCCCATGTAGCACACTTAGCACGCAGTCAGCACGCTCTGTCGCATATTGTGCTCCTGTGTCGCAGAGTTGGCGCATATTGTGCGTAATGTGCTCCTTTTGCCCAACTCTACTCTAAGCTGTTTGTACCTTAGCCAATTTTTATACCCTCACGTTTTAGCCATGTCCGTCTGTCTGTGATCACGATTACTGTAATTTTGAAACTATCAAATAATAATGTAACGAAATTCGATATTTAAGCTAATATCTAATAAATAAAGATCAAGTTCGAAAATTAGCCAAATCCGATGGAAACCACACCTACCTCTCATTCAAAGTAACTATCAAAATTGTAAAATCTCTTAGAATGATTGCATACATATGATCTTTGGTATTTAATAGTTCTGAATATGAAATTCAACGGAATGGAATGGAAACCAAGCCTACCTCCCATACAAAGTGACTATCAAAAAACAAAAGCTAATATTTTCTGTTATGACGAAACTATGACGAAAATATTTTTACAGATAAACATTTTATTGACTGATTTAGACTTTGAATATACTTAGGTTCGGTCGTGCAGGTATTTTAACTTCGACGCAGTCGAAGATCATTTCTTACTATTTTTTAACTTAATATTAAAAAAGATGACCATTTCTTTTTTAACATTGCTTCCAACAATTTTCTAACATATTTTAAAATTGTTTTAAGACGTTTGTAGTTTACTTCTATCATAGTGTAATTTACTTTTTTTATTTATATATTAATGCCAATGCAGTATATAAAAGGCTGTGTTCGGAAATGCAAAGAAATGCGCAGCTTGCAACAATGCAACGCGCAAAAACACAAGCGTACGCAGTGTAATCAAAAATTATGCAATAAATGCGCAACTGCTGATGTATAATTGACATTACAAAACAAATGACATGTGCAGTGCTGCTAGATTCGCATTTCAGAGCTTAATACTTCCACTGTAAAAGCATGTTGCGCATTTTTGCTGCATTTCCGAACCTTAATTAATCTCATTTCTGTTAATTTTTTGCTTACTTTATAAGAACCAATGGAGTTGGGGGCTTAACCTTGAAACCTCCAATATGCAATGACCATGGGAAGGTTTTTCTTTTTTTATTATAGATAAATACTGTATAAAAACAAAAACATTTTCATTATATGTATAGATATTTGGAAATAAGAACTAATGCATTGCTTATCCCATAGAATCGGTACGTTTGGATTTCTGACAGAATATGGGGCAGAAAAAAAAGTTTCGAAATACAGCTCTGTGTGCGGATCTGTTTCTCTTGGAGTTCCAACTGGAGTAATCCTTAAGTTCAAGTGAGCTAAGTACTTTCTAAAAAGAACATTTAGATTTTTTTATGGACATTTTATTATTTATTTAGAATTATTCGGTCTAACCAGTCTTATGTGTTTCCAATTCATTTGAGTGAAGAAATCGTACCAGCAGCAGTGTTTTATGCAACAGTCACACCAGTGTGTGTGTGGTTCTTCGTAAAAAAATGCATCATTGATCCAATGAATGAAGAAAAGAAGAACATTGAACTGAATAAAACTAAAAAAAACAATGAACATCGAATGGCTATTAAGAGGGAAGAAGCACGTGCAGCTATTGAACTAATGCAAAACACATACGAGCGAATCGTTGAAATGGAATCAAGTAATGGTGGACTTATTATTCTTAATGCAAGATATGGAGCTCTGGAAGAAGGAAGTGATAATTTCAAAGAACATCAATACATTGATGTCACAATTCCCTTGCAATGTCTTGTAAAAGATAGCAAATTGATGTTATACAAAGGCTCAAAGGTGAATAATACTTATATTTGTAAATATGTCTAATAACTTCTATTTATATTAACAGAGTGAACTACCAGGTTTTTATGACCCTTGTATTGGAGAAATAAAAATTATTAGACTTGAATATAGTTTTAATAGCAATAACTATATTGCAATAGTTAATGACACTGATTCTTTAATGCTGCCGACAATAGAAAGAGCTTAAAAAAAATAAATTGTAAAATCATTGTTAAAATAATTTATGTAATAACGAAACATTGTTTTTTAATACTGTAAATTAATTATTAAAATGTTTGCAGAGCTTCCTTAATCAATACATGTTTAATTTCTCGGGAACAATAACGTGGAATCGCAATAGTACGTTCACATTGAGCACGTAATTATGTTAAATCGATTTAATGAAGTTAAATCGGGAAAACAAGTTCTCAAATGAAATTTTGATGAAGTTGAATGAGTACAATTGTTGGAAATTTAACGTGTTAAATGATATAACTCGTTTCGACACTCGTTAAATAACTGGTGTGTGTTCTTGCTAACGTCAGAAAAGTTTTTTTGCCATTGAAATGCACCCAAATCCGAAAAGAGCTTTTTAATTTGAAGTTTTTAACATACAATGAATTCTTTGGCAAATATTTGATTTTTTTTTTTTTGATATTTTAAAAAAAAATTCTTTCAAAATATAAACAAATAAATTGACATATTAGGGCGTTTTCAAAACTTCTTGCATTTGGCTGTGCATTTGAGCATGAGCACAATATTCATGCTTTTTTGCACTTTACACTAACAAAATATACATATATGCACATGCTCCTATTTTCCACAAATGCACAGAAAAATTCGTAATACAGAAACATTTACTCAGGCCCGTATTCGGTTTGATAGTTAAAGAAGGCCAAACGGTTTCTAATTGGAATCACATATGCAATAGTTTCTGGGTTAAATTTACCGATTTTGGAGCTAAATTAATTATATAATATAAAAATAATTAATTATAAATTAACGCTTTTTAAAAATATGATAATATGGTTTTGCAAAACATACAAGGCCTTATTACCAAAGAAATATTTTCTCTCGTTATTTAATCAGCTATTGTTTGATATTTTGAAAACCAAGTATATTAAAAAATTGTATTGTATTCCCACACCTTTAAGGTTTACAATTTGGTGCGTTACCCATATTATTTGGGTGTTCGGTTCCCCAGTAGGTCTATTTCTCCCATACTCCCCAAAAACAAAGAAAAAATGAGTAAAGATAGTTAATTTTTAAGAATAATCATGCTATATAAATACTTCATCACAATGAATACGCGTAGATCTGAAAAAAATTAAAAATAACAATTATATAATTTTCCTATAAATATAACCTATAGGTCATCTATAGATCATAAACTAGGCTGAAGACAAAAGCGCCCCAAAAGTGCGTTACAGAGTGCAAAAATAATGCGCCCCTGAAACAGTGTTTGCGTTTTGACAACTGTGGTCGCCTCAAATTGGCGCGATTATAATTTTTTTCACTGAGAAGACTTGTGAACAGCTGACGAACGCTCGGAAATGTCAAAAACACACACTCTGTCTCGCTCACTCAATTTACGAAATCGGCCACAGTTCAAGTACACTATGGTGTACCCACCTCTCAGACACGAATCTAATAAATAATAAACAGCTGGCCATTTCAGCCCTTGAAAGGACTTTGACCTAGCTTCTTATGATCAATTGTGTTGTGCGTGTTAAGTTTGTACGGCCCATGTTACATGGTGCTCGGCGTGCAAATAATTTTGTTGTTGTTTCCAATGCAAAACTGTCAAAAATCAGTGAGACTGAGAGGATGAACACTTTGTGGACCGAGCAATGTTCATTTTTGCTCGGTGTACATCATGATACAATTATACAGGTAGCATTGATAAGTATTGATTTTCTCAGCAACAAGGAAACCACCATCTGTCAAAAACAGTTGTTCGTGCAACAAAAATTAAACGAATGTAAAAATAAATAAATTCCACAAAATATGTACGTTAAATAAACAATTATAATAATGAAAGTTGTGAAAAAATTATGTGTGATATGTGTTTAACGTTTTCCAGCCCTGGTGTTTTAATTAACCGACTTCAAAAAGGAGGAGGTTCTCAAGTTCGTTGGTTTGTCCGCCCTTTTTTTTTTTTTTTAAATGTATGTACATCGATAACTTCTAAAGCACTTGCCCGATTTCCGTAATTTTTTGTCAACAGATAGATATCATGAACGCGGAGGTCCTTTTTTAAAAAAGTGGGCGATATTCGACAAAGGGGCGTGTCAATATTAGAAAAACACTGTATTTCAGTTAATATTGACACTATTGTACTGAAATTTACAGTTAAAATACTGGAGTAGGCAGTACTATTACAAATTACGGTCAATAAAGTGGGCGGTTTTTGACAAAGGCGTGTTGTCATATTAGAAAAACACTGTATCTCGAATAGTATTGACACTACGGTACTGAAATTTAGGACAAGAGTTGACACAATTTTTAAAAATTACTGTAAATAAAGTGGGCGTTATTCGACGAAGGGGTGTGGCAATATTAGAAACACTATATATCGAATATTATTGACACTAGAGTGCTGAAATTTGGCACATGGGTAGGCATAGTTATTACAAACTACAGTCAATAATGTGGGCGTTATTTGACAAAAGGGTGTGGTCATATTAGAAAAACACTATATCTCGAATAATATTGACACTAGGGTACTCAAATTTAGTACATGGGTAGGCACAGTTACTAAAAATTACAGTAAAAAAAGCGGGCGTTATTCAACAAGGGGGTGTAGCAATATTATTAAAATACTATATCTCAGTTAATATTGACACTAGGGTACTAATATTGAGTATTCAGGTAGGTGAGTAGGTAGAATCATTACAAAAGTGGGCGGGATTGTACATAGGGTGTGGCACTTTAAGGAAATTATTATATATCGGTTCATATTGATACTTGGGAACTGAAATTTGGCACAGGGCTAGGTAAAATCATTATAAAGTACGGTTAATAAAGTGGGCGGGATTATAGAAAGGGCGTGGCACTTTAATAAAAATTGTAAAGAGACAGAAATGGATAATACCCAACAAACTTTCAGGAATTAATCAAACAAATTTCTTAAGAACAAAGTGTCATTTTTGAAATTTTACTCAAGAATACTATTACATAAAATTTTTCATATTCTCTAAAAAGGAAGAAATAAAAACTTTTTAACAAAAAAAAAACCGACATCAAAATCACTACAAAGTAAAAAATAATTTTAAATAACTTTTCCCATTAATTTCTTGATCAAATTTTAAAAGTTATTTATATGTATTATAATATTGGAAATCTTATCATTTTCATTTTTTTTATTTTGTTTTATTATCATCAATATATTAATTGCTTTATGAACATAAAAGCTTTGGAATCGGCGCTAGTTTTTGACACACAATCATGATCATTTACCATCTTTGCACTATTTTAAACTTTTTTATTTGATGCTATGCTACCTTGGTGACACTGTAGTAATTTTAAAAGCTTTGTACACTATGCGGACGGACGACTGGATTGTTTAAATTTTTTTTTGCATGCTTTTTGTTGTTGCTCAACTTACTCACTTTTGCAGGATTGTATTTACTGTTTTGGCTGCATTTCATTCATTGATCGTCAGAAAAGTTATATTTTTGCGATTTTGTCTATTTCAATGAAGCTATAGAAAAATCGTAATTCTGTAACTTTTTAAGTTCTGATTGGATTGAAATGCATCCAAGGACAAAATTGTACATAATTTTATCGCCTATTAAATGGCATCAAAAATTATTTTTTAACTATATTTATTAATTTTTTTCCCTAAAATTTTTTTGCATGGTTTTCTTCTTGCTCAACTTTTTCAGTTTTGCAGAATTTTCTTTACTGCTTTGGCTGCATTTCATTGATCGTCAGAAATGTTATATTTATGCGATTTTGTCTATCTCAATGAAGATATAGAAAAAACGCTGTAACATTTTTAATTCTGATTGGATTGAAATGTACCCAAGGACAAAAATCTAGAAAATTTCAACATATTCATAATGCAATCAAAAAATATTTTTTTACTACACTTTTTTTGCATATGTTTTGTTCTTGCAATACTTTTTTGATCGTCATGCGTTATAAAAGTTATATTTATGTGATTTTGTCTACTTATCTCAAATTATGAAGCTATACAAAAATCGCTGTAACTTTTTTAATTCTGATCGGATTGAAATGAGACCAAAGACAAAATTATAAAAAATTTTATCACCTTTAAAATGGCATCAAAAATTAAAATTTTTTTACTAAATTCCTTCATTTTTTTTCAATATTACAACTATTATTGTTATTTGTATCATAGCCACGCAGGAAAATCGCCATCTAGACCAACTAGATTTTTATTGTTGTTGCTGTACTTACTTTGTTTCCACTAAAATATCCAATAAAAAGATTTAATTTTTCACTTCAAATAAATAAATATTTTATTTTCAATAAAAAACTACGAACATATTTTTGTTGAATGCATATAATAAAGTATTAACAGAAAATAAACATTTAGCAAACATTTTCATATTATAGCACATTCGCACTGGCTCGAAATTGAGTAAATTTGTGAGATGATTTCGATCGAAATTGTAAGTGTTCATACTGAATTGAAGCAATTTCATTTGAAGTTTATTTGTTTATTTTTTGGAAATTCAAGAGAAAAAAAAAATGGAATCGTGTATTAATTTTTTTATGATTTATCAACAAAATGCGGGATTAATGGTTAAGTTAAGTGAAATATACAATAGAAAAACCGCGAAACACGAAAGACAACGCCGGTCATTAAAAGAAAAAATCAAGAAACTGCAAATCAATGTCATGAATTTAAGAAGACAGCAGTTGATGCTTATTGGCTTTGCAGCCAGGCTTTCATCGCAATGCCGTTTTGTGGTAAGAGGCGTTATTATAATAATGTACCAGCTGCCTGTTTTACCTGTGATACATATGGGCGAGGATGTGTGATTTCTGCATATTGATGCGCTGCTTAAGGCTGCTTTACATTGTCCTACTGTGTGTTACGACATGTGAGATAGAAAGTATAACCGAATCTTATCACACTGTCATTTTTTTATTTTTGTATAAAGAAATTCATTTTTCTCTTTTAGACTATCTCACAAAGTCACATTGCACTTTTATTCAATAAAAATATAAAAATTGAAAATACTTAAAATGAATCGGGACATAGCAGCTATTGTAAGCATTATAAGGGCCAATTGTGCATTAAAAATAAAAGCAGTCATTATTTTGCTTGCTTTTAAGCATTTGATGAAATGTAACTTGCAGCTTGGTGATTTTCAACAAATTAAATTCGAAGAAATCTTATAAAACTCATCTCTGGTCGGATAGAATGTGTGATGAAATTAGAAACAAACCAAAAAATTAAAATGTAGAACGACATGTCAAAAAGAAAGTGTTGTTTGCATCTATATAAAGGCCGCTTTACATTATCCTACTGTGTGTTACGACATGTCAAAATTTTCATGTATGATAGAATGTACAATGGTGTAAACACCGAGAAGCAAAGTGTGTTCGAACCTGTGGCGACATGTTGTAACTTCACTATCGAAGCGAACATCGAATCGAAGTTTTCGATCAGGCAGTATGTTGTAACATTTTCGTTCGACAGGCGATTTGGTTTGTTTCGAAGTTATGTTCGAACATTTTTCAGTTGCACGCAAGCCTTTTTTATAACAAATAAAATTCAATGATAATAAAATTCAATAAATATTATTCTATTATGAATTCTTCAAGTGCGATTGAATTTAATTTAATGTGATTGTATTTCATGCGACAGTTAATTCTTGCCACAAACTATGCATGGTTTGGATGTTGTTGGTGCACATAAATGCCTTGCTGGCCATATCAGGGTGCCGCTCCAGAAAGTCTACCAACCACTCAAATTGTTTTGATGTTATTTTTTTTTAAGAATTTCTGAAAGTGAGGATAGGTATAATAAGTTAAGTTTAACTTAAAATATATACTTTTATTTAAGCCTACAGTTTTATTATTTAACTAATTTAAAATCATAATTCAACATTTCTGTTATTTAATAAGAGAAACCATGTTTAAATAGATAAATACATATATTTATTTTTGTTTTGATTCTCCTTCACCGCCACCAAATCGAAGTGATATTTTATCGCAAATATCGCCTGTCGAAAGTGTTAAAGGGCTTACACATCGGCGAATCTGTTCGTCACACGGCGGCCATGTTCACACAAGTTCGCTAGTTAAGAAGCGATGTTCGACAGTTTGTCACACGGTTGGCCGTGTTTACAAAAATTTTTGATTTTCTCTGTCGAACAAGGGATGCTGCCGAAAATGATGACAAACAACAACAAAAATCAATGGCTTGTGTGACGAACAGGTTCGTTCAATTTGAACGCTAGCTTTTTTACACACGTTCGCGCCGCCATGCTGTTCGACGAACAGATTCGCCGATGTGTAAGCCCTTTTAAAACATACCGACTTTCGATAAATTCGACAACTTCGAAACTTTCGAAGTTACAACATGTTGCCACTGTTTTGATTTTTTTGACATGTCGTTCTACATTTTAATTTTTTGGTTTGTTTCTAATTTCATCACACATTCTATACGACCAGAGATGAGTTTTATAAGATTTCTTCGAATTTAATTTATTGGAAATCACCAAGCTGCAAGTTACATTTCATCAAATGTTAAAAAGCAAGCAAAATAATGACTGCTTCTATTTTTAATGCACAATTGGCCCTTATAATGCTTACAATAGCTGCTATGTCCCGATTCATTTTAAGAATTTTCAATTTTTAAATTTTTATTGAATGAAAGTGTAATGTGACTCTGTGAGATAGTCTAAAAGAGAAAAAATAATTTCTTTATACAAAAATTAAAAAATGACAGTGTGATAAGATTCGGTTATACTTTCTATCTCACATGTCGTAACACACAGTAGGACAATGTAAAGCGGCCTTTATATAGATGCAAACAACACTTTCTTGTGGAACGACGCACATATAAGCCGCGTATCATCACACAACCCCGACCTTATGTGCGACAAACGTTAGATATTCAATTCTCAACATGTCATTTTTGCAGGATCGAACAAAATCTTTTTGGGAGTTGGATTGTCAGGTTAATGACGAAGATTTTTTTAAAAACAATTTTCCAATGAATCGAAGCAATTTCCAATGCTTGTGTGGAATGTTGACAAGTTTGCAAAAAAAGGACACGAACCTTCGGAAAGCGATTCCATTAGAGAAGCGTATCGCGATTGCATTATATGCAATAGGGTCGTCTGCAGAGTATCGAAGCATTGCAAACCTCTTTGGAGTTGGAAAATCTACAGTGTGTGAAATTGTGCTCGAGTTTTGCACCCAAACTTGGAAAACATTAAGGGCAATGTATATGAACGACTTCCCTTTAACTTTCAACAAAATTTTTGATTGTGTTAAAGGTTTTGAGACCTTGGGGTTTCCCCAATGCATTGGTGCAATAGGTAAATTTTCACTTAATTTGTTAGTCTTGCTATTACTAAACTTCATCTTCATTTAAAACAATTCAGATGGTTGCCATATTGAAGTGCATCCGAGAGCACAAGATGCTATTGATTAATTTAATTATAAAGGATGGTACTCTATGGTTCTTTTAGCACTGGTTGACTACAGGTAATTTTTTTTCTAAGTGTATGTATCAGAGATTGGCAATGAATGTTCTTCATTTATTTTATCTTCGTACATTCACTGCTTCTGCTGCGTTTTCATTCGTCAGAAATGACTGTGAATCATAAGGCCTAACCAAAATAGACGATTTGCTCCGTAACGAGTGAAGTCGAAAATGTTCACTTAAATGAATAAACGTAAACGAAACAACCGAACTTCTAGGGTCTCAACTCGTCAACATCAGCTGAGCAGAGTACTCTTCTTTTTTTTCAGACGATTGGAGGAGCTCGATTCATTTTGGGTTAAATGGCAAAACAGACGTAACGATTGCAAACGTTTGGCAAGTTGCAATCGTGTCGTTTCGTCTATTTTGGTTAGGGCTATATTGTGCAATGCTCGCTATTGTTTCCTACATTGTTGTTGTGCAGTGTCTTTGAAAAGACACTATTGCTTTTTTGTGTAAGGACTCTGTTATGTCCATTCATTCAGAAAGTAATACTTATGCAGAGTTCATACTGAATAATTTTTTTACTGAATAATTATAGAAAAAATTAGCATCGGAATCATGTTAAATAGTTTTGTACTTGCCAAATAGTGAACTTGTAATCTTCAAATGAGTTTTCAACCAAAAGACTTTCCGTCCGTTTGTCTGTGATCACGATTCAACCGTAATTTTCAAGCTATCACAAAGTTCGATATTTAAGCTTGTATCTAAAAAAATTGAGATCAAGTTCGAAAATGACCCAAATCGGATGAAAACCACGCCTACCTCCCATACAAAGTAACTTTCTCAAAAATTTTAAAATCTGTTTACATTCCACAAAAATTAATATATGTATGGACTTTGCACATGAGATTTGTTATTTAACATGTACTCCGAGTATGAAATTTAACGAAATCGTATGAAACCCGTATGCCGTTCTCTGGTATGTACATATGTATATTTATAGTAAGTTGCTCTTCAAAAGAAAATGTTATTGCAGATATCGCTTCATGTACATCAACGTTGGAAGTCCAGGTAGATGTAATGATTCTCAAATTTTTGAGAAATCATTACTTAAGCAGCAACTTGCTCAGTGTAGTCTTTTGGATGAAATGAGTAAACCAATATCCAACGTTAATGTCCCGATATTTATTTTAGGCGATTCAGCTTTCCGATTTTCAGCAAGGTTAATGAAACCTTATCCCTTTTCCCTTGAACAAACCGAAGAAAAAAGAAAATTTAACTATGAGCTCTCAAAAAGCAGAAGGGTTGTTGAAAATGCCTTTGGTCATCTAAAAGCTCGTTTCCGGCGTATTGGAAAGGGAATAGATAATAATGTCACAAACGCCACTCTGGTCATAAAAGCTTGCTGTGTTTTACACAATTTTCTTAATGAAAAAAATGACGAAATTAATCGCAAGTGGATAACTGCACAACGAATAACCGATCGGAGACGACCGAGGCCTGAAGAAACTGTCTCCCTAGGCAACAATGACCGCAGAGCAGAAACCATTAGGCAAGCCATCGCTTCTTATTTATGTGAGTAAATTTTTATAAAATTAAAACAGTTTTAATTTCATTTGAATCCATATTAAAATAAAAATCCTTAAATCCGTAACTATTTTCTGGTTTATTAAATTTAATTCTTTAAAAACATTGATATATTTAATTAAGAAAAACAGTAAATTAACTAATTATTAATTAAATTCATTTTATAATTTCAATTTAAGTGATTAAATAATTTATTAATAACAAATAATAATAATAATAAAACAAAACAAATATAATTTAATTAATTTAGTGCTGCACCACCCTGGTGTGCATTTAAAAAATTGTTAAAAGCAGATTTCATTTCTTCCGAGTTCTTGACGTACGATTTTAATAAATTTGTTTTTTCCACTTCCAAGTGAAACAACTTCTCGTCAGTTTCTCTTAAGACTTCTTCATGCCTCTTCATCTCCTCAGTCTGCTCTTTAATAGCATTACCGATTTTTTTAAATTCTGCAAGCAGATCCTTTTGAATATTGTTACGTTTTCTTTTTTTTTCAGGCTCAGCTGAACTCGATGGTGTCAACGATGGTAATGACTGAAGTGCCGACGGCGAAGTAAGCGTTGACGATGGAGACGGTGACACTGACCATAGTGGAAGTGTTGGCTCCGAATTAATGTCTGCAACTTAAATAAAAAGATATAGTCACATATTAAACGCAATTATACTTTTACTTATACTTTATAATACCTCATACTATACTTAATACTCTTTATTTGATCTTCTGTTAATCTCTTTTATTATAATTGTTATTCTCATTATCTCTAGTTATAACTTACTTATTCTAACTCTTACTTATTCTTTATTCTCTTTTATCTTAGTTTTACTTTTAACCCTGATCTTAAGTTCCTAGCAAGTAAGGTCATTTGTAAGTTGTTTAGTTTTTAATCTTCTTTGAATATAAATTAATAAATTACAACTAAAATGCTTTAAATAATAGAATACATACATAAATAAATAGAAGATTTTAATACTAATAAAAGGGCTGCACAAATGCTGTTTTCTATGTTTTCTATGTCTATGCTGTATTTCAGAGACGCAAGTCTATCTGCACGTTGTCGTTTGTATAATATGCGTTCTTGTGCGCAGTCGCGTCAGAAATAAAAATGAAAAACCGAAAGCAAAACGCAGCAAAATGAAATGAATGAAAATGAATGAAATGAATGAAAATGAATGAAATGAGCAAATTCTTTTTAGTACTGCTGCATTTGCTTTGCCTTGGCAAGATTCACAAAACAAAGCAAAATGAGCAGCATAAGCTTGTTTTTATGCCGTGGTTATGCTTACCAAACATGATTGCCGAACATTTTTTGTTGTTATTGTTTCACGTATAAACTGAGAAATTAACTTTTTCTCAAATGCATTCTCTCGCATAATTATACGTGAAACAATAACAACAAAAAATGTTCGGCAATCATGTTTGGTAAGCATAACCACGGCATTAAAAACTTTAGGTAGCACTACGAAGCATAATCTCGTTTATCGAAGCGAAGCTTTTTATTCCTCGTTCTATGATTCCATGATTTCTATGATATATATATATGTGTATATATATATATGATATATATGATATGCTCTAAAGTTGTAAGACATTCAAGAAGTTTAAGGCAATATTAGCCGTGCTTTATTCGTACTGGTTTAACCAAAAATGTTCTAAATTACATGCAGAACACTAACAAAAAGATGAACTTGCTCAGTAGCTGGATCATCTTAAGCATATTTAATAAGCACGAAAACTTTCTTGACTTACAGGTTGCTTATTTTTAAGCATAACGACCTCTGATAGTAAGTAGAAAAAACATCCAATACACAATCCTTAGTGGATATTGTGTATTGGCTAATAGTTATTGTAAGATATGAAGGATATGTAGCCAATACACATTCCTATAAAAAGATAATACAATACAATACACATTCCTATAAAATTATTGTGATCTACTGCAACATAGCTTTAGTTTATACTTAATATTGAATCTGCGCTGTTTTATATCGAGTGCTTTTGGTTTGATGGTTAGAGCGTTAAACTATCAGTCGACGGGAATCAGTTCAATTCCTGCAGCGGAGTTTTAATTTAACATTTTCTTGTTGCAAAAACATGTTCAATTGTGTCTCTTAATACACTTATAAAAAAGTTTAAATATAAACATACGCAAGTATTTTAAATATAAAATGGAACTATATAGATATTTTTTCATTTGCCGATAACTTTTGTTATCGACAAGAGCAAGTTGCGTTTCCATTTTATCCGAGAGAGAGAGAGTTAAAATAATAATTGTTCTCTGAGCAACAAGTACCCAGCCGGAAGGTAAGCGAACACCTCTCTAAAGCGACCTATCTTTTCTTATTGCTTCAAGTATTTGAAGAAGACACTAATACCTTAGGAGATGAACACGGCAGCTGCAAAGCGATGTGTTGGGAAGAAAATACGAAAAATGCCAAAATAAAAAACAAAACAAATAGACATCCATATCGTTCCTTCATTGCCCAAAGGAAGTACTCGAATCACTTCTTACGTGCTCGCAGATGCGACGAAGGGATTAATACTCCTTACGTAGCAGCTCCATACAAAAAAGATATGGCATTTGGTAGTGAAGCGGTATGATCGCCGAGTCTAAAGGATGTGCCAAGAAGCTATATTGAGATGATTGCTTTTCCTACTGGGTAACGCTCTTACGCTATCTCTTTGCTGAATTCTTCTGCGAGTGATGTGCTTAACTTAAAATATTTGGTATAATCAAAGGAGAAAATGCATTTGTGCAGCCCTTTATACTAATTATTGTTTTTATAATTACCTTCTATATCCACGGTATCTTGGCTCAGAATGTAGTCTTCCAAAATGCTCTCTTCGACGATAAAATTGTTTATCGTGTGGCTTCCAATAATTTGGTGAACTTTACTAAATAATGCCCATTCAGACGGCGATCTACCAGATGGTCCGATATTTGACTTTTCTTTCCTGAAAAAAAGTTAATTTGTATAATTGAATCATTTAGTAATTCGTATTTATTACCTATATTTTGTAGTCAGGTTATTTAATTTAACTTTTACTTCCCCTGGCGTCGCCTCATGTCCGTGCTGACGCAGCTCAAGTGCCATCTCTTCATATATGTGTCCATTTTTGCGGACACCACGCAATTCGTCAATTTTTTCGGCCCACACATTCAAAAGGAGCTCCTCGGCTTCAGGAGACCACAAACTTCTTTTTTTATAAATGCGTTTTTTTTCCATGACTTATTAAAAATTTAAATTCAAAACGAATTCACAACGAATTCAAAAAGCCGATAAAATTATTAATATTTTGACGGTGTTATTTTCATTGACAGTATATTTTTTGACAGTGCTGCCAAATTTGGTATCAAAAAACCTGGGTTGCCTTACAATTTAACTCAATTTCGTGGTCAATTTCGATGAAAATGTAAACAATCCAGCCGTCAGGCCGCATAGAATTGCAATGGAAAAAATAAAATAAACATGGCTTCTCGACAACTTTGTTAATAACATTTTGACATTTTAGAGTCTATCAACAAATTCTAGCAACAAAGATCCGCCGCCAGCTCTGCTTTCTCGCTGCCCGTGCCAATGTTTTTTCCGGGGCCAATCTTTACATCATTCGGTATTCACAATATAGATGTGGTGAATCTCATGCAATGTCTATAGAATATATAGTCTCTGCTCCATGGTAGAATTATAAGGTAGGACCGACTCGGAGAAGAATGAAGTGGAAAGCAGCGAAAAATGGGGCTAGTTGTCAAAATCAGCTGTTCATATCGAGTTTCTTTATGTTCATGTTTCGCAGTTGATTTTAGGTTAAACTTTTTACAAGCTTTTTTTCAAATTTAACACTTCCGCGGCATTTTATAGATTTATTAACAATGTTTTTACAATATTTCCACTCAAATTAACACAAACTTAACACACGTGTCCGCACTATTTACAAATTGAAAACATGATATTTCTTTTTTCATTTGACATTTCCACCAACTTCGTCATTTTGACAACTACCCGACCTTTTCACTATCCACTATTCGTTGACGCGTGAGGGCACTGAGCGACCCGGCCCTATCTTATAATTCTACTATGCTTTACTCGAAGTCTCGAGTTCTAGCACTCTCTAGAAGAAAACCCTTAAAATTTAACAAAATGAGTTATGTTTTAAGATATAATACAAAATGAATTGTATTTTAGCTTTCAACGAAACAAATAAAAGTGAACATTTTATATAATTTTTATTCGAGTTCTTACTTCGATTGTTCAGTAACCAATTTATTTGCATGGCTTTGTATTGTATTTTGACATTATACCTACGCCTTTGTTATTGTTTTGTTGTTGATTTGTAGTCATAGAGAGTGTGTTTTTCCTGGGCCTACCTTATAATTGTATCATGCTCTCTGTGCACTTTGTGTGCTCGAGAGAGCGATTTTATGCTTGTTCTTCTTCTCCCATTTTAAGCACAGAAAGTACGGAAACAGAAAACAGTGTCCCACAAGTTACACAGTGCGCGTACGGAAACAGACCTAGTGTGTAACAGCTGCACAAATAATGCATGGAACACATTGGCTACATTCAGCGTACTCAACAATTGCCAACTGAAAGAAAAAAATCGCTAAAAAGCTTTTATATTCATAAAGTTAGTAATATTTTTATGATTATAAAACATTTTAGAAAAAATTAAAATAAAAAGATTTCGACTTAGTAAGATAAGCGCCGACTTCAAAGCTTTTATGTACATAAAGCAATTAATATATTGATGATAATAAAACAAAATAGAAAAAATGAAAATGATAATATTTTCAATATTAGGTGCGTTTTTTTGGCATCGCTATATACGCTTAACAACATTTTTCATACAAAAAATTGCTTAGCTAAGACAGGATAATTATAGCCGCTTAGCTCATAGTCGCCGATAGAAACACTATTGCCAGATCAAGAAAGTGGTATTTTACATAATTTATTGGCAGCACTTTTTGGAAAACAACCATGTTTACGTCAGACCGGTGATAGAAAAAAAGTCTATATCAGAAAAACAAATAAAGCATCAAAAATATGTTCAGCGCCAGCACCCGAAACCTTTTGCGCAGCAGCGTTTTGCATCGTTGCAAAAGCACCCTCGTCGTGGCTGAACACAACAATGAGGTTTTGAATCCTGTAACGCTGAATACAATCTCGGCAGCAAAGAAAATCGGAGGCGACGTAACTGCTGGTAGCAGGCACCAAATGTGGACACGTTTCCGAAGCTGTTTCTAAGGTGTCTGGTGTTGCAAAAGTTCTCGTGGCTGAGAATGATGCCTTCAAAGGTTTCACCTCCGAGTCGCTAACACCTTTGGTGCTGGCTGCCCGAAATCAATACAAATTCACACACATCTTAGTAGGTGCGACGGCACTTGGCAAGAATGTGCTCCCACTTGTGGCCGCCTAACTCGATGTTTCGCCTATTTCAGAGATTATCGATGTCAAGTCGGAGGATACGTTTGTGCGCACCATCTACGCTGGAAATGCGATACTGACGCTCAAGTCCAAGGATCCAGTGAAGGTTATCACCGTACGTGGCACGAATTTTGAAGCTGTCTCTGCGGATGGCGGTAGCGGTGCCATCGAACAGGCGCCCACTGGTGATTTCAAGTCAAGTCTAAGCGAGTACGTTTCGTCCGAGCTCACAAAGTCTGATCGCCCTGAGCTAGCTAATGCCAAGGTGATTATATCGGGTGGTCGTGGCCTCAAATCGGGCGACAACTTCAAGATGCTGTACGATTTGGCAGACAAGTTTTTTCGCTGCTGTCGGTGCGTCACGTGCTGCTGTCGATGCTGGTTTCGTGCCCAACGACATGCAAATCGGACAGACGGGCAAAATTGTAGCTTCGGACCTATAATTTGCTGTCGGAATCTCTGGCGCTATTCAACATCTGGCTGGTATGAAAGACTCCAAAACTATTGTGTGGAGCGACTAAAGGATGCCGAAGTGCCAATCTTTTTAGTCGCTGAAATTGGTCTGGTTGCTGACCTTTTTAATGCTGTTCCCGAGATTATAAAGAAACTGTTAATACGTTTGGTATCGAAAAGTATTAAACAGTAGAAATTTGTGCATTTATTTTTTTAAACAAAAAAAAAAAAAAATAAAATAAAGGGTGATCCGTTTCGAAGCTCCCTACCTTTTTAAAGAAAAAAACACGGAAAATTCAATTTTAATGAGGAATATGTATTATCATTTGAAAGAACATTTTTTGGCATTTATTTTTTCAAGACAATGTTTATCAAATGTTGGCCGCGGCTACGTCTCAGATGGAAGCGGGATTGTCCGCATAAACTTTAGACTGTTGAAAAAAGTCTCTCTACTTGGATCACCCATTATTATATCACCCAATATTTGACAGTAACACGTAATGCGATTTTCATTACGTTAAAAATTTCATAATTTTGAAATTCTGACAACGGATTCGGATTCAGCGACCCATTTTTACCTAGTGTTCGCCCCAGCATCGAATTCGTAAAAATGAAAAAAAATTAGGTGGCAACCCTATCAGCCATCTTGAATTTTAAAATTCTGACATCAGATTCGAAATCAGCGACCCCCTAAAACTATAAGATAGTGATTAAAAGTTTTAAAAAAGCATATTTTTAGGTGGCAACCCTATAGGGTTAAAAATTTCATAATATTGAAATTCTGACAACGGATTCGGATTCAGCGACCCATTTTTACCTAGTGTTCGCCCCAGCACCGAATTCGAAAAATAAAATAAAATTAGGCGGCAACCCTTTCAGCTATCTTTAATTTTAAAATTCTGACATCAGATTCGAAAACAGTGACCCCCTAAAACTGTTTTACAATGTTTAAAACTCGTAAAAAATACATTATAAGGTGGCAACCCTTATGTTAAAAATTTTATAATTTTAAAATACTGACAACGATTTCGGATTCAGCGACCTAGTTTGACCTAGTGTTCGCCCAAACATCGAATTCGTAAAAATTACATTTCTATTTGCCAATGGTAGAAATAATTACTTCGCCAAGGTTCTGTTGTGTTAGGTGTGATTGGTGCATTTTTCGCTGTTAGTAATTGTTCTGTTAAAGCAAACCGAGAACATGGTTTGATTTGAAGCTGACGAGTGCTCTGCAGTGTTTGTTTGTTATCATTCAATGACTTGGATAAGCTCTGCTTGACTAACAGAGTTCTGTCAAGCTCTGAGCTCTGCACTGTTGGATCTACTGTTGTGGAAAAAACGAGTGCATTTGTGCAGAGGTTTACTAAGCACCCTGTGCCAACATAAGCTTTACACAACATTGAGCATCAGCCAGAGATAACACGCATTGAAAACCAGTATTTCCCCTACCAGTGATCTAGCCCTAACACAAACAGTGCGACGCGAGACACAAGCAAAGACAATTACAACGAGAAACAAGAGAGGCACAAGAAAATGCTAGAAGTACAAAGTAAATACAAATACAACTCGAGTTACCAGCAAGCATAGCTAACGAGAGGCACATGAAAATACAAATACAACTCGAATTATCAGCAAGCATAGCGCAACGAAAAATACACGAAAGTACAAATACAACTCGAGTTACCAGCAAGCATAGCCTAACGAGAGACACATGCAAACAGAAATACAACTCGAGGTGCCAGAAAGAATAGTCTAACAAGAGCAGTGTTGCCATTTTAGCTACTTTGTAGCTAGATTTAGCTTCTTTTTTTCTCATTTAGCTCCAAAAATCGTGTTTTAGCTCCTAGCCATGGTGTAATTAACAAGGTGATCGTGACGTTTACTAATTTCCCTACGGTTGTCAAAAAATGTTGAGAAAGTAAGAAAAAAAGAGACAAGCTGCGGAAAAGTGTCAAATCACTTGCACTCAATAAAAAATTGTAATAGATTGTTTTGCAACTTTTGCTTGGAATTTACCAACAGCTGTTTTTGACAAGGGTGGGTAAAATTTTTTTGAGATAAGCTAAAAATTCACGATCACCTTGTTAATTACACCATGCTCCTAGCTACTTTTTAGCTTCTTATTTTTCGAGTTTAGCTATTTTTAGCTACGACTTTTTTTTTGGTTAAAAAATGCAATATTTTCGTAATTTTGTGACATCTCTAACTTATACATACAATGAAATCCAATGGAACTTCACACTTATCCATGGACTAAAGTATCGTATTCTATTGATTTTTGGATAGAAGTAAGAGAATGGAAGGGTGCTTTAAACGAAAACTCATTCTCTGATCTTACTAAATTCGTTTTTTATTTTTTACTTTTACCGTTAAGCAACTCTGAAAAAGATAACTTTTTAATAATGAGTCTTATAAAAACAAAACAAAGAAATTCAATTAAATTGTTAATTTCAAATTCCACAGTATGTGAAGTACATCGTTCGTATCACGAAACAAGTCATGAACGACAAAAAAGAAACGATCAGCACTACTTTCTTCTATATATAAACCTACATATTGCTTATCGGTAGTAAGCCTATTTCGTGATACAGAAGGAAGGGTGAAGATATATCTTAAAAAATAAACAAATGTTGCCACGATTACATTATAAATGACGATCTCGTAAAATATATGAAACGGGAAGATATTTACAAAGATGAAGATTCTGATTGTTCGGAAAATAATAACAATGATAGTATGGATCTGAACTGAGGGTATACACCTACAAAACTGTGCCTGCATATAAATATTAATACATATGTGTATTTATTTAAAACTAGACTTTTTGGCCTTTTTCTTGTAATTAATTTTTGTTTTAATTAACACAACCATTTTACAAAAAATTATTAGTATTTTGAAAGTGTATTTTACTGATCAAAATGTACCTTAGTATATGAAAATATATTCCTTTTGTTGTTTTTATTTATGTAAACAAAATTTAAAAAAAAAATTTAACTGAATGAATAAAATATAATAACTAAGTTGTATTTAAAAACTAGCTTCTTTTTTTAGCTACAAAAAAAATTGTTTAGCTCTTTTTAGCTACTTTTTGTAGCATTTTTAGCTACACCCTCAAAAATTTTCTGGCAACACTGAACAAGAGGTACGATTGCAGCAGTGAGTGGATTGAAAAATCAGTAGCTGACGGACCATCGAAAAAGGAGGTTATTAGAAGAACGAGTAGCTGACGGACCACCAACCCAAACGGAGAAGAAGAATTAACATCGAAGCAAGTAGCTGAGGACTATCAGCGGAAGAGGTCGCGGCAAATACAGAGGATCAAGAAGGATTGACAGCGGAGGCTGAGGACGAATACAAGGTATATATTTTGTTGTGGAAATAGTTTTAGAGTATTTGCTAAGGCGCACCGTCAGGTCGCACGGGTGGGCAAGTGAAGGTTAGGAAGCGCACCGTCAGGTCGCTTGATTGAGTCTAAGAGCTAGCGTATTTGATAAGGCGCACCGTCAGGTCGCACGGGTGGGCAAGTGAAGGTTAGGAAGTGCACCGTCAGGTCGCTTGATCGTGGACGTGACTTTACAGAATTATATTAAGCGCACCGTCAGGTCGCACGGGAGGTAAAAGACACATAGAAGGCGCATCGTCATATCGCCCCAACAAGACTAGAGTTTAACGGTCAGGACGTAAGTGGGTGGTCAGGGAAAAGCATAGCAACCGGACTAGCACCACGGACATCAGCCAAAGCGATAACTCCTGATTAGCGAAGCGCACAGCAGATTTCGACCAACAATATATCTCTCGCCGCACCAACACCACATCGCTCGCCACACCAACTTACTTTGATCACATTTGTAAGATAAGGAAAACTAAATATTTTCTAAATAAACTATATTTTTAACAAAAATATCCCAAATTATAAATTTTTGTGACGAGTCCTAGACAGCGGCTGAGCATATAGTTTTTTTTTTATTAATTTATTTAATCAATAATTAATCAATAAATTACATCAAGTTACAATTTTGAAATAAATTACATACAAAAATGATTAATAAATACTACATTCTGTTGTTCTAGTAGAACAAGTGGCGAATGCAGTTAACGTAACATTAAACAAATTAAACTGAACTTAAGTATGGTAGTGGGGTCTAACAAATAGAGAGATAGACAAAATTTGATACAAGCAACATAATTAACAAATAATGCGATTAAATTAAATAAGATGAAAATATAATGAAATGAAAAAAATTGATAAACTCACAATGAATGATTATTTGAATTATAAGACAAAAACCATTACAAGGAAACAGTGATTATGGAGTCAATTACATTTAAATCTTTATTCAAAAGCCAAGACTTCACTTCTTTTAAAAACATATTTTTGTTTCTCAAACAACGAACATTAAATGGTAAACAATTAAAGAGCCTAGGAGCCGTGCATGTATAAAAGGAAAAAAAATGAATCAAGTTATGAGGCGGAATTAGTGCAAAGTTTAGATTATTAGTCCTTAAATTATGACTAGAACTGTTTCTGTTAAATAAATAGCCGGATCTATTAAAAAATACTCTTAATACTCTAAAGTAATACAAATGCTTAATGGGTAAAATGTGCAAGTTTTTGAACAATGGAAAGCTCCTTACAAAGCGGTTACTGTTAGTTAAAATTCGAATCACATGTTTTTGAGCGATGAGCAACGGATTGATTTTATTAGCATGAGTTCCACCCCAGCATACTAAGCCATACTGTAGTTTTGAGTGGAAAATGCCATGGTAAATAGAAGTCAACAAATTTGAGGAGCAAAATGATTTGAGAAGATAAATATGTCTTGTAGCAGCAATAAGATATCTTTTATTAAGAGGTGTTGTATGATCCATCCAATTCATTTTCCAATCCAGCAGCAGTCCGAGATATTTAAATGTTTTTACGCAGTCAATGGAAAAACATTTTGAAGAACAATTAATAGACTCGTTATATGTATTAAAGTTACACGAATAATTACATATACCATGACTAAGTGTGTATTTTCTACATCCTGCGCTGTGAAAAGTAAAATTTCCTAAATTTGTATCAATTCCTGCAACACTATAATACATAATTTTGGTTTTATCACTCAGTACTAGTTTGTGTGACGAGAACCAATGCCTTAGAATTTCTAAGTCGTGACTTATATCACAATGCATGCTAAAGGCAGAGTTACTGGTGAAAGTACACGCCATGTCATCCGCAAAAGCTATTGTTTTGCTCAAAAAAGGCTGACTAAAAATTGAGTTCATATAAACAAGAAAGAGAATAGGCCCCAAGACAGAGCCCTGAGGAACACCTATATTTAGAATAACAGAACTACTAAACTCACCATCGATTCTTACTTTTTGCTTTCTATCCGATAAATACGATTGAAACCAGCAGTACATAGAACCTCTGAAACCACATTTCCAAATTTTGTTCAGTAAAATGGCGTGATCAACAGTATCAAACGCTTTTGTAATAACCACAAAGAGAGCTGCACTGACTTTTTTATCATTTAAACCGCTATTAATATTTGTACAAAAATTTAAGAGTGCATCTTCAGTGGATAGTCCTTCTCTAAAGCCAAACTGACAATTGCTAAAAAACTTAATTTTAGCTAAGTACCGAAGCATCCTCGATTTCACGGCATTTTCAAAAATTTTAGAAAAAACAGGCAACAAAGAGATTGGTCTGTAGTTATTCAACAAAGAATCATCACCTTTTTTGAATAAAGGAATCACAACTGCATTTTTAAGACAATCGGGGAATATTCCATGTTTTATACTTTTGTTAAATAAATTGCAAAGGACATCAGCAATGTTAAACACAATTTTTTTAATAAACACATTAGAAAAACACCCATCAGAACATGAGGCAGAGTTTTTAAGAGACAAAACAATTTTATACACTTCAAAAGACGATAATGGATCGAAAAAAAAACTATTAGCACAGCAAGGTTCATTATTTAAACATTCACAAGAAAGATTGTTAGCACCAACATTGGAAACCACTTCGTAACCTATTCTTGCAAAAAATTTATTGAAAGCGTTGGCTATGTCGATGTTCTTATATAAAGACATTCCTTCAACATTTATAACATCAATTTTGTGATTATTTGTGGACTTATTTAAAATATTATTAACCAATTGCCATTCTTTTTTTACATTTCCTCTGATTTTATTAAATTCATTAACGTAATAATTTGTTTTACAAGTTTCGACTTTATTTAAAATGTCTTTACACATAGCTTTATAACGAGATTTAACATACATATTATTAGGTTCCTTGGAACATTTTTTAAAAAGTTTATTTTTGATTTTTATTTTTTTCAATAAGTCAATAGACATCCAAGGTTTCAGTTTTTTAAACTTTGAGTTACGCTTATTTACTCTAGTAGTACACGAATTAACGTGACCTGATAAGATTTCTAAAAAATTATTGAAAGCTTTAGATGGATTAGGCTCACTATATACACTATCCCATGATTCAAAAATCAGTTTATTATTTAATGCAAAAAAATCAGTATTATTGAGAGCGAATTCAAGCTGAGGATGTGTTTTTACTGGAAGAACTACATTTTCAAAACGTAAACATGTCATACAATGGTCTGAAAAGTGAAAATCAGCAACCGAGCTGCTTAAAGAAATATTACTTGATTGACTTATCCTAACAAAAATGTGGTCAATGCAAGTGGAAGTGTTATCAGTTATACGTGTAGGTTCATTTATGCACGATTCCAGACCATGCGCAGAAAGCAGAAAAAAATATTTATCAGCCAGTGATGTATTTTCCATAATGTTTATGTTAATATCACCTAACAGTATAACATTATCGGATTTCACACTTGACAAAAGAACATCCAAATCACCCAAAAACACATCATGATTTAAATTACCGTGGAATCTATAAACACAAAAGAAAGAGTATTTACGATTATCAATTAAACAGCAAATCTTTGCCACATCAGAGCTTTTAAAATTAAAATAACAAAAATCACATTTATATTCCTCCTTTACAAAAACAGCCACTCCTCCAGCTCCATAATCATTATTACAATTAGCATAAGTTTTATATCCCGGAATATTATATAAAGATGTTTTGTGATCATAGATCCAAATTTCCGTTAAAAAGATGAAGACTGGCTTGTGAATAAATGACTCAAGATGCAAAAGAAAATTGTCAAAATTTTTTCTTAAGCTTCTAATATTTTGTTGAATTATATAAAAACTATTTGGGTTTATTAGGTTTGACGAAATATCATAAAAATTAACATTATTACAAAGCGCAAAAGGAATGTTAAATAAATCTAAATGAGGATTACAAATCTCCATGTTGATATAAATAATTCAAATTTAAATAAACTGACTTTAAAATATATTATTAAGATCCTCACTTGAGTTAATAACCAAGGCAACATCACCCTCCTTTTTGCGCATAAAAACTTTATCATTTCTAACCCATAAGTATTTAAAATTTTTTTCTGTTTTTAGTTTTTTACATTGATTAAAAAGCAATCTAGTTTTAAAAGATAGGGAATCATTTATAAAAATATTAGAAACTCTGTCAGAATTAAATATTTTAGTGTTTAACTTATTCCTGAATCTATACTTATTTTTTATTACTGCTTTTTTACATAAACTTGAAACAAATTTTACGCACAAAACGCTTAGACCAGAATTGAACGATGCGGAATCCCTGGATTTCTTTATTCGCTTTACGTAACAGTCATCAATCTGCGTCTCAGTTACGTTGACATTTATACCATCATTGAATATTTTAAGAGCGCAATCAAGAGCGTTGGCATTGCTAACATCTGGAATACCAACAATTTCGATGGATTTATTTCTATTCTTTTGTTGCAGAAAGTTAACCTTTTCTTGCAGATTATATACTCTCTCTTCAAGCATTTTTTTATCATCTTGAAGACTATGGATTAGCGACAAACAGTTGGCATTCACATTTTTCAGAGAAATAATTTCATTATAAAGCACTTCTAAAGTAATCACTTTTGGCGGCAATTTATTGATTATGTTATGTTCTTCTTGTTGACTTTGCTCTGACCAATTATTTGCATGATTTTGTTGTACATGCTGTGAGGATTGTTGCTGTAGTCTCTCTGGTCGCTGTTGTTGTTGTTGGGAGATGGTCAGCTGATCATCCATTAGTGAACGAGAGCATGGTGACATTGCACTGTTTGTTGTCGTTTCTGCTAATATGGTGTGTTTTGTAGCAGTAGGGGGCACCGAAGCAGCAAAATTCGGTTAAGAGCTTAACGATAATGAAGCCGGTGGCGGTGCGGTCGCGGATGAGATTGGTGGAGAACGAATTTAGCAGGGACACTAAAAATATAGCTTGTTGTGCGAGTGTGGTGAAAGCGAGAGTTGGTAAAAGCCAAAATTCTACGCCCGAAAATAAAAGAAATTTAATTGGAATAAAATCATATAATAAAACAAATTTATAAAAATAAATAAAACAAAGTTAACTAAGAAAAATAAATATAATATAAAATTAAAATAATATACTAATCTAAACATACAATTTATATCAAAATAATATACAGAGTATATAACTAAAATTTTAAGCACAAGGACAAAAGAAGGTAAAAGCAATACTTTTCAACACCAAAATGGTCAAACTATCATGGATGTACAATAACTGTACAACAACAACAACATAGGCAAAACAAATTACAGCTACAGCACAGGGCAACGTACGCTTGTTGACCTACTTTTATTTTTTATTATTTTGTTGTTTGTTTGTTTGTTGTTTTCATTTTATATATTGTGAATTTTGCATGTTTTTTAATTGTTTAAATTATTAATACCAAATAAGCAATATTTATCATGAATTTAGGTTTTGTCATTTATTGAAGTTAATGTTAAGTAATCAATATTTAATTTGTTTAACTAAGCAATATGTTTTATATATAAGCAGGTACAAGGAAATAATAAAGTTAGTTATTTATTATTTAGGAGGACGATCCTCACAAGGCAACGCGTGAGGGTCAAGGGGGCGATCTTCACATGGCAACGTGTCTGACTGCCTCAACCTGGTGAGGCCAGCATTATCCATGTCGAACTCGTCTCAAGTCGACTCAAACCTCTGCGTGGTGTCCTCTAGAAACGGCAAACTGGCAACCGTTAGTTTGACGGCTAATCTGAGCGGCGGGCTCCCCCTGCCTTTAAAGGGTTGTGCGTTGGGTTTGAAGCCCACCACGTAAAAAAAAAATTTCAATGAAAACGATAAGAAAAAAGATAAGAATGATCCCAAAATCTGATGACGACTACCGCAAACGAAAAACTGACAATGATTTACGGATATGCACCTGGAACGTCCGAACCCTTAATTGGGATGGTGCCTCTATCCAACTGATTGATATCTTAGAAAGATACAAAGCTGATATCACTGCAATCCAAGAAATGCGATGGAAGGGACAGGGTTGCTCACGGCAAGCATCCTGTGATATCTACTACAGCGGCCATGCGGAGAAGCACGAATTTGGATGCGGATTCGTGGTTGGCAAGCGACTACGACATCATGTTCTGCGATTCACACCTGTGAACGAACGACTTGCCATAATCCGTGTCAAGGCAAGATTTTTCAACATAAGCCTGATTTGTGCGCACGCTCCGACAGAAGATAAGGACGATGAGACCAAAGACAGCTTCTACGAGCGCCTTGAAGAGGCCTATGAGCGCAGCCCCCGCCACGACATAAAAATCGTGCTTGCTGACTTCAACGCCAAGGTGGGAAAAGAAAATATCTTTGGTCCAACAGTCGGAAAGTTCAGCCTCCACGACAATACCTCCGATAACGGAATGAGGCTGATTGACTTTGCCGCAGCGCGAAACATGGTCGTTAGTAGCACTAGATTCAAGCATCTCAATATTCATAAAGCAACTTGGCTGTCTCCTGATCAAAAGACGCGCAACCAAATTGATCACGTTTTGATTGACGGAAGGCACTCTTCTAGTGTTTTAGATGTACGCACGATCCGTGGTGCCAATACAGACTCGGATCATTATCTTGTCGCAGCCAAGATCCGTACACGCCTGTGCGCAACCAAGAATGCGCGCAACCCAGCACAGAGAAAGCTAGACGTCGAAAAGCTGTAATCAAAGCAAACAGCAGAAGACTTCGCTACTCGACTCTCACTCCTGCTTCAAGAAAGCACTCCTCCGATCGACGATATATGCGCGCAGTGGAATCATATTTCCCACTCTATGCGTACGGCTGCCGAAGAGGTGATTGGCTATCACCGCCCTCGCCGAAACCAGTGGCACGACCAAGAGTGTCGCGACGCCACTGCAGAAAAAGATGCCGCCTACAAAGCCACCCTGCAGTCGGTTGTAACGCGTGCTGCTAAGGAGCGATACAAAGAGAAGAGGAGGGAAGAGAGACGCATTTTCAGGCGAAAGAAAAGGGAAGCGGAAATGCGTGAGTGCGAGAAAATTGAGATGCATGGTGACAGGAATGAGGTCCGAAAATTTTTCGAAAAAATAAGACGCCTGGCCGATGGTTTCAAGACCGGGGCCTCTTCCTGCAAGGATGAAAATGGGAATCTAGTGACAGATATCCAGAGTACACTGATGATGTGGAGGGAACACTTCTCTAGGCTTCTGAATGGCGACGACGACAACAATCCCGCCAATAGAGATGATATCCCGGAATTTCCAGTTTTGGACGACAGCGTTGAAGTTCCGCTGCACGACCATAGTGAAGTCTTGAAAGCTATAGCTCGGCTTAAAAACAACAAAGCCGCAGGAGCCGATGGCTTACCTGCTGAGCTCTTCAAGAATGGAGGCGAAGCTATATTTAAATGCATTCATGAGCTTCTATGCAGAATATGGTCGGAAGAATGCATTCCAAACGATTGGAACCTCAGTGTGCTCTGCCCAATCCACAAGAAAGGCGATCCCACAATTTGCGCCAACTACCGTGGGATAAGCCTTCTGAATATCGCATAAAAGGTCCTGTCGAGCGTACTATGTGAAAGACTGAAGCCCATCGTAAACCAGCTGATTGGACCTTATCAGTGTGGCTTCAGACCTGGCAAATCCACCATAGACCAGATATTTACGCTACGACAAATCTTGGAGAAGACCCTAGAAAAACAAATCGACACACACCATCTTTTTGTCGATTACAAAGCCGCCTTCGACAGTCCAATAAGGAATCATCTATATTCCACCATGTCTGAATTTGGTATTCCTGCAAAGCTCATCCGCCTTTGCAGAATGACACTGAGCAAAACCAGCAGCACAGTTAAAATTGGAAAGGACCTCACTCCTCCATTCGATACCAAACGAGGTTTCAGACAAGGTGATTCCTTATCGTGCGACTTTTTCAATCTAATGATGGAGAAGATCATCCGAGCTGCTGATTTGAGATGCAGTGGCACGATATTCTACAAAAGTATTATGCTGCTGGCGTATGCTGATGGTATCGATATCATTGGACATAATACGCGCGAAGTCAGTAAGTCAGTGCAGCATTCTCCAGATTAGCGAAAGAGTCGAGTCGATTGGGTCTTGTAATGAACGCAGATAAGACGAAATACCTAGTGTCAACAAATAAACAGTCCCAGCGTCTTGGAAACCACGTCACTGTTGACAACATCTCCTTCGAGGTTGTTAAGGACTTCGTCTACCTGGGATCCAGCGTAAACTCTTTCAACGATGTCAGTATTGAGATAAAGCGAAGGATAACTCTTGCCAAAAGGTGTTACTTTGAGAAGCAGAGCCCTCTCTCGACGAACAAAACTCACGCTCTATAAGTCACTAATCATGCCCGTCCTATTATATGCAGCACAAACTTGGACGTTGAGCAGTTCTGATGAAAAGACTTTGGGAGCCTTCGAGAGAAAGATCCTTCGTAAGATCTTCGGTCCAATCTGCGTCAATGGCGAGTACCGAATTCGATGGAACCACGAGCTGTATGAGCTGTACGCTGACATCGACATAGTTAAGCGTATTAAAATCGAGCGGCTCCGCTGGCTAGGTCATGTTGAGCGAATGGAAAACGACGCTCCAGCGAAAAAAACGAAGATTTCTTCGTTCGCTCTGATCGGCCGACGCTCGATCTTTTTGGGCGAATCCAGTGCTTATTTGCGCATAGGTAGTAGATTTGTTGAAATGGTAGTTGATAACGTAGGAAAAACAAAAAAGAAAGAAAATATATTGAAAATTTAACGCAAAAGAACTTTCTTTTACTTTGTTATATTATTAGCACTTTATATAATCAAATTATTTATATATTCTTTATATAATAAATTCTTTATGTAAATACTTACATAAAACCTAAATTAAAAGGCATAAAAGTAGTAAAAATTAATCAAATTTAGTACGTTTGCATAAACAAAAATTGATCAACGCTGATGCTCGCAAGCATTGAATTTAAGTGTTTCCACTGCACGAACGAACAAGATGGCGACTTACCAATGTTCGCAACTTGTGTTCGTGCGGTGAAAATGTGTGGACCGAACGAAGAATTCGTCGCTACGATTTGTTCGCGATGATTTCTTGGTTCGTTCGGGCAGTGGAAACGCTCGGTAACATAAACAATCCAGGTTCAAGTGCCTGTGTTTGTTAAGTGTTCAATCCAGAGCAATCCAAGTTCAAGTGCTGGTGTTTGCGCCACTGGAACGAAACATTTTGGTGACCCCGACGTGATCAAGGACACGCCACAGCGACCGCCGCATTCAAGGGTGCCACAAGGACACGCCACAGCGACCGCCGCATTTAAGGGTGCCACAAGGACACGCCACATCGATCGCCGCAATCAAGGGTGCCACAAGGACACGCCACAGCGACCACCGCATTCAAGGGTGCCACAAGGACACGCCACAGCGACCGCCACAATCAAAGGTGCCACAAGCACACGCCACATCGATGGCCGCAATCAAGAGTGCCACAAGGACACGCCACAGCGACCGCCGCATTCAAGGGTGCTACAAGAACACGCCACAGCGACCGCCGCAATCGAAAGTGCCACAAGGACCCGCCACAGCGATCGTCGCAATCAAAAGTACGACTAAAGTGCCACAAGAGGCACACTACAGTAAAAAATGTCAACATTCAACGCGTTATTGGAATTACAAATCAAGACTGGCGAAGAAATACAGCGGATAGTAACAAATTTCAAAAAGGATTCGGTTGGAAGAAATTCGAACGCCACATATTACAAAGAGCGGTTGCGTCAGCTCAACTTGGTTTGGGATGAATATGAGAAACGAGACAGCGAGTTGAGATGTAAGATCGACCAGCCAATGAATCACGAGTATTTCACAGATCACTATGATAAAATACGTAAAATAGCTGAATACCACATCGAGCTATTCAACACGGAAATCATACGATTTGAATCACAAGAGGCATCCGGCCTAAATACTGGTGCTAACAAACCTGGACCCAACCATGGGGCTAGTACAAAATCAGAGCATCAACAACATGATACGACAACTACTCAACATCAAGGCCTAATTCGAAAGATTGCAGCACGCATGACAGCTTTACGGCGATTGCTCAATTCACTAGCAGCTGCACAAGAAGAGGAGACATCTCAATTCTACAAGGTCAATATCAGCACCATAAATAAATTATCGAATCAACTTGAAGGCCTTCAGGATGAAGCATTGGAAAAACTGGAGGACCAAGCACCATTAGGTTTTGATCAAACTGAATTCAACGAATTAGCAGATACGGTGAGGCAACAACTGGTCAAACTCTCCATTAAGGAAGATCAGCTTCAATCAAGAAACACATCATTATCAACTTCAGGAAGATATTATCCTGCACAGACTGCACTACCATTGCTAAAGGTGACATTTCCGAATTTCAACGGCAATTACCTAAAATGGCAGGAGTTCTACAATATATTTAATCAAATGATAGACAAGGAACCATTACCACTAGTCCAAAAAATGTGGTATCTAAAATCAAATGTTTCGGGAGAAGCCGCAAAGCTCATCAGTCATTTATCATTGACTGAAGAAAACTACAATGCAGCCTGGACGCTGTTGAAAGATCGCTATATCAACAAACGAATCCAGGTTGGACCCTTGGTCCAAAAATTACTAGAGCAACCTCTCGGTACATCAACAGCTGGTTTGGTGAAAAATCTACATGACACAACAAGAGAATGTTTGTTAGCTTTAAACAATCTCGGAGTTGAAACAACTTCCTGGGACCCACTCCTGTTGCACATACTGATTAAAAAATTAGATAGAGCAATGCACATTAGATTCGAGCAATCATTAGCAAGACCAAAGGAGCTATTGAAAATCAATGAATTTTTTGTCATTTTTGGAACTACAATTCCAATCAATGGAGTCGATCGGTTCCAAAGATAAATAGTCATGTACACAGGCAACGACTAGATCATTCACTACAGCTGCGACCACACAAAGGAATATAAATACTTGCAGATTATGCAACATCAGCTATCATCCATTGTATTTCTGCAAAAAATTTCTGCAATTATCTACACCAGAGAGACTTAATTGGGTGCAAAAAAAATAAACTTTGTGTCAACTGTTTCAAGCTAGATCATACAGCAAAGAACGGCCCATCACGAACCTGCACTAAGTGTGACAAGAAACACAATTCACTGGTGCATCTAGAAGGAAGAAGCGATGTTCCAAATGAAACAAAGGCAACTGATTCAAGAATAGCAGTCACATCAGCTGCAGCCAACACGATGCCAGCACGTAAAAGTTATGTCTTACTAGCAACAGCGAAAATAAAAATAACTGCGGCTAATGGAAGATCAGGTGAATTTAGAGCAATATTAGACTCTGGTTCACAAATAAACATTATCTCTGAGCGACTCATCAGAAGGTTGTCCATCATTCCAAACGACACATCACTCTGCATTGAGGGCATCGGAAAAGCAAAAAGCAGAGCCACGCAACGGGTCAATGTCATGCTGCAATCTTTGGACAACAATTTTGCAACTCATTTGGAGGCATTCGTACTTCCAAACATCATTCATTGTCAACCAAACAATAATCTTGATATTTCTAAATGGTCAATTCCTACCAACATTCAACTGGCGGATCCAGAATTTCATCAACCAGGAAAAATTAATATTCTGCTTGGTGCCGAGTTCTATTCCAAGCTAATATCCTCAGGACAAATCACGCTGTCACCTGACCTCCCAGTCCTACAAAATACAGTTCTTGGTTGGGTCGTTAATGGAAATATTGGTAACAACTCTGAAGCATCGGACACACTGAATTGTGCTGTTGGTGGTCAAGATACCAGTGATATAAATTTCTCATTGGAGGAAATGGTGGAGCAGCTGTGGAAAATGGATGAAGTAGAATCAAATGAAAAGGGCTTATCCCCGGCGGAGCAGCGATGCGAGGCACACTTTACTCAAAATGTTCGCATCAATGAAGAAAATCGTTTTGTCGTTAGACTATCGTTTCTTCAAACTACATCAGCCTTGGAAGGAAATGGCTTACAACAGATTCTTAAGCCTAGAACGTCAACTTCTCAAAAATGATATGGTTCGAAAACAGTATGTCCAAATCATGGAAGAGTACAAGCGATTGGGGCATATGAAGGAAGTTAATCTTGATTCTGTACTGACGCCTAATTATTTCATCCCTCATCATTGTGTACTAAAGCCAGACAGCACAACAACCAAACTACGAGTGGTATTTGATGCATCAGCCAAAACTACGTTTGGCTACTCCTTAAATGATTTAATGTTCACAGGTCCAACAGTCAAAAGTGAATTATTCCCCATACTTCTTCGCTTTCGTTGGTCACGCTTTGTTTTTACTACGGACATTGAAAAAATGTATAGACAAATTTTAATACATCCAGAAGATCAGCAATATCCAACGACACCTGTAAGCTACTACCAACTCAACACGGTTACCTATAGGACTCGAGCAGCACCATATCTTGCCACAAAATGCTTGCAACGCATCGCAAACGAAAATATTAATAGTTTTCCACTAGGATCTCAGATTTTGCAAAACAATTTCTACGTTGATGATGGGCTTGATGGATCAGACAGTTTAATAACAGCTATCGAAGCTCAACAGCAGCTCATACACATCTTGAAAAAGCATGGTTTCAATTTGCGCAAATGGTGTGCAAATCATCCAGCGCTCCTTCAGAACATTCCTCAAGATGACCAGGAAGTAAAATTAGAATTCAACAATACTAACAACGATTCAATTAAGACACTTGGATTATTATGGCTACCAAAAACTGACCAATTCTGTTTTAAAGTAAGACTGGATCCAGTAAAGGTTGTCACAAAACGAGCGATCACATCTGATTTAGCTAGTCTGTTTGACCCATTGGGAATTATGCTCCATTGATAGTAACTGTGAAGATGTTTGTTTAGGAACTGTGGCAATTAAAAATTAATTGGGATGATGCCTTACCAGCTGAATTACATACAAAATGGATAAAGTTTCGCAGTGGCTTAAGTGATTTAGACGATTTGAAATTTTCACGTCACATTTTTAAAGGAGACATTCCAAGGACAATCCAAATTCACGCATTTTCGGATGCATCAGAGAAGGCGTTTGGCGCTGCAGTGTATATTCGTTCAGAATTTAGTGATAGGAGAATAATAGTGAAACTTTTGTGTGCTAAATCACGAGTAGCGCCACTTAAAATACAAACACTGCCTAGACTCGAACTATGTGCTGCAGTGCTAACTGCTCAACTGGTAAACCGAGTAAAGAACGACCTTAATCTCAAGGAACATCAAACATTTCTCTGGACAGACTCGGAGATTGTTCTCTCATGGATTAATGCGCAGTCATCATCCTTCCAAACATTTGTGGCAAATAGAGTTGCAACAATTCAAAATTTAACATTGATGGAACAATGGCGTCATGTTAGCTCAAAAAATAATCCAGCTGACATCCTGTCTAGGGGTCTGCAACCAAGTACTTTAGCCAATTGCAATCTTTGGTTTTATGGACCACTATTTTTACATGGAAGAGAAACTATTGTAAAGAACTGCCAAGTTATTAAACGATATTTTTTAAGTTTATTTAAAAAGGTTTGAAAATTGTAAAATACAGAAAAAATGAATTAATATATAAGTATGAGCACAGCACGACCGCTTCTTGACACAGTTACTTTTCGACTCCCTTGTTAACTTCAGGGTTGTCGTTTTCAATCGGCCAATTCTGACTCATCGATGCGCCCTCGCGTCGTTCCGCTTAAAGAATCTTCATTGCTCTCGTCGTCTGAATCGCCTTCGTCAAAAGGAGGCAAAGTGCACCAAGGTTTGAATTTGTCGGATACATGTATTGACTTATAGTGTCACTGTTTTCGTTGTGAGCCTGGCAAATCTTCGATGACATAACGATCTTTTTCTAGCTTTTTCGTGATGATGAAGAGACCCTTATATCGCGGTTCTAACGTACGTGAAGATCCCGTACTCATAGGTTCATTTTCAACAAGGACTAAATCTCCTTCATTGTAGACTTTCGGCTTTGCATGCCCTTCGTCGTAGCGTTGCTTTGCTTCTTCTCGTTGTGCGTCGATTCTTTCCGCTGCAGTTTCGCGTTCATATTGGAGGTCATATTCGGTTGCTGTGTTGTCATTTTGAAGTGTCAACAATATTTTATTTTGCAAAATGTTTCGAGGCTCGAAACCGTAGAGTAATTCGTTTGGCGTACGTCCGGTAGTTTTGTTGCGCATCGTATTCATGGACCACTGAATGTTTCGGAGATGCTCATCCCAGTGTCTGTCCCTTGTGGTTGTTGGTAGAAGCATTGAAAGAAGCGTTCGATTCGCGCGCTCTACATGCCCATTGGCGCGTGGAGTGCGCACAGCGTTTTGTACATGCTTTATGTCGTTGTCTTTGCAATATTTGTGAAATGCTTTAGACGTGAACGCCGTTCCACGATCGGTTATAATACGAGTAGGCAAGCCAAGAAAACCACTTACCTCATCTAAAACTCCGATGACATGATTTGTTGAAATGTTTTTTACTGCTCTTATTATCGTATATTTTGTGAATGAATCAATGATTAAGAGTATATGGTCGTTTCTTTTGGAACTTTTAGGAAATGGTCCCAAATGGTCGATGTGGATAGTTTTAAGCGGTATTGGTTCGATGAGGTCGTAGTAATACTCTCCTTCTTTTTTACCTCCTTGATGTTTATTGTATGCACATTCTATGCAAAATTTAATGTATCCTTTTGTAACGTTTCGCATCCTGGGAAACCAAAATGACTGCTTCAATCTTTCAATAGTTTTCTGTACTCCGTGATGTCCTGCCTTATCATGAGCGTCGTGCAAGATTTTCCACCGCAGAGCCTTAGGAACCACCCATGCCTGCTTACCTTCAATTTTACGATATAAACGTCCGTTGTTAATAGTATATTCTTCATTCATGACTTTGTCTTTTGCGTTAATTTTATCAATGATGTTTTTGATGTTGTCGTCCTGCAGCTGCATGCTGAAGAGCCAGTCGCCGTGTTCCAAACTCGTTTTGGCAACGCGCATGGAAGCTGTATCTGTATCTCGCGGCTCCTCACTAGTTGATCTGCTTAAGGCGTCGACATGCTCCATCCGTCTACCTGGTCGATGCTCAATATTGACGCTGTAATCCTGCACACGCAACCACCAACGAGCTATACGAGGAATAAGCTCTCTTTTCTCCATCGTTGTTTTAATAGCACTGCAGTCTGTCACCACAGTCACTTCTTTGCCGTATATGTAGTACCTGAAGCGCTCAAGAGTTTCAACGACAGCAAGAGTCTCCAACTCGTAGCTGTGGTATTTTTTTTCAGCATCACTCGTAGACCTACTATAAAACATAACTGGCTTCCAATCGTCTTTTTCCTTTTGCAGAAGAACACCAGCCAACCCAAATGAACTTGCGTCCGTGTGAACTTCATGTGCTGCATCAACGCGATAAGATGTCATCACTGGCTGCGATACTAACAAAGACTTCAATTTTTCAAACGATTTCTCCTGTGCATCGCCCCAAACAAATTGTTGGTTTTTACGTAAAAGTTGCCTCAATGGCTCCGATATAAGAGCGTAAACAGGAACAAATTTGCGAAAATATCCACTTAATCCAAGAAACTGTCGAACTTCGGTTATGTTTCTGGGCGGTCTAAATTCTTGAATCGCCATAGTTTTCCTAGAACCAGGACTTATTCCTTCGGGCGACAGTTGATGTTCAAGAAATTCAATTTTATTTGTTAAAAACTTACATTTTTTTATGGTCAGTGTCAGCTTTGATTCTCGAAGTGCTATGAAAATCCTACGCAACTTTCCCAACATTTCTGTCATCGTGTTGCTGCCAACCAAGATGTCATCCATGTAATGCTGCATGTCGTGTTTTCTCCTTAAATTTAGCCATTAAGCGTAGGAACACCGCCGGCGCGTTTTTTAGTCCAAACGGCATCCGTTTGAATTCATAGGGGCCCTCCGTGGTTACAAATGCTGTCAATTTACGACTGCTCTGCTCAATAGGGACCTGGTAGTACCCACTATTTAAGTCTAGCACAGAAAAGTATTTGAATGTTGATTGAGTCGCCTATAATCAATACATAATCGATCGCTGCCATCTTGGTTTTTGACCATCGTTATAGGACTAGCGAATTCAGATGAAGATTTTGTAATGATGTCGTTTTGAATCAACTCATCAATCATTTTGGCTACAATTGCTTTCTTCGGTTCGGGCATGCGGTATGGTTGTTGCACTACTGGCTGTTTACAGTCAATCTCAATTTTCATTTCTATTAAATCGGTTTTACCGATTTCACTTAAGTCACTGGCAAACACGTCTCGATATTCATTCAATAAATTAATTAATTCATCACGAATTTTATTTTCAGTTGATTCACATATGACGTCAGTTTCAGTTATTATTTTTTTCGAGGCACTTTTGCTTGTTAACTTTTGTTGACGATTTTTAAATATAATTTCGTTTTTTGTAATAGAAGCACAAATATTATTGTTTTCAAAAATTTCTTGCCCGACTAAAATATCTGTCGTTAAAAACTCGTCATCAACAATATAAAATTCAATTTTAACATTAACACAATCGTCAAGTTCCATGTTCATTATAAGTTTTTCATTTTAAAATCGCGTACCGCCACAGATGCCCTTTATTTTCATTGCGCATGGCTGGCGCTCGCCATTTAACGCACACGCAGTTGACCGCCGCACCATACTACATTGACTACCCGTGTCAAAAAATGCGGTAACAATGTTGTCGCCTAAACGCACACGTTTCCCGAATAAGTTATTGGTTATGTCACTCTTTTCGATTTTTCGCACTACCGCATTTGTCTTGCCGAAATTTTCCGGTTCACCTTTTGGGTGCACTTTATTGCAATCAATGCAGCGTCGTTGCCGCTGTGGCTTGGGACACTTGCTAGCTATGTGCCCTTCTTCAGAACAATTATAACATATTAATGGTTTACTTCTATAATATTCAGTTTTCGATTTTGGAATTTCTTTTGACTCACTTTTTATTTTGTTATCATCAGTTTTCACGTATCGATTAGTTGCCGGTAAGTTTTTAAGATAATCGTCAAGCGTTTCACGCATTTGCTTCATCGAATCAAAACGCAATGGCGCGATAGCCAGCTGAAGATCGCGATGTTTTAAGCCTTCACGCGTATATTTGATAATCGCAGACTCACTTAGGTTAAACCGCTTACCTAGCGCGCACATTCTAAAACAAAAATCAACAATACGTTCGCCTGGCTTTCGAACAGCACTTCTCATTGCAAAATTTACGTCGGCTTCATCGAAAAAACTGCCAAACTCATCTTTCAAACTTTTAGAAAAATCACGCCAGTTCGAATGTAAAATTTGCGATGCATCATGCCAAAGTCGCGCAGCACCTTTTAATTTGCTATGTACCGCCAAAAGCAAACACTTCTCTTCCCACTCGTAAGCAAGCATTGAACTATTCACCCTTTCAATAAACTGTTCAACCGACAGAGACGCTTGGTTCGTTGGATCAAAATCTGGCAAAGTCTCCGCGATCTCCTTAACAGAGTATTTATTACGCGAGCTTGGAATATTCGACTCAGAACGTACCGACGTTGCACCATTATTTCCAGGAGTAATATTCGCGCACTGAACTACACCACCAGTAGGTGGCAGCGAAAGATTCTGAATCGCGGCGGCAATATTAGCCATCATTTGTCGCAAGTCATTAATTTGCTCTTGAATCGGAACACTCGCGTCCTCTTCCATAGCAATTTCTTCACCACCGAAAACTTCAATTAAGCGTTGCACTAGCTCATTCTTAGAGCCTGTCGTTGGCAGGTTATTTTCACGACACAAATCTTTGAGTTTTTCTACTTTAAGCGAAATCAATTTTATCATTTTTACCGTTTAATTTTCTTTCAAATTTTTCTTTATTTCAATCAAAGCGCACTGTTTCAAAAGTTGTTTAGCTTTGATAACTTTCCTGTTTTTTCTTTTTTTTTCGTTGCCGTTTGCTTTCTTTGTCACTTTGTTTTATTTTATGCCACTGACGTTTGCGAATTACTCACTCGTCACTCCTTTCTCCGTTTTTACTCGCTGATTTTCTTCTCTTTGCCCGTTTCGTTATATTCGTTATTTGTTTTTCTTTCCGATTTACTTTTTAATGCACGCCATTGTTCCAATGTAGGTTCGTTAAGTTTATTCTTGTTTGCCCGTCGCCGTTATTCGAATATGTCCGCTGAGCGTTCTAGAACTTTCTTCGCGACGATCGTCGTGCTGTCTCACTTTAACACACATGAAGCATTCTTATTTGAGCCGAAAACACTTATTAAGCGCGAATAAATTAAAGAAATTTAATTAAATATCCCACTTCTGAACTGAAAAGAACTGCCAAGTTATTAAACGATATTTTTTAAGTTTATTTAAAAAGGTTTGAAAATTGTAAAATACAGAAAAAATGAATTAATATATAAGTATGAGCACAGCACGACCGCT
Source organism: Pherbina coryleti (assembly GCA_943735915.1). Lineage (NCBI taxonomy): Eukaryota > Metazoa > Arthropoda > Insecta > Diptera > Sciomyzidae > Pherbina > Pherbina coryleti. Next base: position 70,788,314 of record OX030950.1, on the reverse strand, counting down.
TCTCGACACAGTTACTTTTCGACTCCCTTGTTAACTTCAGGGTTGTCGTTTTCACTATGTGGCCACCAAGATTCAACTCCGCATTGGCGATTTCAACCAACATGGAAAAGAAACAGAAACCTTTACCAGTAGCCAGCAAAAACATGGTGTTCACATTAACCAAAAACAACGGGCTACTAAATGAAGATTTTGTGTACACTTCACTTCACTACACTTCACTTCACTTCAGAGAATTATGGGATACGTTCTACGGTTCATAAATCACACCAGGTGCAAAAGAGAGCTAAGACAAACCCAAACGGTACTTATTCCCACCGAGCTTGATCATGCATTAACTGTCATTGTCAGAGCAATACAGACTTCTGATTTCAAGGATGAAATAACACATTTGAAAAAATACGCGGAATTCAAAAAGACAAGTCCATTTAGTAGTTTGTCACCATTTTTAGACGAAATTAACATTCTGAGAGTTGGTGGATGCTAAGAGGCATCGACATTACCATTCGATGCTAAACATCAAATGCTGCTGCCATATAACGATCCCATAACAAAACTAATTGTGGTTATGTTACATAACGATAATATGCACTGCGGTTCACAGACCTTGCAAGCGTTATCTAGGCAGCGATTTTGGATAATCAAAGGAAAATCAATGGCAAATAATGTCGTACAAGGTTGTGTTCGCTGTTCCAGAGCGAAATCAAGACTTTTTCAACAAATTATGGGCAATCTTCCAGCATCCAGAATAACTCAAGCACGACCATTTCTTAAAACTGGAGTAGACTTTTGTGAACCGTTATGAATACATTACAAAATTCGTGGTAAGAAACTGCATAAAGCACATATTGCCATATTCTGCTGTTTCGCTACAAAGGCTGTGCATCTAGAGTTAGTCAATGATTTGACAACCGAAGCCTTTATAGGATCACTAAAGCGTTTTACATCTCGACGTGGGCGCTGCGATACATTATACAATAATGGCGATAATGCCACCAACTTTGTCGGAGCCAAAAATAAATTGCAGGAACTAAACGACGCCATATTTGTAAATACTTCTCAGAAGAAAATCACCAAAACATGTAGCGACCGTGGAATCGACTTCAAGTTCATACCACCTCGGGCCCCACACTTTGGCGGACTATGGGAGGCGGCCGTGAAATCAGCAAAACATTTATTTCTGCGAAGCGTGTCAACCGAATCCCTTACATACGAAGAGCTTGAAACTGTGATCATTGAGATTGAAGCCATCTTAAATTCTCGACCAATAACACAAATGTCCACAGATCCAAATGATTTGACTGCTCTGACACCAGGATTTTTCTTGATTGGTGAACCACTAACTGCACAAGTCGATAGAAGATCACCACAGTCCAAAATATCATTGGCAACAAGATGGAAGCTAGTATCGCAGGTTAAACATGAATTCTGGAGAAGATAGAATCTCGAATACCTCAACCAATTACAAGAAAAACGAAAATGGAAGAATCATTCACAAAATGTTCAAGAGAATGAATTGGTTATTATCAAGGAAGACAATGTTCCTGTCATGCAGTGGCCTCTTGGCCGAATAGTAGAGGTACATACTGGAGCAGTGCGTGTTGTTGACGTAAAAACAGCAACAGGAATATGGAAACGAGCCAACATCTGACCCAACATCTGATCCAGCATCGCCATCTCAACAGAATCATGAAGAAGAAGAAAAAGAAAGGAGTGAAATTCCAACTAAACGAAAGAAATTCTCCAACAATTCACTGATTACAACTCTTGTAGTATCGTTACTGCTACTACCAATGATACTAGCAAATCCTGTCGACATTAAAAAATTTGAAAATGGTCCTGGAATCTATTTTGAAAATGTTGGTACAGCACATTTGGCGACTGCCGAATGGAAAATTGTTGCATACTATGACCTTACTCCGTTCTGGGTTGAACTCGAAGCTTTCACTAATGGAACATTAGCTTATCAACAGCTATGCAACCAATCACGCCAAGGTTCAGGCTGCACTGCGCTTGCCAACCATTTCCTGCACACAAGAAAGGAATTACAATTGGACAGCGAATTGTTAATAAGGCGTCGCAAGACTAGAGCTGCTTTAGACATTGTCGGAAACATAGCCAATACACTGTTTGGTGTTCTTGATTCTGATTATGCCAAGGAAATGTCAAAAACAATTAGCCAACTATAATAGGAAAATATTATATTGAAAATGCAATCAACAAGGAAACTGAGACACAACGAAAATGCCAAGTTCTTATGTCATTAGGACTACAGTTGTCTCTCATAGCTACAAACTTACAACAGATCCAAACTTACTTACTTACTTACTTATCTGGCGCTTACAACCGTAAGTCGGTTTTGGCCTCGTATAAGAAATTGCGCTAGCCATTTCTGTTCTGCGCTTGCTGGCGCCAGTTGGAAACACCAAGTGTAGTCAGGTTATCCAACACCTGATCCTTCCAACGAAGATGTGGGCGTCCTCTTCTGCGTTGACCACCACCGGGCACCGAATCGAATATTTTTTTCGCTGGAGCGTCGTTTTCCATTCGCTCAACATGACCTAGCCAGCGGAGCCGCTCGATTTTAATACGCTTAACTATGTCGATGTCAGCGTACACCTCATACAGCTCGTGGTTCCATCGAATTCGGTACTCGCCATTGACGCAGATTGGACCGAAGATCTTACGAAGGATCTTTCTCTCGAAGGCTCCCAAAGTCTCTTCATCAGAACTGCTCAACGTCCAGGTTTGTGCTGCATATAATAGGACGGGCATGATTAGTGACTTATAGAGCGTGAGTTTTGTTCGTCGAGAGAGGGCTCTGCTTCTCAAAGTAACACCTTTTGGCAAGAGTTATCCTTCGCTTTATCTCAATACTGACATCGTTGAAAGAGTTTACGCTGGATCCCAGGTAGACGAAGTCCTTAACAACCTCGAAGGAGATGTTGTCAACAGTGACGTGGTTTCCAAGACGCTGGGACTGTTTATTTGTTGACACTAGGTATTTCGTCTTATCTGCGTTCACTACAAGACCCATTCGACTCGACTCTTTCGCTAACCTGGAGAATGCTGCACTGACTTCGCGCGTATTATGGCCAATGACATCGATATCATCAGCACACGCCAGCAGCATAATACTTTTGTAGAATATCGTGCCGCTGCGTCTCAAATCAGCAGCTCAGATGATCTTCTCCATCATCAGGTTGAAAAAGTCGCACGATAAGGAATCACCGTCCGTGGCGTAGTTGGTTAAAGTGCGTGGCCGCTATGTCAAAGAACCTTGGAGACCCAGGTTCGAACCCCAGCCAGCGACAGAAAATTATTTGAATTAAAATAATTTTTCTGTACGGCCGCCACCTCTCTGCAGACAATGGCAAACCTCAGAGAGTAACCAAAATGCCATGTAAAGCTTCTTGAGAATAAGAACATTCCGTTCATCGCCGTTCGGAGTCGGCGTTAAGCATGTAGGTCCATTTCTCGGTCAATTGTGTACAAACTTAATAACACGCACAACACAATTGATCATAAGAAGCTAGGTCAAAGTCCTTTCAAGGGCTGAAATGGCCAGTTATTTATTTTATTTATTTATTTTAAGGAATCACCTTGTCTGAAACCTCGTTTGGTATCGAATGGAGGACTGAGGTCCTTTCCAATTTTAACTGTGCTGCTGGTGTTGCTCAGTGTCGTTTTGCAAAGGCGGATGAGCTTTGCAGGAATACCAAATTCAGACATGGTGGAATATAGATGATTCCTTATTCTACTGTCGAAGGCGGCTTTGTAATCGACAAAAAGATGGTGTGTGTCGATTTGTTTTTCTAGGGTCTTCTCCAAGATTTGTCGTAGCCTAAATATCTGGTCTATGGTGGATTTGCCAGGTCTGAAGCCACACTGATAAGGTCCAATCAGCTGGTTTACGATGGGCTTCAGTCTTTCACATAGTACGCTCGACAAGACCTTATATGCGATATTCAGAAGGCTTATCCCACGGTAGTTGGCGCATATTGTGGGATCGCCTTTCTTGTGGATTGGGCAGAGCACACTGAGGTTCCAATCGTTTGGAATGCATTCTTCCGACCATATTCTGCATAGAAGCTCATGAATGCATTTAAATAGAGCTTCGCCTCCATTCTTGAAGAGCTCAGCCGGTAAGCCATCGGCTCCTGCGGCTTTGTTGTTTTTAAGCCGAGCTATAGCTTTCAAGACTTCACTATGGTCGGGCAGCGGAACTTCAACGCTGTCGTCCACAATTGGGGTTTCCGAGATATCATCTCTATTGGCGGGATTGTTGTCGTCGTCACCATTCAGAAGCCTAGAGAAGTGTTCCCTCCACATCATCAGTGTACTCTGGATATCTTTCACTAGATTCCCATTTTCATCCTTGCAGGAAGAGGCCCCGGTCTTGAAACCATCGGCCAGGCGTCTTATTTTTTCGAAAAATTTTCGGACCTCATTCCTGTCACCATGCATCTCAATTTTCTCGCACTCACGCATTTCCGCTTCCCTTTTCTTTCGCCTGAAAATGCGTCTCTCTTCCCTCCTCTTCTCTTTGTATCGCTCCTTAGCAGCATGCGTTACAACCGACTGCAGGGTGGCTTTGTAGGCGGCATCTTTTTCTGCAGTGGCGTCGCGACACTCTTGGTCGTGCCACTGGTTTCGGCGAGGGCGGTGATAGCCAATCACCTCTTCGGCAGCCGTAAGCATAGAGTGGGAAATGTGATTCCACTGCGCGCATATATCGTCGATCGGAGGAGTGCTTTCTTGAAGCAGGAGTGAGAGTCGAGTAGCGAAGTCTTCTGCTGTTTGCTTTGATTGCAGCTTTTCTACGTCTAGCTTTCTCTGTGCTGGATTGCGCGCATTCTTGGTTGCGCACAGGCGTGTACGGATCTTCACAGATCCAAACTGCCATTCTAAATGTCCTCACCGCTACCCATCACGGCAAAATAAGCCCATTGCTATTATCTCCTCAACAACTAAGCGATGAAATAATCAACATAAAAAACAACTTGCCACCATCAAAACAGTTGCCAATCGGAAAAGATGACCTGTTGCATTTTTACAAATTAATGACATCAGAAGGAGGAATAGCAAATAATCAGGTTATATTTGTGATAAATTTCCCACTTATGGATCAGGAACGTTTCAACATTTTTCGAGTTATACCAATTCCTACCGCAATCAACAATACTTTGATAGCAATTAAGGCAGATACCGAACTTATGGCCACAAATCTTCACAGGGACCATTACTTCCCGATGAGTTTCACTGAAATCGAAGCATGCCTTGTAATTACTGCATCAACTTATCTTTGTTCAAATAAACAATCCATGTTTAACAAGGGATCAAATACCTTCTCTTGCGAATTCAATTTGTTAAACAATAGAACATCGGCAGATTGTAAACTCACCAATTTACATGATGATTTCGTATGGACTCAACTGAACCACAAAAATCAATGGATCTACGGGACTAAGGAAACTTATCAAATGAGCGCTGTATACGGAACCAATGATTTTCAAATAAAAATAGAGGGATCTGGACTACTATCACTAGATCCAGAGTGCATAATAAAACATAACGTCATAACCATTCAAGGACATTTTGTCGTCAAAAGCACCATTCATTCATCTTACCCAAAACATGGCAATCTAACAGCAGTCGCGTTTCCCAGCGAAATCAGGAAGATCTTCAACTCTTCTTCCGATTCTACAACAAAAACCCTGGAACAACTTACAGCTCTACAAAATGTCCTGAAGTCAGGAAAGAGTTCGGAGCTTCCAGAACTGTCGCTGTCTACCAACATTCATCATTACGCAATCAGCTATACAGCCCTTATTATATCAATTATAATAGCAAGCTGTATTGTCTGGCAAATAAAAACTGGTGCGTTTAAAAAGGAACAACCCATCATCATAATGCCAATACCAAGGCCAAGACGACACCTGTCCGAATCTGCATAGTTGAATGCGAGCATTCAACGCGCGGGAGAATACAATAACTGTACAACAACAACAACATAGGCAAAACAAATTGCAGCTACAGCACAGGTCAACGTACGCTTGTTGACCTAATTTTATTATTTAATAAAATTATTGTTTTCATTTTATATAGTGTGAATTTTGCATGTTTTTTAATTGTTTAAATTATTAATACCAAATAAGCAATATTTATCATGAATTTAGGTTTTGTCATTTATTGAAGTTAATGTTAAGTAATCAATATTTAATTTGTTTAACTAAGCAATATGTTTAATATTTAAGCAGGTACAAGGAAATAATAAAGTTAATTATTTATTTTACACTAATCATCAAGTGTCTTTTTTCAACTCTCTACATAAACAATCCAGGTTCAAGTGCCTGTGTTTGTTAAGTGTTCAATCCAGAGCAATCCAAGTTCAAGTGCTTGTGTTTGCTCCACTGGAACGAAACAATGGATATACTCGCTTCGACGGGAAGACCTCTTGGCTTACGCAGAGGAGTTCGGATTTGGTACCGAGGGCTCCGTTGAAGAATTACGGAAGTGGTTTGCGGCTCACATGAACAACGGTTGGCTGAACTAGAAGCCAAGCACAGACGAGGATGCTCACCAGGATTGAGTTTTCCTGAGGAATCGAATGGGTTACCACCGGTAACACTAACGCTACCATCACCAGAAGGCTGAGGTCCACGAAAAGACGAATTTTTACAAAATTTTAATATCGACAGAGGTCCAAATCATCAGATGCCACCACAAGCATATCCTGAAGCGCAGAGGTCTGCAGCTAGCGGAATGTCTAACAGTGCAATCATGGACAGAGTAACAAAGTGGTCAGTGAAGTTTCATGGGATTGAAGACCCACTTTCATTTATAGAGCGTGTCGAGGAATTGGCAGGAATGTATGATCTAGATGAACATGTGTTACCACGCATCATGCCTGAATTCCTGAATGACCAAGCACTTCAATGGTACATAAATAACAACGCATACTGGAACAGCTGGCAGAGTTTCAAGATTGATTTTCTAGATTTTTTCCTACCCGCTAAATTTTTTGAACGTGTGGAAGATGACATTCGACGACTTCAACAATTGTCAGGTGAAAAATTTAAGGAATTTGTTATTGCCATCCAAAACCTGATGCGCCATGGTAACTTAAGTAAAGCACAACAATTGGAGCGAATTTATAGAAACAGCAGCCACGATTTACAACTTTACGTAAAACGCAGAATTAATAACTTTGGCAGGCGACCTCGAAAATCTGGAGATACCTGAAAGGAACCGAGAGCGAGAAGGACCTCAGAGGGCAGAAGTAGGTCACAGACAGATGATGCCAGCAGTGTTCATCGACCCTCGCACAGCTTGCCGACGCTGTGGGCAGAGTGGTCATTTAGCGCGAAACTGCCAAAATCCAGTTGCAGATTTTTGTTGGGAATGTTGTCGAAAGGGCACTTTGACCTATGAATGTTGCCGACGAAGACAGGGGAGCCAAACAGCAACAGCCAAATTTTGTAGTGCCTCGACAACGTTAGAAAATTTTCGAGCCGGAAAAGGTCGCATAGTGGCTACAGTAGCGCTTGAGGATGTCTGGATGGACGCTACTATTGACACGGGGGCGACGAGGAGTTTTATTAGCCGATACTATGCAGATAAGCTACGACGAAGAATAAGGACCAAACCAACGAGGACGGATATTTCTTTGGCTAATGGAAGCACACAAAGAGCAAATGAAGCATTAAAAGCGAATGTATCGCTTGGAAGCAGAGCAGCAAAGATAGATATACTGATTCTTCCTGAAGTAGGAATAATACTGGGAATGGATTTCCTGTCTAGCATCGGAACCTCTTTACGATGTGGCAATTTCACCCTAAAGTTACAAGGAATGCGGAAGGCAAAGAAGCACCGAGAAATTGTTAATTGCATTGCAGCAGCACCTGCGTTGCCAACTGCCATCGCAGCAGCACCTGCGTCATCAACTGCCGTCGCAGCAGCACCTGCGTCAACACCTGCCGTCGCAGCAGCAATTGCGTCACCAAATGCCATCGCAGCAGCACCTGTGTCACCAACTGTCGTCGCAGCAGCAACTGCGTCACCAAATGCCATCGCAGCAGCAACTGCACCACCAACTGCCATCGCAGCAGCACCTGCGTCATCAACTGCCACCGCAGCAGCAACTGCATCACCAACTGTGTATTCATCAAGGGCAGCGACACCTGCGTCATCAACTGTGTATTCATCAAGGGCAGCGACACCTGCGTCATCAACTGTGTATTCATCAAGGGCAGCGACACTTGCGTCATCAACTGTGAAACCACAAAGGGCAGCAACACCTGCGTTACCAACTGTGTATCTATCAACAGCAACTGTAAGATCCCCAAAGCCCACGACTTTTGCGTCACCTATGGCGCAACAAAAACAGCAAAGCAGCAAGATAGAAAACTATGTCGCTAAACACATTGAAAAGAGCGATTGGAAGTCATGTTATTGGTACGAGCGACGCATCAGAGAAGTCGAGATTAGTCCGGATAAATATCCCAAATACATCATAGAAGGTGGAAAGTTGTACCGTCATTTCCCTAGAACCATTGGCGACGAAGACGGTTCGTCTTAGAAATTATGCATTCCCACTTATTTAAGACACCGCGTTATGGCAGAGAATCATGATGTACCCACCGCCGGCCACTTCGGAATACGGAAAACCATAGGCAGAGTAGCGAATAAGTATTACTGGCCGGGTTTGTTTCGCAACATAAGTCAGTACGCTAGGGGATGCAGAAGTTGTCAGAGTTATAAAGTAAGCCAACAGCAGACAGAAAGAAAAATTCGAACACATCTGGCAGAAGAACCACGGCCTACGGTCTGCTCTGATTTTACAAATTCACCATGGGTAGAGCTCCCACCGTTTTTCCAACCGCAATATTTAACCTGGGAGCCTCAAGATAGTGAAGAAGCACAGCAAACGGGTCACAACCCTTCACCAGACACGAAAGCCGACACGCCAAGGACGTGCCAAGGCCTAGCAGAAAAGTTACGGTTGAATATCTCTCAGTCTCGAAAGTACTTAGCCAAAAGCAGCTCCACGCAGACAGATGACAAAAGATTTGAATGAGATTCTCCCAGAGGGTCCAAGCGTTTTCATCAACTATATGCCAAGAGAACCCATAGACGACGACGCCACTTTAGAAGACTTCATAAGGGAGCTGAAGGTAAAATGGGTGCCATCGAAGCAACTATCACGACGACATCAGGTACGTAGGAAAATGGTACCGAATTATAATCTCACGCAGTGGCATGGTAAGCACGCGCATCTATTCTTCGGCGAAGTAAGGGGGGAGTGTGACGACCCAAAACCAGCAGTCAATTTTGGGTGAAGCAGAAACTGAATTATTTTGGATTAAATTATTTATTATTATTACAATACTTGCCTTTAAATTATTTTTATTCTAATATTTAATTGAATTACTGAATTATTAAACTATGTTAAATTAATTAAATTAGATATAGAATGTAACTAAGCACCCTGTGCCAACATAAGCTTTACACAACATTGAGCATCAGCCAGAGATAACACGCATTGAAAACCAGTATTTCCCCTACCAGTGATCTAGCCCTAACACAAACAGTGCGGCGCGAGACACAAGCAAAGACAATTACAACGAGAAACAAGAGAGGCACAAGAAAATGCTAGAAGTACAAAGTAAATACAAATACAACTCGAGTTACCAGCAAGCATAGCCTAACGAGAGACACATGCAAACAGAAATACAACTCGAGGTGCCAGAAAGAATAGTCTAACAAGAGCAGTGTTGCCATTTTAGCTACTTTGTAGCTAGATTTAGCTTCTTTTTTTCTCATTTAGCTCCAAAAATCGTGTTTTAGCTCATGATACAATTATACAGGTAGCATTGACAAGTATAGATTTTCTCAGCAACAAGGCAACGACCATTTGTCAAAAACAGTTGTTCGTGCAACAAGAATTAAACGAATGTAAAAATAAATAAATTCCGCAAAATATGTGCGTTAAATACACAATTATAATAATGAAAGTTGTGAAAAAACTATGTGTGATATGTGTTTAACGTTTTCCAGCCGTGGTGTTTTAATAATAATTGGAAACTTCTTTAATTTCGTCCATATGCATCTGCAGCTGCTGAGGTTGCTACATTTAAACGTTTTCAACATTTTTTCTTATGTTTGCACTTAATAACACAAAGTTCACAAGTTATCTTCGTTGTAGTAATAATAATTCACTATTGATTAAATAAAATAGGCAATATTTTGTAAGAAAATGTTTGGTTATTTGCAAGCGCTGAAACATAAACAATGGCGAAAACATAAGAAATAATTGAACGCTCTCTTTCTAGACATTTTTTTTGACAGATGGTCGTTGCCCAAGCAACTGTCAATACTACCTTATATTATTATACCATGTTTTAGCTCCTAGCCATGGTGTAATTAACAAGGTGATCGTGACGTTTACTAATTTCCCTACGGTTGTCAAAAAATGTTGAGAAAGTAAGAAAAAAAGAGACAAGCTGCGGAAAAGTGTCAAATCACTTGCACTCAATAAAAAATTGTAATAGATTGTTTTGCAACTTTTGCTTGGAATTTACCAACAGCTGTTTTTGACAAGGGTTGGTAAAATTTTTTTGAGATAAGCTAAAAATTCACGATCACCTTGTTAATTACACCATGCTCCTAGCTACTTTTTAGCTTCTTATTTTTCGAGTTTAGCTATTTTTAGCTACGACTTTTTTTTTGGTTAAAAAATGCAATATTTTCGTAATTTTGTGACATCTCTAACTTATACATACAATGAAATCCAATGGAACTTCACACTTATCCATGGACTAAAGTATCGTATTCTATTGATTTTTGGATAGAAGTAAGAGAATGGAAGGGTGCTTTAAACGAAAACTCATTCTCTGATCTTACTAAATTCGTTTTTTATTTTTTACTTTTACCGTTAAGCAACTCTGAAAAAGATAACTTTTTAATAATGAGTCTTATAAAAACAAAACAAAGAAATTCAATTAAATTGTTAATTTCAAATTCCACAGTATGTGAAGTACATCGTTCGTATCACGAAACAAGTCATGAACGACAAAAAAGAAACGATCAGCACTACTTTCTTCTATATATAAACCTACATATTGCTTATCGGTAGTAAGCCTATTTCGTGATACAGAAGGAAGGGTGAAGATATATCTTAAAAAATAAACAAATGTTGCCACGATTACATTATAAATGACGATCTCGTAAAATATATGAAACGGGAAGATATTTACAAAGATGAAGATTCTGATTGTTCGGAAAATAATAACAATGATAGTATGGAATTTGAGATCTGAACTGAGTGTATACACCTACAAAACTGTGCCTGCATATAAATATTAATACATATGTGTATTTATTTAAAACTAGACTTTTTGGCCTTTTTCTTGTAATTAATTTTTGTTTTAATTAACACAACCATTTTACAAAAAATTATTAGTATTTTGAAAGTGTATTTTACTGATCAAAATGTACCTTAGTATATGAAAATATATTCCTTTTGTTGTTTTTATTTATGTACACAAAATTTAAAAAAAAAATTTAACTGAATGAATAAAATATAATAACTAAGTTGTATTTAAAAACTAGCTTCTTTTTTTAGCTACAAAAAAAATTGTTTAGCTCTTTTTAGCTACTTTTTGTAGCATTTTTAGCTACACCCTCAAAAATTTTCTGGCAACACTGAACAAGAGGTACGATTGCAGCAGTGAGTGGATTGAAAAATCAGTAGCTGACGGACCATCGAAAAAGGAGGTTATTAGAAGAACGAGTAGCTGACGGACCACCAACCCAAACGGAGAAGAAGAATTAACATCGAAGCAAGTAGCTGAGGACTATCAGCGGAAGAGGTCGCGGCAAATACAGAGGATCAAGAAGGATTGACAGCGGAGGCTGAGGACGAATACAAGGTATATATTTTGTTGTGGAAATAGTTTTAGAGTATTTGCTAAGGCGCACCGTCAGGTCGCACGGGTGGGCAAGTGAAGGTTAGGAAGCGCACCGTCAGGTCGCTTGATTGAGTCTAAGAGCTAGCGTATTTGATAAGGCGCACCGTCAGGTCGCACGGGTGGGCAAGTGAAGGTTAGGAAGCGCACCGTCAGGTCGCTTGATCGTGGACGTGACTTTACAGAATTATATTAAGCGCACCGTCAGGTCGCACGGGAGGTAAAAGACACATAGAAGGCGCATCGTCATATCGCCCCAACAAGACTAGAGTTTAACGGTCAGGACGTAAGTGGGTGGTCAGGGAAAAGCATAGCAACCGGACTAGCACCACGGACATCAGCCAAAGCGATAACTCCTGATTCGCGAAACGCACAGCAGATTTCGACCAACAATATATCTCTCGCCGCACCAACACCACATCGCTCGCCACACCAACTTGCTTTGATCAAAACTGTAAGAACCAGAAAACTAAATATCTTCTAAATAAACTATATTTTTAACAAAAAATATTTGTTTTGAATTTTTTATATATTTTGAATTTTTTTGACATATTTTCCAAATTTTTTAAATACTTTTAATTATTTTTGGCATATTTGTGTTCAAATTAGAGCAAATAATTTTAAAAATGCTTTATGAGGGGTTTATTGAACCTTCAGCCATTTTTAAAAATCCTCTCATTTATAAACAAACATTTTCAATAATTTCTGACATTTTCTTTGTTTTTGATATATTTTGAAACAATTTGATATATTTTTGACATAATTTGTGCTCAGATGAAAACAAAAACACATTTAAAAATTCTCTATCGCGGGTCTCTATCCATTTTTAAAATTCTTTCATTTATAAAGCATTTAAAATAGACTTTTAACGCTATTGAACGTTTATGAATAATGTTTTTAAATTTTTTTCGATATTTTTCTTATGAAGGCTTTATAAGAGGTTCATAATTTTTTATGAATACAGCCGTTAGTTTTTTATCAGCTGGTATTGGCTGACGCAATATGAGCTGTCAATATGGCGCTTGTAATTATAATTGTTGCAAGTTTTGCTTCGCCAAATTTGTGTAGCAGAAAATTGCAACTGTTGGCAGGGATGACAAATTCTTTTTCGCTCTCTTTTGCAAATTTTATGAGTAAGGGAATAGGGAAAAGCAGAAAATGGCAGAAAATTGTAAGAATTCGCACGAATTTTTAAGAACGCGAACAGACCTAGTATGACGTATGGGATGATAGTATGGTATGATGATATGTTATGGTGGTATGATGATCATGGAATGATGGTATGGTACCGATCGTTTCCACTGCCCGTAAACAGTTTGGTCCGAACCAAGGTTCGGAACATTGGTTTTTTACAAAATGCTCGCGAGCTCTATTCGCGCAAGGTAAACACTTTTCTAGCACGAACGAACGAAGATTTCTTCGTTCGCTCTGATCGGCCGACGCTCGATCTTTTTCGGCGAATCCAGTGTTTATTTGTAAATAGAGTAGTTGTTGGAGCTATTACTATTAAAATTATTATTTTTCACAATTACTAAATTACTATCAGTTTAATTTTGTTTCTTTGCTTGTTACTATCACTGTCAACATAAAAACTGGAATTTTTTGTTGTTGCATTCCAATGCATTATTATTAGTTTGACTTGTCTTGATTTATTGTTCTCTTGTGCAACAAAAAAAACGTTAATTATTTTTGAAGTGTGATTTCTCGGTAGAAAAGCAACGTGTCTTGAAACCTATTCTAAATTCATTTAATTAAAAGCAATTAAAATTAGTTTTGTTTTAAACCAAAGAAAGTGTGTTTCGATTACCTTGCCCAAGGCAACTTCTGGTTCCACAGCATCGCAGAGATTCTCAACTATCGGTTTGCGGTTTGATCATCGTCCGCGAATGAACAGTAGTAGATTAGTTAAAATGGTACTTAATAACGTAGGAAAAACAAAAAAGAGAGAAAATATATTGAAAACTTAACGCAAAAGAATTTTGTTTTACTTTGTTATTAGCACTTTATATAATCAAATTATTTATATAATATTCTTTATATAATAAATTCTTTATATAAATACTTATATAAATCTTTAATTAAAAGGCATAAAAGTAGTCAAAATTAATCCCATTTAGTACGTTTGCATAAACAAAAATTGATCAACGCTGATGCTCGCAAGCATTGAATTTAAGTGTTTCCACTGCACAAACGAACAAGATGGTGACTTACCAATGTTCGCACCATTGTTCGCAACAACAGTGTTCGTGCGGTGGAAACGGTTGGACCGAACGAAGAATTCATCGCTACGATTTGTTCGCGATAATTTCTTTGTTTGTTCGGGCAGTGGAAACGCTCGGGTACGGCATGGTATAATAATACAAAGTAGCATTGACAGTTGCTTGGGAAACCATCTCCTGTCAAAAAATATAATCAAAAAGAGAGCGCACAAAATTAGCCATTGAAAACACAAACAATGTTGAAAACGTAGAAGTAAAAAAAAAACAACAACTTCAGCAGCTGCAGATGCATTTGCACAAACAGTTGTTTTTGACAGAAGATGTTGTCTTGTATAAGAGAAAATAAGCAGTTGTCAATGCTACCTTGTATTATTAGCTGCGTTTTTTTCATGGAAGATCAGATCATTTATGAAAAAAACGATTCGGATCAATTGGGCGATGTTTTCTTAATCACTAACAGATGGCGCTATGCTATGCATAAGATAAATAGCTGATGCACTTTTCGAGCTGACAAATAAGTTTTGCGAATTACCAAAATTGTATTGTAAAACAAATGTAGTCAAATTTTTAACAAATTTGAACCAAACTAACTCTACTTTGATTATTTCCATTGAATCAAACCCAAAATTCATGCTTGCCGCTTTAACTTTTTTGTTAGCAATACCAATGCTGCCAAACTTTTTAAATGTCAAATGATGCAGTAATGCCAATTTTTCGGACACCCAGCGCCATCTTGCCATCAATTACGACCAAGTGTTGCCTACTTTTACAGTTGCGGCCTCAACAATTAAAAACATCGAATTGGATCAATTGAAATGATCCAGCTCACTTGCTGGATCGTGTGTTGTTTTTGCTTTGCGTGCAAAAGCGATGATATGATCCGGATCTCCTATGAAAAAAACGCAGCTATTATACCATGGGGTACGGTATGGTATGGTATGGTATGAATAACATGCGGTCTACACTTGCAATATCTGATTGCATGAAATATTTCATGACATCGATATTACAAGTGTAGTCCGCTTATTGCATGCAATTGCTCATCTCATGCAATTTATCTCTTGAAATATTTCTCGAGATGTAATTTTTTGATACTTGTCAGCAAAATATGAATGTGTGTGTGCATTTTTGTGAAGAAACAGCGTAACAAAATTATAATAATTATGGCAAGAACTGAAAGTAACAAGAAAAGTGCAAAAATATAAAATGGAGTGGCGTATCGAGGAAATAATTAAATTAATTAATACTTACAAGCAATTCGAATGCTTATGGAATTATAAAAGTTCCAGCTACAAAAGAATTAACTCACAAAAAAAAAAAACGTTTCGTGGAAAGGAGATGGATGAAATAAAAAAAAAAAAAGAAATTTACGGACGGCGTACGTTAATAAAAAGAAAAAAAGTGGACAGCTCCAAGAAATCGGGCTCCTCTTCGGAGTCAATTTATCAATCTGATATTTTCTATTACGACGAGCTCAGCTTTTTGGATTCTGTTATTGTTTTGCGCAAAACCACTAGCAGCATGGAGTCTGTAAGTAGAAATCATATGCATATTTGTAACAAAGTTGCTTATAAAATTTCATTTTTAGGATGGAGATCTTTATATAGAGCCTGAAAGTCTGCCTCAAAGTGAAGCATGGATTTTACAGTGCCGTTGCCTTCACCATCGCCACCATTTTCCATATCTTCACCGCTTTCAGCATTGCCGCCATCAGCAACACTAGCATCGTCTTCTTCATCAAACGCTCCTCGTCAGTGGCAGAGCCGTAAGTCAAATCGAGATGCCAAATTTGTCAGTGCTATTGATGCAACCGTTGCATCTGTAAGTGGCGCGGATAGTGAAAATATGTTTACGACGTTCGGAAAATCAATAGCTCTACAATTGCAGCAACTTTCGCTAATTGAAGCAACTGAAACAATGGCAGAAATTCAGTTTCGTCAATGTAGCGAATGCATCAGCAAACCCAAATTTAGTATTTTAGTAGATTGCATCCTGAATTTAGTATTTGATGTTATTTTTAGTAAAAAACTCGATGATACCGACGAAAATGATACATCAGGTGAACTTTTATTATTATTTTTTTTTTCATAATCGCGTTTTTCATTTTATTTATTTAGTAAACTTGTATTACTATTCATATACAATTCAGAAAGTTCCTTAGAAGAAATCGAATATTCAAGCTCTAATGAAGAGTTCGCTGAAGATGAAGAACTAAGAAATTCTGACGCTGAATGAAAAATATATTATCTTTTTACGTATATTATTGGTTAATTGAATTTAATTTTAATTTTGTTATTTTTTATTTGGGTTCATTTGATTTTTTAATTTGATACATTTTGTGAAAACTAGTGAAATTTAAGTTAAGTTAATTAAGAATTTTAATAAAATTAAGAATAAGTAATTAAGCAAGGTCGACAATTTCTAACATTATCGATCACCTGGCAGATAGAATGTCCCACCGAAATGACCTGTCTTTTTGAAATTTTTTAGTTAAAAATTTATTTATTTTTAGTTAAAAATTATATGCATTTAAAATTTCAATGTGCCCCAAACACATTTTTTCGATTTCTTTTTAGTATAATTTTACAAACACCTGGCAAGGTTTTAGACCCGACTAAATAATTTGGCTCGTTGATTTTTGCAATCTTCAAATACTAAATTTAAAAGTATAAACGTTTCAAAATGCCTCAAAAATATTTTTTGCGTGATTTATTTTTCTTGTTAAAAAAAAAAAATAGGTGGTTAGGTCCCACAACCCCTCAGCCAGGTGTTGGTTTTTGAATTTAAATATCACAAAGGAAGTATTATACAAGTTTTTAGAGTGCCTCAAAGACGTACCCTAAAATGTCTACCACCTCTCGGACTAAAAATATCCACCTGGTTGGCATTTCTCGCTCAGCAAAGGGCAACATGACTGTCTCTAAAATCTCTTTATAAATAAATCGGTCCATTTTTTGGGTAATTTACTAAACTGGATCTTGTCCAAATCTAAAAAAACAAGCCCAGAACATAGCTAAGCCGCCTTCATGCTAAACTGTGACCTGACAGTTTTGAGGTTTGAGGCTCTTACCCTTTCGCAGATGTACTGTGGCCATGCCATCGCTGGTAAATTTGACTTAAGCCAAAATAGATAATGTCTTAAAACCTAATCTTCGTTTTATACTCGTCAATTATTGCTGTTTAAAGGACTCTGGGTATTTATCACATGAAATTACGTTTTGATAATCTCAAATGTCTTCTTCACACAAAGAATTATTTGCAAATGACTTTTTTCAGTCTAAATCAGCAATAACTAAACAAAAAATTAAAAATATAACCGACATTTACCGTTAATCGGAGCCAAAATTATTTTACTTAAGTAAGTTGCTCTTGTGATGCACAGTCAAAAATCGCTCTTTCCGTATACTGCTTTCATTGCTGAAATACCGTTATTTTGTACTTCATTTCTTTTGAAGCTATATGGAGCGCAATACATGATTAAGTAAAAATAATTATTTAAATTTTGGGGAAAGAAGTAAGACATTAAAAAAATATGAAGAAGTTTGCTACGCCAATTTTGGTTGCTTTTGATATGCACAAAACAGTATATCAAGGCTTGTTAGTTGAAATTATTTATTAATTTGATAACATCATTCGAATGCATTTAAGAACCCATTTTTAATTGTATTAAAAGTTATGTTAATAGCTGAATTACAATATGGCTGAATTACAATACTGCGTTAGGTCGGTCGGCCTTTGACAGCTCGACTAGAAACAATGGGTTCTTATGAAGCAACACAAAATATGACTTCATGCATTGCGTCGACCTCATCCCGTAAAAATTAATTTGAGGGGGTGACGTACGATCAACGCTATGAGTAGCGACATGCTCTACTAGCTCGTGCTTTTGACATTCCATATTAACGCTGGGTTGCATTTTCGTTGAGCAATGCTAAAATGTGGGTATTCTTGGATTCCGATGGAAAACTCAGATTTTCATAGGATTATCGTGGGAATTTATATTTTGATGCGAGTTTTTTTTAAATTGATCAAATTTTTTAAATTAACATGCTGCTTAAGTAGTATAAAAATGATTTTGATGAATTTAGCATGATATTAATATTATTCAATTGTATTTCATATTAAAATTTATGCATTTTTTAGTATATTATAAATAATATTATAAGGGTATTCATGCAAAATGGCAAACTTATATATTGGTCAATTAGATATTTTAATGAGGTTGGTTGAGGACGAATACCCTTAATATCATTGTTTGAATAATATAACACACAAAGGAATGTTGTGGTAAGGTAGATTGGCAAATGCAGTTCACTTTGTTTTTGTAAAGTTGTACCCAAGTACTCACTAATTACAAGTGATTCAGCGAGCATTGTACAAGGGGACGTGGCAACGCGAATCTGCAATATCGAATAACTTTGGAATTATTGGTCGCACAACATTGGAATTAGGTGTTCGGCCTCGATTTACATGTGCCGTTCCACTGGTAAAATTTTATGGGCGTTGGGAAAAGGGTGTGGCACTTTTTCGGCTGCCCAAATTGTGGATATAACTTTCGAACTATTAGTCACACATCAATGAAACTCGGTGAGTGAGCATTGGACAAGGGGGTATGGCACCGCCCATATAAGTCAAACTTATGGTATCAAATAGCTTTGGAGTTAAATGCCGCATAATAATGAAACTCGGTATGGAGTTGCCACTTGGTAATGTCCATCTACTAGAAAACCGAGACGGGCATTGTACAAGGGGGTGTGGCTCCGCCCATACAATTACAATCTTTGATATCGAATAGCCTATGAAAGTAAGTCACAAAACGTTGAATTTTAGAATAGAACTACTATTTGGTGATGCATTTCTTCTAAAAAATTTTGACAGGCATTGTTCAAGGAGCCACACCCCGCCCATACATGCCAAAGTTTTGATATCGAATAGCTATGGAAAATAAAGTCGCATTAGATTAAAACTCGCAATGGAGTTTCACTTGGTAATATCCTTCTACGCTTATGGTACTTGTAAATTTGTACTACAGCACCAACTGGTGTCTAAGTTGGATCAAAGAAGATAGCGACAAAATACTCACCGTACCTCAAAATCACAATATACCAATTTTCATTCTAATCGCATAAATAATTGTACTACAGCGCCCTCTGGTGTTCAATACAGGTCAAAAAAGATAGCAGCAAAACACTCAGCGTACATGAAAACCACTATATACCGATTTTCTTTAAATTTGTACTTAAGCGCCCTCTGGTGTTCAAGGTGGATAAAAATTGATTGAAATTGCCCCAAAACACGCACCGTACCAAAAAACTTCCATACACAAATTTACATGAATATTTCCAACTTGCTTTCGTTGACGAAATTTCCTACATTTTGTTCTCAAAATTTGCAAAAATCTCGGCAAAAATTAACAGTAATAATAATAATAAATAGCAGTAATTTTGACAAAAACAAGAAAAATAATGACATCAAGCAATCACATTTTATAAAAAAAACAATATACACATATATATATATATATATATATAAATATCGATCAATCAAAGAAAAATTTTTTGCCATAAAAACTGAAATGTGTTTCCAGAAATTCCATTTTAAATTTTAATTTAATTTCACATTTTATCATTAAATTGGAAAGCGTTCATTTATTTTGAAGCTTCTAGTCCGAATTTTCACGTTAATAGGCGACATTTTTCATTATTTCGCAGATTATATTACACTTAATAAAAAGATCTTAGCTTTCTAAAGTAGGTTTTATGGCTCTTAATGTTTTTATGACAATATCTTTTAATTTTTCATTGATTAAAATTATAATTGCATGATTTCGGAAAAAGGGACGTTTTGCGGGACTTTTAGTATAGCTGCTTTTATTGGCATCACCAAAATGACAGACGCACGATCTGTCAACGCAACATTTAGTTTTGCAAAGTTTGAGGTCGTCCGTTTTGACAGCTTATTTCGTAAAGTTTTTACAACGGAGACCAAAGTACGGTCAAAGGCCGACCGACCTAACGCAGTATTGTAATTCAGCTAATACTGCGTTAGGTCGGTCGTGCGCTGACCGTGCGTTGGTCTCCGTTGTAAAAACTTTACGATATAAGCTGTCAAAACGGACGACCTCAAACCAAAGAACTAAAATATAAGGAAGCGGTGTAGTTATACAAAAATGAAGTACTTTTGATAGTGGTGTTGAATCACACTAACACAAACTTACACACAGGGCCGCATTCGGGAACGAAGTTATAAATGGCGCAAAGAATGGAGCCCTTATTTGAATACTTTTTATTAAATTTCTTTTAATTTTAAAAAATCGTTTGAAATCATATTTTAATTACATATTTTTTTAATTTTATTGTATTTCCACACCACCTTCGAGGTATACAATTTGGTGCGTTACCGATTTTTTTGGGTGTTCGGTTCCCCTGTAGGCCTATTGCACCCATAAAGAAAAGAAATCATTAGTGAATAATGTTAAAAGAAATGCATTCGTAATAATAAATTAATAAATATATTACAAATTTAAGTTTATTATATATTTATATATATATATATATATATATGTATATATAGATATATATATGTATATATATATATTATATATATACGTATATAAATATTATAAATAATATGTATATATAAATTATTTCTAAAACATATTTATGTAGAACACATGCAAAAAAAAACAAAATTAATTCACATTTATATCATAAATAATTTAAAATATAAAGACATACATATAAATTATTTCTAAAACATATTAACGTAGAACACATGCAAATAAAAGAATTCATTTATATACAAAATTATTATTCTCAAACTCCTTTAAAATTAATTGTATTGTGTAATTTTTGCTGTACAGTTGGCTTTTCATTCATTTTTTTTTTTTTTTGTTTTTTTGTTTGTTTTTTGTTTTTTTTTTTTGGAAATCTGTAAAAAACAATAAATTAATTTTATATGGTCATAATACATTAATTTTATATTGTTAAAAAAGTAGCGCCCTGAAATGCAAACCACCTCAGAAATTAAATGCGCCCGTGAAGTGGTGTTTGACAGCTAACATATCACAATTTCGAAGCTTTCAATGGCGCCAGATTGCTCCAAATCGACGCGCTGAACACATTTAATTTTTCTTATAATTCTGATAAGAAATACATTTATTTCCAATTGGAATTCACTTCTCACACATCACTCTTATCAAAATAACAATTTTATTCTTTAAAAACCTTACTTATCTTATGATACTTACTTGTGGAATGAAATCAGCACATTTTGGAAGAGCTGGCTGCTGCCGCAGTTTTTCACAATTCAACGCCTATTTAATGAATTCTTTTAATAAATTCTGATTTCACTTTCGAAATTTAAGAAAATTTGAGCGATAATAATCACTTTTTGATTTATTTATTTAATTTACTTTGAATCAATTTCACCGACACTTGCTTTCTTTTGTTTTTTTTTTATTTTTGTGATGGCTAGCCTGTCAAAAAACACTTGCTATCTCCTTCACTCACAATTTTAGAAGTACTTCATTACACATACACTGTATGTGAGGTAAACGCCACTTCCTTATTTCTTAGTTCTTTGCCTCAAACTTTGCAAAACTCAATGTGGCGTTGACAGATCGTGCGTCTCTCATTTTGGTGATGCCAATAAAAGCAGCTATACTAAAAATCCCACAAAACGTCCCTTTTTCCGAAATCATGCAATTATAATTTTAATCAATCATAAATTAAAAGATATTGTCATAAAATCATTAAGAACCATGAAACCTACTTTAGAAAGCTAAGATCTTTTTATTAAGTGTAATATAATCTGCGAAATAATGAAAAATGTCACATATTAACGTGAAAATTCGGACTAGAAGCTTCAAAATAAATGAACGCTTTCCAATTTAATGATAAAATGTGAAATTAAATTTAAATTTAAAATGAAATTTCTGGAAACACATTTCAGTTTTTATGGCAAAAAATTTTTCTTTGATTAATCGATAATTTTATTGTATGTTGTTTTTTTATAAAATGTGATTGCTTTATGTCATTATTTTTCTTGTTTTTGTCAAAATTACTGCTAATTATTATTATTATTACTGTTAATTTTTGCCGAGATTTTTGCAAATTTTGAGAACAAAATGTAGGAAATTTCGTCAACGAAAGCTAGTGGGAAATATGTATGGAAATATTCATGTAAATTTGTGTATAGAAGTTTTTTAGTACGGTGCGTGTTTTGGAGCAATTTCAATCAATTTTTATCCACCTTGAACACCAGAGGACACTTAAGTACAAATTTTAAAAAAATCGGTATATAGTGGTTTTCATGTACGCTGAGTGTTTGGCTGCTATCTTTTTTGAACCATATTGAACACCAGAGGGCGCTGTAGCACAAATCTTTATGCGAATACAATGAAAATTGGTATATTGTGGTTTTGAGGTACGGTGAGTATTTTGGCGCTATCTTCTTTGATCCAACTTGGACACCAGTTGGTGCTGTAGTACAAACTTTTTACAAAATCGCCTAAAACTACAATATGCCTACCATAGGCGTAGAAGGATATCACCAAGTGATACTCCATTGTGAGTTTCAATATTATGCGACTTTAATTTCCATGTATGGGCGGGTGTGGCTCCCTTGACCAATGCCTGTCCAAATTTTTTAGTAGAAATGCATCACCAAATAGTAATTCTATTCTAAAATTCAACGTTTTGTGACTTACTTTCATAGCCTATTCGATACCAAAAATTGTAATTGTATGGGCGGAGCCACACCCCCTTGTACAATGCCAGTCTCGGTTTTCTAGTAGATGGACATTACCAAGTGGCAACTCCATACCGAGTTTCATTATTATGCGGCATTTAACTCCAAAGCTATTTGATACCATAAGTTTGACTTATATGGGCGGTGCCATGCCCCCTTGTCCAATGCTCACTCAATTTTTCCAGTCAAAGGACAAGACTAAATAGTACATTCTTACCGAGTTTCATTGATGTGTGACTAATAGTTCGAAAGTTATACCCACAATTTGGGAAGCCGAAAAAGTGCCACACCCTTTTCCCAGCGCCCATAAAATTTTACCAGTGGAACGGCACATGTAAATCGAGGCCGAACACCTAATTCCAATGTTGTGCGACTTATATATCCAAAGTTATTCGATATTGCAGATTCGAGCTGCCACGCCCCCTTGTACAATGCTAGCTGAATCACTTGTAATTAGTGAGTACTTGGGTACAACTTTACAAAAACAAAGTGAACTGCATTTGCCAATCTACCTTACCACAACATTCCTTTGTGTGTTATATTATTCAAACAATGATATTACGGGTATTCGTCCTCAACCAACCTCATTAAAATATCTAATTGACCAATATATAAGTTTGCCATTTTGCATGAATACCCTTATAATATTATTTATAATATACTAAAAAATGCATAAATTTTAATAGGATATACAATTGAATAATATTAATATCATGCTAAATTCATCAAAATTATTATTATACTACTTAAGCAGCATGTTAATTTAAAAAATTTTATCAATTTAAAAAAAACTCGCATCAAAATATAAATTCCCACGATAATCCTATGAAAATCTTAGTTTTCCATCGGAATCCAAGAATACCCACATTTTAGCATTTCTCAACGAAAATGCAACCCAGCGTTAATATGGAATGTCAAAAGCACGAGCTAGTAGAGCATGTCGCTACTCATAGCGTTGATCGTACGTCACCCCCTCAAATTAATTTTTACGGGATGAGGTCGACGCAATGCATGAAGTCATATTTTGTGTTGCTTCATAAGAACCCATTGTTTCTAGTCGAGCTGTCAAAGGCCGACCGACCTAACGCAGTATTGTAATTCAGCCATAATTCTAATAAGAAGCGCGAAAAATTGAAAATGTTTCAATTCCATTGAAATTCTGGTATGCAGTTCAGCATATGCTATAAGATGAATGCCATGAAATACATCATGGTATTTATCGCAGGGCATAATAGCTGAATTACAATACTGCGTTATGTCGGTCGGCCTTTGACCGTACTTTGGTCTCCGTTGTAAAAACTTTACGATATAAGCTGTCAAAACGGACGACTTCAAACTTTGCAAAACTAAATGTTGCGTTGATAGATCGTGCGTCTGTCATTTTGGTGATGCCAATAAAAGCAGCTATACTAAAAATCCCACAAAACGACCTTTTTTCCGAAATCATGCAATTATAATTTTAATCAATGAAAAATTAAAAGATATTGTCATAAACTCATTAAGAACCATAAAACCTACTTTAGAAAGCTAAGATATTTTTATTAAGTGTAATATAATCTGCGAAATAATGAAAAATGTCACATATGAATGTGAAAATTCGGACTAGAAGCTTCAAATTAATGAACGCTTTCCAATTTAATGATAAAATGTGAAATTAAATTAAAATTTAAAATGGAATTTCTGGAAACACATTTCAGTTTTTATGGCAAAAAATTTTTCTTTGATTGATCGATATTTTTATATATATATATATATATATGTATATTGTTTTTTTTTTATAAAATGTGATTACTTGATGTCATTATTTTTCTTGTTTTTGTCAAAATTACTGCTATTTATTATTATTATTACTGTTAATTTTTGCCGAGATTTTTGCAAATTTTGAGAGCAAAATGTAGGAAATTTCGTTAACGAAAGCAAGTTGGAAATACGTATGGAAATATTCATGTAAATTTGTGTATGGAAGTTTTTTGGTACGGTGCGTGTTTTGGGGCAATTTCAATCAATTTTTATCCACCTTGAACACCAGAGGGCGCTTAAGTACAAATTTAAAGAAAATCGGTATATAGTGGTTTTCATGTACGCTGAGTGTTTTGCTGCTATCTTTTTTGACCTGTATTGAACGCCAGAGGGCGCGGTATTTTTATTGTACAATTATTTATGCGATTAGAATGCAAATTGGTATATTGTGATTTTTAGGTACGGTGAGTATTTTGTCGCTTTCTTCTTTAATCCAACTTAGACACCAGTTGGTGCTGTAGTACAAATTTACAAGTACCATAGGCGTAGAAGGATATCACCAAGTGGAACTCCATTGTGAGTTTTAATGTAATGCGACTTTAATTTCCATAGCTATTCGATATCAAAACTTTGGCATGTATGGGCGGGGTGTGGCTGCTTGAACAATGCCTGTCAAAATTTTTTAAAAGAAATACATCACCAAATAGTAATTCTATTCTAAAATTCAACGTTTTGTGACTTACTTTCATAGGCTATTCGATATCAAAAATTGTAATTGTATGGGCGGAGCCACACCCCCTTGTACAATGCCCGTCTCGGTTTTCTAGTAGATGGAAATTACCAAGTGGCAACTCCATACCGAGTTTCATTACTATGCGGCATTTAGTTCCAAAGCTATTTGATACCATAAGTTTGACTTATATGGGCGGTGCCATGCCCCCTTGTCCAATGCTCACTCAATTTTTCCAGTCAAAGTACAAGACTAAATAGTACATTCTTACCGAGTTTCATTGATGTGTGACTAATAGTTCGAAAGTTATACCCACAATTTGGGTAGCCGAAAAAGTGCCACACCCTTTTCCTAACGCCCATAGAATTTTACCAGTGGAATGGCACATGTAAATCGAGGCCGGACACCTAATTCCAATGTTATGCGACCTATAATTCCAAAGTTATTTGATATTGCAGATTCAAGCTGCCACGCCCCCTTGTACAATGCTCGCTGAATCACTTGTAATTAGTGAGTACTTGGGTACAACTTTACAAAAACAAAGTGAACTGCATTTGCCAATCTACCTTACCACAACATTCCTTTGTGTGTTATATTATTCAAACAATGATATTAAGGGTATTCGTCCTCAACCAACCTCATTAAAATATCTAATTGACCAATATATAAGTTTGCCATTTTGCATGAATACCCTTATAATATTATTTATAATATACTAAAAAATGCATAAATTTTAATATGAAATACAATTGAATAATATTAATATCATGCTAAATTCATCAAAATCATTTTTATACTACTTAAGCAGCATGATAATTTAAAAAATTTGATCAATTTAAAAAAAACTCGCATCAAAATATAAATTCCCACGATAATCCTATGAAAATCTGAGTTTTCCATCGGAATCCAAGAATACCCACATTTTAGCATTGATCAACGAAAATGCAACCCAGCGTTAATATGGAATGTCAAAAGCACGACCTAGCTTGAGCATGTCGCTACTCATAGCGTTGATCGTACGTCACCCCCTCAAATTTATATTTACGGGATGAGGTCGACGCAATGCATGAGGTCATATTTTGTGTTGCTTCATAAGAACCCATTGTTTCTAGTCGAGCTGTCAAAGGCCGACCGACCTAACGCAGTATTGTAATTCAGCCATAAGATATGCCATGGCGTATCGGTTTCTAGATTTTTCGATGCCTTGATGTATATGATGGCATGTGCTATGCCTCGTGGAGACGGCCTGTTATCCCCAACTCACACGGTGATTGGCAATCAAACAATCTAATCGTTTTGTTGTTGCTTTCAATGTGAAACTATCAAAAGCTCTGAGAGCCGTAGCGGATGAATACAGGTTGCAACAATCTAAATTTGTTCATTTTGAGATTGCTCTACATATCGGCAATCAGCAATCTGAATAGTGTTGCTAGGTTACGAAATAAAATGTTCAAAGAAATGCAAAATTATGAGTGGCGTGTCGTGTGAGCTACCAACAATCAGCATGTGAAAGAGAGTGAGAAAAGTTCATTGATTGCCAATCAAGCAATCCCGTGTAAGTTGGCCATTACCGAGCGTTTCCACTGCCCGAACGAACGAAGACATCATCGCGAACAAATCGTAGCGATAAATTCTTCGTTCGGTCCAACCGTTTGCGAACATTGGTAAGTCGCCATCTTGTTCGTTCGTGCAGTGGAAACACTTAAATTCAATGCTTGCGAGCATCAGCGTTGATCAATTTTTGTTTATGCAAACCTACTAAATGGGATTAATTTTGACTACTTTTATGCCTTTTAATTAAAGATTTATATAAGTATTTACATAAAGAATTCATTATATAAATAATATGATTATATAAAGTGCTAATAACAAAGTAAAACAAAATTCTTTTGCGTTAAGTTTTCAATATATTTTCTCTCTTTTTGTTTTTCCTACGTTATAACTACCATTTCAACTAATCTACCACTCTATTTACAAATAAACACTGGATAGAAGAATAAGTAATTTTAATTTTCTCAAGTAAATAAATAAATAAATCCTAAAAAACCGAAAAATAAAACGTTATTCGTAACTCTCAAGTTAAAAAAGTGAATTAATGGTTGTAAATCATGGTATAATAATTAAAAGGTAGCATTGACAGTTGCTTGGGAAACCATCTCCTGTCAAAAAATGTAATCAAAAAGAGAGCGCTCACAATTGGCCATTGAAAACACAAACAATGTTGAAGTTAACAAAACAACAAATTCAGCAGATGCAGATGCATTTTCACAAACAGCTTTCTTTGACAGGAGATGTTTTCTTGTAGAAGAGAAAAAAAAAGTGGTTGTCATTGCTACCTTGTATTATTCTACCATGGTGTTAAATCACTTGTAACAATTTTGAGCCCAACCTCAAAAATCATTGACCCTCGGACTCATTGTGCAATGTGCTTAATGCTTTCGCTTCAAATTCTACAACACTGAAAACTATTTTGTGTCAATTTTATCTTGTACTTTCAGAACACTGTAGAAAGAAAAACGTGCCGTTTTAGTTCACACGCTACTTGCGACGTAATAAGGAATTTTCTATAAACTTTTTCTTGCTTTTCTATTTTAATCCAGAAAAAATTATATAAAAATGTTGAGTGCTCCGAAATTTCTAACGCGTCTGGTATCTCAACGGCATGCCGGCATGGTTATAGGAAAACATTGTTCAGTTTCTGGTATATTCGACAATGTATGTTTTGTGCACCCTCATGGGCGCTGATGGCGTTTTACATAATTGATAATCATATTTCACAATCTTAAATTTTCTGTCATAAAACTAAGTGAAAATGTTTTCTTACATTTTAGAATCTGCCTCAGTTGTGCAATGGATTGTCGGCCCAAATCCGTCTCAAGTAAGTTATTTTGAAATAATTAAATATTGTACTTCAAATGGCCAACATTGGCATGATATAAGCGAACTGAAAATCGCCGGTAATTAACTAATAACTTGAGTAATCTGTGGAAGAAAGCAATAATTAGTATGCATTGAATTACAAAACTGAGCTAAGATTTAAAATTTCAATGAACGTTAAGTCTAGATGGGTTCTATTTACCGGTATCAAAGGTTTAAAATTGAAAAAAAAATGTAGAAAATTAATTCAAAGTATAAATTATTTTGAGAAAAATGGATGATATGAGGGTTTAATATATTTTGAACCAGAAAATGAGGCTATACCATGATACAATTATACAAGGTAGGAGTGACAACTGGCTATTTTCTCAGCAGTGTCCTGCACCGACTGTCATTTGCCTGTATATTTTATTTTCTATTTTCTTTTGTGCTTCATTCGCTCTTTCATTTTTGACATTTGGAATAAGACGAATAAACTGTCACTCCTACCTTGTATAATTGTATCATGGGCTATACTGTTTTAAACTTACAGGAATAGAATATTCATTATAAGCTCAGGCACATAACCTTCCTCTATCTTTAGATACAAATTATTTTTAAGATAGAGTTTTGACTTAAAAACTTTTCTCCCAGAGCTGTGGGATTTTAACCCTAGAGAATTTGTCTTAATAATAATAATTGATAATGTTAATAATGGAATTAATAATGGCCATTTCAGTCCTAGGAAGGACTTTGACCGAACTTGTTATGACCAAATTGTGTTGTGTGTGTTATTAAATGTTTGAACACAACTGATCGAGAACTGTGCCGTAACTAGTTAATAAATCCGTTTACTTCCATTTAAAGCCATTGAGTGTTGTTAATCCGTCAAAACTCGTTTTGAAACAAAATGTATAAATAATCATTTAATGAGTTTTTCGCAAAGTTTTTG
Source organism: Pherbina coryleti (assembly GCA_943735915.1). Taxonomy (NCBI): domain Eukaryota; kingdom Metazoa; phylum Arthropoda; class Insecta; order Diptera; family Sciomyzidae; genus Pherbina; species Pherbina coryleti. The sequence continues at coordinate 70,759,100 of OX030950.1, read as the reverse complement.
CTGACATAAATGAACAATTAATGTATCTTACTCAAATTTGTGTTTGGAGAAAACACCTTTATTAAAATTGGAGAATAGCACGATAAAGAAAATAGGAACTATCTGTTTATATTCAATGAACATTACCAAGTAGCAACTCCATACTGAGTTTCATTGTTATGCGGCATTTGGTTCCAAAGCTTTTTGATACCATACATTTGAAATGGATGGGTGTATCACGCCCCCTTGTGCAATGCTCACTCAATTTTTCCAGTCAAAGGACACGACTAAATAGTACTTTCTTGTTAAGTTTTATAATTTTTATTTAAACTATTAAGAAATGATCTTCGACTGGGCCGAAGTTAAAATACCCCCACGGCCGAACCAAAATATATTCAAAGTCTTAAGCTATCAATAAAATGTTTATTTGTAAAAACATTTTCGTCAATGTTTTAACAGAAAATATTCACTTTTGTTTTTTTATAAAATCACTTGGTATGGGAGGTCACTCGATTTCGTTAAATTATGTACTCAGAGTGCATATTAAAGCTTATTTGCAAAATTTCGAGTCCATATATTCATTTTTGTGGAATTAAAAGAGATTTTACCATTTTGGTAAAGTCACTTTGTATGGAATGTAGGCTTGGTTTTCATCCGATTTAACTTTATTTAGCATGAGTGATATGTTTATGTTTGTACTAACGACTCTCCTCGGCCATAGCCTCTGTATAAACTCATGTCTACTTTATTTGCTTTTTTCATGTAAATTTGATTTTTTTTATATTGTGCAACTTCAAAATCAATTAAAATCAATATGAAAATTTTCAAAAATTTCTCGCTGGAAAATATATACACATTTTTACTCTCTTTCAAACTTTATTAAAATTTGTTATTATTAGCTGCATTCCCGTGCTCGTTGATCTAGAGCGCGGCTCTATTTTATTCACAAAGCAAAAACAAAAATTAGAACCAGCTCTTTTCCTGGCTCTATTTCTGATCTGAAAATGCTGCCAAGTTCAATGCATTTTTTGTTAAAAACGAACATAGTTGGCAAATCTAAAGTATGCTGTTTTGTATCATGGTATAATAATATAAGGTAGTATTGACAGTTGCTTGGGCAACGACCATCTGTCAACAAAAATGTCTAGAAAGAGAGCGTTCAATTATTTCTTATGTTTTCGCCATTGTTTATGTTTCAGCGCTTGCAAATAACCAAACATTTTCTTACAAAATATTGCCTATTTTATTTAATCAATAGTGAATTATTATTATTACAACGAAGATAACTTGTGAACTTTGTGTTATTAAGTGCAAACATAAGAAAAAATGTTGAAAACGTTCCAATGCAGCAACCTCAGCAGCTGCAGATGCATATGGACGAAATTAAAGAAGTTTCCAATTATTATTAAAACACCACGGCTGGAAAACGTTAAACACATATCACACATAGTTTTTTCACAACTTTCATTATTATAATTGTGTATTTAACGCACATATTTTGCGGAATTTATTTATTTTTACATTCGTTTAATTCTTGTTGCACGAACAACTGTTTTTGACAGATGGTCGTTGCCTTGTTGCTGAGAAAATCTATACTTGTCAATGCTACCTGTATAATTATATCATGGTTTTGTATTGATTTCTATTGTTATCAAACAGCTGTTTCAAGACAGTGGTGCCAAATTGGTATAAAGTTGAACTTAAGTTGTTCCACTGAGATTTGATCTGATCCAGTGCCACGGGAATGCAGCTATTGTCAATAAAGGCTTGTGGAACCACAGTAAATTAATTAAACTTTGTTGGTTTTCAATATAATTAAACTTATGTATATAAATTAAATAAAGCAAAAAGGACATATTTCTATACAGTGATTGACTCAAAACTTTCAATCACAATAATTACATAACTTCTTTTTTAATGTATGTGGCTGGGCCACTTTACCTTTCATATCCTAATTTTGCTTGTTTGATTTTAGAATAAAATCTCTTAATATTACTTTGGGACTATTAACGTATGTAACTATTTCTCGTTTAAGTTCTTATTGTTCTGCCATTTTCCCTATTTTTGTCCTTTCCTGTAGAAATAATCAGAAAAATATAGTCTCTTAATTTTTTAAGATCATCTTAATTTTTTAGATCATCTTAATTTTTTTTTAATAAGGTGTTGGGCTTAAGAATATATTTTGGGAAGGTTATTTTGCAGTAGCAAACCCAAGACCAAATGATTTTTACTGACCTTTTTCTACACAAAGTTGCTGTTACCACATCAACTGCATCTTCCCTGAAACAGATTATTATTAAGACTTTTGTTACTTACCATTTTATTATCATCGTTTTATAATGAGAGTAAAGGAAAAGGTTAAAAAATATAACTAAAAGTATTTGTCGGCCGTGTCGCAGTGGGTAGAGTGCGTGACCCATACGCCAGATAACCTTAGGTCAATTCCATTTGACACAAAGTTTGTTTAACTGAATTAATTTTTCTGTTCGGCCGTCACCTCTCTGCAGACAATGGCAAACCTCAGAGAGTAAATAATGCCATGTAAAGCTTCTTTAGAAAACATGCACATTAGACGTTCGGAGCAGTGTTGCCAGATTGAGGTAAATTTACCTAATTGAGGTAATTTTTGACTCATTTTTTGGGCAGAGATAAAAAAGGTAATTTTTGACCAAAAGTGGTAAATTTTGCGGAAATAATAATTTGTTTAGACTTGTTAATTTTTCGAGTTATTGGCAGTACTGTTACCTCACTGAACATTCTCACAAGTAGTTTAATATTCTTGTGAATCATCCTATGTAACAAAAAAAATCTGAATTATCCATCTTTAGTTGCTGAACAAAGACCCCTTTTACATTGGTTAATAATTGAAAGCAATTTTTTGAGTTTGTTGCGGCGAGTTGGCTGAGAAGGGAGAACAATTTGAAAGGTTCGCTTGTGTTGTATCGTCAACTTTTTGGGTTCAAAAGAGAACCAATGTAAAAGGGGTAAAAACAACAAGTGAATTAAATTAAAAAATAGCGAAACAAAATAGTTTATACACGTCAAGAGTTGACGGTTAGCTTGCTGATGAGAGATAAATATATGTATACTAACAAAAAAATTATAACGGTTGATAATCATTTAAAAATTTTTTATTTTATTTTTTATTTTGGGAAAAGGTAAATTTTCTCCGAAAGTGGTAAATTTTTTCCCAAATAGTGGTAAATTTCAGTTCGTCTCTCTGGCAACACTGGTTCGGAGTCGGTATAAAACTAGTGCAGTCCAGTTTTCAATCAAAACCAGAGAACGCAAATAAACGAAACGATATCCGAACCGAACTCTCAGAGATGATGACGTTATTTTTCATTCGTTTCGTTCGTGAGAGCTAACGAAACACTAAACTTTTCAGTGGAAGAGAGAACAAACGTAATTTTTATAATTTTTGCTAACGTGTCAGTATAGAAAACAAAACCAAAGAAAACGTTTCAATAATGATCACTGGTATGCCAGTTTCATTGAACTAAAACTCCGTGGAAACAGTCAGCATGAGAATGATGCTTGCCTCTTCTATCGCGTTGATTTTGAATTTTACTTTTGACCTGTCGGTCATACATATTAACCCTCTCCGGCCCTTCCTTAAAGGCCACCTGTTCAGGTGTATGGGAAAAATATACAAAAATCATGAAATTTGTATGGGAGCCCCCCTAAGGAGTGGTCGGCGAGAATATGTGTCAAGGGCAAAAATGTTCCTTTTGCAAAAGTAATGGGGTACATATTAAATCTCTTCGGCCCTTCCTTAAAGCTCCCCTGTTCAGGTGTAGGGAATAAAAAAACAACAATAAAAAATCGTTTAACGAATCGTTGTTTCGGTTTCATTTGAGTCTCTTCGTCGCTCAATCATTTTGTTTTGTTTATGGTTTCGCTAGTAACAGAAAACGAACAACAAAACAGACGCCCAATCGTTCTGTTGTTGTTTGAATCGTTTTTGTTTCGTTCGCTTGAAAGATCGGAACGTAACAAAATAGAACGATTCGTTTTTGTTTATTTGCGTTCTCTGATCAAAACTAGTCCAGTTTTCAATCAATTGTGTTCAAACATTTCATAACACGCACAACATAATTTGATCATAAGAAGATCGGTCAAAATCCTTTCAAGGGCTGAAATGGCCAGTTTATTTATATATTTAAAAATATGAAAACTTAAAATCTACAAATGAAACAATGCCAGTAAATTTTGTAAAAATAGGACCCAAAGCAAATATTAAAATAATTACCTACCCTAGATAAACTAATGGCATCATTTTATAAATCACCGTGATGAAATGCAACGCTAACGCGGCGCATCACTTAGATCATGGTATAATAATACAAGGTAGCATTGACAACTGCTTATTTTCTCTTCTGCAAGAAAACATCTCCTGTCAAAAACAGCTTTTTGTGCAAATACATCAGCAGCTGCTGTGGTTGTTGTTTTTTTTTCACTTCAACATTTTCAACATTGCTTGTGTTTTCAATGGCGGATTGTGAGCGCTCTCTTCTTGAGTATATTTTTTGACAGGAGATGTTTTCCCAAGCAACTGTGAATGCTACCTTGTATTAAAAATTTGCATTTTATTAATCACTACGTTATTGCGTTAGCTATGTTACGTTACCACGGTGAACTGTCAGTCAACAACAGTTTAGGGTTGTCACATGTAAAATAAAACTAGCATCATTATTGCAAATCTTTGAAATATTTAAGATTCACTAAATTCTGACTTGTTGGCAACCATGGTATAATAATACATGGTAGCATTGACAACTGCTTATTTTCTCTTCAACAGGAAAACATAAACTGTCAAAAACAGCTTTTTGTGGAAATACATCAGCAGCTGCTGTGGTTGTTGTTTTTTTTCACTTCTACGTTTTCAACATTGCTTGTGTTTTCAATGGCGGATTGTGAGCGCTCTCTTTTTTTGTATATTTTTTGACAGTATATGATTTCCCAAGCAACTGTCAACGCTACCATGTATTATTATACCATGGTTGGCAACCATATCAGCTGTTCTCTTCAGCCATCATTAAATTGAAATTTCAATATACACGCCAAACACTGGCATACCATTTGCTACCTGCGGTAGTTTTTTTATTTATTTTAGCAACATTTCGAACTGTTGGTTCGTTGTGCTGTCTTTAACCTATATTCAAACGATATATGAAAACATTTAAGAATATATGAGTGAAACAAACAGTTATAACCCTTTCAATGCCAACTTGTTCGTTCTAACGGCAGCGCAAGAACAAGTGATGAAAGTGACAGTTCAAGTGAACGAATTTCAAGTGCAGCGTTTTATAAAATGCGAACTTTGTACTGTTTTCACTACGCTATTGCGTTACTCAACGCTGAAGATCACGGCGTGAAGCGTTGCGTTTTATAAATTGCTAATTTCAACAACGCAGCGTGAAGTGATGTGCAGGCATTTATAAAATGATGCTATAACGTCCAAGAAACCTTACGTTGAAAAAATCTAAACCGACTTAGTGGCAGCTGAAGTTCTAGCGCGGCGGACTCATGCAGAAATAAGAAGGGAATGCATATTATGGTTTAGCCTTAGTCCTAAGCTTTTACCTTTCTGTAATTCATGAAATATTTCTAAGCAAGTGAAATTAAAATACACCTCACAATTTGTATTTTAATACTTGCAGTATTGAAGTTTGTGGATTGGAGTTTAGAAACTAGAATTGGTTGAGCCAATACTATAACACTAAAAAACTTAGTGAATATCCAAAAATTAATATTCAATAAGCCATTTTGTGGCGTCCGTGGCTTAGTTGGTTAAAGTGCGTGGCCGCTATGTCAAAGAACCTGGAAACGCAGGTTCGAACCCCAGCAGCGACAGAAAATTATTTGAATTAAAATAATTTTTAGGTACGGCTGCCACCTCTCTTCAGACAATGGCAAACCTCAGAGAGTTATCAAAATGCCATGTAAAGCTTCTTGAGAACGAGAACATTCCGTTCATCGCCGTTCGGAGTCGGCGTTAAGCATGTAGGTCCAGTTCTCGGTCAATTGTGTACAAACTTAATAGCACGCACAACACAATTGATCATAAGAAGCTAGGTCAAAGTCCTTTCAAGGGCTGAAATGGCCAGTTATTTATTTATTTTTTTTTTTAAGCCATTTTAGGTCGGTTGAAGTCAGCTTTTAAGGACTTCGATAGAAATTTGTCCATAATATTTGCTTTTGTAATGATTGTAAACCAACTGGATAAGAACCTTTATTTGACTTCTCCTTTGATTTTTTTTTTTAAATAAATAATGTTCTATAGTGGCGTCCGTGGCATAGGTGGCCGCTATGTCAACGAACCTGGAGACCCAGGTTCGAACCCCAGCAGCGACAGAAAATTATTTGAATTAAGAAGCTAGGCCAAAGTCCTTTCAAGGGCTGAAATGGCCAGTTATTTATTTTTTTTTATTTTTTTATTTAATGTTCTATACATGTTTTTTGGGCCATCCATACATTAAATACAATAGATTAATCGGATAAACAATTAAATGATCTGTCTTAAATCTTTTATATATATTTATAAACTATATATATACTTTTAAGTCTTTTTAAAAAAAGAAAGAACATAAGAAAATAAGTAATAAAATTACAAGAGGTGCGTACCACATTAAGAGATCATTCAGTTTATGGCACTGTTCACATCCAATTATTCTCGCTTACTGAACGTTGCATAATATAACTTTGTTAGATAATCATCCTTTTTACAAGATCCTCGACCATCTTATGTTTTATTTCAATATGCTTAGTCTGGAGTATTGGTGATCATTCACCAATTTCAGACAACTCTGACTGTCTTCAAAATCGTTGGTGACTCAATTCTCACATGCAAGTCCTTGAGCAATTGCCGCAACCATTTCATCCATTTTTACCGAATTAGTACTCTCATATGTTTTAGTACACGACTGAACATGCCTACTGTGAGTGAACTACTGAACGCACTCGCTTCGTTTTGACGCCTATAAGACATTTAGCATTTATGCTTCTTTTTCGCGAAAAAAGTTTTCGGCGGCACACAGTGGTTTAATCCCATACAAAGTTGGGAAAAAACTAGAAGGAGACGTCGTAGAGCAATAAAATTTGGTACATAAGTTGTAATTACCTCTATTAGAAGATATTAAAATTTTTTAAATCCGCCCACAAACACGCCTACTTCTCATATAACACAACATTTTAAAAAGCTTTATTTTATTTCGTATTGAAGTAATATCAAAACAACTCACTCAAGGATCTGAAATATGTTTATATGTAGATTAAAAAAATTTGCCACGCCCACCTCCCATACTTTTTATACGATATTTGCATAGCATTAAGATGGAGTAGTCGTATACCAATAAAATTTAGTATATACATAAGTTGAAATGAACTCTATAAGAGCACTTACAAAAAATTTTGCAAATCCGCCTACAAACACGCCTTCCTCCCATATAACACAAAAATTGAAAGCGATGGTTTTCTTTTTATTGAAGCTATATCAAGACAAAAAACCTCAAAATTATCAGCTGAAATTGACAACTAGCACACCCTGCTCTCCAATATGATCCTTGTAATTGTATCTTGGCTTGCTTCGAGACATGGTGGAATTAACAAGGTGGTAGTGAATTTTTAACATCTCTCACAAAAATTAACTCGGGATCTGTCAAAAACAGTCGATTGCATATTTTAAGCAAAACCATAGCAAAATAAAGTTTGTGATATTTGTTTTGGCTCTAGTTTTTCAGTTTTTTTTTTAATTATTTTGATAAAAATCCGACGAAACTACTTATAATTTTTATTTATTACATATAGGCTAGACTACCACAAGCAAGCAAACAAAACAAAAACTTACCACATGTTTTTTTTTTCAAATGAGAGTCCCAAATCTCGTTTCAGTATTTGTTGCTTAAGTTAATTTTACCAATTGTTTCCTTTGCGCTTAAATTATAACAGCAAGACTTTTAATTTCTCTTTTGGCTCTGTCATTGATCAGTGAAGTGCTTTCTGATCGCTTAGCGGTCCCATACTGGACAGCCTTATTTATAAAATTGTCAATGATACTTTCAATGGTTTTCCACGTGACATTCCGTAAAAATTAAACGTATTCTTGAAATCAAGGTTATTACTAAAAAAAAGTCAAATCAAAATTTACTTACTTTGCTTGCTTCTGCGTTCACTACAATTCACATGAAATGAAAATTGTGTAACGCCTTTATAATTATTTCGCTCCGAAAACAATAAAAATTGGTTTTAATTTTTTCAACGCGCAAAACAATGAGAGTAATCAAACGTGTGCATATGAAATAGCTAGAGCAGTTAATATCCCAATAATTTGTTTGCATATTCAACGCCGTAGATAGGTATTTCAGAAGGGGGGGGAGGGGGGTTACTGAAGCAAGATAAAATTATATATTATATTATACAAGCCTTTTCCCGGCGCGCGTTGCTGCACCCAGCAACTATATGGGAACATAATAGGTGTATTCAAAACTTTTCTTAGACTCATAGTTTGACACCACTGTCACTTTCCATTGCCCGTTACAGTTTCCCAGTAGCAGGAGATCACCAAATAGTAACACTATTTTAAGTTTGTATGTAAGTATTGCTACTTTTACTTTCAAAGCTATTCGATAATACGATTGTTAATTGTATGGGCGGAGCCACAACCCCTTATATAATGCCCATCCCAGTTTTCTAGTAGATGGACATTACCCAGTTTTAGTACAGTTGCCGACAGTGAGCATACAGACTAAATTACCAAAATGTAGCCCAATCGACGAAAACCGTAAGAAATATAGCATTTTTATTGATTTGTAGGCGGTAAAAGGGGGTGTGACAGAAATTTAAGCTATCTCGTACTTGAAAAAAATGTACTGTCAAAATGTCAGCTCTATCGGCTCAGTAATTTTGAAGTTTCCAGCCATCACAGCGTTTTGATTTTTGTATATAGAGATTATTGGCTATAACTTTTGATTGGTAAGAGATACTAAGCTAATTTTTTCTAAAAAATTAATTTTTTAGCTTGTTTATTTTTTCAAAAATATAAAAACACAATATTGAAAAAAAAAATTTTGTTCGAAAAAATCAAGGGTAAAATTGATATTTTTATATTTTAATATTTTTTGTGTAAAATTTAAGTAAATTTTGCTTATGTAATAGCTCTTAAATAGAGTTGAAAATTTGCGAATTTGAATTTAAATTATTTTTACAACAAAAACAAATTTCGAGCCTTTTTTTTGAGGAAAACTCCAAAATTTCAGACCTTTTTTGAAAAAAATATTTAAAATATACATATATGCTCAAATAACAGTATTTTTGCAATAAGTTTTTCATAGTAATTTCACGAAGCTTTAAGACAAAAAAAAAATTAAAAAAAATGTATAAAAAGAGGAGATATTTGAATCGAAAGTCACAAAATTAAATTCTGATTTTGTTTTTCTCAATTTTGAGCAACGATGAAATATATCGTTGTAGTAAAATTTTTCATAGTTTTCAAGATATGTTCATGTTTTTGATATCAAAATAACGGAAATTTTTTTTAGTTTTACTAAATTTAAGAAATATTTTATATTTTGTAAATATTTGCATATCACGAATTCCACGAAAAAGTCAACCTCATAGGTTAAAAATCAAATTGTAAAGAGAGAAGAGAAACTATATAGAATATATTCTATCGAATTCGGACAACACATTTTAAGTTGAATTTTTCAAGATAACGGTAGTTTTTCTGTTTTTTTTTACTTTCGCTTGGTGAATAAGTTGAGCGAAAATTTTGCAGTTTTATTTTGATATTTGCCGTGAGGGCGTGCGCTGTTTATTACAACAATTAAAAAAAAAATATTTGCTTAAAAATTTTTAATATTTTCCTAATAATCATACATACAGCTATGGACATATAAATAGCACAAAAATACATGTAGAGTGTTTCACATGAATTTAAATAAAAAACATAGAGGAAAACAAGAATTTATTTCATTGTATTTGAGTTTAAACATTAAAAACTTAAAATCAGTAGTAACTTTGTAATTACGAATTAAAAATTGGAAAATTAATCAAAAATCTGAAATTGCTCCTTATCTGAGGTGGACATAAAAATAGCACAATTTGGATTCTGAAAAAAAGACATAGCAATTTATTTTTATTTTACAATGAGCTTACGAATATGCTTACTAGTACTTGGTACTGTATCCCGAATCGTCCAAAACAGCCCGACATATTCGTCCCATACTCTCCACAAGCTTCCTGACCTTATCCTTCGGAATAGAGTACCAAGCCTGCTCAATTCCACTCCATAACTCATCTAAATTTCGAAAATTTTTGTTGCTTATGCTGACCTTTACATCATTCCATAAATTTGGTATGGGATTGAGGTCTGGGCTTTGAGCCGGCCAATTCAAAATATTTATTTTTTCCTTTTTTAGCCAATCAATCAATCACAACCTTTGCAGTGTGTTTTGGATCATTATCGTGCATAAAAGTCCACCTAATAGGCATGTTCTCAAATGCAAATGTTTCCATCTGGTAATTAAGAATATCTTAATACATATTTTTGTCCATTATTCCTGGTATACGAAAAATTGGCCCAACGTCGTGCCAGGAAAAAGCTCCCCAAGCCATTAAATTCCCTCCTCTATGCTTTAATGGTTTTGTTGTATACTTAGGATTCAACTCTTGGCGTTTGGGGCGCCGAACAAAAGTTTTTCCATCTGGTCTAACCCTATTAAATTTAGCTTCGTCAGTCCAGAGCACGTTCTCCCAAAATTGGTCTTCTTTATTCACATGGGCCCTTGCAAACGCTAAACGATCCTTTTTTTTTTTTTTTGTTAAGAGCGGCTTTCTTCGGCTAATGCGTCCATAAAGATAAGCTTCATGTAGTCTCCTATATACTAGTTTTCTTGAAACATTAAGGTTATTTTCTTCATTTATTTCCTTCGTAATTTGCTTTGCTGACTTGAAGGGATTAGCCTTACTTTTGCGAACTATAAGTCTATCAGTAGAAGCGGTGGTTTTCGCGGTCTAGGATTGTGCGGCTTATTTTCGAAATTATTTGAACCATTTAATTTAACCAGCTTGAGTGCATTATAGACTATTTTTCACGAAATTTTGAGAATATCCGCGATTTTAGATGGTCTTTTGCCTTTTCGACATAGTTCGTGGATTATAGACCTTTTTTTCCGGAGTGCAATGTTTGCCACGACCCATTTTATTTAGAATCGGCGAAATCAACTGAATACAACTCCAAAATTTTTACAAACACCCGATCTTGTTAACTTTTATTCACCAACTAACATGTGTGCTATTTATATGACCACAGCAGATCGTACATGCCTATACAGAAAGAGATGGCCTGAGCAAATAAAAGTAAGTAACGGTACATCTCTCTCGGAGTTTTAAACAACGTCTCACTGGAGTCTCAAAAAATTATAACTTCAGTTAATGAATGCATTATTAGGTTCAAACGAAACGTTTAATCAATAAGTTGACATTTGTGCTATTTATGTGTCCATGGCTATATGAATAAATACTTATCAACGACATACCGTGGTAAGAGCAGTTAAATAAATTAAGAAAATATGTAGCATGTGCGTGACAATATTGATATATGTTTCAATGCAGACTCTAATATAAGAAATTTTTTGCGGAAAATGCTGTTATGTGTGGATATTGAGATGGCAAACCAGATTGAAAAACATTTTTTTTACTATTTCCATTGAAAAAAATTCCACGCGTTTCGCACATGTTACACTTTTTTCTATACAACAATGTAGTTCTTACACACTACGGGGTCGTTCATAAATGACGTTACCAATTTAGAGGGGAGGAGGGGCTTTAAAATGTATTACAAAAATAAAACAACTTGAAAAAATTGAAATTAATACACCCTTCATTTAAAAAAATTTCCATCCTTACATCTTAATTAAACGGTCAAACGTCTAAATTGACAGTTAACCATTGACAAGTGTCAATATGAATTCTCATAAGTGAGTTTTATTTAATTTAACCCTTAAATGCCCAATGTATCGTTTTGGATACAACCGAGAAAATAAGCTATTTATTTTAAAATATTGCAAAAATTAATAAATCACTCTGAAAATTTCAAATATAAAACAAAAATTTAATTATTGGCATAACTTTGTTGGTTTGGGAAATATTGATCGTCAAATTAAAAAGTTTTTTCATTTTTACGGAAAGTTCGGTTTTTGACATGAAATACCTTTTAAACCATTAACAATTTTAGAATATCATTTAATAAACAAACTTAGAGTTATCATAAAAAGAATCGTTTTCCACGTTTTTGCCTTGAACTCCTACAACCAAGCTGATTGATGGTATTCGTCAGAATGCCCACTGTATCTTTTTGGATACAACCATGTTTTCTTTAAACAAAACTTTTTCCAAAAAAAATAAAAACGGGGTCGTGTTCAGGGGATCATTTAGCACAACATAATTTTAATGATATCGGTGTTGTTGGGCATTTAACGGTAAAAATAAATCGGAATAGAAATTATTATTAAAATAAATCTATTTTAAGGAATCATATTCACAAAAACACTGAACTTGGTGATGTACGGGTGCAGCCTTTACGGGTACTCACTCAAAGGCCAGGCGAATTTCTTTGCATAAGATATGAGAATACACCTGAATAGCTCCACATGGAATCTGTTGAAGAATTTGAAGAGCCCCCAAGTTCCAGCTCCTTCAATTCCAGTGATTGAGAGCATCGACTTTTGGATCGAATAGAATAGCATTGTTTTTATCGATTAAAATAATTGATTTTAAAATTTTTTTCTTAAATGTATCTAGTCATGACATAATAGAGATTGAAAAAAAAAGAAAATAAGAAATTTTTAATCTTTTTGTTTTGTATTTCAGTTTTTAGTTAATATGGTCGAAGGTAACAGTAATATGAACGTACGGTGTAATTGTGCGTGACGAATGTAACATGTGCGTGACGGTGTTTAAAGTTGAAAAAATTGTTTTATAATTTTTTTTTCTCAAATAACTTAACTACTAATATAATCTAGGATAACCTCTTATTGCTGTTAAAAAAATATGAAAATTCTATCTGAAGTCAATTCGTAGAAATTTCAGATAGAAGCTGACATCAAATTTTTAAAGGGAAAATTTTGTAGCACGTGCGTACGCTACATTTTGCTTAATAACACCGAAATTCATAAGTGGATTCATAAAACCTTTACACATTTTAAATAGACCGTAAAATTAATTAATAAAAATTGCAAACCAGTTTTCGCAAAAATTTCTTCTTAAGTAAATCAGTTGCAATTATTCGCAAGCTGTAACAGTGCGTGACATGGAATTCATGATATGTAACCTAAGAAAACAACTAAAAATATACGATTTTGTAAAAAATTTGTACTACAGCACCATCTGGTGTCCAAGGTGGTTCAAAGAAGATACTGTCAAAAAACTCATCGTAACTGAACACTACTATATACCAATTTTCATTCTAATCGCATGAGCGGTTTGGGAGTTTTAGGTGGTTTTGCAAAAAATTTGTACTACAGCGCCCTCTGGTGTTCAAGATAGGCCAAAAAAGATAGCAGCAAAATACTCAACGTACATGAAAACTACTGTATACCACTTTTAATTCTAATCGCATAAGCGGTTTTTGAGTTTTAGGCAATTTTGAAAAAAATTTGTACTACAGCGCCCTCTGGTGTTCAAGGTGGATCAAAATTGGTAGCCCACGAACACGCACCGTACCAAAAAAGTTCTATACACAAATTTGCATGCTAATCGAATGAGTAGTTTAGGAGTCTATTGCATAGTTACAAACATAAGCTCCTTTTTTAACTTAACATATATCGCTCGTTTTGTTCAATAACGTTACAATCCAAAAAACATAAAAATTGAGTTAATTACACAGCAACATTCGTGTTACCATGATCTATACTGTGTACAATTTTGATAACGATATCTTCTTTAATTTTTGCAGGAGAGTAGAATTTGTGATTCATTCACCTCAATATATTTCCGATTAGATTGTCACTTTGTATGGATTAAACCATGTACATTACAGTAGTACTTGTATATTTGATGTTTTGTCCATATTTTGAAAATGGTGATTTAATTTCCTTTGTCTGTTCAAAACTTAAAATGCTTCTCTTGAAAAATCTAGTTTTTTCAGTTGTAACGTTATTGCAGAAAACGAGCGATATATACATATATATATATGTTATATAGATTTAACTTAATATCTGCTAACAAAAATAAGCAGTTAATAATACACAATTTGCAATTTATCTTCACACATAATTTGGTCATTTCCGCGAAAAGGTCCACCGAGACCAAAAAATAAAATGCTAAGAAAATACGTTCTTATATGATATTATATATGCGAAAATATTCAAATTTTATTAATTTAAAGGAATTAATATCTTAACTCAGTTGCCGATATAAGAAAACTGACTGAACATTTGAATTAATATATTTTTCGTTCTTGATATCTTTTAATACATTTTTTTCTTTAATATTTACTTCTTTAAGAGAGATGTTCCGATTACACTCCTACCGCAAAATGTGTGTATGACAATAACAATTAACTAAAAAAAATGCAATAAGAGCAAACAAAGACCAGTTAACGGTAATTTTGTGATTTGCTTTCATTGATATTCTAATGTCACGTGCGTAGTTCAAAAATATCATTTGCTGTCATTACTTCTCAGTTGCCAGATGTAAGTGATTAAAAAGTAGAATTTAAAGCAAGTTTAATGCATAGAAATTAAAAATAAAATTAAACTGGGGCATAATTGCCAAACAAATTATTATTTTTAGTTTAAAAGTATGTCACGTAACGTCACTGCAAAGTAAAATTTTGGTATTTCTACCGAAAGGTCCACCGTGACCGAAAAATAAAATGTTAACAAAAACCACTATTATTTTTGGTATAATCTTAAGAAATAACAAATTTTTAGATTTTTAGTCATTTTCAGCTGAATCCAGTTCCCATGAGAGGATAAGTGAGATTAAAATTAAACTGTTGTCTTTCTCGCTAATAATGTTTTAGAATTGCATTTTCTCTTTATTAATTGCTGCTTTAAGAGATATGTTTAGATTGCTCTCGCGGCTGGAAACCTGCCTTACAATAACAATTTATGACAAACAAAAAAAAAAAAAAAAAACCTAGTAAGAAATAATCTTCGACTGGGTCGAAGTTAAAATACCCCCACGTCCGAACCAAAGTTTTAAGCAGTCAAAAAAAGTTTATCTGTAAAAACATTTTCGTCATAGTTTTAACAGAAAATATTCTCTTGTGTTTTTTTATAAAGTCACTTTGTATGGGAGGTGGGTGTGGTTTTCACTCGATTTGGTTAAATTTCGTTCACAGAGTACAGGTTATATATCAAAGTTCATATGCAAAGTTTCAATTTAAGTCACAAAGTTTCAATATTAATTTTTGTGTAATTTTAAGAGATTTTACCGTTTTGATAAAGTCACTTTGTATGGGAGGTAGGCGTGGTTATGATCCGATTTCGCTAATTTTCGAACTTGACCCCTATTTTTTAAATAAAAGCTTAAATATCGAATTTCGCGATGATAGCTTTAAAATTACGGCTGTAATCGTGATCACAGACGGACAGACAGACGGACATGGCTAAATCTCGGGTGGTGATGCTGATCAAGAATATATATACTTTTCTATGCCTACCACGCCTCCTTATGGACGTTACAAACGGAGTGACAAAATTAATATACCCCGTAAACGTTTTTTAAACGTAGGGGTATAAAAATGCAGCGGGGGCTATGTTGCCAGAAAAGCATGGTAAATAGTACTTATGGTATTTTTCAACGATTGTGGGATGTGGGATGTGAGAATTCCCATGGTATTTTGTGGTTAAAATCTCTCGCGTGGGAAAAAAAATACTACATGTGAGATATTTACCACGTGTGGGAAAACAAATACCTCAAATTACCACAAAATACCTCAAAATACCATAGAATACCTTAAATTACCACAAAATACCACAATACCTCAAAATCCTCAAAAGAAAATTTGAGAGATTTTGTGGTATTTTGTGGTAATTTGAGGTATTTTATGGTATTATGAGGTATTTTGCGAGTGGTAATTTGTGGGAATTAAGTGTGAGAAAAAGAGAATTCTGGTGGTAATTTCATCTGGCGACACTGAGCCGGGGCAAACAAAGCCCATTTAACGGAATTTTTTAAATTCGCTTTAATTGATATTCTAATATCACGTGCGTAGACGGAAAACATGATTAGTTGTTATTACGTCCACCTTATAAAAAGTTGTTGGTTAGAAATTTTAATTTTAAAACCCCCAGAACCACCCATATCTATGGCGTTGTGCATATTATGGTCCCATTATGAGGTTTATAAATTTAGTAAATGAAAAAACGGTTGACTTTATAATTATTTCACTGGATGTAAAGGGTGTTTTTTTTAGAGGTACAGAACTTCGAATTGAAATAAAACACAAGAAAATCGTTTTAATGTCCATCAATTTGGCTTTATTGGAAGGATAATTTTATGCCATTAATGTTTAAATATGATTTCGGGCATGTGGCCGCCGCGGCTAGCTCGAATAAAGCCAATTCTACAGGTCCAATTTTCAACCACTTTTTCGAGCATATGGGGCCGTATGTCGGCAATAATGCCACGAATGTTTGCCTCCAAGTCCCCTAACGTTTCTGGTTTGTTGGCGTAGACGAGCGACTTCACATATCCCCAAAGAAAATAATCAAATGGTGTCAAATCACACGATCTTGGTGGCCAATTGACAGGTCCATTCCGCGAAATTATGCGCTCATCGAATGTTTCCTTCAATAAATCGATTGTGACGTGCGCTGTGTGGCATGTAGCGCCATCTTGTTGGAACCACAACTCATCCACATTCATGCCATCCAATTCGGGAACAAAATAGTCGGTTATCATGGCTCTATACCGGTTTCCATTAACGGTAACTGACTCTCCAGCATTATCTCGGAAGAAGTATGGCCCAATGACTCCACCAGCCCATAGAGCACACCAAACAGTCAGTTTTTGTGGATGTAATGGCGTCTCAAGGATCTCATGTGGATTCTCTTCACTCCAAATGCGGCAATTTTGCTTGTTGAAGTAGCCATTCAACCAAAAATGAGCCTCATCACTGAACAAAATTTTGCGATGAAAATCAGCATCGAGATCAATCTCATTTTCGGCCCATACACCAAAATCACAACGCATTGCATGGTCTCGCGGCTTTAATTCTTGCACAAGCTGGATCTTGCAAGGTCGCAAGCCAAGATCTTTGCGCAAAATCTTCCATAAAGTTGATGGACAAAGCTCCAATTGCTGTGCACGTTGGCGAATCGATTCATTCGGGTCCTCTTCAACATTTTGCTCTACAGCGGCAATTGTTTCTTCGGTGCGCACTGTTCGACGTCTCTGCGGATGCGTATTATCACATAGAGTAAACGTAGTGCGAAAACGACCCATGGTTAACCGAATTAATTGCTCTGATGGACGATTATGTCGACCATAAAATGGACGGAGCTTGCGGTAAACTTCGCGAACTGAACCATTATTTTTGAAATAAATTTGCACGATTTTCAAGCGTTGTTCTTTTGTCAACCTGTTCATGATGAAATGGCAAACCAAACTGAACATAAATGACATTAGAGTTGCCAGATTTGACCACAAAATGCCAGTTTTATCTCTATTCGAAAAACAAACCCCTAAAAAAAACACCCTTTATTTGTTACAAATCGTATGAATTGCGCGTTAAAGGTTTAACTTATATAAATAATAATTCTTACATATCAAAACAACCGATATATATCACAAATGAAATCTATAAAATCCTGAGTAACATCGGGTACACCAGATTCCAAAATATAAAATTAATTCTATACCATTAATTATAGATCTGGGGAAGTTAAAGGTGCTGTTATTGGAATTGATTTGGGCACAACTAACTCTTGTGTTGCTGTCATGGAAGGTAAACAAGCCAAGGTTATTGAAAACGCGGAAGGTGCGAGAACTACTCCATCGCATGTTGCATTCACAAAGGATGGGGAGCGTTTGGTTGGTATGCCTGCAAAGCGTCAAGCCGTAACGAACTCCGCTAACACATTCTACGCTACTAAACGTCTAATTGGCCGTCGTTTTGATGATCCAGAAATAAAGAAAGATTTGAAAAATCTTTCATACAAGGTCGTGAAGGCGTCAAACGGCGATGCCTGGGTCTCTTCTACAGACTCCAAAGTTTATTCACCTTCTCAAATAGGTGCATTCATTTTAGTGAAAATGAAAGAAACCGCCGAAGCATATCTAAATACTCCAGTGAAAAACGCCGTAATCACTGTTCCAGCTTATTTCAATGATTCTCAGCGCCAGGCAACTAAAGACGCTGGACAAATTGCTGGCCTTAATGTTTTGCGGGTTATAAATGAGCCGACTGCTGCAGCTCTTGCTTATGGTATGGACAAGACTGATGACAAAATGTAAGCACATAAATAAATAAATAAAAATATATACATATATCATCGATGAAATAACATTTCCTCTATTTCTAGCATCGCTGTTTACGATTTAGGTGGTGGTACCTTTGATATTTCGATTTTAGAAATTCAAAAAGGTGTTTTTGAGGTAAAATCAACCAATGGCGATACGCTTCTCGGTGGTGAAGACTTTGACAACGCCATCGTTAACTACCTTGTCAGTGAATTCAGAAAAGATAGTGGCATCGATATAACTAAAGATCCTATGGCAATGCAACGTCTTAAAGAAGCAGCTGAAAAGGCAAAATGTGAGCTTTCATCGTCCCAACAAACCGATATAAACTTGCCATACCTAACAATGGATGCTTCCGGTCCGCAACACATGAATCTTAAAATGACTCGTTCTAAATTGGAAAGTCTGGTCGGAGATCTGATAAAACGAACCATTCAACCATGTCAGAAAGCTCTAAGTGATGCGGAAGTTTCAAAGTCTGAAATTGGTGAGGTTCTCTTGGTGGGTGGTATGACGCGTATGCCTAAGGTTCAGGCCACTGTTCAGGAACTGTTCGGGCGTCAACCATCTCGTTCAGTAAACCCTGATGAAGCAGTCGCCGTTGGCGCTGCCGTTCAAGGAGGAGTCCTTGCCGGAGATGTTACTGATGTTTTGCTCTTAGATGTGACACCTCTTTCTCTTGGTATTGAGACTTTGGGTGGAGTATTCACTCGTTTAATTTCGAGAAACACTACTATACCCACAAAGAAATCGCAAGTCTTCTCAACAGCAGCGGATGGTCAAACTCAAGTTGAAATTAAAGTTCATCAAGGAGAGCGAGAGATGGCTTCCGATAATAAAATGCTAGGTTCTTTTACTTTAGTTGGTATCCCACCAGCACCCCGTGGGGTTCCACAAATCGAAGTTGTTTTCGACATTGACGCAAACGGTATTGTTCACGTATCAGCTAAGGATAAAGGAACTGGCAAGGAGCAACAGATTGTGATTCAATCAAGTGGCGGTTTAAGTAAGGACGAAATTGAAAATATGATTAAAAAAGCTGAAGAATATGCGGCCTCTGATAAAAAGAAGAGGGAACTTATTGAGCTGGTTAACCAGGGGGAAAGTATTGTACACGATACTGAAACGAAAATGGAAGAATTCAAAAATCAACTACCAGCTGAAGAGGTACTGTAGTATGTTTAATTGTATATTAGATAATATTAAGAGGAACTCAGAAAACTATTTCTTCATTATATCTTTGCTATCGGCGTGTGACTTTTGACAAAAAAGTCGAGGTTTTTGCATGTAACTTTTATTTTTACAAAAGGCATACCCAAATTTCCTATAAGGAGAGAGATTAAATATCTATCTTTCTAATCTCTAATCTCTTATATATATTACGCAAACCCAAATTTTGTCCGGCGTAAGGCTTTTTAAGTACAAGTCCAATTTCAATAAATTTAGTATGGTTTGATAGGTTTAGATCTGTAGATGTGCAAACTGGACTTTTTATTTCTTAAAAATTTATATTTTTTAAGTTATTGCTTATTAAAATTTGTATATAATTGTTGTTGTTATGTTAGTTTTTCTTTTATTAACAGAGCTGAGAACAACGTTATCAAAGTCAGAGCAAAACTATTCGCTGCTCACATTTCGCTGTCTTCTTTCTCTTCTTAATAGAGCGTCTGTTAACAACAAAACGAAAGTCAGAAAAATGTAAAGCTTTCGCAAGCCGCTCGCGCTACACGCTCGCAACCAAGATACATACAAGGTTTTTCTATTGGAATTTTCCGCTCACATTTCACTTTATTCTGTCTCTTCTTTATAGAGCGCTTGCAAACAACGGCAAAACTCTTAGAATATTATTATTATTATTATTATTATAGTTGAGCTGGGGCCAGCAACGCGCACCGGTGTTCGCTAGTAATCTAAATTTTTTAAAATTTTTAAAATCACGTTTTGCTCAAACTGCTCTTAATGGAGCATTGTTATTTGAGGTTTTATGAATTTGGTCTTGATGGAAAGGAATTGATGTATTGTTTCGATGGATATACCGATTAAAATTCAATGCAAGAAATTGGAAAATGTAAACTCTGGTTTTTTTACAAAAATAACATTAAATTTTGATAGTATTCAACACAGTTGGCTTTTCGCAACCTTTTTAGGAGAGAGGGATTAAGAAAGAGGGATTTTATTAGAACCAAAAGCTGCGATGAATTTACTTCGATCGCAAAAAAAAAAAATATCGAGGAATCGTTTTTAAGAGTTCCTCTATTATTTGAGATAGTGAACGGTTGACTTGTTCTCCATGCAAATCGATTACAATGTATAATTTTTTTTTATGTATTATATTGCAGTGCGAAAAATTGAAGAAAGAAATTGCTGATCTTAGAACTCTGCTGGCAAACAAAGATACATCAGATCCAGAAGAAGTTCGAAAGGCAACAAGCCAATTGCAACAATCGTCATTAAAGCTGTTTGAAATGGCGTATAAAAAGGTAAGGAATTTCTTGATTTAACATACATGTACCCACGATTCAAAAAGTCTATGTAGAGAAAGTAAGGTTAAACCTTAAAATTCCTAATAGTACACTGAAACACTTGAACTAACACATGGTCCAATAAGTCCCGAGACTAACTACTAGGTAGCAACTCTAACGAAATATCGATATAATATTTCGATAGTTCCAACCTTTAAACAATACGTGTAAAAATATCATGACAATCTAACATTTAGTTCAGAAGTTGCAGTGATTTAAGTGACGCTACTATTTTATATTGTCAAAATAATGAATTCAAAGCAATTCCGTGTGTTGATTTATCGCTGTTTTTTGATGGCGAAAAATACCGTCCACCGCTTCCTCATCCACCGTATTCGCCAGATTTGGCCCCCAGCGACTACCGGCTCTTTGCTGACCTCAAAGAAATGCTTGCCGGCAAGAGATTTGGCTCCAATGAAGAGGTGATGGCTGAAACTGAAGCGTATTTTGAGGCGAAGCACAAATCGTTCTACAAAACCAGTATTGAAGTTAGAAAGCGGTGGAATGAATGTATTGCTCTTGAAGGAACCTATATTGATGAATAAAGAAGAATATTTGCAAAAAAAAGTTTTTTTATTACTTAATCTCGGGACTTATTGGACCATGTGTTATATTAATCAATTTTCGACCCAAATGTAATAACCAAAATTTCAGGAATGACAAGAAAATTATGATTTTTTAATAGTTTTAACAAAAAAAAAAAAGAACACGTAGTAGTCGCATGTTACATAGTAGTAAACATGTGAAATATTAGCTGCGTTCGATTCGCCAGTGCTCAACTCAACTACGAAAAAAACGGCTACTCACTTAGCTGTTACTTACTGCATAGTTGGCAACACTTTTGTTTTTACAGACCACATAAAGTCTGCCAATAAATTCATTTTGTTTTTGTACTCACATCACATTTTGACAGAATCTATTACTTTTACCTTATTCCGTACACAAACCAACTAAAAAATAAGAACCTGGCAACGCAACTTTACTCAACTCAACTGATAATTGACCTACTCTATACTCAACTAGCTGTCGACTTTGTTGTTGGTTTCCCATACAAATTTTGAAATAAGCGACATGAATTGAGTATAGGCTGGCGAATCGAACGCAGCTATTATTAGAAATGAAAATTGAAGTGATAAATAAGTGCTTTTATGTAAATATTTATCCAAAAACTCTTAGTCAGTATTGCAAATTCGGCATGCCCCTGTAAAATAACGTTATTTTAAGCTGTTTCATAAATGAATAGTTGTTTTTCGATAACATGTTTTCAGAGGTTTAACAAATTATTGAAAAAAGTTATAAATAATTCTGCAACAGAATTATTTTTTACATATTTTCTGTGCCCTCTTATTTATACCTCTTTATTTATTTAAATATACATTATTATAAGGCTGTCCAGACAGTTGATGTTTACTCACAAGAATAAAAATGTATACAAAATGCTAAATTAGAATTTAAAATTACTACAGTGTTACCAAGGCAGCATAGCATTAAATAAAAAAGTTTAAAATAGTGCAGGGATGGTAAAAGAACATGATTGTGTGTCAAAGATTAGCGCCGACTTCAAAACTTTTATGTTCATAAAGCAATTAATATATTGATGAAAACAAAACAAAATAGAAAAAATGAAAATGATAAGATTTCCAATATTATGTAAAAGTATATAAATAACTTTTAGAATTTGACCAAGAAATTATTGGGAAAAGTTATTTAAAATAATTTTTTAGCTTGTATTGATTTTGAAGTCGGTTTTTATTTCTTCCTATTTAGAGAATATGAAAAATTGTAAGTATTAATATTCTTGAGGAAAATTTCAAACATGAAACTTTGTTCTTAAAAAATTTGTTTTATTAATTCCTGAAAGTTTGTTGGGTATTTTCCATTTCTGTCTCTACAATTTTTATTAAATTGCCACGCCCTTTCTCTAATCCCGCCCACTTTATTTACCGTACTTTATAATGATTCCACCAAGCTCTGTACCAAATTTCAGTTCCTAAGTATCAATATTAACCGATATATAGTACTGTCCTTAAAGTACCACACCCTATGTACAATCCCGCCCACTTTTGTGAGGACCCACCTACTTGCTTACCAAATATTAGTACCCTAGTGTCAATTTTAACTGAAATCTAGTATTTTTATAATATCGCCATACCCCTTTGTTGAATAACGCCCACTTTTTTACTGTAATTTGTAGTAACTGTGCCTACCCATTTACTAAATTTCAGTACCCTAGTGTCAATATTATTCGATATATAGTGTGTTTCTAATATTGCCACACCCCTTTGTCGAATAACGCCCACTTTCTTTACAGTAATTTTTAAAAATTGTGTATACCCCTGTACTAAATTTCAGTACCCTAGTGTCCATACTATTCAAAATACAGTGTTTTTTTAATATGACCACACCCCTTTGTCAAATAAGGCCCACTTTATTGGCCGAAATTTGTAATAATTCTGCCTACCCCAGTATTTTTACTGTAAATTTCAGTATCCTAATGTCAATATTAACTGAAATACAGTGTTTTTCTAATAGTGACGCCCCTTTGTCGAATATCGCCCACCTTTTTTAAAAAAGGACCTCCGCGTTCATGATATATATCTGTTGACAAAAAATTACGGAAATCGGGCAAGTGTTTTAGGAGTTATCGATGTACATACATTTAAAAAAAAAAGCGGACAAACCAACGAACTTCAGAACCTCCTCCTTTTTGAAGTCGGTTAAAAATGTTGAAATTGTGAAAAATAAGTAGTCATTGAATTTATCTAATACACAAACCATTATTTACACTCTTCCCACTTCAAATCGAAAGTGTTCTTATTTTAACTACAAAGCAGCTACACGTTTATGAATAACAAAGTTTAAAAAGACTAAACTTCAAAAGCTTTTTAACTAACATTTCAAAGCTATATTAACCCTGTATTTGTAATATACGTAAATTTTACGTGTATGCCACATAAAAAGTCCCGTTACTTTTTACCGTTATGCCCTATCGCTGTGTTCGCTCAGAAGTGCTTTTTTATATTTTCATTCAATAAAATCAGTACAGAAGGCAAATAAATTTTTATTGAACATTTATTTAAAATAACATACCTAAACGGTGTAGTAAGAAAAATGTACGTATATTACGAATAACGAAGGGGAAAATTGTTATTTATTTTGTTATTTATTTATTTAAATTTTCAATCCTTATACCAATAGATACAATAATGATCCAATACATGTATAACATGAAGCATAAGTCATTAACATTCAGTCACATATATCATTTGACAAAATTTAAAACTACAATATAATTATTACTTTAAAAGTTGAGACTTATCTAACACATTTGTAAAACAGTAAAGATAAACATTTATTAACATTTTTAAACAAAACTAGCCTTTTCCCGGCGCGCGTTGCTGCACCATTCAACTATATGGGAACATAATAGGTATATTCAAAAATTTCCTTAGAGTCATAGTTTGAAACCACTGTCATTTTCCATTTCCCGTTATAGTTTCCCAGCGGCAGGAGATCACCAAATAGTAACTCCATTTTGAGTTTGTATGTAAATACTGCTACTTTTACTTTCAAAGCTATTCGATAATACAAATTTTAACTGTATGGGCAGAGCCACACCCATTTATATAATGCCCATCCCAGTTTTCTAGTAGATGGACTTTGCCCAGTTTTAGTGCAGTTGCCGACAGTGAGCATACAAACTAAATTACCAAAATATAGCCAAATCGACGAAAACCGAAAGAAATATAGCATTTTTATTGATTTGTGGGCGGTAAAAGGGGGTGTGACAGAAATTTAAACCATCTCGTACTTGAAAAAATGTACTTCCAAAATTTCAGCTCTACCGGCTCAGTAATTTTGAAGTTTCCAGCCATCACACAGACAGTGATTGGTAAGAGATACTGGGATAATTTTTTTTAATAAATTATTATTTTAGCTTGTCAATTTATTCAAAAATATGAAACCACAATATTGGAAAAAAAACTTTCTTCAAAAAAATCAAGGGGTATTTTTTGAATCACAAAAATGGTTTTTAATTTTTGCGTAAAATTGAAACAACTTTTACTTACAAATGTTATAACTTTTAAATAGAGTTAAAAATTTGAGAATTTGAGTTTAAATTATTTTTACAACAAAAATAATTTTTGAGTCTGTTTTGGAGGAAATTTTGCTTTTTTGAAAAAAATATTTAAAACATATTTACTCAACTAACGGTTTTTTTTTATTGAGCAATAAGGTTTTCATAGTATTTTGATGAAGCTTTAAGACAAAAAAAAAAATTCAACACAATATACAAAAAAGCAGCGGAGATATTTGAATCGAAAGTCACAAAATTAAATATCTGATTGTTTTTTTCGTAATTTTGTGTAACGATGTTGCATTAAATATATCGTTGTAGTAAAATTTTTCATAGTTTTCAAGATATGTTCATGTTTTTGATATCAAAATAACGGACATTTTTTTAATTTTACTAAATTTAAGAAATATTTTATATTTTGTAAATATTTGCACATGTAACCTAAGAAAACAACTAAAAATATGGGATTTTGTAAAAAATTTGTACTACAGCACCATCTGGTGTCCAAGGTGGGTCAAAGAAGATAGTGCTAAAAAACTCATCGTACTTGAAAACTACTACAGTTCCGTGCACACAATTAAGAACGATTGCTTTGTTTCTTTTTCTATTAACTTTTTGTATAATACAAGTAAAAAATTCAAGCAAATCCTTACCATTCGAATGTTGAAGAATCCCTTATTATATGCTTTGTAAAATCTTTATCGGTAGCTTACCTGTTAAAAGTAGGGCATCTTTTTACGATATCAGAAAGGAATTAAACGTGCACATAATTAAGAACGATATACAAGAACTTGATTTTTTGTTATACAATATTTTATTTCAGTTTTATTTAGTTAATATTTGGTTGGATATTCATTGCTTTTAAGAACCGCTGCACATCGCCGATGCATTGAGCCCACTAGATCTTCACATACTCGCTTGGGAATGCTTGTCCAGGCCTTTTGTACTTCAGCATAAAGTTGTGTAAAATTTGATATTTTTAGAGCACCAACTCTCTCCTTCAACACTTGCCAGAGGTTCTCAATCGGATTGAGCTCCGGACTACACGATGGCCAATCCAATACTGTTACCTTATTGTCTGTAAACCACTTCTTCGTATGACCAGCAGTATGTTTTGGGTCATTATCTTGTTGTAGTATCCAACACACGGGTAAGTTTTCATCTGCATATGGTATCAAATTGTTCTGCAAGATGTCTGTGTATTGGAACTTGTACATACGACCCTCAAATTTTGCTAGTGGACCAACGCCGCGCCATGACATACCGCCCCATACCATTATGTTACCTCCGCCGTGCTTAAGTGTTGGGAGTGTGTACCTTGGGCTAAACTCAGTTTGTACCGGGAGTCTAACATATGATCTGCTATCTGACCAGACTCAATTAATCTTCGTTTCATCAGAAAATAATACTTTTTTCCACTCTTGAACAGTCCAGTGCCCATATTTTTTAGCAAAATTAATTCTTTTTTTACGAGTCTGCTTGGACATTAAAGGGGTCTTCCTGCAAACACGTCCAAATAAACCAGCTTCTCTCAAACGACGTTTAACTGTATCCACGGAAGGTCCAGACGCATTTTTCACCAAAAACAGCTACTAAAATCTGTTAAGTTGATTTGTGCGGAAAGTTTTTTCACTCACGAACAATCAGTTTATCCTCCATTTTAGTCGTTTTAAGTTGTTTACGCTTTCGGGGCACATTCTTTGGAGTTGAATATTTTTGTCGAATAGCATTAAAAACCATCGTTCTTGAACATTTTATAATATTGGCGATTTCACTATACGACTTTTTTTTCATTAAACAGTTTTCAATCAACTCGCGAGTCACAGGGTCACATGACTTCTTTTTTCCCAAATTTTTTTTCTTATTTTTAACTTTTATTGAAATCAATTGAATGTTTACAATATTTTAATAGCCGTGCAGTACATTTAAATCAACTGAAATGACCTTATCAACTGAATATACTGATCGTTCTTAATTATGTGCACGCTACAAATTAGCAACATGTTAGCAAAAAAATCTCCTGAGAATTTGTTTGTGCATTAGACAACAACAAAATAATATTGCCTCAAACTTCGTCTCTTGGGTACATTGTGGTAAGAGTAAAAGTAAGGTTTAGTTTAAATTAAATTGCAATTCAGGTCAAAAATGAATACGATGAAATCGTTCTTAATTATGTGCACGGAACTGTATATACCAATTTTTATTCTAACCGCATAAGCGGTTTGGGAGTTTTAGGTGGTTTTGTAAAAAATTTGTACTATAGCGCCTTCTGGTGTTCAAGATAGGTCAAAAACGATAGCAACAGAACACTCAACGTACATGAAACCCACTGTATACCACTTTTCATTCTAATCGCATTAGCAGTTAATGAGTTTTAGGCATTTTTGTAAAAAATTTGTACTACAGCGCCCTCTGGTGTTCAAGGTGGATCAAAATTGATAGCCCACAAACACGCACCGTACCAAAAAACTTCTATACACAAATTTGCATGCTAATCGGATGAGTAGTTTAGGAGTCTATTGCGGCCTTACAAACATAAGCTCCTTTTTTATATATATAGACCAGTGATGCACACGAGATGCTTACGGAGCCGTTCGGCTTTCACATACAAGTCGTGTGTGCGAAGGTACTGAACTTATACGACGCTAGCAGAGAATCAGTTTGCGTTTGCACTTCATGGAGCAAGCGTGTCATGCGCAAATTGTTTTGTTAAATGGTCTACAGACGCAATATATGAATGAATTAAACATGTTTCGACCTTTATGCGAATTTATATACTTTTTTATTTTAACCCTTATCACGAGCCTTAATCTATCTATCAAAAAACACTTTGTCCTATAATTTTACTCAATGAGTGTAAAAGTATTTGCAAAAGTATTTCAGCTCGCACACACATACTAAAACAAAAATTTTGCGCTTGTATTGGAAGCTCTGCCAACGCTGTGCACCACTGATATAGACAGATAAACTAACTTGTATCTTATTTTGAGCTGCGGTTACTTGGAAATGCATCAAAAGATCATTTTTAAATTTGTGTGCGTTACGTAAACTAGTTAAAGAATTTGGGAGTGCGTTCCATAGACGCGTAGTGTGTACATTGTCTTACGATTCTAGAGATAAAATATTTTTGTGAATACGGCTGTAAATAATTAATGACGCTACAAAAACGGAAACAAATTTCCACGAATTATCTTCAAGTCAATAAATTTTATTAAAGTTGCACACTTGATTTTTTTTGTCTTCATAACAGAAGCTCAAACATATTAAAAAGGTACTTAAAAAAAAGCACATCAAAACCCTGAAACATTATTTTTTTTTTCGGAAAGACCACACCACACTGGCTGTCATTTTTTAAATATTTTTGTTTGCATAAAATAAGGGTATGTCAAATATCTGGTCATGATTCGGTGATTCAAACAAAAGTCGGTGCAACCAGCTGGGTGGCATGATATCACTCATGATCGCCTGTTAACAACAGTCAAAGTAAACGAATCAGGGATTACGAAATGAACACAACATATAAGTACAGGGTGTTTTTTTAGAGGTATAGAACTTCGAATTGAAATAAAACACAAAAAAATCGTTTTAATGTCCATCAATTTGGCTTTATTGGAAGGATAATTTTATGCCATTAATGTTTAAATATGATTTCGGGCATGTGGCCGCCGCGGCTAGCTCGAATAAAGCCAATTCTACAGGTCCAATTTTCAACCACTTTTTCGAGCATATGGGGCCGTATGTCGGCAATAACGCCACGAATGTTGGCCTCCAAGTCCCCTAACGTTTCTGGTTTGTTGGCGTAGACGAGCGACTTCACATATCCCCAAAGAAAATAATCCAATGGTGTCAAATCACACGATCTTGGTGGCCAATTGACAGGTCCATTCCGCGAAATTATGCGCTCATCGAATGTTTCCTTCAATAAATCGATTGTGACGTGCGCTGTGTGGCATGTAGCGCCATCTTGTTGCAACCACAACTCATCCACATTCATGCCATCCAATTCGGGAACAAAATAGTCGGTTATCATGGCTCTATACCGGTCTCCATTAACGGTAACTGACTCTCCAGCATTATTTCGGAAGAAGTATGGCCCAATGACTCCACCAGCCCATAGAAGACACCAAACAGTCAGTTTTTGTGGATGTAATGGCGTCTCAAGGATCTCATGTGGATTCTCTTCACTCCAAATGCGGCAATTTTGCTTGTTGACGTAGCCATTCAACCAAAAATGAGCCTCATCACTGAACAAAATTTTGCGATGAAAATCAGCATCGAGATCAATCTCATTTTCGGCCCATTTGCAAGCGTTGTTCTTTTGTCAACCTGTTCATGATGAAATGGCAAACCAAACTGAACATAAAAGACATTAGAGTTGCCAGATTTAACCACAAAATGCCAGTTTAATCTCTATTCGAAAAACAAACCCCTAAAAAAAACACCCTTTACCAACAAACTATATATTTTTGAACACACATATATTTGTTGTGCATAAATATTTACAGCCGTATTCATAAAAATATCTTAAAATACCTTTAAAACCTTCAATAGTTAAAAAGCTTTTTAATGTTAAAAAGTCTTTTAAAATTTTGTTATTCATAAACATGTTGTAGCTGCTTTGTAGTTAAAATAGGAACACTTTCGATTTTAAGTGGGAAGAGACCATTATTCAATAATGGTTTGTGTATTTGATAAATTCAATGACATTTCATTTATTTGTCACAATTTCTTCAGCATTTTGATATTTAAACAACAACATTTTTCGAAACTACCCTCTGCACTGAAAAAATTGTCATTTTATTATCTTTTTTTTGTAAATATTTTGAAATGTTTTGGCAAATTTTCTTGTTTTTATTTTCTTTTTGTTTTGAATTCTTTTATATATTTTGAATTTTTTTAACAGATTTTTCAAATTTTTGAAATATTTTTAATTATTTTTGACAAAATTTGTGCTCAAATGAGAGCAAATAATTTTAAAAATGCTTTATGGAGGCTGTTCAGACTTGCCTCAAATGAGGCCGACTCACTTGCCTCATTTTGACGTCTACAGGCAAAGAGAAAGCGGGAAGGTGACATGTTACGTGAGGCAAGAATTTTTTAAAATTCTAAAAATTTTGCGACTCAATTTGACGCACGTCAGACTGAAGTCTGTTCTGTTGACATTATTCCTCTTTGTTTTCTCTTTTTAGTTGGGCGCACCCAGAAAAAAAAATTTGGGGGGTCTTTTATATTTTTATTTATAGACTTATTCAAATTTTATATATAATGTTAAATAAATAAAGAAATATTTTCAATTCCATAGAGAAAATCTTATTAAAGGGGGATTGAAAAATACCTTTTTTGGGGCGGAGGGGGCTTAACCCCCAAAACCCCTATCTGCGTGCGCCCCTGAAGCATCGAGAAAACAACAACAGAAAAAAAACAAAATACGTCAATATGAGGCAGCCTCAAAGTGAGGCAATAATTTGTGTGTGAACACTTTACAGCTGACTTAAGCTGGATTCACTGATCACCTTCAGCATGTTTTTCAAGTTTTTTTATATGAAGTTTATGCGCTCTATCTTTCTCCACACTCAATGAGAGAGTAAAAAAAACTTGCTGCATCTCTTCAACTTGATTAACTTTATTTTCATTTTCTTGCTGAATGTTTTTGAGCGGAACTGCCAGAATGGAGTTTGTCAAGTTGAAATAGGCATATTTTATTTTTTATGTCTTTATAATAAAGGAACATTGCATCTGGCAATACTGAATGACAATGAAAAAACAACAAACTTGCAGAATGTTTTACATGTCAGTGAATCAAAATTGCCACATTCTCTTGTTGAGAGCAATAGAGCTTTCGCAAAAAACATGCCGAAGGTGATCAGTGAACCCAGCTTTATGTCAAAATGAGGCAAGTGAGTCGCCTCTTTTGAGGCAAGTCTGAACAGCCTCATGAGGAGTTTATCGGACGTTTCAGCCCTTTTTAAAAATCCTCTCGTTTATAAACAAACATTTTCAATAATTTTTCTTTACATTTTCTTTGTTTTTGACAGATTTTGAAACAATTTGATATATTTTTGACATAATTTGTGCTCAGATGAAAACAAAATAAAATTTAAAAATTCTTTATCGAGGGTTTATTGAAAGCATTTAAAAGAGACTTTTAACGCTATTGAACGTTTATGAATAATGTTTTTCAATTTTTTCCTTATGAAGGCTTTATCAGAGATTTATAATTTTTTATGAATACAGCCATTAATTTTTATTTAAATTTTTATTTTTTATTTTAAAAACCTTTACAGAACAAAGAATTTTTACAATTAAAATAAGTTTTTATAAATTTTGATGACTTAAAACTAAGGAACTTAGATTTGAATATTAATTTGAAAGTGAAGTGTTTTTGTGTAAAGTGTTTGCTGTATGTAGTGCTTGTATGTTTTATGTGTGACTCTGAAGGTACCACATTATTCCCCCTCCTCAGAAAAATTTTAATGTAGTTCGGTGTAAGTTAAAGTGTACTTTTCGTTGAAGTCTTGAAATTAGTGGTTCTGTTAGCGGATTGTGTTCTTGTTGTAAAAACTGCACTGATAGCAGTGTTAGATGCATCCACAGCGATAGAAAGTTTTGCTTTGCTATTAAGCCTATTAAGGGGAGCAACGCAGCCAGCGGCCGAAAAAAAAGGTAATGTTTGTGAATTTTTTTAAGGAAACCTTTGGGATATTTTTAAATGAGGGTTTTTATACCGAAAAATATACACATTCAAGAGTATTTTTAATTTTTTTTTATTAAAAAAAATTTAATATTAAGGTCGATACAGCAGTTTTTGTAGAGCGCTCTGAAAAAAAGGTGAAATGCGGGACCAAGATTCTCCTCCTAAATTCATCTGAAACAAAAAAAATGAAATATATTATTAAAGTAGATACTCGTACTTGTCATAGCCGTTTTTGAAAATATTAATTTTTCACAAAATGGCGGGCTTTCGAATGTAAAAAAACGATTTTCGACCAAAAATTCGTCATAGTTTTGCCTATAAAAAATGAACGAAGCTCAAAAAAAAAAAAATCCTATGACAAGTACGAGATTATTATAGGTTTGTTCACTAACAAAAAATTTGTACAAATTAGGTTTGTTCACTAACAAAAAATTTGTACAAATTAGGTTTGTTCACTAACAAAAAATTTGTACAAATTGTTACAAGTTTTTACCAGTAAAGCGTTCACGTACTCGAAAAACTTGCAACGAGAGAGGACAACGAGAGCGTAAAATAGAGAGAGAAAAAAGTAGCTACAAGTTTCTGCTAGCAAAGTTTCTACTTGCAAGAACTTGCAACTACCGAAAAAAACTGTTTGTCAAAAAAAAAAAAAAACAAGCTGTCAAAAGTTATTTCTTGTTGATTTCGTATTAAAATGGATGGAAAAAGAAACATTTGTGATGCTGAGGAAAATGTAAGTATAATGTTAATGTTGGTGAGACCCAAGAAATGATTTCAATAATTTATAACCATTTATTATAGCAGAAAAAACAGTGTATGATGTCAATTCGTTTGATCAGCTGTTAACTTGCAAGTTTCTACTAGTTTTCTGTTCACGTACTTTTTCTGCTATTTTTCTCTTTGTAAATATTTTTATCTCAATTCTTCTTTTACTCTCTCCCTGCAAGTTTTTACAAGTAAAGTACGTGAACAAACCTATTGTTACAAGTTTTTACCAGTAAAGCGTTCACGTACTCGAAAAACTTGCAACGAGAGAGGACAACGAGAGCGTAAAATAGTGAGAGAGAAAAAAGTAGCTACAAGTTTCTGCTGCAAAAGTTGTGAATACTTCTGTAGTATTTACTGTCCACGTAGCACTTCGTGTATGAATCTTTGAAATCTGATAGTAGGTGTCTGATTGGAATTGGTATCTGATGGTAGACTCTGATCATATTGAGTTTCGAGTAAGTGTTTGTGTTGTGTAGTGTAGTGTAGTGTAGTGTAGTGTAGTGTAGTGTAGTGTGTGTGCCTCGTGAAAACTAAAAATAAACACAACCAGTAAAAAAAATTTTAATTAACTGTCAAACCAAAAAAAAAAAAAAATACAAAATTTTACAAAAAAAAACAACTTATATACAGAAAGCGGAAGAATGTTGTTACAGCTGATACTTCTCTGTTGTTGTTGTTATAGTTGTTTTTGCTAATGCTGTTGTTATTGTTGTTGTTGCAGCTGCTGTTGCTTTTGTTGTTACGATTGTTCTGATGTGCGCGCTTGTTGTTGTTGCTGTTTATGTAACTGCCAATGTGATTGTTATTTGCTGCTGTTACTGATGTTGAAGCTATTGTCGTTGTTGTTTCAATTGTTGTTGATGATGATTATATTGTTGCTGTTGCATGCGTCACCTTACTGGCAGGTGTAGGGTTTGGTCGTTGTCATTGTTGTTGCGACTGACGTTGCTGTTGTCTATGTCACCTTACCGGCAGGTGTAGGGTTTTACTTTAACATCTAACGCCTTCGTCTGCCTGCAGATAGTCTGCGTGAACGCGTGCTTGAATGCTTGTGGTATCTTGCGGATGAAGGGCGGCTACTGTTGCTGCGTTCATATTTGGTTGAAGATGCATTTGAATTAAAAATATTTCCGCGAATGCGAATGCTACAGCGTCCTGTTCTCGTCGTCGTCTTTTCGCTAAAGATGTCGAACATGAGCGGGATGTGCTACCATGTCGTGTGCGTTTGTGAGATGAAGACAATAATGACGGTGTAGGCAGCGTGGGAGTCAATGGTTGCTGAGGCAAAGTTTAGTCGTATCGATGAGTGTGGGCGCAGCAGACCCGGCGGATGCGTCTTCGTTGATTGCGTTACCTTGGTCGTTGTGCTGGGCGTGCTAAACGATGTCGTAGATGACGATATTTGGTTTTGTGCCAGAATCGCTCCTGGCAGGATCGCCAGTTTTTGGT
The DNA here is from genome assembly GCA_943735915.1 of Pherbina coryleti. Classification (NCBI taxonomy): domain Eukaryota; kingdom Metazoa; phylum Arthropoda; class Insecta; order Diptera; family Sciomyzidae; genus Pherbina; species Pherbina coryleti. Next base: position 70,725,139 of record OX030950.1, on the reverse strand, counting down.
GTACACCCTGGTTTTGGGTGTACGACCAAAATTATTTAATTTTTATTTGAATTTTTATTTTTTATTTTAACAACCTTAACAGAACAGTGAATTTTACTGTTGAAAATGAATTTGAAATAATTTTGATGACTTTAAACTAAGGAACTTAGATTTTAATATTAATTTTAAAGTGAAGTGTTTTTGTGTAGTGTTTAATGTATGTTTTATGTGTGACTCTGTGCCCATACATCTGTCCACATACATATATTTGTGCCCAGAAGCAATTAACTACCTTGCTTGAAAGAGCTTGTAACTATCCCACCGACGTAAAAAACTTTTCAGAATTCGGATTTTGCGCAGCTTAGATCTTCACTTTTCTTAGAGACTGCTAAGAAAGGCCACACACTATGTTTTGATAATTTCTCTTTACAAGCTTTTGGAATTACTTTGAAAAAAAAAATAAATTCGATAGGAACTGTAAGAATTAATCGATTCGCTAATCTACCTCTTATAAATGACAAAGAATTAAAATAGAAAGGTCAAGGTTCATAGTTATAGATTCAGTACATTTAGACTCAGCACAAACACCCGCACATTCCATACATATAATTTGAAAACACGCTTACTTAAATTTTTGGCACAAACAACTATTAATAATCGTCTTCAACAATTCTTAATAATTGTTTGCGCAACACAATATATTCCAGCTAATTTTGTCTGAACGACATCCGTTCCCATAAAATGCAATATTTAATTCGGTTAAAAGCTTCGCTTGCATTTATTTTGGCAGCGCTGACTGTTGCAGCGCTGCACACATATGTACACCTGTCTCTCATCTATGTTAAAATATATAAAATAATATATGTATTATAAGGTAGAATTAAGAGAACTGTAAAAGTAACAGTCAGTTGATTGACGACTCGAAACAAATAAAGACGTTTTGTATTAACGAAACTTATTGTCTTTTTTTAAAAACGCGAATTGATCGCGAAGGAACTTTACTGGCGACGAGGATGGGATACACGGAAAAAGTATCCTTTCAATAAAAATTGTGAAACTTTTTTTCATTTCAATGAATTAACCGTTCATAAAAATTTCTAAGAGGAAATTTGGAAACGAATTAACCGTGCATAAAAAAAAAAAAAAAATTTCTAAGAGGAAATTTAAAAACAAATTAACTGTTTATAAAATTTTTTTTTGTTTGTAAAAACTGTTCAGTGAAAAATTTTAAAAGAAATTTTAGTTAACCGTGCATAAAAAATTTCTAAGAGGAAATTGAAAACAAATTAACTGTTTATAAAATTTTTCGTTTGTAAAAACTGTTCAGTGAAAAATTTTAAAAGAAATTTTAGTTAACTGTGCATAAAAATTTCTAAGAGGAAATTTGAAAACAAATTAACTTTGCATAACAATTTTTAAAAGGAAATTCGAAAACTGTAAAAAAACAGAAAAGGGAGAAGAAAAAAAAAATCAAACAACTTATTAAACAAACACAACAGAATAACTCACTAACTGTAAAAGGAAAAAAAGAAACAAACATCATAAAAACCTCACCACCTACAAAATTATATATATGCTGCATTCCGAAGAGAGAATGAAATTTGAAAACAAATTAACTGTTTATAAAATTTTGTGTTTGTAAAAACTGTTCAGTGAAAAATTTTAAAAGAAATTTTAGTTAACCGTGCATAAAAAATTTCTAAGAGGAAAATTGAAAACAAATTAACTGTTTATAAAATTTTTCGTTTGTAAAAACTGTTCAGTGAAAAATTTTAAAAGAAATTTTAGTTAACTGTGCATAAAAATTTCTAAGAGGAAATTTGAAAACAAATTAACTTTGCATAACAATTTTTAAAAGGAAATTCGAAAACTGTAAAAAAACAGAAAAGGGAGAAGAAAAAAAAAATCAAACAACTTATTAAACAAACACAACAGAATAACTCACTAACTGTAAAAGGAAAAAAAGAAACAAACATCATAAAAACCTCACCACCTACAAAATTATATATATGCTGCATTCCGAAGAGAGAAACTATATCAACACCAGAACTCCGCTAGAACAAATCCAAGCGAAGGAAGATTAACGATTGAATCATTCATCATAAAAATCTCACCATCTACAAAACTATATACTTGCTGCATTCCGAAGGGAGAAACTACATCAACACCAGAACTCCGCTGGAACAAATAAAACCACAGAAAGATCAACGCAAGTTTTATACTATATATTATACTCTTATATACTTATATACAATATTACTATTACTGTTATTATACTATTTTATGTTATCAATTGATAAGCAAAATTACATATATTTATGGAAGAAAGATTTGAGTCATTAGGAAGAGTAATTGAAAGTCTTGATAGAGAAATATCAATACGAGGAGAAATTTTAACAAGAAATAGCTCAGCATTAGAAACAGACGAAATGACTATCCCAGCTCAATTAACAATAGACCCCCTTAAATATCTCGACAGACTTCCGGAATATAACGGACAAATAAATGACTTACCAACATTTGTTGGGTTAGTAGACAGGGTCTACCCTCTTTTGACAAGGTACGACACATTAGCACAGAACATATTCTCAGATATAATCAAGTCAAAATTTAAAGGAAAAGCGAAAGAAGCTATTGAAATCGATAGCAACGCCGTGTCTTGGAAAGACATTAAAACAATCCTGCTAAATAATTTTTGCGATAGAAGGTCGACAGACGAACTTTTCAACGAAATGAGAGGACTTAATTTTAAAAATCATAGCATGGAATTTTACAATGACTTAAAATTCATCCTAAGACGACTGAACATAAAAACCAGAATGGAACTAACGAACGCTACAACAGAAGAAGAGATCGAACAAACCCTCAATCTAAACATAAAAGCCGCTCTTCAGACGTATAAAACCAAATTGCCCGAACCAATGAGGTCCATTTTGTACTGTAGAGATCCGAAGTCATTAGAAGAAGCCATTAATATACTACATGAAGCGAACTACGCTTACTTTAATCCGTTCAAGTTAGAAAACAGAAGACATAATGAACAAACTAAAAGATCAGAAGAACCACAACATAAACGACAAAACAATAACCGACATGACAGAAACGAGAACAATTATAGAAACAACCGTAACAATAACAATAACAATAACAACTTTAACAACTATAACAACAATGTCCAAAATAACCCCAATAATAACATGAATACTAATCGTAACAATCGTCATAATAGTTATAACCGCAATAACTTCGAATCAAACAATTATAGAAATAATTACCCGAACAACCAGTACCGAGGTAATATAAACCCCTACGAAAGAAATACAACTGATACTAGACATAATAACCCTCCTTTGCCTCCCGTAGAGCCAATGGAGATAGGAAAAATAGAGGTAGGTTCGACATGCCTAAATTTTCCCCCACCTGCCTCCGGAACGACTTACCATTTATAAAAATAAAAACAAAGTTAGGAACGTTAAAGTTCGTTATAGACACGGGAGCGACCCAGTCCATAATCAATCCCGGATTATGTGATCCCAAGTGGAACGTTCCGACAGGTATAATGAATATACAAACATTAAAGCATATCATTCAGATTAAAGAAAAAATAGCAATCCCTTGTTTTAAGGAATTTGGTGATTTAAATTTTAAATTAGAATTTTTAGTGAACAAATTTCATGATGTTTATGACGGATTGATAGGCAATAATATATTAATCCCACTTGGAAGTGTAATTGACTTAAAAGAGAAAAAATTAAAAATAGGCAAAAAAGAACTAGAATTACAATTTTTAACAGAGGATAAGAGTAAAAATTATTTCATCAATAAAGGAGTTTTTGATATTGAAATACCAGTTACTTGCAAGGAAGGCTTAGTTTATATGGAAGGAAAATCTAGCCATGATAACGAGATAGAACTCATGAAGGGTGTATTTGAGGCCAATAATTACAAGGTTGATGGAAAATTACACATTAAAAATGATGGATCGAAAAACGTTATAATTAGCACACAGGAATGCGTCCAAGTTACAGATAAAGATTTCTGCATATATTCATTTGATGAAAATGATGAAAGAATAAGAAATAAATCCTTGTTAGATCAAATCAGACTGCAACACTTAAACACTGAAGAAAAAGAAAAGTTAATCCCAATAATAAAAAAGTACTCTAAGATTTTTTACGACGAATCGTCCGACCTCAGTTTCACCCATGGAATTAAACACGAAATAAGAACGACTGAGGATACCCCAATTGCAGTTAAAACATATAGATACCCATATATACATAGAAATGAAGTAAAGAAACAAATTAATGAAATGCTCAACAAAAACATTATCAGGCATAGCCAATCACCTTTCTCTGCACCGGTCTGGGTAGTCCCAAAGAAACTGGATGCAAGCGGTCAAAACAAGTGGAGACTTGTCATTGACTACAGGAAATTAAACGAGGTGACGATAGATGATCGTTACCCAATGCCTAATATCGACGAGATACTAGAAAAGCTCGGTAGGTGTCAATATTTCACCACACTTGATCTGGCTAAGGGTTTCCACCAGATTGAGATTGCCGAGAAGGACATCCAAAAGACGGCATTTAGCGTTGAGGGTGGCCACTACGAATTTCTTCGTATGCCATTCGGGCTGAAGACAGCCCCAGCCACTTTCCAACGTTTAATGAACAACGTCCTTGGTGAATTCATAAATAAGATATGTCTAGTATACCTAGATGATATCATTGTGTTTTCTACGTCCTTAACAGAACATTTAGAATCGCTCAAGAAAGTCTTCCAGAAACTAAAGGATATGAATCTGAAAGTTCAACTGGATAAATCTGAATTTCTGAAACAAGAAACAGAATTCTTAGGGCACGTCGTGACGAGGGACGGTATTAAGCCTAATCCTGAAAAGGTATCATGTGTGAATAAATTTCCATTGCCTGAAAACCAAAAACAAATAAAACAATTCCTGGGCCTCACTGGGTATTATAGAAAGTTTATAAGGGACTTTGCCAAAATAGCCAAGCCAATGACTAAATATTTATCTAAAGAAAGATATGATGAAAGTAAATATTAACGACACTGAATATAGGAACAGTTTCGAAACACTAAAATTATTACTTATGAACGATCCTATTTTACGCTATCCAGAGTTCGATAAACAGTTCACGCTACAAACAGACGCAAGTAATTACGCCCTTGGTGCTATCCTTTCGCAGGACGGACATCCGATTTGTTACGCTAGTCGTACATTGAACGACCATGAACAAAATTACAGCACTATCGAAAAAGAGCTACTAGCAATTGTTTGGTCAACACAGTATTTCCGACCATACCTATTTGGTAGAAAATTTACTATCGAAACAGATCATCGACCGCTTACCTGGCTATTTTCAATTAAAGAGCCAAACTCAAAATTAGTAAGGTGGCGACTCCGATTAGCGGAATATGATTATGAAATAAAATACAAAAAAGGAGTGCAGAATGGCAATGCAGACGCACTTTCTCGTGTAATTATAAACCATAATGAAACCGCTAACCCCCTACTAATTGAGGCGAACTGTCCGATTAACTTTTATACTCGACAAATAATTATTAAGAAAATAACTTCTGGATCGATGAAAATTAAAAACCAACAGATCTTTAGAAACAAAAGAAAAACTATACTAACTAAAGAGTTAGATAGAAGTTTGATAATTACATTAGTGAAGAACCATTTTGATAACGGTAAGACAAATGCAGTCTTCGTTGATGACGAATCATTTAAAAAGAACTTTACCGAAGTAGTACAGGAAGTTTTCAACAATAATAATACCAAATTTAAAATAGTTTTATGTTCCAAATTGCTCAAAGATATTACAGACGAAAACGAACTTGCGACATACATTGAAAAAGAACATCTCAAAAACAACCATAGAGGCATTAATGAAAATTTCAATCAACTTAAAGAAGAAATATACCACCCACAACTAAAAACACGAATTACGCAGTTTATTAACAACTGTGACATATGTAATACAGAAAAATATGAACGAAAACCAGTCGTACAAAAATTTAAAATAACAGAAACCCCAAATAGCCCTAGAGACATAATACACGTAGACGTATTTTATAGCATTAACAAAAGCTTATTCCTAACGTTTATCGATAAATTTAGCAAACATGCACAAGCTATCAGAATAGCAAACAGATCTTGGGTAGAACTCAAAAGAGCGCTTCTTCAATATACAAGTTCAATAGGAAACGTAAAGAAAATAATAACAGATAACGAATTGGGATTCAAAGCTATACCGTTACAGAACTTTTTCACGGAATATAACATTGACGTACACTTCACTTCAAACAACAACCACAGTTCTAATTCCGACATAGAACGCCTACACAATACAATAAACGAACACTTAAGACTATTACGACACAATGAAAATACAGACACCGACACTGTAGACGAGAAGTTATATAAAATTACTAGCTGGTACCCGACGCGTTGCTGTCGTAGCGGAAATAATTTCTATCTCTATCTGAATCTCAAACTCAGTCTCAATCTCAATCTCAATCTCAATCTCAATCTCAATCTCAATCTCAATCTCAATCTCAATCTCAATCTCAATCTCAATCTCAACCTCAACCTCAACCTCAATTTCAATCTCTATCTCTATCTCTATTTCTATCTCTATCTCTATCTCTCTCTCTATCTCTATCTCTATCTCTATCTCTATCTCTATCTCTATCTCTATCTCTATCTCTATCTCTATCTCTATCTCTATCTCTATCTCTATCTCTATCTCTATCTCCATCTCTATCTCTATCTCTATCTCTATCTCTATCTCTATCTCTATCTCTATCTCTATCTCTATCTCTATCTCTATCTCTATCTCTATCTCTATCTCTATCTCTATCTCTATCTCTATCTCTATCTCTATCTCTATCTCTATCTCTATCTCTATCTCTATCTCTATCTCTATCTCTATCTCTATCTCTATCTCTATCTCTATCTCTATCTCTATCTCTATCTCTATCTCTATCTCTATCTCTATCTCTATCTCTATCTCTATCTCTATCTCTATCTCTATCTCTATCTCTATCTCTATCTCTATCTCTATCTCTATCTCTATCTCTATCTCTATCTCTATCTCTATCTCTATCTCTATCTCTATCTCTATCTCTATCTCTATCTCTATCTCTATATCTATCTCTATCTCTATCTCTATCTCTATCTCTATCTCTATCTCTTTTCTATCTCTATCTCTATCTCTATCTCTATCTCTATCTGTATCTCTATCTCTATCTCTAACTGGAAAGACTCGTGGAAATTGATAACCAAATTTCGAGGCTGTGCTACTTACAATTCCAAAGTTATTCGATATCGCAAGTTTGGCTTGTATGGGCGGAGCCACACCTCCTTGTTCAATGACGTCTCAGTTTTCTAGTAGAAGAATATCACCCAATATTAATTCCATACTTAATTTCGTTGTTAAACGACATTTAGTTCCAAAGCTATCTGATATCAAAAATTTAAAGTGTATGGGCGGAGCCACACCCCTTTTTTCAAAACCCATCCCAGTTTTATAGTAGATATATCACCAAGTGGCAACTCCATACTGAATTTCATTATTATACGGCATTTAGTTCCAAAGCTATTCGATATCATAAATTTTAATTGTATGGGCGGTGCCACACCCCTTTGGCCTATACTGGCTCAATTTTGCAAGTCGAAAGACACGACTAAATAGAACGTTCTAACCGAGTTTCATTAATGTGTGACTTATAGCTTGAAAGTTATACTGAAAATTTGGCTGAAAAATTGCCACGCCCCACATTCAACGCCCATAAAATTTTACGTGTGGAACGGCTCTTGTAAATTGAGATAGAACACCGAATTCCGATACTATGCGACCTATAACTTCAGAGCTATTCGCTACCGTAGATTTGGGTTGTATGGGAGGTGCCACGCCCCCTTATTTTAGGGGGATGAAAAATAGATGTTGTTCGATTCTCACCCCTGACTAATATCCTCGCTAAGGATCACGAAAATCGGTCGAGCAGTTTCGGAGGAGTTCGATCACGCACCCCGTGACAGAAGAATTTTATATATTAGATAAACTACTACAATAACACAATCCACTCGACAACGGGTAAGAAACCAATCGATTTCCTCTACGGAAATATCGACCATAACGAGTACCCCCTGATAAGAGAAAGAATGATAAAATTTAAGGAAAAATGCATTAATAAATTGAATGAGAATCGAGAGGATGTTGATATCAAATTAGGTAAACAATTCATAAAAGAAGTGAGAGGTGGCAAAAACCACCGCAAATTTAGGAAAATAATTGCACAAGAACTAGACAACGAACATATAATCACGCCAAGAGGGCACAAGTACTATAAATCACATATTAAAAGAAACAAGAAATACCAAAACAACGATAACCCTACTATCAGAACTAACTAAACTAACTAAGACACAACTATCTAACTATTTTCAGGAAGATGGAACTAACATTGCGAATACTCTTAGGAATAACTATTCCGATACTAGCAACAACACAACTAATAGAAATACAGAACCTGAACGAAAATAATGGTTATATAACTATCAAAACAGGACAGACCAGGATAATAAAGGATTACGAAAAAATCCTACACATAATAAATATAACCGAATTCGAAATTAATAGGGACAATATTATCTTTAACATAAACACACTGAAAAAACAGGTAAAACAAGACGATGCAGCATTCCTTACGATGCTAAATAATTTTAATCTACTCCAATTAAAAATAAATGGACTCAGACCACATATAAGGAAAACCAGAGGTTTAATTAACGTACTAGGAAAAGGACTTAAAGTAATTACCGGAACGATGGACAGCGATGACGAGGAATTTATAAAAGAAAATATTGAAAGACTATCAAAATCAAACCACGACTTAATAACTGAGACTAACAAACAGATATCCATAAATACCCAACTATCCGACCAAATTAGTAACATTACAAAATATATAAACAATCAACAAAATCAAATAAAAAACTCACTATCTATATACGCAAATCAATTGGAAAATGAACAAGACATATTTCGCCACATTTACCAATTAAACTACGACATAACTTTACTCCGTAATCATATCGACGATATAGAACAAATAATCCTAACAAGCAAATTAAACATACTCTCTAGAAATATTTTGACAGACAAGGAACTGGAACTAATTTCAGATATTGAAGCGTTAAAAGATATCAAAATTTCGGTAGCTTACTATAAAAATCAAATTGTTATTGTAATACTCTTACCATCGTATTCGAACCAATATTTCTCAAACATAATTATAGAACCAATCCCAAATACAAATAATAAAACCTTATCGTTACAAGAAACAAGCTATTTAATAGATGACAATAAAAATGTCTTTAATAAAACAGTAAAAGATAATCTCAAAATCAATCTAAATCCAATTCAAGACGAATGTATTTGTAATTTAATAAAAGTAACTGAAGCAAAATGTAAATTTGAAACATTTAATAAAGAAACTATAAAAGAAATTTCAAAAGGACTAATTATTGTGAAAAATATGGAAAATACAAATATAATACAAAATTGTAATGATGAAAAATTAAAAATTATTTAAAAACAGCCTTATAAGGTTTGAGAATTGTAAAATTACTATTAGAAACATAACATTTAAGAATACATTTGTTAAGATGAGAGACAATGTTATGTTACCATATGTTAGAATAAATATAACGGAAAAAATAAAAGAAAACATAGAAAATGATAAAGAATTGCAATTTATAAAAAATACAAGAAAACTATTAGATGAAAATATTAATAAAAACTGGATAAAATATTCAGCTTCCAATATACCATCTATAACATTTAGCACTTTGATTTTCATTGCACTTCTTATAATTATAAAGTTCAAGAAAAACAAGTCATACGTTTTCTCAAGTTCTTTGACCTCGCCGGAGTCTCGGACTAAAGGTGGGCGAGTTACAGATTCAGTACATATAGACTCAGCACAAACACCCGCACATTCCATACATATAATTTGAAAACACGCTTACTTAAATTTTTGGCACAAACAACTATTAATAATCGTCTTCAACAATTCTTAATAATTGTTTGCGCAACACAATATATTCCAGCTAATTTTGTCTGAACGACATCCGTTCCCATAAAATGCAATATTTAATTCGGTTAAAAGCTTCGCTTGCATTTATTTTGGCAGCGCTGACTGTTGCAGCGCTGCACACATATGTACACCTGTCTCTCATCTATGTTAAAATATATAAAATAATATATGTATTATAAGGTAGAATTAAGAGAACTGTAAAAGTAACAGTCAGTTGATTGACGACTCGAAACAAATAAAGACGTTTTGTATTAACGAAACTTATTGTCTTTTTTTAAAAACGCGAATTGATCGCGAAGGAACTTTACTGTTCATCACATCCAGGTAGTGAGCCAAAATGGGCATAAAGTTTCAGTCAAATTGCAAGACAATAAAGCAATTTACTTGGCTTCTAATTTCATTGCGACAAGTGAGCAGGTTGTTGTTAATATGTAATTTCATATAACAGAAGTATTATAAAGTATTATACACTATTATACACTATACACTATAATTATTTTATAAAAATAGAACAGTTGAAAAAATTTAAGTACACATAGAAATAACAGAATATTCGAACACTTCTGTAGTGCATCAAAATGTTTTTATCAAATAGATGTCATAAATCTAACCTTAAATATGCAATTTAAAAGTGTGTTATTGCTGTTTCTAAAAATGCTATAAATAAGTATTTTGCGTACTGTATAGAAAACATGGCCTTATAATTTTTAATTAAATTGGCCAAATAATACTCTGTGAACAGAGTAACTTCAAATCTCAAAAAAAAAAAACATGGCCATTCAGAATTATAGAAAGGTTGAGAAAAGCCCAAAGAACTTCAACAAAAATATCGCCCCAAGAAACAAAACTCAACACCAAGAAGACCTATTAAAACACCAATAAATGTCAATACTAATATTAGCTATGATTGTTTACAATAATATGAGTTGTTTATAAAACAATACTTCACATAACGGTAAAATCATCGACCCCATATATTTTGCATAAAAGAGCTATCAAAGTTATCTATCAAATCAAATTACTAATATGCAAAAACCACTGTAAAAACAAACATCAAAAATTGGTAAAATTTTTAAGATGTAAATTAAAGACAATGTTCGAAGTATTTGTAAAAATCTCAATAAAATTCAAATTAGGGTTAACTCCATAATAAGTTTAAGAAGACTGTATTTTGTAATTTGTAATAACAGAACTGAAGTCTTTCTCGAATCGAATTTCCTGTACCTTTAAACTTCTACTCAAGGAAATCTAACTGCGCCATTTTTTAGACATAGACCAACTGTCATTTGTATAAGATCATGATCTTATATTTTGTACTTTAGACATTAATCTCTCTACACCTTTTACAGATACCAAAAATTATAATCGCAATTTTAAGGGTATTAATTATGTATCACTGTTTAATGACTTGTCTCTTATTAACCAGAATAGACTGGGAATAGTTTTGGTTTTTATATGGATGAAAAGTTTTTCACTTCCCAAAACAAACTTCGAGTTTTCAAACGCAAAACACCACTGACTTGTTGCTTTGCAAAACAGAAAATATACATACACATATTTTGCAAACAAATTTTATATTCCGTTTCCCGTTTTATTTTCCCGTTATATTTTTGAATGACCCAATTGCTACACTGCTTTAACTGTAACTTTATATTGTATTACGGTATGGGTGCGTCTGGTCTATTTTTATTATTTAAATAAATAAATATTTAGTTATTTATTTCCGTCTATGGATAAATTATCCTTACAGACATATCAAATTAGGGTATAAAATAAGAACAAAATTATAAACTGTTTAATAATAGAGTAATAGTAGTTTTAAAGGCATTTTTAGGCATAGAAAATGCATCTTCCTGTAAAACGATGACTTCGGCTGAAGCCTCGTTCGTTTGCAAACGATGTCGGATAAAATTGGCTTGCTGTATTTATTCTTTGCGTCATCGTGCACTATTACGTCGCTTACGTTACTCAAATACTCTCGACGTGAATATTTGTCAAAAGAAGCATTACCAGATAATAAAACTTCAATACTCTTCGTAAATTTTCTAAAATCCTTAAAAATTTTAATGTTAAATCATTACATCTTTTTACGTTGGCAATGCTTTTTTCCATCAGCTGTAATCATTTATTTTTGTTTGGAAATAATTTCTGACTTTTGCAGCAATCTGCAATTTGTTTTCATATATTTTGTTAAATTTGAGTAAAATAGTATTTTATAATGTTTGCTGCGATAGCATTTTATAATTTTAACAACGAAAGTGAAGGTGATAGTGATGAGCAGTGCATTTCCTGCACAAGAACCCAAAATTGCTCGCTAGTAGTTTTCTTTGTGCTAAAAACATTTTAAATATTGTTAATATATGTTTTTATTATAATTTTTTATATAATAATGTTAAATATGCTTATGAAAATGTATTTACATCTTCTTCACAGCAACTTCCATTATTAAAATTTTGTGGACGATGGCAATTTGTTTATCGTCGTTTTTTAAAGTTCCACTTCGGGTAATTTTCTTACAGCAAGCCAAATTTGTACTGCTGTTACGTCTTCGTTCGTAACTAAATCAGCTGCTCTCGTTTATTGTACAATAAACGATTTACATCAAGCAAAAACAGCTGATTAGATGCTATAAGTAATAAAAAAACTTTTTTTTGCAAATATTCTTTTTTCATCAACATAGGTTCCTTCAAGAGCAATACATTCATTCCACCGCTTTTCTAACTTTTCAATACCGGATTTTGTAGAACGATTTGTGCTTCGCCTCAAAATACGCTTTAGTTTCTGCCATCATCTCTTCTTTGGAACCAAATCTCTTACCGGCAAGCATTTTTTCGAGGTCAGCAAAGAGCCACTTGTAGCTGGGGGCTAAATCTGGCGAATTCGGTGGATAAGGAAGCAATTCGAAGCCCAATTCGTGGATTTTCGCCATTGTTTTCATCGATTTGTGACACGGTACATTGTCTTGCTGAAAAAGAATTTTTTTCTTCTTCAAATTGGGCCGATTTTTCGCGATTTCATCCTTCAAACGCTCCAACAACGCTATATAATAATCGAAGTTGATTGTTTTTCCCTTTATAGTCGATGAACAAAATTCCATCCCAAAATACAGATGCCATAACCTTTCCAGCCGACTGTTGTGTTTTTGGTCGCTTTGGCCTGCTTTCATCGATTGCTCTCCACTCAGCTGACGACCGTTTTGATTCCGGTGTATAATGGTGGATCCATGTTTCATCCATTGTCACATATCGACGCAAAAATTCATGTTTATTCTTTGTAAACAGTGTCAAACAGCTCTCCGAATCATTGAGAAAACGCGGCAACCATTTCGAAAGCAGTTTTCTCATTGACAAATGTTCCTGTAATATTGTTCCCACACTGCCTTTCGATATCTTCAGAGCCTCTGCTAGCTCGCGCACCTTCACTTTACGGTCGGCTAATACCATTTTGTGTACTTCTTTTATGTTTTGTGGAACAACTGCCTCATTTGGGCGTCTGGAACGTTCAGCATCATTTGTGTCTGTACGACCAAGTTTAAACTCAGCATACCATCGGCAAATGGTTGCTTTTGACGGAGCAGAGTCCGAATAATACATTCGAAGCCATTGATTTTATTATATATTTTTTATTTATTATATATTTTATTACAATTATAAAAAGAACAGATAAGATTTTGATTAGTAAAAATAATTGACAGTAGCTAGACTTGAGATGAGAATGATTTGATTCTCATTTCAAGTAAACTAATACTCGGTGAGAGTAAGTAATGTTTGCTCTCACTTTGAGTGTAGTTAGATAACGACTCAGACATCGTAGACTCAGACGACTAGACAACGGACTCAGACAGGGCTTAGTGGCTTTTTTGAAACCGACCCGTCTATAGCTCCCTTTGGCAAAGTGCGTTGACACTTTGTTTAAAATTATCAATATTGTTTTTAACAAAGGTTGCGGGCCGCCTCGCAACTTTTGGGAGGAACAAAGTGTTGATACACTTTGCCATTCACACATCAAAGAACTTCGTGTTGATTTCTCAAATAATATTTAGACTCCACATACACAACACAATTAACAAAAACAATAGTTGCACAACCGACGATAATTAGAGAACAAAATCGGTTGTTGATCGCTACTCAGGGCTGGCTATGCAAACGTAACGGAGCGTGTCGTAGCGCTACTCAAATTTACTATATGAACAATGCACATAAGTAGTTAATGAAATCTTAACAAAAAGTGATAAAACTCAGAAAAAACTAAGTTTCGTACCACCTAAGAAATCAGAACTTAAGAGTTTAAAACTTTGTAACATATAAACAAAAATGTAACATATACTCATAGGAAATAAAAATATATAAAATTTTTCAGTTGAGGGGGGGTGGTGCACTTGCACCCCCCTGTGGACGTCCTTGGGTATAGGCATCGGCAGAGCGGGCACCGAAGGCAAAAGGGCAGCAGGTGAAGAGACAGCGCCAGCTTTTATATGCTTATTATTATTAGCTTTTACATTCTCTTTGTTATTAGCAGCAACAACAGCAGGATCAAGGTATATTCAACAAGGTAGTGTTAGTTGTTTAAATTCTCTCTTGTGGTGGGTCTCAGCACCTGTCAAAATCGGCTGTTTACGAATAAAAGCACAGTTTTCTATTCGCTGTTTTTTTTTTTTATATTCTTGTGTTTGACAGCTGCTGTACCCACCTCTCCGACACGAATCTACCTTGTTAAATATGCCTTGAGGGGAATATTGTTTCGGACCATGGTATAATAATTACAAGGTAGCATTGACAGTTGCTTGGGAAACCATCTCCTGTCAAAAAATATACTCAAAAAGAGAGCGCTCACGATCGGCCATTGAAAACACAAAAAAATGTTGAAAATGTTGAAATGAAAAAAAAAACAAATTCAGCTTCTGCAGATGCATTTTCAATAACAGCTGTTTTTGATAAGAGATGTTTTCTTGTAGAAGAGAACATAAGCAGTTGTCAATGCTACCTTGTATATTATACCATGGTTTCGGACATTCAGAACTGGGAATCGAAGGCAAATTCATCGATGCAGCACCAACAACATTTTCAACAGCAATTTTACACGAAACTACTTCTATAGCAGGAGTATCAGCATCTGGAACAACAACTACATCATCGCCCACAGCATCAACAACAACAGCAGGAGAGACGGCACTTGCAGCAGAAACCGGTTTTCGAGAACGAGAGCGTAGTGGATACACTCGTGACAATTGCATTATTAATTTCTGCAGCAGGCTTACGAGAACGAAGACGAGGCAACTCCAGAGAATCAGCGTTAAAACCAGCATTAGAAACTGATGATGAAGGCATATGTGATTTATTTGTATTGGCGACTAATTGCACTGGGTCATTGATTATTGTTTAGCAACTGCAAAAGCAGACATTTAATCTTACTTCCGCAATCAGACTAATAAAAGTTGATGCGAAGTTATCACACATCACATCCAAGCAACGAACGATATTTCACTCTGATGTTTATTCAGTTTAACACAACGTGCAAGAAATACTTTCGTGCAAAAATTGCACTTTAAAGAACTTTCAGTCGATACTAAGCAGTTTTTACATTTAACGCAGCTCATGACTAAGAACGTCAGATCAGACTCGCGATTGAACATAGACTGAACCATTGAACACCCAAACCATTTGAGATATTTCAAAAACTTTATTATCGGCTTGAAGTACAATCAAAACATTTATGAATGGAACTCGACTTCGTTCATATGGCCACCGTGGGCATATGCAGCGGTCGATTCGTTGGACCCAATTTTCGATGACTCGGCCACACATTTCGGTCGAAACGGCCGTTATTTCGCGTTCAATGTTTGCTCTGAGCTCTTCTAACGTCGTCGGCTTGTTGGCATATACCAATGACTTGACCAGTGTTGCCAGAACTTTTTTGAGAAAAGCGCGAGATTTAAAAAAAATATCGCCCAAAATCGCCCAATGAAAAAAAAATCGCCAAAATCGCAATTTCTCCTAAGAAATTTATTATATTAGAAAAAACAAAAAAGTTATATAAATTTTTTTCAAATAATATTGAGAGCTGTTAATAGTATTATATATGTAAAAGTTCTTTTTTTCATATTTATTGAAATAATATTGAGATCTGTAAAAAATTATAAAAAAGATACTTCATTTTATACGAGAATTTTGATTGTTAAAGAACATTTTTTTAGAGACTATAACTATTTAGAATTTTTCAATATGCAACTTTAAAAATAAAAACTTTTTACAAAAAACGTAGTTCCATTATATTAAATAATTCAGCCATATTAGACTCTTCCTCCGTTTTGTCAATTCTCGAAGTATTGTTTAGTTCATACATTGATTTATTCATTTTTGAAATCATATCATCGGATTTTGGCAGCGACTTGCAACACCAGTTTTTAGCCTTCCTGAAGCATTTTACTCGAATGATTGAAGTTAGCATATCTGATTTCATTCTGTTGACGGAGAAAATACGTTCCACAAATGCATTAGAATGTGGCAAGGAAAGAAAGATGAATGCCATCTTACAAATATTGCCAAACATTTTTCACAAAAATCGCCCAAAAAATCGCCAGGCGATTTCCTAAAAATGTAAGCGCAAAAACAAGAAAAAAAGCGCCCAATTGGCGATAAATCGCCCAATCTGGCAACAGTGGACTTGACGTAGCCTAGAAGAAAATAGTCTAGAGACGTTAAATCGCACGAACGAGGCCGCCAATCGACTAGCCCATTTCTTGAGATAACACGCTCACCAAACTTACTCTTCAATAAATCGATTGTAACGTGTGCTGTGTGGTTTGTGGCACCGTCCTGTTGGAACCACATGTCGTCGAAGTCCATATCTTCCAATTCGGACCAAAAATAATCGGTAATCATGGCGCGATAACGATGGCCATTCACAGTAACGTTACGATCGTTATCGTCGACGAAAAATATGGTCCAATCACGCCGCCGGCATGCGAACCGCACCAAACAGTTATTTTTTGTGGATGACGTGGTGATTCATGAAGCACATGTGGATTTTCACCCGACATGTTAATGTTTTTTATTTTTTTATTCATTGCAATTAACGCTCTTAAGGTTCCGACTCCGAATTTCGGTAGTAAATTTGTATAATTTGCAGACATTGTTCGTTCGTGTACTTTACATTGATGAAAATGTGGAGTTTACTGAATAAATTGACAGTGACAGTTCGATGATGAGTAAAAGGGTGCGTTCAGAAATTTAATTCAAAGTTGTCAAGTCCCTATTGGAAAACCCTGTATATAGGGTAAAAGGTAAGAGTCAGTGGTAAAAAGATTGAAGCAATTCTGTTATTCTGTTGAATTGAAGAAGCCGAATAGTTGACAATTTCTTATATGTGTTCTATTTTCGGCTAAGTGTTTTAATACAGATCCTCTTTTAATAAAATTTTTACACGATAATTGAAAATAAAGCTATTTTATATGTAGTTACATGCATATGTTGCAATATTGACCAATAAATGGTCTTGTGAACAACTGCAGCATATTACTTATTAAACCATTCAATCCAATTATTTAGCTGATGAATCCTTGAAGTTTTAAGAACAATTCAATAATAACTTTTATTCTATTTTAGATGTCTGCTGAACGCGAGCAATCTTCAACTGGAAGCAGTTCGGAACAAACATCAGATGACCAAAAGAAGGAAGAAAAGAATTAAATATCGTATTTATTTCCCCTTAAGTATCTATTTTTAAATTCGCTAAAATTCCATGTCGAGAACACTGAAATTTTGCACAAGAACATTTGTTATTTTTTTATAATCATTTAACCAATATTGGAGGTTATTAAATATTTATTATAAATACGTCTGTATTATTTAGTAACTACATTTTCTAGTTTAGTAGTCTCTGTAAGCATTGACTTATTTTTACAATATTATTAAATTAGAGTCGTTACTTTATTGTTTAGTTAAAAATGGGAATTAAATGAAATTTAAACTTGTAACTTCTATGAAACCTTAAATTTACCCTAATTGTTTAAGTTATTTCATTGAAAATTCCTTTCAAGGGAAATAAAATGCTAAAACCTGGTTTAATTGCTAAACGACGAAATGTTCATTATATTCTTATTATTTGTAGATTTAAAGAAATATAGCAATACCTTCAAATGATTAGCTTATCGGACATGCCTAAAATTTGTTTATAAAATTAAGCTGATTTTTGGGAATCTGTAAATTATACGGTCAAAATTTAATAACAACCCGAAATTTAGTTCACAAGTTGCAGAGGATTAAGTGGCGGATTAAGTGGCGACTATTGTAAATATCAATCAATAGAAAAATCTGAATTTTATGTATAGTTTTAATATGAAAAATATCGTCCGAGCAAAGCAAAGTTCCGTCGAGATAAATGGTACAGAAGTGATTTTGCGGCCCTTTAATCAAATATCAATGATGAGGAACGTTTATGGTAGATGTGTGAGGTAATTTGATTCTCAATTAAATATCTTAGTTACAAATGTAAAGTTGCGGATCTGCAAAATTAAATTTGTCTTTTACATCCTATTGCTTGAGTGGAGCTATTTCTGTGCCAAATTTGCAAGTTTGTACTTCTCACAAAACCGCGTATATTGATGTAATAAAGTCAGACTCTTTATACAGAGACTATATATTCTATAGATTTTGCATCAGAAACACTCACTCAATATTGCTCAGAGATCAGCCCGCAAACATGGGCACGGCGAAAAAAGGTGGCACGACGAAAAAAGGTGGCACGACGAACTAAAAAGCAGGGTGACGATAAACTTATGTTGCTAGAATTTGTTGAAAGACTCTAGAACAGGGGTGCCCAAAACTTTCTTATGGAAGTGCAAACACTAATACATATAAAATCCTACAAACTTTCAGATCACAGATTTTGGTGACTGTGTAGAAGATCACAGTCACCAAAATGTAACAACAAATCATACAAAAGTGTAGTTGCTTGCACTTCGGTATAGGCAAGGAAAAAGATCAAAAACAATAGAGACAAATTTGCTTGTGTATTTTGTTTTGCTTAGTGCGGAGTGCTGTGTGTGTATATTAGAATACACAGCCTATGCCTAAGTGCTTTTACAAAAATAAATGTGCACCAAGTGCATGGGGCTTGGGCACCTCTGCTCTAGAACTACAAAATATTATAAACAAAGTTTTCGGTAAGGCATGTTTATTTTATTTTTTCTGGCTTTTAGTTTACATTTTTTTGCACGCTTTTTGTTCTTGCTCAGCTTTCTCAACTTTGCTAGATTTTCTTTACTGCTTTGGCTGCATTTCATTGATCGTCAGAAATGTTATATTTATAAGAGTTTGTCTATCTCAATGAAGATATAGAAAAATCTCTAACATTTTTAATTCTGATTGGATTGAAATGCACTCGAAGACATAATTACAGATAATTTTCTCAGCTTTAAAATGACATCAACATCAATGACATCAATGACATCAACATCAAATCTGGCAACGCTAAACAATTCTTTTGCATAAGAGCCTGAACAGAATCAAAAATCGTTGCGACCAACGACCCTCTCTGGTCGTCGAACGCAGAGAATGTGTCCAGAATGATGCGATTGCGATAAGCGGTTCAAAGTTGCTTTTATTTAGTATTTTTTTATTTATTTTTTCTATTTCATTTCAATGTATTGGTCTCTTCAATTGTGTGAATACATCACACACAAACAAGAAATGTCAGAAGATAACAAAAAACTAAGCAAATTTCATGAAAGACAGCCAATTCTTAGCAAAAATATGGCAACACTAATGGCACTCAGAGAGAGAATCGTCGGTCGCAAGAGAAGAAATAGAATAGATTCTAATTGTGCGATTTATCGTTGCGGAAAAAGAGCTGCGTTTTTTTCTACATTTTGCATGTATTTTCCAACAACAAAGATCGGAGGCCGCAACGATTTTTGATTCTGTTCAGGCTCTAACTTATGTTCCAAAATTGACAGACAGCATACACTTACACAGAACTATAAAAAAAGAGAACGCATCATATGCACATACACCTAATCAAACACTTGAAAAACTATTTACTAACACAAAAGACAAGATAAATAAATTAGAGCAGAACAACGTAGTGTATGAGATCAGCTGGCAGACATATGGCAGACATAAAGAAGGAAAGAGCATCAACAGGGCTTGCTCAACACATTTTGGATACGGGACACACAGCTGATTTCGAAAAGATTACAATTTTGGACAAAGAAAAGAGAACAAATAAGAGACTTACACTAGAGAGCTTAAGAATACAACAAAAACTGAGAACAACGATGAACACAAAAGAAGACAAGGACAACATAAATCTAATTTACTCTGTGGCAATATAATAGTTTACATGGTGCAATATTAATATTAAGTTTTACTTGACAAATTGTTATAGTGATGTTCTAATTGTTTAATGTTTCATTGTTCACTGTTTTAAATTTGTTAATTTGTACTTTTTTGGAAAAAATCAACTTCTTATGTAAATTTTAAATTTTTGTAAGTATTCGTTTGAAGTTTTAAATTATTTAAGTCAACAGAATTTCTAGTTCATTATGAGTAAATTAATTGTATAATAACATTGTGTTTTTCAAGATTCAACCAATAAAAACCCTGAAGAAGCTGACAAATATCAGCGAAACGTCGGTGGAAAATTATGAAGTAAATTTATTTATTTGCATATAAAAAATATCAGACCAATTAGCCTAAGCTTAAAGTGCAAAATTTCATATATGTTCATTTATTGGTCAAACTAAATAGAATCAAATAAATATTTTTTGTTTTCATTATTTTTTCACACATTTTTGTCTTACAATTGATTTTTAGTACTGTTCCCCGCCTTGCAAAAATCTGAAAAAATAAAAATGCGCATGAAATTGTTACAAAATGCAATCCGTTGAGAAAATAGTGGAGAAACAATTGATTTATTCAGAATTTGAAAAATGCTGCAGTTGCGCGGTGCCATATTCCCCGACTACGGTCGCACCTGTAACTCTTACGCACTCATGAACGTATTAGGCTTAAGTCTACCTCCTTATAAAAAATGTGTAAATAAACAGTGTTTCAATGTTTAAAATAATTTGATAGTGTTAGGCTGCGAACATAGTAGACGCGAGTTGCTGATCCGAGCCGATTGAAACTCAAAAACGCATTTGGGTAAAAGAGATGCATGACTTGTGTACTGTATTGCTCTAATATGTTTTTCGGCTCGGCTCAGCAACTCGCGTTCACTATGTTCGCAGCCTTACGTCTGAGAGAAAGAGAGAGTGCATTCATATTTTACCTCGTCTCAGCATATTCGGAAAAACACTCGCGCCAATTTCAATACAGTTTGATCAATTAATCGTTCGGTTCTATAATAAAAAATTATCTATCAATAATCAATAATAAAAAATCCTTATTTACCTTTCATTTGAGATACAAATTATAAAAATCGATTAGACCGTTCGGAAGTTGTGAATTTTTTAAAATAAAATGATCCAAAAATTAAATTTCCTATAACTACAACAACCGTGGCGTAGTTGGTTAAAGTGCGTGGCCGCTATGTCAACGAACTTTGGAGACCCAGGTTCGAACCCCAGCAGCGACAGAAAATTATTTGAATTAAAATAATTTTTCTGTACGGCCGCCACCTCTCTGCAGACAATGGCAAACCTCAGAGAGTAATCAAATGCCATGTAAAGCTTCTTGAGAATAAGAACATTACGTTCATCGCCGTTCGGAGTCGGCGTTAAACATGTAGGTCCCTTTCTCGGTCAATTGTTTACAAACTTAATAACACGCACAACACAATTGATCATAAGAAGCTAGGTCAAAGTCCTTTCAAGGGCTGAAATGGCCAGTTATTTATTATTATTTTATTATAACTACAACAAAAGCAATTTCCCCCTTGAATTTCGCATAATTATTTATACTATTAAAAGCTATCGCATATATAGTCACATGCGATCAAAATAATACTACAAAAAATTGTTTGTGCTGATTTCACGTATTCTGACCCGATAGGAAATTTCAACATACAAGAAAAACCAAAAACAATTTAACATTTTATTTTAATTTTTTGACATTGGGTTTTGTTTCTGATTTTTTGTCCATATTTTGATATTATATTAATTTTTAATGTTTTGGTTTTTATTTTATTTTTTGTATATAAATTTTTTCAATATATATTTTCATTGTTTTCAAGATATTAAAAGATAAAGAATTAAATAGTAAATTTAAATTTTTTGATTACTTCAATTTGTTATATATTTTCAACTATTTTGAAAAATCTTGAAAGCATGAAAAAAAATATTTATTTATAAAAATTAAATAAAATTGTTTATATATTTTTAAAGAAAAAAGATAAAGTGTAAAAGTAAAATAAAAAAAATTTAGTTGTTGCAACATGTAAACGCATAAAAAAAAAGAATAAGTATTGAATCAATCAAATCAAATAAAATAAAATTAATCTATTTTTGGTTTAATATTTAATTTTTATTTATATTTATTTATATATATGTTTTATACATAATTTTTATTTTTTATTTTCACTTTTGACCCTTTTTAATTTTTAAATTCTATTTTTATTGCTTTATTTTAGAACTTTCATTCAATTTTCTTATAATTTTTATAAAATGCATTTTTTAATTTATTGTTAATGTTATATTTGAATGTGGCGTCCGTGGCGTAGTTCATTAAAGAGCGTGGCCTCTATGCCAACGAACCTGGAGACCCGGGTTCGAAAACCAGCAGCGACAGAAAATTATTTGAATAAAAATAATTTTTCTGTACGGCCGCCACCTCTCTGCAGACAATGGCAAACCTCAGAGAGTAATCAAAATGCCATGTAAAGCTTCTTGAAAACAAATACATTCCGTTCATCGCCGTTCGGAATCGGCGTTAAACCTGTAGGTCCGGTTCTCGGTCAATTGTGTACAAACTTAATAACCCGCACAACACGATTATAAGAAGCTAGGTCAAAGTCCTTTCAAGGGCTGAAATGACCAGTTATTTATTTTTTTTTTATATTTGAACTCTTTGTTTTTAACAAATACTTTTTTATTGCGTTTTATTTAAAAATTATTTTTAATGTTGTTTATTTTATAAATTAGCTTTTAGTTTTTACTTACATTTATTTTCAATTTTATTTTTTACTTAATTTTTGGTTTTGTTTTATTTTGTTAACTTTTAATTTTTTCACACTATAACTTCAGTTTTTTTCTACAAGTAAGTTTTTATTTGAAATCTATAGAATTAGATCCGTTTTGACTTTTTTAATTATAAAATATTTTAAATAAAATTCAGTCTGAAAATTTATATCAAACTTAATGGATCTTAAGGTCTTATAATTTAATAAATATTTGTTCTTGTACGTTATACTGCCGTCATAAGGAAGAGTGTGGCATTTACATATTTCAATATTCTGAGATAAACGGCTTACAGTAATTTATAAAAAATTCACTGACTAGGGTTTGGATGGTTATAAATATTTGGTTCTTTATGATAGTTAAAACCAGTTTTTTTTTCAACATTAATGATATTTTACTGATTTTGTTAAAAATACAAAAACTGTGGAACAAACAGTGTAGATGCCGCGTTTTTATTGTTTTATTACAAATAGTTGAAAAAGCCGTATCTACATCAATTCAACGTTTTATTAGTAAAAACTACGTTTTGAAATTTGCTGTCCTTTGGTGACGTCAAGGTAAAACAGAACTCCATTCTCTGTAAAGATTTGAAGGTTGTGGATATTGTCTATCTGTAGATATCAATTTTTTTATCTCTGTTTATGTAGATACTACGTTTTTGCTTGAATGATTGCTTTAATTTGTGAAGATATGACACTTCAGGTTAAAATTTTTAGCAATTGAGCAAAAAATTCGAAATTTTCTTTTATTTTCTTGAAGATAAAAGAAATATGGTTAAGAAAAAAGCAATAAAACTGATTTTGATCCTGATGTAATTAACAAGATGTTTTTTATAATTTTTTGTCACTGTATTGTGTCGGGAGCAAGCACAGTTATTACTTACCAAAAGAACTAAAGCTTTATATATAAGTCATCACATCACTAGCATGTTGCGTTTGTATTTATAATTTCTTATCCCAAACTCACACGGTGATTGGCAATCAAACAATCTAATCGTTTTGTTGTTGCTTTCAATGTGAAACTATCAAAAGCTCAGAGAGCCGGAGCGGATGAACACAGATTGCAGCAATCTAAATTTGTTCATTTTGAGATTGCTCTGCTGTCGGCAATCAGCAATCTGAATAGTGTTGCTAGGTTACGAAATAAAATTTTCAAAGAAATGCAAAATTATGATTGGCGTGTCGTGTGAGCTACCAACAATCAGCATGTGAAAGAGAGTAAGAAAAGTTCATTGTTGAGTTGGACATTATAAGTCTTTCATCTGACAGAACAATACATATAATTCTGTATCGCTCATAACCAGCTATGGGCAGAGCACTGAGAGCAAAAATTGAGAGCAAAAGCTTATGTAGCAACACAAAACGCAACAACAAATAAAAGAAAAAAGACGAATACAGAAACAACACAGAAGCTTTAAGTGTAGAGGTGCCCATACCCGCTTATAACCATAGAAATGACCCAGCAGGAAACCGAGCGCTTCATTAGCGCATTTGAAGCGCTCCTAAAAAGCAGTAGAGCGCTTTGTTCTCCTTGTGGATAGAGCCTTTTTTAACATTTGCATGTCATCAGATGTAGGCGCTTCGCTCTCATTGTAGTAAATAACAAAACGTAGCGAGAACCGAGCACTTGGACTAAAAACAAAGCGACAAAATTTTACTTTTTGTCACATGCGGGGATTGAACTCGGACTGCTGGCATTACAGTCTAATGTCTTAACGCTCTGATATTTCCTTGCTTGATTACTTGTGAATAAAATGTATATAAGAATATGAGCTCCACAACTCTGAACTCTGAAAAGCGCATCCTCAAGCGCATCAAAAATGCGCATTAGATGCGCTGTTTCTAGGAGCGCTTTTTATTTTCCCGCTGGGGAGAGATAAGGAAGTGGTGTTCTGGAATAAAAGTGCGGCATTTTTCTTACTGGTGTATGTTCACACTAATACATTAACATTCACTCAGGGCCGTATTCGGTTGTAGCGTACAGCTAGGCGCAGTTTTTCTAATTGAAATTGTATATTAAAAAAGTTTCTTTTTAACATATTTGCGTAGTTAAAAAGTTAATTCAATAATTTATTTTATTGTGAAATTATTCTACTATTGTATTTCCACACCACCCTTGAGGTATACAATTTGGTGCGTTACCGATTTTTTTGGGTGTTCGGTTCCCCTGTAGGCATATTTCACCCATACCCAGAGAAATATTAGTATGCAACATTAAAAGATATTAATTCACAAATATAATATATATATATATACACATATGTAAGTAACAATTTTACTATTTAAGTGGTTTTCATTTATTTATTTTATTAAATATTTTTATAATTATTTATATTATGATGAGAGTTCATAGTTTCATTGAGTTTAAATTTACAAAATAAATTTATTACTTAGCTTACGAGATCATATTCATTGACGGTAGATTTTCAACTGAACTAAGCTTAATTTAGTACAGAGAGTATTACCCGAAAGAAATATTGGAGCAGTAGGCAGGTGAAGAGTGGTAAGAATGTCACTTGTATATATGTATATGTATATATTACATAATAATTATATATTACAAAAATAATTTTGTTTTAAATTATATAAAAAATTTTATTCGCATGCAACTACTTATAAATATAACCAATTAAATATATACATGTGAATTCTTTTTTTAATTTTTAAATATAAATTTTCTTAAAATAAATAGTTTTATTTAATTCTTGCCTTACTGTTGGCTTTCCATTTATTTTTTTTGTAATATTAAAAATATCTTGTCCTTATAAATAATTCATTACTAGGGCGCAAATCCATTTATATCAATAATTTGCGGAAATCTGAAAATAAACAAATAAGTATAAATATTAATTTACTTCAGTGATTGATAAAAGGCGCCCTGAAAATAATGACACCATGAAAAATGAATGCGCCCTTGTAGTCGTGTTTGTGCTTTGACATAAGCGCTGGAATAGAAATGGCGCAAAATTAACTGGTACTAATTTTTGCTTTTTCACTTATTCCTGATTAGAAATATATTAATTTCCAATTGAAATACACTTTAAAAGAACAAATATAATATAAATAACACTCTTTTATTTAAATAATAAAACCGATATGAACAGAATTTGAATATACTTACTTGTGGAATGAAATAATTTTGTTTATCAATTCCTGGCTGCTTCACTACTGCGCACTATACAATTCATTGTAATAAAGTTAGTTATAAAAATCACTTTATTATTTTAGTTACTTTCAGCAATGACAATTGCTTTTAGTAATTATTTTAAAAGAATTTCTCGAGTCAATTTCCTTTGTTTTGATTTTCTAGCGCAAATGTCAAAAATTTCAGCTGAAAAAATGCCGCAGTACATATACAGTGTATGTGAGCGTAACACCACTTCCTTGTCTCTCATTTCTATTCTTATAACCGGGTATGGGCAGAGAGCGCTCCGGGAGCGTTGAGCGTAAGAATTGAGAGCAAAAGCTTATGTAGCAACACAAAAGGCAACAACAAATCAAAGACAAAAGAGAAACACAGAAACAGTACAGAAGCTTTAAATGTAGTGGTGCCCAAATCCGCTTATAAACCATGGTATAATAATACAAGGTAGCATTGACAACTGCTTATTTTCTCGTCTGCAAGAAAACATCTCCTGTCAAAAACAGCTGTCTGTGAAAATACATCTGGGTAATTCCACGGTGTCGAACGTGACCGTTGTACACATTTAAAGCGAAAAAAATGTCAGAATAAAACATATTTTAGATTCATCTTTTACATAATCGTATAGATCCTCAATAGTACTATCACTAGTGGTTTAGTCTTTTTCAGGCGAAATGTAGTTTATAAAATAAGGACAAAAAAAGGAGCGGTTCGAACGCGACAAAAACAGAAGTAGTTTTTGGGAACATCTGTAAAAACATGAGAATCAGCGAAATCAAACACATCATGTTATAGATGAAAATTTAAAAATGTTACAAAATAACAAAGTTTTCGAATCCTCTTTATTTGATAGAAATATCATGGGTAGTTTTTTTTCATTTAATTTTTATGTTGGTTCGAACGTGACATTTTTTCTATGACAATTTATATATGTATATATATATATAGACAAATTAGACAAATTTTTTGTAACGCCATCACGAAAGAACTGTATGTGTATTTTTGTATTTGATTTTTAATATATTTTTAAAGAAAAGTTTTAAATACATGAAAAAATAAAAAAATGTATTACATTAAATTGTTTTTTTTTAAAGAATATGCAGTAGCAGCTGCTTCTATTTGGCGACCATCGCAAGAAAAGCTGTGCTGTCGTTGGATACCTGAAATGCTTCTTACACTTTTCCACTTTTCATTTAATATTAGGGACTCCTTCTCTATTTGCTCTGATGATATAAAATATAGTTGTATGCCGTGAATGTTATTTTTTGCACATTCAAAAAATGATTGAGCGTCCGATAAAACCACATTTTTAGACTTAGTTATTTGCCAAACTTTTCTTTTTAATACCGCACCCACTCCATCAACAGCACCTTTTCCATGCGATGTTGCGAAAAAATTCCATTGCATAAAATTGCATTCTATTTTTTGCATAAAGTCAGGAAGGCTCGATAAAATGTATTTGTTTTTAAACTGCGAGCTGCATCCGTCAGAAAATATGAAAATTTTGGATAGGCTACCATACAGGACTTTAAATTCTGATAAAAGATTTATCAAAAAACAAAAAACATCGTCTTTGCTGTGGCTTAGCTTATCACTGATGATGGCGAAAGACATTGCCTCTCCCAAAAACCAAGTCACACAGGTGAAAATAGTTACTTGCCGGTAACTAAAATGTGCACTCTGCACCTCATTTTGAGTTGTAAGGCGGTAATTTTCAGCGAAATCGATTTGAACTACTAGTTCGAAAGGCTGTAAACCTTTCTTGATTTCCTCAAAATGTTTCTGTTGGGCTCTTTTAATAAAATAATGAAACTTAAACGAAGATAGCTGCGCTTGAAGTTCGTACATGAGGTCTGATAAAGTGCCACCGATTTCTGATAAGGCTATATTATTGTCTATTTTTCGCCAATTTCGCCAGTTCACATCGTCTTCCATATTTAATAAATAGATAAGAGGAACTATGTCTTTTATGTCAAAAATGCATTTCTCGCAATCGCCTGCCATGCATTTTTCACTGGAAATGTCTCAACAAACGGACTCTAAGAAGGTTTGATAATCGGTTGGAAAATTCTGTATTAATTTTGCGCAACCTTCTAACAAGAAGGCGAAATTTGCATGATACATGCAAACACACATGTTATGCGGCATCTTACTCGACAATTGAACATAGCTTGGTCTATATTTAAAAAAGAGCGACTTGCCAACTGCCTCATTTCCAAACTCCTCTTTGTACAATTGATAGGCCTCAAGCACCGTCATCAGCATGAAGCGTTTTGGAACTATTATTCCATTTAATATAATAGTGTCCTTTTTTCCAGCAGATTGTACGCTTATATTGTCGTTAATATAAAAATCTTTGACGGCCTCCATGACCTTGTTGTTGAATTGGCTAATCTGCTTGTCATTATTGTTATTTACATATTTTTCGTTCAAAACGTCGAGAACTTTTAATTTTTTTGTTATGTCTCTTGGAAGTGCATTCTCTACTTTTTTTACGGCTTTATACAATGTCTGTTTACATTTGTAGGGCGCCGAGGGACTGTTTTGTATTTCTCTTTTTTTCTCTCGACTTCTTCTTTGCCGAATTCGGTCAATTTCTTTCTTCTGCTCAATCATTTTGTTATCAGCCAATTGTTTCCACTTGTTTCTATTTTTCTTCATTCTCTCCTTGTTTTTTAATAGGTAAGTTTTTAGTTTTAATGGATTTTTTTTATACCTTCTCTCCATTTTTGTCATTTTTCTTTGTTTTTTGCACTACGGATTTCGCTCATCTGCATATAATAAAGATATAAACACATCTATATAAATATATATGTACATTATGGTGGAGCGATTTCGACTTCATGAATTTCAAATTCGAGCAGAGCGTACAATGCTCTACATACTTAAATTATTTTTTTTTGCGAATTCAATGGGCTGTTTACCGTTAACAATTTCCAATGATGAAATTCGTAAAACCCCGAAATCGCTCTATTTATGCGTACATATCTAAAACAAATTTACACTTACGGTGTCGAACGTGACAAACTTCAAATCGCTACTGATAATTGTGTTTTTATTTTTTCAATCCGATTTTTTGTTTATAGTGATAATTACTTTAAATGCTATATGTACGCCTACTTTGATGCACTTTGTTTAAATATTTCTGGTCTACTGATAACTAATGCTTCTTTACGGTGTCGAACATGACAATAGAATTTGTAGTAGAGATAAGCCAAAAAGTACCGTTATTCTTCATTTCTTTTGATTCGTCTCTTCTATTTAAGATTACTTATGCTCTTAGAAAGATTATTTATAATAAGCCTCATTTCACATAAGTCTCTTTTTACGAAGGAAATTTAAAAAAAAATGAGCAACTAAAAATGTTAAAATGATCCAAAACTACAATTTGCCACTTTGCAATGGTTTTTCGTAAACTGTTGAGTATATACATGAGAAATTTTTTCGTTTTATTAAAATTTGACTATTTTTGTATAATAATATATTACATTAATGTGATTTGAATAACTTAATTTTATTATCCCGGTAGACCATTTAGTGGAATTGCCCATCTGCAGCTGCTGTGGTTGTTGTTTTTTTTTTCACTTCAACGTTTTCAACATTGCTTGTGTTTTCAATGGCGGATTGTGAGCGCTCTCTTTTTGAGTATAGTTTTTGACAGGAGATGTTTTCCCAAGCAACTGTCAATACTACCTTGTATTATACCATGCTTATAACCACCCTGCAGTGTAACCAACTAGTTAAAAACCAGTCTGCATACTAGTTGAAAACTGAGCAGTACTAGTTCAAGATCGTATTTTTTTTATAAACCCAACTGGTATTTTTAACATGGCGATGTCATACGAAATATCAATTGTCCTATTCTAAGCACATGAAAACTAGTTTACAACGGCTATGTTATTGTTACTTAAATTCTAGTTTGTTGTGACTAGTTGTAAACAAATCATATATTGCATAAATTTGAACTAGTTTATAGTTTAACTTTTCCTGAGTGGTTGGCAACTAGTCATATTATAATTACATTAAAACTAGTAATATTTAACCAATGATTCAACCAGTTGCTAAAAAAAATTGTAGTAAAATTTACATAAAAGCGTTTTATTATTTCATATACAGGCATGTCGTGGAATCCGACTCGTTTTTGCTTGAATCGGAATTGCAAAACCGATTCCGATCTAAAATGGTGTCGTACATTTCGATCGATTTAAGCGCCTTTCGAACATAACAAAACCGATTGTCGAATCAGCTGTTACAAAGATAAACAAAAATTCTGAAAGTGAATTTTGCGTCAAATTATAAAAATTTACTTAAAGTATTAAAAAGTTGTAGAAAAATGGGCTCTGACGTTTAGGATTTTTTATTGATTCAAGAAGAAATTCCTGAAAGAGTAAAACGCCGAATTCTAAGAGATCACAGCAATCCCTTGGAGCTACCGGATGCATCGTAAGGACAACCCACCTCACAGATACAAGGTTGAACATTTGTTAGCTCAGATTTGTTGGCCAATACCGATTAAGCAAAGAAGCTTTTGTAACAGTGTTGGACACAGTCGATTCCCCCAGTGCTGCAACTAGCTGGAACGCTTCGATTTTTAGCAGAAGGTTCGTATCAGCGTTCAGTTGGCAACAATGCAAGCATAAGCATGGGAAGAAGCACAGTATCAGAGGTACTAACACAATTGATATCAGTTTTGGAACGATTAATTTACCGCCAGTGGATAAACCTGGAGATGAACGTTAACGAGCTGCCAAAAGGACTCCACCAGCGGCTTGTCTTTTTTGGTAAACCCTTTGTCAATGTCCGGATAGATTTCCATAAATTGGACCAACATTTCAATTTGTGCCTAATTGTTATGTTTTCCCCTGAAAATAAATATTGGAATATAAAAAAAAATAGTTATATTTTCTTCCAAAAATTGTGCAAACTTTTCACAAAAAACACATGCGAAACAAAAGCGTTAGCAATCAGTGCAATCAATGTTATGTGAAACAAGGAAAATTATATGTGCTTGTGTATCTTGCTCTTTTACCATCAAAATATAACCGAAAAAATTTGAAAACAATCAAAATAAAGTGATCGGTGGAAATAAGTTTCCGAAAAAATAAAATAAAATTATGTAAAATAACAAAATATAAGTGAAACAATATAGCAAATAAGTGGTGTGAAAAAGCTGTGATGTTTTTATTTTGTTGTTCTGAGTGTAATTAGTTTCCTTTTTTTAGTTAAAATTAATATGTTATGTGTAGAAGAATTTTAATTTGTCCATGCAATATTTTTACTTTAATATTGAAAAAATTCTAAAATTATATTTAAATATGTATTTTGTAACATTTATAAGGAAAATACTGAAATAAAATAATTAGAAATAGCAATAAAAAAGTTTGTGTTTTTGTTTGATCCAGGGTTTGAACTCGCGATTCGGACAGAGTAAGTTGGCATTAAAGGTCTGAGCTTTAACCATTACGCTACGGTGGGCAACCGGCGGGCGGCCGCTAACTGTGTTTTAAATAAAAAGCCTACATTTGTTATGATTTTCTTATGTAATATCCTATTGGTGTGTGGAGTGCAGCTTTAGTCTTTTTAAATGAACAAAACATGGGTGCCAGAACGAAATGCAAGGCCACACGTATAGGACAATACTTGTTAGATTTTTCCCACCGCCTGAACAAATATAACGAGTTTTGTATGGAGAATTTTATATGGGCCTAACAGATTTTCTGTTACGACTCGCGTTAAATAACAAGTTAGCTAAAGCTGGATTCACTGATCACCTTCAGCATGTTTTTTGCGCAAGCTCTATTACTCTCAACAAGAGAATGTGGCAATTTTGATTCACTGACATGTAAAACATTCTGCAAGTTTGTTGTTTTTTCAATGTCATTCAGCATTGCCAGATACAATGTTCCTTTATTATAAAGACATGAAAAATAAAATATGCCTATTTCAACTTGACAACTTCATTCTGGCAGTTCCGCTCAAAAACATTCAGCAAGAAAATTAAAATAAAGTTAATCAAGTTCAAGAGATGCAGCAAGTTTTTGTTACTCTCTCATTGAGTGTGGAAAAAAATAGAGCGCATAAACTCCATATAAAAAAAACTTGAAAACATGCTGAAGGTCATGATACAATTATACAGGTAGCATTGACAAGTATAGATTTTCTCAGCAACAAGGCAACGACCATCTGTCAAAAACAGGTGTTCGTGCAACAAGAATTAAACGAATGTAAAAATAAATAAATTCCGCAAAATATGTGCGTTAAATACACAGTTATAATATTGAAAGTTGAAAAAAAATTATGTGTGATATGTGTTTAACGTTTTCCAGCCGTGGTGTTTTAATTTTAATTGAAAACTTTTTCTATTTCGTCCACATGCATCTGCAGCTGCTGAGGATGCTGCACTTAAACGTTTTCAACCTTTTTTTTTTATGTTTGCACTAAATAACATAAAGTTTACAAATTATTTTCGTTCTAGTAATAATAACTCACTATTAATTAAATAAAATAGGCAATATTTTGTAAGAAAATGTTTGGTTATTTGCAAGCGCTGAAACATAAACAATGGCGAAAACATAAGAAATAATTGAACGCTCTCTTTCTAGACATTTTTTTTGACAGATGGTCGTTGCCCAAGCAACTGTCAATACTACCTTATATTATTATACCATGGCTGAAGGTGATCAGTGAATCCAGCTTAACAGTTACTGTTCTAGCTGGGTTATTTATGAAAATGTTCAGAGATGAGAAATAAGGTACATCGATTTATAGAAAGTACTTTTTCTTAAAAGTACTTTTCTAATACTATTCTCGATTTTTCTTTACATGCGTGCTACATGATCAAGATATTGAGAAGAGTAAAAACTTTTAATTTTATTTAACACAATTGGCTCCTCTCGCAATGAAACAAGAAAAATTTCCTCGAATTAATTAAAATTTTGCAATCTGTTGAGTTTTTACATTTTTTTTTTTTTGTCTCGCGGCACAAAACCACAATAATTTTAACACATGACACCTGATATGAAGTTTTTGTGTATTTACAATTAAAAAATTCCCAATTAATGATTTAAATGAAGGTTGCTTAACCCTCCCTCAATCAAAAATCAAAACAAAACTCCAACATAAAACCATGGTATAATAATTACAAGGTAGCATTGGCAGTTGCTTGGGAAACCAGCTCCTGTCAAAAAGAAAGCGCTCACAATCGGGCATTGTTAATCAGTGAAAACACAAACAAAACGTTGAATTGAAAAAACTATGTGAAAGAAAAGAACAACCTTAGCAGCATTTTTTAGACACTTGTTTAATTTTAGCTTCGTTGCACGAATAGCTGTTTGACAGAAGCTGCTTTCCTTGTATATGAGAAAATCAACACGTATCAATGCTATCTCATGATACAATTATATTTACAGTAACAAATACAAATATAGACACAGTAACCAATTTATTTGCTATGCTGTTTTCAAGTGTCAAAATAAATTTTATTAAAACAACAGAAAATTTACAGCAGAAATACCTACGCCTTTGTTATTGTTTTGTTGTTGATTTGTAGTCAGAGAGAGCGTGTTTCTGCTAGTCCTAAATTATAATTGTATCATGTGCTACCTGTACAATTGCATCATGAACAAAAACAAAGTTTTTGTTTGTTCTGAATATGGAAAAATTTAATAAAAACAGAGAGCAAAACAATATATTCATAGTTTGTCAAAATTCCGGCTATAAATGACGTATGTGTCAAACTGAACTTACCTTGTTATTTTTGTATCAGGATGGCGACTACCTTAATTTCAATGTACCATGATTGTAGGTAAAAGCAACACTGGCGCATTTCTTTCATCTGTCATAAGCAAATAAAAAGTCATAAAAAGTTTGTGTCAACAAGTTGCGCCAAGTTGGGGTGAAAATTAAATTAACTTTGGCAATAAAATTAAATTAAAAGAACTTCGACAAAACAAGTACATCTTCAAACAAAGCGTACAAAAAAAAGTTGCGAAAACTTGAACAGAGTGACTATTGTTCCGCTGTTGGTAAATTTGGCATGCAAATTCGAACCGAGTAAAGCCCACTAGCAGGCGAATCGCCTTTTGGACGATGATTTTGGCCTTGGCATTCATCCCATGAAGATTTTCTGTTCCTCGCGTCCATCGTTGCTACTGCATCCGCGTCGCCGCCATTTGCCATGTAATCGCCACTACCATGCTTTCACTCGTGCTACCAGTCGTCATGGCGGCGACAAGACGAAGTCTCTTCGCAGCTGTCGCCCACAGTTGGCAACGAGGGTTTTCCAGTTTGCATTGATGTTTCCAAGTACAAGCCAAATGAATTGATTGTAAAAGCTGTGTATAAAACTATTGTGGTCGAGCGCAAGCGCGGGGAACGCGAAAACGACCATGGTTTGATTCAGAGTCACTGTGCGCAATATACGTTACCCAAGGAGTATGGTCCCCAAAATGTGGTCTCAACAATTTCATCGGATGGTATTCTCACTGTCAAGGCACCACCGCCACCAAGTAAGGCACTCAATCAAAATGAGTGCATTGTTCAAATTCAACAGACTACAAGCTCATCTGAGCTCTAAGCACCCTCAACTGCAGGATGGCGGCAAGTATTGACCAGGCACAGAATGGAGTAGGAAAGCGGAATAAGATGGAAACTGCCAAATAGTTTAACTAAAGCTGCAGCATTTATTTCTTATCACATGTGTATAATTTTCGTTCACATATTCACTGATCTGTATTTGTTTTAAGCATTTTTGTATTCCTTAAACGTTGGGAAAAACAAATATTTGTTTGTATTAATAACAGTTACTACGTGGTAATTGTCCAAAAGACTTTTAATAAAAGTTTTGTATTAACTCAAAACAAAAAAAAATTAAAAAATATGTAGTAGCGTCTCGAGAGCTTGTCCGCAAACACGCTCCTTGGCAGCGACTGTCTAGGTACCTCAATTACCAAGCCATTTCTCATCCTAAGATGACAAAGTTTTGCAAAGGAACGACAGATGGATAATCTTTTGTCCTTTGAGTCCTTTGTCCTTTTCGGGTTGAATGTTCTTTCGAGCATTTTTTCTAAATTAAAAGCAACTGACAGCAAACAAAGTTTTTAATCCAAAATCTGAATTTCAATTAAATTTGGTAAAAATCCAAATTTCAGATTTAGACTTAGATATAGTAAGCTGTGTTTTTTGATATCATCTGAAAATGTTTCACTATTTTAATAACTATTCGGCTTTAACTAGCTGGTCAAGTGGTTAATTTTGACATTATTTAAACTAGTTTCGCTTGGTTAGTTTCACAACTAGTTTATTGCGATTTAACATTAACTAGTTGTGTTTCAACTACTTTTGTAACTAGTAACTTGTGACAAAATATGAACTAGTTTGCTTTGAACTAGTATAAAAACTGCTCATGATTTACTGCTGATTAGTCTTAAGCTAGGTCTACACGATACAACGGTTGTACCAATATCGGTTGCTATTTGACGGTTGTGTGCGATTATTGTATCGTTTGGATGCAAGCGTGCGACGAGGTTATTGCAATATTGCACGGTCGAATGGTAGAATTAGCCAACTGCTGTACGATGAGCGATTGTACAGCCGTTGTATCGTGTAGACCTAGCTTTACACTGCAGGGCAACTTCACTTTGTATATCATTTGTCTCAATAAATAAATCTGAATCTGAATCTTTATTATGGTGATGCCAGATTTTAGCTTTTGACATTAGTGTTGCCAGTTCCCAAAATATAAATAGTACCCGTCGTATTGTCACCTAAAATCCAAAATGGCGTAACACTTAAAACGTTTGCTGGCTTTCTTGTGCTGCCTATTCCCTGGCCTTTTTTGGATGTATGAGTTTCAAGTCTTGTAGGGACTTGAAGTTTAGTTTGAATTATATAATATACAACAAAATTTAAATGTTTTAGACTTACTAAATGATGAATTGCTTGAATAATTTCAAGATTATAATAATTAAGAAAGATATAAATATACTAGCAACCCTCCGCGGCTTTACCCGCGATGTATCTTAAAATAAAGTAACGAATTTTTTGTAAAAAATTTGTCTCATTATCGTTTTAATAGGTTTATTTTTTCCATGACATATTAATTACAATCATGTAAGAATTTCTGTATAAACAATGTTTTTTGATGTGTTTGTGTTATTCGTAAGAATAAATTGATTTGATGGATTTCCTGTCCTGCCCGTATAACATATAACTGCCCGTGGGAAAAGCACCTTTCTCGTAAAAAATTAAAATTCATTCATAGTCTCTACATTCGTGTCGATCTCACACAAGTTTTTTGATTTTCAACTGATTTTCTGGGGTGGCTCATAACCAGGCTCAAATTTTTTTAAGCAAAAAAAGAAGGTTTTAGGCAATCATTCATAATTTTTTTGCATGTAACTAAATCGATAGGGGCTCTCTGGGGAAAAGTAAGCTTAAATAATTAACTTTCGTTTGACATAACAACCATGGAAAAATATTACGCACAGACAATTTTATGTCGATTTAAGGAAACATGGATCATAACCGGAGACATTTACCTACTTATTTAACCATGTTATTAAATGGTTTGAAAATACATTTTATGCAATGCACTTCGGCTAATTAACACAATTTGTAGCTCAATTATATAAGACTCGTATTCGATAACGTGACTTGTTTTGGATATTGGTTTTAACCTTTTCAAATATAAATTTATGTTTATGGAATGAATTAATTTATCACTTGATAATGAATGAATTTTATCACTTTCAATAAATAAAATCAAATTAAGTTAAAATATTTTCATAGGTCTTTTTTCAGTGACGAAATTATACACTAACGCTATGTAATGCCGTAAAAACTTACTTAAGAAGCCATTCAACCCATACCAATGCGCAGCTTCAAAGCGATGTAATTTGCATCGCACGGCGTTTCAATTTTTACATGTATTTCTTATGGGACGTATTTTCGAGACTTGTCGCTCAACATTGTCGCGCGACGTTGCCGTCGGCTTCAATTTAATTTTAATTTGACAGGCATCAACAGCAAGTTTCTGCCATTGTTTACATTTGTTATTATCGGTCACATTCAGCAAACTAAACTGTTGTGAAATTTATGGTAGCGATACATTAGTGAGGGATGTTTTGCTTGAACTGTATTTAAAGCTGTAAAATCTGCATTCATATTCAGAATTTTAAGTACAACTGAATAACGACATAAAAATCCATAAATTAATGCAAAATTGATTTATAAATAAAATTTTAATTCACATTTAATTTTAAAAACTTGATTAAATATTAATTTCAATTAATCTTTTTTGTTGTCAATTTTTACATTTTTTTTTCTTATGACAACTACGCACAAGGAATGCAATTCCCAAAAAATTTTTTTACCCATTGTTCATATTTTATTCATTGTTACTTTTGTTATTCATTATTCATTTGTTATTCAGTACTCATTTGTTATTCATTACTTATTTCTTATTTATTATTGATTTTTTATTCTTTAAAAGATATAAATAAAACGAATAATTAATAAATTTTTTAAATTTGAATGTGAAATAACATTTTTATTTATGAAGGAGTTTTGCATTCATTTAATGGATTCTTATTTCGTTATTCACTCATTCACTTTTTTGAATATA
Organism: Pherbina coryleti; assembly: GCA_943735915.1. Lineage (NCBI taxonomy): Eukaryota > Metazoa > Arthropoda > Insecta > Diptera > Sciomyzidae > Pherbina > Pherbina coryleti. The sequence goes on along the minus strand of OX030950.1, from coordinate 70,687,148 downwards.
AAAACAAATTGAATGGATTTCTTTTTCAGCTCTAAGTGTGTTGTTATTCTAAACGGCAACTGTTAAGTCGGCTGAAGGCAGCCATTGTTTTTTGTATACTATGCTGGCTGTTGAAGTTGCTGCTGTCGCGTGTATTATAATCAAGTCACATTAGGAGTGTTCACATTGTCAAATTTTTCATCAAATTGTTGGTCAAACAGTTTGACCACACAAGTGTTCACATTCTCAAATTTTTCGTCAAATTTCATTATTTGCTTGCGCATCGAAGTGAAAACGTTGCCATGACGGAGCAATTTTTATTAATATTTTATTGAAACATGAACCAAACGAAGCAAACAAACTCTGAATGTGTCCGCAAATATTTTAAAAATTTGTTCCAGATACATTCTTCTGTTATTATCATGTTTATGCGATGTGTTCACGTTGAAATCTTTTTTCAACTGGCAAAATTTGTACTATAAAATTTGACGAGTGTTCACATTGTCAAATTTCTCTTCAAACTGCTGGTCAAACAACAGAAAAATCAAAATATTTTGATTTTCGTCAAACGATTTGACAAACAGTTTGATGAGTGTTTACACATCAAATTATCATCAAATCGTCGTCAAATCCCATATATATTTTTGTTTGTCAAACTGTTTGACCAATAATTTGATGAATGTGAACACTCCTATTGATTCATAGAAGTAAAATATAAGGAAGCGGTGTAGTTGAACAAAATTGAAGTACTTTTCTTAAGGCCGCTTTACATTGTCCTACTGTGTGTTACGACATGTGAGATAGAAAGTATAACCGAATCTTATCACACTGTCATTTTTTTATTTTTGTATAAAGAAATTCATTTTTCTCTTTTAGACTATCTCACAAAGTCACATTGCACTTTTATTCAATAAAAATGTAAAAATTGAAAATACTTAAAATGAATCGGGACATAGCAGCTATTGTAAGCATTATAAGGGCCAATTGTGCATTAAAAATAAAAGCAGTTATTATTTTGCTTGCTTTTAAGCATTTGATGAAATGTAACTTGCAGCTTGGTGATTTTCAACAAATTAAATTCGAAGAAATCTTATAAAACTCATCTCTGGTCGGATAGAATGTGTGATGAAATTAGAAACAAACCAAAAAATTAAAATGTAGAACGACATGTCAAAAAAATCAAAACAGGTTCGAACACACTTTGCTTTTCGTTGTTTACACCATTGTACATTCTATCATACATGAAAATTTTGACATGTCGTAACACACAGTAGGATAATGTAAAGCGGCCTTTATTGGTGTCAGTAAACACACATACAGAAACATTCAAACAGGGCCGCATTTGGTTCTGTAGTTAAGAAAGGCGAAAAATTTTTTGTTGTTTATATTTTTTTTTGTTCTTATTTAATTTTTATTGTATTTCCACACCACCCATGAGGTATACAATATGGTGCGTTACCGATTTTTTTTTTTGGGTGTTCGGTTCCCCTGTAGGCCTATTTCACCCGCAAAAAAAGACAATTAGTAAAATGAATGAATTAGTAAAATGAAGCAAAAGACTTGAACTCAGAATAAAAAAAAAAATTATTCAACACTAATTTCAATGATTTGATAAAAATTCATTTTAAGAAAATAGCATGCATGAAATTATAAGAAATTTGATAATTCAAAATAAGAAAAAAGCGTTCATAAATTTTAAGAAATTTAATAATTTAAAGTAATCACAAAAAGCAATAGTTTTGTTAACTATATAATACAACAAATAAAATGCAACAACTAAGCAAAACACAAATATATAACAAATTAAACTCCTCCTTAAATAGTTTTATGTAGTTTTTGCCGAAGTGTTCGCTTTTCATTACTTTTTTTTTTGTTGTATAAAAGTAGCGTTTTTTTTTTTAAAAATGTCTACCAATAACTTAACTACTACATAACTTGACATATTTGGAAATCTGAAAAAATAACACAGTTATTTTAGTTCTTATAAGATTAAATATAAGCGCCCTAAGGTTAAAAATGAGCGCCCTAAAAAGTATGCCACCTTTAGTAGTTGAATGCGCCCTTGAAGTGGTATTTTAGTTTTGACAACTAAAATATCACAATTGTGATACTTTCGATGGCACCAAATCAGCGGACTAAGTAAATGGAATCATCTTATTTTTCCAATAGGAAATACATTTATTTATGTATATTTCTCACTGGAATTCACTTTTTGCACTTCATTTATATAAAAAATAGTGATTTTAGTTTCAAAAAACATTAATAATAGTGTAATACTTACATATGAAATGAAATCAGCTTATTTTTTTAACGTTGGCTATTGCTGCAATATTCCACTATCCAACACATTTTTATATTCACAAACATTAAAATAAAATATTTTGAGCGATTAAAATCACTTTTTTTATTTATTTTTTCGAAATTTAAACACTTCTTTAAACACTTTAATTCAATTCGTCTCCTTAAGCGCGATCTTTGCTTTACCTTGCATTCGTAATTGTGATATTTTGGTTGTCAAAATCACTTGGCAGTAAAAAAGAAGTACTTCAGCACACATCAAAGAACTAAGATATTTTAGTTCTTTGGCACACATACACTGTATGTGAGACAAACACCTCTTCCTTATCTTCTAGTTCTTTGCATTGATTATATAATCGCACATTGTGTTCGGACTATTAAGCTTAACAGCCGAACACAATATAGCCCGAACACAATAAGCGCGACGAACGGCGAGCAACACGTCTCCAACCTGTCGTTGTAGAGAAATGTTGAGTGACTTGATTATAATACACGCGACACCAGCAAACTTCAGCAGCATGTATAGTACACAAAAAACAATGGCTATTTTCAGCCGACTCAACAGTTGCCGTTTAGAATAACAACACAATCAGAGCTGAAAAAGAAATCCATTCAATTTAATTTTATTTTCAAAAAGTTGTATGAGTGAATAACGAAATAAGAATCTATCAATGAATGCAAAATTCATTTATAAATAAAAATGTTACTTCACATTCAAATTTAAAAAATTTATTAATTATTCGTTACATTTGTATCAATTAATGAATAAAAAATCAATAATAACTAAGAAATTAGTAATGAATAAACAAATGAATAACAAATGAACAATGAATAAAATGAATATGAATAACGATTAAAATATAATTATATTAAAAAACAATTGCAAATTCTAAAATTCTTTGTGAATTGCATTCTTTGTGTATAGTTTTCATATGAATAAAAAATTAACAACAAAAATGATTTATTGAAATGAATAATTAATCAAGTTTTTAAAATTAAATGTGAATTAAAATTTTATTTTTAAATCAATTTTGCATTAATTTATGGATTCTTATTCGTCATTATTCAGTCGTGCTTAAAATTCTGAATATGAATACAGACTTAACAACTCTGAATAGAGTTCAAACAAAACATCCCTCACTACCATCGCTACCATAAATTTCTCAACAGTTTGCTGCTGAATTTGAAAAATGAAAATTAATTTAATATAATTATATTTTAATCGTTATTCATTTTTTTTATTCATTGTTCATTTGTTATTCATTATTCATTTGTTGTTCATTACTAATTTCTTAGTTATTATTGATTTTTTATTCATTAATTGATATAAATGTAACGAATAATTAATAAATTTTTTAAATTTGAATGTGAAATAACATTTTTATTTATAAATGAATTTTGCATTCATTGAATAGATTCTTATTTCGTTATTCACTCATTAAACTTTTTGAAAATAAAATTAAATTGAATGGATTTCTTTTTCAGCTCTGATTGTGTTGTTATTCTAAACGGCAACTATTGAGTCGGCTCAGGGGCGGTTCCAGGAATATATTTCGGGGGGAGGGTTTCAAAAATATTTATGTACGTTATATATACAAAGGGTAATTAAATTTTAAAGGCCGATGTTGATTTTGAATAAAATACAAATTATTGTATTTTAATTGTATTGCGGCACACCTCCATCCGATGGTCCAAATTTTCGATGACACCGAGGCATAAGTGAGGTTCTATGCCGTTAATGTGCCGAATTATCTCATCCTTTAGCTTTTGAATTGTTGCTGGCTTATCGACGTACACCTTTTCTTTCAAATAACCCCAAAGAAAGAAGTCCAACGGTGTCAAATCACATGATTGGCGGCCAAGTGACATCGCCACCACGTGAGATAACACGGCCATTGAATTTGTCTCGCAAAAGAGCCATTGTTTCGTTAGCTGTGTGGCAAGTGGCACCGTCCTGTTGAAACCACATATCGTCCACATCCATATCTTCCAATTCGTGCCATAAAAAGTTCGTTATCATCTCACGATAGCGAACACCATTCACAGTTACTGTCTGACCGGCCTCACTTTGCCGCCAGCCCATAAACTGCACCAAACAGTCACTCTTTGTGGGTGCATTGTTTTTTCGACAATCACTCTTGGATTATCGTTCGCCCAAATGCGGCAATTCTGCATATTGACGAATCCACTGAGGTGAAAATGTGCCTCATCACTGAAGATGATTTTCTTCGAAAATGTATCACCCACTGTTGCCATTTCTTGCCACCATTCTGACCATTGACGACGCTTGAAATGGTCAAGAGGCTTTAGTGCTTGAGTCAGTTGCACCTTGTAAGCGTGTAAATGCAAGTCTTTATGTATAATGTTCATCAACGACGAGCGTGAGAGGTGCAATTGTTGGGCACGACGACGAGTTAAGATGGACGGCTCTTCAGCCACACTATCGCGAATAGCAGTCTTTATGTATAATGTTCATCAACGACGAGCGTGGGAGGTGCAATTGTTGGGCACGACGACGAGTTAAGATGGACGGCTCTTCAGCCACACTATCGCGAATAGCAGCAATATTTTCTGCAGTACGAGCTGTACGAGCATGCACTTGTGTTTTCACATCTCCGACAGACCTGGTTTGTTCAAATTTTTGCACGATTTTTCCGATTGTACGCACATTTGGACGATTAAATTGAAAAAAACACGAAGTGCTCGATATGCATTTTGATTTGAAAGCCCATTTTCCTAATAAGCCTGAATAACTTTAACGGTTCAAATTGAGTTAGTCTGAAATTGAGAAAAGTCAAATGAAATGCAGAAAAAAACTTGACATTTAAGTGTGGTTTATATTCAACATCGGCCCTTAAAATTTAACCACCCTTTATATACATTAGAGCGGGTTAATTTTTTTTTTCAAAAAATCGTAGGCGTGGATTAACGCAACAAAATATGTTGGGCGTACAATGAAATATGTTATTGCGCTTAGAGTTTGCGCTTAGAGCAGGGATACAAAATCATTGAACGTTTTCCTTATTCTTGAAATTAATTTTTAGGTGTATTAACGCTAAGATCTTGAAAATATTTTGATATTTAGCAATATAAATTACTAAACATAAGCATAAAATAAGGAATGTTAACAAAATTACAAGCAATAACTTATTTAAAGATTTATTTATTAAAATTCATGATAAAGGGTCATCCCTGAAAATTGCAAAGAATAAACTCGTTTCTTTTCTTTGCTCTCGTTGTTCGCTATTTGTAACGAGCTGTCAAAAAGCGCAATCAGATTCGAAATGCACGAAAGCTTATGGTAGTGAGTAGATTGCTGACAGGCGCAAATTTTGTCAGCGCAATTTACGCAATAATGATTGCGCCAGCGAGTAGACGGAAGCAAGCGCATACGCAATCATTCTACTCCCGGCTTAAGGCATTCAGCTGTTCGCGAACAAAGAGCTATCTCTCTATAATAATTTAACGGTTGAAACACCTTAACGTTACACAAAAAAAAAAATTATATCATATTCACTCATCTTTTACGGTTTAAGCAGAAAATGGAAAAAAGCGCCAAATTTTTCCAAAAATACCGAATTTTGCCAGTTTTTTAGCCAATAACTTTTAAGCTTTGCAATATTTAAAAATTTTAAGAATACGGTGTCAATCTACAATTAATTACAATTTGAATAGTGAAAATTTCATTTAAATCAGTTCAGCCGTTCTTGAGTTTACTTGCCTCAACGCCAAAAAGGCAATATTTCAAGTTTCATTTTTATATAATAGTAAGATAAGATAAGATAAGATTACTACCATATTATTTTGAATTGTTTTGAATTTACGTATCACAAAATAAATATAAAAGCGCACAAACTTAAAAAATTACATTATTCAGGAGAAGAAAAACCCTGTTCAAGCAGCTCCATATAAAAAACTGAAACAAAACGATTGCCTCTATTCCGTGGTATAATAATAGGTCTGTTTCCGTACCAAGTTCAAGAAAAGTTCAAGTAAAGTTCAATATGTGAGAGTAATTAAATTATCTGTCATAATGAGAGAATTTGCAAAAAAGTACGGAAACGACTTCAAGCGAGTTTCAAGCACAAAACAGCTGATTGCCTATAAACACCAGCAGCGCCAAATTTATTTACACCAATTTGACATTTTCTTGATCTTCTTGATGCTTGTTCTTATCGTTCTCGATGAAATTGTTCAAGCAAAGTTCAAGCCATGGTATAATAATACAAGGTAGCATTGACAGTTGCTTGGGAAAACATCTCCTGTCAAAAAATATACTCAAAAAGAGAGCGCTCACAATCCGCCATTGAAAACACAAGCAATGTTGAAAACGTTAAAGTGAAAAAAACAACAACCACAGCAGCTGCAGATGCACAAAAAAAGCTGTTTTTGACAGGAGATGTTTTCTTGCAGAAGAGAAAATAAGCAGTTGTCAATGGTTCAAGGCATGGTGTAATAATAATAAGGTGTTAGTGAATTTTTGACAACACCAAGAATAGCTTTCTTTCTGTCAAAAAAATTGAGAGCGAAAGAGAAGAGCCGTTGATAGTTGCCAAATTGTGTTATTTGTTTGAGTTGCTAGGTGATGATGTGTTATAGTTTTTATAGGTTATTGTGCGAATAAAGTTTAAATAAATATTTAATTCAATTATTTGTGCCGTGTTGTATTGACAAAAAGTTATTGCAGTTGTCTTCGGCCATTTGCCAAGTTCGCCATTGAATGGTTTTGTCATTTTATCAAAAACGTGCGCTGGAAGGTGCCACCGACATGAAGCTTTGGCCAGCATGGAAATTGTCTTGCATTCACAACGACTGCTTCAAGAAAATATCGAATGCCATGAAAGAATGTTCAATACCTCAACTGATAATAGCCATCAAAAGGAGTGGACATGGCATTGAGCTTCGACCGACTGTAAGTTAGCTGATTTATTTTCATTCCAAATCACCATCAGCTATTTTTAACAGGAGCGGGGCAAAAAAATTTATCATTTTGAGAGAGAAGTGTCAAATTCACTAACACCTTATTATTATTACACCATGGTTCAAGCTAGTTTCGAGGCTCGAGAGAGTGACATTTTGCTTGTTCTTCTTCTCTTTCGAGCTCGAAAAATGTGTAAAGAAACGCCTTCAAGCAACTTCAAGTAACTTGAAGTGCGTACGGAAACAGACCTAATACAAGGTAGCATTGACAGTTACTTGGGAAACCATTTCCTGTCAAAAAATATACTTAAAAAGAGACCGCACACAATCGACCATTGAAAACACAGTGTTGAAGTAAAACGTAGAAGTGAAAAAAAACAACAATTTCAGCAGCTGCAGATGCATTTCCACAAACAGTTGTTTTTGACAGGAGATGCTTTCTTGTAGAAGAGAAAATAAGCAGTTGTCAATGCTACCTTGTATTATTATACCATTGTACAGCTTTTTGTGGAAATGCATCTGTAGCTGCTGTGGTTGTTGTTTTTTTTTCACTTCAACGTTTTCAACATTGTTTGTGTTTTCAATGGCGGATTGTGAGCGCTCTTTTTTTGAGTATATTTATTGACAGGATATGTTTTCCCAAGCAACTGTCAATGCTACCTTGTATTATTATACCATGCTCTATTCTAGTTGGCGGAGTGAGGTCACTGCGACTCTAAGCCATATTCTAGTAGTCACTGAACAGCGATCTGCGTCACATGCGTGACTAAACACAGCCAAATAATTTTTTTCGTCATATTATAGTTGTCATTGTAAGCCGTCTTGTGTCGCATTGCCCTACAAGAAATCTGTAACCGAAACTCCAACACAATCATATAAATTTGTCTGTTTACAACTACATTCTCACACTCGTTTCAGTGCCAAAATTTGTGAAACAAGGAAGAAAATATGAACATTTAAGCCAATGCATGTAGAGAAAGGGAAAAGGTATCATCATTGAGAAGCATGTCAATTTTTTGCCTGTCTGCCATTATTATTTTTTATTCAACAACTGAATAGTTTCAGAATTTCAAAAAATAAAAGATAAGTTAAAAATTAATTTGCTTGTTATAACTTTAAACTAAAACGCTTGTTAGTTTGGACGTGATCAGCGGTGGAAAACAAGGCGGCTCAGTTTCAAAAATAAACGCAAGAAACTGACGAAATCTATTTTTGCTGTGGAATGGTAAGTTGTAAACTTCTTTGCCTTTTTAATTGTTTTCGAAGTTTTCTACAATTTTTCTTAAATAACCGATAGTCTTCTTGTAGGGTGAAGTGATATTTTAGGCGCCGTAATTTTTGAAGTGAGATGGAGCAAAAAAAAATGTAAATTAACAAAAATTCTAGTTTATTGATGGAAATTGTTTATAACTCATTCTTTTTAGCTTAAAAATAAAAACCAGGAAGGCAATTCGAAGAGATGTTCATATTCATGACCAAAAACTTATCTATAGCTAAGGACTTGAAATGTGTAAAAAATTGCTGCATGAATAAACTTTTTTTTTTAATCCTAAGGATTAAAACTTAGGTTTTCACCATAATCCGCACTATCTGAGCTATCAGAATCCGAAAACCAAAACACAAAAGAACTCATAATAAATTATTAAAGCTAATTTTATTTGTGACTTTGTTTTTTTTACACAGCTGTCATTTATTTAACATTCTGAGATGTGTTTAATGATACATTAAGTTTCAGCATCGCACTCTGTTCCTGCAGCTTATTTCTTGCAGTTGCAGGTTTCTTATAGTTCTCATTTAGTTATTGTTGCAAGGGTAATATAGCTTGACAGTTTGGCCAAGAAATGAAATGATGTAGGGTGGAGTGACAACTTGATATTTACTCACAAATATCTTGTACCAGTTGTCATTAACCTACATTTTTTTTTGTTTGATTTGTTTTTATTTGAGATCAAAAACTTAAAAACTAAAATACATAGGAAGTGTCAAGTGGTAATCTATGAGAACCTTATCATGACTAAAAATTAAATTAAATTTTCAATTTAACATATAAGAAATATAAATAAGTACAACGGCAAAAATTAAATAAAAAGCCCATGTGTTAAATTAAAGCTTTGAGACAATCGTGAATTAAAAATCAAGAATTAGTAATTATATAAGTAAATAAAAATATATAATTAAACAATGAATTTAGCTGGTTTTGTAAACCAGCCCTGGTCCATTTCCATATCTAGTGTTAAATATATTAATGGTATCATTCACAATTAGATTACCAGAATTATGAAGATCCAGTAAGCTTGGCATGCAACTGTATGTTTGGTCATAACCAAATCTGCGCAAAATTGAACCAAATTTAGAGTTTTCAAAATAAGAACATTTGTTATAAAAACCAACATGCGAAAGAACAGCAAAACGGTCAATTCCCATACAATTTGCAACTTCATATATTCTAGAAACACGAATGTGTTTAAATGTACCGCGAGCTCTCCTTATATTGGCAGTTGATTTGAGGCAGCCCCTCTCAAACATCCTAAGCAATTCCATTTGGTGACTGGACAACTGAGGTTGCCGGCACCAAACTGGAGAAGCATACATTAAAATTGGCCGAATGTACAGTTTGTACATGTTGGTTTTGATTTTAATATCTATTTTTGAATTTTTAAAAATACGGTTTAAATGGAATTTAGCTTTTTTGGCTTTATTTAGCCTAATTTTGACATGACAAGTAAACCTGTTATTTGTTTGGATTTGCATGCCAAGCAAACGAATATCATTTTTACGGGCAGTAATAGCCCATTTAGACAAATTTTCATTTTGCGAACATCCTTTCTAAGCTTTACACTGGTGTCTCGTACAAAACCCATAATGTGTATAAGTTCAGTCTTGTTGTTGTTTAAAATTAATTTCCAGTCTTTAAAATACTTGGAAATAGTAATCAAAAAAATATTTAGCAAATTTTGAGTTTGAGCTGGGCTATTGTGCACCACGTGAAGCGTGGTATCATCAGCAAATTGAGTGATTTTAATAGTATTATGTACAGGAATATCATAAACATAAAGTAAAAATAATAAAGGGCCTAGCACGGAGCCTTGCGGAACACCGGCGTTCATATTGAAAATATTGGACATATGTCCATTAAGTCGAACGGCAAATCTTCTAAAAGAAAGCATTGATTTAATAGTTTTGGTGATAAATAAAGGAAACTTAAGTATATGCATTTTGTGCAAAAGGCCATCATGCCAAATGGTATCGAAAGCTGCTTTTAAATCAAGCGCTACAACCGTGGTTACTTTGTTCTCATTTAGACCATTGTTTATATCAGACTGTAATCTAGCCAAAGCGTGATAAGTTGAATGACCTCCAAGAAACCCAAACTGATTTTCATAAATATCAAGGGAATCACGATGCCTGTTAAGCCTGATTGCCAATATTCTTTCAAAAATTTTTGAAATACAACACAACATAGAGATTGGACGCCAGTTTTCTGCAAGAGCAGAATCCTTTCCAGGCTTTGGAATAGGAGTGATGATGGCGAGTTGCCAGCATCTTGGAAAATATGAAATGGCAAGCAAATGATTAAAGAAAATAGTGAAAATGGAAATAATGCTTAAATCGAATTTTTTAATAATGGAAAATGGCATATTATCAGAACCCGATGATTTTTTATTCGGACGTGAATTAATAATATCAATAACTTCTTCAGTTGAGGTGAGAATACCACGACATTTCTGTGACAATTTGGAATTTTGTTCCGAAAGCATCTGTTTATTACACACATTTGGAGAAATATTTTGATTGAAATTAATGATTGGATTAGTACTATCAATATAAGAAATTGAATTTTGAACAGCCTCGGCAAATTCAGAGTTTTGGTCTATGGAAAGTTGATGATTTTTAAAGAAATTTTCCGCAAGTAGATTTGCTATGTTTTCATCGCCAGAGATGGCCGCATTTTTGTCTGAATCCAAAAAGAGTGAACCGTTTATGGTAGCTGATTTTTTATGACCAGTAAATTTTTTTATAATTTTGTAGGCTTCGCGATTTGATTCAACAGAGTTAAATATATTAGTGAAAAATTTTCCCGTTTCATGTCGTACACTCTTTAAAATCATACCTTTGACAAGCCTCAGACGAATTTTTAAACCTTGAAGGAGCCGAAAGGAGGAATAGGTCCAAGAGAAAAAATCTTTCTTTGGATCTTTTTGGATTCACGTTGCATAGCCAAAGTAACTGAAGATAAAAACACCTTATGTTGTGCGTGACTTGAGGCAGGCACAAATCTATCAACTGCAGAGTTGAAAACATCATTAATTAACAGAGCAATTTGTTCACAATCTCCGTCCATCAAATTGTAGTCAAGAGGCAAAATTAATTCATTTAATTTTCTCAAAATAAGCAAATTAATGTTTTTTGTATTTGTTTTATTAAACAATTTAAGCTTAACCTTACACTCGTGCATGGTGATTTCAACATATTTTCGTGAATCTGGGTCAGATCGACCCTTATGGTAATTTATATGTAAATCGCCTATTTTTCATTAAATTCAATGAACAGACATATTTTATTTCGTGAAATAACAATTTTATTTGTGTTTTTTTATTTTTATGGTACAGTTTTTTTTTATTTTTTTTTGTATTCATGTGTTGGTTACATATAGTTTAATGAAAAAAGTTTAAAAAAAAAAATCAAATTTAAATATTTATAATGGACATCAAACGTTTCTGGCGTTTCTATGCGTTCAATGTTGATGGTCCTGGTTCCATTTCATTATCATTGTCCTCTTCTTCTTCTTCAGCACTTTCATCGACTGTATCGGGGCCTTTGTAATTTCTCAAATAACATGATTCGCATGAACGAATATAATGCAATGGACATGTTGGCTTATAGCAATGATCACACGTGCCAGTTGCTTTGTTGTCTTTAGATTGAGTACCCTTACCGTGGTCGCATCTACGTCGTTTACTGTTTACCTGAATTTCAGGCATCAACAGTTTTAAGGTACAATTTTTCGCTTATACCCTATCAAATCCATAGCCAACTTTATGGATGATGTGATAGGAGCATTGCAGCGTTTTTCCAAATAATTTGCCGCTAATTCCATAGACAACTCTTTCAAAAATATCTTTCGCTTCTCCTGCTTACTCACATTCCATGCAGGGTGGCTCAATTCAAAGATGCGATAGACTGCAAGTGCTGCAACATCGAGCATGTTATAAAAAATTACCATTGGCCATCGATTTGTTTTTCTTTTGCAGGTGAAGCCTCTAAGCATTTTATCGAAAGTGTCGACACCACCCTTATAAGCATTGTAGTCATGAATAACCAATGGCTTTCCGGTGTCTGGATTTAGTTGTTCGGTTGCATGAGCTGTTGATAACAAACATACGTTTTTTTTTTTGTTTTTTTGTATAGCTAACAAGCTCACATGACTTGGAGAAACAGAAAACCGAACGATTTGATCCTCTCTTTCGTGCTTCTTCGATTGATGAAAATTCTTTCGGCAGCTCACGTTTATTCAGTCTGATCGTGCCGACTATAGTTGTTTCCTTTTCGATTAAATCATTTGCCAATTCATAGCTAGTAAAAAAGTTGTCCATTGTTATGTTTGCATTCATAAACGTGTAATCCTTAGAGAGACGCATCACCAAATCATGAGCGACCCCGATATTTTCATTCGGTTCTGTACCGGTATAAACTTCAGCCCGGAGCGGATAGTTATTTTTGGCATTAACGAGCCAAACAATATGTATTCCATATTTGCCTATGAAATTGGACGAAATAATTTGAAAAGTGCCAAAAAAGAACCTAACAAAAAAGACACTTACCTGGTTTCGATGGAATGTATTGGCGAAAGCTACATCTGTTTCTGGTAACCAGTAACTGCTCATCGATGCATAGTTCCAAAGATGGCACATAATTCATTGTCAAATTTTTCAAAAATTGGGTCCAAACATGATCGATCGGGGCCAGCTTTTTCTCACATAATCGGTCCATTCGCGTTCGTGTGTCGTCAAAGCGCAAAAAACGTGTAAGTTGCTCGAACCGAAACAATCTCAGCACGGCTCGGTAAAATGGCCTGTTGGACTTATGGAATAGGTCTTTGGTAAAGACATCATTCGCCTTTTTGGCACCAGCGTGTATGCATATATTTCGTCGGCATCTGTGTCCTTCCAATATCTCATTTTTAGTGGGCTATTTCTGTTTGCTTCATATGCTCTCTTTGCTTTTCGGTTCGTTTCGATCACAATCAATTCAATGATAGCGGGTGGTAAAATTCGCACAAACGCATCCTTTTTTTATCGAAATTTTGTTTCAAATAAGGATATGCTTCAGATCGAGCTCGTTTCATAATTTGGGTGCGCTCCTTTTCGACTGAACTTGGCACTGACCACCAAACAGTGGCATCGTTTTTGCCTTGGCTATTATATCTTGCACCACGATTTGGTTCAACTGCACTGACCACATTTTTTTCTAAATGAACTTCTCCTAATTCATCGTCTTCAAATTCAACATAACGCTGCAATTCAGTCAAACGAACATCTTGAATTACCTTGTTACTAGTACCGTCATCAAAATACGTATCCATCAACATTATAGAGAATTGCTATACTCGGAGAAAACTAGGAGCAGAGACTAAACTAAGAAGAAAAGAGTTGGGTCGATCTGACCCGGATTCACGTATAAAGAACATGTGTGTTTTACCTGAATATATCCCACATGCAATACATATATGTAATATCTCAAGTCTCATTACAAAGCTTAAAGTCCAATGCATACACTCATACCAAAATATCGTTAAATTTATTATTTTGAAATGTGTGTAATTCACTGTAAAATTTGTGTTGGGTCGATTTGACCCAATTCACGGGTCTAAGGTTAATATCGGAAAAATCACTAGTTGGCGATTCCAAAAGAATCGCACACTTAACTGCAAAATGATCAGAAAAAGAGGGAACTGAAAAAACAAAACCAGATGGGACAAGATCTGAGTTTGAAATAAATTTGTCAATAAATGAACCAAAAACCGATTTAAGACAAGTGGGTGAATTTGAATTAAAAATTTTTAGATTTGTGGTATTAGCTAAATCATTTAAAAATTTACCATAAATGTTGTTAGAAACATCACCAAAGGATACATGTCTGGAATTAAAATCACCTCCAAAGAAAGTGTTAGAAGAATTAATAAAAAATTTTTTAATAGTATCAAAACTCAATTTGCCATGCGGAAAATAAACAGACGCAAAACGGTACCAGGAATTGGACAATTTGCATTCAATAGAAGTGGAATGAATACCATCTCTAGTAACCTTAAGATTTCTGACCGGTATATTGTTTGCCACAAGAATAGCAGTGCCACCCCAGCCACGCTTCTCGTCACCACGAAAAACATTATAACCAGGTATCCTGATTTTATTCGAAGAATCAGTTTGGGTTTCTTGGAGCATAATTATATTAGCATCATTTTGCTTAATAAATTGTAAAAAAAGAGACAATCTATCACCGCAAAGTTGTTCGAAAACCCTGCGCAGTTTATTTTTGTTACTACCATCATTGCTGTTACCAGAAGGATTGCCATACGACTTACCCAATTTAATTTGTACATCTTTAGAATTTACATTTTTTTGTTGGCTTTTATTAAAATAAGGATTATTTGCTGGTGTAAGTATGTCCTCCAAGGTGCTATGCTTGTTGAGACCAGATGTGAAGAGCTGTCGATTTGTCTTTGCAGCTGTAGGAGCAGGAACAGAAGAATGTTGATTTGCGTTTAACTTCGATGAAGAGCCAGCGCCAGAAGAAGTCACTCCACGCTTATTTTTGATATTATTGAAGAACTTGCAATGCAGTAAATCATTAGCAGTATGATCATGTGGAATTAAGCCAGCCATTTTACAATTGATACAGCCAATTTGAATTTTCTTGTTTGTTAATCTAGGGCAAGACCCAGGACCGTGATCTCCGACGCATTGAACACAACGAAATTTGAATGAGCAAGACGAAGCTGTGTGTGAAAACCGTTGACAACGACGACATTGAACAGTTTTTGTGTTAATCATGCATTCAAATTTTACTCGAAAAGCATCAATATTTTTAATTTGTGCTAGACAAGAAACATCTGTACTACCGTCCAAGACGACCTAATATAGGGGAGTAGAATCTTTGTTGCGTTTCATGGTCGGCGTTTCGAAAAAGGAAATGTTGACCACACCAGTAACTTGAAATTCATCAAGAGTGCTTGCAATTAATTTGATGTTGTCATCAATGTTGCCATGTATAAAACCACGCACGATGTATGCTTTGCGCTTGAAGCCCTTTTCAGCGAACGTGTTGTATTCGTATCCACCCTTAGTTAAGAAATCCATGATGTTCTTTTTAACTTGCAAATCTTGGCAAAGTATGCGCGGCGCAACGCTTTTGCGTAAATGTACCCACTCATAGCAAGTCTTGCCAAATTTCATGCGCAAGTTGCTTAACAGACAATTGTAGTCACCATTTTCAATGATGCCAAGCTGAATTGGCGTTGTCTTGTTGCTACGCTGTTTGTTGATATTATCAGAAACCACGTCAGCCCAAGTGTTGGTTTTTAGCTGATTTATTGGCTTTGTTGTACCTTCAGAAAAGGTGTCAGAAATGTCGTCAAAACTATCTTCAAGCGACACAGAATTTGCCGCATAAGCAAGTACATTTCTTTTTTTGTTTTCTGTAGCCACAGCGTCACTTGAATTTTCGCAGCGTCGCTTGCCAGAAGTACAGCTTGATGACGCCGTAGAATTTGCAGCTTTGCTGTCCATAGATTTGGTGAGGGCCGCAAGATTTATATTTAACTGCACGACACTATTGTTTAAACTTTCAATCTGAGCTGATTGAAGTTTTATTTGATTTTTTAATTCTGCTATAAGCAGATCTTTGTCATTAATGACTTTCACAAAGTTAAGTTTTTCGTTTTCCTCCATTTTGCGTGGAGTTAAACGCATGCGCGTGCGAAACGCGAAGACAAAATCAGTTTTTTATAAGCACAATTTTAATTTTACCCGCACTTATATTTGAGTTTGTTATTTCACAATTATTGTGCCGTAAATGTAAAACAAAAATTACAATTGTAATTGCACTTGCAAATTAATTTTTACTTTCACTTTTTCACAAGCAAAATTTTTAGCTACCGCACAGAACAAGAACGCCACACGAATAAGTCATTAACCTACATATTTTGCTTATTCTGCCTATTTCTGTCACTTTTTCTTTTTCTAGTTTATGCTATTTTTGACATTTGGTGCCCTAATAGTGTACAAACTGTCAAAAATAGTATAAATATGAGAACGAAAAAAGTCAAACAGAAAATAAATAATACAGGCAAATGGCATTTGATGGACGCAATATGAAGAAAATAATGCTATAAAACCATTAATAATATATTCAATTTTAATATGTTGTTTTTTAAATTCAATATTTTTATATAAATTTTATTTAAATGCGATAGTTTTATTTTCAAATAGTAAATATTTGTAAGATATTTTAAAAAAATTTATGCATAATTTGAACATATTTTTTATTAATTCTGTTTAAATATTTAAATATTTTATTTAATTAAAACAGTATTCAAATAAATTTTAAATATTTACGCAGTCGATTTAATTAAATGCGTTATTGGTGCAAAAATGACTCGCTTTTTGGATAAATTAAAAAAGTTTTTGGATAAATTTAATATTTTTTCCCTTAGTGTTATCAAAATGCCATATAAAGCTTCTTGAGAATAAGAACATTTCGTTCATCGCCGTTCGGAGTCGGCGTTAAACCTGTAGGTCCGTTTCCCGATCAATTTTGTACAAACTTAATAACACGCACAACACAATTGATCATAAGAAGCTTGGTCAAAGTCCTTTCAAGGGCTGAAATGACCAGTTATTTATTTTTTTATTGTTTACACAAGGTAAGATCCAAAAATTTGTTTTTACTTCAATTATTTCATCATAAGATTATTCTGAAAATATTAGATACATCTGAAATACTTTTTGGCATTTGTGATATACAACAGGGTTGTTTTGAAGTGAATTAATTTTATGTCAGAGTTGCTAAAATTGTAGCAATTGAGCAAATAATTTGTTGCTTTCAATTATTTTTGTTTGACTTAATTCCTAATTATTTTGAATTCTGAAATTTTTCAACCCTACCTTAACTTAATGATTATAATTGCAACAAACCAACCAAACTACCAAAACTGATTTTTATCAAATGAAACTGCCGCTTTTAGTCCAAAGTGGCAACGTTGATACAGACTCTCACTAGGGTTGCCATGCAACAATTTTTTTCAGAATAGAAACTTTTTGTATTTTCCTTCCTCAAGGGTATTTTTAATCCCCTACGTTTAAAAAACGTAAGAGGTGTTTTAATTTTGTCACTCCGTTTGTAGCGCCCATAAGGAGGCGTGGTAGATATATAAAAGTATATATATTCTTGATCAGCATCACCACCCGAGTCGATTTAGTCATGACCGTCTGTCTGTCCATCTGTCTGTGATCACGATTACAGCCGTAATTTTTAAGCTATTATCACGAAATTCGTTATTTAAGCTTGTATCTAAAAAATAAAGATCAAGTTCGAAAATTAGCCAAATCAGATGAAAACCAAGCCTACCTCCCATACAAAGTGACTTCATCAAAATCTCTTAGAATTCCACAAAAATGAATAAATTTGATATATAACATGTACTCTGTGTAGTAAATTCAACCAAATCGAATAAAAATCACGCCTACCTCCCATACGAAATGAATTTATCAAAAAACAAGAGCGAATATTTTCTGTTAAAACTTTGAGGAAAAGGTTCTTACAAATAAACATTTTATTGACTGCAAGACTTTAAATATGCTTTGGTTCAGCCGTGGGGGTATTTTAACTTCGGCCCAGTCGAAGAGCATTTCTTGCTAGTTTAAAATGAAATTTCCGTACCTCAAAGAGTTAAAAGTTCCGGATCACGACTGTAGCCTATTTTGGCTGCTTTATGCGATCACACTCAAATTTCACATTTTATAAATGGGTCATATTGCGGTAATAGGAAACCTCAGTGTCAATGAATTTCTAGCAAAATTCGTTGAAGAATTAAAGCTAAACCGGTTTGTACAATAAAATTGTACATTACACTCCAGCTAGAGCTTTTATTACTGGCACTGTCGGCAATAATCATAGCAAGGTTGTTCAAAATGCCATCAAAGCGCTTCAGTAAAAAGTAAAACACTAACTTATAGTATTGAATGAGAACGCATCAGAACCGATTCGGACTATTAGCTTAAATCTGACAAGCTCCACCATATAACTTTTTTTAGTTTTTATATGAGATCGCCAATCATTGGGGTGGTGACTCATAAACAATTGGCTCAATTACCCTGTTTGAATATTTTTTAAAATTTTCGGAAATGTTTCTTATATTGCGAAATGCATATTTCTTAAATCAATAGCAAGTTGTTATTTTTTTGAGAATTTACCATAGTAAAAAACTTCTTTCGAAACAAAAACAAAAAAAAAAAGATACTCATGCGATTTCGAACAGATTGGACTGTTAAAAAAGCATCTACATTTTTTCAATACCACTCAATTCCTCAACAATAAAACAGTTCATTGTTTCATTTATTCTAAACACCAATTGTAAGGACTAGTGCTTGGTAATAATACAATTTCATTACATAGGGTAAAACACCCAGTCCTGAGCCCTCAGCCTATTCTGAGCCCCCCACTCATTAAACTGTCTCTAGCTAATAATTGTCTGGATGTCAGTTAAAACATTAAATTTATAATTAATTATTCGTCAAAATTCGTTCAGTTCGTTCAGCTATCATGCTGAGTATGAAATATTAAGTTCAAAGTGATTTTTTAAAATAAAAAGACGTGCCTCGTACTCTTACTCAGTCAAGTGATTTGCTAAGCAATATCGACAAGGAGTTAACACACTTTAAACCTTCAGGTATGGACATTTTGTTATGATTTCTATAATAAGCTTTGGTTATAACAAAAGTTGAATATTATTTATTGTTTATTTCTTAAATATTTCATTAAAAATATTCTCTGTCAAAGCAAAAAAATGGGGGCTTATATCTGGATAACTAAATTCGATGTTTCCAGTTATGAGCCATGGGGGCTCACATTTGGAATTTTACAGAAAAATAAAATATCCAAATGTGAGCCCGTGGAGCTCAGAGCAGGAAAACAGAAATTTTTATAAAAATTTTTATTAACCCGTTAAGCCTGATTCTCTTATTAGATATTCAAAAACATTCACAATAAGAAAATTGAAACTCTTGATATTTGTTTGCAATTAATGCCAGATTCTGCACTTGAACTTGCATGCATTACATCCCGATTCCATGCATTAGCCTCCATCTTTTTACGGATGTTGGTCAGATTTACTCACTATTAAATTAACAATTTATTTTATACAAACCAACGACATTAAGTCCGGCGTGTCAATTCACGAAGTTTCAAGGAAATACGAAACTCTGCGCCCAATATTCCAAAACCGGATTTATTCATAACTGTCCAATAAGGATCTGCCTGGTCCTTGCCGGGTTTAACATGCATCGAAGAGGGAAAAATAGTGAAATATATATCTGATAACTATGAAAGAGGTTTCCCAAGAAGAAAACATAAAGTTAAAAAAATTGTTAATAAATTTTTAGATTCATACACACATGCAAATATGTTTAAAAAATAATTTTCCTGGCGACAAATGGTATAGCGGATTTCTTAACCGACATCCAAAAAATATCTATTCGAGTTCCTGAAGCAGTAACAAATGCCAGTGCAGATCTTTTGGAAAAAGATTTAAGAGGCTGGTTCAAATTCAAGCAAATTCAATGAAAAGTCATATGCCCAAAAGGAGAACCAGTTTTAGCTCCTAGAGGTGCAAGTAACATTTATGGAACAGATAAAGGAGCAGCTAAAGAGAGCATGACAGTTATGTTTTCATTTTCTGCTGATGCCTTGACTATTCCACCATCATTGTTTTGGCTTATAAAAGAATACCCAAGGATATATTCGAATCAATACCTGAAGGAATAATGTAAACGAAAACTGATTCAGGCTGGATGACTTCGGTTGCATTTATATACAATATAAAAGAAGTCTTTTATCCAACACTGGTTTCAAATTAAATATTGGTTCCTGTAATTCTTTACTTATATGGTCATACAACGTATTTAACTTACAGCTTATCCAAGCTCTGAGAATAATTGCAAATTGTTCTGATCTGCTTATACCCAAATGCAACAGGAATTTTACAGCCAGCCGATGTGGCTATTTTCAGACCTCTTAAAATGGGGTGGTTAAAGGAACTACAATGTTGGAGAATGCATAACATGGACCGACAGTTTACAAAGCATCATTTTGCAAAATTATTAAAAAACATTATTAAGTACCTACATAAAAAATGAGACCATAGCTAATGGTTTTCGTACCTGCGACCTGTATGCTTTCAATCCCAACGCAATCGATTACAGTAAATGCCTTGGAAAGTCAGGTTTGGATCGAACTGAAGTTGAGCATAAAGACACAAAAATGAATTTGTGGTTTATGATTTATATATAATATTATTTGTTATTTATATTTTGTTAACGTTTTGAATATTATTTTTTCATAAAATAATTAAAATAATAAAGTTCTTATTGTAAAAACCAGATGGCTCATAACTGGACAAAAGGTGGCTCAAGATTAGAAATCGGGGGCTCATAACTGGGATTTGGTTCATTTTTTAATAAATCATTATTTTTAAATATATTGATTTAATTCGCATTCAAACAAATTTAATCAAGTTATTCTTCTTGAATAAACGCGTATTTTAACACTAAAATACTGCCAAACTTGCTAAAAATAACAAAGTTATCATTTTTCAAAGTAAAAAATTCTCTTAAGGGGGCTCAGGACTGGGTGTTTTACCCTATAACGAGCTACATATATATAAGAAAGCTTTATCAAAATGAATGTTTTGTTTCGTATTCTTCAAAATGCCGCCCCTAAAAATGCTCCGCTCCTGGCCAGCTGTCCCCCTGTGCCCTCTTCGTGTATGTCAATATGGCAAATAATGGCAAACTTATTGCATTTGGAGCAAAGATAACACACATGAGATTGTCGAAATGCTGTTACACCTCAAAAAATACCCAGTTTGGTGCGGTCTGTGGGCTGGTGAAGTCATCGGACCATACCTTTCCAAAAATGAGGGTAATCTGCCCGTCAACGCTAAACTTTGTCTTTCAGATGACTTTAGATCTGCAAATTCTTCAGATCCAACCGTGTTATGCTTATGCCCGAAAGTTTAAAAACTAATTGCAGAATACGTAGTAAAAATCATCGGTTGTACTGGCTTAAAAAACACCCTTTAGAATTACATAACGTATGTTCACCTAGTTTAAAATATCTGCGAATAAAATTTTAATGGAAATTATTCTTGTAATATTAATGTTTTCGATTTATCAACGAATAAACTTACAAATAATTTTATTTTTTTTATATAAGAAGATGGATGTTTGGATTGGTTTGGTTTATGACAAACATTGAGCACTATCATATTTTATTAAAATATTTCTTGGATGAGATACTTTACGTGTACAGTTTCACTTACCAGAGGATGCAGCTCTACTGCCTTTAACTCGGTCCTTAAACCAGATTTTATTTATTTGTTTATTTGTGAACATCCCAACATTGAAAAGGGGTTAACCCTTATAGATACAAACATTTAAAATCAGGGATCGTAACTGTTATGACTTTATTAAAAAAAGTCAATAAAAAATAGTTCTTTTTTTACCGATTTTTTTTTGGTCAAAAATAAAAGTTAACAGTTGAAATTTTACTTTTATTTATTCGTTCAAAAATAAAAGTTAAAATGTGCAGCTTATTTTTCCGATCAAAAATATAAGTTAAAATTTGAGTTTTATTTTTTTGGTCAAAAAGAATATTCTAAATTTGACTTTTATTTTCGAGTCAAAAAGAAGAGTTAAAATTTGAGTTTTATTTTTTCTTTTAAAATTTTAGCTTACCCGGCACTCGTTGTTTTTCAGCCTAATTTTATTTGCAGTGCCCCTTTTAAAATTTAAAATAAAAAATTTCCATCATAAATGGTTAAATTTTAGCGATTTATCGTTTGTTTGAAAATGATTTTTATTAATATTTAATTATTATAATGTGCAACACTACTTTCTTAACAGGAACTAAACCACTTGAAGATAAAAACTAGAGGAGGAAACTAAAGAACAACAAGTAACTCGGGTATGATTTGAGTATCTGATTTCCGTCGGATACTCATTGCAGTTCTCTGATGTGTAGTGATTCGACAAACATCAGTGACAGGGAACGAAATGTGTAGTGATAAGCAACACAAAGGTATAGAAAACTAGAATGAATATAATTAATACTTTTGTTCTGTTTGAAGTAAAAAGTAAAATTAAAGTAAAATTTCAACTTTTATTTTTGACCGAAAAAAATCGGTCAAAATATAACTATTATTTTTTGACTTTTTAAAAAAATCAAACAAATAAAAAGCTTTTAAGAATATTATTCCTTAACCAACAAGCATTGTACTGCTTTCTTCAAATAACGAATAGACAAATTCTTTCCGCCTAACTTTTTATATTGAAATTTCGAAAATAACGGTTATATTCGGTCCCTGTTTAAAATGCTAGTCACAATTAATGTACAATAAATTATTTATAACACAAAACTTTTTAATATAAGATACCTTTATAAATTATCAGTTACAATTGAATTTGTAAAGAGGTAAGAAAAAGAAGAAGATGAAAATACAAGACGGAACAGTTAGGTTGAGAAAAGTTAAAATACAGCAGTTTACAGTTTAAATAATTGGGCTTTAAATTGCTTTGCGATTCTTATGTTCTGTAAGCAGTAGCGGATCCAGAAGCTTCATTTGGGCGGAGAGGGGCGATCGTAGTTCGATAAATCAAATCAAAAGCAACAAAATATTCTATAAAATGTAAAAATCGTTTTGTGGAAAAACCCGAAAATGGCGATATTTTAAAAACCAGTTTTCGAATATATTAAATAAAAAAAACTGACCAGTTTTCAGTGACTTTATGTGTAAAAAAAAAAAAAAAAATAAATAAATAACTGGCCATTTCAGCCCTTGAAAGGACTTTGACCTAGCTTCTTATGATCAATTGTGTTGTGCGTGTTATTAAGTTTGTACACAATTGACCGAGAAATGGACCTACAGGCTTAACGCCGACTCCGAACGGCGATGAACGAAATGTTCTTATTCTCAAGAAGCTTTACATGGCATTTTGATTACTCTCTGAGGTTTGCCATTGTCTGCAGAGAGGTGGCGGCCGTACAGAAAAATTCATATAATTTTCTGTCGCTGCTGGGATTCGAACCTGGGTTTCCAAAGTTCGTTGACATAGCGGCCACGCACTTTAACCAACTACGCCACGGACGCCACAACTTTATGTGTACATGAATTAAAAAAATATTTTTCATAACTTATATAAAAATTAAAAGGGATATATAAAATTGTCGGCTTACATTTTTGGAATAAATGACTTACAGTATATAATCTCCCGGTTTGAAAAATCTAATCACAACACGAAATCTAATCTATGCTTCCGTGTTTTGGCATATCGATCAATTACTTGATCCACAATCACATTAATGTCATAATGAATATTCCATAAAGCAAGTTCGTTCAATCTTTCTTCTGTTGTCGTAGATCTCTGAAAATGATCTTTCAGCAGTTACTCCGCTTGAAGGCAATGTTATTAAAATTTTAAAAAGATTATGAATAAGAGGATATACTTTAGCATCACAGCAGTGTAATAGTTGCATTGCACTAGTACTTGAATCATACTTTTCTCTTTCACATTGCAAGTGCCACATCTCCAACTCATTAACCCTTATGTTCATACCCGGGTACCCGGGTGCCCACTGCGATGTATTTTCGTGATAAAAACTGACATATAATAAAAATTTATTTTTGAGCTCACGGATCCTCATTATTAAGGTGAAAAGCGAAGAAATCATTTAAACATTTTTTTTTTTATTTTTTCATTGACTTAAACTTGCGCCATCGCATCATGCGCACCCGGGTACCCACAACAGAATTTGTATGAAATTCGTTTGAAATTAATTTTGTTCAGGAATGATAATTGATTTTATTATTAAAACAGGGAAATACAACGCATGTTTATTTACAAATAATATTATTTATTGCATTCAATATATTTTACAACATGAGCTGTGTGCTCGTCGCAAACCGGTCGTTCATATCCACTGCAGGTCTTCCGCGTTTTTCGTCGTCTTTTTATTGTCATTTTGTAACATAAGTGACAATATCCAGTAATTTTCTTTCTTTCAGTTTTGTCCGTTGCAACCGATGGACCAGGGTCTTGCGTTACCCTTGTTATTTCACGACCTATGATACTCTAAATAGCAATTTTTGTTGTATAATTACGCATCACTTGAGGATTCCTCATTCGTTCTTCAATAATTGGATTGGCAAGTTCTTCACTGAGTTTGCGTAGAAATAGACGTCGTTTGGCTGTTTTCTTTTTAATCATTTTATTATTTTCATAATAAATTTGATATGCCGCGAGTGCAGCGATGTCTAACATGAACCAAGAAGACAAGATCAAGCAATCAGCAGTGCAAGAAAAAACATTTTTTTCGTGCTACGTCATCGGTCACTATTAAAGCTACATATATTGCATACGTTTTTCATGCAAAACATGTGAAAACTTAGATAAAAGTGGAAAATTATAAAATTAACAAGTTTAATTCTCGAAAAAAGTGTTTGAATACTTTGTTTGCTCATATTTTCATGCAGTAACGAAATTTAAAGTAATTTTTTTTTGCTGTTGCAATTATTGCACGTCGCTACAGCACACTTAATTTTTAAAATATGAAGAACACAAAAAATTACTGAATTATAAACACTTATAATTCTTTAAAACTTCAAGAAATAATTTTTCACATCCAACCGCTACACGTAAACAAAAGAATTTGTGACCGATGACGTCAGACCTATCAGCTTTGTTTTGTTTACAATATGGCGGCTCTTTTGTTTGCATGATCTTTATTTCTTGGTTCATGGATGTCTAATATATTGAAGAACATTGCCATTGGCCATATTGAACAGCGCCGTTGACTTGTGTATCTTCTGAGCATATGGTCCATAGTGTCAACGCCAGTTTTGTATTTATTATAAAAACTGATGATATCAGGCTTCTTCTTTGCATTATCAGCCACATTATCACTGAAGAAAGCTAACATTCCCTCTACTATGCTGTAGAAACGGCGAAAATTGACCTTGACATTCTTTTCTATGAAGGGAGCAGCTTTTCATGTTAAATACATTTCTACAGCATTTTCTGTTTTAAAACTCTCTCAAATACTCAATAACAATGTATATTTTAGAGAAAAAAATTTTCTAACAGTTTTTAGTTAATCAAAATATTAAAAAATTAAAAATTTCATGAAAAGGGTACCCGGGTACCCCGGGTGCCAAACGACGTTAGTAAGTTTGGGTATGAACATAAGGGTTAATCAAAGATCTTTCTAAAACCTCTGAAGATTTTTTGAAGATAATGTAATATCTTTTACAAAATTTTCTCACAGCTTGTATAGATAATGTAATGCTTTTCAAGGTATGGAATAAGGAAACAGTACTAAAAATGAATACATATCCAAAGTAGTTGCTAAAAATCGACTTTTAAATCCATAATTACATTATCCAGCGTAGGAATATAAACAGCTTGTCTGAAATATGCTATGGGATTTTTTACTGGATAATTATCGCGGTTCTTTTGAAAACTTTCTACACGTGGCATTTTAATTTCTACTCCAATATTATTTGCAATGTTTTCAACTTCCTTAAAAAGAGTTTAAAACTTTATCTCACAGGATTCTCGTTTCTTCTGTAATAAATTTAAAGTATCTTGAATCGTATTCTGCGCTGATTTAACATCAATTTGTTTTTTCTGAAGGAAACAGCTGAGGGCTTGGGGGGGGGCGATCGCCCTTATCGCCCCACCGTGGATCCGCGCTTGTCTGTAAGTTATATGGTAATTGATTCCAAACCTGTATTGAGTTGACAAAGTACTGGCTTTCTGACGAAAGCATCGAGTTCTTCACCGTAATTGAGGAATTATTTCGATTGGATCGAGTGAATTTTAGTTAAGCGTATAGTTGAAATGATTCTTTGGTAAGGATCACTTTGTGAAACATTCAGCATGTGGAAATCCAGCTAGTTATTAAAAGGCATTGTATATATTTGAACAGCAAAACTAGATACATGATCGAAACGTCGCAATCCATTTACATACCGTGTAATATTATTAAATCGATATTAAGCCATTGTTTGCTCAATGAGTCACAACTGGAAAAATTTTCGCACCCGTAGAGTAGGGAATGCATGAGGTATTTTTTCACCAGTAATAATCTGATATTGAAAGGTGTAAAAAATTGGGTGAACCAAAGTAAATTCCAAGATGTATAATATATATATATAATCTGATCATTTCAGCCCTTGAAAGGACTTTGACCGAACTTCTTATGATCAAATTGTGTTGTGCGTATTATTAAATGCTTGTACACAATTGATCGAGAACTAGTGATTTCCAAGATAGTGTTCTGCTAAAAGTGATTCCTAGGTTTTTGGCATGTTCAGCAAATTCGATTGTTACACCATTCACATGAACCTTTGGCAGTGTGGATGTGTCAAAAAGTCTTTTGTTCGGCCATTTTTTTGCGCTCAGTTGTTTAATTCAGATAGGTTGGTATTCAAAAAAATAAATGGAAAAAAGTAAATTTCGAGTTTTGATAAAGCATTGCTTTTTGATGAAAAAAAAAATACAGTAGAAACAAAAAAATGGCTAGATAAACATTATCCGGACTCTGCTCCATCGAGACAAATAGAAGAAAAGTGGATTGCTGAATTTAAAAGCGGTCGTACCAGCACAAATGATACAGACCGAAGTGGACGCCCAAATGAGGTGTTATTCCAGAAAACATAAAAAAATCCACAAATTGGTAGTGTTTTTACAATTTTACGCGAACATTTGGGTATGCGAAAGCTCTGTGCAAAGTGGGTGCCGCGTGAGCTTACAGTCGACCAAAAACAACAACGAATGGATGCTTCATAGGAGTGTTTGGCGCTGTAAAACCGCAACAAAATCGAATTCTATCGTCGATATGTGACAACGGATGAAACATGGCTTCATTTTTACACACCAGAATCCAAAAGACAGTGGGCTGAGTGAACAGCAGTCGACGAACCGAATCCAAAGCGAGCAAAGACCAACAGTCGGCCTGTAAAGTAATGGCATCTGTATTTTGGGATGCGAAAGGAATAATATTCATCGACTGTCTCCAAAAAGGAACCACTATCAACAGCGACTATTACTGTGCACTTTTGGATCGGTTGAAGGCTGAAATCGCAAAGAAACGGCCACATTTGCAGAAGAAAAAAGTGTTGTTGCACCAAAACAATGCACCGTGTCACAAATCGATGAAAACAATGACAAAATTTAATGAATTGGGCTTCGAATTGCTTACCCACTCCCCGTATTCTCCACATTTAGCCCCCAGCGACTTTTTCCTGTTTTCAGATCTGAAGAGAATGCTTGCTGGAAAGAAATTTAAGTCCAATGATGAAGTAATCGCTGAAACTGAGGCCTATTTTGACGAGAAAGAGAAATCGTACTATAAAAGTGGTATTGAAAAGTTGCAAAATCACTATACTCTTTGTATCGCTTTCGAAGGCAACTATGTTGAATATTATTAATTTGTTTTACTTAATCTACGGACTTATTGAATAACCTGTTATAATATAAAATTTTCTAGTTTTTAAAATGATTGGCCCCCTCCCTTTAACCGACGATAATAATTAGCAAAGATTTTTATACAAACTGTTGTAAGTACATACGGTTTATTAACTCATTTCTTAATTATTTAAATAACAAATGTAACTCAATGGCACATAAAGTTGATTGTTTAAAATAAATCTACACACATTTCACCCAAACTAATAACACCTCTCGATTATATCACATCGTTCCAGTTTGAAGTTTATACAGCGTATAGTAGAGACCACGTGTTCCTAAAAGTTCTTTATGAGTTCCACTCTCGCTAACCTTACCACCATCGAAAACAAAAATTGTATCAGAATCAACAATGGTTGATAGCCTATGAGCTATACTAATTGTGGTTCTTCCTTCACTCGCAATTTCAAGAGCATTTTGAACCACCTGATTTATATATTAACAAATTTATAAGAACAATAAAAAAAATTAAAATTTATAAAATTTTGCAAAATCATACCTTTTCACTTTCAGCATCTAAAGCGGATGTTGCTTCATCTAAAAGAAGAATTTTTGGATTCCTTATTAGAGCCCTAGCAATTGCTATTCTCTGTTTTTGTCCACCAGAGAGCTGTGTTCCTTTTTCTCCCATACGAGTCTCATAACCCTTAAAATTAAATATAAAAGAGGTTAAATGATTCCGGTTAAAAGTGACGATTAATAATGACTGTCTTGTGGAAGTTTTTATGGATTTTAAGTAGTAAATATTTAAAGCAATTAGTAAAATGACTGTTAAAAAAATTAGGAAATGACTTACTAAAATGCCCTTCTAAATTAAAAATCTTGAAAAAACAAAAACTGCACACCTAGAATTACTAAGAATTTACCAATAATGAATTTAAAAAAATTTTTTTTTTTAAATGGTCTAAAAGGGAACTGAAGAATTGGTATATTGTGACATAACGTATGACGTATAAATGGTCTAAAAGGGAACTGAAGAATTGGTATATTGTGACTCCACTACATCTGCTGTATCAAGGAACCTTAAATCAAATTAGATATTTAGGTTCCGCAGTTGGTATAGAGTGTGTGACCCATACGTCAGAGAACCCTGGCTCAATTTCCATCTGACACAGAAAGTTTTTTCAATTGAATTAATTTTTCTGTTCGGCCGTCAACTCTCTGCAGACAATGGCAAACCTCAGAGAGTTAATAATGCCATCCATGGTATAATTAATCAGGTAGGTGTGACAGTTTTCAATCGAACTTGAATTGTCAAAAATCATACAAAACAAAGCAAACAAAAAAAAAAACATATTTATTTGATTTTGACAATCCATGAACGATCTCGTGAGAAAATAGGCTGTTGTCAAACCTACCTGTATAATTGTATCATGAATGCCATCCATGGTATAACAATACAAGCAAAGATCATATAATATAAAGATGCGCCACGGCCATACAAATCAGCGACACAGTCAAAATCGAATGTGGATTTCATGAACCAAGAAATAAAGATCATGCAAAGAAAAGAGCCGCCATATTGTAAACAAAACAAAGCTGGGAGGTCTGACGTCATCGGTCACAAATTCTTTTGTTTACGTGTAGCGATTATATGTGAAAAATTATTTCTTGAAGTTTTAAAGTATTATTAGTGTTTATAATTCAGTAATTTTTTGTGTTTTTTAACAAAATGAAGTGTGCTGTAGCGACGTGCAATAATTGCAACAGCAAAAAAAAAATTACTTTAAATTTCGTTACTGCATGAAAATATGAGCAAACAAAGTATTCAAACACTTTTTCGAGAATTAAACTTGTTAATTTTATAATTTTCCACTTTTATTTAAGTTTTCACATGTTTTGCATGAAAAACGTATGCAATATAGCTTTTTTTGTGACCGATGACGTGGCACGAAAAAAATACTTTTTTCTCGCACTGCTGATTGCTTGATCTTGTCTTGTTGGTTCATGTGTGGATTTATCATAAATCTACTTTAAAGCTTTGTGAGAGTCAGTGAGCGAACGAGTTAAAGCTTATGAGAGCGGGAGAATAAGCAAGTAACATTGTGAGAATAATATTGAGAAGCATAGAGAGCACATGAAATTGTTTAGTTTACGAAAGATCTCAACAAACGATGTGTCTGCAAACGAATTGTAGCTAAATTGTCTTGCGTAAAAAAACAAAAATTTAGGCATGATTTGTATTTAAATACCCT
This sequence comes from Pherbina coryleti, assembly GCA_943735915.1. Classification (NCBI taxonomy): domain Eukaryota; kingdom Metazoa; phylum Arthropoda; class Insecta; order Diptera; family Sciomyzidae; genus Pherbina; species Pherbina coryleti. The sequence continues at coordinate 70,656,955 of OX030950.1, read as the reverse complement.
ACGCACGTTATAAAAAGGTAATATATTACATATGTATATTATATTAATTATTTATATTATATTATATTATATTATATTATAGTATATTATATTATATTATACTATATTATATTATATTATATTATATTATACAATATTATATTATGTTATATTATATTATATAATATTATATTATATTATATTATGTTATATTATTTTATATTATATTATATTATATTATATTATATAATATTATATTATATTATATTATATTTTATAATATTTTATTATATTATATTATTTTATATTATATTATATTATATTATATTATATACATACATATACTAGCGATTCCCTGCGCGCGTTGTTACACCCTGCGTGTTGTTATATTAAGTAAGTTCAAAACTTTAATTAGACACTTAGTCTGACACCAAGCACATGGTCCACTGTCCGTTTCAGTTTAAAAGTTTCCCCACATCACTCTGAGGTGGCAATTCAATAAAATACAATATTGGAAAAAAAAATTTTTCAAAAAAATCAAGTGGTAGCTTTGTTTTCTGAACCACAAAAGCTGTTTGTAATTTTTGGGGGAATTTGAAATAACTCTGTTATATTTCAAAATTTCAATTTAACAAGTCAGGCGAAAAAAATTTGTCTTTTCGAGATTTGAAGAAAGCAATGTGATGCTTGTTAGCTAAGAAATAATAATCTTGAAAGCTTTTTATTTATTTGACTTTTTTAAAAAAAGTAAAAAACTAATGGTTATTTTTTGATCGGTTTTTGTTTGGTCAAAAATATAAGTTAAAATTTGACTATTATTTTTTTCGGTAGAAAATAAATGTTAAAATATGACTTACTTTTTCGGTCAAAAATAAAAGTTAAAATATGACTTACTTTTTCGGTCAAAAATAAAAGTTAAAATATGACTTTTACTGTTACGGTCAATACTAACAGTTAAAATTTGACTTTTATTTTTTCGGTTAAAAGTATAAATCATAACAAAAGTATAAATTCTATTCATTCAAAATTTTATTAATTTAGTCCCTTCGAAAGGGCCATATATGGAATGGGGTCGAAATTCCCCCTAAACAAAATTCTTTTTAAAAATTGATTTTCATATGGTTATTTTATTTGGTACTACTACTCGTATCATTACTTTTGGTTTAGATAATTTTTAATTGTTTTTCCCGTAAAAATCAAAACGTAAGTAATAGTTCAATTTCGTTCACAATATGACGTGATAACCTTTCATTTCAGCATGGGTACAGCTTCAGACACGTCTGCAAGAAAATGCAGAGAAATCCAGACATTATTACTTAACTTAACATATTCCCAGAGAGACATAGCATCAATTGCAGGTGTTTCGAAATCTGTTGCTAGCCGAATAAAAATTAAAATCGATCAAACTAAACCTCTGGAAGCAGGCCGTGTGGGAAAACGTGGCAGGTAAAGGGTCACTTATTCCTACACTGACAGCAAAATTAGTCAAAAATTCTAAAAAAAGTGTTGTCCGTCTGACTACGATGAAGAACTACGAAGGAATGGAATTTACAAGAGGACAGTCTGGAGGTGGTTGGCCGAAAATAACCTCATGGGTCATCGAGCTAAAATAAAAAAACAAGCCTTACCGAGGTAACATAGAAAAAGGAAATATCATATGACTGTAGAAGACTGTTTACACATTTGTAAACAGTTCTGTAAGACAACAACGAATTTTTTGTGATTATGATATTTTACAGGAATGTTTCTGCGACAAATCGTTTCAGATTTTGGTCAACAAAAGTTTATTCGTCTGACGGCTCCCTGGGGGGAGCAGTTCCATGCAGACTGCCTTACGAAGCACAATAAACACCCAGTTAGTATCATGGTTTGGTCTGTGATCTCAGCGAAGGGATTGGGACACCAATATTTTGGCCACTAACACGGTATAATAACACTGTGGAACAAATTCAGGTTAGCAAAAGTTCGGTCGATTCTGAGAGTGAGGGGTCAAAATAGAGGCTAAATTAGAAGACCCGTATCGCGGCGTTTGTTTATGTTAGTTCGAATTTTTTTTAATCGACCTTCGAACTTTGCCACGTACAGAAAAATTATTTGAATTCAAATAATTTTCTGTCGCTGCTGGGATTCGAACCCGGGTCTCCAAGGTTCTTTGACATAGCGGCCACGCACTTTAACCAACTACGCCACGGACGCCACTGCAGTTGTATTTTTGTATGAAAATAGTAGGAGAAATTGTCTTGCAGTGGAAATAAGCTAGCAATGGGAATTTGAGTTTTTTGGGTTTTGTTCCTCTAGCATTACCAATGTTTTGACTTTGAAAGACAAGTTGTATTGCCTTTTCACTTTGCAGGTTCTTTTGACGCATGGTATAATAATACAAGGTAGCATTGACAGTTGCTTGGGAAAACATCTTCTGTCAAAAAATATACTCAAAAAGAGAGCGCTCACAATCGGCCATTGAAAACACAAACAATGTTGAAAACGTTGAAGTGAAAAAAAAACAATAACCTCAGCAGCTGCAGATGCATTTTCACAAACAGCTGTTTTTGACAGGAGATGTTTTCTTGTAGAAGAGAAAATAAGCTGTTGTCAATGCTACTTTGTATTATTATACCATGGTTTTGACGCTTTCGCTTGAGCTGTGCTTATAACGGTGTCAAAAAATATAGGCTCATATTGGAGAGCAGGGTGCGCTAGTTGTCAAAACAGCTGGCAATTTTTAGTTTTTCTAAATGTTGTTGTTGCTTTTATTGTTTGACGTTTGTAGCTCCTACAGATTTGTTGTTGCAAAATTTCTCAATTGAGCAGCCATCTAAAAATGAGCCTACCTTATAATTGAATCATGGCCAGGATAACATCGCCCTTACAAAATTCTTCTTAACAAAATTACTATCAAAAAGTACTACACTACCATAGAAAGACATTGTTTATAGGTATTGTAGTATGTGTTAAAAATAAATAAAGTTGGAAAGGTAAGGCAAAAAAAAAAAAAAAAAAAAAATTGAGAATAATTCAACACAGCGTAACAGGGACTTGAGGAATGTTTTTAAAACATTTCAGATGGTTTCAATCACTATAAATGTTTTTTTACCCAGGGTTATTACCAAGGCAGACAATGGCAAACCTCAGAGAGTAAAAACTGCCATGAAAAGCTTCTTGAAAACATAAGCCGTTCGGAGTCGGCATAAAGCTTGTAGGTCTAGATCTCGATCATTTGTGTTCAAACATTTCGCAAAAAGCACAACACAATTGATCATAAGAAGCTCGGTCAAAGTCCTTTCATTTCGTTTTTTTTTTTATTACCAAGATGAGGTGTCAGATGTTACATATCATATGCGACTACTGTAAGGCTCGCTCTTTTTTTTTTTTTTTGTTCTATGGGACGCCGCACTGTGCAACGGTTTGAAAAACTGGTAAGAAGCTCACATATTTTAAAAATAAAGCGTGGGTGGTATTAAAATGTCTCCGGACGCCCCTGTCCACATATTTAAATTAAAGATAATATTTATAAATTAGCTAATAAAGGTATTTGAAATACAATACGATAAAAAACAGGATTCTGTAGATCAAAACTTACCAGTGGTAGAGACGTGACAAAATTGTGAATATTGGCTTTCTTTGCCGCAGCAATTATTTCTTGTTCCGAAACGTTTCTCGAGTTGTCGCCATAAGCAATGTTATCTCTTATTGTTCTATCAAACAAAATTGGTTCTTGCGATACAATTCCCAGCTGTTTTCTTAAATTACTTATTGTAATGTTACGCAAGTCTAGACTATCAAGAGAAATTGACCCCTCATCTACGTCATAGAAACGCTGCAACAATTGAATACATGTCGATTTTCCACAACCTGACGATCCTACTAAAGCAACTTTTTTGCCTTGTTGTACGGCCATTATAAGTCCTCGTAGAACTGTAATTTCTGGTCGCGTCGGATAACTGAACATTACATTCTCGAACGAAACATTTCCCTCTGCCTTCAATAATTCTTTTGAACAGCCTTCTTGGTCCACAATATTTGGCTGGCGATTCAGTAACTTCAAAATATTTTCTGCTGCTGTGACACCTTTTTGGAAATTAGGAGCAAATGCTAGAGCACTTGCAATGGAAGCAGTACCCATTATAAGTGCTTGAGATACTCTTGAAAATAAATATATAATATTTAAGAATTTTATATTAAAATGTGCGTAAGCTTGACACTCACTTAAAAACATTACCGAACTCCATTCCTTTGTTGACAATACACCAGCCACCATAGTACATGCAAGCAGCATATGCGAAAAACATCAAAGACCTGGCAAGACCATAGACAAAACCACGGTAATGGGTATTTTTTTTGGCTGTCTAAATAAAAAATTAATTTTATTAAATTATAATTATGAATGCTTCAGTGATAAATTGCAGTCAAGGTTATGCCATGTCTACACAGAGAGTTTAGTTTGAGTTCAACCATAGCTGTTCACACAGGTATGCACAAATCTGAATTTTTATCGGCCCATACTGATATGAAGACCTCATCTTCTACACTTGCCCAAATTCTTTTCTTCGCTTTTTTGTTTATTTTATGCAAATAGTAAATTGCACAATTTTAGAACAGCAGTTTTTGACATTTTTCACCATAAAATTGTTCAAATTTTGTTCTTGTCATCTAAAAAGTAGAATCTCAACATACCTTTTTATATAAACATTAGCATACTTTTAAGCATTTCTCAAATTGAGTTTTGATAAACACAGAAAGAAAGTTGAGTTTAGTTTAGTTTCATCTTGCAAAATTGTACTGTGGATCTACAGAGTTTATTTTGCGTTCAATCGCAAAACTCAACTTTGTACTGGAAACTCAAACTAAACTATCTGTGTAGAGATGGCATAAGATCACTAGAGATAGTGACCTGTTTGGCTTATCATATAAAACTATTGTGGTTTGGGGACAGAAACTGGAGACCATTCAAATTTGTTGTTAAAATCTCAGAATTCCTGGCAATATCGAAATTCTATAATCAGCTACTTACTGGAATAAACGTGTCCAGTAAATATTGTATATATTTTATATAGTGTCGATGAGGCGGGCGTGTCTAGAAGCGTTAGCAAGTGTACGAATCGAGAGATCACGGGTTTGATTCGAGCTGATGCATTAAAAGTATTTATTTGAAAACAATTTTTCAGTCGGCCATGTAGAGCATGGACATTAGGTGTTCCAAGTCATCACAAGCTGTAAACATGGTTTTTTTTGTGAGTATTGTAACATTTATTTGCAGTTACAACATAATTGATCATAAGAAATTCCAATTAAGGTCTTTCTAGGTCTAAAATAGCAAATTGTATACCTCACGGTTACTGCGTAAAAGGTATATAAACTTTATCATTCCAATTGTAACGTCCATAAGGTGGTGTGACAGGAATAGATATGTAAATATATGATATTCCTGATCAGCATTATCATCTGATTTCATTAAGTCCTGTCCTGCTGTCTGTCATCACGATTACAGCAGTAATTTTGAAGATATGGTTATGAAATTGACTATATTGAGTATCTTTGTTATAAGTTTTATTTTGTTTGCCATAATGAATAAAAAGCTAAAGCTAGAATAACGTTTGCAAATTGTGCAAATTTAATTTGAATATCGTGGTCCATTACGTCGACATAATCGGTCACCCGAGCGACTATTTGGATACACTATGGATCTTTTTCGCACCATGCGTACTCTTAATTATAATACACATCCGAAGAAACAATTGCTGCTGTAGAGCGTAGTATTAAGGAGGATTTAAATAAGTCGATTCGCTGAAATTTTGACGTCGAAAATTTAATTTCCAGAATGCACCACATCCGAACGGCGGCCACATGCCCGAAATCATAGATATTTAAACAGTAATGACATACAATGATCCATACCATATCAGTATTTTATTTCAATTCAAAGTTCTACACCTCTCAAATAACACCCTATATAAGCTTCTATCTAAATTTAAGCTCCATTTTTTTTCGTTTTATATTTTGTATTTTCGGTTGGTATCAAAACATGTACTTTCCATAAAAAAATAAAGTTTTATACGAAATCTTTTTAAAAACATTGTTGCTATTCGCGCTTTTCTTTTGAAAATGCATGCTATTAACCAGGGTCTCGTTTGGTGCACTTTGAACCTTCCCTCAAATTTAGATCTTGATAAACAAGTAAAGAGTTAATTTTTTTCCTGCTAATTAAACAATTTCTGAAATGGTGTTTAAATTTTTTACAGTTCCAATTTTAAATTTTGTCCACCTAGATTGTTCTACTCGAAGCGTATACTCGTTGAAGCGTGTATGTCATCACAACAAAATTGAATATAAAAAAGACTACTGTTTAAAAATTACAATGACTGCAATTAATGCAATCTGATAATTGGTTTGACAGATATAACTATCTGAAGTAAGTGCTGCCCACAAAAATATATCCTTTGTGTCATTGAAAACTGGTTAATCGGTATATTTTTCATGTATTCCAAAAACCAGTTATTAAAAAAATCGTAATTTTCGGGTTATTTGAGGAACCGGTTTTTATATTTTGTCGAATATTTGACAACACTATGCGTAGGGGGAAAAATGCACAATCTAAACTTACTTTCAAAGCTGGATACAGCATTTCCATGTATTGACTGTGGAACATTTCTTCTCTGCCTAAGGAAGCAACTGTTCTTATATTCGACACTACTTCAACTGCTAACTAAAAAGACACGAACAAATTTATTATAAATGTTGACAAATAGCTGATTCGAATTGACTTACCTTTGTGCAAGTCTCCATTGTTTTAGCTGTACCCATATTTTCTTGTGCCATTACTTTTCGTTGCATATACGTTGCTATAAGAATAAACGGTGCAAATGCCAGAGCCAAAAGCCCTAAGCTCCATTCATAGTACATGGAAAGTCCAACACCCAAAACAAGAGTTGCCAAGGATTGTACTATAGTGCCAACACGTTGACCGGTTGCCTGCGAATCATAAAATATACGAATCAATAATCAAAATTTGTCGTAAAAATATTAAAGTTATAGAAAAATTTACTCCTTGAACAGCTGAGGCATCTCCTGACAAACGAGCACATAGACTACCAGTGCCATTCGTTCTTTCATCGAACCAAGCTACTTCTTGCCTAAGCATTGAATCGAACATTTTGCCTCGAAGACGCTCCGTTAGTTTTTCGCCAGCTATACCAAAAGTATAAATCTGAATACAATAAAAATTATATCTTTTTTTCGTTTTCTTCACTTTTTGGTATCAAGTCTTACTTGGAGAAATGTTGCAATGCCAACAACAATGCCGCATATTACAAAGTATAAACTGTACTTGTTGGTATTTTCACGCACATACACCTCATTAGGTACCGCTAATATTTGCAAAATTTCACCAAATAGCACTGCGAACAAAGGCATCGCACATCCCATTATAATCGATGTAACACATCCACATAAGATCTGTGGCCATTCAGTTTGGTTCATTTTGAATATAGACGTGAGTGATAAATTATCGTCCGAATTTTTACCGATGCTGGAGTCCTTTTAAATAAATTTTGGAAAGAATAATTACGCATGTTAGTTCCATTCGAAAAATGAACACTTACATCTTCATTGTGCATGATCACCGCTTGCTCTTCCTCGTCGTCTTGAGTATCGAAGAATGCCTTAGATTTCTCTGCATTTGGTGTAGTTAGGAGAGCATCATCGCCTAATTGAGTCATAACTAAGTTGTAGTAGTTCAATTTAAGTTCCATCAGTTCTTCATGAGTGCCAGATTCCACAACTTCTCCTTTGTTAATGACAAAAATTCTATCAGCACGGCGGATAGTAGATAAACGATGAGCAACAATTATTGTAGTACGTCCTTCACTTGCCTTTAAAGTAAATATTTTGGCATAATATTTTTTTAAAACATTGACTTTGAACATTTCAAACATTGAAGTTTGTGTGATGATTAAAGTTATTAACGGGGACTGACTATAATCCAGAGGTCGAAAAATATTTGGTACAGAGGTAATACTTGTGAATTTTTTTAAGGAAACCTAAGGGAGTTTTAAGGAAACCTAGTTTCTTTTATTACAAAAAATAAAACGAAGCTATGAAAAAAAGTCCTATGACAAGTACGAGATTATTATGAATAAAATAAGCCTGCAAAAAATCAAAACGATCGGTTCGCTGAGTTTTGAGAAATCTTGGTCACCGATTTTGAAAACATGGTTTTGAGAAAAACGCGTTTGAAAATAAGGACCAGCACTGCGCGCTTTGGAAGGCGGCTCATTCACTAGGCTATAACTTTGTTATTTTTTGAGATATCGACTTTAAATTTTAACCACATATTTTTGAGACTTGAAACTTTAAAAAAATGCGAATTTTTGAAAAAAAAGTTTTGGGTAGATAACCCCCTTAAGTCACATCGTTCAATGTACGTGTTAACTAACTTATTTCACTAACTTCCTTTTGTGATAATTCGTAAAGCGAACAAAAATAAAAATCTTACTATTTGAATACGGCCTTTCATTATTTATATTGAAAACAAATTTGAGCTTAGGCCAAGCATGTGGACAACAAGACAACATGAAGACAAAGAAGGCAACAACCAACAACAACAACAACAGCTCTGTATAGAGCAAATTACACAGCTTGACTATACAGACTATTTCGTTGGCCGCTACACCAACTCATCAGTAGTCTTGTATGAGTTTTCACTGTGATCCACTCAAGCTAATTAGGTTCTACTTATACTGCCAATTATGCCGAGAAAGTTACCCGGAATTTATTTCTAATTTTTTTTTACAAAATATTTTATAGAAAATTCAGTCTTAAAATTTATCTAAAACTTAGTGGATCTTAAGGCTATAATTTAAAAATATTTTTTTCTTGTTCGTTATAGTGTAATTGATGTATAGTTTATTTACAATAACGAACAAGGTATATTTATTTAATTTATTTATTTTATTTAAATATTTAATTTATTTAAATATTTAATTTATTGAAATATTTTTATTGCATATTTTAGTGGAAACAAGGCAAATACAACAGCAACAATACAATGTAGTTGTTCTAACCTGGCGATTGTCCTGCGTGGCAACAAGGACAACATATTATTAAATAAATTATATTTATTATATTGGTTCTGAAGGGGTGGATTTAGATAGATAGATATCTTAAGTTAAGATAAGTTAAGTTAAAAAAAAATTAATAAATTTAGCAAAAATTTGTCATTTTAAAGGTGATAAAATTATCTACAATTTTATCCTTGGGTGCATTATAATTCAAACTGAATTAAAAAAGTTACAGCCATTTTCCTATAGCTTCATCGAGAAAGACAAAATCGCAAAAATATAACATTTCTGACGATCGCCAAATATTAAGCTAAAAATCCTAGCGAAACAAAAACCTGCAGAAAAACAAAGAAGGAGGAGCAATAACAAAAACTGTGCAAAAAAATGTAAACAATCCAACCGTCCGTCCGCATAGAATTCCAATGGAAAAAATAAAATAAACATGGCTTCTCGACAACTTTGTTGATAAAATTTTGTAGTTCTTGAGTCTATCAACAAATGCTCGCAACACAGGTCCACCGTCAGCGCTGCTTTTTCGCTGCCCGCGCCAATGTTTTTCGCCGGGCTAATGTTTACATCATTCGGTATTAACCATGCAATGTCTATAGAATATATAGTCTCTGTTGTAACCATGAAGGCTATTGTTCGCAAAAGACCCATTGACTACCAGAGTCCTTCACTCTTCCCTTATTACTTGTCTGATATAAATTTATACAGGTTGATGGATGATGGCCATGGTATAATAATGATGGTAGCATTGACAACTGCTTATTTTCTCTTCAACAGGAAAACATAAACTGTCAAAAACAGCTTTTTGTGGAAATACATCAGCAGCTGCTGTGGTTGTTGTTTTTTTTTCACTTCAACGTTTTCAACATTGCTTGTGTTTTCAATGGCGGATTGTGAGCGCTCTCTTTTTGAGTATATTTTTTGACAGTATATGATTTCCCAAGCAACTGTCAATGCTACCTTGTATTATTATACCATGGATGATGGCTAATGGCATTTCAGACGTTGGTGAAGAGGGTCACTGAACGACTGAATTGGCTTTCGTTAAGACATTAACCTTCCATCTGATTCAATTTCAGATATTTTTTAAGTTTTCCGTGTAACACAAACAGATCATTATACAAACGCATCAGGCTTGCAGCCAGGATTTTCCTTGATGGGGGAAGAGGTTTTATATCGAAAATATATAGCCAAATCGCATTTTCGAATATTCTTTTAGTGCCAATTGAAAGAGGTTAACCTGATTAATTGATTTCTTTATACAACCGATTTTCTTTACAAGTTTAGAACAAAAGAAATTGTATTTTTATTTTTGTTTGGCTAAATGATCCAAAGTGATTATTTTGTTTTTTTTCATTTGATTTGATTTTTAGGAACAAAATTGAAACACTATTCCAATTTATTTATATATAATTAAATATGAACATAATATCCTGTTTTGTATTTTGTTAAAATATATTTACCATGAATAAAAACACTCTACCTTTTAACTTAATTTTATTTGCTGACTTTTTTATTTTGACTTTTGTGTCCTTGAAAAATTGCATTTTAACTTGATAAATTATTTCGTCACTTAAAATCCAAAAAGCTATAGACACAATTTTTATATTTTTACAGTAGAAAGGCAAAAATTTATTCCGTTATTTGAGATTGCCATCGTAAAGTTCAATATTTTTTTTAATGGTGAACGTACTCAGAACATTTTGTCATACGAGTGCTGTTTGCGTTGTTTACAGATACCTGGATCATTCATCTTGGTAAAAATTGTGACGTTTTCGTGTGATGATTTTCTACGACTTCCGATGTGGATTAAACCAACAGCAGTGTGCCCATAAGCTCACTTTGACTTTTGATGATGAAGCACCATCTCGAGCCACCGTGTTTCGCTGGTTTCGCGAATTGAATTTTCTTCGCAACAGGAGGAATTTCGTGAAGGTCGTCCAAAATCGGCTGTTTTGCCACAAAACATCGATGCTGTGAGTGAATTGATATTGCAAGATCGTCGTGTGACCTACCGTGAGATAGAAGCATCTTTGGGGATTAGTGGGATCAGTATTCATTCAATATTGCATAAATATTTGGCCGTCAAAAAGATATGAATCTGAAACTAAGCAACAATCGCACGTATGCAACAAATGCAACAAAAGTTGTTCGCGCACGAAGCCCTTCGAAGCAAATGGTCGCCTGTTTTTTCGGAATAACTGGACATTTCGCCACCGTTTCAATAAAGTACTGCATAACGGTAAATTCTGAATGGTACACCAACATTTGTTTGACCGAAAAGTTCGGAAAAGTCAGTGAAACCAATCGCAGAAGACGAATCATTCTCCACCATGATAATGCAAGCTCTCACAGGTCAGAGTGGAAAAGTGCTTAGAAAATTGGTTCAAGCGCATGCAAAAGTGTATCGATCTTCATGGAGAATATTTTGAAAAGCATTATAGCCATTTCCGATTGTAAATATTTTTTTTTATCTCAAGACTTAAAAGTCAACCCTCGTATAGCAAATATTCAATATTGAAGAACTTCTGAATTTTGTTAGTAAAATACTTTATTTTTGAACGGAGTGGTTTAAACATCGAATAATCCATTATACCATTATTTCAGGTATTATAAATTACGACTGCGCTGCCAAGACTAAGGCATCTAGTGTCATATCATGGGCTTCGCCAAGGGTAGGCAGGTAGGGACAACTGCCCTCCCCTAGAGTTTAAAAATTAATATACAGTACACGTCCAATATAACGAATACCCGATTTCACAAATCTCCAATATAACGAACGGCAAAATCTCTTCATTGACTATTCCATATAACGAATTTAAATTGTTTGTTGTCACTCGATTTAACGAATGATATCAATACGAGTTGAAACTATTTTCATTGATCAGCTATTGCTGTAATCTCATCTGCCACCATTCTGTAAACACAGATTCTCTTTATTTTTTGTTCATGGTACCGTTTTAAATTCCTATGAATCCACATTTACGTTTGTTGGATTGCAAAAAAGGAATGAGTGCACTAAGGGAAATAACGCATATTAGCATTATCCACGCCTGAGTATAAATTTTATTCAAATATTTATGTGGATAAATCAAATGTTTTCCTTCCAACTCGTTTTTTTCCCGTATTTGAATTTTATTTATACCACACACGTACACACATATTTCATACAAGCAAGCAGCAACAGCATCGCACACTTACACACATACTCCGACAAGCAGCAACAGCATCGCACTTTGTTCCTGAGTTTATTTCTTGCATTTGCAGTTCTTACAGTTCTCATTTAGTTATTGTTCCAAGAGTAATATATTATGCATGTTTGGCAAAGAAATTAAATTATGTAGGGTGGAGTGGCAACTCGGTATTTTCAAGAATATCTTGGACCGGTTGTCATTTACCTGCATAATTTGCTTCTGCCTAAACATATTTTGTACATTACTTTTTCGTTCTGTAAATTATACTATGTTTGACAGTTGGTGCAATATTAGTGCACCAACTGTCAAAAATAGTATAAATTAGAGAACGAAAAAAGTGAAGCGATAATAAATTATACAGGCAATGGCATTTGATGAACGCAATATGAAGAAAATAATACCATAAAACCATTAATAACATATTCAATTTAAATATGTTTTTTTTTAATTCAATATTTTTATTCAAATTTTCTTTAAATGCGATAGTTTGTTTTCAAATAGTAAATATTTGAAAGATATTTTAAAAAAATTCGTGCATAATTTTAATATATTTTTTATTAATTCTGTTTAAATATTTAATTAAATTAAAAAAGTATTCAAATAAATTTTAAATATTTACGTAGTCGATTTATTCAAATGCGTTATTGGTGCAAAAATGACTCGCTTTTTGGATAAATTAAAAAAGTTTTTGGGTAAATTTAATATTTTTTCCCTTAGTGTGGTGAGTGCTTAGGTCAGTTGTCAGTTTTCACTCATGTTTAAAGTTCTATATAAAAAAATATTTAGCAAAGGCATATAAGCGAAAGGGGTTTAAACTAAGGAGAATCTGTGGCTGAAATGACACCCAAAATGGAACACTTAAGGACTTCTATACAATGGACTTCTAAGAGCTTCAAGAGGAAACACACAAAAAAATCAATGAAAGCGTCAAGAAACAAACGAGTTTGTTAAGTTTTTTTCAAAAATTAATCAAAAAACAAATAGAACAAAATATGCAAATATTTTATTAATTATAAATAAAAACTGAACTACTAAAAACTATATTTCTTTGTTTAAAATATTCATTCGATATAACGAATTTTTCGATTTAACGAAAAGACTGGACAAGAAACCATTCGTTATATTGGACATCTACTGTATATGCAAAGCAAACCTAGAGATTAAAAAATTAAGACATATCGCACTCCATCTTCACAGTAGGCACAACTCAAAATTTGCAATTTTTTACTTTTTAATGTTAAACAATTCGTAGTGATAACCTCCATCAACTTTAAAAATTTTGCACTCATCTTTTTACTCTTTAATTAAAAAAAAAAACCTTTTGTCTCCTTGTTTCGTATGGATTCCTTTGAAAAGCAAACTGGTTTTTTGCTTCTCCTGAAAATTTTGAAAATTCGAGTTGTGTCTGTTTTGAAGATGGAGTGCGATATGCAAAGCAACCTTAGTCCCAAGCCACTCACTTTACTGGCTTTACCGATAATTCCTGCACGCCGGAACTTGATTGAATTCACTAATTCAATTTCAAGCAAAATGTTTTACTGGGTTTACATTCCTCAATATTAACGAGCATTGCTGCCGACTGTGAATACCCCTTTAACATTGCGTTTATAATTCTTTATTGGCAACACTTATTTTAAGTAGTTTTTTTTTAAATTTAAACGCAACCCTGATGTTGATGTCTTAAGAGACCAAAATATTTTTTCCCGAAACGAGAAAAGCGTTGAAAATTTTGATAGCTTTTCCTTGCAGAACGTGTACGGTAGAGCGATAGTTTAGCAGCCTAAGGAGACTAAAAACATGGTTAAGAAACACTATGGGGGAAAATCGCCTTAATGGTCTGGCCATCATGAGTTTACTTATTTATGAAAACTAACAAAATTTTTTTTTAAAATGAAGTGGTCGAGAAGTTTACAACAAACCCCAATTACAAAGATTATGTTTTAATTAACTTAATAAGTGTCAAAAATTAGTCTGTATAAACTCCTTTCATGTTATTTTTGTAATTAATAACTATGCTTACAAGTTTTATTCATTGAAGAGTCAAAAGCTCGTGGAGGATTACACATTGGGCTTTGTAATGTTCTTATTACAATCGCCGTGGGTAGAGGTAGTAAGACTCGCACTACAAACAGAGATAATGAGATTGGAAACTTCGGCAAAAAAGGGATAGCTGTATGCTAAAATGCTGTCAATATTATAAATGTGTTAGTAAAATTTCATGACAAACTCACCCCTCTCCCTATATTCACCGCTCTCCAGGGAAATCGGGCGCTGGTTAAAATGCAATTTTTTCCGAGAAACCACCACCATACACATAGGGAAAAACTAACTTACAATTTTTATTCAAACATTTTCATGCATATACAAATCAAAACAGAGTTTTTAAAACAAAAATAGATAAGTTTTGAGAGAAACTGAATTATATGTTCCTGTTAACGAAAGCACTTGTCAACAGAACAAGTTTTTTTATTTTAAATTGAATTTTTTCCATCAAAAATATTTTTTTCTATTATAAAAGCAACTCCATTAATTAGATTGACAATACTCACATTTCTGTATTGAAAAGATTTCTTTATAGACTTTTATTAACAATATTCTTGCTCAGCTTAAAAGAATTTTCTTTTAAATATGCAAGACTTTTTTTGGGTGTAGTACCCATTTTTGGCAACTATGAAGTAAACTCACATACACAATGCGTGATTGCATAAAAAACTGAAGAACAAGCATTTTTATCTGTCAAAATCAACAGAATTCACAATAAAAATGAAGTTTCCCATCTCATTATCTCTGCTGCAAACAAGCGTAAAGTTCTGTTAACTGTACCTACAATTTATACTTTTTCCATTCCCCATATATCAACTTGCAGTCCCCCCCTGGGTCATCGGCTGGCAACGCCCTTGTGTCATATACAGAAGCGCAACCAAAGGGGGGATTTCGGGGTTTACACCCCCCCCAAATCATTGTCACAAAAAGAAAAAACATGATAAGTAATAACATGTTTTTATCAAAAGCGCGAAAAACCCAAATTTAAATTTCAAATCGATTGCGGTTGAAGCATAACACTTCGCGAAAGACATTTTGGTGCCGGAGATTTTTCAGCTGATTATAGACAAATTGGGTTTCCTGATTTCAGATATACACTCCGTTTTTCTTCATCAGCTCGAGTTTTTAAGCTGTAGGCGAAAAAATGAAAATCAGTTTTTTTTCTGATAATTTTGCTATATCTATTACACTGATTTACCGATTTGTATTACGATGATGAATTTCAATGAAGAAATACTAGACCTTTCACATTTTTGCACATAAAATTACAATACCTATGACAGTTTTGAAGACATCGACTTTCAAAGTGGGAAAAATGTCAGAATTTTACGTAGGCTGCTCTTTTGAAACCCTGTATATTTAACATTTTTTAATGGGTTTACAAAAACTTTTTCTTTACTTGACAGAAAATCTTTGGAATTTTAATAAACATTTTAGTTTTTTATTTTATCTTGCATTTTTTTAAATAAATTAAAAAGAAAACATTTTTTTTTAATTAATTGTTTCAAAATTCAAGTACAGTTGATAAGGTTTTAACAGCTTATTTTAGAGTATGTTTTCTTACATAAGTACACTAAGGGAAAAAAATATTAAATTTATCCAAAAACTTTTTTAATTTATCCAAAAAGCGAGTCATTTTTGCACCAATAACGCATTTGCATAAATCGACTACGTAAATATTTAAAATTCATTTAAAAACTTTTTTAATTAAATAAAATATTAAAATATTTAAACAGAAATAATAAAAAAATATATTAAAATTATGCACGAATTTTTTAAATATCTTTTAAAAATTTACTAATTGAAAATAAAACTATCACATCTAAAGGAAATTTATATAAAAAATATTGAAATTAAAAAACAATATATTCAAATATTTCTCACAAGCTGCGTCCATTAATGCCATTAGCATGGTTACTTTATTTTCTTTTTTCGTTCCTTAATATTATATTATTTTTGACAGTCGGTGCAATATTATGACACCATATGTCAAAAATAGTATAAAACTAAAGAACGAAAAAAGAAAATAAAGTAACCATGCTAATGGCAATAATAAAGCAAACTAATAAAGCAAAATATGCAGGCAAATGACAATTCGTGGGAAAATGTCGAGTTGTCACTCCACCCTACATATAATTGCATTATTTCAGCACGCAATCGCTGATACGTACGGCCAAATATCCCTGTTATACTACCCTTGCAACAAAAACGAAATGAGAATTATAAGAACTAAGGTTGCAACTGCAAGAGAACAGAGTGCGATGCTGTTGCTGCTTGCCGGAATATGTGTACTTGTGCGATGCTGTTGCTGCTTGCTTGTATGGAATATGTGTGTACGTGTGTGGTATAAATAAAATTCAAATACGGGAAAAAAACGAGTTGTAAGGAAAATATTTGATTTATCCACGTAAATATTTAAATAAAATTGATACTCAGGCGTGGATAATGTTAATATGCATTATTTCCCTTAGTGTAGCAAAATGCCGGGAATAAGTTCAGAAAAGCTTAAAGCTGGTTTTATGGCAGATAAGGCAGTTAATGAGAGACCCTTACTTTAAAACCTCGATAACTAACCTTCAGCGAAAGGCATGGGTGTCGTTTGAATTACTTGTCAAAAACTTTTTAGGCAGTTGCAAAGCAAGGCATTTTGAGGAACTAGTGACCAACATGCTTGATAGTTTTAGGGATCTTGGATGTGATATTAGCATCACGGTTCACTATCTACACAGCCATTTATCCCACTTCACTGAGAATTTAGGAAACTAGAATCACTGGAACAAGGTTTCCATCAGGACATGAAAATAATGGAAAACCATTACCAAGAAAGATGGGACAAACATATGATGGCAGACTATTGTTGGAGTCTTTAGCGAGATGGTCCTGATGTCTTTCCTCCGCTCTTTTAACTCTGTTTTTACGTAAAAACAAAAAGAAAAAACAAATAAAAAATGAGAAAGTGATCACTGAAGAATATTTATTGACATAATAATTTTTCAGAATCCTAAAATTGTTTGCATATTTGTTTTGAAGAATATTTAATTGCTCTCTAGTACTCGCATAATACAAAAACATGTCCCCAGTTACACTTTTTGATGAAAAACGTGAAAAAAAGTCGAAAACAATGCAAAAATATAACAAATTATAACTGTTTTCTAATGATAGCATTTATTTCTTATGTTTTATTTTGTTATTATTCTCAAAACATTGTCATCGCGAATTTGGCTTTCGATTTACATTTAGTCCGAAAGCATTGTACTGAACGTCACTTTTTTTTTCACTTCGTTAGTTTTAATTGAAGAGAGGTATAGATGACAAGTAAGTTATATTAAGGAAGTGCAGAAATTCTAAAAATTAAGACGATTAAATAATATTAAAGTACATTTTTTTGTGTTTTATCAGTTCATCATGATAAGTACGTGTAAAAATGTATTGAACGTCACGCGGAGTTTTGTTAAAGCAAAAATAATAAGTAAAGAAAATCCAAGTTTAAAATCATTGTTTCAAATGTTTTCATTAATTTCTTTGTTTTAGTATATTTGCAAAATAAAATTCCTAAGAAAAAAAAAACTAATAAGTGGCAAATGTATTGAACGTCATTTTTAAGATATGTCACACCACCGGCTGAAGTAATCATTTTGTATTTTGTTTTTGTATATTTAAGAGTAAAATAGCAAAATTAACGCC
The DNA here is from genome assembly GCA_943735915.1 of Pherbina coryleti. NCBI lineage: Eukaryota > Metazoa > Arthropoda > Insecta > Diptera > Sciomyzidae > Pherbina > Pherbina coryleti. The sequence goes on along the minus strand of OX030950.1, from coordinate 70,638,990 downwards.
TGCTGAAAGAGCACGAAAATATCGGGAAAAAATAAAGCTAGATAAGGAACGAAATGAAGAATATAAACGAAAGCAAAAAGAATGGTACATATGTTTGACTTTGGCCCGATTTTTGTTTTTACTAACTGATATCGCCCATTTCACATTGAAGTGATCAGTTGCGCTAATCATCTCCGATTTGGCTCAAATATTTTTCTTGCATTGGTTTATTGATTTGGAAACCAAATTCGAAGTTATAAATTGTTAGAAGAATTGGTTAAGCGCAACAAAATGTATTGAACGTCACCCTGTTGTTTTTTCTGAAATTGCTTATTATTTAACACTTTTCTATTATTCATTGCTGCAAGTCTACTACTTTGAAAATAAACTCTAGGTTGATGTCTTCTTGGTGAAAAATTGTAAGCTTTTCCCGTTACAATTGTAAAATAAGTAGGTATTTTTGGTAAAAAATTATTATTTCTGTAATTGAAATGGCGATTTTTGCAAAAGCTGATTTAACTGATGAAATATCGTTACAAACATCACAGTAAGCTTTAATTTGCAAAATTTTTAAATTTTTAGTGATTTTTCTCGTATATCTGCTAACAAAAAACCAAAGAATGATTTTTTGCAGGGCCTAAAAACAACTTCGAATTCTCCATTAATTTTCACTTAATTTGACTACTCTAACTGCAAAATTTAAAAAACTTTAAAAACAAAACATGAAAACCTCTTTGTGTACGTTTTTTATGCAACTGACCCATTTATAAAAACTAGTATCGCCTGTGGCCGACATTCGGCCATCTGTTTCTGTAAAGTAACGAAACTCAAGTTGTTTTTCGCATAATGAATTGTTATCAATTTGCATGGAAATTCTTACTGTTTAATTTGACGCTATGAGGAAAGTAGTGGTAAAGGGCAAAAAAGGAAGCATATAAGCGTCAATAACAAAAATTTATTCAACATATAATATTCATTAAAAGTAAATAAATGGATTGGCGTCAATATGAAGCAAGCAGCAGTTTAACTGTTTTTTTTAACACTGAGCGAAATTAAGAGAAAGCAACAACAACCACAATAACAATAATGCTACTCATCTCTTTTTAAGTGTTTGCGTCACTCCCGCATTCTACTCTTGCTTTTGTAAGCTACAGCAGCGATGTTCAACAGAGCTTTGTCGCTTTGTAGTTTCTCATTGTCCCATTGGTAAAAAAAGCGTTTTACATTTGCTCAGTTTTACCTATCTTAATGACAACATATTCGAATAAAAATTATATTGTGCAAATCTACTCGAAAATACCTATCCATCGATATAAGTATTATGTGAATATGTTGAAGGTAACACAGAAAAAAAGGGAACACAAACTTTTTTGTTTGCGTATTAATATATAGATTTTAACATTATGTTTGCTGCCATTATGGTAGAATTAACGTTTTGAGTGCAATATTTGGACTCATTACACCATAGCCGCTATAGTTATGTACATTTTCTTTTATATACATATAGTTATAAAACCCCCCAAAACAAATTCCTGGTTGCGCCTCTGGTCATATACAAGTAGTGTAAACTCATGCAAAATGAAAAAGGGATTTCTTGACATTGCTTTCAGTGCTCTTGAGCTTATTTGTCTTTGTATTTAAGTAAGTAAAGGGATTTTTTTGTAGATACTGGTGCTCTCGTTCACTGTTTTATAGTAGGTAAGTACTTACAATATTATCCAATACGAAAAACGCACCTAACATTTTCTCGCTCGCCATTTTTAATTGTGATATCGTTTAATTTAAATATGGAAAGTAAAAATCATAACGTTTGTGCAATATGTTCGGTAAATGGAAAGGAAAACAACATAATATTATAAGCTCCACCTCAAAATGAATTCAAGCGACAACCCAGCTAGACAGCTCTAACGTAGTTACAAACACAATGAAACAAAATTTGGTGTTCACTAATACACTCTTAAATTTTGATGTCATGTTAAACAAGGAAAGTTGTATGTGCTTACATAGCTTGCTCCTTTACGCAGCAAACAAGCTGAGGATGTGAAAAAAGTAGCGAAAAAACTTTAAGCGATGCAAGTGTAAGTTAAGCAATAAAATAATATCCTAAATGATACTTTTGGAATATGATGTCCGTGGCGCGTTGGGTAGAATGCGCAGCTTATGTGGCAGAGACCGCGGTTCAAATACCGTCCCGACACAGGAAGGATTTCATTGAGTTTAATTTAATAAATTTAAATATATATATATGTAAAATACAATACAGAGAAATATGATTATTAAAAATGGCAAAATTCCTATCTAAATAAACGCGAGTTTTCCTTGCTAGAGTTAAAAAAAAAAAGCCAATATTTGAGAAATATTTTTTTTATTTTCTTTAAATGTTTTGCCTAAATTTACCTTTTGTAAATACTACCCATTAATAAAAATAACAAAAAAACACTTCTAAACAAAATTATAAGAAAAAAGAATTTGGTTTTATTTGGTGAAGGGTTTGAACTCGCGTTTGTTTGCATTTAAGGCCAGCGCTCTAACCACTACGCTATGGTGGAAAAATTTTGCGGAACGCTAACTGTGTACTTAAGTAAACAGCTGAGTTTGTTATTAAATTCTTTACGGAATTTGTTGTTAGTGTGAGCAGAGCAGCTGTAGCTTTTTTTAATAGATAAAACATGTGTGGCAGACAGAGATGCCAGACCACACGGATAGACAAAAAGGCGTTATATTTTGCACGATGCTAGAACAAATATAACGTAATTTGTATGGAGCATTTTATATGAATATAACGTCAAAGGCGTTATAAATATGCCATATATATGGCATATCTAACAGTTAGCCCAGCTAGACAGCTCTAACGTAATTACAAACACAATGAAACAAAATTTGGTGTTCACTAATACACTCTTAAATTTTGATGTCATGTTAAACAAGGAAAGTTGTATGTGCTTACATAGCTTGCTCCTTTACGCAGCAAACAAGCTGAGGATGTGAAAAAAGTAGCGAAAAAACTTTAAGCGATGCAAGTGTAAGTTAAGCAATAAAATAATATCCTAAATGATACCTTTGGAATATGATGTCCGTGGCGCGTTGGGTAGAATGCGCAGCTTGTGTGGCAGAGACCGCGGTTCAAATACCGTCCGACATAGGAAGTTTTCATTGAGTTTAATAAATTTAAATATATATATATGTAAAATACAATAAAGAGAAATATGATTATTAAAAATGGCAAAATTCCTATCTAAAATAAACGAGAGTTTTCCTTGCTAGAGTTAAAAAAAAAAAGCCAATATTTGAGAGATATTTTTTTTATTTTCTTTAAATGTTTTGCCTAAATTTACCTTTTGTAAATAAAATAAATAAATAAATACTACCCATTAATAAAAATAACAAAAAAACACTTCTAAACAAAATTATAAGAAAAAATAATTTGGTTTTATTTGGTGAAGGGTTTGAACTCGCGTTCGTTTGCATTTAAGGCCAGCGCTCTAACCACTACACTATGGTGGAAAAATTTTGCGGAACGCTAACTGTGTACTTAAGTAAACAGCTGAGTTTGTTATTAAATTCTTTACGGAATTTGTTGTTAGTGTGAGCAGAGCAGCTGTAGCTTTTTTTAATAGATAAAACATGTGTGGCAGACAGAGATGCCAGACCACACGGATAGACAAAAAGGCGTTAGGTTTTTCCCAACGCTAGAACAAACCTAACGTAATTTGTATGGATAGTTTTATATGAACCTAACGCCTTTGGCGTTAGGTATATGCCATATATATGGCATATCTAACAGTTAGGTGTCCGGCTGGGAACGGTGGATAAAAAGCAGTGGTGTTGTTTTAGGCGATCACTCCAAGATTTGTGAGGAGCTCTTCCTCACAACGGATTTTATCGTCCAAGCTAAGCGAAGGAGACTTATGCCAGGTGCTACGCCATCGGTATCATGTAAAAATCCAGCGATTATTGAACAACTTGGAGCGCAATTTGTGGACTGCTGCTCGCAAACAAGGTATATATATTTAATAATGAGCTTCACCAAACTTTCGACCAAAATTTTATAATTTGATTATGGGTGTGACAAATAGGGCAGACATTTTTAATTTTTCGAATATTTGCTTTGAAAATTTGGAATAACAATATATGAAAGATGCATTATACATACTGTCACAAAAAAGTGATTGATCTGTAAACGTCATTATAATTGCTTATAAATGGTATTGTAATGCTTCTATTACGATTGAAAAATTATTGTAATTTAAATGTTTTATGATGGAATTTTGATCGTATTATAGTGATGAATATATGAAAAGCTTTGAAGTGATGGAGACAAAAGAACTTAGAAAAAAAATTGGCGAATTAGAGTCGGAAGTTGCTGCTCTAAAGAAAGAAAATGAAGAGTACTAAAAACCTCCACTAATATTTTAAAAACAAATTTTTCTCCAGGTCAAATTAAAAAGATGAGGTAAAAATAAATATATTCTCTTAAAATCTGCCTCATTTTTCGTACCTATTGAAACTATTTTAAAATTCGTTTTATATACATTTTTAAAACTGAGCAATCCACAAAAACTTATGCGATGGTGTTGGGAGGATATTTCAAAAGCGATTGCTTTGCAAGCTGCAGGGTCGAGAGCATATAAGCATCTATATAAAGAAGGCTTTCCCTTGCCATGTGTGGATACGCTCGCCAAGTGGGTTCAAAAACTAAAATTTGAAGAGAGAGTCCTAAAATTTTCTATCGCGGTAATGAAATATGGACACGATTTGAAATTAGACGAGAGGATTTGCGTGCTGTCATTTGATGAAATGTCAGTCGCATCGCTTTACGAGCATGATCCATCGACAGACATGGTCAGAGCACCGTGCAACAATGTGCAAATGGCGATAGTACGGGGATTGAAGGCATCGTGGAAGCAACCGGTTTTTTATGGCTTCGACTGCAAAATAACGAAAAGTCTATTGTTCAATATAATTGAGACGGTCACTGATGCTGGGTTCCGTATTGTTGCTGTCGTCTCTGATATGGCAGTTGGAAGTTAACATGAGTAGGATAAATTTAAAATCATAAGGAATTCTTTTTAATTAAATTGTTCATTTAAGACAAAACTTGGTTTCCAAATCCAGTTAATTCTGAGGAACGAATTTTCGTGTTCGCAGATATTCCCCATCTCCTTAAACTGGTTAGAAATCACTTTTTGGATTCGGGCCTGTTGTTTGAAAACACAATCATAACACCACAAACAATAAAGGAAGTTATGCAGCATGCCTCTGTTTCTGATTGTTCCATTGTTTACAAACTGACAGATGAGCACTTGTCTGTAAAAGGCGCAGGTAAATTTATATACAAACTGTGAAAACCCATACTAAAGACACAATTTAAATATTTAATCGTTTATACTAATGTATTATAGGCAGACAAAAAGTAAAGCTAGCAGCCCAGCTATTTTCAAACACAACAGCCCATGCGATAAGGTGGTGCTTTTCAATTGGAAAGGAGGTATACAACCCAACTGCAACAGCTGATTTCATCCAGCTGATAAATGATTGGTTCGATCTGCACAACTCTAAGCTTTTGTCTCCATCGGGCATTCCAAGCAAAATGCCATTCGGAAAAGTTCTTGAGTCACAGACACAAATCTTAAACCAAATTAACAGCATAATGGTTAACAAGCTTGTTCCTGGGAAACAAGGTCTTGCACCATTTCAAAGGGAATTGTTATCAGCAACAACTCTCTCATGGATTTGCATGAGTATTTAAAGAGCAGATATGGCATTGAGTACATCCTAACCAGTAGACTTAACCAAGATATTTTGGAAAACTTTTTTGGTGCCATGCGATGTAAAGGTGGTCTAAATGACCATTCCAGTCTGAAGGAATTCAAGTATCGACCGTACAAAGCTCGCTGAATTGTGTGCAGCGAATTCACTACCTCCACCAGTGAAGGCGCTTTTTATTAAATGCAGAAGGCATTTTCGTATTTATTTATTTATTGGCCAAGGAAGGAAATTTACTTATTCTAACAGGTTTTATTTTTATTTTATTTTTTATTTTTTTTTTTCTCTCCCTTTCCTTAATTGGTGTTCGAAGATATTCAATTCGATGTGGGCGTAATTCGCCCAACTAAATGACATGATTTTACGAACACGTCAAAAAGAAAAGGCAAGAAGAAAAGAACAAATAAAAGTAAAAGCTACTTACTTACATACTAGAAAGCTACTTACTTAAATACTAGTATATTTTATACATATTTAGTATTAGAAAAGGAAAGAGGAGGGGGAAAGTAAATAGAATGAAAGTTCAAGGATTGGGTTGATTAGGAAGAGAAAGAGACTTGGATAGAGATCGCTGATCTTGGTCGGAAATACTATTAAATTCTCTACAGTAGGGGTGGGCACAATTCTTGCCCGTGCTGCGACTGCGGGCAAGCAGCGGGCAAGCAGCGGGCGAAATCAATTGCATGATGAATTTGGAGGTGAATCGGATTGCGGAACGGAAAATCCTCTCACAATATGCAATCACAAGAGCGCACTTGAGATTGCGTTAGTACAGAAAAATATGTATTAATCTCACGTACAGAACGATCAAAGCTTCAGTGTTCAAGCGAACGTCAAGCAGCAACATCTGCGCTGGCCTGTTGCTTGAATAGATGACGAAAAATTGTACACTATACAAAATTTCATGCATGCAAATTTATAGATGCTTCTACATCAAACTGTACCATTTTTTATTGCAGTAGTTTTTTGTTCATAAATTTTTTTTTCAAATAAATATAAATGTTTATTTTAAATCATCTACCCTGAAGTCCGATTTATTTTTTGTTAAAATCATTCAAGATCTATAACAATTTCTTTCCCAACAAACATTGTGGCGAGTGGTGATTCGTTAACGAATCACTTATGAATCGCTGTTTTAATTGTTTTCGAATAGTTTCGTTCCTACTGCATCAGAGATTGGCTTGATGCTTAAAGAAAGCACCGATTGAAATCATGACTTTGCTAAATTCCATTGAGGACGCTTTTAGCATCGATTTGCTATCGAATCGCCTTTCAACATTTTTGTGGGTCGTTAGCGAATCAAGTCTTTAAATTTTAGCGATTCGTTAGCAAATGGCTTCTCTTATTTTTAGCAATTCATTTACTAATCACTACTTTTATTTTTAGCGATTCGTTACCGATTGACTTAAGCTTTATTTTACGATTTGTGAACGAATTATTTTGTCCCCAATTATTTCCGATATTTAATATATCTTTCTTATTTAAAAATTTGTGATTCTTACCTCTTATAATAATGCGCAAACTTTAAACCGCCTCTCTTTTTACCCCTTTTTTAAACAACACATTCGAATGAAACTTATATCATTTGAAAGCTCTGGTTCATACCAAAATTTTTATTCAAAATATCTGTCATTAAGATAAGATAAAATAAGATTCGTTATCGAATTGCTTTTTTTAGTTTTGGAGACTCGTTAACGAATTGCTTTTTATATTTTTGGGGATTCGTTAACGAATTCCTTTTTTCGGATTTGACGATTCGTTAACGAAGGAGGAATTTCTCCCGCTCGCGATATTATAAGTGAATCGCTTCTAATAATTGCTAATGAATAAAATGTACGAGAATGCGATTCGTTAGCGATAACATTAGTGAATCAATTTGTTTGTTGGGTTGTTTCAAAAAATCAAATCTAACATTCTATGAAATTTGTTGTTATTTTTTTATTTTCATTTATGATTTTTCCATGAGCCCATCGCCGTCCCATAATAAAATTTTGTGCACTTTTAGCCGAGATATACAAACCAAAAAATTTAAAATTTAAAGTTTTCAGCTTTTTACATGTCCGTTTGCTTCTGTATCTGTATTTCACTTTAACTATCTGTCACTGTGTTTAATTTTTATAATCCGTCCACTACACATTTATTTCATTTCGCAGTATAAATAAGAGCAAAGAAAAAATTTCAAATATCTATAAAATTTCCGCAAAAACCACTTTAGCACTACTTTGTTTTCAGTGTGCTTTATAAATAGAAACCGTAAGAGCGAGAGCATGCTGTTGTGAAAAGTAAGTGTTGCATATCTAATATATTAAGAGGATTGCTTATTAAAAGGGAGTTTTTTTTCTTTAAATTACTACCAGCAGCTATAAAATCGCTTTGCAAAAACAACTTCTTGGCATATTTATAATTGTTTTGCAAGAGCATGCAACCATAACAATTCTACATCTGCCTCCTAACATATTTTTAACTAATATTTTGTTAGAACTGAATCACATAATAAATTTATACTTTTATTTTGCGCGTAACTACTTAAAAGCAATTTTATGACACAAGAAGTTATCGAGATATGATTGAATTCAACGTGATTGAATTCAATTAAATTCAAAATGTTAAATAGTAAAATTATAAAACGCCCTTTTTTTTGTATAAATGGCATGCAACATTGATTATGAACTGCTCTGAGCAGTGTTGCCAGAACTTTTCTGAGAAAAGCGCGAGATTTATAAAAAATATCGCCCAAAATCGCCCAATGAAAAAAAAAATCGCCAAAAATCGCCATTTTTTCTAAGAAATTTACTATATTAGAAAAAACAAAACAAATTATATACATTTTTTTTCGAATTATATTGAGATCTGTTAATAGTATTAGATATTCTTATCTTCATATTTTTGAGATCTATAAAAAATAATAAAAAAGCTACTTCATTTTATACAAGAATTTTTATCGTTAAAGAACATTTTTTTAGAGACTATAACTTTTTGGAATTTTTCAATATGCAACTTTAAAAAAAAACTTTTTGCAAAAAACTTAGTTCCTTCAGCCATATTAGACTCTTCCTCCGTTTCGTCAATTCTCGAAGTATTGTTTAGATCATACATTGATTTAGTTTATAAAGATGAATGCCAACTTACAAATATTGTCAAACATTTTTCCGCCTACGGCTGTCTTAATTTTGTATGCCGATTACCAAAATTCTTCACTTTCAGATGGCACTTTGTTTTTGAAAACATTGCTCCATGGAAATGTCAACAAAGATTCGTATTCGATTTCTTCTGCACGTCGCTCTTCAAGAGATAGATAATAAAGAGGGAGTTCACGGAAAGAAGGTCTTGTATAGTTTAAACATCTTTTAGGACATAAAATAAAAGCATTTTCAAAAATTTTTAACAGACTAGGTAATCGTTTTAACATTTCCTTGATTAAAACTATAATAACATTCTGGCATTTTGATAGTATGTCTATCATAACAATAACATCACTTAATTTGTGAATTTCTTCATGGAACTGATAATGAAATGTAAGGTCATTAATTCTTTTATAATTTCTTTTATCCGCTAAAATTTTAGACAATGTCTTCTTTTATAATTTTTGAAACAAGTCTTTGAATAAATGTTGTGATTTCAACATAAGCTTGAAAAAAGTCAACTTTTTCTCGTTGAAAATATGAATTAAGTGAGTTGATGTTTTGAAGAAACGGTCTCAAAAAAATAAGTATTTCGATATAAATAAATTATCGATAAGGGCTTGTGAGCTGTGTTCAGTCGCATTGTTAACATAGTGTTCCAAACACTTAAAACAATTGTTATTATCTTTAATTGAAATTTTAAACACATTTGATGAGTTTATGAAGAAAGGTTGTTTTTACAAAAATCGCCCAAAAAATCGCCAGGCGATTTCCTAAATATTTAAACGCAAAAACAAGAAAAAAAGCGCCCAATTGGCGATTGATCGCCCAATCTGGCAACGGTGGCTCTGAGCGCAATGAGCACAAGTATCATATCACTATCTATATTACGCTCTTCTTACGCTCTATCTCATTATATTTTCGCATGTCCCTCGTTTCCTTTACCTTCGAATTTATGAAGCAATGCTGTCGCCCGTGCAGCAAGCAGCGGGCAACCAAAATGCCCGTACGGGCAAAATGCCCATACGGGCAACTTTGCCCACCCCTACTGTAGACAGTAAGCAGACTTGGAGTTTGATTCGCGATATTGGTGTCAGTAAGAAAACTAATTCATCAATTGCAGTAAATGTTGACGAGCTTAACAGCAGTTTCCAAACCAATGTTTATGAAAATTGCATCTGTGATAATAACTGTGATATTAGATTTAGTTTTAGTTGTGTTGACCAATTCGATGTATTAAGTAGTTTTTTGTCCATTCGGCCATCTGTTTCTATAAGGTAACGAAACTCAAGTTGTTTTTCACGTAATGAATTGTTATTAATTTGCATGTAAAGTCTTAATGCTTACCTTGACGCTATGAGGAAAATAGTGGTAAAGGACAAAAAAGGAAGCATATGCGTCAATAACAAAAAATTATTCAACATATAATATTCATTTAAAGTAAATAAATAAATTAAAAGTAAAGTAAGTAAATAAACGGTAGATAACAAATAAATCAAGATAAATGATAATTATCAAGATAATAGAAGCAAGCAGCAGTTTAACTGTTTTTTTTTAACGCTGAGAGAAATTAAGAGAAAGCAACAACCACAACAACAACAACAATAATGCTACTCAGCTTTTTTTAAATGTTTGCGTCACTCCCGCATTCTACTCTTTCTTTTGTAAGCTACAGCATCGATGTTCAACAGAGCTTTGTCGCTTTGTAGTTTCTCATTTTCCCATTGGTAAAAAAGCATTTTACATTTGCTCAGTTTTACCTATCTTAATGACAACATATTCGAATAAAAATTATATTGTGCAAATCTACTCGAAAATACCTATCCATCGATATAAGTATTATGTGAATATGTTGAAGGTAACACAGAAAAAAAGGGAACACAAACTTTTTTGTTTGCGTATTAATATATAGATGCTGTTGGCTTCGATGATATTCATCCAATTTTTATAAAAGCTTTGCTACCAAGACTTTTACCATTATTTACTTTTCTTTTTAATTCTATGTTAACAAAATCAGTCTACCCATCTTGCTGGAAAAAAGCTTAAATAATTCCAATCGTGAAAACTGTTACGAATATAGGCCAATTGCAATTCTATCGTTCATTTCTAAAGTCTTCGAAGACTTGATGTGCAAGCAATTAAACAAGCATTTTTGTGATAACGGTCTCTTAACCGACCGACAATCCGCCTACAGGCCGAAGCCAAGTTGTATAACAGCACTGATAGATGTAACCGAAGACATTAGAGTGAATTGTGATGCCAGCAAAGTTACTTTTTTGTTACCTTCTTGACCACTCGAAAGCTTTCGACACAGTTGACCACGATATCTTGTCTTCTAAGTTAGTGAATATGTATAATTGTTCATTGTCTTCGTCTAATTTAGTGTCGTCATATTTACGAGATCGGTCTCAAGAGGCATTTGTGAACAATGTCACGTCGAAGTTTATCGCAGTTACAAGAGGTGTTCCGCAAGGTTCTCTGTTAGGGCCCTTATTGTTTTTTATTTATGTTAACGACCTGCCCAGAGTGTTGAACTTTTGTAAATTACACATGTACGCTGACGACGTTCAACTATATGCAAGTTGCAGCTTGGACTCTGTGTCAAAAAATGAACAACTGTGTCAAAAACGTCAATGAAGACCTTTGTAAAATAAACGACTGGGCACTTAAAAACGGATTGCGTTTAAATCCAAAAAATCTAAATGCATTGTCATTTATAAAAAGAAAATTGACCAATCTCTTATACCTCCATTGACTCTAAATGGATCGAACATTGTTTTTGTGGATACTGCAAAAAATCTCGGTATTATTTTCAATAGACACCTGTCCTGAAAAGATCATATAAACTGCACCGTTGGTTAAATTTACGGCATGCTCCGTACACTTTGGGCCACACAATATTTCACTCCTCACAGAATAAGGGTCCTTTTAGCAAAAACATACTTAATTCCAACTCTACTTTATGGTTGTGAATTATTCGCTAATTGTGACTCGTTCAGCAGACATAAACTCAACGTTATTTATAATAACATATCACGTTACATTTTCGGACTTAGGCGATCAGATCACATTTCCACGTTTTCTAGACAAATTTTCAATATGACTTTCGACAATTTATTAAAATTCAAAACTATTGTGTTGTTACAAAAAATAATTGTTTACAAAGAACCCAAATATTTACATGACCGACTACACTTTCTCAGATTTAATCGATCTACTCAAATTATACAATTAAGGGCTACTCATCTTATTTCAGAACGACAATTCTATATATATTATATTCGTCTGTGGAGCTCTCTACCTACTAATATTAAATCTTTGACTAACCCTGTGCAATTCAAAGCTAAACTTTATAATTTATTTTCTTTGTTGTAATAGTTTCAATATTTTTTTAAGTTTGTTGTATGTTATGTTATCACTTATCGGTTCATAAAAAAATTGTTTCATATTCAAAACTTGTTCGGCTGGCCGGACATGACATGACTATAACCACTTTAAGTATTATAATGATTCAATAATTTGTGCTATTTCGTTTTTTTCACTATTATTTTTTATACTTTTATAATAGTTTTAAGTTAATTTTTGTGAATTAATTTATTAATATTAGGTTATCTATACTGATTTTAATCCAAAACATTACTAATACTATATTAAGATTATTATATCTTTTGTATTAGGAAACGAAATACTTAATAAATACTAAATACTAAATACTAAAAATACAGCTAAAACAAAACATTTTAGGCAATAAAAAACTTTTAAAATTGCGTCTATAAATGAATTTGGTTTAATTTAAAAAAAAAAACAATGGGCTAGGAAAATAATCTTACGCATTTACCAAAAATGTTTAAAAAAAATTAATGAATAAAAATAATTTAAGCCACTATTAACTTTTTGTGTAAGATAAAGTGGCCAAATTTATTTATTACTAGAGGACCCGGCAAACTTCGTCCCGCCATAAATTAATTTTTTTATTGAAATAATTCCGAGCAATCACGATTCCACCCGAAATTAATTTTTTATCGAACATTCACGACCGATAAGAATTTCAATTATTGATTGAATGAAACACTCTAATATCCCTTATTTACACGGAATGTAAGGAGGTTGAGAGAATCACATGTCAGATCAATTCAATGCTTTTTGATAGACAACATTAGCAAAAGTAAACAAAGATGAAAGCTTTCAAACATTTATATTATTTCCATATAATTTTGTGAGCGGAACTTCCGTCCGCATATCTATATCTAAAATACTGATTGCACCCCATGCTCCAGGTGTAAAATAAGCTGCATTTGCATATTCTACTTGCTCTCTCTTTATATGATCGCACTACTTTGCGCTCCATTGTTTATATACATTATATATTATGTTATTACTCGTATGTTCTTTTTATTCTTAAGGTAGAAAATAAGTTTAGATTTGATTTAATCCAGCACACAGTCCCATAATGAATCCAAATTGACCTTGTGATTCATTGATTGTCATAGCGATGCAAGTCGAACTAAATTTGAATTTAACGTTTTTGAACTCGAAATGTAAATTGGTTAAAATCAATGGAATTCGTGGAATGAGCACTTCCTCGCCCTTGAATTTCCTACTCAAGAGTTCATCGTTGCTTGAATGGCATTATTCTTGATTTGCTTCACGACCAATTTTGTACCCTTGTACAATTTCGGTTGATTGAGGCTCCGAAGCATGATGATAACAACATAATCTTGCAAATCAATGAATTTATCAACGAAAAGAAATTGAATGAAATATATTCAAAAACAAAGGAGTTATCGAGAGTAAGAAATACGAATTTCTGATAGTTTTTTGTTATTTTAAGGAAACGATGTTATTAGAAAAAGACGCTGTACTAAAATTTTGTGCAATTTTGAAGATATGTGAATGTTTTTGATGTTAAAATAACGGAATTTTCTTTTAATTATTTAGACGAAAAGTTTCGCTAATAAAAGTACGCTAGTAGGATAATTTGCGATTCTTGTAAAGGGGCGGAAGAAGGGGCGTGGTCAAAACTAAGTATGCTGTAACCTTATCTAGGATTCAAGTAATGTGTGTGCAAAATTTGAGTGAAATCCGTTCAGCCGTTAAGATTTGTTGGCTATTTAAAGTATAATGATGTGGCAATTCCAATACAAAATTACCAATTTCGATTTTTTCGATTTTTCCGCTATTCCTTCGATTTTTTTTTAAATTTCTTTTTTCTAAACCACGTCTGTATTAAAGCAAACAATACAAAAAAGAATTATTAAAATCGGCCAAGCCGTTTCTGAGCCTTAGCAAGACTAACGCACACGCATTTGAGTTTTATATATAAGAAGATTTAATTAATTTATTTATTTGTTTATTAATTTTTGTTACTTAAATTATTAAAAATAATAAATTTATTTTTTACTAGAGGACCCGGCAAACTTCGTCCCGCCCTGAGTTAATTTTTTTATTGAAATAATACCGAGCAATCACGATCCCACCCGAAATTAATTTTGTATCGAACATTCACGATCGATAACAAATAGTGCCAATCGTATTTCAGTTATTGATTGAATGAATCACTCTAATATCCCTTATTTACACGGAATGTAAGGAGGTTGAGGGAATCACATGTCAGATCAATTCAATGCTTTTTGATAGACAACATTAGCAAAAGTAAACAAAGATGGAGGCTTTCCAACACGCGAACATGTCATATATTGTAAGCCATGCAAGAAGCTTGGGAATTCAAGATTAATAGTTATAGACATATAGCTATACATACATTTTTTACAAATAATTTAAGACAAACATTGTTTTGAACTAACATTTATTTGAGCAACATTTATATTGTTTCCATATAATTTTGTGAGCGGAACTTCCGTCCGCTTATTTATATCTAAAAAACTGAATGCACCTCCATGCTACAGGTGTAAAATAAGCTGCATTTGCACCACTGCTCTCTCTCTTTATATGATCGAACTACTTTGCGCTCCATTGTTACATGTTATTACTTATTATGTTGTTATATGTTATATGTTATATGTTATTACTCGTATGTTCTTTTTATTCTTGAGGTATAAAATTAGTTTAGATTTTATTTAATCCAGCACACAGTGCCATAATTAATTCCAAAGATTGGCCGTGTGATTCATTGATTGAATTCTTGGAATGTGTACTTCCTTTGAATTGACCTGCTCAAATGCGTTCATCTTTGCTTGAAAAACATTATTCTTGAGTTGCTTCACGACCAATTTTGTTCCCTTGCAGAATTTGGATTGATTGAGGCTCCGAAGATCCGAACAGATCCAATCTTCAGTGGTACATTATATGGTGGTAATCCTTGCAAACCAATGAATTCAAGAACACTATTCGATAATTGGTTGCTTCGTCTGGACACAAACAACTGATTTGAACGAATGTAATTGTGCAGAAATTGCATTTTGAATTATGAAATTAAAATCGAGTTTTTTTTTATTTTTTATTTTTCCATACAAAATGTATGGAACATCGATTTTTCTGAGAAAATTCTATTTTTTTTGCTGTTAAAAGTTACCTTGTGCGGAAACAAACATAAAAAAAAAAAACAAAAAAAAAGGGTTCTTATGTATGCCACTCTGTTTTGTTTATATATGACACTTTTTTTCATGAATTGTTTTCATTATCCGTCACTCGCTGCTGTGTGGCTTACACGTGTATTAGCTCGCCGAGCATTTGACTGACTTCGTAGACCTGTCAGGCTCGTCCCCTCCTTGGAGTTGTAATGAACACTGTACGACACAAAAAATTACCAATTTCAATTCTTTCGATTCTTTTCCTTCCTTCCTTATTTTCTTTTTTCCTACACCACATCAGTATTGTGGCGAACAAAAAAAATTATTAAAATCGGCCGAGCCATTTCCGAGTTTTAGCAAGACTAACGCACGGCAATTGATAATTAAATATTCAGATAATAGAAGATAAAAACGCGATTGGTTTTTGTCTAAGAAAAATATAATAGGCTGCTATAATTCGATTTCAGAAGATTGTGCTGTCATATCATTTTATTGCAAATTCTATTAGGAAATTTTTGTAGTACATTTCAATTTGAATAAAAATAGTCAGCTCAACCGTCAGTTTTGAAGCCATGAGGTGGTCTAAGGATCGGTCCTCACAATGGGCAAACAAATACATAATATTTTTTTTTAAATTATTTTTATTTATTGAAATGACAGCTTTTGTGTTCTTTTTGGAGTAAAAAGTGAATATGTTGGAGCTTTCTTCAAATAGGGATTTATTAAGTGCTTAAATTAAATTTATCAACGAAAAAAAATTGAATGAAATATATTCAAAAACAGCGGAGTTATTTTCATCGAAAGTAGGAAATACGAATTTCTAATCGTTTTTTGTTATTCTAAGGAAACGATGTTATTAGAAAAAAAGGCTGTACTAAAATATTGTGCAATTTTGAAGATATGTGAATGCTTTTGGAGTTTAAATAAGAGAATTTTCTTTTGATTATTTAGATGAACAGTTTTGCTAATAAAAGTACGCTAGTAGGATAATTTGCGATTCTTGTAAAGGGGCGGAAGAAGGCGCGTTGTCAAAACTAAGTATGCTGTAACCTTATCTAGGATTCAAGTAATGTGTGTGCAAAATTTGAGTGAAATCCGTTCAGCCGTTAAGATTTGTTGGCTATTTAAAGTAGTCTGATGTGGCAATTAGCATACAAAATTACCAATTTCGATTTTTTCGATTTTTCCGCTATTCCTTCGAGTTTTTCGTAATTTTCTTTTTTTCTAAACCTGATCTGTATTAAGGCAAACCATACAAAAAAAGAATTATTAAAATCGGCCAAGCCGTTTCTGAGCCTTAGCAAGACTAACGCACACGCATTTCATTTTTATATATAAGAACAAGATAGTATAATTATTACTCAATGATACTGCTCGAATCATTTATTATTTTCAATAGAGCACGAAATAAAAAACTCGCTCATTTCATTTAAAATAATACGGAGGGCAACACTGTTTTACGTTTTTCATAATACTTTGACATTGTATGCCTTAAATGACAGTTCAACCCTAGCGACTTATAAGTTATTATATATAATACCTGGAATAATTGTATCATGAAATAATCAATAAAAAAATTTATATTAAATTTTCGTTTTACATCATTTTGACGTATGGAGTTTTTTTTTGCGAAAATAATAGACGTAGTTGGGAAAATGTGCTTCATTTCAAAATTTTGAAAATATTTATTGAATTAAGATTGTTAGTTTTTTGGTGGTTCAATTGTGGTGGTCGTGGCCGAACACCGAAGTCGATTTAGCCTGTCTATGATCACGATTACAGCCGTAATTTTTAAGCTATAGTCACGAAATACGATATTTAAGCTTGTATGTATCTAAAAATTAGAGATCAAGTACGAAAATGAGCCTAATGGGATAAAAAATCCTACCTCCCATACAAAGTGACTTTATCAAAACGGAAAAAATCTCCTAGAAATCCACAAACATTTATATATGGACTTAAAATTCATATATGGACTTAAAAAAAGCATATGAGCTTTGCTATTTAATATGCACTCTGAGTAATCGGATTCAATTCAGCCAAATCGGGTGAAAACCACGCCTACCTCCTATACGAAGTGACTTTATAAACAAACAAAAGCGAATATTTTACGTTAAAACTATGATGAAAATGTTTTTACAGGTAAAAATTTCATTGGCTGCTTAAGGGTTTGAATACACTTTGGTTCGGCCGTCGGGTATTTTATCTTCGGCACAGTCGAATGTCATTTCTTACTAGTTTTTTGCTTTATTTTTTTCATGTGAGTGAAAATCTCAGCTTTATAGTCGTTCCAAAAAATGTATCGTAGCGCTAATAGTCACGGAGTTATTATCGCATGCAACGATTTTGCAATGTAGTTGCATTTTTACTGTCTAATGCCATGTCTACACAGAGAGTTTAGTTTGAGTTTTCGGTACAAAGTTGAGTTTTGCCATTGAACGCAAAATAAACTCTTGAGTTCTCAAGTACAATTTTGCAGGAAGAAACTTAACTAAACTCAACATTTTTCCTATGTGTATCAAAACTCAATTTGAGAAATCCCTTAAAGTATACTAATGTTCTTATGAAAAGGCACGTTCAGATGCAACTTTTTATTTTTGTGGTGAGAAATGTCAAAAACAGCTGTTTATTTGCAAAAAATTAACAAAAAAGCGAAAAAAAGAACTTGGGCAAGTGTAGAAGATGAGGTCTTCACATTAATATGGGTCGATAAAAATTCCAGTTTCAACTGCGCAAGGAAGAACTCGCATGTGTACGCAGAGATAGCTGCAACCTTGTCCTCCAGTGGAATTGATGTCACGGTGGTGGATGTGCCGAAAAAATATAAGAATACAAAAGTAAACAAAGAAATGTCACGCTAAACACAATTCTGCCGACACAGCTCAGTGTGAACAGCTATGGTTGAACTTAAACGAAACTCAAACTAAACTCTCCGTATAGACATGACATAAAGCGGTTGCCTCCGTGATGTCGTTACACCCAAACATTTTTTAATTTTCGTCATGATGGCAAGAACCTTTTTTTGCCGTCGTAAAAAATTTTTTTTTAATTGTTCTTTTACTCTCCGAGTCATACTCTTATGTAATAATATTTTTTTGTTGCATAAGCTACTTCCTATATGACCTGACGAAGTCAAAATGTTTTTTATTTTTATCGTAAGGCAAAGTATAAATTCTTAATTTCCGTTTTATAGCATTTTCCGTATATACCGCCATATATGCTAACCCAAGAATGATAGAAACAAGACTACGCGCTCCGCAAATGATAGAGAGAGAGAGAGAGAGAGAGAGAGAAAATAATTTTACTTTGGGCCCACGCCTTAATATTATTTTTTCTTATTTTGTATTATTTATATATTTTGTAATACATATTTACATATGTATAATATGTATATGGACCTCTTAAACCTATTGGTACAATAAATTGGTCTTGAATAGTTTAGGAGATACAAATCTTGAAAGTTTAAAAAATTCATATTTTTTCGTATACGAAAATATTCATATTTTAATACAGAAGAGTAGACAGCTTGGAGGACGATCCTCACAAGGCAACGCGTGAGGGTCAAGGGGGCGATCTTCACATGGCAACGTGTCTGACTGCCTCAACCTGGTGAGGCCAGCATTATCCATGTCGAACTCGTCTCAAGTCGACTCAAACCTCTGCGTGGTGTCCTCTAGAAACGGCAAACTGGAAACCGTTAGTTTGACGGCTAATCTGAGCGGCGGGCTCCCCCTGCCTTTAAAGGGTTGTGCGTTGGGTTTGAAGCCCACCACGTAAAAACAAAATTTCAATGAAACGCATAAGAAATAAGATAAAAATGATCCCCAAATCTGATGACGACTACCGCAAACGAAAAACTGACAATGATTTACGGATATGCACCTGGAACGTCCGCACCCTTAATTGGGATGGTGCCTCTATCTAACTGACAAATATCTTAGAAAGATACAAAGCTGATATCACTGCAATCCAAGAAATCCTGTGATATCTACTACAGCGGCCATGCGGAGAAGCACGAATTTGGATGCGGATTCGTGGTTGGCAAGCGACTACGGCATCATGTCCTGCGATTCACACCTGTGAACGAACGACTTGCCATAATCCGTGTCAAGGCAAGATTCTTCAATATAAGCCTGATTTGTGCGCACGCTCCGACAGAAGAGAAGGACGATGAGACCAAAGACAGCTTATACGAGCGCCTTGAAGAGGCCTATGAGCGCAGCCCCCGCCACGACATAAAAATCGTGCTTGATGACTTCAACGCCAAGGTGGGAAAAGAAAATATCTTTGGTCCAACAGTCGGAAAGTTCAGCCTCCACGACAATACCTCCGATAACGGAATGAGGCTGATTGACTTTGCCGCAGCGCGAAACATGGTCGTTAGTAGCACTAGATTCAAGCATCTCAATATTCATAAAGCAACTTGGTGTCTCCTGATCAAAAGACGCGTAACCAAATTGATCACGTTTTGATTGACGGAAGGCACTCTTCCAGTGTTTTAGATGTACGCACAATCCGTGGTGCCAATATAGACTCGGATCATTATCTTGTCGCAGCCAAGATCCGTACACGCCTGTGCGCAACGAAGAATGCGCGCAATCCAGCACAGAGAAAGCTAGACGTCGAAAAGCTGCAATAAAAACAAACAGCCGAAGACTTCGCTACTCGACTCTCACTCCTGCTTCAAGAAAGCACTCCTCCGATCGTCGATATATGCGCGCAGTGGAATCACATTTCCCACTCTATGCGTACGGCTGCCGAAGAGGTGATAGGCTATCACCGCCCTCGCCGAAACCAGTGGCATGACCAGGAGTGTCGCTACACCACTGCAGAAAAAGACGCTGCCTACAAAGCCACCCTGCAGTCGGTTGTAACGCGTGCTGCTAAAGAGCGATACAAAGAGAAGAGGAGGGAAGAGAGACGCATTTTCAGGCGAAAGAAAAGGGAAGCAGAAATGCGTGAGTGCGAGAAAATTGAGATGCATGGTGACAGGAATGAGGTCCGAAAATTTTTCGAAAAAATAAGACGCCTGGCCGATGGTTTCAAGACCGGGGCCTCTTCCTGCAAGGATGAAAATGGGAATCTAGTGACAGATATCCAGAGTACACTGATGATGTGGAGGGAACACTTCTCTAGGCTTCTGAATGGTGACGACGACAACAATCCCGCCAATAGAGATGATATCTCGGAAACCCCAATTGTGGACGACAGCGTTGAAGTTCCGCTGCCCGACCATAGTGAAGTCTTGAAAGCTATAGCTCGGCTTAAAAACAACAAAGCCGCAGGAGCCGATGGCTTACCGGCTGAGCTCTTCAAGAATGGAGGCGAAGCTCTATTTAAATGCATTCATGAGCTTCTATGCAGAATATGGTCGGAAGAATGCATTCCAAACGATTGGAACCTCAGTGTGCTCTGCCCAACCCACAAGAAAGGCGATCCCACAATTTGCGCCAACTACCGTGGGATAAGCCTTCTTAATAGCGCATATAAGGTCCTGTCGAGCGTGCTATGTGAAAGACTAAAGCCCATCGTAAACCAGCTGATTGGACCTTATCAGTGTGGCTTCAGACCTGGTAAATCCACCATAGACCAGATATTTACGCTACGACAAATCTTGGAAAAGACCCTAGAAAAACAGATCGACACACACCATCTTTTTGTCGGTTATAAAGCCGCCTTCGACAGTCCTATAAGGAATTATCTATACTCCACCATGTCTGAATTTGGTATTCCTGCAAAGCTCATCCGCCTTTGCAGAATGACACTGAGCACCACCAGCAGCACAGTTAAGATCGGGAAGGATCTCACTCCTCCATTCGATACCAAACGAGGTTTCAGACAGGGTGATTCCTTATCGTGCGACTTTTTTAACCTGATGATGGAGAAGATCATCCGAGCTGCTGATTTGAGACGCAGCGGCACGATATTCTACAAAAGTATTATGCTGCTGGCGTATGCTGATGATATCGATATCATTGGCCATAATACGCGCGAAGTCAGCACAGCATTCTCCAGATTAGCGAAAGAGTCGAGTCGAATGGGTCTTGCAGTGAATGCAGATAAGACCAAATACCTAGTGTCAACAAATAAACAGTCCCAGCGTCTTGGAAACCACGTCACTGTTGACAACATCTCCTTCGAGGTTGTTAAGGACTTCGTCTACCTGGGATCCAGCATTAACTCTTTCAACGATGTCAGTATTGAGATAAAGCGAAGGATAACTCTTGCCAACAGGTGTTACTTTGGGCTAAGTAGGCAATTGAGAAGCAGAGCCCTCTCTCGACGAACAAAACTCACGCTCTATAAGTCACTAATCATGCCCGTCCTATTATATGCAGCACAAACCTGGACGTTGAGCAGTTCTGATGAAAAGACTCTGGGAGCCTTCGAGAGAAAGATCCTTCGTAAAATCTTCGGTCCAATCTGCGTCAATGGCGAGTACCGAATTCGATGGAACCACGAGCTGTATGAGCTGTACGCTGACATCGACATAGTTAAGCGCATTAAAATCGAGCGGCTCCGCTGGCTAGGTCATGTTGAGCGAATGGAAAACGACGCTCCAGCGAAAAAATATTCGATTCGGTGCCCGGTGGTGGTCAACGCAGAAGAGGACGCCCACATCTTCGTTGGAAGGATCAGGTGTTGGATAACCTGACCACGCTTGGTGTTTCCAACTGGCGCCAGCAAGCGCAAAACAGAAATGGCTGGCGCAATTTCTTATACGAGGCCAAAACCGACTTACGGTTGTAAGCGCCAGATAAGTAAGTAAGTAAGTAAGAGTAGACAGCTTTACTTTACTTTTCCGAAAGAATTTATTTTCAATTTCGTCAATTTGCCTCAGCGAACGCACATTTGCATACGTTTTTGGCAAGCAGAAGTGCTGTGTGACGTCATGCACTCAATTGAGAAAGGGAGCATTAGATAACATTCTTGATGCTAACCGAGTAATAATCCAATGCATCGCCGTTGCATGATTGCTGCATTTTCGTTATTATAGCTCTCTTCGCGGTCTTATGACGTCATGAAAATTTTTTCTATTTTTGTCATGAGCATGATACAATTACAAGGTATGCTCATATTGGAGAGCAGGGTGCGCTAGTTGTCACAATCAGCTGATAATTTTGTGTTTTTCTAATTGTTGTTTTTGCTTTTGTCGTTTGACGTTTGTAGTTCCTACAGCTTTGTGGTTGCATAATTCCACAATTGAGCAGCCATTTTAAAATGAGGCTACCTTGTAATTGAATCATGGTCCTGAGGACTCAGAACCAGCCCTGACTTATTATATTTTTACCGTGGTTTAAAATTTAATAAAATATTTTTACTCCTTCGCTTTACTTTAAAATAATTTTTTTTTCATTTACTTTTTTTAACCTCTTTCATTTTTTAAATTAATAAAATGTTTTACCTAAACTAACAACAACAACAACAGCTTGACTATACAGACTGTTTCACTGGCCGCTACATCAACTCATCAGTAGTCTTGCATGACTTTTCACTGTGATCCACTCAAGCTATTTAGGTTCTACTTATACTGCCAATATGTCGATAAAGATACCCGGAAGTAGCTTGAGTGGATCACAGTGAAAAGTCATACAAGACTACTGATGAGTTGGTGTAGCGGCATTGCGAAAATTTTAATTGCGATCAATGTCACCCAAAATCAATGTTGCTAGCTCAGTGATATAAATTAAAGGGCATTTTACAACTACTCGTTAATATTTTCCATTTAATGCAGAGACCGTATCGAGTATGCATTTCATAATTAAAAGCAAAAAGTTTAAGTCAACTTTTTAGTTTTAACATTTTGAACAAGAAACAATATTTTTACCTTATATTTCCTGAGCATAAAAAACCGGTCATTTTTGATTTTAGGGTAGAAATAAAAGTGTGAGTACAAAAGTTTTGCGAAACTCCTTATAAATATGCCAAAAAATTCTTTTGTAAAACGAAAGAAATTTTATAAATGCACCTAAAGATCCATTGGCAAAGAAATAACGTCGCTTTTCGTAGCTAAGTCAAATAAAAAATTCCTTTTTTTAAGAAAGCATCCTCTTAACATGATACAAAAATTACAAGGTAGGAGTGACAACTGGCTATTTTCTCCAAGCTGCGTCCACCAAATGACATTTGCCTGTATATTTGACTTTCTATTTTCTTTTTTTTTATTTTACGTTCTCTAATTTGTACTATTTTTGACAGTTGGTGCAAGACGAAATAACTGTCGCTCCTACCTGGTATAATTGTACGTGCCTCTTAATAAGCAGAATATGCAACATATGTTTTCTCAAGATCATGTTTTCGCTCTCACACTTTCTACAAAGCTATGCTCTTAGTTCTCTCAGTTTTCCGTTTCCCTTTCCGATTCACACCCGAATTCATCAAGCAGCCGAGCATGCACTCTGGTGCAAGCTGGTGCTCACTGCCGCAGAACGTGCAGATGTGCCCAACCCTAATGTAAGACTTTCAAAGTCAATTTGAATTTATTTTTTCCTACTTAACATACATTCCTTATACAACCTTTTTATTTTTCCTATGCTTTTTTTACACTCACATTAATTTTTCATATACATTGATTAAAGAGTGAATTATTCGATACCTTACAAAACGAATTTGATAATATCGATACGTCCAACGTTTAAGTTGGTAACTCGAAAATCGTAATTTTTCAGTATGACCATTTTAGTATTGTTTTCGTTATAAAAAGAAAAGCAAAAACAAAAATCGAGTACATGTTTCTGTTTATTGTAGATTAAATGAATGTCTAGAGATATTTGAGATTTGAGATGAGATATTTAGAATCTGAACTTGTAATTTGGACAAAAAAAATACATGTAAGTTGTTCCTTAAGTTACCAATTTTTCTTCTGCAACATTATTTTTTTTTGTAGTTGTATGTTCAGGTACAAACATTTTGTGGTACAAACAACAATCATTTTTTTCAGAAAAAGTAGCTAATAACTAGGAACATGAAGTTGCCAACAGAAAAAAAACAACAGTTTTTGCATTATATTTTTAACTTAACCCGCATCCATCGGAAATTTCTAGAAACGAAAAGTACGTTGTGCATCAATTTGATGCAGATACAAAAAGACAATATTATTCATTAGAATATTTTCAATTTATCAAATATTCTAGCGCGATAATTATAAGACTATCTCTAACGGTAGAACTGCTCACTTGTTTATTTTGATATTTTAGGAAGGTAGCCAAAATTCTGAATTTAAATACCAGGGACCGTAAATAACACTTATGGTCTCATTTTTTAAGGGAAAACCACAAGTAGTTGGAAGAGTCGGAGGACATTTTGGATGACACCATTATGATCCCCCGACATCCCCTTGTTAGTCCTGGGTTGTGTTTTAAATTTCGACTTTAAAAGTAAAAGTTTAAAAATACCAGTTAAATTTTGAACTTTTATTTTTTCGCATAAAAAATAACTGTTATTTTTTGTGGGATATTTTTTTCCACAAAATATCCCACAAATCACTGTATCTACAAAACTGTTCATACTAGGGTCCTGAAATTTGACTGGTGAAAATAAGAATGCAATATCTACCATATGACAAAAAATGGGCGGGGCACGCCCTTTTTTACATTCTATGATTTCATCTACAAGTCGGATAGAAACGCTGCACTTGCTGATTTAACATTATGGAATTTAGCGATTTACTGAGAGTTCCCTTAAAAAAACAAGCATGTGCTCAATTCATTCATATAGATACAGTTAGAACAAAATCTTTTCTTCAATGCACAAGACTAACGTTGTATTAAAAAAAAAAACAAGCACGTGGTCAATCATTCATATGGACAAATGAGGCGATGAGAACAAGAGTGGCCTAACCCACCAACATATCTAATGGAGTCATATTAAGATTTTCATTGAATTTCTTTTATTTTTTTCGTTTATTCACAATATTATTTGCTTTTTCTAAATTTGCTTTTTAGTGGTATATTATAACAAAATGTCAATATTTGGATTAGCAGCAGCAGTTGCGACGCTAGATCTGCATTTATTTTAATTTTCATATTTTTGTGGGTTAGGCCACTCTTGCTCTCATCGCCTCAAATATCTCCGGCTATGCGACAGACTTGCCATTTTTTTATCTTTCAAATTTTATGACCCTATAATAAGCAGTTTCTTAGATATAGCGATTTGTGGGATATTTTGTGGGAAAAAATATCCCACATATAATAACAGTTATTTTTTGTGCGAAAAAATATAAGTTAAAAAATTCTGGTTAATTCTTGTTCAATATAATAAAACACAAAAATAACTGAAATTTTCAACTTTTTTAGAAAAATGGTTTAACGGTTACGGTCCCTGTTAAATACGCATATTTGTTTTCAATATATGAATGTGTTTCAAGAATTTGCATCAATTTGATGCAAACGATGGATGCGGGTTAAGGTGCATAGTCCTAAGTTTTTGCATGGAGTCCATGCCTCAAATTTTTAGCTATAGGTTCAAAAAATTGTCACCAGATGGAGTCCAATGCGCAGATTCAGATAAACACTCCCTTTAAAAGTTGGTAGTTTGAGTTATCAACTTATACGTTGGGAGTATGTGTAACCGACATTCGCACTGCTGTTCGACTTAATTTGACATTCCCTTGTTTTAAGCGTTGCCACTTAAAAAAATTTTATTCTACAAATTTTTTTTGATAGAATTTTTTTTATTTCAATTATTTCGTCATAATTTAAATTATTTTTTAGAAATATTTCGGCTTTAGTCTCTATGAAAATATTAGATACATCCGTAATACTTTTTGGTATTTGTGATATAGTTATAACATGGCTGTTTTAAAGTGAATGAACAATTCTCAATTGTTTGGAATTCTGAAATTGTTGAAGCCTACCTTAACTTAACAATTATAATTGCAACAAACTAACCAAAGTGGCAAAACTGATGGTTACCATGGACCTATTTTTTTCAAAATACAAACTTGATATAGTTCCTAATTCAACATATTAATATTACTTACATATATCAAACATAATATTATACTATTATTAATAATATAACTATACTAGCTTTACCCGGCGCGCATTGCTGCACCCTGCAACTATATGGGAACATAATAGGTGTATTCAAAACTTTTCTTAGACTCATAGTTTGACACCACTGTTATTTTCCACTGCCCGTGACAGTTTCCCAGTAGCAGGAGATCACCAAATAGTAACTCCATTTTGAGTTTGTTTGTAAGTATTGCTACTTTTACTTTCAAAGCTATTCGATAATACAAATTTTAATTGTATGGGCGGAGCCACACCCTCTTATATAATGCTCATCCCAGTTTTCTAGTAGATGGACATTACCCTGTTTTAGTACAGTTGCCGACAGTAAGCATACAGACTAAATTACCAAAATGTAGCCCAATCGACGAAAACCGTAGGAAATATAGCATTTTTATTGATTTGTGGGCGGTAACAGGGGGTGTGACAGAAATTTAAGCCATCTCATACTTGAAAAAATGTACTGCCAAAATTTCAGCTCTATCGGCTAAGTAATTGTGAAGTTTCCAGCCATCACACAGACAGCGTTTTGCTTTTTGTATATATATTTTGGATAAACATTATTGGCTATAACTTTTGATTGGCAAGAGATACTTAGATAATTTTT
Organism: Pherbina coryleti; assembly: GCA_943735915.1. Lineage (NCBI taxonomy): Eukaryota > Metazoa > Arthropoda > Insecta > Diptera > Sciomyzidae > Pherbina > Pherbina coryleti. The sequence goes on along the minus strand of OX030950.1, from coordinate 70,611,974 downwards.
TCTAATAAATTAATTTTTTAGCTTGTATATTTTTTCAAAATTATAAAAACACAATATTGGAAAAAAAAATTTTGTTCGAAAAAGTCCTTGCTTTTTGAATCACAAAAATGGTTTTTAATTTTTGCGTAAAATTTAAATAACTTTTGCTTATAAATGTTATAACTTTTAAATAGAGTTGAAAATTTGTGAATTTGAATTTAAATTATTTTTACAACAAAAACAAATTTGGAGCCTTTTTGTAAGGAAAACTATAAAATTTCAGACCTTTTTTGAAAAAAAATATTTAAAATATATATACTCAACAAACGGTATTTTTGCAGTAAAGTTTTCATAGTACTTTGATGAAGCTTTAAGACAAAAAAAATTTTACAAAATGTATACAAAAGCAGCGGAGATATTTGACTCGAAAATCGTAAAATTAAATTTCTGATTGTGTTTTTCTCATTTTTGAGCAACGATGTTGCATTAAATATATCGTTGTAGTAAAATTTTTCATAGTTTTCAAGATATGTTCATGTTTTTGATATAAAAATAACGGACATTTTTTTTAATTTTACTAAATTTAAGAAATATTTAATATTTTGTAAATATTTGCACATATAACCTAAGAAAACAACTAAAAATATGCGATTCTGTAAAAAATTTGTACTACAGCACTATCTGGTGTCCAAGGTGGTTCAAAGAAGATAGTGCTAGAAAACTCATCGTACCTGAAAACTACTATATACCAATTTTCATTCTAATCGAATGAGCCGTTTGGGAGTTTATGGTGGTTTTGCAAAAAATTTGTACTATAGCGCCCTCTGGTGTTCAAGATAGGTCAAAAAAGATAGCAGCAAAACACTCATCGTACATGAAACTCACTGAATACAACTTTTCATTCTAATCGCATAAGCGGTTTGTGAGTTTTAGGTAGTTTTGTAAAAAATTTGTACTACAGCGCCCTCTGATGTTCAAGGTGGATCAAAATTGATAGCCCACAAACACGCACCGTACCAAAAAACTTCTATACACAAATTTTCATGCTAATCGGATGAGTAGTTTAGGAGTCTATTGCGGCCTTACAAACATAAGCTCCTTTTTTATATATATAGATTAAACAATTCAAAAACCGGGGAAAAAAACGGGGAAACTCGAAGTTAAAAACGGGGAAAAATATTCATTTGTGTGCAAAAATTGGGATTATTTTTTGCTGAAACCTGGCAGCACTGCACTGCACTGATCAGTCTGCGTGAAACCAGTTTTATTTCGTGTACATGAACTGTGTTTGATTGGATTAGTGTAGTAAATTTTGTGAACCCCTAAATAAAATATGACGACTTGACTTATGTGTGTGTGTCAGTCAATCGTCACTACAGCTTTTTCGGTGAATGAAATTTCACGCACTTCACGTCCGCTGACTCACCTCCCTTGCCATAGAAACCCGATTTCACGCAGACTGAGCACTACAGTGTATTTTGGGCCATTGAATCAGTCAAAATTTGTTGTTGCTTTCCTATGTAAAAAAAAATTAACTTTATCTCAGAGCGAAAATTAACTCCAAATTCTTCTCTCGTCAGTCAAAATTTTGATTGAGCTCTAGAGTCTAGACCTAAATCAATCAGTCAAATGGTTGCATTATTTTAATTGTTTGTTGTTTAGTAGGAAATTATGTCAAGAAAAGTAGTTAATTAGTAGTTTTTTGGTAACAAATGTAGTTTTTTGAAGAGAAAAGAATGTGATCTGTAACCCTTGCGAACAAAATGAAATGCACACAACTTTTCTATTAAAAAATTTAAAATCGGGTTTTGTTTATTGTCATGGTATAATAATACAAGGTAGCATTGACAGTTGCTTGGGAAATCATATACTGTCAAAAAATATACTCAAAAAGAGAGCGCTCACAATCCGCCATTGAAAACACAAGCAATGTTGAAAACGTTGAAGTGAAAAAAAAACAACAACCACAGCAGCTGCTGATGTATTTCCACAAAAAGCTGTTTTTGACAGTTTATGTTTTCCTGTTGAAGAGAAAATAAGCAGTTGTCAATGCTACCATGTATTATTATACCATGGTTTATTGTGTTGTGTTTATTTTCTGTTTACAGCAAGATACGAATTCACAATATAGTAGGTAGCAGAAAAGTAACAAATGGCGTCGTCAGAGCATCAATCAAAAGATCGTGTGTGAGCAGGCGTCAGTCAAAATTTTCAGAGAGAGTAAAAGAGAGTAAATAATCGTGATGAACTTCAGTCATTTGACTGACGTGTGAACTTAGCCTTTGCGAAAATCATAATTGCGCTCAGTAGCAGTGTTGCAAGATTTCCCTAATTGTGGTAAATTTTGATTTATTTTTGGGCAGAGGTAAAAAAGGTAATTTTTGACCAAAAGTGGTAAATTTTGCAGAAACAATAATTTTTTTTAGACTCGTTAATTTTTTGAGTTATTAGTAGCACTGCTACTTCTCTGAACAAGCAGTTCTAGAGCCCGAACAGAACCAAAGCGGCTGTTGGTTAGCGATCCTCTCTCGGAGAAATACGCTGAGAACACGTCCAGAATAGGAACGGTTGTCGGATCAGCTTTGCTATTCGGTTTGTGAATGGTACAAATGTTATTTTTTATGTTTTTGTTGTTTCTTTATAAATAACTGTGTGTATACTAACAAAAAGATTTTAACGGTTGTTAATCATTTAAAAATTTTTTAATTTTTTTATTTTGGGAAAGGTAAATTTTCTCTGAAAGTGGTAAATTTTTCCCAAAAAGTGGTAAATTTTAGTTCCTCTCTTTGGCAACACTGCTCAGTAGTTATCTTTTGTTCGCTTCTTCTTCGCTCAATTTTTCTCTCTTTTACCCAAATCATGGCAACCCTCCCCTATCTATAACACTTAGCACCACTGTTGCCAATTGGGCGCTTTTTTTCTTGTTTTTGCGCTTAAATTTTTAGGAAATCGCCTGGCGATTTTTGTGAAAACCACGCTTTGTCATAAACTCATCTAATGTGTGTGGGAAAAATGTTTGGCAATATTTGTAAGTTGGCATTCATCTTTCTTTCCTTATCACATTCTAATGCATTTGTGGAACGTATTTTCCCCGTCAACAGAATGAAATTAGATATGCTAACTTCAATCATTCGCGTAAAATGTCAATATCCGATGATATGATTTCAAAAATGAATAAATCAATGTCTGATCTAAACAATACTTCGAGAATTGACAAAACGGAGGAAGAGTCTAATATAGCTGAAGTATTAAATAAAATGGAACTACGTTTTTTGTAAAAAGTTTTTATTTTTAAAGTTGCATATTGAAAAATTCTAAATAATCTTTTAAAAAAATGTTCTTTAACGATCAAAATTCTCGTATAAAATAAAGTATATTTTTTATAATTTTTTACAGATCTCATCATTATTTCAATAAATATGAAAATAAGAACTTTTCTATGTATAATACTATTAACAGCTCTCAATATTATTTGAAAAAAATTTATATAATTTTTTGTTTTTTCTACTATAATAAATTTCTTAGAAAAAATTGCGATTTTGGCGAAAAAATCGCGATTTTGCCGATTTTGTTTTTCATTGGGCGATTTTGGGCGATATTTTTTTTAAATCTCGCGTTTTTCTCAAAAAATTTCTGGCAACACTGCTTAGCACGCAGTCAGCACGCTCTGGTGCAACAGAGCGACTTTTGCTCAACTCTATCTTAAATCAAAGGGCTTCGAAGCACATCTATGTTATCAGCATTAATGTAGGAAGCCGACAAAAAAGTCAGTGTCGTCATTTTTCCTTCCCTAATTATAAGACAAAATTCCCAAAAAATCACTTATTTACACTTATTAAAGCTCGAGTTGCTTATTCTACGCAGCCATAGGACATCCAAATTGTGTCCTACTTACAATTTTCTAGATCTATTTTCATTCTAATAGATTTGGCCGAACACACATTAAGATATATACTTATTTAAACTTGGTTCTTTTAATATTACCTTTTCCAATGCCTTTTGCACTTTCGATTCACTAGCTGTGTCTAAAGCTGAAGTAGCTTCATCTAGGAGTAATATTTCTGGATCTCGAACCAATGCTCTTGCAATAGCAATTCTTTGCTTTTGTCCACCAGATAACTGTGCACCTCGTTCACCGACCAAAGTTTGGAATTTCTGAAAATTTCATAAGATTTTAAAAGACCAGTAAACATAACGAATAAATAAAGGTTTAAAGAAGATTTTGAAGACGAAACATGCATACAGTCACTTCTGTATTATTAGTGTAATATATATGTTTGTATTTGAAATTTGTTGTATTTGAAACCGCTTAATATAGTTAACTTTTGTTAAGAGTTTATAACGCTCCTGTTATCTTTCATTCCTTATTTTCCATGACTGTCCTAAATTTCAGAGTTATGTACCGGCTGAACTGTAACATCAATTTACACCAAACGTCAAAAGACGTTTGACTGACAAACGTGATGACCTGACGTCATCAACTCATGTGATGATTTCTATACCATTACCTTGGTGCTCTTACATTACCGAGATTATTCGTTCTTCAGTCGTACAATAAAATTGTGGAATAATTTCCCTGTGAGCGTGTTCCCCGGCAGTTTTGCGGTCTTTACATTTAAAACAAATCTTCAGCGACATTACTATATTTTTTCCACCCTCCAACTAACTATCTTCGACCCTTTTCAACACAATGCGTTTGCATTTATAGGCGGCATCCCTAGAGACTTCGTAGAACAATGTGGCTTAAACAAAAAAACACAGGTGCGTCACTGGACACACGAGAGAAGCGAAGCATTTTCGCAATTTCAAAGATTTAAGAATTTAATGCCTTTTTTCGATTAAAATAATTTTTGAATTTAAAACTTTAAAATAACAAAGTTTTTCGTTTTTGTATGAGAGCACCCGTAAGGAGAGGTCGGAGGGGATAGGTCCTCAAGGGAAAAATGTTCCCTTTGCAAAAATAATGGGGGTTGATAATACATATTAACCCTCTCCGGCCCTCCTGTTCAGTTGTAGGGAATAAATATACAAAAATCATTAAATTTGTTTGTAGCGTAACGACATCTAGTAGTAAGTAGAAGCAACATTTGTGTTTTTTAGTACTCTTGTTTGTATAGCCAATACACAATCTACTGTGGTTATTGTGTATTGGCTAATGGTTATTGTAGGAGATGAAGAAATTTGTTTGTAGCGTAACGACATCTACACAGAACCAAAAACGTACTTAATAACAAAGAAAAAGTTCTTTGTCCCAATGTATTATACATTAAAATTGGTCCAAAGTACGAGTTCCTTGATTCAATGAATCTTTGTTCTTACGTTATTTCTTTGATATGTTATGAAGAAAAATGATTAATTAATGACACATACAACTGTTACAATAAATTAGTCTGTCCTTAGAAATTTTAAAACAATATCAAGATATATTTTAAAAAATCATTTTCTTATTGAGATAAAATTCTCTAATGGTTTTATAGATATTACAACACAAGAACTGGAACAAAATTTTAATGAACACGAACAATGAACTGTTCCTTAAAATTAAGAACAACGATTCATTGAACCAAAGAATTCGTTCTTTGGGGCAATGAATAGTTCTTAAAAATCAATGAATTTCGCTTTATGAACGAGATTCTTTGATTTTAAGAACAATATTTGGTTCAGTGTAGTAGTAAGTAGAAGCAACATTTGTGTTTTTTAGTACTCTTGTTTGTATAGCCAATACACAATCTATAGTGGTTATTGTGTATTGGCTAATGGTTATTGTAGGAGATGAAGGCTTGTAGCCAATACAATTCCTATAAATAGATTATTTTGATCTACTGCAACATAGCTTTAGTCAATTCTTGATATTGAATCAGCAATATTTACCATCCAAGGGTTTTGGTTCGATGACTTAAGCTTAAAACTATCAGCCAACGGGCATGAGTTCAATTCCTGCAGCGGACAAGAAATTATTTTTAATTTAACATTTTCTGGTTCAATTGATCCAAGCAAAAAACAATATCAATTCTAAGAAAAAAGGTGTCGGAAAAAAGTGTCGTTTTTTCTGATTTCACTCTAGCAAATCGCAGAACGAGGCGTAAAAAGCTTCGCTTCAACGAGGCGTAAAAAGCTTCGCTTCAAAAAGTCGCATCTAATGATCGAGATATGATATATATCCTTTTACAAAAAACGTAATTCTTGATCTGATATTAATAACTTCGTGTGACGATAAAAAATGCTATTTCAGCTGTTCTTTCGGATATCCAAATATAAAATGTTAGTGGTGCTGAAAAGCTTTCAAAGTAAACTTTAAAATAGGAGATGGACTGACTATTCAAACTAATAAATACTGTAGATTTGTGTTAAGCTTGATAAAAACTTTAATATACTTAAATGTATAAAATTGATAATAATATAAATATTAAACATACTTATATGAAAAAAATTAGACTGTATTTAAGATAAAAATGTTTATTTATGTTCAATATTTCTTTAATTAAGGTTGTAGGTGTTTATATACTTGCCATTGGTAGTTTGTTGATGAAAATATGAGCATTTGCAGCTTCTGCAGCTTTCAAGATATCCTCTTCTGAAGCATCTTCCCTGCCATATCGAATGTTCTCATATATAGTTGTTCCAAACAAAATAGGTTCTTGACCAACCACTCCTATACGTTCTCGAAGCCAACTGATACTTAAATCCTTTATGCTTACATCATTAAACAGCAAATCACCACCTTGTGGATCATAGAAACGCTGAATTAATTGAATACATGTTGATTTTCCACAGCCGGATGCGCCAACTAAAGCCAATGTTTGACCTCGATATATTTTTAGATTAAACTTGTTTAAGACTTGAATTTCATTTCGTGTTGGATACTGAAAATCGACGTTTCTAAATTCGATATGAGCCAAAGACTTATTTAAAATAATGCCTTTTTGTTCAATTGGGTTTATTGTTGGAATTTGTTCAATTATCTTAAAGATTTTTGCACAAGCACCTTTGGCAATTCCGAAGGCTTCAATGTACGGTGACGCCATTCCGATATTCATGGAACCCATCATTACTGAGAAAAAGACCTTAAAAAAAAAGTATTTTAAATGACGAAATAAATAATATCTACGTTAATGAAAAGTGTTATGAAAGGAACATTTCTTTTAAATGATACTTTATAAAAAAGCTATTTTTATTTTTGGTTATGTATTGGTCAGTCAGAAAAAGTCAACGCGATCTTGGTGGTGCAAGTAGTAGCACATATGACCATTCCAATTAATCCATCACCCTAGGATGTCTCATCCTGATATGTGTAATGCCTGCATTCTTTGTTTGGAGTTACCTTTCTTTTTGTTTTGCTCGAGAAAAACTCATGTAAATGCACCTACACCTAGTTTACCCAATCATCTTTGACTCTTGCGTAAAAAAAGTTGCTTTCATAAACGGAATTACTTTTATCAAAGTTGGTAAATTTACTCGAGAATAAACGAATTTTTAATAAAAAAACACAAGTGCGTCACTGGAGATACGAGAGAAGCGAAGCATTTTCGCAGTTTCATAGATTTGATAATTTAATCGCTTTTTTCGAGTCGAATAATTTTTAAATTCAAAACTTTAAAATAACAAAATAAATTAAAAAAAATATACGTTTATCTTCACACCAGTAAGTTTTATTATATATCATTATAAATTTTTTCTGTCACTTAGAAAACGCACTTGTCAACGCACTTTTGGTCAATTGTTAATTTTTCCTTCGCGCTATGCAAAAACAAAAAAAAAAAAATTCCCAAACAATAACCCAAACTACTGAACGCTGTTGATGACAGTGTGGAACAGAAGAAGCAACTTTTTTGTTTTTTGCTACTTTTGTTGTTTGGCTAGCCAAGACGCAGTCCTATGAAGAATATTCAACAATCCCATTTATATTTTTTTTTTTTTTTTTTTTTAGACTAAACCAACGCTCAGGGGATGCCCCCTATGAATGCGAAAGCATTGTGTTGATTCGGAAGACGGGTGATAGTTAGTTGGAGGGTGGAAAGATAGAGTAGTGTCGGTGAAGATTTGTTTTAAATTTACACAGCTCGAAACCGTCGGGGAACACGCTCGCAGGGAGATTGTTTCACAATTTTGCTGTACGACTAAAGAACGAATTATCCCGGTAATGCGAGGTTCTATTGGGCATCAAGGCAATGGTAAAGGGATGGGCTTGGTGAGCTGCCCGAGTGGACCGGGAAAACACACGAGTTGATGGCGTCAAGTCATGTATCTCCCTTGAACACTTCCCATGGTAGTACCTGTACATAAGGCTTAGGCAACCAACATTGCGTCGATGCCCAAGAGAGTTGAGAGAAGACGAAATGTTTTCGTTCCCTATCAGATATATCGCACGTCGTTGAATTCGGTCCAGAAGCTCCAAATAAGATCTTGAAGCCCCTGCCCAAATGTGCGAATTGTACTCCATTTTCGGCCTTATATATGAGGTATAGATCACGCGTAGATCAGTTGGAGTGAAGTATTTCTTACACCGTTTTAAAAAACCTAGGCACTTGGCCGCTTCTTTCGACACATCGAAAATATGATCATTCCAACGAAGGTCAGATTTGATCGATATGCCCAGAACGTCAAGAGCATCTGACTCAGCAAGATCTACACCATTCATATTGAGGGGAGCTAAGGGACAATTCATTCGTTTGTGGGTTAACAGGCAACACTGGGTTTTGCTAGCATTAAACTCAACTCTATTAGCTAGCCCCCACTCAGAGATTTTTTCTAAGTCATTAAGCAGTGTATCATTCATATTTTGCCTCTTTCTCTCAATCTCCAAAGAGCTCGGGCGTTTTTTGAAGGAATATGAATGACAAATGCTGCTGTCGTCCGCAAACGAATGAATTGGGTTATGAGTCAACGACAGAAGGTCGTTGATAAAAACCAGAAACAAAGTTGGTGATAGGACTGAACCCTGAGGTACTCCAGCACCGATGGCGTGTTCACTAGACGAAATGCCGTCAACCACGACACGAATCGACCTGTCTTTTAGAAAACACGTGATCCATCGAGCAAAGTTACCACCAACACCATATGCAATTAGTTTTGACACGAGAGCTTTATGCCACACTCATGTCAAATTCATGACGGAGAAAATACGTTCCACAAATGCATTAGAATGTGGCAAGGAAAGCAAGATGAATGCGAACTTACAAATGTTGTCAAACATTTTTCCCCCTACTGCTGTCTTAATTTTGTATGCCGATTCCCAAAATTCTTCACTTTCAGATGGCACTTTGTTTTTGAAAACATTGCTCCATGGAAATGTCAACAAAAATTCGTATTCGATTTCTGCTGCACGTCGCTTTTTAAGAGATAGATAATAAAGAGGCAGTTCACGGAAAGAAGGTCTTATATAGTTTGAACATCTTTCAGGACATAAAATAAAAGCATTTTCAAACATTTCTATCATAATAAAAACTTTTTAACAAAAACAAAAAAAACCGACTTCAAAATCACTACAAAGTAAAAAATAATTTAAAATAACTTTTCCCATTCATTTCTTGGTCATATTTTGAAAGCTATTTATATGTATTATAATATTGGAAATCTTATCATTTTCATTTTTTCTATTTTGTTTTATTATCATCAATATATTAATTGCTTTATGAACATAAAGGCTTTGAAGTCGGCGCTTATCTTACTATGTCGAAATCTTTTTATTTTAATTTTTTCTAATTTGTTTTAGCATAAAAATATATTTATATATATATAAACTTTATATATATAAAAGCTTCTTAGCGATTTTCTTTCTTTCAGTTGGCAATTTTTGAGTACGCTGAATGTAGCCAATGTGTTCCATGCATTATTTGTGCAGCTGTTACACACTAGGTCTGTTTCCGTACTTTACACTGTGTAAGATTTGTGTAAAACGTGTGCTAGAGAGTAAAAACGAAATGTGAGAATAGTTGCAAAAGTACGGAAACAGCTTCTAGTAAGTTTCAAGCACAAAACAGCTGATTTTGACTGCAGACGGCAGCACAAAATTTAAAACACTTTCACTCAAATTATTAAAAGCCATTTTTAATGCAAAACTGAACAATTACTTAATTTTGATTTATTATTATTTATTTATTGTACGTAAATTTTTTTTTAGGCACACAATTTGTGAATTTATTTATCGCAAAACATAAACAATTATGAAATGAATTTGACATTTGCTTCTTCTTATTGATGCTTATTCTTCTTGATGCACTTTGTGTGCATGAGAGAGCGATTTTATGCTTGTTCTTCTTCTCCCATTTTTAGCACAGAAAGTACGGAAACAGAAAATAGTGTCCCACAAGTTACACAGTGTACTTACGGAAACAGACCTACTATGTCATATTCAATATGAGCTTTACAAGCTCACCCAAACCAGTTTAGTGAGAATTTTAATGTGTACAAAGCTTTTAAAATTACTACAGTGTTACCAAGGCACCAAATAGTGCACGACTTCAAAGCTTTTATGTTTATAAAGCAATTAATATATTGATGATAATAAAACAAAATAGAAAAAATGAAAATGATAAGATTTCCAATATTATAATACATATAAATAGCTTTTAAGATATGACCAAGAAATGAATGGGAAAATTTATTTAAAATTATTTGTTACTTTGTAGTGATTTTGAAGTCGGTTTTTTTTTTGTTAAAAAGTTTTTATTTCTTCCTTTTTAGAGAATATGAAATATTTTATGTAATAGTATTCTTGAGGAAAATTTCAAACATGAAACTTTGTTCTTAAAAAATTTGTTTTATTAATTCCTGAAAGTTGTTTGGGTATTTTCCATTTCTGTTTCTTTACAATTTGTAATTCCACGCCCTTTCTATAATCCCGCCCACTTTATTTACCGTACCTTATAATGATTCTACCTAGCCCTGTGCCAAATTTCAGTTTCCAAGTATCAATATTAACCGTAATATAGTACTTTCCTTAAAGTGCCACACCCTGTGTACAATCCCGCTCATTTTTTTAATGATTGTACCTACCCACCTACCTGCATACCAAATATTAGTACGCTAGTGTCAATATTAACTAAGATATAGTATTTTCATAATATTGACACGACCATTTGTTGAATAACGCCCACTTTTTTTTTGCCGTAACTCGTAGTAACTGTACCTACCCATGTACTAAATTTCAGCACCCTAGTGTCAATACTATTCGAGATACAGTGTTTTCCCAATATTGCCACACCCCTTTGTCGAATAACGCCCACTTTCTTACAGTAATTTTTAAAAATTGTGTCTACCCCTGTACTAAATTTCAGTACTCTAGTGTCAATACCATTTGAGATACAGTGTTTTTGTAATATGACCACACCCCTTTGTCATATAACGCTTTTGAAGTCGGTTAAAAACTATTATTTTTTCAAAATGCCGCCCCAAAAATCTGACACCGTGGGCCTGGGCCCACTTGGGTCATATGGTAAAGCCACCACTTATTTTCGTACTCTGTCAGTTTAGAACTTTTACCAATGGAAGTGTAAAGTAGTTTTGTTTTTTATATGAATTTTATTTATGCCTTGTAATATTCTTTAATACTTACCGTTATCATTGTTCCTGGGTCGTAATTTTTATAATACTCGTCACCTGCGTAGTTTTTCAAAACTAACCCAACGCCATACCAAAATGCCAAAGCGTAAGATGCATAAATGAAAAACCACAACAGTCCAAATCCAATACCTGAGAATAAGTTTCGCTTGATGTTTATTTTTCTGGCATCAACAATTTGTGATGTGTAGGCCAATACTTCTTTGCTTTCGCCTTCAAATGCCTTAACAGTTCTAATTCCACTTATTGCTTCTTCAGCAACATTTCCAGCTGAAGCATACTTGTTCAATTCTTCCTTGGACAGTTTGGATGTAGCCTAAATTTCAAATGCAGGAAAAATTTCGAAAATCCTTGATATATGTATATATCTTGATCTATAGCGCACACTGACTAAAAAAGGCACGTAACGCAAAACTAATATATGTTCGACTAATTTTGTTTTATGTTTTTTTTTTTATTTTTTTTAATCAGCAAATTGACTCTAAAGGTCTGTTGTTCTTTTTTTTAATCATTTTTTATTTTACCATTTAAAATGAAGTTTGAATTAAGCGTAGTGCACCTTTTGTAGTTAGTGTGAGATTTGTGGGATAAATCATACCATTCCAACTAAGCCCAATGAAATGAAGGTAACTGGCAAACTACTTAAGCACACTAGAGTTAACTGCCAACCCTTTACAAAGGCTAATATAATGCATCCAGCAAAAGCAACCATAAAGTGTACAAACATGACAACTTTTTCTGCTAGACCATCTTCCATTTTTGAGAGATCTCTGTTAAATAAAAAATGTATCTGATTAAAATTTGAATGATGTTATTTACGATAAAACAGAGTTAAAAATACATTTCAATACCTAAAGTCATACGTAGCTGATAAAGGAGGAATCGTGACATGAAGTACATATAAAAATTTCGTGTAATTGAAAAATAGATCCTTCTACAAAATATCGACTATAAATTGCGATCTAAGAGGTTGTATACACTTATGAGGTTGTATACACAATGTTATTTAGGTGCCGTGATATAACTCCAATTCTTTTACTTGTGGTTATGTCATTATGGAGGGATTGACATATCCCCAAACAAAAAGAAGTCAAAATTCCAAATTTATTTTTTACCCACTTTTACCCCATTTTTACAACATTTACCCACTATTACATGGGTGACATAATTCCAAGTGCAATATTTTTGTAGTTTTTCAAGTAAGGCGTATTTGATATTAGCGTCAACTCTGTCTTCATCTTCCTGAATCTGAATTGATCGGAATTATATTGAAAATTTCGCGCGATTTTTTATTTTAGGTATTAATGTATTACCTGAAATACATGTGTTAATGACGAAGAAGATAATTTCTCAGAATAAAATATAACTTTACTAGCTTTTTCCCGGAGCGCTTTGCTGCACCTTATCGAGATAAGTACCGGAAAATGTTGCAATGCCTTCAGCGTTATTATTCTAAACCATCTCGTAATCGAAACATAGGGGTCGTACACAAATTACGTGACCGATTTTTAATTTGGTTTTTACCCCCCTCCGGTACTCTTCGTAGTGCATTTCAAAAACACTCCCCTCCACCCCCATAAATTAACGTAGTATATGACATAAAAAATAAATTGATCATTCGAATTATTGATTATTGATTCGAATATTTTTGAAAATAGAAAAAATAACTGTCGAAAGGCAAGCAAAGAAAAATTATGCCCTTACTACACTTGCCAATAGTTAACAGTCAATTTAGACGGTCAAACATGAAGATGTAAGGATGAAAATAGTTTGAAATGTTGGGTTGTATTAATTTAATTTATTTCGAGTTTTTTTTTTTTTTTGTTTTTGGTCACATTGCTAAATCTGAGACCCCCATTCGTTACTTATCGTAGTACATTTTAAAACCTCTCTCTCTTCTAAATTGGTAACGTAATTTATGAATGACCCCATACTGCGCAAATTTGAGCTCAATCGGCTCAGTAGTTTTGGAGTCTATAGCAGCGTTCTCTATTGTACATTTTTGGCTTTTTTCATTTCCCAGTAGCAGGATATTACCAAGTAGTAACTTCATTCTTACTTCTTTGTTCTTTGTCTTTTATTTCCATAGCTTTTCTGTGTCATAAATTTGGCTTGTATGGGTGTAGACACACCCCCTTGCCCAATGCATGTCAAATTTTCTAGTAGAAGGACATCACCAAATGGTATCTACATTCTGAGTTTTAATGTTCTGTGACTTTTACATTTATAGCAATTCTGTATCGTAAATTTGGCTTATATGGGTGGAGCCACGCCCAGTTTTCGAATGCCGGTGTCAGTTTTTCAGTAGAAAGACCTTCATTGTTATACGACATTTAGTTCCAAAGCAATTCGATATCATAAATTTGGCCTGTGTGGCCAAATTCCCCCTTGTCTAATGTTCGCTCAAATATATAGTAACTGCCTCTTGGGCCCATAGCATCTACATATCAAGTTTCACTATCAAAACATGTACATCTCAGGAATAATAATGATTTCTAAAACGTGGACGTATATATATAGCTAGACCACGCCCATTTTTAGTATAGTTGCCAACAGTAACCATACGAACTTATTTACCAAATTTTATCTAATACGACCAAAACCGTCTTAAATACAGCATTTTTATTGATTTGTGGACGGTAAAAGGCGGTATGGAAAAAAGGGGTACGGAAAATTTTTGCTATGCCTATATTTTTTGCGCAAATGCAAGCTAAAGTGAGACTTACCAAATTATTCCAATATTCAATTTATTTCCAATTTCCCTTGCAAATATAGGGTGTTTTTTTTTAGGGGTTTGTTTTTCGAATTGAAATAAAACACAAGAAAATCGTTTTAATGTCCATCAATTTGGCTTTATTGGAAGGATAATTTTATGCCATTAATGTTTAAATATGATTTCGGGCATGTGGCCGCCGCGGCTGGCTCGAATAAAGCCAATTCTACAGATCCAATTTTCAACCACTTTTTCGAGCATATGGGGCCGTATGTCGGCAATAACGCCACGAATGTTGGCCTCCAAGTCCCCTAACGTTTCTGGTTTGTTGGCGTAGACGAGCGACTTCACATATCCCCAAAGAAAATAATCAAATGGTGTCAAATCACACGATCTTGGTGGCCAATTGACAGGTCCATTCCGCGAAATTATGCGCTCATCGAATGTTTCCTTCAATAAATCGATTGTGACGTGCGCTGTGTGGCATGTAGCGCCGTCTTGTTGGAACCACAACTCATCCACATTCATGCCATCCAATTCGGGAACAAAATAGTCGGTTATCATGGCTCTATACCGGTCTCCATAAACGGTAACTGACTCTCCAGCATTATTTCGGAAGAAGTATGGCCCAATGACTCCACCAGCCCATAGAGCACACCAAACAGTCAGGTTTTGTGGATGTAATGGCGTCTCAAGGATCTCATGTGGATTCTCTTCACTCCAAATGCGGCAATTTTGCTTGTTGACGTAGCCATTCAACCAACAATGAGCCTCATCACTGAACAAAATTTTGCGATGAAAATCAGCATCGAGATCAATCTCATTTTCGGCCCATTTGCAAGCGTTGTTCTTTTGTCAACCTGATCATGATGAAATGGCAAACCAAACTGAACATTAATGACATTAGAGTTGCCAGATTTGACCACAAAATGCCAGTTTTATCTCTATTCGAAAAACAAACCCCTAAAAAAACACCCTTTATTTCCTCATATACACCATATTTGCGCACCTGTATTTATTCACACCTGTATTGTTGTATAAGTTCACTAACCCAGCTAGCATTTGGAAGATTGTATGACGATCGCGATCATTTCGCGATTCTTTTTTTAATCGTCAAGACGATTGTTAAGTAGAATTTTATATTGCTCTTCCAAATGATGCTATTGCGAGTCGTTGTGACGATTTTTGGACGAGTGAATCGTCGTTCACGCATCTTGGCGAGCATTAAAAGAGTGCAAGCAAGAATGCGACTCATTTTGATGATTGATTGACGAGTGTTTTTTTTTTTGTTACTCTACAATCGTCGTTTAATCGTTCTGACGACCATTCGTGTACTTGTGTTACTCTAAAATCGGCTCTTATGCATTCTCGCGATGGTTTGGCGAATTTAACTGTTGTGTTTAGAAAAGTTTACAAAGAACAACTGATGTTTGCTTCATATTAACTCAGTTGTTAGCTAGTGAACACGTGTCCATGAATTATAGCAAGTAAGTACTTTTTATTTCATGCTCTTACAGTTTCCTAATTTGTTTTTCTTTTTTAAGATGTATGTCACTCAAAATTTAAAGGTGACGACGCAGGAATAAATAAAGTGCTAAAGCAACATTTTGTCCATGCTGGTGACCGACTCAGGAAGGGTGATCGGACCAAGAAGGATGACGAAAAAAATTAGGGGGATTTAGCTCCATAATTTATTTTTTATATATTTGTTTTCTATGTCTGAATTTTGTTTTTTTTTTTTTAATTAATAATTGAATTATTTTTGAATATTATTAGTATATTGAATTACATATATTACAATTAAAAAATGAACAATACAGAACAATGCTTTTTATTTTGAAGCATTTGGGGTAAATTAAAGATCGTCTTGGCAATAGTTTCAAGACTCTTCAGCGATTCTTTCCTGAGCATCGTAGACGACTCAATTAGGCGATTGATTCAAGGGTCGTTTGAAATAGGAATAAAAGCATCTTACACGATTCTTTTTTGAGCATCGTACACGATTCAATTAGGCGATTGATTCAAGGATCGTTTGAAGAAGGAATAAAAGCATCTTACACGATTCTTTTTTGAGCATCGTAGACGACTCGAATGGAAGAGTCGCCGGCTTGACACAGTTTCTCCCGTTGTACTGAACTTCCGCGATCGGAATACGACATCGTCGACGATTTATTTAATCGCCCGCTCCGATCGTGGAAGTGTCGCCTACGATTGAAAATGCTAGCTGGGAAAATGCCTATAATTCATGAACCAATACACATACAAAGACCGTATACATATAAAAACCTTCGTATTAACGTCACCTTTCATGGGAAATTTCCAGAAACAAAATCGGTTAACGTATTACAGAGAACATCAATTTCATACACAATGCAACTTATTTTTATATATATAGATGTAGATAAAATTGAGTTCACCAGCTGATCGTGAGAAGCCTGTAAAAGAAGGAGTTCTGAAATATGGAATATCTCCGCTTCATGCTTGGATTAAATGCTTTGAATTTTTGATCCACATTGCCTATAGAATTCCGATTTGTCGTTGTTGAGTTTACAGTCCGAAGGAATAATCAATCATGGAAGGGAATAAAAAAAAAAGGATTCAACTGGAGTTCATAAATAAATCAGGGTTAATTGTAGATAAGGTGAAACAGGGATATGGCATTTCGAATGATGGCAACACTGCTAGACGTATTTTAACCCTTCGTTGCATGGGATTGCACATATGCAATGTTGACTTCTAAGAGATATAGCATACACACCCTGTGAATATACCTAACGGAATTTTATTTAAAAATAAATTTAGACATTTTTTTAATAGTTGTTGTCTTCTTTTGTCAAATTGGGGATTTAATTTGTCCAAAATATTGATTTGAACAAAGTCTGTCTTATACGTAGAAAAAATAAGTGAATAGTTTTAATAATTATACAAGAAATATCAAAAAAACGTTAAAATGTAAGTTATATTCCAGAATATAAGTTAATTTTCTTCAAGCTTACTAATTTGTTTTGTGCATTATAACTTTAATTTAATAAAATAAATGGCTTAATTGCAAATATGCAATATCATGCATTTGAGACATTTTGAAGTTACATTGCAGATATGAGATTATATTGCAGATGTGCAATTCTATGCACTTAACTATATTTAAAGCTAAAGTTAAAAATAAATTAATTTTTAAAATAAATAACTTGGGTCAAGAAATCAGCCCCTATCTTCGTCACCACGAAGAAAATTATCTTCGGCTTGTGTAAATATTGTTATAAAAGAGTTTTACGGGAAGTACTTCTAATATGAATTACAAAGTTATTTTTATCATAATCATTATATGAACACTACCACTAATGATTGAACTAGCCAAAAGGGGTATTTATTGGGTAAAATCCGTCGGAACAGAATTCCGAACTCAAAACTACTGAGTGTTCCCATATTAATGAAGACATCTCGAGGAGAGTCTGTGGAATATGTAGCTTACCATGATGATGTTTACATACATTTGATTTCATGGAGAGATAATAAAGTTGTTAATTTTATGTCAAACCATTGTAGTAAAAGTCCTGAGACCTTAGCTGAACGATTTGATAAGAAGTTGTGTAAAAAAATATCCATTAAGTGTCCGAATATTGGTTCACAATACAATACATTTATGGGGAAAGTCAATTTGTTCCACTCATTTATTGGAAGCTGTAAGATAAACATACGCTATACGATAATATTAGTAAATGCATTGCTATTGTATAAGCGTCCGTAGCAATAAAGCGGTAATCATGAACACATAATAATTGTCAATTTTCATTTGTAAGTGGTAGAAAGTCTTTACAAAGTAGGAAAACTCTCCACAGAAAGTGGAAGACCTTTCGAATTATCAAAAACCGATGCAAAAAATTACGAAACATTCGAGAAGTTTCCCACCATTTCAAACAGAAGTTCGGTTGGATAATTTTGATCTCTAGCTACAATGGGACAACAAGCGTTTACCATGTAAATTACCAGGGTGTAATGAATACACTCATGTTAGCTGCTCAATAGTTTAGACAAGAGTATGTTTTAATAATATATCAAAATAGAATCAAAATAGAAATTGTTTTAAACATTTTTGTAACGAATAATGTTTTATGTACTTATTTAATGAATTCTTATACAATGAGCTTCAAATTAATAAACAAAATCCGTGTGACCTTGCAAATCAGTGTTTTATATTTTCCTTTGTTTAAAATTGTCAATTTAAATTGACTATATAAAAAACTGGGAAATATCTTAGTTTAAGTTATTAAAAGCATATAATTCCATTTCAAAAATGTATTAAATGTATTAATGTATACAAATTAATAAAAATTAATATATAAACCATCATATACTAATTTTTATTGCTTGCCTGCATGAAATTGCACATATGCAATGTTGCGTAACTTCGCTCCTATACATTGCAGAGCATCCAAATTTCGTTTATACATTCTCTAAACCTCCCTAATCACAAATAAAGACACAAAATATTTTTATACAAAGGGAGAAAAAATCATGTAACGAAGGGTTAAGGATTTTAGTGTATCGGCTGAGATAACACAGATGCATATGACCCTGGTGAAAAATATTAATGTAATTTTAGGGGTAATTTTTAAAAATATTAAATTTTGAAAATTTACTAGCTGAAACAAGAGAAATTTTGTGGAATAATTATTCCTGGTAATGTCACCAACAGTCCACATAAATCTTATACACGGGTGTGTAGTTATTAAAAATTTCATCTTGCCAATTTGAATGTTATCTGAAGAAGGTTTGGAGGCAAACAACAAGGACATACGGAAATTATCGTTGGAGACGCACAAGGAAAGTTTCAAGCGATTTATGCAATTATATAGTTGTACTTCGTATATCATCAGAGTCCCGTCTTTATAGCGGTAACAAACTAAAGTCTAAATATAGTGCTGATACAGATATAGCAAATTATGGTTATAATGATGAAGTGCTGCAAGAGGAAGAAGAAGAGGGGGGGATTTGCGAGTTCTAATATATCTAGCAATAGCGATTAAGTTAAGCCATTTAAGTATTATTTTTAAATAAAGGCAAATTTTCATAACTGTTATCAGGCTTTTATTGGAATCTTACAATTCTCAGTTATTGTGTGCATGTATTCAAACACAAACCTTTTAAAACAAATTTCAAATCCTTACTTACTTCTTTTGTAAAATTTTTTTGATTTTTCTTTTTGGATGCATTATTTTGTATGGGAGATGGTTGTGTGGTATGACCGATGTGGAAAATTTTATGGAAAATCTAAATAATGTAATAATACTGAGAGTGTTGTGTGTGTGAAATTATATTCTTTTACGAGTATTTATCGCGTTCCACTTACAGCGAAATTTGAAATCTTACAAATCAGCCAAATCGGATGAAAACAACGCCCACCTTCAACACAAAGTGACTATATTAGATGGTAAAATATCTAAAAATTTCACAAAAGTCTTCTATATTATTATTACGCAAGCGCTTTTTTTGTGACGACCATCAAATCTATACCGTAAATGCGATTTTCATTGATACCCTTGCTTTGATCTTGCTTTGCAGATGTACAATAAGGTATTACTTTTTCTTTACTGTGTATTTAAAAAGAAAGCAAAACAATCTTTTGCAAGAAAGCAAGTTTTCTATGTGATGCCTAAAAGTATGTGATCTTTTTTTCTGAAATTTTCCAAAATCATACTTTTGTATAATTTATAATTAAAGCAGTTGAGCAAAGCGAAAACTATTCAAATAAATTTTATCTTGATGTACCAGCCGCAAAAGAGCAAGTTCATGCAAAAACGCTGTTCCAGTAGCTTTTAATGGCATCATAGCTTGGATCATAGCTTGGTTGAACGAGGACGTACCTTGCACAGTCAATTCAAACTTCTTAGACCTCTTCTCGAGATACATCCGTATCAGGCGTTAAGCCCAATTATGCGCACGGAATGTACTTTGATTATGTTCATCTTATCATTATTGATGAAGCAAGTATGATTCCTCCAGTAGCACTGACAGTAATTGATCGTATGTTTCACGATATTACCAGACATTCGTAAACTGTTTTTTGAAAAGTTGTTATATTTTCTGGTGATTTTGAGGAAACAGTTCCAGCAATCCCTTTTTCTGGAGGCGTTGTAATTAATAATAGAAAAGAGCATTAAAAGGCATGAATTGTGATCATACGTAAAAACAATAGAGCTTGAAAAAAACATGCGATTAGACAAAGGTAAAAGGAATTTTCCAGTTATTTGCGAAAGTTGGTTGTTACACACTACCTAGAGATCAGAAGCGCAACCAAAGGGGGTTTTGGGGTTTAAACCCCCCACCCCCAAAATTATTGTTACAAAAAGAAAAACATGATAAGTAATAACATGTTTTTATCAAAAGCGCGAAAAACCCAAATTTAAATTTCAAATTGATTGCGGTTGAAGCATAACACTTCGCGACAGACATTTTGGTGCCGGAGATTTTTCAGCTGATTATAGACAAATTGGGTTTCCTAATTTATATATATAGGACGGATATAGACTCCGTTTTCTCCATCAGCTCGAGTTTTTGAGCTATAGGTAAAAACATAAAAATCAGTTATTTTTCTGATAATTTTGCTATATCTATTGCACTGATTTAGCGATTTGTATTACGATGATGAATTTCAATGGAGAAATACTAGACCTTTCAATTTTTGCACATGGTTTTGCAAGTAGTTTTTCAAGTGGTTTTGAAATAGTGCCTCGAAGAGTTAAATATTTGTAGTCATCAAAAACTGAAGAAAATTCGTCCTACTAGATGGATTGAGAGATACAACTCGGTGACGGTTTTTGTGAATTTTTTCGATGCCATAATATTGGCATTAGGCAAAATTTCCTGTTGGGAGGATACAAACACATCCAGCCAAGCCAATTTACTGAATTGTGCATTACGAAAGACAGAGTTTCTTATATCTTTGCAGTGTATTAACCAAATATTTGGTTATTCATATATTTTATGCAAATTTCTTCAAACTCGAAACATTGATTTGACACAAGCAGTCGATTAAGCTAATATCAGTTTGCAAGAAGTAAAAAATGTAAGAGATAATGCTGAAATAGAATTAAAAAATTGTATATAAATGCTGAAAGACAAGCAGAAACCAATGGCTTCATTTTGACAAGACCAAGAGTTGCATCTTTCCATCCTGACGCACAATGTGTTGAATCGTATTATCGCATATCGGTTTACATACCTTTCTTGGATACATTTATCACAAGCCTGAGTGACAGATTTTTAAAACATAGAGACATTCTAATTGGATTTCAATCACATTTTCCTGATGCAAAAAAATCGCTAAGTGTTGAAGCTTTAAGCGCTTTTGAAAAACTAATTTATAAAAATGATTTGGAAGGAGATTTTGATGACCTCAAAAATGAGCTGAATCTTTGATATAAAATAAGTAATAAAAAAGATTATGATGGCAAAAACACAGTTTTTCAAGCCATACAACAGTGCAATAAGGATATATTTCCAAAAAAATAGAATTTACTTATTATCCTTGCAACTCTTCCAGTAACTTAATGTGATCATTAACGAACATTTTCAGTACTTCGCCGACTCAAAACCTATTTAAGAAGCACGATGTTGCAATATAGACTAAACGGCCTCACATTGCTTTATCTGTACAGAGAAATGACACCATCAGTGGATATTATTTTAGATAAACTCGCCGAAAGTAAGCGTAAACTGGATTTAAAAATATAAGTTAGTTTCTTTTATTATTCTTAATCGCCTCAATCCTGTAACTTAAGTCTTTTTAATGTAAAAATAATAAATAAAATTTTTTCTATTCTAATAAATAACTATTTATAAAAATCTTATCATTATGGGGCATATAGGTTACAAATTTTTTAAAAAAACATTTTTTTCGGGAAATTTTTTTTCATAGAAGGAAAAAAGATATCGTTCTCAAATTTTGCAAAAATATTTATTAACATTTAAAGAATACAAAAAAGTTTGTTTCAGAATTTTTGAAGCGGCTTTTGACGTTATTTGATTTTTTTTTTTAAAAATTCCAAAAATATGACAGTGTGCAGGATATCACCAATCTGGAACATCTGAGGAAAAATTAAAAAAATCAAATTAATCCTTGTTTAAGTGGCTATCGCCTGAATTAGGATAATTTTTTTCCGCCGAAAAAAAAACAAAATGGCGGCCAATTGAAAAAAAAATCGATTTTCGAGGTTACAAAATCGGTCGTTTTTTTAAAATTTGTAACCTATATGTCCCCCTAAGTTTGCTGCCATTGTGGTAGAATTAACGTTTTGAGTGCAATATTTGGACTCATTACACCATAGCCGCTATAGTTACGTACATTTTCTTTTATATACATATATTTATAAAACTCCCCCCAAAACAAATTCCTGGTTGCGCCTCTGCTAGAGATAGTACCGGACTATTAATTTTAGTGACGGATTGTCGATTGATTTTAATTACAGACGAAGTATGGTTTCAAAATGAATTTGTTGGTAATCGAACAATTATCTTATCTAGAAGTTTTGTATAAATGCATTGGCACAACCGTTTTTGATGAAGTGGACGCACAAATATTAAGGAGTTCCTTAATAGCACTGAAGTAGGTAAGTGGTCTTCCACGACACCACTTAACGCTCAAAACAGATGCAACTGTTGAGGAATGATAAGGAATCTTAATATAGCGCAAGAACTAATAAATAAAAGCCGACTGGATATTTTTAATATTTACAATAATACTGTCGACTGCATTTTACTAACCGGTCCAAGCACTGTTCAGTGAATTCTTATACCAAAAATTAAGTTCAGCCCATCGGAACCATTTTTTCCATTTAAAATGGAACTTGTTCAAGTTTCGGTCTCTGTAATTTGCTATGACTATTAACCCTCTCATGCCCGAATTAAAATGGGCGTACCTAAAATTTTTTTAAATATAAGATTGAGTGGACCTCAATATCAACTGATAAAAATTTCAATATCCTAGGTGTCCTGGTTCAAGAGCTACAGGATGTTGCGTATATGCAACATTGGGCAATGGTGTTATAAATTTAAATACAAGTTGATTTTTTTTTCAAATGCCGTTTATTTATTTTATTATTTCAATTTATGTATGGTAGAACCCGTAGAAGGAGCTGGTGATGATGGAGCTGGTGATGACGGAGTCGATGGAGAAGGTAATGAAGTTTCTGAATTCATTGGCAAAAGGAGTGATGATGGACGACCTCTCTTTTTTGCGACAGTTGTAGTTTCACTTGCGTTCAAAAGCTCGGTAGCAACATCCAATTGGAAAGTTATGAGCGGCATATACTTCAATGCGCCGTCTCTGTGTGTGATGTCTCTGCGGTACAACAACCAACTGTTTACTAAACTCGAATTTATGCACCAGTAAACTATGCGTATGTACCATTTATTCGAGCGGTGGTTGATTTTGTACAATTCAAGCAGCATGTCCGCAAGATCAACACCTCCCATGTGCTTGTTGTAGCATTCTATTATACCTGGACGAGGTATAGTTATAAACTCCTTCTCTTTGCGGCACCATCTCTTGCATTCACTCATGGGGTTTTTACCTGCATAGTTTGAAACCAGTTGTACACTCTTATTATCATACCAACGACAAGCAATCAAGTTGTGCGTTGCTTCATATTTGAAATCGCTTGATCCTCGTCCTCGTTTTTTAAGTTCCTTCTCACTACTTAGGGTACAATTTTTCAATCGGTTGCTTCTAATAGTACCAACGGCTAATATGCGTTTTTCTTTCAGAGCAATCATCAAACTTATTGATGAAAACCAATTGTCAAAAAACAGTTGGTAATTTTGGTTTACTGGCATATTGGATGATAAAAATAGCACAATGTCTGATGATATTCCCAAGCCATAAGACTTGCACGTTCCTTCTCCAATGTAGAGAGTAAAATCATAAATAATCCCAGATACACCAGCTCTAGTGAACATTTTGAAACCCCACTTGTGGGGATTCATTGGAAGATATTGTTTCAAACTATGTTGACCTAAGAAAATAATGTATTATTGTATTATTCAGAAATATGTAACATATGTTCACAAATAATAAGATACCTTTATATGCAAGCATTTGCTCATCAATGCTTTGGCATTCTTCCTGTGAAATTTCATTGAATTTTGTTTTTTTGGAGTCCAACAAAGGCCGAACTTTGTATAACTTGTCGTACTCAGGTGTTCCCTTCTGAGGATGTTTAATATTATCGTTCAAGTGGAAAAACTGTTTGATTTTTTCGAATCTGTTTCTTGGTAATGCACTTGCAACGGCCGCTAGCTTGAAATTGGCCGCCCACGCCATTCTATATGTTGGTATTTTCACAACTGCAAGGTATAGTAGAATGCCTTTTTATTTCAGTCACAGTACATTTCAATTCTATACCCTTTGTTTGCATGGCATATAAGTTCGTTTCCTCACATATTTTCTGCCACAGTTCATCCGCAAAGAAAATACTAAAATTTCCATTGATTTTTTCGCCGCATTGGTGCATAATTTACTTTTCCAGCTGGTCTCGCTTTCCATAAACTCTGCACTCCTCCACTTCAAACTCTGTAAATCAATTTTATCCATCACCTCCTGTGCAAGGTTTTCATTTTCACTCAAATCTTCATAATTTTCGGTTCTAATAAATTGGTCAATTAAACCAACTTGAATATTTTCAGCTCTGTTATCCAAGTTTTTCAATGTTTCTTCTATAATTGTGTCCATATTTGGATCTTCTTCTTCTTCCTCATTTTCCTCGTCAGCCGAGTCATCCCAATCAAAGTTGGCAAATTTTTCGATTTCAGTCTGACTTAGACCTTTTGGGCGCATCTTAGAATGTCATACAAAAATAAGTTTTTATTTTTCGAAAATTACCACAATAGACCAATGTTGCATATACGCAACACTACATTTACAAAATTATTGCAGGCAAACTAAATAATATTTTCATGCCGGGTTTTTTTTAAATTACTCACTTACCTTTTATTATTTAGTTGTTGAACTTGGTTTTAGGATGAATTAATTATATTAATGTTTTTTAACACTTTTTTAAAGCAACGTTTTTTTTTTTTTGCAAAATGAATTTGTCAACTTCGCTCTCGGGAGAACAGCTACTAACTGAACACGTGCACAGCTGACAACCAACTAATTAGCTGTAAGCTTCAACAACACATGAGGCTATATTTTTGCAAAAGGTTAAAAAAAAATTTATTTTGATTTTTTTAATTTATTTGATTAATTTAAATTAATTTGTAGTATAATACAGTCGTTGAGAAAAGTTGCAATATATGTACCTGCAAGCCATGGTATAATAATACATGGTAGCATTGACAGTTGCTTGGGAAATCATATACTGTCAAAAAATATACTCAAAAAAAGAGCGCTCACAATCCGCCATTGAAAACACAAGCAATGTTGAAATGTTGGTTTTATTTCACACATGTCTTCTGTCAATGCTTTGATGCCTGCAAAAAGTTAAAAGTTCGCCAACTTCAGGCATGCTTCAAGCATCATGCATGCGTGCATGCTTTTAATGTGGGCTACTTCATAAGAATATGAATATTCAATCACAAATGTCAGATGCTTGAAGCATGCATGCCTCCTATGTGCTTTGGCCTTATGAGAAATGAGATGATTTCGGTTCTCATTTGGCTGAATGAGCTGAAATGAGTCATTTGGCTCAATGTAAACGTAGTATTTATAAGCCAAATATTATCAACCGTATGCAAATACTGGGGCTTGCAGGCATGGTATAATAATACATGGTAGCATTGACAACTGCTTATTTTCTCTTCAACAGGAAAACATAAACTGTTAAAAACAGCTTTTTGTGGAAATACATCAGCAGCTGCTGTGGTTGTTGTTTTTTTCACTTCAACGTTTTCAACATTGCTTGTGTTTTCAATGGCGGATTGTGAGCGCTCTCTTTTTGAGTATATTTTTTGACAGTATATGATTTCCCAAG
This sequence comes from Pherbina coryleti, assembly GCA_943735915.1. Lineage (NCBI taxonomy): Eukaryota > Metazoa > Arthropoda > Insecta > Diptera > Sciomyzidae > Pherbina > Pherbina coryleti. The sequence continues at coordinate 70,585,754 of OX030950.1, read as the reverse complement.
CAGCTGTCAATGCTACCTTGTATTATTATACCATGTAATTGTATCATGGATACAGCGTACATCGTGCAAAACAGTGTTGCTGGGTGGTGAAATTAAAGATTTGGGTGTTTAAGTAGCTAAAAAGCAGTGTTTAAAAAACTTGAAAACGTTCAATTGCTTTTGCTTTTACTTTGCTGTCCTTATTGAAAATCAAACAGCAACAGCCAAAGCAGAAAGCACTATCTCAAACAAAATTCTGCTCATTTTGCTTTGCTTTCTAAATCTTCGAAAGGCTAAGCAAAAGCAGCAGCACTAAAAACAATTTGTTTTGCTGCGTAGTGCTACGAAAGCATAAGAAATTATTTTAGTGCTTTGATTTTCATTTTGCTTTTCTAATTTGTCGCAGCACTACGAAAGCAACAATTATGCGCTTTGCTTCGTTTTGCTTTCGGAAGCATTTTATTTTCATTCGTTTGGCTTTCGGGATTTACTTACATATCATCGTTTTTATGCTATATTTCAGAGACGTATGTCTTTTTGTACGTTGTGTTTGTATAATATGCGTACTTGTACGCAGTCGCGAATGGTTGGTGTTGTTTTTGTTGTGTTTAACGGTTTTATTATATATCTATCTTTAAAAGTTCTAGAACGATTTTATATGCGCATTCAAATTTATTTCTGCAATCTCTATAAAACTTATGCAATAAAAAAACCGTTACACACAACAAAAACAACACCAAACATTCGCGACTGCGTACAAGTACGCATATTATACAAACACAACGTACAAAAAGACATACGTCTCTGAAATATAGCATAAAAACGATGATATGTAAGTAAATCCCGAAAGCCAGACGAATGAAAATAAAATGCTTCCGAAAGCAAAACGAAACAGAGCGCATAATTGTTGCTTTCGTACACAGAAAATAAAAGAATTGATTTATTACCTAAACTAGTTTAGCTAATGTGAAAGTTTCTATTTCACCTAATCTTTTCAACAACTTTTCTACTTACACAGTTAATTTAACAATCATGCATTAGGTAATTCACCTAATTAAAATTAGTTAATTCAACTAAAATGTTGCTTATTAAATCATCTAATTCTTCTAGTTATTTTACCTAATGCAAGTTGTCGATTTGTTCGTGCACTAGGGAAATAACGCATATTAGAATTATCCACGCCTCAGTATAAATTTTATATAAATATTTACGTGGATAAATCAAATGCTTTCCTTACAACTTGTTTTTTCCCGTATTTGAATTTTATAGGAGCACAGCGCTCTCCTATAAAAAACATAAATAAAAACAAAGTGAGAAAATTTTACAAAAAGTAAAGTCTCATGCGAGAATTGAACCCGGACCGCTGGCGTTATAGTCAAACGCTTTACCGCTGTGCTATTTCACCGTTTGATAACTTGTGAACAAAATGTATATAAAAATATGAGGTCCACAACTCTGAAATTATTTTTCCACTGGGCATCTACAGCAATTTGATTAATTGGTATGTAGCGTAAATTCCTGTATTGGAAATTTAGCTCAATAGATAAGGCGTTGGTTGTTGAAATCTTGAGATCACAGGTTCGAATCTCAGCGGTGGCAAAGAAATTTTTCAGTCATTTATACAATGTATATATCTCTCTCATTCTATCTACTATAAAACGAATCTTTCTTCTCTATGATGTGACGAAATGAAGTAAAGTCACATAAGGAAAGTTTACTTCAAAATAGAAATTGCAAACGAAAAAAACATATTTTTTGCATATTTTTTGCACGGCATTCCCACTTAAGAGTGGGAATGCTATCTAAATAATTAGATGATTTTTCTACACTTAGTAGGTGGCTTGCCTAATCTGAAGTGGTCATAGTTTAAAAAAAATTAGCTTATTCTTCTAATAAATTATGTGTCTTATCTATTTTATGGTTGAAGGTACACCTAAATATTTAGGTTTTTTTGGCTACTCTCGCAGTTAAACTACCCAATATAATTGCATATAATTAACATTTAGAAATTGGTAGCGCACCTAATCAAATTCGTTGACTGAAAATCACCGGATTACTTTAGCTGAATTCACTACATTTTTAGGTAAAAGTTCTACTCTTTTTTTTCTGTGTAGTGCTGCGACAAATTAGAAAAGCAAAATGAAAATCAAAGCACTAAAATAATTTCTTATGCTTTCGTAGCACTACGCAGCAAAACAAATTGTTTTTAGTGCTGCTGCTTTTGCTTAGCCTTTCGAAGATTCAGAAAGCAAAGCAAAATGAGCAGCATATGCTTGTCTTTAAAAACTTTAGGTAGCACTACGCAGCAAAATTATCGTTGCTTTTGCTATTTTGCTGAAAGCAGTTTAAACCCTGCTAAAAAGTACATTTTTTGAAGAAAAATGCTACTATTGTACTATAACAGTATGAAGAAAATAGTTGTAGGAAAGCCTTGTTGGAATAAAGTGTAGGAGAAAAAGTAATGAAACTGAATGAAGTGTCAAAATCTGTCTGCCGTGTAACATACCAGCGTGCAAAATGTGGAAGAGAGTAAAAAAGTTTCATTGCACGCCGGGCAAACGGCCACCGTGTAATATGCGCCTATTTTCACACGTCAGTCAAATGATTGAATCAGTCAAAATTTGTTGGCCTATGTTCACACGTCAGTCAAATGATTGAATCAGTCAAAATTTGTTGTTGCTTTCCTATGTAAAAATAAAATGAACTTTATCTCAGAGCGAAAATGAACTCCAAATTCTTCTCTCGTCAGTCAAAATTTTGATTGAGCTCTAGACCTGGATCAATCAGTCAAATGGTTGCATTATTTTAATTGTTTGTTGTTTAGTAGGAAATTATGTCAAGAAAAGTAGTTAATTAGTAGTTTTTTGGTAACAAATGTAGTTTTTTGAAGAGAAAAGGATGTTATCTGTAACCCTTGCGAACAAAATGAAATGCAACACAACTTTTCTATTAAAAAATTTAAAATCGGGTTTTATTTATTGTGTTGTGTTTATTTTCTGTTTACAGCAAGATACGAATTCACAAAATAGTAGGTAGCAGAAAAGTAACAAATGGCGTCGTCAGAGCATCAATCAAAATATCGTGTGTGAGCAGGCATGGTATAATAATACATGGTAGCATTGACAACTGCTTATTTTCTCTTCAACAGGAAAACATAAATTGTCAAAAACAGCTTTTTGTGGAAATACATCAGCAGCTGCTGTGGTTGTTGTTTTTTTTCACTTCAACGTTTTCAACATTGCTTGTGTTTTCAATGGCGGATTGTGAGCGCTCTCTTTTTGAGTATATTTTTTGACAGTATATGATTTCCCAAGCAACTGTCAATGCTACCATGTATTATTATACCATGTGAGCAGGCGTCAGTCAAAATTTTCAGAGAGAGTAAAAGAGAGTAAAAAATCGTGAAGAACTTCAGTCATTTGACTGACGCAAAGAACCATGATACAATTATAAGGTAGGCCCAGGAAAAACACACTCTCTATGACTACAAATCAACAACAAAACAATAACAAAGGCGTAGGTATAATCTTAAAATACAATACAAAGCGATGCAAATAAATTGGTTACTGAACAATCGAAGTAAGAACTCGAATAAAAATTATATAAAAAGTTCACTTTTATTTGCTTCGTTGAAAGCTAAAATACAATTCATTTTGTATTATATCTTAAAACATAACTCATTTTGTTAAATTTTAAGGGTTTTTGCTTACTTTTCGTGTATTATTCCACAAAAAATCTGGGTACTCAATACCCAATACCCAGATTCATACTGTTAAAAGTAAATTATACATCCCTATCGCTGAACGAATAAACGTCAGTTGTTAAAAATGACATTATACCTACGCCAATGTTTTGATTTTCTTTGTTTTGCTTTGCTTTTTCGTTTTTTTTTGTCTCCGAATTGGGTCTACCTTATAATTGTATCATGGCAAAGAACTAAGAAATAAGCAAAGAACTAAGAAATAAGGAAGTGGCGTTTACCTCACATACAGTGTATGTGTAATGAAGTACTTCTAAAATTGTGAGTGAAGGAGATAGCAAGTGTTTTTTGACAGGCTAGCCATCACAAAAATAAAAAAAAACAAAAGAAAGCAAGTGTCGGTGAAACTGATTCAAAATAAATTAAATAAATAAATCAAAAAGTGATTATTATCGCTCAAATTTTCTTAAATTTCGAAAGTGAAATCAGAATTTATTAAAAGAATTCATTAAATATGCGTTGTATTGTGAAAAATTGCGGCAGCAGCCAGCGCTTCCAAAATGTGCTGATTTCATTCCACAAGTAAGTATCATAAGATAAGTGAGGTTTTTAAAGAATAAAATTGTTATTTTGATAAGAGTGATGTGTGAGAAGTGAATTCCAATTGGAAATAAATGTATTTCTTATCAGAAATATAAGAAAAATTAAATGTGTTCAGCGCGTCGATTTGGCGCAATCTGGCGCCATTGAAAGCTTCGAAATTGTGATATGTTAGCTGTCAAACAACACTTCACGGGCGCATTTAATTTCTGAGGTGGTATGCATTTCAGGGCGCTACTTTTTTAACAATATAAAACTAATGTATTATGACCATATAAAATTAATTTGTTGTTTTTTACAGATTTCCAAGTTTTCCAATTTCCAATTTGTTTAAAAACGCGTTATTTTTACATAACAAAAAAAAAAAAAACGAATGAAAAGCCAACTGTACGGCAAAAATTACACAAAACAATTCATTTTAAAGGAGTTTGAGAATAATAATTTTGAATATAAATTAATTCTTTTATTTGCATGTGTTCTACGTTAATATGTTTTAGAAATAATTTATATGTATGTCTTTATATTTTAAATTATTTATGATATAAATGCGAATTAATTTTGTTTTTTTTGCATGTGTTCTACATAAATATGTTTTAGAAATAATTTATATATACTTATTATTTATATTATTTATAATATATATATATACATATATATAATATATATATATACATATATGTATGTATATATATATATAAAAATATAATAAACTTAAATTTGTAATATATTTATTAATTTATTATTACGAATGCATTTCTTTTAACATTATTCACTAATGATTTCTTTTCTTTATGGGTGCAATAGGCCTACAGGGGAACCGAACACCCAAAAAAATCGGTAACGCACCAAATTGTATACCTCGAAGGTGGTGTGGAAATACAATAAAATTAAAAAAATATGTAATTAAAATATGATTTCAAACGATTTTTTAAATTTAAAAAAAATTTAATAAATAGTATTCAAATAAGGGCTCCATTCTTTGCGCCATTTATAACTTCGTTCCCGAATGCGGCCCTGTGTGTTTGTTTGTGTATTAGTGATTCAACACCACCATGAAAAGTACTTCATTTTTGTATAACTACACCGCTTCCTTATATTTTAGTTCTTTGGAAATAAGGAAGTGGTGTTTACCTCACATACAGTGTATGTGTAATGAAGTACTTCTAAAAGTGTGAGTGAAGGAGATAGCAAGTGTTTTTTGACAGGCTAGCCATCACAAAAATAAAAAAAACAAAAGAAAGCAAGTGTCGGTGAAATTGATCTAAATAAATTAAATAAATAAATCAAAAAGTGATTATTATCGCTCAAATTTTCTTAAATTTCGAAAGTGAAATCAGAATTTATTAAAAGAATTCATTAAATATGCGTTGTATTGTGAAAAATTGCAGCAGCATCCAGCGCTTCCAAAATGTGCTGATTTCATTCCACAAGTAAGTATCATAAGATAAGTGAGGTTTTTAAAGAATAAAATTGTTATTTTGATAAGAGTGATGTGTGAGAAGTGAATTCCAATTGGAAATAAATGTATTTCTTATCAGAAATATAAGAAAAATTAAATGTGTTCAGCGCGTCGATTTGGCGCAATCTGGCGCCATTGAAAGCTTCGAAATTGTGATATGTTAGCTGTCAAACAACACTTCACGGGCGCATTTAATTTCTGAGGTGGTATGCATTTCAGGGCGCTACTTTTTTAACAATATAAAACTAATGTATTATGACCATATAAAATTAATTTGTTGTTTTTTACAGATTTCCAAGTTTTCCAATTTCCAATTTGTTTAAAAACGCGTTATTTTTACATAACAAAAAAAAAAAAAACGAATGAAAAGCCAACTGTACGGCAAAAATTACACAAAACAATTCATTTTAAAGGAGTTTGAGAATAATAATTTTGAATATAAATTAATTCTTTTATTTGCATGTGTTCTACGTTAATATGTTTTAGAAATAATTTATATGTATGTCTTTATATTTTAAATTATTTATGATATAAATGCGAATTAATTTTGTTTTTTTTGCATGTGTTCTACATAAATATGTTTTAGAAATAATTTATATATACTTATTATTTATATTATTTATAATATATATATATACATATATATAATATATATATATACATATATGTATGTATATATATATATAAAAATATAATAAACTTAAATTTGTAATATATTTATTAATTTATTATTACGAATGCATTTCTTTTAACATTATTCACTAATGATTTCTTTTCTTTATGGGTGCAATAGGCCTACAGGGGAACCGAACACCCAAAAAAATCGGTAACGCACCAAATTGTATACCTCGAAGGTGGTGTGGAAATACAATAAAATTAAAAAAATATGTAATTAAAATATGATTTCAAACGATTTTTTAAATTTAAAAAAAATTTAATAAATAGTATTCAAATAAGGGCTCCATTCTTTGCGCCATTTATAACTTCGTTCCCGAATGCGGCCCTGTGTGTTTGTTTGTGTATTAGTGATTCAACACCACCATGAAAAGTACTTCATTTTTGTATAACTACACCGCTTCCTTATATTTTAGTTCTTTGGAAATAAGGAAGTGGTGTTTACCTCACATACAGTGTATGTGTAATGAAGTACTTCTAAAAGTGTGAGTGAAGGAGATAGCAAGTGTTTTTTGACAGGCTAGCCATCACAAAAATAAAAAAAACAAAAGAAAGCAAGTGTCGGTGAAATTGATCTAAATAAATTAAATAAATAAATCAAAAAGTGATTATTATCGCTCAAATTTTCTTAAATTTCGAAAGTGAAATCAGAATTTATTAAAAGAATTCATTAAATATGCGTTGTATTGTGAAAAATTGCAGCAGCATCCAGCGCTTCCAAAATGTGCTGATTTCATTCCACAAGTAAGTATCATAAGATAAGTGAGGTTTTTAAAGAATAAAATTGTTATTTTGATAAGAGTGATGTGTGAGAAGTGAATTCCAATTGGAAATAAATGTATTTCTTATCAGAAATATAAGAAAAATTAAATGTGTTCAGCGCGTCGATTTGGCGCAATCTGGCGCCATTGAAAGCTTCGAAATTGTGATATGTTAGCTGTCAAACAACACTTCACGGGCGCATTTAATTTCTGAGGTGGTATGCATTTCAGGGCGCTACTTTTTTAACAACATAAAACTAATGTATTATGACCATATAAAATTAATTTGTTGTTTTTTACAGATTTCCAAGTTTTTTCCAATTTTTTTAAAAACGCGTTTTTTTTAAATAACAAAAAAAAGTTCTACGTTAATTTGTTTTAGAAATAATTTATATGTATGTCTTTATAGTTTAAATTATTTATGATATAAATGTGAATTAATTTTGTTTTTTTGCATGTGTTCTACATAAATATGTTTTAGAAATAATTTATATATACTTAATTTATAATATATATATATAAACATATATATATATAATATATATATATACATATATGTATATACATAAAAATATAATAAACTTCAATTTGTAATATATTTATTAATTTATTATTACGAATGCATTTCTTTTAACATTATTCACTAATGATTTCTTTTCTTAATGGGTGTAATAGGCCTACAGGGGAACCGAACACCCAAAAAAATCGGTAACGCACCAAATTGTATACCTCGAAGGTGGTGTGGAAATACAATAAAATTAAAAAAATATGTAATTAAAATATGATTTCAAACGATTTTTTAAATTTAAAAAAAATTTAATAAAAAGTATTCAAATAAGGGCTCCATTCTTTGCGCCATTTATAACTTCGTTCCCGAATGCGGCCCTGTGTGTATGTTTGTGTATTAGTGATTCAACACCACCATGAAAAATACTTCATTTTTTTAGAACTACACCGCTTCCTTATATTTTAGTTCTTTGGACTGACGTGTGAACATAGCCAAACAAAGAACAAGCTGTCAAACTTAATGCGATACGTTCGCAAAAAAAATCAGTGCAAACTCATTTGAAATGCCTCATTTGCTCTAATGTAAACGTAGTATTAAGTCGAGTCCTTGTTTTTGATATTGTAATGTATTTTTATTAATGATTTTTAGTAGAAGTTATACGATCGTCACGTGTTTTTTTTTAGCAACAATGCTAAGTTAAAAAATAATAAGTTGAAATGAATGAGGGAAATTGTAATATAACATTTTTTTGACAAATTATTCGGAGAAAGTCGAAATTTACGAGTCAGAGCCTGAACAGAATCAAAAATCGTTGCAACCAACGACCCTCTCTGGTCGTCGAACGCAGAGAATGTGTCCGAATGATGCGATTGCGATTAACGATTCAAGGTTGCTTTTATTTAGTATTTTTTTATTTATTTTTTCTATTTCATTTCAATGTGTTGGTTTCTTCAATTGTGTGAATACAACACACACAAACAAGAAATGTCAGAAGATAACAAAAAACTAAGCAAATTTCATGAAACACAGCCAATTCTTAGCAAAAATATGGCAACACTAATGGCACTCAGAGAGAGAACCGTCGGTCGCAAGAGAAGAAATAGAGATTTTCAATTCGAGTTTCGAGTCGAGCTATTTGACTGCTGGTTCTCCGTGCTTCCCCCGTCATATGAAAGGAACTTGAAAAAAAAAATAGTAAAACGCCGAAAAAATCCAGACTATTCATGAACTGAAGTTATAAACAGGCTCCATGTGTACTATCTATTTAGCAATAGTAGTGAGATCAATGCGTTCTGTGGTGAGTATTCTTAAATTTTTTTTTCAGTTTGCTTGCATCCTTTAATACTAATTCCGACTATAAAAAATTGAAATGCTTTTTTATTGATTTAATAAACAGGTGTTCCAGCATTTTCGTCTTAAAGATAAAGAAAGATTTACACTTACCCCTGAATTTTTACTTGGAAAATATTTAAAATCGAATATGCGTTAATTGCATTACTTAATGATTGATTTTTTAAATTACCGCCAATGACATTTCCATGTTAAAGTAATACTTTCTGTAACCAAAAAAGTAATCGATTGCTCGTGTTTTCTACGTAATTTTATTCATCTCTTCTAAGTTTTCTAAGTCGCTCAAAATAAGGCCTTCCAAAAATTTACAGTACGGGTCAAACTAGCTTATTGATTTATTTTGAGTTTGTTTATAAACTAGCTACGAAAATATTTTGCCGCTTGTCGATTCTGCTACAAAAAAAATTGATTCCGTTCCTAAATTTTATTTTCCTCTAAATATTCCAACACTCTAAGATTTTGCTGCCTCTAAAATGTACCCGCCCTAGGCCCGTGCCTCATGGGCCTAGGTAGGGTATGCAAAACCGGTTCGAATTATTCGGCGTTTCGGTTTTTTCTATTATTATTCGAACCGGTTTTTTTGAAAATTGCTATTTTCGATAATTCGAAAACTGTTTTTTTTGGTTCGAATTATTCGACTGCTCGAATAGTTTAGAAATATATTAATCTCCAATTTAAAGTTGTAAAATTCTTCAAACCACTTTTTTTATTGCATTTGAGCAACCCTGTTTTATTTCTACTTACGTTTTCACATTTCACTAGCCTTTCTAACATTTCTTATATCTGGCTTCTATTTCATTTTTCTTTATTTGAGGTCGTTTAAGCATATCCTTTGGTCATTTCTTTTTGCTTTCTTTTGTTAAAACAGCATTTACAAGTGGTTGGCGTATTTAATGCAAGTTTAACATGATTTTTATTTAACATTGCATTTTTTTTACAAAATATATTGAATTATCAACAGCTTGACATGAACTCCGAAGTCTGGAGGTATTTTAAAAAAGATAGGAAATTCAACAAGGCTTCTTGCACGAAATGCCAAAAAAAAATTAAAAGCATTAGTTACAAATATAGATAATCATTGAACCCAACAAGCAAGAAAAATATTTTTCTCCAAGCTTGGAAAAAAAAGGTTCAACCTCCACTTGATCTCCAACCCATTTCTCCAAGTCAACTCCAACATCTTGGAGTTGAACTGGAAATTGACTTGAGATGTGTTAATTTTCAAAGTGGAAATACTGTTGAAGTTTCAGAAAAAGAACTTGTTTTTGTAGTTGGCAGCACTTGGTTGTTCGTTTTTTTTTTTTTGGTTATTGTGTTTCTTAATTTGTGAAAAGTCAAAAATAGTGAATTTTAAGATATTAATAAAGTGAGTAAAAAGAAATGTTTTCAATAAATAAATTAAAATAAAAATAATAAAAGAAATAATGAAAAGAAAAAGAATAAAGCGTGAAGTGCAGCAAATTGTAGATTTACTATCAGGTAGAAATGCAGAGGGAGCCGTAGAAGCACCTGGAACTTCAACTGTGGCAGAAAGAGCTATGAATTTAGTGAAAAGTTTGCCAAAAAATGCTGAAGTCTTAAGTTAACAAATTATTAAAGTTTGGTATTATATTAAGAATTCTTTAGTTAACTTAAAAAAACTATTTTCAATAAATTAAATAAAAAAAAAATTAAAAAGCTTTTTCTATTTCTTTTTCAATTTGGGCTGGAGATCACTTGCAGAATTATCTTGGATCTCAAGTGGAGATCCAGCCTTATCTCGACGGGAGATCGAAGGTCCATTTCCCTGGAGAATGGCTTGGATCTCAAGTGGAGGTCAAGTGGATATCCAGCACTGGAGATTGGAGAAACGAACTGGAGCTCCACTTGAGGTCAAGCCAATCTCCAAGGTTGATGTTTATTGGGAAAGATATAAAACATGTGTTAAAAAGACTGAAAGAAAAACTCGAAACATAATTCTACCCAGTGAATCAAAACTACCGTTTTCGAATTCATTTATGAACCATTTCGGGTAGAAACGTTCAATTTCGGCACTCATAAATGAACCTTTTTTATATCATTCGTCGGATTGAAATGTCTCTAAAAAATAAACCTTTTTGTTCCGAAATGAGTTAAAAAAGAACCATAAATTGTACCTTTTTTTGTTCGGAATTTACTTAAAAAAGAACCATAGAAAAATACACCCTTTTTGAATCAATCGCCAGACTGAACTGCCTTTAAAAAACGAACATTTTTTGTTCAGAAATGAGTTAAAAAATTAACCTATTTGAATTATAAATTTTATTATTGCATAATATTATTTGGGGCTGGCGAAAACCCTCTGACTGAACCCTCCAAGAGGGTGCCGGCCGGGCAATGGGCACTGCACAGCCCCCGGGCTGTACAGTATCTAGCGAAGGTCTTATCCTGCGAAGGATGAGACCATGGTCAGAGGTGTCTGGCGGCAGGCATAAAACGCTATGGGTGATTTCCCAGACAATAATAATCACATGGAGGTCAGTAAAGGTCAAACAAGGGTTGGGATGTCAACCCAAACGTCGGTGGAATGCGTGACTGCTACCACCGGCGGGCACGGGGAGGAGCAATCCTCTCTGCGTGTCGCCAGCAGTCACACCTCCCCTATGGTTGGAGCAGGCCATAGTGGTTGCAATACTACTGCCAAGAACACCCACAGGATGGGAGCAGGTCCTGTAGGAAAGTCAGCTACTGCCGTAAATCACTCACTACGTCGCGAAGGTGCCATAGTCGAAGAAGACTCGGACCTCGGCGGCAACTCAAAAGTTGACAACAAGCCTCTTCTATCCCCCCCAGACCAGTCAGCGGGTGCCAGCTCCTCTAGAAAGGAAGGGCCCAAGACGAAGTCGAAGGAGGGATTGAAGGCGAAGGCAAACTATAAAGCGGCCCTAAAGATCTGCAGCCGGCTCTCAGGTAAGAGCAATCTAACTTCCGAAGAGAAGGAGAGGCTCACCTGGGCTGAGCAGAAAGTAAAAGAGGGCCGCGAACACTTCGCAAAAAACCCACGCTTCGCAGCCTCCACCATGCAGTATGCAAACAAGGTGGAAGAAAATGCGGCACAGAAACGCCAAAGGTCGGCGGAAAGCTCCAAGGCTGATGCTCCTGCGAACAAAAAGCAGAAGCAGAAGTCGAACACGCAGCCCGGAACAGAGGAGAAAACGAAGGCGAGCGAGGTAGCCAAACGACATCTGATCGTGGCACTTATAGACCGCAGCGATCCTCAGGGGCAAATGACTCTAGATAGATGGAAATCCGTAGAGATGAAGCTTCTAGAGTCAATGTTCACGAGGATGGAAGCCTTACCTAACTCCCCAATGCCCACCTTTGATGGTGCAGGTTGGCTGAACAACGTCAAAATCCTGAAGTGTAACGACGACCCGACTCTGGAATGGGTGAAGGGAGTAGTTCCGACGCTCCAAGGACTATGGGAGGGCGCCCAGCTGGAGGTAGTTGACAGGACTAGTATCCCGTCTCTACCAAAGGCGAAAGTGCTCATCCCAAGAGTCGTCCCACCAGACTGTGCATTAAAGCTGCTGAAAAAGCAGAACCCGGACGTGCCAACCGCTGACTGGAAGGTGTTGAAAGTTGCTGAGCCTCTACCTGGTAGTGGAGGCGGGCAACAATACATCATCCAGATCAACAAGAAGGCCGACGACATCCTATACGCACGCTATGGGAAGATGGCATGGGGTGTGGGCAGTGTGTACCTGCGCCTCAAGAAGCGCCACCCCAAAGATAACAATACCAACACGCTTGAGTCCGGAGAGGTAGAGAGAGATCTAGGTCTAGAAGCCATGACTGATGCTACCAAAGGACTCAGCATAGACGACGCAGATGAAGTAGGAGGAACGACGAGTACAGTCGACCCCGTGGAGGTGCCTAATAATGCAGTTGAAGGTCCTCCAGATCAATCTGCATAAGAGCAAACTAGCGAGCACAGAACTCCTTCTCGTACTAGAGGAAGGAGGCTACGATGTGGCTTTAGTGCAGGAGCCGTGGATAGCCTCGGGCAACACAGTCTCCGGCCTAAAGTCAAAAAACTACAACACATTCTTCGCAACAACAGTAAGTAGAACGAGAACCGCCATCCTCACAAAGAAAGGCATCCACACCTATTTAATGTCTCTTTACAGCACTGACGATCTCACAGTCGTGACACTAGAGGGCGACGAAGGCAACAAAATCCTTGTCGCGTCTTGCTACATGGCTCACGACAAACCCGCACCACCGCATGAGCTTCGCATGATGGTAGAAACAACTGAAGCAAGGAAGCAGACAGTTGTCATCGGAGCAGACGCCAACGCACATCACACGGTATGGGGGAGCCCAGACACCAATGATCGAGGTGAGTCCATGCTAAACTTTATTCTACAAACTAACATTAACATAGCAAACACAGGCGACGAACACACATACGTAGGTCCCTCGTCGTCTAATGTCCTAGACCTAACGCTAACCTCATATAATAACACTCAGGTCACAGATTGGAGGGTACTAAAACAGGACTCCTTCTCAGACCACAAATATATAAGCTTTAATATTAGCTTCAAATATACCCCATCTCAGAAAATCTTTAGAAACCCCGCTAATGCTAACTGGAAACAGTTTAAAAGCTTAGTTGAGTCTAGGCTACCTACACCCATAAATATAATCTCAGAAGCTGATATAGAGAGCTCCCTAAAGGCCCTAACAGAATTGCTTCTCAAATCGTATAACACATGTTGTAAACCCACGCGAACGAACCGACAGACGAGACCACCTTGGTGGAACTCAGATCTTGTAGAGGAAAGACGCGACCTAAGAGATTTCTTCAAGCTAGCAAAAATAGCTGAACAAGAAGAAATATGGAGGGAATACAAAGACAAACTAAAACTCTTTAAGAAGAACGTACGCAGAGCAAAAAGGACATCTTGGAAGAACTTCTGCTCTAGCATTGAGAAGACTACTGACACAGCAAGGCTTAGGAAGCTACTCTCGAAGCAGCCTTCCGTCCAAAGCCAGCTACGCAATGATAATGGTGACTGGACAGAGAGCAATCAGGAATCACTTGAGGTGCTTCTGAATGCGCACTTTCCAGGCTGTACCGGAACTCCGTCTACGAACATAACACAGTCATGGAGGAGTAATCCGCTGCAGATTCCACACGACCTAATAACAAACGACAAAATCCAGTGGGCAATAAACTCATTCTCAAGATACAAATCTCCTGGACTGGATGGAATAGTCCCAGCCATGCTGCAAACGACCATATCAAGAGTTGCCCCATGGCTCGAAACCATATTCAAAGGCTGTATTAGGCTAAATTATGTACCCGTTGTCTGGAGGACAGCAAGAGTTGTATTCCTGCCGAAATCAGGTAGAAGCAGCCACTTGTATCCGAAAGACTACAGGCCCATAAGCCTAACGTCTTTTCTACTAAAAACACTTGAAAAACTGATAGACCTGCACCTGAGGAATGGTGCTAACCGATCCGTGCTAGCATCAAATCAGCACGCATATACGAAAGGGAAATCCGTGGAGACAGCGCTACACTCCCTAGTAGCTCCCATAGAAAAAGCCCTACACCACAAAGAATACGCACTAGGCGCATTCTTAGATATTTCTGGAGCATTCAATAATGTCTCAACATATGCAATACTCAAGGGACTTCGCGCAATAGATACACCACCAGCAATCGAGCATTGGATAAACAATTTACTAAATTGCAGAATGGTCCAAGCTGAGTGGGGTACAACAACCATGGAAAGGGAAGCACGCAGAGGAACACCCCAAGGAGGTGTTCTCTCTCCCCTACTATGGAACCTAGTTGTGAACGAACTACTAAAATACTTTGAAGGAAAAGCCCCAAAGATAACAGCGTACGCAGACGACATAAGCATTATAATTGTGGGGAAATGTCTACCAACAATAACCTCTATAATGGAAAGAACACTCAAAGAGGTACACAGATGGACTAACTCAGTCGGTCTAAGTATCAACGCTGAGAAAACCGATCTGGTGCTGTTCACAAAACGATACAAGATACCACCGTGGACACCGCCAAAAATAAACAACATACACCTCAGTCCGAAAACACACACAAAATACCTAGGGGTAGTCTTGGACAGTAAGCTGACATGGAGACTCAATGTAAACGAGAGAGTGAAAAAGGCAAATAATGCTCTATACGCATCCAAGAAGATGCTAGGCAGTACCTGGGGCCTCTCACCCTCTCTGATGCATTGGATCTACACATCGGTAGTTCGTCCCATTCTACTCCATGGAATCATAGTGTGGTGGCCGGCAGTCAACAAATCAACATACCTCAAAACGTTGGAGAAATCCCAGCGACAGGCAGCGATCTGTATAACGGGGGCGCTAAAGACAACTCCAACTAAGGCCCTAGAAACCATTCTAAGTATGGACCCCCTGGACATACACGCTAAACTAATAGCCGGTAAAACGGCACAACGCCTTATAGCGGCTGATAAAATACAGAATCAGAACTTCGGACACTGTACAATCTTTAAAGATTTGTCAAGTCTCACGGACTATATGATCCCCCGCATTGTCACCAGATCAAGAGTACCAACTCTCGTAGGACCGAACGACTGGTGTAATGGAATCAAACAAACACAGAAGGCAGTAAACATATTTACTGACGGCTCAAAAATGCGCACAGGGGTGGGAGCGGCAGTGTACTGTGCAGAGCCCGACATAAGGCAGCCGTACAAACTGCCAGACCACTGCAGCATCTTCCAAGCAGAGGTATTTGCTATAAGGAAGGCCGCAGAATTAGCCCTCGGAATTAACACTCATCACTCTCGAATCAACATATTCGTAGACAGCCAAGCGGCGATTAAATCCATGAGTTCCGATACCATCAAGTCCAGAAATGCCCTGGCGAGCAGGGAAGCACTAGACGCTCTGTCCGACAGAAAGGAAGTGCGCATCTACTGGGTTCCGAGCCACCAGGGCATCGAAGGCAACGAGATGGCAGACGAGCTAGCGAAGGAGGGCGCCGGGCTGGGAGCAGAGCTCACTGAGCATATACTGATCCCAATACAAGAACTATACAACAACCTAGAAAAACGAACCGCACTAACAGTGAGCCACAGGTGGAAAAACACGACAACCTGCAAAATCGCCAGAACCATGTGCGTGGCACGCTGTGGAAAACGAACTACATACATCCTTGCACACCCACGGAGTGTCTGCAGAACACTAGTAGGTATTCT
This sequence comes from Pherbina coryleti, assembly GCA_943735915.1. Classification (NCBI taxonomy): domain Eukaryota; kingdom Metazoa; phylum Arthropoda; class Insecta; order Diptera; family Sciomyzidae; genus Pherbina; species Pherbina coryleti. The sequence continues at coordinate 70,569,490 of OX030950.1, read as the reverse complement.
CACTGGCCACTGCATGGTGGGAGCCCACGCAAAGAAGATGGGCATCACCATGGATGAAAGCTGCAGGAAGTGTATGGAACCAGGCACCGTAGAGACCCTGGAACACCTACTATGCACATGCCCCGCAATACTCAGAACAAGACATAAACTCTTAGGCTCTCCGACGTTCTCGTCACTAAAAGAAGTAGCCAAAATCCCTCTTGAATCCCTTCTAAAATTCGTGAACACGACGCAAATTCTTAATAAATTCTCCTGACCCACTCAGCCTCCACCTAACCGGTACCACTAAGGACCTGTATGGTCTATGTGAGACCTCTGCAAGAGGCGACCGGTCTAACCTAACCTAACCTAATATTATTTGGTATTACGTATCGATGATTTGTATAAAAATATATTATTTTGATTGAACTCATTTAAGAATGCAAAAAAAAACATTTATTATTCATTTCTGAACTCATTTATGACCAAAAATGGTTTATTTATGAGACATTTTTACCTACTAAAATGATAAAAAATTATTCTTTTTTGACTCTAAATAAGTTTTTTATGAATTTCGAAAAAGGGGTACAGTTTTTAGCTATGGGAGAACAGTCTTCACGAATTTAATCTTCGATAGCAAGCACTTTAAAGCAACAAAATAATAAATATAAAATTAAAAAAAATGTCTTCCCAAAAACGTTCGCAAAACTCTCACCTTATGCGAAACCTTCGCTATGGTTCAGTGGGTAGTACCTTTATTTATTTTATTAAAAAATAGTAAAATAGTTATTTTTGTTAAATAGATACTACAAAGATATATGTAGGTAAATAAAGTCAAAAACTTGTTTAATTTAAAAAAACCGGTTTATCCGGTTTTTTTCTGGTCGAATAATTCGAAAACCGGTTTTGTAAAAATTGTACTATTCGAAACCGGTTTTTTTATAATGTCGAATAGTTGCATACCCTAGGCCGCCTAGGCGTAAATTCAGTACTGGATGCTTCTCTGAGTAGCGCGTTTTATTTTATTAAGAACATTTCAGATATCGCACAAGTTTTCTGTAAAAAAAAGTTTATTCAGCGCATCCTACCAAAGTTAAATAAAACTAACAAACTCATAGATAAATACTTTAAAAAGAGAATTAAATGTGAATTACAAGTGCAAGGTTAACCTTACCCATTTAACTACAAATATGTAACTTCTCGAGGTACCTACATAAAAGCTGATTATTTAACTGAGCTTTATTTTCTACTACCTACACCCGGCAAGTATATTGAAGAATAATAAATTCTAAACTTTATTCGACCCTAAGTCTGACACCACACTCATGGCTCACTGTCCGTTACAGTTTCCCAGTAGCAGGACATCACTCGCATGTGGCAATTCCATTATGAGTTTTAATGTTCTGTGACTTTTACTTTCATAGCTATTCTGTGTCAGAAATCGGGGCACACCGCCTTTTCCAATGCACGTGGAAAGTTTTCCAGTAGAAAGACTTTGGCAATTAGTAACTTCATACTGAGTTTCATTGTTATGCGAAGTTTAGTTCCAAAGCTAACCGATATCAAAAATTTGGCTTGTATGGTCGGAGCCACACCCCCCTTTTCAATGCCCGTTCCAGTTCTCTTGTAGAAGGACATCAGCAAGTAGTTATTCCATTCTGAGTTACAATGTTTTTTTTTACTTACATAGCTATTCTGAATCGAAAATTTGGTTTGTGATATGCATAGAATAGAATGTGCACACCAGAGAACTGCACAAGCCTACTTGAAGTTCAAGCAACTTCAAGTACTTGAAAAATTGAAATTATCCATACTTGAAAAACCAAGCTTTAGCCTGCTTACAAAAATACTTAGCAAACAGATACAAGTCATATCCCTGCTTTTTCGTTGACTTGACTTGTTATGACTTACTTTGTCGTGTCTGAAAGTTGGAAAGCTTGAAACGATCGGCAAAAACTTGTAAGCTCACAAGTATCCAATTATTTCAAGTATTCACATTAATTCAAGTATCGAAATAATTCAATGAAGTGTTGGAAAAACTTTAGCGTATTAAGAATATTTAGGGTTCTATAGATTTCGTGATTAGCAGTTTTAGGGGGTAGCTGATTTCGAATCCGATGTCTTTATAAAATTTTAAATTTAATTTGGCTGATAGGGTTGCCACCTGATTTTTTTTATTTTTACGAATTCGATGCTAGGGTGAACACTAGGTATAAATGGGTCGCTGAATCCGAATCCGTTGTCAGAATTTCAAAATTATGAAATTTTTAACCCTATAGGGTTGCCACCTAAAAATATGCTTTTTTAAGAGTTTTAAACATTATCCCACAGTTTTAGGGGGTCGCTGATTTCGAATTTGATGTCAGAATTTTAAAATTCAAGATGGCTGATAGGGTTGCCACCTTATTTTTTTTTATTTTTACGAATTCGATGCTGGGGCGAACACTAGGTAAAAATGGGTCGCTGAATCCGAATCCGTTGTAAGAATTTAAAAATTATAAAATTTTCAAAAATAGGGTTGCCACATAAAAGTGTTTTTAAGAAACATACTTTGAAAAGTGAACACTATTAACGAGTCGTAAATAGGTTAAGAAAACAAAAAAAACAAAACATGTTTGAACCCTAGTGTCAGTTCAGTTTAGTTAGCAACTTAATTTCCAACTAAAAAACACTGATTTTTGGAATTGAAAGCGACATTTTTTTCCGCCATGCCCCACCTCCCCAAAAAAATTGTTGACTCCACTTGTTTTCCAAATTTTAAACTTTAAGGTGATATAGCATCTAAACCGTTAAAACAAGGTGTTCATGTTACTGTAAGATATTATTTTAAAATTATTTTGTAAGACAATGAAAAAAAAATTTTCAAAATAAAGCTGCCCGTTTCGTTATTATTTAAAAAAATTTGAATGAACCTTTTGCAATCTGCAACAAATTAATTATTATTGCATAAGCTAGGGGTGGGCACAATTCTTGCACGTGCTGCGACAGCGTGTAAGTAGCGGGCAAGCAGTGGGCGAAATCAATTGCAAGATGAATTTGGGGGTGAATCGGATTGCGGAATGAAAAATCCTCTCTAAAATCCTCACAATATGCAATCACAAGAGCGCACTAGAGATTGCGTTAGTGCAGAAAAATATGTATTCATCTCAAGAATGATAGAAAAATAGATTACGCATTGCGGAGGTCTGTTATGTTGTTTACTTTTCATTTTGACATTTCTCACGCTAGACCAAGTTTGTTTCTTGAATCTTTTGCCATTGTTTCATATTTGTTCACATTCTGAACAAGACTTGACCATGATACAATTATACACGTAGCATTGACAAGTATAGATTTTCTCAGCAACAAGGAAACCACCATCTGTCAAAAACAGTTGTTCGTGCAACAAGTATTAAACGAACGTAAAAATAAATAAATTCCGCAAAATATGTGCGTTAAATAAACAATTATAATAATGAAAGTTGTTAAAAAATTATGTGTGATACGTGTTTAACGTTTTCCAGCCATCAATTTCGTCCACATGCAATTGCAGCTGCTGAGGTTGCTGCACTTAAACGTTTTCAACCTTTTTTTTTATCTTTGCACTTAATAACATAAAGTTTACAAATTATCTTCGTTCTAGTAATAATAACTCACTATTAATAAAATAAAATATGCAATATTTTGTTATTAAATGTATGGTTATTTGCAAGCTCTGAAATATAAACAATGGCGAAAACATAAGCATAATTGAACGCTCTCTTTCTTGACTTTTTTTGACAGATGCTGGTTTCCCAAGCAACTGTCAATACTACCTTGTATTATTATACCATGGACTTGACAGAGAGCCATATCGTAAGCTCATATCGTAAGTCTATCGTGACGTAGATGCGCATATCGTTGAAAATTATTTTTACGATCTGTGCAATCTATTTTTCTATCATTCTTGTATTCATCTCAGGCCGTGTGCTATTCGGAAACTTTTCACTCGTGGTAGGAGAGAATTTACTGAGTTGAATACAATTTCTGTCTGTTGAAATAAAATTGTAATTTTTGCTGTGCCAAAAGGACGATGAAATTTTGACAACTAGAAATGTTGACGTTTTAGATTTTGGTAGTGCATAAGCACAAGAATTTAATTTAATTTGCGAAATTGTTGATATATATTGAAAATTAGGGATTCTGGTTACTATGCTGTCGGAAACTAAAAATTTTTAACTTCTTTACGACTCACAAACTCATAAGTGTTTTTTTTTCATATTTGCTTGTGTCAAAAATTCTCTTTCCGATTGTCAAAAATTATACTAGCCCCTGGGGCTACATGAATTTTTGGCAATCATATTCACCTCACAAGTGCCAAATATTCTCTTTCATAAAAAAAAAAAAAAATAAATAACTGGCCATTTCAGCCCTTGAAAGGACTTTGACCTAGCTTCTTATGATCAATTGTGTTGTGCGTGTTATTAAGTTTGTACACAATTGACCGAGAAATGGACCTACATGCTTAACGCCGACTCCGAACGGCGATGAACGGAATGTTCTTATTCTCAAGAAGCTTTTACATGGCATTTGTATTACTCTCTGAGGTTTGCCATTGTCTGCAGAGAGGTGGCGGCCGTACAGAAAAATTATTTTATTCAAATAATTTTCTGTCGCTGCTGGGGTTCGAACCTGGGTCTCCAAAGTTCTTTGACATAGCGGCCACGCACTTTAACCAACTACGCCACGGTCGCCACAATATTCTCTTTCAGACTGTCAAAATTTCATCATCCGAGTGAAAAGTTTTCGAATAGCACACGGCCTCACATACAGAACGATCAAAGCTTCAGTGTTCGAGTGAACGTCAAGCAGGCAATATCTGCGCTGGCCTGTTCCTTGATTAGATGACGAAAAATTGTACACTGTACAAAATTTCATGCATGCAAAATGTTTGATGCTTCTGCATCAATTGTATATTTATGTATAATTTTTTTTTGCAGTAATTTTTTGTTTATAAATTTTTTTGCATCAATTGTATATTTATGTATAATTTTTTTTTTGCAGTAATTTGTTGTTTATAAATTTTTTTTCAAAATACGACTATTTATAAATCATCTACCCTGAAGTCAGATTTAATTTTTTTTTTTATTTTTTGTTAAAACCATTCAAGATTTATAACAATTTCTTTGTTTCAAAAAATCAAATCTATCATTGTATGACATTTTTTGTTTTTTTTTTTATTTTAATTTATCATTTTCCCATGAACCCATTGCCGTCCCATTATAAAATTATGTGCACTTTTAGTCGAGATATACAAACCAAAATTAAAAATGGATTGTTTTCAGCTTTTTACATGTCCGTTTGCTTATCTGTATTTCACTTTATCCATCTGTCAGTGTGTTTAATTTTTATAATCCGTCCACTACACATTTATTTCATTTTGCAGTTAAATCAGAGCAAAGAAAAAATCTCTTATACCTATAAGATTTCTGCAAAAACCACTTTAGCACTACTTTGTTTTCAGTGTGCTTTATAAATAGAAACCAGTGTTGCCAGATATGGCGATATCTCGCCAAACTGGCGGTTTGAACAACCACTTTGGCGGGAGAAATTTTGTTTGGCGTGATGACGAAAAAGTGACGGTTTCAAACTTTTTTTTGGAGATATTTCGACGATATTTCTTTAAAAGAAGTTAAAATGCTTTTTTTACGTTATGCAACACTTAACAATGCAAACATTTTTTCACGTCTCTAATTCTTAATTCGCCGACCAACAGTGCTACCACAACATAAAACGTAAAATCACTTTTCACAGCTTCAATTTGTTCAGCTAGCGCGCCTTTACAAAATAAATACATAAAATGCAAAAAAATCAGGAAGGAGTAAGAAAGTATAGAAAAGATTGGGAGAATGAATATCAATGAAATAAACTCCCTTTTGTTGATTGGAATAGTTATTTTCAAAACAACGTCCCAAAAAATATTGCTGCTTTCTGGTTAAATATTTATAAATATGAAGATGGAGTAGGCAAAAAATATTTCAGAGAGCGCTCTGAAGTGGTAATTAAAATGCTTTCGATACCGACTAGTAATGCATGTGTAGAAAGAGTTTTTTCTATTATGAACAACATTAAAACTAAGAAACGAAATAAAATGCAATTTGAGCTACTTCAGGCTATCTTAAGAATATCAATTTATAGTAATAATTTTAAAACATGCTGTGAAAGTTTTGAGCCTACAAAAGAAATGTTAAAACGTTTTAACTCTAAAATTATGTACCCAAAACCAGAATACTCTGAACTTGAAGACAGTGAAGAATTGGAAGTATATAGTGACCTGCTTACAAATTGATAAAAACCAGTAATATTTTTTTGGACGTTGTTATAGATGTGGTATTTTCTATACTTAGTTTTTACTATACTTTATTTTTTTTAGTTTAAACTGTAATTTCAAGTCATATATACAAATATAATAAATATATTTACAACATTATATATTTATTATGGTTTTATTGTTTTTTTTTAATGGTAACAAAATAAATTTTTGGCGGTTTTTGGCGGCCTGGGTATCGACAAATGGCGATCAAAGAGTATAAAAAACTGGCAACCCTGATAGAAACCGTAAGAGCGAGAGCATGCTGTTGTGAAAAGTAAGTGTTTTATATTTAGCATATTAAAAGAATTGCTTTTTAAAAGGGAGTTTTTTTTTAAATTACTACCAGCAGCTATAAAATCGCTTTGCAAAAACAACTTCTTGGCATATTTATAAGGGTTTCGCAAGAGCATGCAACCATTAAAATTCTACATCTGTATTCTAACCAGGGACCGAAAATAATTGTTATTTTTTATTTTACAGCAGAAAAAGTTGGGCAATTTTAATCCATAAAAATATGCGTTATGAATAAATTTTATTTTTAAGAAAGATTTTTTTTGGTTGGCACATAACTTTTATTTTTGAGGAATAAATTTTTAGGTTGACTAATAACAGTTATTTTCTGAAATGAGATTTTTTCGGTTATTCGTGTCAAAAATTAAAAAAAAGTTGACTTTTTGTTTTGGGACCTCTTAGCTATGTACTCGTATGAGGAAATCATCTAACGTCATCTATGTATAAGAGTTCATATAAAATCGTTGGTGCGTACTCATGCTGCTTAATATCTCATGACCGGTAATACCTAATGTCACCAAATTTAGAGCACATGTTATTAAGGTTAATATCTAGTTTAATAAGGTAAAATGTTGCCACACCCCCTTTTACCGCCCACAAATCAATAAAAATTGTATATTTCAGGGGGTTTTAGTTGTATTGCACTGGTATTCGGTAATTTAGTTCGTATGTAGTAAGCACTACATCTATGCTAAGGGAATCTTTAAGAGAACTGGAAATGAAAGGGTCTTCGGATGAAGATGTAGATGACGACACAAGCAGGAAAGTTAAAGCTGCGTATATTGAAATTGAGAATTTTAAGCCACCACGTATAGACATTGACGCTGACCTTCTGGAATATTGTAAGCAGAAATATGCATCACCCTTTTTATGGCAATCATCTTGCATTGTCCATGCAATACCTGTAACTCAAGTTACAGTGGAGCGATCTTTCTCAGCTTTAAAGCTTATTTTAAGTGATCTCGGATGCAATATTTCAGAAGAAACTTTGAAACAAATAATGTTTGTAAAACTGAATAAACATAAATACATTACAAAAATAATAAAAAAACTAAAAGCGAAACTTTTTGTTGATATTTGACACTAATAACCTAAAAGATCTCATTCTAGAAAATAACTGTTATCAGTCAACCTAAAAATGTATTCCTCAAAAATAAAAGTTATGCGGCAACAAAAAATAATAGTTATTTATAACTGAAATGAATTTTAATCGATTTTAATCATTCATTTTAACCAATTCAATAAAAGTTGCATAACAGTTATGTCCCTGCTCCTAACATATTCTTAACTAATATTTTTTTAGAAATGAATCACCATAATAAATTTATACTTTTATTTTGCGCGTAACTACTTAAAAGCAAGTGTTGGACACAAGACGTTATCGAGATATAAACATGATTAAATTCAAAATATTAAATATTAAAATTATAAAACGCCCTTTTTTATATAAAAGGCATGCAACATTGATTATGAACTGCTCTGAGCGCAATGAGCACAATTCTATATAATAATTTATATTACGCTCTTCTTACGCTCTATCTCATTATATTTGTACAATGTACATGTCCCTCGTTTCCTTTACCTTCGAATTTATGAAGCAATGCTGTCGCCCGTGAAGCAAGCAGCGGGCAAGCAAAATACACGTACGGGCAAAATGCCCATACGTGTAACTTTGCCCACCCCTAGCAAAATCGATGATAGAAACTTTCAAAATGTACTTGAGGATACTTTTAGGGATAATGTAAAACCTGCTATCAATCTTCATATCCGTAGTTCATGTTGTAGCTTTTTATGCGCATAAATACATGCTAATCTTTCAGAAAGATTTTCATCTTCTTTTATAGATTTTATAGCCGCAAAAAATTATGAAAATTCGTTTGTGAGCTTTAAATGGTAAATAAGACAATGCAATATTTCTGGTACCATAATAAACAAGATAAAGTATGTCACACTTCTGAACGAAGAGTTTGGTTTAACAAGGCAAGCCTGAAAGTATACTAAGGATAATTGCTAAAGAACTAAGCCTTGAGACTGAGCAACTCTATATTTTTCTCAAAACGGTTTTAGTTATTGTCATACCTTGTGAAAAAAGCGCAAAAGAGCTCACTTTTATTATTTGAAACATTTACGTAAAAGATCAAAAAATACATTCCGTTGAAAAATTTTTTGGCGCAACTTGGAGCTCACAAAGTAACGTTCTGCTAAAAAATAAATTTACGTTGTTTTTTCATATCCACGTTAAATTTCAGTTTTTTAAAAAATAGTGGTCAACAATACATTTCAAATACGCAGAACTGTTTTTGAACATTTTCTTAAATAAATAAAAAAAAACAGGAGGGGAATATCCCTTCCCGTTTTTTTGTAGTAGTTCTGTAAAAATATCAACTTTTTACATAATTTTTCCAGTTTTTTAGCATTGTTCGAGTTTGAGGGCCTCTAGACAAAAAACCAATGTATATTATTCAAAAATATTTTGGATTTATGCTAATTGAACAATTCTTAAACGATGTAAATTAAAAAAATGTTAAAAATAGAACATGAACTTTGGTATTTATTTCCACCTTTCAACCACTGTGGGGCGCCCATACAAAAACGTAAAAGGGGTATATTAATTTTGTCACTCCGTTTATTATGCTCATAAGGAGGCGTTGTAGTATAGAAAATTATACATATTCTTGAGCAGCATCACCACCCGAGTCGATTTAGCCATGTCCAAGTATTTACTTAAAAAGAACAAATTGAATGCTCGAGTTTCTTATTGCTTAAAAAAATACGAACTCTGCTTACAACACGATCGTTAATTGTGTTATTGGCAATAGTGTTTTTTTTTTTTTTGTTTTTGCATAGCGCGAAGAAAAAGTTAACAATTGACCAAAAGTGCGTTGACAAGTGCGTTTTCTATTAAGTGACAGAAAAATAAAATAATAGTGAAAGTTAATAAAATTTACTGGTGTGAAGATTAACGTGTGTTTTTTAAGTTTGCTTTGTATTTAAAGGCATGTTGCTACTTGGAGCGCTTGGATTCGAGTGAAAATTTAAAATTTTTTTACAGGAAAATGGTTAGAGATAATGGAAAAACTTTTTTTTTGGGTGAATAAATACACTAAAAAATTATTTACAATACATTTTTTATTAATATTTAACATTTGTTATGTATGAAACTTTAATTTGTAGTTGACATGTCGATATCGGAAAGAGCTTATGGTTAGCATTATAACTAAAGTTTGGTAGCACGTAGAAACAAAAAAAAAAGAAAATTCAAACATAATATGAGTACGGTTATCGTGTGAACTAAAATTTTTAAGTTTGGCAAAAAAAAAAATAAAATAAAAAATTATGAAGATTAGAACAAAAAAAAAAAAGAGACAGCAGTTTCGATTATGTCGTAACACAAGACGTAGAATTATATAATACTTAAATTAGAAACAATCGAGTTATACACTTTTTATTGATACTAAAACATAGAAAAAGTTGGTACAAACTAAAAGAATATATTTTCTTAAATCATAAGATTTATGTCTTCGCTACGCTAGATGGCGCTGTCTTCAACTTCGAAAAAACTGAAAACCGTCGATAAATAGGTAGCAATCTTAAACAAGAACCATGCGCTCAGCAAACAAAAATATCAAATGTTGGCTTTATATTTCATGTAATTGTGTAAAATTTATATAAGTTAGAGAGTTCAAACATGAAGTTTTCTCCCAGTGAGGATCAAGCAGACCAACAAGTGCTAACATCAACATTGTGTATCAGTACTTTAGGCACACCAAAGGCTCAAAGTGTGACCTAAAAACGCTATCAACCGCCGCTTGATCACTATCAACCACCCTACTAGCCTCCGAGAATGACGTATTCTACGTCAAAAATCGTAAAAACGCAAGTTTTTTCTGGATTTTGGCAAAAAATGTAGAAAAAATAAAAGTTTTTGCAATATTTTAGTTCACATGGAAACTACATATGTGAAAAGTATGCGGTCAAAATTTGGAGATAATCGGACAAGGTGATTTTGTGTAACGATGTAACCAGGTATAAAAACTTAAAAAACTTCAATTTGAAGTTTCGTACATAAAAAATGTTAAAAAATAATAAATATACTATAATATATACTTTAGTATATATATACTAAATAATAAATATTATATACATAAATAATAAATAATACAATAATTTTGAGTGTATTAATTCACCTCAAAAAATTTTTCCATTATGAAATGAAAAATTAAAATTAAAGTATCTCTTACCGTTTTCCTATAAAAAATTTTAAATTTTCACTCGAATACCGAGCACGCCAAGTAGAAACATTCCTTAAAGTTTAAAATTTAAAAAATATTTTAATCGGTAAAAACCATTAAATTATCAAATCTATAAAATTTCGAAAATGCTTCGCTTCTCTCTTGTGTTCAGGTACGCACCTGTGTTTTCTTTTTTACACTGTTTTACGCTGATGTGAGAGGTAAGCGAAAAAAAAATTAGAAATGGGTCATTCCATTTGAAAACGTCTATTGGGTGAGCTGCATAGTTTCCGATTTTGATAAAAAGATTTAAGGATGATCTTATGGGTATCTAATACTAAAAATTTTCATAGTCTCCTTAAGTAGGCTAAAACTTTTTTTTACAACATATGTATATAAATACCATTGTAATTTTATTTGAATCTAAGAAGATGTGAGTCTTATATAAATATGAAATTATCTCATCTTTACAATTAACCATAGCTTAACTTTTTTTTACAACATATATAAATACCATTGTAATTTTATTTGAATCTAAGAAGATGTGAGTCTTATATAAATATGATATTATCTCATCTTTACAATTAACCATAGAAAATTTGATAAAATTTGTTGATTTTTGAGATATTGCATTTGGTCCTGTGCCAATAGTATTAGTTCGGGATCGCTGATTTTTTTCAGCCATGTATTACTTGCACTCAAGATAAGGAATTTATAGTTTTAAGTTTCTGTACCATCATATTCTTAAAGAAAACAAGCTTTGAAAATGGAAAATGTAAAAAAGGTCCTACTTCAACCTCTAAAACGGACATGTGGAGGACCTCATAAAAATCGGAAACTTTAAGGAAATATAGTCCCCACTTTTACATGCTTCTTAGTTTGGTTTTGTTATTTTCACTTTTCATAAAAATACAGTTTTTTTAAAATATACCTTTTTGAAATATTTAAAAATTTTACTTGAGACACAAATTTTCATTTTAATAAAGAAAAACTAAAGTAAATACAAAAGTACATTGAAAAAATTTAATTTTTATCATACATTATTCATATGAAACATACATTATTTTTTTAATCATTCATGATTCATACTAGTTAACATAAATAAAAGTGACAAGAAACATAAATTAAGTTATATGTTACAATTCACATTTCTAAAAAACCATTAAGGGGAGAAATACATGTAAAATCCACTGTAAAATGTACTGCCAGGAAACAGCAACAACTGGAAGATAATCAGCTTTTCGAGGAATCTGAAGGGCTATTGTATGCGCCTGGAATTGCTGATTGATCAGTAAGTCGCAAAAACTAATAGTTTTATCGTCGTAAATTTCTCGAAACTATGTTTGCAAAAAAGGTCATCGACTATTCATTTCTACTTAGTCTGTTTTTACGATGATAACAAAAAGAGACAGCCTTTATGCTGCTGAAAAGGTCTAAAGGCAAGCTTTCAATTATTGGTTGAGGGGGGTCTTTAAACCTCTTCTTTGTATGGAGATCGGCCAGGCCTAATGTGGATTAAACAGGACAACGAAAAAAATTAACATTAATTATTAAAACTTAATATAGGACAACGATTATAAAAAACAACTCATTTTTCCTCAAATCTTGCATACTTTGATCCAAGAATCACTACCATACTAACATGACCACTTTGTTGCAACTAATTAAACCAAAGATTCTTTGTTTACATAAGAAATTTCGGATACAATTACCCAAGCTATTTTGTTATTTCATGAAGACTATCTTCTCAAATTAATAACTTACTCGTTCATTCTGCTAGCAACTTCTCCACTTTGATTGAAATCATACCAAGCCATATCTTGACGCAAAATAGATCTAAAGAATTTTCCACGTATCCGAAGAATTTGCGAATGTGCTGCGTAATTGAACATCATAACTGATATATAACTGCAAACCAACATAACAACACCGATGATTGTATTTTGGAGAGCAAATGTTTGAACAGCATCCAGAAGAGCGTTATTCTCCGAGCTTCTCGTAGCATTTTCAAGGGACCCTTGATAAGTTATCATTGACTGAAAATAAATGAAATTAAATTAAATTACAAAAATGTCATTTTTTTTTTGAATTTAAAAATTGTATGAAATAAATCCACATGATCTTTATCCTTTGACAAATAAGAATGTTTCGTTGTCAATTCTTTCGTTAACGTTTGTCGAACAAAATAAATGAATACCTCCAAATGTGTTTCGTTCATGTAAAAAAAATTGTCATTCGAGTCACCCTCACCCATGCTTCTTCTATTCTCACAGTTGCAGATGAAGATTTTGCAACTGTTATCAACTCTGATCTGTCGGCCGATATGGTTAGGAGGATCTTTCAAGCACGACTGTTGGTGAATATAATTCACTATTGAGCATTTGGTATAAATTAGACAGAGGATTGGAAAAAATTTGGGGGAAAATCTACGAACTCTTGGTACAAAAAAGATTTGAAAAATCTACGAACAAGAGGAATAGGGCATGGAAGAGATACTTTTGAAGATTGGGTGACCAGGAAACATACAAATGTTTGTTTGTGGAATTTAAAAATCACTCAACTATTTTTTATAACGAATATTTAGATAAACTGAAGCTGAGAATATTGTCTGATCCAAAGATATTTTGTGGAATCATAAATATTAATCCCTTTAGAGAACTATTTTGTTCAAATATATTTTATCCTGATGAATAATACTTCGAATATATGAATTCTTTACCCAGGATCTCTTCGGTCTCTAAATTGAAGAAGTATAAGTAGGGTGCGGTGGGGTGAAACGTTTCGCATTTTTTGAGGCTCACAGCACCACCAAAAGTTATAATTTTTGAATGGTTTTCGGCTTGAATCGCAAGAATAGAAATTTTTCTTAATTTCTGTGCGCTCCGATTTGAACATTTTCGATTTCGGCAAAAAATCGATCGATGAAGTTTTTGGTGCTGGACCTGATGGAATTCCTGTGGCAGTGTGAGTTCAATGTGAATCTGTTTTGTGTCAACCACTTTCATGGTTTTTTTTCATAAATCTATTAACGAAAATTACTTTATTGATTTTTGGAAAAAATCATTCATCAGTCCAATTTATAGAAAATGCTGCAAGAAGTTAAAAACTACTGGCTCCTCGCTAAGCTTTCAACGATTCCAAAACTTATTGAGCGGATTGTGTATGACAACTCTGTAAGTCATAATGCCAGATCCACTGTGTCCTATCTTCTCTATTTAACGACGTTCTGCTTGAATACGGTGGATTCTGCTTAGTAGGTAGACTGTATTTATACTTACTTTAATAAAACATTTCATAAACTTCCTCACAATCTTATTCTATTTAAACTTATGTCTATGGGTTTTCGCGATATTTTGTGAGGTAGATTTAATCGTATTTAACAGAGTGATCTCATCAAATACGTTTCCGTGGAGTATTGTCTTCTGTATTTATTGCAAAATCAGGTATTCCTCAAGGTAGCCACCTTGGACCACTTCTATTTATTTTGACAATTATTTATGTCACTCAACATCATTAAACAACGTCATCTGCTTATTTGCAGATGATATGAAAATATACAGAAAAATTGATGCGAAGGAGAGTTCATACATGCTCCAGCCCAATTTGAAATCATTTGAGAAAATCTCTATATAAAAAAAACTAAAAGCCTAAAACTATGCTAGACATTTTTTAAAACTCTTTTAAAAACTTTCTACGGAATTATATATTTGAGTTATTGGCGACAATGACATCAAATTGTATTTCCGAATGGGTTTAAATGATATCTTTTAATAATACACACATTGTGCCACCTACTTTAAGCTATGTTCACACAAAGAGTTTAGTTTGAGTTCAACCAAAGCTGTTCAAACAGAGATGCGTCGGCAGAATTAAGTTTAGTTTGACATTTCTTTATTTACTGATGTGTTCTCATATTTTTTGAACCTCCACCACATTGACACAATTTCACTTGAGGACAAGTCTGCACCCATTTCTGCATACACATGCGAGTTCTTCCTTGCGCTGCGCAAATCAGAATATTAATCGGCCCATTCTGATATGAAGACCTGATCTTTTACACTTGCCCACGTTTTCTTCTTTGCTTTTTTGTTAATTTTTTGCAAATAGTAAATTACACAATTTTAGAAACAGCTATTTTTGACATTTCTCAACACAAAATAAATAAATACTCTAAAAATTACATCTGAACGTACCTTTTCATCGGAACATAAGCATACTTTAAGGTATTTCTCAAATTGAGTTTTAATAAACTCAGAAAGCAAATTGAGTTAAGGTTAAGTCCTGCAAAATTGTACTTGGGATCTAAAGAGTTTATTTTGAGTTCAATGGCAAAACTCAACTTTGTACTAAAAACTCAAACTAAACTCTCTGTGTGAGCAGAGCGTTAGAGTGTGTGGACCGTTTAATAAAATTAGTTAATTCTACGAACCTTACCTCTTTGAGGACGATAGTAAGCCTGCCATGTAATTTCTTTATTTTCTAATGTTAGCCCCGAATTTAATAAAAAAAAATTATCTGGAAAATTTGGTAGATACGGATATTTTATTTGTTGGTATCCTTTCACAATGTAATGAACTTTCTCATGGGTGTGCAAAGGTGCAAATACGAATACAAAACTTGAAATAAAACAAAAATTTAGCTTCCCATGTTTGTAGATCTACTTAACTGGATTCATAGTTTAACCCTGAAACCCGTAAAGCTTCCCTGAGTTAGTTGTCTTTGTAATCAATCTTATTTACACGTTTAAAATTTTTCAATCTCAATTTTCTTTGATAGCTCATAAAAAATATACAGAAAAATTTTCGTTTCCTCTTTCGAAGTTTATAGTTTATTTGATAAAAGCTATTCAAAGATTTTTGGTCAAAAAATTATTGCGTATTTTTTAGCAAAATAAATAAATGGAAAACAATTTATATTGAAATGTGCAAGATTGATGTGAAAGGTTCATATATTTGGTAGAATTAAAAATATTTTTTTGTGTGCTCCATTTTTTGTATTTCATTTTGTTATACTAGTTTTTATACTTTTTTTCAGATTCAACATCTCAGTTGCACAACACTGGAAAGTCACTTCACTTGTCAAAATTCGAATTTAATATTCGAGTCAGTTTGATTCACTTTAGTTAACGAAATACATAATTTCAACTTTTTATTACTTACGATAAAAATATTGCAATATTGCAAAAAGGATGTAATATTTGAGTTAAGCGGACTGTTATGTAAATTTATTGAAATAACTGTTTACTTACATTTGCAAGATTACCAAAAATATAACTGTTGGCGGGCGTGGTCAAACCTGTGGCAATTGCACTAATAATTCCAATAAAGTACATGAAGCGGTTGGTCCCAGTGGAATAAGTATACATTTTGAAAAAAGGAACCGGTTCAACGTCATCATCTGGTCTTTTCTTAACATCCTTTTCTTTGTCTTCTTTATTCGTTTTGGCTTTTGTTAAACTTGGTGTAATCGATCTAAAGAAATTATCATTTAAGTTAGTACTTTTAAATTAAAAAATATTTATTAATTTAATTTGTATCTTTATTGGTTTAGTGATTTTGGTTTTTTACTTATAAATAGTGTTCGACTAATTTTTTTCACTGGTGCTCTAGGCGCGTCGGAAGCTATTTTCATGTGGGGGAGAGGAGAGGGGGCAAAGACTTCACTAAAAAGTTAAAGTTTGTTATGACTGTGAAGAAGCGCCGAATGCGTTAGACGTTCTTTAGCCATATTACATTGAAGGTATGTTTTAAACCAGCGATTGCCATTGCCTAACTCTTTCCACTTTATTACAACAACTTCAATATTTCTATGATTGTTGTAATTCGCCGAATCGTTCACAGACGCAACTGCACCGCAACTATACAGCGTGTGTTTGTTGTTGTTTATTCTTGTCGTTGTTGGTAAATATAGCGCATGCGACCGCGTACAACTCTTGCTACGCTGAAGGTTTCCTGTTGGTAATTTTCCGTATGGTTTCGCCACCGATTGGTTTTTGTTTGTGTTTTTTATGTTGCTAATTCCTTATTGTACCACGTATCCAACGATTTGATGTTGTTGGTTTTGACGTAGAATACGTCATTCTCGGTGTGCCTAAAGTACTGATACACAATGTTAATGTTAGCACTTGTTGGTCTGCTTGATGCTCATTGGGAGAAAAATTCATGTTTGAACTTTCTAACATATAAGTTATGGTATTCAAAATTAATAATACCAAAAAAAATGTTTTTTACGAGCTATGCTCTTTATTCTTCAAACTAAAAACTTAAACTGCAACTAACAATTTTTATATCTTAGAGTTTAACTTATTTCTGCTGGTGTTGTCTTAGTGTTGGTTGCTATTTTTGTTATTGTATGTTGATGTTGAAATAATCATCCAACTTATTTCTGCTGAAGTTGTCTTAGTATTTGTTGCTATTCGTGTTGTTGTATGTTGATGTTGAAATATTTATCCAATTCCCTGGAATTGTTGACTTGCAGGTGGAACGATGTCTGGAAAAACGTCAGCATTTATTTTAGAGCGGATGCGCGTGGAGTTTAAGAATATTTTATTAACGAAACATTGTTATCGTTAACTCTTCCCCTCTTAAAAACGTTTGTCCTCAAACGTTGAAAATATGGTAAGTCGGAGGACTTATAGGATGATGATGATGCAGGACCGGTTCATCGGATTTTTTTTCAACGGGCTTTAACTCTTGTGATGTGGAATGGAATATTATACGCTTATTATTTTTAAAGCAAAGCTTAAATGTTATGAGACAACTAAGAAGAATAAGAAAGATAATTAACAATAAAGATTTATTTATAATTGCATCTGTTTTTAACAATTCAATTTTTTCAGTATTATTTAAATGCAGTTTACTAAGCATTTCAAGAGATAAAAGATTAACAATTTCTTTCTCTAAGGGTGCTGGTTGAATTATTTGAGGGGTTACTTCTATTTGCGTGGTTTCTAAATTTTTGTAAAATTTGTTATTTATCTCTATTGTTTCATTAGAGAATGATATTAAATAAGTTCCCTCAACATACATTTTATTTAGAGAACCATTGAATCCATTTAGTAAAATTAATCCTGTGTCTAATTGTTCTATTTCTGGTACATGGTAATCATAGGACATATCGCAGGTTGAGTTAAATCCTCTTAATACAAACGGAATACATGTTGAGTTTGAAATATTATTTATCTGACTTTTCTTACATATGTCAAAAGAATTTATATTTTTACAATGTTCTTTTATGCCATATATTTCTTCTTCATATTTTATTATTTCTTTATAGATTGTTTGTATAATTTTATTATTTCTCTTAACAGGTCTAATAATAATTTTGTTATAGGTTTTCTCTGAAGTAAGTGGAATATAAATAACGTACAATAACGTTGAGTTGTAATATAATATTTTTACGTTGGCGAATTCTAACGCCTCTTCTACAGAAGAATATGCAATCTTTTCTTTATTCAACGTATCGAGTGCTAAGTGCACTTCCTTTTTATTCAACAATATCGAGTTTATTATATTATTTTTCGCCCATTGGATGGCGTATTTTATATTTTGTAAATCTTCCTTAACTATTCTTAACTTAACTTGTATACTAATGGCTACTGTATTGCTAATAGAATCCGTTTTTCCAACTACTTTATTAAGTTTATTGATAACGATTGTTAGGTTATTCATTCTATCCGATAGCATTTCATTTATTACGATTTGTTTATTATTGTTTTCATTCAGAGAGTTTAAATTATTTTTTATTATTTCGAAATCATCGTGGTCTGGTGATCCAGCGATAAACTTCCATGCCGTGCCCAGCATGTTAATTGATCTTTTTTGTTTTGATTTTTCTAAGGAGTAAATAGAATTTAACATTTCTGACAATTGATTAACTTCATGAGTTATGGAAGGAAAGAATATACTATCCTTAGGTAAGCTTTTGTTTACAAATATTTGTATTTCGTTCAAAAAATTCTGATACTCATTTAACCTTATTACGTGTACTATTTTGAAAGTACCGTCTTGAATTTTTGCCATCCCATTGTTTATTGTAACGAGGTGGGAAAGGGTGTAATTTAGGACTTGTCGCTCGGCAATGGAGTGGGGATGATGGAGTATTAGGATTCTGAAAAGAAATATATTTTTGTGTTAAGTTTATTTTTTCGAAAAGGAAAATGTTAATGTTTGTTATGTAATGTTAAATTTGCAATTTTAGTTCCTTATATTACTTTTATGGACAATTCTATTCGTTTCTGTCAATATTGTGGTTGAATTATCTTGTTTTACTATTTCTTTCCTAAATCTTGGTGTAGTTTTAGTTCCTAACCTTTGGTTTATTCTGACATATATAATATCGCCTGGATTATAAGCTTTAAGCGGCTGGCGTTTCCTATTATGGTATTCTATATCTTTAACTTGTTGTTCTTTAAGTCTAGTTATATTTTGAAGCCTAGCTTGTTCAAACTGAGCGGGTTCAGTACTAACGGTTCGTCCGAAAAATACTTCTATAGGTCTTTTTCCGGTCACTGAATGAATAGTATAATTGTATTCATAGACAGAAATGTCAAGAAGTTCGTCAAATGTTCTGAAAGGGTTTTCGCTTTTTAGGCAGCGCATTAGCTCTGAGAGCGTGGAATGAAATCTTTCCACCTGTCCATTTACAGTGCTTTTATAGGGAGGGGTTTGAAATATTTCGATTCCAAGCTGGTCTTTTACCATGAAAGAAATTGAGGCGGAGTTAAATGTTTTCTCGTTGTCAATCACGATGACTTTGGGAACTCCAAAAAGGAATAAGATTTCACGAAGTGGATTTCTGACATCTTCTATAGCTCTGGATTTTAAATGTTTGACCTGTGCATATTTGGAAAACTTATCTATTGCCGTTAAAATGATTCTATTTTCTGTTTGGAATATATCGATGTGAAGGATTTCACCGGCATATTGAGGAATCGGAGTATGTTTCAGCTCAGGCTTATTAGGGTGCCTTTCATACTTGTTCTCTTTACACACTGTACATTCTTTGATAATATTTTTTATTTTTCTAGCCATGCCTGGAAAGTAATGATTTTCGATTATTTGCATTTTGTTTTCCTTAGAATTTCTATGAGCGCGCTTGTGTACTGAAATTATTAATTCTATTTGCTCTTGTTCATTTTTTACATCTATAACTTGGAAGTTTGAGAATCGTATTCGATAGTTTTTAAAATGTTCACGGTATATTTCCTGGATCAATCCCATGATTGGCTCGGTTGTCTTGATGCAATTTGTAACTGATGGATTCAAATATCTTTTTAGTATAGAAACTAGGTTCGGTGTATCATAGCTTGGTTCGTTTATCGTGTGACGGTGAAAGGTAGGAAAAACTATTTCGAATTTGTAATTTGAAACAGGGCTTGAGTTAATAAAAAGCTGATTTTTAAAAGCATTTATAGGTGCATCTACATGTGTTATTAAGTTGTGTGAAGAGCTATCGTCACTGTTTGTTGCGATGGATAGTGAATTAACTAGTGCTTCTGAAGGTATTCTTGACAGCGCGTCAGCAACAACATTTGTTGTGCCTGGTTTATACAAAAGTTCATAATTATATTCTTCAAGAATAGCCTTCCAGCGCTTCATTTTGCTGTTGTTGTTTTTATTACTAAGTGCGTATATTAGGGGCTGGTGATCTGTGAAGATTTTAATTTTTACGGAACCATATAGATAATTTCTAAGTGAGTTTAGCGCCCAGATTATTGCCAATAACTCCTTTTCATTAGCTGCATAGTGTTCTTCTATTTTATTTAAGGTTCGTGATATGAACGCAATGGGTTTATTGTTTTGAGAAAGGACTGCTCCTAATGCGTATTTTGAAGCATCCGTGGTAAGTTCCAAATCTTTACTAAAATCGGGGTAGGCTAAGATAATTTCTTCTGATACTAGGGAGTTTTTTAATTTTTTGAAAGCTTCAGCAGCTTCAGGGTTAATTGAAATTGGGATAGATGCAGATTTCGCTTTCGACATCCTACCTTCTTCCCCTCTAAGAAGAGAAGTCAGGGGCTTTGCCAATTTAGCATAGTCTTTAATGAATCTACGATAATATCCCGAAAGGCCGAGAAATGATCGTAGTTGTTTTATTGTTTCTGGAATGGGGAAATTAATGATGGCATTTACTTTTGCAGGGTTTGTTTTTACTCCTTCAGCGGATATAATGAAACCAAGGAATTCGACGTCTTTTTTGAGAAAGTTACACTTTTCCAGTTGTACCTTCAGATTTGCTTCTTCTAGTGTTCTAAATATCCTATCAACGTGTTCGAAGTGTTCTTCTTCGTTTTTTCCAAATATGACTATATCGTCTATGTAGACATAGCATATTTTTCCTATGTGTTCGTGAAGAATGTCATCAAGGGCTCGTTGAAAAATAGCCGGGGCATTCTTTAAGCCGAAGGGTAGACGAGTAAACTCGTACTTCCCGTTGCAAATAGAGAAAGCTGTTTTCTCCTGATCAGATTTTTTTAAAGGGATTTGATGAAATCCACTTTTTAGATCTATTACCGAATAGAACTTGTTTTTGCCTAGCTGCGATATTACGTTATTTGTGTCGGGGATGGGGTATCTGTCGGGAATTGTAACAGAATTGAGTTTCCTATAGTCGATTACGAGTCTATACTGTTTGTTCCCAGCCAAGTCTGGTTTTTTAGAAACTATCCACACTGGGGAGTTGTAGGGTGATCTCGATGGCTTTATAATACCGTCTTCGAGCAAATTTTTAACCTGTTTCTCCACTTCTGACTTAAGTGCTGATGGATAGGGGTAAAACTTTGTATACACATGTGTATCTGTATTCGTGCGGATTTCACCCACTACTCTGGTGGTATACGTGAGTTTTTCGTCTGGATCCATGAAAAGTTTGGGATATTTCTGAACTATTTCATTCATTCTTTGTTTCTGGGGGGCTGTCATATGATCATTCCTGATGGCTATTGAATTTACGGAATCGGAGGACAGTTGGTGGATTCTTATTTTTATATTGTTTTGGATTTGCATAATGTTTTCTTTTGTATAAATGACTGCATTTAATTCTTTCAGCGTATCATTGCCTAGAATACCACTAAAAGATTTTAGAGTGGGCATTAAAAAGAATTTAATCTTTTTATCAAGGCCAAACAGGCTAGTGAATGTATGTTCCTTAATTTTAACGTCTCCAGCTATAGATTTTGCAAAAAAAATGTCTTTATTTGGGAGGGGGTTTTGTACAAGATGTGATTGTATGTAATTTTTGCTAGATCCAGTGTCAATTAAAAACTTGAGTATATTACCGCTCTCCGTTCTAACCATAAAATAGGGCAGAGAAGAGCTGCTCATTCTAAAAAATGGATGTCACTTAGCTCTAATGTCTGATTGTCCAGAGTGTTTGGTTCCTGTGTCGAAGTCAGATAGTCGGTTAGTGTTACGTCGTGTTGGCTATTTTCTTGATGGATTACGTCGGAATAACTAGCGAATTCATTGTCTAGGTGGAAGGTCCTGTGAATTTTTCGTTGAGGTTGGTTGATAGAAGGTGGAGGCCTCTTAGCTGCATAACTTTCTCTTGGTCTATTCATGTAATCTATTCTCCTTGTCCTCAATGTTTCATCTATTTCCATTGGCTCCGGCTTGGGCTGAGGCTTTGGACCTTGAGGTCTCGGTGGAAAACTATTATATTGCGGGGCTTGTTGATAATTATTTGGATTTGGATTTGGTTGGGAATAGGGAAACTGGGGGATATAGGCAAGCTGAGGATAGAATCCCATTTGCCGTTGTTGAGGAGCTAGTCTAGAGTTATTATTAAACTGTGCTTGGGGAGTGGGATTAAATTTTCGAGGAGGTAGTGGAGGATGGTATTGCACTTGGTAGTTCTGGTTTCTGTTATTGTAGTTACTGCCGTGAGCATAGTTTGCACGGAATGTTTGGTTTTCCAACTTCAAGCACAAGTGAAGTGCTTGAGGGAGATCTGCCGGTTCTCTTATTCCGAGAAGCTTGGGTAAGTCACCATTCAACCCTCTAATAAAGGTATCGAGCGCTTTTTCCCTGTAGGTTTTTGTTAGTAAATAAAGAGATTCGTTTGAAGCGTCTAAGCATCCTAACTTATTAAGGATCAATGAAAGATGTTTATAGACTAATTGGTAAAAATCTTGAATTGAATGTCTGCCTTGTACTAAGGAGGTCATCTGATACTCCAATGTTGACAAGTCCCTCTTGTCCGCATAATGCAAAGTTAAACACTTAGAAATAGCACCCCAATCTAAAGGTGTATTATATGATTCCAACACTATGTCGGCATTCCCGACAATTTTGTTCCTAACTATGCTCAAAATTCCGTAGAATTTGGGAGTACCTCTAATTGGATTATAAATTTGCAATATCCTATCGACACTCTTCTTCCAAGAGTTAAATTCACCACTTACGCCAGAAAATTCTCGGAGGCACTTAACCACGTCCGGAATTTTGTCTAAATCTTGAATATTATCTCTATGTTCCTCATTTATAATCTGATCAGACACTAATCCGAGATTAGCATTTGGGTTTAAAGCATTTTGGACCATACTTGGTACTTGTTGTTGCAACACTTGCGTAGCAATTTGAGAAATTAAGGGTGTTAACTCAGCTAATGTTAAGGGTCTTGCTGGAGCTACTGGAGGCTCTTCAGCATTGCCACGATTTAGGATTGGTGGGCGTAATAAGTTGCTAGGATTTGCCATTGTAAATTATTTAAGAGTTTATATGCTTAATAACCAAGTTTTCGTTTTCTTTATCGTTTTGTTGTTTGTTTTTTTTTTTTTTTTTTTTTAATATTTATGGAAAATATAAGTTTTTTAGTTTTTATAAACTGGAAGGTCCGGCTTTTAGCTACAACTTCACAGTTTCAGAAAAATTTTTTATTTTTGTTTGAAAGTTATTTTCATTCGAATTATTATTAATATCTTAGTATTTGTTATTATCTTAATATGTTATACACTGGAGGGTCCGGAGTTCGGAGTCGCAGTGTGATAATTTTGTTATTTATATTTTTTATTAAATTTGTTAGCTCTCTTGTTTTTATTATTTTCAAACGGATGAAGTTTCGATATAAATTCTTTTGCAAAAATTTACTTAACTATATAAAAAATTTCCACTTTCTTTCTTATTTAACTTTAATTGATACAAAATTGAATGATAAATAAATATAGGTTAATATCTTTTCTTACATATAGCAAAATATAATCTTATATATTTCCATTCTGGTTGATTTCCAAATACGGTTGATCCTTGAATTGACTGATGACAGCTGAAGTTCAATGCTTTTCCCTTCTGTTCTTGCTTCTGTAAGTTTATCGGTTCTTAAGGTTTGGTTAGTGCATAACACTTCCCGTTTGCTCTGAAAGCTACTAAGGCACCAGCAACCGTTGATGTCCGTATAATTTTTGTACTTTCACTACTTAAGTGCTTGTCACAGCTTCAGATGATGTGCACGTATCGAAGATTTTTTCACAACTTATTATTTGCGAGTGCACTATTTGAAAGTTCTTATTATCTGCGACTTCTTTGCGCGTATACTACTTGAGGATTTTTTGCGACTTTATTTGTTTGCGCGTATACTACTTGAGGATATTTCGCGACTTTTTTGTTTGCGCGTATACTACTTGAGGATTTTTCGCGACTTTTTATTATTTAATACTTATTGCTCGGGCGCCAGTTATGGTATTAAAAATTAATAATACCAAAAAAAATGTTTTTTACGAGCTATGCTCTTTATTCTTCAAACTAAAAACTTAAACTGCAACTAACAATTTTTATATCTTAGAGTTTAACTTATTTCTGCTGGTGTTGTCTTAGTGTTGGTTGCTATTTTTGTTATTGTATGTTGATGTTGAAATAATCATCCAACTTATTTCTGCTGAAGTTGTCTTAGTATTTGTTGCTATTCGTGTTGTTGTATGTTGATGTTGAAATATTTATCCAATTCCCTGGAATTGTTGACTTGCAGGTGGAACGATGTCTGGAAAAACGTCAGCATTTATTTTAGAGCGGATGCGCGTGGAGTTTAAGAATATTTTATTAACGAAACATTGTTATCGTTAACTTATATAAATTTTACACAATTACATGAAACAGAGACTATATATTCTATAGACATTGCATGAGATTCACCACATCTATATTGTGAATACCGAATGATGTAAAGATTGGCCCAAGAAAAAACATTGGCACGGGCAGCGAAAAAGCAGCGCTGGCGGCGGACCTTTGTTGCTAGAATTTGTTGATAGACTCTAAAATGTCAAAATGTTATCAACAAAGTTGTCGAGAAGCCATGTTTATTTTATTTTTTCCATTGCAATTCTATGCGGACGGACGGCTGGATTGTTTACATTTTTTTTGCATGCTTTTTGTTGTTGCTCAACTTACTCACTTTTGCAGGATTGTATTTACTGTTTTGGCTGCATTTCATTCATTGATCGTCAGAAATGTTATATTTTTGCGATTTTGTCTATTTCAATGAAGCTATAGAAAAATCGTAATTCTGTAACTTTTTAAGTTCTGATTGGATTGAAATGCATCCAAGGACAAAATTGTACATAATTTTATCGCCTATTAAATGGCATCAAAAATTATTTTTTAACTGTATTTATTCATTTTTTTCCCTAAAATTTTTTTGCATGGTTTTCTTCTTGCTCAACTTTTTCAGTTTTGCAGAATTTTCTTTACTGCTTTGGCTGCATTTCATTGATCGTCAGAAATGTTATATTTATGCGATTTTGTCTATCTCAATGAAGATATAGAAAAAACGCTGTAACATTTTTAATTCTGATTGGATTGAAATGTACCCAAGGACAAAAATCTAGAAAATTTCAACATATTCATAATGCAATCAAAAAATATTTTTTTACTACACTTTTTTTTGCATATGTTTTGTTCTTGCTATACTTTTTCATCTTTGCAGGACTTTCTTTGATCGTCATGCGTTATAAAAGTTATATTTATGCGATTTTGTCTACTTATCTCAAATTATGAAGCTATACAAAAATCGCTGTAACTTTTTTAATTCTGATCGGATTGAAATGAGACCAAAGACAAAATTATAAAAAATTTTATCACTAATGGCATCAAAAATTAAAATTTTTTGACTAAATTCCTTCATTTTTTTTTCAATATTACAACTATTATTGTTATTTGTATTACAGCCACACAGGAAAATCGCCATCTAGACCAACTAGATTTTATTGTTGTTGCTGTACTTACTTTGTTTCCACTAAAATATCCAATAAAAAGATTTAATTTTTCACTTCAAATAAATAAATATTTTAGTTTCAATAAAAAACTACGAACAAATTTTTGTTGAATGCATATAATAAAGTATTAACAGAAAATAAACATTTTGCAAACATTTTCATATAAAATAAATAAATATTTTATTTTCAGTAACAAATACAAAAACAAATTTAAGTGAATGCATGTAATAAAGTGTTTGTACATAAAACAAACATTTAGGAAATCATTAAGAAGAATGGAGCAGAAAAGAATTTCTTAAAGTTTTTAAAATATTACAAAGAAATATTTATATAAATATTTTATTCAAAATATGTATATAAAAACATTTTTAAAAAAAGAAGAAAATAAATATAATAAAATTTATCATAACATTTGAAAATATTTAAAAAAAATATAATAAAATGACAAATTGTGCAGTACATACAACAGTTTAAAAAACTTAAGAAGTTTTATATTTATATTGAACCAAAAAGCAGTTACAACATGTTTATGCATGTTTTGCATATTTTACAAAATTTTTAAAGTTTTTTAATATTAAAAAGCTTTGGAATTATTTAACGTTTGTAAGCTGTTATCAAATATTTTTATGAATACGGCTGTAAGAATTTACATCCATAAAAAAATAAAAATACTTATAAAAGCATGAAGAAAAAATTGCTTCTAAGTAAAAGCAACAAAAACAAAAAATGAATAAAAGCATAAGGAACACATTGCTTCTGAAAAAAGCGGTCCATTCAGTAGCTAGTTGCTCAGTGCTGAGAGGTCGACCAATGGACTTAATTATTGTGATAGCAAAAACTTTTATAAAAATACCAAAAATTCAATCAGACGGACTATGGACTTCGGACAGACGGACTTAGACAACAATATCGATTTCCTACAGCAAATTAATTCGGATTAACATTTGGACAGACTAACAGACTGACGGACAAAAAGAGAAAAGGACAAACGGACGAATCGACAGACGGATTCTTTTAAAAAATCAGAACGACGATTTGACAGATGGACTTTCAGACGGACAAACGGACTTTTTAACGATTGACAGGCCTTTGCATTGTTTTAGGCTTGCCGTTCGTTGGATCGGATTCTTTTGCTATTCTTTTCTTCGGACTCTAGTTTTTCTTCAAACCATTTTGAGTTCTTTCGAATCAAAACAGTTATCAGAAATTCTAGAATGGTTCACCTGTGCTCAAAACAACTACCATTTTCGTCGAACCACCCTGGAGTTGTACGATTTGAGTGTCAAAGGCAAAAATGTTCCTTTTACAAAAGTAATGGGGGTCGGTCATACATATTAACCCTTTCCGGCACAAACACAATAAAATTTGTATAGGAGCCCCCCTAAGGAGTGGTCGGAGGAAATAGGTGTTAAATGCAAAAATGTTCCCTTTGCATAAGTAATGGGGGTCGGTGATACATATTAACCCTCTCCGGCACTCTTTTAAAGGTCATATGCTCAGGTGTATGGAATACATATATTGCTAAATATTTATTAAAAAAGATGTCATCAAAAGCGAATTGAATAATTCTTCGTTTGCGTTTGTTTTGAAAAAAACAGATAGGTATAATTTAAATTTTAAAAACACTTGGTCACTTTTCAAAAATACACGTTTACAACGATGATATAGTTTTTGAAAGTCTAGTTTTTAATTTAAAAAAAGAGTTGGGATTTGTTTTGAAAAAAACAGATGGTTCAATTTATAAATGTTAACACTCGGTCACTTTTCAAAAAAATACGCGATCAAACGACACTAAAGTTTTTGAAAATTTTAGGACACGGTAAAAACTCTAAAAACACAAAAAACACAAGTCACAAAAAGACGCTTTCTCAATAGCACTAGGACGTAAAGATAAAGAAATATCACTTCGCAAGTGCATTTATAAAAACTTCAAGATAAAAATCTACTTTGCGCTAACGGGTGGATATATAGAATAGGTACATAGATAGATTCAATAAAATAAGAATAGTTGTAGTATTGAAAAAAAATGAAGGAATTTAGTCAAAAAATTTTAATTTTTGATGCCATTAGTGATAAAATTTTTTATAATTTTGTCTTTGGTCTCATTTCAATCCGATCAGAATTAAAAAAGTTACAGCGATTTTTGTATAGCTTCATAATTTGAGATAAGTAGACAAAATCGCATAAATATAACTTTTATAACGCATGACGATCAAAGAAAGTCCTGCAAAGATGAAAAAGTATAGCAAGAACAAAACATATGCAAAAAAAAGTGTAGTAAAAAAATATTTTTTGATTGCATTATGAATATGTTGAAATTTTCTAGATTTTTGTCCTTGGGTACATTTCAATCCAATCAGAATTAAAAATGTTACAGCGTTTTTTCTATATCTTCATTGAGATAGACAAAATCGCATAAATATAACATTTCTGACGATCAATGAAATGCAGCCAAAGCAGTAAAGAAAATTCTGCAAAACTGAAAAAGTTGAGCAAGAAGAAAACCATGCAAAAAAATTTTAGGGAAAAAAATGAATAAATACAGTTAAAAAATAATTTTTGATGCCATTTAATAGGCGATAAAATTATGTACAATTTTGTCCTTGGATGCATTTCAATCCAATCAAAACTTAAAAAGTTACAGAATTACGATTTTTCTATAGCTTCATTGAAATAGACAAAATCGCAAAAATATAACTTTTCTGACGATCAATGAATGAAATGCAGCCAAAACAGTAAATACAATCCTGCAAAAGTGAGTAAGTTGAGCAACAACAAAAAGCATGCAAAAAAAATGTAAACAATCCAGCCGTCCGTCCGCATAGAATTGCAATGGAAAAAATAAAATAAACATGGCTTCTCGACAACTTTGTTGATAACATTTTGACATTTTAGAGTCTATCAACAAATTCTAGCAACAAAGGTCCGCCGCCAGCGCTGCTTTTTCGCTGCCCGTGCCAATGTTTTTTCTTGGGCCAATCTTTACATCACTCGGTATTCACAATATAGATGTGGTGAATCTCATGCAATGTCTATAGAATATATAGTCTCTGCATGAAATATAAAGCCAACATTTGATATTTTTGTTTTTGTGCGCATGGTTCTTGTTTAAGATTGCTACCTATTTATCGACGGTTTCCAGTTTTTTCGACGGTGATGACAGCGCCATCTAGCGTAGCGGAGACATAAATCTTATGATTTAAGAAAATATATGTAGCATTCTTTTTTAAGGGGCATGTTGTTTTTAACAGAATAAAAAAGTATTGCGTTATTTTCGGGGGCATGCTTTTTAACAGAATCCGATA
Source organism: Pherbina coryleti (assembly GCA_943735915.1). Classification (NCBI taxonomy): domain Eukaryota; kingdom Metazoa; phylum Arthropoda; class Insecta; order Diptera; family Sciomyzidae; genus Pherbina; species Pherbina coryleti. The sequence goes on along the minus strand of OX030950.1, from coordinate 70,540,147 downwards.
TCCATTTAGAAAAAGCGTCAGCGGAGGCGCATCTGCGGCATGGATTTATAATTGTTATTTAATTGTGAGATGGGTTTTATTTTGTCGAGGGCGGGGTGGGTCTGCGGCATGGTTTTATAATTATTTTTTTAAATGCAAGTTAATAGTTGTAAGACATTGAATGCGAAATATACTACATAAAACCACATCTACCCAACGAAACAAGTTGAAAAAATTGTACCAACTTTTTCTATGTTTCAGTATCAATAACAAGTGTATAACTCGATTGTTTCTAATTTAAGTATTATATAATTCTACGTCTTGTGTTACGACATAGTCGAAACTGCTGTATCTTTTTGTTCTAATTGTTGTTGCACTCTTCAAAAATCACTCTTTGGCAAGCCCTGTTTTAAACCCTGTTTTAAACCATCGCAGAGCTCTAAAAGATCGCTCAGAAGAAGCTGTAGATACCGGAATCGTAACTGCCAAAACAATTAATTTTACAACTTCATTTAAAAATTTTAACACTATCGGAATTGTTTTTGAATTGATCAACAATTTTGTGAAAACTTGAAGGTGAAGTATCATGTAAACTCTTTAGCAATTTAAGTTGGATGCTAAGGTTGCTTATATCTAAGTTTCCTGCATATTTCTCAACCCTAGAAAGATGGACTACGTAAAATTTACGCATGCGGGTTCGAAATTTTGCTCTCTACTTATAGAAGCGGTTTGAAGTTTTTCTTTGTTTTTATATGAAAAAATATATATTAATACATAAATTGTGGTTTACTATTTCCCATGGTTGTATATAAATAAAAACGTTTCGGATTATTCAAATTAATAAATAAAACTATGGGTCAATTTTATGCATGATTTACGTACATCACAATATGATTATCTTTCTAGGATTAATGGAAATATCTAACATATCTGGGGGAGAGGGGTAAAATTGATACTATTGGCCCCCTGACACTTCTAGCAACGGGGGTAGTTGCCCACCTTGCTCCCGCTGCAATGCTCGCTAAGTCTTAAAAACCGATATCTACACTGACACCTAAGAGCATATATTATAAAGAGGTTTCATGAACTTAAAAGAGCACTGTGAATATTAATAATACGCGTTCGAGTTGAGTTCCGATCAGAGATAATGAGATGGGAAAATTCGTTTCTATTGTGAATTCTGTTGATTTTGACAGATCAGAGACTATATACAGAGACTATATATTCTATAGATATTGCATGAGATTCACCACATCAATATTGTGAATACCGAATGATGTAAAGCGCTGGCGCTGGCGGCGGACCTTTGTTGCTAGAATTTGTTGATAGACTCAAAAACTACAAAATCTTATCAACAAAGCTGTCGAGAAGCCATGTTTATTTTATTTTTTCCATTGGAATTCTATGCGGACGGACGGTTGGATTGTTTACATTTTTTTGCACAGTTTTTGTTATTGCTCTTCCTTCTTTGTTTTTCTGCAGGTTTGTGTTTCGCTAGGATTTTTAGCTTAATATTTGGCGATCGCCAGAAAAGTTCTATTTTTGCGCTTTTGTCTATCTGGATGAAGCTATAGAAAAATCGCTGTAACTTTTTTGATTCAGCTTGGATTGAAATACATCCAAGGACAAAATTATAGAAAATTTTACCACCTTTAGAATGACATCAAAAATTATTTTTTTACTAAATTTATTATTTTTTTTAACTTAACATAATATTATATCTATCTATCTAAATCCACTAATTCTGAACCTATATAATAAATATAATTTATTTCAAAATAAATATATTGGTCTTGTTGCCACTCAGGACAATCGCAAGCTAGAATAATAAGTCTTCTTGCTGCTGTATTTGCCTTGTTGCCACTAAAATATGCAATAAAAATATTTCAATAAATTAAATATACCTTGTTTGTTATTGTAAATAAACTATAAATCAATTACACTATAACGAACAAGAAAAAAATATTTTTAAATTATGGCCTTAAGCTCCAGTTTTCTTAATGATTTCATAAATGTTTGTTTTATGTACAAACACTTTATTACATGCATTCACTTAAATTTATTTTTGTATTTGTTTCTGAAAATAAAATATTTATTTATTTTATATGAAAATGTTTGCTAAATGTTTATTTTCTGTTAATACTTTATTATATGCATTCAACAAAAATATGTTCGTAGTTTTTTATTGAAAATAAAATATTTATTTATTTGAAGTGAAAAATTAAATCTTTTTATTGGATATTTTAGTGGAAACAAAGTAAGTACAGCAACAACAATAAAATCTAGTTGGTCTAGATGGCGATTTTCCTGCGTGGCTATGATACAAATAACAATAATAGTTGTAATATTGAAAAAAAAAATGAAGGAATTTAGTCAAAAAATTTTAATTTTTGATGCCATTTTAAAGGTGATAAAATTTTTTATAATTTTGTCTTTGGTCTCATTTCAATCCGATCAGAATTAAAAAAGTTACAGCGATTTTTGTATAGCTTCATAATTTGAGATAAGTAGACAAAATCGCATAAATATAACTTTTATAACGCATGACGATCAAAGAAAGTCCTGCAAAGATGAAAAAGTATAGCAAGAACAAAACATATGCAAAAAAAAGTGTAGTAAAAAAATATTTTTTGATTGCATTATGAATATGTTGAAATTTTCTAGATTTTTGTCCTTGGGTACATTTCAATCCAATCAGAATTAAAAATGTTACAGCGTTTTTTCTATATCTTCATTGAGATAGACAAAATCGCATAAATATAACATTTCTGACGATCAATGAAATGCAGCCAAAGCAGTAAAGAAAATTCTGCAAAACTGAAAAAGTTGAGCAAGAAGAAAACCATGCAAAAAAATTTTAGGGAAAAAAATGAATAAATACAGTTAAAAAATAATTTTTGATGCCATTTAATAGGCGATAAAATTATGTACAATTTTGTCCTTGGATGCATTTCAATCCAATCAGAACTTAAAAAGTTACAGAATTACGATTTTTCTATAGCTTCATTGAAATAGACAAAATCGCAAAAATATAACTTTTCTGACGATCAATGAATGAAATGCAGCCAAAACAGTAAATACAATCCTGCAAAAGTGAGTAAGTTGAGCAACAACAAAAAGCATGCAAAAAAAAATGTAAACAATCCAGCCGTCCGTCCGCATAGAATTGCAATGGAAAAAATAAAATAAACATGGCTTCTCGACAACTTTGTTGATAACATTTTGACATTTTAGAGTCTATCAACAAATTCTAGCAACAAAGGTCCACCGCCAGCGCTGCTTTCTCGCTGCCCGTGCCAATGTTTTTTCTTGGGCCAATCTTTACATCATTCGGTATTCACAATATAGATGTGGTGAATCTCATGCAATGTCTATAGAATATATAGTCTCTGAGTTGTACTTAAAATTCTGAATATGAATACAGCTCTGAATACAGTTCAAGCAAAACATCCCTCACTAAATTTCACAACAGTTCAGTTTGCTGAATGTGACCAGAAATAACAAATTTAAGCAAAGGCAGAAACTTGCTCTTGCTGCCTGTCAAATTAAAATTAAATTGAAGCTGACGACAACGACATTTTGATGTCACGCAACAATGTCGTCGTGAAGTCTCCAAAAACTCGTCCCTTAAGAAATACATGTAAATTAAAAGTGACAATTGGCGTTCGTCGCTTGCCGCGCTCAATGTGGATAGGCTAGTAGTTTGCTGCTGTCACGTTTATTATAATCAGCTATGGACAGAGAGCGCTCTTGGAGCGCTGAGAGCAAGAATTGAGAGCAAAGGCTTATGTAGCAACACAAAACGCAACAACAAATCAAAGACAAAAGACAAACACAGAAACAACACAGAAGCTTTAAATGTAGTGGTGCCCATACCCGATTATAATCAAGTCGCTCAACATTTCTCTACAACGGCAGATTGGAGACCTGCTGCTCACCGCTCGTCGCACACATTGTGTTCGGGCTATTAATCTATCAAAATCAAAAACACTTTATCCTCTCATTTTGCTTAATGAGCGTAAAAGAATTTGCAAAAGTATTTTTTTTCAGTATTTTGCTTGCACACTGAAAACAAAAATTTTGCGCTTGTATTGGAAGGTCTGCCAACGCTGTGCACCACTGATCTATATATAAATACGCGTAGGCAGAACAGCTAAGAACCATTTTCTCTCGTGTCTCGCAACCGATTTTGATAATGTGTTTTTTAAAACAATAAGAGTAGGTAGCAAGAGTGCACCGAATATCTATGGAGGGCGTGGTACATCCCATACAAACTTTAAAATAAAGAAATATATGCATAACTATTATGAATCTATAAATCAATAGGTTGGTTTTTTTTAAGAGTGTAAATAAAATATGCAGCGTAAAACGACATAAACCCTAATAGCATCACCGTCTGTGACCGACTGAATTATATTCTCTTCTGTTGTGAGCTTTGTGTACATGCAGTGTTGCCAGAATGGCAGTTTTGCCAGCAAATGGCAGTTTTTTTAACTCTAAGCAGGTTGGCAGTTTTTTTTTAAAAAAATACAGTTTTTCCATTATTAATGCAGTTTTTCAGGGTAAAATGCAGTTTTTATGATAATATAAAATCTTATGTAGTTTTCATAAATTCTCTTTACCAAAACATCATTATGGTTCAATTACTTTTTTAACGCAGACCTACTTTAAACTTCAGCCAACTTCACGCATTGAACATTGAACATGAACCAACCTCACTTTTCCATTTGCGCCAATTTGCGTGTTTTCTTTTCAAGCCACAAGGCTGCAAGCCTTGTAGATCCTAGGAGGAAAATAACTACTTGAAAGGTTGGATTGGCAAAAGCGACAAGATTAGTGCGACAACTAGAAATTCCAACCCTCAAAAAAAAAACAATTTAATTGTTTTTTTGATACGTCAACAACGCTTTGACGTATCAAAAACTATGATACAAAAATTTAATAGTGATATGTATAACTAATGCAAATAATAATAAATGTACAAAAACATACATTAAATATACCTGAATTACTTCTCTTAAAATGATCTGAAATGATCTGAAATACCAAAAGTTTTTTATATATTAAATACAACAATTTTACATACAAATGAATTTGTTTTATTTCTGTTTTTAATAAAAAAAAATAATAAATAACTGGCCATTTCAGTCCTTGAAAGGACTTTGACCTAGCTTCTTATGATCAATTGTGTTGTGCGTGTTATTAAGTTTGTACACAATTGACCGAGAAACGGACCTATGTACATACTTAACGCCGACTCCGAACGGCGATGAACGGAATGTTCTCGTTCTCAAGAAGCTTTACATGGCATTTTGATTACTCTCTGAGGTTTGCCATTGTCTGCAGAGAGGTGGCGGCCGTACAGAAAAATTATTTTATTTCAAATAATTTTCTGTCGCTGCTGGGGTTCGAACCTGGGTCTCCAAGGTTCGTTGACATAGCAGCCACGCACTTTAACCAACTACGCCACGGACGTTTTTAATACAAAATTAAATAAAATGCTTAACAAATCGTTTTTTCGAATGGCAGTTTTTGTGTTGAAAATGCAGTTTTTTCTTCAGATTTAGCAGTTTTTAAAAAAAAAAATACTGGCAACACTGTGTACATGTGAAAAGTGACGCTCACAGAGAGCTCAGTGAGCTATGGAGTGCTCTGCGAGGCTGTCGAGTTATAGGTCACACAGCCTTGGAAATCGGTATTCGATCACCTCAAATCACACGTACCATTCCGCTAGTTACATTTTATGGGCGTTGAAATAGGGGCGTGGCACTTTTCAGGAGCCCAATTTTTCGGTATAACTTTCGAACTAAAAGTCACAAATCAATGAAACTCGGTAGGAATTACAGAAATCCTATTTTGTCGTGTTCTTCGACTGGAAAAATTGAACAAGCATTAGACAAGGAGCGTGGCACCACCCATACAATTCAGTTTTTATATCGAATAGCTTTGGAAGTAAATGCCGTATAACAATGAAACTCTATATGAAGTTCCCACTTGGAGATATCCTTCTACTAGAAAGTAGAAGTAGGGTACATGGACGGGCATTGGACAAAGGGGTGTGGCCCCGCATATAAGCCAAATTTTTGATACCGAATAGCTTTGAAAGTAAAAGCCACAGAACATGGAAACTCAGAATGGAGTTACTATTATGTGATTTCCTGGTGGTGGTGCGTATGGAGAGGTATGAGTTCGGTTACATTTGCACATGAGTGAAGAAAGAAAAAAATGTTTTCAATAAAAATACAAAAAAAAAAAAAACTAGTAAGAAATGATCTTCGACTGGGCCGAAGTTAAAATACCCCCACGGCCGAACCAAAGTATATTCAAAGTCTGAAAAAATCAATAAAATGTTTATCTGTAAAAACGTTTTCGTTATATTTTTAACAGAAAATATTCGCTTGATAAAGTCGCTTTGTATGGGAGGTGGGCGTGGTTTTCACTCAATTTGGTTGAATTCCATACACATAGTACATGTTATATATCAAAGTGTATATGCAAAATTTCAAGTCCATACATTAATTTTTGTGGATTTTAGAGGAATTTTACCTTTTTGATAAAGTCACTTTGTATGGGAGGTAAGCGTGGTTTTCATCCGATTTGGTTGAATTTCATACTAAGAGTGTATTTTGAACATCAAAACTCATATGCAAAATTGCAAGTCCATATATTTATTTTTGTTGAATTCTAAGAGATTTTACCGTTTTGATAAAGTCACTTTGTATGGGAGGTAGGCGTGGTTTTCATCCGATTTGGCTCATTTACGAACTTGACCTTCATTTTTTAGAGAAAGCTTAAATATTGAATTTCGTGATGATAGCTTTCAAATTACGGCTGTAATCGTGATCACAGACAGACGGACAGACAGACGGACATGGCTAAATCAACTCGGGTGGTGATGCTGATCAAGAATATATATACTTTTCTATACTTACCACGCCTCCTTATGGGCGTTACAAACGGAGTGACAAAATTAATATACCCCCATTTACGTTTTTTAAACGTGAGGGTACAAAAATCAATTTTTAAATGGTCGAATTTCGACCGAAGGCGATACTAATATAATTAAAAGCAACAAGTGTAATAGTTAAGCTTACCGAATAGTTTTTCCCATGCCAAAGAAAATAACAAAACGACACCCAGGAAGTCGAGAAGTAAAGAATGTCCTGAAGCTAAGAATAGTAGCGAAAACAGGAGCAGAGCATGTTCGTGTACATAGACAGCTAATTAGAGCTCTTAAGAATGGCAATTGGAACATCATCTCAATAAAATTTTGAAGCCAACCAATTTGATATGCATCACAATCAACGTTCGCTACTTTACGATGCCCTCACTAAACCTAGCAGCTATGATAATCAGGAAGTAGGAGGCAATAATCAACAAGATTTGCCTCTGCTTTAGGAGGCTCCGTCAACGAGTACTATGCAAATGAAATCTAACATTCAAAAACTGATAAAGTTGAGGAGACATTCGAAAACTACTTAAACACCAGCTGAACATTCTCACGCTTATAGAAAACGGAAAAAAACTTTATTTGTTCCATTTTGTATTGCTTTTCTTTTCAGTTACATCCTCCCTCTATTTACTAAAATCTCTCTTATTCTTTAGGGGTATTCACGGGTTGATGCAAAACACAGTTGCGACGATGGGAAAATGCAAGATTGCGAATTTTTGCTTCATTCCATCAACAAACACATTGGAAGCAATTTTGCAACTCTTCTGGAATTACGCACTGCTCAAACCTATTGCGAAAGCGCACAAACAGTAATACGAAACAGCTGATTCATGTTATGGTTGTTTTCAAGCACAGTTGCCATCTGGGTAAAACTTTAAAAAGGCTAAGTTTGTACGTTGATTTTAATAACTTTTTGTCATTTTGAAATAAGGTGGCAATCTATTTCTTTCAGTTATCGTAAAGTTACCCGTGAATACCACTTTTACTTTTCAAGAAGTTTACTTCGGTCACGTGTACGTTGCTACACGCGAGTTTTTTATTAAGCAATATGAACCGACATCTCTTTCACACATATTATGGCTGACACGAATTTTGTGATCGACTACAAGTGCAAAGATGATGTTTGCGAACGAGCGAAAGTTCCGCACATGATACAATTACAAGGTAGGCTCATATTGGAGAGCAGGGTGCGCTAGTTGTCAAAATCAGCTGATAGCTTTTAGTTTTTCTTTGTTGTTGTTGTTGCCTTTGTCGTTTGACGTTTGTGGCTTCTACAGCTTTGTTGTTGCAAAATTTCACAATTGAGCAGCCATTTTAAAATGAGCCTACCTTGTAATTGTATCATGGTTCCGCAGACATGCTGCAATCTGCTACATATAAGATGCATGAGTTTCATTCAATCAAATAAAACTGCGGAATTAATCGTTCCGAGGCATGTTTTGCTTCTGAGGCAACTGTACATATGAACATGTTTAAATAATTAAAATATGGATAATGAAATTCTAGATAAAGAATTTAGTATAAGGTTTGTAATATTGTGCATATGAGGATTGCAATTAATACGAGTTGATTTTATAATATTTTTTACATTTAGATTTTATAACGTTACGCAGAGAAGTGACTGTATAAAATAAACTGTAAGTATTTTTTAGTTTTTTTAGTTTTAAGTTATCTGTATGCATATTTTCACAATAAACGAAGTTCCTTTGTTAAACTAGACTTCGTTCTCTTTTAAATGATACCATATTCCTTTTATATTCCTGGTAGTTTCTTTGTTATAGAGTCTTAAATTTAAAAGTATCCACTACATAAAGGCTGCGAGCCACTGTATATATTTATATTAATTTATATTAATGAAAATATACAGAATGTTTTATTCAATACTATTAATGTATTAGTTTTTCATATAACACTAAAAAATTAATTCAGGCTTTCTGAATAGTATTTGCCAGATACCATTGGTATGATTCATGATGTATAACAATATATGGAACAAATCAATGTTACTTACAAATTTGCTTTACGACCTATATTTCTGATTAGGTGAAACATACTTTGACAATCACGTTACTAATGAGAAAAGCCTATTGAATTTATTGATAATATCTTTTATTATTTATTTTCTAACAAACCCAGCATTTCTTTTAGAGACTTAAATAATATATTCGATTTGTTTTGCGTCTTGGTCGTTAAGCTTTGTTTTGTCCATTCGTGCTAAGTTACGGTATCTTACGGTTACGGTAATGCCAGGGTTGCCGAAGTTGTCATATATTTCCAAAAATGCTTGCTTAAATGTTCACACTCAGGCCGAAAAGCCGCTATTCAGCTGAAAAACCTATTTTCAAAAAAAGGTGTTCACACTTGAAAAGCAGTGTCCCTTCCATCCCATCCCTTCAAGCGCAATCGTCATTTCAAAAATATATCGAACGAGAAACTGGCAGCGATTTCAACAAAAATTTCTGTATGTCTGCTGCTTAAAAAAAGAAAGATAATCGGCATTAGTAAGAATACTCAGGGAAACGATTATGAACAAAAGGATAAGGAATACAAAGACAAGGACAAGAGTAAAGAAAAGAATCAGGACAAAGATCAGCTCAGTGGTTTTATTATTATATCTAGCGTTTAGAAGTAATCATAGAAGTATAGCGAAATTAATTCTTTTACATTTCCTTACTATAGGGTAACCTTTAAGAGGGGTTACTTACACCGAAAAAAAAATGTATGTTAAATTAACAAAAAAAGTAGGTTCGCATAACAAAAAATTTCGTTATTTTTTATCCAACCTAGTTTTTTGTTATGACAACAAAACTGATATTGTTATATTAACATCATGAAATGATAACAAAAAATTGTGTATTTCTAACCACATATTTTGTTGTTTTGACAAAATCTTAAAAAATTGAAATTTTACAAAAAAAAGTTCAATTCACGAAGTTTTTTGTTAATTTATGAATGTTAATTACAAAAGTTTTAACAAAAAAGCTATGTTAGGTAAACAATAATTTTGTTAGGGCAACGGAAGTCTTTTGTTATTAAAACGCAAATTTTGTTGCATTAACAAAAAAGTTTTGTAACCTTAACAAAGCATTTTTGTTATATTAAAAAATAATGTAACCATAACAAAGCATTTTTGTTATTTTAACAAAAAATTTTGTAACCTTAACAAAGCATTTTTGTTATATTGACAAAAAAAAATTCGAAATTTACAAAGCATGTTTGTAGTTTTTTTATTTTTGTTCTCTTCAATTTAACAAAACTTTTTGTCAAATGTACTATGTGACATAGAGTTGCCAGTATCTGTACATCAAGCTTGTGTTTTTCCCTTTTTCGAGGTTTGTTGAAAATATCTCGAAAAGTACCGATCCTAGAGCCACCAAGTCGGTTGCCAGATCTATGCTATTTTCCGCCTGATCGAATGAGCAGTGTCTCGACTTTTCCGGATTTTCCGTTCTTCATTTCATTTTTCAACAACGATTAATTTTTTCCAACAATATCCCGAATTTTCTCAAATATGGGATTTTATGAAATCGTTTCTTCAAATTTCTGAATTTTTTTGTCAATATAACAAAAAATCTGGCAATACACTGGCAAAACACTGGCAAAGCACTGGCGAAATACTGGCAACTCTGAATTTGCCTAATTACTTACCTAGGAACCTATACATAACCATTAAACTGTTCAATCAAAAGAATTTAAAGCTTTGTAATATACATATGGGCAATTCCATGATCGAGCCGCAACATTCGTACGCCTTTGAGGAGCAAAAAAATTAAGAAAATTAAAAAAAAAATTTAATTTTTTTTTAGTTTTCGATAGCATTTTAGTAGCAATGTGTTTAGTAAAAAATGTAGATTCGGTAGAATTTATGTGTCCAATATATTAGCAATTAACAGTGAATCTAGCACGCGACAAAAAATGGAACTCGTTTTCGACTGCATATAGAAAAATGCAGAAATCTGCGAAACGCAACAAAAAATTTTAAAACGAATAATTTTAAACTTAAATGGATTAATGTGGCCTTCTAATGATAGTTGTCATGTTGACATACTTACATTTTTTTTTTTTTATTAATGTTTAGTGTAATGTAGCACGTGACATCTAGCACGCGACATATTTTTACATCACGTTTGTAATAAGAATAAGTTCAAAAAATTCCAACTCAAAATTTCATTAACAACAAACAACGTCGTGTATATTATTTGTGAGTTTTATATTAAAAAAAAAAATAATAATTTTAAATACATATGAGGCAACTGAAAAAATTATGAAATATTAGTTATTGAATGAATATGCCGTTTGAGATAACATTAATTTCAAATGTTCCTTATAGGAGATCGAATGCAGTTCCCGGATACCTGGAATATTTGTTATATCCTTCCATTTCTCTATCAAATTTGACGAAATCTCTTTAATTGTGTCAGCACTAATATAAGTGATGTGAATGCCAGTTATGTGCTCTTGTGCACATTTAAAGAGAGAAAATGCATAATTTAAAAGCGTTGCATAATGCATTATGCACGTGTTTTACCCATCTGCATAAATATATATTTTATTAATATGCAAGTTAAAATAAAACAAAATTTTTCTTTTTAAAAGTAACACGTACGATAGCGAACGCGACACACTTTATAAATCAAAATTAAATTTTTCGTATGATAATTTTATGAAGTAACTTTTTTTTTAAGATGAGGCCACCAAATTTGGTTTGAATTAAAATTTTTAGACACTTGACTAGAACGATCGCGAAGTACTGATAACAAATGGTACTTCAGGTACAAGAACGCGACATTATAATATCAATGAAAGCAAATGGAAAATGTACCGTTAATCGAGCTTTATTTGGTCTCTTTTCATTTTTTTAGTATTTCTTTGTCTTTTGTAGAGAAATTTCATAAGATGAGAGGAACCATAAAATAAATATATAAACAAAAAATACTAATAAGAAAAAGACATTAAAAGTAGCTAAGATCAAGAAAAATATATTTTTAGTTTTCAGGCAAATTTTTTCAAAGTAACAACTGAGATAAGCTGTAAATGAATTATATTATAAAAATTTATGCATTTTTTAATATAATATAAGAAAAAAATTATTTATTTATTAACATTTTAATTTTCGATCCCGGTAGACCATACTGTGGAAATGCCCATATACAACTTTATTGTCTTTTTCAAGATCGAAAAGTACTTACAATTAAAAATTTATGTAATTTTCTTAGTTTAATTTTCAATTTGACCAATTTTTGGAAAAGCGATATCATATTTTGTCTTTATTTTATAAAAATAATGTTGAATAAATTGCCACATGGCAATTTACATTTACATACAATAAATACATTATAAATTTTGAAACAGACTTCTACTGCTTTGATAACTGAAACAAATAAATCCTTTATTCCGTCAAAGTAAACTTAAATTTGCTGCGGATTTAGAATACTATCACCGACAATAAGGATTTTCGGTTGGATATATAAACCATCTAACATAAGTTTTTCAATCTGGTCTTCCATTTCTGCGACTGTTTCCACGATAAAAATAAATGATTTTTGGGAATCTAAGATTGTGAACTTAGTAAGGCTCTTTCTACCATTGGCGTCTTTTGTGGTCTTTTTTGTTGTTGTTGGAGCCAAAACGGAGTGCAGCAACCAGAGTTTTCCAGCATTTCGCCCTTCTAAAGAATTGTAAAGAAAGAATGTATTAATCAATAAAAACTTACCATATTTCTTTGCCTGTGAAACAATTTCTTCTCAAACAAAATTCTTTGACCACCAGGTATGTTAGGTATTGCTCGAAAGATTTCTTCTAAATGGATCAGCTTAATAAATTTAAGAGCTTCCACGTTTACTTCACATGCTAGCGAAAAAAATTAAGCATCTCGCACAAGAATTCTTACAAGTTTTAATAATAAATAAACTTACCATAGAACAATAGATTTTGCTCCTTTATCTCACTAAAAGCTCCCTTTAACTCCTCACAACTTAAAAAATTTTCTAGAAATGTTTCCATTACTTTAAGAAACACACTTTCTGCGGGCGAATGATGGAAACGATATAACAAGCAGAATTTTTTCAAGGACGCTAACTATAAAGTTCCGTTAATTTGAGAAAAAATTTTTTTTTGTGGTTACAAAAATTTAGTTACGATAAAAACTGTTTTTGTTAAATTAACGAACATTTTTGTTAGGGTTTGAAACAAATGTTGTAAACACTTTTCTGTGTTAGATCAACGAAAATTTTTTGTTAAATGAACTCCAAGTACACTTTGTTAGCGGAACAAAAATTTTTGTTGAATTTACATCCGATGGTGTTAAAAAGCGTCACATTTATTTAACATAGCCTTTTGTTAATCTTTGAGCTAACTTGGAGTTGCTTTAACAAAATTTTTGTTATCTCTTCAAAGTTTTTTGTAAATTTTTAAAAATATTGTAACAAAATCAATTTTGTTGAGATAACGAAATCTATTGTATTTTTGTACTTTTTTGTAAAAACATTTTTGTTCTAGCAACAAAACATTCGTTAAATGTACGAAATTTTTGTTATTCTGACGAAAAATTGGCCTGTCAGAGCTAAAAAAAATTTTTGTTAAAAAATTCGTGATTATTTTTTTCGGTGTACACAGAACTTTTTCATTTTATTAAAGCTCAAAAATACGTGGTTAAAATTTCAAATCGATATCTTAAAAAAATAACAAAGTTATAGACTAGTCCTTCGAGAGATAAACGCCTTCGAGAGCGCACCGTGCTGGCCCTTATTTTCAAACGCGTTTTTCTCGAAAACATGTTTTCAAAATCAGTGACCAAGATTTCTCAAAACTCAGTGAACCGATCGTTTTAATTTTTTTGCAGGCTTATTTTATTCAGAATAATCTCGTAATTGTCATAGGATTTTTTTTTCGTAGCTTCAGTTTTTTACGTTCGGAAGTCCGTCATTTTGTGAAAAGTTAATATTTTCCAAATCGGTTATGACAAGTTTGAGTTTTAATGAGTTTTAAGTACCTAGTTTAATAATATTTTTAATTTTTTTGTTTCAGATGAATTAAGGAGGAGCAATCTTGGTCACCGCATTTCACCTTTTTTTCACAGCGCTCTAAAAAAAAATGCTATTTCAATGCTTTTTAATAAAAAAAAACTAAGCATCTATATATTAATAGGCAAACAAAAACTTTGTGTTCCCTTTTTTTCTGTGTTACCTTCAACATATTCACATAATACTTATATCGATGGATAGGTACTTTCGAGTAGATTTGCACAATATAATTTTTATTCGAATATGTTGTCATTAAGATAAGTAAAACTGAGCAAATGTAAAACACTTTTTTTACTAATGGGACATTGAGAAAGTACAAAACGACAAAGCTCTGTTGAACATCGCTGCTGTAGCTTACAAAAGCAAGAGTAGAATGCGGCATGGTATAATAATACATGGTAGCATTGACAACTGCTTATTTTCTCTTCAACAGGAAAACATAAACTGTCAAAAACAGCTTTTTGTGAAAATACATCAGCAGCTGCTGTGGTTGTTGTTTTTTTTCACTTCAACGTTTTCAACATTGCTTGTGTTTTCAATGGCGGATTGTGACCGCTCTCTTTTTGAGTGTATTTTTTGACAGTATGTGATTTCCCAAGCAACTGTCAATACTACCTTGTATTATATTATTATATCATGGAATGCGGGAGTTACGCAAACACTTAAAAAGAGCTGAGTAGCATTATTGTTGTTGTTGTTGATGTTGTTGTTGTTGCTGTTGTTGTTGTTGTTGTGGTTGTTGTTTTCTCTTAATATCTCTCAGCGTTAAAAAAACAAAAAAACTGCTGCTTACTTCTATTATCTTGAGAATTATCATTTGTCTTGATTTATTCGTAATACTTTTCTACCGTTTATTTACTTTTACTCTATTTACTTTACTTTTCATTTATTTATTTACTTTAAATGAATATTATATGTTGAATAAATTTTTGTTATTGATTGATATATGCTTCCTTTTATGTCCTTTACCACTATTTTCCTCATAGCGTGAAGGTAAGCATTAAGAATTTCCATGCAAATTAATAACCATTCATTATGAGAAAAACAACTTGAGTTTCGTTACCTTACATAAACAGATGGCCGAATTTCGGCCACAGGCGATACTAGTACTAAAAAATTCAAAAACATGACCTTTTCTTCGGCCTCTGGATATATAGTACCCCTTAAATTAAATATTGGCATCTTTTAAATATTTATTTCTTTTCCAGAAATCTTCTCCAGGATTTCTTCATAACATCAAATGTATTTAATATTAACAATAAAATAAAAATATCTTAAGAAAATCCATCACCTTGCAACGGTGATGTAGCACAGAATAATATCTTATTAAGCTTAATAATTCAGTAGTTTTAATTTTGGTGTGACACGATTTGGTTGGTTTTCATTCTTATAAAATTGGTGTTATAAAGTATAAAATATGTCACTATTAATTCTTTAAATTAGAAAAAATATTGGAAATGTGCATATTATTCGTGAAAAAAACACCGAATTGAAAATATCCGTAAAGATTACCAAACACAAAAATTTGCCACAACAGGTACTAAAATGGAATTTAATATATTCGCTAGTTTTCTTAAAAGTTTAAACCAACGATGTATAGAACTATTGTTACCTCGTGTCTCACATATATAAATACCAACAAGACGTTATTTCAATCAGTTGGCGCTGAGACTTCATGCCGAATAGTTAACGCTGCATAATGCTATGAACTTGATTGTTTTGCACCGAAAAAATAGATGCGCAAATAAAGAATAATTTTCTGAATAAAGTAAACACAGAGTTCTATATTATACTAGCCTTCTCCCGGCGCGCGTTGCTGCACCCTGCAACTATATGGGAACATAATAGGTGTATTCAAAACTTTTCTTAGACTCATAGTTTGACACCACTGTTATTTTCCACTGCCCGTTACAGTTTCCCAGTAGCAGGAGATCACCAAATAGTAACTCCATTTTGAGTTTGTATGTAAGTATTGCTACTTTTATTTTCAAAGCGATTCGATAATACAAATTTTAACTGTATGGGCGGAGCCACACCCTCTTATATAATGCTCATCGCAATTTTCTAGTAGATGGACATTACCCTGTTTTAGTACAGTTGCCGACAGTAAGCATACAGACTAAATTACCAAAATGTAGCCCAATCGACGAAAACCGTAGGAAATATAGCATTTTTATTGATTTGTGGGCGGTAAAAAGGAGTGTGACAGAAATTTAAGCCATATCGTACTTAAAAAAATGTACTGCCAAAATTTCAGCTGTATCGGCTAAGTAATTTTGAAGTTTCCAGCCATCACACAGACAGCGTTTTGCTTTTTGTATATATATTTTGGATAAACATTATTGGCTATAACTTTAGATTGCAAGAGATACTTAGATAATTTTTTTTAATAAATTAAATAAATTTTTTAACTTTTATATTTTTTTCAAAATTATAAAAACACAATATTGGAAAAAAAAATTTTGTTCGAAAAAATCTAGGAGGACGCCTTGCTTTTTGAATCACAAATTTTTGCGTAAAATTTAAATAACTTTTGCTTATAAATGTTATAACTTTTATATAGAGTTGAAAATTTGCGAATTTGAATTTAAATTATTTTTACAACAAAACCTTTTGACCTTTTTTGAAAAAAATATTTAAAATATATACTCAACTAACGGTATTTTTGCAATAAGGTTTTCATAGTACTTTGATGAAGCTTTAAGACAAAAATTGCACATGTAACCTAAGAAAACAACTAAAAATATGCGATTTTGTAAAAAATTTGTACTACAGCACCATCTGGTGTCCAAGGTGGTTCAAAGAAGATAGTGCTAAAAAACTCATCGTACCTGAAAACTACTATATACCAATTTTCATTCTAATTGAAAGAGCGGTTTGGGAGTTTTAGGTGGTTTTGCAAAAAATTTGTACTATAGCACCCTCTGGTGTTCAAGATAGGTCAAAAAAGATAGCAGCAAAACACTCAACGAACATGAAAACCACTGTATACCATTTTTCATTCTAATCGCATAAGCGGTTTGTGAGTTTTAGGCAGTTTTGTAAAAAATTTGTACTACAGCGCCCTCTGGTGTTCAAGGTGGATCAAAATTGATAGCCCACAAATACGCACCGTACCAAAAAACTTCTATACACAAATTTTCATGCTAATCGGATGAGTAGTTTAGAAGTCTATTGCGGCCTTACAAACATAAGCTCCTTTTTTATATATATAGATTTTTGGATCGAAGACTTGTTTTATTTGTTTTTTTTTTGGTGCTCTTTGTTTTTGTTAGATTTGAATTTAAAATTAATTTGGTTTTGGTTAATTTTAGTTGATTTATTTTGATTTAAATTTTAAAATCAAAACAAAAACATAGAAATAAAGTTAAATCTAAACTAAAAATAAAATATTAAACAAACGAGCCGAGTCGTCATCTTTATTGATACCTGCACAAAATTTATTTTCAGTGCTGAGAGCGGGAATCCACTACCACAAGCACAAAATTACAGAAAATATGATAGTATTGGTGTGCCCATCACTGCTCTAAAGCAGGGCTGGGCATTCTAACACAGTCACAATTTATTTCGCCTTGTTAGGATTGTCACAATTATTTAGATTTGAAAGTTTTTATTTTTTACTTTATGTTTTTATTTTTAGTCATTGGTATTCTTCATTATTTCTTCTATGAAATTAATTAATACAAGTAATATGAAGGAATAATGCAAAGAATCTAAATAGATAATATTGATGAATTATACGAAACCTTAATATATACGAATAGTTATTTAAATATTATTATATCTTAATGTATAGTAATAATTAAATTAATAATAAAAATTAAGAAAGTAAGTAAGTAAACAAGTAATCTAAAAATTAATTATTAAAAATTAATACAAGAATATAAATGAACAATACAAAGAATCATAATAGATAATATGAATGTATGAATTATATGAAACCTTAATATATGCAAATTAAATTAAATTCTATAAAATAAAGATATATCGGTGATTCCATGTCAAAACGCCCCGATTCTGACATCAATTTTGATAGTTCCGATTTTGATGAAATTTGGTGTGTGTATGCGGCTGGATCTGTAGATGATTTGGGTTTTGAAATTTGACCCGGTAGGTGGAGCTGTTGTTGCTGTGGCAGTGTATAAAGGGGTAAGGGATATTTGAGAGTATAACTCAGAAACGAATTGAGAAATTGACATGATTCTACGAAATAAAGTTGTGCTGGAGATCCACTAAGCAGTTGTTGACCGTTAAAACTAGATGATATACCCGGTTTTACTCGGGCGAAAAAATTAAAAATTTTAATATTTATTTGATAAGAATTTTGTTTATTCTTATGCATTTTGTATTTTTGTAATTTTTTTTTTTTGTATAAAAAGTAATGGTGTAGTGAAGGAATCATATCAATTTCTCAATTCGTTTCCTAGTTATACTCTCAAATATATGCAGCGCAAAGCGACACAAACCCTCACAGCATCACCGTCTGCGAACGACTGAATTATATTCTCTGAGACCCAAATTGTGACTCAAAATAGTTTTCACTGATCCTTCCGATATTCCAACAAGGTCAGTAAGGTCTCGGACTGTCAATCAACGATTTTGGAGCACAAATTCTTTGATTTTGATGACGTGTAGCTCATCAGTTGATATTGATGGTCGTCCTGGCCGTGCCTCGTCAAACACGCTTTCTCGACCCTCTTTGAACATTTTGTACCACTCATAAACTCTTGTTTTCGATAGAACTTGCTAACCGAAGGCCTTCTGGAACATTTTGAACGTTTCGGCAGCAGAAATTGCATTCCGAAATAAAATTAAATGGAACTGTGTTGTTGAATACTTTCAGACATTATAAAATTATTTATTTCTTTATTATTTATATAATAAAAAGAAAATAATTACAATTTATTATGTTTAATAAATATATGTTTCTGCATATCCAACCAGCGTAATAGTTAATAAACATGTGTTATATGTTGCATTACATTGCTGAAGATTATCAAAAACAATAACAAACGAAAAAAACTAAAGCAACTGATATCTATTTATATGCGTACAAATTTACATACATATAAACAACAGCAGCATCAACAACACACGTACAAATTTACATACATTTAAAGAACAACCACAACAACACAAGCAGGTACTGAAAAATACTCGCTTCAAACAAAGCAACAACCGTAACATAAGCAGCCACTGATGTTATGAATGATTTATCTTGTAAAAAAAAAGATACAGTATACCGTGTATACAGTAAAGAAGTGAAACTTCTTCTTTGTATACACTCTTTCTTTTCTAGAATAAGAACGATTTTAGTGTAAAGGCTCGATTATGCAATCGTAAAGCTACGCAAAGTAACGTGGCGTAGAGTTCTATCTGGAATAGAACCCATCGCTGCACTAGGGAGAAAACTCAGAGCGTAGCTTTATTGAAAGTTTGAGAGCGAGAGTATGATCGTGAGAAAATCAAGTGTTGCATATTCCGCATATTAAGAGAATAATTTCTTAAAAAGGGATTTTTTTTATTTTACATAACTACAATGAGCGATTTTTTTGCCAATGGCAGCTTCAGGTGCATTTATAAATTTGTTTTTCAAAAATTTTTTTTGGCATATTAATAAGGAGTTTCACAGAACAATGTCACAACAATAAATCTACCTCAACTGTAAACTTGATCTTAACTTTCATTTTTATTTCTGCCTTAAAAACTAAAAATCAAAAATTACCGGTTATTTTGTACTCAAAAACTATGGGACAAATTTTAGTTATTATTTTTGCTTTAAAAAAATTAATCCTTATAAATACTTTTTTGTTCAAAACTTTAAATGTGAAAAGATAACTAAAACTTTCACACACACATTATACTTACTATTATTAATAGTAAATAGTTCGATATAAAATTATATAACTAAGATATGTATAAAATAGTTATCTATTGAAAGAACTTATTCCAACTTTTCTTGCGCACAGTGTCAAGTTGGCGTCATGGGCGACAGCATATACTTCATGAATTTGGGTTTCTATATAATTTTATATCGCAATATTATGAATAATAACACGGTGTAACAAAATGAAAACAAATCAAAAAACTTGCCTCGAGACATAGAAGAGGTAGTAGGCCTGGTTGAACATAAGATAACTGCATACTTAGTTTTTTGAATATACCCTCAAAATCGGGATTTGTGGTCAAAAAACCGATTTTTGGTAGGTGCATGTATAGTTTGTTATGTAACTCCGTTATATCTAGCTCAATTTTAAAAATTTAAACATGGATAAAAAGAAGAAAAATATACCCTTAATATAATATATAGACCGTTTTTTTACAAAAAGAATTGACAAAGTTACAGGTAAAATAATTTGAAAATTTCTCATTTTTTTTTAATTTTTTCAACTTCAACAACGTTTTGTTAACAAATTTTGTTTTGTGGCACTATTAGTTTTAGCAGGATTCTGAAAGCCTGTTAAATTTTGCGTTCAACAAGCTATCACTTACTTCAATTGGCTAAAATACAAAAGCACTATCGAATTTTTAGTATTCGTAATAAAATACAAAACAATTTTTTTTTTTTTTCTAAAAATGTTTTTTTGACCTTTTTCGTTTATATATATTATCATAAAGCTGGTGTATTGCCCGGATGTGACGGAACTGTTTGCAGTTTTCAACTTTTTGTAAAAAAACGGTCTGTATATTTTATTAAAGGTATATTTTTCTTCTTTTTATCAATGTTTAAATTTTTAAAATTGAGCTAGATATAACGGAGTTACATAACAAACTATACATGCACCTACCTAAAATCGGTTTTTTGACCACAAATCCCGATTTTGAGGGTATATTCAAAAAACTAAGTATGCAGTTATCTTATGTTGAACTAGACCTACAACCTCTGCTATGTCTCGAGCCGAGTTTATTTTCACTGTTACACCGTGTAATTTAATATGTGTAATATGAGCAAAATTCATAGAGGTTATATTCATATATTGAATTAAGGATATACATACCAACGTTAGTATTCTAATAAAATATTAGTTAAGATTTTATATAATCTTATATTATATAATAAGGCTATTAGGCTAAGATTTCTCGAAACTCAGTGAACCGATCGTTTTGATTTTTTTGCAGGCTTATTTTATTCACAATAATCTCGTACTTGTCATAGGATTTATTTTTCGTAGCTTCATTCATTAGTTATTGTTTACTTTGTTTGTGGGAGGCAAAATAATGACGAATTTTTGTCGAAAATCGTTACTTTACGTTAGGAAGTCCGGCTATGACAAGTACGAGTTTTAAGTATCTAGTTTAATAATATTATTAATTTTTTTGTTTCAGATGAATTTAGGAGGAGCAATCTTGGTCACCGCATTTCACCTTTTTCACAGAGCGCTCTAAAAAAAGTGCTGTATCTACCTTAATATTAATTTTTTTTTAATAAAAAAAAACTAAACATACTATTGAATGTGTATATTTTAAGCAGCGAATGAAAAAATGTTTATGAATAACAACTTAAGCAAAATTGCGTAGAGGCTGCGTAAAGCGTAACTAAACAAGCTTCGAACGGTTGTTTAAGGAAATCTATTGAATAAGGCTGTATATCGTTGACTCATTGTCAGTAAACGCAACATTAAAAAAAAAGAATTGCACAATTATCGCAACTTGCATTTGCGTAAACTTGCATAAACTTTTATCTTATATTCTTTCAGTTCTTCTTTGCTTGTAAAATACATTTTTAATGAAAAATCTATTCAAACAATATTTAAGGATACAAAGTGCATTAACCCACAATATCTAAGATTCAGAGACATAAAGCTTTATGTTTAGAAGTTTAATTGCGTTTCTTCAACGTTAACTATGTCAATTGCCCGAATTTCTATTAGTTGCATTGAGCAAGGTCGTACTGTAGTTACTTTTTTCTCCATACAAACATTTTTGACTCTACACTAATATTTCGGGTGTAGAATTAAATGCTAAGAAATTTTCGTTTCTACAGCATACTACGCTTTATTCAAGAATGATAGAAAAAAAGATTACGCATTGCGCAGGTCCGTTATGTTGTTTACTTTTCATTTTGACATTTCTAGCTACGAACAAAGTATTTTTTACGATCATGACGTCACGCTAGACCAAGTTTGTTTCTTGAATCTTTTGCCATTGTTTCATATTTGTTCACATTTTTAACAAGACTTGGCAGAAAACCATATCGTAAGCTCATATCGTAAGTCTATCGTAACGTAGATGCGCAGATCGTAGAAAATTATTTTTACTATCTGCGGAATCTATTTTTCTATCATTCTTGGGCTTTATTCATAAACATTTTTTCATTCGCTGCTCATGTTTGTAAGGTTTGTGTCTGAACTAAAGAAAATCTCTACAAAAATTAAGAATTCCAATGGATTTGCAATGGCCGCCACATAAAAAAAATGCTGCAAAGGGCGCATATGGAGCATGTCTTTGATATTAAACGAAAAGACAAACAAAAAACATGGTTGCGAAAATGTTTATGAATAGCGTTTTCTTGTTTAAAGTTACACTGCCTCTAAAATGTGTTTATGAATAAGGCTGTTATATTTTCCCGCTAGGAGCGCTGTTTATTTTCCCGCTGGGCATCTACAGCAAAAGTAGTTTGATTAATTAGTATGTAGACTACATTTATAAATGAAGACTTTAGCCCAGCATATAGCACGTTGGCTTTATAAAACTGAGATTGCAGGTTCGATACTAAGCGCTGACAAAGAAATTTTTTTCAGTCTTTTATACAATGTATATCTCTCTCATTCTATCTACTGTAAAACATATCTTTCTTCTCTATCGTGTAACGAAATGAAGTAAATTGACCTTGAAATTTCACTCCTCAATATTCTCATTCAAATTTCGAAGCGCCGCCTAAGAAGTTTCACTTCAAAAAGTCAAAATTAAATTACATTCAATACAAAATATTTTGATGAAACAACAAATCCCATGCAAACATGTCTTTACTACTGCAACTCAACAATGCTCATATATTTAGCTAACCCTGCAAGACATGCCTAACTGAAACTCCAACACAATCACAACTTTTGCAGCAAAAACTAATACATTCTCAGTTATTTCACATTTGTCAGTTTTGTTAGAATGAGACAACAATATAATTGAAAAATTGAAATTGAAATTGAAATTAAATTGAATGAGACAACAATATAAACATTAAAATGACTGATTTGTGTCAAAGTCAGCGCCAAAATAAGTTTCTTGTCTGCCGTGAAAAATGTGAGTTGGGCCCATGTTACACGGTGCTCGTTTGCTAGGCGTGCAAATAATTTTGTTGTTGTTTCCAATGCAAAACTGTCAAAAATCAGTGAGACAGTGAGAGGATGAACACTTTGTAGACCGAGCAAAATATGTTCATTTTTGCTCGGTGTACATGGCAGCGAGCACCGTGCAACAGTCTTGTTGGGTAGTGAAATTAAAGAGTTGGGCGTTTTAGTAGCTAAAAAGTACATTTTGTTAAGAAAAGTGCTACTATTGTACTATAATAGTATGAAGAAAAAAGTTGTAGGAAACCCTTGTTGGAATAAAGTGCAGGAGAAAAAGCAAGGAACTGAATGAAATGTCAAAACTAGCTCGGCGAGCATATTTCCGTCATGTAACCTACCAACGTTCAAATTGAGAAAAGAGAATAAAAGTGTTCATTGCACGCCGAGCAAACGAGCACCGTGTAATATGGGCCTTGCAAAAATTGTTTTCCAATATAAAATAAAGATTCCTGTGAAATAGTAATCTACAGCGGAAGACATTTTTGTGACAGTTAACTGAATCATTTATCTCAACATATACTTTTAGGGAGTTTATATATCACTTGCATCTGGAGGCTAAGCACATTGGCCACCTTGCTGTCCGTGCATCTATTCACTCAGCAGCCCACTGGAAAGTCCGTCATCTTCCGGTAAATAATTGCTACTTTATGCTTATTGCTTCTGAATTACATTTTAAACTGCATTCCTCTTTGTAGAACTATCAATAAATGCCAGCATTCCAGCGTTCTAATGTATGCTTTGTTGCACTTTGTATCGCGCATGGTTGAGGTGTCACACTCCTTGTTTGGCTTTAGCTTGGCTGGTTCTTTTGTCTTTGGCATTGCCGAATCTCTGCAGGATACCCTCAAATCAAGTGGTGCCACTGGCGCTGAGCTCTCACAGTAATTTGGTCATCACTATCCGCTAGCTAAGCAGAGTCGTCTGTTGATCTTAATTCTCATCAATTACAACGAAAGAGAATCCCTATAGAACAAGTCTCTTTGGTTGCTCCAACTTCAAGGACTCGCCGCTTGGAGGTCCCACATTTAAAATTGATTTCAGCATAGTCTATGAGCAGCTCTGCCGCATTTTGACCATAGATCCGACCACTCTGTTGTTGTATTTGCTACTGCATCGTAATGAACCCTTCTATCGTTTTGTAATGGCTTAAAATGATTTGGAGAACTTAGTGATTCCCATACAGTAGACGTTGCATCATGCGCCTGACAGCAATCATGACCTACATGTCGGTCATTGTATTGCTGATATTTAGTGAGAACGGTAGCTTTAATAAGAATATGCACAACATTGCAAGTGAAAGAAGGCGGAAGAGGCAAAGTAGTATTCACTTTATATCACGGTGAAATATACGATAAAAACATCCTAGATATCACTTGTTATACGATGTTTTATATCGTTCTTATCATTAAGTTTATATTTAGATTTAATAGTACTTAAGTTTTTATTTTCCTTTTTCAAATGAATGAATTTTATAATATCTGTTTACACTAACATAAAATATATAATTAATTTTAGTTTTTATGATCTTATCTCATATCTTATTCACTTAATATTTAATATAACATTTAACACATATATAAAATTGTAAGATAATTGTAGTGTTGGCTGAATTTAATGTTAAAATTATGATTTTGTTATATTTCCATTTCAAAAATAGTTATTTTTGATATAATAGAATTTTAGAAACTAAATAAAACATAATTTTATAATTATATTTATAAAAATAAAATGTTTACAATAATGTTTTACGTCTACGTTAGCCCTATATATTTACGACGTAACATCTAACCGTTTTGTACGTTAGTCCTGCACATTTACTACGTAACATCTAACTGTTTTATATGTTAGTGCTACATATTTTGTTCGTAACGTTTAACTGTTTAGCACGTTATATCTAACAGAATGTAAGGGGAAGCCTACCTCATATTTACATTAGGTGTATTAGTTAAATACTCGGTTAACTTACCGGTAGTATTAACATGAGTAGGCGAGACAGCTATAAGTGAAAGTATACCTGACACTTCATGAGTAAGAAAAGGATGGCATTATTCATGTACATGAGTTTCGGGTAGTTTTTTCACATCGCTCTTAAGAAACTCATAGAAACTGCTTCATATAGCCTACCCTAAACTTTCGTTAGCACTATCAGTTAAATTACCCATTAATTAACTAGGACTGTTCTTGCAGGGAACTCAATGAAAATACAACCCTGCACTATCGGCAAATGTCAAACGCGCGGCCGAGTTGAACACTTCCCAACTTTTTTCTACCCAAATCGCAAAGGCGCGTTATACCCAAATCGCAAAGGCGCGTTAGGTCGGTCGCGCTTTGACAGCTAAAGTAGAAACAACGAGTTGTTATGAAGCAATCCATAATTCGACCTCAAGCTTTGATCGTGCTTTGTATCGTAAATATCGTCGAATCTCGGAATAAGGGGTAAAGTACGATCAAAGCGCGAGCTGCTGAAAAAAGTCGAGAAGTGTTCAACTTGGTCGCGCGTTTGACATTTGCCGATAGCGCAGGGTTGTATTTTCATTGAGTTAGCTAAATATATGAGCATTGTTGAGTTGCAGTAGTAAAGACATGTTTGCATGGGATTTGTTGTTTCATCAAAATATTTTGTATTGAATGTAATTTAATTTTGACTTTTTTAAAAGATAAATCATTCATAACATCAGTGGCTGCTTATGTTACGGTTGTTGCTTTGTTTGAAGCGAATATTTTTCAGTACCTGCTTGTGTTGTTGTTGATGCTGTTGTAGCTGTTTATATGTATGTAAATTTGTACGTGTTTTGTTGATGCTGCTGTTGTTCATATGAATGTAAATTTGTATGTGTATAAATAGATATCAGTTACTTTAGTTTTTTTCGTTTGTTATTGTTTTTGTTAAACTTCAGCAATGTAGTACAACATATAACACAGATGCTTATTTATTAAATAAACAATGTAACTATGTACTACGCTGATTAGATATGCAGAAACATTTATTTATTAAAAATAATTTATTGTAATTCTTTTCTTTATTATATAAATAATAAAGCATATAATTTATTTATTAATAGCGACGACTATTAAAATATGAATAGCTAAAATCAATAAAGAAATACAGCCATTATGTACTTCCAGCATATACAAGGTGGCGCAAAAATAACCTTCCGATGTTTTTTGGCTGTAATTTAAAAAAAAAAATGAAAACTTTGATTCTTCTTGTGGATTATTTTTATTTGGTCTTTTAATTTTTTTTACATCAAGTCGAGAATATGATGTCATGTAAATGGCCGCCGCCACAGTTGATTGTCATTTGAGCCCTTTTTATGGCATTTTCCATCACTTCGGCCAAAACTTCCGGCGATAGGTCCTCACATTCTTGACGGATATTGTCTTTAAGAGCTGCAAAGTCTGAGGCTTGTTGACATAAACCCGCGACTTCAAAAAGCCCCACAAAAAGAAGTCTGGAGCGGCCAAATCAGGCGATCTTGCTGGCCAGTGCAAATCGCCAAATCGGGAGATTAGGCGCCCGGGAAATGCATCCTTCAGCATATCGGTTGTGGCACGTGCAGTGTGTGCCGTTGCACCGTCCTGTTGGAACCACATGTTTTCCAATCCCAATTCATCAAGTTGCGGCAAAAAGAACTCGTTGATCATTGCTCTGTAGCGCTCACCATTCACAGTAACCGTCTTCGAAGAAAAAAGGTCCGATGACTCCTCCAGCGAAAACAGCACACCATACAGTGACTTTGAGCGGGTGTAATGGCTCTTCGTGGGTTACACGCGGATTTTCAGTGCCCCAGAAGCGTAAATTTTGCTTATTTACGTACCCGCTAAGATGGAATTGGGCCTCATCACTCATGATTATTTTTGATGAAAAATCATCTTCCTCTTGGTGGTGATTAATTCCGCGTTCTGGAGCAGTGTAGCGTAACATTGTTTATTAACGTGTATTTCGCATGTGTTTACTACACAAATGTTAAAACAGAACTGACATTAGGGACCAATCGCAAAATTTATAGCATTTTCTGATAGGAGGATTACTTTTGCGCCACCTTGTACATTGTGATTTGGGGATTTCAGACTTTATGGGAATTTTTTGGTTTGACTGCGTACATTGGCATCATCTAAGTGACAGACGCACGACCTGCTAACGCGACATTATGATTTCAAAATTATAAGGTCGGACGTTTTGACTGTTCATCCCGTAAAGTTGACCAAAGTACGATCAAAGTACGGTCAAAGCGCGACCGACCTAACGCGCCTTTGCGACTTATGGCTGAATTACAATACTGCGTTAGGTCGGTCGGCCTTTGACAGCTCGACTAGAAACAATGGGTTCTTATGAAGCAACACAAAATATGACTTCATGCAGTGCGTCGACCTCATCCCGTAAAAATTAATTTGAGGGGGTGACGTACGATCAACGCTATGAGTAGCGACCAAAGAAATAAAACATAAGGAAATGGTGTTGCCCACACACACAGTGTAAGTGAACTGTGGTATGCTTTTAAATTGAGCGAGCGAGATAGAGAGTGTTTTTTGACATTTCGAGATCACTTAAAAAAATTGAAAGTTTGTGAGTGAAATAATTAAATTAAAAGCGTTTTTCACTGCTGAAAACTATGTAATTTTGAAAAATATGATCAAAAATAATTATAACATGCGTTGTGTCGCTAGAAATTGCTAAAAATGAAAATTAGAGCCAGTTGATTTCGCACCAATTTGCACTCACAATGGTGCACCCACATCTGTCAAAATGCTTCAGGGGCGCATTAGTTTTTCACAGCTGAAAACATTTTTGGGGCGCTTCCGTATTCAGCATAGTTAATCAGATTTAATACATTTTGTTCATTTCTTTTCACATTTCCGCATATTAGGGACCTTAAACTGACTATTCGTCAAAACTTGTATAAAACTATACATTTCAAAATTTGTAAAAACAAAATTTTTCATGTATTTTTTCATGCGTTTTATTTGAATATTAGTATAAAAGCCCGTCCTACGACAGGTTGTACCCATGTAGAGTAATAAATATATAAATCGGTAACGCACCAAATAGTATACCTCAAGGGTGGTGTGGAAATACAATACAATTTTCTTTTAATATATTAGCGGCAGTATTCATAAAATATTTTGAACCTCTTATTAAGCCTTCATAAGAAAAAAATCGGAAAAAAATTAAAAACATTATTCATAAACGTTACTGAACGAAAAATCACTATATTTTTGTGAATACGGTCTATGAGTAAGAATTTTTATGAATAGGATATTGTTATGAATACGGCTGTAGGTCTTTAATTATCACACTTTTACTAATAACGTATTACTCTAAACACCGGTTTTATATGTAATTCTAACAAACACACTTTGAGCCTTCTTTTTCGACGTAACCGAATACGGCCCCTGAGAATGTTTATGTATTTGTGCAACCAACACGAATAAGAAAAATACCACACTTTTTTGCAATAACATCACTTCCTTATATCTTAGTTCTTTGGTAGCGACCATGATACAATTATTAGGTAAGCTCATTTTAAGATGGCTGCTCAATTGAGAAATTTTGCAACAACAAAGCTATAGGAGCTACTAACGTCAAACGACAAAAGCACCAACAACAACAAAGAAAAACTGAAAGCTATCAGCTGATTTTGACAACTAGCGCACCCTGCTCTCCAATATGAGCCTACCTTGTAATTGTATCATGGTAGCGACATGCTCTACTAGCTCGTGCTTTTGACATTCCATATTAACGCTGGGTTGCATTTTCGTTGAGAAATGCTAAAATGTGGGTATTCTTGGATTCCGATGGAAAACTAAGATTTTCATAGGATTATCGTAGGAATATATATTTTGATGCGAGTTTTTTTTAAATTGATAAAATTTTTTAAATTAACATGCTGCTTAAATAGTATAATAATGATTTTGATGAATTTAGAATGATATTAATATTATTCAATTGTATATCCTATTAAAATTTATGCATTTTTTAGTATATTATAAATAATATTATAAGGGTATTCATGGAAAATGGCAAACTTATATATTGGTCAATTAGATATTTTAATGAGGTTGGTTGAGGACGAATACCCTTAATATCATTGTTTGAATAATATAACACACAAAGGAATGTTGTGGTAAGGTAGATTGGCAAATACCGTTCACTTTGTTTTTGTAAAGTTGTACCCAAGTACTCACTAATTACAAGTGATTCAGCGAGCATTGTACAAGGGGGCGTGGGAACTCGAATCTGCAATATCGAATAACTTTGGAATTATAGGTCGCACAACATTGGAATTAGGTGTTCGGCCTCGATTTACATGTGCTGTTCCACTGGTAAAATTTTATGGGCGTTGGGAAAAGGGTGTGGCACTTTTTCGGCTGCCCAAATTGTGGATATAACTTTCGAACTATTAGTCACACATCAATGAAACTCGGTAAGAATGTACTATTTAGTCTTGTCCTTTGACTGGAAAAATTGAGTGAGCATTGGACAAGGGGGCATGGCACCGCCCATATAAGTCAAACTTATGGTATCAAATAGCTTTGGAGTTAAATGCCGCAAAATAATGAAACTCGGTATGGAGTTGCCACTTGGTAATGTCCATCTACTAGAAAACCGAGACGGGCATTGTACAAGGGGGTGTGGCTCCGTCCATACAATTAAAATTTTTGATATCGAATAGCCTATGAAAGTAAGTCACAAAACGTTGAATTTTAGAATAGAACTACTATTTGGTGATGCATTTCTTCTAAAAAATGTTGACAGGCATTGTTCAAGGAGCCACACCCCGCCCATACATGCCAAAGTTTTGATATCGAATAGCTATGGAAATTAAAGTCGCATTACATTAAAACTCACAATGGAGTTCCACTTGGTGATATCCTTCTACGCCTATGGTACTTGTAAATTTGTACTACAGCACCAACTGGTGTCTAAGTTGGATCAAAGATAGCGACAAAATACTCACCGTACCTCAAAATCACAATATACCAATTTTCAATCTAACCGCATAAAGAATTGTACTACAGCGCCCTCTGGTGTTCAATACAGGTCAAAAAAGATAGCAGCAAAACACTCAGCGTACATGAAAACTACTATATACCGATTTTCTTTAAATTTGTACTTAAGCACCCTCTGGTGGATAAAAATTGATTGAAATTGCCCCAAAACACGCACCGTACCAAAAAACTTCCATACACAAATTTACATGAATATTTCCATACGTATTTCCAACTTGCTTTCGTTGACGAAATTTCCTACATTTTGCTCTCAAAATTTGCAAAAATTTCGGCAAAAATTAACAGTAATAATAATAATAAATAGCAGTAATTTTGATAAAAACAAGAAAAATAATGACATCAAGCAATCACATTTTATAAAAAAAAAACAATATACATATACATATATATATATGTATATAAAAATATCGATCAATCAAAGAAAAATTTTTTGCCATAAAAACTGAAATGTGTTTCCAAAAATTCCATATTAAATTTTAATTTAATTTCACATTTTATCATTAAATTGGAAAGCGTTCATTTATTTTGAAGCTTCTAGTCCGAATTTTCACGTTAATATGTGACATTTTTCATTATTTCGCAGATTATATTACACTTAATAAAAAGATCTTAGCTTTCTAAAGTAGGTTTTATGGTTCTTAATGATTTTATGACAATATCTTTTAATTTTTCATTGATTACAATTATAATTGCATGATTTCGGAAAAAGGGACGTTATGTGGGATTTTTAGTATAGCTGCTTTTATTGGCATCACAAAAATGATAGACGCACGATCTGTCAACACAACATTTAGTTTTTCAAAGTTTGAGATCGTCCGTTTTGACAGCTTATATCGTAAAGTTTTTACAACGGAGACCAAAGTACGGTCAAAGGCCGACCGACCTAATAGCTAATTCACAATACTGCGTTAGGTCGGTCGGCCTTTGACAGCTAGAGTAGAAACTCACGTGTTCTTATGCAGCAATTCGCAATTCGACCTCAAACTTTGCTCATACTTTGATCGTAAATATCATACGAAGGGGTAAAGTACGATCAAAGTACGATCTAACGAGATGACTAGAGAAAGTGTCCACTCGGTCGTGCGTTTGACATTTCGTGTTGCATGAAGGGTTGCATTTTCTTTGAGATTTGACATTTTGTGCTATGGAAGGGTTGCATTTACTTTGAGACAGCTTAATATGTGGGTGTTTTTGAGTTTCATGGGATTTGTTATATTAGCCCATGACACAGTTTATAAATTATTTGATTTATGCTATTAGAGTAATAGAATACAACTTTTGATGAGTTTTATATTATATAATATTGATAAATTAATTTTTATTGATTAAATCAAATGAAATCTTCTGTTTTATCTCATGTTACAGTTAAAAATTATGTGATTTACGGTATTAAAGTAAAAAAATGCAAGTTGTAATGAATTTTATATTATTTTACATAGCTTAATTGTTTTTCTGTAATTATTTATAATAAGTAAACAAATGAAGAAAAGTGGAAGAACATTATTTATGTATTTCAAGTAAAACTTTAATTGGTCATTCAATTAGCTATTTTTTCCAATATACAAATCGCATTTGGATTCCGATTTGCAGTCTATATTTTTAAAAGCTCTTTGAAAATTGTATGCAAGAATTATTAAATTTTTATTATTTATCTTATTACTAAATTGTTTAATGTATCTATGTGATTGATTGAATTTGTTTCGAAATCGTGTACACCTTAACTATTTTTGGCATAGTTGAAGAGGAACGAAAAACCAAATTTTACATTTTTTATTTGTGGAATATATACATTAAGACCTTCTTAGTCCGCTCTCAAGTGTTTTAGAAGTTGTATGTATCGGAATTTTTAAAAAAGGGCCTGAAAAAAATTTATTTTCTTTTAATTTTTCTACAAAACTAAGTATTATGGATATAAAATAGTTTTGCTGTTACCTTTTCAATGAGCTATTAACCATCAAAATGAATACATTACTTTTGAAGATATAGCATTTACGAAATAACAAAACCACCAAAACGCAAGTATGATATAAAGATAAAATTAATATAAGTAAAAAGCGAATAAAGTAGGCATTACAGGAGTTCCACTATGTCAGAAAACCAATTATTTTCTGAAAGTGGTTGCATATTCAAAGGCATTAATATTTTCCAAACAACGTCGTAATTTTCGTATATTATTGTGTGCACTGTTGAATATCCTAGGCGGAATATACAAGCTAGGACTTGTTTTGGAACTCCTTGTGAAAGGTACCTTAACAGAAACTTAAAGTAAACATACGTTTGACTTTGTTTGCAATTTCAACCTACAACAAAACCAGGAAAAGCCCACAAGATGGTGAAATTGGCTCCCTCCATGACGATTTCTCTAAATGCGGTTTAATAAGAGCACGTAGAAGCTCAAACGTGTTCGGAGTCATCCTTGTTATTTTGAAAAATTGCTCTGGGTCCTTCCTTTGCATTTTTTCAAAATTCAGAGCATAAAACCCTTCACGTCCCTTGCTAAATTCAGCTCCCGATACCACTGATTTCGAACTGACTGCACTTTCTGTGTCTTATGGGCTTCATAGGCAGCATACCCAATCATTCCAAGCAATGCAAGGTCCAAGAAGTCTTCCATATCTTCAAAATCCATTTTAAATGTTTTTAAGCGCGTTTCTTGCTCAACAAATTAATAACTTTAATCTCAAAATTATATGCTGGCACCAATTTTAAAAAATTATTTACATCTATTTTCTGTAAAAATAACATTAAAAAAGAGCATAAGTTATCTTTCAGATTTTTGTTTTGTAATGCATGTTTTTATTAAAATTGCTTTTCGGGACATACATTTTAGTGCATCTGATTTTTTAACACTATTTTTAATCTTTTATTGATTAAATCAAATAAAATCTACTTCCATTTTAAATTCCTTGATGTAGGGAAAAGAGACCTTTTGTGGAATTTCTTATGTGACTGCTCGCATTGGCATCACCAAAGTTGATCTTATTGACAGACGCACGACTTGCCAAAGCAACATTGAAGAAGTAAAATTAGAAGGTCGTGCGTTCTGACAGCTCATATCGTAAAGTTTTTACAACGTCGATATAAAGTACGGTCAAAGGCCGACCGACCTAACGCAGTATTGTAATTCAGCTATTAGCCTTTCAGCAGCTCGCGCTTTGATCGTACTTTACCCCTTATTCCGAGATTCGACGATATTTACGATACAAAGCACGATCAAAGCTTGAGGTCGAATTATGGATTGCTTCATAACAACTCGTTGTTTCTACTTTAGCTGACAAAGAGCGACCGACCTAACGCGCCTTTGCGATTTGGGTATTAGCTATTTACAAAAGGACGTGTATCTCAAACACTAATGAATATTTTGACGTATGATTTGGCACAGATGTTAGCGACAGTAGTGCCAACTTTAAAATAAAAACATTTTTCCCTATTGGAATCCCTAAAAAATTTAAATTCAAATTTACCGGTATTTTTGCCCACAGTAGTATTCGATGAATATTCAAACTTATGAAAAGAGTCTTTCGAATTCGAATTAGTTGTGTGGACCTGTAGCGGAATTCCCAAACGTGTTAACTACGTTTATAGTTATCGTTAACTGGCCTTTGCTACAATTATCGTTAACTGGTATTCCCAACATCTATGTTAGCTATTTTTGTCCTTAATTTTGACAGTTCTTAAACGTTATTTGTAGCTAGCTTAACCACGAATATTTTAGAGTCGCTAACTTAAACAACAACGTTAAGCGATTGTTTTACATGCGATTGTGATTTTATAAAACATAAATAATATGCATAAAATGGCCACAACACGACGAGGCATATGTTAACCATCATGGTTAATATATCAAAATAAAAATAATTCCATAAACTTTATTTCCAATAGCTTCTACACTTATATTTAAAGTTTAAAAAAATAAAGAAAAGTTTTTAAACTAAATAAAATCAAACAGATCAAATCAACAGATAAAAGGCACATTTCAGAGCATTAATAATAAAAATAATAGTAAAAGTAAAAATAATAAAAAAGTTATAACAATTATAAGTTCGTTGAAGGCAATCGCTCAAACGAAGTCGACAGCCTCTCAAGCGTAGAAGCAATTCGGTCGCAAGCAATTGCTTGTATTAGCGCTGCCTCTGCTAATAGCTGCGATGCAGCTGTCTGCTGCTTGGCTGATTCAGCATGTATCTATCGAAAAGGCCTATCTAAGCTGTCAAAAAAGCACAGTGCTGCCATATTTTTGATTTCTGTTAACGATGTTTGTAGCATATACAGGGTTGCCCATATTCGACGGACCCATCTGGCAACGCCATAACTTTTGACAGAGATGTCAGATCGCTTAATGACATACCGCGTTTGAAGCGTCAGTCCAAGCAGATTTTTACCATGGAACAATACACGCCACGCGAGCGCTCTGAAATAGTTGAAATTTACATTCAACAGAAGAAGTCAATTGTGAAAACTCAACGTGCTTTTTAAAACTTAAAAAATGTGAGAAGTGCGCCTTCTAAGAACACCATTAAGCGTTTATACGAAAAATTTTCGACTGGTGAGGCTCTTTCTAATCCGAAGAGGCCAAATAAAAGTCGACCAAGGCGATCGGCCGAGAATATCGCTGCCGTACGAGCCAGTGTTGAGAGGTCCCCAAGAACATCCCAAAAACGCCGTTCTCAGCAGTTGGGCATGGCTCGGTCCACTTTACAACGGATTATTCGCGTTGATTTGCATTTGTTCCCGTACAAAATTCAATTGACGCAAAGATTGTTGCCTGCGGACAAGCCTCGTCCATTAGAATGGGCCCAAAGAGTCATCGAAATGGCCGAAGATGACGAGCAATTTTGGAACAAAATTATCATGTCCGATGAAGCCCATTTCACATTGAATGGGACCGTAAATAAGCAAAATTGCCGTATTTACGCCACTGAAAATCCTCAGGAGATTCAAGAAGTGCCTCTTCATGACGAAAAAGTCACAGTTTGGTGCGGCGTTAGTGCGAAAACGGTCATTGGGCCGTTTTTCTTCCAAAATGAAAATGGCCATGCTGTTACCATCAACCAGGAGCGTTATCGCGACATGATGACCAATTTTGTGATGCCAATTATTCGTCGAAAGCGTATGAGGCAGTTCTGGTTTCAACAAGACGGCGCTCCACCGCACACAAGTCGCATAACAATCGATTTTCTGAAGAATTTGTTTCCGGGCCGTTTGATGTCGAAAAGTGGTGATTTGAACTGGCCACCGCGTTCGCCCGATTTGACGCCGCCTGACTTCTTCTTGTGGGGATATTTGAAGTCAAAGGTTTACGTTAACAAGCCAAGGACCGTAGAAGAGCTCAAGGACAACATTCGTGAAGAAATAGCCGCTATTCCGGCCAAAATGTTGGCGAAAACGATGGAAAATGCTGCAAAAAGGGCACAATACGCCATCAACGCCAGAGGCGGCCATTTGAGAGATATCATATTCAAAAATTGATGTAAACAAATCTACTTGGAACAAATTAAATGATTAAGATTGCCAACCGCCAAATTTTTATTTTTTTCTTTGATTTTTTTAACAAAAACATGGGTCCGTCGAATATGGGCAACCCTGTATTGTGAATGTTACATTTTAACAATTTTGTCGCTAAGTACTGTTTTGAGAATACAACATTCGTTACTGCAAACTACTACCGTCGTTAGTTAACCATAACGATTTCGTATCGTTAACTTTTTGGGAATTCCACTACTGGGTTGTCAAAATATGTTGCGACAAAAACCAAATATCGTAACAAACTGGATGCTGCACCAGATATCAAACATAATGCCCAATTTCAAGAGAATCATGGAATCAAAAAAGCAGTTGCATTCTTCACATTTAAGTTTTTTCTTTTATTTTAGTTTTTATTTTGTTTTTTTATTAATTATTTCTATGATGAATTGTTTTTTTTAGTTTTGTTTAATTCAGTCAAATCTGAAATATCAAAATAATACCTAGTTGTTTCATTTAATATCTCATTAAATTGTGAAAAGTCGTTGTTTAAAAAATATTCAGGGTTCCGCGATAATTTACAAAAAATTTGTGGGTTCCATGACCAAAATAGTTTGGGAACCACTGGCTTAAACAAATAAGATATTTATAAAAAAATCTTTGAACACATGGGGTCATCAGACAGAGCGTTGACATTATAAATAAAATAAAATAAAATTATAATATTTGGTAGCAAGAAAAAACAGACAAAAAAGTTATTTTTGGTTTGTTGATATGAATTAATATTAACTCTCATCCGCATTCAATTTTTTAATACATAAAAGTATTACTGTCATCAAATTGACAAAATTTGTTTACGTTGTAAGTTATTTTTCTCAGAAAACTATGAAGTGCTCACAATCTGTAGCAAATTCTTTTTAATTTACTAAAAATACTCCAAAAACTCCAGATCGTGAATACCGCCATTATTTCTTAAAAAAAATGCGTAAACAATGCAAATAACTGTGTATGCGTCTGGAAGCAAACAAAGACAAGCCGAAGAACAATATAATGACGAAAAAAAGAGAGGAAATGATGCAACAAAATAAAGACACCTGTTAGAATATAGCGTCATCAATTTGATGAAAAATACTTATTAAGGAAATTTTTTATACAGAAATATGTGACATGTGAGCACAAATCTGATACCAAAAATAAAAAATTTATACACGATTTAACCATTGAGCCAAAATCTCAGATCGATTCCATAAAAAACACAAAGAATATAAACATTTT
This sequence comes from Pherbina coryleti, assembly GCA_943735915.1. Taxonomy (NCBI): domain Eukaryota; kingdom Metazoa; phylum Arthropoda; class Insecta; order Diptera; family Sciomyzidae; genus Pherbina; species Pherbina coryleti. Next base: position 70,503,158 of record OX030950.1, on the reverse strand, counting down.
AAATCCAAAATGTCATCAATTTGATGACAAATCCGGATGAAGGTTAAATAAAATTAACGAATAAATTGAAACACGTATACAAAGAATTAATTAATTACACCAATAAGCGTATAAATATTTTCATAGGATTTATTGAGTAGCCAAATTTTCACTTCCCTAAGAAAAACATGTTTATTACGAAGACATCTAACAAAATACGGAAGACAATTAAACAGTCCAGGACCGAGGTTCAAGAAGTGATTTAAATTGTTGCGGAATCAACACCAGTCTTTGATTGTTCAAAGTTATATTTCTCAAGTTATAACTCAAATGACTTCTATTGATTAAATAACCAGACCTTATAAAAAACATTTTTAGTACTTTAAAATAATTGAAACACTTGCTTCAAAGGAAGAACATTTAAACTCTCCTAAACAAGGAGAAACTACTTTCACGTGTAGTTTTTTACATATAATACGAATAGCATGTTTGTGCAAAGTAAGGGATTTATTTTGTTCTTGTGTGTACCACCCTAACATGGCAAGGCATACTCCAATTTGGAGTGAAAAATACCAAAATATATACATTTAAGCAGTTTTGTTATGCAAAAGAACCTTAAGTGAAACATCTGTCTTATTGCTGCCAACAAATATTTTTTTAGTGCAGCTGAATGATCAAGCCAATTCATTTTCCAGTCAAGCAGTACACCAAGATACTTATACGTTTTAACACAATTAATAGAAACACACTTAGTAGAACAGGTATTAGGGGGTCATGGGTGTGCACATAATTTGACTCATTACAGACTTAATTGCTAATAAAAAACCTTACGCGGTCAGCTGTGTGGAAAATACAGTCTGGTATTTCAATTGTTTTCCCGGCCACATTAAAAAACATAATTTTAGTTTTGTAGCTTAAAACAAGTTTATGAGTAGTAAACCAAAGCCTCAGGGTTTCTAAATCATTATTAATTACGACTATAGTCTCAAAAACCGAAATGCCACAGTTTTACTCGAGAAGCTTTGGGAAAAGAGTGAATTAATAAATGCTAAAAATTGGATGGGACCTAAGACTGAGTCTTTAGGGACTCCAACGTTAATACTAGTAAAATTACTAAATATATTGTCAATTTTAACTCTTTGAACTCTGTTTCTCAAATTAGATGAAAACCAATCATAAACAGAGCCTCTAAAACCACATTTAAAGAGTTTTTTTAGAAGGATTTTATAATCAACAGGATCAAAAGACTTCGTTATATCGACAAATAATGCTGCTGATTGCTTGTTGCAATTCAAAGAGTTGTAAATATATGAACAATATTCTAAAAGAGCTTTTTAGAATTTTCTACTTAGGTGGGATTTAAATGGGATAGAGCTTAGGTGGGATTTTCTACTGTGTCATAATTTTGAAAAATTTAAATTCTTTACAAAATAACTGGTTGGCATCACTTTTTTGTAATATTTTACGATTGTTCGTTCAATTGGTGTTTCATCGATTCTTAATATGTAAGAAAGAGATACGTATGTTCAATAGGCCCATGCACTAAAAATGAATGACAAAAGCAGGATACATTTGTTTGAGTTATAGGAATATAAGAATACGTCGGAAAAATTGGTGTTTTTTTTTTTTGTTTATATGAAGCAAATTTTTCAGAAAGAAGAAGAAAGCAGATAGAATCCTAAAAATATTAAATAGTAAGTCTGATATAAAAGTGTATTTTAATTTTTTAAAGAATTTATTGGTACACTTTAATAGACAGATTTAATGCTTCATTTCAAGTAAATGAACTGCTAATACTAATAAGCTTTATGAAGAATCTAAGCAGGTGTTGATTATTTTAGGAAAAATTGTTTTAAATAAGGAAACTGTAAAAAAAGATACAGAAGATTAGTCAAGATTAGTCAATTCGCTTTTGATGACATCTTTTTTAAAAACTATTTAGGAAAATATTTATTCCATACACCTGACCATATGACCTTTAAAAGAGTGCCGGAGAGGGTTAATGTGTATGACCGACCCCCATTATTTTTGCAAAAGGAACATTTTTGCCTTTGACACCTATTCCCTCCGACCAATCCTTAGGGGGGCTCCCATACAAATTTTATGGTTTTTGTGCCGGAAAGGGTTAATATGTATCACTGACCCCCATTACTTTTGCAAAAGGAGCATTTTTGCCTTTAACACCTATTTCCTCCGACCAATCCTTAGGGGGCTCCTATACAAATTTTATGGTTTTTGTATATTTATGCCATACACCTGAGCATATGACCTTTAAGAGAGTGCCGGAGAGGGTTAATGTGTATGACCGACCCCCATTACTTTTGCAAAAGGAACATTTTTGCCTTTGACACCTATTCCCTCCGACCAATCCTTAGGGGGGCTCCCATACAAATTTTATGGTTTTTGTGCCGGAAAGGGTTAATATGTATCACTGACCCCCATTACTTTTGCAAAAGGAGCATTTTTGCCTTGGACACCTATTCCCTCCGACCAATCCTTAGGGGGGGCTCCCATACAAATTTTATGGTTTTTGTGCCAGAAAGGGTTAATATGTATCACTGACCCCCATTACTTTTGTAAAAAGAGCTTTTTCGCCTTCGACACCTATTCCCTCCGACCACTCCTTAGGGGGGCTCCCATACAAATTTTATGGTTTTTGTTTATTTATTCCATACACCTGAGCATATGACCTTTAAAAGAGTGCGGGAAAAGGTTAATATGTATCACCGACCCCCATTACTTTTGCAAAAGGAACATTTTTGTCTTTGACACCTATTCCCTCCGACCACTCCTTAGGGGGGCTCCCATACAAATTTTATGGTTTTTGTATATTTATGCCATACACCTGAGCATATGACCTTTAACAAAGTGCCGGAGAGGGTTAATATGTATCACCGACCCCCATTACTTTCGCAAAAGGAACATTTTTGCGTTTGACACCTTATCCCTCCGACCACTCCTTAGGGGGGCTCCTATACAAATTTTGTGGTTTTTGTATATTTATGCCATACACCTGAGCATATGACCTTTAAGAGAGTGCCGGAGAGGGTTAATGTGTATGACCGACCCGCATTACTTTTGCAAAAGGAACATTTTTGCCTTTGACATCTATTCCCTCCGACCACTCCTTAGGTGGGCTCCCATACAAATTTTATGGTTTTTGTTTATTTATTCCATACACCTGAGCATATGACCTTTAAAAGAGTGCGGGAAAGGGTTAAAATGTATTACCGACCCCCATTATTTTTGCAAAAGGAACATTTTTGTCTTTGACCCCTATTCCCTCCGACCAATCCTTAGGGGGGCTCCCATACAAATTTTATTGTGTTTGTGCCGGAAAGGGTTAATATGTATGACTGACCCCCATTACTTTTGCAAAAAAACATTTTTGCCTTTGACACCTATTCCCTCCGACCACTCCTTAGGGGGGCTCCCATACAAATTGTATTGTGTTTGTGCCGGAAAGGGTTAACATGTATCACCGACCCCCATTACTTTTGCAAAAGGAACATTTTTGCGTTTAACACCTATTTCCTCCGACCACTCCTTAGGGGGGGCTCCCATACAAATTTTATAGTTTTTGTTTATTTATTCCATACACCTGAGCATATGACCTTTAAAAGAGTGCGGGAAAGGGTTAAAATGTATTACCGACCCCCATTATTTTTGCAAAAGGAACATTTTTGTCTTTGACCCCTATTCCCTCCGACCAATCCTTAGGGGGGCTCCCATACAAATTTTATTGTGTTTGTGCCGGAAAGGGTTAATATGTATGACTGACCCCCATTACTTTTGCAAAAAAAACATTTTTGCCTTTGACACCTATTCCCTCCGACCACTCCTTAGGGGGCTCCCATACAAATTTGATGGTTTTGTCGATAAAACCGGAAACTTGCGATAAATAGGTAGCAAACTTAAGAAAACAAAAACATCAAATGTTGGCTTTATATTTCGTGTAATTGTGTAAAATTTATATAAGTTAGAGAGTTCTACAGTGTAAACACGCGTATTAACCACACGCATCAACCACAGGCTAAGCATTTGTTTAAAAATCATTAAAAATCTACAAAACAAGTCTCGTTAATTATTCACTAAGTTAAATCTAACATTATTGATCTCCATAAATTGATACATAAAACAATGTTGTTTCCTATATTAATAAAATTGTGAGTTAAAAAAAAAAAAAAAAAAACAAAGAAAAAAAAAACAAAAAAAAAAACAAAAAACAAAATCAAAACAAAATAAGACCACAAAAGAGTGTAGTTATTAAGAAACTTTGACATTTGAAACACGTGGTGAATAAGTGATTTCGTAAACCAGGGTTTGTGTCTCAGCTAGAACCAAGAGATTAGAAAGAAACCAAAATAATCATGAATGATCCACCTGATCGTGATAAATTTATAAACAACAACCAGCCACTAATTAATGTTGACAACACCAAGCTAATTAAAAATATATCACCTGGACCAAAATATTTAATAATGACAAGAAAGCATGAAAAAGAAACTCTTGCTAACGTTTCTCCTTTTCTTATCAAAAAAACAATCGACTATATGTGTTCTGGTGAAGTTGATATGTGTAAAAAACTTAGAAACGGTAACATATTAATAAAAACTCAAAATCTATCGCAAGCAAGTAAATTAATCAAGTTAACAGCCATATCTCCATCAATCCTGGTAGAAATTACAGAACATAATTCTCTAAACAATTCAAAAGGGGTCATTTACTCAAACGATCTCAGAAACATACCAGATGAAGAAATCATCCTTAAGGAACTACAACAACAAAACATATCGGAAATTAAAAAAATCATGAGAAAAGAAGGAACTCAGCTTGTGGAAACAGGTCTTATTATAATAACCTTCCTTACACCTACATTACCGGAACAAGTTTTTTTAGGGTATGAGAAAGTACAAATACGCCCTTATATTCCTCCTCCAATGAGGTGCTTTAAGTGCTTTCGCTTTGGCCATCTAACTTAAGTGTGCAGAAGTCAACAACTTTGCCATAACTGTGGTAATATACAACATGTATCCAACAATGATGAATGCGAAAACCAGAAACTATGTATAAACTGCAAGGCAATCGGTACAGGTGACAGTGAGCATAACGCCCTATACCGTTCATGCCCCGTTTTTATCAAACAAAAAGAATTGCAAGCTATTAAGATATTGCAAAAAGTTGACCATAAATCAGCTCACAGAATCTACAATGAAAGACATCCACAGCCAAATTCATCATATTCAGCAGTCGTTAGATTACCTGCTAGCTATAACCCATTCGACTATGAAGACATCCCTCAATCAACTACTCGCAATGACTCTCAACGAACTGGAACACCTACAGAAAAACCAACATCATCGCACTTCATAGGTACTTCGCACCACTGCAGCTCATCTCTAGATGCCCAAAGCAATAGTGATAAGATGGAAAGCAGTCCACACCCCACAGTGACCAACAGCGATTCAAGCGGAATCAAAACCCTGCATAAGATATCTACAAATAAACTCAAAATCTTTCCAAGAAATACTCCAAAACGACTCATGTCTCAAATGAAATCTAAGACAAAAATTACAACACTCAACGCAAACAAATCAACCAGCAAGCATCAAGATGACGAACAACCTATCACTATAGACCTTCTCGCAGAGGATATTAACTCAAGCGAAGAAATGGAAACCCATTATCAGTAGATTAAGTATCTTCTATTACGATTTACATTTGTTATAAAATTTATATTTTTTTTTTTTTTTTTTATTCCTATTTCTTTTATCTCCTACTCCTACTCCTTATCTATGGCCCTCAAAATCGTTCAATGGAACATTAAAGGATACGTTAATAACTACAATGAACTATTACTAATTATTAAATCATATTCTCCAAAAATAGTTGCTTTGCAAGAAACTCATATCCATTCACTAAACAATATCCCAATACCAATCAACTACAAATTGTATTCGCATAACTCTTCAAATACCTCATTTGGAGGCGTAGCTATACTTATTCATGTTTCCCTTTAACACCAATCTCTCAACCTACATAATGATTTAGAATCTATAGCAATATCAGTGCAATCAAAAATCAAATTTACAATTGCAACCGCTTACGTCCCTCCAAATAAAAAATTCTCATTAAAAAACATTGAAAATGTGTTTAGTTCTATTCAGCAGCCATGCGTAGTAACTGGTGACTTCAATAGCTGGAATATGCCTTGGGGTTCACCAAAAAATAACGCCAGAGGCAACATACTAGCAAAATTTATTAACCGATCTAACTATATTATTCTCAATAATGGATCTCCAACCCATTTTAGTACCCACCATACACTAACGCATATTGATATAACCTTTTGCTCCCCTAATCTTGTCTTATACTCTAAATGGAAAGTATTAGAGAACATGTATGGAAGCGACCACTTCCCCATAGATGTATCTATGTTTCATAGCCAAGACAGTCCGACAAAACCTAGGCCTAAATTCAATATAAGCCTAGCCAACTGGGAGAAATATCAGGAATTCGCAGAAAACTACAACAAAAACCGCCCTATAAGCAATAATATAAATAAAGAAGCAGCAAACCTCCACAGAACTATTCTGCAAAGTGCTAACATCTCCATTCCACAAACCAGTACGACTAAAAACAAATACAGCTGTCCCTGGTGGAACCAAGAACTAGAACACCTCAAAATCTTAAAAAATAATAGCTGGAAAACCCTAAAACATAATATTTGCACTGAAACCATCCTCGCTTAGAAAAAAGCCAACGCTCTCCTGAAAAGAAAGATAAAAATTTACAAAAAAGAATCATTGTCTCACTTTATAGCTGAAATTAATCCCCTCACTTCTACAACCAAAATCTGGAGCAATATCAAACACTTTTGCGGCCTAAAAAACTTATTCTGGAATTCACTGCGTTACTCCTCAATGTAATTCAAACTTAAGTCTAACGGAACCCGTCCAAATAGCCAATGCATTCGTAAAGTTTTGGTCTGATGAATCCTCGGATGACAAATTTCCAGCAAGCTTCCGCCAACACAAAACAGAAGCACCGTTTTCGCTGCCAGCATATGCACCATGCAAAACTGCCTTAACAATCGAAAAGGAAATAACACTAATAGAACTTCATTCTGCACTAAATAAACTGAAAGGCAAGACCCCAGGAGTGGATCGAGTATCCTATCCAATGATTAAAAACCTTCCAATTTCGAATAAACGAAGACTTTTACAGTTATACAACAATATATTCAATAATTACATCCCCCAATCATATAAAAACAGTATTGCCATCCCCATATTAAAACCCAACTCAGACAAAACCCTCTTAAAATCATACAGACCTATTTCCCTAAATCCTTGCTGCTCCAAAGTGCTCGACAAAATAATTGCCAATAGACTATGGTGGTTTGTTACAGCAAATAAACTTCTCAGTAGCCGACAAATGGGCTTCAAAAGAGGTAAATCCGTGTCTGATAATCTAATTTACTTAGACCATCTGATCACCAATGCCTTATCATCCAGAAAGCACATTTCAATAATCTCCATTGATTTCACAAAGGCGTTCGACAAAATAGGATTGCACACAATAGTAGACCAACTAAAAGCTTGGAAAATAGGTCCCAATATTTTGAAATACATCTTTCATTTCATGAAAAATAGACAGATATCGTCACGTATTGGAAACTCCAATTCCAATTACTCCCCAGTATATTATGGTATACCACAAGGCTCCCCGCTTTCAGTCATACTTTTCCTTATAGCGTACAATAAGCTAAGCGATATTCTAGCAATGCACAAAGAAATTGATTTCTGCGCCTATGCAGATGATTTCCTCATTATAAAAAAAATCAATAAAAATCAAAACACAGACATAGATTTAAATAATCTCTTTCACGATACAACATCCTGGTGTCAATATTCGTGAGCGATTCTATCCCTTGATAAAAGCAAACATTTGCACATTTGTCGCAAGCATAAATGTAATTGTACAATACACTCTAACAATATAGCAATAACAAAAGTAGACTCACTCAAAATCTTGGGAATATTTATCAACAAAAGGTACCAATGGAATACGCACATCGAAAATTTAATCCTTTCCTTGTCAAATCGCCTCAATATTGTAAAATGCTTATCAAGCTACAAGTTTAATTGCAATCCTATAACATTGATATCAGTTACCAATGCTTTAATTACCAGCAAGATTGATTATGGCTTATTCTTGTATGGCTACGCTCCAAAGTCAATCTTAAATAAAGTAAAAAGTCTTTACAACTCAGCAATAAGAAAATCTCTTGGTGCTTATCGGACCACCCCAATAAACAATTTGCTTTTTGAGGCAAACATGCATACTATAGAGAATCGAAGAGAATTCGTCACGGCTAAACTATTTAAATCTACATTATTCAGTAAGGATACCCCAATTGCTCAACTAGTTACAAAGGTAGCTAAAAGGAAAAAAATGCAAAAAATACCATCTGCCTTACTGCGCAGCATAGAAACAGCTAAATCCCGTAATATCCCATACATGCCGCTAAAGCTTCCTCCATCGGAAGCTCCACCCTGGCATTTTAATAACTCGGTTATTGACACTTCACTCCGCTCAAAGAAGACATTCACCGGATGATTAATTCACCGGATGATTAAGTCATCCACACCACCAGAAATATTTCGCTCGAAATTCTTAAATTTAAAAGAACGATTCAAGGATCACATATTCATTTATACGGATGGCTCCAAACCCGATTTTAATATAAGTTACAGCGTCACTGACTCAAATAATATAATAATACTATCAACCCTTCCAATTTATACCTCTATATGTTCCGCTGAAATAATCGCAATATTACATGCCCTCTACTACATTCAAAACTACTCCAAGAAAAAGTATGTTATATGCTCCGATTCTCTCTCCGCCATAGATTCAATATCTAACTTCAATAATAATAACTATTACCCAACAATGATAAGAAATATACTTATATACTTATATATATATACTCCAAACACTTTCCAAATATCAGACTTTTATGGGTACCAGGACATGTCCAAATCCAGGGAAACGAACATGCGGACCAAGCCGCTAAACTTGCAAACAACTCTCCCCTCATTATGACTCCGAACTATAGCGCCCTTGACATAAAAAGCTATCTCAAAAGCCAAAAATATTCAGCAATGGAACTCTTCCACTGCATGGTTCAAAACTTCAAACTGCAACAAAACAAACATCCAAAACTATTTGAAGTCTTCAAACACAGATGCTTCTATACCACCTAAACAGATTAGGTCACACATCCCTAACTAATCAACATTATATAAACAAAAATCCTCCTCTCTGCTCGTACTGCAACTCATCAAACACCAGTGTTTATCACATCCTTAACAACTGCTCTTACTTTGACAATCTTAGAAAGCAAACATTTTTAAACTTAAATCCTGTCAAGCTATTATCATTTCCAACTATTGAAAATATAAGACACATTGTTAAATTCCTTAAATGTTCAAACCTTTACAATCTCATTTAAAACTTTGCAACATAAACAACTAAAATAATTATTTGTATAATTACTTCCAAATTATGAAATAATTATAATTCCTTTTGTCCATATAATTATTCATACACACACACACCCATATATTTTCATTAAAACACTTAAATTATTTAAAAGTATTATATACAGAAATGTAAAACTATATATTATTGTATACATTTAACCCTATCTATAACCACTGTTGCCAGATTGGGCGATTTATCGCCAATTGGGCGCTTTTTTTCTTGTTTTTGCGCTTAAATTTTTAGGAAATCGCCTGGCGATTTTTGTGAAAACCACGCTTTGTCATAAACTCATCTAATGTGTGTGGGAAAAATGTTTGGCAATATTTGTAAGTTGGCATTCATCTTTCTTTCCTTATCACATTCTAATGCATTTGTGGAACGTATTTTCCCCGTGAACAGAATGAAATTAGATATGCTAACTTCAATCATTCGAGTAAAATGCCAATATCCGATGATATGATTTCAAAAATGAATAAATCAATGTCTGATCTAAACAATACTTCGAGAATTGACAAAACGGAGGAAGAGTCTAATATAGCTGAAGTATTTAATAAAATGGAACTACGTTTTTTGTAAAAAGTTTTTATTTTTAAAGTTGCATATTGAAAAATTCTAAATAGTTAAAGTCTTTTAAAAAAATGTTCTTTAACGATCAAAATTCTCGTATAAAATAAAGTATATTTTTTACAGATCTCATCATTATTTCAATAAATATGAAAATAAGAACTTTTCTATGTATAATACTATTAACAGCTCTCAATATTATTTGAAAAAAATTTATATAATTTTTTGTTTTTTCTACTATAATAAATTTCTTAGAAAAAATTGCGATTTTGGCGAAAAAATGGCGATTTTGTTTTTCATTGGGCGATATTTTTTTTAAATCTCGCGTTTTTCTCAAAAAATTTCTGGCAACACTGTCTATAACATACATATCGCTCATGTACTAAAAGAGTGTCATAACTCAAAAAACGCGATTTTGCAGAAAACGCGTTTTAAGTTTTTAATTTACTCCCATCTTGCAAAATAAAGAGGAAATCTTGAAATTTCAGAATTAAGTAGTGAACTTTTATATATTAAAAATATCCATAAAAGAAAGTTTACACCAATTAGTCATTTATGATTTTTTTTTTTAACGAAAACTTTCTCTATTTTGAATTGTGACGTTATTGCTGCAAAAATATATTGACTTGAGTGTCATAAGTTAAAATGTGTCATTATTGTTGAGAAAAAAAAAGCGGTAGTTGTGTGTTAAGGCACACAAAATAAAATAAAATAAAATTATGGCTTTAACCTGGTATTTTAAAATAATACTTTTAGAGAGGGTGTTGTTAAGAAATATTTGAAGAATCCAAATTAAGCAAAGTTTCTTCGGTACCATTTCTGGTACCCGAGATATAAAATCTTATATTCATGTTTTTGAAAAAGTTAAAAAATTGCATTCCAGTATACATTTCTCAAAAATAGAAAAATGCATATGCAAAAATTTTGCTAATTATTAATGCGGTAAATTAAAGGAATACGTTAACAGTATAATCCACACCACCAAAATTTAGACTATTGGGTAATAATCAAAAGTCCTGTGCTATCTCGATTTCAACTTTAGCTTCGAATATCCTTCACACAGGACACTGTGGATAAGAATTATGAGTGGCATCGTGTTTACCAATATATTGTTAGTTTAAACCGGTACCTACTTTTGTTTTAAGACATACGTAGTGTTTTTTATAAAAGCCAAAGCATTTTAAGGTCGTTATTTTTTACTGTTTTCCTCAAAAAACAACTTTGTCCTTGCGGGGCAGGAAGACATCCTTTTTTTTTCCTTAAAATTTTTTTTGAGTAATCTGGACAACCCCATGGAACTTTTGAGACCTCTTAGAATACGATCTAAATTTTTCGATACGCCCTACTGCACATGTTATGTGCTTTGTAATGTCAAATATGCATCAGCAGTTGCGCATTTATTGCTTAATTTTTCATTACACTGCGTACGCTTGTGTTTTTGCGCGTTGCATTGGTGCAGGCTGCGCATTTCTTTGTATTTCCGAACACAGCCAGAATTGGCGTGTTGTGATCATTCTTCATGAACAGCTATGGGTAGAGAGCGCTCTGGGAGCGTTGAGAGCAAGAATTGATAGCAAAGGCTTATGTAGCAAAACAAAACGCAACAACAAATCAAAGACAAAAGCCAAACACAGAAACAACACAGAAGCTTTAAATGTAGTGGTGCCCATAGCTGTTCATGAAGTTTGGATGAGCTTCATGTACACAAACAATGATCAATCACAACGGTTTGATGTGTTTTCGTCTCGAACTTGTGTTGGCTTTAAAACAGAGAAGGGCACGAACCTTAAATTTGAGGAATGACGTAACATTTCTGTATACACCCTGCAGTCAGCCTGGGGCCAAGTGTCCCTTTGTCAACACTCTTTTCTCTAGCGACAACTGCACTAGTGAAAAAGTCGACAACTTTCCTTCTACGCACGAGTAGAAACTAGCTACAGACAGCAGATCTAGTATATTTCTGGTGACACTGTCAACGAAGTCGTCGACAGTTTGTTTTTTTTATTATTTTGCTCTTTCAATAGGTACATATTTTTTTAACTGAGCAACAGTTTTTCTCTTCTTGCATATTATTGCGTCATATTCTTTTGTTGATTAAACACGTGCTCGCAGTGAAAATAATTTTGTTTTTAGAAATTGTTCAATAATTAAAAAAAAAGGTGATTAAAATAATATTGTGTATAAATAAAAATAAAATATAATATGAGCAAAAGAAACTATAAAAGACAAATTAAAAAACAAACCATTTTATACAAAAATAGAGGTTTGCAACATGAAATCGAGAATAATGAAACAGTTTTCAGTGATATTGTGGAAGATGCAGAAGTTTTTTTGGAACATTTTGAACATTTTACATGTCCAAAATTGACGTTGCGCGAAAAACTAAAAAGCTGGTACATAGAAACAACTCCTTCTAGAAGATGTGTGGAGAAGCTGTTGTCGATATTAAAGGAGGAAGGCCTGGAGGTGCCGCTTTCTGCAGAAACTTTGATGGGCAAAAGAAATAAGACTTTAGTTAGAAACCTTTCCCCCGGAAAGGCTTGACACATTTGAAAAACAGCAAAATACTATAATTGAGATTTTGGCTGAGCACAAAGTTTTACTGGATCGGTTGGTTTCTCAAAATGCTTCCGTAGAAAACATCATGGGAATTTTTCCAATAAATACAGAGGAGAAGCTTAAAGAATTTGACACTCTTTTAGCTACACAATCAGACCCATATGTAAGCATTTTACTTTTCCACATAAAAAGAAAACAAATTTAATTAATCAATTCAACTTATTTTTTAGAAAAGGCATATAAAAACTCTTATCGGTGGTAATGTCGAGCGCAATTTACATCAAGTATTTGGTCAAGGGATAATAATGAATTTTAATGTGGACGGAAATTTCGGTAAAAGGCGACTTAAGGATTTCGGGAATGTTTTTGCAGCTATAATAGGTAAAAAACTTGTCAAAAAAATATTTTTGAAGAAAATCGTTGGTGTAATATACACTTTTATTTAAATAATAACAACGGATTTCTTTTATAAGTTGTGTAAATTCTACAACATATAGTGTAATTCTTATTGAAGTTAGTTAAAATTTACACAGTTTATATAGTATATAATTGGACTTTGTTAAAATTAAAAAATGTTATATACTCGTTTAATTAGAGTGTACTTTTTTCCCATTCATAGATGTAATATCATCATTCAACAACTCTGCCGATAAGACTTTAAGAGCAGCTTTTCAACGACAAAAGAAGAAATATTTTAAGCAACAAAGTCGCAACAATTCCAATAATAAGACGAAAAATGAAAATGAAGAAAACGAAAGCATCTCTTCTGTCGAAGAACAATAAAATTGTTCTTCTTTGTCTTCACCCTTTTGCCTTTTTATTAAATTAAAACAATATTCAACAAATTTATGGTGACTTTATGTATTTGGCTTGAGACCAAAAAAATTTAAGTACCATATTAGTAGACTTAAACTATCATTTGATTTTAATCACATACTTACAATTATTTTTTTATGGCCCACTGAATTTTTTTAAAGGCGTGTGGAATAAGTGTATAAGTATATATACTTCTGAGCTACATAACTGCATTCTATTTTTTTTAAGCATAATTTTTGAAAAAGGGCTATAATGACCCCTTATAATAAGCGAAAGACAGTTAAAATGTTTAAGGAAAAGTAGCACCATTTAATTTTATTGCAGACATTTGAAAACTTCAGTGGGCCATAAAAGAAATTGTAAGTACGTAACCGAAATCCTCTGGGGGTTTTAGTCGAAATTAGGGTACTTTATTTTTTAGTTTCAAGCCAGGTACAGTTTTGTGTTGAAGATCACGGTCAATTTAGTCTGGTAATAAGCAAAATTGCCAAAACTCAAAAACTTTAACTACAGGTAAAAATTTGATGTAAATAATTTATTATTATTTTGTAAAAATAATATATAAAATTTTGAGCTCTGGTTTATTTGATATATTTCCTTGCATAAAATTAGTTCCAAAATTCGTTTAAAAAAATAAATTAAAATTTTGAGCTGTGGTTTATTTGATATGTATGTATATTTAAAAAGGTTGAGCCAGCCTTGAAGAAATTGAAGCTTTAAAATATCCAAAACAGACTGATGTCAAAAATTTTAAAATTATTATCAAAAATAGTATGTACTTTAAAATAACTTGTTAAAAAAATATTTCAATTTTGAGCTGTGGTTTATTTTATATGTATATTTAAAAAAGGTTTAGCCAGCCTTTAAGAAAACGAGCTCCAAAATATCAAAAACAGACTGATGTAAATAATTTATAATAGTTTATTTTATATACTCTTAGAAAGGTTAAGCCAGCCTTGAAGAAAATGTGCTTTAAAATATTAGAAACAGACTGATTTAAATAATTTTTAGTTGTATAAGGTTCTATTCAAAAACTATGTAATTTAAGCTTTTCTTAATAAAAAATTTCTATCAGACAAAAAATATATGTGTTTAAGTGTATCGCCTTAACCTCTGTAAAAATCTAGCTCCAGAATCGCCTGAGAAGCGCCAATTATGTAAACCAGAGTTACTAAAATGCACTAATGAATCTGTGGTTCAAATGTCTCCATGTGCTCCTAAAAGAACTACCAAGTCAGTAGTGATAAGGTCTACTGGTGGATTTTCAATGACAAGCCTGTGTTAGATGTCAAAAGTAGATTACATTGGCTGGGGCATAGCTGGTCAGTAGTACTGGTGACAATGTCACTAGTACAACACTACAGTTTTACTACTCACATTCCCTGCAGGGCACATGCACATGGTATAATTAATCCGGTAGGTGTGACAGTTTTCCAGCGAACATGAATTGCCAAAAATCGTACAAGACAAAGCAAACAAAAAAAAAAAAAACAAAAAACAGACGAGTTTGACAATCCATGAACGATCTCGTGAGAAAATAGCCTGTTGTCAAACCTACCTGTATAATTGTATCATGACACATACAGCAGTCAGCGTTGATCAGCAGAGCAGTGTTGCCAGAGAGACGAGCTGAAATTTACCACTATTTAGGAAAATATTTACCACTTTCGGGGAAAATTTACCTTTTTCCAAAATAAAAATATTAAAAACATTTTGAAATGATTAACAACCGTTATGGTTTTTTTGTAAGTATCCATATATTTATCTCTTATCAGCGAATGCAAGAATTTACCGTTAACTCTTGACGTATATAAACCGGTACAACAAACGTATATAAACGGTACAACACAAGCGTACCTACAATTTTTCCCCCTTTCTTCTCAGCAAATTCGCCCCAATTAGCAAATTCGCTCCAATTAGCCAACAAGCTCGAAAAATTGCTTTCAATTCTTGACCAATGTAAAATGAGTCTTTGTTCAGCAACTAGCAATGAAAGTTCAGTTTTTGTTTTTTTTTTTTTTGTTACACAAGATAATTCACAAGAAAATTAAACTGCTTGTGAGGTAACAGTAATGCCAATAACTCAAAAAATTAACAGGTCTAAAAAAATTTTTATTTTCACAAAATTTACCACTTTTTGTCAAAAATTACCTTTTTTACCTCTGCCCAAAAAATTAGTCAAAAATTACCTCAAATAGGGAAATTTACCTCAATCTGGCAACATTGCAGCAGAGATCAGTATGCTACGAAACTTCAAGCAGGCAACATCGCGTTCGTCTGTTTCGCTGTTTTATAGGTTTCAGTGTGCCAAGCTGAGTGCGACACATACATTGACATAATGTCGGTGTGTGGTGTGCCCATCTCTGCTTTAAAACAGTGATCATCAAAGCCTATGCCTTTCTGTATAAGCCTAAAAGCTTTCTGTATACATATTAACCATGAACCAACAAGACAAGATCAAGCAATCAGCAGTGCGAGAAAAAAGTATTTTTTTCGTGCCACGTCATCGGTCACAAAAAAAGCTATATTGCATACGTTTTTCATGCAAAACATGTGAAAACTTAAATAAAAGTGGAAAATTATAAAATTAACAAGTTTAATTATCGAAAAAAGTGTTTGAATACTTTGTTTGTTTATATTTTCATGCAGTAACGAAATTTAAAGTAATTTTTTTTGCTGTTGCAATTATTGCACGTCGCTACAGCACACTTAATTTTTATAAAAAACACAAAAAATTACTGAATTATAAACACTAATAATTCTTTAAAACTTCAAGAAATAATTTTTCACATATAATCGCTACACGTAAACAAAACAATATGTGACCGATGACGTCAGACCTACCAGCTTTGTTTTGTTTACAATATGGCGGCTCTTTTCTTTGCATGATCTTTATTTCTTGGTTCATGCATATTAACTCACGGACGAGCACTGAACTGCGTCAGTATCTATTGAAATTTCATGCAGAACAAACCTGCAGCACATGCATGCTTGTTAGATTGTTTTTTTTGCTGCGCATACGCAACTTATGCTACACTCATAAAATTATCAGTTTTTGCTATTTCTATGCAAAATGTCTCTGCTTGAATGGGAGTTGCATTTCTTTTTGCAGAAAATATTTTTTCTGAATGTATGGTTGAATTAAATCAGAAACGAAAAAAAACATAAAGAATTAAAAAAAAAAACAAAAAAGCAAAAAAAAAACACAGTTTCGTATAGTAAGTATTGACACTTCTAAATAAAAATTGAATTTTAAAAATTTAAATTAAATTATGAAATTAACCTTTACTATTTTAAAATTTTGCATAGTGCATAAAATAATGAATGTTAATATGTTTCTTCGATATGAATTATGTTATTATGAACAGAAGTAAGCATACGTAGATCGCAAAATTTTTTAAAAACATTTCCCCCTTACGCCTCTCCCATTTGAAATACACCAGATGAAAATTTTTTCCGGCGCCACTGAATAATCAAAGAAGCGAACCATCGTCTTGCATAAAGGCTGGACTGAGACTAAAGTAGTATTTTTTTTTCAGTG
This sequence comes from Pherbina coryleti, assembly GCA_943735915.1. NCBI lineage: Eukaryota > Metazoa > Arthropoda > Insecta > Diptera > Sciomyzidae > Pherbina > Pherbina coryleti. Next base: position 70,486,147 of record OX030950.1, on the reverse strand, counting down.
CAAAGCTTTCAATGAGCTTTTATACATACATAAACAAAGTATGCTTGTATAGAGTTTGATGACCACTGCTTTAAAACAGTGATCATCAAAGCCTATGCCCGCGGGCATTTGAGCTTTTGTGCTTTAAAGCTTTCTGTATACATATGAGGGGTTTTCACAATTTAGTGCATTTGGCTTTGCATTTGAGCATGAGCAAAAAATCCATGAGCGAGTATTCTACAAACGTATTATGCTGCTGGCGGATGCTGATGATATCGATATCATTGGCCATAATACGCGCGAAGTCAGCGCAGCATTCTCCAGGTTAGCGAAAGAGTCAAGTCGAATGGGTCTTGTAGTGAACGCAGATAAGACGAAATACCTACACTAAGGGAAATAACGCATATTAGCATTATCCACGCCTGAGTATAAATTTTATTCAAATATTTACGTGGATAAATCAAATGTTTTCCTTACAACTCGTTTTTTTCCCGTATTTGAATTTTATTTATACCACACACGTACACACATATTCCATACAAGCAAGCAGCAACAGCATCGCACACGTCCACACATACGCCGACAAGCAGCAACAGCATCGCACACGTACACACATATTCCGACAAGCAGCAACAGCATCGCACTTTGTTCCTGCAGTATATTTCTTGCAGTTGGGGGTCTTATAGTTCTCATTTAGTTATTGTTGCAAGAGCAATATATTATGCATGTTTGGCAAAGAAATGAAATTATGTAAGGTGGAGTGACAACTTGATATCTACTCAGTAATATCTTGTACCGGTTGTCATTTACCTATATATTTTGCTTGTATCTACATCAGCGCAGGGCGCTCCATAGCTCACTGAGCTCTCTGTGAGCGTAACTTTTCACATGTACATAAAACTTACAACAGAAGAGAATATAATTCAGTCGTTCGCTGACGGTGATGTTGTGACGACCTATGTCGTTTTGCGCTGCAAATTATATGTACACTCGTGAAAAATCAACTTATTGTAGATTTATAATACTTTTGCATATATTTTTTTAGTTTGTAGAATTTTATATTCGTATGTATTAAGGTTTCATATAATTAATACATATTAGCTATTAAAACTTTTTGCATTGTTCATTCATATTCCTTATTAATTTTTGAGTACTTAATTTTTTGATTACTTGCTTACTTATTTTAGTTAATTCCTTATTATTTACTTACATATTTTTTGTTATTAATTTTAAAATTCATATATATTAATATTTTATATAAAAATAATTATTCGTATATAATAAGGTTTCATATAACTCATTCATATTATCTATTAAGATTCTTTACATTATTCATTCATATTACTTGTATTAATTGATTAATTAATAGAAGAAATAATGAACAATACCGATGACTAAAAATAAAAACATAAAATAAAAAATAAAAACTTACAAATCTAGATAATTGGGACAAATATTTCGCTCAGTGTCCGCAATTCGAGAGAGCACCAATACTAACAAGACATAATAATATGTGACTGTGTTAGAATGCCCAGCCCTGATCTACATATATTTTGTAGATTACTTTTTCGTTCTCTATTTTATACTATGTTTGACAGTTGGTGCAATATTAGGGCACAAACTGTCAAAAATAGTATAAATTAGAGAACGAAAAAAGTGAAGCGAGAATAAATTATACAGGCAATGGCATTTGATGAACGCAATATGGAGAAAATAATACCATAAAACCATTAATAACATATTCACTTTAAATATGTTTTTTTTAAATTCAATATTTCTATATAAATTTTCTTTAAATGCGATAGTTTATTTTCAAATAGTAAATATTTGAAAGATATTTTAAAAAAATTCGTGCATAATTTTAATATATTTTTTATTAATTCTGTTTAAATACTTAAATATTTAATTTAATTAAAAAAGTATTCAAATAAATTTTAAATATTTACGTAGTCGATTTATCCAAATGCGTTATTGGTGCAAAAATGACTCTCTTTTTGGATAAATTAAAAAAATTTTTGGATAAATTTAATATTTTTTTCCCTTAGTGTAGTGTCAACAAATAAACAGTCCCAGCGTCTTGGAAACCACGTCACTGTTGACAACATCTTCTTCGAGGTTGTTAAGGGCTTCGTCTACCTCTGATCCAGCGTAAACTCTTTCAACGATGTCAGTATTGAGATAAAGCGAAGGATAACTCTTGCCAACAGGTGTTACTTTGGGCTAAGTAGGCAATTGAGAAGCAGAGCCCTCTCTCGATGAACAAAACTCACACTCTATAAGTCACTAATCATGCCCGTCCTATTATATGCAGCACAAACCTGGACGTTGAGCAGTTCTGATGAAAAGACTTTGGGAGCCTTCGAGAGAAAGATCCTTCGTAAGATATTCGGTCCAATCTGCGTCAATGGCGAGTATCGAATTCGATGGAACCACGAGCTGTATGAGCTGTACGCTGATATCGACATAGTTAAGCGTATTAAAATCGAGCGGCTCCGCTGGCTAGGTCATGTTGAGCGAAAGGAAAACGACGCTCCAGCGAAAAAAATATTCGATTCGGTGCCCGGTGGTGGTCAACGCAGAAGAGGATGCTCACATCTTCGTTGGTAGGATCAGGTGTTGGATAACCTGACTACACTTGGTGTTTCCAACTGGCGCCAGCAAGCGCAAAACAGAAATGGCTGGCGCAATTTCTTATACGAGGCCAAAACCAACCTTCGGTTGTAAGCGCCAGATAAGTATGTAAGTAAGTAAGTAAAACAAGCCTGCAAAAAAATCAAAACGATCGGTTCACTGAGCTTCGAGAAATCTTGGTCAGCGACTTTGAAAACATGGTTTCGAGAAAAACGCGTTTGAAAATAAGGCCCAGCACTGCGCGCTCTAGGTTCTAGGTTGGTTCACTCACTAAGCTATAACTTTGTTATTTTTTGAGGTATCGACTTGAAATTTTCACTACAAATTCTTGAGACCTAAAGCTAAAGAAAAGAAAAAGTTCTGGGTATATTTTCCCCCTTAAAACGATGCTTTCTATTTAAGTGAATCTATGAATCAAATAGATAAACTAAATTGTATGTTACTACAAAAACATAAGTATCATTTAAAGCTGCTACTTTTAATTTTCACTCCTTTTCAAAGTTTAATTTTATGGCAGCGCTGTTGCTATAATTGTTGCTGTCATTGTTTCTGTTATTTTGTCTCGGTTTCCCTTCGTCGAGTCTTGGCGGTCAATTTTTGGCATTCCTTTTTAAACTTGACGCTTCAGTTTACATACATCCAGAGTTGACGATCAAGTCTTCTGTATTTTCTTGAGAAATGAAGTGGCCAAATTAACGGGACAACGAGAGAACAAAGCGAATTGCCAAAAATTTTAAAGCACACATTTTAAATATACATGTTTTAGTTAATTTTTAATATCAAGTTTTTTCACCAAAAAACAAGTTTTTTTTTCCGAAAATTAAAGTTTTTTTTTAAAAAAATATGGCAACACTGGTTACAACGAATGTTGATCATCTTGTCGTTTGTAGCTGTTTTTTATGGAATTACTTCGAATACTCTCAAATAGTTTCGGTGAATTTTGGTGTTTGCCTTAGTGTTTCTTAAGTGTTGTTTGCTTCTTGTGTTGTGAAATATTTTATTTTTATACAATATGAATTTACATAATGTGAGTTAAAATTAAGAAACAAATATATATAAATTGTGATTTTGTTCGTTTGATTTGTTTTTCTAAAATAGGAAACTGCTGTTGCTGGTATTAAAAGAATGAATGAAATAAAAGAAAATATTATAGCCGGCACATATAAGATAACACAAAAACGAGGCAGAAGCAAAGTGTGGGATACTTTTGGTTTATTTAAGTACTTTAGTATTTTAGGGAAAATGCAATAAAACCAACTGCAAAAGTTACGGTTTTAAAATTAAAAATGAAGCAATTTTTATTCGTTAAGAAGATTTGATTTTGATTATTAAATGTCAGAAAAAAGTTAGTTTTTGCAGTAAAGTATATTGAATTGAATTTAGCTTGTGTGGGTGAAGCCACGCCAAGTTTCCAATGCCCGTGCCAGTTTTCCAGTAGAAATGCCTGACCAATAAGTAACTCCATACTGAATTTCATTGTTATATGATATTTATTTCCAATGCTATTCGATATCAAAAATTTGGCTTGTATGGGCGGAGATACACCCCCTTTTTCAATGACCGTCTCAGTTTTCTAGTAGAAGGATATCACCGAATAGTAATTCCATACTGAATTTTGTTGTTATACGACATTTAGTTCCAAAGCTATCTGATATCAAAAATTTAAAGTGTATGGACGGACCCACACCCCCTTTTCCAAAGCCCATCCCAGTTTTTTAGTAGAAGGATATTACCAAGTGGAAACTCCATACTGAATTTCATTATTATACAGCATTTAGTTCCAAAGCTATTCGATATCATAAATTTGAATTGTATGGGCGGTGCCACACCTCTTTGGCCTATACTTGCTCAATTTTGACAGTCGAAAGACACGACTAAATAGTACTTTCTAACCGAGTTTCATTAATGTGTGACTTATAGCTTGAAAGTTATACTGAAAATTTTGACTGCTGGAAAAGTGCCACGCCCTACGTCCAACGCCCATAAAATTTTACCAGTAGAACGGCAAGTGAAAATTAAGGTTGAATACCGAATTCCGCTGCTGTGCGACCTATAATTCCAAAGCTATTCGATATAGAAGATTTGATTTGCATGGGAGATGCCACGCCCCCTGAGTTTTTCCGATATTAAACAAATCCAACAAACAAAAGATCATTAAAATCGGTCCAGCCGTTCTTGAGTTATAAATGGTGTAACAAACCCGAATTTGTTTTATATACATATATAGATGTAAATATAATGTAAAGCTGGAATTAAGTGAAATCCAAAATAGAGGCTATGGATTGACAATGGACTTATGGACGGATAATTTTTTAAAGAAAAATTACTTTGCTCTTACCATACATTTCTTATGTGATGGATCTTTAAAGAATAGGCTGCAAGGGCTTGCATCTCTGAATGGAGAGGAATGCACACGTAAGGAACTGCCATTGCTTATTTCAATAGTTTTTAAAAGTGTTTTTTACAGATGTCAATATTATAACGAAAGCAAAGACATATATTATGAAGACATTGCATCTGAACGACTGTTTCAATATTGAACAGACATTAGCATGTCATTATAAGCCTGGAGAAAAATTTGAGCACTTCGAAATAAAAAGCAGGGCTGACGATGAACTTACGTTTTTCGAAAGCTGCGTGAAGAGTAAACGCGAGAGCCGACTTATTAATAGACAGACGCCGAAAACATATTAGAGCAACAAGAACGGAAGTCACGCATCTCATTTGTACCCATTCATTTTTGTTTGATTATATTTTTTCATTAGAATCCTCAAGAGGCGGCTGCTTTGTTTACATTTTTTTTGCATGCTTTTTGTTGTTGCTCAACTTTCTCATTTTTGCAGGATTTTATTTGCTGCTTTGACTGATGGCTTTGACTGCATTTCATTGATCTTCAGAAAAGTTGTATTTTTGCGATTTGGTCTATCTCAATAGAGCTATAGATAAATCGCTGTAACTTTTTTAATTCTGTTTGGATTAAAATGCACTCAAGTACAAAATTATAAATAAATTCATTACCTTTAAAATTACATAAAAAATTATTTTTTTTTCTTAATAAATTTATTTATTTATTTTACTGTTAAAAATATCTATCTATCTTAAATATATCTAATTTCAAATTCATAATGAAATTTAATGCCATCAAAATTATTTTTCTACTAAATATATTATATCTATATTCTATATATATTTACTTATTATATTATTTCTATCTATTTATGTTTATCCATCTTTTATGTACCTACATAAAAAAATTATTTAATAAAAACAAATTATATTGGTCTAGTTGCCATGCAGGACAATATCCTGCTAGACCAACTGGTTTGTATTGATGATACTGTATTTACTTTGTTTCGACTAAAATATCAAATCACAATATTTTAGTAAAGTAAATATGCCTTATTTTGTTATTGTAAATAAACTATAAATCAATAAATTATAAGATCCTTAAGATCCGTTTAGCTTGATATAAATTTTCAGATTGGATTTTATTTAATACATTTCATAAGTAAGTAAAGAAAAAAATTTATATTATTTTAAAGATTTCAAATAAAAAACTTACTTAAAAAAATAAAGTTAAAGTGTGCAACAATTAAAAGTTATCAAAATAAAATAAGAAAAAGGAAAAAACCTAAAAGTTAATTTATAAAATAATCAACATTAAAAATAAGTTTTATATAAAACACAATAATTAAATATTTGTTAAGAAATAAAAAAGTTTATATATTATATAAATTACAAATAAAAAAATTAATCTTATAAAATTATGAGAAAATTAAATGAAAATTAAATGAAAGTCCTAAAATAAATCAATTAAAATAAAATATAAAAATTAAAAAGAGTCAAAAGTCAAAATAAAAAATATGAATTATATATTAAATAAAATATATAAATACATTAAATAAAAACATAAAAACTACATAAATTCAAAAAATCATTTTTTTCCCTATTTTATTGATCGATTATTTATTATGATTATTACGACGTTTATTATAAAATTATATATGTATAAATTTAAAAAAGAATTTTTTTATTTCATTTGATTTTATTGATTGATTATTATTTTACGATTTATAGTCTGACCATTGATAGTTTAAGAAAAATACCATCAATAGTCACGATAGTCTAAAAAAAAAAGAAAGAATCGATAGCGCTATTGATGGCACTATCGCTGGTACCAGTATAAAAAAAGAAAACAATAACAAATAACGAAATGCAAAAACCAACTAAACTGACAACATGCATATATTTTTTAAAGGGTAATACTTCCAATAATTTATAAACAAAACAAAAATTATATATTTTAGCCTAAATGTATGAATAAATTATTGGCCATGTAAAAGTTCCATGTATTGGCCATGTAAATTCTGTTCCCTCCGACCCTGATGGGGGCTACCATAAAAATTTTATGACATTTATATATTTATTCCCTACCTACAAAAAGTAAAACAGGACGAATGATTTTTATGTTTGAGCGTAAAAAATAAAAATTAAGAAATAACTTTTATTCTTGAGCAAAATAATAAATATCAAAAATAATTCTTATTCTTGAAGAGAAAAATTAAAATTGTTTCTGATCAAAACAATAAAAATCGTAAGATAATTTTTATTTGTTGAGCAATAAAATAAAAATCTAAAAATAATAATTAACCTTTGAGTTTTTTGATATCGCTTATAATAATTACGATCCCTGAAACTTACAAATAAAACTGTTTTTAGTTAAAACAAATAAGTTGTTACGCTTATAAAAATAATTCGGACAAAGATCTTGTCAAGGCTTAGGACAAGAACTCGCCAAGAATTTTAATAACACCTAGGACAAGGATTTGAATAAGGACCAAGACAAGGATTAGGATATTTAGGATTAGGAGAAAAGTCAAAACCACAGTTATTTCTCCATATCTTCCTTTGTTTTCGAGATATGGAAATTTTTCTAACTTTTAAAGTTTAAATTATATTATAATTTATATCTTAATACACATGTTAATTTTTTTTGGTCAATATAATTGCGATCAAAAAATAATTTTTTTAATATGACCAAAAAAATTATCGATCAATGATTTACTTTTATTATTGATCACAAACAACTTTTATTTCTGATCGAAAAAATAACGATCACAAAATTTTTTTTATTTCTGATCAAAAAATAACGATCAAATAATTACTTTTATCTCTGATTGAAAAAAAGAAACGATCACAAATAATAGATTGAAGTTGATTTCTATCTTAAGAATAATGAAAAAATAAATCATGCCAAAAACGGAATCTCTAATTCACTACCTTCATATTGCTACATTTAAAAAAATTTCACATCTTTTTGAATACGATCCCTTGATCTAAAAATTTAAAATATAATCGTTATTGTCCATCCCTGATGAAAACTAATTTAAATAAAAATTGCAAGAAATAACGACAATTTAACAAAAATTTGCAAAATTGTTTAATAAAAAATTTAAATGCGAAAATTAATGCTATTTATAAAAATAAAGTAAAATTCTTGATATATTTTTAAAGAAACAAGATAAAGTTTGAAAAGAAAATAAAAGGGGTTTGTTGTAGCATTCACGCTTCAATAAAAAAATCAATACAATGGGAAAAAAATGATTTTTTGAATTTATATATTTTTTTTTATTTATATGTATTATTTCACACTTTTTAATTTTTATATTTTATTTTAATTGATTTATTTTAGGATTTTAATTTTCATTTAATATTGTCATAATTTTATAAAATTATTTTTTTTTGTTATTTATATTATATATAAACTTTTTTTATTTCTTAACAAATATTTTATTATTGTGTTTTATTTAAAGCTTATTTTTAATGTTGTTTATTTTATAAATGAAGTTTTAGTTTTTTTGTTATTGATAACTTTTAATTGTTGCAGAATTTAACTTTATTTTTTTCAAGTAATTTTTTTATTTGAAATCTTTAAAATAATATAAATTTTGACTTTACTTACTTATGAAATGTATTAAATAAAATTCAATCTGAAAATTTATATCAAGCTAAACGGATCTTAAGGATCTTATAATTTATTGATTTATAGTTTATTCACAATAACAAATAAGGCATATTTACTTTACATATTTACAGGCATATTTAGCATCATCAATACAAACCAGTTGGTCTAGCAGGATATTGTCCTGCATGGCAACTAGACTAATATAATTTGTTTTTATTAAATAATTTTTTATGTAGGTACATAAGAGATGGATAAACATAAGTAGATAGAAATAATATAATAAGAAACAAGATATAGAATATAGATATAATATATTTAGTAGAAAAATAATTTTGATGGCATTAAATTTCATTATGAAATGAATTATATTTATTATATAAGCAGATTAGGGGCGGATTTAGGTAGATAGATATTTTTAACAGTAAAATAAATAAATAAATTTATTAAGAAAAAAAATTATTTTTGATGTAATTTTAAAGGTAATGAATTTATTTATAATTTTGTACTTGAGTGCATTTTAATCCAAACAGAATTAAAAAAGTTACAGCGATTTAACATATCTATAGCTCTATTGAGGTAGACCAAATCGCAAAAATACAACTTTTCTGAAGATCAATGAAATGCAGTCAAAGCCATCAGTCAAAGCAGCAAATAAAATCCTGCAAAAATGAGAAAGTTGAGCAACAACAAAAAGCATGCAAAAAAAATGTAAACAAATGCCCATATTACACGATGTCCGTTTGTCCGGCTTATGCTAGGGCATGGTGTAATAATAATAAGGTGTTAGCGAATTTTTGACAACACCAAGAATAGCTTTCTTTCTGTCAAAAAATTGAGAGCGAAAGAGAGGAGCCGTTGATAGTTATCAAATTGTGGTATTTGTTTGAGTTGCTAGATGATGATGTGCTATAGTTTTTATAGGTTGTTGTGCGAATAAAGTTTAAATAAATATTTAATTCAATTAATTGTGCCGTATTGTGTTGACAAAAAGTTATTGCAGTTGTCTTCGTCCATTTGCCAAGTTCGCCATTGAATGGTTTTGTCATTTTATCAAAAACGTGCGCTGGAAGGTGCCCCCGACATGAAGCTTTGGCCAGCATGCAAATTGTCTTGCATTCACAGCGACTGCTCCAAGAAAATATCGAATGCCATGAAAGAATGTTCAACACCTCAACTGCTAATAACCATCAAAAGAAGTGGAAATGGCATTGAGCTTTGACCGACTGCACGTTAGCTGATTTATTTTCATTCCAATCCACCATCAGCTGTTTTTGACAGGAACGGGGCGAAAAAATTTATCATTTTGAGAGAGAAGTGTCAAATCCACTAACACCTTATTATTATTACACCATGTGCTAGGGCAGACAAGTCATTTTGTTGTTGCATCCGCTCTCACTGTTTTTTGACAGTTTCACATGGAAAGCAACAACAAAGCTCGGACAAACGGACATCGTGTAATATGGGCAAAAGCAGCCGCCTCTTGAGGATTCTAATGAAAAAATATAATCAAACAAAAATGAATGGGTACAAATGAGAAGCGTGACTTCCGTTCTTGTTGCCCAAATATGTTTTCGGCGTCTGTCTATTAATAAGTCGGCTCTCGCGTTTACTATTCACGCAGCTTTCGAAAAACGTAAGTTCATCGTCAGCCCTGCTTTTTATTTCGAAGTGCTCAAATTTTTCACCAGGCTTATATTTGCATGCCCAGCTAGACAGCTCTAACGTAGTTACGCACACAAGGAAACAAAATTTGGTGTTCACTAACACACTCTTACATTTTGTTGTCATGTTAAACAAAGAAAGTTGTATGTGCTTACATAGCTTACTCTTTTTCGCAGCAAACAAGCTAAGGGTGTGAAAAAATAGCGAACAAAAGCTTTAAGCGTCTTTTATCGTAAAATAAAAGAATCTAAATATGGTGGCCGTGGCGCAGAGGGCAGAATGCGAGTCCCGTATGCCAGAAGCCGCGGTTCCATTTCCGTCTGGCACTTGTGGGTTTTTTCAGTTAAATTTAATAGTAAATCAATTAATATATATAAGTTAAAAATAAAAATAGTGATGACTTAAATAAACAAATAAAAGCAATCTTCTTTGTAAAGAAAAGTAGAGTTTCCTTGCTAATCTAAAAAAATTATTAAAATTTAATATGAAATTAGTTTTTTTATTTTCTTTTCATTTTTTTTCTTTAATTTATACTTTATAAATACAAAAATGTATAATTTACCCAAAGTAAAAATAGAAAAAAAAAAAAAAACAATTATAAACAAAATTATAAGAAAAACAAAATTTGGTTTTATTTGTGGAGGATATGAACCCGCGCATGTTTGCGTTAAAAGCCAGAACTCTAACCAGTACACTATGGTCGAAGAGGTCTGCGGGATGCTAACTGCGGACCATATTAAACAGCTGAATTTGTTTTTTAATTCTTTATGGAATTTGTAATTAGTGTGAGCAGAACATCTATAGCTCTTTTTAATAGATAAAACATGTGTGGCAGACAGAGATGCCAGATCACACGGATAGACAAAAAGGCGTTATATTTTGCACGACGCTAGAACAAATATAACGTAATTTGTATGGAGCATTTTATATGAATATTACGTCAAAGGCGTTAGGTGTATGCCATATATATGGCATATCTAACAGTTAGGTGTCTAGCTGGGATGCTAATGTCTGTTCAATATTAAAAGAGACGTTCAGATGCAATGTCTTCATTAGAGTGACCGCAAAAAATCAATGTCGGAATCTTGTTCGTCTTAACCCCACAAAACGAATCCCCTTTCCAGATATTGGGATAGCCCGTTTAATCGGGCTCAAATTTTGGCTATCCCAATATCTGGAAAGGGGATTCGTTTTGTGGGGTTAAGACGAACAAGATTCCGACTTTTTTTTTGCCCCATATAAGTTGCGGTCACTCTAGTCTTCATAATATATTGTCTTTGCTCGCTATAACACAACATGTGACGTTCTTGATGAAAAACTTATTATCGTCATCTGAAGTATTTCTTCTTATGACGTTGTTTTTGATAAAAGAGTAACTGTTAAGAAGTCAGCCGTTTACAATATCAGAAAATGTGTCGTTATTGAAAATAGTTATGCCGATGGTAACTCTCAATAACTTGAAATGTGACGCAATTGTTGATAAAAATTAGAAATATTTATAAATAATTCGCACGATCAATACAATAATAAAACTTTAATTTGTTTTAGTGTATAAAATGGCAAACTGTAACCGTAACAACTCCTCATCGTCAACATCATCATCTTCCAGGTCATCATTGTTTACAGAAAATTGTGATGATTAGGTCCTTGATTTACCATACTCTCCCGGCTCGTCAAAACATGATAGTGATAGCCATGACACAAATGAAAAAAGGCAAACATTCAGCCACTTCAACAACTTTTTTCCGCCCGGTTTTGGAGAATAATTTATGTGTTACTACAGTTGCGGAATCTGTTCACGAAAGTGTTCATATTTTCAATGCAAAAGAAGCAACTGATACGGAATCTTTCAGGCCTATACACCAACTTCTAATTCGGCAATTTTTGTCAGTGATTCACAACCTGGCACATCTACTTCGAATACGGCAAGTTGTTCCTTAATTTTAAGAAGTCCATTAAATAAAGGGAGAAAAAGAGCGAAACACTCTGAAAAACTTTTTAACAAAAAAAAAACCGACTTCAAAATCACTACAAAGTAAAAAATAATTATAAGTAACTTTTCCCATTCATTTCTTGGTCATATTTTAAAAGCTATTTATATGTATTATAATATTGGAAATCTTATCATTTTCATTTTTTCTATTTTGTTTTATTATTATCAATATATTAATTGCTTTATGTACATAAAAGCTTTGAAGTCGGCGCTTATCTAACTATGTTGAAATATTTTTATTTTAATTTTTTCTAATTTGTTTTATCATAAAAATATTATTAACTGTATGAATATAAAAGCTTCTTAGCGATTTTTTTTCTTTCAGTTGGCGATTTTTGAGTACGCTGAATGTAGCCAATGTGTTCCATGCATTATTTGTGCAGCTGTTACACACTATGTCGTATTCAATATGAGCTTTACAAGCTCACCCAAACCAGTTTAGTGAGAAATTTAATGTGTACAAGGCTTTTAAAATTACTACAGTGTCACCAAGGCACCAAATAGTGCACGGATGGTAAAAGATCATGATTGTGTGTCAAAGAAGAGCGCCGACTTCAAAGCTTTTATGTTCATAAAGCAATTAATATATTGATAATAATAAAACAAAATAGAAAAAATGAATATGATAAGATTTCCAATATTATAATACATATAAATAGCTTTTAAAATATGACCAAGAAATGAATGGGAAAAGTTACTTATAATTATTTTTTACTTTGTAGTGATTTTGAAGTCGGTTTTTTTTTTTTGTTAAAAAGTTTTTATTTCTTCCTTTTTAGAGAATATGAAATATTTTATGTAATCGTATTCTTGAGGTAAATTTCAAACATGAAACTTTGTTCTTAAAAAATTTGTTTTATTAATTCCTGAAAGTTTGTTGGGTATTTTCCATTTCTGTTTCTTTACAATTTTTAGTGCGACGCCCTTTATATAATCTCGCCCACTTTATTTACCGTACCTTATAATGATTCTACCTACTCCTGTGCCAAATTTCAGTTTCCAAGTATCAATATTAACCATAATATAGTACTTTCCTGTGTACAATCCCGCTCACTTTTTTAATGATTCTACCAACCCACCTATCTGCATACCAAATATTAGTACGCTAGTGTCAATATTAACTAAAAAATAGTATTTTTATAATATTGACACGCCCTTTGTTGCATAACGCCCACTTTTTTGGCCGTAATTTGTAGTAACTGTACCTACTCATGTACTAAATTTCAGCACCCTAGTGTCAATATTATTTGATATATAGTGTGTTTCTAATATTGCCACACCCATTTGTCGAATAACGCCCACTTTATTTACAGTAATTTTTAAAAATTGTGTCTACCCCAGATCTAAATTTCAGTACCCTTGTGTCAATACTATTCGAGATAAAGTGTTTTTCCAATATTGCCACACCCCTTTGTCAAATAACGCCCACTTTATTGACTGTAATTTTTAATAACTATGCCTACCCATGCACTAAATTTCAGCACCCTAGTGTCAATATTATTCGATATATAGTGTGTTTCTAATATTGCCACACCCCTTTGTCGAATAACGCCCACTTTATTTACAGTAATTTTAAAAAATTGTGTCTACCCCTGTACTAAATTTCAGTACTCTAGTGTCAATACTATTTGAGATACAGTGTTTTTTTAAAGTGACCACACCCCTTTGTCAAATAACGCCCACTTTATTGGTCGCCATTTGTAATAATTGTGTCTACCCCAGTATTTTTACTGTAAATTTCAGTACCCTAGTGTCAATATTAACTGAAGTACAGTGTTTTTCTTATACTGACACGCCCCTTTGTCGAATATCACCCACTTTTTTACAAAAGGACCTCCGTGTTCATGGTATCTATCTGTTGACAAAAAATTACGGAAATCGGGTAAGTGCTTTAGGAGTTATCGATGTACATACATTTAAAAAAAAAAAAAAAAAAAAAAAAAAAAAAAAAAAAAAAAAAAGCGCGGACAAACCAACGAACTTGAGAACCTCCTCCTTTTTGAAGTCGGTTAAAAATGGAAGCAAACGTTATTACAAAAAAAGTAACAGTGGAAAACAGTACGAATCACAAACACTTAGCAAAAACGTTAGACGTGAAAGACAAATGAAAAGTCCATGTGCCGTGACTTGTAAGCTCAAATGTTACACAAAAAGCGAGGACGAAAGAAAAAAATTATTCGCCTCATACTGGGACGAAGCCAATGGCCACCGTGGAGTTAACGAATTAGGTACGTGCGTACTTCAATATATTCAAAATCTGCCGTATTCTGATGAAGCTGCAATAATATTTTATTCGGATAGTTAATTGCGCCGGACATCGAAATAATAAATTTATGGTTGCCATACGCCGTGCGCTTATACACCGTGCGCTACTTATGTATAAAATCAATAACCCACAAGTATCTGGTCAAAGGCCATACACAAAACGAAGGCGATTCAGCACATTCCTAAATCGAGAGAGAAACAAAGCGAATGCTTAAAAGTGGTCCAATTTCTACCACTGAATCATTCGTTTCGATTATCCTATCTGCGAAAAAACAGTAGATCCAATCATTTTAAAAGAGGTTTGCTTCGAGAACTTTTTTTATTTAAAAAAACTTGAAAATGACATTGGTCCGTTGAATATGGCTGCGCTGAAAATGTCTCAAGTAAAAATACTGAAAGTTTCATTCATCACCAAATTCAGTTTTTTTATAAATCCATCAAATATAAAGTTTTGTATAAATACAATTAATAATACAATTTGTAAACATTTTATCGCTTACAATATTTTTTTTTTTTATTGAGTTATTTATAATTAATTACTTAAAATAATTACTTGAAGTATTAGACTGTTTTTTTCTCAAATTATATTAACATACTAAAATACTGTGAAAATAAAGTTCCTTTCTAAATGTTTGTTGAAATTAAATATATTTTAAGTTCAAAAGACTGTGAAAATAAAATGCCTTAACACACAACTACCGCTTTTTTTCGCAACAATAATGACACATTTTAACTTATGACACTCAAGTCGATATATTTTTGCAGCAATAACGTCACAATTCAAAATAGAGAAAGTTTTCGTTCAAGAAAAAATCATAAATGACTAATTGGTGTAAACTTTATTTTATGGATATTTTAAATATATAAAAGTTCACTACTTAATTCTGAAATTTCAAGATTTCCTCTTTATTTTGCAAGACGGGAGTCAATTAAAAACTTAAAACGCGTTTTCTGCAAAATCGCGTTTTTTGAGTTATGACACTCTTTTAGTAAATGAGCGATATTGTCTTTGCAATGTCTTCATAATATATTGTCTTTGCTTTGTTATGAAAGTAGTGTGTGTCATCAATGCAAAATCTCAATTTTCAGCATTTTCTGCGTTTTGATATTTTAATAAATAAAATCGCCTAGTTTTGAATGAAATTATAAATTTATAGGTTCTTAAAGGGATTTATCTTATTTTTACTTTTTTATGAGCAATGGTTCTAGATTACACTACTCAACAAGGTTTTCCACAACGAATTGCGATAACATTTTCTATAGTAAAATATTCCATAGAATCCGAATATCGTAATGATTTTTTTCGATTGGCCCCAATTTTCTATGTAAATGGGAAAATTAAAAAAAAATCCACTATTGGGAACACATACTTCACATAAATGCTTGTAAAAACTTACATGTTCAGTAAATGAATTTTTAATTAAATTTAATTGCATGTAATGGGTGTTTTTTTTAGGGGTTTGTTTTTCGAATAGAGATAAAACTGGCATTTTGTGGTCAAATCTGGCAACTCTAATGTCATTTATGTTCAGTTTGGTTTGCCATTTCATCATGAACAGGTTGACAAAAGAACAACGCTTGCAAATCGTGCAAATTTATTTCGAAAATAATGGTTCAGTTCGCGAAGTTTACCGCAAGCTCCGTCCATTTTATGGTCGACATAATCGTCCATCAGAGCAATTAATTCGGTTAACCATGAGTAGTTTTCGCACTACGTTTACTCTATGTGATAATACGCATCCGCAGAGACGTCAAACAGTGCGCACCGAAGAAACAATTGCCGCTGTAGAGCAAAATGTTGAAGAGGACCAGGGGCGGTTCCAGGAATATATTTCGGGGGGGGTTTCAAAAATATTTATGTACGTTATATATATAAAGGGTAGTTAAATTTTAAAGGCCGATGTTGATTTTGAATAAAACACAAATTATTAAGGAAATTATTGTCGTTTCTTTTTATTATGATAATATTGGTATGGTTTAATTATGCATGGAACAAAATATCGGCTAAATGGCCGCCGCGACCTCGGCGGCACACCTCCGTCCGATGGCCCAAATTTTCGATGACGCCGAGGCATAAGTGAGGTTCTATGCCGTTAATGTGCCGAATTGGCGGGGTGCAATAAGGCCAACGGCAATAAGGTCGAATTGGCTTTATTTCCTTTTCAAAGAGAAATAAGACCGAAATTGTGAATTTGGTTTTATTTCCATTTGAAAAGGAAATAAAGCCTTAAAAAAATTTAGCAAAATGGTAATAAGGCCGAAAAATAATTTTTGCAAGCTAAGGATTATTTTTTATAATTATTTTTAATAAAAAGTACGCACCCTGTAGTCTGTTGTTTGAAAAGTTACTGGACTCAGCGTAGGTACTCAATTTGCAAGAGAACAGTTGCCATTGTCAACCTCAATGTGCTTGTTTTCGTATCAACGCGAAAAATTTATTAGTAGTAGTTCAATAGTGAAGGTGAAGAAGTTTTAATATTATAAGGAATGAGCGGCGCAGGCAAAAAATTTTTATTAAAAATCGCGGCGATTTATTATAAACCTGCGGCGCTCATTCTTTATAATATTAAAGCTTCATTAAAAATTTTAGTAAAAATCGCGCATATTTTATAAATTTTTATTCATAACTTTTACGTTTATATTTTACATTTTTTTTTCGACCACTAACAAAAAGATGTATGTTCTTTAGCATTTAAACGATCATATTTTTCGCTTTAAACGGATATATATTTCTATTATTAGAATAAGATATCCTAGTCTTCTCAATAAAAAAATATGTAAATTTTTCAGACTTTCACGATTTTTATCTCCTAAACCATTTGAGACCTACCTATTTTTTTTTGCAGCATTAGATTTAGAAGTTACATAAACATTTAAAAAACAAAAAACAAAAAAAAAAAGAAGCGTGTACCTAGAGTGCAATTATTCCAAAATATGTACATTTTTCAAACTTTCACGATTTTTATCTCCTAAACCATTTGAGACTGACCTTTTTTTGCAGCATGTGCATTAGGAGCTCCAAATGCACATTTAGAAAAAAAAGAAAAAAGGAGCATGGGCCCTAAAGTACAATTATTCCAATACTTTATATCTTTAATTTTTCATTAAATAAAACTAAAAAACTTATTTGATGGCGTTTTAATAGTGGTTCCTTTTAAAGGGAAATAAGGCCTTTAGCTTTTGAATTGTTGCTGGCTTATCGACGTACACCTTTTCTTTTAAATAACCCCAAAGAAAGAAGTTATTTGAACGGTGTCAAATCACATGATTGGTGGCCAAATGACATCGCCACCACGTGAGATAACACGGCCATTGAATTTGTCGCGCAAAAGAGCCATTGTTTTGTTAGCTGTGTGGCAAGTGGCACCGTTCTGTTGAAACCACATATCGTCCACATCCATATCTTCCAATTCGAGCCATAAAAAGTTCGTTATCATCTCACGCTACCGAACACCATTCTCAGTAACTGCCTGACCAGCCTCATTTTGGAAAAAAATACGGCCCGATGATGCCGCCAGCCCATAAGCCGCACCAAACAGTCACTCTTTGTGGGTGTATTGGTTTTTCGACAATCATTCTTGGATTATCATTCGCCCAAATGCGGTAATTCTGCTTATTGACGAATCCACTGAGTTGAAAATGTGCCTCATCACTGAAGATGATTTTCTTTGAAAATTGATCATCCACTGTTGCCATTTCTTGCTACCATTCTGACCGTGTAAATGCAAGTCTTTATGCATAATGTTCATCAACGACGAGCGTGAGAGGTGCAATTGTTGGGCACGACGACGAGTTGAGGTGGACGGCTCTTCAGCCACACTATCGCGAACAGCAGCCATATTTTCTGCAGTACGAGCATGCACTGGTTTTTTCACATCTCCTACAGACCTGGTTTGTTCAAATTTTTGCACGATTTTTCCGATTGTACGCATATTTGGACGATTAAATTGACCGAAAAAATCACGAAGTGCTCGATATTAGAGTGTCCCTTATTTTGCGATTTTTGGAAATGTCAAGGGGCTGAAAGGTTTTTTTATGCGTTTTTATATTCTAAGAACGAAACTAAAAAAATTTTTTTTTTTACGACAACGTTTACCCGTGCCAATCGGTCCCGAAAGTTTCGAAAAAATGCCCATATTAGACCATATTTGCACAAATTAAAAATAAAATCTTTTCTCTGCTTTTTATAAATGTTTTACATTTTTTGGAACACATACATATGAAATATGATATCTACAAAGTTTTTTTATGGTGGGCGTGGTTACCGCCCCTGCTGCGTCGAAATTTCTCCCGCAGCCTTTTCCCACTTTTTCATGAAATTAGTGCAATTTAGGTATTAATATCAACAATAAATAAATACATTTTTATTATGCTAAAAGTATGATTACATTTCATTAAATTCACATTATGTACTTACAAAAATTAACAATAAATTAAAAAACTAGTATTTTAACCTGCGGCGGGCGTGCAACAAGCTAATACCTACAAGCAGTCTTATTGCGGCTTTTCGACCGAAATCATAGTTTATAAATAAAAAAATATCAAAAACCAAAAATGTATGTCCCCTGGAGGGTTAAATTATAATAAGAAATACAAATTAATTAAAAAAGACAGAGCCTTATTTGGAGCTTTTATGCTATTCATTATTATCGGAATCCGTCAAGTCTGTATTTTTGTAGTTCTACTATACATCAAAGTCTGGTTTGAAGCTACTAATAGCATAAAACCTCCAAATCAGGATCTGTCTTTTTTAAAAGATTTGGTCGCATACAAGACAATTAACAAAAAAATATTCATTGCTGCAAGTCAAAAATTTGGTCGGCATCTTTGGTACCTTGGCGAAGAACTTGTAGCACTCGCTTTTTTCGATGATGCAGTTCTATCGAGAGAAAACGCAGTATGGTGACCGCATTGCAAGCTCAGAAGTTTCCATGTAATCATCCAATCGCAAACCCAAATTCTTTAAATGAATGGACAAAAAATATTTAGATTGTTTTGCATCTTGTCGAACAACAAATCTATTTCGTAGGTTTAGTTTGACATGCAATTTTTTAAAATATGATTCTGACGAATGGGAAAAAGATGAAGAATATCAGAGAGTAAAAAATTATTTTAGAGATCTTTGTATTGTAAATGATGTTGCGGAGCGTGGGGTACAACTTGCTCAAGAATTTCTCGAGCTTACAAAATCAGAAGCGCAGCTTCAAAACCTACTTATTGTGGCCCAAAATACTCGAAAAATATACTCGAACTGTCAAAAAAAAAATACATGCTCTTAAAAAAAACCTTATAATTAATTTGTATTTCTTAATAAACTTTAACCCTTCAGGGGGCATATATTTTTGGTTTTTGATATTTTTTATTTATAAAAAAAAAACTATGATTTCGGTTGAAAAGCCGCAATAAGACTGCTTGTAGGTATTAGCTTGTTGCGCGCCCGCCGCAGGTTAAAATACTAGTTTTTTAATTTATTGTTAATTTTTGTAAGTACATAATGTGAATTTAATGAAATGTAATCATACTTTTAGCATAATAAAAATGTATTTATTTATTGTTGATATTAATACCTAAATTGCACTAATTTCATGAAAAAGTGGGAAAAGGCTGCGGGAGAAATTTCGACGCAGCAGGGGCGGTAACCACGCCCACCATAAAAAAACTTTGTAGATATCATATTTCATATGTATGTGTTCCAAAATATGTAAAACATTTATAAAAAGCAGAGAAAAGATTTTTTTTTTAATTTGTGCAAATATGGTCTAATATGGGCATTTTTTCGAAACTTTCGGGACCGATTGGCACGGGTAAACGTTGTCGTAAAAAAAAAATTTTTTTAGTTTCGTTCTTAGAATATAAAAACGCATAAAAAAACCTTTCAGCCCCTTGACATTTCCAAAAATCGCAAAATAAGGGACACTCTACTCGATATGCATTTTGATTTGAAAGCTCATTTTCATAATAAGCCTGATTAACTTTAACGGTTCAAATTGAGTTAGTCTGAAATTGAGAAATGTCAAATGAAATACAGAAAAAAAGTTGACATTTAGGTGTGGTTTATATTCAACATCGGCCCTTAAAATTTAACCACCCTTTATGTACATTAGAGCGGGATAATTTTTTTTTCAAAAAATCGTAGGCGTGGGAAGAAACTGTTAGTCTAAAATATATTTCGAGCCTCTGGTTTTTCAAAAGAAGGTTATAATTTGTGTTTTGCTGCAATATGTGAAAAAATTTTTCCACTTATTGGAAAAAACTTTGCTACGAAAAAAATAGCCATCCACATTTCACTCCATATTCACTCCATATGATTGTGTGGTGCTCAGGATTATTTTTTTGTGTTAAATACCACAAGCTGACGCTGGGGTGAAGATAATTATAATAATAAAAGTTATTTCTCTGTTTATTTGACTCGAATACAAATCTTAAAGGCCAACATCAAACCAATATCAAAATAAATAAAAACTACAAAAACCGGAATTTTTCTCCATTACTGTATAAAAAGGAATTTTGCGTCAAATTACAAAAACCGGAATTTTTCTCCATTACTGTATAAAAAGGAATTTTACGTCTACACTTCCGATGCTATCGAAACTGTGGGTGTTTAAATTAACTGTGCGGTGTTTGGATATATTTTATCCAAAAAATGCGGTGTTTTTGTGATTTCAGGTTAAGATTGTATGTGTGACTGTTTACAGCTACAGGCGCAATATCGCAAAAACAAACAAAAACTGGAACAGAATTCAGTATTTTAGCAATACGTGTAGAAACAGCTACAAACGTTTACAGCATAAGGGTGTGAATATTTAAAGTAAATTATAAAAAACCAATTTTTTTTCTTTCTGGTACTCTTAGCCCACATAATAAACATCAGTACATCACATTTAAATACAGGTTCTTTTAGAATTTCGGGGGGGGGGGGGGTTGAACCCCCAAAACCCCCCCTGGATCCGCGCCTGAAGAGTACCCGAATGAATCGATTCGCCACCGTGCACAGCAATTGGAGCTTTGTCCATCAACTGTATGGAAGATTTTGCGCAAAGATCTTGGCTTGCGACCTTACAAGATCCAGCTTGTGCAAGAATTAAAGCCGCGAGACCATGCAATGCGTCGTGATTTTGGTGTATGGGCCGAAAATGAGATTGATCTCGATGCTGATTTTCATCGCAAAATTTTGTTCAGTGATGAGGCTCATTTTTGGTTGAATGGCTACGTCAACAAGCAAAATTGCCGCATTTGGAGTGAAGATAATCCACATGAGATCCTTGAGACGCCATTACATCCACAAAAACTGACTGTTTGGTGTGCTCTATGGGCTGGTGGAGTCATTGGGCCATACTTCTTCCGAAATAATGCTGGAGAGTCAGTTACCGTTAATGGAGACCGGTATAGAGCCATAATAACCGACTATTTTGTTCCCGAATTGGATGGCATGAATGTGGATGAGTTCTGGTTCCAGCAAGACGGCGCTACATGCCACACAGCGCACGTCACAATCGATTTATTGAAGGAAACATTCGATGAGCGCATAATTTCGCGGAATGGACCTGTCAATTGGCCACCAAGATCGTGTGATTTGACACCATTGGATTATTTTCTTTGGGGATATGTGAAGTCGCTCGTCTACGCCAACAAACCAGAAACGTTAGGGGACTTGGAGGCCAACATTCGTGGCGTTATTGCCGACATACGGCCCCATATGCTCGAAAAAGTGGTTGAAAATTGGACCTGTAGAATTGGCTTTATTCGAGCCAGCCGCGGCGGCCACATGCCCGAAATCATATTTAAACATTAATGGCATAAAATTATCCTTCCAATAAAGCCAAATTGATGGACATTAAAACGATTTTCTTATGTTTTATTTCAATTCGAAGTTCTATACCTCTAAAAAAAACACCCTGTAGTAGAGGAGTCAGATGAACATTTGAAGGTATAATATGTGCCAATAGCATCAGTGATATTCGAAATCAGCGACCCCCTAAAACTGTTAGATAATGTTTAAAACTCTTAAAAAAATATATTGTTAGTTGGCAGCCCTATTGTTAAAAGATCATAATTTTTAAATTCTGCCATCGAATTCGGATTCAGCGACCCATTTTTACCTAGTTATAAAAAACAAATTATTGTATGTATGCATTTCTTACATGCATTTTCTTTCTCTAAAAGGGGTATATTAATTTTGTCACTCCGTTTGTAACGCCCATAAGAAGGCGTGGTAGGTATAGAAAAATGCATATATTCTTGATCAGCATCACCACCCGAGTCGATTTAGCCATGTCCGTCTGTCTGTGATCACAATTACAGCCGTAATTTTCAAGCTATACTCACGAAATATATATATATATATATATATATTTAAGCTATATTTAAGCTTTTATCTAAAAAACAAAGGTCAAGTTCGAAAATGAGCCAAATCGGATGAAAACCACGCCTACCTCCCATACAAAGTGACTTTATTAAAAAAAAGGCGAATTTTTCTGTTAAAACTATAACGAAAATTTTTATCTTTTTAACTTTATCAAAAAGCTAAAATCTCTATAAATTCCACAAAAATTAATATATGGACTTGAAATTTTGCACTTGTTTTTATATTTAATATACACTCTCAGTATGAATTTTAACAAAATCGAGTGAAAACTACGCCTACCTCCCATACGCCTACCTTTATTAAAAAACAAAAGCGAATTTTTCTGTTAAAACTATAACGAACATTTTTTTACAAATAAACATTTTATTGATTGCTTAAGTATTTGAATATACTTTGGTTCGGCCGTGGGGGTATTTTAACTTCGGCCCAGTCAAAGATAATTTTTTACTAGTTTTTAACATAAAATGGTTTTTGCATTGATGTTGAAAAAGTTAGTGAATTAACTTTTCTTTAAACATGTATATACTTGAAATTTTTGTAATAAAATTCTCTATCACATAAGAGGGATGACTTTTTCTCTCCGATATAATTATTTCGAGATATAGGGCTTCAAACATAAAATATGTTTATAAAAAAACGAAAAAGTGATTTTTTTGACCTGTTTTCGATCATAACAGCCATATCACTAATGCTATTGGCACATATTATACCTTCAAATGTTCATCTGACTCCTCTACTACATGCAATTAAATTAAAATTCATTTACTGAACATGTAAGTTTTTCAAGCAGTTATGTGAAGTAGTGGATTTTTTTTTTAATTTTCCAATTTACTTAGAAAATTGGGGCCAATCGAAAAAAAATCATTACGATATTCGGATTCGTAATTCGTTGTGGAAAACCTTGTTGAGTAGTGTAATCTAGAACCATTGCTCATAAAAAAGTAAAAATAAGATAAATCCCTTTAAGAACCTATAAATTTATAATTTCATTCAAAACTAGGCGATTTTATTTATTAAAATATCAAAACGCAGAAAATGCTGAAAATTGAGATTTTGCATTGAAGACACACATACTTTCATAACATAGCATTAACACGATCAAACAAACACCAAGCATTTATGCTTTTCAGCATGTACCCCCCAACCTCTTTTCTAATCCACATGCAAACTTTCAATGTTCGCTTGCTACCGTCATCCACATGCAACTTCTGTTTGATGCGCCGTGCAACGAAGTTGTGCTCACTTTTGCGCTGAACCTTTTTCTTTTCGATTTTTGCGTGCATAAAAAATATTGCTTTCTTTTGCTTTGAACGCGTCATATATGATTCTTTTAAATAAAAAGTATTAATTTTCGGAAATAAGAAAAGAAATCAAAACAGACTGATGCTTTTCTCGCTTATACCAAAATTTGTTTTAGAATCAGTTCGTTTTTCACTTACCAAAAAAGCAAGCAAGGAATCTAAAAACATTTTCTATATTAGAAATTATTATATGGGTCGTAATCGATTCTGGCTGGAATAAGTACGAATCAGTAAACTTTTGGTTGATATATTCTTTCGTTTTGCTTTAAATTTATATATTCTTTGGAATACCTTCTAAGATGTAAGCAAAAGAATCTATTCCATTTACGATTTTTTTTAGAATCAATTCTCATTTTCCCGCTGGGTTGTTGACTTTTATTTATGATGCTCAAAAACATTAGACATTAATGTTTTGGTGCCAACATTAGAGTGCAGATATATTGTCATATGAGCGAGAAAATATATAAAGGAAATTAAATTTCAAAATAAAAAAACTCAGGAGCGGTGCTTTAATTGTCAAAGATTTTAGTTAAAATTTTTGTTGTTGAATTTTATAGTTAAAATTTTGTTTATTTAAGTTAAATCATATTTGAGGCGTTGTTATGATTGTTTTATAATGGTGCGTACATGTGATTTAGGCAAAATAAATATGATTTGTTTTCTTATATGTTTGGGGCAAACGTTTTCATAACAACCGCCCCTGTGACGATTTGGCATTTTCTTTTGTGTGTAAACAACATCTTATGTTGTTATGGCTGTTTCTCTTCGATTTCAGAGTTGGAATACAGAAGTATTACATATACATATGTTCTACCGTATTAGCTTTGGGCACAACCTTTTTTGAGTTGCATAGAGCGTTAATGAGAAAAGTTTTTATATCTGAGAATAAGAATAAAGAAATTGTATGGTTACTCTTTTTGAATTTTAATTAATTATTTAAATAATAGTTATCAAATTTATATAGCCTATGTCTCAACTGTTCACGATAGCTATCCTAAAGAAAAATAATTTTTGAAAAAGCAGCTGCCATTCTCAAGCTTTTCGCAGCCGAACATACGTGTACTTTTTTATATAATAGTATAGAAATTACAATAAATAGTACAAATGCATGTATGTAGCTACAAAACATTTATTACTACTACGCAGGTGTATGTATTTATACCAGTGATGCACAGCGTTGGCAGACCTTCCTCTACAAGCGCAACAGTTTTGTTTTAGTATGTGTGTGCGAGCAGAATACTGGAAAAAAAAAATACTTTTACACTCATTGAGTAAAATGATAGCATATCGCTCGTTTTCTGCAATAACGTTACAACTCAACAAACTAGATTTTTCAGGAGAAGCATTTAAGTTTTGAACAGACAAAGGAAATTAAATCACCATTTTCAAAATATGGACAAAACATCAAATATACAAGTACTACTGTAATGTACATGGTTTAATCCATACAAAGTGACAAAACAACTGGAGATTATCGATATATAATAAGATCTAATCTGAAATATATTGAGGTGAATAAATCACAAATTCTACTCTCCTGCAAAAATTAAAGAAGATATCGTTACCAAAATTGTACACAGCATAGATCATGGCAACACGAATGTTGCTGTGTAATTAACTCAATTTTTATGTTTTTTGGATTGTAACGTTATTAAAGAAAACGAGAGATATGGTTTAATTCATTGATTGAAACATGTTTAATTCATTCATATTTTGCGTCTGTACAGCATTTAACAAAATAATTTGCGCCTGAAACGGTCACTCCATGAAGTGCAAATACAAACTGATTCTCTGCTAGCGTCGTATAAGTTCGGTACCTTCGCACACACGATTTGTATGTGAAAGCCGAGCGGCTCCGTAAGGATCTCGTGTGCATCACTGATTTATACAGACTGCGCATTGTCGAAAACTTCATTTATTTTTTAGATATAATAATTTAGAATTATTGATTATATTATTATACTAGCAGAGTACGCAACCTTGTTCGGATTGGCTTAAGGGCGATTATATACCCAGACCTTTTTTTTTAATTTTTATTTTTCTTAAAGCTTCAAATCTCAAAAAATAATAGTTAGGCAAAATAATGACGAATTTTTGGACGAAAATCGTTACTTTACTTTCGGAAGTCCGCCATTTTTTGAACATTTTATTTGTGCCTAAATAAAAATAATAATTCGTGTAGAAACCAAAGAAAATTAAAAATATTTCGCCTTTTGGACTCATGGCACCCACATATCAAGTTTCACCATCAAAACCTGTACAACTCGGAATTTAAATGATTTCAGAGAAGTGGTCCCTGCAACGACGCCCACTTTTAGTACATTTGCTGACAGTAAAGATACGAAATAAACTACCAAATTTTAATCCAATACGACTAAAACCGTCTGACAAATAGCATTTTCATTGATTTATGGGCGGTAAAAGGGAAAGAAAAGTTATAGAAATTGAACCTAGTGGGCGTGGATTAGGTGAATAATGGGTAAAAAAACATTTATCCTATGTTGCCTATGTTCAGCGCAGTAATTTAAGGCATCGTTTGATATAGGATTTATTAAAATCTGTAGAATAGTTTAGGAGTCTATTCCAAACATACATACATATCATACATACTGTATAAAACTCATTTATTGTAATTTGTATTTGTATCATAAATAAGTTTTATTGTAGTTTTGTCGCATTATGATTGACAGACTTCGGAGACTATGTCGACGACAGGCGGTCAATCAGTTGCAAAAAGACCATGAAAGAGAAAAGATGTCAATAAATGTCGGGTTTTTTTGAGCTTCGGCTTTTTTCCCGACAGGAAAAAATTAGTGTGTTTTTATTTCCTTTAATTTTACACATTTTGGTCGACTTCGAGCCAAATAAGAAGCGGCTCTATGGAAAGGAAAGGATAGGAGGACAAAAAAGGTAAAAAAAAAAAAAAAAAAAAAAAACAAACAAAAGGAGCAACAATAAAAAGAAAAAAAGAAGACCAAATGCGGTAACTGCAGCAACACGCACGCACGGAAAAGAAGACAACAAAGTTGAGTATAAAAAGTTTAAATATACATCAAATATAACAAATTATAAACAATTAAAAATCTGAAATTGATGTAGTGGTGAGTGGAAAGTGATACAATTTTAATATATTTAAAGTAAGAAGTGGAAAGAATGTGTTCATTTTTTTTTTATAGAAGAAAGAAAAGTAAAAGTGAACGGATTTTGGGCAGAATTGGAAAGAAAAGTGGACAGATCTTAAATAAGAGTTGTGAAAAAGAACAAAGTGGACAGATTTTGAAAGAAATTAATATTTTTCGTTTCTGTGCAATAAATTCTGCTCAAATTGATTGCATATACATAAGCGAAATATTCAAGGGCACTCAATGCGCTGCTGCGATATAACGGTACTATGCAGTCGCAGCGAGCATGCTTGGAAATAAGTTGTCACATATATACATACATACTGAATGACGTGTTTTGTTTTTGTTGTAACATGCAGCAGCGGCGAACAGGAGCAATTCGTGATTTATGTGTGTAGTATGTGTAATTAGACACAAAGGGAAAGAGCAAGGGTATGACTGTAGCACAATGATGCGAGCATAAGCGTACACCATAAGCAATGATAGGAGAGACACAAATAGAAAGAGCAGGGGTATGTCTTTAGCACAAAGATGCGAGCATAAGCGTACACCATAAGCAAGATAGAAGTGAAACAAAGGGAAAGAGCAAGGGTATGACTTTAGCACAAAGATGCGAGCATAAGCGTACACCATAAGCAATGATAGAAGTGAAACAAAGGGAAAGAGCAAGGGTATGACTTTAGCACAAAGATGCGAGTATAAGCGTACACCATAAGCAAGATAGAAGTGAAACAAAGGGAAAGAGCAAGGGTATGACTTTAGCACAAAGATGCGAGCATAAGCGTACACCATAAGCAATGATAAAAGTGAAACAAAGGGAAAGAGCAAGGGTATGACTTTAGCACAAATATGCGAGCATAAGCGTACACCATAAGCAAGATAGAAGTGAAACAAAGGGAAAGAGCAAGGGTATGACTTTAGCACAAAGATGCGAGCATAAGCGTACACCATAAGCCATATATGTAATACTTCTATATTGGCAGCAACCTACATTTTCAATGAATTTCAACTACGAAATCAAAGAGAGACAGCCTACATGAGATTTTTTTGTTTGTATTAGTATATTTGAATATTTGAAAATTACTACACACAAAAAAATGTCAAATCGTCACAGAGGCGGTTGTTATGAAAAATGTTTGCACCAAACTTAAAACAAAACAAATCATATTTGTTTTGCATAACTCACACGTACGCACTATTAGAAAACAATTATAACAACAACGCGTGAAACATGATTAAATTTCAACAAGAACAATTGAAGCTAGCAAGATTTTATCCATTAAAATTCGAACAACAAAACTTTCAACTGAAATTGTTGACAATGGAAGCACCGCTCCTGAGTTTTTTTATTTTCAAATTTAATTTCGGGTACATTCGTTTATATATTTTCCCGCTCATATTTCAATATAGCTGTACTCTAATGTTGGCGAATGTACCTTGAGTGTACTGCCAATATAGAAGTATTACATATATGCCATAAGCAATGATAGAAGTGAAACAAAGGGAAAGAGCAAGGGTATGACTTTAGCACAAAGATGCGAGCATAAGCGTACACCATAAGCAATGATAGAAGTGAAACAAAGGGAAAGAGCAAGGGTATGACTTTAGCACAAAGATGCGAGTATAAGCGTACACCATAAGCGATGATAGAAGAGAAACAAAGGGAAAGAGCAAGGGTATGACTTTAGCACAAAGATGCGAGTATAAGCGTACACCATAAGCGATGATAGAAGTGAAGCAAAGGGAAAGAGCAAGGGTATGTCTTTAGCACAAAGATGCAAGAATAAGCGTACACCGAAAGCAATTATTTCAAAGACAAAGAAAATGAGATGGAAAGTCGAAATATTGTTAAAAAATTTGAATGTACAGAGGAGACGACAGATTAAAAGTCGAAATATTGTTAGAAAAAATTGAATGTACATAGGATAGGACAGATTGAGTGTCGAAAGGCTGTTAGACAAATTTGAATGTAGAGGAGAGGACAGATTGAAACTCGAAAGATAGTCAGAAAAATTTGAATGTACAGAGGAGAGGTCATATTGAAAGTCGAAAGCTTATAAGAAAATTTGAATATGCAAAAAGAGGACAGATTAAAGGCAAAATTTTGGAAATTATCTAAATGCACGGAAAGATGGAAAATTGAGAGATGGTTTCAATTTACAAACCAATGGGAAGATTGAAGCATAATTTTAATTAGCAAGAAGGATGTAAGAATTGAAAGAGCATTTTAATGTAAAAATAGAAAGATAATTTGTAGTTAGCAAAGGAAAGTAGAAGTTGAAAGAAGAATTCAAAAAAGAATTTAACGGACATTCAAATGAACACAAAAAGCAGAGTTAGTTTGAAAAGATACATTGGAAAGAATTTCCGATAGAAAAGCATTAGGTGGTTTAAAGAAAATAAAAACGAAATACAAAATGTTGAACAGAATATTTATCGAAATTTTTATTTTTTTTTTATTTTTTATTTTAGATTTATTTTTTGTTATTGATACAGCGAGGAATGACTGAGCAGAATCAATACAAGGAGAATGCAGAGGCTATCACTAGATTCGCAGCACTAGCCGAAGAAGAAAGTTTGCGGAAGCCACCATAGAGCATGTAGAATTTTTGGACAGACAGGCGGCAGCTCTGGTAAACGCGACGAGATCGCGACAAGATTTAAAAAATACAGTCCACACGGAGAAGAATAGTTGGGATCGAGGATCTCGTGAGCGACCGTCGAGTAGTGTTCGCGCTTCATAGATTACGTCGAAGGAATTTACATGCTAGGCATGCCAGGGCAATCAACAGATATGGGTATGCCAAGAATTTTTATCAATAAATTTGCGCGGCAGGAAAGAATTTGTAGAAAGACGTAGTTTGTGCCCAAACTGACTTAAAAGAGGCGCAAATGCCTGTTTCTTGAGTGGATGCGCTCGTTGTCCAGGCAAGCCTCTCCACAACAGCTTGCTGTGTCCGCTGAAAGATGGTAAGAAAGAGACAGTCTTGGTAGTGCAGTCCAAAGATGAAGAAAATGGTTATTTGGAAATTTTTCCAAAGACAGACAACAAGAAAACGGCTAATGAACTTTTTAATTTTGTTAAGGAAAGACAAGTTTTTTATAAGAAAGAAGATGAATATAAAAAGAACAGGCCGGAAGAAGCCTTCTTACAGTATGAACAGGCTTTTAACATAACAATTGAGGAAAGGGTGGCTTTGATATCAACAGCTATGGAAAGGGTAGAGGTGTTTGAAGGATTTTTCGGTCCAGTTAGAACTTTATTAGACACCGGTGCACAACCGAATCTTATTAGCTATGCGTTACGTCAGAAGAAAAAAAAAAAAAAAAAAAACACCATATTTACCTTTAGCTAGGAAAATGGTTGGCATAGACGGAAAGCCATTTGCGATAGAGAGGAAAGTTAATCTTAAGGTTTGTTCATGGTAAATATGAATCATGTGATCATGTTCAAAGATGTTAACACCACGATACGGTGACATGTCTTCAGTTTTCAAATCGGTCGATCCAGAATATTGGAAACCAGATGTGGTGCACATGCTGTTTGGAATAAGTTTTGATGCAAAAATCATAGAATCGGTTCTTACAAAACCGAAAATACAATCTTTTTGAAAACAAAGCCTGGTGTTGTTGCTTTAGGTGGACAGACTGAGAGGTTAGATGAATATACTAGACAGATACTACTAATGGTAGAATACAAGCAAGAAGAACAACTGGACAATTACTTAAACGGTTATGGACACTGGATCAAATTGGTCGACATACATTTCGTACAAAAGAAGAAGAAATAGTCGAGCAACATGTTTTGCGCACTTACAGGCGAGACAAAAATTGTCGTTTTGTCATGCTCATGCCATTGAAAGATAATATGAAAAATATTAGCAGTTTGAGACAAGTTGCATTTAAGCGATTTATATATTTAGAGAAAAGATTAAAGATTAAAGATTACAGATTAAAGATTAAAGATTAAAGATTAAAGATTAAAGATTAAAGATTAAAGATTAAAGATTAAAGATTAAAGATTAAAGATTAAAGATTAAAGATTAAAGATTAAAGATTAAAGATCAAAGATTACAGATTAAAGATTAAAGATTAAAGATTAAAGATTAAAGATTAAAGATTAAAGATTAAAGATTAAAGATTAAAGATTAAAGATTAAAGATTAAAGATTAAAGATTAAAGATTAGGTAAAGATGAAAGTTGAAAAATTAAAGATGAAATATGAAAGATGGAAAATCAAAGACAGATGAAGATCGAATATAGAAAATGGAAGATAGAAGATGAAAGATTAAAAAATAAAGATTGAATATGGTAAATGGAAGTCAAACTCTAAGCGATTGATAAATAGGATGAATTCAGAGGAAACCTCTTTCTCAGCGGTGTTTTTGCCGGGGGAAGGGTCAAGCATTTTAGGCTTGAAGTGATTTATTGCGAGAGACCAATTTGCGTTTTCGGTAAAAACCCCGCAATTGGAGAAAGATTTTACAAAGAGAAAGATTGTGAGCTGCGTAGCTCAGCTTTATGACCCAAACGGTTATATTTCAATTGTTGTAATAGTCGGAAAGATTTTAATTCAAGACTTATGGAGGTCAGGGATAGGTTGGGATGAGATGGTCCCAGTTGAGATTAAAAAGAGGTGGACAGAATTTTGTAGAGAAATTTTGTTATTGGAAAAATTTAGAATTGACAGAAGGATAGGTACAACCGAAAACATTGGTGTACAGGTACAGGATTTTTCTGATGCTTCATTAGCAGCTTATGGTGCTGTGGCTTACATTAGGACAGAATATCCATATGGAAAGGTGACAACAAAGTTGTTAGTGTCAAAGACAAAAGTAGCTCCTTTACATACGCTTACTGTTCTTAGGTTGGAATTGGCGGCAGTTGAGTTGTTAGCAAGGTTATTTGCTGACATAAGGAGATCGATGGAGTGGCCATTGGCGGAGTATAATTTATCGATAGACTCGAGAATAGTTTTACATTGGATAAAAAAGGCACCTTATAACCTGAAAATATGTGGCTAATCGAGCGGCTTCTATTCAGGAAAATTCAGAGATAAAATATTGGCGACATGTCAGTACGAAAGAGAATCCCGCTGATCTATTAAGTTACGGGTTGTCACCAGCAGAATTCATAGACAATAGATTATGGTTGTATGGTCCGGATTTGGCTTGCATTCAATAAATGCAAGTAGCGCAAAGACAAGTTTTTGGACAGAGAGCTATCAGAGGTGAAAGAAAAGATGAGAGTTTACGCAGTTTCAAGGTTTGAGCCGATGTTTAGTACTCATGTTAAGGGGATTCAGGAAAGAGTGTCTTTATTGGCATATAGTAGAACGTAAGAGAGGACAGTTAATATTCTGGTATATGTGAAAGCCTGAAAGAAAAAGAATTAGATTGAGAATGGACAGGATTGAGATGCCAACAGCAGAGAAAAGAAGCATGGCTATGAAATTTATTTTAAGAAAGACACAAGAGGACAAAACATAGCGGAAAGAATTAAGATAGAATCGTTGAAGGCAGTCATAGACTATAAAGAGTTATTGCGGGTTGGCGGCAGGCTGAAGCGTGCTGAAATCGATTATGAGATGAAGCACCCAGTGATACTGCCTACAAAATCATCGCTCGCTTCAGAGATAATAGAGTCAGTTGATAGACAAACAAGACACTGTGGTGCACAGGTGATGATGAAAATTATTCGGCAGCGTTACTGGATACCAAGGTTAAGAAATTCTCGGAGAAGTACGATTCATAATGTGTCATATGTGCACGTTATAATGCAAAAATGGAAAAACAGATAATGGCAGATTTACCATCAGATAGGGTACAGGTGGGAAAGGCTTTTTTACACACGGGAGTGGATTTCACTAGTCTATTTGAAATAAAAACAGTGGGTAAAGATACAGTTAGGTCACGGAAAGGGAAGTGTTGGACAGATTTAACATCACTTGCTTTCAGTGCATGTTTTGAAAGATTTATTGGACGAAGAGGTAGATGCGAAAGACTATAAAGCGACAATGGTACGACTTTTGTAGGTGCCAACAGAGAAATGAGAAAGACATTGGA
This sequence comes from Pherbina coryleti, assembly GCA_943735915.1. NCBI lineage: Eukaryota > Metazoa > Arthropoda > Insecta > Diptera > Sciomyzidae > Pherbina > Pherbina coryleti. The sequence goes on along the minus strand of OX030950.1, from coordinate 70,452,799 downwards.
CAGTTGGAGCAATTATGAAGCTGTAAGACATTTAGCTAGTAAGGGGACAGAATGGAAGTTTATGATTCCAACTGCACCACATCAAGGTGGTATCTATGAAGCAGTAGTTAAGTCGATGAAATATCATCTTGTCAGAGTAGTTGGACAGAAAGTCTTAATATATGAACAATTAATGACACTTATTTTCACAGATAGAAGCGATATTGAATTCGCGTCCAATACGTCCCATAAGCGATGGTCCGAAAGATACATATACAGGCATTGACCACATGTCATTTTCTGTTATGAAAAGAAAGACAAGAAATGTAGAAGCTATTCTGGAACAGATGGCAGACAGAATACCTTACAACGTTACAAGAGAGAAAGAAATGGAGAAAAGAGAAGCAAAGTCTGAAGGTCGGACAGCTTGTACTACTCAAAAGAGAGAATTTTCCACCGGCACACTGGGCAATGGGAAGAATTGAGGAGTTGATCGTGAGTAATCATGGAAAGGTCCGTTCAGTTCTGGTGCGCACGTCTACAAATATACTCAGAAGAGCCATACAGAAGTTTTTCATTCACCAGTTGCTTCTTCACCAGTTGAAGCAGAGAGAATATGAAATTTATTGTTGTTGATATCATGTATTTACTATAAAAATATTTATCGTTGTAATGTATATATTTAATTGTAAACAAAGAGATGGATAGGAAAACTGGCGTTTTCGGCGGCAGTGTATAAAACTCATTTATTGTAATTTGTATTTGTATCATAAATAAGTTTTATTGTAGTTTTGTCGCATTATGATTGACAGACTTCGGAGACTATGTCGACGACAGGCGGTCAATCAGTTGCAAAAAGACCATCAAAGAGAAAAGATGTCAATAAATGTCGGGTTTTTTTGAGCTTCGGCTTTTTTCCCGACAGGAAAAAATTAGTGTGTTTTTATTTCCTTTAATTTTACACACATACAAACAAACAAAAATATTATATAGATTTATTTCATATAAAACATATTTTGTTTGCTAAATTTTAAATTTCAAATTCAATTAAAAATAAATATTAGTTCCTTACTGCAGAAATACTATTAAATTTATATTTTATAAATAAATATATAAATAAACTATCCATTTCAAATTGTGTTGTGCGTGTTCTATAATGTTTGAACACAATTGATTGAGAACTGGACCTACTAGTTTTAAGCCAGAGAAGGGCACGAACCTCAAATTTGAGGAATGACGTAACATTTCTGTATACACATACAGCAGTCAGCGTTGATCAGCAGAGATCAGTACAGAGATAATGAGATGGGAAACTTCTTTTCTATTGTGAATTCTGTTGATTTTGACAGCTAAAAATGCTTCTTCTCCAATTTTTTATGCAATCACGTCTTGTGTATGTGAGTTCACCTCATATTTGTCAAAAATAGGTATTACACCCAAAAAAGTCTTCCATATTTAAAAGAAAATTGTTTTTAGCTGAGCAAGAATATTGTTAATAATAGTCGATAAAGAACTTTTGTTAACATAGAAATGTTAGTTTTGTCAATCTTATTTGTGGAGTTACTTTGATAACAGACAAAAATATTTTTGATAGAAAAAAATTGAATTTAAAATGAAAAAAACTGTTCTATTTACAAGTGGTGTTGTTAGCAGAAAAACATAATTGAATTTCTTTCAAGAACAGCTATATCTTTGTTTTAAAAACTCTGTTCTAATTTTTAAATGCATGAATTTGTTTGAACAAACATTGTAAGCTAGCTTTTCCCTATGTGTACAGTGGTGGCTTAGCTGTCGAAAGTGAGATATTCACCAGCGCTCATGTCCATCCAGAGGGGTGAATTCATCGAGAATCCATCGAGAGGGGTGAGTTTGTCATGAAATTTTACTAATACATTTATAACATTTGCATTAGTATTGACTGCATTTTGGCATACAGCTATCTCCTTTTTGCCGAAGTTTCCAATCTCTTTATCTCTGGATCAGTATGCTACGAAACTTCAAGCAGGGAACATCGCGTTCATCTGTTTCGCTTTTTCATATGATTTTTAAGCTTTCAGTGTAGCAAGCTGAGTGCGACACACATACATTGACATAATGTCGGTGTGTGGTGTGCCCATCTCTGTTTTAAGCCGACTCCGAACGGTTAATGTGCATCATGATCGGGTATGGGCACCACTACATGTAATAGAAGCTTTACATGTTTACAGCTTACAGCTTTACAGCTGTTTCTTTGTTTCTCTTTTGTCTTTGATTTGTTGTTGTCTTTTGTGTTGCTACCACTGTTGCCAGATTGAGGTAAATTTCCCTAATTGAGGTAATTTTTGACTCATTTTTTGGGCAGATGTAAAAAATGTAATTTTTGACCAAAATTGGTAAATTTTGGGAAAATAATAATTCTTTTAGACTTGTTACTCTTACCTCTCTGAACATACTCACAATCAGTTTAATATTCTTGTGAATCATCCTGTGTAGCAAAATAAAAGAAAACATTTGAATTATCCATCTCTAGTCGCATTGGACTTTTTGCTTTATGCCGCTTTTACATTGGTCAAGACTTGACAGCAATTTTTCGAGTTTGTTGGCTAATTGCGGCGAATTGGTTGAGAAGAAAGGAGTAAAATTGACGGTACGCTTGTGTTATACAGTCAACTTTTTGGGTTCAAAAAAGTACGTCAAAAAAATTGCTTTCAACTCTTGACCAATGTAAGAGGGGTAAAAGCAAGAATTGAATTAAATTAAAAAATAGCAAAACAAAATAGCCGGTAAGTTCCGGTTTATATACGTCAAGAGTTGACGGTCAACTTGTTGATGAGAGATAAATATATGTATACTAACAAAAAAATTATAACGGTTGTTAATCATCTAAAAAATTTTCAATTTTTTTATTTTGGGAAAAGGTAACTTTTCTCCGAAAGTGGTAAATTCTTTCCCAAATAGTGGTAAATTTCAGTTTGTCTCTCTGGCAACACTGGTTGCTACATAAGCTTTTGCTCTCAATTCTTACGCTCAACGCTCCCAGAGCGCTCTCTGCCCATACCCGATCATGATACAATTACAAGGTAAACTCATATTAAGATGGCTGCTCAATTGATAAATTTTGCAACAACAAAGCTGTAGAAGCTACAAATGTCAAACGACAAAAGCAACAACAACAATAAGAAAACTAAAAATAAAAACTAAAACTAGCGCACCCTGCTCTCCAATATGAGCCTACCTTGTAATTGTATCATGATGTGCATGTTCTCAAGAAGCTCTACATGGCATTATTTACTCTCTGAGGTTTGTCATTGTCTGCAGAGAGGTGACGGCAGAACAGGAAAATTAATTCAATTGAAAAACTTTCTGTGTCAGATCAATGAAATTTATATTTTAACATCACCAAAACAAGAAATTAAAACTAATAGCCCGAACACAATACGAGCGGCAGCGCCAATTGTCACTTTTTTTCACATGTATTTCTTATGGGACGTATTTTGGAGAATTGTTGCTCAACATTGTCGCTCGACGTTGCCGTCGGCTTCAATTTTATTTTAATTTGACAGGCAACAAAAGCAAGTTTCCGTCATTGCTTACATTGGTTATTACTGGTCGCATTCAGCAAACTGAACTCTTGTGAAATTTATGGTAGCTATCCCTTAGTGAGGGATGTTTTGCTTGAACTGTATTCAGAGCTGTAAAATCTGCATTCATATTCAGAATTTTAAGTACAATGGAATAACGACATAAAAATCCATAAATTAATGCAAAATTGATTTTTAAATACAATTTCAATTCACATTTAATTTTAAATACTTGATTAATTATTCATTTCAATTAATCATTTTTGTTGTCAATTTTTCAATTTTTTATTCATAAGATAACTTAACACAAGGAATTCAATTCACAAAGAATTTTCAATTATTTATTTTTTTTTACCCATTATTCATATTTCATTCATTATTCCTTTTTTTATTCATTATTCATTTGTTATTCATTATTCGTTTGTTATTCATTACTAATTTCTTATTTAATATTGATTTTTTATTCATAAATTGATACAAATGAAACGAATAATTAATAAGCTTTTTAAATTTGAATGTGGAATAACATTTTTATTAATGAATGAGTTTTGCATTCATTGAATGGATTCTTATTTCGTTATTCACTCATTCACCTTTTTGAAAAGAAAATTAAATTTAATGGATTTCTTTTACAGCTCTGACTGTCTTGTTATTCTAAACGGCAACTGTTGAGTCGGCTGAAAGCAGCCATTGTTTTTTGTGTACTATGCTTGCTGCTGAAGTTTGCTGCTGTCGCGTTTATTATAATCAAGTCGCTCAACATTTCTCTACATCGTCAGATTGGAGACGTGTTGCTCGCCGCTCGTCGCGCATATTGTGTTCGGGCCATAAGGATTAGCTTCGACACAGTCGAAGTTAAAATATCCCCACAATCGCGTTAAAGCGTGTATGATGATAATTTTGATGAAGTCACTTTGTATTCATTTATGTAGTTTTAATCTCATTTAAAACTCAAATTACGTTTAGTATATTATCTATTCAGTCTATAAGAATTTGTAGAATCTATGAAGGTTTTCCCGCCTTTATGACGTTTTTTTTGTATAGGAGGTAGGGGTGGTTTTAATTTGATATTGCGTATTTTCGAACTCCGAGTATACATATATTGAAATGCGAGCTTATGTAAAAATGCAACTCATTAAATTACATCTTTAAGGAATTTCGGGAGATTTTGCCTTTAATATAACGTAACTTTGTATTGGAGATGGCATGGTTTTCATCCGATTTTGACAATTTTCATACTTGTAATATGCAAAAACTAAGATGATATGCAAAATTTTAAATAATTATATAATATTTTGTTGATTTTAAAGTGATATTCCATTTCTTTGAATTCACTTTGTATGGGAGATTGGTTGGGAGAGTGGGATGTATGGGAGAGTGGTTTTTATCCGATTAAGCTCATTTACAAACTTGATTTTCATTATTATAAACCGAGATATCTTTAAAATTACAGTTGCAATTGTGTTGACAGACAGACGAACATCGCTAAATTTACACAGGAGATGACTTGAATTTTTCCCTACAACTTCATAAAAAAAAATTCTACGTCTAAATTTACGATTCTATCGAAACTGTGTCTGCTTTTGATGAAGCTTTTGTTTGTTCTTCAAATTCTGATTTTTATTTTGAAAATGAAATATAATTATTTTATGTTAGCTTTTGTTTATTGATTATCAAACACTTTTGTCCAACTGTTTAATGATCCACTGTATAAAGTGTGAAAGGCTGACAAACAAACAAACGGACAACGAATCAATCTTATAGTAATGGTATTCATGCAAAGCGACAAAGTTATATTTAGGGCAATTAGTTATTTTTATCAGGTAGATTGTGTGAACGTTCCCTAAAACCGATTGTGCATTTTCAGAGATATGTCAGCTGTTAACTTGTGAATAGTAATTGCTGATTGCTGTTATAAGTTTGCCTCCTCGTTTGCTCACCTAAATCGAAGAGCAAATATATCTGGTTTGTGCAAAAGCTTCTCAGTACAAATTTTGACAGTTCATTTATAAGGGTGATAAAGTTATCTTGTTTATACCATGATACAATAAATAGAGGTACATGCAGACCTGACTGTGCTCTCTTTTAATACTGCCGTAACTGTCAAAATCCATATAAAAAAGTTGTTTGCTTACATTTAATTTCTATGAACTTTTTTATAGCTTTGAGATTTTATATGCGTTGTCAACTTCGTTTTGACATTCGCGGCAGTACGCTGTCATCCAGCGAATCTACCTGTATTTATTGTATCATGGTTTATACCATTTATAAGGGCTTTGCCCATTTGCATGAATACCATTAGTATATTTGTACGGATAATTAAAGGCATGATTCTCTTTAGAGCTCTGTGACTAAGGAAAATCTCTTATCCTTTGGTTCATTTGAAATTATTTTAACGGTAAATAAAAACTTATCCTCTGCATAGTAGTACTAAATCGAATTTTGCATTTGTTGCAACTAAACAATTTGGATTAATTATGGTGAAATTGAGAAAAGCAATTTTTTGCTAATGCTCAATAAAAGAAAAGTAATACTTCGTAATTCACTAGTTTTTTTTTTATTTACAGCGTGTGTAATTTGTATATTTGTATCAGTTAATTTATATTTTTTTATTTTTATAGTCATGACAAAGCAGTGTTAGCACATATGGCGATACTAAGGAGACAATATTTTTGACTCATTCTTTTTTATACGAGAAAAATTTCTTTTAGAGATATTGGTTATTGCGTATTATGATGAAAAGAATTCTATTACTTTTTTTTAACACTACACTAGCACTCACAGTTTTCGTTTATCGTGAAAGCTTTCAGGAACTGACTCTTGTAATATTATGTTGCTTTTAAAATATGATTTTTCATCCTTGACATCTTCCTGTTCCGTTGCCATGTTTACACGATGCGCGTCGTACTGTTTAGCCTAAAATTATATCCGTACTGACTACATTTTGGCAAATGCCTTCAATATACTTTTAAACAAATTTTATATTATATCGAATAATTGATAGCTTATCAATTGAAGGTCTTATCGTCCACAGCAATGAGTTTGCAAATCATAGATTAGGGTATGTAGCTTTATGGTTTGAACGGCTGACTACACTCAAAAAACTACTCACCTGGCCGCAAACATTCGTAAAACCAAGTAATCTGAATAATTGTTTGATTGAAAGTATTGTTAAAAATAAAAATTCATGCGTTGCTATTTTAATAGAACTTAAAGATTTCCATGGGTTTTTACATGCTCATTACTATTTTTAAAGCGTCTCTGTTAATTTTAGCTTGTTTCAGTATAAGACCCTCTGCAAAAACTTCTGATTCATGTTGAAGATAGTTAACAGCCTTCTCGACATACATCAATGACTCCTCGAGAAGATTCTTGTGAGATATACTTGATAGAAGTGACATACGACGTGTGTACTCGGCAATGGCTGAGTGTAGTTCAAAACAGAGTATTCCAAGAATTCTGGCTTCGCCTTTAAAATAAGAGAAATTAAAATTCGGTATTTGAGCTAATACCGTCCATCTTACATGGAGCTAAATTTTCATATAGTTCAATTAGATCTCTCGCGTATTCGATTTTTATATTCAAGTCCTTGTCAGAGGCCACAATAAGCTCCTTGGGGTCTTTACCAATCTGCTGTACTAGTTGAATTTTAACTTCACATAAGTAAAAATGATTTCGGGTTAGCCATTTTTGGTAATGATCTATATACCTGTAAAGCAAAAGGACATAAGAAAAATTAATAACTGATTAAATAAAACTATTTGGAATGCATTTCTAAATTTAAAATCGTTTTAAACGTAGGAATATGAAAATAGAAAAAAAACATATTGAATTTACAAAATAAGGTTTCCAAAATTTAAAATAAAGAGTGCGTAATTAGGATCAAAGGCTATGTGAAAAATTTCAATCTTTTGGATAAAATTTTATGGAATTTTGAAGGCCTTTACCGTTTTCATACACTCATTTTGTATATTCTGAAATTTTTGGGTTTTTACCGTATTGATACAGTCATTAGTATTGGAGTTAGGCATGTTAATCATTCGATTTAACTATTTTCGAATTGGAGATGTTTAGATAGAAGCTTACATATCAAATTTAATTAGGTTAGCTTCAAAATTAGAACTTTGACAGACAGACGGACATGGCGATCAAGATCAGATCAAGAGGTAATGCTGATCAAAAATATGTATACTTTTCAATACCTACTACAAATGAAGTGAACAAGTAAAATACCCCTTACGCAGTATGCTAGTAAGGTAAATTGAATATTAAACCATTTTAGAAATAACCCATTTTTAAAACCGCACGCTTACTGGATGAGGAGTATATAACAGCTGAACGAAAATAAATCCTAAGTAGAATATGTTAAACTTATATAGCGTAGGCTTAAGAGAATAGTACATATGTAAACGTTGTGTAACCGTGGCTTTTGTCTCTCATCATTATGTATCGTTAATATATGGGAACCTCAGCGCAAGCACAAATACAGCAGTCTGAGAGCATAAAAACTACTTAAAACATTATTTTTCTGTAGTACAAGCCACAATAAAATAATCGTGTGTGTAGTGTTTGTTGAATGACAAAGCAGTTTTTGAAAATATGATTATTGAAATAAATTGAGATTATGTTTAATGCGAACTTTAGATCCAAAGCTATTCGATATAATAAATTTGGCTTTTATGGGCGGAGCCACACCTCCTTGTCCAGTGCCCGTCCCAGTTTTATAGTAGAAGGATATCATCAAATAGTAACTCCATGCTGAACGTCTAATTCTGTGAGTTTTACTTCTAAAGCTGTTCGATATCAAAAAATGTTAATAGTATTGGCGGATCTACACCCCCCTTTTACAATGCCCATGCCAGGTTTTTTTTTTTATGGACATTACCAAGTGGCAACTCCATACTGAGTTTCATTGCTATGCGGCATTAAGTTCCGAAGCTATTCGATGTCATAAATTTAAAATGTATGGGGGGCGCCACGCCCTCTTGTCCAATGCTCACTCAATTTTGGAGTGTCAAAGGACATGAGTAAATAGTACGTTCTTACCGAGTTTCATTAATTTTTATTTAAAAAAAGAACGAAAAACTGATTTTTAGCGATTTTATATGAGAAATCGTAGTGGATCCCCTCACTATATCTGCAATATTTCGATATCCACTCATCCGATGTTGTACAACTGGTCCCGTGACAACTCGAATGGAACCTATCACAGGACAGGTCTGATATAACTTGTCACGGAACAGGTTTTTTGTGGCTGATACGGGCCAGATTTTATTTTATTCAGCACGGGACCAATTAAAAGGATACAAGCGGATACATATCGATTAAAACTCAAAGCTCTATTTGTATCGTGGGAAATTCAAAGTTGAAAAGAAAAAAAATTGCATCTGTCACAGAATAAGTATTTAACAATGTGAAGGACAATATTGAGTGATTGTTTAGTGAACAAATAAAATTAACAAATATTAACAAATAAAATAGTTAGGATAGATCGCAAATTTGTTCTTCGAGGCCGGTCACGGGACAGGTCCAAGGTGACGCAGCAGGTGGCAATTGACCTCTGTCAATGACAACACTGTGTAAAAGTGACCGGTCGGTTTCATGTATTGGTGGTTGAATTGAGACTGATCCCTCTCCCTTGGGGACCTATCACTTGATAGGTTTAGAACCGGTTCTTTTCTCCATAGGGAATAAGTTTAAATCCCATACCATGACTGGGCAAAAACACCCTAAGTAACATACGGACCCCATTCGATTTTTATATATAGGATGTTTTCTTAGCTGCATGAGAAGTTAAGATGGTTGTTGTCTATGGTTTGACAGTTGAGAATGTGATTTTGTGTTTCCAAGAATTAATCAGCTAAACATCGACGACATTTTGTTCCAGCAAGACGGCGCAACTTGCCATACAGCGCGATTAATTAATTAATTTATTGCAAAATCAATTTGGTGACAACTTTATTTCCAGAATTGGTCCCCTCGTTCGTGGAAATTAACGCCTTTTGATTACTTTTTATAGGGCTATATTAAGTCATTGGTTTATGCCGACAAACCAACAACTCTTGAAGCATTGGAAGCCAATATTCAAGCCACCATTGACACCATACGGCCAGATTTATTGGAAAAAGTCGTGAAAAATTAGACTGATCGAATGCACTATGTAACTCGTAGCCACGTCGGACATATGCCGGAAATCACATTTAAACTAGTAAGAAATGATCTTCGACTGGGTCGAAGTTAAAATACCCCCACGGTCAAAACAAAATATCGCACCTGTTCAACAAAAGGGTAGTAACTCAAAATTTTGGAATTTTCACTTTCTATTAAAAAACGATACATAATGATCAACTCTACCCACTGTAAAAATCTCCCATTATTTTGTCTACTCTTTCATCAAAAAAATACCATTATGTCACTGTTCATGTCTTCAGAGCAACTACTTATGTATCAACGAAATAGATTTATTTTTAGTTGCGCCCACGTGTTTCAGGCATTTAGATCGCGGTTTTTCCACTAAAGAATAGTATTTCGAATTGTTCCCTTATTAACAAGTCGAAATAACATCTCTACTTAAACAAAGAATTTTCAACAAAATGGTAGTAACTCGAAAATTGGTTATTTCTCTACAAATACTTAACGAAATAAAAAGAAATCGAGTGTTGTACTGTAGTTAACAAGATATCTTTACGATGGCATAGTTGTTTTTATGTTAAAATGTTTATTTGTAAAAACATTTTCGTCATAGTTTTAACAGAAAACATTAATAAAGTCACTTTGTATGGGAGGTGGGTGTGGTTTTCAATCGATTTGGTTGAATTTCATATACAGAGTACATGTTATATATCAAAGTTCATATGCAAAATTACAAGTTCATATATTAATTTTTGTGGAACTCTAAGAGATTTTACCGTTTTGATAAAGTCACTTTGTATGGGAGGTAGGCGTGGTTTTATCCGATTTGGCTCATTTTCGAACTTGACCTTTATTTTTTAGATAAAAGCTTAAATATCGAATTTCGTGATGCTAGCTTGAAAATTACGGCTTTAATCGTGATCACAGCCAGACAGACGGACAGACAGACAGACAGGCGGACATGGCTTAATCGACTCGGGTGGTGATGCTGATCAAGAATATATATACTTTTCTATATCTGCCACGCCTACCTGTGGGCGTTACAAACGGAGTAACAAAATTAATATACCTTTTTTACGTTTTTTAAACGTGGCGGTATAAAAATTGCCGGTACGAGTACGTCGCAAGTGTACTCTTCTCCTATCGTCACTGCCAATTCGCCTCAATTTGACTACAAAGTACAGATATTGCTTTCAATTCTTGGTCAATGTAAAAGGGGTAATGCGGACCTCTTCCATGGAGTTTCAGTTTGTCATGTTTGCTTGACCCTAGAACTGTATCGCGGGGTGAAAAAACACCCCAGACTGGTTTAAATCTCGCGCCAGACACAAACGTTTTACGTTTACAGCCAGGGACCGTAACCATAATTCTGTTGCAACGTCTGAGAGTGGAGGGAGCACGCTCGCGGCATCCGTACCACGTGGTAGCTCAAGCAGTGAACATTAGAAGTGCGTCTGGGGTATTTTTCCAGTCGCGATACAGTTTGTGTATATTTCTCGTCATCTTAAATTTTTTTTATTTTCGTGTTGTTTAAACTTTTTGGACAAGTAATGAGTGTGTAGTGGCCCCAATTCACATATATTTACATATATACGCTCCCTTCCACTTGATTAGCCGCACTTGTTTTAATAACAATATAGTAAGAAATGATCTTCGATTGGGCCGAAGTTCAAATACCCCCACGGCCGAACCAAAATATATTTAAAGCCTTAAGCAATCAATAAAATGTTTTTTTGTAAAAAAATGTTCGTTATAGTTTTAACAGAAAATATTCGCTTTTGTTTTTTGATAAAGTCACTTTGTATGGGAGGTAGGCGTGATTCTCATTCGATATCGTTAAATTTCATACTCAGAGTGTATATTTGATAGAGTGAGACTCGGGTGGTAATGCTGATCAAGGATATATACATTTTTCTATACCTACCACGCCTCCTTAAGGGCGTTACGAACGGAGTGACAAAATTAATATACCCCCATTTACGTTTCTTAAACGTGGGGGTATAAAAATGCTCTGCTCTCAATATTGGTTAAAAAAATAACAACAACAACTATATCAAAAATATTACAATTCTAACTCGTTCATTGATTAGACGTAGTACGAAATTAAAGTTTTCAGTGATGCAAGTTAACTTTGAATGATAAAATTTTTTTAATCAAGTGTTTTTGAGGCGTAGTGAAATTCCTATTCATTGTAACGATCTGTGCGGCAAAAATAGTTTTTTCAAATTCTTGCTATTTGCGCACTTTGATTACTTAAAATAAATAGCATTTTTGGAAAATTGGCCAAAACCACTATAATACCCCTTAAACATAGTATCTCGCCATTAAAACCCCGTTGAAATTACTCGATTTAGTCAAAAACTCACTGAGATATCGTAATTTTAACGAAAAATAAAATTTTTTGCTAGTTTTTCACGTTTAATGCCCTTCTTGGCCAGTATTCCCGGACCCTCCAAACTATTGGCCAAAACAATTTAGTTCACGTGATGCTAGGTCAAAAGACGAAATGAGCCCCCATGGAACCATCAAATTCACACTGTGCCCGAGATACGGGCCCTAGAAAATTGGTGTGTTTTTTCACCCCGCGGTACAGGAATAAGTAAAAAAAGAAGCGATACAGTTCTAGGGTTAAGCGCGTAAGCTTGCCGCCAAGGAAGCGTTATTTATACTTAAAAGTTCAGCACGTAATGTTTTGTATGTGCTTACTCTTCGTGCTGAAAAAGAACAAATTGAGTACTCTCGAGATTTTAATGCTTAAAAAATACGAACCTTTGGTAAAAGTCCTAAGACCATAGCTGACCGATGTTTTTAAAGAGAAATTGTGTATAAGCATATGGGTAAGTCCTAGCGTTCGGACGTTACATTCGGATACATTTTTTTATATATTTTGAAAATTTTATAAACATTTTTCCAATTAAAATGAATTTGGTTAAATAGCTCCCTTTTCGTAGAATTTATAATAATTATAACATCAAGCATCTTACCGCATTTTACCCGAAATTTCTTATTTTTGTCGTGCGTTCGGGCGTTACAAAAAAAGGAAGTTCTTCTGAGACTTAACACTTAAGCTTAGATTAATTCTGCGAAATGGTCGGTCGCACCGCAGAAGTCTAAAAGAACAAGTAACTGCAAATTAAATAAGTTTTTAAGAAAATCCTACATCATCTCAAAAATCATTTTTTTAAGTCACAGTTAGCAATTTTATTTGTTCGGACGTTACGTGTCGGACGTTACGCATTTTCCCCTCTAATTGAAAATTCACATGAATGTTTTTAAAAATTTATTAATAACGTAAAGAAATATATCTACATTTAAAAATCAAATTTTTTCATACATTGACTTTGAAATATTTCGAATTGGCAGTTGTTGCTGCTCTCAGAGTTTTCTTATTTGAGCATAAAAGAGCATAACCTATCATCACAAATATGAGTAAAAAAAAAATTGAAAAAAAAACAAAATTACTTCAATCGACACTAAAACTAGCATTTTTACTACACTCAAGCGAATATAACCAAAGTAAGCTCTTGTATTCGATTGAAGAGATATTAAGATTTTTATTTGCAACCAAAACTTTAAGAAATAAGTAAATTTATTTTTTTACCTCTGGTTGACCATTTTCTGGACAAGCCCATATCTATTGAGTGTCCGAATATTGTTTCGCAATATAACAAATTTGTGGGGGGAATCGTTTTGTTAGACTCATTTATTGGACACTAAAAGATAAAAATACGCTCAAAAAAGTGGTATATGAGAATTTTTTATCATTTTATAGATACCACATTAGTAAATGCGTGACTATTGTATAAGAGTGCGGAACAACAAAACGGTAGTAATGAAAACATAACATTAGCCAATTTTCGTTTGCAAGTGCACAAAACGTGGAAGACCTTCCTCGGAAAAAAAGACGAAACATTCGAGAAATTCCCCAGTGCCTTAAACAGAAGTTTGGTTAGACCAATTTGATCACGACCACATTAGGACAACAAGCGTTTAACATGGAAATTATTAGGGTGAAATTGATACACTCATGTAACACATGGTTCAATAAGTCCCGAGACTAAGTAATAAAAAAACTTTTTTTTGCAAATATTCTTCTTTACTCATCAACATAGGTTCCTTCAAGAGCAATACATTCATTCCACCGCTTTTCTAACTTTTCAATACTTTTGTAGAACGATTTGTGCTTCGCCTCAAAGTACGCTTCAGTTGCAGCCATCACCTCTTCATTGGAGCCAAATCTTTTGCCGGCAAGCATTTTTTTGAGGTCAGCAAAGAGCTAGTAGTCGCAGGGGGTTAAATCTTGCAAATACGGTGGATGAGGAAGCAATTCGATGCCCAATTCGTGGATTTTCGCCATCGTTTTCATCGATTTGTGACACTTGGTGAAAAAGAATTTTTTTCTTCTTCAAATGGGGCCGATTTTTCGCGATTTCATCCATTAAACGCTCCAACAACGCTATATAATAATCGCTGTTGATTGTTTTTCCTTTTTCGAGATATTCGATGAACAAAATTCCATGCGCATACCAAAATGCAGATGCCATAACCTTTCCAGTCGACTTTTGTGTTTTGTTCGCTTTGACCTGCTTTCATCGGTTGCTCTCCACTCAGCTGATGACCTTTTTGATTCCGGTGTGTAATGGTGGATCCATGTTTCATCCATTGTCATATACCGTCGCAAAAATTCATGTTTATTCTTTGTAAACAGTGCCAAACAGCTCTCCGAATCATTGAGAAAACGCGGCACCCATTTGGAAAGCAGCTTTCTCATCGTCAAATGTTCCTGTAATATTGTTCCCACACTGCCTTTCGATATCTTCAGAGCCTCAGATAGCTCGCGCACCTTCACTTTACGGTCGGCCAATACCATTTTGTGTACTTTTTTATGTTTTGTGTAACAACTGACTCATTTGGGCGTCCTGAACGTTCAGCATCATTTGTGTCTGTACGACCAAGTTTAAACTCAGCATACTATCAGCAAATGGTTGCTTTTGACGGAGCAGAGTCCGAATAACACTTCCCCCCTCCCCCCCGAAATTCTAAAAGAACCTGTATATAAATGTGATGTACTGATGTTTATTATGTGGGCTAAGGGTACCAAAAAGAAAAACACTGATTTTTTATAATTTACTTTAAATATTCACACCCCTATGCTGTAAACGTTTGCAACTGTTTCTACAAGTATTGCTAAAACACTGAGTTCTGTTCCAGTTTTTGTTTGTTTTTTGCGATATCGCGCCTGTAGCTGCAAACATTCATACATACAACCACAGTTTTAATTAAAAAAAACCCACAGTTTCGATAGTATCGGAAGTGTAGACATAAAATTCCTTTTTATACAGTAGTGGACAAAAATTCTGGTTTTTGTTGTTTTTATTAATTTTTATGTTGTTTAAAATTAGGCGTGATCAAAAGAGTTCAAAAAGAGGCGGAGGAGGCGTGGTCAAAACTAAGTATGCCATGACCTAATATAGGATTCAAGTGTGCCAAATTTGAGTTAAATCCGTTCAGCCGTTTAGATTTGTTTTCGGGTCAAATAAACAGAGAAATTACTTTTATTTTTATAATTATCTCCTCCCCAGCGTTACCTTGGGGCATTTAACACAAAAAAATTATCCTGAGCACTACACAATCATATGGAATGAATATGGAGTGAAAGGTGGATAGCTTCAGTGGTTCAGCCGTGATGCTTTTACATACATACGCACCAACGTTTTTATATATTAGATAATTCGAATTTATTCTGATATTTAACAAATATTTTCATAACACAACGACTATGCGGAGTCTCTGCATCTGTAAACCGTTAAGTAGGGTACACATTATCGCTCATGAATGTCAGTTAAGACAGAATCTGAGCTTGAGTCATAGTATCTACACTTGACTGTTGAATTGTAATTCTTGACTGAACGCTCACAAAAATTTTTGTGGGCACGTCCGTTACGGGTTAGCTCAGTGATGTGATTCTGATTTAGTAAAAAATCCCGATCACATCCCGATTTAGACCTGTTTATCCCACCAAAATGACACGAAAAACCCACAAAAAATCCCACCCAAATATTTATACCAATAACGATTTTTTATGCAATTTTTAAAAAGAAATAAGGATAACAGGCCCACCTACTACTGAACACTGTGAGTTCTGACGTCTGTATGATGCGCCAATGTGTAAAGTGTCGCAGTAACATCTCATTGAATGTTCACTTTTGATAAATCATTGAGATGAATGCGCATGCTGCTTTAGCCCCACGGCAGTTGAGAAATAAAATATTCGAATAAAACGAAGCTGAGCAAAAATAGTTCATCTCTATTTAGTGGATTGCAGAGTGTTTCTTATCGATAAAAAAAGGTGAATATGAGTAGAATTCTATATTTAATGTTTATTTTTCACAATTCGACGAGCAATCGAACAATATTGAGAAATGGGAAAAAATATTTCACGTCATATCATGATGGCGTGCCTGCCCACCACTGAACAAAACGTTGGTCCACCTTCCGACCAAATTTTCAGAAATCGTGCAAGTAAAAAATTGTCATTTATATGATTGAAAATAGTGTTTGAAATTAGTTAAAATAGTTTTCGTGATTCTCGTCCAAGTTCAGATAAAATTTTAGAATGGCGTCGCCTAAAAAAAAGTGAAAAGAAGAACGAATATAAATTCTGATGCGATGGCTGCAGCCATCAAAGATATTCAAATCTCTATTGTTGAAAGTTCAGTGAGTCATTGTGAACTATTGATAGAATAAACTTTTTATAAACTCTCAAAAACTAGCGTTTTTACTTCATTTTCTAATTTTTTTCAACGATTTGTTTTAAGTGTTCAGTAGCTAGGCCGATTTTTTCAGCGGCTGATTTCAAGACTTTTGCTAGATCGATTGCCAAAATTACAATTTTTGGAAATTTTAAATTCTGATTAAAATTCTTGTTAGTTATTGAACTTAGCTTCCAAATGAAGCCAAGAGCTCTGAAAGATAATGTTTTAAACCAAAGGTATGGCCTCCAAGCAAAAAGTGTTTAGTAGGCGGGCATCCTCCCCTACATTTTTTTAACATTAAAATAATTTTATAGTTTAATAATGTACATAATAAAGTTTTTCAATAAATATAATAAATTTTATAAAAACAAAAAAAAAAATAAAATACGAAAAGTTAAACACTGCGTTTTTTATAAAAACTCTCTTAAATGTATGAAGTAATCGTGAATTTCTTTCGTTGTATCAAAATGAAACTGAGCTTTTATTTTTGTTTTTAAATGAGGATCTTATTTTCATTAATTTAAGCCTCTTGAATATATATATCCCTTTCTTACATATTTAAAATCAATGAAACAACAATTAAACGAAAAATTTTGAAAGATTTGTAATGGCACAAACGCCTTGTGAATACCCTTTTCATGGTTATTTACATCATGCGTTAAGTGTGGAATGGTCCTTAACGTACGACCTACGTGAACATACCCGCATGACGTTCGATTGGCACCCCTGAGGTGACAAAAGACGGCGAATTGCCGAAAATTGAACGAAGATGGCGGATCAAGGTTGGCGAAGCAGCGCAGCGACCGGCCATCGTTCTTTTGTATTGAGCCGCGCTGGAGAGCAGAACAATTTACAACGTGCGTGCTCGTCATCGTCTAAATATTAGCTTAAGCCTGCGTTTACTCCTGATGAAGTGGTTGGAACTGCATGAAATTTCAATTAAGAGTAAGTCATAAAACACGTTATTGATTAGAAGAGCAATAAATAAAATTTCAATTTAAATTAGGTTAAACTGACTAGAAAAAAAAGTACAAACAACAAAAAAAAGTAGTGCTAAATTTGTCACCGTGCCATCGTCTCAGCGAAGCGCACACAACGAAGGACATCAACGTCGTGCGTTCACTACGATCGCTATTCCATTCTTCTTCCTCCATCATAACTGGTAAAATAAATTGTAGACAATCGTTATTGTTGGATACCACAAAGCGCCAAATCAACAACTTAAAAACGCTGATTAAAGAACTCCGAGTAACCTTGCCATTCACTGTGGAGGAGTATCAAGTTGCACCATTTTTTTTGGTTGCGGAAGCATCGAAGAATGCACAGGCTATCGCTGAATTCAAATGAAGGTACCTTTAAGAAATTATTTAACTCGAGCTAGGCAGTTTTGGGTTAGTTCCACTGAATATATTCAAACATCATTTCATATTCATCAATCCATATATATGAATATTGTAAATTCTTTTATCACACACAAAAGTTTCCTGATCAAATCCTCTTCGAAAGTCAGCAGGACTTGCTTTCAAATGTAACTTAAAAATAATTTTGATGATTCATCCTTTCAGTTAAAAGTTTGTCTTTGAAACGTATTGTACCCTAGTGTTTAAAAATTCTACAAAATTTATATGTAAACGTTTCCCATTTCAACAAGAATAGATCGAGAATTTTTAGTTTATTTACATCCTCAAAACTATCATTTATTGTTACATTTGCGATACATTTACAAATAGTTTTTATTTTCTAAACCAAATATAATTTCACAAATAATCAGAAAGTACGTTTTCTAATATTTTAAGTATTTAAGTATTCAAATTTATTTGGAACAAGTTTGTATTTTATAGGCAAGGGAAAAATTTATTATATACCTACCCTTCTATAAACTGTATAATATAAACGAACTAAAAAAAAAAAAAAAAAAAAAATAACTCAAAAACAATAAAAATAAGAAAAATTAAGATATAAGATAGATGTAAAAAAGGCTGCGAGATGTTGGCACCCCACCCCATTGGTTTAATTTCGACTGACCAATTGCATCATTTAAAAGGTCAGCAAAAG
The DNA here is from genome assembly GCA_943735915.1 of Pherbina coryleti. Taxonomy (NCBI): domain Eukaryota; kingdom Metazoa; phylum Arthropoda; class Insecta; order Diptera; family Sciomyzidae; genus Pherbina; species Pherbina coryleti. Next base: position 70,434,318 of record OX030950.1, on the reverse strand, counting down.
GTCAGTAAAGGTCAGTAAGTTTCAGTAATAGGTCAGCGATAGAAAATTTTTTATTCGCGGTTTAAATTTTTCAAGGTCACATTGAGATGTTGGCACCCCATCATCAATGAAATAAAAAAAAAATACATGAAATCAATAGAATATTGTCTGCTGATAATAGGTCAGCATAAATGAATAATAGGTCAGTCGTATTTCTTAACCAAATTAATTAATTAAGTTGCGTTTTCGAGATCACCCATGGCGTATGAGTGATTTTTAATTAATATTATATTCCATTAATGTGGCGTCCGTGGCGTAGTTGGTTAAAGTGCGTGGCCGCTATGTCAACGAACTTTGGAGACCCAGGTTCGAACCCCAGCAGCGACAGAAAATTATTTGAATTAAAATAATTTTTCTGTACGGCCGCCACCTCTCTGCAGACAATGGCAAAGCTCAGAGAGTAATCAAAATGCCATGTAAAGCTTCTTGAGAACAAGAACATTCCGTTCATCGCCGTTCGGAGTCGGCGTTAAGCATGTAGGTCCGGTTCTCGGTCAATTGTGTACAAACTTAATAACACGCACAACACAATTGATCATAAGAAGCTAGGTCAAAGTCCTTTCAAGGGCTGAAATGGCCAGTTATTTATTTTTTTTTTTTTATATCCCATTAATGTTGCGTATACGCTACGGTGACAAGATTTCATCAAACAAAATACGGTGTATGGAAAAATTATATTAGATAAATATTCAATAATATTTATAATTAATAAATTAATCAGGATCATTCTTTTATAAATCGCACACCTTATTCTACTTGACATTTTAGAATCGGCTGAGTATTCTTTACAGTTAATGTTTCATGTGCTTGTTTCAGGATTTCTCTAAAAAAAGGTAAGGCTAGCTTACGGGTTATTTTTAAGAAAACATTGGTAATATACAAATAAAAGGAAATAACATCAATTTAATTTTTCACATTGTTTTACATGACGTTAAACTAACTAAAATTATTTTTAATTAACACCATTTTGTTCGTTATTTTATTGTCTGCAAAAATCACTTAATGAAAAAACAGCTTCTCTAGATCGGAATATATTAAATATTTACGAGCAGATTTTTTTTCACGCATGTACGTATTAAAGTATCTGAAGTATAAGTTAAAAACAAATAAGCTTACGGGGTGTCGCTCATACAAAGTATGCGTGCATGAAGCATCAATATGCATGCTTGAAGTTGGCAGTTTTCAACTTCTTTCAAGGACACACCTTCATTTTATATTGTTAAAAAGGTAATGAAACTTAAAAAACAAAAATAATACATTGCAATTGATGGTACTGGAAGCATCTGCAAAAAAATTTTATACGATAATGAACGAACCAGTGGCCATATTTTTCTATATGCAATAGTAATAAATTACGATAATTACACTCTATCTGTCCACCAACTTCTAATCGACGATCAAAGAACAATACTATTGGAGTTTTGGATAAAAAATTGGATTAGGATGGGTTCTCCAAAGCCGAATGAAGTAGCGTGCGATTATTCAAGAGCACTTATTAATGCTTTTTCGTTGGCATTCAATGAACAGAATATTAAAATATATATAGAGACACTTTTTTTAAGTGCAATTAATTCATCAAATAAAATGCGTCCACCAATTGCCACTTTCATCAGATTAGATGTTGCTCATTTTATCAAAATGATAACGAAAAGGACATCTATAAAATCTGTTGAAAATAATTCAATAAGGAAATTTTATATATTTTGTATAACACTATTAGTTGATGCTCAAAATATTGCAGAATTTGAAGAAATTTTGAAAAAAGTTTTTATAGTTTGTACCAACCAATATCAGGATACAGTTTTACGAAATGGAAAAAGCGGTATAGAAGTGCGGAAAGAATTGGAGTTAATAATTAGTAACCGTGCATACAACACATATAACGCCGATAAATCATCAACTTTTGAAGAAACCAATAAAATCATGGACAATATTGAAAATAATCGGGAACCCAGCTCTGTTATTCAGAAATGGATAAACAAAATTAAATTATCGACTGAAGAAATTGATGAAGAAGGACTTGAACCTAGTGGTTTCTACAATACACGCTTCGTAGATGACTTTGTCAAACTGATTGCACATGAATTTCCATTATGATCTGCAGCATGTTTACCAGGAGAAGTACAACATGCTACAACAAGTTATGTGGAGAGTTATTTCAATGATAAAAAACACCGTGTTTTAGCTGATTATAAGAATCGACTTCGCGTAGACAAGTTTTTAAAAATCGAACACAAGGATCTTCAAGGTTGATCAGCATTGTTGAACTCCAACTTATTGAATGATTTTCAAAATGTAAGGAAGAAATTAAAACACGAGAAGTTAAATCAACAGTTCAGACTGATATATGTTTCAATGAAGATGCTCAATCATACGATAATTGGCGGAATAAAGGAAAAGTAGCAAATAGTGACTTTAAAAAGCCAATTGAAGAAGAAACTCCAAAAAACCAAATATCAAAAAAAGTCACACACAAAAAACTTGGGTTTTACTTTCAAAATCAGCCGAGCATTTCTTTTGTTAATGAAAATGCAAATTGCAAAATAACTTTGAAAAAATGAATGTTCTTGAAAACGGCAATTCATTAATAGCCGTTTTAATTAATAGTATTCATTATTATATTCGGAATACCTGCCCATTTGACTCTATCACCCAAATTTTATCAACTGCAGCTGTGGATGACCCATCATATTATGCGTTTGCAGAGCTCAGTCCAACATATATAATGAAGTTTATTATTAAATTCATTAAAACAGTAAAAATGGATTAAATTTATAAAGAAAGAGCTAGAGTGATCATCACTACATTTCCAGAAAAAATAAAAGAAAATTCAGCAGACATAAAATCCAACTCATTGCCGCATATAGTAGATATGTTTACGACGTCAGCAGAAGTTTGGTCTAAATGTTTCATTGATATACCAAGTGCATTTGATAATTATTACTGCGACCAATGTGGTAAATTTACCAAAAACGTTCCTACCATATTGTTAAGTGAACAAAAAAAATTTTGCGAAGAAGGTTATCAAGCTCTCAAAAAACATCTACAACAGATTTCGACGACATTCCAATCTACTTGTAATCGCTGTAAGAATACATGCAATGTAAATCGAATTTACAATCACCATATGTATATTGAGCTTGAGCAAAGAAAAGATTTGAAAAGTCAATTAATGACCTGCAAGCTATCGGACTTTGACAAAAGTATTGAATTCTCGGCCAATAACGATACATTTAGGTATTCATTTTTCTGCTTTAAATGATATGAATAAATAAGTTTTTTATATAACTTTTCAAATTGATTATTAATATAAATGTTATATTTACAGGTTAAAAGGAATCATTGGTTATAGCACAGGTCATTTTGTGGCTTACTGTAGAAGGACCAATAATCAATGGGAAATTCATATTGACATGTCACCCAAAGAAATGCGAATCACACATGACCCAACAATAACCCCAACTGCAGCAATTTTTGTAAGAGATGATGCTGCTTATTAGGGCACAGTTCATTTTTATTACGTTATCAAAATATCTCACAAACTAAGAAGAAAAAAATATAGATTTTGTGTTGAGTAAAAACATAAAAAAATAAAATCTATAATATCATAAAAAGTGTTCTCTTGGATTTTTTTCGTTCACTCACGGGGTGAACGGGGCTAAGATTCATTCCAACGCTGAACCAATTCTAATAATTCTTTCATCCTGCTAATGGGTACTACGTTTTTGGTAAAACTTTTCATATATTTCATTTATATATAGTATATATCTTTAAAATTATTTAAGAATTCATGCATTTAAATCCATGCTGGCCATTGTATAAGCAGCACAAAAAATTATTTATAAAAATTAATTTATCTAATATAATTTTTCCATACACCGTATTTTGTTTGATGAAATCTCGTATACGCAACATTAATGGGATATAATATTAATTAAAAATCACTCATACGCCATGGGCGATCTCGAAAACGCAACTTAATTAATTAATTTGGTTAAGAAATACGACTGACCTATTATTCATTTATGCTGACCTATTATCAGCAGACAATATTCTATTGATTTCATGTATTTTTTTTTATTTCATTGATGATGGGGTGCCAACATCTCAATGTGACCTTGAAAAATTTAAACCGCGAATAAAAAATTTTCTATCGCTGACCTATTACTGAAACTTACTGACCTTTACTGACCTTTTGCTGACCTTTTAAATGATGCAATTGGTCAGTCGAAATTAAACCAATGGGGTGGGGTGCCAACATCTCGCAGCCGTAAAAAATGTAAATAAAAATATATAAAAAAAAAAATATAAGAAATTAAAATAAATCAACAAACATTAAATCAAAAATAAAAATAAAAATTTAATATATATAATATATTTTTAATAATTTAGAAAAAAAATAAAATAAAATTTAAAATCAAAAATTAAAATAAAACTCAAACTGTAACTAAAACTAAAACTGAAACTAAAACTAAAAATAAAACTGAAACTAAAACTAAAAATTAAACGTAAATTTACACTTAAGCCAAAAATTTAAACTAAAATTACAATTTAAACTAAGCTAAAACCTAAAATTAAATTAAAGTAAAACGTAATTTTACACTTAAACCAAATTTAAATTAAAATAACAACTTAAACTAATCTATAATTAAACTACCAAATTAACCCAAACTTAAAAATTAAATTGAAATAAAAAGAAACCTAAACTCAAAGATATAACATAAACGTAACTTTAAATTAAACTAAACCTAACACTTAAATTGAAATAAAAATAAAACTAAAACATAAATGTAAAACTTAAACAAAATTTAAACTAGAATTCCAATTTAAACCAGGCTAAAACTTGAATTAAATTAACATAACCGTAAATGTAAAACTTAAACCAAAAATTTAAACTAAAACTACAACTTAAACTACTCTATTATTAAACTACAAAAATGAACCCAAACTAAGTTGAACTTAACACTTAACTGAAAAATAAAGAAATTAAAAATTCATTAATCTACCACTTTACCACTGAAACTATTGAAATGAAATTGTTAAATTAAAATTATTGAAATGTATTTAAGGAATTTGATGAAATTCCGACTTGAATCAATATTAACGACTTGAAATGAAATTCTTGAAATGAAATTATTGAAATGTAAATATGAAGAATTAATTAGTCGGTAAGAGTTGATCTCTGTTAGATGAAATAAGTAAAAGTTAAGTTATCAATGTGTATTAAATGAGCCAAGTAAAAAAATAAAAAATTTAAAATGAACTAATTTTCATTTGTTTGGTTAGGGATGGAAGATAGTTTTGGCAAGGGAGGATCCCAAACAATTCGCCCCGGATCCTCACGGTGGGTGGGAAACGTGGGGCATGGGCCATAACAGCAGGTCCATGAGCGTCGCGGTTGGGGGTGAGTGGAGGAACAGAGCCCCCCTCTCACTAAAAAAAATTAAAATTCCGATTTTTCTTTGTTTTTCTTTACAGATACATGAGTTCACAGGGCGAGCTCACAAAAAATAATCCGCACGAGAAATTTTTGTGTGCGGCAAAGGTGTGCTACCGGCCCAGAAAGAACCCCCCCCCCACTTCCCGAACTGGCAGCAAAGTGGCACGCAAGCTCGTGCGGGCCCTGGACGGTAGCAACCACAGGTGCGGTTGTGCGTGTGCGCGGGTCGGCCGCCCTGGTTTTTTTCGTCTGGCACTGTGACCAGGAGCGCTTCAAAGGGCGCTCTCAAAACATAATATAAAAACCAGGGCGACCGAATAGAAAAGCAAGCGGGCGCATGCCGAGGCCTAAAAAACCCACCGCTACAGATTACAAAAAAGTGGTACCAACCAGTTTTGCTAATTTACACTTTAAAAAAATGATGATTCAGTAGAAAATCCCACCTGAGCATCTGAAATCCCACACGTTCTCAAATAGGCCAAATCTCCCAAAATGAGCCCGAAATTCCACCAAATCACATCACTGGGTTAGCTCTTGCTCGTTGTTTTACAATGAGTACTAAAATTTTACAATTCAACATTCGTTCAAAATTCTAATTGTGTCCACATCGCTCGTGGTTCGGTTTTTAAAAAATGGATGCAGAAAAGACGTTTTTAGAAGATTTTATAGAATATTTTTATTTTATTGAATATATATATTTTTTTTTATTTATTAAATATTTTTTGCACGATATTTGCAAACGAATGATATTTAATGAAGACGGCATGAATGATAATCTGGTTATGCAGCAGAATGAGGGAGAAATTTAACGAACTTAAGTGAAGCTCATGAGCAGCTATGGGCTGAGAGCGCTCTTAAAGCGTTGAGACAAGTGAAGACCGATTGAACGGTTTGGCGTTGTTCAACGTGCATCGTGACGTGGAAGTAACGTGCGAAAATATAATCGACAATATGTCGAAAAAGCCAAGAAAAATTAATATAATTTTATAATATAAAACATGTACAATTTGATTTACTGATGACTTATTTAATAAATATACTATGTGTATATATATAACGTAGATCAGAGTTGTAAATCCCATAGCTCAATTTGCTCTTTTAGCTCACTTACAACCAGGGATTAAAAATGCACAAAAATTTTCATAGTTTCTGTTTCGAATTTGCAACAGCAACAGCAAGCGATCGCCTTCTTTCTGCTACTGTGTGCTTCAAACATTTTTCAAGCAGCAGTCATATATTTCTAAATGCTGTGCTGCTGCGCTATATTCAGATGCTGACTGTTGCTGTGCTATATGCAGTAGCTACTGCTGCTGTGCTGCTGTGCTGTATGCTGCAGTGTACAGTTATTTGCAGTTGCTACTACGCAATATTCAGTAGCTGGCTGCTTTTGTGCTTTATGCAGCAGTGTACAGTTGTTGTTTGCAGTCGCTGTTGCTATTGCTTCAATATTTTGTAACGGTAGAAAATGATCGAACTTTTCTGTTAAGTTTAACTTTTTTGTTAAGTTAAATTCATCGTTTTTAGATCACGCAATCAACAATTTATCTCTGTTTGAGGAAGCATAACTAATTACACTTACTATTTCATTAATGCCTATTTGAAAGAGATTCATATACTATTTATTAATATGTTTATTTTTAACGATTTTTCATTTATATTAAATGATTTTTTAGTTCTTAATTTTTTTATAATTTTCTGCTTTAAAATAACTTCCACTTCATGTTTATTTTTAGTTTTTTTTTTAATTATTGGATTGAATAATAAAATATAAGTTTTAAATTGAATTTGTTAGAAAATGTTGTCTTATTTATTAGGTTCGCTACAGTAAACTACTGCTGCCTTTTTAAAAAAAATTTTAAGGGCATATAGGTTACAAATTTAAAAAAAAAAATTATTCGAGAATTGTTTTTCAGAGAAAGAAAAAAGATATCGTTTTTAAATTGTGCACACATATTTATTACATTTATTTCAGTCTTAGAGGGTAGCTGATTTCGAATCCGACTTCAGAATTTTAAAATTTTGAAATTTTTACCCCATTGGGTTGCCACTTAAAAATATACTTCTTAAGAGTTTTAAACATTATCCAGCAGTTTTAGGTGGTCGCTGATTTCGAATCTGAAGTCAAAATTTTAAAATTCAAGATGGCTGATAGGGTTGCCACCTACCTTTTTTTTATTTTTAATCCGTTGTCAGAATTTCAAAATGATGAAATTTTCAACAATGTGGCAACCCTATTATTGGCATTTTTTTTTAAATCAAACAACGTCAAAAACCGTCTTTAAATGTTAATAAATATATGTGCAAAATTTTAAAACGATATCTTTTTTCCTTCTATGAAAAACAGTTCCCGAAAAAAACTGTTTTTTTTTTAATTTGTAACCTATATGACCCCTTAAACTTAAAAAAATGCATAAAGACTGCTCATCCGCTACTGTTACAAAATATTGAAGCAAAAGCAGCAGCGACTGCAAACAACAACTGTACACTGCTGCATAAAACACAAAAGCAGCCAGCTACTGAATATTGCGTAGTAGCAACTGCAAATAACTGTACACTGCAGCATACAACACAGCAGCAGTAGCTACTGCATATAGCACAGCAACAGTCAGCATCTGAATATAGCGCAGCAGCACAGCATTTAGAAATATATGACTGCTGCTTGAAAAATGTTTGAAGCACACAGTAGCAGAAAGAAGGCGACTTCAAAATTCGATCGCTTGCTGTTGCTGCCGCTTTGTAAATGTTTACAAATTAAAGCAGCAAATGCGACACGACTGCCAAATTTGACCGCTAGCTGTTGCTGTGGCTTCGTTAATGTTATAAAATTGAAGCAGCAAATCAGACACGACTTCAAAAACCGATCGCTTGCTGCTGCTGTGACTATTCGTTTTAACGTAGAATACGTTCTACGGGGGTGTTGATCTGGAGCACAAAATTTTGAGAAAATGTTTGTCACTTTCATTATAAGTTTTTAATACTTTATGCATGCATTGAAGAAAATTCAAGTATGGTCGTAGCATATTTAATATGTCTTCTTTTGATTTGTATTTAAATAATCATATTGCTACATATAATTTTTTTGATTCTATAAGTAAATCAAAATTTAACTCCTTCAAATTTTGTATTAATTTTCATATGCTTTGTATTTTATGTATTATAACATCATGTGTAAGAGCAGTACGATTATCTGTGTGTTCATCACAGAACCAGTGTGAGAAAGAGAAGAAGTATAATGACCAAGTAGCGAACGATGTGTACATACACAACATTGATAAGCGAAGCAGAGAAACAAAATTGTGCTTACCCAGTTGGCCACGTCTTTAAGACATCCTCAATGTCTTACAGCCTTATTCATAAACACATTTTAGAGGCAGCGTAACTTTAAACGGGCTTTAAACAAGAAAACGTTATTCATAAACATTTTTCGTTGTTATTCAAAACAACGCCGAAATTGGCGTTTAAAGGTTACGTAAATACAACCATGATTTTTGTTTGTCTTTTCTTTTAATATCAAAGACATGCTCCATATGCGCCCTTTGCAGCATTTTTTTATGCGGCGGCCATTGTAAATCCATAGGAATTCTTAATTTTTGTAGAGATTTTCTATAGTTCAGACAGAGACTATATATTCTATAGACATTGCATGAGATTCACCACATCAATATTGTGAATACCGAATGATGTAAAGATTGGCCCCGGCGAAAAACATTGGCACTCACTGCCCGTGGCAAAGCAGCGCTGGCGGCGGACCTTTGTTGCTAGAATTTGTTGATAGACTCAAAAACTACAAAATCTTATCAACAAAGCTGTCGAGAAGCCATGTTTATTTTATTTTTTCCATTGGAATTCTATGCGGACGGACGGTTGAATTGTTTACATTTTTTTGCACAGTTTTTGTTATTGCTCTTCCTTCTTTGTTTTTATGCAGGTTTGTGTTTCGCTAGGATTTTTAGCTTAATATTTGGCGATCGCCAGAAAAGTTCTATTTTTGCGCTTTTGTCTATCTGGATGAAGCTATAGAAAAATCGCTGTAACTTTTTTGATTCAGCTTGGATTGAAATACATCCAAGGACAAAATTATAGAAAATTTTACCGCCTTTAAAATGACATCAAATATTATTTTTTTACCAAATTTATTATTTTTTTTTTAACTTAACTTATCTTAACTTAAGATATCTATCTATCTAAATCCCTTCTGAACCAATATAATAAATATAATTTATTTCATAATATATTGGCCTTGTTGCCACGCAGGACAATCGCCAGCTAGAACAACTACATTATATTATTGCTGCTGTATTTGCCTTGTTTCCACTAAAATATGCAAATATTTTGTAATAAAAAAAAAATTAAAACGGATCTTATTTTAAGTATTTCAAATAAAAAATTACTTGTAAAAAAATTTACGTATGGAAACAATAAAAGATAACAAAACAAAATAAAATAAAAACAATATAAAATTGAAAAGCATAGTGTATTTTTATTATTGTTTTATAAAAAAACTAAAAGCTAATTTATAAAACAAACAACATTAAAAATAAGTTTTAAATAAAACACAATTACGAAAAATTTGTTCAAAAATGAAACAGAAACATGAAAACATATACATATAACACAAATAATAAATTAAAAAATATCATTTTGTAAAGATTAAAAGAAAATTAAATAAAAATCGAAGTGTTAAAATAAAGCAAGAAAAATAAAATTTAAAAATTAAAAAGTGTCAAAAGTCAAAATAAAAAAATATAAATTATATATAAGAAAATATTTATAAAGAAATATTAGTAAAAATTAATATAAAACTGAAAATTAAGAAATGGATTTATTTTATTTTATTTGATTTGATTTATTGATTACTTATTTTTTATTGATGCGTTTATATGCTGCTAAAACTATACTTTTTTATTTTATTCTTACACTTAATAATTTAAAAATATATAAAGAATTTTATTTTATTTTAATAAATAATGTTGATTTTCAAATTTAAATTTTTACTAATTAATTTTACAATTTTTGTCAAATTGTTTTTATGTGATTCTTATTTAATTTTGTTTCAAACTTTTAAAATTTTTAAAATTGTTGAAAGTATTAAACACATTGAAGAACTAGTTGGAAATATATAATTAAATTTTTTTTTATTCTTTTCAGCGTTTTTTAATTTTTTGGTTTTAATTTTTATGTATTAAAAATTACTATTTTATTCGATATCTTTAAATATCTTAAAATTAATAATTAAATTATCTTTTAAAGGATTTGTTTTTCTTTTAAAAAAGTAGTTAATTTTATTAAAAAGTAATAAACATGACAAAAAACAAAAAACAAAGAGTTAAAAAATTGTAAAACAAAAAGTATCCAATTTTTAATGCTTGAAAACATAAAGATATAAATTTTTTTAGTATATATTTGACACTATTTTCAAGATATTTAAAGATATCGAATAAAATAGTAATTTTTAATACATAAAAATTAAAACCGAAAAAATTAAAAAACGCTGAAAAGAATAAAAAAAAAATTTAATTACATATTTCCAACTAATTCTTCAATGTGTTAAATACTTTCAATAATTTTAAAAATCTTTAAAGTGTGAAACAAAATTAAATAAGAATCACATAAAAACAATTTGACGCAAATTGTAAAATTAATTAATAGTTATAAAAATAAAATTCTTTATATATTTTTAAATTATTAAGTGTAAAAATAAAATAGAAAAGTATAGTTTTAACAGCATATAAAAATAAACTCATTTTTTAATTTTTAGTTTTATATTTAATTTTTACTAATATTTATTTATATATATTTTCTTACACATAATTTATATTTTTTAGTTTGACTTTTGACACTTTTTAATTTTTATATTTTATTTTTATTGGTTTATTTAAGCACTTTCATTTTAATATAATTTTTCACAATTTTTATAAAATGGCATTTTTTAAATTATTATTTATGTTTTATTTAAGCTGTTATATTTTTAACAAATTTTAAGTTTTTGCGTTTTATTTAAAATTTATTTTTAATGTTGTTTGTTTTATAAATTTGGTTTTAGTTTTTTAATTTCACTCTTATTTTTAATTCTATTTATTTTTGTAATTTTTATTTTATTTTGTTAAATTTTAAATTTTTCGATCTTTAACTTTAATTTTTTTACAAGTAATTTTTTATTTGAAATATTTAAAATAAGTTTTTTATTTAATTACAGAATATTTTTAATAAAATTAAGTCCGAAAATTTATATAAAACTTAATGAATCTTAAGGCCATAATTTAAAAATATTTTTTTCTTGTTCGTTATAGTGTAATTGATTTATAGTTTATTTACAGTAACAAACAAGGTATATTTAATTTATTTAAATATTTTTATTGCATATTTTAGTGGCAACAAGGCAAATACAGCAGCAAGAAGACTTATTATTCTAGCTTGCGATTGTCCTGAGTGGCAACTAGACCAATATATTTATTTTGAAATAAATTATATTTGTTATATAGGTTCAGAATTAGTGGATTTAGATAGATAGATATAATATTAAGTTGAGTTAAAAAAAAATAATAAATTTAGTAAAAAAATAATTTTTGATGTCATTCTAAAGGTGGTTAAATTTTCTATAATTTTGTCCTTGGATGTATTTCAATCCAAGCTGAATCAAAAATGTTACAGCGATTTTTCTATAGCTTCATCCAGATAGACAAAAGCGCAAAAATAGAACTTTTCTGGCGATCGCCAAATATTAAGCTAAAAATCCTAGCGAAACACAAACCTGCAGAAAAACAAAGAAGGAAGAGCAATAACAAAAACTGTGCAAAAAAATGTAAACAATCCAAACGTCCGTCCGCATAGAATTCCAATGGAAAAAATAAAATAAACATGGCTTCTCGACAGCTTTGTTGATAAGATTTTGTAGTTTTTGAGTCTATCAACAAATTCTAGCAACAAAGGTCCGCCGCCAGCGCTGCTTTTTCACTGCCCGTGCCAATGTTTTTCGCCGGGGCCAATCTTTACATCATTCGGTATTCACAATATTGATGTGGTGAATCTCATGCAATGTCTATAGAATATATAGTCTGTCTCTGTCTATAGTCTCTGGCCAGAGACTATATACAGAGACTATATATTCTATAGACATTGCATGAGATTCACCACATCTATATTGTGAATACCGAATGATGTAAAGATTGGCCCAAGAAAAAACATTGGCACGGGCAGCGAAAAAGCAGCGCTGGCGGCGGACCTTTGTTGCTAGAATTTGTTGATAGACTCTAAAATGTCAAAATGTTATCAACAAAGTTGTCGAGAAGCCATGTTTATTTTATTTTTTCCATTGCAATTCTATGCGGACGGACGGCTGGATTGTTTACATTTTTTTTTGCATGCTTTTTGTTGTTGCTCAACTTACTCACTTTTGCAGGATTGTATTTACTGTTTTGGCTGCATTTCATTCATTGATCGTCAGAAAAGTTATATTTTTGCGATTTTGTCTATTTCAATGAAGCTATAGAAAAATCGTAATTCTGTAACTTTTTAAGTTTTGATTGGATTGAAATGCATCCAAGGACAAAATTGTACATAATTTTATCGCCTATTAAATGGCATCAAAAATTATTTTTTAACTGTATTTATTCATTTTTTTCCCTAAAATTTTTTTGCATGGTTTTCTTCTTGCTCAACTTTTTCAGTTTTGCAGAATTTTCTTTACTGCTTTGGCTGCATTTCATTGATCGTCAGAAATGTTATATTTATGCGATTTTGTCTATCACAATGAAGATATAGAAAAAACGCTGTAACATTTTTAATTCTGATTGGATTGAAATGTACCCAAGGACAAAAATCTAGAAAATTTCAACATATTCATAATGCAATCAAAAAATATATTTTTACTACACTTTTTTTTGCATATGTTTTGTTCTTGCTATACTTTTTCATCTTTGCAGGACTTTCTTTGATCGTCATGCGTTATAAAAGTTATATTTATGCGATTTTGTCTACTTATCTCAAATTATGAAGCTATACAAAAATCGCTGTGACTTTTTTAATTCTGATCGGATTGAAATGACACCAAAGACAAAATTATAAAAAATTTTATCACCTTTAAAATGGCATCAAAAATTAAAATTGTTTTACTAAATTCCTTCATTTTTTTTCAATACTACAACTATTCTTATTTTAATATGTATCACCGACCCCCATTACTTTTGTAAAAGGAACATTTTTGTCTTTGACACTCAAATCGTACAACTCCAGGGTGGTTCGACGAAAATGGTAGTTGTTTTGAGCACAGGTGAACCATTCTAGAATTTCTGATAACTGTTTTGATTCGAAAGAACTCAAAATGGTTTGAAGAAAAACTAGAGTCCGAAGAAAAGAATAGCAAAAGAATCCGATCCAACGAACGGCAAGCCCAAAACAATGCAAAGGCCTGTCAATCGTTAAAAAGTCCGTTTGTCCGTCTGAAAGTCCATCTGTCAAATCGTCGTTCTGATTTTTTAAAAGAATCCGTCTGTCACTTCGTCCGTTTGTCCTTTTCTCTTTTTGTCCGTCAGTCTGTTAGTCTGTCCAAATGTTAATCCGAATTAATTTGCTGTAGGAAATCGATATTGTTGTCTAAGTCCGTCTGTCCGAAGTCCATAGTCCGTCTGATTGAATTTTTGGTATTTTTATAAAAGTTTTTGCTATCACAATAATTAAGTCCATTGGTCGACCTCTCAGCACTGAGCAACTAGCTACTGAATGGACCGCTTTTTTCAGAAGCAATGTGTTCCTTATGCTTTTATTCATTTTTTGTTTTTGTTGCTTTTACTTAGAAGCAATTTTTTCTTCATGCTTTTATAAGTATTTTTATTTTTTTATGGATGTAAATTCTTACAGCCGTATTCATAAAAATATTTGATAACAGCTTACAAACGTTAAATAATTCCAAAGCTTTTTAATATTAAAAAACTTTAAAAATTTTGTAAAATATGCAAAACATGCATAAACATGTTGTAACTGCTTTTTGGTTCAATATAAATATAAAACTTCTTAAGTTTTTTAAACTGTTGTATGTACTGCACAATTTGTCATTTTATTATATTTTTTTTTAAATATTTTCAAATGTTATGATAAATTTTATTATATTTATTTTCTTCTTTTTTTAAAAATGTTTTTATATACATATTTTGAATTAAATATTTATATAAATATTTCTTTGTAATATTTTAAAAACTTTAAGAAATTCTTTTCTGTTCCATTTTTATACCCCCACGTTTAAAAAACGTAAATGGGGGTATATTAATTTTGTCACTCCGTTTGTAACGCCCATAAGGAGGCGTGGTAGGTATAGAAAAGTATATATATTCTTGATCAGCATCACCACCCGAGTTGATTTAGCCATGTCCGTCTGTCTGTCCGTCTGTCCGTCTGTCCGTCTGTCTGTGATCACGATTACAGCCGTAATTTTAAAGTTATCCTCACGAAATTCAATATTTAAGCTTTTATCTAAAAAATGAAGGTCAAGTTCGTAAATGATCCAAATCGGATGAAAACCACGCCTACCTCCCATACAAAGTGACTTTATCAAAACGGTAAAATCTCTTAGAATTCAACAAAAATGAATATATGGACTTGCAATTTTGCATATGAGTTTTGATGTTTAAAATACACTCTATGTATGAAATTCAACCAAATCGGATGAAAACCACGCCTACCTCCCATACAAAGTAACTTTATCAAAAAGGTAAAATTTCTCTAAAATCCACAAAAATTAATGTATGAACTTCAAATTTTGCATATACACTTTGATATATAACATGTACTATGTGTATGGAATTCAACTAAATTGAGTGAAAACCACGCCCACCTCCCATACAAAGCGACTTTGTCAAAAAACAAAAGCGAATATTTTCTGTTAAAAATATAACGAAAATGTTTTTACAGATAAACATTTTATTGATTGCTTAAGACTTTGAATATACTTTGGTTCGGCCGTGGGGGTATTTTAACTTCGGCCCAGTCGAAGATCATTTCTTACTAGTTCTTAATGATTTCCTAAATGTTTGTTTTATGTACAAACACTTTATTACATGCATTCACTTAAATTTGTTTTTGTATTTGTTACTGAAAATAAAATATTTATTTATTTTATATGAAAATGTTTGCTAAATGTTTATTTTCTGTTAATACTTTATTATATGCATTCAACAAAAATATGTTCGTAGTTTTTTATTGAAACTAAAATATTTATTTATTTGAAGTGAAAAATTAAATCTTTTTATTGGATATTTTAGTGGAAACAAAGTAAGTACAGCAACAACAATAAAATCTAGTTGGTCTAGATGGCGATTTTCCTGCGTGGCTATAATACAAATAACAATAATAGTTGTAATATTGAAAAAAATGAAGGAATTTAGTCAAAAAATTTTAATTTTTGATGCCATTAGTGATAAAATTTTTTATAATTTTGTCTTTGGTGTCATTTCAATCCGATCAGAATTAAAAAAGTCACAGCGATTTTTGTATAGCTTCATAATTTGAGATAAGTAGACAAAATCGCATAAATATAACTTTTATAACGCATGACGATCAAAGAAAGTCCTGCAAAGATGAAAAAGTATAGCAAGAACAAAACATATGCAAAAAAAAGTGTAGTAAAAAAATATTTTTTGATTGCATTATGAATATGTTGAAATTTTCTAGATTTTTGTCCTTGGGTACATTTCAATCCAATCAGAATTAAAAATGTTACAGCGTTTTTTCTATATCTTCATTGAGATAGACAAAATCGCATAAATATAACATTTCTGACGATCAATGAAATGCAGCCAAAGCAGTAAAGAAAATTCTGCAAAACTGAAAAAGTTGAGCAAGAAGAAAACCATGCAAAAAAATTTTAGGGAAAAAAATGAATAAATACAGTTAAAAAATAATTTTTGATGCCATTTAATAGGCGATAAAATTATGTACAATTTTGTCCTTGGATGCATTTCAATCCAATCAAAACTTAAAAAGTTACAGAATTACGATTTTTCTATAGCTTCATTGAAATAGACAAAATCGCAAAAATATAACTTTTCTGACGATCAATGAATGAAATGCAGCCAAAACAGTAAATACAATCCTGCAAAAGTGAGTAAGTTGAGCAACAACAAAAAGCATGCAAAAAAAATGTAAACAATCCAGCCGTCCGTCCGCATAGAATTGCAATGGAAAAAATAAAATAAACATGGCTTCTCGACAACTTTGTTGATAACATTTTCACATTTTAGAGTCTATCAACAAATTCTAGCAACAAAGGTCCGCCGCCAGCGCTGCTTTTTCGCTGCCCGTGCCAATGTTTTTTCTTGGGCCAATCTTTACATCATTCGGTATTCACAATATAGATGTGGTGAATCTCATGCAATGTCTATAGAATATATAGTCTCTGTATATAGTCTCTGCTCTGGCTTCGTTCAGTTTACTGTGATTTAAAATTTGGTTTGTGTATAAAACATCTGTTTGTGGTTTGTGTAGAAGCTATTCGAGCATAAAAGGTCACATAGTGAAATGTTGGAAGCTCTGAAATTAATTGTGTGACAAATTAAATGGGGCTTGCTTCGCCGACTTCCTGTTACGGATACCCGTCGCATTTCACGACATAGCTCCCACATGCTAGAAAGCGATCGCTAAGATATTACATATCAAAAAGTTTTTGTTTTTGTTTGAGCCAGGGTTTGAACTTGCAATTTATACGGAGTAAGTTGGCATTAAAGGTCTGAGCTCTTACCATTACGCTACGGCGGGGAAGCGGCCAACGAGCGCTAATAGCGTTTTTAAACAAAAAAGACTATATTTGTTATGATTTTTCTTATAAAATTTCCTATTGGTGTGTGGAGTGCAACTTTATTTTTTTTAAATGAACAAACCATGGGTGCCAGAACGAAATGCAAGGTCACACGTATAGGTCAATACATGTTAGATTTTTCAAACCGCCTGAACAAATATAACGAGTTTTGTATGGAGCATTTTATATGGGCCTAACAGATTTTCTGTTACGACTCGTGTTAAATAACAAGTTAGCTAACAACTGTTCTAACTGGGCTATATCAGTTACTGTCCCTGATTTTTATTAGCAGTGATAAAAATTTGACTAAAAAATAGCATCATTAGACTATGTCACAGTGTGACGAAATCGAAAAAAAAGCACAACCAAACTTTATAGAAATTCTTAATTATTAATTAAATATTAATTAATTATTAATTAATACGAAAAACTTTAATACTCGACCCCTACGTTCGGTCAAAAATGCGCTTCAGTTTGAGCCATCACCTCTTCATTGGAGCCAAATCTCTTGTCGGCAAGCATTTTTTTGAGGTCAGCAAAAAGCCAGTAGTCGCTGGGGGCCAAATCTGGCGAATAAGGTGGATGAGGAAGCAATTCGAAGCCCAATTCATGGATTTTCGCCATCGTTTTCATAGATTTGTGACACGGTGCATTGTCTTGGTGAAAACGAATTTTTTTCTTCTTCAAATTAGGCCGATTTTTCGCGATTTCATTCTTCAAACGCTCCAACAACGCTATATAATAATCGCTGTTGTTTTTCTTTTTTCGAGATATTCGATAAACAAAACTCCATGCGCATACCAAAATACAGATGCCATAACCTTTCCAGCCGACTGTTGTGTTTTTGGTAGCTTTGACCTGCTTTCATCGATTGGTCTCCACTCAGCTGACGACCGTCTTGATTCCGGTGTGTAATGGTGGATCCATGTTTCATCCATTGTCACATACCGATGCAAAAATGCATGTTTATTCTTTGTAAACAGTGCCAAACAGCTCTCCCAATTATCGACACGTTGTTGTTTTTGGTCCGGTGTGAGAAAACGCGGCATCCATTTGGAAAGCAGCTTTCTCATCGACAAATGTTCCTGTAATATTGTTCCCACACTGCCTTTCGATATCTTCAGAGCCTCAGCTAGCTCGCGCACCTACACTTTACGGTCGGCCAATACCATTTTTTGTACTTTTTTTATGTTTCGTGGAATAACTGCCTCATTTGGGCGTCCTGAACGTTCAGCACCATTTGTGTATGTACGACCAAGTTTAAACTAATCATAACATCGGCAAATGGTTGCTTTTGACGGAGCAGAGTCCTAATAACACTTTCGAAGCCATTGCTCAGCTTGGGCGGTATTTTTTCCCATAAAAAAACAGCGATGAATCAACACACGGAATTTCTTTGAATCCATTATTTTGAAAATATCAACTGTAGCGTGACTTAAATCAATGCAACTTCTGAAATAAACGTTAGATTGTCATGAAATTGTTACACGTATTGTTTGAAGTTTGGAACTATCGAAATTTGTATCAATACTTCGTTAGAGGTGCCACCTAGTAGTTAGTCTCGGGACTTATTGGACCATGTGTTATGCATGGGAATCAGTGTTTGACGACGAAAAAAAAAAACGTTAAAATTGTCGCCATTTAGTGAATTCTCAACCCATATTGATGGTTTCGATTCAATAAAAATTTAATTTTACGTGCAATGAAATTTTGGAATTGTTTTCTATTTCCAACAGGGCAAATAGCTGTAATGATTCAATGAATGTCGGCACAACAAAATTCGAACACTTCAACTTTAAAAACAAATTAATAACTAGTAAGAAATGATCTTGGACAGGGCCGAAGTTAAACTACCCCCACGGCCGAACCAAAGTATATTCAAAGTCTTAAGGGGGACTATATATCAAGAGGACGAAAGAAAAGGTAGTGTTTCTACCTTTTTAAGGATCTAATTTTTCTAATTTTTCTAATTTTTTTAAGGAAACCTAAGGGATATTTTTAAATTAGGGTTTTATACCTTAAAATATACACATTCAAGAGTATGTTTAGCTTTTTTTTATTAAAAACAAATTATTATTAAGGTAGATACGGTAGACCAAGATTGCTCCTACTAAATTCATCTGATACAAAAAAATGAATAATATTATTAAACTAGATACTTAAAACTCATACTTGTCATAGCCGATTTTGAAAATATTGATTTTTCACAAAATGGCAGACTTCCGAACGTAAATTAACGATTTTCGATCAAAAATTCGTCATAATTTTGCGTATAAAAAATGAACGAAGCTACGAAAAAAAAAATTCTATGACAATTACGAGATTATTATGAATAAAATAAGCCTGAAAAAAAACCAAAACGATCGGTTGACTGAGTTTCTAGAAATCTTGGTCACCGACTTTGAAAACATGGTTTCGAGAAAAACGCGTTTGAAAATAAGGGCCAGCACTGCGCGCTCTAGAAGGCGATTAACTCACTAGGCTATAACTTTGTTATTTTTTGAGATATCGACTTGAAGTTTTCACCACATATTCTTGAGACTTAAAGCTTTAAGAAATTGAAAAAATAAAATGGTTGGGTATATAACCCCCCTTAAGCACTCAAAAAATTTTTATTTGTAAAAACAATTTCCTTATAGTTTCAACAGAAAATATTCGCTTTTGTTTTTTTAAATCTGTTTTTCATCAAATTTGGCTCATTTTCGAACTTTAACTTTATTTTTTATATACTTACAAGCTTAAATATCGAATTTCGTGATGAAAGCTTGAAAATTACGGCTGTAATTGTGATCACAGACAGACAGACGGGCAGATGGACAGACAGACGGGCATGGCTAAATCGACGCGGGTGGTGATATATACTTTTCTATACCTGCCACGCCTCCTTATGAGCGTTACAAACGGAGTGACAAAATTAATATACCCCCTTTACGTTTTTTAAACGTGGAGGTATAAAAAGTTGAAGGTCCAACTTTTAAATAAAATAAATAATATTCTGATTAAAGTTGGGTCTTCTTACTTTTATTAAAAAAAAAAAAAATAAAATAAAATAAATATAGTTCTGAGCTAAATTCAAACTTCAGCAGTTTTGAGTAAAAATTTAGTGATGTCATAATTTTGTTGAATAATGTTTAAAAAATTAAGTACTTGAAGCAATTTTCCGCTGTTTTAACCATTGCATGTAAATCCTTTCCAGCTTTTTCTAAACAGTTTTTAATGTACAGTTTTCCGACATCGATTCCGCAAGAAGTGCACCTAAAAAAATAGAAATAAAATCTTTAAAATCAAAGTTTTAATAAATATCACATAATGTCCAGTAGTTTCAACCTTATCAAAATCACAGGATTTTTATTTTACTAGGCTGTCAACAAGTCACTTGTTTACTAGATATTTTTTTCGCATTTTGGCGTTTTAACGCCATACGGGTTTATACGGGTTTACAAGTTATAAATAATTTAAAAATATTATAAAAATGCAAAAGAAAATTATTGAACTAAAATAAGAATACGTTGAAAATTAAAAATTAATTTCGCTAAAATTTATTTTTTTCTTTATTAAACCAAGGACTTTTTGTTATGGTTATGGTTTTTGTTTTCGTGACAAAGATTTAGTCTTCTGCCCATCAAATCAGATCTCGATAGCAAGATTTTGCTGAATAACGGAAATCAGATATTAGATATCGTAATTTGAAGAATGTACCATATTTTTACCAATACTTTGTATATGTAATGATTTTTAGCCTTATAACAGTGCTATAATATAAAGCTGATAAGTAATAAATGGTATGAGAGATATCCGTTTGCGATCCCAAAGATCGTTTGAATTTCCAATTCTTTAACGAAATTTGAAAAAAAAAAATAGAAAAATTTATAAATCTCTTGGAAAATAATGGATATGCATACTCTTTTCTTAACTAAAAAATTTTACGATATCAAAAGAGCGGACTCGACTTAAGCCAAATATTATTGGCTGTGTGCGGATACTGGGGCTTGCAGGTATATTGCAACTTTTCTCAACGTGTGTCTTAGGCTCTTATTAATAGTCATAGCAAATAACAGAGACCGGAACTTAAAAACGTTGCGTTTAAATGAAAAAATTTTTCCGATGGGCTTGCATCGGTTTGAAAATGCAGTCGATTAAAAATTTGCATTCGGGTTTTATTGATAAGTCCTTTCGCTGTATTAAGATTCCTTATCAGCATAACAATAGCATCTGTTTTGAGCGTTAAGTGGTGTCGCGGAAGACCACTTACCTACTTCAGTGATATTAAGGAACTCGGTTGGATAGTTTATTTGTGCGTCCTCTTCACCAGAAACGGTTGTGCCAATGCTTTTATTCTTCCAGATAAGATAATAGTTCAATTATCATAAATTCATTTTGAAACAATCCTTCGTCTGTGGGTGCAAGAATAGCTTTTTCTTGAATGGCACCACTGTTTTTGTTTAAATACACAATACCTATGAAAAAGTAAGAAATTATTGCACATCTGCAGAGCAAGACCTTTCTATTGATACGCCATTTATGAACGTCGCATTAACGGTATTGATGTGATGGTCATCACAAAAAAAGTGCTTGCGTAATAATAACTCATGTTCTGTTAACTGGCCCCTCGTTCGTGCGACTTAACGTCTCTCGATTATTTTTTATGGGGCTATGTTAAGTCATTGGTTCAAGCCACCATTGACGCCATACGACCAGATTATTTGGAAAAAGTAGTGAAAAATTGGGCTCGCATTTTTCATTTAATTATTTATTTAATAAACTTGTATTCACATAAGAAGGATCCGAAGAAGAAATCGATTATTCAAGCTCTGACGAAAAGTTCACTGAGGATGAAGAACTAAGAAATTTTGACGCTGAATGAAAAAAATAGCATCTTTTTACGCATATTATTAGTTAATTGAATAAAATATTATTTTGTAATTTTTTATTTGCGTTAATTTACGTTTTTTTTATTTGAAACATGAAATTAAATGAAGTTAATTAAATATTTTAATAAAATTAAATTTAAGTAAGTAAGCAAGGTCGACAATTTCTAACATTCTCGAACACCTGGTAGATAGAATGTCCCAATGAAATGACCTGTCTTTTTGAAAATATTTATTTTTAGTTAAAAAAACTATGCAGTTAAAATTTCAATGTGCCTCAAATATATTTTTTTAATTTCTTTTTAATATAATTTTACAAACACATGTCAAAGTTTTAGACCCGACTATATAATCTAGCTTGTTTATTTTTGCACTCTTCAAATAATTGGAATTTACATGTGAATATTTTAGGGTGTTTCGGGCGATGATTTTAACGATTTTCAACGTAGATTGACAAGAAAAGAATGCATCAACCAACTAAGTTCGACTTTTGGCGATGCAGCACCACACCCAGCGACTATAAAATGTTGGTTCAATTGATTCTAGCTTAGTCGTTGTTCTCTCCAAGGCGAATTTCGTGAAGGTCGTCTAAGAACAGGTGTTGTGGCAAAAAAATTGATGCTGTGCGTGAACTGTTGGAAGCAGATCGGTATGTGACATACCAAGGGCGTCCACAGGGGGGTGGTTGCCCCCCCCCTCAACAGAAAAATTTTATTTATTTTTATTTCCCATATGTATATGTTATATTTTTATTTATATGTTACAAAGTTTTAAACTCTTAAGTTCTGATTTTTTAGGTGGTACGAAACTTAGTTTTATCTGAGTTTTGTCACTTTTTGTTAAGATTTCATTAACTACTTATGTGCATTGTTCATATAGCAAATTTGAGTAGCGCTCCGTTAAAATAAAAAATAAATAAATAACTGGCCATTTCAGCCCTTAAAAGGACTTTGACCTAGCTTCTTATGATCAATTGTGTTGTGCGTGTTATTAAGTTTGTACACAATTGACCGAGACCGGACCTACATGCTTAGCGCCGACTCCGAACGGCGATGAACGGAATGTTCTCGTTCTCAAGAAGCTTTACATGAAATTTTGATTACTCTCTGAGGTTTGCCATTGTCTGCAGAGAGGTGGCGGCCGTACAGAAAAATTATTTTAATTCAAATAATTTTCTGTCGCGGATGGGGTTCGAACCTGGGTCTCCAAGGTTCTTTGACATAGCGGCCACGCACTTTAACCAACTACGCCACGACGGTAGCGCTCCGTTACGTTTGCATAATCAGCCCTGAGTAGCGATAAACAACCGATTTTGTTCTCTAATTATCGTCTGTTGTGCAACTATTGTTTTAATTAATTGTGTTGTATATGTGGAGACTAAATATTATTAGAAATATACTATAGAAATAATACTATAGAAATCAACACAAAGTTCTTTGATGTGTGAATGGCAAAGTGTATCAAGACTTTGTTCCTACCAAAAGTTGCGAGGCAACCTTTGTTAAAAACAATATTGATAATTTTAAACAAATTGTCAACGAACTTTGCCAAAGGGAGCTAGAGACGGGTCGGTTTCAAAAAAGCCACTAAGTCCTGTCTGAGTCCGTTGTCTAGTCGTCTGAGTTTAACGATGTCTGAGTCGTTATCTAACTACACTCAAAGTGAGAGCAAAAATAACTTACTCTCACCGAGTATTAGTTTACTTGAAATGAGAATTAAATCATTCTCATCCCAAGTCTAGTTACTGTCAATTATTTTTACTTATCGAAATCTAATCTGTTCTTATATATAATTGTAATAAAATATATAATAAATAAAAAATATATAATAAAATAAAAAATACCAAAAATAGATATAAGGAATACACAACAAAATTTTTAATAAATAACTGTATGATAAAAAATAAGTAGCGATTAAAAATAAAGAAACAAGAAACTAACGAGAAATAATAAATAATATACTATAAATTGTAAACAATGTATAATAAATAATAATAATGAATAAAAACAAAAATTAAACAGATAATTTACTATCTGAAATAAAAAAATTGTTTGAATAAATATACATAGTATTCAATATTTATATATAATAGGTTTATATTACCTAGCTCATCTAAAAAAGAGAAGGGTGGGTTTAATGAAAAAAATGTTGGATATTAGGATAGAATTTTCCCATTGTTAAAAGGAAGCTTAACAATAGGAACTAAGGAAGACGAAAACATATAAAAAGATATTCAACCCGATGAAAAAAGTAGAAAAGGACCTATTACCTAATGCCTGGTTAAAGCCGTGTTGGCGCGTGGATTTCCTTTAAGAATTCTTTACGCTTACCA
Source organism: Pherbina coryleti (assembly GCA_943735915.1). Classification (NCBI taxonomy): domain Eukaryota; kingdom Metazoa; phylum Arthropoda; class Insecta; order Diptera; family Sciomyzidae; genus Pherbina; species Pherbina coryleti. The sequence continues at coordinate 70,409,854 of OX030950.1, read as the reverse complement.
TCAAGTAAGCTCATCAGAAGGATTTAAAAATAAAAATTATTCTATCGACCCTCTATAGACTGAATGTTACACATTCGAAAAAAACTAAGGCTAATCAAAATAAATTTTTAAAATTATATAAAATATTCATGTCTAATTAAGGTACTATTACCGTCTAGAATGATAAAAAATAACATATATTCAACAATTTTTTTTCACTTTCTTTATTATATATGGTTATCTAACTTTTTTTGTAGTATTAAATAGTTCTTGAAGATTACGAAAAAATTTTTTTATTTTGATTTTCTATTAATTTGTACATTTAGTATAGGGCGCTCAAATATTCTTCTCAAAAAATACTGCTGCATGGCGGACAGTTAATCTCTGGAACGGTAAGTCTGAAACATAAAATTCAAAAAGAGTTAAAAAAAGGAAGTTCTCTTACGTGATAGTTTTTCAAAAAAATTGAAAAATCATTAAAAATAAAAAAATGGCGGACATTTGAAAATTTTTTCAAAAATCCCCTTTTTTTCGACGTTTTTTCAGACTCAAAAATTTTATACATTTTTGAAGCGAAGCTTTTTACGCCTCGTTCTGCGATTTGCTAGAGTGAAATCAGAAAAAACGACACTTTTTTCCGACACCTTTTTTCTTAGAATTGATATTGTTTTTTGCTTGCATCAATTGAACCAGAAAATGTTAATTTAAAAATAATTTATTGCCCGCTGTGGGAATTGAACCCACAACTCAAAGTTCTATCGTTTGTTGGTACTTTCCTCTAACCATTACGCTAAAACCCTTTCTTTCTCAATTTTGTTGATTTAGTGATAAGCATTAGGTAAAGCTATGTTTCAGCAGATCACTATAATCTATTACTTTAAGAAACGATTGTGTGTTGGCTATTCTAGGACTGTGTATTGGCTAGCCAACCGACAAAAGTAGCAAACAAAACGAACTAGAGCAAAGATAACTAAATTTACCGAGTTATGGTTTGAATAAAAGACCTAACGAACTAAAAGAACGAATGAACTAAAAGAAATATTCACTAAGGATTGTGTATTAGATGTTGTTTCTACTTCCTACTAAAGGTCGTTATAAATATCGTTAAAAATAAACAACCTGTAAGTTGATTAAATTGTAACAAAATTAATGATTTTTGTATATTTATTCCCTACAACTGAACAGGGGGCTTTAAGGGAGGGCCAAAGAGGGTTAATATATATGATATATATACTTTGTTATTTTAAAGTTGTGAATTTAAAAATTATTTTAATCGAAAAAACGCTATTAAATTATCAAATCTATGAATTTGCGAAAATGCTTCGCTTCTCTCGTGTGTCCAGTGACGCACCTGTGTTTTTTTTTTTGTGGTCAAATTATGGTTAACTATCACACAGGATATAAACACAAACAAAATGCTTCAAAGTTTATTAAAATCGGCCCAGTAGATCCTGAGATTAACTGTGCGCCAGTTAAAAAACCTAAACTCGAGAAAAATGCGTGTAAAGTTTTTTTACACCTGCGAGCCGAGAGCGCGCTTCAATTGAGTCGTTCTATCTTTGTACTGGCTTCGAATTTCTATTTAATATTTTAGACAGTTATTATTGAAGGTATAAAGAATCTAAAAATAAAAACAAAAATTCATTTTTAGAAAATTCTAGACGGTAATAGTATCTTAAAAAACATTAAGCATGTTGCTCTGTTCATAACTGAACGAGCATTCAAGAAAAACGAATATAAAAAAATATTTAAAACACAAACACAAGAAAATCATGTACTCTTTTTATATATTATACACACACACACACACATACAGTGGCGTCCGTGGCGTAGTTGGTTAAAGTGCGTGGCCGCTATGTCAACGAACCTGGAGACCCGGGTTCAAACCCCAGCAGCGACAGAAAATTATTTGAATAAAAATGATTTTTCTGTACGGACGCCACCTCTCTGCAGACAATGGCAAACCTCAGAGAGTAATCAAAATGCCATGTAAAGCTTCTTGAGAACAAGAACATTCTGTTCATCGCCGTTCGGAGTCGGCATTAAGCATGTAGGTCCGGTTCTCCGTTAATTGTGTACAAACTTAATAACAAGCACAACACAATTGATCATAAGAAGCTAGGTCAAAGTTCTTTCAAGGGCTGAAATGGCCAGTTATTTATTATTTTATTTTATTTTACACACACACACACACACATTCATACAAACAAAAATCAAGGAAGCTATTTTAAATGATAATTAAATAAAATAAATACCTTGAAAATATCTTTTCAGTCTGCACGGATCTTTAACTATATTTAAAAACGAACGACAATTATTTTAAATATTTTTAAATACATTTAGTAAATGTAAATATGATTTTGTAAACCAAAAGTTCGCTATACTGGAAGTTAAATTGAAAAATATAAATTTTCATATAAGAACAGTGTTTACAAAGTTTGCACAGAAAATCTCAGGCAATAAAATTTCAAAGGTAACATTCCAGGCTCATTTTCATAAACGTGCATACCAATGCATACCTTTGCACCCCCTCTCGAAAAGTTCCTGCGGACGCCCATGTGACATACTGTTGCATGGAATCATACTTGGTCATTAGTGGGACTAGCATACATTCGATTTTACATAAGCATTTAGACGTCAGGAAGATTTGTTCCTTTTAGATACCATAATTTGACGGTTACTCCAATAAAGGCTCGTGTCGATTGGCAAGGAAATACTGAGTAGCACCGCAACTCTACAACTTGAGCAACGGAAAAATGTTAATTCTGAATGAGGAATGAGGAACTGCTGAATTGAGGAAAACCAACCACTGAGGAAGATCATTCTCCATCACGACAATGCGAGTTCCCATACATCAGACAAACAAGAGTTTTTTATGGGTCATCCGCTTTACAGTCCCGACTTGGTACCCAATGAATTCTTCGTGTTCTTTCACATTAAGAAAAAAAAAAAATTCTTGGCGAGCGTTTTTCTACTATTGAACAGGCCGTTGAGACGGTCAAAAACCTGGTTTCGGAGGTACCAACTTCAGAGAAGCAAAAATGTTTCGAAAATTGGTTCAAACGAATACAAAAGTGTATTGATCATCTTGGAGAATACTTTGAGAAACAATAAAAGCATTTTCACTGATTAACCACTATTGTTTTTAAGGTTAGGCGCAAGGCTTAAAAGGCAACCCTCATCCTCCTTCATCAGCTGTTTGTTTAAAATATCTGTACTAGTTCAAAAGATATTTTAAAATGTATACTTCACACATTCAGATCTATAATGTAATACTTACTTCCAATTTTCATTCCAGTCATTAGAATTAGTTGGTAGTAAAGCTCCTTCACAATCTTTTTCAGTACATTTTAACGCACTATAGTTGGTACCGTACTCTGAAACGTCCAAACATCTTGAACAGGAACATTTAAAAAGCTTTGTTTGCATTAAGTGATTTTGTCTATCTGCGGTACCCCAAACAGCGTCGGTGTAGCAAATACTTAAGTGGGTATTTTTTTTTATTGCTTTGGGGGCCCATAGCATAATGTTTCCGTTTTTGGTAAAGCTCTTGGCAATATTTGGTGTACATGAGTGTTCAAGTAACGAAGAATTGTTGAAAATTGCAACATGCGGTGGATCGGATGATGGAACCTCGTGGCCGTTAATTTGTAATATTCCTATTGCTTTCATAATTTCATCCTCAGTAAATAAATTGGTGTTGAAAAACCTCAAAAGATTTAAAATTTTAAAATATCTCAATAAATAATGTACAAGAGTAGAGTAACTATGAGAGTTCTGAAGCAAAAACGCGTGTATTTTCTTATGGGCCTCAAAATTCACAAAATTGTGCCCGACTGCGCAGTCGGCGTCGCTGCCCGGCCGATACGATTGTAGGGTGACGAGCAGAAAGTAGAGTGACTGAAGCATGAAGTTGTTGTTGCAAATTGAAGATAAGCGTGGTGACCGCAGCGTGTGTTGAGTACTATGCAGTCGGCGCCTCTGCCCGGCCGATACGATTGTAGGGGGCCGAGTTTACGCCGGTCGACACCGAAACATGTTGTTGTTGTTGCAATTCACATATGCGTGGAGACCGCAGCTTGTGATGGCTGATAAGACCGATAGTAGGGTGATTGAAGCATGTAGTTGCTGTTGCTTATTGAAGATAAGCGTGGTGACCGCAGCGTGTGTTGAGTACTATGGAGTCGGCATCTCTGCCCACCGATAGGATTGTAAGGCGCCGAGTTTATACCGGTCGACACTGAAACATGTTGTTGTTGTTATTGCAATTCACATGTTTCTTTATTAATGCATATAATTTTTAGGTATTTTATAAATGAAAAATATAAAAATGATATTATCACAGCCCCGGGATTGAACTCGGGCCGCAAGCATTAGAGTCGAACGCCTTAACACTGTGCTATTTCATCGTATGCTTCTTAACGAACAAAATGTGTATAAAAACATGTGTGTAGATAAAAACATGTGCTCAACATGAAGATAAGCGTGCACCGTTGCTGCTTAGGCTGGACGGACGGGCAAACCGCAAGCTCAGCACAATCACCATAAAGTTCTGCGCTCACGCCTGAGCTCAGAGCTTTATGGTGATTGTGCTGAGCGCGATAGGGGTCGAGGCGAGGGTTGGCTGGCGTCGGGAGGCGGTGCGGGCGGTGGGGATAAGTGGTATATTAAGCTAAATAATTGCTGTTGTTGTTGTTGTTGTTGTTGTTGTTGTTGTTGCTGTTGTAAATTAAAGATAAGCGTAGCAATAGCAGCAGTAGCTTGGGTTGACTAATGGAAAGTCAAAGTATGAAAGCGGCAAAGGCGAAGCGTCACCGTAACCTCGAACTTGAGAATACAAACCATGACCATACTCAACTATGTCGATATAAATAAAACAAAAACAGGTTGATTTATACATTTTTATTTTTTATTTATTATCAACTAAAATTACATGTATCATATAATATATTCCTTAGCATTTTTTTATTTTATTAACGTCTTATTGATATTCTTTATTAAAATCTGCATGTATAAAATATGTGAAAATCATTGAATTATACATTTCTAAACCCAGGGATATCATTATTCGCAATATAATGTAAATTAGAATCATCATTCATTATGTTCATATAAATAATTTGATGCTTTGCTCTTTGCTCCAATGGTTTTAGATTTTGTAAAAAGACTTTTATATGGCATATATTTAAAACGATTACATCTTTTTCTTTCTCAAACTCTAGCATTTGTTGAATAATTGGTAGGACAATCTTATTGTTGTAGTCGGTTGCTATACTTGCTCCATTCAATATAGTGTTGAACTCTATGATATCAATCTTATGTTCATTATTACGACCAATATATTTAAACTGTGCTATTATTCTTGCAGGTACATCACCATCATTTTTTAGAGTCTTTTTAGCATATTGCATAAACGAGTCAGCATAATACTTTTCCATTAAAAACTTTTGGGCTTCAACACCAAAACTATGATGTTTGAATAATGCTAGATACATTCCATCTAGCACAAAATTGAACTGCAACACAAACGTTGGTTTGCAAATGTCAATTTTAGTATTATCTGCAGACCGTTGCGGTTTAACGCCAGCTAGTGTTATAACCTCATTTCTATTACTAGGCGACACCTTCTCATTCCCATCTAAATATTGCTCATGCCGTAAGTTGACTTCATCTATTGAATTAGATTTAATGTTAGGGCGTGCTTTTAGGTCTTTTTTTAATAATGACTTTACCCATCCGTTCGACATCAATATTATTGCTACGCAATTTACAGCTATTTCTTATATGGCGTCGCATGCTACTTGAATTCAAAAATATTTTTCCACAATTTTCACAAGCAAAATTCTTCATAATGATGCGTTCAGTTTATAGGTGTTGATACATTGATTGCTAGAATTCAACTAAATATGCTCACAGTATAAATTGTTATTATCCATCCAATATCGCGGTTTTGGTTTTAATAACGTAGAGATGAAAAAATAAAATTAGTTTACAGTATATCTTACTTTAATGATCCTATTACAACATCATCCTAACACTCAAATTCTCACCTATAAAATTTTATCTCACTCTTTACAAATAAAATTTGCTGATGCCTGACCGCAACTATTTATTTATAGTATTTTTATTTGAAAGCATTATGCTGGAACGCTGTTTTTCTATTCTTCTATTTCTATTCTTCACACAAAAAAAAAAAAAAAAGAAAAAAAAAAAAAAAAAACAGCAACTTATAAAAAATTAACAAATAACCGGATGCAACTGATAAGAAATCGTCATTTAACCGCAAGTTATAAAAAATTGTCAAATAACCGGATGCAACTGATAAGAAATCGTCATTTAACCGCAACTTATAAAAAATTGTCAAATAACCGGATGCAACTGATAAGAAATCGTCTAATAATAGAATACAATATGTTCAATAAGTAATTTTATAAATATCGAGAGTCAGTCTAAATATATCTGTCACGGTGAATAGTTTAAAGAAAAAAGAAAATATGAAAACAAGTTTTAAAAATCTTTTTCAAAATCCTAGCATTAAATACTTACCCTTAAAGGATATGGAAGCAAACGTTCCATATGAAGTAAACAGAATCGCGAGAGTAGATACAAAATATGGGGAAAGCATAAGATGTCTTGTAAATAAAGAATTTCATATTTATTTACCGAAAAGATTTCTGATTATCACTAAGAATCAGATGGATTATTTAAATGAGACATTACACATTCTAATGAAAACCACAGACATGGATGGCGCATTTTCCCTAGCCATTAAAAAGAAGAAGAGGGAAAATGGAAATATATTCTACAAAAACTTGCATGAAAGCTCTGAAGACGATGATGATGATGATGATGGTGTAGAAAAACAGAATTAAACAACTAATTTATTTAAAATTTTGTAAATTAATATGAAAATAAAAACACATATGATTAAAATGTTTTAAATTTTATTCAGCTTTATTGAGTATGTGTATTCAGATATATAATTTGTATGTATTACAATCAAAGTAATTAGGTATATTGTTGTTGTTGTTAAACTTCATCTTTATTTATTCATATATTATGTAGATTGGAAAATCCTAACCATTTAACGTAAACTTGCCGTCCATTTGTTTTAATAACCTTTTCAATCAAATACGTATTCACAGAAACATTTGCAGACTATTTATACAATAATTTTTGCTTCTCTCAATTCTTCAATAATTGAAAATATTTCGTTATTATGATTTGAGTGACCAGCTATTGATGATGAGATCAAAAGACGTAATCTATCAACTAGTTCGTTGGGGTCATCCCAATATATATAATTTGATTTGTTTGTATTCAACTTCATCAAACCTTTACCTTTATGAACTTTTTCTTTAAATAATTTTCTTATAATCGCCGTATATTTCTTTGAGCGATTTCCTTTAATTTGTTCATTGTTATTGTTATTTCGTTTATGAGCATTAGTCATCTCTAATATTTGTTTGTAAGTATTTAAATCTGCCTCATTAAAACTGATTGGTTCCTTGTAAACTAATAGTTCATATAAACCTGGAGTAAAGATCCATTTTGAATCGCCTATAGTTATATTGGTTGAATCAAAAGTAATTGGCACATTACCCAGTCTCCATATCTGATTTTTATCCTTGCGGGGGCCGTAGGTTTTATCGAATTCGTTTAAATTAACTTTAGATAAATCGTATTGAATACTTTGATTTGGATTTATTGAAATAGTAACATCATCATTTTCCATATCACTATCATCATTACCATCATAATGAGTATCATCATTAGCATCATCATCACCGTTATCAACATCAAATGATTTAAATGCTGATGAACTTTTCTCGATTTCCTTGTCATCAAAGCTTGGAGAAAATGTATTATAATCATGCTGGCTCTGTTTAAATGGTGTGCTGGTAGCAACTTTAGTATCTTTGAAAGAATTATCTGAATCCTTTTCATTTATCACTATCTTTCTCTTATTAGTTGATTGAAGTATTTCCTGCAATGGTTTTGATATAGGTTTAAATGTTTTTTCCAAAAGCTTATCACTTGCAACTTCTCCCAGTTGAATACTTTTAAATTTCTTTCTCAAAATATTTCGTGTTTTAATAAGATTCTTGACTAGTTTTTCACTCATATTGATAGGTGTATATATAAACAGGGTAAACAGATAAACAGGTCAGTTTAACAGCTGTTTTATCGAACAGATCAGTTTAGCAGTTGCCGTTTTATAGAACAGATCAGTTTAGTAGTTAGCTGTTTTATCGAACAGATCAGTTTAGCAGTCTGTGTGATCAGTTGCGTAGCAGTTGTTGTACTGATTTTTAGATATCTATTCTGTTTCTTTTATAAGCCAATCAAAACATCGAATCCTTTTCTATAGCGACCATTATTCATATAAGATTCTTGACTAGTTTTTCACTCATATTGATAGGTGTATATATAAACAGGGTATACAGATAAACAGGTCAGTTTAACAGCTGTTTTATCGAACAGGTCAGTTTAGCAGTTGCCGTTTTATAGAACAGATCAGTTTAGTAGTTAGCTGTTTTATCGAACAGATCAGTTTAGCCGTCTGTGTGATCAGTTGCGCAGCTGTTGTTGTACTGATTTTTAGATATCTATTCTGTTTCTTTTATAATCCAATAAAAACATCGAATCCTTTTCTATAGCGACCATTATTCATATCATCATCTTTATTAATAACTAAAAATCCATATTTTTCTCTCCAACACTTTGAACATAGCTTATGGAAAGTCTTAAAAGACATATCAGAACCAACATGATCGTTGTAGATGTGTCTTGTATTCATTTCATCCTGTTTAAACAATATAATCATATTGGCATTATCACGAATCAAATGTTTTGGTATACGTGTATAAGTTTGACATAAGTAAAAGCTATCAACATCTTTATGACGACCCATACAGAAGTAAGATCGTATATGATTCTGTTTCTCGCAAGCTACATCGTCGAATATAAATATTGAGTGCGGTTGTACATCATCTGGGTCTATGACGTCATCATTATGGGAAAATATTGAAAAATTTATCTCCTTAATAGGTTTAATTAGACGCTCCAAGTATTGATACTTTGGTTGCTGTGCTGACTTTGAGTATAAGTAAATATTTTTAAATTTCAATCCATTGGGGCTTTCAATAAGACTTATCATTACATTTGTTTTTCCACAATTTGACGGTCCCACAATTAGACTCCGAATAGAGTTTGGTAGTAGTGAGCTATGTCTTAATATATTTGATGTATTTAATTTGTCATCAATATTCTTTACATCAAGCGTTTTACGTTGCTTTAAGAATCGCATTATGTCAACTACTAAATTATGTCATATATAATCGGATCATTTTATTGATTTTACATCACTTTGATTACAACCTCTGATCGAAAAAGTCTAAATATTAATGCCAATTATTTATAAAAAGGAAATCAGTCTTCCTCCATCCTTCATTGGAAAAGGTATTCTGAATAATTTAATAGACAAACTTCCGATTGAACTTCATTTACCTGGTTATCAATTTTGCGGACCTGGTACAAAATTAAAGAAGCGATTAGCTAGAGGTGATCAAGGAATCAATCTTTTGGATGCCGCTTGCAGACAACATGATATAGTATACGCAAACAACAAAGATTTGGAAAAAAGACATATTGCTGATAGAATCTTAGCTGAAAAGGCTTGGCAACGGGTTAACGCAAGTGATAGCAGTATTGGTGAAAAATCAAACGCTTGGTTTGTCACTAACGCTATGAAGGCGAAATCAAAATATGGTATGGGCAACGTTAACAGTAAAACTAAGAGATCTCCTCAAGTAAATGGGCATCAACTATTTAGACACGCCTTAAAAAGTGCAAAAATGAAAATTAAGAAAACTAAAAATTTGGATGATGCCGTTAAAATTTCAAGAAAAGTTGTAGACAATATTTTTAAGGGAAAAAAATCTCTAATTAAGACACCTCGAGTAATACCACTACCTAAATCTGGAGGTTTTCTTCCTCTTGCACCAATATTCGCTGCACTGGGCGCACTTGGTGGTCTAGCTGGTGGAGCAGCTGGTATAACAAAAGCAATCAATGCAGTTAAAGCCGGGAAAGAGCAGTTAAATGAAGCAAAACGACATAACAGTAAAATGGAGTCTATTGCAATGGGAAAAGGCATGTTTCTAAAACCATATAAAAAGGGATTTGGACTTTATTTAAAACCTTATCAAAATCAAAATTTTTCATAAAGCTACCCAAAAGAGCCCTTTCCGATGTAGACTTGAGAAAATTTGCGAAAGATATCCCAAATTTTAGAGGTGTGTTTATGTGTGACACTCTTCCAAAGAAACCCTTTAAAAAAGAATGTGGAATAATCAATCTGGATACTTCGAAGGGACCTGGCACACATTGGGTAGCATACTGGAAAAACAACAATCAAATCGAATATTTCGATAGCTTCGGAAATTTGCATCCACCGAAGCAATTAATTGAATATTTAGGGAAAAACATTAGTTATAATTATACTAGATATCAAAATTTTAATACTGTAAATTGTGGTCATTTATGCTTAAGATTCTTATTTTCGATGCTCAAATAAAAATAATACAAACACACTCAAAAAAGAAAGCGTAATCTTTATCTAACCGCAAAAAATTACTTGTTTGAATTTGGGGTTTAGTATGTGAAACAATATTTATTTCGTTTAATTCGTGTTTAGACGTTGAGTTGAAACATACACTTTTCAAAATGGCACAACGTATATCCAACATTGTTAAAATTGTTAAATCGGCGTATGAGAATGCTGCAAATAATCGTGCGCTCGTGATGGAGAGCATTAAAGAGTGTTCCAAACACTTGATAATCCTTCGTAATATTTTACGAAAGGCAACAAATGTTGGAGCGAAACAGAATGCTACATGTGCAATTCTGCTGGTTGAAGGTTACCGCACCAAGTTAAAGGTGCTTAACTCTACTACCGGTGCAGGCCTTTCCCGAACGGCAAATAGGACGAGTTGGGCCTCTATCCGGATTAAATGGGTGGAAATTGAATCAGCGTTCAGTGGACGGTAAGTGTCGTTTTTAAATAATTTCATCACCATATTATTTAATTTAATTTAATATAATATATTAATTTAAACCTTGTTTTAATTTTCAGAGCATGTACTGGAGCCATCACTAACTTGGCTCACAAAGATTCCAAGTTGTTCTTAGAGGATTGCGCAGGACTCTTCAAACGAATAATAAAAAAACCGTTGTTAAAATTCACGTTTCTAAAAGTGAATACAATATTTTGTGGTGAATTTCGAATCATTAGAGCTAATGAAGAAATTAGTGAATTGAAATTCCTAACCACTAAAAATGTTTCTATTTGTCAAGGAACAGACATTGAGGATTGGTTTATGGAGAATGTTCGAAATAACCTCCTAAAAAAGCTTGAAGAGTTCCAGGAAAGGGATAGTGGATGGGCGTTAACAGCAATAATAAACTTAGCCGTCAACATAAACAAATTTACGCCACAGCTGGGCTCATCATATATTCCACTTCCAACACAGATCTATAACAAGAAAGCATGTATCAACGTAAAAAATGATGACAATGCATGCTTTGCTTGGGCTGTTATATCTGCTCTGTACCCAGCTAAGAATGGATATGTTGATCGTAAGACTGCATACCCGCATTACCGTGACAGCCTTGATTTGACAAACATTCAATTTCCGGTAACAGTGAAGCAGGTCCCCAGATTTGAGAGGCAAAACAATATTTCTATCAACATTTATATTTTGAAACAAAATAGAAAAAAGTTAATTGTTTTACCCTCTTATCTAACCAAGGAGAAGATGGATCGTCACGTTAACTTGCTTATGGTACAGAGCAGATATTATGAGGAAGCAGATAACAACAACGATGATGGTGATGATGCTGACGACTATGATGATGATGAACTAATCACATATCATTATGTATGGATAAAAAACCTTTCACGGCTTTTATCCAGCCAAGTTTCATTGCATCTCGGAGCCAAATATTTCTGCGACAGATGTCTGCATTATTTCAACTCTTCAATCAAGTTGGAGCAGCACACCGAGAACTGCAGCAAGCTGAATAATTGCAAGATAAGGATGCCGACGGAAGCGGAGAAGTATGTATATTTTAAGAATTTTAGTAATAAAATAATGTCTCCATTTGTGGTATATGCCGACTTGGAATGTATTTTAGCAAAATCTGATGCTGGAAATACATACCAAAAGCATATTCCATATAGTGTAGGCTTTTATATTAAGTGTGTATATGACCCCACGTTATCGTTTTATAAAAGCTATCGCGGTGCAGATTGCATTAAATGGTTCGTTTCAGAATTGAATCAATTTGCTGAAGATATTGAAACGGTCTTTCTTTGTCCTTTACCCATGGAGCAAATGTCTGCCCAACAAATTCAAAATTTCACGCTTGCTAACACATGCCATATATGTGAAAAATCATTTACTGACGATGATGTTAAAGTGCGTGACCATTGTCATCTTACTGGTATTTACCGGGGTCCAGCGCATATGGGTTGTAATGTTAACTTCAAAGATACACATACAATACCAATAATCTTTCATAATCTCTCTGGTTATGACTCACATTTTATATTTAAAAATTTGGCTACTGATTTAAAGGGTCGAATTGATCTTCTACCCATAAACAAAGAACGCTATATTTCGTTCACTAAGCGCATTGATGAGTATGCAATTAGATATCGATTTATTGATTCTTTTAGATTTATGGCGAGTAGCTTAGAAACTGTAGCCTCATATCTGAATATTTTTCCAATATTAAAATCAGAATTTGGAAATTTAAGTAACTCGCAATTTAATTTGTTGACTCGTAAGGGTGTGTTCCCATACGATTACTGTGATGATGAAACTAAATTTTTAGATACATCATTACCTGAAATAAACAATTTCTATAATAAACTTAACGATACAAACATCAGCCCAGAGGATTATGCTCATGCTCAAAAAGTCTGGACTGAATTAAATATTAATAATTTGGGCGAATATTCAGATATTTACTTAAAAACTGATGTGCTGTTATTGGCTGATGTTTTTGAGCAATTCCGTGCAAGTTGTCATAAAACATATGGCTTAGACCCGGCACATTATTTCACTTTACCCGGTTATACGTGGGATGCAATGCTTAAGCATACAGATATTACCCTTGAGCTATTGACTGATGTTGATATGCTCATGTTTGTAGAGCGGGGTATTCGTGGTGGTCTCAGTCAGTGTACTAAGAGATATGCGAAAGCCAACAATAAGTACATGAGTGATTATGATGAAGCCCAACCATCTAAATACTTAATGTATTATGATATTAACAATCAATATGGTTGGGCAATGTCACAATTTCTCCCACACGGTGAGTTCGATTGGCTGTTAGATGTCAACAATTTTAATGTTGAGGTTATACCTGATGATTCCGATATTGGGTATATTCTTGAAGTGGATCTAGAATATCCAAGTAATATTCATGATTACCACAAAGATCTCCCTTTTTGTCCTGAACATATTACATCACCAGGTTCAAAACAGAAGAAACTGTTGGCAACTTTGGATGATTCTGAGAGATACGTTATACACTATCGGAATTTGAAGCAGGCTTTGAAATATGGGTTAAGATTGTCCAAAATTCATAAAATTCTGAAATTTAGACAATCATTATGGTTGAAATCCTATATCGACTTAAATACAGTTCTTCGTACGGCCGCTAAAAATGAGTTTGAAAAAAACCTTTTCAAACTCATGAATAATGCAGTATTTGGTAAAACTATGGAAAACATTCGGAAACATAGTATTGTCAAATTGACGACGAGTTGGTTTGGTCGATATGGGGCTCAAGCCCTTATTGCTAAGCCTGAGTTTAAAGCCTCAACAATATTTGATGAAAATCTAATGGCCATTGAGCTAAACAAAACTGAGATATTTTTTAATAAACCTATATATGTAGGTATGTGTATTTTAGACTTGGCTAAAACAACAATTTATGATTTTCACTATGGTTATATGGCCCCCCAATTTGGCTCCAATTGTACCATTTGTTACACCGATACAGATTCTCTAATTTATGAGGTGACTTGTAATGACTTGTATCAAATCATTAAACGCGATTGTTTATTATATTTTGATACAAGCGACTATCCCCTCGAGAATATTTACAACATTCCACATGTGAATAAAAAAGTGTTGGGTCTCATGAAAGATGAGAATAATGGTCGCATTATGACTGAATTTGTTGGGCTTCGCTCTAAAATGTACGCAATACGTGTAGGGGGTGAAGATGCAACAAAAAAAGCGAAAGGTGTTAAGTTAAACATAGTCAAGACAAAAATTACATTTGATGACTATGTTGATTGTCTCAACAAAAATATTGAAAAAATAGTTCAACAAAATTTGATACAATCACGTCAACACAAAGTTAGCACTATTACACAATCAAAAATCGCGCTAAGTCCTCATGATGATAAGCGATTTTTGATTGCAAATAGCTATGAAACGTTACCGTGGGGTCATTTTAATATTATGGATTCAGCCTAAGATATTTTTAAGATTTCAATTCAAAATATAAATAGTAGGCAATAAATTAATATACCTAATTTACATATTTAAATATTAAATGTACAATTTAGTATTATATGCATATTTTAAAAATTAAATAAAAAAATGCTAAACAATATATTATACGATACATGTAATTTTAGTTGATAATAAAAATTAAATAAAAAAATGCTAAGGAATATATTATATGATACATGTAATTTTAGTTGATAATAAATAAAAAATAAAAATGTATAAATCAACCTGTTTTTGTTTTATTTATATCGACATAGTTGAGTATGGTCATGGTTTGTATTCTCAAGTTCGAGGTTACGATGACGCTTCGCCTTTGCCGCTTTCATACTTTGACTTTCCATTAGTCAACCCAAGCTACTGCTGCTATTGCTACGCTTATCTACATTTTTGGCAACAATTATATTTTCCGTCACCCTACTATCGGCCTCATCAAGCAACACAAGCTGAGGTCTCCGCGCACATGTGAATTGCAATAACAACAACATGTTTCGGTGTCGACCGATGTAAACACTTACCCCCACCGCCCCGCACCACCCCCGACCCCTATCGCGCTCAGCACAATCACCATAAAGCTCTGAGCTCAGGCGTGAGCGCAGAACTTTATGGTGATTGTGCTGAGCTTGCGGTTTGCCCGTCCGTCCAGCCTAAGCAGCAACGGTGCACGCTTATCTTCATGTTGAGCACATGTTTTTATCTACACACATGTTTTTATACACATTTTGTTCGTTAAGAAGCATACGATGAAATAGCACAGTGTTAAGGCGTTCGACTCTAATGCTTGCGGCCCGAGTTCAATCCCGGGGCTGTGATAATATCATTTTTATATTTTTCATTTATAAAATACCTAAAAATTATATGCATTAATAAAGAAACATGTGAATTGCAATAACAACAACAACATGTTTCAGTGTCGACCGGTATAAACTCGGCGCCTTACAATCCTATCGGTGGGCAGAGATGCCGACTCCATAGTACTCAACACACGCTGCGGTCACCACGCTTATCTTCAATAAGCAACAGCAACTACATGCTTCAATCACCCTACTATCGGTCTTATCAGCCATCACAAGCTGCGGTCTCCACGCATATGTGAATTGCAACAACAACAACATGTTTCGGTGTCGACCGGCGTAAACTCGGCCCCCTACAATCGTATCGGCCGGGCAGAGGCGCCGACTGCATAGTACTCAACACACGCTGCGGTCACCACGCTTATCTTCAATTTGCAACAACAACTTCATGCTTCAGTCACTCTACTTTCTGCTCGTCACCCTACAATCGTATCGGCCGGGCAGCGACGCCGACTGCGCAGTCGGGCACAATTTTGTGAATTTTGAGGCCCATAAGAAAATACACGCGTTTTTGCTTCAGAACTCTCATAGTTACTCTACTTACAAGTGGTTTTTATAAATATATACCTTGGTATAAATTTTCCAATACTTTCTAAATCTGCTTTCCATTGCATGGACCCCCTTCGAGTATCTTTAAGTGATTCAAGTTGATTTAATTTGATCCATTTATTTTTATCGTGTTCCTTTAAGAGAAGGCATCGTACTGTGGTGATACTTTGATACATTGGATGTGGGTTGGTAAACTCCTGAATGTTAACCTTATAAAAGATGTAGAAGGATCTTGAGAAAATTTATAAAAGATAAAAAGCAAAAATTCAAAATAAGATCAAATTATAACAGGTATTTTAATTGTTTTCTGTTTAATATTCGAATTTAGGCAGACTTAATTTGTGTCCACTCTTTTGTGGAAATTCGTTGAACAATTGTGAACTAATACACTAACGTACAAAAACAAACCAAAACAAAAACAACTATTTACTCGCTCACATTATATTTCAGCTTGTGCAAAAATAAAATTATATTTCGAACCTGAAATGTGTTGATTGAACCCAAAAATATGGTATAAAACATCGCTATGTATGTTGACCACTCACGACTATGGAATGTATGTATGTTTATTGTCCATACTCCCCGCGTTGAGCCGTGTACGCTCAAACAGTTACTCTTTCATCGATGTTAAACGTAAAGTCGGAGTCAGGAGCAGCAACATGCATTCTGGGCATTGGTACAGGAACCTTCTTCCGTCACATTTGGAATTTTGATTTTAACTTGATCCACAAGAGAATGATCGCTAAAAGGAAGCCGATCGAAAGTCCGAGTCATGTGGACTCAATTCTTCTTGTCCCGCCTTCAATGACTTGATCTGCTGGGTTTATTCTTGGATTGTTACTATGTCATTCGTAGAAATTTAGGGCGTTTCTGGCTTTACGTTGAATTGCGTGTCGGTTAAATTGGTCACATCGATTAAATTGAATAAGTCCACAGTTGGTATGAACGACGAGCGCAATTGTGTCGGATGCACGTTATGTGAAGTTAATGTGAGTGTTTCTTGTTTTATAACACAATTAATGAGTATTTTGAGTAGTGCCATGCCATGTAAAGTGGCAGATTCGAATTCGTCTTGGCATACTATGTTAATGATAGTATTTTTAGTCAGTGAAAATATCCACTTATTTGGATTATATAACTGAATCCATTCTTGTGCTTGTTTTGTTTTAACAATGTTGCACGATGGTTGAACTGGTTGGTGATTTAATAACGCCATCTCACATTGACTGATTTCTGAATTTCTATTGTATATTGGCTGTGATTGCTTACATAGTAACATATTTGGGATTGCTTTAATGCAAGCCATTGCTTCAGCTTTACTTATAAGGCCGAAACACAAAGGAGGCATGCATGCTTTAAGCATGTGACATTTGTGATTGAATAAACGTATTGTTATGAAGTAGCCCACATTAAAAGCATGTACGCATGCATGATGCTTGAAGCATGCCTGAAGTTGGCGAACTTTTAGCTTTTAGCAGGCATCAAAGCATTGACAGAAGACAAGTATGAAATAAAAGCAATATCAACACAACCATTAACCATAAAATATCCTAGAATTCCATTTTTAATTGTTTTTGAATGAATTTAATGTATTGTCACTAGTTTTCCTTAAAAATTTCCTATTCAGTTTAACATATTTGCAATTTATCACATATGTGATCCATACTTTCTATGTGCTTGCTTCACAGGCATGATGCATGCTTGAGGCATGCATGCTTTCTATGTGTTTTGGCCTATTGGATAAAATAAGTCTATGTAAACCAACAACCAAGAATGAAGAGGAAGGCTTTATGATAAGGTAATATTGCTCTACTTTGACTGGTATTGGGATCATGCGAAATGTTTCGTACTGATAATTTGATGCAAGTGGCAACTGTACTCTAAAGATGATATGGTCCTTAGTCATTCGACCTTGCACATGCAACACATTGTAAATACTGCTCAAGTCCATTTGAGATGACTCAAAAAATGGAAGCTTTAGGTCTGGTGATAAATTATCTCTGATGATTAGTATCGTAGTCCTTAGTTGAATGGGGGTAGTAATGGATTTATTTTACCATGATGGGATTCCGTTAGAATATCGATTAAGCTGGTTTGAACCTTTTGATAATTACTTAACATTAATAAAATTCTCAATGCTAACGAAGAAAACATATGTTGCATCCTTTGTTAGTCGAAAATATTATCGAGGTCATTTTCTTTACTTTGAATATCACTGAGCTTCATGTGGAAAGTTTCAAACTGTTGATTCACTTGTTCCTGTGTTTTCTTAAGGAAATTGGCTGTGGCTTCTAGGATAACGGTATGGTTGTTTAGAATACTAAACAATGTCCTTTCATTTTTGTCGAAGGTCTTGATCGTATCGGCCATTTTAACAGCGTATTCTTCGTCTAAAACACCGAATAATCTATTTGCAACAGTTAATTTAAGTTCTGTTCAAACAATGAAAAAAGGCTTTCGTAGTATGTGGCATTTTTTATAATGTTGCACAATTGCTTAAGTTTTTTCATTCCAGCCTCGAATCCTTGCAATGCGTCCCAGTAGGGTTGCATGTCATAATACACAACAAGGTGCCACTCATTGTTAACCAAGTTGGTCAGACCTAAGCTCTCGAAGTAAATTCCTACGAATTTCGGCTGCTGATTGTCGGTTGGTGAACATCTCATATAGTTCCTGTAATTGGTTGCATCCATTTACGAATTTTGCAGCATTCTCAACGCACCAATAAATCCATCAGCCGATAAATCTGATAAGATTTCTAAATGAGTTGCTTTAGTTGTAAAGCAACAGAACACTGCGATGTACGATTTTTGTAGGAGTTTTCCTCTTATCTTAAAATGTGTTCATATTAGACCAGCAAAATCCTCCCCAGTGCTTATGAATGGTGGACAAGATTGTACTTTCGTAGCCGGTAAGTTTCCCATCAATTGAGTCATAGGTACTGGTTTTGCTTTAAGGGGGGAAATATACCCCGAACTTTTTTTTTTTTCAAAAAATGTTTTTGCATTTTCTTAAAGCTTTAAGTCTCAAAAATATGTGGTGAAAATTGCAAGTCGATAACTCAAAAAATAACAAAGTTATAACCTAATGAGTGAACCGCCTTCTAGAGCGCGCAGTGCTGGACCTCATTTTCAAACGCTTTTTTCTCGAAACCATGTTTTCAAAGTCGGTGACCAAGATTTCTCGAAGCTCAGTGAACCGATCGTTTTCATTTTTTGCAGGCTTATTTTATTCATAATAATCTCGTACTTGTCATAGGATTTTTTTTTTCGTAGCTTCGTTCATTTTTTATATGCAAAATAATGACGAATTTTTGGTCGAAAATCATCAAAAAAAAAAAGATACCACACATTTCACCACAAATTTTTGAGACTTAAAGCTATAAGAAAATGCAAAAAGTTTTTGAAGAAAAGTTCTGGGTATATAACTCCCCTAAAGAAACTGCATACAGTTGTGTACGATCTTGTTAGCAATTCTCTTATCATTTATCGGTCAGAATCGTTGTCGAGTTATTCGAGTAGTGTCTGCGGTCCCACATTGTGCATATGTGAAGTTCCTCCATTATTCCTATATGTGAAGTTCTTCCATTATCAACTGAGTGTATGGATGATCGGCAGGAAGTAGCATAGGATGTTTTGCGTCGAACGATACATGCGCTGCTTCAATTCGACCCCCAACTCTTAACAAGCCTTGTCTGTCAAGAAAGGGTGTAAGAGACGACAGTCGATTTTTTGTGGCTAATTCACCTCCTTTTGCAAGGATTTTTATTTCATCTTGGAAATATAGATTTTGAAGAGATTTTATAATCAAGGTGAATGCATTCCGTTCATCGCCGTTCGGAGTCGGCGTTAAGCATGTAGGTCCGGTTCTCGGTCAATTGTGTACAAACTTAATAACACGCACAACACAATTGATCATAAGAAGCTAGGTCAAAGTCCTTTCAAGGGCTGAAATGGCCAGTTTATTTATTTTTTTTTTTTTAATGCTTTACGTATTTCAGACATTAAAAGAAATGGATTTTTTTTATGTTTTTCTTATAGTATTGTTGTGAATCGTATAATAGTTATATGCAGTCGTACGGACTAAAAGCGAAAATGATTTTTTGTGATTAATTCGGCACACGTTGTTGTCATCAACCCTTAATGTGCATAGTACTGACTTAGAGCATTTCTTTTCTTCATTGATTTCCTCATTCAGTTCAAATCGTCCAGGCCATTGCGATGGTGGGGGTAACATATCTCCCTTGTGATTGAACAGAATGTTGTTGAATGTACGAGATTCTATTAGCAACAAAAGTCTTGAATGATGAAGATTCTGAATATATCCAGCTTAAAACTATTTGCGAGTCAGCCCAATAATAAGTATTTATGTCATTAAATTGTATGGATGTTTTGACGCGCTAACATAATTCTGTTGCTAATTTAGCTGTTTGAAGTTCCAGCTTAGGAATCGTAACTATCTTCGATGGTGCTACTTTTGATTTAGACCAGTGATGCTCAAACGCACACAACTAAACTTGATTGGATGTGTGTGTAACACTTAAAGCTTCTCACTGAAAGAAATCTAATGTTAAAGCAATTTGAAAGCTTTCCGAAAGCTTTATGTTCATAAATAGAATTAAATCGACGCAAATCGAAAAACTATGAAATTATTTGTAATAGATTATTTGCTTATAATATATATCATATTATATTGTTTTTGGATTTTTTATTATTATATATGAATATATATCGTATGGGTATATTTTGAATACTTTGAATATGTGCAGTGCCCTTGTTTGCTTCTTATAATGTTAATATTTCTGGAAAAAATATTAAAATTAAGACGGGGTCAAATAACATGAAAACGATATGAAAAAAACCGATTTCAAACTGATTTTGAAAAGTTTTTTCCTGAAATTTTCTGACATACTTTTGACATGATAACAAATCAACCAATTGTTGTTGATTTTTTATATCCACGGCCGCCAAATATGTTTATTAGTGTTGTTATTATTATTGTTTTTGGTATTATTATTTTTATTATTAAAATCTTTGATTATTTCGTCAAAATCTACATCGTCATTGGAAATTTTTATGCGCATCAAATCTTGCAGATGATTGTCCGATAAGCGATTTCGGTGTTTGTTTTTTATTATTTTCATCAATGAAAAAGAGCTTTCGCAAATATATGTTGTTCCAAACATCGAATAAAGTTTATATATAGCATTTTTTATTGTTGGATAAAGGGACTCATCAACATTTTTCCAAAATTCACATCCGTCTGCAATAGGTAACATTAAATCTTCTTGCAAAATTTTTAACTCGCTTTGGATCGATGGGCTTTGTTTTTCTATATTGCATTTTAGAGGATTGTTATGTAGCTCAATTAAATCAGATATTTTTTGGAAATCTTGAAATCTTTTAGAACAGTTGGTTTCTAATGTATCAAAGACTTCAAAAAAACGGTTCATGATGACTTCATTACAACACGCAGTGTAAGCCTCTGCAGTTCTTGTTAAATTTTCTAGGTTGCCGTTTTTAAATTTAGTAGATAAAATAGTAAGCTGTCGTTGGAATTCTACAACGGCTGAAACCAAATCAAAGATCATTTTTTGCTTCCCTTGTAATACTAGATTTAATTTATTGATAAATTCAGATATGTCCGTTAAAAATGCCAAGTCCAAGTTAAAAATAGGATCTTTTAAAGAGTTAACTAATAAATCCGAGCCAGGAGAGGGGTTAAGCTCAAAAAATGACAAAACTTCAAAACGCAGATGAAATAATCTTTTGAGGCTATTTCCTCGACTCAACCATCGTACTTCAGTAAAAAGTAGCAAATCACCATAATCGGCCTCCAGTTCTTCCAAAAATGTTTTGAATTTTCTATGATTTAAAGAGTTGTGACCACCTCGAATTTTATTGATAATTTTAATGGATATTTTCATTGTTTCCAATAAATTTAATGATTTGGCAAACAAAGCTTGTTGATGTATTATACAGTGAAATACGGGTACATCAATTTGGTTCTTTAATAAATAACCTATAAGCCCTTCTTTTTTCCCCGTCATAACGTGAGCTCCATCGGTACAAACCGAAGATAATTTATTTATGTCTGCAAATGAAAAGATTTTACTATTTAAAACATCATAAATTGTTTTGCCCTTCACGTTTCCATGCATAGACTCAACTATTAGCATTTCTTCTGAGCAATGAAAATTTTCATTCACAGTTTTTACACAAATTAATAGTTGACAACAATCATTAACGTCAGTGCTCTCGTCTAAGCAAATAGAAAAGTACTTGCAATCACGCATTCTTTTTTGAGTTTTTGAAAATAAGTATTCGCTCAAAGTTTCAGTCCGACGAGTGATTGTTGACCTCGATAAAGCTAGGCTTTCAAAAATGTCTTTAAACTCTCTACCTTTTTCACCAAAACACTCAAAAACTTCTTTGGCTAAGTCTTTAAAGAATATTCCATCTTCGAATGGCCTGCACCTCTTCCCTAAAGCAAGACTTATAACATAAGAAGCTTTTAATTGGACAAAATTTATATCGGTTACCGACTGACTTATTACTGCGTTTTTCTTCTTATTGGTGTTAAATTCATTGAATTTTTCAAAAAACATACGTTTTAAGTCAATAAGTATTTCCTGTCTCTCCCCTCCCACTACATTATGGAATTCAGCATGTTGTGTAATGTAATGCCTCTTGATATTGGATATTTTCACCTGAGCCAACACCTTAAAGCATACTAAGCACTGAGCTTCGCTTAAACTATTTTTTATAAAAAAATAATCTTTTACCCACCTTTCTAAAAACATTTTTTCACAGTTCTAAAATCAATTTTTTTAAAATAATCTTAATGCGGAGCAAAGTAAACGAAAATCAACTGGTCTGAATGAAATCTAAAATCACAGTGAAGATTTGTTAGATAGACATGATTTATATATGAAGATATCATCACCCAAAATCCAAAAAGCCGCAGCAACATTTTTTTATATTTTCTTAGGAAAAGACGAAAACTTTATAAAAAGACACATATTTCAGATTGAACAACCACTCCTTCTTATGCATTTTGTTGATTAACAAGCTAATCAATAAATATTAGTATAGAATTCAGTAAGACAGGTTTCTTTAATTAAATTTATTTTGAAAAGTCAATAATTCGATTTTTTTTGTAGTTATGACTTTTTCAATTATAGGCGACAATATGATTCAGTTTATCAGAATTTGAATTGACTAATTATAGGTCTACAAATGCTGAAACAAGTATGTTGGTGAAGAGGCGATCTTATTCTTCGAATTGAAAAAATATTCAATTTTATTTTTAAGTCCTTTGCGGCAAGCAAGTAAACACTTTCATCTAAAAGAAAATTTGGAAAGAGTAAAAACCTTGTATTTAGGCAAACATTAAATTTATGAATTGCACTAACCTTATTTTTCATCCCAATTTTTTTTATTTTGCATTTACAAGTTCTTTTTTGCTGACAGCTATTTCTTAATTGAAAACAGCAAAAGTGTGCTGAATTATTTACATATATTAAATATACATACGTAAATAGCAACATTTTTCGGTATTAACTAAAAACAAAATAAATATAAAATTGCATACAATCATCGCTTACATTACAAAGTGTTGCGTTTCCGAAGAATCATAGTTAACTGAACTGTGCTTTGCTTCTTAATGTTTTCTTTTCGGTGTACAAAAATTGCGTAATTATAATCAAATTAAGCGAACAAAGTGACGTGACCCTTTCTGCTTGGAGTCTGCCTGCAGACTGAAAGCTTTTTAGCAGCGCAAAATTTTATATACCTATACGTTGTAGAAAAAGCTGTTAGCTCTCGAGCTAATTTTGATCGACACTGATTTAGACTCTAAATTTTAGAGCATGGTATAATAATACATGGTAGCATTGACAACCGCTTATTTTCTCTTCTACAAGAAAACATCTCCTGTCAAAAACAGCTTTTTGTGTATATGCATCTGCAGCTGCTGTGGTTGTTGTTTTTTTCACTTCAACGTTTTCAACATTGTTTGTGTTTTCAATGGCGGATTGTGAGCGCTCTTTTTTGAGTATATTTTTTGACAGAAGATGTTTTCCCAAGCAACTGTCAATGCTACCTTGTATTATTATACCATGAGGTTGACAGTTATATTGTTGTATTCGTCAGTAGCTCTGCTGCATATCGCTGCGCCGAACGCGCTCTCCGATGCATTTGAGAAAACATGAAGACGTGTCTCCACACATGTATTAGAACATCTTACATGTCTTGGAATGATGACCTTATCAAGGTGTTTTACATTCTGTCTAAAGTGTACTCATTTTGTATGTAGATGCATTGGCAAAGAAACATCCCACTCAAATTTTTGCTTTCATAATTCCTGAACAAAAATGTTAGCTATGATTACTACTGGACTTACTAAACCTATAGCATCAAAAATATGAGCCACATCTGAGAGTACCGTGCGTTTAGTTATTGTTTTCAGCTCATTCCATGAAGTCTTGATTATAACTACATCAGATATTGGGTCCCAGGTTATGCCAAGTGTTTTTATACCTTCTTCAGGTTCTTTAATAATGTCAAATGTGCGTTCAATGTCCTCAGGCGGACAATCTTTTAATGTCGTGATTTTGTGCGAACACTGTTGACAACTCTGTCAATCGCTGAAATCTTGTCTCATAGTATTCCAAGGTCCGTCTGGCAATTGGATTCTTGCCAGTACTAACTATGAATTTTTCAATAGTTCTCCCTAATTCATAATGTTGAGTGAATAAAATATTAAGTTTTTCCATCACGTCGGGGTCACCAAAAAATATGTCCACTCTTTTGTGGAAATTCGTTGAACAATTGTAAACTAATACACTAACGTACAAAAACCACTTGCGTTTGCTTCGGTTGCAGCCAATTTTATTACTAAAAACATCTTAAAAATATAACAAACAAACTTAACTTTAACTTACAAATACATAAACATACATATGCCTTATATAACACAGTGCGACACGAAAAAATAACTTCAAATATCTCTATGGTTTCTAGTAGTGCATAGGCTATATATTATGCCCTCATACTCAGTTTTATCGGATTAGGTCAAATAAGAGAGAAATGCAAGGTCAAATTTCACCTTTAAGTCACAAATTTTTTTTTATAACTCTTAAACTAAATTCAAATCCTATATAAACTGCATCTAAACATTTGCAATTAATGGTTCTTTACATTTTGAGACCATTTTTTGCTCAAAAAGTTACGTTAGGGGGTTAATATTTTCTTCGAAAAAAGGGTTTTTAAGAAAAAAAAACAATATTTTCAATAGTTCAGTTGCTTTGTATTTTTCTTCAAAAACAATCAGATTTTGCTGAATTTTTGCATACACCTTAAGTAAAATAAAATAGCCCAACTCTGAAAAGATCACAACAATTACATGTGCGCATCCAAAGATATTCGGATTTAAAGATTACCAAAGATGGTAACTTCGTTAATATAAGCCCTAGCGTAAAATCATTCAGATGAAAATTATAGATCCAACAATTTTCTTCAAAACTGTCCTTAACATTTTTACCGAAAGAGTTACCGTTTTAAAGATATGCGCGTAAATGTGAAGTAACAACATACATATCGTCGTTGCGCATACAAAAAAGGTTATGTGTTTTTGAACAACTTTTCAGGAGACGAAAAAAACATTTTTGTTTTTTAACAATTTCAATACTATTTTCACATAACTGGCTCACTTCCACATTTGCTTATTTCTAAACCAATAAGAATATCAAGAAACCATTTGGTGAATAGATGGGGCACACATATGGCTTTTAAATGGTAAAATAAAAAAAAAATCGAAATTTTACACATAGCCTTTTTTGTATGCGCAACGACGATATATGAAAAATTAAAACGGTTAAAATAAAAATTACTTTTATTTCTATTTCTTCTCAAGCTCCAATTAAAACCAAACCAACATTTACGCGCATATCTAAAGATAACTAAAACGATAACTCTAACAAACACACTTTGAGCCTTCTTTTTCGACGTAACCGAATACGGCCCTTTGAGAATGTTTATGTATTTGTGTCAACCAACACGAATAAGAAAAATACCACACTTTTTTGCAATAACATCACTTCCTTATAGCTTAGTTCTTTGATGAAAATAATTAAATCAACATGGCTTACCGACAACTTTGTTGATAAGATTTTGACGTTTTAGAGTCTATCAACAAATGCTAGCAACACAAATTTGCCGTCAGCGCTGCTTTTTCGCTGCCCGTGCCAATGTTTTTCGCCGTACCGATAATTACATCCTACGATTTGTTCAATGCTGAAAGTGGCTTTCAGATGCAAAGTCTATACAATCTATAGTCTCTGCCAGTGTTGCCAGTCTAGCCTTTTTTTCTTTCGTCTAGCCTCGAAAAATACTATCTAGCCTCTAGCCTTTTTTTTAGCCTTTTTTTGTTTCGTTCTAGCCTTTTCTAGCCTTTTTTGATATATTGCTTAAGATGTATGGACCAGAGATCTGCATGAATGGATCCATTTGTTGTTTCAAGTTCCTTTAGTTTTTCAACTCCCTGCAAGTCGAGGCAGGGAAACAACAAGTTTGCGCGAATCATAGGCAGCAAGAATTAAGTCGCCAAATGTAGAAAACTGGAAATGTAGAAACTTGAAATATAGGGGAAAAGTAATTATTTTGCCTACAAATTGTTTATTTTCAAGTCTGTTTTCGAAGTTCGAGGAAATAACTCGAAGTCGTCAGTGCAAACTTCGTTTCTCGAATTAAGGATATAAAGGGTGTTTTTTTTAGGGGTTTGTTTTTCGAATAGAGATAAAACTGGCATTTTGTGGTCAAATCTGGCAACTCTAATGTCATTTATGTTCAGTTTGGTTTGCCATTTCATCATGAACAGGTTGACAAAAGAACAACGCTTGCAAATCGTGCAAATTTATTTCGAAAATAATGGTTCAGTTCGCGAAGTTTACCGCAAGCTCCGTCCATTTTATGGTCGACATAATCGTCCATCAGAGCAATTAATTCGGTTAACCATGGGTCGTTTTCGCACTACGTTTACTCTATGTGATAATACGCATCCGCAGAGACGTCAAACAGTGCGCACCGAAGAAACAATTGCCGCTGTAGAGCAAAATATTGAAGAGGACCCGAATGAATCGATTCGCCACCGTGCACAGCAATTGAAGCTTTGTCCATTAACTTTATGGAAGATTTTGCGCAAAGATGTTGGCTTGCGACCTTACAAGATCCAGCTTGTGCAAGAATTAAAGCCGCGAGACCATGCAATGCGTCGTGATTTTGGTGTATGGGCCGAAAATGAGATTGATCTCGATGCTGATTTTCATCGCAAAATTTTGTTCAGTGATGAGGCTCATTTTTGGTTGAATGGCTACGTCAACAAGCAAAATTGCCGCATTTGGAGTGAAGAGAATCCATATGAGATCCTTGAGATCCATTACATCCACAAAAACTGACTGTTTGGTGTGCTCTATGGGCTGGTGGAGTCATTGGGCCATACTTCTTCCGAAATAATGCTGGAGAGTCAGTTACCGTTAATGGAGACCGGTATAGAGACATGATAACCGACTATTTTGTTCCCGAATTGGATGGCATGAATGTGGATGAGTTGTGGTTCCAACAAGACGGCGCTACATGCCACACAGCGCACGTCACAATCGATTTATTGAAGGAAACATTCGTTGAGCGCATAATTTCGCGGAATGGACCTGTCAATTGGCCACCAAGATCGTGTGATTTGACACCATTGGATTATTTTCTTTGGGGATATGTGAAGTCGCTCGTCTACGCCAACAAACCAGAAACGTTAGGGGACTTGGAGGCCAACATTCGTGGCGTTATTGCCGACATACGGCCCCATATGCTCGAAAAAGTGGTTGAAAATTGGACCTGTAGAATTGGCTTTATTCGAGCCAGCTGCGGCGGCCACATGCCCGAAATCATATTTAAACATTAATGGCATAAAATTATCCTTCCAATAAAGCCAAATTGATGGACATTAAAAGGATTTTCTTGTGTTTTATTTCAATTCGAAGTTCTATACCTCTAAAAAAAACACCCTTTAGGTTAACTTTAAAGCATTGGATTGAAGTATGTTTGTGTTCTTTTTGTTGTTTTTTTATTTCCTGCACCTGAACAGGGGAGCTTTAAGTAGGGCCGGAGAGGGTTAATATGTATGACCAACCCCCATTACTTTTGCAAAAGGAACTTTTTTTGCTTGGGAACCTATTCTCTCCGACCACTCCGTAGGGGTTAATTAATTTCATCACTTTGTATAGAAAAGTATAAGTAGACGCTCGTCAGTGGCTTTCT
The DNA here is from genome assembly GCA_943735915.1 of Pherbina coryleti. NCBI lineage: Eukaryota > Metazoa > Arthropoda > Insecta > Diptera > Sciomyzidae > Pherbina > Pherbina coryleti. The sequence continues at coordinate 70,381,570 of OX030950.1, read as the reverse complement.
ACGACAGCGCAGTCGCTTAGACTTGAAAAGAAGAAAGCTTGATTTTTTCTATCAATTAAGGTAGGGTAGAAACAAAATAGAATCAAGTCTGACTTATGGCTCGTTTTTCAGAAGCTAGTCGTAGCTTGTAGGTAAGAAACATATTAAGTTTCTACAAGTCAAGTCAAAACTTGATTTTTTTTAAGTTACTTGATTTTCAACTGACTTGTTGTAGATCTCTGTATGGACCCAGTGCAACCCTGTGCTCTTAAAATAATATATTTGGTAGCACTTCATAAATGAAATGTTATTTCAGCTGGAAATGAAAAAAACAAATATTCTTTGCAATTCTGGTTTCCATTTACTAGATATTTCAATAAAGTTTCTATATTCATACAAGAAATGAGTCAGAAAAAAGGTGATTCTAATGATGAAATTGAAAGTACTTCCAGCTCCAGCAATGGGGCTTCGTCTGAATAATGGAATTTGAGGAGCCGAGTGCAAGGAAGAAAAATCCGGAAAACTCGAAAAATACGACTTATTGTATATTTGAGCTTGAAAGACCGAATTAAATTTTCTTCAATTTTAAATATGTTTTGTTCTTGGTATTGTTTTAAATTATATTCATATAGTATGTAAATCATTGGTGGGCTTACACAGCCGCAATCTTGGCGTTTATGTGTATTTGTGCATTCAAAAGCAGTGTGTAAAAAGCTTTAACAGCGTACGTGTGAAGCGTCGTGTGGCGGCAGAGAAAGCTCTTTGCCCGCGAGCGACAGAATGCCTGACATTGATGTAAATATATAAATACGTACGTACATATATTCACAGAGTAAAAAATAATGTAAGCAAATCTATTCTTTTTTTAGCCCTTTTTTTTAAGCCATCTAGCCTTTTCTAGCTATTTTTTAAAGCCCATCTAGCCTTTTTCCCCAAAAATGTCTGGCAACACTGGTCTCTGCTCCAATGGGATATGAACGCGTTCACATAGTATTTTTTTTGATTTGAGGTCTAGCTGTTAAGATATGGGATTCTATAGAATTCACCAGATTGACGGAAGAGTTTTTTTGAAATTTTATTTTCATATTGAAAATAATTATTATAAAATAAGGAATATAATGTTTTTATAGGAAATTTACTGTTCTTTTTGATTTTCTAATCAGTTTTTAAATTTTAATTTTTTTTTCAGTTTTCAACCGGAAGTTAGTATTTCAAATATTTTTTCAACAACTTCGACCATTTTGATTTCAATTTTTTTAACGGCAAAATAAAGTTTAACATTTATTGATTTTACCATAAAAATTGCAGAATGGGATCTAAATTAGAGTACGTACATGTCGCTCTGCGCGTGATACCTGTCGTTTCTTTAAGCCTATCAGTGGTAGGCTATCGCCTGAACTAGGATAATTTTTTTCGGACGAAAAGAAACAAAATGGCGACCGATTTTGTAACCTCAAAAATCGATTTTTTTTCAAATGGACGCGATTTTGTTTTTTTTTGGGTGAAAAATTATCCTAGTTCAGGCGATAGCCACTTAAACAAGGATTAATTTGATTTTTTTTATTTTTTCCTCAGATTTTCCAGACTGGTTATATCCTGCACACCGTCAATTTTTTGGCATTTGTTAAAAAAAAAAATCAAATAACGTCAAAAAACGCTTCAAAAATTCTGATTAAAATTTGTTTGTATTCTCTAAATGTTAGTTAATATATATGGGCATCTCCCAGTGGCATGGACGCGACATTCGCACGCTTTTAATTACGTCAAAATTAAGAAAGAAACATAAAGAGCCGATATGTATGTAAATGAAGGTCAAAGGATAACATTTCTTCGATAATTATATCTTTCCTTTTTTTAATTAGGAATTGCACGTATACGGACGCGACATCATGGATACGACAAATTTTTCCAACGGGAATAAAATACAGATAAAATACAAATAAAGTAATGTTTATTATAACACTTCAACTTTTAATGAAAATAAAACATAACAAGTTAAATTCAAGTAACATAACAGAAACTGTAAAACTGTAAGTTAAAAATAAAGAAAAATTATTTTCTTTAATGAAAAAGCGGTTTTTCTTTTGTAATATAAAAGATTGTTGTTTGTAGAAATATTTTAAATTACAGCAACAACATAATATTACTTGAAAAAGCTAAAAACACAAAGAAAAAAAATATCGGTATAATTCGTCAATAGGCTCAAAAAAAACAACTTGTTTATTTCCGCCAAAAATTTAAAGAATTAAAAATTTCTTTGCATTTATCAAATTAAGTAATTTAAGCTATATTATTGGATAATAAAAAGTTTTTCTGACCAGTTTGAATTTTTCACTAGTGGTGGACTTTTTTTTTGAAGATGCCCATTTGCAAAATTTAAAAACGATATCTTTTTTCCTACTATGAAAAAAAAAATCTCGAAAAAAATTTTTTTTAAAAAATTTGTAACCTATATGCCCCCTTAACAGCTAAACCTCAAATCAAAAAAATATTATGTGAATACATACAGCCCTATTCTGGAAGCTTAACTAAGCTCACCACATTAACAAAATAGTTAATATTAACAAATTGTTAAGGTTTCGTATTCTGGAGATAATTTAAAAGCTCCTTTCTGAACTATTTTGTTAATGGCAGAAAACATCTTAACAAAGAAAGATAGTTCAGTTTTAAGTCAAATAAATTAGGGTATTCACAAGGTGTGCTATCATGTCATATTATCATATTGTAATAAAATTTTATACTAGTTTAAAAATGTAGTTGTTGCCTTCCATATAAAAATAGTATTAAAATTTTACAACCCTAAAAGCTATGTTTAATGAGTGTCGTATTCAATAACGTCCAAGATATGCTTTTTTACAAACCGGCTATTATTTTGTCTTTTTCGCTTTCTTTTGGCATTGTGATAACAAATATTTATTTCAATTTGTTTTGCATCAGTTGATTGAGAGTTGAAATAGCACAATAAGTTATGATAGGTTGTTCACACTATTGTAAATTTTTATGTTTTCAACTTAAGACATTTGACTTTATGAGACCTTGTGAATACCCTAAATGCTGTGCAAATAAAATAAAATATTAAAATGGAAATCTTACTTCTTTTAAGCATTGATACTGAAGAACATCAAAGAAAAAATAATTCTTAAAGACTGCAAAACACTCGAACATTGTTTGGCTATTGAAAAAATCAATATTGAAACTTAAAACAATTGCAAATAATCGGTAAATTATTTATTTCTCAACGTTTTCCATCTTACTTGTAGAAAAATAAACATAAGCAATCAAAATAAGCAAGAAAGCTATATATCGACGGTGCTTACGAAAAAATCTTCCGACAGCAAATTGCGGCAAAGAAAATCTCTTTTCAAAATGCGGCGGAAAAAATCACTTTCATCAAAATGCGGCGAAAAAAATCACTATTATCAAAATGCGGCGAAAAAATTCAATAAAAATTGTTTATGATTTTGATTAAGCCAGGGATTAAATCTGCGAGAATCTTTAAAAATTTAATCGATTATGAAATTTTGATTAAAAATTATAAATTTCCCCTCGCTTACCATAAAAAATACAGCTCTCAGAAAAAAAGAAGCAAGAACTTCTTACTATGGTAAATAAAAAATGGATTCCACCAATTCAGAGACTATAGACAGAGACCAGAGACTATACAGTCAAGGAAATAAGTGTACATACAACCCTTGATTTAGGGGTTTTATAGACTTTGTCTAGAAAAAGAAAATAAAAAAAGAAAAGAAAAAGAAAAGAAAATAAAAAAAATGTTTATGTCAATATTTAAGGCATTAATATATTAGTTTATTTATAAAATAAAAAAGCAATTCATTACCATAATTAAAAAAATAATAACAAAAACAGCAAAAATTCATAGGAAAAAAGTCTACATACAGCCACAAGAAATAAATACTATATCAAAATTTTATACAAAAAAACTGTAAACTTTTAGTATTTGGTCGGTCCACCTTGGGCATCAATAACTGCTTGAAGACGGCGGGGCATTGATGTCACCAAATTCTCCGTAATATGCGGTGTTATATCGGCCCATGCACGAATAAGAGCGGTTTTTAATGTTTCACGGCTACTAATGTCATATTTTCGCACCAATTTTTCCAAAACGTCCCATATGTGCTCTATTGGGTTTAAGTCTGGTGACTGGGGTGGAGAATTCAGCTGTCTTGGGGCATAGTACAGGAGCCAGTCTCGAACAACGTGCGCAGTATGCTTAGGATCGTTATCCTGTTGGAAAATCCATTGATTTCCTAGGCCCAAGCTATCAACAGATGCCTTCAGATTATGTTCCAATATGTTTTTGTATTGATAGCGGTCCATATTACCCTCGACAAAAACCAAACGACCCACTCCAGATGACGCAATGGCACCCCAAACCATAACGTTGGCACCACCATGTTTGACCGTAGGAATAATATTCTTTGGATCAAGTGCAGTGTTTGGTTTTCTCCAAACTTTGGATCGGCCACCACTTCCGAAAATATTATATTTACTTTCGTCGGTAAATAAAACACGCTTCCAAAAATCCATACCCTTGTCTAGATGTGCTTTAGTAAACTCAAGGCGAAGTTTACGATTCTTCGTTGAAATTAGTGGCTTTTTGCGTGCTACTCTGCTATTAAATCCAGCGTCATGTAAAGCGTTTATTATTGTTCGTGGAGTAACAATTATATTGGAACATTTTTCGACGTGGTCCGCCAATTTTGGGGCACTTATTTTCGGATCCTGGTTGACCACTTTAATAATACTGCGAACATCGCGTATCGAAAGCTTCTTCGGCCTGCCAGATCGTGGTTTATTTTCGGTACTATTGTTATTATTATAATTTCTAATGATCGTCTGTACAGTAGAACGACTTAATTTAACTGTCTTAGCAATTTCTCCATACGATTTATTTTCCTTTCGAAGATTTACTACAATATTTCGAACTGAAATATGTATTTCTTTCCGATTTTCCATTTTTAAGGATACAAATATAAATAATACCTTCTTTAGTTATCACTTTTTCCACTTAAACAATGGTAATGCTTGTAGTTTTATTCAAAGCAACAAAGCTAACTGTTATTTCCCTTTCTTTCTTTTTCATTTTCTTTTTGATATATGGAGTTGCCACACTGTATGTAGACTTTATTCCCGCTAATTTTTATGTTTTTCCTCAATTTTTTCTATGTTATATTTTTTTCATAAATATTTTTTCTTCAAATAGTCTTTATTATAAATGCCTCCAACATTGCTATACATTTTTTTTCTATAATCGCTATTAATTCTCTAATACCCCTAAATCAAAGGTTGTATGTAGAGTTATTTCCTTGACTGTATATTCTGTAGACATTGCATGAGATTCACCACACCAATATTGTGAATACCGAATGATGTAAAGATTGGCCCAAGAAAAAACATTGGCACGGGCAGCGAAAAAGCAGCGCTGGCGGCGGACCTTTGTTGCTAGAATTTGTTGATAGACTCTAAAATGTCAAAATGTTATCAACAAAGTTGTCGAGAAGCCATGTTTATTTTATTTTTTCCATTGCAATTCTATGCGGACGGACGGCTGGATTGTTTACATTTTTTTTTGCATGCTTTTTGTTGTTGCTCAACTTACTCACTTTTGCAGGATTGTATTTACTGTTTTGGCTGCATTTCATTCATTGATCGTCAGAAAAGTTATATTTTTGCGATTTTGTCTATTTCAATGAAGCTATAGAAAAATCGTAATTCTGTAACTTTTTAAGTTTTGATTGGATTGAAATGCATCCAAGGACAAAATTGTACATAATTTTATCGCCTATTAAATGGCATCAAAAATTATTTTTTAACTGTATTTATTCATTTTTTTCCCTAAAATTTTTTTGCATGGTTTTCTTCTTGCTCAACTTTTTCAGTTTTGCAGAATTTTCTTTACTGCTTTGGCTGCATTTCATTGATCGTCAGAAATGTTATATTTATGCGATTTTGTCTATCACAATGAAGATATAGAAAAAACGCTGTAACATTTTTAATTCTGATTGGATTGAAATGTACCCAAGGACAAAAATCTAGAAAATTTCAACATATTCATAATGCAATCAAAAAATATTTTTTTACTACACTTTTTTTTGCATATGTTTTGTTCTTGCTATACTTTTTCATCTTTGCAGGACTTTCTTTGATCGTCATGCGTTATAAAAGTTATATTTATGCGATTTTGTCTACTTATCTCAAATTATGAAGCTATACAAAAATCGCTGTGACTTTTTTAATTCTGATCGGATTGAAATGACACCAAAGACAAAATTATAAAAAATTTTATCACCTTTAAAATGGCATCAAAAATTAAAATTGTTTTACTAAATTCCTTTATTTTTTTTCAATACTACAACTATTCTTATTTTAATATGTATCACCGACCCCCATTACTTTTGTAAAAGGAACATTTTTGCCTTTGACACTCAAATCGTACAACTCCAGGGTGGTTCGACGAAAATGGTAGTTGTTTTGAGCACAGGTGAACCATTCTAGAATTTCTGATAACTGTTTTGATTCGAAAGAACTCAAAATGGTTTGAAGAAAAACTAGAGTCCGAAGAAAAGAATAGCAAAAGAATCCGATCCAACGAACGGCAAGCCCAAAACAATGCAAAGGCCTGTCAATCGTTAAAAAGTCCGTTTGTCCGTCTGAAAGTCCATCTGTCAAATCGTCGTTCTGATTTTTTAAAAGAATCCGTCTGTCACTTCGTCCGTTTGTCCTTTTCTCTTTTTGTCCGTCAGTCTGTTAGTCTGTCCAAATGTTAATCCGAATTAATTTGCTGTAGGAAATCGATATTGTTGTCTAAGTCCGTCTGTCCGAAGTCCATAGTCCGTCTGATTGAATTTTTGGTATTTTTATAAAAGTTTTTGCTATCACAATAATTAAGTCCATTGGTCGACCTCTCAGCACTGAGCAACTAGCTACTGAATGGACCGCTTTTTTCAGAAGCAATGTGTTCCTTATGCTTTTATTCATTTTTTGTTTTTGTTGCTTTTACTTAGAAGCAATTTTTTCTTCATGCTTTTATAAGTATTTTTATTTTTTTATGGATGTAAATTCTTACAGCCGTATTCATAAAAATATTTGATAACAGCTTACAAACGTTAAATAATTCCAAAGCTTTTTAATATTAAAAAACTTTAAAAATTTTGTAAAATATGCAAAACATGCATAAACATGTTGTAACTGCTTTTTGGTTCAATATAAATATAAAACTTCTTAAGTTTTTTAAACTGTTGTATGTACTGCACAATTTGTCATTTTATTATATTTTTTTTTAAATATTTTCAAATGTTATGATAAATTTTATTATATTTATTTTCTTCTTTTTTTAAAAATGTTTTTATATACATATTTTGAATTAAATATTTATATAAATATTTCTTTGTAATATTTTAAAAACTTTAAGAAATTCTTTTCTGTTCCATTTTTATACCCCCACGTTTAAAAAACGTAAATGGGGGTATATTAATTTTGTCACTCCGTTTGTAACGCCCATAAGGAGGCGTGGTAGGTATAGAAAAGTATATATATTCTTGATCAGCATCACCACCCGAGTTGATTTAGCCATGTCCGTCTGTCTGTCCGTCTGTCCGTCTGTCCGTCTGTCTGTGATCACGATTACAGCCGTAATTTTAAAGTTATCCTCACGAAATTCAATATTTAAGCTTTTATCTAAAAAATGAAGGTCAAGTTCGTAAATGATCCAAATCGGATGAAAACCACGCCTACCTCCCATACAAAGTGACTTTATCAAAACGGTAAAATCTCTTAGAATTCAACAAAAATGAATATATGGACTTGCAATTTTGCATATGAGTTTTGATGTTTAAAATACACTCTATGTATGAAATTCAACCAAATCGGATGAAAACCACGCCTACCTCCCATACAAAGTAACTTTATCAAAAAGGTAAAATTTCTCTAAAATCCACAAAAATTAATGTATGAACTTCAAATTTTGCATATACACTTTGATATATAACATGTACTATGTGTATGGAATTCAACTAAATTGAGTGAAAACCACGCCCACCTCCCATACAAAGCGACTTTGTCAAAAAACAAAAGCGAATATTTTCTGTTAAAAATATAACGAAAATGTTTTTACAGATAAACATTTTATTGATTGCTTAAGACTTTGAATATACTTTGGTTCGGCCGTGGGGGTATTTTAACTTCGGCCCAGTCGAAGATCATTTCTTACTAGTTCTTAATGATTTCCTAAATGTTTGTTTTATGTACAAACACTTTATTACATGCATTCACTTAAATTTGTTTTTGTATTTGTTACTGAAAATAAAATATTTATTTATTTTATATGAAAATGTTTGCTAAATGTTTATTTTCTGTTAATACTTTATTATATGCATTCAACAAAAATATGTTCGTAGTTTTTTATTGAAACTAAAATATTTATTTATTTGAAGTGAAAAATTAAATCTTTTTATTGGATATTTTAGTGGAAACAAAGTAAGTACAGCAACAACAATAAAATCTAGTTGGTCTAGATGGCGATTTTCCTGCGTGGCTATAATACAAATAACAATAATAGTTGTAATATTGAAAAAAATGAAGGAATTTAGTCAAAAAATTTTAATTTTTGATGCCATTAGTGATAAAATTTTTTATAATTTTGTCTTTGGTGTCATTTCAATCCGATCAGAATTAAAAAAGTCACAGCGATTTTTGTATAGCTTCATAATTTGAGATAAGTAGACAAAATCGCATAAATATAACTTTTATAACGCATGACGATCAAAGAAAGTCCTGCAAAGATGAAAAAGTATAGCAAGAACAAAACATATGCAAAAAAAAGTGTAGTAAAAAAATATTTTTTGATTGCATTATGAATATGTTGAAATTTTCTAGATTTTTGTCCTTGGGTACATTTCAATCCAATCAGAATTAAAAATGTTACAGCGTTTTTTCTATATCTTCATTGTGATAGACAAAATCGCATAAATATAACATTTCTGACGATCAATGAAATGCAGCCAAAGCAGTAAAGAAAATTCTGCAAAACTGAAAAAGTTGAGCAAGAAGAAAACCATGCAAAAAAATTTTAGGGAAAAAAATGAATAAATACAGTTAAAAAATAATTTTTGATGCCATTTAATAGGCGATAAAATTATGTACAATTTTGTCCTTGGATGCATTTCAATCCAATCAAAACTTAAAAAGTTACAGAATTACGATTTTTCTATAGCTTCATTGAAATAGACAAAATCGCAAAAATATAACTTTTCTGACGATCAATGAATGAAATGCAGCCAAAACAGTAAATACAATCCTGCAAAAGTGAGTAAGTTGAGCAACAACAAAAAGCATGCAAAAAAAATGTAAACAATCCAGCCGTCCGTCCGCATAGAATTGCCAGAGATAATGAGATGGGAAACTTCTTTTCTATTGTGAATTCTGTTGATTTTGACAGCTAAAAATGCTTCTTCCCCAATTTTTTATGCAATCACATATTGTGTATGTGAGTTCACCTCACATTTGTCAAAAATAGGTCCTACACCCAAAAAAGTCTTCCATATTTAAAAGAAAATTGTTTTTAGCTGAGCAAGAATATTGTTAATAATAGTCGATGAAGAACTTTTGTTAACATAGAAATGTTAGTTTTGTCAATCTAATTTGTGGAGTTACTTTGATAACAGACAAAAATATTTTTAATAGAAAAAAATTGAATTTAAAATGAAAAAAATTGTTCTATTTACAAGTGGTGTTGTTAACAGAAAAACATAATTAAATTTCTTTCAAGAACAGCTATATCTTTGTTTTAAAAACTCTGTTCTAATTTTTAAATGCATGAATTTGTTTGAACAAACATTGTAAGCTAGCTTTTCCCTATGTGTACTGTGGTGGCTTAGCTGTCGAAAGTGAGATATTCACCAGCGTTCATGTCCATCCTGAGGGGTGAATTCATCGAGAATCCATCGCGAGGGGTGAGTTTGTCATGAAATTTTACTAACACATTTATAACATTTGCATTAGTATTGACTGCATTTTGGCATACAGCTATCTCTTTTTTGCCGAAGTTTCCAATCTCTTTATCTCTGGAATTGCAATGGAAAAAATAAAATAAACATGGCTTCTCGACAACTTTGTTGATAACATTTTGACATTTTAGAGTCTATCAACAAATTCTAGCAACAAAGGTCCGCCGCCAGCGCTGCTTTTTCGCTGCCCGTGCCAATGTTTTTTCTTGGGCCAATCTTTACATCATTCGGTATTCACAATATAGATGTGGTGAATCTCATGCAATGTCTATAGAATATATAGTCTCTGCTCTGGACAAAGGAAGAAGGAAGAGCAATAACAAAAACCATGCAAAAAAATGTAAACAAACAAGTTAGTCCGTCCGCATAGAATTCCGATGAAAATAATAAAATAAACTTGGCTTACCGACAACATTGTTGATAAGATTTAGAGTCTATCAACAAATGGTAGCAACACAAATTTGCCGTCAGCGCTGCTTTTTCGCTGCCCGTGCCAATGTTTTTCGCCGTGCCGATAATTACATCCTACGATTTGTTCAATATTGAAAGTGGTTTTCAGATGCAAAGTCTATACAATCTATAGTCTCTGACCAATTCATAAAGTTTTATATATAGATATTATAATTAAATGTATTTATTTTTCGTGAACAGTACAACCATTGCAATTTTTTTTTTTACATAATTCACTTAATAAAGATTTCTATAATATTAAAACGTAATCTAAAAATATTATTTGGTTATGAGAAATAAGTATGATTACTATACAAAAAATAGTATGGTTTCGTAATTTTCATTGTTTTTCATCGTTTTTTTTTAATTTTGTATTTAATTCGTGGTAGAGTTCACTTCAAGCATATACTTCTTATATTATTTGTTAGTGAAAATAATTGTAGTGATTTTTAGGAGAATATTATAAATTTCGAAAATTTTCATTGCTTTTTTTAAAAAGTTTTTATGTAAAATTTCAAAACAATCATATGAAATATATCATTATGTTATATTATTTGTTGATAAAAATCATTTTATAGAGTACTGTAAGGAATTATAAAGATGAAATTATAAATAGAAATAATTATTTGAAAACACAATTTTTTTTCCGAAAAATTGTTACCATTCCTTAAAAAATACAGCGTTGTTAACGTCACACTCTAAAAAGAGATTTTCTTCGCCGCATTTTTTGATATGGATTTTTTTCGCCACATTTTGTAAAAACAGATTTTTGTTGCCGCAGTTTAAAAAAAAAGATTTTCTTGATCGCGTTTAAAAAAGAGATAGTCTTCATATGTATGTACCGTCGATACATAAAAAAGGAGCTTATGTTTGTAACTATGCAATAGACTCCTAAACTACATCAGATTAGCATGAAAATTTGTATTCAGAAGTTTTTTGGTACGCTGCATGTTTGTGGGCCATCAATTTAGATCCACCTTGAACACCAGAGGGCACTATAGTATACATTTTTTACAAAACTGCCTAAAACTCACAAACCGCTTATGCGATTAGAATGAAAAGTGGTATATAGTGGTTTTCATGTACGTTGAGTGTTTTGCTGCTATATTTTTTGACCTATCTTAAAGACCAGAGGGCGCTGTAGTACAAATTTTTTGCAAAACCACCTAAAACTCCCAAACTACTCCTGCGATTAGAATGAAAATTGGTATATAGTAGTTTTTTGGGTACAATGAGTTTTTTAGCACTATCTTCTTTGATCCACCTTGGACACCAGATAGTGCTGTAGTACAAATTTTTTACAAAATCGCATATTTTTAGTTGTTTTCTTAGGTTGCATATGCAAATATTTACAAAACATAAAATATTTCATAAATTTAGGGAAATTAAAAAAATTTTCGTAATTTTGACATCAAAAACATGAACATATCTGGAGAACTATGAAAAATTTTACTACAACGATATATTTAATGTAACATCGTGCTCAAAAATGAGAACAATAACAATCAGAAATTTAATTTTGTGATTTTCGATTCAAATATCTCCCGTGCTTTTTATACATTTTGATAAATTTATTTTTGTCTTAAAGCTTCATCAAAGTACTATGAAAACCTTATTGCAAAAATACCGTTAGTTGAGTATATATATTGGAGTTTTCCTCAAAATAAGGCTAAAAATTTGTTTTTGTTGTAAGAATAATTTAAATTCAAATTCGCAAATTTTCAACTCTATTTAAAAGCTTTAACATTTATAAGCAAAAATTATTTCGATTTCACGCAAAAATTAAAAATCATTTTTGTAATTAAAAAAACAAGATTTTTTCCTTGATTTTTTCTAGCAAAATTTTTTTTCCAATATTGTGTTTTTATATTTTTGAAAAAATGAACAAGCTAAAAAATTAATTTTTAAAAAAAAATTATGTATGGGCATTATATAAGGGGGAGTTGCTCCGCCCATACAATTTGAATTATCGAATAGCTTTGAAAGTAAAAGTAGCAGTACTTACATACAAACTCAAAATGGAGTTACTATTTGGTGATCTCCTGCTACTGGGAAACTGTAACGGGCAGTGGAAAATGACAGTGGTATTAAACTATGGGTCTAAGAAAAGTTTCGAATATAATTATTAAGGGTATTCATGCAACGCGACAAGCTTATATATTGGGCAATTAGTTATTTTTATCACGCAGGTTGCATGAACGTACCCTAAAACCGTTGATGAATTTGTTGCTTATATGAAAGCTGTTTACCAAGTTAAATAAAAACAGTCAACCGTCTGTATTCTAGGATAAATTAGAAATATGTTGTATTTTCATTCTGATTGAATAAAAAACGCCACTTTCTTTCAATAACACTTGAAATTAATAAGAACGAAAACAGCTGATTGTTGTTATAAGTTTGCTCACCCATGGTGTAATAATAATAAGGTGTTAGTGAATTTGACACTTCTCTCTCAAAATGATAATTTTTTTTGCCCCGTTCCTGTCAAAAACAGCTGATGGTGCATTGGAACGAAAATAAATCAGCTAACGTGCAATCGGTTGAAGCTCAATGCCATGTCCACTTCTTTTGATGGCTATTATCAGTATTGAACATTTTTCATTCGATATTTTCTCGAAGCAGTCGATGTGAATGCAACACAAGTTGCATGCTGGCCAAAGCTTCATGTCGGTGACACCTTCCAGCGCACGTTTTTTAAAAAATGACAAAACCCTTCAATGGCGAACTTGGCAAATGGGCGAAGACAACTGCAATAATTTGTTGTCAACACAACACGGCACAATTAATTGAATTAAATATTTATTTAAACTTTATTCGCACAATAACCTATATAAACTATAACACATCATCATCTAGCAACTCAAGCAAATAACACAATTTGACAACTATCAACGGCTCCTCTCTTTCGCTCTCAATTTTTTGACAGAAAGAAAGCTATTCTTCGTGTTGTCAAAAATTCACTAACACCTATACCCATGTGCTCACCCATGGTACAGAGACTATAGATTGTCAATCTATAGTCTCTGACATAAATGCTTGCTTCACATAAATGCTTGTAAAAACTTACATGTTCAGTAAATGAATTTTTAATTAAATTTAATTGCATGTAGTAGAGGAGTCAGATGAACATTTGAAGGTATACCCAGCAAACCAAACTTGACGACATTATCGAAATTCCGACTAATTCGTTACTATTTCGAACTGTCGTAAAGAATTCGTTACTATATCCTTACATCAAATTTCGAAACAGTTTCGATTTTGATGCGAATTTATATCGAGTTTCGATATGTGCCGGTTTGTAAGATTTATTCTTTATCATATTCTTTAGCATACAAAGTTGGCCAGGCAAACAACGTTCCTTTTTTTAAATAAACGTGTAAGAGTGCAAACTAAACAAGTGCGCATTGCGGTGATTGAGGTAAAATTTTTTTTAATCTAAAATAAATTGCTTTCCGTGGTTGTTCTTCAACAAATGTGAAATGTCGCGTCAAGGTTTTAGTAAAAGTGTAAAAAAAGAAGTTGGAAGGCTTATGGACTCCATTTTTTCGCAAATACTCACATCAATAACAACACCACCAACAACAACAACATCAACAACAACAACAACAACAACAGTAAGTGTTTTAATGAGTGACAGCGAGGAGTTTGTTCAATCAAAAATCGAGGACTCGTGGCAAATTTGGATGAAATTCGAAATGAGGAAGTAAGTATTGAACAATTAAATATTGACGCGTCTTAAGGCGAAGAAAGCATTTCAATGGAACTTCTGCATGCGAGCACCACAAGAAATCATGGATCGGCGGAGAGTTTGGAAAAGTTCTGAAATAATCAACTCTGAAATATTCAACCAGAGTTGGGCGTTTTGCACTAAATGGTGAGTGCACTAAGCATTTCACTAGCACTAAATATATTGAAAGAAATTATATTTTTCACTATTTTTTTACCATCTTAGTGATAGTGAAACATCTCTTCACTATCACTTGAGATTTTAGTGATGGTGTTATTTTGTTGCACTACAACTAAATTTAGTGTAAGTGACTAAATCTGCACTACACTCAAATAGTGCAAGATTTGAGCAGTCACTACATGAAAGCTGCAATTAAAAATGTTTCCACTCAATTTTCAAACATTACTGGTTTTGAAATTATCTAAGCCAGACTCGAATAAAAGAAAATTCTATAATAATAAAATATACTTTTCTAAATGGGCTAACAGTTTTGAAATTTCAAATTTATATACATAAGTGCAATTATTCAAAATAAACTGTGTTCTTTCTAAACTTTCTGTGTTCCAATACCATTAGTGCGGGAATTTTTTGTGCACTATTAATTTTAGTGCGAAAAAACAAACTTGCACTAAATGAATTTTAGTGAAAAATTTTTCACTATCACTATCACTAATGTATAGTGGGGCTTATATTTTTGAATTCATCAGTCAACACCACTTGAAAGTAATAAATAATTTTTCAATATCAGTATATGTCAGCTGAAGCTGAAACTTTAGTGTACTACCCCCATCTCTGTATTCAACTAACATTCGACATTAATTTCAACATTCCTTTTAACATTTTATTTATAACACAGCCTCATTATATCGCTTGAAATTGTTCAATAATATGAAATTTAAATGAAATAAAATTTTTCATTTTCGTATCTCTAAATTAACCCGTTCTTAATTTAAATGCATACCTTCATTTCGATTTCGTAAATAAATTTCGTTCCGATTTCGTAACTACATTTCGTTACGATTTCATAATTACATTTCGTTACGATTTCGAAAAGATATATCGTTCCGATCTCATAACTATATTTAGTTACGATTTCGAAACGATATTTCGTTCCGATTTCGTAACGAAATAGTTACGACACCTCTTCACGAATTCGTGTCAACCCCTTCATACGATTTTCTTTACTATTTCGCAACGAAATCGGATTCCGAAATCTGAAAGATACCGAAATATTCGAAAGGAATTCGTCACGATTTCGGAACTTTTGGTTTGCTGGGATAATATGTGCCAATAGCATCAGTGATATTCGAAATCAGCGACCCCCTAAAACTGTTAGATAATGTTTAAAACTCTTAAAAAACATATTGTTAGTTGGCAGCCCTATTGTTAAAAGATCATAATTTTTAAATTCTGCCATCGAATTCGGATTCAGCGACCCATTTTTACCTAGTTATAAAAAACAAATTATTGTATGTATGCATTTCTTAATTTAACTGCAATAAAATATTTTTCTACCCCCACGTTTAAAAAACGTAAAAGGGGTACATTAATTTTGTCACCCCATTTGTAACGCCCATAAGGAGGCGTGGTAGGTATAGAAAAATACATATATTCTTGATCAGCATCACCACCCGAGTCGATTTAGCCATGTCCGTCTGTCCGTCTTGTACAGCCGTAATTTTCAAGCTATCCTCACGAAATTCTATATTTAAGCTTTTATGTAAAAAATAAAGGTCAAGTTCGAAAATGAGCCGAATCGGATGAAAACCACGCCTACCTCCCATACTAAGTGACTTTATCAAAAAGCTAAAATCTCTCTAAATTCCACAAAAATTAATATATGGACTTGAAATTTTGCACTTGTTTCCATATTTAATATACACTCTGAGTATGAATTTTAACAAAATCGAGTGAAAAATACACCTACCTCCCATACAAAGTGGCTTTATTAAAAAACAAAATCGAATTTTTCTGTTAAAACTATAACGAAAATTTTTTTACAAATAAACATTTTATTGATTGCTTAATTATTTGAATATACTTTGGTTCGGCCGTGGGGGTATTTTAACTTCGGCCCAGTCAAAGATCATTTTTTACTAGTTTTTAACATAAAATGGTTTTTGCATTGATGTTGAAAAAGTTAGTGAATTAACTTTTCTTTAAACATGTATATACTTGAAATTTTTGTAATAAAATTCTCTATCACATAAGAGGGATGACTTTTTCTCTCCGATATAATTATTTCGAGATATAGGGCTTCAAACATAAAATATGTTTATAAAAAAACGAAAAAAGTGATTTTTGACCTGTTTTCGATCATAACAGCCATATCACTAATGCTATTGGCACATATTATACCTTCAAATGTTCATCTGACTCCTCTACTACATGCAATTAACTTAAAATTCATTTACTGAAAATGTAAGTTTTTACAAGCAGTTATGTGAAGCAGTGAATTTTTTTTAATTTTCCCATTTACTTAGACGGGTGGCGATGCTGATCAAGAATATATATAATTTTCTATACCTACCACGCCTCCTTATGGGCGTTACAAACGGAGTGACAAAATTAATATACCCCCATTTACGTTTTTTAAACGTGGGGGTATAAAAATTGAAGAGTGTTCACCATCAGAGAACAGCTTGATTGCATTCAAATGGCGTTTCGAATATATCCTCAATATACGAGCACCGAATGTGCCTTCTGCATTAAAATTAATGCTTGAATACATGCACCAATCGCTGCGGATACGAATACCATAGAGTACGATTGGTCGCGATTACGATTGCCTACGAATCAAGAATACCCAACGAGGCGAGGCATGAGCAACATTCGGCAAAAGCAACGAAAATTCATGCTTTTATGTCCATTCGTACCACGGAGAAAACACGCAGTCTGCAGTGTTGATTTTTTTGTATACGAAAAAATCTCATGTGAAAAAAAACTATTTGTGCCGTACACGCATGGCTATGGAATGACAAAGAATGTTATAAACTAGGGATTGCCAAAGAGTGATTTTTGAAGAGCGCAACAACAATTACAACAAAAAACCAACAACAACAACAAATCGTTGAATACGTAGTATAATAAGGAATTATTAACATAAAAAAGCATTCGGTGACGAAACAATACGCAAAAATACTAACAAGAAGCCTTCAGCGTAACAAGCGCTATATTTACCAACAACGACAAGAATAAACCACACACACGCTGTATTGTTGCGGAGTGGAAAGAGTTAGGCGATGGCAATCGCTGCAGCAACAGACACTCGAGTGTTAAGCGAAGCATCCGAATGTCTGCATTGTCTGAATGGTGCCTTTGTATGTATTCGCATTCGTTACAAACTGTGCTTAGCACCAATCGTTGTTTACGAACTCGAGCGGTATGCGTGCCATGGTATAATAATACAAGGTAGCATTGACAGTTGCTTGGGAAATCATATACTGTCAAAAAATATACTCAAAAAGAGAGCGCTCACAATCCGCCATTGAAAAAACAAGCAATGTTGAAAACGTTGAAGTGAAAAAAAAACAACAACCACAGCAGCTGCTGATGTATTTCCACAAAAAGCTGTTTTTGACAGTTTATGTTTTCCTGTTGAAGAGAAAATAAGCAGTTGTCAATGCTACCATGTATTATTATACCATGTATGCGTGCATTAAATTTTATGTGCGATTGTGGCTGACGACGATTGTTATTCGAGTGGCAAAAAATGACGATTGGGCTTGTGCAAATCTCTGTTCACCATCATGTTTCAATAATTTTAAAAAAAACGCAAATATAATGCAATCGTAATAGCAAGAGGTTTGATTATTTATTTATATTAATTGTTAGATACGTTCACAATAGAGCTAAAGACAAAGTAAAGTAACAATAATTAAAATATTTGAAAGGAACATGGGTGGTCTACCCAGCAATTTTCTGAAAAGAATACTAAAAAAACTTAATCTAGTTCTTATTTGAAAGCAATAACCAAACTGACAACCTTTTTGCTAAAACAATGTAAGCAATTCGCCAATTGGCAGCCAAACCGAAAGTTTTATAAGTTTAGCAAGGATACTTAAGAAAGTGGACGAAGACATGCGAGATTTTATAGCAGTAAACGGAACATCACAAAATGACGATGTGAATGTAACTAAATCAAGGAATGATTATATCGACAAAACAAGATATTTTCAAAACATTTCTTTAAACCAGGGATGGGCACACCACACACCAACATTATGTCAATGTACAAGGTGGCGCAAAAATAACCTTCCGATGTTTTTTGGCTGTAATTTAAAAAAAAAATGAAAACTTTGATTCTTCTTGTGGATTATTTTTATTTGGTCTTTTAATTTTTTTTACATCAAGTCGAGAATATGATGTCATGTAAATGGCCGCCGCCACAGTTGATTGTCATTTGAGCCCTTTTTATGGCATTTTCCATCACTTCGGCCAAAACTTCCGGCGATAGGTCCTCACATTCTTGACGGATATTGTCTTTAAGAGCTGCAAAGTCTGAGGCTTGTTGACATAAACCCGCGACTTCAAAAAGCCCCACAAAAAGAAGTCTGGAGCGGCCAAATCAGGCGATCTTGCTGGCCAGTGCAAATCGCCAAATCGGGAGATTAGGCGCCCGGGAAATGCATCCTTCAGCATATCGGTTGTGGCACGTGCAGTGTGTGCCGTTGCACCGTCCTGTTGGAACCACATGTTTTCCAATCCCAATTCATCAAGTTGCGGCAAAAAGAACTCGTTGATCATTGCTCTGTAGCGCTCACCATTCACAGTAACCGTCTTCGAAGAAAAAAGGTCCGATGACTCCTCCAGCGAAAACAGCACACCATACAGTGACTTTGAGCGGGTGTAATGGCTCTTCGTGGGTTACACGCGGATTTTCAGTGCCCCAGAAGCGTAAATTTTGCTTATTTACGTACCCGCTAAGATGGAATTGGGCCTCATCACTCATGATTATTTTTGATGAAAAATCATCTTCCTCTTGGTGGTGATTAATTCCGCGTTCTGGAGCAGTGTAGCGTAACATTGTTTATTAACGTGTACTTCGCATGTGTTTACTACACAAATGTTAAAACAGAACTGACATTAGGGACCAATCGCAAAATTTATAGCATTTTCTGATAGGAGGATTACTTTTGCGCCACCTTGTATATGTGTCGTACTCAGCTTGCTACACTCAAAGCTAAAAAATCATATAAAAAAGAGAAACAGTCGTATGTGATGATGCCTGCTTGAAGTTTCGTAGCATACTGATCTCTTCTGATCAACGCTGACTGCTGTATATGTATACAGAAATGTTACGTCATTCCTCAAATTTGAGGTTCGTGCCCTTCTCTGCTTTAAACGCACTCTAGAAAAGGGAGAAATTCATCCAAGAGCTGGATCAATATTTTATGCTTCATATGTAGGGAAAAAATCAACGATATTCGAGTTCATTTGCTCCAGGTGATCCCAAACGTTATGTGATGTCAAACCTGAGTACGGAATCAGATTCAGTGAGCAATTTTACATGGGCAAAGAATTTTGTTGTCATTTTCGTGTAGTTTTAATGCCAGTATGAAAATCAGTAAATTCACATGAACTCAGATAAAAACACATTTATAACTGCAGCTCATAGAAGGGGGACCATTCCCCACTTTTTTTTAAAATGCTCTTCAAAACAAACCAGCACTATTTATTTAAAAATTTTTTCAAATATAGAAAGTTATATTATTTTTTGATGTTTTCAAAAGTTCTCTGAAGTGGAGAAAGTACCCCACCTATGGGGTACATTAGCCAATGGGGTGGGGCTGAATCGCCAAGAAAGAAAATTCACGGTTATGGAGCAATGAATATTTTTTAAAAGTTTTATTATCGTATTTTAATTTAATATCACTGAAAAAAAACATAAATATAAATTAAAATTAGATAATTTCTAAAATAAAACACTTTTAAACGACTTTAAAACAAATACATGTCTTGTAAAAGTTCTTCTTTGGTATTTGCGAACCATGCTTGTTTAAGCCAGGTAAGTGTGTAAATGAAACAAAAAATGTAAATTTTTAGCTATTCTTCCGGTAATTTATCCACTTCACGGGGTACATACGCCGGCAAAATGGCCCCAACTGCACTGCGGCGAATGTACCCCAGGAGCAGCCACTATGACAAAATTGGTTTTTTTTGCAAACTTTTGACCAATTCAACATGTAAGCTATTGCTAACTCATTAGTTAAATAATTCCGGAATTACATAAAAAGACAACTTTGTTAACACTTGATACCTAAGAAAGTTATAACATTATATTCTTACATATGAATATTTTTTTCAGTCAAGCAGAAAACACAAAAACTCGTCTGCTCGTGAATACACGCAAAGTACAACTGTCAAAGTTGAGTGGATAAAAGATCGTCGATTAATACACAAATTATCGATTGTTTCAATTAGAAAGCTTCATTAAGTTCTGAGATAAGCTGGGGTGGCAAATGTGCCCCAGTGGCGAATCCTCCCCCTTCTACCCTACCTTTCATATGAGAGGGGGAGCACACAGAATCAGTAGCATAGAATGATTTCACTGTTTCCAGTGTTCAGTCACTTTAGAAATTTTAATAATTCCATCAATATTGATATTAATGAATTAGAAAAACAAACAACAAATTTATTATCTAAGTATCCGAATGATTTAGAAGACACAATCCGTAAGGAATTCGTTCATTTAAAAAGTTTTCTTCTAATATTATTACAACAAGAGGAACAAGATATAAGTTCTGCATCAGAAATAAATAATATTTTGCATTTTGTGATCTTTGCAATGTACATATATCGAAATGTAGAAATATTATTGAGGATTTATTTAAGGATTCCTGCTACAAAATGTTCAGGAGAACGATAATTTTCAAAATAAAAAATGAAATGAAAACTATTTACGGGGAACTATGAATGAGTAGCGATTAAATGCTCTGACCTTATTATGAATTGAAGCAGATTTAGTACAAGAACTAAGTTATGAGGACGTTATAAATGATTTTGAACGAGCAAAAGTAAGAAAAAACCATTTGTTGCAAACAAATATTGAACTCAATATTTTTTATTTTGTACAAATCACTTTGATATTGTAAGTTAAAAATTAAAAATAAAATTTTTATAATTTTGTTCTATTGTAAGAAAAAATTTAAATCTCAAAAGCGGCGTCAACGTCGAGCCTAGGGCGGCGGAATGCCTTAATCCACCACTGCTCATACTACGTACTAGAAGCTACACCATTCTGGTTTCCCAGTTATAGATGAGACCGCAATCATTCATTCATTAACATTCACTCTTACAGCACATTTATATATAAAAACATTTATTCATGTGAGATTATCCACGGTAAAAACATTGAAAATATATTCTATTGCGGGAACATTATTCCGTTCCCTCAATTTCTATGCTGAAAAGAAGCTTGTTCTAGGAATCAAAGGCATATATGTCGCCCTATTTTCCAACCTTATGCCATGTCTACACAGAGAGTTTAGCTTGAGTTTAGTTTTAAGTTAACCATAGCTGTTCACACAGAGATGCGTCTGCAGAATTGTGTTTAGTGTGACATTTCTTTGTTAACTTTTGTGTTCTCATATTTTGTCGGCGCATCTACCACCGTGACATCAATTCCACTTGAGGACAAGGCTGCAGCCATTCCTGCGTACACATGCGAATTCTTCCTTGCGCTGCGTAATTTGGAATTTTTATCGGCTCATACTAATATGAAGAACTCATCTTCTACCAAAGAACTAAGATATAAGGAAGTGATGTAATTGCACAAAAGTGTGGTATTTTTCTTATTCGTGTTGGTTGACAAAAATACATAAAGATTCACAAAGGGCCGTATTCAGTTGCATCGAAAAAGAAGGCTCAAATTGTTTCTGATTAGAATAACATAAAATATTTTTTTAGATTTTTACGGTATTAATAAAACGTTTTATAATTAAAGACCTAATACATTAAAAGAAAATTGTATCGTAATACAGAATTATTTTACTCAGGGCCGTATTCGGTAAGATCGTTAAAGGAGGTCCAAATGGTTTCTAATTGGAATCACATATACGATAGATTCTGAGTTAAATTTACTGATTTGGGAGCTAATTTAATTATATAATATAAAAATAATTAAATTATTATAAATTAAGGCTTTTTAAAAATATGATGATAAAGTTTTGTTTTTATTATATTTCCACCCCACCTTTTTTTCTTTTTTTTTTTTTTGGATATTTCATTGGGTAATAATAATATAATAATATACTATAATATAATATAATTTGAGATCCAAAATATGCGGAAATCTGAAAAAAATTAAAAATAACAATTATAAATGTCTTAAACTTTGCTGAAGGCAAAAGCGCCCCAAAAGTGTGTTAAAGAGTGAAAAAATAATGCGCCCCTGAAGCAGTGATTGCGTTTTGACAACTGTGGTCGCATCAAATTGACGCGACTATTTTTTTTTTACTGAGACGACTTGTGAACATCTGACTATAGCTTAGAAATGTCAAAAAAAACACACTCTCTCTCGCTCACTCAATTTACGAAATTGGCTACAGTTCACGTTCACTGTATGTGTAGACAACACCACTTCCTTATATTTTAGTTCTTTGTCTTCTACACTTGCCCAAGTTCTTTTCTTCGCTTTTTTGTTAATTTTTTGCAAATAGTAAATTGCACACACAGCTGTTTTTCACATTTTTCCCCACAAAATTGTACAAGTTGCCTTTGAAAGTACCTTTTTGTAAGAACATTATTCGCATATTTTTAGGGATTTCTCAAATTAAGTTTTGATAAACACAGAAACAAAGTTGAGTTTAGTTGAGTTTCGTCCTTCAAAATTGTACTGGAGAACTCAAGAGTTTATGTTGCGTTCAGTGGCAAAACTCAAATTTGTGCTGGAAACTCAAACTAAACTATCTGTGTAGACATGGCATTATATTATAAATAAATAAACCTCATTCGAAGTTTAAACACTTTTTAAAATTAATAAGTAATATGTAAGTAATATGCTTATCTCCAAATTCACCACACCGGCCACCTGTCCATGCTGATCCTACTCGAAATCGACTAATGTCTATGTATGTCATAAAAAGCTCAACTCATCTCGCATTTATCAGCTGATTATCGCCCATCGTATGTATGCTTTACATTAGTTGTTCGTTGCATATGTGGTGTCTTTGCTTATTAGTGGCTGATTTATTGAGTACCTCACGGCAGTTAAAACATGTCGCCTTTTTTTAAATTTTTCACCCTAAAAAAGACGGACCAGTGGTTTTCCTGTAGTCGGTACAACAAAAAACTTTTACCCGATTAATATAGAAAGATATATAAGCTTAAGTTATAAGAAAATCACTTGTTAATATAATAAACTGCCTGTTGCCCGCAGCTAGCTACACAAAATATAAATAATAAAAATAAAATAAATAACTGGCCATTTCAGCCCTTGAAAGGACTTTGACCTAGCTTCTTATGATCAATTGTGTTGTGCGTGTTATTAAGATTGTACACAATTGACCGAGAACCGGACCAGAAATTTGCACAAGCCCAATCGTCATTTTTTGCCACTCGAATAACAATCGTCGTCAGCCACAATCGCACATAAAAATTAATGCACGCCATGGTGTAATAATAATAAGGTGTTAGTGAATTTTTGACAACACCAAGAATAGCTTTCTTTCTGTCACAAATTGAGCGCGAAAGAGAGGAGCCGTTGATTGTTGTCAAATTGTGTTATTTGTTTGAGTTGCTAGATGATGATGTGTTATAGTTTTTATAGGTTATTGTGCGAATAAAGTTTAAATAAATATTTAATTCAATTAATTGTGCCGTGTTGTGTTGACAAAAAGTTATTGCAGATGTCTTCGCCCATTTGCCAGGTTCGCCATTGAATGGTTTTGTCATTTTATCAAAAACGTGCGCTGGAAGGTGCCACCGACATGAAGCTTTGGCCAGCATGCAAATTGTCTTGCATTCACATCGACTCCTTCAAGAAAAGATCGAATGCCATAAAAGAATGTTCAATACCTCCACCTCAACAATAATAGACATCAAAAGAAGTGGACATGGCATTGAGCTTCGACCGACTGCACGTTAGCTGATTTATTTTCATTCCAATTCACCATCAGCTGTTTTTGACAGGAGCGGGGCGAAAAAATTTATCATTTTGAGAGAGAAGTGTCAAATTCACTAACACCTTATTATTATTACACCATGATGCACGCATCTGGCCATTTCAGCCCTTGAAAGGACTTTGACCTAGCTTCTTATGATCAATTGTGTTGTGCGTGTTATTAAGTTTGTACACAATTGACCGAGAAATGGACCTACATGCTTAACGCCGACTCCGAACGGCGATGAACGGAATGTTCTTATTCTCAAGAAGCTTTACATGGCATTTTTGATTACTCTCTGAGGTTTGCCATTGTCTGCAGAGAGGTGGCGGCCGTACAGAAAAATTATTTTAATTCAAATAATTTTCTGTCGCTGCTGGGGTTCGAACCCGGGTCTCCAAGGTTCTTTGACATAGCGGCCACGCACTTTAACCAACTACGCCACGGACGCCATATAAATAAGTAAATTATTTTTTAAGGTCTTTTCTTTTTCATTAAATCAATATTATAAAAAAGTAATTTTGTCCAAAAAAGCATTTTGAATTTAGTTTTTTTATAACAAAGAAAATTTTTCCCGAACTTTTTGAGAAATTATTATACTAAATTAACTTTTTTGATAAAAACAAACAAAAAACAAAAAAAAAAAAAAAAACAAATTTATTTTTTCATTAAAATCGAAAAGTGGTTCCCATTTGTTAAATTTTTCAAATATTGTGGGAGTTTCAGGTAGGCGGGGCAAATTGCTTATAGTTCAGAACTTTTTGATTCCTATTTCGTTCATATCGATTCAGCCCTTTACTTCTTATTATGTTTTTTCAATATAGTGTCTGCGCGGCAGGAAGGCGTGAAAAATTCCGTTTTGTTTAAATTCTTCTTAATCTAACACAGAACTATTTGATTTGGAGAAATCAGAAATCAGAATATTCAGTACACCAACAACAGTTTGTAAATCGGAAAAAGACGTAGGCCTCTTTATATGTGGTGCAGTACCTAATAAACGCAAAGAAAAACACTCGGAATATTTTGGGTGTATAGTATAGACTCCACTCTAATTTGGTGTTCATTTTGACCTCGGGATTATATTTCCAATATCTTCGTTAGATATGCGTCTATAATTTGGAATAGTAGGTTTTATAAATGAAGTAAACAGATTTTTTAATAATGGCTTACACCGTTACTAAATGTGTTTGTTACAACTACAACGCTCACATTAAAAAAACCCCAACACAATTGGATCATAAAAGGTTTGGTCAAAGTCCTCTCAAGAGCTGAATGGCCAGTTTATTATTACTAGTATCGCCTTTGGTCGAAATTCGACCATTTAAAAATTGATGTTTTTTTATTTTTATTGAGAACATTTTTTGTTTCTTTTGGCCACACCCCTTTGTCCAATGCCCGTCCCAGTAACCTACTTCCCATATTCTACTTTCTAGTAGAAGGATATCACCAAGTGGGAACTTCATATTGAGTTTCCAAAGCTATTCGAAATATAAACTTTTAATTGTATAGGTGATGCCACGCCCCTTTGTCTAATGCTCGTTCAATTTTTCTAGTCGAAGAACACGACTAAATAGGAAGTTCCTTCCAAGTTTATTTGATTTGTGACTTATAGTTCAAATGTTATACCGAAAATTTGGGCTGCTGAAAAACGCCACGTCCCTCTTTTAACGCCCATAAAATGTTATCAGTGGAATGGTACGTATAAGTTGAGGTCGAATACCGATTTCTGAGGCTGTGTGACCTACAACTCTAAAGCTATTCGATATAGCAAATTTGGATTGTATGGGATGTGCCACGCCGCACAGTGTCGCCATTTGCCGTTTGAGCGCTCGAAACTATAAAATACAAAATTGAAAATTTTAAACTTTTATTTTTTATTTTAAGCCAAAATTGAATGAACTTTTCAAATTCGTGGTCGGTTTTTTTGTATCTATAACACTTCTTTATGTATATGAGTCGAAAGTTTGAACTTTTTTGTTCATTGCGCAAATTATTCACATTCAGAATTTTTTTTTCAAATTTGAAATGGTCCTGTAAATAAACGATTAAAGATATTTGATTGTTGTTTTTTTTTTTGAACATGTGTATTGTAATCTCGAATGACAAAAATTACTAAAATTTTCAAATCGTTTACTGTTTGACCACAATAGCTATGGTCAGTTAACCCTTATTTTTCACGATTTTTGAGGTTTAGGTAAGGATAAAAAGTATAGATTCCAAAAGATTCGTGAATGACATGCATATAATGAATCCTTGGAGTATCCTCTTTACATCCATATATGATATTCTGCCGGGCTCTGCCGGACGTTGAACAAACTTGTCATTTGAAGAAAAAATGACGATGTTTCCTGATATGTATTGTGTTTTCATAATTAACTTATGCACTAAACAAAATAGTATAACTTAGAGTTTTATGCACTATTTCTTTTTTTTTTGTTTTTGTACATTCTAAATATGACAATATGACATTATGGTATATAAAAAAAGAATATTTTTGTCACCACTTTTCGAATTTTTGCAAATTTCTTCAATTTTCTATGGATATTGCGTCAAGTTTACTTTTAATTAAAAGTGTGTTGTTATTTATATTTGAAAAAAATTTTTCGAGCTCTAGGCCAAGCATGTTGACAACAAGGCAACATGAAGAACAAAGAAGGCAACAACCAACAACAACAACAACGGCTCTGTATAGAGCAAATCACACAGCTTGACTATACAGACTGTTTCATTGGCCGCTACACCAACTCATCAGTAGCCTTTGTATGACTTTACACTGTGATCAACTCAAGCTACTTAGGTTCTACATACACTGCCAATATGCCGAGAAAGTTACCCGGAATTTATTTATTTTAGTTGTTGTTGGTTGTTGCCTTCTTTGTTCTTCATGTTGTCTTGTTGTCAACATGCTTGGCCTAGATCTCGAAAAATTTGTTTTCAAATATAAATAATGAAAAGGCCATATACAAATATTAAGATTAAATATTCTGGGAGAGCACGCCCATAAAAATGTTCAGAGAAATGATTGGTTGTGTGTTTATCACATAAAAAACAACAAAGTCTTTCATAACACAAAAAAAAAAAAAAGAAATGGTCTCCACGCCATCTTAGGTGTACCATCAGTTAAACTAACTGAACCCTAAAATGAAAGTGTGGAAAAAAGGGAGGAGCTAAACAGCAAAAATAACAACAACTTCAATATGCTCTGATAGCAGTAAACCGCTGTGATCGAATTTCGAAAATGCACATGAATTAAGGATATGCCTAAAAGTATGATACGATACGATCTAGGTTAACCTTGGTACAGTATGCATCAAAAAGTAGATAAGAACTCAGTTACAAAAGTTCAAGCGCTCTCTGCCAAAAATATTCCGGGTAACTTTCTCGGCATATTGGCAGTATATGTCGAACCTGAGTAGCTTGAGTGGATCACAGTGTAAAGTCATGCAAAGGCTACTGATGAGTTGGTGTAGCGGCCAATGAAACAGTCTGTATAGTCAAGCTGTGTGATTTGCTCTATACAGAGCCGTTGTTGTTGTTGTTGGTTGTTGCCTTCTTTGATCTTCATGTTGTCTTGTGGTCAACATGCTTGGCCTAGAGCTCGAAAAATTTGTTTTCAAATATAAATAACGAAAAGGCCGTATACAAATATTAAGATTAAGTGTGTTGTTATGTTTCCTTTAGGACAGTTCTTGACTTAAGTCAAAATAATATTTTTAAGATTCTTAATAACCATTGCATTAAAAAAAAAAATTAAAAATATTGTTGCAAATAACAGAGGTACTATTTTTATCAGTCAATTTTAATTGAATATAATAGATTTCTGCTAAAAACATGCAAACTTCTAATACTGAAGAATCAGCTGTTAATAAGTTAATATCGTTGTTTTGTTTTGTTTTGTTGTTGTTGTTATTGTTTACTGTAGGTTCTCATTTCATGCGCTTCGATTAGTTTTGCCAAAAATCAGCTGATTTTTAGCTGACAAGGAGAGTGAAAAGGAAAAGTATCTGAAGAGGCCCAGGAGGCAAAAAATAAGGAATACAAAAATTTTAGATTATCTAATACCAGAAAAAATAGCAGAGAAAACCAGAACATGGATATCATTACTATTTTGATGATTTCGTCAGATCCGTTAATAACATCGGTAAGAAGTATTGAGAAAATGCCATATTCTGGATATTATAACGGTATATCCGGTGAAATAGAAGACTTGATTAAAAAGTAGATATATATCAAATTCGAGTTTTATTCTTGTTTTTTACTTGAAAGTAATTTGTTGTAATTGATTTGGTTATAGAGGAAAACAAAACATTAAACTAATGTATGAATTATTGATTTCTATTTTATTGATATATAAAAGTTTTGGTAACTTATGGGTTTAACCTAGAATGAAATAGCGGAGAAAAATGGAAAATTTGGAAAATCTTACTCTGTTAGAAATGATATCATTTCAAACAATTAAGCAATAAGAGGATTATATGAGTTTTGACATTTTTTAATTCAGTTACAGGCAACCTATGTGGCGTCCGTGGCGTAGTTGGTTAAAGTGCGTGGCCGCTATGTCAACGAACCTAGAGACCCAGGTTCGAACCCAGCAGCGACAGAAAATTATTTGAATTAAATATAAATATAAAATAATTTTTCTGTACGGCCGCCACCTCTCTGCAGACAATGGCAAACCTCAGAGAGTAATCAAAATGCCATGTAAAGCTTCTTGAGAATAAGAACATTCCGTTCATCGCCGTTCGGAGTCGGCGTTAAGCCTGTAGGTCCATTTCTCGGTCAATTGTGTACAAACTTAATAACACGCACAACACAATTGATCATAAGAAGCTAGGTCAAAGTCTTTTCAAGGGCTGAAATGGCCAGTTATTTATTTTTTTATTTATTTTTTTATTTATTTATTTATTTATTTAAGTCTTTGGAGTAACTCCTTACAGACTAAGATTAACAAAAATTTATAAAGTATATAACAAATATTTCTAAGATTAAACTAAACTATTCAATAATGTTTTGAAACAGCTTTTAGACATTGAAAAATCAAACAAAACTCGCATCGATAAATCATTATATAAAGACAGAGCTCTTTGCATTGGTTCATTACTTGCATAATTAGATCTATGAAAATAAATCAAGAATATTTTAAAGCGCCGCAACTGTCTTGACGGTATACTGAAATTAATTAATGATAAAAGATGAGGACTGTCGATATTTCCTGAAATAATATCATAAATTATAGTAAGAGATTGAACTTTCCTTCGTGTCTCTAAAGATTTTATCCCTAAAAGCAAGCATCTAACATTGTAAGAAGGCATACCATCACTATACAAAGAAAAAAGAGCAAACTTTGTAAATCTTTTTTGAATCTGTTCCAACCGTACTGTATGAACAGCATAATGTGGATTCCAAATGAAAGATGCATATTCCAGTCTCGAACGAACAAAGGCATTATAAAGAGACTTAACAGTATGAGGGTCAGAAAACTCCGTACTATTTCTGCGTATGAAAGCTAGAAGAGAGTATGCTTTTGGAACTATAAAGTTAATATGTTCAATAAAAGTGAATTTCAAGTCAAAAATTACTCCAAGATCTTTAATAGATTCAACACACTTAAGTGGTATATCAGAAAGTTAGTAAGAATTATTTAGGGAACTATTGCTTTTAGAAAACGTTATATGGAAACATTTTGAAATGTTAAGAGGCAGAGAGTTTATTAGACTCCAATTAAGCAAATTATAAAGATCAGATTGTAAATCAATGGCATCAGAGATGCATCGTACCCTTTTAAATAACTTAAGGTCGTCAGCGTAAAGCAAAAATTTCGAATTGCAGAATATTTTATTAACATCATTTATAAATAATATAAATAATAGCGGGCCCAAGATACTGCCTTGCGGTACACCAGAGGATGCGGGAAAACTATAGGAATTTATATTATTAATTGACACATAACAAGATCTTCCACTTAGGTAAGATTTAATCCAATCTAAAAAAGTTGAGTGAAATCCCATTTTAAAAAGCTTAGCAATTAAAATATTGTGACAAACCTTGTCGAACGCTTTAGAAAAGTCAGTGTAAATGGAATCCACTTGACAACCAAGCTCAAACGAAGATATGCAATATCTAGAAAATGTAGTTAAATTAGTGACTGTAGAGCGACCTGTTATAAAACCATGCTGTTCAGGACAAATATGACTTTTAACAAGAAAAAATATCTTATTTTTAATGATTCTCTCCAAAATCTTAGAGATAGTAGACAGCTTTGAAATAGGTCGATAGTTAGAGATATCATGTTTTGATCCAGATTTAAAAACTGGAGTAATATAGGAAATTTTCCAACTGTCCAAGAAGATACCGGATGCCAAAGACATATTAAAAATATAGCACAAGGGAAAAGATAGAGCCTGAGCACAATGTAATAGGACAGTAGGGGAAAAACCATCGATATCAGCTTTAACAGAGTTTTTTACCTGACTTAAAGAATCAAATACATCAGACTCAGAAAGCGTTAAATAACCAAGATTCAAAAAAGGTTCTACATTTTCCAAGGCAGCGCAATTCAAAGACTTGGCATCAGCATAGTTACCACTAAAAAAGTCGGCAAAAAGGGTCACAGTATCATTAATGCAATAAGAAGATACACCATTGAAGTTCATAGCTGTTGGAATATTTGAGCCACCCTTTTTTGATTCAATAAAATTCCAAAAAGATTTAGGATTCGATTTAATATTTACTTCGAAACCAATAATATATTGCTTATATAAAAATTTGTTAAGAAAATTAAACTCCCTAGCAAAATGCAAATATTTAGAATTATGGTCAGAAGAGTTAGTGGATTTAAAAAGTTTAAGATGTTTGTTACGCAGGTTTTTCAATTTTTTGAGACCTTTAGTATACCAAGGCAGTTTATGCGATTTTCTGGCTAACCGTGGAATATTGTTTTCACAAACATTAACTAGTTGAGTTTTAAAAACATCAAAACAAGTTGCAGCGCTTTTGCCATCAAATAAAGAAATCCCATCGCTGCTACATAAAATGTTAGATAAATTATTAAAATCGCACAATTTAAAATTAAATACGATAATAGAAGGCGTAACTTGTATAAACTCATAGAAATTAACTTTAAGTATGAGCGGAACATGGTGCATATCGGACGGACAAATTGGACACAGGCATTCAGACAGTTCAAAATGATATTATTTGATAAAAATATGATATCTAATATTCTATTCAGCTTATTCAAATATGAATTAACTTGTAGTAAATCGATACTTAACAGGCTATCAATAAATAAATAAATAAATAAATTTCATGTGATTGATTGATGTTTAACGCAGTGAGTTCATTAGCAATATGTGTCCAAGAAATATTGCTGAGATTAAAATCACCTAAAACAGATAAATGGCAGTTTACATTTATCGATGAGTGAAGAGCTAATATATTGTCCACATGTGCGGCGTAAATATGATTCGGGCTTGACGGCGGAATATAAGATACACACAAATAGAGAGTGCCATAAGGTGCAATCAAAGCGACACAAAGTTGGTCAAGTAAAGAATCTGTATTTTGCAGAATATGCAACGACGAACAGAATAACCTCTTTACCGCAATAAAAACACCACCACCGCGATGAAGTCCAGTCTTTACAGAATCTCGATCTTTACGATAAACAAGAAACATATTGTTATCGAAAAATTCACCATTGTAAAAATCAATGTTGAGCCAAGTTTCAACAAAAATAAAAATATCAAAATCGGCAGCTGAGGTAAAATTAAAGATGCTTGAAGATTTTGTTCTCATCCCTGACATGTTCTGGAAATAAATTTTTAGTTTCTGGCTAACAGCAGGTGCACCTAAGTCGTCAACAGAGATCTGCATGAATGGATTCATTTTGCTGTTTCAAGTTCCTTTAATTTTTCAACTCCCTGCAAGTCGAGGCAGGCAAGCAACAAGTTTGCGCGATTCATAGGCAGCAGAAATCAAGTCGCCAAATGTAGAAAATTATTTTCAAGTCTGTTTACGAAGTTCGTGGAATTAACTTCGTGTCGTCAATGCAAACTTCGTTTCTCGAGTTGAGAAACCATGGTATAATAATACAAGGTAGCATTGACAGTTGCTTGGGAAAACATATTCTGTCAAAAAATATACTCAAAAAGAGCGCGTTCGCTGGTCGGCCATTGTTAATAAATGAAAACACAAACAATGTTGAAAACGTTGAAGTGAAAAAAAACAACAACCACAGCAGCTGCAGATGCATATACACAAAAAGCTGTTTTTGACAGTTTATGTTTTCCTGTTGAAGAGGAAATAAGCAGTTGACAATGCTACCACCATGCTTTAAAGTTAAACGGGTTTCTCAACATGGTATAATAACATGGTATAATAATACATGGTAGCATTGACAACTGCTTATTTTCTCTTCAACAGGAAAACATAAACTGTTAAAAATCAGCTTTTTGTGGAAATACATCAGCAGCTGCTGTGGTGGTTGTTTTTTTTTCACTTCAACGTTTTCAACATTGCTTGTGTTTTCAATGGCGGATTGTGAGCGCTCTCTTTTTGAGTATATTTTTTGACAGTATATGATTTCCCAAGCAACTGTCAATGCTACCTTGTATTATTATACCATGGGATTGAAGTATGTTTGTTTGTTTTTTTGTTGTTGTTGTTTATTTTTTCACTTTTTATATAAAAGTATAAGTAGACGCTCGTCAGTAGCTTTCTGCGGCAGCGCAGTCGCATAGACTTGAAAACAGACTTGAAAAATAGAAAGCCTGGTTTTTTCTACCAATTAATGTAGGGTAGAAACCATGATACAATTATACAGGTAGCATTGACAAGTAAAGATTTTCTCAGCAACAAGGCAACGACCATCTGTCAAAAACAGTTGTTCGTGCAACAAGAATTAAACGAATGTAAAAATAAATAAATTCCGCAAAATATGTGCGTTAAATACACAATTATAATAGTGAAAGTTGTGAAAAAATTATGTGTGATATGTGTTTAACGTTTTCCAGCCGTGGTGTTTTAATTTTAATTGAAAACTTTTTCAATTTCGTCCACATGCATCTGCAGCTGCTGAGGTTGCTGCACTTAAACGTTTTCAACCTTTTTTTTTATGTTTGCACTTAATAACTTTAAGTTTACAAATTATTTTCGTTCTAGTAATAATAACTCACTATTAATTAAATAAAATAGGCAATATTTTGTAAGAAAATGTTTGGTTATTTGCAAGCGCTGAAACATAAACAATGGCGAAAACATAAGAAATAATTGAACGCTCTCTTTCTAGACATTTTTTTTGACAAATGGTCGTTGCCCAAGCAACTGTCAATACTACCTTATATTATTATACCATGGGTAGAAACAAAATAGAATCAAGTCTGACTTATGATTCGTTTTTCAGAAGCAAGTCGTGGCTTGTAGGGTAGAAACATATCAAGTTTCTACAAGTCAAGTCGAAACTTGATTATTTTCAAGTTACTTGATTTTCAATTGACTTGTTGCAGATCTCTGGTCGTCAACGGAATTTTCCCATCGTTGTGAAAATTTATAAAAGGGTGAACGTTAACATTTCGCTGCCAAAGAGTTGGGCTCAAAATAATGTCATAAAACAATTCAGACACACCAAGTTTAAAATTTATGCTTTCAAGATTATCTAAAATAGCATCCTTCTTAACTAGTTTGTGGCACGTTAAATGATTTCTTGCAATAGTAGAGTGCTTAAGAGTTATAGAAACAGTACAATCCGCCACTGTAGAATATGACCCTTCCGGCCCTATTCAATCCACTCATGTGCAAATAATTTAAATTGCATATTTTTTCTTTTTTTTTAATACTTTTATTGATCCACTTTCGATCGTTGCAACATAGTTAAAAAGTGTCGCAACATTGTGCACTCATTCTTTTTTTTAATAATTTTATTGATCCACTTTCAATCGTTGCAACATAGTTAAAAAGTGTCGCAACATTGTGCACTCAAACTCAAGTGGATCGAAATACAGCAACAATGTATGAAATTGAATCGATCAGCATTTTTCATACTCAGCAACAAAGTAAGAAAGTGCCTCGATACAATTTCATTGCGTAAACAAAATAAAAGTCTTTCGCTGCTGCGACCCAATAATTGTTTGTGTCAATGCAGCAACTGATTCTATTAACTTACATATACGTGTATTTTAAGTGTGTATTAGTTGTTACGAATAAGCTAAGATTTAAGATATAAGGGAGAGTTTTTCAAAAGAATGCGTGAATAAAGTTTTAAGCTTTAACAAAGAAAGTAGTGAGTTTTATTTCAAAGTGAAAAAATATATAAAAACTTAAAAACTAAAACTGGCGACGAGGATGGGATCCTTGTGAACAACCCTAAAGTAATCAACTATTCTGCAGGAGCAGAATCCTTACAATACTAGGCGAAATTAAAAATATTGGCAGGAGTCAATTATCAATTTAGGCGAAATTAAAAATATTGACAGGAGTCAATTATCAATTTCTGCAGGAGCGGAAAAAGAAATAATTTTTCCTTAAGCCAAGGGAACGTTTTGGTATTCCAATACCTTAAACAAGGATCTAAGAACCAACTGACAGGAGTCAGTTTCCGAATGTTATCCGACAGTGAAGATACTTGGGATTTTTCGGACAGATACAAGGAAATCCTGGAGCGAATTGCAAAAAGAAAACAAGCAGCAGAGACAACAGAAGCGGAGACAACAGTACCAGATATAATAGTAACAAGAAAACAAGCAGCAGAGACAACAGAAGCGGAGACAACAGTACCAGATATAATAGTAACAAGGACAACAGCAGCAGAGACAACAGAAGCGGAGACAACAGTAGCAGATATAAAAGTAACAAGGACAACAGCAGCAGAGACAACAGAAGCGTGACAACAACAGAGTAAACGCTTAAATTAAAAAAAAAGACACCAGACAGTAAGTTAATTTAAATATATTATAATTCT
Source organism: Pherbina coryleti (assembly GCA_943735915.1). NCBI lineage: Eukaryota > Metazoa > Arthropoda > Insecta > Diptera > Sciomyzidae > Pherbina > Pherbina coryleti. The sequence continues at coordinate 70,346,329 of OX030950.1, read as the reverse complement.
CTGCAATTTTAAGTACATATATTTTCGTAAAAATTTTTTTTTATATATATAAAGTGAATATTGTTTAAAAATAACAAATAACAAAAATACAGTGAATTCAGAATTGGAAAAACAAAATTTATTTTTCCTTTGTTGAGTAAATGGAACACAGCTTAATACAACTAGGCCAAACAATTGAAAATTTCGAACAAACTCTAGGTGAACACACACGTTTACTTTCAAGTGCAAATATAAATACAAATTCAAACATGACAAATTTAGAGTTAAATATAGATCCATTAAAATATTTGGAAAGATTACCAGAATTTAGTGGGTATCTAGAAGATTTACATACCTTCGTAGGATTGGTAGATAGGATTATACCAAAACTAAGACAGTATGATGAACTAGCTCAAAATATATTTTCAGATATTATCAAATCCAAATTGAAAGGAAAAGCTAGAGAAGCAATCGAAATAAATGGACAAGCTACATCCTGGCAAAATATAAAAGATATTCTACAAGAAAATTTTTCTGATAGGAGTTCAATTGACGAGCTTTTTAACGAATTAAGAGGACTTTCTTTTAAAACAAATAGTTTGAATTTTTATAATAACATTAAGCATGTTCTGCGCAGGCTTAATGCAAAAACTTCATTTGAACTAGGACAAGCAGTAGCTGACGAAGAAGTTCAACGAACACTTGAATTAAATATTAAAACAGGGTTACAGACTTTCAAATCGAAGTTACCTGAACCAATGAAATCAATTATTTTTTGTAGAAACCCAGCTTCATTAGAGCAAGCAATAAATATATTGATTGAGGCAGGATATGCTTATAGTAGCGGAAGCACCATACAGCATAATACACCTCAACATAATTTGAATAAAAATTTCAGAAAAAGAGAAAATCAAAACTATAGTAATAATCACAGTACAAACAATTTCTCCAAGAATAACAGAACCCAAAATAACTCAAACCGTAATTCATTTACCGAAAGTCAAAATAACACTAATAATAATTATAACCCGAATAATTATAACTCGAATCATAAGAGAAACAATTATCCAAACTATAATTCATCTTCTAGAGAGATGAATAACAATTATAATTCAAATTACAGGAGAAATAATTATTTTAATCATAATCCAGTTACTAGGCAACCAAATAATGGAAATAATAATAATCATTCATCCCTCAGAGAACAAAATCGGTTCATTGGATCACCTCCAGAACGCTTTAATGGACCCATTGATAATCCAGAATACATGGATATCAATACCCATGAAATTCAAAATAGGCCGAATAGATCTAGTGTTAATAGTGTTGAGGTAAAGAAAAATTTTCGACAAATAGCCTCACCAAAAACTTACCCTATATAACTGTTAAATCAAAAACACATGATTTAAGATTTATAATCGATACGGGAGCAACCCACTCGATAATTAATCCAGAAATCTGTGATCCTAAATGGTTAATACACACCGAAACAATTAACATTAAAACCTTGCAAAATAATATAAAACTTAGTGAAAAAGTGCAAATACCTTTGTTTGAGGAATTGGGTGGACCATTACCACAAGAGCAAAAGGTAGATTTTTACGTTTGCAGATTTCACTATCAATATCATGGTCTTATAGGTAACAATATCTTAAGACTTATAAAAGCAAAAATAGATTTTAGAACTAATTATCTATACGTAAAAAAGATAGCAACTAAAATTAATTTTACAATAACAAGTGAAAATTTTTACATATCAGAAGATCATAAGAGTGAAACACAGCAATTATTAGAAAAAATTAGAATAGAACATCTCAACGAAGAAGAAAAATTAAAATTACTACCAGTAATAAAACGGTTTAATAAAACATTTTATAACAAACAATCCGAACTAACGTTTACTAATGCAATAAAGCATGAAATTCGGACGATCGAACATGCTCCTATTGCAGTCAAAACCTATCGATATCCGTACATTCATAAAAATGAAGTACAGAAACAAATTCAGGAGATGCTTGATTCAGGCATCATACGCCCAAGTAAGTCACCTTATTCAGCTCCAGTTTGGGTTGTACCAAAAAAAATGGATGCAAGTAAGGAATGCAAGTGGAGACTTGTTATTGACTATCGCAAACTTAACGAAGTCACAGTAGATGATAAGTACCCTATTCCAAACATGGACGAAATCCTAGAGAAATTAGGAAGATGTCAGTACTTTACTACGTTGGACCTCGCTAAGGGGTTTCATCAAATTGAAGTTGCCAAGAATGACATTCCAAAGACTGCATTTAGTGTCGAAAATGGACATTATGAGTTTTTGAGGATGCCATTTGGACTGAAGACAGCCCCCGCTACATTTCAACGTTTGATGAATAATATTCTATCTGATTATATCAACAAGATCTGCTTAGTTTATCTTGATGACATAATAATATTTTCGACATCCCTGCAGGAGCACGTGGAATCACTGTCGAAAATTTTACAAAGACTTAAGGATGTAAATCTAAAGGTGCAGATAGATAAGTCTGAATTTATGAAACATGAGACCGAATTTCTGGGCCATATTGTTACAGAAGATGGTATAAAGCCTAACCCAGAGAAAGTCAGCTGCGTACAAAAATTTCCCCTTCCAAAAACGACAAAGGAAATTAAACAATTTATTGGACTGACAGGGTACTATAGAAAATTTATAAAAGACTATTCAAAAATTGCAAAACCAATGACAAAATATTTGAAACAGAACACTAAAATAAACATTAAAGATCAAGAATACATTGACAGTTTCAATACATTAAAAAGACTCCTAACAAACGACCCAATTTTACAATACCCAGACTTTAATAAACAATTTGTTTTGCAAACAGACGCAAGTAATTTCGCTTTAGGAGCAATACTGTCTCAAAGCGGACACCCATTATGCTACGCAAGCAGAACGTTAAATAATCACGAACAAAATTATAGTACCATAGAAAAGGAACTATTAGCTATAGTTTGGGCTACACAGTATTTCCGACCATATCTCTTTGGCCGAAAATTCATTATAGAGACAGACCATAGGCCATTAACTTGGTTATTCAATATCAAAGAACCAAATTCAAAACTAGTCCGATGGAGATTAAAAATCTCAGAATTTGATTATGAAATTAAATTTAAAAAAGGCACAAAAAATGGAAATGCCGACGCATTATCACGTGTAACAATAAACCTCACTGAAATAGAAGAACAAACTAATGTTATTAGAGAAGTAGAAAGCCCGCTTAATTTCTACAAAACACAGTTTATAATAAAGAAAATAAATTCGGGAGCTTTAAAGATAAAAAAAGTTAACATTTTTCAATCTACTAGAACAACTATTCTTGCTAAAACCCTGGACCGAGACACAGTAAGAACGTTAATTCATAACCATTTTTACAAACACAAGACTATAGCGGTATATATTGAAGACGAAACATTTTTTAAAGTTTTTTTAGACACAGTCTGTACAGAGTTTAGAGAAGATTACATAATAGTCAGATGTAAAAAACTTTTAAAAGATATAGAAGACGAAAATGAACTAGCAGAAATAATAAAAAAGGAACACTTAAAAAACAATCATAGAGGTATTAATGAAAATTTCCTTGAAATAAAAGAAGATATTTATAATCCCAAATTAAAAGACAGAATAACAAAATTCATCAATAATTGCGAAATTTGCAATAAAGAGAAATATGAAAGAAAACCATTAAAGTTAAAATTTCAACTTACGGAAACACCTAACGGCCCAAAAGAGGTGGTACACGTGGATGTTTTTTATAGTTTACATGGTACACTTTTTCTGACAATAATTGATAAATTTTCAAAACACGCACAAGCAATAAAAATAGTAGGTAGATCATGGACAGAATTCAAAAAAGCGATAACACAATATTTGGGCAATGTAGGCCATATAAAGAAAATAATAGTTGATAATGAGTTAGGATTTAAGGCGATTCCATTACAAGAATTTCTTAGAGAAAATAACATTGAAATACACTTTACATCCAGTGGAAACCACACTTCAAACTCAGATGTCGAACGATTACACAATACAATTAATGAGCATATACGAATACTCAAACATGACCCTAATAGAGATACTGAAACTACAGAAGAAAAAATTTTCCGAATAATTAAATACTATAATAATACAATACATTCGACAACTGGACGCAAACCTATAGATTTTGTAAACGGAACGATAACACACGAAGACTATAACACAATTAAAGAGAGAATCGTTAAAAAAAAAGAAGACAAAATTAGTAAACTCAACCAGAATAGAGAAGATATAGAAATCCAGTCAGGACCTATATATATAAAACAAGTTCGAGGAGGTAAAAATTACTCGCGATTCAAGAAAGCAAATGTACAAGAATTAGACGAAAATCACGTTACTTTTAAAGGACAAAAGTATTATAAAGCACATATAAAACGAAACAAACAATTCCAGACAAACCCATAAGATGAATCTATTTTATTTTTACAGAACCATGAAGAATATAATGAAAACAACGTTGTGGATAATAATTCCAGCATTCGCGATAGCTCAATACATTGAAGTACAAAATATAAACGAGAACAACGGATACATCAATATACGAACTAGGCAAGTTAATATAATAAAAAACTTTGTAAAAGTCCTTCATGTAATAAACACTACAGAATTTGAAGTCAATAGGGAAAATATTAAGTGTAACATAGACATCATCAAAAATCAAGTAAGAAAAGATGATACATCTTTCGCTACCTTACTTAACAATTTTAATCTACTCGACGATAAAATAAAAGGACTTAGACCACATTCCAGAGAAAGAAGAGGATTCATGAACATTTTAGGTAAAGGACTCAAAATTGTTGCAGGAACTATGGATAATGACGACGAACTACTTATAAAGACACAATTAGAAAATTTGTCTGAAACAAGCACAAAACTAGTATCAGAATCCAACAAACAAATACAAATAAACTTACAAATCTCAGACCAAATTAAAAATATTACTACACATATAAACAACCAACAAGACTTCATTAAAAACATACTTTCAGACAATTCTAAAAAACAACAAAACGAATTGGACATATTCAAGCATATATACCAACTTAACTATGACATTACATTGTTAAGAAACCACGTTGACGACATTGAACAAATTATTTTAACTAGTAAACTAGGCATATTATCTAGAAATATTCTTACTAATGTAGAATTAGAATTAGTATCGGATTTAGAAGCATTAGGAGATATTAAGTTAACTGTAGCACATTATGACACATTAATAACAATAATAATCATGATTCCAAATTACTCAACAAAGAAATTTTCAACTATATTAATTGAGCCAATTCCGAATTTAGAAAACAAATCAATCCTTTTAACAGAAAACACATTTATTGTAGACGAAGAGAAAAATCTTTATAACAAAACTGTTAAAAACAACCTTAAACAAAATTTAAAAATTATTCAAGATAATTGCATTAGTCAAATAATTAAATCAGAAAATGCACACTGTGAAATGAGAGTTGATCATGTGAAAACCATTAAAGAAATTTCAGAAGGATTAATAATTGCTAAAAATTTAAATGGAAATCAATTAATCCAAAATTGTAATAAACAGAACATAACATTATATAAGAACAGCTTAATTAAATTTGGAAATTGTAAAATAAACTTAAGAAATTTAACTTTTAAAAACAAATTTTTAAAAATTAAAGAATACAATATTTTACCATATACAAAAATAGATATTAAGGAAAAGAAAATAGAAAGTGAAAAACAATTAGATCACTTAAACATTAATGAATACAGTAATACTAGAGATTTCATTAAATCAACTTTAACTCAAAATTTGCTGAAAACTTCAATATTAAATTTCCCCAGTATTTTTATTAACATAACAATAATTGCTATAATTTTTATGTATTTTAAATTCAGACACACTAAAATCTTTTAATTTAAATCAAAATCTTCGTCGGAGCCTCAGACTAAAGGGGGGCGAGTTATAGAAACAGTACAATCCGCCACTGTAGAATATGACCCTTCCGGCCCTATTCAATCCACTCATGTGCAAATAATTTAAATTGCATATTTTTTCTTTTTTTTTAATACTTTTATTGATCCACTTTCGATCGTTGCAACATAGTTAAAAAGTGTCGCAACATTGTGCACTCATTCTTTTTTTTAATAATTTTATTGATCCACTTTCAATCGTTGCAACATAGTTAAAAAGTGTCGCAACATTGTGCACTCAAACTCAAGTGGATCGAAATACAGCAACAATGTATGAAATTGAATCGATCAGCATTTTTCATACTCAGCAACAAAGTAAGAAAGTGCCTCGATACAATTTCATTGCGTAAACAAAATAAAAGTCTTTCGCTGCTGCGACCCAATAATTGTTTGTGTCAATGCAGCAACTGATTCTTTTAACTTACATATACGTGTATTTTAAGTGTGTATTAGTTGTTACGAATAAGCTAAGATTTAAGATATAAGGGAGAGTTTTTCAAAAGAATGCATGAATAAAGTTTTAAGCTTTAACAAAGAAAGTAGTGAGTTTTATTTCAAAGTGAAAAAATATATAAAAACTTAAAAACTAAAACTCTTAAGCACATACACTAAGGGAAATAACGCATATTAGCATTATCCACGCCTGAGTATAAATTTTATTCAAATATTTACGTGGATAAATCCAATGTTTTCCTTACAACTCGTTTTTTTCCCGTATTTGAATTTTATTTATACCACACACGTACACACATATTCCATACAAGCAAGCAGCAACATCATCGCACACGTACACACATACTCCGACAAGCAGCAACAGCATCGCACTCTGTTTCTGCAGTTTATTTTTTGCATTTGCAGTTCTTATAGTTCTCATAGTTCTCATTTAGTTATTGTTTCAGGAGTAATATAGTATGCATGTTTGGCAACGAAATGAAATTATGTAGGGTGGAGTGACAACTCGGTGTTTTCTCAAGAACATCTTGGACCGGTTGTCATTTACCTGCTTAATTTGCTTCGACCTAAATATATTTTGTAGATTACTTTTTCGTTCTCTATTTTATACTATGTTTGACAGTTGGTGCAATATTAGGGCACCAACTGTCAAAAATAGTATAAATTAGAGAACGAAAAAAGTGAAGCGAGAATAAATTATGCAGGCAATGGCATTTGATGAACGCAATATGAAGAAAATAATACCATAAAACCACTAATAACATATTCAATTTAAATATGTTTTTTTTTAAATTCAATATTTTTATATAAATTTTCTTTAAATGCGATAGTTTATTTTCAAATAGTAAATATTTGAAAGATATTTTAAAAAAATTCGTGCATAATTTTAATATATTTTTTATTAATTCTGATTAAATATTTAAATATTTAATTTAATTAAAAAAGTATTCAAATAAATTTTAAATATTTACGTAGTCGATTTATTCAAATGCGTTATTGGTGCAAAAATGACTCGCTTTTTGGATAAATTAAAAAAGGTTTTGGATAAATTTAATATTTTTTTTCCCTTAGTGTAGGAAATAATGTCTTCCTCAGTAACATTTGTCTTAAATGACGAAAGATGCACATATTTTTTCTTCATAATAACATCAAGCTCAAAATTCTCATTCAGACCAACAATAGTTTAAGATCGATTTATTAATTTTTCCTTATTAGTAACCCTAGTCCAGTCATTATTGACATTATTTACATGTTGTTCAAGACAATTAAGATCATTAACACAACCATGAGCTTGATTTGAGAGAGCTTGAGAAGCAACATGCGATCCAACAACAACAGCAGCAGCAGTAGAACCATTAGTAGAAGAGAACACTGTGTGTGAAGATGTAGATGTACCAATATCTGGATAAGAAGCATGGTATAATAATACATGGTAGCATTGGCAACTACTTATTTTCTCTTCAACAGGAAAACATAAACTGTCAAACACAGCTGTTTGCGAAACGAAGCGAAAATTAAAGCAAGTGACAAAAACAAACATAAAAAACTAATAAGAATATTGTGATAGCAGCCGCGATAGAATCTCGCCATACAATTAACGCGCGATGTGCGTGAGGCGAATGTAAAGTTTAGTTTCTCCAACAGGTTGTCTTCTTTTGTTTCTTTTTAATGCCCAGTTCAGGAGTATAACCATGTACAATCACCAGCTTCTTCCTTGGACCAAAGATGAAATGATGAAAACAAAACCAAAGAAAAGGCACAAATCCATGCTATAATCTTTGAAGATTAGTTTATCATGACACAAAATATATTACTCACTTTCCGAAGACACCAATTTTAATTAAAATTTATTTCATTTCGGTCATTTGCATCTGCAGCTGCTGATGTTATTCTTTTCTTCACTTCAACGTTTTCAACATTGTTTGTGTTTTCATTTATTAACAATGGCCGACCAGCGAACGCTCTCTTTTTGAGTATATTTTTTGACAGAATATGTTTTCCCAAGCAACTGTCAATGCTACCTTGTATTATTATACCATGGATAAGAAGCAGGAACAGCAAGAGAAGCAGCATTAGAAGTATCAGTAGAAGAGAACAATGCGTATGAAGATGTAGAAGTAGCAATATCTGGATTAGAAGCAGGAACAAAAATAGATGGCTGAGAGCTACGAAGTGTGAGAGCATCCCCCACAGCAGCAATCTTAGATGCAGGAACAACAACACGGGGCAGAGAGCTGATCTGCATGGCAGCAGACGGAGTAGGAGAGGTCGATGCAGTGCGAGCAGAATTAACTGAAGAAACCGGTTTTCGTGCACGTAAACGTGTGAGCGGCATTTCACGAGTGTTCGGAGACGGAGAGCGAGGCTTAGCAATAGAACCAGCAACAGCGCGAGAGCTTTGGTCAATCGCAGCATTAGAGTTTTTAGCAATTATCAACGATTTACATTGTACATTCAGTGGGTCAATGACCTCTTTATTCAAATGTTGCAACAACAAAGATTTTAAATCTGCAATTTCAGCAACTAAAGTATTTATTATTGAAAATGCATTTACAGGAGATTTCAAGCACTTATCACACATAAATTGAATATTCGGATGTGATAATAAAGTCTCACGTTTGCTTGCGACCAAGTTAAAACAGTGACAATGAAAGTTTGAATTGCACGTTAAACAATTTATGCGATCGTCACTAGAAATAGAATTAGAGCACTTAAGACACAGCATTGTTGAGGCAGGTCAGAACAGTAGCACGACACGATCAGAACTGACCAAGGCACCTACGATTTTCTGAACATATTCTTTCTGTTTTCTTAAGCACATCAATTTTCAACAAAACAAAAAAAAAAGAAATGAAATATACCCATCCGTGAAAAAATTTTATAATTTCAATCACGCAATCAACGGAATCCTTTGTTCGGTGAGAATGGGGCAACGCAGCAAAGCCCCCCTTTAGCTTTTCTGTCATAGCTCTGCGCTCATAGTGACATAAATTTAAAAAAAAATATATAACTTTAAAAATATTTTTATAATAGCATATCTTTCTAATAGACTTCATTTAACGTGTTATTCGAAAAAGCGTTTTTTTTTAACATCATCCTTCATACTGCTTTAACTAGTTTCAAAATGTCAGTTTATTTGTTTATATTTTGAAAGAAATAAAAATTATTTATTAAAAAAATATAAAAAAAAATAAAAAAATTAACAAAACATTCAAATAAATTCAAAAATTTGTCAAAGAATTAAAAAAATGTGTCAAAGAATTTATTTGTTTACGTTAAAAACTTCAAATTAAAAAGCTCTTTTCAGATTTGGCTGCGTTTAAAAAGCAAAAAAAGCTTTTCTGACGTTAGCAAGAACACACACCAGTGATTTAACGAGTTTCGAAACGTGTTAAAGCATTTAACACGTTAAATTTCCAACAACAATTGTACGCATATAACTTCATTTGAGAACTCGTTTTTCGATTTAACTTCATTAAATTGATTTAACTTATTTAAATGCTCGGTTTGAACATGCTATAAAAAACAGGTTTTGTTATCTACGAAGCTTAAACTTATTTTTTAGTTGACTTTGGGGCAACGCCACTAAGCACCCCTCTGCTCAATTGAACTTATATATTTCATTTCCGTTGCTAGATCACCCAGGTTCTGATTTCATTTACAGAATTTCGATCACCCAGGGAGCATTTCGCGACACTGTGCGCCGACCAAAGATATTCGGTGCACTCCTTCTCCCTACTTTTATTGATTTAAAAAAAATTATCAAAATCAGTTGAGAAACACGGGAGAAAATGGTTCTTAACTGTTCTGCCTACGCCCATTTTTATATATAGATTATTTATAACGATATCAAGGAATAAAATAATATAAGAAACATTACAATCAAGCGGGGTTATTATCTAATGTGGTTTTTTTTCTGTTCAAAATTTCTATCAAATCTACCTATGTATATCCTTTTAGTCGGTTATGAAATTTTCGAAATATAATGTTTTCGCATTATATTGGGTTTCCGAGTAGCTGTAACACAACTAAAAGCCAATTCACAACTCTTTCCAATTAGCTTAAGAATCTTATTTTGTTTTTTGCAATACAGTAGGAAGTGATGTGGCGAGTCGAGTTTTTTTACTCGTTAACTCGAGTCAAACTCGAAATTGAGTCGACTCGAGTCACTTTTAGCTGTGACTCGAGTTGTCAAAAATAAAGCGAGTTTTTTCGCATTCGCTGATTTAAATGATATGCTTGCGAGTTTTTCCGAGTTCGTTTGCTTAGCGCTTGCATATGAAATTATAGTAAAATTTAAAAACAAAGCAAACGTTGAAAATACAGTTTCAAGTATTCTTTGAATGTGTACACTTTTGAATGTGTGGTATTGTTGTTATTGCTTTTTTGTAGTTTTGTTGTTAATTTTATTTGTGTAGCAGCGAGTCTGACTCGAGTTGCGGGTCTGACTCGAGTTGCGAGTCACTTTAAAAAAATAAACGAGTAAGGTAGCATCGAATTTTTTATCAACAGTTTTAAAAATGCCTCGGGAAAATAAAAAATCGAGCGTTTGGGAATTTTTTAATAAATCAAGTCATAATTTTTTAATAATCATAGAGTGAATTAATTGAAGTATTCATTTTATTTATATGTGGAAATTATTCCGACTCAAGTTGAAAAAAATTCGACTCGTCAAATCACTAACAGTAGGTAAAACAAGTGGGTGTAGCAAACTGTGCAGTTATTCATCATCCAAATCAAATACTGAAATAGTTGATTGCTTTTTTCATTCAAGTCGAACAGCAGTTCTCGTCTTGTTAACTTTTTCAAATATTGGCATTTCAAAAGAGGGGACGTGTCAGGTGGGCGTGAACAATTTCGTACAAATTTTATTTGTTTTAATAAAATAAACCGTTTGATGCTTTTTTTTCCAAAACGCTTGAGTATTTCTTGCAATTTTGTGTTTTACGAAAAAATTTGTAACACTTACAGTAAATTATGTTTAGACGAAAATTTGTAAGTGCTGACTTTTTGTCGTGTACTGTAGATTAGAGCATGTAGTTGGACAGAGATTAAGGCAAGATTAAGACAAGAATTGGAAAAAAGACTATGACAAGGATTAGGACAAAGACTTAGGCCCACTTAAAGTCATATTTAGGTTATGATTGAAAAAAGGATGAAGACAAGGATTGTAATAAGGAATAGAACAAGGAATAGAATAGAATAAGGACACGCTAAGGACAAGATTTAGGATAAATATTGGAAAAATATGTGAGACAAGAATAAAGAAGGGATTCGGATACGGGTTAAAACAACAATTTGGACAAGGAAAAGGATGAAGGATGAGGACAAGTTTTGGAAAGAAAGATACGCTGTCACTTCAAAACCTACGGGTGTATCCACGACACAGCCAACACCTTTTTGTTGTGTTTTTAGCTTGGTTTAGGTTCTATTAAACAGCTTCGTTCTTTTAAAATTTTATGAAGATCATTCCTATGTCGTTGGATCATTGTAAAGAGGTTAAAAAAATTATTTGCATGGCATCTAACATACTTCAAAATACTTTTTGTCTGCTGCAGGCGCGTTTTAAATCAAGCGGTGTAGTAAGTAATGTTTTGATATACATTAAAATACTGTACAAACAAACAATAATAATATTCCCAAGAAAATAACAACTCCAAGTAGATCTCAACTGAAGTAGAATATAGAAAAATATACATTATACCGATGTATTTTATATATTTTAAATTTTGTTTATATCAGCCAACCCCTCCATCCATGCGCCCGAATTTGCTTACTCCTCAATAAACCCCGTAAAAATCGTTATTTTTGCTTATTTTACTTCCCTTTCGAGTCATGGCGTTTTTTTTTTTATTTTTTTATTTAAATTTTTAATCTATAGATATTGAATCTTTCTCGAAAATTAGCTCAAATCTCGAAAAAATAGAAACCAACTGAACACTTTTTATGATCTTCAAAGCATACCTTTCGGCCTCTTTTGACAGTTAATTCACACTCATTTGTGTGTTCAGGACTCGTGCTGCAAGCAGAACTACAAACGGGCCAACCACATTTTACACAATTTATGTAATCTTTTGCGTCGATTTCATTTAAACAGCCCAAACACACGGCTCCTGTTATTTGGGATGGTCCTCGAACGATCGGACCTTCCTTTAATATTAACTCATGTGGTTTAATACTTCGTGTTGTTATCAAATAGCGCCCCAACACATCATTTTCTTCCACCTGAAATATGTATTCAAATAACGAATTTACTTGGAATTTATTCACTTTTTTCTAATTTTAATTAAGTTCGTACTTTAAAAGGATGACAGTTTAATTTATGTGTCTTCCAGTCATCTTTTTGATGCTGCGAAGAGCAGTAATAGGCTTGATTGCAGTTCGAACACTTATTTTTAGTAAGAACCGCACATATTTTGCATTCTGATTCTACCGGCATTTCTTGAAGTGATCTTGAAGTAAAAAGATTTTATTTATAGGAATATTTTACATATATCAATATTTTGTTACAACGCACGTACCTCCTGCTCAAGTGAATGATTAAACCAAACTAAAGATTTTTACAAAAATAGTTTTTCGGTATACATTTGAGTATATATTTGAGAGAAACGCTCTTGGATTTTATTTTCTCTTTATATCAGTGCTGGGGGATCGTGGAATAAATCACTTTATCGTGCAACTTTTACCTAACAGCGAAGAACGGGATAAGGCGTATTTTTGGAGGAATTTGTAATATGAAAGAAGTTACTTTGTCAATACCAAACAAAAAAAAAAAAACAAAAAAGAAATAAAATAAATATAGGGTCTGTCTAGATTTGTAGATGTGCGAAATTGATTTTTTATTATATAATTTTACGTTTTACAACGTCGTTGCAAAGGCGCCGGATGCTCATTTCAACTGGGTGGGCAGTACAACTGGGGGGCAGAACATTTTGATTGCATTAAAAATGTGATTAAGACGAAAAAAAACATATCAATAAAATATTACGAAAATGTAAACGATTGATGTAAAAATAAGTTCGATAAAAGTATGTAAAAACAAACAAAAGATTTAAATTCAATACGAAACGAAAAAGTTATTAGTTTATAGTTAAATTTTTAACTTTTTAAACAATCACTTTACTTTATTGAAGCGAAGCTTTTTACGCCTCGTTCTGCGATTTGCTAGAGTGAAATCAGAAAAAGCGACACTTTCTTCCGACACCTTTTTTCTTAGAATTGATATTGTTTTTTGCTTGCATCAATTGAACCAGAAAATGTTAAATTAAAAATAATCTCTTGTCCGCTGCAGGAATTGAACTCATGCCCGTCGATTGATAGTTTAAAGCTTAAGCCATCAAACCAAAATTCTTTGTGGATAAATGTTGCTGATTTAATATCAAGAATTAACTAAAGCTATGTTGCAGTAGATCAAAATAATCTATTTATAGGAATTGTATTGGCTACAAGCCTAACCTAATAACCACTATAGATTGTGTATTGGCTATACAAACAAGAGTACTAAAAAACACAAATGTTGCTTCTACTTACTACTAGATGTCGTTACGCTACAAACAAATTTAATGATTTTTGTATATTTATTCCCTACAATATTTATTCCTGTTCCCTGAACAGGAGGGCCGGAGAGGGTTAATATGTATTATCAACCCCCATTATTTTTGCAAAGGGAACATTTTTCCCTTGAGGACCTATCCCCTCCGACCTCTCCTTACGGGTGCTCCCATACAAAAACGAAAAACTTTGTTATTTTAAAGTTTTAAATTCAAAAATTATTTTAATCGAAAAAAGGCATTAAATTCTCAAATTTTTGAAATTGCGAAAATGCTTCGCTTCTCTCGTGTGTCCAGTGACGCACCTGTGTTTTTTTTTTCTGGTGCGAATTTGCACTAGTATGGACTCTACGGGTTAGAAACAAGTGAAAAAAATTTTTTCAAAACGAGAACAAAATTGATGAAAGCATTAAACTTAAATATTTCCGATATATTTCTTCCAACTTTTTGAGAAATAAATTCTCGCATAATATCTAATACGCTTAATTCTTTCGTTTTTTCCTTGTGGATATGGAGAAGTGCCGCATGCTTGAGGCGTTCCTGCGTCATAGTTGATCGAAGATATGTTTTAAGGCGGCGAAGGGCACTAAATGAACGTTCAGAATTAGCTGCAGATGCTGGTACCGTCATTATCAACGCAATAAATTTAACAACTTCGTTTAAAAATTCTAATATCGAATGAGATTTTTTTTAAAATTGTGATTTTAGAGCTTATTGCTTCACAGCTGATTACAAAAATTCGATGTAAAGAGAAATTAAAAATTGTATTGTAGTTAAAATTAAATTTAATTTAAAACTAAAAATATTTCATCTGTTGGATAAAAACATCTATATTAAAAAATTATTGAGAGTTTTTTACCGAGGGGGGACTTCCCTCCTGCCCCCGCTTCCGGCACCCTTGCGTCGTTGCATTTATTTTTTTAAACTAAAATGAAAGTAAAGTCATAAATGAAAGTATAAAAAGTCATTAAACTTTTGCCCAGAAATTTTTTTATTTCATTCATTAACTAAAATGTTAAAGCGAATATAATTAAGCTGAGTTAACCTTAAACCCGTTTATCGGGTCATATTGACCCGAGGCACTTTTCATTTGCAAAAAAAACATATTAAATATCAAAAATAAAAAAAAATACCATTTTATTTGTTGAACTTTTATCTTTGCAACCAGTATGAAAAAATTGTACATATGTGACATATGTGCATAGCAGAGGCAATAAACTGACATGTGCACTATACGTTTATCTGGGTCAAAATGAGCCGACATTTTTTACCATACGATTTGTATGAAGGATCAGTTTTTATAGTACTTTTTTCACTACTTTTTGCTGTTGGGCAGTCCTTTCTTAATTTTTTTCAACTGTGAGTGCATTCGAAGTGAGAGACAGCATTGTTCTGTAGTTGGCCTAAGTACTTTTCATACTTATGTACACTTACACGTATGAAAACATGCTTTTTATATGGATCTATTGTGCATGTGCAGTGTTCTCTTTTGTGTTGTCTTTTAATATTTGCGTTATATCATGCTAAAAATCAATTGGAAAAGCGATGCAACACTCCAACGAAACAATCAATAAGGCCGTGTGCTATTCGGAAACTTTTCACTTGTGGTAGAAAAGAAGGATGATGAAATTTTGACAGCTAGAAATGTTGACGTTCTAGATTTCGGTAGTGTAGTAGCACAAGAATTTAATTCAATTTGCAAAATTATTAATATATACTACAAATTAACAGTATTTTATGCAAATATTTTCCACTTCTGATTGCTATGCTGTCGGAAGAACAAATTTTTTTTTTTTTATTTTTGCTTGTGTCAAAAATTCTCTTGCCGATTATCAAAATTTATACTAGCCCCTGGGGCTACATGAATTATATTCATTTCACACCTGCCAAATATTTTCATTCAGACTGTCAAAATTTCGTCATCCAAGTGAAAAGTTTCCGGAAAGCACACGGCTTAGAATTGTTTGAGTTTGATTGTTATGAAGCTAAAACGCCGTACAGAAGCGCTTCGAATGCCACAAGTTTAGGTAAAAATAAATAAATAATTTCCATTTCATATGAATGTTCATTCTTGTTTCATTCACTGTTTTTACTAGGATAAGACACCACGACGTATGTAGATGCGAAGCATATAAGGGTAACAGCAAAACAAAGAATAATAAAACGTCTGCTGTGTGTGACCATTGCTTAATACTTTTTTGACCTTTGCATTATGTTCGTGCATGTTAATGGTGTTACCTTCACAAACAAAGAACCTGATATATTGGAAGATAATGATGATAATGATGGGCAGATCTACCAATGCCTTGCACATCAAATGCAGCTCAATCGAATCGGATTTATCAATCGGTTATAAATTTTATGTAAAATGTAAATATTTTGTCCAAACATTTATTTAAAAAAAAAACAAATACTAAAATTAATATTTCTTGAAATAACGGCACTTTTTAATTTTATCTCATTGAAAAATAGACAATTTCCATACAAAATACACTACGGGTCAATATGACCCAGATAAACGGGATTAAGTTGTAAAACATGTAAACGGGTCTAAGGTTAACATAATTAAATACTCGGCTTGAACATGCTATAAGATTTAGTACAAAAACTTGTTTAAAAGCTTTATTTGAAAACATAAGATATGTTGATATCAATAAGCTACAAATCTTAAAAACAAAGTGTCTTTTTGTCCCATTTTCCACACGGCAATTTTTCTTGCCAGCAAATTTTCAGTTCTCTTTTGGACTTTCCATTTGTGTTTCCACTCAGCAAAATTTCTTGAGCAATTCTGATTTTACTTTGTCTTACATTCGTGTTGTGAAATAATTTATATATTCATTCATTGAGAATAAGAAGTTCAACTGTTTTAAAAAATAAAAAATGGAATTGAAAAGTTCGCTTATTATTTTTTATTTTATTATTATATTTCGCTCCACTTGAATTTTTGCAAAGCTGGAACTGTTCAACTCAAACATATGAAAGAAATGCTAAAACTGTTTAGAGAAAAATTAATGAGATTTGAAGTAATTTCACTTAATTAATATTAATTTATATCTACTTACTGTTTCATGGGCGTCCGCAGGAATTTGTCGAGGGGGGGAGGGGGGGGGCAAAGGTATGCATTGGTGTGCACGTTTATGAAAATGAGCCTGGAATGTTACCTATGAAATCTTATTGCCTGAGATTTTCTGTGAGATTTTCTGTGCAAACTTTGTAAACATTGTTATTATATGAAAATTCATATTTTTCAATTTAACTTCCAGTATAACGAACTTATAGTTTACATAATCATATTTACGTTTATTAAATGCATTTAAAAATATTTGAAATAATTGTCGTTCGTTTTTAAATATAATGGCGTCCGTGGCGTAGTTGGTTAAAGTGCGTGGCCGCTATGTCAAAGAACTTGGAGACCCAGGTTCGAACCCCAGCAGCGACAGAAAATTATTTGAATTAAAATAATTTTTCTGTACGGCCGTCACCTCTCTGCAGACAATGGCAAACCTCAGAGAGTAATCAAAATGCCATGTAAAGCTTCTCGAGAACGAGAGCATTCCGTTCATCGCCGTTCGGAGTCGGCGTTAAACATGTAGGTCCGGTTCTCGGTCAATTGTGTACAATCTTGATAACACGCACAACACAATTGATCATAAGAAGCTAGGTCAAATTCCTTTCAAGGGCTGAAATGGCCAGTTATTTATTTATTTTTTTTTAATACTCGGTGAGAGTAAGTTATTTTTGCTCTCACTTTGAGTGTAGTTAGAAAAGGACTCAGACATCGTTAGACTCAGACGACTAGACAACGGACTCAGACAGAACTTAGTGGCTTTTTTGAAACCGACACGTCTCTAGCTCCCTTTGGCAAAGTGCGTTGACACTTTGTTTAAAATTATCAATATTGTTTTTAACAAAGGTTGCGGGCCGCCTCGAAACTTTTGGGAGGAACAAAGTATTGATACACTTTGCCATTCACACATCAAAGAACTTCGTGTTGATTTCTCAAATAATATTTAGACTCCACATATACAACACAATTAATAAAAAACACAGGTGCGTCACTGGATACACGAGAGAAGCGAAGCATTTTCGCAAATTCATAGATTTGATAATTTAATAGCGTTTTTTCCATTAAAATAATTTTTAAATTCAAAACTTTAAAATAACAAAGTATATATATATCATATATAATAACCCTCTTCGGTCCTCCCTTAAAGCCCCCTGTTCAGTTGCAGGGAATAAATATACAAAAATCATTAATTTTGTTACAATTTAATCAACTTACAGGTTGTTTATTTTTAACGATATTTATAACGACCTTTAATAGGAAGTAGAAACAACATCTAATACACAATACTTAGTGAATATTTCTTTTGGTTCGTTCGTTCTTTTAGTTCGTTCGTTCTTTTAGTTCGTTAGGTATTTTAGTTCGCATGGACAAACCGAAGATTCAAACCATAGCTCGGTAAATTTAGTTATCTTTGCTTTAGTTCGTTTTGTTTGCTACTTTTGTAGGTTGGCTAGCCAATACACAGTCCAAGAATAGCCAACACACAATCCTTTCATAAAGTAATAGATTATAGTGATCTGCTGAAACATAGCTTTAGCTAACGTTTATCACTGAATCAACAAAACTACGAAAGAAAGGGTTTTAGCGTAATGGTTAGAGAAAAGTACCAACAAACGATAGAACTGTGAGTTGTGGGTTCAATTCCTACAGCGGGCAAGAAATTATTTTTAATTTAACATTTTCTGGTTCAATTGATGCAAGCAAAAAACAATATCAATTCTAAGAAAAAAGGTGTCGGAAGAAAGTGTCGCTTTTTCTGATTTCACTCTAGCAAATCGCAGAACGAGGCGTAAAAAGCTTCGCTTCAAAAAAGTTGTAAAAAAAAAAAAAATTAAAAATATGAAAATATATGTGATAAAAGCCTTGTAGGAGTTTTTGTTCATCATCAGCAGGAAGTGTTTTCTAAACTGACCGAATCATCAAAAGACAAGGAAATGTTTTCAAATATTTTTGTTGCGTTTTTTATGTGACATTTCCTTGTCATTTTTTTAAATTTCCATTTGTTCTTGATGAAAACACAGTGTTGCATAGCAAAATGAGATGGTTTAGGTCGCAGTTTCAACTTAACTGCTTTGCGAGATAGTTAAGATTTTGTATGGGAAACTATGCAGTTAAGTATCCAATTTCAAAGTTAACTGTGTAGTTTCGAGGTAATGTAAACATAGTATAAGAAATCAGAACTTAAGAGTTTAAAACTTTGTAACATATAAACAAAAATGTTACATATACACATAGGAAATAAAAATATATAAAATTTCTCCCTGTGGACGCCCTTGTACTGTTTTATTTATTAAAATATTGCAACATCAATTCAGCTCGTATATTTTTCTCAATAAATGTTTGCACACGCATCTTAAGTTGACAAATAACAATAAAAAGAAGCAACAAAGATTGTAGCGGGAGGCCGATACAAAACCAATAAAAAAAAAACGAGCAAGCCTTACAGTAGTCGCATATGATATGTAACATCTGACACCTCATCTTGGTTATAAAAAACAAAACCGAAATGGCTGTTTCAGCCCTTGAAAGAACTTCGACCGAGCTTCTTATGATCAATTGTGTTGTGCTTTTTGCGAAATGTTTGAACACAAATGATCCGAACGGCTTATGTTTTCAAGAAGCTTTTCATGGCAGTTTTTACTCTCTGAGGTTTGCCATTGTTTGCCTTGGTAATAACCCTGATTAAAAAACATTTATAGTGATTAAAATCATCTGAAAAGTTTTAAAAACATTCCACAAGTCCCTGTTACGCTGAGTTGAATTATTCTCAATTTTTTTTTTGCTTTTTTTTCAACTTTAAATTTTTCCTCACTTTTTTCCTGCCGGTAATCTCGCATATACTCTGCTCTAGATTTACCCATCTCTGCAAATCACAAAACTATTATAATCAAATTAGAGTTATATATATTTAAAATATTAACCGTGTATGCCAAAAACATCTGTTGGGTCTTATATTTCAGTATATACATATAGAGAAATTACTTTGAGTTGTGTCACTCTCGCACTAGATGGCGCCACATACACCACTTTCAGATTTCTACGCTGGTATGTATATTTTTTTTTTTTAATATCGACATTGATCAAACATACAAATGAACAGACAGACAGCAATGCACAAACACACACACAGTGTTGTTTTGTTGGTTGAGCTGTCGCATTAGTTGTGTGTGGTATGATCCCGTTAAGTTGCGACTTGTTTGTTTGTGCTTTTGTGCTGCTGAGGCAAGCGCATGCGTGTAGCATTTAATTCTTATATGAACTTTTATGGAGTTTGGATGTGCGACTCATTATATTTCTATTAAATTTTCAAAGAAAAAAATGCCATCAAAATGCGTACATAAAAATTGCTACAATGTTTCTACACCATATGGTTCGTTGTCATTTTTCACTTAACAACTGATCAAAGACGAATGCTTTGGGTCAAGCATTCAGACAATGAAGAATTAAAAAATTTGGCTCAATATGGAAAGGCAACTATAAAATTTTGCGAAAAGGATTTAAAGACATCATGTATAGTTCAACGAGCTATAATGAAAAAACTTCTAAAAACCTCCATACCGACTCAGTATCCAAATATTTTCCCATGTACGGAAGATAGCTTGGATCTTTGTTGTGAAAGGCTTTTAACTCTTAAATGCCCAACAACACCGATTTAATTTCATATGGGCAGAGCCACACCCCCTTTTCCAATGCGCGCCACGATTTTCTAGTAGATGGATATCACCAAGTGCCAACACATATTGAGTTTCATTGTTATATGGCATTTACTTCCAAAGCTATTCGAGATAAAAACTTTAAATTGTATGGGTGGTGCCACGCCCCCTTGTCTAATCCTTGTTAAATTTTTCCAGTCAAACAACACGACCAAATAGGAAGTTCCTACCTAGTTTCATTGATTTGTGACTTATAGTTTGAAAGTTATAACAAAAATTTGGGCTGCTGAAAAGTTCCACGCCCCTTTTTTAACGCCCATAAAATGTAACCAGTGAATTTCGGAAGCTGTGTGACCTATAACTCTAAAGCTATTCGATATCGCAAATTTGGGTTGTATGGGATGTGCCACGCCCACTATATTTATTCGGTGCACTCCTTCTCCCCACTCTTATTGATTTAAAAAAAATTGTCAAAATCGGTTGAGAAACACGGGAGACAATGGTTCTTAACTGTTCTGCCTACGCCTATTTATAAATAGATTACGTATATTAATTATAATTACGCATAATTTTTTTTATTTTATAGTTTTTTTTGCCTTTTTTGTTATTTTATTTAAAACGAG
The DNA here is from genome assembly GCA_943735915.1 of Pherbina coryleti. NCBI lineage: Eukaryota > Metazoa > Arthropoda > Insecta > Diptera > Sciomyzidae > Pherbina > Pherbina coryleti. The sequence continues at coordinate 70,324,979 of OX030950.1, read as the reverse complement.
TTGTTTTTATGTTATGTTTAATGTTTATCTTTATTAAAATAAAAAGCATAAAAAAATTCGTTGGAACAATAGTATGTTGAAAATACATATTTGTTTGGAGAATTCACTGCATTTAAAAAAAAACTGGCAAAATTTATGCTTTTACAATTTCTTAAAAAATCACAAAACTGAAATAAAAATGCCCAAAATTAACCGAATGAAAAATAATTACTTCAAAAGTTGTCGACATGTAGGATTTATCGACATATTATTTTTCAAAATTTTAGATAATTAAATCTAGATCAAGGACTACTTTTTCCTCTCTAAACTCCTGTAAAACTAGTAAGAAATGATCTTCGACTGGGCCGAAGTTAAAATACCCCCACGTCCGAACCGAAGTATATTCAAAGTCTTAAGCCGTCAATAAAATGTTTATTTGTATAAAACATTTTTGTTATACCTACATAGTTTTAACAGAAAATATTCGCTTCAATTTTTTATAAAATCACTTTGTATGGGGGGTGGGTGTGGTTTTCACTCGATTTGGTTGAATTTTATACACAAAGTGCATGTTATATATCAAAGTTAATAAGCAAAATTTCAAGTCCATATATTATTTTTTGTGGAATTTTAAGAGATTTTACCTTTTTGATGAAGTCACTTTGTATGGGAGGTAGGCGTGGTTTTTATCCGATTTGGTTGAATTTCATACTTAGAGTGCACTTTAAATATCGGAGCTCATATGCAAAATTTCAAGTCCATATATTAATTTTTGTGGAATTCTAAGAGATTTTACCGTTTTGATAAAGGCACTTTGTATGGGAGGTAGGCGTGGTTTTCATCCGATTTGGCTCATTTTCGAACTTGACCTTAGTTTTTTAGATAAAAGCTTAAATATTGAATTTCGTGATGATAGCTTGAAAATTACGGCTGTAATCGTGACGACAGACGGACAGACAGACGGACATGGCTAAATCAACTCGGGTGGTGATGCTGATCAATAATATATATATTTTTCTATACCTACCACGCCTCCTTATGGGCGTTAAAAACGGAGTGACAAAATTAATATACCCCATTTACGTTTTTTAAACGTGGGGGTATAAAAATAAAATCGCTTCAACAGCAACAGGCTTTGTTAGTTTTGTGCACACATACATACATACATACATACATACTTACTCATAAACACTTATGTTTACAAATTTCTTTATGGATCATTTGCCTCACTCATAGTCTGTGTCAGCATCTCAGCGATTGTCGAGTAAGTGCGCCATCTAAGCGGCAGAGTTACTCCCTAAATTTGTTTTGCTGAAGTGGTTTCTCTATATATATATACTCAAAGGTCTTATAATCTTTTACTTTGGATGTTGGAAAAAATAAGGTTATTATTTTTCTTTTACATGAAGGCTACATAGGTTTGTGTCTAAACTAAATAGTAGCATGCGCTGTAGTTAAATAAAATTGAAGGAAAATTGTGGCTTCGTTCAGTTTACTTCGATTTAAAACAGATATCGATGTGGTTTGTGTTTAAAACAAATGTTTGTGGTTTGTGTATCAGCTGTTCGAGCCTAAAAGGCTGCAATTAAATGTGCGATAAATTAAATGGCGCTTGCTTCCCCGACTTCCTGTTACGGATATCCGTCGCATTTCACGACATAGCTCCCACATGCTGGAAACCGATCGGTAAGATATTACATATCCAAAAACAAATTAAAATATAAAATACAATGGTAAAAGCATCAATGGTATGTGATTATTAGTACCAATGATTCTGTTTATTATAGCACATGATATTTTTCTATGTTCTACTTCAGTTCTCTTATACAGTTGTAATGCTTGAATGTTGTCTTCTTTGATCGTGCAGTATTTGCAGATCAAACATTCCTTTACTACATTGCTTGTTTTGATATACGACTGCAGAAGAAAGGAAGTATTTGAAATCATAGCAGATAGCTTGCATTCATATTTGTTAAGCATCTTCCAATTGGAGAATTGGAAATAATATATGTTAATGCATAAAAAATACTTATTTATGATTGAAGATTGTAGTTTGCAGAAAACTAAACAAAACTGGTTAATTATGAACTGCGCTATCGATTTTTAATAATAAAAAAGGATGAATATTAACAGAACTGAATTTGAATCTTTTGTTTGATTAGTCTTGTGCCCTTAAGGGCACCCCTTTCCTTGGCGACCAATAATTTAATGCCTCGCTAAAAATTAAATTTTACAAAAAATATAAGAGATATCGACAAACTTCATTAAAAATTTATCGTTGTTGTTGTTGTTGATGCTGATGTTGTTGTTGTTGTTGTTGTTGTTGTTGTTGATGTTGTTGTTGTATCATTACAAAGTTGTGTCGTTATCGTCGGTACTAGAATTGATAGGGTCGTTAAAATTTTTTTAAAAAAGGACTTCTTTTTGAGTACTTAGAATAGGCCCAGCTCCGTTGTGTTTTGAGCTACCCTCATGACTCTAGTACCGACGACAATAACTGGTGTTTAAAGTATGTGGTGAAAAAATTATTCAAATCGAACAATATTTTCGATAAGTTTATTACAACCAATCGCGGAAGAAGTTGCGTTAAGATAAACGCATTCAAAATTATAGTAAGTGTTTTCGAAATAATAAAATTGAATTACTAGAGGTTTTTCCGACACATTTGGGCGTTAGCTATCACGAAAAATTTCATCCAAATTGGATGACTGGTTACAGAGAATTTAGTGGGAAAGTAAAAAAAATCCAAAAATTCTTATGCAAGATTTTTTTATAAAAAGCTATTTCTAGAAAAATAATAAATAGTTTATTATATTTTCTTTATTTTATTGCAAAAAGAAATGATAAAGGTTGTTTTTGAAAGTGAAAAAACTTTTTTACGGGTTGCTATAACTATTGTATAACTATCGAAATATTTCGATTGTCCCAACCTTCAAACAATACGTGTAAAAATTTCATGACAATCGAACGTTTAGTTCAGAAGTTGCAGTGATTTAAGTGACGTTACTATTGATATTTTCAAAATAATGGATTCAAAGCAGTTCCGTGTGTTGATTTATCACTGTTTTTTTATGGGAAAAAATACCGTCCAAGCTGAGAAATGGCTTCGAAAGTGTTATTTGGACTCTGCTCCGTCAGAAGCAATCATTTGCCGATGGTATACTGAGTTTAAACTTGGTCGTACATACACAAATGATGCTGAACGTTCCGGACGCCCAAATGAGGCAGTTGTTCCACAAAACATAAAAAAGGTACACAAAATGGTATTGGCCGATCGTAAACTGAAGGGGGGTGAGCTAGCTGAGGCTCTGAAGATATCGAAAGGCAGCCGCGTTTTCTCAAAGCGGACCAAAAACAACAACGTGTCGATGATTTGGAGAGGTGTTTGGCACTGTTTACAAAGAATAAACATGAATTTTTGCGTCTGTATGTGACAATGGATGAAACATGGATCCACCATTACACACCGGAATCAAAACGGTCGTCAGCTGAGTGGAGAGCAATCGATGAAAGCAGGCCAAAACGACCAAAAGCACAACAGTCTGGAATCGGGCTGGAAAGGTTATGGCATCTGTATTTTGGGATGCGCATGGAATTTTGTTCATCGACTATCTCGAAAAGGTAAAAACTATCAACAGCGATATTATATAGCGTTTTGAAGGATGAAATCGCGAAAAATCGGCCCCATTTGAAGAAGAAAAAAATTCGTTTCCGCCAAGATAATGCACCGTGTCACAAATCGATGAAAACGATGGTGAAAATTCACGAATTGGGCTTCCTCATCCACCGTATTCGCAAGATTTCGCCTCCAGCGACTACTGACTCTTTGCTGACCTCAAAAAAATGCTTGCCGGCAAGAGATTTGGCTCCAATGAAGAGGTGATGGCTGAAACTGAAGCGTATTTTGAGGCGTAGCACAAATCGTTCTACAAAACCAGTATTGAAAAGTTAGAAAAGCGGTGGAATGAATGTACTGCTCTTGAAGGAATTAATGTTAATGAATAACGAAGAATATTTGCAAAAAAAAGTTTTTTATAACTTAGTCTCGGGACTTATTGGGACTTATCTTATGCACATATCTTACCATGTGTTACAGATTTCCCTACAGAATCTATTAAAAAAAAAAAACAAAAACAAAATTAAAAATAAGATAAGTTTTTAATAATAAAAAACATTTTATTACTAGTTTGCTTGCAAGAATGCATAATCAATATATAAAAAAAGGTAGATTACCATATATGTACATTAGCGTGGCCGTTAGTTGTATGGAGAAATTTTTTTTTTATTTCTTATATTCTCTCCCCCCAAATCGGTTCAGTTTTATGTAAAAAAAAAATACAAAAAAGTTTCAAAGCGATAAGTTGTGGTCAAGGGGTGTCGCCCGCCCCTCAAAGTTGGCCTTCAAGCCCATTTATTCAAATGTAATTTGTTTGTATATGAGTATCTTTTTAAAAAAACATTTTACAAGAATATGATGTATGGCAATATTTTAGCTCTTTTAATCAACAACATTAGCCTTAAAGAAAGTTTTTTGATAAAATCAATATTTTAGAAAATAATGAAGAAAATAACCAACAAAATACCAAAAATTATATGTACCAAAATTAAATTTATATGGAAATTATTTGTTCTAAGCATGTGCGTTAAAAGCTTATGTCTATTAAATTATTTCATACATAGCTATACTACGTATAGTCAAAAGAAAGCCAAACAAAAACAAAATTATTGAGTTATATTAAAATATTTATAACTCTTGACTTACAGTAGATTTCTTAGAGTTCGAAAATTTCTTGTTTGAGAAGAAAAAAACTGCTCAAGCCCACCACTAATGAATTTTGAAACTGTTTGTTTTCCCATTGTGGCGCGGTTAAAGTTAATTTGTTTTTCTTTTTCAATATTCAAAGCAGCGACCATATTTTCTTTTATGAAGTTTTATGAAGCGACCACATTTATGAAGCTGTACTGAGAAGTGTGTTTGAGGAAAAATTTCAAAATCAGTCAAGCCCTAACGTAACAATATTTGAAAAATTTAAAAATGCATAGCCAAAATTAAACGTTAACAACTGGCAGCAAGGAATGCAAGATGAAGTGGTAAATAATTATTTGAAAAACAAAAAATCTCGGGTTGTAAGTTTTGTTAACACAATCTTACAAGAAGTACAACCTAGAGAGGATTATAAGGAGTTACTAGAACTTACCTTGCTATTCCTGGGTGAGAACCTAAAAAACCGCCAAACAGTGTAATAATTCGTTCACCGGGTGCTTATCAGCATGCGCGTTGGATGGGAAAAGCTGAAGAGTTTAACTTGACAGAATCTGAAAGCATTGGACTACGTCAAATTTGCATTTTTATTGTCGCCGTATATGTTGAAGCCTGGTTTTCTGCTCCCTTAGCAATACAAGCACCATACACCGACTTAAATGTTTTGTCAAAATTAAAAGATTTTGAAAATATTGATTCAGGAATCTCACAGGTTGCCGTCAAAAAATTCAAAAACCAGTTATGGTATTTAAATGGGGAGGCTATTGCATTTGCGTTTTTTGACAACACTGTCGTAGATGCAACAAAAGAAAATATGGTCGCTGCTTTGACTATTGAAAAAGAAAAACAAATTAACTTTAACCGCGCCACAATGGGAAAACAAACAGTTTCAAAATTCATTAGTTGTGGGCTTGAGCACTTTGTTTCTTCTCAAACAAGAAATTTTTTTGAGAGATTTCAAATTGATACGTCTTTCATGACATTAACTCCGTCCGAATGGCCTGCGCAGGATTGCTTTATGACAGCGGTAAAAACATTAAAAAAATTAAGAGTCATCAATGATACCGCCGAAAGAGGAGTGAAGTTGATGGAGGAGTATAATAAGCTCTTTACAAGAAATGAAGAGCAAAAACAATTTGTACTGCAGGTTGTTAGCGACTATCGTCGCCGGTTTTCGAACTCTAAGAAATCTACTGTAAGTCAAGAGTTATAAATTGTTTAATATAACTCAATAATTTTGTTTGTGTTTAGTTTTCTTTTGATTATACGTAGTATAGCTATGTATGAAATAATTTAATAGACATAAACTTTTACCGCACATGCTTAGAACAAATAATTTCCATATAAATTTAATTTTGGTACATATAATTTTTGGTATTTTGTTGGTTATTTTCTAAAATATTAATTTTAGCAAAAAACTTTCTTTAAGGCTAATGTTGTTGACTAAAAGAGCTAAAATATTGCCATACATCATATTCTTGTAAAATGTTTTTTAAAAAGATACTCATATACAAACAAACTACATTTGAATAAATGGGCTTGAAGGCCAACTTTGAGGGGCGGGCGACACCCCTTAAACACAACTTATCGCTTTGAAACTTTTTTGTATTTTTTTTACATAAAACTGAACCGATTTGGGGAGAGAGTATAAGAAATTAAAAAAAAAAAAAATAACGGCCACGCTAATGTACATATGGCGTGATTTTGTGCCTGACTTGCCTATACAAAAAATTCGCAAAAAAGACTACTCGGTAGATTTGCTTGCTTTTTCACAGTATGTTCCCAATTAATACTATGTTCACACGAAGCCGCTTTTCGGACAATAATGGCTTTTCAGCTGAAAAGCTACATATCAAGCTTTTCAAGCGAAAAACTCTGAAAAGCTAGAAAACAACCCTGATTTTAAGTCCGTTTTTGTAAGTAAGTAATTCAGGTTGTCACTGATATTTGACGTTTCGTCTGTCTGTTTTTTTTTATGTGTATACTTGTAGCCAATAGGAGCATCTTATTTTCTGAGAACAATAAAACAAAACGCAATAATAAGAAACATATGACTACTGTGTGTCCAATGAAAAGCTGCTTTTCAAGTGTGAACACCTTTTTTTGAAAAGAGGTTTTTCAGCTGAAAAGCGGCTCTTCAGCCTCTGTGTGAACATAGTATAAGTTAAGTTCATAAAGGATTTTTCATTAAGAACATCACAACTTTTTTTAAATAAAACGCAAACCATTTGAGATATTTCAAAAACTTTACTATCGGCTTGAAGTAAAATCAAAACATAAACAAAACATAACATAAATGGAACTCGACTTCGTGCATATGACCACCGCGGACACGTATGCAGCGATCAATTCGTTGGAGCCAATTTTCGATGACTCGGCCACACATTTCGGCCGAAACGGCCGCTATTTCGCGTTCAATGTTGGCTCTGAGCTGTTCCAACGTCGTCGGCTTGTTGGAATAGACCAATGACTTGACGCAGCCTCAAAGCAAATAGTCTTGAAGCGTTTAATCTCACGAACGTGGGAGCCAATCGACTGGCCCATTTCTAGAGATAACACGCTCATCAAACTTTCAAACTCTTCAATAAATCGATTGTAACGTATGCTGTGTGGCTTATGGCACCGTCTTGTTGGAACCACATGTCGTCCAAGTCCATATCTTCCGATTCGGGCCAAAAATAATCGGTAATCATGGCGCGATACCGATGGCCATTCACATTAACGTTACGATCGTTATCGTCGACGAAAAAATATGGACCAATAACGCTGCCCGCATGCAAACCGCACCAAACAGTTATTTTTTGTGGATGAAGTGGTGATTCATGAAGCACATGTGGATTTGCACCCGACCAATAACGCATATTTTACTTATTGACGAACCTATTGAGACAAAAATGTGCTTCGTCACTGAAGATGATTTTGCGATGAAATTCATCATCTTGGCGCATCTTTTCCAGAGTACAATCGGAGAACGTACGTCGCTTCAAATGCTTAATCGGCTTCAATTCTTGAGTCAGCTTGATCTTGTATAGGTGTAAACCAAGATCCTTACGCAAAATTCGCCATAAAGTGGTTTGGGCGATGCCCAATTCTTGAGAACACCGTGGAATTGACTGTATTGTATCGTTTACTACTGACGCCTGAACGGCAGCGATATTTTCGACATTTTGACAAACCCGTTGTCTCACTGGTACTGCAACATCACGAATACGTAGTTACGTAATTCAAATTTGTGCACTAAATTTGTTATTGTCTGTCTACTAGGGCGAGAATTACGACCGAAAATTGCAGTTAACGCTTTTAAATTTGCGATCACCGACTCCGAATTTTGGTAGTAAATTTTTATAATTGCGAGCTCTCAGCTCTTAAGGGCTGATTATAACAGACGGAACGAAACGTTGAAGAACGCTGAGAAATGTAATTTTTAATCCATTACATGAATTTCTTGTTCGAGTGTTTATACGAGTAATAAGACAAAACGGAGCGGCACGCGACGTGAATAACTATAGAGTTTTTATTTTACCGCTTCGTTCCGTTACGTTTTGCCATGAAATGTCTCTTGAAAATATAAATTCTTCATACAAATTTAACGGTTACTTCCGTTTCTATTATAAATGCTACTACGTTTACAGCCGTTCCGTCACTTTTCGATGACATTTCACTCCGTTCCGATCCGTCCCCGAGAAACAATTTGTGTCCGTAGCAAAGAACTCAGTCAAAAAAGTACCGACCATCGGACACAATTTTATTTTTTAAAGGCTACGAACAGTAACGAAAAACTCCGATGTTAACAAAAAAAAAAAATCGCACATCTGTACCAAAGAACTCAGGCACAAACATAGTTGCCAGTTTTGTGGGAAATTTCCCATTTGTGGGATATTTTAATTGCTGTGGGATGTGGGAATTCCCATGAGATTTTTTAATTCAATGAGGGATTTTTTAAGTCTTGTGGGATTTTTTCCGATACATTTTTTAATTTAAATTAAATAACAAAATTGATGTTTTTTCCTTGAATTTAGTTATTTATTTTTATATAATATTAATAATAATTTTAATAATATACACACCAAAAACTTTGTACAGAATTTTTACACCGATCAGTGTTTCAGAGAGTTTCCTACACCGTTTGGTGTTAAAAAACACCGTGTCAAAGTGCTATAAATTTATATCCGAAGGGGCAAAGTAAATATCAGATAAGATGTTTATTTTGTACCCCTGTTAGGTGTTTATTTTAAAAGATCAAAACTATGATTATATTTTTAACACCGAACGGTGTAATTTCGGTGTCATAATCGCTTTTTACAATAAAAAAGACAAAAAGTTTTAATTCAATGAGTTTTTTATTAAATTTTTCCCGAAAACAATATTTTCGAGTATATAAATATTATACTCGCATAAATTATTTAAAGCAATACTTAACATATTTTCAAATTTATACATTTGTATCACACATTTGTACATTTGAATTATTTTTTTAATTATTTGGTACAGAACAAGAACAGCTCAAATTTTATTTCCACTTGCTTTCGAATTCCGCTCAAAAATGTTCACAAAAACTTCAACGGGATTTTCACAAGAACTGCACAAATTATTCAGTTAGCTAACGCACAAAAGTTGAATTTTTACTTTAATTATTTTTTTCTTAATTCAAATTTCCACTTTCAGTCATAGAAACTTCAACTTTTAATTTGTTTGTCACTGATAATGTGATTTCAATGTTGCTCTTCTTCTTTGCCTTTCTTATTTCACACCGATCGGATAAGTTCAGCATTTCACGCAGGATAAGCGGTGTAAATTAACGCGGTTCGGTGTAAAAAATGTTAATATCCGGTCACCGGTCTGAATTTATCTTGGAAATTTTTTAGTGTGTATGTATGTGAATTTGCGTTTTTTTAATAATCGCTGAAATTTTTTTAATGTTCATTTAAAATTTAAACGTTTGGTCTCAATGTTAACAGTTAATTACTTATAAATAAAGTTTTGTATATTTTATTTTCCGTTTTTTATTTACTTTAATTTTAAACAATTAATCTCCCTTAAAAACATCTTTAGAGAAGTTCTCAATATATGTTTTAGAACTTTAATCACTGATATATATTTTTCTTAATTTTCGCATTTGTGGGATTTTTTAATGGCTGTGGGATTTTTTGTGGGATATTTAATTGCCGTGGGAATTTTTTAGTAAAAATATCCCACGTGGGAATTTTTTTTAATTGCTGTGGGAAAAAGAGAATTTGCATGGGAATATTAGTTGGCAACTATGGGCACAAAGTCCCGAGATCAGACACAATTTTATTTTCTAAAAGCTACGAGCAGTAACAAAAAACTGCAAAGTTTATGAAAAAATGCTACCATGTATTATTATACCATGGTACAGGCACAATGCAGGCACACGAGCTCATACACACAACTCTAATATTTTTTGCCGAACGAACACGATTGTACCGAACAGTACAGGCACAGTGCGGGCACAGCAACCCATACACATACCCAACTTTGTGATAGTGAATTAACGACAACAGTACAGGCACAGTGCGGGCACAGGAACCCATACACATACATACAATTTTAATATTTTTTGCCGAACGAACACGAGTGTACCGTGATGGTGAATTAACGACAACAGTACAGGCCATGGTATAATAATACATGGTAGCATTGACAACTGCTTATTTTCTCTTCAACAGGAAAACATAAACTGTCAAAAACAGCTATTTGTGGAAATACATCAGCAGCTGCTGTGGTTGTTGTTTTTTTTTCACTTCAACGTTTTCAACATTGCTTGTGTTTTCAATGGCGGATTGTGAGCGCTCTCTTTTTGAGTATATTTTTTGACAGTATATGATTTCCCAAGCAACTGTCAATGCTACCTTGTATTATTATACCATGGTACAGGCACAGTGCGGGCACAGGAACCCATACATACAAATATAATATTTTTTGCTCTTCGCTCATATTGAATTTACCCAATAAACCTTTTTATTAGTTCTCAACTTGCATTTGATATCAAATAGGTTTCTCAAATCTCCAACGTTAATTCTCAACAGCATCTCAAGACACGGATTATAGTGTTCTCAACTTAAAAGGCACTTTTTTTGTATGGTGATTTTCTTAGTTCTCAAATTGAGAAATTTGTAATTCTCAACTTAGAAATATTTTCTCAAATCTCCCTCAACTTCATCTCAAGTTGAGAAATAAAATTTGATCGTTTGAGAAAATGCTTAATTTCAAATGATAAGGAATGTTGAAACTCAACTTGAGAATCATTAATTTCTCAAATGTTAGAGAATTTTTTTCTTGTGTTTGCTGGGTAGATTTACCGTTTTATATAGAAATTGTTGTTATTACAAACGTAAGGCCGCATTCGCAATTAAGCTAATGTTGGCTATATTTGGCTAATCAGGCCATTAGTCATTCTGAATCGTGCGCGTGGCAGTTAAGTGCTTGTGGAGGAAAAACTTTTAGTGAACAGAAATAATTGTTTTAAAGTGAATTTAAGGTAAGTTTTTCCATTAAATTAATTTCATTCGTTAGAATCATATATTTAATATCGTGGTCATGTGCGTGTATTTGGAAAACGTGTATTTTGAGCCCTATATAAAGCGAATGCTGAAAAAAATGTCGCTCGCAAGTGGCTTAGAAGTTTTCCAAGAAGAGATCCAAAGTTCGAAAAAATGCAGGTAAAAAGTGATTTCTTTTAGAAATTTTGTTTTCTAAACAAGTTTCCGCAAATCATTTCATCAAAAAAACACCATGGAAGTCATGGCCTGCTTGATTTGAACTTTGAACATTTTTTTTTTAATTTGAACTGCATGTTTACGTTTTGGTGCAAAATTAACCAAATACTAAAAAATGTATAAACATACTAATAAATTTATATTAAATATATTATTATTATTTCTTCTTAGTGATACTCCCCTTTTTTTTAGACTATTCGCCTTTTTAAGTACCAGAGAACATCATGTAATAAAAGAATTCAAAACATGTTTGAGCACTTATTTAGCTATGAGGCTTTACAAAACTTTTCATGGTCAGGACAGTCTGGTCTGAGTAAAGGTAAATATCGTAGCAAGCAAATAATGTGCAGTTCACATTTTTTGAGACAATGTTGGTATTATTTGTTAAAAAAAATTCTTTTCATAATTTCAGCAATCGAAAAACTTGTGTTTGCAGTGCAAAGCTTCAATGCTTTGCTGGCATAATTGCACTAACAGAAAGTGTTGTAAATTATAGGGCAAAAAATTAAAATGTTTTGACTCATGAATGTATAAAAAATCCATTCAAGAGTTTTTAAAAAGGTCGACTTTAAGATGCAATCGCCTTAATAAAAAATAATTGTCAATAAAAATCATTATCTGGAAAAATACCAAAGCAGTGTCTTCTTATTTTCCAGTTATGGGTCAGGCTAGCTACGATTCTATTTTGGTTTAGGATAATTTGGTTATGTTCAGCGAGCTGTGAGTAGGGACGTAACGATACCACTAAAGTCTCGATACTTACTCATATGAGTAGTACTTGGAAAATTTTCCGATACTACTCATATAAGTAGGAACAAAGTATCGATACCTACTCATATCGATACTTTTCGGTTAAATAATTATCACTCATACGTCCCGGTATGAAACAATTTTATGTAAACTTTGTATGAGTGTTTTGCAGCAAATTGAAGTAAAATCATAATTTTTTAAAATTAAGCTTTATTAAGAACTATTTTAACCCATTTTCTACCGCTGTTACGTTTTCGCAACACCAACTTTTATGAATATTATAAAAATTTCTCAAATGTTCCTAATATAAAATACATCAAAAAAATACAACAGTGGAATATTGCATTGCGTACAAAGATAATTTTTTATCGTACTGTGATCGCAAAGTGCTCAAGAGCAACCATACAAAGAGCCAAAATTATAAAGATATCTTAACGGAATCGGGTAGCGCTACAAAATGGGTTAAAGTAAAGTTTATAAAAGAGACTAAAAATTGTTAAGCCTATTTTCAGAAGACTCGATTAAAATAGAATATAAAAGGTAATTAAATAAAAACGGTAAAAAAAATTAAAAAATAAATAATTAAATTTTATTTAATTTTTAACAAATCATCAAAACAAAAAAAAAATGAACAAAACAACAAAATATATATAAACTATATATATTATAAAAAACTAAAACAATATTCATGTAAACAAACATGAACTTTTTTCAAGTATAGGCAAAACTAACTTATTTAGATTTTTGCATAAACCATCAAAATTGTATTTGGGTCGAAGAATACGAACCATAGCTTTATAATTATAAAAATGTGTATAAATATAATTTGTTTTTAATCTAACAATAAATTGCAGACTTAAACAGCTTTGATTAAAAACAAATACACTTAAAAACAATATTATTTCGTCAAAATCGGCCTGCGTATTTTTGAAAAGAAGAAGCACGAATAAAGGTTGGTATGAAAAAAAGCGTCCGTGGCGTAGTCGGTTAAAGTGCGTGGCCGCTATGTCAACGAACCTGGAAACCCATAATTTTACTGATTGGTGTGCAAAAAGGACTCGATGTTTTAACTAAAATTTAGCCGATATTTTACTCGCATTTCCCTAAAAACTTACAGAAATAGTATCGTTACTGGCCTGAGTCTAAACTGTAATGTACCCGAAAAGTACCCGATTTTTTAACAGAAATTTGCCCGATATTTTACTAACAGTTCACTGAATATATACCGGAATAGTATCGTTACAGGCCTGAGTCTTAATTGTAATGTACCCGAAAAGTACCCGATGTTTTAACTGAAATTTACCCGATTTCTTACTTAAATTTAACTGAAGATTTATCGGAAAGTGTCCAAAAAACGACCGACTATATTTGGCCACAAAAAACCGACGAGTGCCCGATTGGTCTTCGTTCGGATACTGTGGCTGACCAAAGTGTTACAGAACTTGCACTTTTTTCGGTGCATGTGTCGGACATTTATCGACATTATCGGACATTTACATATCTACTACTTTATGGACCCAAAATATGAAATTGTTTCTCGGGGTCTATTATAATCTCAGCTTTGAGAGCTGACGTTGAACTCGGCGAGCTCGCTGAGTGTTTGTGTGTATGTTTTGTGTGTGTTTTATTTGAAAAGAAAACCCAGTCGAAACTGTACTTCGCTGTAGCCAGCAGTTATACAATAAAAAAATATTTAATTTATAAACTATAGTTAAACAGTTACTTTTATTCCTAAAATAAAGTTAATTACAACTTATTTATTTAAATAGTACCTGTGCGACCGAGCGCCGCACAGTGTTTGAAAGGTGGAAATAAATAACAAAATTCATGTTCTCTTTTTAAAATTTTTTTAATTTACATCCTTTAAGAATTATTCAATTAGGATAAATCCAAAATATTTTTTAATAATATTCATTGGTTTTTTGTATAGAGGCCCTCAAACTCGAACAATTCAAAAAAACTGGAAAAATTATGTAAAAAGTTGATATTTTTACAGAGTTACAGAGATATTTTCCTCCTGTTTTTTTTATTTATTTAAGAAAATGTTCAAAAACAGTTCTGCGTATTTGAAATATATTGTTTACCTCTATTTTAAAAAAAAACTCAAACTTAACGTGGACATGAAAAAAAAAACGTAAATTTATTTTTAAGCAGAATGTTACTTTGTGCCCAAGTTGCTCCCAGTTGCGCCAAAAAATTTTTCAACGGAATGTATTTATTGATATTTTACGTAAATGTTTCAAATAATAAAAGTGAGCTCTTTTGAGCTTTTTTCACAAGATATGACAATAACTAAAAACGTTTTGAGAAAAATATAGTTGCTCAGTCTCAAGGCTTAGTACTTTAGCAATTTTCCTTAGTATACTTTCAGGCATACTTTCATTCAGGTGTTAAGCCAAACACTTCGTTCAAAAGTGTGACATACTTTAGCTTGTATATTGTTGTACCAGCAACAAAATCGTAACATCATAGTCATGATTGCATTTTTATAAAGTGGAGTTTGGATTTTTTTTATGCATAAATAAATATAAATAGCAGCAGTTTATTTGTTAATGCAGGATAAAAAATGGTAAAGCTACAGCATGAACTACGGATATGAAGATTGATAGAAGGTTTTTCATAATCCCTAAAAGTATGCTCAAGTAGATTTTGAAAGTTGCTATCATCACTTATGCAATAGTTATTAATTTGTTGCAGAATGCACAAGGTTCATTAAAATTTTTTTAAATAATAGCGAAACGGGCAGCTTTATTTTGAAAATTTATTTTTCATTGTCTTACAAAATAATTTTAAAATAATATCTTAAAGTAACATGAACACCTTATTTTAACGGTTTAGATGCTATATCACCTTAAAATTTAAAATTTGAAAAACAAGTGGCTTGAAAAATATTTTGGGGGAGCTAGGCATGGCGGAAAAAATGTTTCATCATAGGATAAGTCATGGAAAAAATAAAGCGTTTTAAATTTTTATGTTATATGGGAGGTAGGCGTGGTTGTGGGTGGATATCAAAAAATTTTTGTTTTTATCTTGATACAGTCAAACTGAACTCATGTGCCTAATTTTATTGATTTACGAGAATAGTTGCCTATTCTGGACGTGTTCTCAGCGGATTTCTCCGAGAGAGGATCTCCAACCGAAGGCCGCTTTGCTTCTGTTCGGGCTCAAAATCTCCTTCATCGCACTCACGCAGTATTGCAACTTGGCTAAACAACTAGGCTATATAATTTTTATTACAAAAACTAAATGAGAACTATAACAAACCGGGAGTATTCAGCGACAGGCAAGAATCTTAATTCTAAAAACTTAATAAACTGCAGGAACAGAGTGCGATGTTGTTGCTGCTTGACGGCTATTTCAGCTGTTTGGAATAAGTCAGCAGCTTCACTGTGTGTTGAAGTTGACTTTGAAGGGGTCTTTTTCATTAAAAAATATATGTTTTTTTTTAAATTTTAAAATTTCAATTTGATATTTTTTGCTTATAGAGAAAAAAAATTCGAATTTTTTGAAGCGGTGGCGAAGATTAAAGAAAAACTACGACTTAAATAGAGCTAAAACTTTTTGTATGATATTATTTATGCAGCAAATTAAGCAAAAACTTGAAGATTATCTACAATCAGACATTAAAATTAAAAACTCGATATTTTAGAACGTTTGTAAGGTTACAAATAGAGCAATTTTTCCAATTTTGTTTTCAAAATGCCGGAAAAAATATATGTGATTGACTGATATAAGCTTATCTAATATTTTTAAGTGTTTCTTGCATTCATTCAGATGAACATATAAATTTTTCTGTTTCATATTTCACGTTGTCGCCGTTTTGGAGTCGAGTCCAAACTTCGAATCGCTTAAAAGCAAAAGCAAAAAAACAATTAAAAAAAAAGAAAATATGAATCGTTAGAGCGGTTTTCGAGAACTCATTTACAAACAAATAGTTCTCGTTTAATAGAATAAGATATATATGTATGTCAATGCAAATATTTTAGTTTCTACTTAGTTTGATTCTTGAGCCGCCAAGCATGCAAGAGCAAAAAACTATTATTTCTGAAAAGTGTACATAATTCGGCTTCACAATGATTTGAAGTAACAAAACAAAAACTTTATAATGCTTTATTTAAACGCGTTTGCATTTTATAGACATTAGTCTGCAATTGATGTACCGGTTACAGTTTATATTTCTTGCTGGGTTGTTTATGTTTTGTTTTTTGTTTACAGTGGAACATTTCTCAAATTTGTTTGTTGCGTTATACTATGTTTACACTAAGGCCGAAAAGCCGCTTTTGCCGAATAATGGCTTTTCAGCTGAAAAGCTACAAGATAATAACCCTGATTGAAGTTTGTTTGTTGAATTAAAGTCAAAATCTATTGCTAAAATCTAGGTTGTCACTGATATTTGACATTTCGTCTAATTCATCTGTTTTTTTTATGTGTATACCTGTAGCTCATGGTATAATAATACAAGGTGGCAACAGCTTATTTTCTCTTCTACAAGAAAAAATCTCCTGTCAAAAGAAGTTGTTTGTTAAAATGCATCTGAAGCTGCTGAAATAGGTGTTTTTTTTTCATTTCAAAGTTTTCAACACTGTTTATGTTTTCAATGGCCGATTATGAGTGCTTCCATGGTATAATAATACAAGGTAGCACTGACAACTGCTTATTTTCTCTTCCAAAAGAAAACATTTCCTGTCAAAAATAGCTGTTTGTGAAAATGCACCCGCAGCTGCTGAGGTTGTTGTTTTTTTCACTTCAACGTTTTCAACATTGTTTGTGTTTTCAATGGCCGATTGTGAGCGCTCTCTTTTTGAGTAATTTTTTTGATAGGAGATGTTTTCCTAAGCAACTGTCAATGCTACCTTGTATTATTATACCATGGAGTGCTCCCAAGCAACTGTCAAAGCTACCTTGTAATTATTTTACAATGCGGCGAGGTCGGCCATTGGACGTTCTGCAACACGCACGTATTTTCCTCGTGAATCTTTCTATGCTAAAAAGCTTTAGTTAAACATAAAATAAAATAAAATAAATCAACATAAGAGTTTAATCAAATTAAAAGATTAATAAGTATCTGTTACTTGCTGGAGTGTGTTGTCTGTGGAGTTGCTGCTGCACTGTTGGCTGTTCAAGTCGCTGCTAAGCTGTGCTGTTAGCTGTTTAATGCTGGCGGAGGCCTGCATTTGCATTTTTGTATTTTTTCTCTTGGAATTGTGCGGATTCTTAAGACGGAGCTGCTGTTTGGTGTAGCGGAGGGTTGTTCTGCCATTGGAGACTCAAAAATTATGCCCAGCAATCCGAAAATCTTAATTAGCCCAAGGAAAAGTGAAGCAGCGCAGCAACTGGTAGCGTTAGCAACTGGTGCTACTACTATCAATTCAGCAAATGCTGACGTCGCCAATAGTATGGAAATTGTCGAAGCCATTAACGAAGACTGGAACACAGTCTCAGTAGGAGGGAGGCGCACTGCATCAAGATCTGGGTAGGTAGAGGATCTTCAGGCGCCGAAAAGAATCGACAATAGTTTTTCTATTTTAAACGACTTAGACCTCAGCGAGGTCCTACTCAGACAGCAGCATCAACAAAATACTAATAAGCAGAAACTTGAAGAAGAAGGCGTTGCCAGTAAAGGAGCAGTCAACAGAGAGATGGATTCTACTAAGGACAAGGAGAACAATCCGAACATCAAGGTTCAACAAAGCAAAAAAGGTAGGTTTTGCTCTCCAATTTTTATTAAAAATATTGATATACGTAAGTTATCAAAAGACTTAAGTAGTAAATCTATTGTATTTAAAATTGTTAACTTAGGGCATAAAAGTAAAATTTATGTGGAAAATAGGGTGATTCATAAGGAGCTTCTCGAGAAGCTGAGAAAGAGCCCTAACATACAAGCGTACTCCTTTACCCCCAAGGAGGAAAAAACAGTTAACTTAGTCCTTAGAGGGCTTACATCCGAGTACAGGGAAGAGGAAATCCTTGAAGAGCTACTGGCTCTAATTCCAGGTGGAGTAGATAAGGTGACAAACCTTACCACTCGCGGTCGCGAAGGGACAATGTTAGATATAGCTTATTTGTAGTACGACTACCGCCTGGTAAAACAGCGACGGAAATATTGAAAATCAGATATCTCTTCAGTACGCAAATTGTTTGGGAAAAACCAAAAGAAAACTCTGGTCCTATTCAGTGCAGAAGATGCCAGCAATTTGGCCATATGGCCAAAAATTGCGCATGCAAGTATAACTGCGTTAAATGCAACGGTGATCATCTACCAGGTGAATGCACCATTACTAAGGAATCAGGTTTGAAACCTTATTGTGCGAACTGCAAGGGGGACCATCCTCCCAGCTATCAAGGCTGTGAAATATACAAAGCTTATGCCTTACAAAGGAAAAGGAATATTCAAAAAGTGAGAGAAAATATTAAAGCAAGGACGAGTAATTTTTTTGTTGCTCCAAAAACGGGTCCTCCTCCTCTCACGGCGACATATGCCAGCCTCTTTAGACGGCAGGATGGTCCCCCTGCAGGGACCTCAAGCGCGAACAATCTAAAAACCAACGTTTTAGGCCAGTTTTTTTAACTTTCTAAGGACCTTTTTGGAGTAAATGTACAGGGCCTCCTGGGAAAAATCGAGATTTTTTTAAAAAATATTAATAACTCAACCTCAATCCAAGATAAGAGAATGCAATACTTAGAGCTTCTAAATGAAATTATTTTGGGTAATCAATGATGACACTAAATTTATCAACGTATAACATTGCTTCTATGATTGATCACAGCAGGAGAATTGAATTGCAAAAAATTCTTCATTCAAGCAACTGTTTAACTGCCTTTATATAGAAAACGCATCTGAAAAGTAGACACAAAGTCTTCCTTGATAATTACAACTTTCTGAGAAATGACCAGAAACAGGGAGTAGCGATTGCCATTCTTAAAAACATTGGCTACGAAACGGTAAGTGTCTCCTTGATTGGGATTTCTGGCATTTTTATCTCAATTAAAATCAAAGTAATAGGTTTTTTTAAAAAAATTGCTTATTGGTTATATTTATGTCCCCTCTAATTGTAATACTGGAGCTTTAGCGGAAGATCTAAAAAAGCCTTACTCTTTTATGGAGCAATCTTGGGGGGTGATCTGAATTGAAGAAGTCCCAATTGGGGTGACTCTGCCTACAATAAAAATGGTAAAGTATTTGAAAAATAGCAAAGAGACCAATTACCATCCTTAATCAATATAACTCCGGGCACTCCTTCATTTCCAAGGAGCTCATCTTATTTAGATCATTTTTTGGTCCCTGCACATCTGTTAAACAGGTTAGAAAGCAACTATATTGTTCAAACCCTGCCGACTTTCTCGGATCACTATCCAGTCTCCATCAGCATAACTATTGATGAATTTGAGATACCGTTTTTGGAAAAGAAGAGTTGTATATCCTTTAAAAATACTGACTGGGACATCTTCAGGGACGACTTAGACGATAAACTGAGCAGCTGTATCCCCACTCATTCTAATAATCTTACGAATGATTAGGTGGACAATTGCATTGAATCATTAAGTTCCATGCTGGTGGAAACACTGAATAATCACGCCATGAGGGCCCCGGTGTCTTTAAAAAAATATAAAAACCTTCCTAGTGACATTGAAGACTTGTTTAAAGCCAAGCACAGATGGAAAAAACAATTGAAAAGGATCTTCCACACGGCTTTTAATAGAACTAACAGAGAATATAGAGAATTGTCAGGCAGGATTTCTCTTCTAAAAAAAAAAATTAAAGATAGAGTGAGGCTGTGGCTTCAAACAAGCAATTTAAAGAAAGACTGCTTCAAAGAAGTTTTCAGGATCATTGGGCAAAAGAAAAAGTTCTCCTGTGAGAAGGTAGAAGGTAAAAGTGGATGGTAGCCTTGTTTGCGGTGAACAAGAAATAGTCTCTAAATTTGAAAATTATTTTAAGGAAGTTTTCTCTGGAAGACCGCTGGTCTCTGAGCCGGGTCTAATAGAGGAGGTAAAGGAAGCAGTTGATTCAACACGATTATTTAAACCACAGCAGATTTTCATTTTTGATAATAATAATACTGCATTCACAGTGGCGTCCGTGGCGTAGTTGGTTAAAGTGCTTGGCCGTTATGTCAACGAACCTGGAGACCCAGGTTTGAACCCCAGCAGCGACAGAAAATTATTTGAATTAAAAAAATTTTTTTGTTCGGCCGCCACCTCTCTGCAGACAATGGCAAACCTCAGAGAGTAATCAAAATGCCATGTAAAGCTTCTTGAGAACGAGAACATTCCGTTCGGAGTCGGCGTTAAGCATGTAGGTCCGGTTCTCGGTCAATTGTGTACAAACTTAATAACACGCACAACACAATTGATCATAAGAAGCTAGGTCAAAGTCCTTTCAAGGGCTGAAATGGCCAGTTATTTATTTTTTATTTTTAATACTGCATTCGCACTTAAATACTTAACAATATTATTCAATAACTGTATTAATAATGGATATTTCCCTCGGAAGTGGAAAATTGCTCGTATACTCCCAATAATGAAAAAACCTAACAGTTTTCTTATTAGTAATTTTAGACCGATCTCGCTACTCTCAAATGTAGGGAAAATCTTTGAGAGAGTGATTTTGACAAAACTGGAATCTACAGAAGATATCCCAATTGAATATATACCAGACTTCCAATTCGGATTCAAAAGAGGACACTCCACGGTGCATGCCTTGTTGAAAGTCCATAATGAAATAATAAATGGTCTTAGAAATAAGAAATGTACCGTGGCTTGTTCTTTGGACGTTGAGAAGGCATTCGACAACGTCTGGAGAGAAGGGTTGTTGTTTAAAGTTCTCAAACTTAACTTTCCACATCAAATCTTCCATCTTCTGGACAGTTTTCTAGACGAGAGGAAATTTTTTATTCAATTGCAAGAAACATCCTCTAACCTTTGTGAATCCAAAAGTGGGGTAGCACAAGGCTCTACAATGGGCTCCAAACTATTCAATATATTTATGTATGATTTAACTCACGTGAACATCGCTAGCAATATTAATAATGATATTTCCACCGGAATACTTTTCGCGGATGACACCTTTGTATATGCCAGTGACGATTATCCAAATAATGTTCTTAGAAAATTGGAGAATCATATAAGCAAAATTAGTTTTACAAGAAATGGGGAATAAAAATAAATAATTTGAAAACAGACTGCATCTGCTTTAGGAATGCCAGTGGGAAAGGTAAGGAAGGGGCGGTTAGGGAGAGCCGCAATTTAATGTTGAGGATGGATAACAATTTGATTCCATTTAAGAATTCCATTAAATATCTTGGCGTGAACTTTAATAACCTGTTTAAATTTAATCAGCACGTTAGAAGAAACATTGACAAGGCAAGAAAGGTCACTAACACCTTCACATCGCTTTTTTGTAGTAGAACTAAGCTAGTAGAACTAAAAACTAAGCTACTTCTTTATAAAACAATTATACGACCGGTGCTTCTCTATGCATTCCCTTGTTGGTTCTCGATTTCGCCTACGGTGGCGAATGAGATTGAGAGGCTTGAAAGAAAGGTCCTTAGGACGTGCATAAACAAAAACTTTTAATCAAGTACCAAAAGATATGCAAATGAATTTTTGTACTGCAAAGCGAATATCATGTCTATCATGAGCTATTCTATGTATTTAATGAAAAAATCTATTCTCAAATTGAATCAATCAGAAAACTATTTAATCAGGGAAATATTTTCCTCGCAATCGGATACATCTTAGTTAAATTCTTCTTACCACTCGCCTGTTGGGGTTCTCTCTGAGGTTCTGGAGGAGATTCCCTATGGATCACCCATTCCATACTACACTAAAGCAATACCAGGCCATAACAGAGGCTGAACTTTTAGTGCCAGTAATAAGTTTTGTTACCTTTTAATTATTTTATTTAACGACAGGTTGTGGAGAGCAAAACCTATCTAAGTATATTATTATATTTTATTCTTAGTAGTCAGGTACATATGAAGACTTGAAAATATGTCAGAAAAAGTATACATAATTTTAAAACCTAGCAAGATAAATTTTATAAGCAAACTCAAATTTATATTGACACTGTATAATATGGCAATCTAAGGTCACTGCTAAAATCTTAAACGTGATAACTGTCATAGTTTCATTGAACGTATTCAATTCTCTAATTGAAACAATGCTAAAATTATATTCTCTTATTACTGTTCCGTGTTTATTATTCAAGCCTTATGATACTTCTTTTTTACTACACGGAAATTGAAAGACTGATTTTAATATAATAATAAACAAATTCTCATAAAGTTAAGTGAGATAAATTTTATAAATCCTAACTCCGATAATGGCATAATAATGTAAAATATTCATTTAATTCAATGTTTAATTGTATATGTTCCAAAATGTTAACTTAAACCTATGAAATTAAGAACACTATGTTTAATGCCCCTATTAGGTACGACAACTCAACTTAAGTTGAGTGTGTAATTTGTAAATTTGTATTGTCTATTACACATTTGAGGTACATACGTGTCTGTCGTCTGACAAGTATGTATCTCAGAGATGTGTATGTATTTTTTGTGGTATTATGTTTAACAATGCAACTCTGTGTCGAGTGTAAGGACTGTTAAAAACTTACATCTGATTTGAGTTAGTTGTATATCGTCTTTTTCATACGAACTATTTATTTGTTTATTGTTTTTTGTTAATTGAGTGAAAATGGATAAAAATACGTAAGTAAAATAAAGTATAAATACATATATTATGTGAGAAAGAATAAAGTTTTCTCGCTTTGTTTTTATGTATTTTTTTTTTTTTTTTACACAGTGCTCCTTGGACTAACCTATAAAAGAGCTTTTTTAACTATGTATTTGTAAATATTTTAAGCGATTTTTTAGCAGCACTCAAGAAGCGCTTCCATCCTAGCAAGCGCTTCTGCCATAGCGTTTCACACACCTGGAGCGCTTTTTAAGTAAACCTAATTCATATTAAAATTTACATTGGATGTCCTAGCTGTGTTAAAAAAAAAAAAACAAAAACAAAGCAAAAAAAATTTTATTCTTTGTCACATGAGAGGATTAATCCTCGTACTGCTGGCATTACAGCCAAATGTCTTACCGCTCTACTATTTCCTTGCTTTCATACTTGTGAACAAAATACATATACACAAAAATTGAAATTAATGCGAACAGCTGATTCATTTCAATGAAAGTGTCAAAATTTCGATGTAATCATGCTCCAATATAAAAAGCAATTTTACACCACAGCTCAACTGAAAATGTATGTTATATGTAATATGGCAAAAAAGTTCAGTTGAGGTGTCTTAAGTCACGTCAACTTAAGTTGAGTTGTCGTACCTAATAGGGGCCTAAAACTCAGACGCATCATGTTTACTCGATTCTCATTAACCCTGCAGTAGTCGCGTACCTAAATGTGACGAGAGTGGTCGCGCGGATTACATATGTAATCCGTTTTTTATGGCATCATTTTATAAATCACCGTGATGAAAAGCAACGCTAACGCGGCGCATCACTTGGATTAAAAATTTGCATTTTATTAATCACTACGTTATTGCGTTAGCTATGTTACGTTACCACGGTGAACTATCAGTCAATAACAGTATAGGGTTGTCACATGTAAAATAAAACTAGCATCATTATTGCAAATATTTGAAATATTTAAGATTCACCAAATTCTGACTTGTTGGCAACCATATCAGCTGTTCTTTTCAGCCATCATTAAATTGAAATTGCAATATAAACGCCAAACACTGGCGTACACATTTGCTACCTGCGGTAGTGTTTTTATTTCTTTTAGCAACATTTCGAACTGTTGGTTCGTTGTTGCTGTCTTTAACCTATATTCAAACGATATATGTAAACATTTAAGAATATATGAGTGAAACAAACAGTTATTACCCTTTCAATGCCAACTTATTCGTTCTAACGGCAGCTCAAGAGCAAGTGATGAAAGTGACAGTTCAAGTGAACGAATTTCAAGTGCTGCGTTTAATAAAATGCGAACTTTGTACTGTTTTCACTACGCTATAGCGTTACTCAACGCTGAAGATCACGGCGTGCAGCGTTGCGTTTTATAAATTGCGAATTTCAACAACGCAGCGTGAAGTGATGTGCAGGGATTTATAAAATGATGCTATTAAAGTTTAAAATAAGAGATGGCAATTTGAAAATGCTTAGTTATTTGTTTTAATTTTTATTATTACTTTATTTTATATTATATTTATTTAAAAAAACAACATAAACATAATTCTTATAGTACGTAAAATCAATGAATATCGATTGCAGACAATTGTGAAATTCATAATTTTGCATGACTGGATTACATATGTAATCCGCGCGACTACTGCAGGGTTAACAAGTTTATGTTACAAATCTCAGTAACCATATGTTATTTCATTCTTTCACAAGGCAAGGTACCTGAGAAAGTACCAACGACTCTGTAAATATATCTTTAGTTTAGCGTTTATGTGTATTCACGTATGCGTTGTCGTTGGCTCTTTCCTTTTGTATATACTATTTTGTTAATTGTACATTTACGACATAGCGTCAAAATCAAAAGCTAAAATGCTTCTAGAGCGAGAGAAAATTCTTCTGTAAGAAAAGTTCTAGCCATGTGGCAGTCGAATTATTAATATTTAATATTGTAAGAGTCTATGCAGGCCATACTATTACAGCCGCAAGTTTATTAACTTATAAGAAACAGTTTGTATATTCTTGTAAAATCGATGATAAAAGTCTCAATAAAGTAAAATACAATACAAATTATTTTACCATGCTTGTAACCAGTAGGAGCATTTTATTTTCTGAGAACAATGAAGCAAAACGCAATAATAACAAACATATGACTACTGTGTGTAATGCCATGTCTACACAGAGAGTTTAGTTTGAGTTTAGTTTTGAGTTTACCATAGCTGTTCACACAGAGATGCGTCGGCAGAATTGAGTTTTGTTTGACATTTCTTTGTTTACTCTTGTGTCCTCATATTTTTTCGGTTCGTTTGTATTAATGTGTTGAAAACTTTAATTTATTATAAAAATGAGTGCAGATTTAGATACAGTTTTATTAATTACTAAAACATATAATTATTTAGTAAATAAAAATATTGAAATAGAGTTATTAAGTTCGCAGAACAAAATAAATCAAATCATGATGATGAGAAGATGGACAAACTTCATGGAAATAATTGCCACTTTTTTGGCTAAGAAGCAAAGAATTTGGGCTTTGGTTTGTTTGCATTAAATCATTCAGATTGTTGGATAAATTTTGTGTTTATTAGGAGCGGAGCTGCGGTTTTTGGAACATGAGTGCCAGGTGAATGGTGATGGTTTCTTTAAGCAAAATTTTCGAATGCACATAACTTCTTTTAATAAGCTGTGCAGCTTGTTAAAATCAGTGGAGAAAAAAAGATTAAATTATCGGGAAACAATCAATGTTGAAAAAAGAGTTGCTATTGCTGTGTACGCTTTAGGATCCTCCTCCGAATACCGCTCAGTGGCAGCTATTTTTGGAGTTGGAAAGTCAACCGTTTGTCAGATAGTGCTTGATGTTTGCGAAGCAATATGGAAAGAATTGCACCCTTTATATTTCAATCACTTCCTTCTAACTAGAGAAAAAATTGAATTGTGTAGATGGTTTTAAAAGAATGGGATTTCCACAATGCCTTGGAGCAATCGGTGCGACTTTAAACAAATTTCATAAATATTATGTAGATGAAATATATCATGTATTTACAGATGGCTGTCATATTGAAATTAAGCCAAAAAAAGATAAATCCATTGATTATTATAACTATAAGGGTTGGTATTCCTCTGTTCTGTTGGCTTTAGTGGATTCTCATTACCGATTTCTCTACATAAAAGCCGGAAATCCAGGTAGATGCAACGACTCGTCAATTTTTGAAAACTCTCTGCTCAAAAGAGAACTCGAAAATTGTTCAATTTTTCGTGAAATGAGTATTGAAGTTGGTACAGTGCAAGTACCAGTGGTTATAATAGGAGATCCTGCGTTTAAACTTAGCAGGTATTTAATGAAGCCATACCCCTTCGCGGTTAATAATTCGGAGGAAAAAAAGCAATACAACTATATGCTGTCGAAATCACGCAGAGTTGTAGAAAATGCTTTTGGGCATCTTAAAGCAAGGTAACTTTAAATGATGAATAAAATAAATTACAACATATTAATAAATAATATTTTAGATTTCGGTGTGTTGGAAAAGGGCTCGACAGTACAATTGTAAATACAAATACAATTATCACCGCATGTTGTCTACTCCACAATTTTTTGATAGCTAAAATAGATCCTGTGTCAAACCGTTGGGTTCAGGAGCAAAATGATATAGATGCAAGGAGAAATTATCCACGAAGCACAATTCATTCAAGCTCCGACTACAATGCTGCTGAAGAAATTAGAAATGCATTAACTTCTTATTTCAGTGAGTACATTTTTATTTTAATATATTTGAAAAGAAAATTATGCAATCTTGTGTTTACCCATTCAATCTGCATCGTTTTCGTTTTAACAAGACATTATTAAAAAATTTATCTTCCCAATAAAATTTTATTAAGTAAGCGCACATAAACACAGATGAAATTGAATGCAAATAATACAGTACCAACATATACAACCAAACTAGCCAATAACTTCTACCTCTGTTTAATGTTGTTTTTGTTATCTACTAGCTTTTTCCCGGTATGCTTTGCTTTATCTACATACATAATTACCGGAAAATGTTGCAATGCCTTCAGCGTTATTATTTCAAAACCATCTCGTACTCGAAGCATAATTAATGCTCAAATTTTAAGCTCAATCGGCTGAGTACTTTTGGAGTCTATATTAGCGCCCTCTATCGGAAATTTTGTGATATTGCCAAAAAGTAACTCCATAATAACTTTCTATGATATGTGTTTTAATTCCATAGCTATTCATGCCAAGTTCTGCTTTTTAATGCATGTGCCAGTATTTCAGTAGAAAGACCTGGTCAATTAGTAACTCCATATCGAATTTTATTGTTATACGACATTTAGTTCCAAAGCAATTCAATATCATAAATTTGGCCTGTGTGGATGGAGCCAAATCACCCTGTTCTAATGTTCTCTCAAATATATAGTGAGCGCCTTTTGGGCCCATAGCATCTACATACCAAGTTTCACTATCAAAATATTTAGAATTCAAGAATTATAATAATTAAACTTATTTTTATATATTTATAAGATTATACATAAAACATACAGACATATGCATTCATTTAAATATGTAAGTACGTTTATTTATTGCTGTTGTTTCGTAAATATTCCAAAATTCCATTACTCAACTCTGTATTGGTTTCACGAATCCGCCTTAGTTCTGCCAATTTATCCTTTTCTACCTCCAACGAATGCAATAAATGCTCTTCCATATTCTTCGACATCTGATTACATATGGTTAATATATTGTCCAATGGTTTTCTTGCAGGTCTGCCTGAAGAGGAAGGTCCTGATGGCGAAGGAGAGTTCAATGCTGATGGCGATGGTGGCAACGGTGATGTGGGTGACATGGGAGCCGATGACGGATTTGAAGGCACACCTTTACAATAATTTTATATATGTATACATAAATAACATTTCAATTATATCATAATTTAATTTACTTAAAATGTCAAATGCTACATTTTGCGCATTATTTATACGATGGGCGCCAATAATTGCATGTACTGCATTGTAGTGATACCACTCAGACGGTGACCCACCTGATGGACCGATGCATTGCTTTTCACTTCTGGAAAATTATAAAAACTGGTTGCAAAGTTTGTAAATTTAATTTAAAGTATAGCTACCTGTATTTCTTTGTGAGGTTCAATATTTTATTCCGTACCTCCATCACCGTCACTTCAATCCCACCTTAGGACAAGGCTGCAGCCATCTCTGCGTAAACATGCGCGTTTTTTCTTGCGCTGCGCAAGTCGGAATTCTTTTCGGCCCATACTGAAATAAAGACCTCGTCTTCCATCATTGCCCAACTTCTTTTCCTTGTTTTGTTCGTCATTTTTTTGCAAAAAATAAATTGCAATTATTTAGAACAGCTGTTTTTGACATTTCGCACCACAAAATTGTACAAGATGCCTTTGAACGTACCTTTTTGTAAGAACACTAGCATATTTTTAGGGATTTCTCAAATTAAGTTTTGATAAACACAGAAACAAAGTTGAGTTTAGTTGAGTTTCATCCTTCAAAATTGTACTGGAGAACTCAAGAGTTTGTGTTGCGTTCAGTGGTAAAACTCAACTTTGTACTGGAAACTCAAACTAAACTCTCTGTGTAGACATGGCATAAAATGAAAAGTTGCTTTTCCAGTGTGAACACCTTTTTCTGAAAAGAGGTTTTTCAGCTAAAAAGCGTCTTTTCGGCCTGTGTGAATAGGTTGGCAATGCCACTGCATAGATTATAACGCAGTGTGTTTGAGTTATACTGAAAATTAAGTTTTATCACATGGAGTGATAATGACCCTGCAAGACATGCCTAACCGAGCGTTTCCACCGCCCGAACGAACGAAGAAATCATCGCGAACAAATCGTCGCGATGAATTCTTCGTTCGGTCCAACTGTTTCCACCGCACGAACACAAGTTGCGAACATTGGTAAGTCGCCATCTTGTTCGTTCGTGCAGTGGAAACACTTAAATTCAATGCTTGCGAGCATCAGCGTTGATCAATATTTGTTTAGGCAAACGTACTAAATTTGATTAATTTTTACTACTTTTATGCCTTTTAATTTAGGTTTTATGTAAGTATTTATGTAAAGAATTCATTATATAAACAATATTATATAAATAATTTGCTTATATAAAGTGCTAATAAAATAACAAAGTAAAATAAAGTTCTTTTGCGTTAAATTTTCAATATATTTTCTTTCTTTTTTGTTTTTCCTACGTTATTAACTACAATTTCAACAAATCTACTACCTATGCGCAAATAAGCACTGGATTCGCCCAAAAAGATCGAGCGTCGGCCGATCAGAGCGAACGAAGAAATCTTCGTTCGTTCGTGCTGGAAAAGTGTTTACACTGCGCGAATAGCGCTCGCGAGCATTTTGTAAAAAACCAATGTTCCGAACCTTGGTTCGGACCAAACTGCAAACAAACCAAACGCTCGGTAACTGAAACTCCAACACAATCACAACATTTGCAGCAAAAACTAATACATTCTCAGTTATTTCACTCTTGTCAATTTTGTCAGAATGAGACAACAATATAAACATTAAATTACGCAGCAAACAAGCTGAGGGTGTGAAAAAAACTTTAAAAGGTGAAAGTGTAAGTCACGCAATAAATAATATCCTAAAATAACCAAATTGAATGATAGTGGCCGTGGCGCAGTGGGTAGAATATGGAACTTATATGACAGAGGACCGGGGTTCAAATATCGCACGAGGCATAAAGATTTCCTATTGTGTTTATTTAATAAAATATAGCTCAAAAGTGAAAAGTGATTAAAAATAGACAAATAAACACATCATTCTTTGTAAAGAAAAACAAGATTTCCTTGCTAGAATAGAAAATAACAGCGTTATTCTGGGCCTTTGTTTTTTTATTTTCTTTAAATATTTTACTAAAATTTATCATTTGTAAATACTACCCATTAATAAAAAAAGAAAAAAAAAAACATTTCTAAACAAAATTACAAGAAAAAAATTTGGCTTTATTTGGTGAAGGGTTTGAACCCGCGCATGTTTGCGTTAAAAGCCAGCGCTCTAACCACTACACTATGGTGGAAAGGTTTTGCGAGAAGCTAACTGCCTAGTTAAGTACACAGCTGAGTTTGTTATGAAATTCTTTACGGAATTTGTTGTTAGTGTGAGCAGAGCAGCTGTGTTCGGCAAGAAATTGAAATACTTGCGTAAGAAAGAGATATGAAATCACACTTATACATGAGTTTCGGTTAGATTTTTCACATTGCCCTTAACAAACTGATAGAAACTTTGTTCTACAGACTAACCGAAATTTCCGACAGCACTATTGGTTAAATAACGAATCATTTAACCAGTACTTGTCTTGCAGGGGAGTTTTCTTGAATAAACTAATTAATATATGGTATATGAAGCTCCGAGTACACGAAAGAAAAAATAAACACGAACACTTTAAATTGACAGTTCGAGCCTTGCTATGGAGGAATAGACCATCCCTGACGTATGCGTGTGAGATAATATGTCAAACTTGCGTTGAACGTACCAAAATAATTTCCGTTTGTGATGTCAGATAGAGGAGGCGGCCGATTTTGCGTAAAGTTTATATTCTCGGCTCTATTTTAATAAGATTGTTTAATAAATGCCTTCCAATAAGTAAAATCATTTAGTCGGGAACATGTTGCGAATCTACTTAGGAAATTCTTACCGGTGAGTCTCATATTATTATTAGAAACTTTGTCGAGTTTTTATAAACGTTTTTGTTTTTTATGCGAAAAAAAGTGATGCTGCAAAGCGTGTTAGTTACCTTTCGACGAAAATTATATGTTCGAATCACTCTACCCTCTGTAAGAAAACACCGAGGCTTCAAAATCACGAGAAGGATCAAAGAACAGATCAGTACAGATATGAGTTCCTTCTTCCTCGTAATGGCACATACGGTTGGACAAAACCGCCCTCCCGAGGATATGGCATGTTGATTGCTCGGATCTTACGTGGAGCATTAAAACTAAGATACATTGTTCTTGGGGGTGCCATTGGTGGTGGTGTTTCCCTAAGCAAGGTATTTACATAACTATTTTTTAAATATTATATAATTGTAATATAATGTCGCACAGAAATATGAAGACTGGAAAGATGGACTGCCTGACTTAAAGTGGTTAGAAGAAGCATTACCCCAAGTGGAAACATTTAGTCAGTTTTCGAAAAAGCTTATTGAAGCTGGTTCACTTTTCAAAGATGCTATAGAAATTGGTAAGTGAATAATTTGCTTTGTTAGTCTCTCACTTTAAACAAAAGGCATATAAGATTGGATGTCTACACTTATTGTTGGTGTCTGGTGTATAAAGCGATTGATTCATATTTTTGCATTATTCATCATGGTGGGCCAACACGCTCCCTGCATGATAAAAAATTTATATGAAAAGGTCCACAACAAACAGCAAGAATTACATGTTAAGAGGTCTATGTAGATTATTACAGAAGAAATCTATGGATCTTTGCCAATTTGATTTTGTTTATTAACCGAAATAATTGAATTTTTGGAATAAAATTAATATTTAATTGAACATTACTTTAAAATATAACTTATATTATCGACTTCTAAAACGTTTAATACTTTTGCATTTACATACATAACCTTCGTTAGCAGTAATGCTTTCCTATAAAGGAGTATCTCAGCAAACGGTTCGAGTGTCGACTTAAAATTTTGAGACAATATTCTTAAAACTAAAGCATTAATAATGCAAAAGTTTCCTAAATCAATGGCTTTGGACTTTGGACATACAAATTTTTTAATGCAGTTTTCATTTAAAATAGGCAGCTACAACTTCAACAAAAAAGAGCATTGATTTTTTTAAGAAAGGTATATTTGAGAGTGGTCTACCAGAATATATTAAAAATGTTATTTCGAAAAAAAAGAGTTTTGCCTTTTCTATATGAAGACATCGAAATGCTGTTGGAATATCTTTTCAATTCATTTTCCTCCTCGCGTTTCATACGTATATAAAAAAGAATTATTTAAAATTCATCTATATATTACTTTGTCCTGGCATGTGTGAATTTTAACCGACTCATCACAGAATCGAGTGTATTTTATAAATGTACTAGCAACACTCTGCAACTTTGCTCGTGACATTTGCACAAATCTATTTTAAATACTTTATTGTTATATCAGAAAGTTAAATTTATTCATGTGGTGAAAGTCAAAGTAATGCAAGTCACTTACTACTGTATGAAAAATAGTCCACTTCGAAAATGTCCTAGTCTGTTAAATAAAAGATTTAAAAACTAAAAAACGAATTTGCCATTTGAGTCCTTTAAAAGACTTGGGCCGAGCTTCTTATGATCAAATTGTGTTGTGTGTGCTATTAAATGTTTTTGGACCTACTAGTTTTATGCTGACTCTGAACGGCTAATGTGCATGTTCTCAAAAAGCTTTACTTGGATATATTTACTCATTGTCATTGGACCAGACATGGTCCACACACTTTTTAAAGCACTCGGCCACGACAGCCACAATATAAGATTTAGTTCTTTTAAAAATTGCATTAAAATGTTTAACTGATGCTATCGTAAATAAAGTTATTATTTACAAAGCTTCAACAAATGCATAAATCTAAGAGAAAATAACATTTTTTCTTATATATTATCAAATAGAACTTGATAACATAATCTTTGTTGTGCTTCTCCGATATTCAATCGTAAGGGTCAATTGCGTCAACTTGAGTATTCCACAATTAACGTAAGAGTTTTCAAATATCTTTCTTTCACGAATGAATAATGAGCTATGCGTTTGCTGGCGCCAGTGGGCCAGTGGGCACCGCCGCCGGGTACCGAACAGAATATTTTGTTAACTGCCAGCGAAGCTTCTCGATTTTAATGCGCTTATTTCGATTTTAGCGTACAGTTCATACAGCAACATTTTTGAAATCGACAAAAATATGTTGTCTATCGTTTTGTTTTTCTAGGGTCTTCTCCAAGATTCGTTGTAGAATAAAAAAAAAATGGTCGATGGCAGATTTTCCAGGTCTAAACACACTGATAATGTTCAATCAACTGACTTAGGATGGGCTCCAGTTTTTCATACGCTAGACAGGTACTTGTATGTCCACGGTACTTGACGCAAATGGGATAGAAATTCTTGTCGATTGGGTAATTTTTTCTGACCACATTCCTGTCGCAATTTTCTCTCTCATTTTTCTATCTCCTCCTGTCTTTGTATCGTTTCTTAGCAACACGATTTACAACCGACTGTAGGGCGTTTGAAACTTGGCCGTGCCATGTGATTGCCGCTAGTCCATTTCTAGCTTTCTCTGTGTTGGATTGAGCTCATTCTTGGATGTACACAGACGTCTATGGATCTTGCCTGTTACAAGATAATGTTCTGAGTCTATGTTAGTCTATGATACCACTTGTCGTGTGTACATCTTATAAATGTAATGAGTGTCTTCAATTTATTAAACGTGATCAATTGTATGCAGCAAAGTCAATCAGCCGCATTCCGTTATTGGATGTGTTGTCAAGAAGACTAAACGTTCCAATGTTAGACCAAAGCTGTTTTCTTGCCTTCCTTTGCGTTGAAGTCGCCAATCGCGGGGGCAGCGCTCATAAGCGTTCTCAACTTTCTTTGTTCTCATCGTCCTTGTTCTCTATCGGGAGGTGCGTAGTTATCAGGCTGATGTTGAAGAATTTAGCCCTAAAGCGGATTGTAGCAAGTCGTTTGTTCACAGGTGTGAATCCTATGAAATGACGCCGTAGTCTCTTGCCAAAATCTAATCTGCATCCAAACTCATACTTTTCCGTAAGAACGCTGTAGTAAATGGTTGCCGTTAGTCGTTTATTTTGCGGTAGTCATAAGATTTGGGAATAAAATCAAAAATCAAAAATCCCGAGATCTATCCCTATGTCTTACATTTAATTTAAATCGTTACACCCACGGAAAGAATACACCAGTACCTTTCAAAAAGGCCAATTATAAAAATTCAATGAGACATGCTCTTTGAGATCGCAAACAACGGTTTGTTAAAAACACGTTTTAAAAATGTCAATATTTGGTTAAAAGTTACATGTAAAAGACATAATTTAATTACCTTAATTAGAAGGACTTTCGGGGAATCAAAATTATTCTGATGAATTTTGTTTGATTGAAAAATAAATATGAAGAAATCTTTTTAGAAAGTTCCTCTAACTTTTGAGACCCCGAACGGAGGAATATTAATTTGATTTTATACGGCCTAATGTACAATGCACCACCACAAGGGACAGTTGTACCTATCTATATATGTATATCTATCTATATCTATATATCTGTGGCAGTATGACAGAGTAGCTTAAGTCGACATAAGCGAAAAACTGA
Source organism: Pherbina coryleti (assembly GCA_943735915.1). NCBI lineage: Eukaryota > Metazoa > Arthropoda > Insecta > Diptera > Sciomyzidae > Pherbina > Pherbina coryleti. The sequence continues at coordinate 70,290,741 of OX030950.1, read as the reverse complement.
AACTCTACATATTATTATTCACCTTTTCAAGATGCACAATTCTGTCCGAGCCTTTTGTAGATCCGACTCTTAAAAAGAAAGTTATGCCGACTTTTCTAATGACCATACACAAAGTTTACATATAAAAATGAGAAAAAGGATTTTTATAAATATAAATAACTCACAACTATATTTTTGGACTTAAGCTACTCTGTCATATTGCCACAGATATATAAAAAAGGAGCTTATGTTTGTAAGGCCGCAATAGACTCCTAAACTACTCATCCGATAAGCATGAAAATTTGTGTATAGAAGTTTTTTGGTACGGTGCGTGTTTGTGGGCTATCAATTTTGATCCACCTTGAACACCAGAGGGCGCTGTAGTACAAATTTTTTACAAAACTCATAAACTGCTAATGCGATTAGAATAAAAAGTGGTATACAATGGGTTTCATGTACGTTGAGTGTTCTGCTGCTATCGTTTTTGACCTATCTTGAACACCAGAGGGCACTATAGTACAAATTTTTTACAAAACCACCTAAAACTCCCAAACCGCTCATGCGATTAGAATAAAAATTGGTATATAGTAGTTTTCAGGTACGATGAGTTTTTCAGCACTATCTTCTTTGACCCACCTTGGACACCAGATGGTGCTGTAGTACAAATTTTTTACAAAATCGCTAATTTTTAGTTGTTTTCTTAGGTTACATGTGCAAATATTTACAAAATATAAAATATTTCTTAAATTTAGTAAAATTAAAAAAATGTCCGTTATTTTGATATCAAAAACATGAACATATCTTGAAAACTATGAAAAATTTTACTACAACGATATATTTAATGCAACATCGTTACACAAAATTATGAAAAAAAACAATCAGATATTCAATTTTGTGACTTTCGATTCAAATATCTCCGCTGCTTTTTTATATATTGTGTTAAATTTTTTTTTTTCTTAAAGCTTCATCAAAATTCTATGAAAACCTTTTTGCAACAATACCGTTAGTTGAGTAAATATATTTTAAATATTTTTTCAAAAAAGGTCTGAAATAATGGAGTTTGCCTCAAAACTAGACTCTAAAATTATTTTTGTTGTAAAAATAATTTAAACTCAAATTCTCAAATTTTAAACTCTATTTAAAGTTTGTAAGTAAAAGTTGTTTCAATTTTACGCAAAAATTAAAAACAATTTTTGTGATTCAAGAAACAAAGCCTACCCCTTGATTTTTTTGAAGAAATTTTTTTTTTCCAATATTGTGGTTTCATATTTTTGAATAAATTAACAAGCTAAAAGACAGTAGAGTCGGGGTAGCGTGAACTAATTTTTGCAAGGGCTATTCACATTATCCAGGCTGTTCATACCATCGAGATTAATTTTCAGTTCAGAAAAATATGAGTTATTGTACCTCTTCATTTAAATCATCAATTTAAAATAAATGACCATTACATACATACATGATTTTGTAATAATAAAACGCTTTTTTCATTTAATGATAAAAATTTTGTTTTTTTTCGTGCTTGCGGTTGCTTGTTGCTATACGTTAAACACGAACTTGACTGATCTTTATTTGTGCTTACATTTCACAAAAAAAATGAGATGGTAAAGAACGGTAAATAGTGTTTACCGTTGTTTATTTGTTGCGATTTAATTTTCGTCTTCTTTTGTTTTATTTAATTATTACAATTTACTCTAGAACTCTGTTCATGTTACACAGGCTTGCACTGTTCACGCTATAGAGTAGTCTATATAAACAATTTTACGTTCATCCTAGCGAGATGTTCACGGCACTAGGGGTTCACCCTACCCCGACTCCACTGTAATAATTTATTAAAAAAAATTTTTAAGTGTCTCTTACCAATCAAAAGTTATAGCCAATAATCTATATACATATCATTTCCGGTTTGCTTGCTTATCTAAATCTATCTATATACATATGTATGTATGTATATAAAAAAGGAGCTTATGTTTGTAACTATGCAATAGACTCCTAAACTACTCATCCGATTAGCATGAAAATTTGTGTATAAAAGTTTTTTGGTACGGTGCGTGTTTGTGGGATATCAATTTTGATCCACCTTGAACACCAGAGGGCGCTGTAGTACAAATTTTTTACAAAACTGCCTAAAACTCACAAACCGATTAGAATGAAAAGTGGTATACAGTGGGTTTCATGTACGTTGAGTGTTTTGCTGCTATCTTTTTTGACATATCTTGAACACCAGAGGGCGCTATAGTACAAATTTTTTGCAAAACCACCTAAAACTCCCAAACCCTCATTCGATTAGAATGAAAATTGGTATATAGTAGTTCTCGGGTACAATGAGTTTTTAGCACTATCTTCTTTGAACCAGCTTGGACACCAGATGGTGCTGTAGTAAAAATTTTTTACAAAATCGCATATTTTTAGTTGTTTTCTTAGGTTACATGTGCAAATATTTACAAAATATAAAATATTTCTTAAATTTAGTAAAATAAAAACAATTTCCGTTATTTTCACATCAAACGATAAAAGATTTTACTACAACGATATATTTAATGCAACATCGTTGCTCAAAAATGAGAAAAAAAAACAATCAGAAATTTAATTTTGCGACTTTCGAGTCAAATATCTCCGCTGCTTTTTTATACACTTTGTTAAATTTTTTTTTTTTTTCTTAAAGCTTCATCAAAGTACTATGAAAACCTTATTGCAACAATACCGTTAGTAGAGTATATATATTTTAAATATTTTTTTCAAAAAAGGTCTGAAATTTTGGAGTTTTCCTCACAAAAGGACTCAAAATTTGTTTTTGTTGTAAAAATAATTATAATTCAAATTCGCAAATTTTCAACTCTATTTAAAAGTTATAACATCTAATGGGTGTTTTTTTTTAGGGGTTTGTTTTTCGAATAGAGATAAAACTGGCATTTTGTGGTCAAATCTGGCAACTCTAATGTCATTTATGTTCAGTTTGGTTTGCCATTTCATCATGAACAGGTTGACAAAAGAACAACGCTTGCAAATCGTGCAAATTTATTTCGAAAATAATGGTTCAGTTCGCGAAGTTTACCGCAAGCTCCGTCCATTTTATGGTCGACATAATCGTCCATCAGAGCAATTAATTCGGTTAACCATGGGTCGTTTTCGCACTACGTTTGCTCTATGTGATAATACGCATCCGCAGAGACGTCAAACAGTGCGCACCGAAGAAAGAATTGCCGCTGTAGAGCAAAATGTTGAAGAGGACCCGAATGAATCGATTCGCCACCGTGCACAGCAATTGGAGCTTTGTCCATCAACTTTATGGAAGATTTTGCTCAAAGATCTTGGCTTGCGACGTTACAAGATCCAGCTTGTGCAAGAATTAAAGCCGCGAGACCATGCAATGCGTCGTGATTTTGGTGTATGGGCCGAAAATGAGATTGATCTCGATGCTGATTTTCATCGCAAAATTTTGTTCAGTGATGAGGCTCCTTTTTGGTTGAATGGCTACGTCAACAAGCAAAATTGCCGCATTTGGAGTGAAGAGAATCCACATGAGATCGTTGAGACGCCATTACATATACAAAAACTGACTGTTTGGTGTGCTCTATGGGCTGGTGGAGTCATTGGGCCATACTTCTTCCGAAATAATGCTGGAGAGTCAGTTACCGTTAATGGAGACCGGTATAGAGCCATGATAACCGACTATTTTGTTCCCGAATTGGATGGCATGAATGTGGATGAGTTGTGGTTCCAACAAGACGGCGCTACATGCCACACAGCGCACGTCACAATCGATTTATTGAAGGAAACATTCGATGAGCGCATAATTTCGCGGAATGGACCTGTCAATTGGCCACCAAGATCGTGTGATTTCACACCATTGGATTATTTTCTTTGGGGATATGTAAAGTCGCTCGTCTACGCCAACAAACCAGAAACGTTAGGGGACTTGGAGGCCAACATTCGTGGCGTTATTGCCGACATACGGCCCCATATGCTCGAAAAAGTGGTTGAAAATTGGACCTGTAGAATTGGCTTTATTCGAGCCAGCCGCGGCGGCCACATGCCCGAAATCATATTTAAACATTAATGGCATAAAATTATCCTTCCAATAAAGCCAAATTGATGGACATTAAAACGATTTTCTTGTGTTTTATTTTAATTCGAAGTTCTATACCTCTAAAAAAAACACCCTGTATACGCAAAAGTTATTTCAATGGTAAATAAAAAAATAAATAAATAACTGGCCATTTCAGCCCTTGAAAGGACTTTGACCTAGCTTCTTAGGATCAATTGTGTCGTGCGTGTTATTAAGTTTGTACACAATTGACCGAGAAATGGACCTACACGCTTAACACCGACTCCGAACGGCGATGAACGAAATGTTCTTATTATCAAGAAGCTTTACATGGCATTTTGATTACTCTCTGAGGTTTGCCATTGTCTGCAGAGAGGTGGCGGCCGTACAGAAAAACTATTTTAATTGAAATAATTTTCTGTCGCTGCTGGGGTTCGAACCTGGGTCTCCAGGTTCATCGACATAGAGGCCACGCACTTTAACCAACTACGCCACGGACGCCACAGTTATTTCAATGTTACGCAAAAATTAAAAACCATTTTTGTGATTCAAAAAGCAAGGCCTACCCCTAGATTTTTTCGAACAAAATTTTTTTTTCCAATATTGTGTTTTTATAATTTTGAATAAATATACAAGCTAAAAAATTAATTTATTAGAGAAAATGATCTTAGTATCTCTTACCAATCAAAAGTTATAGCCAATAATGTTTATCCAAAATATATATACAAAAAGCAAAAAGCTGTCTGTGTGATGGCTGGGAACTTCAAAATTACTTAGCCGATAGAGCTGAAATTTTGGCAGTACATTTTTTTCAAGTACGAGATGGCTTAAATTTCTAACACACCCCCTTTTACCGCCCACAAATCAATAAAAATGCTATATTTCCTACGGTTTTCGTCGATTGGGCTACATTTTTGTAATTTAGTCTGTATGCTTACTGTCGGCAACTGTACTAAAACAGGGTAATGTCCATCTACTAGAAAACTGGGATGAGCATTATATAAGAGGGTGTGGCTCCGCCCAACAAGTTAAAATTTGTATTATCGAATAGCTTTGAAAGTAAAAGTAGCAATACTTACATACAAACTCAAAATGGAGTTACTATTTGGTGATCTACAACTGGTAAACTGTAACAGGCAGTGGAAAATAAGAGTGCTGTCAAACTATGAGTTTAAGAAAAGTTTTGAATACACCTATTATGTCCCCATATAGTTGCAGGGTGCAGCAACGCGCGCCGGGAAAAGGCTAGTTCAATATAAATATACTTAAAAGATATTGGAAGAAAAAGATATGTTGCTACCTTTTGCTGACGATATAGTGTTATATGTAAATGGTTGAAAAATATAAAGATAGTCAGAGTAATTTACAAACTTGATTTAATCGTTTTCAAAATTTTTGTCACACATGGAAACTTAGGATAAGCTATTAAAAATGTCAAGTAATATTGTTTCGTCCATATCTTCAACGCAGAAACAAGACTATTCGTAAGAGTTGGAAAAATTATAAAAATCTTCTTCGCAATAATTTTTCACGTTCCAGCAAAATTTTATCTGGATAATTTTTTTATTTTTATTTCAATGAACATATTAAAAAGTATTAGAAAAAGCAAGCTTGATGCTATAAAAACGCCTTTTTTACTTAAGACATTTAAATAGTGATGTAAAAATCAGTTATTATAAGAAAATTTTTAACATGCGTGCCCAAATTGGTGGAATATAGTCAATCATATATGGGAAAAATTGAGTTTGTTTGAGTGAAAATGCTTTAGAGCATGTATGCATATGTACGAGGTCAATGTATGAGGTCAATATAAAAATTGCTAGGATGCTTTTGAATTGTCAAAAAGAGACAACATAATTCTTGGATTAGTAAGAAATTATTTCGCACAAGCAAAACTAGTATAAAACCACATTATTTCAGAAGTCTTATATCCAAATTCTTCGCATTTCTAAAAACTTAATAAATATGATTAATACCACTAGAAGCATTTTTATATCTCGACCCACTAGGTTTATCTATCAGATTAATGCAGCATTCCGATAAGTTATCACGTTAATAGTAGAGCTACCGAAAAGAGAATCCAACATGATCCAGTGATAACCCCTAACTAATCTGCAAAATGGATATATAGTTGTATACCTAAATGTAACAAATTTAATACTAATTGGTTAAACATAAACAAATTCTGTGGCTGAACTGGTGTAAGTAACAGTGAGCCATAAAATATCTCTTTTTGGAATTTTTTTTTTTTTTATTTTTATACAAACTTTATAGTATTTTCTCCCTTTTTCTTTTATAGCTTGCTTTTATATTTTTATTAAAAAAATAAACATTTAAATATATTATTTATAGTTCACAAAATAATGTTTAACTATTGCATGCATTGAGAACTTATCTTGAACATTTACATTTTACTTTTATAGTAAGAGGCATTCTACTATAATTCTACTTGTTCAATTTATAAGTTGTTCATTTGGGAAGTATTGAACAAATATATAAATAAAGGTGAATTTTCCAATTATAATTAAGAAAGTTTCAACGAAATACAGACAAGAAAACCAACAATAATATTCCAATGAACCCGAAGTAGGTTTAACAATTCTTATCATTACACAGATTTAATTAGTATTAACTGATCTTCATGGTAATGAGGCTGAAGCAGGCCCATAGCCAAGGGGTTTATTTTTTTGTCGAAATTTATTCATCTTCACAATTCAGATATTCATTCTAAAGGTTAATCATAACGATCATTATCAGAAAAACGCTAGGAATAGAATTATATGTTAAATAAAAAAATCGAGACTAAGCAAGGTTTCTGCAAAATTAATTAATTTTTAATTTTTTTTTTATTTGATTTGGTCACATAGAATCATACATACCTATTAGGACGAATTTAAAAGTCGAAATTGATTTTAATCACAAGCTGCTGCATTGTACTAAATAAAATTTAAATGTGGGTTTGTTTTCGTATTTAGATCCGAAACTTAAACAGCTCGGGGAAGAGAAGTTAGCGGAGTGGAGAATGTGGTTTGATACTCGACTGGATGATGCCATAGAGGCTGCTGATTATCAAGGAACCAATATAATTGAATGTACGTTATAGAATAACTCCACATATTTTTTTATGAAAAATTATAAATGATTTTAAGAAAAAGTTTTTAAAGTGAGAGAAGTGTAGGATGTTTTAAATTTGAATTTTAGATTTTTCTTGAGTTTTTATGTGTTTTTGTTTTTCTTTTTTATTGCAGCCAAAGAAGACATTAAATCGAAGGCATCTGTTTCAGCACTAGGTATATCTAAAGATGAAAGCAGGAAAAAATATGGTAATTAATCGCTTGTTAAGTTCAATTAATGTATATGCTTAACTATCTATATTATACAGAAACTCTTCAGTCTCAGGTGGAAACACTACAGACGGAAATAATGAATGTTCAAATAAAATATCAAAAAGAACTTGAAAAAATGGAAAAAGAAAATCGAGATTTGCGACAGCAATACTTAATTATGAAAACAAATAAAAAAACAACGAGTAAAAAAATCAAGAAATCCCTTATTGACATGTACTCGGAAGTTCTAGATGAGCTTTCAGGTTACGACACAAGCTATTCTACGGCTGATCATTTGCCAAGAGTTGTTGTAGTCGGAGATCAAAGTAGTGGTAAGACTTCGGTACTTGAGTCGATAGCGAAAGCTCGTATTTTTCCTCGCGGTAGTGGAGAAATGATGACACGAGCACCTGTCAAAGTCACTTTATCAGAAGGTCCATATCATGTAGCTCAATTCCGGGACTCTGATCGTGAGTATGATTTAAACAAAGATGCAGATTTAGCAGAACTTCGCCGAGAAGTTGAGTTTAAAATGCGCGCCTCAGTTCGTGGTGGTAAGACTGTAAGCAATGAAGTAATTTCAATGACCGTGAAAGGACCAGGCTTACAACGTATGGTATTAGTAGATTTGCCAGGCATAATTTCGGTAATATTTGCTATTCTTATTGCAGAACACATGTTTAAAAAAATGTTTTCTTTTAACTACTTCAGACAATGACTGTCGACATGGCTGCAGACACCAAAGATGCTATTCATCAAATGACAAAACATTATATGAGCAACCCTAACGCTATAATTTTATGCATACAAGATGGTTCCGTAGATGCAGAGCGTAGCAATGTTACTGATCTCGTCATGCAATGCGATCCTTTAGGAAGGCGAACAATATTTGTACTTACCAAAGTGGATTTAGCTGAAGAGCTTGCTGATCCAGATAGGGTCAGTATTGTGTCATATAATCATTTAATTTATTTGCATAAGCATAGTCAAATATTTTAGATTCGTAAAATTCTATCCGGAAAATTATTTCCCATGAAAGCTTTAGGGTATTACGCTGTTGTTACCGGAAGAGGACGAAAAGACGATAGCATAGAAGCTATTAGGCAGTACGAAGAAGAGTTTTTCAAAAACTCTAAGCTATTTCAGTTAGTTAGTTTTTAAAGTGATGTTATTATGTGACATCAATGATTTCCTTTTCTTTAAAGTCGGCGAGGGGTAATAATGCCTCATCAAGTTACCAGTAGAAATCTAAGTATGGCCGTTTCTGATCGATTTTGGAAAATGGTGAGGGAAACAATTGAACAACAAGCTGATGCATTCAAAGCAACAAGATTCAATTTAGAAACTGAATGGAAGAACAATTTTCCAAGGTGAGCTAAAAAATGCAAGTGGAGTAAAATGCACAAAACCGACATGAACTGTTTCTTGCTTTAACATTTTTATACATTTAAAACCATCCAATTTTTTATTTAAAAGGCTACGTGAATCAGGACGCGATGAGTTGTTTGACAAAGCAAAAGGGGAAATTCTGGACGAAGTTGTTACATTATCGCAAATATCGTCAAAGAAATGGGAAGAGGCTTTAAACGACAAACTGTGGGAGAAGCTATCAAATTATGTATTCGAGAATATTTATCTCCCAGCGGCTCAGTCAGGTTCTCAAAGTAATATTTTATTATTATAAAAAGCAAGTAAGCTTTATGTCAATTTATGTCGCAAAATCTGTTGCGATATTCTTGTACCGTCGCTTGATATATGTTTAATGACGTTCATTGTAAAACGAACGCGATCACCTGACTTGGGTCATTTGTCTGGCAACTCAATTTTCATATGAAGTAAAATAAGTCTTACCACTAAAATTTTTTAATAAAATATATATTTCCAGACACAAAAACCCAAAGTGAGGTAATAGCGTTCGTTGTACAAAATAAGGCCATACATTATTTTATAAATAACATCTGTTGTGCTTATAAGTGGTTTAGTCATTGAAATCTAAAATACTAAATATTTTTTCAAAGTAAGTTTATATTTTCCAAGCTAATCCTTAACTAAAAAAGCCTAAACAATGCAGAACTTAAAAAATATTTTATTTAGCTTCTCTTCCTATGAATGAAAAAATGTAAACTTTCACGGGCATCATAAGGTCTTTCGCACTTTGGATAAGAATTCATGCGAATAATAATTGTGAACATTTCATCAAAATTTAAATTGTTTCAACTTAAATTGATGGTAGTGTGCTTTGATAGAATTGTATTCCTTTTGTGGCTTAGTGTATGTTCTGCGTTAAAAAAAAATCGAATCCGCATTCTTTCGTTTCGTAAATCTTCCACTTCCACAAATTTTAACTCACTCCTTCATGCAATATTTCTTTTATCGATTCGTTATAATAATACGATATTATTAATTATTTTACGACCAGTGCGTTTTAAACCCAGTTGAGTGTTTACGAGTACGAGTATGTTCTGCGTGCTCAAAAGTTTTACCACAAATGAAGTACCTGTACTTCTACTTTTTATTTTAAGTACATTTATTTCTGATATATATATATGTAAGTAAATCGGATGTACTTAAAATATATTTAATATTAGTTTTGTCATAAATATTTCTAGACTTCAACGCTAAAAGGAAAGTTACGATATCCAATACTAGACTAATAAAACACTACAACGAAAATAAATTTTACAACACTTCACAACGAACAGATAAAATCGAGCTTGGTAGAATAAATAAGGTAGATTCGCAAGGTAGAATAAACAAGGTAGATTCGCGGATGAGAGTCAAGAGTCAGAATTGCAAAAAAATAAAAACACTGAACAACGAACAACAACAAAAAGAAGAGGAAAATTATTTGTATTGCATTTGACATTTCGACTCAGAGCGAGAGAGGATTTTAAGCCGCAAGAATACCTTCTCCCATGGTTGAATTAATAAGGTTGTCTCGGGGCTGATCGTACTCTCTTCTCAGTACCCAAAATTGTCAAAATCAATGAAAAGCAACAACAACTTCATTGGCTTTACATGTTATAAATTTTCGCTTTCAGATTTTGTATGAGCCGTCAACTTCGATTTGACATTTATGGGAACTCGCTCTCACCCATGCGACAACCTTATTAATTCAAACATGCCTTCTCCTATCCTATTCTCCAAATCCTATTTGAGCAAAATTATTAAAATAAATCCGTGACAGTTTATATATATTTCTATACAATAAAATTGATCCCATACAATGTTTTGGATTATATCAAGTTGTGCTTTAGAGTGTAAATAAGGGAATATATAGGAAAGAGAAAAGTGCTTCAAACATAGTGAAAATTGAAACGCCATCCACAAAGTGGCCCTAACTTCTTAAAGGGCACAAGGCAGTTTTCAGGAGAAGTAAGAAAAAATGTAATTTTTCAAGCGGCTCCATACAGAACAGAAGACAGGTTTTTTCACCTTTGCAGTTAAACGACAAAGGTGATGAGTTGTGGCATGGTAGAATAAAGAAGGTAGTGTCGTGGAGGAAAATCCTCCTTCGCTCTGAGTCAAAACTGTCAAAATCAGTACAAATAATTTTCCTATGAACACCTCCTATTCGTTGTTCAGTGTTTTTTGGACAATTCTTACTCTTTAACTCGCTCTCAACTGCGAGTCGACCTTGTTTATGCTACTGTAAGTTGTGCCTCGTTTGTACTTGGAGTGCAAAATGTCAAAAATATTTTATAGAAATGTCTAACTATGGCTACTCGCTAAATGGAAGTTTTGTTTTTTTTTATTTTTATAACAAGAAAAACAAAATTTTTTTTATAATACAAGTACCCAAAGATTTCAAGTACACTATATCCTCGAGTTGCGTCGTTAATGTTCCATAAATCGGTGCATAAAAAAATGAAAAATTTCATAAAAAAAAGAGCAAAAACACAGTCTCTTCGGTTCATATAATATACGAGAAAAACAATTTCATCTTTGTTCAATGTACTGAACATTCAAAATATTGTATCGACGCAACTTGAAACGACCCACCCCGAGGCTCTAGTGTATAAGTCATGTACGGGTACAATCGAATTTTGATAAAATAATTATAAATACCTGCTTGTATTTGAAATTTTTGAGCACGAGTAAATGTACTTAATGTGCTTTTAGATAACGCAAATACATACTCAAGTGCGAAAAAGTTTGGTTTACAATATGTTGATGGGGCATGAAAAGGCAGATTTTTGTTAAAAATACCTATTCTGGCCCAGATACCTATTTCGGTTTCAAATCAATTTAAGAGATTTGCATCGCACAAAATTTGTAATTTCTGACGTGAGGATAATTGCCAACAACATAAATCGTTCCACTGGGCGGGAGTTCAAACGAAGTCCGAATTAGAGAAAACGAGTCCGAAGGCGTACGCAATTTATAAGCAATAGATTTTACCCATTTGAAAAGTAACATCCACAGAGTTATCATTTCGTGCTCCATTGCAATCCGTTTTTATATTATGTGTCATTCGATTGGAGCGCTTCTTTTAGCCACTTAAAGGAGAACTCTATCATTGCTCTGATGCGAGCAATATATTTCATTCGACCTAATAAATTGTTTAATTCGCAGATACGTTTTCGGTTATTATTTAAAAAATAATAAAAAAAAAAATTTACTTCCATAGGATTGAACTTAGGCCGTTATCCCACGATTGATAGTTCTATACATTATCCTCTGTGCCATCAGTTGGTGAGAAATTAGATTGTCAAAGTGAGAGAAAACATTTTTGTACAGAAAAATATATGAAAATAAAAAGATCTCGCTTACTGCTCCAAATAGAGTAATAAAGAAGTACTCGTAAAAAAAAATGTTTTCATTGCTCCAATTGGTAGATTAAATGAGTTCTCATTTATTGCTCTACTCTTGTGATTCAACTATTGGATAGTCTTTGGTCAATTCATTAATTTTTTAACTTAGTATCCAACTGAATTCTTATTGAAAAGTTCGTTTCTCCTTGGTGTGAGTTAAAATTAAAACTTGGCTTACAATAATTTATTGTTTGATCTTTTAAAACAGTTTTCAAGAATGTTATTCATACTAAACAATATTATATGTTTAATTCAGTGTATTTAAAGTAAAGATTATTATTTTTTTAATTCTTCTTTTAGATTCCTTTAACACCATGATAGATATCAAGTTACGACAATGGGCTGAACAAGTACTACCCGCCAAGTCGGTCGAAGCAGGTATGGTTATTCTCTTGTTTTTTTTTTTTTTTTGTTTATAAACATACACTAGAGCCTCGAGTTGCGTCGTTGATGCGTTTCAAAAAACGCAACGCAACTCAAAAACAACGCAACTACAAATGACGTTTTATAGACAACATAGCTTTTTTTAAATAAAAGTGAAGGAAAAGATCTCAGTATTTATTTAAATAATTATAAAATAAAAACAAAAAATAACAAACTTAAATATTTTTAAAATTTCATAAAAAGAAGCAAAAACACAGTCTCTACGGTTCATAACACATGGTCCAATAAGTCCCGAGTCTAAGTAATAAAAACCTTTTTTGCAAATATTCTTCTTTATTCATCAACATAGGTTCCTTCAAGAGCAATACATTCATTCCACCGCTTTTCTAACTTTTCAATACCGGTTTTGAAGAACGATTTGTGCTTCGCCTCAAAATACGCTTCAGTTTCAGCCATCACTTCTGTATTGGAGCCGAATCTCTTGCCGGCAAGCATTTTTTTGAGGTCAGCAAAGAGCCAGTAGTCGCTGAGGGCCAAATCTGGCGAATACGGTGGATGAGGAAGCAATTCGAAGCCCAATTCGTGGATTTTCCCCATCGTTTTCATCGATTTGTGACACGTTGCATTGTCTTGATGAAAAATAATTCTTTTCTTCTTCAAATGGGGCCGATTTTCGATGAACAAAATTTCATGCGCATCCCAAAATACAGATGCCATAACCTTTCCAGCCGACTGTTGTGTTTTTGGCCGCTTTGGCCTGCTTTCATCGGTTGCTCTCTACTCAGCTGACGACCGTTTTGATTCCGGTGTGTAATGGTGGATCCATGTTTCATCCATTGTCACATACCGACACAAAAATGCATGTCTATTCTTTGTAAACAGTGCCAAACAGCTCTCCGAATCATTGAGAAAACGCGGCACCCATTTGGAAAGCAGCTCTCTCATCGACAAATGTTCCTGTAATACTGTTCCCACACTGCCTTTTGATATCTTCAGAGCCTCAGCTAGCTCGCGCACCTTCACTTTACGGTCGGCCAATACCATTTTGTGTACCTTTTTTTATGTTTTGTGGAACAACTGACTCATTTGGGCGTCCTGAACGTTCAGCATCATTTGTGTATGTAAGACCAAGTTTAAACTGAGCATACCATCGGCAAATGGTTGCTTTTGACAGAGCAGAGTCCAAATAAGAGTTTCGAAGCCATTGCTCAGCTTGGACGGTATGTTTTCCCCTCAAAAAACAGTGGTAAATTATCACACACATCATTTTTTTGAAAATATCAACAGTAACGTCACTTAAATCACTGCAACTTCTGAACTTAACGTTAGATTGTCATGAAATTTTTACACGTATTGTTTGAAGGTTGGAACTATCGAAATATTATATCGATATTTCGTTAGAGGTGCCACCTAGTAGTTAGTCTCGGGACTCATTGGACCATGTGTTATAATATACCAGAAAAACAATTTAATTTTTGTTAAATATTATGTACTGTACATAAGTATTTTACTTCTAGGCAGTTCCTTCTCTGTCAGACTGCTTTTGAACATAATTGTGTTTGTATCGACGAAACTCGAAAACGACGCAACTTGAAACGATGCAACTCGAGGCTCTAGTGTTAAGTATTTTTAAGTTCAGTCATCGAAATTACTATCATACAAATAAACATTTATAACAAAAAGAACGACCACACAAATAAACATTTATAACAAAAAGTTTAATTTTATAATGAAATTAACAATACTAGAGAAACTAACATTTAAATCAATATACTAGAGCCAGTAGACTCAGTAAGTACCTAATATGTCAATTTGCAAAGCAGTGAGCTCTATAAATTTGTCTTTAGTCTAATTTATATCGAATTGACAAAGTTAAAGCAGATTGCTATCGTAAAAAACCAAATTTATTCAAAATTGAAATATTTTTAAAATTAAATTATCCTGGTATTAATCGTTTCTTTTTTCCCATCGAAGAAATAGCTTTTTTATAGTTTTATAATGCGGATTTTGGTCGCTAGTTTTGAATCTGATGTTAAAATTTCAACATTTTTTTTGTATCTGTAATAAATGTTGTGTTATGGGTTTTTGAGCTCGCTGACTTTGAATTTGATTCAGTTTAAAATTTTGATTAAAGGTCCAATAACGCAACTCAATTTTAAAATTATAATCCTTTACGCGTGAAACTTTGCATAAAGAAGTTTCCAATGTTGTATATTTTGATTATGATATAAAGTTTTGAAGGTGGTGTCTCCAAATCATAGCTGTTAAATTGCGATTACGATTAGTAATCAATTAAATTCTTTTTTAAAAAGAATTGTAATGATTATATAATCCTTAAGGGAAAATTTTATGATAAGTAATTGATTACGATTACAAATAATCAAAAAATAATAACGATTACTTGAGATTACGCATAATAATCAAAAAGAATCAAAAGTAATCAAAAAAATATTTCGACTACTTTTAAAGATTATTTTTGATTCTTTGTTGATTATTTTAAGAATTTTAGTCTAAAGTACGGAATATGTTGTGAACATCACCGTTAAACCCGATTAGAGATCCCAACACACCAACTCTTCTACTACTTGCATGACAATTTAAGTGCTGAAATGATTTGGCAAAAGTATGGCTTGTTGCAGGAACCATTTCTGTCATTCAATACGCCTTTAATGTCCTCAGCGCCAGTTGAGAGACTGTTTTTTTTTTTTTGCCGGCATAGTAAACACTCCAAGACGGCAATCATCGTCTGATTTTTCTTTTGAAAAATTAGTTCTTATAAAGTCAAATAGTAATTTAAAGTAAAATTGTTTGCGTTTTTTTTTCTCTTTCTTGTTTTTTTTTTTTTTTTTACAATCTTTGTTTTATATTGAAATACATAACTTTATTTTTTAAATAAAATTTAAAATTTAAAATAAAATTTAACATTTTTTGTACCTTGGACTGAAATTCTTAAAATAATCAAAAAAGAATCAAAAATAATCTTTAAAAGTAATCGAATTATTTTTCTTATTTCGATACTCAAGTAATCGTTATTATTTTTTGATTATTTGTAATTACATGATTACGATTAAAAACATAAAAGAATCGTACTTAACCAATTATTTTATCTTTAAAAAAAAAAATAATCGAATTACTAATGATTACGATTAATAATCATTATTTAACAGCTATGCTCCAAATGGCAAGCAATAATCGCTTAAGTCGACTTTAGTCAGAACTGAGTTCTTTGTATTACTATATTCCTTGAATTTATCGTCACATACACACAAAATCTGTAGTTTCTAACTTTACCCAAACCAAAGTTATGACACAAAAAGCAATGAAGTTTTCACAGAACCTATATATAGCGATTAAAAACTTTGAAGTAAGATTTCACAAAACATTGAAATCCGACTTAAGCTATTTTTGTTTATTGACACAGAATTGTTGCCAAAAGTTATGAATCTGCTAATAAATGTGCTTAGTTCAAGAAAAAATGTTTAAATTTAATATTCTAAATGTTCAAAACGCTGAAATAACTTTTTAATTTTCTTTTTTTTCGTTTTTTTAAACAAGAAAAATATTTCAATAACAGAAAAATCAACTTTATTAGATTGCAACAATACATAGTAAAATAATAACAAAGTGTGAAAAAAATATGTTTTGGCCAGAAAAGTGGTCATTGAGACCAAAGTGCAATGGTTTAAAAAATTGTTTAAAATGGCATTAAAATCCCTCCACGAGTTCCGAAATTTATCGAAAACCGGAATTACTGGATGCTAAAGCTATAAAGTTATAGTGGCGGCCGAGGCGCAGTGGGTAGATTGCGTGGTCTATACGCCAGAGAACCCTAGTTCAAATTCCATCTGACACAAAGTTTTTTCAATTCAATTAATTTTTTTGTTTGGTCGTCACCTCTGCAGACAATGGCAAACCTCAGAGAGTAAATAATGCCATATAAAGCTTCTTGAGAATATGCACATTAGCCGTACGAAGTCGGCATAAAACTAGTAGGTCCAGTTCTCGATCAATTGTGTACAAACTTTTAATAACACGCACAACACAATTTGATCATAAGAAGTTTGGTCAAAGTCCCTTCAAGGGCTGAAATGCCCAGTTTATTATTATTATTATAAAGTTACAAAGATATCCTATTCGTAAAGCATGCAGAAATATAGATGCCTTAAGTGTACATGAGCGTTTTTTACGTGCGCTTAAAATAAAATGGAGGTCATTGATACAGCCCTAGTAAAAACTATTTACACATCGCTAATATTTTTAAATGTTTTAAAGAAAGAGCTCACTTTATTATTGTTGGAAATAATTTGATAAGAAATTTTTTGTTGTTACATTCTCTGCAGTATGTAAAGTAAAATAAAAAAAGTTTTAGCAAACCTAACGACATATATCACAAAATAAACTAGTAAATGTGAACTACTCTCTGGCGTCATAAGTATTTACACACTCCTTCTTGGAGCCATTAAACACAATTATTTACAAGCATAAGGGCTTCACTGCCTTACTTTTTAAGATTTAAGGAAGATGCATGAATGTTTTTCCAAAAGACTCCTCGAATTTAAAAGAAGACTCATCAGTCCACAAAACATTGTGCCAAAACTGTATGGGCCAGAGAATAGTTATACTTTGCTAATTTTTTTTATGATATTTTCCTTTACGTTTTCTAAAACATGTTTTCTTTACTTTGCATACTACAAAGAATACAATAACTAAAAATTTCTTTTCAAATTATGCAAACAACAAAAAAGCGAGACCTTTCTTTAATCTATTTCTTCTGAAAGTGTAAATAATTTTGACTAGGGCTATATTGGGGCATTTCATGTGAAGCGGACAACGAAAAAAAAGTAAGGTTCTGAAATTCGTTCATATTGGGTATATTTGTACTCCTAGGGGATATGAACGTGTTCACATTATATTTTTTTTGATTTGAGGTTTAGCTGTTAAGCTGGGATTCTATAGAATTGACCAGATTGACGGAAGAGTTTTTTTGAAATTTTATTTCCATATTAAAGATAATTATTATAAAATAAAGAATGTCATTTATTTTATAGGAAATTTACTGCTCTTTTTGATTTTTCAATCAGTTTTTAAATTTTAACTATTTTTCCAGTTTAAACCGGAGTAAGTATTTCAAATATTTAGTGGCGTCCGTGGCGTAGTTGGTTAAAGTGCGTGGCCGCTATGTCAACGAACCTGGAAACCCAGGTTCGAACCCCAGCAGCGACAGAAAATTATTTGAATAAATATAATTTTTCTGTACGGCCGCCACCTCTCTGCAGACAATGGCAAACCTCAGAGAGTAAGAAAATGCCATGTAAAGCTTCTTGAGAACGAGAACATTCCGTTCATCGCCGTTCGAAGTCGGCGTTAAACATGTAGGTCCGGTTCTCGGTTAATTGTGTACAAACTTAATAACACGCACAACACAATTGATCATAAGAAGCTAGGTCAAAGTCCTTTCAAGGGCTGAAATGGCCAGTTATTTATTTTTTTTTTAAGTATTTCAAATATGTTTTTTTGAACGACCATTTCAATTTAATTTTTTTTAACGGCAAAATAAAGCTTAACATATATAAATTTAACCATAAAAATGGCATGGAAGGTTTTCATCCGATTTGGTTGAATTTCATACTCAGAGTGTATATTAAATTTCAAAGCTCATATTCAATTTGTATGGGAGGTAGTCGTGGTTTTCATCCGATTTGGCTCATTTTCGAACTTGACCTTTATTTTTTAAATAAAAGCTCAAATACCGAATTTCGTGATGATAGGTTGGAAATTACGGCTGTAATCGTGATCACAGACAGACAGACAGACATGCCTTAATCGACTCGGGTGGTGATACTGATCAAGAATATATACACTTTTCTATACGTACCACGCCTTCTTATGGGCGCTGAAAACGGAGTGACAAAATTAATATACCCCTCTTACGTATGGGTATAAAAATAACCTTATAATGACACAAATAGGCAAGACAATAATACATACATAATTAATATTACTTAAATATAACCAACGTTTTAACAAGTTTTTATATCACCGATAGGCTTTAGAAGCGACAGGTATCACGCTCAGAATGACATTTACGTACTCTAATTGATTTATCTCTAAAACTAATTTAGATCCCATTCTGCAATTTTTATGGTTAAATTTATATATGTTAAGCTTTATTTTGCCGTTAAAAAAATGTTAATTGAAATGGTCGAAGTTGTTAAAAAACATATTTGAAATACTTCCGGTTTAAAACTGGAAAAAAAGTTAAAATTTAAAAACTGATTGAAAAATCAAAAAGAGCAGTAAATTTCCAATAAAGGCCGTGTGCTATTCGGAAACTTTTCACTTGGATGATGAAATTTTGACAGTCTGAAAGAGAATATTTGGCACTTGTGAGGTGAATATGATTGTCAAAAATTCATGTAGCCCCAGGGGCTAGTATAATTTTTGACAATCGGAAAGAGAATTTTTGACACAAGCAAAAATGAAAAAAAAAACACTTGTGAGCTTGTGAGTCGTAAAGCAGTTAAAAATTTTGTGTTTCCGACAGCATAGCAACCAGAATCCCTAATTTTCAATATATATCAACAATTTCGCAAATTAAATTAAATTCTTGTGCTAATGCACTACCAAAATCTAAAACGTCAACATTTCTAGTTGTCAAAATTTCATCGTCCTTTTGGCACAGCAAAAATTACAATTTTATTTCAACAGACAGAAATTGTATTCAACTCAGTAAATTCTCTCCTACCACGAGTGAAAAGTTTCCGAATAGCACACGGCCAAAATAAATGACATTCTTTATTTTACAATAACTATCTTTAATATGAAAATAAAATTAAAAAAAACTCTTCCGTTCTATAGAATCCCAGCTTAACAGCTAAACCTCAAATCAAAAAAAATATAATGTGAACACGTTCATATCCCCTAGAAGTACAAATATACCCAATATGAACGAATTTCAGAACCTTACTTTTTTTCGTTGTCCGCTTCACATGAAATGCCCCATATGCAATTTCAATGGAATTTTTATTTCGGACAATGATATCGATAAGTTTAAAAACGGCACCAAAAGAACCTTCTGGTAAAAAATACCCGGAATTTCCCGTTTAAACAAACCACGCCTGATATATATTTAAAAACTTTTTTTCTGGGTTGATCATCTTGTGCTCAATATCGGTATGAGCGCCATTTTTCGGCAGTTTGTGCGTGATAGCTTTTTAAACAAGTCAGTATTTGTTGCAAGCGTTAAAATATGTTAAGGGTAGCGAAAAAACTAGTAAGAAATGATCTTCGACTGGGCAGAAGTATATTCAAAGTCTTAAGCAGTAAAAAAAAGTTTATTTGTAAAAACATTTTCGTCATAGTTTTAACAGAAAATATTCGCTAATGAGGTCACTTTGTATGGGAGGTGGGTGTGGTTTTCAATTGATTTTGTTGAATTTCAGACACAGTACATGTTATATATCAAAGTTCACATGCAAAATTTCAAGTCGACATATTAATGTTTGTGGAATTTAAAGAGATTTTACATTTTTGATAAAGTCACTTTGTATGAAGGTAGGCGTGGTTTTCATCCGATTTGGCTCATTTTCGAACTTGACCTTTATTTTTTAGACAAAAGCTTAAATATCAAATTTCGTGGCGATAGCTTGAAAATTACGGCTGTAATCGCGATCACAGACAGACAGACAGACAGACAGACGGACATGGCTAAATCGACTCGGGTGGTGATTCTGATCAAGAATATATATACTTTTCTATACCTGCCACACCTCCTTATGGGCGTTACAAACGGAGTGACAAAATTAATATACCCCGTTTACGTTTTTTAAACGTAGGGGTATAACAAGCATATGAGTGGTACAAAGAGTTTAAACTTTAAAGCGGACGTACTATGATTGATGATTTGCCTCGGCAACAAAACGTTCGTTTTCGCAGATCGTGGTGTGAGCATACAGGGATAGCAGCGCTTTTTTACCACGACAACGCAACAGTTCCCACATCTCATCTTGTACGCAATATTTGATCAAAAACAACGTTCATTCCGTTACGCAAGCTCCGTATTCCCTTCGCGGAAAGCGTTTGGAGACGATTGAGGCGATAAAGGAGAATTCGAAGAAAGAGCTGAAAGCATTTCCAAAATCAGCCTATAAAAAGTGTTTTCAAGATTGGAGGAAGCGTTATAATATACTATGTATTGCTATATATACATGGCGTGCTATATATACATGGCGTATACATGGCGTGCTATTCCATGTCACGCACTGTTACAGCTTGCGAATAATTGCAACTGATTTACTTAAGAAGAAATTTTTGCGAAAACTGGTTTGCAATTTTTATTAATTAATTTTACGGTCTTTTTAAAATGTGCAAAGGTTTTATGAATCCACTTATGAATTTCGGTGATATTAAGCAAAATGTAGCGTACGCACATGCTACAAAATTTTCCCTTTAAAAATTTGATGACAGCTTCTATCTGAAATTTCTGCGAATTCAGATAGAATTTTCATATTTTTTTACAGCAATAAGAGGTTATCCTAGATTATATTAGTAGTTGAGTTATTTGAGAAAAAAAAAATAATAAGACAATTTTTTAAACTTTAAACACCGTCACGCACATGTTACATTCGTCACGCACAATTACACCGTACGTTCATATTACTGTTACCTTCGACCATATTTACTAAAAACTGAAATACAATAAAAAAAGGATTAAAAATTTCTTATTTTCTTTTTTTTAATCTCTTTTATGCCATGACTACATAAATTTAAGAAAAAAATTTGAAAATCAATTATTTTAATCGATAAAAACTATTCTATTCGATCCAAAAGTCGATGCTCTCAATCACTGGAATTGAAGGAGCTGAAACTTTGGGGACTCTTCAAATTCTTCAACAGATTGCATGTGGACCTATTCAGGTGTATTCTCATTTCTTATGCAAAGGAATTCGCCTGGCCTTTGAGAGAGTACCCGTAAAGGCTGCTCCCGTACATCACCAAGTTCAGTGTTTTTGTGAATATGATTCCTTAAAATAGATTTATTTGAATAATAATTTATATTCCGATTTATTTTTAACCTTAAATGCCCAACAACACCGATATCATTAAAATTATGTTGTGCTAAATGATCCCCTGAACACGACCCCGTTTTTATTTTTTTTGGAAAAAATTATTGTTTAAAGAAAACATGGTTGTATCCAAAAAGATACAGTGGGCATTCTGACGTATACCATCAATCAGCTTGGTTGTAGGAGTTCAAGGCAAAAACGTGGAAAACGATTCTTTTTATGATAACTCTAAATTTGTTTGTTAAATGATACTCTAAAATTGTTAATAGTTTAAAAGGTATTTCATGTCAAAAACCGAACTTTCCGTAAAAATGAAAAAACTTTTTAATTTGACGGTCAATATTTCCCAAACCAACAAAGTTATGCCAATAATTAAATTTTTGTTTTATATTTGAAATTTTCTGAGTGAAACTACATATCCAGCATTTTAATTTTTGCAATATTTCAAAATAAATACCTTATTTTCTCGGTTGTTTTCCAAAAAGATACACTGGGCATTTAAGGGTTAAATTAAATAAAACTCACTTGTGAGAATTCCTATTGACACTTGTCAATAGTTAACCGTCAATTTAGACGTTTGACCGTATAATGCAGATATAAGGATGGACATTTTTTTAAATGAAGGGTGTATTAATTTCAATTTTTTCGAGTTGTTTTATTTTTGGTCACTTTGCTATATATGAGACCCCCCATATCATTACTAATCGTAATACATATTAAAGCCCCTCCTCCCCTCTTAATTGGTAAAGTAATTTATGAACGACCCCGTAGTGTGTAAAAACTACATTGTTGTATAGAAAAAAGTGTAACATGTGCGAAACGCGTGGAATTTTTTTCAATGGAAATAGTAAAAAAAATGTTTTTCAATCTGGTTTGCCATCTCAATATCCACACATAACAGCATTTTCCGCAAAAAATTTCTTATATTAGAGTCTGCATTGAAACATATATCAATATTGTCACGCACATGCTACATATTTTCTTAATTTATTTAACTGCTCTTACCACGGTATGTCGTTGATAATTATTAATACATATATGTGACCCGGTCTACGAAAAGGGACCTTCGGTGTGAAAATATCATTTTTCACTTTTTTGGCGATTCGGATAGACTAATGTGTGCTCTTTCTAATGGCGCAAAGCAGAAGTTTCCAACTCGTAAAGAAGTTTGTCAGGAATTTTCCAAAAAAAGAGCAGAAATGAGTGAAAATGAAAAAAAATTGGACATTGAAGCTAACAGATCTGCAGTGTATTCGATAAATTTTACAGCCTTTTCAATTTCAGCTGGTGTAAATGATTTCGTATTCGTACAGGATTTATTAGCTAGGCCATGTTCTCGCACTATTAAACCGTTTTTATGATAATGAGTTACCAAATGTTTGTAACGTTTTATTCTGCATGCGTGCAGAAAAAGGAAAAGTGAACGGCAAATTGGTATGCCGAGGAAAGAGAACTGAATCTGATGCCTTGTAACTTCTTTACCTTTTCTGCATTCTTCTACCTTCCGCTTAGCTATTTGTGAGTAAACACTTTGCAATTCTGCATTATACCTTATTCCAGCTTCGATATTACTTAGTATCACTAGATCTAGTTTGTTTTTGGAAAGGTCGAGACAGTTCATTCTACTATCAACAATCCGATCTCGTGGTATAAGTGTATTGCATTTCTTAACACAACAATCGGTAGAGAAATATTTTGTTATCAGCTTTTCTTCTTCTAAATCCACAATAGATGAGTCCATTTTAACGAAACTTTCCTCTGTATTATCTCCTGCCTGATGTAAATCATGATCGCTGTCGAAATCGTTATCAATGTCGGTTTTATCACTATCTTGTTCGTCTTCACCAATATATTGTCTAAGAACGAAACTAACCTCTTCATCTACACTCATTTTTAATTTATTTCGGAATCAAAAGACGCATAAAAATGATTCAGTAAACGTAATCACCTCTTCACTGTTGGTCGTTAACTAAAAAAAAAGAACTCGTATTAATTGACTAAGAAATACAAATCTGTATTAATAGACTAAGAAATACAACTCTGTAAGAATAGAGGATAAGCTGAAATAAATGAAAAGACGCCATTCAGTGTGCGACAATTAAACGTTTACAAACAGCTGTTTTCTCGAAAACTTGTTTTTACACCGAAGGTCCCTTTTCGTAGACCGGGTCACATTTATGTATGATTATTAGGAAAATATTAAAAAATTTGAAGCAAATATTTTTTTTTTCAATTGTTGTAATAAACAGCGCACGCCCTCACGGCAAATATCAAAATAAAACTGCAAAATTTTCGCTCAGCTTATTCACCACGCGAAAGTAAAACAAAAACAGAAAAACTACCGTTATCTTGAAAAATTCAACTTAAAACGTGTTGTCCGAATTCGATAGAATATATTCTATATAGTTTCTCTTCTCTCTTTACAATTTGATTTTTGACCTATGAGGTTGACTTTTTCGTGGAATTCGTGATATATGTATTGTGTGAATATCGATGAATAATTTTCGTTTTATTGAATAATGGCGGTTTTTTTTTTTTAATCAGAAGGTAAAACGTTATATCCTTTGTACTATTGTTTGTAATGTTGAAAGTTACATTATGGTACCTTTCGTTTGGTGAAGAAATAGCACGCTTTGCATTATTAAGCACTATTTGCAAAATTAGGTTAGTTTTTTAGGAGCAACAAACTCATTTGAAGTCTTAACACGCGTATTCATTTGAGGGGCTCAGGAAAATACATATCTCTACCACCTAATGTTCTTTATTCCAATCTCATTATTTTATGTAGTTTATATTCGAAATGGGTATATTGCATTGTTTTATGGCTCTGGGATGTTAAATTGACAAATTTTCATGGATTTTCCAAATTATTATTTATGTCCGAGGTTTTTACGCATCTAAAATGCCGTTTGTTAACCCTTTCGACCCGACTTTCGAATAGCCATGTTACAATAAAATTTTTGGTGGCAGCAGGTTATTCAAGTAAAAAATAAGGTATCGGTGAATGAAAATCTGAGAAACAATAATTAGGGGGCTGGGGGAGTGGTGGTAAACCATTGTACCACTCGGGATGTTAAGTGGTACAAATAAGTACCAACCGTCCGTTAAAACAAACTAAATCAAAAAGAAGTAAAGCAAATAATATATCATATTTTATTGATTTTTTTATTTTATTGAAAAAGGAAAGTAATGACATGTTATAAGAAATTTGTTTTTACATAAAATTCATGTATGATATGGTGCAAAGCACATTTTGCAAAGTGCCACTTGGCATTCCTTGCAGATTGTCTTAGTGCGTGTCTGTTTCTTTTGGGCGCTGCAGTTGGTACAACGACGTCGGGAAGTTCCTTCAACAGGAAGATGCCTTACGATTGGCAGTTTGTGGTGCTCGGCCTGGTTTTAGTGATCGACGAACAGCTGTAGTTTTTAGGCCTTCCTGGATCAATGCCTCTGCTAACGTTACTAAAAACGACTTCATTGGCATCTTT
Source organism: Pherbina coryleti (assembly GCA_943735915.1). Classification (NCBI taxonomy): domain Eukaryota; kingdom Metazoa; phylum Arthropoda; class Insecta; order Diptera; family Sciomyzidae; genus Pherbina; species Pherbina coryleti. Next base: position 70,265,640 of record OX030950.1, on the reverse strand, counting down.
TTTCGATTGAGATCATTATAAATGACCCAGGCATTTACGGCTGTCATCATGATCAAACGATAAAAATTTTTTTTCCACCACTTATCCGATTTTCGATCGTATTCGTAAAGGCCAGACATTTGATCAGCCAAGTCGACGCCTCCCATGATCTCGCGATAAAATTTAATTTGGTCCGGACATGGGACTTCAATCTTTTCGCCTGTTTTCAATGTTTTTGTAACAGCTTCATCTTCCAACATTTTTCGTATATCTTCTGGATCCATTTCTAAGAAAACAACAAATTTTTTACCGAAATGTGGAGTTACATTATTTATTGCTCATCGGACTAATGGTACAAATATGTACCACCATACCGGACGAATGGTACGCATGTGTACCATAATCTAAAATAACCATAAAACGCATATATTGTTTATAAATACTTACATGCTTCAGTTGTAAATACTTGTAAAAACTTCGATTCTACTTTATTTTAAATATTTTTGGAAATTTCAAGGTTAATTTCACACAAAAACTTTACATAAACTAACCACGCATTTCACTTTAGCTGCATCGTAACTCACAAAAAATGATGCAGAAAACATAAAAAACTAAATAAACTAACGGGACTTTTTAGAATGTATTCAGCAAAGTGCGAAGATGATGTGGTATGTTTCACAACCCAGCAACATTTAATCTAAAGCTTTTAGAGACGTTTAAACTTTAAGTGGTACATATATGTACCATCCGGGTCGAAAGGGTTAATATGAAAATTTCTATAAAAATGAGTAAATAAGCTGACATTTAATAATTTGTGAGTTTCCGAAGCTGCGAATTACGAATCTGTTATCATAGTTCGAAAATTCAAATTATAGAAACACTTACAAAATGGAACTTCTACAAAAATGTAGGAACTATAAAAGAGATATAAAAAATCAATAAAATAAAAAACAAACCAAAAACTATTTTAAAAACAAAATACTAGTTAAAAAGAAGTGGAAACCAATGAGGAAAACATGTAAATTAAAAAAAAAAATAATGGTACAAAATAAAAATATATTAAAACTAGTAAGAAATGATCTTTGACTGGGCCGAAGTTAAAATACCCCACGGCCGAACCAAAGCATATTCAAAGTCTTAAGCATTCAATAAAATGTTTATTTGTAAAAACATTTTCGTTATAGTTTTAACAGAAAGTATTCGCTTTTGTTTTTTGATAGTCATTTTGTATGGGAGGTAGGCGTTGTTTTTATTCGATTTGGCTCATTTTCGAAATTGACCTTTATGTTTTAGATAAAATATTGAATTTCGTGATGATAGCTTGAAAATTGCGGCTGTAATCGTGATCACAGACATGGCGCAATCGACTCGGGTGGTGATGCTGATCATAAGCGACCTAGAAAACCATCCCAAATCTCAAGCAAGGAAATAATTCTTAAATATAACAAATAAATTATAAAATTGGATCGCCGTTTTGAATTTTATAAATGTGAAATATGTTTCGTCTGAACAATGATTAACAAAACGACAAATCGTCTCACAGTTGTCGCCATATTGGATTCGCCATTTTGAATTTTGTAATTTTTATATCAGAATCGTAATCAGCAACCCCAAAAACCATAAGATCACTTTCAAATTCGCCCATCGACTAGTTTAATGTTCTTCTTTAATATGCAGCTTTTACTCCTCCCGTTCCAAATTGATTGTAGCTTATTATTATCATGTATATGTGTTGAAAATGGAATCTCTAAAATATGAAGCCCAAATTAGAAAAGATAAAATTAAATAGCACGTCTTAGTTTTACAAAGATGCCAACAGAAGAACAACGTTTATTTCAAATCAAAAACCTTTTTGACACTTTCTTTTATAGTATGCGAATAGAACATAAAGAACATAAAAATGGAGTTGCCAGATATAAATAATTCAAGTTTTCTTTCCAACAATATAGAGTTGATACTCTTTATTAATCAATATCGCCCATTTTTCTTATAGTGGTTATGTTCAATTATTTATGTTCCATATGTCCATCGCGGTCACTGCCTAAGGGCGCGTTTATAGTGCCGACTTATTGCTGAACCGAACCGAGCTGAAAACGCGTCATGCTGAAAGAAACTGGTAGTGCGTATAGTGCGCGCTTTCCGCGGCCGACTTGTTGTAGCTGGTTTTTAACTATTTCGGGTTTGTTTCTATACATAAAGTTTTTTTTTTTTTTGTTTATTTTTGCCATGGTGTAATAATAATAAGGTGTTAGTGAATTTGACACTTCTCTCTCAAAATGATAAATTTGTTCGCCCCGCTCCTAAACTATAAACTATAAACAGCTGATGGTGGATTGGAATAAAAATAAATCAGCTAACGTGCAGTCCGTCGAAGCTCAATGCCATGTCCACTTCTTTTGATGGTTATTATCAGTTGAGGTGTTGAACATTCTTTCATGGCATTCGATAGTTTCTTGAAGCAGTCGATGTGAATGCAAGACAATTTGCATGCTGGCCAAAGCTTCATGTCGGTGGCACCTTCCAGCGCACGTTTTTGATAAAATGACAAAACCATTCAATGGCGAACTTGGCAAATGGGCGAAGACAACTGCAATAACTTGTTGTCAACACAACACGGCACAATTAATTGAATTAAATATTTATTTAAACTTTATTCGCACAATAACCTATATAAACTATAACACATCATTATCTAGCAACTCAAACAAATAACACAATTTGACAACTATCAACGGCTTCTCTCTTTCGCTCTCAATTTTTTGACAGAAAGAAAGCTATTCTTGGTGCTGTCAAAAAATCACTAACACCTTATTATTATTACACCATGATTTTTGCAATCGAAGCAGCAAAAAAGTCACGTGATTTCGTGTCTGCTTTTTTCTTTACTCAAACCAGCGGACAACAAGTGAAGTGACAAAAATGCGAAACAACGGTGCTGAAGTTTTTTTAGATAAAAAAGAAGTGCGCAGAAATGTTCGTTGTTATTGTTGGTTTTTGGTTTGATAAAGCTTTGTTTGTTTTGTTTTTATTTTTTCAAGCTACTGATCACTATTTTTTTTCCACCCATTTGCTTTTGATCCCAATAAGAAACGAAGAAAAGACGCAATAGAAAAAACAACAAAAAAAAAAAAAAGTAAAAAACTACTTGCATACAGCCATGGCCATACAAATAGCACAAATTGCAAGCAAAAATACAGTTGCCCAATAAAGTCTAGATACAGTCATATAGAATGAACTTTTATTCCATTTTTTCCTCATAGGTAACAGCTTTTCTATAATTTCTTAAAAAAATAGCAAAAAATATAATATTCCATTTTCTGTTGCAGTAAAATTTGTTAAAATATGGTATTTAGCACACAAAAAAGTTTACATACAGGAAATGCACATCACTAGAGTTTTTAAAAAAGCACATCACTAGATAACGGTGTAATATTTTTTCGGTCAGTTCATTGTTCGTCATACATGAATAAAATTAAGTTTCCAGTTTTTTTTTTTTTTTAAATGTCACAAGAAGTAGCAAAACGCAAAGAAATTTCACAAGATATTAGAAAATTAATTATAAAGTTAAGAAATGAGGATAAATCGTACGGAGAAATAGCAAAAATTGTTGGAAAAAGTCGTGCTACTGTTCAAACTATTATACAAAATTTTAATTTAACTAAAACTACAGAAAATAAACATCGATCTGGCAGACCAAGCAAGGTTTCAGAACGTGAAAAACGAAATATCATCAAAATTGTCACCGCTGAACCCAAAACCAGTGCTGCTGATATCGCAAAAGGACTCGAAAAATCTAAACAAATTAGTATTCATCCTGAAACAGTTCGAAATGTTTTGTGAGCGAACGATTTTTACAGTCGAATTCCAAGTAAGAAGCCATTCATAAGCCAAATTAATTTGAAAAAACGGTTCGAGTTTGCAAAACTCCACAAAAATTACGGTTTTGTTTTTTGGAAAAACATTATTTTTAGTGACGAGTCCAAATATAATATATTCGGATACGATGGGAAGCACAAAGTGTGGCACAAATCGAATACTGCTATGAATATAAAGAATTTGTTAGCAACTATAAAGCACGGTGGAGGATCTGTCATGGTATGGGGATGCATGTCAGCTGCTGGAGTGGAAAAGCTTGCTTTTATTGACACTACAATGGATCGTTACGTTTATTTGAATCTGTTGAAAGCTAATTTGAAGAGTTCTGCCACTAAAATGGGTCTTTCGTGCAAGTGGATCTTCCAGCAGGACAACGATCCCAAGCACACATATCTCATTGTAAAGGAATGGTTACTTTACAATGTACCTAAACAGTTGCGTTCTCCTCCCCAATCACCGAATATGAATCCCATTGAAAAATCTATGGGATGAATTGGACCGGCGTGTTCGAAAAATAAAATATCGAACAAGGAAGACCTTAAGAGAGATTTACTTGAAGAATGGAACAAAATCACTCCAGATGTAACTGAAAAGTTAGTATCTTCGATGCCAAGACATTATTAGATGCTAAAGGTGGTCGAACAAAGTATTAATTTCTTATTTTATTCATAAGTAGTTTATAAAACAAAAAGTGCATTCAACTGTATGTACACTTTATTTCGATTTTTTTAGTGAATGAAGTCAGCTTTTAGTTTATAACTTAAATTGAAGTTATAGTCAATATAATCTGTGAATTTCCAATTAAATATAAGTCTTCTTCTTCATTAAATATAACTTATCAGCTATAATCAGACAAATTGCTTTTTTTTTATTAAAATAACTGTATGTAGAGTTTATTGGGATACTGTATATTATAATATTACACTAAGTTTCCTACTGTTTGTTGTAATCATATGGTCGATGTCTAAAAACAAAAGTTACCGTTATCTTTGCAATTGTGATGTGTACTTTACTTGTATTTATGTTAGTGTTGATTTGCAGTGGACACAGAAATAGCACAAATTTGACATAAAAAATAAAAATAAATAACTGGCCATTTCAGCCCTTGAAAGGACTTTGACCTAGCTTCTTATGATCAATTGTGTTGTGCGTGTTATTAAGTTTGTACACAATTGACCGAGAACCGGACCTACATGCTTAACGCCGACTCCGAACGGCGATGAACAGAATGTTCTCGTTCTCAAGAAGCTTTACATGGCATTTTGATTACTCTCTGAGGTTTGCCATTGTCTGCAGAGAGGTGGCGGCCGTACAGAAAAATTTTTTTAATTCAAATAATTTTCTGTCGCTGCTGGGGTTCGAACCTGGGTCTCCAAAGTTCTTTGACATAGCGGCCACGCACTTTAACCAACTACGCCACGGACGCCACCATTTGACATACACGTGTTTTTATAAATTTTGTTAATTGTTTTCGTTCTTTCGATTTGCGATTCATTTCATTAAATTTTGTGTTAATAAAATAAATAATAATGGGCCGCGGAATACACTGTACACCCGTAAAAAAGGCTTAAAATTAATAATTTGAGCAGAAATGGGAAAACACCCGCCGAAATAGCTGGAATTGTGCAATTCTCCAGAAAAATGGTGTATAATGCTATCCAACTAGCAAAAACAAATGTGTGCTATCTTCATCAAAACAAAGACAGAAAACCAAAACCAAGAAAAACCACAATTTCTGTCGATAGAGCTATAGTGCACATGATCAAAAAAGAACCATTTAAGACACCGAGGCTTATAATGAAAGAAAGAAAAGAATAAGAAATAAATTTAAAATATGGCCTCAATGTATCCAGAAGGCTTGTAGCAAGACGTTTAAACGAAGCTGGTCTCTTTGGCCGCATTAGTCGCAAAAAACCACTCCTGTCAAACAAGCACATAAAAAATCATTTGACTTTTGCAAAGACTCATAAGAATAGGGAACTAAAATTCTGGAAAAATGTTCTCTGGACCGATGAAACTAAAATAAATAGAATGGGGCCAGATGGAAAAACTACTGTACGTTGTTCAAAAGGTGAAGCACTAAATCATAGGTACACAAAAAAGACCGTTAAGCATGGTGGTGGAAGCCTAATGGTGTGGGGAGCATTTTCTTGGCATGGAGTTGGGCCGATAGTGCGAATTATTGGAAAAATGGACCGATTTCAGTACCTGGATATACTTCAAAATAAAATGGAGCCATTTGTTTTTGAATCAATGCCAGTAAATTGGACTTTCATGCAAGACAACGATTCGAAACACACGGCAAAAGTTACAAAGGAATGGATTCAGAACGAAGCTGGTCTCTTTGGCCGCATTAGTCGCAAAAAACCACTCCTGTCAAACAAGCACATAAAAAATCATTTGACTTTTGCAAAGACTCATAAGAATAGGGAACTAAAATTCTGGAAAAATGTTCTCTGGACCGATGAAACTAAAATAAATAGAATGGGGCCAGATGGAAAAACAACTGTACGTTGTTCAAAAGGTGAAGCACTAAATCATAGGTACACAAAAAAGACCGTTAAGCATGGCGGTGGAAGCCTAATGGTGTGGGGAGCATTTTCTTGGCATGTAGTTGGGCCGATAGTGCGAATTATTGGAAAAATGGACCGATTTCAGTACCTGGATATACTTCAAAATAAAATGGAGCCATTTGTTTTTGAATCAATGCCAGTAAATTGGACTTTCATGCAAGACAACGATTCGAAACACACGGCAAAAGTTACAAAGGAATGGATTCAGAAGGAGAAAATCAAAGTTTTAGATTGGCCGGCACAAAGTCCCGACCTCAATCCCATAGAGAACCTATGGAATGATGTGAAGGTCGTGATTGCAAATACAAATTTTAAAAATTTGGATGATCTATGGGCAGGGGTACAAGATGCTTAGTATTCTATCCCGAAAGATAAATGTCAGAAGCTCGTGGAGAGTATGAGTCGCAGATGTGAAGCAGTGATAAAAAATGGCGGATATAGTACAAAATACTAAGCACGTAAGTAATTTTTTTTTCTTAATTTTTTAAAACTTTTATCATTGTTATTTAATTAATTAATTTTTCAGGATATTTTTCGATGTGCTATTTATATGTCCAAGGCGTTTTGAACTATCTCAAGTTATGAATTAATTTAATTTTTTTTTATTTAATATAATTAATATTTTTTGTAAGTATTGAAGTTGTGACTCATTGATTTAAAAAATACTTCCCTTTTTTTGTTATTGCTTTACATGATATAAAAAAATATAATTTTTTGTTTTTGAAGACAATTGTGCTATTTGTATGTCCATGGCTGTATATATATATTTTAATGGATTTTTCCTTGCTCCTTTTTTTTCTTTTGTTATTTAATGAAAATAATAAGTATGCAACGTGTAAAATGAGACAAAACACATGCAAACTGTGCGAGCGAGCGAGAAAGCAACAATCGGCGCGCTGAATACCACAGTACAAGCCGCTTTAAGTTGCTTGTTCGGTTGGCACTATACGCAGTTTGAACTTATTTCATATGATTGTATGTGCAGCGTTATTCAGCTTACCTTCTCGGTTCGGTTCGGTTCGGCACTATAAACGCGCCCTAAGGCGTATATTAACTTTGTCACATCGTTGTTAATGCTCATAAGGAGGAGTGTTAGATACAGAAAAGTATGTATATTCTTGATCAGCATCTTTACCTGAGTTGATTTAAACCTATCCACATGTCTGTCGTCTCAGTCATAATTTTAAAGCTATGGTATCATTGAAATTGTATACATAAGATTATTTCTAAAATATAAATTTCAAGTTTCCTTCTTCTCATACAAAGTAACTATTAAATCGGTAAGAATCCCAAAAATGCCAAAAAAAAAATTCAAAATAACAGATCTAAGCCTTTAATTTAAAATTTAACAAAACGACTATCAAAACTGTTAAATTTTTTAAACTTCCACAAAAATTAATCGAATGACTAAAATTTTGTATATAACCTCCGATTTTCAATATGCACTCCGAGTTTGAAATTCGGCATACCACGTCTACCTTTCATACAAAGTGACGCCATCAAAATAATACTTTCAGAAACTCAAATAAACTTACACATGGCATAATTAATAATCAATTGCTTTGCTTGTGGCTAGTTTAAAAAACGTACGAATTAGCTAGTTAAAATGCAATGAAAAAAATTATTAATCGATCGACCTAACCAATCGATGAAAACTTTACAGTCAATTCTTGAAAAGCATTAACGGTGTTGTTTGTAGTATTTTTAAAATGAAACCAGCCGATGGCCAACCCTACAGAATGAGATTAGTAGCATTCACTGTTATTTAATGCAAAGTGTGCTATTTATTATTCCAGATGATAACACTGTGGAACAAATTCAGGTTAGCAAAAGTTAGGTCGATTCTGAGAGTGAGGGGTCAAAATAGAGGCTAAATTAGAAGACCCGTATCGCGGCGTTTGTTTATGTTAGTTCGAATTTTTTTTTAATTGACCTTCGAACTTTGCAGTCAAATGCCGATTTTCAGCATATTGTTTATATGGTTTTTTGGCTATAACTCGTCGACTAATTGATATTTTTTCAATCTGTAAAAGCCAAATTATTGCTAGAGACCTGTGCAACAATTAAAATTTTTTAAAAAAATTTATTTAGAAAATTTTTGTGGTGCTTATGAAGCAAAATGTTGGACAAATTATTTTTTTTTTCATGCTTTTTGAAAATATTTTCCACAAAACTAAGTCTTTTTTGCTTTCTGTTTGATCTATAATATGCTTCTCAGTTTCTTCAATAAATTTCATTTGAAAGACTCTCAGAATCGACCTAACTTTTGCTAACCTGAATTTGTTCCACAGTGTAATTTAAGCATATTGAATCTTTCGGATGTCAAAAATAGTGAAAGGTATATAACGTTTTATTTTCGTGATTTTTTTAAGTTGCGTGATTATTAACGTCTCAAATTACTATTAAAATTGCTGTAGTTCTCGTAGTTCTAAGTTGACAGCCGATCAGAAAAATTATTTTAACCTTAATCGGTCCCTTGTGTAAATTTTACACACATTTTTTAACTTCAAGCTGTTTGTTTTTTAATATAATTTCAACAAATCGACGGAGCTAGGATTTTGGATGGTTTTTTAAAAATCTTTTTTTTAAATAAATAAAATAATGAGTAATAAATAATTTTTAACGACTAGATCGCATTAATTTCATTCATCGATAAAAATATGGCCCTTGAAAAAGTGTGTAAAATTTACACACAAGGAACTTATTCGTTTCTAGAAATTAGGGACCGATGAAGGTTAAATTAATTGTGTGGGCGGGAATTTAATCAAATCCCGGTGGGATTTGAACCCATGATCTCCCAGGGTCCGTTGGAAAAGAACGGTTAGCGCATGCTAACGCGTTCGACCACGCCCGCCACCAAAATGTAACCTTTTGTGATTTTTAAAAACCGATTAATTTATAGCAACAGAAAAGTCATCTTAAAATAGGTAAACGAATAATTCGCAACCGATTGGCAAACACTTTTCTTCTGATTATAAAGCTCTTAGTTGATTTGAGTAGGACCATTTTATTGCTTAATGCTTTTATTGAATAGCGTATTTATTAAAACGGTGATGTAAAAATATGTTACTTTAGCTGCCTTTTTGTGTAACTTATTTCACCCCAAACGTATGCTTTAAATTATTAAATTGGTAGACTAGCTAGTTTGCATCAAACCACTGTGCGTACTAGCACATGCAATGTGCGACTTCCTCTCAAATTGTTTTTCGAACAAATATCAATTGCAAATTAAATACTACGAAAAAATGCTAAAACGTAATGCTTAGCAGCTAGTTTGCATCAAGCCACTGCGCGTACCAGCACATCCAATGTGCGACTTACTCTCAAGTTGTTTTTCGAACAAATATCTATTGCAAATTAAATACTAAAAAAATACTACAAAACTTAATGCTTAGCAGCTATTTCTGATTCTCAATTAAGCAACCTACCATAGACCAAAATAATTATTTTTTTTGTTTCTCTATTTTAATTGAAATATGTGCCATAAGGTTGGGAAGCGCTTCAAACGGAATTTATTAACTTGATGGAAAAAGCTAAAAAATCTCCCGATCATGATGATATATTTGATAACCTTAAATCAGCTGTAGTGGATGAAGCCATTCGACGTCATTCATGGGAAGATAAAGCTATCGATATGCTGCGAGTTATACAACTTAACACTTTGGAGGATCGTTTTGTTCATGACAAATCCGAATGGGATCAAGCTGTAAGGTTTTTAGAGAATGCTGTTAAAAGAAAACTTTCGCATACTGAAGAAACGCTAAGGGAAATGTTCGGACCTGGGCAGTTTACAAGAATAACAAAATGGAAGTACTTAACAGAAGATCAGGCCAAAAGACGGCACGTAAAATCGGAACTCGATAAAATTTTGCAAAGCGACGAAGTATGTTTGCAATCGACTAATTTTTTAATTTTTTTTTTTTTTGTTTTATCCATTCACATAATCTTTGCAGAAACATTTGCCTACGCTTACTTATGATGAACTCACCACAGTAAGAAAAAATTTACAGCGTGGAAGTGTTGACGTAGATACTGATTATATTCGTCAAACCTGGTTCCCCATATACCGAAGGTATGAATTACTGTCCGAAAGCATAGATACATATTTCCTTACACTATTTTATTCCAACCCTGTAGACATTTCCTTAAGCAAGCATTACAAAGAGCGAATGACTGTCGAAAAGCGTATTACCTTTATAGTCAGCAGGGCACCGAATGTGAGGTAAGCTGTAAAAGTACTTTACTAAGTAATAAGTTTTTTGCAACTTTTTGTAGATAAGCTGTAGTGATGTTGTTCTTTTCTGGAGAATCCAACAAGTAATCAAAGTAACTGCAAATGCATTAAGGCAACAAGTTATCAACCGAGAGGCTCGCCGTCTCGATAAAGAAATCAAAGAAGTTCTGGACGAGTTCAGCGATGATGAAGAGAAGAAGGCGCAACTTTTAACAGGAAAACGTGTAACATTAGCCGAAGAACTAAGTATGCTATTTTATTCGCTTTTCAATAACTGCTATTTCTCTCATGCAAAATATTCTTTCAGTTAAAGTTCGTCACATTCAGGAAAAACTAGAAGAGTTTATAAATTCATTAAATCAAGAAAAATGAACTAACTAGTAAACAGAGCGGATCTCTTGACTTTATTGTTATAATTCTTAGGAAAAGTAAGGCAACAAACCTTTCATATATGTCATAAACATTTTAATTAAACTCATTGTTTTTTATTAGATGATAGAAAACACTGTCTGATGTATTTATTTATATAAATTGGAAGACCCTATTATTAAAAACAAAAAAATATAATTTACATCATTTAAACATGGACTATCGATTATGTCGTTTTAAACTTCAAGTCTTTATTTTCATTGCAACTGTTAAATTACAATTAAAATATAATAAATAAGTTGTAAGTTTCTTTCACATTTCAACAAAGTTCAAATAATAATTTCATGAGATTTAAAGCAAAAACAAAACATTATTTATAATTAAAATAAATGAAAATACATAACTTTTACTCCAAACTTTGCAAACCAAATCTTGTTACTATATCAAATAGTTATATTGTTTTGTTTGTTTTAGTTGTTTCGCTGCAGGAATAAGATAAACATTTTATACCAATAAGCACTCAGAAGATCAGAGTCAGGACTAACAATCAGAGTCAGGACTAACAATATTAGAACAAAAGTTGAATTTTAGTTTATTCTCGAATATATCGAACGAACGCACTAAATATTAGTGTCAATGTTACGAATTTTATAGATCCTGAAAAATTACATCCGTTTCATTGATGAAGTCGCAAGATTTAGTTCGCTAAGTCATTTACAAATAATTGTATATTAATGTAAATCCCAGTTTACAAGTAATCTTGTTTTATGGCAGTCATTATAAAAGAACGCAAAATTACTTAAACAACTTCTACTAAATGATTACTATTATTATTTTATATGTAACGAGGTAACAAAATTTAGTTTTTAAACAATAAATCAGGTTTTCAGTTAAACTTTTTTCTTTTTAAATTTTAGTAATTTTACAAAAATGCGATATTCATTTCTTTTAGGATGTTTTATATTAAAGCAAATACAAAATTCATCTCTTTTGTTTTAAGCTCCCGAAATTGCATCAGCTGACGAGTTTTCTTGTCGTCGTTTTTCCCAGTTGGCAACGTAGGTAAGGGGGTAACACAAAAACGCCGAAATCAAAATTAAACTGCCAGCAAAATAGAAGGAGATATCATAACTTCCTGTCATGTCATAAAGCCCACCTGAAATAGAGAACAGAAATAGATTTAATGAATGAATACGAGTATTTCAACATTTAATAAATCGATGGTTAAGCGCACAAATGTGATAAATTAACCTTTGAAGAAAATTAACTTAATGCATTTCTAAGTTGTATATATTTCTTGCATTCTACATTTTATTTTGAGCGTTATTTCTCTGAAAAGATATTAAAAGTTTTTGTTTTAATTCAATTTTACTTAATTAAAAAAAAATGGGCTTTCAGCGGAAAAAATGCTGCTTTTTAACATACAAAAGTTTTTTATTGAAGGTTATCTACCATGAAGGTTTATATACCATGAAGGTTATCCTACAAGAAGGTGGTCCAACAGGTACCTCTTTTAAATCATACAATGCAATTTTACCCCGCTAGACTTTTTTATTATCATTAAAGATTGATAATATGCGGATAATCCAGAAACGATCCCACCCTTAAGGCTTATATCGTCCGAGTCATTCGTAAGATAGATATGGAATTATTCTCAGCTTGTCCGAAATTGAAATAACCTAAAAGCCGTGTTTAAGTATATTCAAAGTTAGATGTCGTCAGGTTATATTGGAAGTAGACGAAGTTTTGATTCGATTTTTCCTAATTTCATACTCGGAGTGTATATCTATATAATAAAAAAGGAGCTTATGTTTGTAACTATGCAATAGACTCCTAAACTACTCATCCGATTAGCATGAAAATGTTTGTATAGAGGTTTTTGGTACGGTGCGTGTTTGTGGGCTATCAATTTTGATCCACCTTGAACACCAGAGGGCGCTGTAGTACAAATTTTTTACAAAACTGTCTATAACTCACAAATCGCTTATGCCATTAGAATGAAAATTGGTATATAGTACTTTTCAGGTACGATGAGTTTTTTGACAGTATCTTCTGTGAACCACCTTGGGCACCAGATGGTGCTGTAGTACAAATTTTTTACAAAATCGCATATTTTTAGTTGTTTTCTTAGGTTACAAATGCAAATATTCACAAAATATAAAATATTTCTTAAATTTAGTAAAATTAAAAAAATGTCCGTTATTTTGGCATCAAAAACATGAACATCTCTTGAAAACTATGAAAACTTTTTCTACAACGATAAACATATTTATTTATATTAACATATCGTTGCTCAAAAATGAGAAAAAAACAATAGGGGTTTTCACAATCCAATGCATTTGGCTGTGCATTTGAGCATGAGCAAAAAATCCATGCTTTTTTCCTCTTTACACTAACAAAATGTATATACAATGAGAAAAAAAATCATGGATTTTTTGCTCATGCTCAAATGCACTAAATTGTGAAAACCCCTAATAAGAAATTTAATTTTGTAACTTTCGATTCATATATCTCCGCTGCTTTTTTATACATTTTGATAAATTTTTTTTTGTCTTAAAGCTTCATCAAAGTACTATGAAAACCTTATTGCAAAAAATACCGTTAGTTGAGTATATATATTTTAAATATATTTTTTAAAAAAGATCTGAAATTTTGGAGTTTTCCTCAAAAAAAGGCTCAAAATTTATTTTTGTTGTAAAAGCTCTATTTAAAAGCTATAACATTTATAAGCAAAAGTTATTTCAATTTTACGCAAAAATTTAAAACCATTTTTGTGATTAAAAAAACAAGGCTTGATTTTTTCGAACTAAATTTTTTTTTCAATGTTGTGTTTTTATATTTTTGAAAAAATAAACAATCTAAAAAAGATACAGTATACCGTGTATACAGTAAAGAAGTGAAACTTCTTCTTTGTATACACTCTTTCTTTTCTAGAATAAGAACGATTTTAGTGTGAAGGCTCGATTATGCAATCGTAAAGCTACGCAACGTAACGTGGCGTAGAGTTCTATCTGGAATAGAACCCATCGCTGCACTAGGGAGAAAACTCAGCGTAGCTTTATTGAAAGTTTGAGAGCGAGAGTATGATCGTGAGAAAATCAAGTGTTGCATATTCCGCATATTAAGAGAATAATTTCTTAAAACGGGATTTTTTTATTTTACATAACTACAATGAGCGATTTTTTTGCCAATGGGAGCTTCAGGTGTATTTATAAATTTGTTTTTCAACAATTTTTTTTTGGCATATTAATAAGGAGTTTCACAGAACAATGTCACAACAATAAATCTACCTCAACTGTAAACTTGATCTTAACTTTCATTTTTATTTCTGCCTTAAAAACTAAAAATCAAAAATTACCGGTTATTTTGTACTCAAAAACTATGGGACAAATTTTAGTTATTATTTTTGCTTTAAAAAAATTAAGCCTTATAAATACTTTTTTGTTCAAAACTTTAAATGTGAAAAGATAACTAAAACTTTCACACACACATTATACTTACTATTATTAATAGTAAATAGTTCGATATAAAATTATATAACTAAGATATGTATAAAATAGTTATCTATTGAAAGAACTTATTCCAACTTTTCTTGCGCACATTGTCAAGTTCGCGTCATGGAATTGCACAATTATCGCAATTTGTATTTGCGTAAACTTGCATAAACTTTTATCTTATATTCTTTCAGTTCTTCTTTGCTTGTAAAATACATTTTTAATGAAAAATCTATTCAAACAATATTTAAGGATACAAAGTGCATTAACCCACAATATCTAAGATTCAGAGACATAAAGCTCTATGTTTAGAAGTTTAATTGCGTTTCTTCAACGTTAACTATGTCAATTGCCCGAATTTCTATTAGTTGCATTGAGCAAGGTCGTACTGTAGTTACTTTTTTCTCCATACAAACATTTTTGACTCTACACTAATATTTCGGCTGTAGAATTAAATGCTAAGAAATTTTCGTTTCTACAGCATACTACGCTTTATTCAAGAATGATAGAAAAATAGATTACGCATTGCGCAGGTCCGTTATGTTGTTTACTTTTCATTTTGACATTTCTAGCTACGAACAAAGTATTTTTTACGATCATGACGTCACGCTAGCTCAAGTTTGTTTCTTGAATCTTTTGCCATTGTTTCATATTTGTTCATATTTTTAACAAGACTTGACAGAAAGCCATATCGTAAGCTTATATCGTAAGTCTATCGTAACGTAGATGCGCAGATCGTAGAAAATTATTTTTACTATCTGCGCAATCTATTTTTCTATCATTCTTGGGCTTTATTCATAAACATTTTTTCATTCGCTGCTCATGTTTGTAAGGTTTGTGTCTGAACTAAAGAAAATCTCTACAAAAATTAAGAATTCCAATGGATTTGCAATGGCCGCCACATAAAAAAAATGCTGCAAAGGGCGCAT
Source organism: Pherbina coryleti (assembly GCA_943735915.1). NCBI lineage: Eukaryota > Metazoa > Arthropoda > Insecta > Diptera > Sciomyzidae > Pherbina > Pherbina coryleti. Next base: position 70,250,186 of record OX030950.1, on the reverse strand, counting down.
ATGGAGCATGTCTTTGATATTAAACGAAAAGACAAACAAAAAACATGGTTGCGAAAATGTTTATGAATAGCGTTTTCTTGTTTAAAGTTACACTGCCTCTAAAATGTGTTTATGAATAAGGCTGTTATATTTTCCCGCTAGAAGCGCTGTTTATTTTCCCGCTGGGCATCTACAGCAAAAGTAGTTTGATTAATTGATATGTAGACAACATTTATAAATTAAAAACTTAGCCCAGCATATAGCACGTTGGCTTTATAAAACTGAGATTACAGGTTCGATACTCAGCGCTGACAACGAAATTTTTTTCAGTCTTTTATACAATGTATATCTCTCTCATTCTATCTACTGTACAACATATCTTTCTTCTCTATCGTGTAACGAAATGAAGTAAATTGACCTTGAAATTTCACTCCTCAATATTCTCATTCAAATTTCGAAGCGCCGCCTAAGAAGTTTCACTTCAATAAAAAATTGAGTGATTACTGTAATTCACGTGAACTTTTAGCAAAAACTCAATTTACGTCGTTCGTAACAATGTAGCTTGTCTTTGATCAGCTCCAAAATCATCAAGGTGGTTTCTTTTGTCAATCGAAAACGATCAACAAAATCCACATCATCCCATTTGTTTACAAAATTTAAGAACTTTTGTATTCAATTGTAGCCTACTATTTTTTACGAATGAAACAAAAAGCTCAAGTTATACCAAATATCCCAAGTTAAATCAAATAACTGGAGCCAATTTCGGAAGTTATTGAAATCACAAATTGACGAAAGTTATAAAACTCAAGTTATATTAAATTTTCAATTTCAAAAGTTATAACAGAACTATTGTACTGAATAAAACAATTTTTGAAGTGAAACTTCAATGTTTATGAATAAAGCCCAAGAATGATAGAAAAATAGATTGCGCAGATAGTAAAAATAATTTTCTACGATCTGCGCATCTACGTTACGATAGACTTACGATATGAGCTTACGATAGGGCTTTCTGTCAAGTCTTGATAAAAATGTGAACAAATATGAAACAATGGCAAAAGATTCAAGAAACAAACTTGGTCTAGCGTGACGTCATGATCGTAAAAAATACTTTGTTCGTAGCTAGAAATATCAAAATGAAAAGTAAACAACATAACGGACCTGCGCAATGCGTAATCTATTTTTCTATCATTCTTGAATAAAGCGTAGTATGCTGTAGAAACGAAAATTTCTTAGCATTTAATTCTACAGCCGAAATATTAGTGTAGAGCAGTGATGCTCAAACGCACACAACTAAACTTGATTGGATGTGTGTGTAACACTTAAAGCTTCTCACTGAAAGAAATCTAATGTTAAAGCAATTTGAAAGCTTTCCGAAAGCTTTATGTTCATAAATAGAATTAAATCGACGCAAATCGAAAAACTATGAAATTATTTGTAATAGATTATTTGCTTATAATATATTTCATATTATATTGTTTTTGGATTTTTTATTATTATATATGAATATATATCGTATGGGTATATTTTGAATACTTTGAATATGTGCAGTGCCCTTGTTTGCTTCTTATAATGTTAATATTTCTGGAAAAAATATTAAAATTAAGACGGGGTCAAATAACATGAAAACGATATGAAAAAAACCGATTTCAAACTGATTTTGAAAAGTTTTTTCCTGAAATTTTCTGACATACTTTTGACATGATAACAAATCAACCAATTGTTGTTGATTTTTTATATCCACGGCCGCCAAATATGTTTATTAGTGTTGTTATTATTATTGTTTTTGGTATTATTATTTTTATTATTAAAATCTTTGATTATTTCGTCAAAATCTACATCGTCATTGGAAATTTTTATGCGCATCAAATCTTGCAGATGATTGTCCGATAAGCGATTTCGGTGTTTGTTTTTTATTATTTTCATCAATGAAAAAGAGCTTTCGCAAATATATGTTGTTCCAAACATCGAATAAAGTTTATATAGCATTTTTTATTGTTGGATAAAGGGACTCATCAACATTTTTCCAAAATTCACATCCGTCTGCAATAGGTAACATTAAATCTTCTTGCAAAATTTTTAACTCGCTTTGGATCGATGGGCTTTGTTTTTCTATATTGCATTTTAGAGGATTGTTATGTAGCTCAATTAAATCAGATATTTTTTGGAAATCTTGAAATCTTTTAGAACAGTTGGTTTCTAATGTATCAAAGGCTTCAAAAAAACGGTTCATGCTGACTTCATTACAACACGCAGTGTAAGCCTCTGCAGTTCTTGTTAAATTTTCTAGGTTGCCGTTTTTAAATTTAGTAGATAAAATAGTAAGCTGTCGTTGGAATTCTACAACGGCTGAAACCAAATCAAAGATCATTTTTTGCTTCCCTTGTAATACTAGATTTAATTTATTGATAAATTCAGATATGTCCGTTAAAAATGCCAAGTCCAAGTTAAAAATAGGATCTTTTAAAGAGTTAACTAATAAATCCGAGCCAGGAGAGGGGTTAAGCTCAAAAAATGACAAAACTTCAAAACGCAGATGAAATAATCTTTTGAGGCTATTTCCTCGACTCAACCATCGTACTTCAGTAAAAAGTAGCAAATCACCATAATCGGCCTCCAGTTCTTCCAAAAATGTTTTGAATTTTCTATGATTTAAAGAGTTGTGACCACCTCGAATTTTATTGATAATTTTAATGGATATTTTCATTGTTTCCAATAAATTTAATGATTTGGCAAACAAAGCTTGTTGATGTATTATACAGTGAAATACGGGTACATCAATTTGGTTCTTTAATAAATAACCTATAAGCCCTTCTTTTTTCCCCGTCATAACGTGAGCTCCATCGGTACAAACCGAAGATAATTTATTTATGTCTGCAAATGAAAAGATTTTACTATTTAAAACATCATAAATTGTTTTGCCCTTCACGTTTCCATGCATAGACTCAACTATTAGCATTTCTTCTGAGCAATGAAAATTTTCATTCACAGTTTTTACACAAATTAATAGTTGACAACAATCATTAACGTCAGTGCTCTCGTCTAAGCAAATAGAAAAGTACTTGCAATCACGCATTCTTTTTTGAGTTTTTGAAAATAAGTATTCGCTCAAAGTTTCAGTCCGACGAGTGATTGTTGACCTCGATAAAGCTAGGCTTTCAAAAATGTCTTTAAACTCTCTACCTTTTTCACCAAAACACTCAAAAACTTCTTTGGCTAAGTCTTTAAAGAATATTCTATCTTCGAATGGCCTGCACCTCTTCCCTAAAGCAAGACTTATAACATAAGAAGCTTTTAATTGGACAAAATTTATATCGGTTACCGACTGACTTATTACTGCGTTTTTCTTCTTATTGGTGTTAAATTCATTGAATTTTTCAAAAAACATACGTTTTAAGTCAATAAGTATTTCCTGTCTCTCCCCTCCCACTACATTATGGAATTCAGCATGTTGTGTAATGTAATGCCTCTTGATATTGGATATTTTCACCTGAGCCAACACCTTAAAGCATACTAAGCACTGAGCTTCGCTTAAACTATTTTTTATAAAAAAATAATCTTTTACCCACCTTTCTAAAAACATTTTTTCACAGTTCTAAAATCAATTTTTTTAAAATAATCTTAATGCGGAGCAAAGTAAACGAAAATCAACTGGTCTGAATGAAATCTAAAATCACAGTGAAGATTTGTTAGATAGACATGATTTATATATGAAGATATATGAAGAGTAAAAACCTTGTATTTAGGCAAACATTAAATTTATGAATTGCACTAACCTTATTTTTCATCCCAATTTTTTTTATTTTGCATTTAAAAGTTCTTTTTTGCTGACAGCTATTTCTTAATTGAAAACAGCAAAAGTGTGCTGAATTATTTACATATATTAAATATACATACGTAAATAGCAACATTTTTCGGTATTAACTAAAAACAAAATAAATATAAAATTGCATACAATCATCGCTTACATTACAAAGTGTTGCGTTTCCGAAGAATCATAGTTAACTGAACTGTGCTTTGCTTCTTAATGTTTTCTTTTCGGTGTACAAAAATTGCGTAATTATAATCAAATTAAGCGAACAAAGTGACGTGACCCTTTCTGCTTGGAGTCTGCCTGCAGACTGAAAGCTTTTTAGCAGCGCAAAATTTTATATACCTATACGTTGCAGAAAAAGCTGTTAGCTCTCGAGCTAATTTTGATCGACACTGGTGTAGAGTCAAAAATGTTTGTATGGAGAAAAAAGTAACTACAGTACGACCTTGCTCAATGCAACTAATAGAAATTCGGGCAATTGACATAGTTAACGTTGAAGAAACGCAATTAAACTTCTAAACATAGAGCTTTATGTCTCTGAATCTTAGATATTGTGGGTTAATGCACTTTGTATCCTTAAATATTGTTTGAATAGATTTTTCATTAAAAATGTATTTTACAAGCAAAGAAGAACTGAAAGAATATAAGATAAAAGTTTATGCAAGTTTACGCAAATACAAATTGCGATAATTGTGCAATTCCATGACGCGAACTTGACAATGTGCGCAAGAAAAGTTGGAATAAGTTCTTTCAATAGATAACTATTTTATACATATCTTAGTTATATAATTTTATATCGAACTATTTACTATTAATAATAGTAAGTATAATGTGTGTGTGAAAGTTTTAGTTATCTTTTCACATTTAAAGTTTTGAACAAAAAAGTATTTATAAGGCTTAATTTTTTTAAAGCAAAAATAATAACTAAAATTTGTCCCATAGTTTTTGAGTACAAAATAACCGGTAATTTTTGATTTTTAGTTTTTAAGGCAGAAATAAAAATGAAAGTTAAGATCAAGTTTACAGTTGAGGTAGATTTATTGTTGTGACATTGTTCTGTGAAACTCCTTATTAATATGCCAAAAAAAAATTGATGAAAAACAAATTTATAAATACACCTGAAGCTCCCATTGGCAAAAAAATCGCTCATTGTAGTTGTGTAAAATAAAAAAATCCCTTTTTAAGAAATTATTCTCTTAATATGCGGAATACGCAACACTTGATTTTCTCACGATCATACTCTCGCTCTCAAACTTTCAATAAAGCTACGCTCTGAGTTTTCTCCCTAGTGCAGCGATGGGTTCTATTCCAGATAGAACTCTACGCCACGTTACGTTGCGTAGCTTTACGATTGCATAATCGAGCCTTTACACTAAAATCGTTCTTATTCTAGAAAAGAAAGAGTGTATACAAAGAAGAAGTTTCACTTCTTTACTGTATACACGGTATACTGTATCTTTTTTTTTTTCAGTTTCAAAAAATCCTAAAGTTATTTCTAACTCTCAAGTTATAAAAGTGAATAAAACGGCCCTAAGATAATTTTTTGTAAAAAATTAATTTTTTAGATTGTTTATTTTTTCAAAAATATAAAAACACAACATTGAAAAAAAAATTTAGTTCGAAAAAATCAAGCCTTGTTTTTTTCCTTCGCTACGGTGATTTTGGATCAGTTTTGGTCGCAGTTTCGGATTTCAGTTGAGTGCACATTTTATCAGTGCACATTATATAGAATGGGTATGGCCCCTGTTATATTTAGGCAACAATTCGTCAAAATGCAAACAACGCAAGGTGAATTCCTGAAAGTTTCGAGAGAATTTTTCAGCACATCCAAATTTCCGCGCACAATTGGTGCAATTTACTGCACACACATGAGAACTCAATCGCCAGAAGACAAAGACGCTGAAAACTACCAAAATCGAAAGGGACGGTTCTTTTTAAATGTTAATTAAATATTATGCCGCGTTTTCAATTAAACAATATAATATTTATTACTGTAAAGTGTACAGTATCAACACGCATAATATCTATTTTTATGTTAACCAATCAATGTCAATGTTAAGGTACATTAGGCCGGATCGTTTTGTACGGGAAAAAAAGGTCAGTCATTCGGGATCGATCTCAAAAGTAAGAATAACTCATAAGAACGATTTCTGCATACTTTTTTTTCAAATCAGAGAAAATTTATTGGAGCCTTTTTGGTAAAAAAAATATGGTTTTTGCTGGTAACTTTTTATTTTTTACAGAATGCATACCCAAATCTACTAAAAAGATAAATATCTTACACATACCAACATTATGGCATAAAAAAATGTTCACTAGATATAAATTTGAAGAGCCCGTTATAAAAAGCCATGGTTTACTTAATTGCACATTTTTTTATGATAAAAAAGTACAAAATATTAGCGAAAACAGTTGTAAAAGGATTGACTATGCCGGTTATGCATAAAAACCGGTTGGGACATATTTATGGAGCTTAACAATCTCGTGAAAATCACAAAGTTTGAATCACGCCAAAATTCAATTATAAATAAACTAGCTGACCCGGCAAACGTTGTTTTGCCCAAACTTAATATTCGATGTTTCCACTTTTTCAATAGATGACGGTGTAGTTTCGAAAGACAAACACAATTTCCAAATTTTAGTCAATTATGACCAAACCGTTAAAAATATAGCATTTTCATATATTTGTGGGTGGCAAAACATATTTTTAATACAGTTTCCGACAGCAAGCAAGCAAAATAAATTAGTATAATTTAAAAATTTATTTATAATACCAAATTTTAGTGTAATACCAGCAAAATCTTCTGATATAGAGTTTTTATTTGTAGGCGGCAAAAAGGGGGTGTGGTAACCCAGTTTTAGTACAGTTGCCGACAGTGAGCATAAAAACTAAACCCCCAAACTGTAGCCTTATACGCCGAAACCATCGTAAATATAGAATTTTTATTGATTTGTGGGCGATAAAAGGGGGTGTGGCAACCCATTTTTAGTACAGTTTAGCCGACAGTGAGCATACAAACTAAATTACCAAATTGTAGTCTAATACGACCAAAACCGTCGGAAATATAGCATTTTTATTGATTTGTGGGCGGTAAAATAGGGTGTGGCAAATTTTTTTCTACAAAGTGTCCTTCCTTGGGCCAATACGAATCCATCAAGTTCAAAATTGTAAAAATTGAATGACCCCTTCTTGAGTTATGCGCGTACACACGGACGTCAGTCGTTTTTATATAAGACAAAAATAAAATAAACTTAAACCAAACATAACATCACTGCAGCATGGTAATGTTTGGCTATATTTGTTTTTGCTTGCCTCTGTCTTTTTTTCACGTCACCACGCATAGCGTCCGACAAAAAAAAACAAAAACAAAATACATTGCCATTCTCTGTTGCTATCCATAGCACACACACACGCTCGGGCATATGTAGGCAAAACCATGGTATAATAATACATGGTAGCATTGACAACTGCTTATTTTCTCTTCAACAGGAAAACATAAACTGTCAAAAACAGCTTTTTGTGGAAATACATCAGCAGCTGCTGTGGTTGTTGTTTTTTTTCACTTCAAGGTTTTCAACATTGCTTGTGTTTTCAAGGGCGGATTGTGAGCGCTCTCTTTTTGAGTATATTTTTTGACAGTATATGATTTCCCAAGCAGCTGTCAATGCTACCTTGTATTATTATACCATGGGCAAAACAAAAACAAATCACATTGCTATTCTCAGCAAAGCAATACTCACTGTAGGATGGGAGAGTAAAATATTGGAACACTCGCATCGTGTCGATGTGCCGCACACTGCTTTATTTTTCACTACACAACAACAATTTTTATACGCTATGAGTCGTTCATGTCCGTTTGTGCTTGCAGGTGAATTTTACTTAGGATTTTGAAAGCCATGAATCTCCTTTTCTAATAAACTTTTTAATAATTTTTTTGGCCTAAAACCTTCACCAGGTCGAGAGCTTTTTATTATAAAAAATTGCATGAAAAACGGCCGGGCCTTTCTCAAGATTGTTCCGAACATAAAAAAGGCACTTCAAAATATAATATTAGTATAGATTAAAGACTTTTTTACAATAACTTTAACAAAATGTGTTTCTAAAGATAGCAAAAATTTTGAGAGGAGTTATAATAGATAATACATAATTTTAAAAATTGTTTTATGCTGAAATATTTGTATTTATCGTTTTAGCAGATTTCTCAATTGGAATTCTTACGTTCTGTAATTTTTCGCACATAGTTTTGATCAAACCGATATATAAAAAGAAAATAAAGACAAGTACTGGTTAAATGATTCGTTATTTAACTAATAGTGCTGTCGGAAATTTCGGTTAGTCTGTAGAACAAAGTTTCTATCAGTTTGTTAAGGGCAATGTGAAAAATCTAACCAAAACTCATGTATAAGTGTGATTTTATATCTCTTTCTTACGCAAGTATTTCAATGTCTTGCCGAACACAGCTGCTCTGCTCACACTATACAACAAATTCCGTAAAGAATTTCATAACAAACTCAGCTGTTTACTTAAGTACGCAGTTAGCTTCTCGCAAAACCTTTCCACCATGGTGTAGTGGTTAGATGTTTGCGTTAGCCTTTAACGCAAACATGCGCGGGTTCAAACCCTTCACCAAATAAAGCCAAATTTTTTCTTGTAATTTTGTTTAGAAATGTTTTTTTTTTCTTTTTTTATTAATGGGTAGTATTTACAAATGATAAATTTAAGTAAAATATTTAAAGAAAATAAAAAAACAAAGCCCCAGAATAAGCCGTTATTTTTTATTCTATAGCAAGGAAATCTTGCTTTTCTTTAGAAAGAATGTGTTGAAAAATTTAGCTTTTACAGCGGTTTTAAAAAATGTGTTTTCAAAAGTAACAAAAAATGCGATTTATGGAGGTGAATAAGAGTAATAAAATTAAATAATTTTAAAAATTAAATTATGCCAAAATGTCAGTATGTGTAAGATGTTTATCTTTTTAGCAGATTTGGGAATGCGTTCTGTGAGAAATAAAAAGTTTCAAGCAAAAAACATGTTTCTTACCAAAACGGACTTTCAGGAGAATAAAAAAGGCTCCGATGAATATTCTCTAATTAAAAAAAGGTATGCAGAAATCTTTCTTATTCTAGAGGAACTCTAACTTTTGAGAGCTCGAACGGCGGAGTCAAATTTTTGATAATGCGCGGGTATGGGCACCACTACATTTAAAGCGTCTGTGTTGTTTCTGTGTTTGTCTTTTATCTTTGATTTGTTGTTGCGTTTTGTGTTGCTACATAAGCTTTTGCTATCAATTCTTATTCTCAACGCTCCCAGAGCGCTCCTACCTGATTATGCCTAATGTTCATCTTCATCTAGTACATCTTTGAATGTGATATAGGTAAATGCAAAATCAAAAATAAAAAACGAGGTTTGATTATAAAAGTCAATTCATAAATTTCTTTATTTAAATACGTATTAGAATCAAAAACAAAAATTATCTCATTTTGACTCAGCTCGGCAACGAAATTATTTTCAAACTCGATTGATTGATTCAGAATCAATTTCAAAAATTAAGGCCTGACTATAATAGCCACCATGGTATAAATAATACAAGGTAGTATTGACAGTTGCTTGGGCAACGACCATCTGTCAAAAAAAATGTCTAGAAAGAGAGTGTTCAATTATTGTTGATGTTTTACGCCATTGTTTGCGTTAACCAAACATTTGCTTGTAAAATATTTTCTATTTTATGTAATAATAAATAGTGAGCATTGTAATAATAGTGATTTATTATTACTTTAGCGAAAATAATTTGTCAACTTAATGTGATTTAGTGCAAACATAAAAAACATTCAAATGCAGCAACATCAGCAGCTGCATATGCATACGGACGAAATGCAGACGAAATGAAATAAGTTTTCAATTAAAATTGTGCATAATTGAATAAAATTTAACGCTTCCGACTGGAAAACGTTTAGCACAAATCACACATAGTTTTTTCAAAACTTTCATTATTTTATATTAAACGCACAAATTTTATTTAGGTTATGTTTTTCACTTTCGTTTCACATTATTCCACGAACAACTGTTTTTGACAGATGGTCGTTTCCTCGTTGCTGAGAAAATCAGTAGTTGTCAATACTACCTGTCTAATTGTATCATGAATAGCCACATGCTGGCAGACGAATCTGTCAAAATGAAAGCGAGCCCATCCCAGCTAGACAGCTCTAACGTAGTTACAAACACAATGAAACAAAATTTGGTGTTCACTAATACACTCTTAAATTTTGATGTCATGTTAAACAAGGAAAGTTGTATGTGCTTATATAGCTTGCTCCTTTACGCAGCAAACAAGTTGAGGATGTGAAAAAAGTAGCGAAAAAACTTAAAGCGATGCAAGTGTAAGTCACGCAATAAAATAATATCCTAAATGATAGACTTAAAATATGATGTCCGTGGCGCGTTGGGTAGAATGCACAGCTTATGTGGCAGAGACCGCGGTTCAAATACCGTCCGACACAGGAAGGTTTTCATTGAAGTTAATTTAATAAGTTAAAATATCTATATGTTAAATGTAAAATACACTTAAGAGAAATATGATTATTAAAAATGGCCAAATTCCTATCTAAATAAATGTAAGGTTTTCCTTGCTAGAGTAAAATATAATAGCCAATATTTGAGAGATATTTTTTTTATTTTCTTTAAATGTTTTGCCTAAATTTACCTTTTGTAAAAACTACCCATTAATAAAAATAACAAAAAAACACTTCTAAACAAAATTATAAGAAAAAAAAAATTTGGTTTTATTTGGTGAAGGGTTTGAACTCGCGTTTGTTTGCGTTAAAGGCCAGCGCTCTAACCACTACACTATGGTGGAAAGGTTTTGCGGAACGCTAACTGTGTACTTAAGTAAACAGCTGAGTTTGTTATTAAATTATTTACAGAATTTGTTGTTAGTGTGAGCAGAGCAGCTGTAGTTTTTTGCAACGTTTAAAACATATGTGGCAGACAGAGATGCCAGGTCACACGGATAGACAAAAAGGCGTTAGGTTTTTCCCAACGCTAGAACAAACCTAACGTAATTTGTATGGAGAGTTTTATATGAACCTAACGCCTTTGGCGTTAGGTATATGCCATATATATGGCATATCTAACAGTTAGGTGTCCGGCTGGGATGTAAATATATGAGCATACCCATAATTGGAATTGCCACAGTTTCGTTAAGTTTCGTTGACTTTCAGTGGCTTTTTGTAGAGCGACTCAAATCGCTCACAGCATAGGCAAATGTCAAATAATTGTATATTCTAATTTATTGAAGTAATAATTGAAGCTAAACAGCAAAGGCTTCATATGATTAAATTTTTTCATATTATTTTGCACAATAATTTTGAAAAAAATCTCACAAACAAGCACAAATAAAAACAAACTATTTTGTGACACTTCTCAAAGTCAGTATATGGCAATCATAGACATTTTTGATTTTGACAACAGCCTGCTGGCTTTTCGTTTAAATTTTGGCATTAGCGTATGCCAGCATGTGGCTATTATTAGTCAGGCCTTTATAATTTCAATATTTTTGTTTTTTTACTACAAATGAGTTGAATTTCCTTGTGATATTTTGATAACTTGAGAAATTATAACTTTACTTAACTTTAATGCGAGAAACGTCAACTGACAAAAATCGAAACTGAATGAAACCAATTTTTAACTTTGGAAATTAAAATTTTCAACTTCTCAAGTTAAACAACTTGGCAAGTTGACAAAAGTTATTTAACTTGTACAAGTTAACAAAAGTTAGAAAAAGCGAATAAAACGGCCCTTAGTATCCCTTACCAATCAAAAGTTATAGCCAATACTCTATATATACAAAAGCAAAACGCTGTCTGTGTGATGTCTGGAAACTTCAAAATTACTGAGCCGATAGACCTGAAATTTTGGCAGTACATTTTTTTCAAGTACGAGATGGTTTCAATTTCTGTCACACCTCCTTTTACCGCCCACAAATCAATAAAAATGCTATATTTCCTACGGTTTTCGTCGATTTGGCTACATTTTGATAATTTAATTTGTATGCTCACTATCGGCAACTGTACTAAAACTGGGTAATGTCCATCTACTAGAAAACTGGGATGGGCATTATATAAGGGGGTGCCCATACAGTTAAAATTTTTATTATCGAATATCTTTGAAAGTAAAAGTAGCAGTACTTACATACAAACTCAAAATGGAGTTACTAATTGGTGATCTCCTGCTACTGGGAAACTGTAACGGTCAGTGGAAAATGACAGTGGTGTTAAAACATGGGTCTAAGAAAAGTTTCGAATATTATAATTATGTTGCGATATAATTGCTGGGTGCACCAACGCGCGCCGGGAAAAAGCTAGTTTTAAATAAAATCTTATTTGTAAAACATCAAGTCACCACCTTAAGTTATGTAGAATTTAAGAAGATTTTACTAATTAGGCAGCATCACTTAATAAAGGGTCCGCCATCTAACGTTTTTTTTCAACTAGTGCTTATTTCGTGAATGGTAACACTAAGCACATGTCTGATTTGACAGATAATTAGTTTTATCCTTCCGCTGAACGAATATGGTTGTGTATACGCTTGAACAACGCTGGGAAATATGGCGACATTACTTTGAAAATCATGGTAATGTTGCAGAATGTGTACGAAAATTGCGTATGGATTTTGGAAGAACAGAAGCACCGTCAGCTCCGTATGTTCGTTATCTTGTGAAAAAAGTGAAAGAAACTGGCATCCTCATCGATAAACCAAAGCGTGAAAAGCCAAAAACAGTGCGTACACCCGAGAATATAAGCGGCATAAACATCAATTCACCGTCGTTCTCAACAATTGAACATTTCGGAGACATCATTAAGACGAATTTTGCATAAAGACCATGGTATGACGCCATACAAAGTCCAATTGGTTCAGGAGTTGAGGCCAACTGACCATCCAATGCGTTTTCGCTTCGCTGAGTGGGCCTGCGATCGACTTACAGAAGATGCCGATTTTGCCAAAAAAACATCTTTTCAGATGAAGCTCATTTTGATCTTGGCGGGTATATAAACAAGCAAAATTGTCGCATTTGGGGCACAGAAAACCCGCACGCATACATTGAAAAGCCGATGCACCCAAAACGAGTCACTGTTTGGTGCGGATTTTGGTCCAGAGGCATAATTGGGCCATTTTTTTTTCAAAAATGAGCAAGGAGTGGTCGTTACAGTCAATGGCCATCGTTATCGGGCCATGTTGAACGAATTTTTGTTCACAAAAATTGAAGAGGAGGATATTGGCAACATTTGGTTTCAACAGGACGGCGCTACGTGCCACACAGGCGAATCTACACTCGATGTTTTGCGCTCTGTTTTTGAAGATCGCATTATCAGCCGCAGAGCTGATGTCGTTTGGCCACCTCCGAGCTGCGATTTGACACCGTTGGACTATTATTTGTGGGGTGCCCTCAAAGATAAGTGTTACGCCGACAAGCCAGAGACAATTGACGCTTTAAAGGACAATATTCGTGAAGTCATTGGTGAAATACAGCTGCACACAATCGATAATGTGCTTAAAAATTGGACCGATCGTGTAGGCTACTGCATGGCCAGCCGAGGCAGCCATTTGAATGAAATTATTTTCCATCATTAACCGGAAGGATTGTACATTCAAATAAAAAAGGAGATTTGAGAAAATATTCAGTAGTTTTTTTATAGCATTTTCAAAAAAAAAAAGTTATTTGGCGGACCCTGTATATGAGGTAGATGAAGTTTAAATTCGATTTTACCAATTTTCAAACTAAAAGTGAATTTTCTTGCAACTGCAACAAAACAAATACTTCAGATTTTTTTTTTTAATAAATTTTTTTTTGGATTTTTAAAATAAGTTTCAACCGTCGTGTTAACTATCGTGTTAGCAACTTTGTTCTTCGACTCAAAGGAAGGAAGGAAGGTTTCTTCTTGCAATAACGGATTATCGAATTTTGAAGATGCCTACATACTAATTTCCAACTGCACATAACCTGCAAGGAATAAAAATCAATTAGTATGGAAAATGCTTGGGCAAATGAAAGGAGAATGTTGCTTATGTTTTAGGCACTATACTGTATATGAACAATTCCAAGATAATCGATAACGAGCAAAAAAAAAAAAATAAAGTTGAAGTTACTATTTAAATTGCCGTATTTCTATATGAAGAAATTATCTATCTATCATGTGATGTCGCTGAAACTAAAGAAATTAATGATACTTTGGGATATATGTATGTAACTTTCAATTCAAGTGTAGCAAGTAGATTTTTATTATCTTTATGAGTAGATACTTTACAAAGCTGTGCTTCAAGTGTAAAAATCTTTCCGTGGAAAATTAAACTAAATAAGAAAGCGAAAAAAAAGTTTTGAGCATTTAGTGAAACTCGTGAAAATTAAATATATTTCTTGCGGAGCCACTTTCTTAAGGTTGATAAAAGGCTAAATAACTGTTACGCCAGTCCCCATAACAGCAAAATATGATGTAAGTCAGAAATTATAATATCAATTAAAGTCCAACTTTGTGAAAGTAATCTTATACATAGCCCTCACAGATTTTCGTTTTTTTTTTCTAATTTATGTTTTCGCATTTGTCCTTTATAGTGAATTGAAAAGTTGTAATCATTTTTGGAAAGGCAAGGTTATATATATATTATATATTTGGTTTGCCATTGTGCAATAGAACTTTTTAAAAATGGGCGCTAAAGCAAAGAAGCGTGAGCAACGAGCCGCGCTTAATACGAATTCGGAGGCATACAGGAGGTTTTGCAAGAAGGAAAAAGTGAGGGACAGGACAAGGAAAGCTAAGCTGAAGGATAGGTCCGAGGAGGGGAAGAAGCATTTGCGACAGCATGTGTTGGCAAGTCAGAAAGTTCAGGGAAAAGAAAAAAACTTAAACAACAAAAACTTACAAGTAAGCAAGTAAGAGCTGAGTTGAGAAATTCTCATATCATCATATAAGTGTAGGCAGACTCTACGTAAAGCCGTAATCAAAACTAAGAAAGTCATGCCCTCCAGCCCATCAAAAAAAGGGCTGTGCTTTGCGAACTCCTTTCGGAGATCACTGGACAAATTTGTTCAAAAAAACAGGCAGCACGTTCAGACGACAAGTCCGTCGAGACAATTGAGAGAGATGACATCAGTAGACAATCTCCCAATAAAAAGATGCGATCCTTATCAGAGAGTCTGCAACCGGTGCCATAACTAAGATTATCTGACTGTTGGGGAGGTTTCGCTGCTGACAACTAATGCTGACTGTTGGGGAGGTTTCGCTGTTTATTCCAAGTAGATGAGAACATTTGAGTCCGATTTCAAATCATTATTTTATGTACTTATATGGGAAAAACATCGCTTACGGAATAACAGCTGAACTGAAGCAAGCTACATTATTTCCACAAAACACTGAAGAACTGTTATAAAAAGCACCCAAATACTTTCGGGAAATCTTTTTATTTCACTTATTTTTCTCAGGAACTTAGTACAAAATTGTATTCTTTGATTTCTTAAATAGTATTTAATACTCGTAACGCCCGCCCTAATTCATGTAATTGTCCGTCCTCATTAATACATTTTTTATAAAGAAGTTAATTTTTATTCGAGCATTTTTGTTTTTTTTTTTTTGACACAGAGTTTTCAATCAATCATTTTTCTAGCGAATAATGTCGAAAACTTCATTTTAAATACTCTAGTTTGGCTGAACTTTGCAATTTTCTAGAGCATTACAAAAATGGTTTCGTGTGATTGTAACGCCAGTCCCTGCTATATTTTTTAAATTACCACCAGAATAGACCATGGATTTTATTTTTTTTTTCATGTGTTTTTATCCACTAGCCATTTTCATAGCGAAAATATCTGTGTTTGAAGTTGTACGTATGTAACGCCCGGGACTTTGGAATTGCCCACATCATGTATCTTTCGACTTTAGTTATCAAAAAAATCATACATTAAAATACATTCTAACATTGTAAAGCGTGTACCGTCTACTGGTTTCTTTTAAAAATGCTAAAAAAAACAATATTTTTCAATGATTTCTGCTTTATTAGAAAGAGTAAACTTTCCGATCAATTGTGAATGTAGTTATTCAAATGGCTGCGTCGACTGACCCTGCAGTAGCCTATCTTGTCAACCTATTTTGGAAAATGTGTTATAAAGTTTTGGAAAAATGGCAATACGGATGTCACCACGAGATTCCTCATACCGACATAACATCACACGAGATTATCAAATATAGAAAAAAGGGTTAAAAATCACTCAATGGCGTCGTTGGAAATTAATTCTACAAGGAAAGCTAGATGGTGTCGCAGGCGATGTATTGATTTTATTTTACTAAATTTCATACTCAGGTTGCATATTTAAACTCAAAGCTTATGTGCAAAATTTCATCATTTGATAAATATCATTTTGATAAAGTTACTTTGCATTGGAAGAGGTGTGGTTTTCAACCAATTTGACTAATTTTCAAACGTAATCTTTATTTTTTATACATCGAGTGTATGTATTGAGTTACAGCTTCGAATTTGCGGTCTAGGCCTGTCATTATACGGACAGACAGACGGATATGGCTAAATCGACTAGGTTGGTGATAATCAATAAATAACACGGTATTACAAAATGAAAACAAATCAAAAAACTTGCCTCGAGACATAGAAGAGGTAGTAGGCCTGGTTGAACATAAGATAACTGCATACTTAGTTTTTTGAATATACCCTCAAAATCGGGATTTGTGGTCAAAAAACCGATTTTAGGTAGGTGCATGTATAGTTTGTTATGTAACTCCGTTATATCTAGGTCAATTTTAAAAATTTAAACATTGATAAAAAGAAGAAAAATATACCCTTAATATAATATATAGACCGTTTTTTTTACAAAAAGAATTGACAAAGTTACAGGTAAAATCATTTGAAAATTTCTCATTTTTTTTAAATTTTTTCAACTTCAACAACGTTTTGTTAACAAATTTTGTTTTGTGGCACTATTAGTTTTAGCAGGATTCTGAAAGCCTGTTAAATTTTGTGTTCAACAAGCTATCATTTACTTCAATTGGCTGAAATACAAAAGCACTATCGAATTTTTAGTATTCGTAATAAAATACAAAAAAAAATTATAAAAATTTATAAAAATTTAGAATCTTTTTTTTCTAAAAATGTTTTTTTGACCTTTTTCGTTTATATATATTATCATAAAGCTGGTGTATTGCCCGAATGTGACGGAACTGTTTGCAGTTTTCAACCACAAACACGCTCCGAATGAATGGCGTTTGTTTATTGAGGGATCTTGCAAGAGTATGATTTATTTAATAACTTTTTGTGTGATTCTTGATATGTTAAATTCTGATATATGTATGTCGCCGACTTAAAGGCTCTAACAATACTGTTTGGAATGCAAGGTGGATATACCAAGTATCCTTGCATTATTTGCGAATGGGATAGTCGTGCGACTAATAAATATAAGCAAAAGGGGTATCCACTGAGTGCTTCATTTTAAGTTGGCAAAAAATATGTTTTGAATACTCCACTGGTGCGACCTGAAAATGTAATCCTACCGCGGCCTCGGTAGTCGAGTTGGTAGCGTGCTCGACTGCCACCCCAGAGGTCCCGGGTTCGATTCCTGGCCAGGCCATGGTCCTTCGCTTTTAACCTTTCTTATTTTTCTATCCTCATTTCTAATTAACTGAAATTAAAAATTCATCAATATTTACGACATGAAGTTGTAGTTGATGGTAGAGAAGTTTGTGGATAAGATTGACTTATAACTTGAATTGACTGAGGTAAAGGCATAACACTTGCGTCTGATTCAAATTCATATGTTTTTTTGGCTTTCCACCACGCTTAGAACATCCTACACGTGTTTCACTTGATTGCCCTTTCCTTCCCACTAATCTATCATCCCATTTTTGAACCAAGGCAGACTTGACTGAATAGGTATTCCACCTCGAACCAAGGCAGACTTGACTGAATAGGAATTCCACCTGAAATCCTTGGTTCAAAGCTAAAAAAAAAAAAAATATGATTGCAGCGTTTCCTAGGTTAAGTGAGGCCAAAATAAAAGAAAGTATCCTGCACGTTCAAATCTTTTATAAAAGTTATTTATTCATTTCGGTTATTCTAAGGTTTATTTGTGGGCCCACGAATTCGGAAAATTTTCTTGGACACTGATTTCGTTTCTAAATTAAATCCAGTTGAAAAAAAGAGCTTGGAATAGTTTTATTTCGATATGCATTTATTTCCTCGGCAACAAGTCGAAATTACTTAGATGTTGTAAATGAATTTTTAAGTGCCTACGAAGAAATGGGCTGCAATATGTCAATCAAAATACATTTTTTGCACTCCCATATAAACTTTTTCCCGAATAGCCTTGGGCAGTTTAGTGATGAACAAGGAGAAAGGTTCCACCAGGAGATGGAAGCTATAGAAACCGGCTTTCAGGGAAAAAATTCCATAAACATGCTGGCAGACTACTGCTGGTCCCTAAAACGTAAAATCGATTTTAATATATTTAAACGAAAAAGGTCAAAAAAACATTTTTAGAAAAAAAAAATTTTTTTTTGTATTTTATTACAAATACTAAAAATTCGATAGTGCATTTGTATTTCAGCCAATTGAAGTAAATGATAGCTTATTGAACGCAAAATTTAACAGGCTTTCAGAATCCTGCTAAAACTAATAGTGCCAAAAAATAAAATTTGTTAACAAAACGTTGTTAAAGTTGAAAAAATAAAAAATAAATGAGAAATTTTCAAATGATTTTACCTGTAACTTTGTCAATTCTTTTTGTAAAAAAACGGTCTATATATTATATTAAGGGTATATTTTTCTTCTTTTTATCAATGTTTAAATTTTTAAAATTGAGCTGGATATAACGGAGTTACATAACAAACTATACATGCACCTACCTAAAATCGGTTTTTTGACCACAAATCCCGATTTTGAGGGTATATTCAAAAAACTAAGTATGCAGTTATCTTATGTTCAACTAGACCTACAACCACTACTATGTCTCGAGCCGAGTTTATTTTCACTGTTACACCGTGTAATTTTTCTATAATGCAAAAAAAAAATCTCCAGTTCATCCACGGGAAACCAAACAAAATAATTTTTGGAATAATTCTGCTTCATTAGTATAGTTTAAGGTGACCAAATAAGAATTAACAAAAATTACTTTACAAAAATTTTTTAAGACTTCCTGGATAAATATTTAATCGGAATTGTGAAAAGGAGGCGTCAGACTCATTTGATTTAAGGGGGACTATATACCCAGAGGCGTCCGTGGCGTAGTTGGTTAAAGTGCGTGGCCTCTATGTCAACGAACCTGGAGACCCGGGTTCGAGAATCCCAGCAGCGACAGAAAATTATTTGAATTAAAATGATTTTTCTGTACGACCGCCACCTCTCTGCAGGCAATGGCAAACCTCAGAGAGTAATCAAAAAGCCATGTAAAGCTTCTTGTCAATAAGAACATTAAACATCGGCGTTAAACATGCAGATCCGTTTCTCGGTCAATTGTGTACAAACTTAATAATACGCACAACACAATTGATCATAAGAAGCTAGGTCAAAGTCCTTTCAAGGGCTGAAATTACCAGTTATTTATTTATTTTTCTTTTTTATATTCCCAGAGGTCGAAAAAAAGGTCATGTTTGTGAATTTTTTTAAGGAAACCTAAGAGATATTTTTAAATGAGGGGTTTTAAAACTAAAAATATACACATTCAAGAGTATGTTTAGTTTTTTTTATTAAAAAAATTTTAGTATTAAGGTAGATACAGTATTTTTTATAGAGCGCTGTGAGAAAAAGGCGAAATGCGCTGACCAAGATTGCTCCTCCTAAATTCATCTGAAACAAAAAAAATTAAAAATATTATTAAACTAGATACTTAAAACTCGTACTTGTCATAGCCGATTATGAAAATATTAATTTTTCACAAAATGGTGGACCTCCGAACGTAATTTAACGATTTTCGACCAAAAATTCGTCATTATTTTGCATATAACTAATGAACGAAGCTATAGAACGAAGTATACGGACAAAATGCTATGACAAGTACGAGATTATTACGAATCAATTGAGCCTGTAAAAAAATCAGAACGATCGGTTCACTGAGTATCGAGAAATCTTGGTCACCGACTTTGAAAACATGGTTTCGAGAAAAACGCGTTTGAAACTAAGGGCTAGCACTGCGCGCTCTGGAAGGCGGTTCATTCACTAGGCTATTTTGTTATTTTTTGAGATATTGACTTGAAATTTTAACCACGTATTTTTGAGACTGTGGCGTCCGTGGCGTAGTTGGTTAAAGTGCGTGGCCGCTATGTCAACGAACTTTGGAAACCCAGGTTCGAATCCCAGCAGCGACAGAAAATTATTTGAATTTTTCTGTACGGCCGCTACCTTTCTGCAGACAATGGCAAACCTCAGAGAGTAATCAAAATGCCATGTAAAGCTTCTTGAGAATAAGAACATTTCGTTCATCGCCGTTCGGAGTCGGCGTTAAGCCTGTAGGTCCATTTCTCGGTCAATTGTGTACAAACTTAATAACACGCACAACACAATTGATCATAAGAAGCTAGGTCAAAGTCCTTTTAAGGGCTGAAATGGCCAGTTATTTATTTTTTATTTTTTTTTATTTTTGAGACTTGAAACTTTAAGAAAATTTTTTAAAAATAGTTCTGGATATATAACCCCCCTTAACCGCATCTTTATGTATTCCAAAAAGAGCACTATCGTTTGTGTGGGGAACAATAAGCAATACAGTTTTTCATATCAAAAGATATTATTGCTTGTTTTTTTCACGAACAAGAGTGCTCTTTTCGGAATACATAAAGATGCGATAAATTTCGGGTTTGCTCATGCAGTAGTCGCGCGGATTACATATGTAATCCAGTCATGCAAAATTATGAATTTCACAATTGTCTGCAATCGATATTCATTAATTTTACGTACTATAAGAATTATGTTTATGTTGTTTTTTTAAAGAAATATAATATAAAATAAAGTAATAATAAAAATTAAAACAAATAACTAAGCATTTTCAAATTGCCATCTCTTATTTTAAACTTTAAAAAACGGATTACATATGTAATCCGCGCGACCACTCTCGTCACATTTAGGTACGCGACTACTGCAGGGTTAAAATCCTCTCTCGCTCTGAGTTGAAACTGTCAACATCAATACAAGTAAATTTATGTTTCTTTTTGCTGTTGTTCGTTATTCGTTTTTTTTTTTTTACAATTCTGATTCTTGGCTCTCAGCCGTCTACCTTGTTTATTATACCATGATTTTGCTTAAGGGGAGAAATACATGTAAAATCTACTGTAAAATGTACTGCCAGGAAACAGCAACAACTGGAAGATAATCAGCTTTTCTAGGAAGCTGAAGGGCTATTGTGTGCGCCTGAAATTGCTGGTTGATCGGTAAGCCGCAAAAAATAATGGTTTTATCGTCCTAAGACTTTAAACGCGGTTTTCTCGAAACTACATACGTTTTCAAAAACGGCTGCCACTGCAGCTCAAAAAGTAATTAACCGATCGGGCTGAAATTTTGAAGGGTTTAGTCAACATAATTACCCATAGAATAGTCCTAAAATATTACACATTTTACATAAATAAACAATTTTAAGGGGGCAATAACTGTCAAAAAAAAATAGGCGAAAATACGAATGTTTTATTAAGTATACCAAATTTTTTATTTCGTACTTTTTCTCAATTTTATAGGTTTACTCTATGCCTAAACTCATCAGTAATCGAAATATTTTTTGATTTGAGACCAATAGAAAAAGCTGGGCTACGGCAGTCGTTATACGACTTCGGCAAAACCGGCCTTCATGGAGGGACTGTACTGCCGCCATTTTATATTAAAAAAAAATTGTTTTTATTACCAGACACATGTCATTTAATTATGTCAAAACTGTAAAATGATTTAATTATTTTATCATCCTCAAAATAATTCACGAAAAATTACTTATTTTCGAGCATTTACATGTATTTCTCCCCTTAAATAAATTTATATTGGTTCATAAAATGGTTTTGAACTTGTTCTCAATTGGGTTTGATTTAATTCATGTGACTGAATTAAATCTAGTACTACTAGCTTCGCAGTAGTACTTCCTGTCAACCGGGTTTCTGGCCTCTCTTGTCGAGGGTTTCTGGCTCTATCTCTATCAATTATGGAACAATCATAATCGCCTTAAGGGATTACCCGGATATGATAAAAAACACACACTTTTGATTAAGAAATTTTTTTAAGTATGTCTTGCTTGTCAGAATCGGCCGTTGTTGTGATCGGGAAGCGAAAGAAAAGATTTCATAAACTAAAAATAAACATGCCGAAAAAAAGTGTAAAAACAAAATTTATAAATTTAAAAATTATTATAAATAAAAATTTTGGGAGAACTTGCATTTATTTTTGCCATCCATCTCTAATTAAATACAAATAACAATTTACAACTAGACAATTAGTGATGTACAATAAATTTTATACAAAAAAAAACTACTATACTGCCGTCATAAGGAAAAGTGCGGCATCTGAAATGTCATGAAAATCAAAATCAGTTTTATTGCTTTTTCTTAAACATATTGCTTTCATCTTCAAGAAAATAAAATAAAAATTACGAATTTTTTGCTCATTTGCTAAATATTTTAACCTGAAGTGTCATATCTTCACAAATTAAAGCAATCATTTAAGCAAAAAAGCAGCATCCACACTGTCTGTTCCAAAGTTTTTGCATTTTTAATAAAATCGGTAAAATATCATTAATGTTGAAAAGAAAACGGGATATTACTATGCTGAAGAACCAAATATTTATAACCATCCAAAACCTAGTCAGTGAATTTTTGATAAATTACTGTAACTCGTTTATCTCAGAATATTGAAATATGTAGATGCCGCACTCTTCCTTATGACGGCAGTATAGTACCCATTTATGTATTTGGCTCAGATAGCTCTGCTAATTTCTAAGTATAAACAAAGAAAATTTTGTCTTCTTTAAACAAAATATTTAAATATTTTTATTTATGAATAATATATAAATTTATTTAAAATTTAAAAATGCCGACACGCAGATTTTTGACGTACGTGTATATTGTTTTTGTAAAGTGCACAAGCTCTCAACTGCACTGGCAAGTGTACTGAATAGTGAATAACCCTAATATAAGAGATTACAAAAAGTATTCGCACATTTTTAATGAGGATTTCATAAAATTAGAAACATGTGCAAACATGCTTAAAATAAAAAAAAAATATTATTTAAAAATTTGTTTTTATCTTTTTGCCTTGCTACTGATTTTACCCCTATTCAGGCAGGTTTTCCTTGGTTCGAAATGGGGAGATAGATAAGTGAGAAAAAAGAAGCAATCAAATAAACATGTGTTAGATGATCTTCGCGTGGCGGGAAGACATGTAAATACGTGAATTAGAATTTGTTTGAAAAAACGTTTACCTGAGTCTATTCTAGTTATAAGAGTTTATTCCATCTACAAACTTCTCTACCACCAATTACAAATGTTGATTAGTAAATATTGATGAATTTTCGATTTCAGTTGATTACAAATGAGGAAAAAACTGCAAAAAGGTTAAAGCGGAGGACTATATCGAATCCCGGAATTCAAACAAGGGACGGGTGGCAGTCAAGCGTCCTACCAATCGACCACCTATTATCTATTCTTGTTCCTGACGAACCCTAGGAAGATAACCTACGTTGGTTCTACGTATTGATTTTAAAAAATCGATATAATTCGCTTACATACGACGTCATATAGAAAAAGCAAGCGCAGTGGAAAACCTATGCCAATTCGACGTAGGTTATCTTTCATGGGATAAATATATCATTATAATAGTTAAGTGTTTATCAAATATTCGGATATTTCGAACTAATTTGTGCATCATTTTTGGTAATATGCACGAATGTGTAGTGAAATTATTGTATATCACCACTCACCAGCAATAGGACTTCCAATAGTTGCTGCGAGTCCTTGAAACAACATTAAAAATCCAAATGCATTGGTCAACTTATCTAAACCAATCATTTCCACAGCAATCAGGGAGCGTAAAGCAGAAAAGCATGCGATGCATATTCCAAAGAGTACTGCGAATGTCCATTGACTGGCTTCTGTGATGACAATTCCACTCAGAATAGTAGCTATTCCACCAGCGGTGATAGCAATGTTGTTAAGCCAAAGGGGTTTAACACTTGGAAACGAACTCATCAAGCCGCAAATAACCCTAGCAATTGTATTAACAAGTCCAATACCGGAGACAACGTTTAATGCCGAAGCTTCATCCATTCCAGCCAAAGCGGCTCGGCGAACCAAAAATGTGAATGGAACAAAAAATCCCATCATAGTTAGAAATCCACTAAAAGCCAAAAGCATAAATGATGGGGATTTGAGTAGTGAAGTATCCAACATAGTTGAAAGTGTGCGCCTTATTGCCTCTGGACAAAGGCGGCATCCTTTCTGACGATCTTCGAGCATATCCTGTTTAGTTGGCAGTCGCGTCACCGACATATGATAGGCCAAGGAAGTTTGTGATTGGTACTGAGGTATTCGAATAAGAGATCCTGTAAAGAATATATCATCGCGGTACATTGGACGTGAACTGCTTTGGTGAGAGTGATCATGAGACTCAACCGGTGCTTTCTTGGCAACCAAGTCATTCGGACGGCGTCCTGAAACAGTGTGACGTCGAGCTTGAACCACAACTGCTTTAGTTCCAGATTCCAGCAAATTTTGGTTTTCGGTCTCTTCTTCATTTTCACCAACAGTGGAAAGTTCCTTGTTTAGATTAAAACTCAGTTGTTGCGGTTCTCCGTTTGGTGTTGTGGGTTGAGACTTTCGTAGTATTTTCATCTCAGTTCCCTTACTTGAAACACCTGAAAGCCTGCGTTCAAGAGTAGCTCCACGGAAAACTTCCGCTGCAGTTGGATAGTGATGCTTGGGTGAAGCTCCCATGTATGTATTATGAGCCGAGTTTGGCATGGAGTATGCAAAGCGCCCTTCAGGTAGTGGTTTACTGAATGCAGTGGTATGAAGGTTAGGAATCGGCGATACCGTGTTGCCGTGTCCGTTTAATTTTTGCTTGCTATCTTCATCCATTTCGGCCACCGACAAAGTAATAGGTTGAATCGGTCTAAACGCTAATCCAAAAACGGCACAAGATACAATAATACAGCCTTGGATAGCCAATGTTCCGCGCCAACCGTAACTCTTAAGCAGGATGTTAGTCAATGGGGCAAATATAAATGTGCCAACACCAGACCCACACAAAGCTAAGCCAGTGGCTAATGCGCGCCACTTTTCGAAATAAAAGCCAATTATCACAACTGCTGGAATATAAATCATACAAAATCCGATCCCTCCGAGAACACCATAAGTTATAAAAAGAAACTCAACACTGGTTGCATAGTATGATACTCCAAAACTGATCGCTGAAAATATGGCCCCAGCAATAGTTACAGGACGAAAACCAAATCGATTGGCCAATGCACTTACGAATGGACCAGCCATTAGGTAACAGCCACTTAACAGTGATGAGACAAATGCAACATAACCCTTGGAAACATTGAAGTCTTCTAGGATAGAGTCTTGTATTAAGCCCGAACAGAATACTATACCATCGACAACAGTACAGCACAGGAAGGATGCAACCATCACTACCCAAGCCCATCCACTGTCTGGGGGAACAACCACTACTGCTGCTGAGTTATCAATGTCCTCCATTGAGAGATTTTTCTTAGCCTGAGAACTATCGACCAACGCATTACTAGCAGTAATATTTTCATCATGTGTCGAGTTTTGTGAAGCCATAATTTCTGCAAAAGAGAAAAGTTTTTTAAGGATACAGGAAATAATATCGTGACAACAAATTTGAGATAATATGTATGTTTTTTATGTTTATTTTTAAAGAAAAAATATATACATTTTAACGCTGCTTGTATGACCTAGTAGAAATGCTATTTTATCTGAAATTAATTGGTGGAAAGCTTTACTTTGTTAAATAAAAAAAATATTTGATATATATCGATGGTAGACCACCCTCAAATACACCTCCCTTGAAAAAATCAATTGGCTTTTTTATACCCAAAGTTTTCCAGATTTTATTCAGTTCTTTTCTCCTCCTCTAAAGTGACAAAAATCGAGTAACGCCTTTTCTATATTAAGCTTTTCTATAATCGATATATATGAATAGTAAAATTTTATTTTAACAATAAAATAAACAATTAAATAATTAAATTAATCATCCCGATCCCAGAAAAAGACGGAAAACAAGTTCCATAAAGTCCTAAAAATATTAGTGGCAGAACTTCCAATAAAGGAAATACTCAGTGAAGTGGAACCAAAGGCACATTTTTTTAAAATAGCGAAAGTGCATAAAATAATTTTTGAGCTCTAAAGAGGATAAATCACTTTATTTTTTGTTGACTTGAGTTTAATTAGTGTTAAATCATAAAAGATATCTATTTTTTTAATCGTATGATGCGATTTGACCCCATTACATTTTGTTAAGGAATAATCCAGAAAAGATCCAGAATCTAAAGGCGAAAATCATTCAATCCAAACGTGAGATAGTACCAGAAACTGTTAACAAAGTCTTGGTAAATTGGGTTGAAAGGAAGGGCGCTACTTCGAAGCCAACTGAGACTGCTACATTAATGATATCGTGTCCCATTAATAATGGAAATGTTTTTCTTTCTAGTAAAGTCATTATTTATAAATCCGAAGGAAATAGAGTTCTGTTTATTCTATTTCATTTAAAAAAAGATACTTGTTATTGGACCACGCTGAATTGGCAGAATCCGGTACTGCGAAGCCATCCGATGTAGCAAATGAATGAAATCGTATTGCATAAAAATAGCATTTCTTTTTTGTGTGTAATTAAATGTTATGCGTGTTATTTAAAGTTTTTAGTACTCAAATGATCGACAACTGGGCCTACTAGTTTTATATTGACTCCGAATGGCTACTATACATGTTTCCAAGAAACTTTGCTTGATATTATTTATTATGAGAGGTTTGCCATTGTCTCCAGAGAGTGACCGATCACACTACAATGGCCGAGAGAATTCACCAATACTTCGGTTTTTGTTTTTCAAAGAATTTCATAAATATTTGAAGTTGAAAATTGTTTTGAAATTGAATTAAATTCTCTTGAAACTCAAAGGATTCAGAAGAGAATATGTGACTACAGGTGATTTAATTTACATCGTTTAAGCATAGCTGATGAGCAGCTATGGGCAGAGAACGCTCTGGGAGCGATGAGAATAAGAATTCAGAGCAAAGGCTTATGTAGCAACACAAAACGCAACAACAAATCAAAGACAAAAGACAAACACAGAAACAACACAGAAGCTTTAAATGTAGTGGTGCCCATACGCGTTGATGAGCAGCTATGGGCGCGGAGCAAGCTTCGGAGCTAGCTCAGAGCAATTGAGAGCAAAGGCAACGCAACAACAAAGCAAAGACAAACACAGAAACAACATAGAAGCTTTAAATGTAATGGTGCCCATACCCGCTGATGAGTGATCTTAGCAACACAGATAATCCTTATTATTGCTATTTAATAAAAAAAATCTTTATAGCGTTATGCAAAGAGCAAAGCAAATTATAGACGAACGGGACAAGATGGCAACGGTAAATGCGTTAATCGACAGCCTTTCATTTTGTTCAATTCTGACCGCTTTTACTCAAGTTCGCCATTAATCGCATAAGTTGTTGGCTGTAGAAAGTGGAATTTTTCACCAGGTTGGATCAGGATAATATTTGTCTCGCAATCCTACCCAGAATTATCTTAAAACAAAATATAAATAACTGGCCATTTCAGCCCTTGAAAGGACTTTGACCTAGGTTCTTATGATCAATTGTGTTGTGAGTGTTATTAAGTTTGTACACAATTGACCGAGAAACGGACCTACAGGTTTAACGCCGACTCCGAACGGCGATGTTCTTGTTCTCAAGAAGCTTTACATTGCATTTTCATTACTCTCTGAGGCTTGCCATTGTCTGCAGAGAAGTGGCGGCCGTACAGAAAAATCATTTTAATTGAAATAATTTTCTGTCACTGCTGGAGTTCGAACCCGAGTCTCCAGGTTCGTTGACATAGAGGCCACGCACTTTAACCAACTACGCCACGGAAGCCACCCGGAATTATCTTATTAGGGGTTAATCCGGACTTTGCCATCGTTTTACAGCTTCGTCCATTTCGGGCAACGCTCTTTTCCACGCATCTCTCTCAAAAATTTGTAGACTTACTTACTTACTCATCTGGCGCTTACAACCGTAGGTCGCTTTTGGCCTCGTATAAGAATTTGCGCCAGCCATTTCTGTTTTGGGCTTGCTGGCGCCAGTTGGAAACACCAAGCGTCGTCAGGTTACCCATCACCTGATCCTTCCAACGAAGATGTGGATGTCCTCTTCTGCGTTGACTACCACCGGGCACCGAATCGAATTTTTTTTTTTGCTGGAGCGTCGTTTTCCATTCGCTCAACATGACCTAGCCAGCGGAGCCGCTCGATTTTAATGCGCTTAACTATGTCGATGTCAGCGTACAGCTCATACAGCTCGTGGTTCCATCGAATTCGGTACTCGCCATTGACGCAGATTGGACCGAAGATTTTACGAAGGATCTTTCTCTCGAAGGCTCCCAAAATCTTTTCATCAGAATTGCTCAACGTCCAGGTTTGTGCTGCATATAATAGGATGTGCAAGATTAGTGAATTATAGAGCGTGAGTTTTTTTCGTCAAGAGAGGGCTCTGCTTCTCAATTGCCTACTCAGCCCAAAGTAACACCTGTTGGCAATAGTTATCCTTCGTTTTATCTCAATACTGACATCGATGAAAGAGTTAATGCTGGATCACAGGTAGATGAAGTCCTTAACCCTGCAGCAGTCGCGCGGATTACATATTTAATCCAGTCATGCAAAATTATGAATTTCACAATTGTCTGCAATCGATATTCATTGATTTTACGTACTGTAAGAATTATGTTTATGTTGTTTTTTTAAATAAATATAATATAAAATAAAGTAATAATAAAAATTAAAACAAATAACTAAGCATTTTCAAATTGCCATCTCTTATTTTAAACTTTAAAAAACGGATTACATATGTAATCCGCGCGACCACTCTCGTCACATTTAGGTACGCGACTACTGCAGGGTTAACAACCTCGAAGGAGATTTTGTCAACAGTGACGTGGTTTCCAAGGCGCTGGGACTGTTTATTTGTTGACATTAAGTATTTCGTCTTATCTGCGTTCACTGCAAGACCCATTCGACTCGACCCTTTCGCTAATCTGGAGAATGCTGCACTGACTTCACGCCTATTATGGCCAATAATATCGATATCATCAGCATACGCCAGAAGCATAATACTTTTGTAGAATATACTGCCACTGCGTCTCAAATCAGGCGCTCGGATGATCTTCTCCATCATAAGGTTGAAAAAGTCGCACGATAAGGAATCACCTTGTCTGAAACCTCGTT
Source organism: Pherbina coryleti (assembly GCA_943735915.1). NCBI lineage: Eukaryota > Metazoa > Arthropoda > Insecta > Diptera > Sciomyzidae > Pherbina > Pherbina coryleti. Next base: position 70,220,926 of record OX030950.1, on the reverse strand, counting down.
TGGTATCGAATGAAGGAGTGAGATCCTTCCCGATTTTAACTGTGCTACTGGTGTTGCTTAGTGTCATTCTGCAAAGACGGATGAGCTTTGCAGGAATACCAAATTCAGACATGGTGGAGTATAGATGATTCCTTATTGGACTGTCGAAGGCGGCTTTATAATCGACAAAAAGATGGTGTGTGTCGATTTTTTTTTCTAGGGTTTTCTCCAAGATTTGTCGTAGCGTAAATATCTGGTCTATGGCTGAAGCCACACTGATAAGGTCCAATCAGCTGGTCTAATATGGGCTTCAGTCTTTCACATAATACGCTCGACAGGACCTTATATGCGCAATATAGTTAGCGCAAATGGTGGCATCGCCTTTCTTGTGGATTGGGCAGAGCACACTGAGGTTCCAATCATTTGGAATGCATTCTTCCGATCATATTCTGCATAGAAGCTCATGAATGCACTCAAATAGAGCTTCGCCTCCATTCTTGAAAAGCTCAGCAGGTCCTGCGACTTTGTTGTTTTTAAGCCGAGCTAAAGCTTTCAAGACTTCACTATGGTCGGGCAGCGGAACTTCAACGCTGTCGTCCACAATTGGGGTTTCCGGCATATCATCTCTATTGGCGGGATTGTTGTCGTAGTCACCATTCAAAAGTCTAGAGAAGTGTTCCCTCCACATCATCAGTGTACTCTGGATATCTATCACTAGATTCCCATTTTCATCCTTGCAGGAAGAAGCCCCTTGAAACCATCGGCCAATCGTCTTATTTTTTCGAAAAATTTTCGGACCTAATTCCTGTCACTATGCATCTCAATTTTCTCGCACTCACGCATTTCCGCTTCTCTTTTCTTTCGCCTGAAAATGTGTCTCTCTTCCCTCCTCTTCTCTTTGTATCGCTCCTTAGCAGCACGCGTTACAACAGACTGCAGGGTGGCTTTGTAAGCAGCGTCTTTTTCTGCATTGGCGTCGCGACGCTCCTGGTCTGCTACTGGTTTCGGCGAGGGCGGTGATAGACAATCACCTCTTTGGCAGCCGTACGCATAGAGTGGGAAATGTGATTCCACTGCACGCATATATCGTCGATCGGAGGAGTGCTTTCTTGAAGCAGGAGTGAGAGTCGAGTAGCGAAGTCTTTGGCTGTTTGTTTTGATTGCAGCTTTTCGACGTCTAGCTTTCTCTGTGCTGGATTGCGCGCATTCTTGGTTGCGCACAGGCGTATACGGATCTTGGCTGCGACAATATAATGATCCGAGTCTATATTGGCACCACGGATCGTGCGTACATCTAAAACACTGGAAGAGTGCCTTCCGTCAATCAAAACGTGATCAATTTGGTTTCTATTTGGCTATTCAGACAGCCAAGTGGCTTTATGAATATTGAGATGCTTAAATCTAGTGCTACTAACGACCATGTTTCGCGCTGCGGCAAAGTCAATCAGCCTCATTCCGTTATCGGAGGTATTGTCGTGGCTGAACTTTCCGACTGTTGGACCAAAGATATTTTCTTTTCACACCTTGACGTTGAAGTCATCAAGCACGATTTTTATGTCGTGGCGGGTGCTGCGCTCATGTGCCTCTTCAAGGCGCTCGTAGAAGCTGTCTTTGTTCTCATCGTCCTAATCTTCTGTCGGAGCGTGCGCACAAATCAGGCTTATATTGAAGAATCTTGCCTTAACACGGATTATGGCAAGTCGTTCGTTCACAGGTGTGAATCGCAGGACATGATGTCGTAGTCTCTTGCCAACCACGAATCCGCATCCAAATTCGTGCTTTTCCGCATGGCCGCTGTAGTAGATATCACAGGATGCTTGCCGTGAGCAACCCTGTCTCTTCCATCGCATTTCTTGGATTGCAGTGATATCAGCCGTGTATCTTTCTAAGATATCTATCAGTTGGATAGAGGCACCATCCCAATTAAGGGTTCGGACATTTCAGGTGCATATCTGTAAATCATTGTCAGTTTTTCGTTTGCGGTAGTCGTCATCAAATTTGGGGATAATTTTTATCATTTTTCTTTTACTTTTCATTAAAATGTAAATTAAAATTTGTAGACTCCGTTCATAAAATATTTCTCTATTAATTTGTGTGGTATCCAAGCATAAGGCATCTTATTGCATACAATTCTATATAAATGGTTCAAATCACATACATTTTACTGTAAAAAAAACATAAAAGGCTAAGATATAAACTGTTTAGCTCTCTTGCTGCATATTTGATTATAGAAGTCGTGTCCTTTAATTTCATTCGTCTGCATTTGTTTTCTTATGCAATAGTTAACCCTTTTAAATTTTATTTGCGGTACAGCAACCTGCCCCATTTAAAATTTAAATCATTTTTGCAAAAAAAAGTGCTTTATTGCCGGTAACAAACATGCATCTTACCAAACAAGGTCTATGTTTAAATTCGCAGCGAAATGACAAGATTAAATATCTCTTTCTTTGTCAATTTCTTTGGAGAATTACGTCAATTTTAACAACGATAAGATAAATATTACTAAGATAATGCGTCAAACTAAAAGAAATTTTTGTGACAACCTAAATGGTTGGTTGAACCAAATTATTTTTTGGTCGATGAAAAATGTACGCTTCTCCTTTTGTTTAGAACAGTGTCGACCATAGCAACACCATTTGTCTCATTTACTCTTTCGTGTGTAGGTAAGAAGACGAAGTGTTGCTTCACACGCGTGTGTACTACGCGGTCGACACTGGTTTAGAAGCATTTCTTGCCATGATATTGAAGCGAAGCTTTTTACGCCTCGTTTTGACGCAGAATTACGTCATTCTCGGAGGTAAGTAGTTTTAGGTCACACTTTGAGCCTTTGGTGTGCCTAAAGTACTGATCGTACAATGTTGATGTAAGCACTTGTTGGTCTGCTTGATTCTCACTGGGAGAAAAATTCATGTTTGAACTCTCTAACTTATATAAATTTTACAAAATTACATGAAATATAAAGCCAACATTTGATGTTTGTTCTTGTTTAAAGTTGCTTCCTATTTATGGACTGCATTGGTTCTTGGATATAATAGAATATATGTGTGTACTGAGTGATGCTGATTAAAGCAAAAGGGCACTGCCGATTAAAAAAATATACAAAACCAGCATTTGATGTTTCTGATTGCTTTGCGCATGGTTTTTTTTTAAAGCTTAGTATGCTGTAGAAACGAAAATTCCGCGGCATATAATTGTAGAGTCAAAATTTTTGTGTGGAGAAAAAAGCAACTATAGTACAACCTTCCTCAATGCAACTAGATAAATTTTTCCTACATAAAAAATGTAGTTTGCAAGCAAAGAAGAACTGAAAGGAAATAAGGTAAAAGTTTATGCAAGGAAGTTCCGCAAAGAAGTATTTTGGGGCCGCTATTATTTATATTATTCATCAATGATGTAACAAATGTTGTCTTGCACTCTAAATGTTTACTTTTTGCAGATGATCTCAAAATTTTCCTAAAAATTAATAATATGTCGGATTCATTCTTATTGCAGTCTGACATTAATGCTGTTTATAATTGGTGCGTTAAGAACCGACTATGTCTTAACATTGATAAATGTTTTTATGCCACGTACTCTAAGTCAAATAGCCCCAGACCCACCTTTTACGCATTGTCTAACCTTCCGCTAATTTGTGTTAAGGAAGTTAAGGATCTAGGCGTAATGTTTGATGCTAAATTTTCATTTGTAGGCCACTTGGATTACATTATTTCCAAAGCCTATGCTTTATTAGCTTTTCTTCGACGAAATAGCTCAAATTTTTTAGATGCTTACACTCTAAAAGCAATTTATACTTCATTAGTTCGGTCAAAGCTGGAATATGCTGCTCTCATTTGGAGTCCTTTTTACGATACCCATATCTTACGTCTTGAACGCGTACAAAAGAAATTCATTCGATTTGCCCTTAGAGCTCTTCATTTTGAAGACCCTATTCCGTCTTATAATGCGCGATGTTTACTCATACATCTAAAATCTCTTCAAAATCGACGTACAATTGCTTCACTTTTATTTATCTCGGATCTTATATCGGAGGCTATTGATTGTCCCGCGTTGCTTGAACAAATAAATTTTAATGTTCCATCAAGAACTTTAAGAAATTCGGATGTATTCTATTTAGATACACGCAGAACAAATTATGCTATGAATTCTCCTCTGTACAGATCATTATCAAATTTTAACTTATTAGCTTCTAAGTGTAATGTTGATTTCTCTGTTCCTAAATGTACAATGAAGCAATTGTTGAATTGTAATTTTTGATGTATTACTATTTACAAAATTGTTAGTTTTAATTTATTTTTATATAACATATTATGCTCTTTTCTCTTTTATCATATTGTTATATTTATTGCTAGTCTGTAAGAACTTTGTTCATTGACTGAATTGAAATAAATAAATAAATAAACAAATAAATAAATAAATAAATAAATAAAAGATATGCAATTATCGCAACTTACATTTGCGTAAAATGGAAGTTGCGATAATTGTGCAATTTTTTCTTTAAATTTGCGTTTACTAAGTGAACAATGTAAATTTTTGAATGTTGAGATAATCGTACTGTACTCTTGAGCCAGGTCGTAGTGTACTCTTATTGAGCTTTACTGCTTTACTGCTCTTATACTGCTTTATTTATCCATTCTGGCTAAATATTTTTTAAAAAAGATGTCATCAAAAGCGAATTGAATAATTCTACGTCTTGTGTTACGACATATTGAAACTGATGTATCTTTTATGATTTGTTTGAGTGAAATCTCAAAAATGACTCTTGTTTCCAACAGCGTTTTTCTTAGAATTGTTGTTGCTTTTGCATCTATTACAACCAAAAAATCTAAAATTAAAAAATGACATGTCCGCTGTGGGAAGTGAACTTACATCCCTCCAAGCCAAAAGACTTCGTTACACAATGTCGCCGATTCAATATTAAGTATCATGAACCAAGAAATAAAGATCATGCAAACAAAAGAGCCGCCATATTGTTGCCACAAAACAAAGCTAATGTCATCGGTCACAAATTCTTTTGTTTAAGCCTAGTATGCTGTAGAAACGAAAATTTCTTGGCATATAATTCTACACCCGAAATATAAGTGTAGAGTCAAAAATGTTTGTGTGGAGAAAAAAGCAACTACAGTACGACCTAGCTCAATGCAACTAATAGAAATTCGGCCAGTTGACGTAGTTAATGTTGAAGAAACGCAATTAAACTTCTTAACATAAAGCTTTATGGCTCTGAATCCTAGATATTGTGGTTTTATGTATTAAGATATGCACTTTGTTTCCTTAAATATTGTTTTAGGAGATTTTTCGTACATCAAAAATGTATTTTACAAGAAAAGAAGTACTGAAAGTAAATAATATAAAAGTTTATGGAAGTGTACGCAAATGGAAGTTGCGATAATTGTGCATTTTTTTTTTAAAGTTGCGTTTACTGAGTCAACAATATAAATTTTTGAGTATTAGGATAATCGAGTGTTGCGTAAAGCGAGGTCGTACTGTTTTCTTATTGAAATGTCAAAATTCTGGTGCCAATTAAATGCCCGGACATATAATCGACAGCGAAATTTCGACATTTCAACTCTCCACATGGTGGTTGTACTTGCTAGCATTGAACAAATTTTTCATCTCTACAGCGTACTAAGTAGCGAAAAAAAAATTCCGCTGCCCTTTCGCTGTCAAAAACTCAATGCATTCCTTATGGAAAGTTTCTTTCCGCTTCTACAGCATACTGGGCCTTACGTGTAGCGATTGGATGTGAAAAATTATTCAAACAAAGTATTCAAACACTTTTTCGCGAATTAAACTTGTTAATTTTATAATTTTCCACTTTTATCTAAGTTTTCACATGTTTTGCATGAAAAACGTATGCAATATAGCTTTTTTTGTGACAGATGACGTAGCACGAAAAATATACTTTTTCTCGCACTGTTGATTGCTTGATCTTGTCTTGTTGGTTCATGATTAAGTATTAACTTATAGCTTCTCTATCCCTAAGACACCTTCTACATTAGTCAAGAATTGAAAGCAATATCTGTAGTTTGTAGACAAATTGCGGCGAATTGGTGGTGACGAAAGAGGAAGAGTACACTTGCGCTGTACCGGCAATTTTTTGTATTCCTTTTGTGCTAATTCCAACAAGGGTTTCCTACAACTATTTTCTTCATACAATTATAGTACAATAATAGCACTTCTTTTCAAAAAATGTAGTTTTCAGCTACTTAAACGCCCAAACCTTTAATTTCACCACCCAGCAACACTGTTCTGTCCGGTGAACGCTGTATCGACACCTCTCCACTCTCGAGGGTTTTTTACAGTTTCACGTTGAAAGCAACAACAAAATCGCTTGCACGGCGGGCAAATGGTCACCGTGTAATAGAGGGCTATATTTTCTTTTGATTTTCTGAACTTTTTGCACTGTTTCGTGTTTGTCGTCAATGCCTATTTTGGTTCTTGCCTGTGTTGTAGGCAGAGTTGTAGGTTGTGCTGCAGATTGTTTTATTCGCTACAATTCTGCTGCCTTCAGAATATAAGCAGAATGAAATCAATGCTAGCCTGCTTGTATTTCGAACTTGTAGTTAACCGAAAAGAATCACCGCCTTTTGCTTGGATGTTGCTTTTCTTCTCTGCAATTTTTTTTCTGCTCAAATTTGAATTGGAAGAAAAATGAATAAAATTCCATGCTGCTTCTCAAGTACTGAAAAATATTGCTCGTTTTTTAGTATTAAAATTTAATTTATTTCTTAATTTTGTTTAATTTAATAAGTTTAATATAGATTAAATCATATATTAACATTTTATGTTAAAATATCTATTTTAAAATAAATTTTACTCAACGAATACATCACGACGATAACATGCCAGTTGTTGCTGGATTTTGACATTTACTTTCGTGGTTTTATTGACCGTTAGAGAAACAAACTTCAGAAATATTAATATTTCTGCACTGACAACTGCTTGGAACGGCGACTTACTCGCCCATATAGCGAGTGGACAAAAATAGAAAGAGTTATCCTAGAATCGCGAATTACGATTAAAAAATTATTTTCACAAAATTTTGTTTAAATTGAATGAATGGCACGTCCACCACCCATATAACCGAAATCGGTAATATAGAATAGCTCCCCAGAGTATTATCCTAAACAAAAATTGGTACACATAGTTCGTCTAGAGTTATAAATAGCTGGTGTGAAAATGAACTAAATCGGCAGACTAGCACGCCCACCTCCCATATAACTTATTTTCCAGTATGAACGTGAAGGGCATTTTAGCGAAAACAAAATTCAGATAATTTGCCATTACTCCTTTTTAATTTACCATTACCAAATTAAGGACTATGTTGATAAAGTGTTTTATTTTAATGTTTTATTAAACAAATTAATTTTTTTTTTAAAGTTTGAGAAATTTTTTTTTTTATTTTTTCATATAAAATTGCTTAATTTCGACAAAGAATTGCTCCAGAAAAGTGGGCGTAAAGTCTATATTGAATTTCGACAAACTAAATTTTGGGAACATGTTGAGAAAGTGTTGAACTTAGACATACTAAAACTAAAAAAAAAAAAAAAACAAAACTGTTTTACAAAACCAATGCTTAAAAAAATAAAATGTTGCTCATCGTTGCGTTTGGCAAAAAAAAACAAAAAAACAATTACAAAGCAAATAAATCACACGTATGAAAAGTTACTCGACACACAAGTAAAGGGACAATCAGCGTCAGCATCGACATCATCGAGTGTGCTTTTTTTTTTTTGGCTTTGCATACATTTGTTTTTGTAAAGTTCGCTGGAAAATGTGCTGAACACTGAACGAGTGCGGTTTGTGATGTTGTTTTTTGCAGGCGTCCTTTGATTTTGGGCCATCGCAAAGACAAAATTAAGATTGAAAAAAACTTGTATAAAGGGCCATAACGGGGCCATAACTATTATTCTGCATATTTAGATTTATAAATTTACTAGCCTTTTCCCGGCGCGCGTTGCTGCACCCTGCAACTATATGGGAACAGAATAGGTATATTCAAAAATTTTCTTAGAGTCATAGTTTAACACCACTGTCATTTTCCACTGCCCGTTACAGTTTCCCAGTAGCAGGAGATCACCAAATAGTAACTCCATTTTGAGTTTGTATGTAAATACTAATACTTTTACTTTCAAAGCTATTCGATAGTTAATACAAATTATAATTGTATGGCCAGAGCCACACATAATGTGGCCTTACATAATGCCCATCCCAGTTTTCTAGTAGATGGACATTGCCCAGATTTAGTACAGTTGCCGACAGTGAGCATACAAACTATTTATTGGATTATTTAACTCAGTAGATATTGAAATAAAAAGAGTGGCACTCAAATAAATACTATATTTTGGGCTTATGGTTGCACTGTAGCAGGAATTAACTGAGTGCAACTATCCACTCAAGAGATCAGCGCGGTGAGTTGTAGAATCTCACCTCTCTCTCTCAACAAAGAGCTTAAGCTATTGTTTGCTGTTATTTCGTGCTGCTTATACAATGGCAGCATGGATTAAAATGCATGAATTCTTAAATAATTAAATAAAAAGATTTACCAAAAACGTAGTACCCAGTAGCAGGGTCGCTTATTATAGCAATTGAATACTGAAAGAATTATTAAAATCGGTTCAGCATTTACCCCCTTGATTGAACGATGAAAATTCGAGAGAACCCTTTTATATAATAGTATAGATGACTTTTTTCGGAAGCTATTTTTGTCCGCACTCGTTACACTATGAGTCGTTCGCCAGTTGAACTTGTGTTATCGTTCGAATTACAAACTTCAAAAACACGAACAGTGTTTTGCATGAATCGATTGATCATTCAGAATGAAGCCGTTAAGCTTTTTTCAGCAAATCACAATAATATAGGTTGGTTGAAAAGTATTGAAAGCAAAAATGAATTAATATGAATTTTTAAAGGATATTATTTTTTTATTCAATATATTCTCCCTCGACTTTAATACACTTATTCCAATGATCCTCCAATAATTTTATACCATCACTGAAATGGTTTTCCGGAAGCTCTGCAAAATATTGTTCCACGGCGGCAAAAGCTTTTTTATTCGACGAAAAACGCTTACCACGAAGGAATTGTTTCAAGTTGCGGAAGAGGTAGTAATTGCTGGGAGCCAAATCAGGTGAATACGGCGGGTGTTGAAGCAAGCTGTACTTTAATTCGTTTAATTTAGCCATCGTCAAAACACTTGTGTGAACACGTGCATTGTCTTGATGAAAAATTATTTTTTTTTCTTCAGTAAAGCTGGTATTTTCTCACGAATTTTTTTCATTCAGCTGATCCAAAAGGTTACAATAATATTCGGAGTTAATTGTTTTGCCTTTTTCAAGATAATCAATCAATTTTGCATCCCAATCAACTTGCAATCCCTTTTGCATCCCAAAAAACTGATGCCATAACCTTTTTTGGTGATCTTTCCGAATTCACCTGTTTTGGAGCTGAAAAGCCAGCTTTTGTCGACAGTAAAGTTCTTGTTTCAGTTTAGGATCATGGTGGTAGATCCAAGTCTCATCCATAGTTATAAAACGACGCACAAAATCTGTTTTATTCTGCTTAAAACGATCCAAATTATCTTGACAAATTTGTTTTCAATTCAGGTTTTGTTGAATTGTTAACGAATGCGGCACTAACTTCCTTAAGAGCTTTTTCATATGCAATTCTTCGTTTAAAATATGGAGTACTCGTTCGTCTGAGATGCCAATGGTATCAGCAATTTCACGCTTAGTCAAAACTTGGATCTTCACAAGCAATTGCATACACTTTCTCAATGATTTTTGGTGTTGTTGCACTTTTTGGACGTCTACTACGTGGTTCATCTTCAACGCTTGTATGACCAAGTTTAAATTCTAAAACCCATCGGTGCACAGTTGGAAATGAAAGAGCAGATTCCTTTAACACTTTCACAAATTTTGTATGAATTTCCGTTGCTGATAAGCCTTCTAAAACAAAGAATATTATCACTGCACGATATTCGGTTTTTTCTATTGCAAAAAAATATTCTGACATGTAAACTTCAAATGCCTAGTAAACAAAGAATGAATAGAGCGATCGAAATTAAAATTTTTTTGTGTTAAAATGAGAGATGAAATATTAAAATGGCGTATTAATTTTAATTCTTCTACTGGTTCATAGGTGTCGCTTTCAGAACTTTTCTACCAACCTGTACATCAAAAGGATTGTGTATTGGGTATCCTACATTAATAAAATTTACTATTGTTAACATTAACGTGTTTTTGTTTTAATTTGGTTTATGTTATTTTAAATTTTTGATTTTGAAACTTATTTTATTAAAAAAAAGAAACATTTCATTAAAAATTAATGAAACTGTGGACAAGCTTTGCTTCTGTTGTGTTTTTATGTGTTTTTAATGTGAAAGTCAAAGTCCTTCTATTTTAATATATAATATAGATGCGCTACCATGCGCTGTTAACTTCGACGTTTATTAGCACGGGACCAGAAAATCTCTTCATTATATAGAAACTTCAATATACAGAAATTATGATATTTTTTTCCACTTTTATTTAAAATAATCCGATATTTGAGTTTGGATTTGGACACTCTTCCATTTTTCTTCCTCAACAAAACCTTGCAATACATTAAGAGATTCAAGTTTTCAAGAGAAATGCTACTTCGCTATGACATTTTCACTTCGCCACACAAGCAACTGCTGACAAAATTGGTTGACTTTCTTATTTTTTCTGTTGTTATTTTCAACTTTTAGGCATCCCCTAATAATGGTTTACTTTTTTTCGGTACACAGTGTAACATAAAATTGTTTGAAAAAGTTCATTATATGGGGACAAAAACGCATGAGACTTCAATTTGCAGCTGCGAAATTTGTTCATTATAGAGAAAGATTCACTGTATGGAAATTCATTGTAAGGAGATCTTAATTCACTTAAAGTAGAACGAAAAAGCTATGTTTTTTAAATCAATTCATAGTAGGGAGAGCTTCAGTATAAGAGTGCGGCTTTATTCAATTTTTTCTCTTTTTTTCTTTTTTAAGTCCTGTCAATGACTAGCTCAAAACATTATGTAGTTCCTTATGAATCAAGTCCATCGGCTGTAGTTACACAATGCTTTAATCTTGTATAAGTGAGCTGATTGATTAAGTCAGGAACCGCCTTTACTTGCCTACCTTGCTATCAGATGATAAATGAAAAACCTTCTTCGTTGGAATGGCTTAGAGAAGATCTGTAGTGTCACAAGGAAGGCAATCTACCAAGAAGTATTTCTGACATCGACTATTGTCTACTGGGTAGCTTAGAGACGTTAAACTCATAGAAACCCTAAAAGTTGTAGGGTTGTTTATTTTCTCATAAGATATACTAAGATAGACAAATGCCAATGCATAAAGCAAAGCTTTAAAAATAAACAATATTGCCTTGGATAAGCTTTCCGTTGAGGTTTTTATTTCTATAAATATTTTGAAATGAGGTCAAAATATGTTTAAAAGAAATCAAAATATTTCTGTAGTTTTGTAAAAGAAATTTGCCACCCTAAACCAAAGTTGAATGGAGAAAAACTAAAACACATTTTTTCAAAAAACGTAACTTCGTCACGTCAAAAAAAAAAAAAAAAAAACAAAAACAAATACCATTCTGAGTACAATTTTTCAAACGACTTTTTTTAAAACCTTTTGAAACTATATTCAGTAAAAGTTCACGCAAATAACTTTCGATTGTAATGAAATATGTGATCGAATTATCCCATCAGAAAGTTAATTATAATTATTAATTTTCGGTTTGTTACATTTATTGGACGATATAATAATAAAAAATCTTTACTTTTTACAGTGATAAAATCTTTACAGTGATTACAATCAAAATTAACAAAACTATTTACAAAATGTTATCTAAATACATACGATTATCGACGTCGCTTTTCATAGAAAATGTAATTTTACCTTTTGTTTTTAAAGCTTTCTTTTTATTCTGCATTGGGTATGTTATGTTCTAAAAATGGATTTTGTGTGAGCAAAGCAACCCTCGAACTTTTTAGGTTTCATGTGTGTATTTAAATAACACTGTACGAATAAACGTTCCCATAATCTTTAAAACTCAAGATCTGGAAGCTTGGACAACAGGGCTTTAGGATAAAAAATTCATTGGGAAAGCAAAAAGTTGTATTTCAAATTTTTTTTTTTTTTGTAGCTTTAAATTCGTGTTCTTTCTTATATGAAAAGAATTTTATAAAATTTTTTAATTTTTAGCCGTAGTATTAGCAACTTGTTGACATGGTTGTTTTTTCTGTTTTAATCGGTTTCCAGGCATTTTTTAAAAGAAAGAAATAAACACCTACACTAGCCTTCATAATTATTTTCCCACATCAAACCATTCGTTTTTATTTGTTTCTCCTTCAAAAAATTGAGTTCTTTAAGAAAAATTTAAATGACACGTATAGTTGCGTAGATATCATAAAAAATGACCAAAATATTGAATCTTTTGTCTTAACGATGTTATGCAAACTATTGTAAACACACGATTGTTGGAAGTAAAAAAGTACTTTAAATTATCATAAGTTGACTAAAACAATTTTTTTGCTTTAAATAAAAAATGAATGTGACTAAAGTTTAAATTTATGAAAATTGTATCAGTATTTTGCTCCAGCTGAGCGTGATATCAATTGTAATAACAATTGATGCAATTATTTTGCAAAATGATGAAATCTCAATAATTCCCAATAAAAAAAGAGCTTTTATATTTAGTATCCACATTTTTGAAAAAACAATATAAAAATAGCCCTCAGACTCAAAATACCAAGACCCACAGTTGAAAAAAGGTTTCAATTTTAAATCTTTCAACCTTTAACCTTAAAATTATGAGTGAAAATAAAAATCACTTTTTCACATCCCATCTGAAGATAATATAATTAATTCTTATCACAATTAATTTACCACGATTAATTAATTTGCAATTTATCACAAGATATCAGTAAATCTTTTAAAATAAGATAAGTTAACTTTTTGTTTAATTTAAAAACACAATGTAGCTAGCTATTAACTATTTTCAGATACAAGATAAAACAATCTTATAGTTATATCAAGAAAAGCTTTCTACATTTCAGACAACTAATTTCTTGGATCAATCTCAAAAATTTAAGAATATTGAGAAAATTTTATATTTGTATGAAGCAAATTCTTTTCAATTCTAGGAAAACAAATTTCTCAAATCGAGCAATTTATTCACATTTTCAGCAAGTTGTTTACTTGGATCAAGCTTAATTTGATCTTAATAAGAAAAATTAAGTTTTTAATATCAAACAAGACATTCTAGTATTAAGAAAATTTTTTACTTGAATTAAGGTATAGTATACGTGTAACAACAAAAAACCGGAGCTGTTTTCAAAAAATTTTTTAGGTATAAGAAGCTATTATTTTTTTTTAAATTTGTACAGGCTTATTTTGAACCTCTTTTAACCTGTTTAAACCTGTTTAATTTATTTTTTTTTTAAATACAGTTCTAGCTTTTATATAGAGTGCGCTGAAAATGGCATTGAAAAAAGACATCCAAAGCGGTTCGATGGATATGGCCTTTCCCATGTATCGGAAACAAAAAAATCAAATGAACTTTTAAAGCGTAGACCTTATATTAAGCATCCCCCCAATGCAAGACCCCCGGGGTTTTTTTTTTTAAATTATGGCGGAAGTTGAAGTAAAAAGTTAAAAAAATAGATACATTTTCGCGCGCTTTTTTGCTTATATAAAAAAAACAAAAATAAATCGATGCTTGAATTTAGGGAGGATGCTCAAAAGGACAAAATTACGAACAAAATGCAAAAAAAATCATTGAAATTGAACCAATAGATTTCGAGTTATCTATCGAATCGTTTTAAAAAAACTAGTTTCGAGGAAATCGCGTTTAAAGTTTTTTATTTGTTGTATGGAGCTTAGACATAGGTTAACGAAAACCGTTATAACTTCTGTTTTTTCTTAAATATCGATTTAAAAATGTGTATGTATATTCCTAAAACTATAAAGAACACATTAAACAAAAAAAATTTTTTTTTTCGAAAAATTTACACGTATATTATACCTTAAGAAAATTATTCAACTTACAGTTACCAGTAAATTCTTTACTTGAATCAAGCAAATTGTTCGCAATTCAAGGAAAATAAATTTCTCAAATCAAGCAAATTATTCTCGTTTTCAGGAAATTGTTGTCTTGAATCAAGCAAATTTTTCTCACTTCAAGCAAATATTAGACATGAATTAAGAAAAAATATTCTTGAATTTTAAGCAAATGTTTCTTAAATTAAACATTTTTTCTCTTAATATCATGTGCTTTAAATTTGCTCAATTCTAGCAAAATAATACTTGAATTAAGAAATTTACGATTAAGTGTTAATTTAAACATAGAATGCTAGATTTTTTTCTCTCCGTGTATAAAGAAACAACGTTGTATAATGATTTAAATTCTCTGAGTTAAAATCCTTTAAAATAAAAATTATCGATGGCTTGATAATTGCTTCTGCTTCTTCTTCGTCCAATTGTTCATTTGTTTTCTCTGTTTTTTTTTTTGTTATCTTTATCGCTACCAGCAACCTGTTTCACCATTTATGTTGTTTTTTGAACCAATTCAAATAATTCCCTATAGCTGAACTTCATTCCACGAATACGATGCTTTTCAAATTACTTATTTGAAGGCGTGTTTTTTACGTCCACATCCAGTTTATGGTCGAAAAGACTCGTTCGATTGAAGAGATGTACCAGGTAAGCAATAGATATTTGTATTGGGCTATACAAGGTGGCGCAAAAGTAATCCTCCTATCAGAAAATGCTATAAATTTTGCGATTGGCCCCTAATGTCAGTTCTGTTTTGACATTTGTGTAGTAAACACATGCAAAATACACGTTAATAAACGATGTTACGCTACACTGCTCCAGAACGCGGAATTAATCACCACCAAGAGGAAGATGATTTTTCATCAAAAATAATCATGAGTGATGAGGCCCATTTCCATCTTAGCGGGTACGTAAATAAGCAAAATTTACGCTTCTGGGGCACTGAAAATCCGCGTGTAACCCACGAAGAGCCATTACACCCGCTCAAAGTCACTGTATGGTGTGCTGTTTTCGCTGGAGGAGTCATCGGACCTTTTTTCTTCAAAGACGGTTACTGTGAATGGTGAGCACTACAGAGCAATGATCAACGAGTTCTTTTTGCCGCAACTTGATGAATTGGGATTGGAAAACATGTGGTTCCAACAGGACGGTGCAACGGCACACACTGCACGTGCCACAACCGATATGCTGAAGGATGCATTTCCCGGGCGCCTAATCTCCCGATTTGGCGATTTGAACTGGCCAGCAAGATCGCCTGATTTGACCGCTCCAGACTTCTTTTTGTGGGGCTTTTTGAAGTCGCGGGTTTATGTCAACAAGCATCAGACTCTTGCAGCTCTTAAAGATAATATACGTCAAGAATGTGAGGACCTATCGCCGGAAGTTTTGGCCGAAGTGATGGAAAATGCCATAAAAAGGGCTCAAATGACAATCAACTGTGGCGGCGGCCATTTACATGACATCATATTCTCGACTTGATGTAAAAAAAATTAAAAGACCAAATAAAAATAATCCACCAGAAGAATCAAAGTTTTTAATTTTGTTTTTAAATTACAGCCAAAAAACATCGGAAGGTTATTTTTGCGCCACCTTGTATCTCCAAACAGTTTGTACGGCACTTTTTTTTTTTTGTAGCAAAATGAGTGCCAAAGTTTTATTAAAAGTTTAGTTGGTGTTGAAGTGAAGGAAATATATAAAGAGCATGGAGAATATTGGCTATTGGCTAATCAGCGCTTTGGAGGGAGCTACTCGAACAATGCAAATACATTTTTTTTTTACTGTCTTTTTCTTAAATTGCGAACTAGAACTGTCGTTGCTCCGATTTTGTATTTGTAAAGGACTGCTTGAGCTATCGTGTCAGAATATAACGTACTGAAAATGGTTACACCCTGATTATGTGCTTGAAATCTGTTTGATCGCTGTCAGTCCAACGATGCCCAAGGGAAGCTCTTTAAATTCTAGCAAAAAGAATTCAAACATCATGCCTCCGGCTGATTGCAACGTGGCAAAGGATGTTTGCTTCTGTGCGCCACGCTCAGTGTAGATTGGCATCACTGTCTACAGAAAACCGGGCGTGAATTTGAGATGGATACACAATGAATGGGTGGCGATATTAATAAATATATGAAGGTGCATTCATGGACCGACTATCGAGGATTGTTGATATGGCTAGCATGACTGCAATCTGCCACAATAACACTTACAGTCTGGAATTCAGCAGCTGATTTTCTGCTCTTAAAAACGTGTTTCTAGACCTTTGGTTATGTCAACACCCCCAAGCATTTTTCACCAACGGATTTTTAAAAGAGTTACACTAAAACCGCACAATTTTGACGCAATCTAGGACCAGGCACGAAATCCCACCATGAGCTCTGCCACTTACTAATGGCTACATAGCGCAGGAACAGCATATTTTTTATGGTAACTCAACTTCCATTTGTGAATCTGGACAACTATTGTCGCGCTGATGTGGACTGTCTTCAGCAGCAACTCCGCCTGTTCTCACGAGCAGCCTGTCCAAAACCAGGATAAAGGAGGATGGTCGCAGGCAACGGGTTCGCCCTATCCTGTGTAAATGAGAAGGGACTACCCAAATCCTGGAGTTGGTCGCCTAATTTGGGTAGTAGGTGGACCGTTTGACTTGATCAACGGTAGCATATGCCTACAAGGGAATCCTAAAAAATTTGTTAGCACGGGGATAGTCGTTACTCTCGACAGACGTATTGTTGCAAGTCCCCACTGATACATTTTGCATTCGTCTCCTGGATAGTCTTATAAGTCTTGTTAGACTTATAAGGCTGGTTTAAACGATGTTATCAAGAGGTGTCAGATTGGGTACTCCGAGTGTGAAAAGTTTATCTTAGTAGCCTCGGAGTGCCGGTTTGAAAAGATGGTGATATTGGGTGCTGCGAGTGACTGGGTGTTCATCTTGGTGGCCTTGAGTACTAGATTGACGAGGTGTCCCAAGGTGTGATTGATGAGGTGTATCAAGGAGTGTCATATTGAGTACTCCGAGTGTGAAAAGTTTATCTAAGTAGCCTCGGAGTACAAGATTGATGAGGTGTCCCAAGGTGTGATTGATGAGGTGTATCAAGGAATGTCATATTGAGTACTCCGAGTGTGAAAGGTTTATCTTAATAGCCTCGGAGTACAAGATTGATGAGGTGTATTCAAGGAGTGTCATGAGTACTCCGAGTGTGAAAAGCTTTATCTTAGTAGCCTCGGAGTACAAGAGTGATGAGGTGTATTAGTCAACTAGTCCTGCAGGTGGCTAAGTGTTTATCCCGGTTGTCTCGAGTACCAGTATTGAAATGGAGTAAATAGTGGTGACCTTGTGTCACACACAGTCAAATGCGATGTGGTCTACGCTGTAGCGCGTCCAAGTAGTGGTGGCTTTTTCCTTCACAGTCAAGAGTGATGAATGCGTATGTGTTGGTGTTGTGATAAGTGTGTGTCGAAGTAAAGCCCTTTGCCCGGGGAGACTATCGATGGGCTGGCCCGTCGGGGAGTATCGTGCTGGCTGTGGAAGTTTAATGTTGCGAACAGGTCTGTGATCGGCGTGGAGTTGCGCTAAACAACCGGGTGGCAATGCCCTACATTGCAAGATACATTGCAAGAATTTTAGATGGGTCTCGACTTCCACCAATAAATGTGGATGATGATAGATTGTTGCTATCCACGTAGTATATTTATTAATTTAAATATACAACTTAAGTATGGTGTGTGACCAGTGGCGGATCCAGAAGCTTCATTTGGGGGGGGGGGGGGGCGATCGTAGTTCGTCAAATCAAATCAAAAGCAACAAAATCTATATATATAAAAAAGGAGCTTATGTTTGTAAGGCCGCAATAGACTCCTAAACTACTCATACGATTAGCATGAAAATTTGTGTATAGAAGTTTTTTGGTACGGTGCGTGTTTGTGGGATATCAATTTTGATCCACCTTGAACACCAGAAGTCGCTCCAGTACAAATTTTTTACAAAACTGCCTAAAACTCATAAACTGCTAATAAGATTAGAATGAAAAGTGGTATACAGTGGGTTTCATGTACGTTGAGTGTTCTGCTGCTATCGTTTTTGACCTATCTTGAAACCAGAGGGCGCTATAGTACAACTTTTTTACAAAACCACCTAAAACTCCCAAACCGCTCATGCGATTAGAATAAAAATTGGTATAAAGTAGTTTTCAGGCACGATGAGTTTTTTAGCACTATCTTATTTGACCCACTTTGGACACCATATGGTGATGTAGTTCAAATTTTTTACAAAATCGCATTCTGTACAATTTAGTAAAACTAAAAAAATTTCCGTTATTTTGACATCAAAACCATGAACATGTCTTGAAAACTATGAAAAATTTTACCACAACGATATACATATTTAATGCAACATCGTTGCTCAAAAATGAGAAAAAAACAATCAGAAATTTAATTTTGTGACGTTCGATTAAAATATCTCCGCTGCTGTTTTATACATTTTGTTAAATTTTTTTTTGTCTTAAAGCTTCATCAAAGTACTATGAAAACCTTATTGCAAAAATATCGTTAGTTGAGTATATATATTTTATATATTTTTTTCAAAAAAGGTCTGAAATTTTGGAGTTTTCCTCAAAAAAAGGCTCAAAATTTGTTTTTGTTGTAAAAATAATTTAAATTCAAACTCGTAAATTTTCAACACTATTCGAAAATTATTACATTTATAAGCAAAAATTATTTCAATTTTACGCAAAAATTAAAAACCATTTTTGTGATTCAAAAAGCAAGGCTACTCCTAGATTTTTTCGAACAAAATTTTTTTTTCCAATATTGTGGTTTCATATTTTTGAATAAATTTACAAGCTAAAATAATAATTTATTTAAAAAAATTATCTCAGTATCTCTTACCAATCAAAAGATATAGCCAATAATCTTTATTCAAAATATATATACAAAAAGCAAAATGATGTCTGTGTGTTGGCTGGAAACTTCAAAATTGCTGAGTCGATAGAGCTGAAATTTTGGCAGTACATTTTTTTCAAGCACAATATGGTTTTAATTTCTGTCACACCCCCTTTTACCGCCCACAAATCAATTAAAAATGCTATATTTCCTACGGTTTTCGTCGATTTGGCTACATATTGGTAATTTAGTTTGTATGCTCACTGTCGGAAACTGTACTAAAACTGGGCAATGTCCATCTACTAGAAAACTGGGATGGGCATTATACAAGGAGGTGTGGCTCTGCCCATACAATTAAAATTTTTATTATCGAATAGCTTTGAAAGTAAAAGTAGCAGTATTTACATACAAACTCAAAATGGAGCTACTATTTGGTGATCTCCTGCTACTGGGAAACTGTAACGGGCAATGGAAAATGACAGTGGTGTTAAACTATCTAAGAAAAGTTTCGAATATAATTATTATGTTGCGATAACGCGCGCCGGGAAAAAAGCTAGTATTCTATAAAATGTAAAAATCGTTTTGTGGAATAGCCCGAAAATGGCGATATTTTAAAAACTAGTTTTTCGAATATAAAAAAAAAAAAAATAAATAACTGGCCATTTTAGCCCTTGAAAGGACTTTGACCTAGCTTCTTAGGATCAATTGTGTTGTGCGTGTTATTAAGTTTGTACACAATTGACCGAGAAATGGACCTACAGGCTTAACGCCGACTCCGAACGGCGATGAACGAAATGTTCTTATTCTCAAGAAGCTTTTACATGGCATTTTGATTGCTCTCTGAGGTTTGCCATTGTCTGCAGAGAGGTGGCGGCCGTACAGAAAAACTATTTTAATTCAAATAATTTTCTGTCGCTGCTGGGGTTCGAACCTGGGTCTCCGGGTTCATTGGACATAGCGGCCACGCACTTTAACCAACTACGCCACGGACGCCACATTTTCGAATATATTAAATAAAAAAGAGTTAACCAGTTTTCATGTACATGAATTAAAAAAACATTTTACAAAACTTATATAAAAATGAAGAGGGAAATACAAAATGCTTATGCTTACATTTTTGGATTAAACATAAACGTGCATAATTTTAATATATTTTTTATTAATTCTGTTTAAATATTTTAATATTTATTTAATTAAAAAAGTATTTAAATAAATTTTAAATATTTACGTAGTCGATTTATGGAAATGCGTTATTGATGCAAAATTACTCGCTTTTTGGATAAGTAAAAAAGTTTTTGGGAAATTTAATAAATTTTTGTCTTAGTGCAATAAAGTAAGTCCGTTTAATCTTTCTTCTGTTGTCGTAGATCTCAAATAGGTTTTAATTCTATTCAATGTAGAAAATGGGCTTTCAGCAGTTGCTCCACTTGAAGGCAATGTTATGAAAATTTTAAAAAGAGTATGACTAAGAGGATATACTTCAGCAGTGTAATAGTTGCATTGCACTCATACCTGAATCATACTTTTCTCTTTCACATTGCAAGTGCCACATCTCCAACTCATTAATCAAAGATCTTTCTAGAACCTGTGAGGATTCTTTGAAGAAAATGTAATATCTTTTACAAAGTTTTCTCACAGCTTGTATACATAATGTAATGATCTTCGAGGTAATGGAATAAGAAAACAGTACTACATTATCACATTATCCAGCATAGGAATATAAACAGCTTGTCTGAAATATGCTATGGGTATTTTTACTGGATAATTATCGCGGTTCTTTTGAAAACTTGCTACACGTGGCATTTTAATTTCTACTCCAATATTATTTGCAATTCTCTGTCAGTTCATCTGACATGTTGTACTTTCCTAAACGAGTTAATAGTGTCAAAATGAAAAAAAAACATTCAAACAATGAATTATACTATACTATACTTATACTATACTGCTTTTGCATTATTTAATTCAAACAATGAATTATACTATACTATACTTATACTATACTGCTTTTGCATTATTTAATAAAACTGTTTCCTTACGCTAAAATAAATACTTAGGCACAAATGCTTTATTCTAAATATGTTTTGAGACTAGCTTAGAGAACTTGTAGATTCACAAAGCTTTAGGAGAGGTATGACGGACGTCCTAGATTCATTAACATGGCACTGACGTCCTGAATATTTATCTCCTAGGCATCAATTCCATGAACCTCGACCTTATGCCATGGGGCAACGTGGAATAAGGCCTATACGGTAGGTGTCTGCGTTACTCAAAATGGAATTTCCTTCTGTCTTCAGCAGCATCTGCCGCAGTAAAATCAGACAATACACTTTTTCTTTCGCGAATGTAATTGTAAGCCCGACTACCATTCCATCGAATATTTTAATTGCATCACTGGCTCGCCTGTGCTGGCCTTGAACATCTCCAATTTGTCGACACTGGCCATTAGTTTAATTTCTTGGAGTCTTATACGTGTATCTTAGGCTACTTGTGGTGAAAAGACCCAATAACTTAATTATTACTAGTTCAAATTTACAATTTTTCTAGTTTGTAAATTTTAATTGTAGTATTTACAATAGAAAACAAAAACTTACGACACCCACTTATGACAAAACCTATTTTAAAGCAGTTAACAATACCATCACAGAGGAAGTATGGAATTGTCAAATTTAGTAATTTAAAGAGCAAGTGAATATTAGTGATAAGTTTGTTATCGCTGTGATCTCGCACTGAAGAGTCACATTAAAAAAGGGGGTACTATTTTATAAATAGTATAGATAACATGACACCAGATGCCATGAACTCGGTGCAAACCAAATTTTGTATTGTATAAATATTAGTCTAAACTTATAAATTTAAAAGCATTTAAAACTTAAATATAGTCTATCACCCGAGAGTCGACCAATTGAAAAAGCATTGAAACCAATTTATTATGGCTTAAAAACACATTCTCTATTTTCAGTTAACGAGAGTTAATTTTTATTGTTATAAAACTAAAGCAATTAAAACATACAGAAAAGAAAATTAAATGCATTTGAAATGTTTATTGTTTGTCTGTCTAATTTATAACGATATATTTTGAACATTATATAATAATCTTCTATACTATTATTAAAACCATGAAATCCGCCAGAAAAATCCGGTTAATGATTGAAAAGTTTTGTAAATTCTTTGAAAAGGGTAACTGTTTTATTAATATTATAGATGTAAAGAGATAATTGATAAATATCACCGCAAATCACTATGATATATATTTTTAAATAATAATGACTTGGTTAACTATTTCCATACAAATCTATGTTTTTATTGTATGTTAAAAAATGAAATGATTTATTGTTAAATAGCATTCACCCTTTATGCAAAAACAATTTCAACGACTTTATTGCATAATGGGTGGTCCAAATACAGATAACATTTTTTTAACCATTTGCTGCGGTTTGACCTTGTATTATTATTGTTGTTTTTTCGGTGATTTTACAGATCAAAGCTATGCGGGTAATCCAGAAACGAGCCCATAATTAAGGTGATTATCGTTCGAGGTCTTGAAAAATTGGGTTGCCAGGATGCGCTTCTGCGAAGTCATTCGTGGTGGCCATATGAATGACATCGAATTCCATATATAATGGGAGTTTTTTTATTTTTATAAATGGACTTGTATTTTTAGTACCTTATCTATATGTTCACTACTGATAATTAAAGACAAAATATGTTGCCAAGTATGTATCTGATAAACTGAATTTTTTGACAAACTTTATCTTCATTTTACACGTAGAAATTCTAATTTTTTTCATCGATAGTTCATATGTGAGATAGCAAAAAATGTTTTCTTTAAACAAAGATGGTCTATTAGCAAAAACAAAATATTCATAGATGACTTCACGGATTTGTTTATAGGAGATAAAAAACTAAAATTTGTGAGCAAAGTAAAAAGTCTTGGTTATCACATTAACTCGTCCTTAAAATGTACAGATCCTATAAATAGCATAGTACCCAACATCTACTTTAATCTACTTAACCTTAAAATGAAAGTAGAGTTTTTTCGAGTGGAAACCAGCTCGTGTTACAACTTATCGTTACTGTGATAACATACTCTATAAACATCTATCTACAGTACACGTCCAATATAAAGAATACCCGATTTAACAAATGTCCAATATAACGAACGGCAAATCTCTTCATTGACTATTCTATATAACGAATTCAAATATTTTACTGTCATTCGATTTAACGAACACTCAAAGGCTTCTATACTGAAATCAATATTTTACAAGAGGAATTATAACTAAAAACAAAAAAAAAAAATTTATTAATGTATAAATAAAAACTTAACTATTAAAAACTATATTTCTTTGTTTAAAATATTCATTCGATATAACCGGGTATGGGCAGAGAGCGCTCTTGGAGCGCTGAGAGTAAGAATTGAGAGCAAAGGCTTATGTAGCTACACAAAACGCAACAACAAATCAAAGACAAAATACAAACACAGAAACAACACAAAGGCTTTAAATGTAGTGGTGCCCATACCCGGATATAACGAATTTTTCGATTTAACGAAAAGGCTGGACAAGAAACCATTCGTTATATTGGACGTCTACTGTATATCTATATCTATATCTATCTATACTATTATATAAAATGAAAGCAAACATTTTTTGTGTCCGCAAAACTCCAAAAGTACTGGTCCGATCTTTTTGAAATAAGTTTTAAAATATCAGATTTGTGCTACAAAAGGTTCATTGGTTATGTTCTTTTCGAAATTTCAATAATAAGTATCTTTAATTAAAGTGTTAAGTTTTTTAAAAAATCATCCACAATGACATGCATTGCTTGATCGTTAGCTTTTCATGAGTTTGTGCTGCGAGAGCCTCAATAAACTGCATGTTGCTCTCTACTATACTCTTTTTGTTCTCAACAAGCACAAAACAACAAAACAAACAAACAAATACATATACATACATACTTTGCAGCGCTTAAAGCTAATTGGATCGAAGTACATTCTAATATGTTCAAAGTAGTTTTGATGTGGAGAATTAATCTAACACAGTTTTGTTAAAAGGGGATTCATTGAGCACCTTTAGCATGTTGAGGATTTTTTTGATGAGAATGAGATTCAATCCGACTTGATGTATGTATGTATGTACATATGTATGTTTGTATGACGTATGTTTATTTGTTTTGCTGCATGCAACTTTTCTACACATGTTTTGACGGTGGTTTTCCTGTAATTTATAAATGAACAAAAGGAACGGGTGACTTTTTACTTTATAGAATTGACATTTTGTGATTCAATAAGTTTTTTTATAAATAAACAAGATAATTGGGACGGGCATAGGAAAAGGGGTTATGGCTTCGACCACACAATTCAAATTTTTGATATTCAAAAGCTTTGGAACTGAACGTCGCATGACAATAAAACTCAGCATGGAGTTACTAATTGCCAAAGTCTTTTTACTGGAAAACTGATATGTGCATTGGAAAAGGGGGTGTGTCCCGATTCTCTATACAGAATAACTATGGAAGCTAAGATCACAGGACATTGAAACTCATAATGGAATTGTCACCTGGGAGTGATGTTCTGCTACTGGGAAACTGTAACGGGCAGTGGAACATGAGCGTGGTGTCAGACTAAGGGACTAATAAAAGTTTTGAATTTATTTATTTCAAATATACTTGCCGGGTGCAGCAACGCGCTCCGGGTTTCGCTAGTATGTATATAAAAGAGGAGCTTATGTTTGTAACTATGCAATAGACTTCTAAACTACTCATCGGATTAGCATGAAAACTTGTGTATAGAAGTTTTTTGGTACGGTGCGTGTTTGTGGGCTATCAATTTTGATCCACCTTGAACACCAGAGGGCGCTGTAGTACAAATTTTTTACAAAACTGCCTAAAAACTCACAAACGGCTTATGCGATTTAAATCAAAAGTGGTATACAGTGGTATTCATGTACGTTGAGTGTTTTGCTGCTATCTTTTTTGACCTATCTTGAACACCAGAGGGCGCTGTAGTACAAATTTTTTGCAAAACCACCTAAAACTCCCAAACCGCTCATGCGATTAGAATGAAATTTGGTATATACACACTAAAAAATTTTCAAGATAAATGCACACCGGTGAGCGGATATTTACATGTTTTACACCGAACGGTGTTAATTTACACCGCTTGTCCGGTGTGAAATAAGGAACTAGTCCGATCGCACATTGGAGTATTTCATTCCAATTTGTGTAATTAATTAAAAAATTCAAATCGAAGATGCCCAACCGTGATCGATATCGTTCGAAAGAAAATATAATTCTACATCACTATGCGAAAGAATAATTGAGAAAAAGTCAACGGTGTCCGTGCACTGCGATTGCAAATTTGACGTTTTCTTTACTTTTGGTGCGCGCATAGTAAAAAACACAGAAGTTTCTTTATTTCCATGTGATTTTTCTTGTAAAATTAATTAAGTAGAATATATTGAGCAATGGGCCCTTCTACCTCAGGTATTTTTGGAACGACAAATGAAATATTTTAGTACAAAAAGTGTCTGTTCGTATTTATAATGTTTTTTCCGTGCAGGCTTATAAAATATGTGTTTTTGGGTATAAATGTAAGCATATAGTTGTGAATACCACTCAATTCAGAGGAAGTCTACTTTTTTTTTTTAAACAACAAATATAAGTGATATGTTAACAAAAAAAAAGTTTGCAGATTTTCTGCGGTTCTTAAGAAAAATATTATTTTTTGTATGCCCATGCAATTGAAATACATACATATCGGTGGTTCCCACCGATTCTGACATCACTATTTTTTAAAATTTTTAAAATCTCTGGGTTGCTAGTTCTCCTAAAACGTATTATATCTGCATACTTTGTTTTTTAATTTTTTATTTCTTTTTAAAAGATATACACTGTAAAAAATTTCAAAATATCTTAAAAAATACAATTAGTGCATGTATTCAAACAGCTGTAACTTCGAAACCGTAAGACAGGGGCGAACACAGGTAGGGGTTTTGGGGGTTAAAACCCCCCCCAAATGAACGAATAAAAATAAAATTAAATGTATAAAGTAAAACAATTACAAATTATAAAGCATTATTTATTTAAGTTGGAATGTTTAAAGCTACTTTCATGGTGTTATTAATTGTTTTTATGAAATTATGCTCTGTATACGCAAAACAGGCCTGCCAGAGTATGATTTTTTGCCTGAAATATCATTAAATACATGTATGTTTTGGCAATTTTTTAAATAATGTAGACAATTATGCATTTTTAATTAGGAAAAGAATTACCTAAGAGGAAAAGATTACCTAAAACTTAAATTTTAATAACTATTTATTAAAAATAAAATTAAATTTACATTTCATTAAAAGGTAAAGCAAAAAATGACTGTGCTATTTTTTATGTTACTTATTTCATCAATATCCAATTTGATTTAAAAATATTTTTTTTTATATAATCGCAATAATTTTGCTTTTCAATCAACTCATCAATCACCAACTCAAATTAAACACATTTTGCTAACAATTAATCAGTGCACCATAGTACATTGCTGAATATTAGCATACTTAACACAACTCACAAATGCAGATCAGCGTAAGAAGTGTGTTGTGAGAGAACAGAGAACGAATTAGCAGTTATTCTCATGCGCTGATTTTCTCTTTACTACATGATCTGTTGTTTACATTAATTCGCTTGCAGTGTACTCCTACACTCAAAAAAAAAACACTAACTTAAAATTAAACACAATGTGCTCATAATTTGCCTTTTCTCATGTTTTTTAAAAGTTTGCTCTTACTTTGACGAAATGTGCAAGCTAGTTTTTAAACATAAAATTCATCAAATTAATAACAGTTGTCGTCAATTTTAAAACATTTTTTTTAGTGTACAACAGTTAACCAGTGTATATTCGTTTAACGAATATATTCATGCAGGGCTCTAATACGCATACATGCTCTACTACGCTCTTGTTCTCTGTAAAGTCGAGTTCCGCTATCAATGTGATATGAAGTTAAAACTAGAACTAGATTTTCAAGCTTTTCGAGCACCCACGCTACCCGAGTATTTTCGAGTATTTCGAGCTACCCGAATTTTGAATTTTTGTTTTCTACAAAACTGAAGAATCTCAACGAAAAATTAAGATGCAGTTTAATTAGTAATCGTTATTTAGTAAAAAAAAAACAAAAAACTTCTCTTAATCAGTCTACATCAAACATATCCACGGACTGCCAAAGCAATGTTCTTTTTTATTTAAATGTAGCCACACAGAGCCAAAACAACCTAATAAAATAGAAAAAAATCAATAAAATTTCTCTATAGTTTTCATTCAAGAAGATTGTCTTATTAAAACCATTGAGAAAATCTTTTTAAAACTTTCCACATAATTTTAAGAAGAATCCTATTATTTTTTTATGAGATAACATTTAAAAACTATAAGGAAATATTATCAAAAATATGTGATTTACTTATGGATTTTAAAAGTTATATTTTTGATTTTTAGGAAGAAATCTTTTAGATTTAATAAGATTTATTCATGAAATTTAAGAAGGAAATTCTATTGATTTAATAAGATTTCTTTTAAAATTTTATTAAAGAAATCTTTTTAATCAATACGGAATCTTGCTAATCTTTAACCTAGAAATATATCTTTAACTTCCTATAATATTACATACAAATCTACACATTGTTAAGATTTTATTAAAATTTATGCATTATTAAATAAAGTTGTTATTTATGAATATTAAATACACATGTTAAAATTAAATTAACTTTGACTTTGTATCCAAAATACCCGGCGCTGTCGAGGCCTTCAAAGAAATCCGGCGGCATCCTCAATATCCAACTTTTGTCAAGAACCTTACCGTACATTTTTAATAAAGTCAAAATTGAGTCACTCAAGCCCACGACTGAAATATGGCTTGAGTTTCGAGAATTTTAGCCTTGTCGAAAACAAGTTCTGGAACACAAATATCATTCTCCATTATAACATTTTTCTTATTTTACTTTATTTAAATCGACGGATAACTTTTCGAATTCACTTCACAACTACGACTGAAAGCTAAAGCAAAGAAAGCAAAAATAAGTAGCGTTTTCACCATTACTATCTTCTTAAAAGAGTGTCTAATAAAAAAATTTTATAAAAGCAGATCAATAAGATTTTCTTATTAATTTTAACTCTTAAACTCTTCTCTTCTTAAACTTTGGAGAGTGAAAAAAGAGATTTTCTTATTAAAGTTAAGTGTTAATTAGATTTCCACATTATTTCATTCATTCAATAAGAAATCTTATTAAAAAATGTTTGATAGTAGTTGTTAATTTTTAATAAGATTTTCTCTATGGAATTGAAAAGATTTCTTTATGGAAAATTCTTATTATTTGGCAATATTAATAAGAAAACCTAATAAAATATCTCAATTTGGTGGTCTTGTTGATTATATGTGGCGGTTTTTGGCTCTGTGCAATCATATCGGTTTATTTCCGTCTATATGTCTGCATATAATACCAATCACAGCAGAGATTTTGGGGCCATCGTTATGAATTTCGATATATTATAAGCTTGTATTTAAAATATAAAGATCATAATGCAAATTAGCGATCTCGTATGAAAATTACGCTAACCCCACATAGAAAGTAATATGAAATTGGAAGAATCTCTTAAAATTTCATAAAATTTCAATGCCTTAATTAATTTCAATTTTATTATTGAGGACATATTAAATTCAATGGCACAAAATAAAAGAATAATTGACTTTGTACTGTAAATATTATATATGAAATTTGAATAAGTCTATAAATTAAAATATAAAACACCCCCCAAAATTTTTTTCTGGGTGCGCCCCTGCCGTAAGTTGTACAGAAAAAAATCTCAAATATATTTTAAAGATCTTGAATGAGTCTTTCTTGTGATATACTCTTTTTTGACTCTTTTTATGGGTTTTTTTTTTAATTTTTTTAGTCTGAAATTTTGTGTCACATTTTTTATGGTGATCGCAATAAATTGTTCACCTTTTGAACATAGTATAGTATCGTTATAATACATCAATGCTTAAGGCTTATATAAAATTTTAGCTTGGGATTCCAACAATTGCTATTTTTGAAGAGTTTTTAAAAAATGCCTGCAAAATATTTCTTACTTTTTTACCAAAAATTTTATATATTTACATATCGGTGATTCCATGTCAAATCGGACGCTTTTCGAAACTCACATATTTGTAAGAACGTATTTGTTTGCACGTCGAGAGTACTTTAAAAAATAAAAATATTTGCATATCCACTGTGTATAACATGCCAAAAAAAAAAAATGTATAAAAAAAATATGCAAATATTTTTATTTTTTAAAGCACTATCGATGTGCAAAATTTTTGGAGAAAAGCGTCCGATTTGACATGGAATCATCGATATACAACTCTTCTGTACATGGCTTTGTCACTGAACTCCTCCTAAACGGCTGAACCGATTTTGATGAAATTTGGTGTGTGTGTGCGGCTGGGTCTGTAGATGGTTTAGGTTTAAACCGGTAGGTGAAGCTGTTGTTGCTGTGGCAGTGTTTAAAGAGGTATTCGAGAATATAACTCAGAATTGAGAAATTGACATGATTCTTCGAAATAAAGTTGTGCTGGAACTATACTAAGCAGTAGCTGACCGTTTCAACTAGATGATATACCTGGTTTTACTCGGGGGAAAAAATTTAAAATTTTGATATTTATTTGATAAGATTTTTGTTTATTTTGTTAATTTTTATTCATTTAGTATTTTTGTAATTTTTTTTTTTTGTATAAATATTAATGGTATAATGGTATATTAATGGTAATATTAATGGTATAAATATTAATGGTAAGTGAATTTGAAAATTTTCCTCAAAAATAGTCGAATTGATATGGAATCAGCGATATATGCAAGTAAAAGAACGGAAACTTAAAATGTGTACATCAAGTTAGTGTTACTATTGTTGTTGTTGTTGTTGTTGTTGTTGTTGTTGTTGTTGTTGTTGTTGTTGCTGTATTTTTTATTTGTTTTGTTTTCTTTTATTTGAATAATAAAATAATAAGATTCAGCAGTTAGTGATATTTTATACATGGACCGGAAATAGTCTCTCATGCATTGTTGTCAATAGGTCAATTGTCCGAAGAGGCTCAGGAGGCTGGAAACAAAGACTTCAAACGCTTTAGGGACGATTTCGCTCGAGAATTTAGTAGGCAAAAGGCTAATGAAAACATTTTGAATAGGTTTTTAATCACTTCAGATCCTTTAATATGTTCAAAAAGAAAGCTGCCAAAGAAAAAATTTCAAACTTTGCCTAAAGCAGCTTTGGAGCTCCTCAAATCCAAATCCAAATCCAAATCAAAGATGAAACAAAGAAGAAGATGATGATAATGATGTTTTTGTTAATGACTCAATGTTAGATGACTAATAATATAAAGAAATTTAACAACCGCTCTATATTTTTATATTGCATGTATATTTCATTAATATAAATTTCATTAATCAAAAAAGTTTTTATTTTTAAAGTTTTATTTATTTAATCAAAAAAGTTACATTAAAGTAAATGGTTTTATGACGATTTTTATAGTTTCTAATTGTTTGTTAACTAAAAAAATATAAATTCCGTTACTGAGACGCTTGGTTGATTTGATCACACTTTTTGCTATCAATTACCCCACAGTGGATCGGTGTGAAATATGAAAGGCAATGAAGAAGAGCAATATTGAAATCACATTATCATTGACAAATAAATTAAAAGTTGAAGTCTTTACTGACTTCATATTATCATATATAAAAGAAAATATTTGTCTTTTTATCGTAAAAATCGATTATTACACCGAAATTACACCGTTCGGTGTTAAAAAAAAAAAATCATAATTATGCTCTTTCTAAATAAACACCTAACAGAGGTACAAAATAAACATCCTATCTAATATTTACTTTTTTACACCGATCGGTGTGAAAAAAATATGCCCTTTCGGATATAAAATTATAGCACTTTGACACGGTGTTTTTTTAACACCGAACGGTGTAAGACTCCCTGGAACACCGATCGGTGTAAAAATTTTTAGTGTGTAGTTGTTTTCAGGTACGATGCATTTTTTGATAGTATCTAATTTGAACCACCTTGGACACCAGATGGTGCTGTAGTACAAATTTTTTACAAAATCGCATATTTTTAGTTCTTTTCTTAGGTGACATATGCAAATATTTACAATATATAAAATATTTCTTAAATTTAGTAAAAATAAAAAATGTCCGTTATTTTGACATCAAAAACATGAACATATCTCGAAAACTCTGAAAAATTTTAAAAAAAAATAAAAAAATTTATTTTTTGCAACGAAATATTTAATGCAACATCGTTGCTCAAAAATGAGAAAAACACAATCAGAAATTTAATTTTGTGACTTTCGATTCAAATATCACCGCTGCTTTTTTATACATTTTGTTAAGTGTTTTTTTGTCTTAAGGCTTCATCAAAGTACTATGAAAACCTTATTGCAAAAATACCGTTAGTTGAGTATATATATTTTAAATATTTTTGTTCAAAAAAGGTCTGAAATTTTGGAGTTTTCCTCAAAAAAAGGCTCAAAATTTGTTTTTGTTGTAAAAATAATTTATATTCAAATTTGCAAATTTTTAACTCTATTTAAAAGTTATAACATTTATAAGCAAAAGTAATTTAAATTTTACGCAAAAATTAAAAACCATTTTTGTGATTCAAAAAGCGAGGCCTTCCCCTTGATTTTTTCGAGCAAACTTTGTTTTCCAATATTGTGTTTTTATATGTATTTTTGAAAAAATTATCTTAGTATCTCTTAACAATCAAAAGTTATAGCCAATAATCTATATATACAAAAAGCAAAACGCTGTCTGTGTGATGGCTGGAAACTTCAAAATTACTGAGCCGATAGATCTGAAATTTCGGCAGTACATTTTTTTTAAGTACGAGATGGTTTAAATTTCTGTCACACCCCTTTTTACCGCCCATAACAATGCTATATTTCCTACGGTTTTCGTCGATTTGGCTTCATTTTGGTAATTAAGTTTGTATGCTCTCTGTCGGCAACTGTACTAAAACTGGGTAATGTCCATCTACTAGAAAACTGGGATGGGCATTATATAAGAGGGTGTGGATCCACCCATAAAATTAAAATTTGTATTATCGAATAGCTTTGAAAGTAAAAGTAGTAGTATTTACATACAAACTCAAAATGGAATTACTATTTGGTGATCTCCTGCTACTGGGAAACTGTAACGGGCAGTGGAAAATGACAGTGGTGTCAAACTATGAGTCTAAGAAAAGTTTTGAATATACCTATTATGTTCCCATATAGTTGCAGGGTGCAGCAACGCGCGCCGGGAAAAGGCTAGTTTTCATATAAAAAACAAAAAGATAATTAAAATTTAATAACAGCAGTTCTATGCTGTCTATAATAATGCATTATCTATAATAATGCAGTTCTATGTTTTTATATCCAAGGAATGGATTGAAAGGATTGATTTTAATTTTAAATCAACCATTAGTGTTGCTTAAAAATGCACAAAAATGCAATTCGGGGGACGCACATTGGGGCCTACTCTAATAAAATGTGGCGAAAATACCAAAATAACAAAATGACAGTAGGCAATAATGAACAATTGCTGTATACATACCATGAAGGTGACTACAGAGTACCGTTGGAATGTGAGCGCTGTGACCACGCACTGGGTTGCAATTTTAATTGAAACTTATATGTTCTATGAACTGCTCGTGTTGAAAATGATATACAATAGACGTCCAATATAACGAATGGTTTCTTGTCCAGCCTTTTCGTTAAATCGAAAAATTCGTTGTATCAAATGAATGTTTTAACCCGCATCCATCGGAAATGTCTAGAAACGAAAAGTACGTTGTGCATCAATTTGATGCAGATACACAAAGACAATATTATTCATTGGAATATTTTCAATTTATTAACTATTTTAGCGCGATAAGTATAAGACTATCTCTAACTGTAGAACTGCTCACTTTTTTATTTTGATATTTTAGGAAGGTAGCCAAAATTTTGAATTTAAATATGCATATTTGTTTTTAATATATGAATGTGTTTCAAGAATTTGCATCAATTTGATGCAAACGATGGATGCGGGTTAAACAAAGAAATATAGTTTTTAGTAGTTCCTTCTTTATTTAGATATTAATAAAACATTTTTTTTTTTTTTTTAATTAATTTTTGAAAAAACTTAACAAACTCTTTTGTTTCTAGATGCGTTCCATTGATTTTTTGTGTGCTTCCTCTATAAGCTCTTGTAAAATATTGATTTTAGTGTAATTTACATTATTTTCTGAAGCCCATTATATAGAAAAGTGTTCCACAGCATTTATGTGGGAAATTTTTGATGTCATATCAGCCACATATTCTCCTTAGTTTAAAACTCTTTCGCTTACTTGCCATTGCTAAACATTTTTTTATATGCAACTTTAAACACGCGTGAAAAATAATAACTGACCTAAGCGCGCACCACGCATTCCTTTTTTTGCAGTCCAACAAACGAAAATGTTGATTCATAGGAATTTATAACAGTACCAAGAACAAAAATCAGATGTAACAGAGATGAGATTACAGCTACAGCTGATCAATGGCAATAGTTTCAACTCGTATTGATGTCATTCGTTAAATCGAATAACAACAAAAAATTCGAATTGGTTATATAGAATAGCCAATTAAGAGATTTTGCTGTTCGTTATATTGGACATTTGTTAAATTAAAAAATGGATATTAGTTATATTGGACGTTTACTGTAAGTGATTTTAAGTGTTTTCAAGTTCAATTTTCTGGGTTTTGGTTAACGCCACCAGCTTGAATTTATCATGACATCTTTACCATCATGTTAGTAAACTTTTGGCATATTATTTATTTTTATAACTAAAATAGTAAAAAAGTTATAAACCCAAATATTATTCCTGAAAGATGTTACAATTTGATTTAAAAAATTATAAACCGTTAAACAAATAGCAGCTTTCCGGGATAACCCGAGTGCTTGTTTAACGTTTTTAATATTCCACATAGTCTTAACTTACAGCAACAACAAAAAAAAAAAAAATTGTGCAAATTTGCGGCATTTTGAGCTATGCATTTTTAATAAGTTTTTACCCTATAGCTGAATCATTTATTTACTTGGTGCCAACGTTTGTAAAATCCAGAGGAGGCGTTGCCGGTATAGAAAAGTATATAATGAATGTATCGAAAAGAAACTGCACACTTTATTTTTTTAATATCTTTCTTTTTTTCTTATGAAACATTTATTTTATTATTAATATCAACAAAATGCGTTATTCGGAAGAGTATGAAACAAAAAACTTATAATAATATTTAGTTTCTGATTTTAAAGGAATTTTTTGTTTCACATGTTTCATTAAATTTTGCACAGTGGTGTGTGTAATGGATTTTGTTTCTTGAGCCCAAATTTTTTTGAATTCTTCCAAGTTTTGAGCACCTACCCATCTTTCTAAACTTTTTCTTCGATTCAGCCCAACAGCGCTCGATGGGGCGAAGCTCTGGAGAGTTTGGTGGATTCTCCTCTTTACAAAAACATTTTACTCCATTTTTGTTCAAAAGCTCTATAGTTGAGTTAGCGTAATGGGCTGTTGCCAAGTCAGTCCAAAATACAGTTGAACCTTTATAGCGCTTGTAAAATGGAATTAATCGCTTTTTTAAGCACTCCTTTTGGTAAATTTCAGCACTTATTGTGCCTTTTGTAAAAAAAGTTTATGCCTTAAGGCCGCAACTGCAAATACTTTGCCAAACCAGATTTGTGGCCAAATTTTTCCAGTTGAATTTTGCTGATTGAGTCATCGACATTTCGACCTTTAACCTTTGTATAGAATTGCAGCCCTGGCAAGGCAGTACTGTCCATTTTTACATATATCTCGTCATCCATTATAATGCAGTCAAGTTTTTCTTGCACTAGACGCTCTTACAGCTTGCGCAACCTGGTTTTGCACGTGGCAATTCGTTTTTCCAAATTTTTCGAGCATTTTTATTTTTTGTATGTCTTTAAGTTGTTTCTTTTCTTGACACGTTGAATCATTGCAATACTTGTGTTCGCTTTTTTTGCCAAATAGTGAATGGCTTAACAATTTAATTGATTCTGTTTTATCAAGGTTAGAATTCTTTTTTCAAGTTGTATGTAAGTTGTATTTTGCACCCTTTTTTCGGCCAGATTTTGGTAAATCCCTTACAGAACACTTATTTCCAAAATTTAAAATAATATTTCTTAACGAATTAACAGCGACATTGTACCGTTTTGTCAACTTTCTATAAGAAACTCTTTGTTCGGTGCACCAATTGTGCACAATTTTTTCGCGTTCGTCTTTCTCAATTCGTGGCATCTCGGTAAATAATTGAGTAAAATATTTGGTTTAACCTACATGCATAGTTGACGCTATGGGAAATCTAACGGTACCTTCAAACATATAAACAATTATATACACTGCGAGAAATAACCATTTAAAAGTGTGCAGTTTCTTTTCGATACATTCCTTATATTCTTAATCAGCGTTACCTCCTTAGCCTGTCTAGCCATGTCTGTGTGCCCATGTGTTGTACTTGAACTCAGGATTAAGGGAAGGAGATGAGATTATTTCATGAAACTTGAGACACTTGTCCAAATGATTCGAAGGATCTGCACATATGAAGTTGTTTTTGTCTTTTTTTGAATGTGTACTGTATTTTGGATACAAACTTCCTATAAAACAGTGGCAAGCTCCAGGTGTAAATAAAACAATAATAGAAGAAACCAAAAGAAAAATTCAGCAAAGCTTTAAACACAGAATCGGGTTAAATGTAGATAAGCCAAGGCATGGTTTTGGCAGTAGCAATGATTGCAACACTTCCATGCGAGTTTTTGATGCCCTACCTCCCTCCTATGCCCTCCACAGTCCACAAAATATTAATACAAAGACATCAAGCAATTGAGAAAATGCAACTTCCAATTGGCCAGTTAAGTGAAGAGGCGCAAGAAGCACGCAATAAAGATTTTAAAAATTATAGATAAAACTTTTCCACAAAATCATCTAGAGTTAACACAAACACGAATATCTTACATTTATTGTTAATATCATCAGATTCCGTTATTGCCAGCTTGCAGAAACCGACAAAAAGTAATCGCAAAGCACTAACTGAAGATGCTTTAAGCTATTTGGAATTCCCAAACGTAAATTTCTGTACAGGAATCCATTTTTTATCATGTTCATATTCATGTGGCAGTGAATCAGAAAGTTAGATACACGGAATTTTTTGTTGTAATATGTATAATAAACATTAAAATCGCATTATTTTTCTTTAATTCTCTTTGTATTTTAAAATTTGCATTGAAAATAATTTCCGCCATGTTTCTAGACACAAAAGACCCCATGGGACATGGCAAGTAAGTAAAAAGTTAATAAAAAATTAATTGTTACTCTTTTTTATCATCAAAATTATTATTTTTAATAAACATATTTATCATATAACACTATTCATGCAAAAAACCCGTTTGCGAAGAGCATCGCTTGAATTTGTGCCTTCAATGTGTAAAACTCCCATTTTCCTACCTCAAAAATAGCTTATAACTACCCTAACAAAATTAAACACTAAATAATTTTTTTGTCAAATATTTTTTTTTTATATTTAAGCTTTTATTTTTTATTTTTATTATTATTTTATTTTTAAGCTTTGATTTTTATATCAAGTGGAGTTTTTGAGTTATTTTTTTATACAGAAAGTCATGGTAGAATAAACAGAGGTAGACGCATTTCGGACTGCGCTCTCTTCCTCGTAGCCAAAATTGTCTTTCAATAGTAATTTCAAAATGAAAAAAAAAAATGAAAAAATAATCGCTTTCAGATTTTTTATGGGCAGTCAATATCGTTTTGACAGTTGCGGTAGTCTGCCTCTCTAAAATGCTTCTACCTTGTTTTCATTGTACCATGCAGAGAGTTGATTTTTTTAGCCAGGCTTATAGAAAAGCGAAAAAGCAACATTCAATAATAATTTTTATATTTTTTACTATGAATTGTTTTAAAATAACTCTTTAAATATCAAAAAGAATGTCAAAACTACGTTTATAAATTTTTTACAACTCATTTTCACTCTTGAAAACGGGGTTGGATACGAAAGACCCCATGTGTCGAGCCGAGAAACTAAAAAACCATGTGTCACGCGAAGGGTTGACTATGTAGGAATATGAAGGCAATTAAAAAATTAGTCAAGTTTATTTTTTAGATTGATTTAAATAAATTGATTCAGGCAATCAAGTCTTGACTAGCTTCCATACCGATCATTCTTACTCTTTAAGTGATAATTGAAAGATTGGACAGAGTTTACAAAAAAAAAAAAAAAAAAACAAGAACAAAAGCATAAGACAAATCTCTAAATTGGATTACGAATTTTAATAGGAGCACTTCGTTTAAGAGGGAATAATATTCAACAAATAGGGGTAAGCTCATTTCAGAAAAACCAATCTTGATCAAAATTTCCCGAAGATGTGAGGAAAATTATCTATGACAAATTACACTCATTGAGAACTCTGGAAACACAACTTGAATTTTTAACTAGACACGTCGTTAGCAACAAAAAACGGACAGTTTTTACCGGTAAGTGCCACATTCACAACTAAAACTGTAAATTTCAATTTTTTACACAAACGCGCAGTTTTTAAAATTTCCTCCTGAAAATTACAGTTTTTTCAAAATTTAAGATTATGTAATTAAAAATTGCTTCAATCCAAACATCATTGAAAATTAAATAAAAAAAAAAACTATTAACTGCAAGCAGGGAGCGAATGGTTTCTTCACTGAACCATTTCTACTTCCAGCAAGTGATAGTTCCTTCTTCCAAAGAGTGACAATAAATGTAGGCAATCAGTTGCCAGCAATTATTGTGATAAAATATTGCTAAAAGAGCGTTTATTAATAGTATTTCTCTCTTTTGGATTATATTATGAGCGAAAACACGGTAAAAAAGCGGGGAAAAAAGAGAGAAATTAACAAATTAACAATGATTAATTCACAATTAGTTAATTTTTTTATTCTAAAATTATAAAGGAAAGTGTAGCTTTTGGTATAGTACCGAGAGTTTGGAAGACATCAATAGTAGTACCGGTTGAAAAAATTAAAAATACCTTAAAAGCGGAGGAATTGAGACCTATAAACACATTGCCATCTGATAAAAAAATTCTTGAAACGGTGATAAAAACGCAACTAATAAACTACCTGGACTGTAAATTATAATACCTCAACAAT
This sequence comes from Pherbina coryleti, assembly GCA_943735915.1. Lineage (NCBI taxonomy): Eukaryota > Metazoa > Arthropoda > Insecta > Diptera > Sciomyzidae > Pherbina > Pherbina coryleti. Next base: position 70,182,767 of record OX030950.1, on the reverse strand, counting down.
CAGGATTTTGGAGTAAACACTCATGCGAAACTGCCTTAAATATTGTCTTAGCTGGCTGGAAAGAAGATTTTAATGAGAAAAAAAATGTATCTTAGCTGTTTTTATAGATTTGAAAACAGCATTTGAAACTATAGAACATGAAATATTATTAGAAAAGTTATCAATGATTGGCGTAAAAGGCACTGAACTGAAGTGGCTTAGAAGTTATTTGTCCAACAGAAAGCAAAGAACAGCAATTCGGTCCACGATTTCGGAGAAAACTGATGTTACTATAGGGTTTACTCAGGGTTCAGTCTTGGCTCCTATATTGTTCAATATATATATAAATGATATAGTATCTACCTTAAAATTCTGTAATATCAAGTTGTTTGCAGACGATGTCTTAGTTATGATAAGTGGTAAAAATATAGATGAGATAAAAAACAATTTACAATTTACATTTTACATTATCGAGCCGCATTTTATTTATTGTCCAACAATCTTTTTTTATTATGAAGGATGCACAAATTGAAAAGCTCCAAAAAATGCAAAACAAAGCCATGCGTTTTGTATTACAAAAACGTTACGATACAACCATAAACGAAATGTTAATAGCCCTTAATTGGCTTGTTAACGAAAAAAATTTTTATTTCACAATGAAATTTATACGTAACATTAAGTTTGACCATTTGCCTGATTATTTGAGTTCAAATATACTATTTGTAAGAGAAGTTCATAGCATTAACACATGGAATAGAAATAATTTTAAATTGCCATTGCATAGGACTGAGTCTGAAATAAATAGTTTGTATTATAAAGGGTTAAAATGTTTTAACGAGTTACCTGAGTACTTAAAAAACTGTGATATAAACACCTTCAAGAAAAAATTGTTTGATTATTGTAAAACTCTAGCTATAAGATAAATATGTTGGTTATCATTATTATAGTTATTTCACTTTTTTATTGTATTCTAACTTTTAAATAGTAAATTTGTTTTTTATGTTTTAGTTTACATGCATTTGAAATAGGCTTCAAAAGCCGTAACAAATAAATAAACAAAATCAGTTTTAAGAGCAGACAAGAGCTTCCAGAAGCACAATTGGCCCAGTTGGTCCAGCTACAAATTTGTTTTATTTTATCAAATTTGTGTTTGGACATAATGAGGACAATTTTGTTATGTTTAACCCTGCAGTAGTCGCGTACCTAAATGTGACGAGAGTGGTCGCGCGGATTACATATGTAATCCGTTTTTTAAAGTTTAAAATAAGAGATGGCAATTTGAAAATGCTTAGTTATTTGTTTTAATTTTTATTATTACTTTATTTTATATTATATTTATTTAAAAAAACAACATAAACATAATTCTTATAGTACGTAAAATCAATGAATATCCATTGCAGACAATTGTGAAATTCATAATTTTGCATGACTGGATTACATATGTAATCCGCGCGACTACTGCAGGGTTAAAAAAAATCATTGGCCCACCAATTGATTTTCCTGCTCATAACTGTTTTAGAGTGTAGTTTTATCAAATCTTTGGAAAGCAAAGGTAGGCTTTAGGCAGGCCGTTCTTTTATTAAAGAATACATGTAAATAAAAAGGTCAATTGCATACAAAACGCTTTTTGAAGCGAAGCTTTTTACGCCTCGTTCTGCAATTTGCTGGAGTGAAATCTTAAAAAACGACACATTTCCGAAACCGTTCTTCTTAGAATTGATATTGCGTCTATTGCAACAATAAAATGTTAAATTAAAAGATACTAGATACTTAAACTCTCACTTGTCATAGCCGATTTTGAAAATATTGATTTTTCACGAAATGGCGGACTTCCGAACCATTAACGATTTTCGACCAAAAATTCGTCATTATTTTGGATATAAAAAATGAACGAAGCTACGGAAAAAAAATTCCTATGACAACTACGAGATTTTTATGAATAAAATAAGCCTGCAAAAAAATCAAAACGATCGGTTCACTGAGTTCGAGAAATCTTGGTCACCGACTTTGAAAAACATGGTATTTTGAAAATAAAAAAAAGTTCTGGGTATATAACTCCCCTTAAAAAGAACAAATTGAGTACTCTCGAGTTGCTTAATACTTAAAAAATACGAACTCTTCTTACTACACGATCGTTAATTATGTTGTTGGTATATGGTGTTGTTTTTTTTTTCTGTTTTTGCATAGCGCGAAGGAAAAATGAACAATTGACCAAAACTGGTTGACAACTGTGTTTTCTAAGTGACAGAAAAAAAAAATAATAATGAAACATAATAAAACTTACTGGTGTGAAGATAAACGTGTGTTTTTTTAGTTTACTTTGTTATTTTAAAGTTTTAAATTTAAAAATTATTTTAATCGAAAAAAAGCCATTAAATAATCAAATCTATGATGTAACGAAAATGCTTCGCTTGTATCGTGTATCCAGTGACGCAACTGTTTTTTTTTTGTCCCTGCTCTTTTAACTCTGTTTTTAGGTAAAAACAAAAGGAAAACAACAAATAAATATTAAGAAAGTGATCACTGAAGAATGTTTATTAACAAAACATATTTTTCAGAATCATGAGTTATAAAGTTGTGGAATTTATTATGTTTATTTAATTTTATAATTCTTAAAAAATGTTTTTTATTTTATATCTTTGAGCTTTATGCCAAATAATTCATGAAGCAACAGGTTGCTACAACAACAAAAGAATCCTAAAATTGTTTGCAATTGTTTTGAAGAATATTATCGTCGTTGCTCATACAAAAAAGGTTATGTATAAAATTTCGACGTTATATTGCTCTCTCGTACTCGCTCAATACTAGGGACGGAAAATAACGATTATTTCCAAAAATTAAATAACAAAAAATCAACATGTTCCAAATGTCGGGGCACATTTTGGATAACTTCAATATGCTGCTTAATGCATGTTCTATCGAAATAAGAAATGACTTATTTTTTGAGTTTTACCAATAAAAATTGATATTAATTATTATGTATTGTTTTTTATTTTATTCAGACAATAAAATTCATTTGTCCAGTTTTATTTTTTGTAGGTAGGGAATCTATATATATAAAAAAGGAACTTATGTTTGTAAGGCCGCAATAGACTCCTAAACTACTCATCCGATTAGCATGAAAATTTGTGTATAGAAGTTTTTTGGTACGGTGCGTGTTCGTGGGCTATCAATTTTGATCCACCTTGAACACCAGAGGGCGCTGTAGTACCAATTTTTTACAAAACTGCCTAAAACTCATAAACTGCTAATGCGATTAGAATGAAAAGTGGTATACAATGAGTTTCATGTACGTTGAGTGTTCTGCTGCTATCGTTTTTGACCTATATTGAACACCAGAGGGCGCTTTAGTACAAATTTTTTACGAAACCACCTAAAACTCCCAAACCGCTCATGCGATTAGAATAAAAATTGGTATATAGTAGTTTTCAGGTACGATGAGCTTTTCAGCACTATCTCTTTTGACCCACCTTGGACACCAGAAGGTGCTGCAGTACAAATTTTTTACAAAATCGCATATTTTTAGTTGTTTTCTTAGGTTACATGTGAAAATATTTACAAAATATATAATATTTCTTAAATTTAGTAAAATTAAAAAATTTCCGTTATTTTGACATCAAAAACATGAACATATCTAGAAAACTATGAAAAATTTTACTACAACGATATATTTAATGCAACATCGTTGCTTAATAATGAGAAAAAAACAATTAGAAATTTAATTTTGTGACTTTCGATTCAAATATCTCCGCTGCATTTGTATACATTTTGTTAAATTTTTTTTTGTCTTAAAGCTTCATCAAAGTACTATGAAAACCTTATTGCAAAAATACCGTTAGTTGAGTATATGTATATTAAATTTTTTTTTTCAAAAAAGGTCTAAAATTTGGATTTTTCCTCAAAAAAAGGCTCAAAATTTGTTTTTGTTGTGAAACTAATTTAAATTCAAATTCACAAATTGTCAACTCTATTTAAAAGTTATAACATTTTTAAACAAAAGTTATTTCAATTTTACGCAAAAATTAAAAACCATTTTTGTGATTCAAAAAGCAAGGCCTATCCCTTGATTTTTTCGAAGAAAATTTTTTTTTCCAATATTGTGTTTTTATATTTTTGTAAAAATATTAAAGCTAAGAAATTAATTTATTAGAAAAAATTATCTTAGTATCTCTTACCAATAAAAAGTTATAACCAATAATCTTTATCCAAAATATATATACAAAAAGCAAAACGCTGTCTGTGTGATGGCTGGAAACTTCACAAGTACTGAGTCGATAGAGCTGAAATTTTGGCAGCACATTTTTTTCAAGTACAAGATGGCTTAAATTTCTGTCACACCCCCTTTTACCACCCACAAATCAATAAAAATGCTATATTTCCTATGGTTTCCGTCGATTTGGCTACATTTTTGTAATTTAGTTTGTATGCTCACTGTCGGCAACTGCACTAAAACTGGGTAATTTCCATCTACTAGAAAACTGGGATGAGCATTATATAAGAGGTTGTGGCTCCACCCATACAGTTAAAATTTGTATTATCGAATAGCTTTGAAAGCAAAAGTAGCAATACTTACATACAAACTCAAAATGGAGTTACTATTTGGTGATCTCCTGCTACTGGGAAACTGTAACGGGCAGTAGAAAATAACAGTGGTGTCAAACTATGAGTCTAAGAAAAGTTTTGAATACACCTATTATGTTCCCATATAGTTGCAGGGTGCAACAACGCGCGCCGGGAAAAGCTATCTATCTATCTATCTATATATATAAAAAAGGAACTTATGTTTGTAAGGCCGCAATAGACTCCTAAACTACTCATCCGATTAGCATGAAAATTTGTGTATAGAAGTTTTTTGGTACGGTGCGTGTTCGTGGGCTATCAATTTTGATCCACCTTGAACACCAGAGGGCGCTGTAGTACCAATTTTTTACAAAACTGCCTAAAACTCATAAACTGCTAATGCGATTAGAATGAAAAGTGGTATACAATGAGTTTCATGTACGTTGAGTGTTCTGCTGCTATCGTTTTTGACCTATATTGAACACCAGAGGGCGCTTTAGTACAAATTTTTTACGAAACCACCTAAAACTCCCAAACCGCTCATGCGATTAGAATAAAAATTGGTATATAGTAGTTTTCAGGTACGATGAGCTTTTCAGCACTATCTCTTTTGACCCACCTTGGACACCAGAAGGTGCTGCAGTACAAATTTTTTACAAAATCGCATATTTTTAGTTGTTTTCTTAGGTTACATGTGAAAATATTTACAAAATATATAATATTTCTTAAATTTAGTAAAATTAAAAAATTTCCGTTATTTTGACATCAAAAACATGAACATATCTTGAAAACTATGAAAAATTTTACTACAACGATATATTTAATGCAACATCGTTGCTTAATAATGAGAAAAAAACAATTAGAAATTTAATTTTGTGACTTTCGATTCAAATATCTCCGCTGCATTTGTATACATTTTGTTAAATTTTTTTTTGTCTTAAAGCTTCATCAAAGTACTATGAAAACCTTATTGCAAAAATACCGTTAGTTGAGTATATGTATATTAAATTTTTTTTTTCAAAAAAGGTCTAAAATTTGGATTTTTCCTCAAAAAAAGGCTCAAAATTTGTTTTTGTTGTGAAACTAATTTAAATTCAAATTCACAAATTGTCAACTCTATTTAAAAGTTATAACATTTTTAAACAAAAGTTATTTCAATTTTACGCAAAAATTAAAAACCATTTTTGTGATTCAAAAAGCAAGGCCTATCCCTTGATTTTTTCGAAGAAAATTTTTTTTTCCAATATTGTGTTTTTATATTTTTGTAAAAATATTAAAGCTAAGAAATTAATTTATTAGAAAAAATTATCTTAGTATCTCTTACCAATAAAAAGTTATAACCAATAATCTTTATCCAAAATATATATACAAAAAGCAAAACGCTGTCTGTGTGATGGCTGGAAACTTCACAAGTACTGAGTCGATAGAGCTGAAATTTTGGCAGCACATTTTTTTCAAGTACAAGATGGCTTAAATTTCTGTCACACCCCCTTTTACCACCCACAAATCAATAAAAATGCTATATTTCCTATGGTTTCCGTCGATTTGGCTACATTTTTGTAATTTAGTTTGTATGCTCACTGTCGGCAACTGCACTAAAACTGGGTAATTTCCATCTACTAGAAAACTGGGATGAGCATTATATAAGAGGTTGTGGCTCCACCCATACAGTTAAAATTTGTATTATCGAATAGCTTTGAAAGCAAAAGTAGCAATACTTACATACAAACTCAAAATGGAGTTACTATTTGGTGATCTCCTGCTACTGGGAAACTGTAACGGGCAGTAGAAAATAACAGTGGTGTCAAACTATGAGTCTAAGAAAAGTTTTGAATACACCTATTATGTTCCCATATAGTTGCAGGGTGCAACAACGCGCGCCGGGAAAAGCTATCTATCTATCTATCTATATATATAAAAAAGGAACTTATGTTTGTAAGGCCGCAATAGACTCCTAAACTACTCATCCGATTAGCATGAAAATTTGTGTATAGAAGTTTTTTGGTACGGTGCGTGTTCGTGGGCTATCAATTTTGATCCACCTTGAACACCAGAGGGCGCTGTAGTACAAATTTTTTACAAAACTGCCTAAAACTCATAAACTGCTAATGCGATTAGAATGAAAAGTGGTATACAGTGAGTTTCATGTACGTTGAGTGTTCTGCTGCTATCGTTTTTGACCTATATTGAACACCAGAGGGCGCTTTAGTACAAATTTTTTACGAAACCACCTAAAACTCCCAAACCGCTCATGCGACTAGAATAAAAATTGGTATATAGTAGTTTTCAGGTACGATGAGCTTTTCAGCACTATCTCTTTTGACCCACCTTGGACACCAGAAGGTGCTGTAGTACAAATTTTTTACAAAATCGCATATTTTTAGTTGTTTTCTTAGGTTACATGTGAAAATATTTACAAAATATAAAATATTTCTTAAATTTAGTAAAATTCAAAAATTTCCGTTATTTTGACATCAAAAACATGAACATATCTTGAAAACTATGAAAAATTTTACTACAACGATATATTTAATGCAACATCGTTGCTCAAAAATGATAAAAAAAGAATCAGAAATTTAATTTTGCGACTTTCGAGTCAAATATCTCCGCTGCTTTTGTATACATTTTGTTAAATTATTTTTTCGTCTTAAAGCTTCATCAAAGTACTATGAACATCTTATTGCAAAAATACCGTTAGTTGAGTATATATATTTTAAATATTTTTTTCAAAAAAGGTCTGAAATTTCGGAGTTTTCCTCACAAAAAGGCTCAAAATTTGTTTTTGTTGTAAAAGTAATTTAAATTCAAATTCGTAACTTTTCAACTCTATTCAAAAATTATAACATTTATAAGCAATAGTTATTTCAATTTTACGCAAAAATTAAGAACCATTTTTGTGATTCAAAAAACAAGGCCTACCCTTGATTTTTTTGAAGAAATTTTTTTTTTTCCAATATTGTGGTTTTATATTTTTGAATAAATTTACAAGCTAAAATAATAATTTATTAAAAAAAATTATCTCAGTATCTCTTACCAATCAAAAGTTATAGCCAATAACCTTTATTCAAAATATATATACAAAGAGCAAAATGATGTCTGTGTGTTGGCTGGAAACTTCAAAATTGCTGAGTCGATAGAACTGAAATTTTGGCAGTACATTTTTTTCAAGCACAAGATGGTTTTAATTTCTGTCACACCCCTTTTACCACCCACAAATCAATAAAAATGCTATATTTCCTATGGTTTTCGTCGATTTGGCTACATTTTGGTAATTTAGTTTGTATGCTCACTGTCGGCAACTGTACTAAAACTGGATAATGTCCATCTACTAGAAAACTGGGACGGGCATTATATAAGGGGGTGTGGCTCCGCCCATACAATTAAAATTTGTATTATCGAATAGCTTTGAAAGTAAAAGTAGCAGTATTTACATACAAACTCAAAATGGAGTTACTATTTAAACTGTAACTGTAACTGGGAAACTGTAACGGGCAGTGGAAAATGACAGTGGTGTTAAACTATGGGTCTAAGAAAAGTTTCGAATATAATTATTATGTTGCGATATAATTGCTGGGTGCAGCAACGCGCGCCGGGAAAAGCTAGTAAATATATAAAAATCATAAAATTTGTATGAGAACTCCCATAAGGAGTGGTCGGATTAAATAGGACCCCAAGGGAAATATTTTCCTTTTGCAAAAGTAATGGGGGTCGGTCTATATCATTTAAATGATTTTTATTTTTAAGCGTAAAAACTAAAAACTGAGAAATAACTTTTATTTATGAGAGAAAAAATAAAAATTGAGAAATCTATATTATTATTACGCAAGCGCTTTTTTTGTGATGACCATCAAATCCATACCGTAAATGCGATTTCCATAAATGAGGTATCAATAGAAAGGTCCTGGTCTGCAGATGTGCAATAAATCTTCCTTTTTCTAAAGTATTCTGTATTTAAACAAAAAAAGCAAAACAATCTTCTGCAAAGAAAGTAAGTTTTCTATGGGATGCCTAAAAGTATGTGATATTTTTTTTCTGAAATTTTTGAAAATCATTCTTTTGTATAATTTAAGCAGTTGAGCAAAGCGAAAAACATTCAAATAAATGTTATATTTATGTACCGGCCGCAAAAGAGGAAGTTCATGCAAAATCGCTATAACAGTAGTCTTTACTGGCATCGCCGCTAGCTTCGTTGAATGAGGACGTACCTTGCACACACAATTCAAACTTCCTAGACCTCTTCTTGAGATTCATCTGTACCGACTTAACGCCTGAAGCCCAATTTTGAGCACGGAGTCTACTTTGATAATGCCCATCTTATCATTATTGATGAAGCAAGTATGATTCCTGCAGTAGCACTGACAGTAATTGATTGTGTGTTTTGCGATATTACCAGACATTCGTAAACTGTTTTTTGAAAAGTTGTATTTTCTGGTGATTTTAAGGAAACAGTTCCAGAAATCTCTTATTCGGACACGTTGTAACAATAGAAAATTGTGATCTTACGTAAAAACAATGAAGCTTGAAAAAAACATGTGATTAGACAAAGGCGAAAAGGGATTTTCAAGTTATTTGTGACAAGTTAATTCTTGATCAGCTCCTTTTAGATCACGGATTGTGAATGTTTTGACGATCTATAAAAGGACATAAACAGTGATACCATTCCAGAAAACTCTATTCTTGCACCAACGGACGAAGTATGGTTTCAAAATGAATTTGTTAGTAATTCTACTATTATCTTATCTTAAAGTTTTGTATAAAAGCATTTGCACAACCGTTTCTGATGAAGTGCCGCACAAATAAACTTCCCAACGGAGTTCCTTAATAGCACTAGAGTAGGTAAGTGGTATTTCGTGACACCACTTAACGCTCAAAACAGATGCTATTGTTGTGCTGATGAGGAATCTTAATACAGTGAAAGGACTTATCAATAGAATCCGACTGCAGATTTTTAATCCTTACAATAATACTGTCGAATGCATTTTACTAACCGGTGAAAGCATTGGTCAGCGAATGCTTATACCAAAAATTAAACTCAGCCCATCGGAAACATTTTTTTTCCATTTAAAATGCAACGTTTTCAATTTCAGGTCCCTGTTATTTTCTATGACTATTAATAAGAGCCTAAGACGTTGAGAAAAGTTGCAAAGTTGCAAGCGCCAGAATTCGCACACGGCTAATAATATTTGACATTAAGTCGAATCCGCTCTTTTGATGTCGTGAAAATTTTAAGTAAATAAAAGAGTATGCAGCTCATCCTACCCAACAGTGAAAGTTTCGCAACATCAAATGGTAGTTTACACAGAAATATGTTAAAAAATGATAACAGTTCTAATAATAAAAACAAAACAATCTTAAACTAGATTTGTTTTCTCATTTTGGCGTTTTAACGCCATACGGGTTTACTATAATTTTTATTCTTGAGTAAAAAAAATAAAAATCAAAAATAACTCTTATTCTTGAACAGAAAAATAAAAATATAACTCTTATTTTTGATGAATAAAATAAAAATCGTAAGATAATGTTGAGCAGTAAAATAAAAATCTAAAAATTATAATTAAACTCTTAGTTTTTGGATAAAAAAAATAACTGTCCATTTCAGCCGTTGAAAGGACTTCGACCTACGTTCTTATGATCAATTGTGTTGTGAGTGTTATTAAGTATGTACACAATTGACCGAGAAACGGACCTACATGTTTAACGCCGACTCCGAACGGCGATGAACGGAATGTTCTTGTTCTCAAGAAGCTTTACATGGCATTTTGATGTCTCTCTGTGGTTTGCTAGTCTGCAGAGAGGTGGCGGCCGTACATAAAAATTATTTTAATTCAAATAATTTTCTGTCGCTGCTGGGGTTCGAACCCGGTTCTCCAGGTTCGTTGACATAGAGGCCACTCACTTTAACCAACTACGCCACGGACGCCACAATCTGGTTCGTCCTTGGATATCGCTTAGTTTAGTTTTTGGATATCGCTTATAATAATTACGATCCCTGCTCAATACAAAAACATGTGTCCCCAGTTACACTTATTGATGAAAACCGTAAAAAGAAATTAAAAACAATGCAAAAATTTAACATATAATAACTATTTTCTAATTATAGCATTTATTTCTTATGCTTTATTATGTTGTTGTTCTCAAAACATTGTCATCGCGAATTGGCTTTCGACTTACATCTAGTCCCCGAGCATTACATTGAACGTCACTTTTTTTATGCTTCGCTAGTTTTAACTGCGCGCGGTTCCCGCGGGTTCCCGGCGCGCGTTGCTACATCCGGCAAGTATATTGAAAAATAATAAGTAACATAAATTCAAAACTTTTATTAGACCCTTAGTCTGACACCACGCTCATGGTCCACTGTTCGTTACAGTTTCCCAGTAGCAGGACATCACTCTCAGGTGCCAATTCCACTATGAGTTACATTGTTCTGTGTCTTTTACTTCCATATCTATTCTGTATTGAAAATCGGGCCACACCCCCTTTTCCAATGCACGTGCCAGTTTTGCATTAGAAAGACTTTGGCCATTAGTAACTCCATACTGAGTTTCATTGAAAGCTATTCGATGTCAAAAATTTGGCTTGTATGGTCGGAGCCACAACCCCCCTTTTGCAATGCCCATCACAGTGCTCTTGTAGAAGGACATCAGCAAGTGGTAACTCCATTCTGAGTTACAATGTTCTGTTACTTTTACTTTCATAGTTATTCTGAATCGAAAATTTGGCTTGTGATATGGATATAGTTTATTGGCTATACCTTTTGATTGGGAAGAGATATTAAGATAATTTTTTGTAACGAATTATCTTTTTAGCTTTTATATTTATTCAAAAATATAAAACCACAATATTGAAAGAAATATTTCTTCAAAAAAATCAAGGGTAGTGTTGTTTTTTGAATCACCAAAACTGTTTTCAATTTTTGCGTAAAAAATTGAAACAACTTGTGTTATAGCTTTTGAAAAAGCGTTGAAAAATTGTAAATTTGAATTTAAATTATTTTTACAACAAAAACAATTTTTGTGCCCTTTTTTGAGGAAAATTCCAGTATTCAGACCTTATTTAAAAAAAATATTTAAATATATATACTCAACTAACGGTATTTTTGGAATAAGGTCTAGAGTATTTTATTGAAGCTTTAAGACAAAATTAAAATTCAACAAAATGTATAAAAAACAGCGGAGATATTTGAATCGACAGTCACAAAATTTAATTTCTGATTGTTTTTTTTTTTCATTTTTGAGTAACGATGTTGGATTTAACACGTTAACTGCCATGAGGCACATACGGTGTGCCTCAATAAAATGTCCACGTAGGCTCTGAGGCACAGCGTATGTGCCTTAGTATTTGATTACACATTATAGTTTATGGTTTAATATTAGTACCTCGAAATGCAAATCTGTAAGCGTAGTTCAATTCCGCATGGCCTGGCATACCTAAACCTATCTTTAGCGCATCATTTTTATACCCCCACGATTTAAAAAAACCACTTTTACTGGGGTATATTAATTTTACCACTCCGCTTGGAAGCGCTTGGAGGCGTGGTAGGTATAGAAAAGTATATATATTCTATGATCAAAATAATTATTTACTATAATCAATAGTACTCATAGTTATTTACTATGATCAAAACAAAATTGCACCAATATACTAACAAGGCACAGCACATGTACCTCACGGCGTATACATTAGGCCGTGAGGTACATATGTTGTGCCTTAATAAAATATTTCAAAATTTCACAGAAATGTAAAAAAAAACATTTTCTGATATTTTGTTCGGATTTTCTGATACCAAAATACATTAGATCTGTACAAAAAAAAAATGGCCCGGAGGACCCGATATTTTTTTTGTATGGTGGCAGTTAAAGTGTTAATATCGTCACCTAAAATGCAAAATAACGTAACATCACTTTTGATAATTTTACAGGAGAAGCAAAAAACGATATAAAATTCAAACAACTTGAGATATTGAATCGAAAATTTCAAATCAAATAACTTGGTTATTTTTGGTGGCAGAAGTTTAAAATTCATAACACACATGTAATATAATGTAGTGAATCGTAATCAATAAAAAACACAATTTCGAATTTTTTGATCATACGTTGTTTTGCATTTTATGTGACGATATATCATTGTACTAAAATTTTTCCTAGTTTTCAAGTTTTCATGTTTTTGATATCAAATTGACGGAATTTTTTTATATTAATTAAACGTAAAATCTTTATTCGTGAAATATTGGTACACCGGTTTTTCTAAGGGAAAGATCTCGCTTCTAAAGTCTCATTGTATTAAACATTTTCGAAGTAGTCCCTGTCCATGCCCTTTTCAACGATATATAAAACTTTAAAATCGGACTACAAATAACCGAGCTATAGGCAAAATACCTATTCCGCTGTTTTTGCCACGCCCACAAAAAAAATGTTTGCACTCCCGTAATCTTCTCGACATAACAGTTCATATAAGGTGGTAACATTGAAAACTTTTCGATACGGCTTTATGTGCATTAGGGCGTATCGAATTACAATTTTTTTTCGAATTTCACATTCTAAGAGGTCTCAAAAGTTGCATGGGGTTGTCAAGATCACCCAAAAAAAATGTTAAGAAAAAAAAAGGATGTCTTCCTGCCCCGCAAGGACAAAGTTCTTTTTTGACGAAAACAGTAAAAAATAACGACCTTAAAATGCTTTGACTTCTATAAAAAAAAACTACGTATGTCTTAAAGCAAAATTAAGTAAAGACTTAAACTAACAATATATTGGTAAACATGGTGCCACTCACGATTCTTACCCACAGTGTCTTGTGTGAAGGATATTCGAAGCAAAAGTTGAAATCGAGATAGTACAGAACTTTTGATTGTTACCCAATAGTCTAAATTTTGGTGGTATTGATTACACTGCTAACGTATTTCTTAAAGTTGCCGAATTAATAATTAGCATAATCTTTGCATATGCATTTTCCTATTTTTGAGAAATGTTTACTTGAATGCAATTTTTTAACTTTTTCAAAAAAATAAATATAAGATTTTATATCTCGGGTACCAGAAATGGTACCGAAGAAATTTTGCTCAATTTGGATTTTTTAAATATTTGTTAACAACACCCTGTCTAAAAGTTTTAATTTAAAATACCAGCTTAAGGTCACGATTTTATTTTCTATGTTGATACTTTAAAAAAAAAAATACTTCCTAACATGAAATTTAACAATTTCATCAAAAAATATCAAAGTAGAAAATAAAATTGTGATCTTAAGCTGGTATTTTAAATTAAAACTTTTAGACAGGGTGTTGTTAAATATTTGAAGAATCCAAAGTGAGCAAAGTTTCTTCGGTACCATTTCTGGTACCCGAGATATAAAATCTTATATTCATTTTTTTGAAAAAGTTAAAAAATTGCATTCAAGTAAACATTTCTTAAAAATAGGAAAATGCATATGCAAAAATTATGCTTATTATTAATTAGGCAATTTTTAGGAATACGTTAGCAGTGTAATCAATACCACCAAAATTTAGACTATTGGGTAACAATCAAAAGTTCTGTGCTATCTCGATTTCAACTTTTGCTTCGAATATCCTTCACACAGGACACTGTGGATAAGAATCGTGAGTGGCATCGTGTTTACCAATATATTGTTAGTTTAAGCCTATACTTACTTTTGCTTTAAGACATACGTAGTTTTTTTTATAGAAGTCAAAGCATTTTAAGGTCGTTATTTTTTACTGTTTTCGTCAAAAAACAACTTTGTCCTTGCGGGGCAGGAAGACATCCTTTTTTTTCCTTAAAATTTTTTTTGGGTGATCTTGACAACCCCATGCAACTTTCGAAACCTCTTAGAATACGATCTAAATTTTTCGATACGCCCTAATGTGCATATCTTAAAATACTCCAGAATTTTACTGAACTATCAAAATCTTCATCTTTGTCATAAATATCTTCCAGTTATAATGTAATCGTGGCAACATTTGTTTATTTTTTAAGTCATATCTTACTGTTAGGATGGAATTTAACGTTAACAATTTAATTAAATTTCTTTCTTTTGTTTTCATAAGATTCATTATTGAAAACGTTCTCTCTATTTCAGGGTTGCTTAACGGTAAAAGCAAAAACTGAAAAACAAAGTTAGTAAGATCAGAAAAAGGGTTTTCGTTTAAAGCACCCTTCCAGTTTCTTCTATCCAAAAATAAATAGAAGAAGATACTTAAGGATAAGTGTGATGTTTTCTCAATTGGATTTCATCGTATGTATATGTTAGATATGTATGTCACAAAACAAAATATAGGTGGTAACAACTGATCACGAAAATATTAATTTGTTTAACCAAAAAATAGCTAAACTCGAAAAATAAGAAGCCCAGAAAGTAGCTAGAAGCTAAAACACAATTTTTGGAGCTAAATGAGAAAAAAAGAAGCTAAATCTAGCTGCAAAGTAACTAAATTGGCAGCACTGATTATCGCTTCGATGAAATTAAAAAGAGAAAGGGTTTTTAATTTCTTCTGAATCTTAGGACTTAAAATGTGTTTCTAATTAAAAACATTTTTTCACAGACTAATATTAAATGTGAACTCAAGAGTCAGTTCCATGGATCACTTATGTTGTTGATATCGAAATAGGCTTGCCAGTACATGTACTGTACTGATGCCAGTACTGATTTTAGCAGTACATGTACTGATTTTTTTAACCAAGCACTGAAATGTTTTGCTTTTCAAGAATTCTGAAATCAGTACACAAATGTACTGATCTTGTCAAATTTTGTACTGATTTATTTTGAAAAAGATTTATAGAAAAATGTTAAATAAACTGCTGGTATGTTTAACGTTATGCCGTTATGTTTAACGATTTTAGTTCATTTCATTATATGTGGGTAAATATTATATAGTTTTTTTTAAATACACAATTATAAAAAGTTAATTTTTATTGTAAAGCTTTAAGTTGTGTTGTTTTTTTTAAATTTTGTATTTATGCAACTTTGAATTGTTTTTCTTTTCAAGTTTAAAAAAAAAATAAAAATATTGTTTTTGTGTTAAAAAATGTGTACAGATCTTATTGAAAAAGTACTGATTTTTTTTTTGCCATCAAATTGGAAATGTACTGATTTTACATCATTAAAATCTGGGAACCCTATATCGAAAACAACAGAACATATAGTGTTGTTAAAGAATCTGATTCTATAAGTAAATTCCTCTGCCATAATTGATGCCAACTATTAAAAATTAATTACACAGAAAGAATTTCAACAAATATTCAACTCGTAAAATTAAAGAAAATTAAAACCATACAATGCTTAAACTTTAATGAAGCTTATTTTTATGAAATAATAAAAATTCATTTCTCTTTATACTTTGGTGTACAACCCGTACATATATTAATACAGGCAGATTTAGCTAAATGGTAATTTTTTGCAGACTCACATAACAACGCCCTAAAAGTTTGTTTTTATGGAATTTCAAGAAGAGGTGTTTACTTACAATGGGGAGTGCGACATTTAACCAAGTATTCACCATGAATCAGCTACCATTAGGAGTCTGTTTCAGTGAATGTCATTTGGTTGAAGCGTTGGTAGCAATACTTTGTATTTTATCAAATATGTTCAATAATTCTTGTGTTATTGGATAAATGGATAAATTGCCTTAGCGGGGAGGCTTACTTCATAACTTTAACGTGAATACAGTGCGTCATCACGAACGTCATCTTATTTTATTGGAAGTTTATTATTTAAAAGTGATGATTTCGATCAAAGGTCAAGAATTGCAAGCATTGCTCATGACTGATCTCAAACATTTCAAGATTTTTCTGAATCTTTGGGAGTTGACTTCTTAACAGTAAGAAATGCCTTAAAGCCATGGGAATTTTCCAAAAGCAAGGAAATTGGGTTACATGCGAATTGAAACCGAGGAATATTGAAATGCGTTTTTTGAAATGTGAACTGTTGCTTATGCGCGAGAAAAGCGAAGGGTTTATTGTCGAATCGAATAATCACGGGCTATGTAAAGTGGATCCATTACGACAAACCCAAGTGTAAAAAGTCATGTGTTAAGCCCAGCCAACCATCAACACCAGAGGCACAGCCAAATTTGAAATTTAGACAGGTTGTAAGTGGCGTATAGAAAAAAAAACAGCTTGTCGCGAAGGGTTTATTCATTTGTTTTACGTCCACTGTATATATCCGCTTTTCATCATCAAGAATGACTATGAAGCCTTAATTCAATTCAAAGGAAAATAGGAATTTGGAAAAGTCCATCTCTTAAATATCTGATGCTATAAAGATTTTTTTAGTTGCTTCTACAAAACTTAAATAATAACAGGGCTTACTTTACCCGCTGGAATACGAAAATTAATCCCAAAGTACCTATACATATATTAATTATCCAACATAAGTTAGCATATTGAGTCCGATTAATATCGCCTATTTACTGAACAATGCGAAAGCATCTTTGAAGAATTTGTTCACATTTTATTTATATCACGTGGTCTTTTCAAAGTGATTGCTAAGCTATCATATATTAGAGTAGATATGCTCTTTATACTTGCTCGGTATATCTAGATCTCATAAGCAAAATGAAAGAGATATAAACTAAGAAATTACACGGCACATTTTAAAATAACACAACATTTAGTAGAAATGTATTTTTATACCAGCAGAATATGTTTGGATGTATCTTAATTTGTTGGTATAATCAAAGAACATACACGCACACATTAGCACACAAACAAGCATAAATTGGATATCATTGGGAATTATCAGAGAAGATATCAAGAGAAGAACTTTCCGTCCGAACGACCACTCTATTAGCGTAAACTGGAAGAAATCACAATCAACAAGTAGTGAAAGTAAAACGCATATTCATGGCCTATTCTTGTATGACAACAGCAGCAAAAACAACAATAATAACAACATTCTTATCAAATGCTAGGCCGAGCAGCAGCCTAATCAGAATATACAACAAGTCGAACAATGATCTATTTCGCTAGTAGCTTGTGGTGTTTTGAGTACTGAAATGATTGCACGGGTTGCACGATAACGTTTTTGTTACATGTGCAACTTGTATTCACCGAGATACCGATAATTATTCGTATTGTTGTCATACAAATATTTGCACAAAATATTGTTACATATATCATAAGCAAAATAATTATCTCTGTTTACTCCGCCAATGTTTGATTTTCAAATGTAGATTTCGAGATTAAGAGATGTAAACTTCTGAAATAATGAAATGACAAGTTGTAATCGTATTTAAATTATACAATATTTGTCAATGTAAGGGTCAATTGTTCCAGACAAATTTAATGAACCAACAAAGAGAAATATGTAGGTTAACGCTACATGTCGTTAACTATTTATGTATTGCACCAAAAGCACTTACCTACATTGGAAAAATAAATCTTTGTTTACTTAGCAATCCACTTTATTGATTTGGATGTTAAGAAATGTTTTGATTTCATATATAGACTATTAGGGAGCATTGTACTCTCTCTAGACGAGGTGATCGGAATTTTTCGAGAGTCAAGAGAGGCTTTTTTCTTTGTTATCTTGGACGTAAATAAACGAACCATGGTGTATACGTAATAAACAAGGTGGCAGTGATTAGAAATCTACAGAAATTCGCTTCATCTGTCAATTTTATGAATGAGTAAACAAGCTTTATTCAAGAAAAAACAAAATGATTTTGTATTGTTTGACAGCTCGAGTGTTCGTTTTCTGAGAGGTGTTTTCAATCGCTATCACCTTATTAATTGCATTGTAACTAAGCATTACCTCTTAACATAATACGACAGCATGGTTAGAACACCATTTTTTTTAAGAAAGAGAAGAGCAATATTAGGGATCAATAGGGAATTATCAATTTCCAGGAAAGGGATCAATTTTCGCAAAATTTAGAAAACTAATTTATTTTGTAGTTCCCCTTTCGTCCCTTTACTTACGATGCACGTAATAGAGTTGTTTTTTTTTTGCAATTATTTAGTTATTGGAATTAAAATTCAGTCGAGTCGCTTTTAATCTTTACTATTAATAAAACAGTATCCTTTTCAGTGCACCCACAAACTTGAACCAAATACCGGAATTTAATGATATTTGGAACACTTGAAAAAGTCCTTGCAAAGAGTGTCACGCAATTCATAAAGCAAAACTCATACCAGCTGCTACAAAAACTCTTCTCTTTAATATGTCTTTATTTTTCCAATGCACTCTTTTAACCCTTTGACGACCTCTCCTGAACCGCTGGAAAATTCGTTAATCCGACAACGGATTCGTGTTAAGCGACTCCAAATTACTTAACAAAAGTGTCGCAAGAAACAATTTTTTTTTTGCCTGCAAAAGTGTGAAAAATCATGGGACCTATGTGTCCCAATGGTCGTCAACGGTAGAAATGTATACCACTATTTTCTCTCATTGACAGTATGCGAACGAAAAGTTTGAGGTTGAATTTGATTTACTTCATGAGAACTCGTTGTTTTTAATCTGTTTTGAAAGTTATCCAATGAAAGTTTAAAAAATAACCTTTGCAATGATGATACTTTGACCTCTATAGAGGTTTTCCCAAAATATTTAAAAAGATTGTTTAAAAATCCCAAAAATTTTATCATAACATCTGGCCTTCTATATTTGCTACGGCGTAATGTTTGACATCCAATGAAAGGTTGAAAAATAACCTTTGCAATGGTGGTACTTTGACCTCTTTGCGACTATTCAGAATATCACAAAATAGGTTAAATTTTCCACAAAACCGGATCTTTCATTTGATGCAAAACAAAACTCCGTAACAAAAAAATTATTTGGAAAATTTCTATTTTGGAAATATCTTTTGGACCAATAGTCGTAGAGTAGCCAAAGTACCACCATTAGAAAGAAAATTATACTTTCGATATTGTGTCTTATTTCAGTATTACTACGAATACGATCGCAAATCAAAGACCAAATTCTACTTGCGTCTTTTCTGCGATCGCTTTGATTTGAGTGTGCACAATCAGTGGCGGATCTAGGATTTACCAGAGGGGGGAAGGACTGAGCTAGCAGTTTTATATAGTTTTATAGTCCAAGGGGGAGTCTGAAACGGCTTTTAGCTCTTTTTTTAATTTTTTTTCCCACACAAAAAATTTTTCAAGTGGGATGGCGGCTAAAGCCTTTTCAACCCGTATGTAAATCCGCCGCTGTGCACTGTAGTTACAACAAAATTTCTACTTCATTCATTTTCTATATCTGCATTGGAAGTCCGCGGGCAACTGGCTACGAAAATGATCAATACGGTCACCAACTGCGAAGTTGTAAGAGATTTAAACTTGCGGATATCACTTCCCTGTCCGATAATTCAGCAAAAGTGAAACGGAACGTAAGGGTGTATTTTCTGGTCAAAACAACTCAAAAGCCAATTTCATCATAAGAAAATTAAAATTCAATGCATTGATCAAAATGCAAACAAATTTATTTTTATTTCAAATAAATCAACTTTTCAACAAAAGTAAATATGTCTTAGATTTTTACCGTTGACGATCATTGGGACATATAGGTCCCGTCAGATTTGGTGGTCGCGTGGATAGCTCAAGTAGACTATCTCTTTTTGCTACTTTTTGTTTAAAATTGGAAGGTTTCCCGCAACTTCCCCAAAATTTTTTTACCTATATTGCAGCAAGAAGAAGGGGGAGAAAAAGTCAAGATTTTTTTACTTTGGGATGGTCTGGTAGGCAAAGGGATAAATCTACCCTTGAAAATTAAGTACTTTCTGGAAGCCACATTCATTCCCTGTTGAATGATGCCTTGTAAAGAAAAATCGTTTGCATAGTTTTTCCAGGAAAAATTCGAAAGTAAAAGGGTCACCGGTGTCCCAATGGTCGTCAAAGGGTTAAGTGTCTATGTACTAGTATGCATAAGCATAGGTATCCACAGGGGGACCAAAGAGGGGAAAGGCCCCGAGGTCTTCAGAAAAAGGAAAAACCTTATATTATTGTAAAAAAAATAAAAATAACAGTTATAATAGGAACTTCTCCCCCTGCCATAAAATTATGTGGAGGCAATGTGGAAATTGGCATTAGTTGTGGCAAAAACTGGCATGCATTTATAAAAATCGTTGATTCCACGCATATTATTCTCGCAAACAAAAATGCACAGGAAGTCACGCGCGAGGGAAGAATCATGAGAAGACAGAGGCAAGTTGAAATTTTAGATTCCAAAATTGATGATGATGGTTTCTTATATGGTCCTGAAATAGATGATACTATGTAAGTTAAAAAAAATTAATGTATACGTAAATAAACTACTTTTAAAACTTTAAACGCTAGGATCGCTGCCAAATTTATTTCACTTGTTAAGCAAATATGACCGGTACTTTTAATCGTTCGTTTTTATTTTAAAAAAATCTTTTTTTATAGCCTTAAAAAAATTACTTTTTTAGTCAAAAATCAATTTTTACCTGCTATTTTGATAAAAATCAACAGTTTTCTAAAATCTTATTAGCTTAAAAGCTCAAAAAGCGTCAGCAGAACCTTGATGATTTGTATTTTTGTTTTTTAGATAAACAAGCTCTTAAAAATCGTTTCCACCGCATATTTAAGGTACTTTACCAAACTACGGATTCCTTGTATATAGTTTAATATTTGTTTTCCAAAAATTCAAAAAATTTTCTTAAAAACATATATAATTATAATGTAAAAAAACATGTACCTAAAATAAACAGAATCTTAAAAACAAATCTTTTAATACAGGGTTTTTTTCGCTTAAAAAACTTTAGTGGGCCCATAAGATCCCCCAAATTTAACCAGCAGCCAACTAAATTCATTCAATATTTTCAAAATTCTGAAGCTGATTCTCCCAACGACTAACTCTATTCTGAGGCAACTCATGTTAACGGCATTTTTATAGTAAAATTTCAATTAATGATGAATTAAATACATTATATTTCCATTTTCCATTTTTGATATGGAAACCCGAATATGATTATTTAGATAGAAATTACACAAGTCCAGCAACGAGATTTCAAGAAAAAAGGGCGACCAGGAAGTCTTGTTCTCTTTTCAATGGTTTACTTCCGCCAACCATTTTTTTGTTTTCTTCATTCGTTAAGCGTAAAGTGAAATAATTTAAAATTGTTTAAGATTGAGTAATTAAAAGCTATAGATTTTAGCAGTGGCGGTAACACTTATATTTTTATAATAAATAACTCCATTCATTCCACAGATTTTTCCTCTGAAATTTCAAATTTTCATGATCCAACAAAATTTCAAACCTATCCGTCTTAAATAGTTGTTTAAAATCGTTTAAATCTAAAATATTTGTCATGTTATAAGTTTTTGTCTTCTACTGTAAATCTATATTAATAAAAATCATTTTCTGTTTGTTTGACTACAATACAAATCTTAACGGCTGAAGGGATTTAACTCAAATTCGGCTCACATATTACTTGAATCCTAACCTAATCCTTAGGTTATGGCATACTAAGTTTTGACCACGCCTCTTCCGCCCCTTTACAAGTAACGCAAATCTAACTACTAGCGTATTTTTTCAAGCAAAAATGCTCAATTTATTAATTTTAAGAAAATACTGTTATTTTTATACCAAAAACATTCACATATCTTTAAAATTGGACAAACTTCTGGTACAACGTCTTTTTCTAATAACATCGTTTCCTTAGAATAACAAAAAAAACTATCAGAAATTCTTATATTTTACTTGCGATGCAAATAACTCCGTTGTTTTTAAATAAATTTCATTCAAATTTTTGCATTTTCGACTACCTCTTACATGACGTAGCGTTTTATACCAAAAATGCTTCCAATTTTACAGAAAAATTTACTAACTATTTCTGTCATCAAAAAACATGACCCTACCCCCAGTGATTTTTTAAAGAAATTAATTTTATTTTAAAGTTGTTTTTATTCTTTTTATATAATAGTTAAGCTCAAAGGATAATTTATGTGAAAAAATTATACCAATATCTTTTTCCGATCAAAAGTTATCGCGATAAATATATTCTTTTTTAGACACAAACCAAGCTGTTTTTTAAATGCTTATCTATATACTTATATAAAAAAATGTTGTCAAATCTGTTTGTGACGAGTGTTTGAGAGTTCGGATGGGTAATCTGCCGAAACCATTTTGTAGGGTACGTTCTCTAGATGGTTTTAAAAAAAAAATTGTTTGAAAATGTTTTGATTTGGTCGAGTTATATGTGTTTGAGTGAAGGGTTTTGGACCTATTGGAAATGTTTTTTTTTGCAAATTTGATTTTAATTGATATGAAAAGTAAATGTATGAATTTTATGCAGTTCCGGAATTCGGTGTTCTACCTCAATTTACAAGAGCCGTTCCACAGGTAAAATTTTATGGGCGTTGAATGTGGGGCGTGGCACTTTTTCAGCAGACAAAATTTTCGGTATAACTTTCAAGCTATAAGTCACACATCAATGAAACTTGGTAGGAGCGCACTATTTAGTCGCGTCCTTCGACTAGAAAAATTGAGCAAGCATTGAAAAAGGGGGTGTGGCACCGCCCATACTATTCAAATTTATGATATCGAATAGCTTTGGAACTAAATGCCGTATAATAAAGAAATTCAGTATGGAGTTGCTAATTGGTGATATATTTCTACTATAAAACTGGGATGGGCTTTGGAAAAGGGGGTGTGGCCCCGCCCATACACTTTAAATTTTTGATATCAGATAGCTTTGGAACTAAACGTCGTATAACAACGAAATTCAGTATGGAATTACTATTGGGTGATATCCATCAACTAGAAAACTAAGACGTCATTGAACAAGGGGGTGTGGCTCCGCCCATACAAGCCAAATTTGCGATATCGAATAACTTTGGAATTATAAGTAGCATAGCCTCGAAATTTGGTTATCAATTTACACGAGTCGTTCCATTTAGAGATAGAGATAGAGATAGAGATAGAGATAGAGATAGAGATAGAGATAGAGATAGAGATAGAGATAGAGATAGAGATAGAGATAGATATAGAGATAGAGATAGAGATAGAGATAGAGAAAGAGATAGAGATAGAGATAGAGATAGAGATAGAGATAGAGATAGAGATAGAGATAGAGATAGAGATAGAGATAGAGATAGAGATAGAGATAGAGATAGAGATAGAGATAGAGATAGAGATAGAGATAGAGATAGAGATAGAGATAGAGATAGAGATAGAGATAGAGATAGAGATAGAGATAGAGATAGAGATAGAGATAGAGATAGAGATAGAGATAGAGATAGAGATAGAGATAGAGATAGAGATAGAGATAGAGATAGAGATAGAGATAGAGATAGAGATAGAGATAGAGATAGAGATAGAGATAGAGATAGAGATAGAGATAGAGATAGAGATAGAGATAGAGATAGAGATAGAGATAGAGATAGAGATAGAGATAGAGATAGAGATAGAGATAGAGATAGAGATAGAGACAGAGATAGAGATAGAGATAGAGATAGAGATAGAGATAGAGATAGAGATAGAGATAGAGATAGAGATAGAGATAGAGATAGAGATAGAGATAGAGATAGAGATAGAGATAGAGATAGAGATAGAGATAGAGATAGAGATAGAGATAGAGATAGAGATAGAGATAGAGATAGAGATAGAGATAGAGATAGAGATAGAGATAGAGATAGAGATAGAGATAGAGATAGAGATAGAGATAGAGATAGAGATAGAGATAGAGATAGAGATAGAGATAGAGATAGAGATAGAGATAGAGATAGAGATAGAGATAGAGATAGAGATAGAGATAGAGATAGAGATAGAGATAGAGATAGAGATAGAGATAGAGATAGAGATAGAGATAGAGATAGAGATAGAGATAGAGATAGAGATAGAGATAGAGATAGAGATAGAGATAGAGATAGAGATAGAGATAGAGATAGAGATAGAGATAGAGATAGAGATAGAGATAGAGATAGAGATAGAGATAGAGATAGAGATAGAGATAGAGATAGAGATAGAGATAGAGATAGAGATAGAGATAGAGATAGAGATAGAGATAGAGATAGAGATAGAGATAGAGATAGAGATAGAGATAGAGATAGAGATAGAGATAGAGATAGAGATAGAGATAGAGATAGAGATAGAGATAGAGATAGAGATAGAGATAGAGATAGAGATAGAGAGAGAGATAGAGATAGAGAGAGAGATAGAGATAGAGATAGAGATAGAGATAGAGATAGAGATAGAGATAGAGATAGAGATAGAGATAGAGATAGAGATAGAGATAGAGATAGAGATAGAGATAGAGATAGAGATAGAGATAGAGATAGAGATAGAGATAGAGATAGAGATAGAGATAGAGATAGAGATAGAGATAGAGATAGAGATAGAGATAGAGATAAAGATAGAGATGGAGATAGAGATAGAGATAGAGATAGAGATAGAGATAGAGATAGAGATAGAGATAGAGATAGAGATAGAGATAGAGATAGAGATAGAGATAGAGATAGAGATAGAGATAAAAATAGAAATAGAGATTGAGATTAAGATTGAGGTTGAGATTGAGATTGAGATTGAGATTGAGATTGAGATTGAGACTGAGTTTGAGATTCAGATATAGATAGATATCTTTTTTGCTACGACAGCAACGCGTCGGGTACCAGCTAGTATACATATAAAACCTGTTGCTATAGCCTCTTGGATTTAGTGAGACTATATTATTTATCAAGTTGTTTTTTAACTTTCAAACAGTATTTAGTAAATATTTAGACAATTTTTATTCATGAATTTATATTTTCTAAAAAAAAATAAAACAAAATGGAAATGTAATCGACAGCCAAAGGTTAAATTAACAAACACTTAAGTTGATAAATACATGAAAGTTTCAAGTTGTTTCTATTTCAATAATACATTCATGAAAAAATAAATATTAAATTTTTTTTTTCTAAAAATCGAATGAAAAATTCTGAATTTGAATTTGGCAGGAAGTTATAGACAATACTAGAAAAACCTTCTCTTTAAAATTGCGGTATCATAACCGGTTGTATAAAAAAAATCATTTCATCATGTTGACCTATAAACTGTGATCCCGAATAATAACAAACAAGTAAACAAACTACAAAAAAACTTTAGAAAGTGCTCGATTTGATTATATATTTTTCATTAAAAAATTCCCCCTTCCCCCCCCAAGCAAATCGTGGCTACGGCCCTGTCAACAATCCATAAATTGGAATGCATTTAGTTTAGGTGCATATAACAGTTTCACATAATTTATTACATGTGCTGAGAAACCATATGAAAAAAACATGAAAACTAATCTAAACAGATTAATCTAAGAAATTATACAGTCAACTCCCCTAGCTACAGGAATATAATAGATCAGGGTACCAAAATAGGCAAGTCATTACAAGATTATTTGTATTCTTATCAAATAAGAGGGTTGCTTTTTATATTTCTGGCCTAATAATGAAAGAACACAAATATATGTGCTGCCTTAATACCGGCACACAGAAAAACCAACACATACAAACAACACTACATATAAAACACACACCTTACAAATACTTATTATTAAAAAATTATGATTTAAGTTTTAAAAAATGTTAATTTTTTTATTATCAAAAATATTTTTCAGTAGTGTTGTAAAATTGTGTTCAACCAATCATATAATAAAATAAAAAAATCATAAAAAATAGACTTAAATAACAAATTAAATCGGTTTGTGTTAACCACAATTGGCGATCCTGTCAGGAGCCAAGATCAAACAAATGCTCCGAATGCTCATATGTAAGCAGAAAATTGCGCGAGATTACCACCACATCCGCTGCTGAATCAACCTTCAGCCTTTTCCTAACAATGTACCACATCATCTTAAACAACAAATTGTTTGCCAATGCTGCCACAAAGAAAATAGCAAAAAAAAAGTATATTTCTAAATATACTCCATGAAGAGAACAATTTTACACTTTTGTATGCATTTCAACCAATTTTAAAAGCAATCTTTCCACTCCGATTGAGGTATGTAACTAAAAAACTTCTTCAGGTATCAAAAATCGTTGACCACGTACATTTTTTTTTTTTTATTTCCGGGAATAAAAAGTCATTGGGTGCGAAGTCAGAGCTGTATGGCGGATCAATTCGGAGCCATCAATTCGATTTTTTGGCTGGTCAAAAAGTTCATGGTTGAACAGTTGTGTGAGAGCTCTTCGACTTTTCGGAATTTCCCGATGACTTTTGGTAAACAAATGGTCATTAATCATTCAGAGTTGAACGTTTCAACTTAAACAGGCAACTATTTGCTTTGATGTGCTTCTTCCGCAAACAACTTTTGTTGAATTTAGATAATTTTGAAAGACCCATACATATAGTCGTTTTGGGTTCATATCACATAAATTCATGATTCGTCACCTGTGTAGATGTTATTATTTTATGTTAAATTCAAAAATAAATTTTGTTAAATTGATAACATTTCCTTTTTCAATATCAAGAAGACAACCTCTTTAATCAATACGTAAATCACATATTTTTAATGCAATTTAATGTTGTTATAAGAAATTTTCTTTTGCAATAACAATAATATTCTTCTGAAAATTATGATGTTGTGCCAATATAAAAGTGATAATGTTTTAATAAGGTTTTAATAAGACATTAAGAAGATAGTTTATTTTGATTGAAACCATAGAGAAATTGTATTAATTAATATCTGCTTTTTTATTAGATTGGTTTGGGTCTGTGTGGTCAGAAACCTAAACCTTAATATATGTAAATCAAAATATTTAATTACATTTCTAACTGAGCAACTGACATGTAAATGAAGCCAATATCATCGAAAATAACATTAGATCTGCCATGGCAGATGTATTGCCATGAACAAAATATAGAAATTCAATTTTTTGTCGTGACAACGTAACGTTTTACCGCACAGGTTTCCAAATAAAGATGAAAAAGGTATTTTTTTAAAATGCATCGCCTATGCATGGAATTGTTGCTCGCTAATTTTTTTTTTTTTTTTTTTTTTTTTTGATTCGCCCGGAGGTAAGAAATCTTCATATATACAGTGGCGAGCATAAATGGCCGAATGTCGTTGACTTCTATATAAATAACGCAAAAAAAACAAAACCAATTCTATTTTTGAGTTAATTTCTTTTTTATTTGACACTTCAATGTCTTTAGATAAATTAAAAATAAAAACAAAAACAATATTGTCAATTCAAATGATTAAAAAATTTAATAAACTCAAAATGTGCTATGTGTCCACTTTTGCTCGTTCTTTTGAATTCAAATTACAAAGTCCTTTAGGGAGTGGCTAATATTTTGTCCAGAGTCCATTGTTCTTAATTACGCTCTTGATTCTCCTCGGCATACTTTCCACCAAGTTGTGTATTATATCACTTCCAATATTTCGCCACTCGAGCTGAACTCTTTCCCATAGCTCGCAAAGACTGTTGGGGGGCAAATCGTGTGATCCAAGCCTTCGCTTTACAATCGCCCATAAGTTCTCGATGGGATTTAGATCTGGGCTTTGCGCAGGCCAATCGAGAATTTTAAATTGTTGGTTCTGGAGCCATTCCTTCACAATCTTAGCAGTATGCTTGGGATCGCCATCTTGTTGAAAGACAAATTCCTTAACTGGATAAGCGCATTCGTCCACAAAATTTGGCAGATTGGTTTGAAGGATGTTTAATAGTCTTCTTTTTTCATAATTCCCTTAATTTGAACTATGGGACCCAAACTCCACCACGTAAAACAAGCCCACACCATCAGATTGCCTCCTCCATGCTTCATAGTTTCACTGACGTGGTGTCTTTGTATGCGCTCATTTTGTCGATGCCAAAAATACGCGATTCCATCTGATTGGTAGCGATTTATTTTTGATTCGTCACTCCATATGACACGCTTCCAATCGTCAACAGTCCAATTTTTGTGCTGTCAAATATACGCGATTCCATCTGATTGGTAGCGATTTATTTTTGATTCGTCACTCCATATGACACGCTTCCAATCGTCAACGGTCCAATTTTTGTGCTGTTTACAGAACTTAAGACGTCTTTTTCGATTTTTTTCTGAAAGCGCTGGTTTCTTCTTTTTTACACTGGTTGTTAAACCTATTCGTTTTAAAGCTCGTCTTGCCGTCCACTCACTAACATCCTTGTTTAAGGCTTTTGCAGCTAATTTTGGTGTTTTTGTGGATTTGCTATGCATTAACCGCTCCATTAAACGGGCATCACCATCAGAAATCTTCCTGGGTCGACCTTTGTGTATTCTTACTATAGGAACATTTCTTCTCTTTCTGACTAAGTTTACAGTACTTTTGCTTATTTTAAGTTTTTCTGAGATATCACGGCTTGAGTAACCTTTTTGAAGCAAACTTACAACATTGTTTTTAAAATTTAATGTAATTTTTTTCATTTTTGTAACACACTTCAATGACCTTTGAGTTTTGCAACTAACTCCTATCTGGAAGACGTCAATAATATAAATAAAGAAGTTAACAATGAACGCATGATCGTACCAATGCAAGCAGCACAAAACGAACCGATAACGGGACCTTAAACGGCATCGTTTAAGCATTGTAAATTGAATTAAAGAGAACGAGCAAAAGTGGCCACATAGCACATTTTTAGATTATTAATTTTTGCATCAGTTAAATTGATAATATTGTTTTTGTTTTAATTTTTTAATTTTGCTAAAGACGTTGAAGTGTAAAATAAAAAAGAAATTAACTCAAAAATAGAATTGGTTTTGTTTTTATAGCATTACTAGCTTTTCCCGGCGCGCGTTGCTGCACCCTGCAACTATATGGGAACATAATAGGTGTATTCAAAACTTTTCTTAGATTCATAGTTTAACACCACTGTTATTTTCCACTGCCCGTTACAGTTTCCCAGTAGCAGGAGATCACCAAATAGTAACTCCATTTTGAGTTTGTAAGTAAGTATTGCTACTTTTACTTTCAAAGCTATTCGATAATACAAATTTTAACTGTATGGGCGGAGCCACACCCTCTTATATAATGCTCATCCCAGTTTTCTAGTAGATGGACATTACCCTGTTTTAGTACAGTTGCCGACAGTAAGCATACAGACTAAATTACCAAAATGTAGCCCAATCGACGAAAACCGTAGGAATTATAGCATTTTTATAGATTTGTGGGCGGTAAAAGGGGGTGTGACAGAAATTGAAACCATCTCGTGCTTGAAAAAAATGTACTACCAAAATTTCCGCTCTATCGGCTAAGTAATTTAGAAGTTTCCAGCCATCACACAGACAGCGTTTTGCTTTTTGTATATATATTTTGGATAAACGTTATTGGCTATAACTTTTGATTGGCAAGAGATACTTAGATACATTTTTCTATTAAATTAAGTTTTTATAAAAACATAAAAAATTATAAAAACATAATATTGGAAACAAAAAATTTTGTTCGAAAAATTCTAGGGGTACCCTTGCTTTTTGAATCACAAAAATGGTTTTTAATTTTTGCGTAAAATTTACATAACTTTTGCTTATAAATGTTATAACTTTTAAATAGAGTTAAAAATTTTCGAATTTGAATTTAAATTATTTTTACAACAAAACCAAACTTTGAGCCTTTTTGTGAGGAAAACTCCAAAATTTCAGACCTTTTTTAAAAAAAATATTTAAAATATATATACTTAACTAACGGTATTTTTGCAATAAGGTTTTCATAGTACTTTGATGAAGCTTTAAGACAAAAAAAAATTTAACAAAATGTATACAAAAGCAGCGGAGATATTTGACTCGAAAGTCGCAAAATTAAATTTCTGATTGTTTTTTTCGTAATTTTGTTTAACGATGTTGCATTAAATATATCGTTGTAGTAAAATTTTTCATAGTTTTCAAGATATGTTCATGTTTTTGATATCAAAATAACGGAAATTTTTTTAATTTTACTAAATTTAAGAAATATTTTATATTTTGTAAATATATGCACATGTAACCTAAGAAAACAACTAAAAATATGCAATTTTGTAAAAAATTTGTACTACAGCACCATCTGGTGTCCAAGGTGGGTCAAAGAAGATAGTGCTAAAAAACTCATCGTACCTGAAAACTACTATATACCAATTTTTATTCTAATCGCATGAGCGGTTTGGGAGTTTTAGGTGGTTTTGTAAAAAATTTGTACTATAGCGCCCTCTGGTGTTCAAGATAGGTCAAAAACGATAGCAGCAGAACACTCAACGGGCCCTTTGCTGTCCTTTGTAAATTCCAAACAATGGCAGGTGCCTTGCGAGTATGAGAATCGCATAGAAGGCCCTTGATAAAAATAAAACATTTTGAAATTTTGATTTTTTTACACTTTTTTCGATTTTTTTTTTCTTTTTTTTTTTTTTAAACCCGAACTGAAAAAATACCTTTCCAACAAAGTATAAATCATCAAAATCGGTTCGGCCGATCTCGAGTTATGGGATTACATCGCATTCGGACACTTTCTTTTATATATGTGACCCGGTCTACGAAAAGGGACCTTCGGTGTAAAAACAAGTTTTCGAGAAAACAGCTGTTTGTAAACGTTTAATTGTCGCACACTGAATGGCGTCTTTTCATTTATTTCTTTCATTTTTTTTTTTTCTTTACGAGTTGGAAACTTCTGCTTTGCGCCATTAGAAAGAGCACACATTAGTCTATCCGAATCGCCAAAAAAGTGAAAAATGATATTTTCACACCGAAGGTCCCTTTTAGTAGACCGGGTCACATATATAGATTTATATAGAAGTCAAAAACATTCGGCCATTTATGCTCGCCACGTACGTATGACCCGCACCATACGCATGCACGATTTACACTCTAAGAAGTTCCCGGATCAGCCGGACTGGATAAAATGCACCTACGTGCTAAAACCACCTATTGCAAATAAAAGCCTCCACTAAGCACAATTGCTTGGCCTTTCAGCGGAAATCAAAATTAAGTAAAGAAACATTTTAAATTTGAGTATTTTTTGCGCTTATGCAAACATCATAAACATCATCGAATAAAAGCACATTCTTCATAAGACGAAGCAATACAAGACAACATCCAAAGTAATTCACCAGACCATACATAACCGCGTTCATAACTGCTGTCATTCGGCTTGGGGCTACTGTTCAACCCAAGATCCTACGTGGAAAAGAGATACAACTCTCAAACACCAAACCAATACCAAACATAGCACAGATATACAAGTATATATTGTGCAGGCACAATATATTTATAAATTCGGGTCACTAAAATAAGGGAACACCGAGCTAAAGTTATTATTTGGATATGAATTTGGGCCAACGCAGGTAAAGACTTGTATGGAAAAGAGATAAACTCTGACGCACCAAGCCGAGAGACACGGTTTTCATGGTCCCATTTCAAACTTGGGAAGCTATAGAACTAAAGATCTAAAATAATTTTATGAAAAAAAATAAAGCAACGAAACTGAATAAAACGAAAACTTAAAGTATCTAACATATTCGATGATGCTTATTTGTTAAATCGTAAAATCTACACAATTATCGCGTGTTGTATTTGTTATCACAATGAATTTGTTAACTATTCAAATGTAATATCATTTTACGTTTTAAGACATCCACCGAGTCAGAAAAATTTATCAAGTTCAAGTTACCATTGAAATCACTACACATACATCGGAAAGGGTCGTGAAGGGCATAATTAGAAGTGCACTGACTCAACTTAAAAAGCTGGAAATGTCTGGCTCCGCTCCTAGGGATGTTGAAGTTTAATAAAGAAAGAAGGTATTGTGAGTCTATATCGCCACTGAGTAGTTTGTATAAAAAGGAGACATTGAGCATAATTCTTCTGCTTCTTAAGGAAGGCAGGGAAATAATTTTAAGGCGGGTTTCATAAGGGGGTAGGATAATGTTGGGGTTCCAACGATAATGTAGTCATAATGAGTGCTATGATATAAATAATGGTACGACATAAGGTTAATTCTTTGACTTTATGACATAAATATAAACGATGTTTAAGACGTCTTTGGGACGCGGAGGTACGTTACATTTAATGTTGACTAAGCATTTACTGAAGTATTTGAAAGTATTTGCTAAATACTTTTAAATAGTATTTGCAAGTATTTGAAAATTCAGCTCTGCAAATACTCAAGTATTGGTATTTGTATTTACTTTTTCAAATACCAAGTATTTGTGTATTTTCTTTTTCAAATACCAATACCTAGTATTTGTATTGTGCCGGCCAATCAAGGACTTGAATCCCATTGTCTCTAATGTAATCTTTGATGAGCTTTGAAGTGTGCTTCGGTTCGTTGACGTGCTAAAACGTACACTGAAGCGGCATATTCCACTTTGCATATGGTAGCATCTTGCTTTCTAAAATGTCTTTATATACAAATTGATCCATAATACCATCGATTTTATGAAATGGTCCGACTCCATCATAGGAAAAACAAGTCCAGACCATAATACCACCGGCTCCATGCTTAAAATTTATTTTGCAGTTTCGCGCTTCAAGTCGTGTACTTGGGCGGCGCAATACCGTGAACATCCCATTTGAATTAATCAAGTTGAACTTTGATTCATCGCTAAACAAAACGGTTTTCCATTTTTTAACGGTCCAATTTAGGTTCTCTTTTGCAAAACTGTGTCTAAAAAACAATAAATTGCAACTCTTTGTCAAAATTTCAGACAAAATTGTTTAAATTATAACACCTCAACTTGTTTGTTTAAGATTAGCTGCAAGCAAAGGTTTCTTTGCCGGTCTGTAACTCCTTAAATTGTCATCAATGGCTCTTCCGCGAATAGTGCTGTGATGGATATCTAAATCAAGTGTCCGAACAACATCTTTGGAAGTGGTAAATGGATTTCGCTTGAACACGCCACAAATGTTCCTGTCATCACGCAGCGATGTTTTCCGCGGGCGCCCTCCTGAATATACCGTTGTTACGCCTTTTGTGATGTTATACTTTTTTATTAATCTACAAACTATTGGCCGATTAATATTAAAATGCTTCGCGACAGATATTTGCGATTTTCCCATTTTATATTCGGAAATAATTTGTTATTTTAGAGTTTTACAGTATTTATCACGTGCCATTATAAATGAAAAAGTCAATGGCACAATTACGGCAAAAACAAATCTAAGCTTAAATGTTTATGACTCACAAACAACATGTGCATTACAATAAAAGAACTTTTACCGTTGTTTTTTGGAATTTCTGTTCTCTTTTTACATCTTTTAAGTTTTGTTGCTTTTGTTTTGCACTCAAACAAATTGAATGTAGTCACATCAATATTAAATTTAATGAAAAAAACAAAACCAAATTTGAATATGATTTGTTTTTTATATGATGTATGAATATGTGCTTTGGTTCCTATAATAATTTTAGCGTGCTCCCAATATTAAAAAAGATACTCGATTTTGTAACAGCGCACTGATTTTGTTGCTATTGTTTTGCGCAACACTGTACGTATAGGATTCAACATTATCAAAGGCAACTACACATTGTCTTTTTGACAGATACGATTCAATCCAACTTAAAAAGCTGGAGTGAAAACCTAATTTTGCTAGCTTTTTAATTAAAAGAAAGTGACTAACTTTGTCAAAAGCTTTCGAGAAATCTGTGTAAATTACATCTACCTGTGATCTTTTACTAAAAGCTGAGATACACTATTCCGAAAACAAAACTAAATTAGACATTGTTGACCGGCCAGGAACAAAACCATGTTGGTTCGGAGAAATAAAACTCTTAACTGCAAAGAACACTTTTTCCTTGATGATAGACTCAAAAAGCTTTGAAATAGTTGTAAGCTTTGAAATTGGTCTATAATTAGCTATATTGTTCTTACACCCAGATTTATGAATTGGTGTTATAACAGATATCTTCCAACTATCAATGAAAGTACCTGAGCTGAGAGAACTGTTGAAAATAAAAGTTAACGGATACACTAAACTAAAGGCACAATTTTTTAAAAGAATGGAGCAGAAACCATCTGAATCCATGCGAGGTGAGGGTTTTAACCTGAAAATTCCATTTAAAACGTCAAAAGTTGTAAGAGACAGGGCTCCAAAATCAAGCACGGGACGTAAATTATCAACGCAATCATATGTATTATTATTATTATTAGTCATATCAAAATTAGATTGAAAAAAATCTGCAAACAGATTGGCAATACCAAACGCATTGCTAGAGGTTCTATCATTTAAAAACATAGAAGATGGAATATTAGACGACCCCTTTTTCGACTTGATAAAATTCCAAAAAGCTTTAGGGTTCGATTTAATATTTGATTCGAAATTAGCAATATACTGTCTATACAAAAACTTGTCTAAGAAGTTAAACTCCCTCATATAATGCCTGTATTTAATGAAAAATGTATTTGATTCGTTAAAACAAACTTTTTATAAAATTTATTACGCAAATTTTTTAATATTTTCAATCCACGAGTATACCAAGGCACTCTACTTATGCGTGGCTTAATTTTGGGAAGTAATTGCAAACAAACTGATGAGATACGAAGCTTAAAAACATTAAAGCATGAATTAGTATTTAAATTTTTAAATTCACTCTGCCAGTCAACACGACCAATCGCATCATTTAACAGATTAAAATTACACGCATTGAAATTAAAGTTTGACTTAGAAGGATTAGGTTCAGCCAGATTGAGGTAGATAGATGATGTAAATAGAAATTAAGTTTCCCTAATTAACTACAATTTAGTTTATAGCACCAAATTAAAAAAAAAACCATATTTACATACGATTGAACTAAAAAGAGCCTTTGTGGTGAACTAAAATGCACAAGCCTAATTGGATTTGAATTAATGTCACTCATACGTCGCTGTGCACTTCCTTATCAAACCAAATTCTTTAAACGAAATTTTGGGCGAAATACATATGAAAGAATAAGTAAATCAATGATTCGAAGACGAAAATAAAAATTATTCCGCCCTAATATGGATATAGTATACAACATATTTATTTCTTTTAATTTGAATTTAACATTAATTATCACAATTATCAAACGCGCACAAATGTGCAGGTAAGCTTTTGTGCTTTCACACGTATGTCACGCTTACGCATACTAAAAATCACCCCTCTGGCATTTCGTTCGCTCTGGCATTTCGTAAATATAAAAAAAAAAACCTATTATGAATATATACGAAATATGCTTTTAGTTACACAGAAAATAAAAGAATTGATTTATTACCTAAACTAGTTTAGCTAATGTGAAATTTTCTATTTCACCTAATCTTTTCAACAACTTTTCTACTTACACAGTTAATTAAACAATCATGCATTAGGTAATTCACCTAATTAAAATTTGTAAATTCTTCTAAAATTTTGCTTATTAAATCATCTAATTCTTCTAGTTATTTTACCTAATGCAGGTTGTCGATTTGTTCGTACACTAGGGAAATAACGCATATTAGCATTATCCACGCCTCAGTATAAATTTTATATAAATATTTACGTGGAAAAACAAGTTGTAAGGAAAGCATTTGATTTAGCTTTCCTTACAACTTGTTTTTTTCCCGTATTTGAATTTTTTATTTCTGTGCAACGCAAAACATAAAAGAAGTGAAACATATCATAAAGTGTTAGCCCAAGGAGAGCACAGCGCTCTCCTAAAAAAAACATAAATAAAAACAAAGCGAGAAAATTTTATTTTTTGTCACAAGTGAGCATTGAACTCGGACCGCTGGCGTTATAGTCAAACGCTTTACCGCTCTGCTATTACGCCGTTTGATAATTAGTGAACAAAATGTATATAAAAATATGAGGTCCACAACTCTGAAATTATTTTTCCACTGGGCATCTACAGCAATTTGATTAATTGGTATGTAGAGTAAATTCATGTATTGGGAATTTAGCTCAATAGATAAGGCGTTGGTTGTTGAAATCTTGAGTTCGCAGGTTCGACTCTCAGCGGTGACAAAGAAATTTTTTCAGTCATTTATACAATGTATATATCTCTCTCATTCTATCTACTATAAAACAAATCTTTCTTCTCTATCATGTGACGTAATGAAGTAAAGTGACCTAAGGAAGTTTCACTTCACAATAGAAATTGCAAAACAAAAAACATATTTTTTGCACGGCATTCCCACTCTTAAGTGGGAATGCTATCTAAATACTTACTTACTTACTTATCTGGCGCTTACAACCGAAGGTCGGTTTTGGCCTCGTATAAGAAATTGCGCCAGCCATTTCTATTTTGCGCTTGCTGGCGCCAGTTGGAAACACCAAGTGTAGTCAGGTTATCCAACACCTGATCCTTCCAACGAAGATGTGGGCGTCCTCTTCTGCGTTGACCACCACCGGGCACCGAATCGAATATTTTTTTCGCTGGAGCGTCGTTTTCCATTCGCTCAACATGACCTAGCCAGCGGAGCCGCTCGATTTTAATGCGCTTAACTATTTCGATGTCAGCGTACAGCTCATACAGCTCGTGGTTCCATCGAATTCGGTACTCGCCATTGACGCAGATTGGACCGAAGATCTTACGAAGGATCTTTCTCTCGAAGGCTCCCAAAATATTTTCATCAGAACTGCTCAACGTCCAAGTTTGTGCTGCATATAATAGGACGGGCATGATTAGTGACTTATAGAGCGTGAGTTTTGTTCGTCGAGAGAGGGCTCTGCTTATCAATTGCCTACTCAGCCCAAAGTAACACCTGTTGGCAAGAGTTATCCTTCGCTTTATCTCAATACTGACATCGTTGAAAGAGTTTACACTGGATCCCAGGTAGACGAAGTCCTTAACAACCTCGAAGGAGATGTTGTCAACAGTGACGTGGTTTCCAAGACGCTGGGACTGTTTATTTGTTGACACTAGGTATTTCGTCTTATCTGCGTTCACTACAAGACCCATTCGACTCGACTCTTTCGCTAACTTGGAGAATGCTGCACTGATTTCGCGCGTATTATGGCCAATGATATCGACATCATCAGCATACGCCAGCAGCATAATACTTTTGTAGAATATCGTGCCACTGCGTCTCAAATCAGCAGCTCAGATGATCTTCTCCATCATTAGGTTGAAAAAGTCGCACGTTAAGGAATCACCTTGTCTGAAACCTCGTTTGGTATCGAATGGAGGAGTGAGGTCCTTCCCGATTTTAACTGTGCTGCTGGTGTTGCTCAGTGTCATTCTACAAAGGCGGATGAGCTTTGCAGGAATACCAAATTCAGACATGGTGGAATATAGATGATTCCTTATTGGAATGTCGAAGGCGGCTTTGTAATCGACAAAAAGATGGTGTGTGTCGATTTGTTTTTCTAGGGTCTTCTCCAAGATTTGTCGTAGCGTAAATATCTGGTCTATGGTGGATTTGCCAGGTCTGAAGCCACACTGATAAGGTCCAATCAGCTGGTTTACGATGGGCTTCAGTCTTTCACATAGTACGCTCGACAGAACCTTATATGCGATATTCAGAAAGCTTATTCCACGGTAGTTGGCGCAAATTGTGGGATCGCCTTTCTTGTGGATTGGGCAGAGCACACTGAGGTTCCAATCGTTTGGAATGCATTCTTCCGACCATATTCTGCATAGAAGCTCATGAATGCATTTAAATAGAGCTTCGCCTCCATTCTTGAAGAGCTCAGCAGGTAAGCCATCGGCTCCTGCGGCTTTGTTGTTTTTAAGCCAAGCTATAGCTTTCAAGACTTCACTATGGTCGGGCAGCGGAACTTCAACGCTGTCGTCCAAAATTGGGGATTCCGGGATATCATCTCTATTGGCGGGATTGTTGTCGTCGTCGCCATTCAGAAGCCTAGAGAAGTGTTCCCTCCACATCATCAGTGTACTCTGGATATCTGTCACTAGATTCCCATTTTCATCCTTGCAGGAAGAGGCCCCGGTCTTGAAACCATCGGCCAGGCGTCTTATTTTTTCGAAAAATTTTCGGACCTCATTCCTGTCACCATGCATCTCAATTTTCTCGCACTCACGCATTTCCGCTTCCCTTTTCTTTCGCCTAAAAATGCGTCTCACTTCCCTCCTCTTCTCTTTGTATCGCTCCTTAGCAGCACGCGTTACAACCGACTGCAGGATGGCTTTGTAGGCGGCGTCTTTTTCTGCAGTGGCGTCGCGACACTCTTGGTCGTGCCACTGGTTTCGGCGAGGGCGGTGATAGCCAATCACCTCTTCGGCAGCCATACGCATAGAGTGGGAAATATGATTCCACTGCGCGCATATATCGTCGATCGGAGGAGTGCTTTCTTGAAGCAGGAGTGAGAGTCGAGTAGCGAAGTCTTCGGCTGTTTGCTTTGATTGCAGCTTTTCGACGTCTAGCTTTCTCTGTGCCGGATTGCGCACAGGCGTGTACGGATCTTGGCTGCGACAAGATAATGATCCGAGTCTATATTGGCACCACGGATCGTGCGTACATCTAAAACACTGGAAGAGTGCCTTCCGTCAATCAAAACGTGATCAATTTGGTTGCGCGTCTTTTGATCAGGAGACAGCCAAGTTGCTTTATGAATATCGAGATGCTTGAATCTAGTGCTACTAACGACTATGTTTAGCGCTGCGGCAAAGTCAATTAGCCTCATTCTGTTATCGGAGGTATTGTCGTGGAGGCTGAACTTTCCGACTGTTGGACCAAAGATATTTTCTTTTCACAACTTGGCGTTGAAGTCACCAAGCACGATTTTTATGTCGTGGCGGGGGCTGCGCTCATAGGCATCTTCAAGGCGCTCGTAGAAGCTGTCTTTGGTCTCATCGTCTTTGTCTTCTGTCGGAGCGTGCGCACAAATCAGGCTTATGTTGAAAAATCTTGCCTTGACACGAATTATGGCAAGTCGTTCGTTCACAGGTGTGAATCGGAGAACATGATGTCGTAGTCTCTTGCCAACCACGAATCCGCATCCAAATTCGTGCTTCTCCGCATGGCCGCTGTAGTAGATATCACAGGATGCTTGCCGTGAGCAACCCTGTCCCTTCCATCGCATTTCTTGGATTGCAGTGATATCAGCCTTGTATCTTTCTAAGATATCTATCAGTTGGATAGAGGCACCATCCCAATTAAGGATTCGGACGTTCCAGGTGCATATCCGTAAATCATTGTCAGTTTTTCGTTTGCGGTAGTTGTCATCAGATTTGGGGATCATTTTTATCTTATTTCTTTTTCGTTTCATTGAAATTTGTTTTTACGTGGTGGGCTTCAAACCCAACGCACAACCCTTTAGAGGCAGGGGGAGCCCGCCGCTCAGATTAGCCGTCAAACTAACGGTTGCCAGTTTGCCGTTTCTAGAGGACACCACGCAGAGGTTTGAGTCGACTTGAGACGAGTTCGACATGGATAATGCTGGCCTCACCAGGTTGAGGCAGTCAGACACATTGCCAAGTGAAGATCGCCCCCTTGACCCTCACGCGTTGCCTTGTGAGGATCGTCCTCCTATGCTATCTAAATAATTAGATAATTTTTCTACACTTAGTAGGTGGCTTACCTAATCTGAAGTGGACATAGTTTAAAAAAAATTAGCTTATTCTTCTAATAAATTATGTGTCTTATCTATTTTATGGCTGAAGGTACACCTAAATATTTAGGTTCTTTATTTACTCTCGCAGTTAAACTACCCAATATAATTGTAATAATTAACATTAAGAAATTGGTAACGCACCTAATCAAATTCGTTGACTGAAAATTACCGGATAACTTTTGATGAATTCACTACATTTTTAGGTAAAAGTTCTATTCTTTTTTTCTGTGTAGTACAAAAAAAAATATATATATATTTTTCGTGTATGTAATTTTATTCAAAATGATTTCTGCTAGTGGTCAAGTAAACTATTTTTTATACCATGAGTGCTTTTAATGAAACGCAATGCTTTGCTACCCTTCATTAGAAACTTCATAAGAAAGATAAGATATGTTATGATAAAATAAGTTTAATTAAAACATATGTTATAATAACATAAGATTAATTAAAACATGTGTTATAATAATAAAAACATATGTTATGATAACATAAAGATTTATTAAACAACAACAAAAAGAAATATGACATCATAAGTAGTCAGTAAAATAATATATCATAAAATAAGAGCGCAATTTTCAGTAAACGTAAACACCCTGAATAGTTAGTTTCGACCAATTCAAGGCTAAACCATTTAAAAGTTTTACTTGTATTTAATAAGAGATTTAATCATCGAAGAATTGCCAACAGAAATATTACACAATAGATTTCTCTCAGTGAAGAAGCTTAAAACTCTCTAACACAGACGTAAAAACGTCTACGTGTAGAATGAGCACCACTGCATTAATGTCACTCATACGTCACAGTGCACTTCCATATCAAACCAAATTCTTTAAACGAAATTTCGGGCAAATTAAATTCACCGTGCACGTACGCTCCTTTGGTATTTGTTTCTTGGATTTTACATAAAATACGAAAATCAATGATTCCAAGACGAAAAAAATATTAATCCGCCCTAATTTATTTATTTTTTTATTTGAATTTAGCATAAATAATCAAATTTATGTACTCAACCTTTTTAAAAGAATG
The DNA here is from genome assembly GCA_943735915.1 of Pherbina coryleti. Classification (NCBI taxonomy): domain Eukaryota; kingdom Metazoa; phylum Arthropoda; class Insecta; order Diptera; family Sciomyzidae; genus Pherbina; species Pherbina coryleti. The sequence goes on along the minus strand of OX030950.1, from coordinate 70,141,859 downwards.
TCATCACGTCATCACAGCAAAAGTATGAATAAAAAATTACTCAATACAATTTTTTTTTTTTTATGATTAAAAATTAAACATCAATAAAATCATCGACAACTCACAAACAACGACTTTTCCCGTCTAGCAACAAACCACCTTTGGTTATTTCTTGAAAAGAAGACAATAAATTTAAAACAACATACACTTAAATTCCATTTAATTATAACGTTCAGATAACAATTCCTCCCTTCATACTCCGCGTCAACAGATTAAAAATTATTAGGCATATAATAATTTTTTTCGTCTTCGTCAATCATGATTTGTACAAAGTCAATGGGGTACACCGTCTTATTAAGTCAACAGCTTTATATTTTTTCACTTTTATCGTCTTAGAGTTTTGACTGCAATCAACGAAATTAACTTGATAATTTGGAAACAAAGGTCCACCGTCACTGTTGCCAGATTACCAGCGCCTTTGATTTATTAAGCAATATAAAAGGAAAGGTAAAAATCTATACTAACTATTATAAAAAAATTAAGCATGTGGATTGGGTTTTCATGTTTGTGATAAGTAAGCTGCACCAATATTTGTGAAATTATTACTTTGAATTTTATAAAAAGTGGCAAAGTTATTGGTCTATTATACAGGGTCTACTTAGAATCTGTCATAAAATTGAGCGCTTAATTTCCATATAAGTAGTGCCGAAATGGTTAAAGTTATTTGGATATGATGTTTGGAGAAATGGAGGTCTTTTCGTTTTCTACAAAAGAATTAACAGGGTAATATTTAAAAGATCAGTAGTTTTCCGTGCAATTGTCATAAATATTCTTTAAAATTTTGTAATTTTTCTTTGGCATTTTATGCAAGCATTTAATTTTATTTTTTTTTTTTTTTTTTTTTTTTTCTTCCCAGCTATCATTGATTACAGCGGACAAATGTTGCTTTGATTTGGCCGTAAAATGGTGTTCATTTTTTGCAAAAATTGTAAGCTAAGCATTGTAAACGAAATCACTGGGTTGATTGACTGATAATTGGCAGACTATCACTGGTTTGCCAGACAAACACTGGTTATATGTTCACAATATTAAGACCTTTATTATTAATTAAGGGCCTCCGGGAGTATTTCAAAAAAATAAATTACACTTTTTTGAAATTGTTTTTTGAAGCCGTATTTTATTTTAGACCAATTTTTGTACGTGTCGTCCGTGGCGTAGTTGGTTAAAGTGCGTGGCCGCTATGTCAACGAACTTGGAGACCCAGGTTCGAACCCCAGCAGCGACAGAAAATTATTTGAATTAAAATAATTGTTCTGTACGGCCGGCACCTCTCTGCAGACAATGGCAAACCTCAGAGAGTATTCAAAATGCCATGTAAAGCTTCTTGAGAACAAGAACATTCCGTTCATCGCCGTTCGGAGTCGGCGTTAAACATGTAGGTCCGGTTCTCAGTCAATTGTGTACAAACTTAATAACACGCACAACACAATTGATCATACGAAGCTAGGTCAAAGTCTTTTCAAGGGCTGAAATGGCCAGTTATTTATTTTTTTATTTATTATAATTTTTTTTACATTATTAAAGTATAACTATTCAAGATTTATCCCCGACATTTTGGTCCAAAAATATTCGTATTCCAAAAATATTCCAAGAACTCTTTACTAAACCGGATATTTTTTTTTTTAATTTTTCAAATGAAAAAGTCGCACGATATCTTGCTCGCCGCAAAATTTAAGCTCTTACGCGGCATTGCATTTTTCTGCGTTCTCGCCGAATATTTTTGGACCAAAATATCAGGGATAGATTTTGAAGAGTTAAACTTTAATAATGTAAGAAAATTTGGTCTTAAATAAAACACAGCTTCACAAAAAAAAATTTTTAATTTTTTAAATACTCCCGGAGGCCCTTAATAACCTAATTATTCGCCTTACTATTCAAATGTATCTTTTGGAAACCTGCGCGGTAAAACGTAACTTCGTCACGTCAAAATAGTTTGTTGAAAATGTGTGTATAAAGAGAAATAAAAAATTTTTAATTTCGAATTGAAAATGTATATTATAGCAAGGCATACTTTTGCTTTACTCCAATACATTAATATATATATTTAACATCACCAGTTGCTTAAAGTTCTATTTAATTTGGTCAATCATACTTTGGGTTCTCAATGTCAGATAGAAACAACTGTAGGCATGGGCGTCCTCAGGAATTTGTCGAGAGGGGGGCAAAGGTATGCATTGGTGTGCAAGTTTATGAAAATGAGCCTGGCATGTTACCTATGAAATTTTATTGCCTGAGATTTTCTGTGCAAACTTTGTAAACACTGTTATTATATGAAAATTTATATTTTTCAATTTAACTTCCAGAATAACGAACTTTTAGTTTACAAAATCATATTTACATTTATTAAATGTATTTACAAATATTTAAAATAATTGTCGTTCGTTTTTAAATATAGTTAAAGATCCGTGCAGACTGAAAAAGATATTTTCAAGGCATTTATTTTATTTTATTATCATTTAAAATAGCTTTTTTGACTTTTTCTTTTGTTTGTATGAATGTGTGTGTGTGTGTGTGTATATATAATATATATATATAAAAGAGTGCATGATTTTCTTGTGTTTGTGCTTTAAAAATTTTTTAATATTCGTTTTTCTTGAATGCTCTTGCAGTTATGAACAGAGCAACATGCTTAATGTTTTTTTTAATGTACTATTACCGTCTAGAAATTTCCAAAAATGAATTTTTGTTTTTTACATTTTTAGATTCTTTATACCTTCAATAATAACTGTCCAAAATATTAAATCGAAATTCGAAGCCAGTGCCGATATATAACGACTCAATTGAAGCACGCTCTCGGCTCGCAGGTGTAAAAAAAAACTTTACACGCATTTTTCTCGAATTTAGGTTTTTTAAACTGGCGGACAGTTAATCTCCGGATCAACTAGGCCGTTTTAAATAAACTTTGCAGCATTTTGTTTGTTTTTATATCCTGTGTGATAGTTTACCACAATTTAACCACAAAAAATATATAAAATTTTTGAGTCTGAAAAAAGTTCGAAAAAAGGCGATTTTTTAAAAAATTTTCAAATGTCCGCCAGTTTTTTATTTTTAATGCCTTTTAAATTTTTCTGGTAAACTATCACGTAAGAGCACTTTCTTTTTGAATTTTGTGTTTGGGACTTACCGTTCCAGATATTAACTGTCCGCCATGCAGCAGTGTTTTTTTGAGAAGAAAATTTGAGCGCCATATATTAAATGTACAATTAATAGAAAATAAAAATAAAAAAAATTTTTCGTAATCTTCAAGAACTGTTGAATACTGTGAAAAAAGTTTGATAAACATATATAATAAAGAAAGTAAAAAAAATTGTTGAATATACTATGTTATTTTTTACCATTCTAGACGGTAATAGTACCTTCATTAGACATGAATGTTTTATATAATTTTAAAAATTTCTTTTGATTAGCCTTCATTTTTTTTCGAATGTGTAACATTCAGTCTATAGAGGGTCGGTAGAATAATTTTTATTTTTAAATCCTTCTGATGAGCTTACTTGGTGGTAAGCAAAAATAATTCTTAAAGGAAACCCACGCGCCTACACGGCTTTAACCAGGCATTAGGAAATAGGTCGTTTTCCACTTTTTTCATCGGGTTGAATATCTTTTTATATTTTTTCGGCTTCCTTAGTTCCTATTGTTAAGCTCCCACTTAGCAATGGGAAAATCCTATCCTAAAATCGAACATTTTTTTCATTAAACCCACCATTCTCTTTTTAAGATGAGCTAGTTTATATTAATATTTATTAAAAAAAAAATTTTTTATTTCAGATAGTAAATTATCTGTTTAATTTTTATTTTTATTCATTATTATTATTTATTATACATTGCTTACTATTTATAGTATATTATTTATTATTTCTCGTTAGTTTCTTATTTCTTTATTTTTTATCATACAGTTATTTATTAAACATTTTTTTGTACATTACTTATGTCTATTTTTGGTATTTTTTATTTTATTATATATTTTTCATTTATTATATATATTATTACAATTATATGAACAGATCAGATTTTGATTAGTAAAAATAATTGACAGTAGCTAGACGTAGGATGAGAATGATTTAATTCTCATTTCAAGTAAACTAAAATACTCGGTGAGAGTAAGTAATTTTTGCTCTCACTTTGAGTGTAGTTAAATAACGACTCAGACATCGTTAGACTCAAATGACTAGACAACGGACTCAGACAGGACTTAGTGGCTTTTTTGAAACCGACCCGTCTATAGCTCCCTTTGGCAAAGTGCGTTGACACTTTGTTTAAAATTATCAATATTGTTTTTAACAAAGGTTGCGGGCCGGGCCGCCTCGCAACTTTTGGGAGGAACAAAGTGTTGATACACTTTGCCATTCACACATCAAAGAACTTCGTGTTGATTTCTCAAATAATATTTAGACTCCACATATACAGCACAGTTAATAAAAACAATAGTTGCACAACAGACGATAATTAGAGAACAAAATCGGTTGTTGATCGCTGCTCAGGGCTGGTTATGCAAACGTAACGCAGCGTGTGGTAGCGCTACTCAAATTTGTTATATGAACAATGCACATAAGTAGTTAATGAAATCTTTACAAAAAGTGACAAAACTCAGATAAAAATAAGTTTCGTAACACCTAAGAAATCAGAACTTAAGAGTTTAAAACTTTGTAACATATAAACAAAAATGTAACGTATACCCATAGGAAATAAAAATAAATAAAATTTTTCAGTTGAGGGGGGCGGGGCTTTTTTTTGAGGGACTTATGGCACGCTAAAATTGAAAAAGACACTCTGTGCATTGGCCCAAATGCTTGTCCAAATAATAACATTAGCACGGTGCTCCTAAATTGTTCAGCGGCCCGAATATATGTGATATATTTATATATATATATGATATTTATATCTGCGTTATGTTTGGATTTGTTTTGGTGAATAAGAGCTGGATCTCTTTTCCACGCAGGTTCTTGGGTTGGACAGATGCCGCAAACCAACTTATAGAAATAAAAATACAGTTTTTTGGTCATTTTTTGTTTTGAACTCAGGGTGTAAATTTTGGACAATTATTGATTACTTTTTACTAGTATTGCCTGTGGTCGAAATTCAACCAACCAATATCGATTTTTCTCTTGTTTTGTTTTTGTTTTTTTAAAAAAAAAAGCTTGGCAAAGTTGAAAAGAAGATGGCTTTATCGTAGACGCATCAGTAAATTTTGACGTGACAGTGTATCTTTATTTTTGTCATTATCCTTGAATTCGTTCCGAAACTTATCTTTATTCATATTCTTATTCTTATATGTGTTCTAATAATTGACCTACTTCCGGTCCAAATTCTTGTTTTAATCCATGTCCAAAGCTCTGACCTTAGTCTTGTTCAAATCCTTTCTTAATCCTTGTCCCACTTCCTTTCTAAATCTTTATACTAATTGTTCTTATCTTTGTTCTATTTCTTGTCATTATACTTTTCCCAATCTTGCCCCAAATATTGTTTTGGGTATGTCTCAATCTTCCTTGTCCTTGTCGAAGTAATCTTCCCAATTCTTTGCAGAACTGTTGTCCTAATACTTGTCCAATTCTATACTCTTATCTTTGTCCTACTCCTTATCTTATGTCTGGTCCTAATCTTTGTCCACATCTTTGTTCTTATCCTTTTTCTATCGGAACGGTATGAATATTTTGGAATTTCTTTCGCTTAAGAAAGGCAGAGAGATTCAAAATACAGCCATGAGTATGAGAATGCATACATTTATTTTAAAATGTAATAATCACATAATATATTAAATTTTTTTGTTATTTTTATTATTCGGCATATCTGTGGCTCAGTACCTTTCGAATGATGTAAGTTTCATTCTCTTTTTTTTATTATAAATATTAAAAAAGTGTACCACTACATTCGATGTTTGCGTATTAATATATAGATAATATATAAAGTAGATAAGGAAATGGCTTAAAACATAGATTTGTGTATATAACTTTTGAGTGGTTTGAAATATTTGAAAAATTTTTTCGCAGAAATTATTTTTTAAGCTGAAAAACTTTGTAAAAAATACAAAAACAACATTTTGAAAAATTTAATTTTCATCAAAAAAAATCACAGGGGGGTACCTCATGATTTTCGATTATAGAAACAATAAATTAAATTTTGTATCAAAATGAAGCAATTTTTGCAAATAAATGATATGTTATATGAAAGAGTGTGTGAGAAGAAAATAGAAAAAAAAATTACAAAAAAAGAATGTCTGGTCTAATTTTTGAGCAAAAATCGAATATTTTAGTTTTTTTGAAAACAACATAAGAAATTGAATTGGTAAGATAACGGTAAATCTTTTCTTATTTCTCCAAAGTCATTTAATCAAACTTTCAGACAAAGAAAATTTAATGAAAATCGATTGAAAAATGGCTGAGATATTTCCTTGCAAAATCAAAATTTGAAATATCAATTGTTTTTTTCTCATTCTGAGGTAATGACATTGCTTTAAGAAATACATTGCATGGAAAAAATCTACAGGTTTCGAAATATTGCAATACTTTTGGTGTCATAATAACGGGAAATTTAATAACATACTATTCGTGGAAGATATTAGCAAAAAAGTTTTCGCATACCGTTATTTTTCTCAACCAACGAATTTTCATACAAAAAACGTTGTACTGAGAACATCTTTAGTTTTCGAGATGCCACAATAATTTTGATGTCAAAATAATGGAAATTTTTAAAAATTTACTATTTATAAGCAATTTTACCATCACAATATATATTGACACTTGTTACATGAAAAAGTGCTTATTGTAGGGTAACCGTAAACGATGGTGAAAAATATCAAAGTATTTTTTGCACATCTCATGAAGGTCTAAATTTCTCTGTTATATCATGTTTTTCCATCTCTTACAGTTTAGCTTTTATTTAATAAATGCTCTTTTTCCGCTCATATTTGAGGTCAAAGGTCACCAATCTAATATTCAATCATATTGTACAGCTAAACCTTTCATCCGATACCTCATTCTTCATTCTACCTCTTTCCAGTTCTGAGATCCCTAACTAAAATTAATATAAACTTTCAACGTTAATATTTCAGGTCAAAGGTCATCAATTTAAAATCTAACATAATTCGGCACATCTATGGTGCAGTACCTTTCGAATGATATACGTTTCATTGTCCTTATTCTAAAATAAATATTGAAAAAGTGTACGACAACATTTGATGTTTGCGTATTAATATATAAAATTATTGTTTCATTATTTTAGACATACTGGTCGTTCGGTTTTGTTTACTAACATTTTTTTAATAAATAAAGTCGCGTTCATTTTTATTTTCTCTTAATTTCTGCTGAAAAGCCAATAATGTGCTTAGCGGAAACTTGTAATCGCCAACAGGGGGTAAGTTTTAGTACGAAGGCGCATTATGTCTCTCCCGGCTGATCCGGGCGGGATCTAGAATGTGAATCGTACATGCATATAGCATGGGCATATGTGCCTTTAGAAGATTACTTGCCTCCAGCGCGAATCCAAAAAAAAAACAAAAGGTAATACAATTGAACGCACTGGTTTTTGTATGTGCTTCTATTAACTAGTTTACTAGGTGCTGCTACGAAAGAGGCAAAAATAAAAAAAAAATAAATAACTGGCCATTTTAGCCCTTGAAAGGACTTTGACCTAGCTTCTTATGATCAATTGTGTTGTGCGTGTTATTAAGTTTGTACACAATTGACCGAGAACCGGACCTACATGTTCTACGCCGACTCCGAACGCCGACTCCGAACGGCGATGAACGTAATGTTCTTATTCTCAAGAAGCTTTACATGGCATTTTGATTACACTCTGAGGTTTGTCATTGTCTGCAGGAGGTGCCGGCCGTACAGAAAAATTATTTTAATTCAAATAATTTTCTGTCGCTGCTGGAGTTCGAACCCGGGTCTCCAGGTTCGTTGACAAAGCGGCCACGCACTTTAACCAACTACGCCACGGACGCCACTACGAAAGAGGCAACGCAAGTTAAAAAAAAATAAATGAAATCGACAAGTCAATGAACTCAAACTTAACGAAATAGTTGAAGGGATTTGTCGTGAACCGCATCAAATAATATGATATTATTCAAATCGAAATAGAAAATTTAAAACTTTCGAAATAATGCAAAATGGATAAAAGTGTGCACATCACAATTATGAATATAAATTACGGCTTGAACCTCTACTCTGAAATATCTTCAACAGCATCGGAGGATTTCTGTATCGACATGCTATTTCTAGTATATATTGACAATATAAGGTGTGACAAATATATTTCCTACTGCTCCTATCATATACAAATTTTAATAAAAATGGTCAATGATACTATATAAAAAAATGTATAATACTTGAAATTATATGAATAAATTGTACTACCTTTTGATTTATGAAATAATATTGTCTGTCTGTTGCAATTATTAATGTATGTTTAGTCTCAATAAGAAGTATATAACTTTTGTGTTACTAAGTTAAATATAATTTTTATTTAAATCAGCGTCTTGTGTTAGGACATAGTCGAAATTGATGATTTTTTTTTTTAATTTTATTTAAATAAGAATAATAGCTGTATTTTTTACCAACCGAGTAGCCAAAAAGCGGTCAAAATTTTTCGGCAATGATTTTATTTGATAAGGCTTGTTTATCCTATTTACTGAATAGTGTCTTTTATAGAAATGTTGATGAAAAAGACATTTTGAAAATTTCGTTCAAAGTATTGGGTATAAAAAAGTTCCGAATTCATGTATCACTATTAACTGACAATTCGTTGCTACCTTTATAGAAAAAGTACACAATAATTGAAACATGACTTGAAACAGTTTTTTCGTTTGCTCGGTAAACTTTTAAGCCATTAACAGTTTCCTGTGTTATTTAAGCGAGTATTCATATGATAAGCTCGCTTGCAGCTCGCTTGGTAAAAAACACAGCTAATATTAATTTAGTGCGAAAAACCACTTTCGTTTAAAAATATTAATTCAAATGCAGGAAAAATTTCGGAAAGATCTCAATTTGTTTATATAGTTTTTATAGCAAAATTACGACTGCAGGGCCAACTGGGCCAGTCATTTGAATTAAATTATACTACGCAATTAATCGCGAAGTTTACTCTTTTTAATAAAGAACAATCGTTTAAAACATTGAACGGAATTTTTAAACATTTTTCAAATGAAACCAGCCATTGGCCAACCCTGCATCATTCCCTGCTTACATCTGTAAAAAATCAGCAAGTTACGTTGTATCGATCCTTAGTTACCGATTTCGTGAAAACTGTTGTTTCTGTATGTTAGAATCGTTAAAAATTCAGTCTGTGATGAAAAAGAACGAAAAGCGAAAAGAAACGCTGCGATATTGAATGAAATGACGAACACCTGTTTGTGTATTTGTATTTGTTTTATTTTAGGGGCGCTTATATTAGGTCTGTTCCCGTACTTTTTGGGCTAAAAATGGTAAAACTGTCAAAAAAGTGAGAGTAAAGAAAAATCTCTCAAAAATATTGAAAAACACAAAAAAGTACGGGAACGCTTTTTGGACTAAAATTGTGTAAACTGTCAAATAAAATCGTTTGTTTGATGTGAAGCATTGGCAGTACAGACGAAATGCTAAATATTTTAAACAATATAAAAATTAATTCTCAAATAAACATTTGTATTTAGTTTTTATACAATTTCCCATGTTTTTGGTTTCCATTCCAACAGTTTTTTATTTATTTCAAAGAACTTTTATTGTTTTGCAATTTCTTTGCTAACATGTAAACATATGATTTTAAACAGTTTGACACTCTTACCATTTTTGCCAGAAGAAATTTCTCGGACTAAAACTTGCAGCTTTTGACAGGGAGGGGAAATTTTTTACTCTCTCGATTGCACTCTCTTTTACCATTTTTTCGAGTACGGGAACGCTTCTCGGACTAAAACCTGTAAAAATGGTAAATTGGACTAAAACTTTAGAGTACGGGAACAGACCTATTTTATATTAAAAACGCAACAAAAAGTGTTTGTTGTTATATTAATAATAACTCGTATTGCCTTTGGTCTAAATTCGACCATTTAAAAATGGATTTTTTTTTTATTTTTATTGAAAACATTTTTTTCTTTCTTCACTCATGTGCAAACGTAACTGAACTCATACCGCACCATACGCACCACCAGCAGGAATTCACAAAATACTTCACTCTGAGTTTCCATGTTCTGGGACTTTTACTTTCAAGCTATTCAATAGCAAAAATTTGACTTATGTATGCGGTGCCACACCCCTTTGTCCAATGCTCTTCCCAGTACCTTACTTCCCATATTCTGCTTTTAAGTAGAAGGATATCAGCAAGTGGGAACTCCATATTGAGGTCCATTGTTTTACGGCATTTACTTCCAAAGCTATTCGATGTAAAAACTCTGAATTATACGGGTGGTGCCACGCCCCTTTGTCTAAAGCTTGCTCAAATTTTTCAGTGGAAGAACACGACTAAATAGGAATTTCCTACCTCGTTTCATTGATTTTTGACTTATAGTTCGAAAGTATTACCCAAAATTTGGGCTGCTGAAAAGTGCCCCGCCCCTACGTTCGATTGATTTGAGGCCAAACACCCATTTTTAAGGCTGTGTGACCTGTTCGATATACCTAAAGTTATTCGATATGCCATATTTGGGTTGTATGGGATGTGCCACTATAGATATCCGGTGCACTCCTTCTCCCTACTCACATTGATTAAAAAAAAAAATTATCAAATTCAGTTAACACGGGAGAAAATGGTTCTTCATTGTTCTACCTATGCCTATTTATATATAGATATAATAATAATATATATAATATATAAAGCAGATAAGGAAATGGCTTAAAACATAGATTTGCGTGGTTACTTTAGAGTGGTTTGAAATATTTGAAAAATTTTTTCACAGAAATTATTTTTTAAGCTGTAGAACTTTATAAAAAATACAAAAACAACATTTTGAAAAATGTAATTTTCATCAAAAAAAATCATAGGGGGTAGCTCATGATTTTCGATAATAGAAACACTTAATTAAATTATGTGTCAAAATGAAGCTATTTTTGCAAATAAATGATATGGTATATGAAAGAGTGTGAGAGATAGAAAAACAAAATAGAAAAACAAAAATAAAATTACAAAAAAAGAATGCCTGGTCTAATTTTTAAGCAAAAATTGAATATTTTAGAGTTTTTTTGAAAACAACATAAGAAATTGAATTAGTGAGATAACGGTAAATCTTTTCTTATTTCTCAAAAGTTATTTAATTAAACTTTCAGACAAAGAAAATTTAGGGAAAACCGATTGAAAAATGGCTAAGATATTTGCATGCAAAACCAAATTTGAAATATCAATTGTTTTTTTCTCATTCTGAGCATGACATTGCTTAAAGAAATGCATTGCATGGAAAAATCTACAGGTTTCGAAATATCGCAATACTTTTGATGTCGTAATAACGGGAAATTTTTTTGACATACTATTCGTGGAAAATATTAGCAAAAAAGTTTTCGTATGCTGTTATTTTTCTCAACCAACGAATTTTATTACAAAAAACGCTGTACTGAAAACATCTATAGTTTTCGAAATAAAACAATAATTTTGATGTCAAAATAATGGAAATTTTTCAAAAAAATATTGCCACTTGTTACATGAAAAAGTGCTTATTGTAGGGTAACATATCTTATGAATGTCTAAATTTCTCTCTTATATCATGTTTTTCCATCTCTTATAGTTTGGCTTTTATTTAATAAATGCTCTTTTTCCGCTCATATTTGAGGTCAAAGGTCACCAATCTTATATTCAACCATATTGTGCAGCCAGACCTTTCATCTGATACCACATTCTTCATTTTACCTCTTCCCAGTTCTGAGATCCCTAACTAAAATTGATATTAGCTTTCAACGTTAATATTTCGTGTCAAAGGTCATCGATTTAAAATCTAATATAATTCGGCACATCTATGGTGCAGTACCTTCCGAATGATGTACGTTTCATTGTCCTTATTCTAAAATAAATATTGAAAAAGTGTACGACAACATTCGATGTTTGCGTATTAATATATAAGATAAAAATAAAAATAATAATAATAATAATAATAATAATAATAATAATAAAAATAATAATAATAATAATAATAATAATAGTAATAATAATAATAATAATAATAATAATAATAATAATAGTAATAATAATAATAATAATAATAATAATAATAATAATAATAATAATAATAATAATAATAATAATAATAATAATAATAATAATAATAATAATAATAATAATAACAAGGAAATAAATTATTGTATTAATTATATTTTCGAAAAAAAACAAGTGCAATTTTTCCTTTCACTAGACATTACTTCTAAATCGCATTAACTTTAATATTAAAATGTTTTATAACAAACAAAAAGATTATAATAAGAAACAATTAACTTAAGCGAAAGTTTTCATTAAGAAAAGCCCATTGTAAGTACTTGTTATTTCATATTTAAACAACATTACTAACACAGTGACGTCAGAGTGTCGTCAAATCGATAATATGAGTCGGTATCTGCGATCGATACGAGTTACAGAAACGAGCTTAAGTTGGGCAGTCAAGAATGCTTCAGCTACTTATTTCAATGTTTTTTTGACATGGTCTTTTTTCAACGTTGGTATTATGTTTACAATATTAACTGGCATTACTTTCATTAGTCCATAAAATAGTTTTTATACATTTTCCATAAGTAATTTTGCATTTTTCATTTTTCCTTTTATTTTATTGCTTTATATTTTACAGCTTAGGCTATTTTCTTTTAAAGCTGCTGGTAATTAATAAATATTGAGAAATAAATTGTAAAATAAATTGAGAAATAATTTTTGGTGCATGAACCGTTATGGTATCGCTGATTTTGAGAATAAAAACAAAAAATTTTAGTTTCTGAAAAATTGGGGGTTGCCTATGGGTCTGCTTGTTGTTTGTTGTAAATGTTAAATACGCTCATTGATCGACTGACAGTCTGCTGACAGTCACACTTTTAGTACATGTTTGTAAGCAATAATAGAACAATAGAAACCGACTATTGTGCACATTATACAAAATATTTCTGATGGATGGCGCTTAAAATCGAAGTTTACTAAATCATGATGAAATGGCACTTATAAAAGCTAGTCAAATTTGAATCAAGGGTGGGAATTTTCAAATAGGGAAGAGTACCTCACATACAATTTCAAGACCACAAACGAGATCAGAAGACCAAAAACTCGGGAACTAACCGTGCTATTGGCGAATTTTCAAAATATGAGCACGTAAATGTACTTTGTGTAGATACGCAGTACAATAAATGTGGCTATCAACATCGAATTTTGTGGGATGTTATTTTACAAGTTATAACTTTGGGGTTATAAAAACGAAATTTTTTCATAGGTTGGTCATCATCATAGGTCATCATCCAAAATTTATGTTGAACCGGACCTTGTCTACTCTTTGAAAGACCCTGAATATAACGTTTAATTTGCAGGTTGCTCAAAAGCGCCCACACTGCCCGCAATAAGATATTATTTCAGTGATATTTTATATTTCAGTGAATATAAACTGAGATATAATATATATTCTACGGACAAAACTACTTAGAAGATCTGCGCAGACGTACCTACGAACAAAAGCAAGTCAAATAAAATCATAAAAAAGCATACTTACGCAAACATAAATATAAATATCTTAGATCGTTACCAGAAAATAATTTGTAAGGTAGATAAGATAATCTTAAACTTATTATTCAATGTAATGCGATCGAGTGCGCCGAAACGATTGCTTGCTTAAGATAAGATCACGAGCACGCTCAATGAATGAAAATGGAAAGATAGCGAACGATTTATTCCAATGTTATGAACTCAAGACAAGGCTGAGTTACTGATTAAATATGTTTTTCCATATTTTTAGATCTTAGGCTCTTATTCTTAGAGTCATCTTTCAAACGATTACTGCCAATATTTGAGCCAGTTTCATTTAGTAGTTTGTGAGTGACAGTTATTTGATTTACACAAGTTTTTTTAAGTGATAACTTCTTTAGGCGCGTTTGGCAATTTCTGATCAGTAATTTTCTCGATTCAATCGTCAGCATACAGTTATATTCTGCCGCGGCTTTTGGTTGTTCGAACATGTGCGCACTCGCATCGTAGGACCCTTTTTACTTTTTTTTTTTTTTATTTATTTATTTATTATTTATTGATTATAATTTTGAAAAAATACATTTCATGATTTCCGCGAAGCGTTTAAGGCTTGTCTGCAGAATAGAAATTATTAATATTATTTTTTTTTTAAAAACTTCTGAATTCCATTTCTCTTTAAAGATATTTTATACATTAAGAAATTAATTGTGTTTTAAGAAAAGCAAGAAATTATAAATAGACTAAAAGATAATAATGTATAACTAATGTTCCATAGCTACTATTTTGAGATTTCATTTTAGTTGCAAGTTTGTGTTGTTGCTGGTTGTTGTGTTGTCGCTAGTTGTTGGGTTGTTGCATTGTTGCAAGTTATTGTGTTGTTGTTGCTGGTAATGATGTTGATAATTCAATGTTGTTCAATGGTATATAGTATATAATATCTACAATGTCGTTGCAATACAGTGTTATCTGTGTTGCTTCCAAGTATACTTGACTGCTGTCGTTAGAATAGCCAGTATTGTGGTTAGTGTTGCTTTGTTGTGGTGCTGTTACTGTTTTGATTAATGTTGTTACTACGGGTGTTGTGTTGTTGCTGGTAGCACGATGGTGATCGCCTTGCCATCATTATTTATTTGTTGCTGTTGCTAGATTGTTGTTGTTAGTCTTGCTGGTATCGATGTAATGTTGTTGTTGCCAGTGTATTGATAATCTATGACTGCAAGTTTTGCTTTTGTTGCTAATTTTGTTAGTATTGTTTTTTCTTGTTTGTTGTTGCTGTGTTCCGGTGCTGTTACTGCTTTAATAATTGCTGTTGTTGCGGATGTTGTGTTGTTGCTGTTACCACAATGTTGGTCGCGTAACTACTGCCCAAGGTGCTGTTGCTAAATTGTTGTTGTAAGCATTGGTGGATGCTAATGTTGTGATGCTATTGTTGTTAATGTTGCTTGATTGGGTGCAACATATTTTAATGTTGTGTTACGATTAATGTTGTTGCTAATAGGTAGTGCTATTTTTTTTTTTAGTTGCTAATAGTTAGTGCTATTTTTTTTTAGTTTTGTTGTTTGGTATTTGGTGCTAGTGTTTCTATTTTGCTGTTGTTAGTTTTGCCAGTATTGTTATTTTTGGTTTTTTGTAGGTGTTGCTGTATTTTTGCGTTATTAGTGTTTTGAATAATGTTGCGTGTGTAGTTTTATTGCTGATGTCACTGTGTGTACCATTTTAGACTTTGTGTTACGAGTAATGTTGTTGCTATTTGGTAGTGCTGTTCTTTAGAGTTGTGTTGCTGGTTCCTTGGTGCCCATGTTGTTGTTGTTTATAAATTTCATTGTTTGTTTTGGGTTTTATCTGTTGATAAAATAATTTTTAATTAGTTTTCTTCGTTTCTCAACATGCGTGATATTGAGTAAATCTGTCGGAAGTTGGTTAAGTAGAGTTGGTATTGTTGTTTCCAGTGTGCTTTTGCCGTAGTTGTTAAAAAATGGTGTGACTTTAAATCTGCCTTCCATTCTTTGACGCGTACTATGGTGGTGGTTGATCAGGTTCCTGAAGCGTGGGTCGTCATAGAATTCGCAGATTAGGGATGATTTAAACAAATCTTCGACGTTGAGGAGCTCAAGTTGTTTACAAATTGTTCCATTACTATATTGCATGTGGTTTTTTTTTGCTAGAATTTTTAGTAGATAATTTTGGCTTTGTTGTAGTTGCCTGCAGTGTGTTGAGGATCCCCATGCCGTTATACCATGGCGGATATAGGATTCACTTAATGCTTGATACGCTTGCTTCAGTACTCGAAAATTGCTACAGTTACTTAGATGGTGCAGTTACTTGAAATCAAGTCTGTGAGTTTGTTGATGAAAGACGCGGACATCAACGTGAGAGAGGGTAAGTTTAAAAGGGAATAGCAAAGAATCGATTTCAAGTCTTGATCAATGTAAAAGGGGTCGTTGCTAACATAAAATCTTAAGTTAAGTTAAGTCAGCCAATTCGCCGCAATTAACCAACAAACTCGAAAAATTGCTTTCAATTATTAGCCAATGTAAAAGGGGTTTGTTCAGCAACTAAAGATGGATAATTCAGATTTTTTTATTACATAGGATGATTCACAAGAATATTAAACTACTTGTGAGAATGTTCAGTGAGGTAACAGTACTGCCAATAACTCAAAAAATCAACAAGTCTAAAAAAATATAATTATTTCCGCAAAAATTTACCACTTTTGGTCAAAAATTGCCCTTTTTAGCTTTAGGTGAATCGGATTGCGGAACGGAAAATCCTCTCTGTAATCCTCTCACAATATGCAATCACAAGAGCGCACTTAAGATTGCGTTACATGGTATAATAATACAAGGTAGCATTGACAGTTGCTTGGGAAATCATATACTGTCAAAAAATATACTCAAAAAGAGAGCGCTCACAATCCGCCATTGAAAACACAAGCATCGTTGAAAACGTTGAAGTCATGGTATAATAATACATGGTAGCATTGACAACTGCTTATTTTCTCTTCAACAGGAAAACATAAATTGTCAAAAACAGCTTTTTGTGGAAATACATCAGCAGCTGCTGTGGTTGTTGTTTTTTTTCACTTCAACGTTTTCAACATTGCTTGTGTTTTCAATGGCGGATTGTGAGCGCTCTCTTTTTGAGTATATTTTTTGACAGTATATGATTTCCCAAGCAACTGTCAATGCTACCTTGTATTATTATACCATGGTTGAAGGGAAAAAAAACAACAACCACAGCAGCTGCTGATGTATTTCCACAAAAAGCTGTTTTTGACAGTTTATGTTTGCCTGTTGAAGAGAAAATAAGCAGTTGTCAATGCTACCATGTATTATTATACCATGATTGCGTTAGTACAGAAAAATATGTATTAATCTCACGTACAGAACGATCAAAGCTTCAGTGTTCAAGCGAACGTCAAGCAGGCAATATCTGCGCTGGCCTGTTGCTTGAATAGATGACGAAAAATTGTACACTGTACAAAATTTCACGCATGCAAATTTTTTGATGCTTCTGCATCAAACTGTATAATTTTTTTATTGCAGTAGTTTTTTGTTCATAAATTTTTTTTTCAAATAAATATAAATGTTTATTTTAAATCATCTACCCTGAAGTCCGATTTATTTTTTGTTAAAATCATTCAAGATCTATAACAATTTCTTTCCCAACAAACATTGTGCCGAGTGGTGATTCGTTAACGAATCACTTATGAATCGCTGGTTTAATTGTTTTCGAATAGTTTCGTTCCTACTGCATCAGAGATTGGCTTGATGCTTAAAGAAAGCACCGATTGAA
This sequence comes from Pherbina coryleti, assembly GCA_943735915.1. Taxonomy (NCBI): domain Eukaryota; kingdom Metazoa; phylum Arthropoda; class Insecta; order Diptera; family Sciomyzidae; genus Pherbina; species Pherbina coryleti. The sequence goes on along the minus strand of OX030950.1, from coordinate 70,124,420 downwards.
ATCATGACTTTGTTAAATTCCATTGAGGACGCTTTTAGCATCGATTTGCTATCGAATCGCCTTTCAACATTTTTGTGGTTCGTTAGCGAATCAAGTCTTTAAATTTTAGCGATTCGTTAGCAAATGGCTTCTCTCATTTTTAGCAATTCATTTACGAATCACTACTTTTATTTTTAGCGATTCGTTACCGATTGACTTAAGCTTTATTTTACGATTTGTGAATGAATTCTTATGTCCCCAATTATTTCCGATATTTAATATATCTTTTTTATTTAAAAATTTGTGATTGTTACCTTTTATATTAATGCCCAAACTTTAAACCGCCTCCCTTTTTACCCCTTTTTTAAACAACACATTCGAATGAAACTTATATCATTTGAAAGCTCTGGTTCATACCAAAATTTTTATTCAAAATATCTGTCATTAAGATAAGATAAGATAAGATTCGTTATCGAATTACTTTTTTTAGTTTTGGAGACTCGTTAACGAATTGCTTTTTATATTTTTGGGGACTCGTTAACGAATTCCTTTTTTCGGATTTGACGATTCGTTAACGAAGGAGGAATTTCTCCCGATCGCGATATTATAAGTGAATCGCTTCTAATAATTGCTAATGAATAAAATGTACGAGAATGCGATTCGTTAGCGATAACATTAGTGAATCAATTTGTTTGTTGGGTTGTTTCAAAAAATCAAATCGAACATTCTATGAAATTTTTTGTTATTTTTTTATTTTCATTTATCATTTTTCCATGAACCCATCGCCGTCCTATAATAAAATTTTGTGCACTTTTAGCCGAGATATACAAACCAAAAAATTTAAAATGGATTGTTTTCAGCTTTTTACTTGTCCGTTTGCTTATCTGTATTTCACTTTAACCATCTGTCACTGTGTTTAATTTTTATAATCCGTCCACTACACATTTATTTCATTCCGCAGTATAAATAAGAGCAAAGAAAAAATCTCAAATATCTATAAAATTTCCGCAAAAACCACTTTAGCACTACTTTGTTTTCAGTGTGCTTTATAAATAGAAACCGTAAGAGCGAGAGCATGCTGTTGTGAAAAGTAAGTGTTGCATATCTAATATATTAAGAGGATTGCTTATTAAAAGGGAGTTTTTTTTCTTTAAATTACTACCATCAACTATAAAATCGCTTTGCAAAAACAACTTCTTGGCATATTTATAATTGTTTTGCAAGAGCATGCAACCATTACAATTCTACATATTTTTAACTAATATTTTGTTAGAACTGAATCACATAATAAATTTATACTTTTATTTTGCGCGTAACTACTTAAAAGCAAGTTTAGGACACAAGACGTTATCGAGATATGATTGAATTCAACGTGATTGAATTCAATTAAATTCAAAATGTTAAATAGTAAAATTATAAAACGCCCTTTTTTTTTGTATAAATGGCATGCAACATTGATTATGAACTGCTCTGAGCGCAATGAGCACAAGTATCATATCACTATCTATATTACGCTCTTCTTACGCTCTTCTTACGCTCTATCTCATTATATTTGTGCATGTCCCTCGTTTCCTTTACCGTCGAATTTATGAAGCAATGCTGTCGCCAGTGTTGTCACTTGAAAATCTTAAATAGTGGTAGATTGAGTCTAAAAAAAGTGGTAGATTTAAAAAGTGGGTGGTAGATTTTTTTCTCCTTAAGAAAACCATTCAAAATCCTTATTTGTATGTACACATATACATAATTTTAAAAATGCAGTATTTTTAAAATTTTATATTTTATTGAAATAAAAATAGAAGAACATACCTAGGCATTGCATTTTATAATATTATTGAAGGTACATTTTAAGTTATCAATCATTTTTAATGAAACGTTGACTAGTGAAAAAAATAATTATATATAGTATTGCATTTTACATTCAGTTTAATACTAAAGCTTTGAGAAAACATCAAAAATAAAAAATAAAAAATAAACAACAAAAACAATTCATGTAAAAGTATGAAAGCTAATTTTGTTTATGAACTTTCAATCCTTTCACTCAACCGTTTAAAATACTGAAATAATGCACTGTTTGTCCTTATTTCACAAATATTTTTCCTTGTTATGCACTTGCTTCTGTTTCTTTCACTTCTGAACTAGCCGATGAGCAATCACAATGACACGCCGAAAAAATGCATTCACAATGATAAAATTAAAATAATAAACAGAGCTCAGTAAATATTAAAGCGGAATATAAAATTTGTGTTAAGAACTGAAAAAAATTTTATGACTGAAATAAAAAAGTGGTAGATTTTAGCAAATTGCAAATAGTGGGTGGTAAAAGTGGTAGAAATGAAAAATGTCGAAAAAAGTGGTAGATCTACCACAATTGTGGTAAAGTGACAACACTGGCTGTCGCCCGTGAAGCAAGCAGCGGGCAACCAAAATACACGTACGGGCAAAATGCCCATACGGGCAACTTTGCCCACCCCTAAATCTATATGAACAAATTCAAAAAAATACAAATGGTGAAACTAATTTTTTTTTTCTCTTAAACGTCCCAATAACTTTGTTCAAAGCTCACGCATTCCACGGCACATCTTCAGATCGCTAAAAGCCAAAAACCGAATGTCGAAGATATGGTTACAAGCAAAATTAATCAACTCTTTAAAAAAAGCGACCCTGTGAGAACATTATATCGCTCGTTTTCTTCAATAACGTTACAACTCAATAAACTAGATTTTTCAGGAGAAGCATTTTAAGTTTTGAACAGACAAAGGGAAATTAATTCACCATTTTCAAAATATGGACAAAAATACAAATATAAAAGTACTACTGTAATGTACATTGTTTAATCCATACAAAGTGACAAAAAAAAATGGATATTATCGATATATAATACGATCTAATCGGAAATATATTGAGGTGAATGAATCACAAATTCTACTCTCTTGCAAAAATTAAAGAAGATATCGTTACCAAAATTGTACACAGCATAGATCATAGTAACACGAATGTTGCTGTGTAATTAACTCAATTTTTATGTTTTTTGAATTGTAACGTTATTGAAGAAAACGAGCGATATATATTGACATACTGACGCAACTTACTCATCGCAAAACCTCTAATTGGAAAAATGAAGAGAGGAATTTATTTTTAAAATGAGACCCGAAAATATATTTAATTCCCCGGAATCTATATAATAATAATATCTAATAATATCGATACTAGTCTTATTTATTTTATTATACTAGTGTCGCCTTTGTTCGAAATTCGACCATTTAAAAAAATTTTTTTTTTGTATTTTAAGTGAAAACATTTTTTTCTTTCTTCACTCATGTGGAAATATAACCAAACTCATATCGCAACATATGTACCACCGGCAGGAAATCACAAAATAGAAACTCATTCTGTGTTTCCATGTTCTGTGGCTTTTATTTCCAAAGCTATTCGATATCAAAAATTTGGTTTATATGGGCAGAGCCACACCCCCTTTTCCAATGCTCGTCACGATTTTCTAGTAGATGGATATCACCAAGTGCCAACACATATTGAGTTTCATTGTTATATGGCATTTACTTCCATAGCTATTCGAGATAAAAACTTTAAATTGTATGGGTGGTGCCACGCCCCCTTGTCTAATGCTCGTTCAATTTTTCCAGTCAAACGACACGACCAAATAGGAGGTTCCTATCAAGTTTCATGGATTTGTGACTTATAGTTTCAAAGTTATAACAAAAATTTGGGCTGCTGAAAAGTTTCACGCCCCTTTTTTTACGCCCATAAAATGTAACCATTGAATTGGTACGTTTGATTTGAGGTCGAATACCGATTTCGGAAGCTGTGTGACCTATAACTCTAAAGCTATTAGATATCGCAAATTTGGGTTGTATGGGATGTGCCACGCCCACTATAATTATTCGGTGCACTCCTTCTCCCCACTCTTATTGATTTAAAAAATGAGTGGATTTAAGATGTTTGCCAAATACAAAAGAATTAGTAGAGCAAAAATTAAACTTTTGAAATGAAATAAGTTATTTTGATTAAGAGAGTGGATCCAAAATAATGGACGTTTAACAAAAAAGAAAATAAAATTTTGAAATTTAAGAACATGAGGGCAATTTGATAAGTCAGTTTTCTAAGGGACTATTCTCCTCAACAGGTCTGTTGAAATAGCAATTTTCACCATTTTTTTTATTTTTTTTTTTTTTGGGATTACGAATCAAGGAATCGTTTTGCCAATGATTTATTAAAATCGATTTTTTTTTTTTTAAATTGATACACATTGAACTATCCTCAATCGCTGTTAAAGTTGACGTGTAAAAACTTTTATGGGGAGAGAGAAACTTTTATTAGTCGACTGCCCGTTGCAGTTTCCTAGTAGCAGAACATCACTCCCAGGTGGCAATTCCATTATGAGTTTCAATGTTCTGTGATTTTAACTTCCATAGCTATTCTGTATAGAAAATCGGGCCACAACTCCTTTTCCAATGCACGTACCAGTTTTCCAGTAGAAGGACTTTGGCAATTGGTAACTCCATACTGAGTTTTATTGTCATGTGACGTTTAGTTCCAAAGCTATTCAATATCAAAAAATTTGACTTGTGTGGTCGAAGCCATAACTTCTTTTCCTATGCCCATCCCATTTCTCTTGCAGAAATACATTCTCCATTCTGAATTTCAATGGTATGTGAATTCTACTTCCAAAGCTATTCGATACCTAAATTTGAATTATATGGGCAGTGCCACGCCCATTTTTCAAATGGTCACTCAATTTTGTCAGTCAAAGCACACAAATAAATAGTACGTTTTTACTGCGTTAAATTGATGTGTGACTTATAGTTCGAAAGTTGTACCTTAAATTTGGGGTGCTGAAAAAGTGCCACACCCCTCGTCCAACGCCCATAAATTTTCACCAGTGGAACGGCACGTGAAAATTTCCTTAGAATATCAAATTTTGATGCTGTGTGACCTATAATTCCAAAAATATTCGATATCACATATTCGCAGAAGGAAGTATCCAATTTTGTCCAGTCGTTTTCAAGTTTCGAGGAACCGAACAAACCAAGATAGATAAGAATATAGATAGACATACATAAATAAGAGAGGGGAACTGCCAGCATATTTGTATAGCGCTCCCCCCATTTGTAGTACTGTTGCCAACAGCGACCATATAAACTAAAGTACTATATTTTTATCTGATAAGATCCAAGCCGTCTGAAATATAAAATTGTGATTAATTTGTGGGCGGTAAAAAGAGGTGTGCCAAAAATGTTCACATACGAACCCTGGTACGGCCAATAAGAACACAACAAAGAAAACCTCAAGCAAATCGGACGCTCTGTTCTTGAGTTATGGAATTACAAACACAAATCACGACTTCTTATATACATATGTACATATATAGATATGGGAAAATCTTTAAAATGCCATATCTCCGGAACCAATGGGCCAATTTCGTGCAAACTTTCCCAACGTACCCTGAAATTTTGGTTGAAATTGATTGACCCGTTTCCGCAGTAAATGGTGACATATGTATGTACACTACTTTTTATATAAATAGATTTCATTTTTACAAATATAAACTAATACGCACATACTTTTCCAGCTATAAACAATATAAGGTATTCTGCTATTCCTGGTTAGCTAATATGGATTAAGGGGGAAATATACCCAGAGGCCAAAAAAAAAATGGTCATGGTTTTTTAAGGAAACCTAAGGGGTATTTTGAAATGAGGGTTTTAATACCTTAAAATATACACATTCAAGAGTATGTTAAGTATTTTTTTATTAAAAGAATCCTATGACAAGTACGAGATTATTATGTGTAAAATAAGCCTGCAAAAAATCAAAACGATCGGTTCACAGAGTTTCGAGAAATCTTCTTCACCGACTTTGAAAACATAGTTTCGAGAAAAAAGCGTTTGAAAATAAGGGGCAGCATTGCGCGTTCTAGAAGGCGGTTCACTGACTAGGCTATAACTTTGTTATTTTTTGAGATATCGACTTGGAATTTTCACCACATATTCTTGAGACTTAAAGCTTTAAGAAAATATAAAAAAATTTTTGGAAAAAAAGTCCTGGGTATATAACCGCCCTTAATTACTTTCATCAAATTAGAATAACCATTATTTTTTCGTGGCCGTGGTACCATCACACATAAAAAAGAGGCACAAAAATGGATCTTGATAAGTGTTTTATTAAAACTTCAACCTTTGCAATGTGAGCTTAGTAACACTGCTAATAAAAGCTTTTTATCAGCTACTTGATAAGAGATGGCAGCACTGCTGCTACTGTTTGGCAGCACTGAGTCTGAGTCGATAACAGCAACAGCATTTGTCTCATTTCCTCGTTCGTATTTTCGTATAAAAACGAAGTATCGCTTATTTTGCGAGAGAACTACGTCATAGACACTGAATTATATTTATTTACATATGCTTATGTATACATATTTAATTATTTTAAGCATTTTACTGTAGGGAATTTCATTAAAAAAAGATTTCATCAAAATTTCATTTTTTCGATCATGCTTATAAGCAAGGCGTAATCAAAAAGAGCTTTTAAACACACAATGGAAAAGAAAGAGAAAGCTTTGTACTACTTAATGCAGTGTTTATGAATAATTTTCTATGTAGTTTTTTAGATGCTATTTACAGACCTATTCTGGCTGTCAATTTACAAGAAATAATTTGTCAAAATTTTGTCAACCTGACTTGTAAAACCTATTCAGGCGAATACTTGACAAATGAAAACCTTTATTTATTCACCACAGGAAGGTGAAAAGCATATTGTCAAAATCGGTTGAGAAACACGGGGAAAAATGGTTCTTAACTGTTCTTAACTGTACTACGCCTATTTATATATATATATTACGTATATTAATTATAATAACGCATTATTTCTTTTATTTGAAAATTTTTTTTGCCTTTTTTGTTATTTTATTTAAAATGAGTTGTTTTTATGTTATGTTTAATGTTTATCTTTATTAAAATAAAAAGCATAACAAAAATATTCGTTGGAACAATAGTTATGTTGAAAATACATATTTGTTTGGAGAATTCACTGCATTTTAAAAAAACTGGCAATATTTATGCTTTTACAATTTCTTAAAAAAAAATTACAAAACTGAAATAAAAATGCCCAAAATTAACGGAATGAAAAAAAATTACTTCAAAAGTTGTCGACATGTAGGATTTATCGACATATTATTTTTCAAAATTTTAGATTTTTAAATCTAGATCAAGGACTACTTTTTCCTCTTTAAACTCCTGTAAAAAAATAAAATCGCTTCAACAGCAACAGGCTTTGTTTGTTTTGTGCACACATACATACATACATACTTACTCATAAACACTTATGCTTACAAATTTCTTTATGGATCATTTGCCTCAATCATAGTCTGTGTCAGCATCTCAGCGATTGTTGAGTAAGTGCGCCATCTAAGCGGCAGAGTTACTCCCTAAATTTGTTTTGCTGAAGTGGTTTCTCTATATATCGACGGTCCCTACGAAGACTATCTCTTTTTTAAACGCGATCAAGAAAATCCTTTTTTTTAAACTGCGGCGACAAAAATCTGTTTTTACAAAATGCGGCGAAAAAAATTCATATCAAAAAATGCGGCGAAGAAAATACATTTTTTTTTAAATTCGGCGAAGAAAATCTCTTTTCAGAGTGTGACGTTAACAACGCTGTATTTTTTAAGGAGTGGGAACAATTTTTCTGAAAAAATTGTGTTTTCAAATAATTATTTCTATTTAATATCATCTTTATAATTCCTTTTAGTACTCCATAAAATGATGTTTATATAAAAGTGATTTTTTTCGCCGCATTTTGATAAAAGTCTTTTTTTGTCGCTGAATTTTGATAAAAGTGAATTTTTTTACCGCATTTTGATAAAAGTGATTTTTTCCGCCGCATTTTGAAAAAAAAGATATTTTCTTCGCCGCAATTTTCTGTCGGAAGATTTTTTTCGTAAGCACCGTCGATATATCGTCCCCTTTATGCCAAAAACGCCAATGTGAATTTTTGTGTTTTTTGGGAAATTGAGTTTAAAGATTCGAATGGCTAATAAAAATCGAAACATCCACATTTTGCAAAATTTCTTTTAGGGAATGCATGGCACATGTCTTCGTATTACACAGTTAAAATTTGGTTCCCGTTACTCTACAAAAACATTAAAAACAAAAACTTTTTCCGCAATCATGTAGCAATTATTGCTAAAAAATTCTATTAAAATAAATCTTAAAAATATGAAAAAAGCTTTATCTAAAAAATTTCTGAAGTTCAATTTCTGAAATGATTGGTTCAAGACATTAAAAATGCTTTGAGAAATAAACTTTCGAAGGGATTTTGCAATTGTCTTCATTACCAAAGTTTTTACAGAGTCGCATGTACAAAATTTTCAGAATCGTTAATTTCCTTTATGCCAAAAACGCCAATGTGCACATTTTTTCACTAAAAGTGAGCTTGTAACCGCTATTGATGAGATTGATCAGTCATTTTTTTTTTCTATTTTTGAATAAAGTTGAGGAGAATGTATTTTGATAAAAAAAAGGTGTCAAGAAAGCTCCATGTCGATTTTAGGGAATTTTTTAATCCTAAAAATGTACCATTCTTGGGAGAAAAGTTTATTCTTAGCTGCTACAAAGTAGGATAACCACTGATTTTCTTCACTTTTGATGGACTAAAATTATTCTGAACGTATCCTCAAAAAAAAAAAGAAGTTGTTTACTAATAATGGAAATATTTAAAGTGAAAAATGTGTACATTGGCGTTTTTGGCATGCAAAAATATCAGAAAATCACATAGATGGTTTTGGCATGGAATTTTATGGTTTTTTCTAGACCGAATTGGATTTTCTTGTTTTGGGTGAATATTCTTTGCATTAAAATGCACTAGATGCAATTAAAAACTCAAAACCCGGGTATTTTCACATTGGCGTTTTTGGCATAGAGGGGACGATATATACTTAAAGCTAATAGTTATTATAAGATATGAAGGATATGCAGCCAATTCACATTCCTATAAATAGATTATTGTGATCTACTGCAACATAGCTTTAGTTAATACTTAATATTGAATCAGAGATGTTTTACAAAGAGTACTTTTGGTTCGATGGTTAAAGCGTTAGACTATCAGTCGAGGGGTATGAGTTCAATTCCTGAAGAGGACAAGAAATTATTTGTAATTTAACATTTTCTTATTGCAAAAGACGCAAGCTAAAAACAATATCACTTCTAAAAAAAACGGTGTCGGAAAAAAGTGTCGTTTTTTCAGATTTCACTCCAGCAAATCGCAGAACGAGGTGCAAAAAGCTTCGCTTCAAAAAGGTATTTCTGCAAGACAATGCATCATTTTATAAGTCATTGATGGCAAAATTCAAAGGCAAAATTCAAAGGCAAATCCCAACGAATTATGCTTTGAATTGCTTCCCACCCAGCGTATTCTCTAGATCTGGCCCCTAGTGACTATTTCCCAATCTCAAAAGATGGCTCGCGGGAAAGAAATTTATATCAAATAAAAAAGGTGAATTGGAAACCGATACGCCTTTTGATGAGATAGACCAATCGCACTGTTCAAAAGGTATAAAAATGTTGAAAAATAACTAGGAGAAAAACTAGTTCATATTTAACCCTCTGCAGCTGACGTCGTAGTCTGACAGACACAAACGTAAAACTCGAAGATAAAAATTCGTTTTTATCTTTCAAAAAAGCATATTTTATTTCAAATTTTATTCTTATGTTAGACTAATAAGAATAAGGAACAAGGTCAAGAAAGTTACAGTCAGAAACTTCACCATAAGAAATCAGTTTAAAAGCTAGGTCTGCTAGACCCCACGTCAGGTATATTGTTAAATTTGGAGCATGTCAGTTGCAGAGGGTTAAAGAAAAAATAATGCTTTGGGAAACAATTGTGTTTTCCTAGGGCATCAAAAGTGTAGCTCCAACAGTAGCCCCATTCTTTTGCTACCGACTTACAAAAGAACACTAGGTAGGATAACTAAATACATGCAAAACAACAACACAAACTCGGTTATTTATACGAGTTCGTTCCAACTCGGTAAGCTAATATCCGACTTGATATGCAGTGTTGAAAAGTAAGAAAACTGCTCTATTGTGAATGAGCTCCGAAAAAATCCTTAGGAATTTTCATGAAAAAATAAACATTTTTGCAACTAAAAGCAAATTTTAACCGAGTTACAGCGTTCTTTTGTCACTCGCTTACAAAAGAACGCGGCTAATGTAAAAAAGTATTGTAATTGACTTGTACTGGCCCATTTTGGAACTTAATTCGCTCCAGAAAGGTAAATGCAAATTAGAATCAAAACAAAATCTCGGCTGAGGGTTTATATTTTATTTATTTAAGAAGAAATGATGGCGGTGGCGTCCGTGGCGTAGTTGGTTAAAGTGCGTGGCCGCTATGTCTCCAGGTTCGAACCCCAGCAGCGACAGAAAATTATTTGGATTAAAAATTATTTTTCTGTACGGCGGCCACCTCTCTGCAGGCAACGGCAAACCTCATAGAGTAATCAAAAAATGCCATGTAAAGCTTCTTGAGAACAAGAACATTCCGTTCACCGCCGTTCGGAGTCGGCGTTAAACATGTAGGTCCGGTTCTCGGTCAATTGTATACAAAGTTAATAACACGTACAACACAATTGATCATAAGAAGCTAGGTCAAAGTCCTTTCAAGGGGTGAAATGGCCAGTTATTTATTTTTTTGTATTTATAAGAAGAAACGAGCATAAGTAGAATAAGAGCTAGCTCTTTTATAGTACACCTAAAATTAGACAATTAGTGGATTAATGGAAATAATAACAACTCAAAGCTAATTACAATAAGTATATAAGAAAAAAAAAACAACATTATAATGGAAATTATTAAAGTAATACATAATAATGAAAACAAAATATTAACTTAAAATAACATAAACAGATTGAAAATTAGAAGTATATTAGGAAAAAAGAAAAGAACTAGTAAGAAATGATATTCGACTGGGCCGAAGTTAAAATACCCCCACGGCCGAGCCAAAGTATATTCAAAGTCTTAAGCAATCAATAAAACTATTATTTTTTAAAAACGTGTTCGTTATATTTTTAACAGAAAATATTCGGTTTTGTTTTTTGATAAAGTCGCATTGTATGGGAGGTGGGCGTGGTTTTCACTCAATTTGGTTGAATTCCATACACATAGTACACGTTATATATCAAAGTTCATATGCAATATTTCAAGACCATACATTAATTTTTGTGGATTTTAGAGAAATTTTACCTTTTTGATAAAGTCACTTTGTATGGGAGGTAGGCGTGGTGTTCATCCGATTTGGCTCATTTACGAAGTTGACCTTCAGTTTTTAGATAAAAGCTTGAATATTGAATTTCGTGATGATAGCTTTAAAATTACGGCTGTAATCGTGATCACAGACAGACGGACAGACAGACGGACATGGCTAAATCAACTCGGGTGGTGATGCTGATCAAGAATATATATACTTACAAACGGAGTGACAAAATTAATATACCCCCATTTACGTTTTTTAAACGTGGGGGTATAAAAAAAAACAAAAGGTTGAAATAGAAGCAGAAAGGAAGGAATCTAATGAGCAGAGAAAAAGGAAAAGACAGATTGCCTAAAAGCTACTCTCCCACTGACCTCTCTAAGCCAACGTGGCAAAGCATTCCACAACCTAATGACATTGATGAAAAACAGGTGGGAAATGTGCAACGAATAATATCTCGGAACTATCAGGACATGACTTCTTCTAGACATACTTAACTGGAGTTTATCAAACAAGTACCCAGGTGTTTTTTGATAGAATAACTTATGAAGATAAATGCAGTTTCTAGGCTTCAGATAAGTAATTATATCACAACCAAGTATTGCATTTCGGAAACTGGAAAGACGATCATATTTTAGAAGACCATAAACATACCGCGTGGCATAGTTGAACGCAATTTGCAATTTTAATTGGGACGAAGAATCAAGTTTACTATAGACTATTTCAGAAAAAGTTATAACCGGTAAGATGAGTTGAATTACCAATTCTCGCCTAATGTCAACTGGAGTTACGCTGGCAGACAATCTGAGGTTCCGTAAGACGTGATACACTTTTTTTTACAACACTATTAACATGATCAACACATGATAAAGAAGAATTAACATAGAAACCAAGGTTCACAATTTTCGACACAACAGTAAGCTTATTCGATCCAATAAACAAATCGGGGACATCAATTAAGCAAGACTTAACTTTACATATAGGAAGAACATATGATTTGGAAGAATTAAGTAGAAGGTCATTCTTGCAAGCCCATTCATAGACATTACTGAGGTCTTCATTCAGCCTACAACCACGGTCCTCGATGAGGCCAGTTCTACGAGAAAGATACAACTGGACATCATCAGCGTTAGCATGAACAGAAGCATGATTACAAACGGAAAAAATATCATTTAGAAAACAGAAGGGGGCCAAGAACAGAACCTTGAGGGACACCATTCAATACCAGTTTGTACCCTGACGACAATTGACTAATTTTAACTTTTTGATACCTACGGCACAAGTAGCTAGACATTAATTTAACAGCACTATCACAGAAACCAAACAATGACTTAAGCTTATAACACAAGATTTGATGATTTACTTTGTCAAACGCCTTCGAAAAGTCTAACAAGCATAAAAGCGTCAAGGACCCCGCATCATATTGTGGCCGTATGTCATCAATTATCTTAACAATTGCAGACGAACAACTATGACCTGCACGAAAACCAAACCGAAACGGAGATAGTAGGTTATTATTAACTAAGTGGTGTGTTATATGTTTAGACATGAGTTTTTCACAAATTTTTGCTGAAGGTGAAAGAATGCTTATTGGCCTAAAATCATTGGGACAAGATGGATTTTGCTTCTTAGCTACTGGAAGAACAATGGCAATTTCCCATAAATCAGGGAACGAAGACGACATAAAACATGAGTTAATTATGTGAGTTAGAGGGCTAATGATGTGGGGGAGTATGATTTTGATAAATTTTATGGGAATACCATCGGCAGCCAGTGCGTTAGACTTGATTTGAGACACGCATTTATCAGGAGAAAAGTTAAAAGATTGAATCGTTGAATGAATTAACAGGGGCAAAGTAATACTATTATAAGCTGGAGCAGAAGTAGAAGCAGCAGCATTATCAGATAAGAAACAGTTTAAAACTTCTGGATCTAGATGACATTCAACTTTATTTTTGTTGCAAACTCCGAGGCTTTTAATATTATTCCAAAGCATTTTACTTGGCAGAGAGAGCTTGAGTTTATTTGAATAAAAACGCATTTTAGCTTGCCTAGCTGTAAGCACGACTTCATTCCTCGCCATTCTATAAGCTTCCCAATTAGTTTGTCCCATATTAAACATGCCGATATTATGCCGATTTCTCTCACCGATTTTTTTTCGGTGTAGCGGGAAGGGAAACGAAAGCGGAAATGAAAAAATCGGCCGTACCAGCGATTTTGCGACGATCTTTTGACGTTTGCTTTTGCTTTCGATATTTGCTTTTGAACTAAAATCGTTGTTTACTATTCCACGAAATTTCATAATTTTATGGCATTTTGTGAAAGAAATAACTTTATTTTGTGCATTTTAAGCAAATAAAGCCAAATAAATCGCTTGGCCAAAATCGTCATGACTACAACCAATGGACGACGAAACAGTGCAACAAAAGAAAAAATAAGAAAATCGGTGAGAGAAATCGGCACAATATCGGCACGCCTAATATGGGACTTTCTGTGGGATTTAGCCGCCAAGTCTTACATAACCTGTTTCTTTTTTTTTTTTATGACGGACAGAACATGCTGGGAAAACCAGGGACAGAACATATTTTTTATACTACAACTGCGTACAGGTACATGTTTCTCAAACAGAAACTTTACTGGTTCTAGGAGAGAATTAAGCTTGTTATTTATGTTATGGTGAAGCCAGCAATCATTGAACGATAACCTGGACACATCATGGAAGAGGGACGGATCATTTATGTTCTTGAAATCCCTATAGGAAAAAGTATTTCGGATAGCTAAACGAGACAAATTGACGTATAACGTGCAAAAAATCAAATCATGATCAGAGACAAAGCTCAGTTGATTAAAAAGAGAAACGACAGAAGGGTCAGAAACAATAAAAAAATCAAGACGACTAGGAGTGGTGTTGTTGGAAAAGCGAGTGGGCATAGAAACCATATTTTATGTTAACATTTAATATTTTTGTGTTAAAAAATCGTTCTTGTAATACACAATACACGAATACACAATACCAGAATACACAATACACGTACTATCTTATGTTATGGGGATGAGTTAGGAAAATATTTTAGAAGAAGAAAAATTTTCAATGCATGTGTAAACAACGATTACTGTCTTCAACAGTATAGTGGCCGCTCAATTTAACGAATCTGCACCGATTTGTACACCTAATTTTACAAAAACCGACACAAATCGAAAAATTCGGTAAGTCCTTCAAAATTTTCAAATATTTTGTGTATTTGAAGAGATGTTCCTCGAAAAACTTTGTAGCGCTTAACATTCAATTTTTAAACTTGAAGCGGGTTTTTCTTGAAGCACTTTTTCAAATCCGCGGGACTCCTAGATCGCCAGTTTTTATTGATCTTTTCAGATAAATTATCAAATAAAGTTCAAACAATTTTAATGATTGAATAACAATTTTGGTTTTGTTGCTAATTGCAACAATTAAGGAGTTATTGAAGGTAATCGCAAATATCTCAATGAAAAATTGGATAAGAGAATTTTCTGAATTAACTCAAATGCGCTTTTTATTCCAAATCAAAATGAATGATTTATTCACTTTGATCTTGACCAAAGTTGTGACAAATTCCTTTGTCTACAAAATTGAGCCGACTTGTAGTTCCTTGTAATTTGCCAACGTTTGATAATATTAACTCCATGACTGCAACGTTAAAATCTGTCATTATCTTATCTATAACTTTACAGAACGTCGTTTTCCCAAAAAAGCTTCCTCTCGGCGTTTTATCTTAAATATTTATTACGGCAAATAAAAATATTAATAACTTAGCAACAATAGTTGATATAATTTAACCAACAAGTTGTTCATCATTCTATCACGAAAACCATCATAAAAATAGTCAATAAATAAAATATAATTAAAAATTTACACTTTTTTCAAACTTTTCTTAAAATATAACCCAATTCATAAGAGAAATATTGAAGTCGCGTTTTTTGCAACATTCAATGGTATGATCAGGTACTCATAACTAAGGTAAGATAAGCTTTTGTTTAATTCAAGGTTCTGTAAAGTCAAAGATGAATTATTGAAAAAATTGTTATTTGAATCATGGAACCCATAAAACCAACCGTTTCTGAGATATAATCATTTTTCAACTTTAAGGCTGTATTTGGCCAGACAACTTGCAACAACCTTGCTAAAAGTCTCAAAACGACACTTGTCTTTGTTAAGAAGTTCGAGAAAAAGAAATGCAATTAAATATGACCCTGAAAAGTCGGTTTTTTGAGCTTATTTAAGCTTACGCAAAAAAAAAACAACTCTTAACGAAAATGTCCTATCGGCCAATGACTACGATAAATCTTTTAGATATTTTCTGTTCATTTTTGGTTTCGCACTGTGTTAATAATATTCTGAAATTATTCTGCGATTTTTTCATGGGAAATCAGTATCATATCATCGCTTTTACACGCAAAGCAAAAACAACAAATGCTCCAGCAAGTGAGCAGGATCATTTCAATTGATCCAATTCCATGTTTTTAAGTGTTGAGGCCGCAACTATAAAAGTAGGCAACACTTAGTTTTAATTGACGGCAAGATGACGCTGGGTGTCCGGAAAATTGGCAGTACTGCATTATTTGACATAAATAAAGATTGGCAGCATTGGTATTGCTAGCAAAAAAGTTAAAGCGGCAAACAAATTTTGAGCTTGAGTAATAAAGGAGTGCAAGTTAAGTTAAAATTTGTAAAAAAATTTTATTACATTTGTTTTATTTAGGCGAAACTTATTTGTCAGCTCAAAAAGTACATCAGCTGTTTATCTTATGTATAGCATAGTGCCATCTGTTTGTGATTAAAAAAACATCGCACGATTCATCCGAACCGTTTTTTTATAAATGATCTGATCTTCCATGAAAAAAACGCAGCTATTGTAAGTGTAAGAGGAGAAACCCAAGTAAATAAATAAAGGTAATTTGGAATTTTTTTCTAAGTAGAAAAAGCTTCTCAATTGACACACAGTGTATATTTATATAAATGTCATGAGGCATGTATAATTTTTAACAAGGTAATGTTCGTCTATTCTAAAATGGTGGCACACCAGATAATGGAAATTTAAATGGCCACTAAAAATTTAAATCAAAAGAGAAAAACGTTTCCGGGAAACTAAGTAAATAACACTTGAGTTAACGAAAAGAAAAATAGAAAACGAAAATTCCTAAACAAATAAATTTATGAGACCATTTTCAAAAAGTCACTTTTTACCAAAAAAATTTGTTAAGAGTGCTTTATTTAGCTTTGGCAAATATGTTATGTATATATAACATAATGTAATGTAGGCTTGTGCTAAACAGTTCCGAGGTCGGAACGAACATGGAACGATTCTTTTGTAAAGCGGAACTAGTTCGCGGAAACATGTCCGCGGAACTATGTAGTTCCTTTGAGCTGTAGTAGAAATTTTTTATGGTTTTTGTGTATGTATTCTCTACACCTGAACAGAGGGCTTTAAGAGAAGGCCGAAGAGGATTAATATGTATAACCGACCCCCATTACTTTTGAAAAAGGAACATTTTTTCCTTAGACACCTATTCCCTCCGACCACTCCTTAGGGGGGCTGCCATAGAAAAACGCAATAGGGGCATATTAATTTTGTCACTCTGTAAGCCCCCATAAAGAGGCATTGGTATAGCAAAGTGTATATATTCTTGATCAGCATCACCACCCAAGTCGATTTAGCCATGTCCGTCTGTCCGTCCGTCCGTTCGTATGTAACTTACAAGTGCTTAAAAAGAACAAATTGAGTACTCTCGAGTTGCAAAACATGTCCGCGGAACTATCTAGCTCCGCAGTTGCATTTGATTAAATGAAATTCATATGCAGCAGATTGTAACATGTTCGCGGAACTATTTAGCTCCGCAGTTCCATTTGATTGAATGAAACTCATGCAAATCATATGCAGCAGATTGTAACATGTCCGCGGAACTATCTAGTTCCGCAGTTCCATTTGATTGAATCAAACTCATGCAACTCATATGCAGCAGATTGTAACATGTTCGCGGAACTATCTAGCTCCACAGTTCCATTTCATTGAATGAAACTCATGCAAATCATATGCAGCAGATTGTAACATGTCCGAGGAACTATCTAGTTCCGCAGTTCCATTCGATTGAATGAAAGCATGTTCAAAACAAAATAAACACAGCATTGCGCGCAACAAGAACGTCGAAATGTCATCTTACCATTTCACATATCAGTTGTTTCGTTCGTTCGCAAACATATCTTTGCACTTATAGTCAATCACAAATTCGTGTAAGCCATAATATGTGTGAAAGAGAAGTCGGTTCATATTGATTTATAGAAAAAAATTCATTGCAACCGGAACTGTTTGAACATGCTAAAAATGAATGGAAGGAACGATTGGAACTATGTCCGACTGTGAACATAGTTCCAGGAACTAAACAGGTTCGGAACGACCCATCTCTAATGTAATGTATATATAACATATTCTACGCATTCTAAATTATACTCCTTACTTAACAGAACATTTTTTTTCAGATGAACCAGTCTCCAAAAATCTTGCTCATCGCAAATTAAAGGTCTTTCGAGGCATTGCAGTTTTCTATCAAGTGTACATAAAAGTTTTAAAGAATTTTTTTGAGACATCACTAGTATTCAATCGAATCGGACAATGTTGCAACCAGTGATGTGATTTGTTGGGATTTCGGGCTCATTTTGGGATATTTGGCCTATTTGGGAACCTGTGGAATTTCAGATGCATGTGGGATGTTCTACTGGGTCGTGATTTTTAAAAGTTTAAATTCTTTACAAAACGGGTTGGCATCACTTTTTTGTAATCTTTTACAATTGCTCGTTCAATTGGTGTTTCATTGATTCTATATATGGTGCATTTTACGTCAGATCGACTTCCACAATTTGTTTTTCGTTATTTTTTCATGAAATTTTGGTATTCTATTCTCCGATTGGTGTTATTCCTAATGCCAAAAGCATGTTGTGAAATAGTTACCGGTTGTCGAATAATAACGGTTTAATTTTTCGAAATGTGAAAAATAGTGCTTTTTTCAACGAATTTTAAAAAGATACCCTTAAATAAATATCATTAAGACTCAGATCATCTTTGAGGAGTTTTTAATGTTCTTTCTTATAATTTTATTGGTTTTGAAAAAAAATATTTATTAATATAAAAATATATAAGTTAATGAATAAATGACGATTTTCTCAAAAAAGTATCCTCTTAATTTTTTTTAATTTTGATTTTCAATTAAAGGTTGTTAAAGTTTCTTTAAGAAACTATCTCTTTCAAGATGGGACCTGAATTGGTATAAAATGGCGACCATTTAAACAAAGCGCCACGCACTTTTTGGTCTCTTTTCTATTGTCACTGCAATATTCATGTACGCCGAAAATGTCATTAGATGCCGCACAGTTCGATTTTTTTTTTAACTCTTAGAATCTCAAAAGTAAAAAAAAATTCTCCGATCGTAATAACATGCAATCAGGGTTCGGACTTGAAAATCAGTAAATCGCAGTAAATTGAAGAAAAAAACGCAGTAAAACGTATTTTTCGCAGTAGTTTTTTAATTAACAACCATGTACGTAAATTTTATACTGATAAAAAAATACCTATATACAAATATATACAAACCTATATACTATATATTTGCATGATGCAGAAACAGATTTTTTACGGATTCAAAATTAATATGACTATTAATTTAACACTTGTGCTGTCATCTTTCTAGTTTTTTATGTAATGGTATTAAAGGTTTAGCTATAATTGACTATGCAACTTTACATAAGAAATTGCTTGTGTTTCTGTCGTTTGTAAGATAAATACAAAAATAACCCTAAAAATTATTATTGAGAATAAATCGCAGTAGATTTGAAAAAACCGCAGTGACGCAGTAAAACATCTAATTTTGCTCAAAAGCGCAGTAGATCTACTGCAATTGCAGTAAAGTCCGAACACTACATGCAATAGATGAATATGCAACTGACACGAATACGTACTCAAAACAAAACAGAGCACAACAGTTAATATCACAGAGGGTGCGAGCGAATAATTTAAATGTAAGAACTGCAACGGTTGGCAATAAACCAGCTTAACCCCCTAGCCACACGTGCCAGTAACAGTTCGAAAAACTCAATACACTCTCACTTTTTCACTAACACACTCACACTTTGACATCGGCAGCCAGTACTGGCCGTCCACTGGCAACAACTTTTACAGAGACAGTGAATTTTGGCAATCACAGCCAGCGAAGACAAAAGTTAAGAAAACAGTGTTGTTTTTTTTCCCTAAAATATTCGAACTTTAAGTATGCATTTTTCTTTTATGTCTTGTAGTAAAATATATGTAATTTATTTAGTTGCTATCGCTTAACAATTGAAAAATGATATGAACAAGTTTAATTTCTTTTTAAAAAATATTGTTAAACACATTGTACAACATAATATGTTCCCTTTTTTTTCTCCCATTTAAGTTTGGTGCTGTGTTGGCATATAAAAGCAACACTAAATAAAAGTAAGAAAAAAGGAAAATTGCCGGAATTTGAGGACATTTTACAATGAACTTTTACTACCACGTGTGGCCACTAGACCTGGCGCAGCTTATATGGAATTTTTTTTTTTTTGGAATTTTTATTGCGGGGATTGGTTAAATATGACATTTGATGTCAAAATTCATGTGGCAAATTTTCAAGTCGATCAGAGTATGCCAACCTGTGCCAAGTTGAGGTCAAAGTTCAAATATAGAAAAAATACTCGTTTTTTGGCTGTTGTCTACTTTTTTATTTAAAAAAAATGCAATTCACTTAATTTTTTTAATTTCCACCTAAGTTACTTTTGTTATAATTACTCCAAAATTTTACAAAAGTGAAGATTTAGTATACGAAGGGAATTTTTGTCTGTAGTTCTCAACAATATGAAGCAAGAATTGTTTATCTTCTTCGTTATGTGTTAAAGACCTGTTAAAATCTGTTATAAGTTTTACTTTTCTCTCAGCAGGATCGTTAACAACAGTAACGTTTTTGAGGATTTGAATGCCTTTTATGTATTCTGCTCTTTCGCTCCAATTCGTCGGATCAAACATTAAAAAAATCCATGTCTATTTCCATTCGTGAAAAGAAGTTTTTAGTCCTTTGCGTTACAAAATAGCTCAAATCTTTATGTGTGAATTCTTTTATTTGTTCAATGTTCGCACATACTTTTTTAGGCAGAGAAACGTCATTTTCTTCATTACCTTCAGTCTCATTTTGTAGTCCAAGTGCCGCAACCATCTTTTTTTTCACATTAATGTCCACGTTGGAATCAAAAAAGGCGAGAGCAACTGCTTCCTCCGATAAATACCATAAGTGGTTTCGCATTTTGCTTAATAAAGGCAAGGATATTTTTGGGTCAATGTAACAGGCAATATTTTTAATCAGCTGCAAATCCCTATTTGGTGCTTCAACTGCATAAGTGGTTCTGAACCAATATGGAACATAAAGGCGCACCAGAAAAATACACACATTACGCATGCCATTCAACAGGCTGGAAGACATTTCAAATTGTTCATGGAAAGCAAACATTTTTAGAGCATATATCGCTTTCGACATAAACCTAGCATGCGACGTTGCTCCAGGAGCACGAAATGAAAAATCGGGAATGATGCCACCAACGAAAATAAAAGTGAGTTGTAATAACTCTTTGTAGTCATGCCGAATGTGGTCTTTTGCCAAACTCTCGATGCAAAACTCTTTGGTGGATTGACATTCATCGACGCTAACAGCACGTTGCACTTCTTCATCCATAATGCCGAGTTTAAAATCTTTCAAGTTAAAAGTATTCCATTCTCGTGAAAAACGTTCAAATATGGCAACTTCTGGGCCGCTAGATTTTCCAAAATATATTTAAAATACAGCTCGTAGTAGGATCTCTGCAATATGGTGCCTGCATGGCAACCACAACAAGCTTCGCTCCAATTTTCGTTCCAGCAACATTGCAGCACCATTATGCTGACCAGTGTTTGCAGCAGTCGTGTCAAAGCACACCATTTCCAACGAATTTAACATATTCATATTCTCTAAATAATTGTATATTGATTGGGCGGTTGCTGCACCAGATCCAACTTCAATAATTGGAATGCCAATTAATTTTTCTATATTTTCTGCTGTTAAAACAATAGGTAGGCGGTCAACTTTTTCCTTTCCAGCCATTGCAGGTAATAATTTGCCATCCCAATGTAACACAAATGTATCAGGAATCTAAAAAATTTTCACTCTGTGAAGTATTCATAACCAATCTATAATAAACTTTAATACCTTGAAATTCTCCATAATTTCTGTGCCATGACGCCGACGATATTCTTTGCGCTGTTTTCTCAAACTTGTACAATTAATAACTAGATCTTCAATATTATGACCCAAAGCTTTAGCTGTTGCAGATATAGACAACAGCCAAAAAACGAGTGTTTTTCCTATATTTGAACTTTGACCTCAACTTGGCACAGGTTGGCATACTCTGATCGACTTGAAAATTTGCCACATGAATCTTTAGATCAAAAATCATATTTAACTCAAATGCAAAATAAAAAAAACCTAGTTAATTGCATTTTTTTCAAATAAAAAAGTAGACAACAGCCAAAAAACGAGTGTTTTTCCTATACTTGAACTTTGACCTCAACTTGGCACAGGTTGGCATATTCTGATCGACTTGAAAATTTGCCACATGAATTTTGACATCAAATGTCATATTTAACCAATCCCCGCAACAAAAATTCCAAAAAAAAAATTTAACGCCAGGTCTAGTGGCCACAGTATACTTCCCTGCAAACATCGGCTACCGAAAGTACACATACATTTAAAAGAAATTTGCAAATTTACTTACACACTGAAACTACCTTTTCTATTTACTTTGACAAAGATTTGGTGAAACAGTGAAAGAAATATGTCTGCTTCAACCATTGTGTGTGAAAGACTGAAAAAGGTATATGTGAAAAGGAATTTGCAAAAAATTACAAGCGCCCATGGCGGAAGTGTTGATAGTTTGTCAATTTCTTTTATTTGTTTGAGTTGCTAAATTTTGATGTGTTAAAGTTTTTACGGGTTATTGTGCGAATAAAGTATAAATAAATATTATATGCAATTAATTGTGCCGTGTAGTGTTCACAAAAAGTTATTGCAGTTGTCTTCGCCTATTTGCCAAGTTCGCCATTGAATGGTTTTGCCATTTTATCAAAAACGTGTGCTGGAAGGTGCCACCGACATGAACCTTTGGCCAATATGCAAATTTACTTGCATTCACAACATCTAACATCGGTGGCCATATCCATATCGGAACATATCGATGGCCATAATATGAAAGTTGCGCTCATCTGTTTGCTACGCGATAAGCCGTACGATCCATTTATTACGATGAGTTGATGGCGCGCTGCGCCGCCTCCACCCTCTGTATTATATTTTATATTCGCTGCTGTATAATATTTCAAATATTACATTATCATATTAAATAAATTAAACAAAAATACTAATTAGTGTATTTATTTACTGGTTTTGGTTAGAATACTAGTTAAAAAAGCGGTTAGAATATTGGTTAGAACGTGGTTAGGATATGAATAAAAAAACTGGTTAGCAAATTGGTTATAAAACGGTTAGTATATAAGGTATAAAACCCTATAAATACGTGGTTGTTAACCACTTTAAAATGAAAAGAGCGATGTCTGCGTACATGCGTTAGAAAGAGTCAGCCATCTGTACCTGACACACAGATAGAAAGTAAATAGGTTAGATTTTTCCCGACAGCCTATCTTTTCTAACTAAAAAACTAACTGAGACTCAACCGGTTAGGAAACTAGTTAATTAACTCGGAGTGTGTTTGCAGGGTTTCTAGCTTATTTCGAAACATTTTCGAAGTTAATACATACTTTCATGGTATAATAATATTTACATGGTAGCATTGACAACTGCTTATTTTCTCTTCAACAGGAAAACATAAACTGTCAAACACAGCTTTTTGTGCAAATACATCAGCAGCTGCTGTGGTTGTTGTTTTTTTCACTTCAAGGTTTTCAACATTGCTTGTGTTTTCAATGGCGGATTGTGAGCGCTCTCTTTTTGAGTATATTTTTTGACAGAATATGTTTTCCCAAGCAACTGTCAATGCTACCTTGTATTATTATACCATGCATACTTTCAACTGGCATGCCATTACTATCACGTGTGGCTGTAGCGTTAGAAAAATTATCGAATAAAGCAATTGTTAGGAGAGGCGTTCATTAAGCATAGTGAAAATTATCAACTGATCAGAGCAGCTTAGTTAAGTAAGAAAAACTAAGTTAATACTTAACGTTATTTTAAATAAATAAAGGAAGTGTAATATAATATCTTCATGTTTAAAACTCTGGTGTTGCAATCCGTTAGGTTTAGCAAATCATAACAAAAAAAAATGGTTTAAGGTTTTTGACATCAACGCAAATCAAGATACTTCCATTTTTTACTGCAATTCATAAAATTTGTTCATCTTGTAGAAAGAAATTAATAAACGTTAAAGAACCACTTGCGTTGCCTGAAAATGTCGAAAAACGGGAATGTGTTGCTTTATTTGATGATTCATCAGCTGAGGGTAGTGATTATTTGTATTCTAGTCAAAACTATTCAGGTCAAAAAGATAAATCTTGTCAGGAAAAGAGGGATGGCCTCCTTGTTCTTGAACAGTTAAAAGAAAAGTTCAGTAGTCCGAAAACTAGCAGATCTGAAAAAGTGCAAATTTTAACACTCACACCGAAGACATGGGGATTGAAAAGGCCCCCAGAATACTTCGGGGCAACAAAATACATGGCTAAAAAAAGTAAAATTCTACAAAAAAAGGAAAGAGTTATGTCCTCACCTAATCCTTGTGAGGAGTTGGTGCCAGAGATTTTGTATCTGTTAAACAGAAAAATGGCGAAAGGATTCATTTGCAAAAGTGTTTAGTACTTGTAACCTCTTCAAGCTGTATGCACGATTCAAACAGTTACATCCAAATGTAACTCTTGGATTTTCAAAGTGTGTACAGCTTCGCCCAAAAAATTGCGTACTTGCCGGTTCAAGAGGTACACACAGTGTTTGTGTATGTGTAAATCATCAAAACGTGGTACTAATGCTAGAAGGAGGAAAGATTAATAGCCCGAACACAATACACACGACGAGCGGCAGCGCCCATTGTCACTTTTATTTTACATGTACTTCTTATGGGACGTATTTTGGAGATTTGTCGCTCAACATTGTCGCTCGACGTTGCCGTCGGCTTCAATTTAATTCTAATTTGACAGGCAGCAAAAGCAAGTTCCCGCCATTGTTTACATTGGTAATTACTGGTAGCATGCAGCAAACTAAACTGTTGTGAAATTTATGGTAGCGATGGTAGTGAGGGATGTTTGTTTTAACTCTATTCAGAGTTGTTAAGTCTGTATTAATATTCAGAATTTTAAGCACAACTGAATAATGACGAATAAGAATCCATAAATTAATGCAAAATTAATTTAAAAATAAAATTTTAATTCACATTTGATTTTAAAAACTTGATTAATTATTCATTTCAATAAATCATTTTTGTTGTCAATTTTTAAATTTTTTATTCATATGAAACCTATACACAAAGAATGCAATTTACAAAGAATTTTAGAATTTGAAATTGTTTTTTAATATGATTATATTTTAATCGATATTCATTTTTTATTCATTGTTCATTTGTTATTCATTATTAATTTCTTTGTTATTATTCATTTTCTATTCATTAATTGATATAAATGTAACGAATAATTAATAATTTTTTTAAATTTGAATGTGAAATAACATTTTTATTTATAAATGAATTTTGCATTCATTGAATAGATTCTTATTTCGTTATTCACTCATTCAACTTTTTGAAAATAAAATGAAAAATTGAATGGATTTCTTTTTCAGCTCTGATTGTGTTGTTATTCTAAACGGCAACTGTTGAGTCAGCTGAAAACAGCCATTGTTTTTTGTGTACTATACACGCTGCTGAAGTTTGCTGGTGTCGCGTGTATTATATTCAAGTCGCTCAACATTTCTCTACAACGACAGATTAGAGACGTGCTGCTCGCCGCTCGTCGCGCATATTGTGTTCGGGCTATAATGCGCTCACAAAAAGTTCTGAAACTCACCTCAAGTGTTACAAGGATTGCTTAAGTCTTATGGTTAGTGAGAATGCCACGGCTTAATGCTATTTTGACAAAGATGTGCTTGGGAGTCCATCTATGTGTGAACTCTGCCCCATAAAAACATAATATCTGAAAAACTAAAAAGTGTTTTTGAAGAAAATGACATTGACAGCGTATAGTTTCAAGCATGCCAGGGAACTGACCGATTTGCCTTAAAAACTGAGGTTTTAGAATCAGCGGATTTTACTGAAGAGTTTTGCGAAAAACTATTAAATCTAAGATCCCATTTTTCTGTCTCCAAACAACAGGGAAGCTTTGGTAAATTCCTTAAAAACAATTTAATTGAAGGAGAATTTCTCGTGCAATGTGATTTTGCGGAAAATTATGCATTTGTTGCTCAAGATGCTGCCCAGTCCTTTCATTGGAACAATAACCAACGGAACGGTGTACGGAATGCTACGTACACTTTGGTCTACACAGTACTTCACACCGCAAAATTTAAGAATGCTTTTGTCCAAAACATATTTGCTTCCAACACTTTTATACGGGTGCGAAATATTTGCTAATTGCGACTATGTTGCCAAACGCAAACTTAATGTGCTTTACAATAGCATTGCCCGATATGTTTTCTGTCTAAAAAAATACGATCATATATCCCATCGCGCGAAGCAAATATGCTCGATGAGCTTTGATAAACTGCTAGATTTTCGTACTCTACTTCTTTTACATAAAGTAATATACACCAAAGAGCCATCGTATCTTTTCGAAAAACTTCGGTTTGCGCATTCTCAACGTTCAAGACAGCTTATTCACACGCGACACAATCTTTTAATATCAGAGCGACAATTTTTCCTTTATGGAGTACGGCTTTGGAATTCGTTACCACATCAACTTCGAATATCTGCAACGCCGCGCTTTTCAAAAAAGAACTTTTTAAAAGATTTAAAGATTGATTGATATCTGTTGCTTTGAAACTATTGTATCTATTTTTGAAAAACGTTGTATGTATTTTTAAAAAAACCTTTGTATCTATTTTAAAAAAAAAAAATTTTTGTATTTTAAAAAAAACTTTTGTATGTATTTTTAAAATAATTACACTTAAAGTGACTTATGTTTTCAATATAAGATTCTTGTAATCTTCAACATAGGGATTTATACCATGTTATTTTAAAATCGAATAAAATTAAAATTGAAATTGAACCAATGTTCAATGCATACAGCGGTGGTGTACTACAAAGAGGGTGAAAACTTAAATCACAAATCAATAGTTATACTCAGGACCGGATTAACAAAATTTGCCGCTATAGGCTAGACTAAAATGCTGCCCCTAAAAAAAAAAAAACAATAGAATTGACACAACCCCACCAACAAAATTACATATTTTTGAAAATATTTTTGGAGATTTTATCGACTAAAATCAAATTAGAATATTTTCAGATATAAGAAAGTCATTCCAATTAAATTTGAGTTCTATTGAAAAATATAAATCTTTAATAAGAAAGCATTTTGAATTTTTGCCTCCAAAGAGATCAGTTTGTATTTTTATTTTTGTTTTTTTTATTTAGAATTTGTTTTGTTGCTTAAGTCTATTATATTTTAGGATCTGAAAATAATGAGTGCAAATATGGAACATAGTTAAACTACTTTTGCTGAAAATGTGAGTAATTCTTTAATTTAATTTAATGTACTTAACGTCGCGATTTTGCAGAAGCAAAGCAACAAAACAAAAAAGTTTCATTTTTCATTTGTCATGATGATCTTAAAGTTTTTCATGCGCTTCATTCCTGAAAATGATCTTTCGGGTGAGCAATTTGTTGCAAAAACGCATAAAAACATTCGAAATCCAATGTCCAAATTTGGTAAAATATTTTCAACTGGGCTATTTCGAATTATATTTGTCATCTGAATTATTATATTTTCTTGATCGTGGTTGCTATTTTAACATAAGCATGGCGACACTTTTATTACCAGATGGTGATTACCAGATGCACAGTCGCCTTTTTCGGAAACTTCAATGAGGCTGAAAAATTTTGTAAAACGAGCTGTATTTTTCAAAACATTGCATTGGTCTGGTTCCATCTTTTTCATCCGCTTCCGTCCATCTATTATTGATACTTAACCCTTTTATGCCCGAATTAGAATGGGCGTGGCTATAAGTTTTTGAGGACAAATATGTGTTAGTCTTGACTTAAATATGAACTGACAATTATTTCAAAATCTTTTGTGTCCTGGTTCGCTTGCTACATGATATTGTCTATAGACAACATTGGGGTTGGACAAACTAAGCACTTTTTCATGTTTTTTTTTTTTAATAATTCTCTCACCTTTATTTATTTATTTCGCTTACTTGGTTTTACAATAAAACAATAATTTTAATGTTTTTAAACACTTTTTGTAAAAACACTTTTTTCGCGAAACGATCTTGATCTTGATTTTGACAATTTCACTCTACGGAGAACGGCTACTAAATGAATACGCTCACAGCTTTCGATAGAACAAATAGCTGTTAGTTTGCACAACTCATAAGGCTACATAATGCAAAAAACCTCAGGTCAAAAATATGAAATTACCGGGACTCAGTGCTCAGTGCTCAGTGAAAAAGAGCTGATTTTTACAATGGGTCGATCATGACGTAGGCAGACATGCGCATGGCATAATCTTGTATTTATTATTTTTGGGCAACATTATGCATGAGTGGGTTGAACTTAATTTTACTACAGCAATTCACTTCAAACGACATGATGGAAATTTTGTAGAAAAAATATTGGTTCGTTTTTCACTTTTTAATTGATAGAAAAAGCAAAGTCTACTGTTTGAAAATAATTGCTGTTGTGCCATCTTTTAAGGCGTAGCAAAAATATATGTTGTATATGCTCAACACTATGACATTGTTAGAATCACACAAAATAGTAACCGGACAACATTTACATTATTTTTTTTTTATAATAACATGAACAAAATAAGTTTTTAAATTGCGTATTTATAATATAATAAAAAAAACAATTGTTCTATTGCCGCCCCTAAAAATTGCCGCTGTGGGCTCCAGCCCACTCACTCCCTAGGTTTAATCCACCACTGGTTATACTATCGGATAATCTGGCACATGACTCTTGTGCTGTGTATTACTGCCAATCAATTATAATACGATTTTTAAAAACTAAATTTTCAGTGAGAAAAATTATTTATTTTACGGACGGAGCAGCTCAACATTTTGATATTTCCGCAGAATGGCTTTTTCACGCCACGGCGCATGGCAAAGGAGCCTGCGATGGAGTTGGAGGAAATTTAAAACGCCTAGCAGCAAGAGCAAGCCTTCAGCGTTCTTCCCAACTTCAAATTTTAGATGCAGAAGCTCTGTACTTATGGGCAAGGGAAAACTTAAAAGAAACGAAAACATTTTTTACCACAAAACTCGAATGGGATCAGACTGCGGTGTTCCTAAAAGAACGTTTTAACACAGCAAGAACTATAAAAGGTACTCAAAGGTACCACGCTTTTCTTCCCATACAAGGCACATTTCAAATGAAAGTAAAAGTTACTCTTTTTCTGATGCAAGCCATACAATTTCTGTAAAAAAGTAGTTTCTGTGGTAAGGCGACTAACAAAATTAAGGATTTAAAATCGTGTGAGGCAAAGGGACTCACCAAATCAAGCACCCCAAACCGTGAGAGGCAAGGGGACTCACTCAAATTAAGCACCCTGAATGGTGATAGGTGGAATTCAGAAAATTACATAACACGCTTGCACACAAACAGCTCACATTATTGGTGTACCTGAATATTGCAGTGACAATAGAAAAGAAAGCAAAAAGTGCGTGGCGCTTTGCTTAAATGGTCGCCATTTCTATACCAATTCAGGTCCCATCTTGAAATAGATAGTTTCTTTAAGAAAATTTAACAACCTTTTATTGAAAATCAAAATTAAAAAAATTAAAAGCATACTTTATTGCGAAATCGTCATTTAATATTTAACTTATATTTTTTTATATTAATAAACATTTTTTTTTCAGAACTAATAAAATTATCAGAAAGAACATAAAAACTCCTCAAAGATGATCTAAGTCTTAATGATATTTATTTAAGGGCATCTTTTTAAAATTCGTTGAAAAAAGCACTATTTTTCACATTTCGAAAAATTAAACCGTTATTATTCGACAACCGGTATTTATTTCACAAAATGCTTTTGGGATAAGAATTAATACCAATCGAAGAACATAATACCAAAATTTCATGAAAAAATAACGAAAAACAAATTGTGGTTGTCGATCTGACGTAAAAAGCACCATATCTAAGAAAGGGATATGTATATTCAACAAGCCCATGACTTGATTCTGATTAAATGCATCTGCCATTCATCCGCGCTGGCTTTAAAAGCATGAAAAAATTGTTTGCCTGATGAGTTCGAAATAGTTTTAAGAGATATAGGAATATAAGAATATGTCAGAAACTCCAAAAAGCTCAGCCCAATTAATAGAGTTTCAGCAATCTTTTTAACTTTTCCACTAAAAAAAAAAAATTACCTCTCCGGCAGCTACATGATGGCTTACTATGAAGCCTTACATTGTAGTTTGCTAGAAAATTGGAGTGTTTTACGCAATTTTTGTTTTTTTGTTTTTGTATGAAGCAAATTTTTCAGAAAGAAAAAAAGCAAAGAGAAACCAAGAAATATTAAATAATCTATTATTTACGACTGTATGTATGTATATTTTTATTTTTTAAAGAATTTATTCGTACACTTTAATAGATTTAATGCTTTATTTCAAGCAATTAAACTACTAATACATAAGCTTTATGAAGAGTCTAAGCAGATGATAATTATTTTAGAAAAAATTATTTAAAATAAGGACACTGTGGACACATGGACAGAACAGGAATTAACCAATTGGCATTGTAAATAATACAACTGAGTTGACGCCTAGCCTTTTTTTTTTAGACTAAACCAACGCTCAGGGGATGCACCCTATAAATGCGAAAGCATTGTGTTGATTCGTTAATTGGAGGATAGGAGGAAACACGCTCGCAGGGAGATTGTTCCACAATTTTATTGTACGACCGAAGAACGAATTATCTCGGTAATGCGAGGTTCTATTGCGCATCAAGGCAATGGTAAAGGGATGGGCTTGGTGCGCTGCCCGAGTGGACCTGGGAAACACACGAGCTGGTGGCGTCAGGTCATGTATCTCGAACATTTTCCATGGTAGTACTTATACAAAAGGCTAAGGCAACCAACATTGCGTCGATGCCCAAGAGAATTGAGAGAAGATGAAATGTTTTCATCTTCTATCAGATATATCGCACGTCGTTGAATTCGGTCCAGAAGCTCCAAATGAGATCTTGAAGCTCCTGCCCAAATGTGCGAATTGTACTCCATTTTCGGCCTAATAAATGAGGTATAGATCACGCGTAGATCAGTAGGAGTAAAGTATTTCTTACACCGTTTTAAAAAACCTAAGCACTTGGCCGCTTCTTTCGACACATCGAAAATGTGATCGTTCCAGCGAAGATCAGATCTGATTGATATGCCCAGAACGTCAAGAGCATCTGACTCCGCGAGATCCATACCGTTCATATAAAGGGGTGCTAAGGGGCAATTCACTCGTTTGTGGGTTAACAGACAGCACTGAGTCTTACTAGTATTGAACTCGACTCTATTAGCAAGCCCCCTCTCGGAGATTTTTTGCAAGTCATTAAGCAGTGTGTCATTCATATGTTGCCTCTTTCTCTCAATCTCCAAAGAGCTCGGGCGTTTTTTGAAAGAATATGAATGACAAATGCTGCTGTCATCCGCAAACGCATGAATTGGGTTATGAGTCAACGACAGAAGGTCGTTGATAAAAACCAGAAACAAAGTTGGCGATAGGACTGAACCCTGTGGCACTCCAGCTACGATGGCATGTTCACTGGACGAAATACCGTCGACCACGACACGAATCGACCTGTCCTTAAGAAAACATGTGATCCATCGAGCAAAGTTAATACCAACACCATATGCAATTAGTTTTGACACGAGCGCTTTATGCCACACTCGGTCAAACGCCTTAGAAATATCCAGAGCAACAACCCTGCTTTCACCAAAGAAGTGAACACATTGGTTCCATTTCTCTGTGAGGAACGCCATTAGGTCACCAGTAGAGCGAGCCCTTCGGAAGCCATATTGACGGTCGCTCAGCAATTCGTTTTGCTCCAGATAGCTCATAAGGTGGAAGTTTATTACACTCTCCATGACTTTGGAGAGCATAGAGCATATCGCTATTGGTCGGTAGTTCTCAGGGTTCGTGGCATCGCCCTTCTTAGGTACCGGCTGAACATTCGCAACCTTCCAACAAGATGGAAATACTCCTGTCCTGTATGAGATGTTGAAAAGGTTACGCAAAGGTCGAGCCAGTGTAGAAGCACACATTTTTAGCACAATTGGTGGTATACCATCGGGGCTAGAGGATTTGTTTATATTGAGGTTTGCAAGGACTATTTTAACTGCTCTCGTTCGAAAATAAATCTCCTGCATCGAAGGCGATCTATTCTCTATAGAAGGCTGATTGCTAGCCGGAATTGTGGAATTTTGTGCAAACATTCCAGCCAATAGGTTCTCTTTATCAGCCGAGTCAGTGATGATTTGGTCACCAACGAATGACCAAAAGTTTTTGATCCCTTTGGGGCAGAGAAGAACCTGTTCTCGAATGCGAGTTTCGTAAAGAAACTTTTCGCGTTTTAAAGCTGCATTACAGCGATTCCTAGCCTCAATGCGAAGTCTTCTGGTATCAGCATTCTTGTTGGAATGCCAATTCTGAAAGGCTTCCTCTTTAGACCTGACTGCAATCCTGCAAGTCTCATTAAACCAGGAGTGGTCTTTTGGTTTAATACTTCTCATTTTACTGGAGATGAAAGACCTCATGCCCAATAAAATTATTTTTTGTACCATAAGAGCCGCGGCATTTACATTTCTATCAGCGAAACATAATTTCCAATTGAAATTGCGGTAAAAATTATTTAACGCAATCCAATTTGCTCTTCCATAAAACCAAGCGATAATCTTCGGGGCTTTAGGCGTAAAAGTGCATAGGTTAGAATATTTAAAAACCAGCGGATATGGTACAGTGGTCCGAGTTACCAAGAGGTGCATGGACACTCACATCATATTTCTTATGATGTGAAGTCAAAAAAAGGTCTAGGACTTTGTGGCTTTGCAGACCAACTCTAGGGATGAAGTTGGTTCCTTCACTAGTTGAATCAGTTGGTTCGATTCAGCGAATGTGTTTTAAAAGCGAATTTTTGGAAGAAGCTGAAGAGAAGTTGTCCTCAGTTGAAATTCTGAAAGTAAAAACAAACTGCGAAAATTTTATAAAAAAATTTATTTCTAAACTTTTCTTTAAAACTTCAGAGTTTTTAGACCCTAAAGCTGCTTTAGAGCAATTTCGTCTCGAATTTGTAAGGTAAATAAGTATTCCCTGGAGGATGAATGCAATTGTTCGTTCCAATTTTAATTTTTATATAAAATAAGTACAAAGGCTTACCAGCCGATTAATTTCGGAAATAAATTTTTATTTTGCCGTTCATCGGCTTTAAAATTATTTGTACCGTTGTCGCGCTTGAAATTTTTTTTCCTGGAACTTCCTGGAACTCAACATCAATAAATGCCAAGCTATGACATACTCGCGTAAGAGACCCCAATCTCCATCGCGAACTTATTACATATTTGGCGAGCCGATTCCCTTAGTCAGTTCTTTGCGAGACTTGGGTATAATTTGCGATAAAGAACTTAATTTTCGATCCCATATCGATAATATCATTAGTAGAGCCAACTCTACTCTTGGTTTTGTAAAACATTGGTCCAGGGAATTCTCTAACCCATATGTTACAAAATCTCTCTACCTAACCTTTGTGAGGCCGATACTCGAATATGCTAGCCAAGTTTGGTCACCGCTCTATGTTTCTCAATCGTTGCGTATTGAAGCTGTACAGCGTAGATTCCTTCGATTTGCGTTACGCGGCCTCCCTGGTTCCGACAGTTTCAATCTACCTCCTTATGCTGATCGTTTGATGTTGATTAACATGCAATCTCTTGAAAAACGCAGGGTGGTTGCCGATGTCCTCTTCATCCATCAACTACTAGACGGCACCATTAACTGCCCTACACTGCTCCAATTGATATCCCTTAATACCAACCCACGCTACCTAAGGTCTGTACCTCTCTTCCACCTCAATTTTCATCGCACCGTCTATGGATGTGGCGAACCTATAACTAGGATGCTTCGTCTGACCAACAATTTGATCAATGAATTCAACTTCCATCTCAGCAGATCCGAACTCCGAAATATCCTTCTTAACTCAAACCCCCTTCCTCCCTCTTAAATAAATTGTGATATCTTTTTCTCATACGTCTTGTGGGCAGACTATAGCCCACGTAAATGTAAATTCCCTACCTTACAAATAAAAAAAATAAAAAAAAAAAAAACAAAAAACAAAAAAAAAAACCCTAGGATTAAGAAATTAATGTTAAGTATCTGCTTGTATTAAGCTCATAATAAATAAATAAATAAATAAATAACAATTTTTACTTTATCATCGGCGGTAACAGCAATGATTCGCCTTTTTTTTAATGACCAAATCGATTATTCTGTTGTAAATTTTTGGAAAACTATTTCAAGCAAAAAATTCAGATTTCAATATAAAAATTTTCTGATGATTATTTCTTTTTATAAATTAGAAAAAAAAAACGTTATTGGTATGTATTTTGGGTGGGTTTTTTTGTGGGTTTTTTGTGTCATTTTGGTGGGATGAACAGGTTAAAACCGGGATGCGATCAGGATTTTTTACTAAATCAGAATCACATCACTGGTTGCAACCAACTTCATTATACAGCCCCATCATTAGAGCCCTAACAGAATCAAAAATCGTTGCGACCGACGATCCTTTCTGGTCGTCAATCGAAGAGAACACGTCCAGAATGAAACGATTGCAACTGCTGATTCAGTGTTGCTTTTATTTAGTATTTTTTTATTTATTTTTTCTTTTTCATTTCAATGTATTGGTATTTGTAGCGTCCGTGGCGTAGTTGGTTAAAGTGCGTGGCCGCTATGTCTCCAGGTTCGAACCCCAGCAGCGACAGAAAATTATTTGGATTAAAAATTATTTTTCTGTACGGCCGCCACCTCTCTGCAGGCAATGGCAAACCTCATAGAGTAATCAAAAAATGCCATGTAAAGCTTCTTGAGAACAAGAACATTCTGTTCATCGCCGTTCGGAGTCGGCGTTAAACATGTAGGTCCGGTTCTCGGTCAATTGTGTACAAACTTAATAACACGCACAACACAATTGATCATAAGAAGCTAGGTCAGAGTCCTTTCAAGGGCTGAAATGGCCAGTTATTTATTTTTTTTTTTTTTGTTTTTTAAAGAACAAACGTCAAGACATAATAAAAACTAAGGAAATGGCTTTGAACGTACCCTATTTCTAGCAAAAATATAGCAACATTAATAGCACAGTGGCGGCCGTGGTGCAGTGGGTAGAGTGTGTGACTCAAACGCCAGAGAACCCTGGTTCAATTCCATCTGACACAGAAAGTTTTTTCAATTGAATTAATTTTTCTGTTTGGCCGTCACCTCTCTGTAGAGAGTAAATAATATCATGTAAAGCTTCTTGAGAACATGAACATTAGCCGTTCGGAGTCGGCACTCAGACAGAAAATCGTCGGTCGCAAGTGAAAAAATACAATATATTCTAATTGTGCGATATATCCTTGAGGCTGACGACCTGCGATTTCATTCTGGACGTGTTCATAAATTTTCATGCATTCTATTGCTTTGGGATGTCGTCACTCGCAACGATTTTTGATTCTGTTCGGGCTCTAGGTCAACTTTTGTGCCAACAAAACACAATTTGCGGGAAAGTTTCATTTTCTGAAAACTATTTGTTTTCGTCGATGACGCATGCCCTTGAGGATCAGCACTTTCCCTCTTTTGAAGAACTCCAAAATTGGGTCGATTCATGGATCGCATTAAAACGCATCGTTTTTTCGAGATGGTATCCGAAAATTGCCAGAAAGATGGGAAAAAGTAGTGGCTAGCTGTGGACAATACTTTGAAAAATGAATTTGCAACGGATTTTGCGCAATAAAGCGCCAATTGAAAAAAAAATCCTTTAAAACTTTTTTATACATTATCGCCATATATTTTTGAACCAAAATGTCAGGGATAGATCTTGAATAGTTTTACTTTAATAATGTAAAAAATATTTGGTTTAAAATAAAATACAGCTTAAAAAAATTTAGAAAGTTTTTTTTTTCAAAAAACTTCCGGAGGCCCTTAAAGTACGGTATAGTTCGAATTGAATTGTTAAAGCTTATGGGTATATTATATAATCTTACTAAAAAAGTCCCATTTCATATAATGGCAAGAGTAAATTAAATCTGTTTTAATACAATTTCGAAAAGTTAAATGTTAATAAGACAAATAAGAACAACTTCAGAGTTATACAATCACACCAAACCAATCCATACCAAAACGGTACCATGCCATATCATACCATACCATACCATATCATCATTCCATTATAATTATACCAACATAGGATACCATCATACCATACTATCATCCTATGCATTCATACTGTATCATAAAATTATGTGATATGTAGAATTTTGTATCAAAAACAAAGAAATAAGGAATATAAATGCAATACAGAAATATACTCTGTGTATAGTGCATTTCTTGGCGAACACACTGTTTTTTAAACAGGCATCTCTGCAATCTGCTCTTCTGCGGTTAATCAAAGAGTGTGCAACCAGCCGAATGTTGTATAGTCCTTGTTTCGATTTTCTGAAATTACTGCACAGAAGTGTTTGAAATATACTTTAAAATGTTGTACATTACAACGTTGTTACTTAGCAGCAGAGGTGTTTGTCTTTTTGTTTAAGGTTGATGTTTTCAATATGAATATCAAAGACAAGCTCTATATGCGGCGAATTTTTTTTTACATATTTATTATAATTACTCAATGTATGAACCATGCAGTTCAAAAGCTACTGTGTCCATACTATATTATAATTATTTAATTCTGCGTAACACTATGTGAAAAACACGGCGAATTGTTTCATTGGCGAATTGATTCATCGATTTTACTCCCCATCGTGGCTAAAGAAGTTTCACTTCAAAAACTTACTAATGAAATTTTTATTCAATATTCTTTGTTATTTTAATATTATGACATGCATACCAGAGAACAGCTTGAGGGTGTTCAAAGAACGTTTAAGGGGGGTTATATAGCCAGAATTATATTAGCATTTTCTTAAAGCTCCAAGTCTTAAAAATATGTGGTTAAAATTTCAAGTCGATATCTCAAAAAATAACAAAATAATAGCCTAGTGAATGAACCACCTTCGATAGTGCGCAGTGCTGGACCTTATTTTCAAACGCGTTTTTCTCGAAACCATGTTTTCAAAGTCGGTGACCAAGATTTCTCGAAACTCAGTGAACCGATCGTTTTAATTTTTTTGCAGGCTTATTTTATTTATAATAATCTCGTACTTATCATAGGATTTATATTTGCATTGTTATAGACAAAATAATGACGAATCTTGGTCGAAAATCGTTAATTTACGTTCGGAAGTCCACCATTTTGTGAAAAATTAAAATTTTCAAAATCGGTTATGACAAATACGGGTATTTACTTTAATAATATTTTTCACTTTTTTTTTGTTTCAGATGAATTTAGGAGGAGCAATCTCTATAAAAAATGCTGTATCTACCTTAATATTGAATTTTTTTTAATAAAAAAAAAACTAACCATACTCTTGAATATGTATATTTTTAGGTATAAAAACCCTCATTTACAAATATCCCTTACGTTTCCTTAAAAAATTCACAAACATTACCTTTTTTTTAGCTTCCGAAAATATATTCCCCCTGTATGCTTTCTGCTCTAAAATAATAAGTGAATGCATTACCAATCGCTTTGGATCCAAATGCAATAGAGCTCACGATTACGAACGCCTATACAAATAATTGTATGCTTCTTTTTGCTATTGTTCGTTGTTCGGTGCTTTTTGCTAAGCAAAACTCAAAATCAGCAGCTGATCTTGACATCCAGCTCACGTTTTTCACCAATATAAGCCTGCCTTGTAATTGTGTCATGACCGTGACAAACTGTGCTTTGCAGCAATCGTCGCTTACGAACTCGAGCGGTATGCATGCATTCATTTTTGTATGCAATTGTGGCTGACGACGAATGATATGTGCGTGGCGGAAAATTACGAATGGTCTCATACAAATCTCTGATACATACTTCAACAACGTTACAACATTTTAGAAATTGGATTAACAAATTGTTGTTTAATTATGGTTTGATTTAAAACAATGGTTAGCAAAATTCTACGATTTCGAGCGAATATAATCCAAAAATTTCTCATTTATCTCACGATGGTCTTCCTCTCCATATTTTGTGGAATTTAATTTTATTTTTTATACTATTTAAAATATTCTGGGTAAGCAAAGGACAAGATGCATTTTACGCTTAACATACATAGATGTACTTGTTTATTAAACAGATATTTAAAAGGGGCTAAGAGAGGACCAAAAAAACGAATTGGCAATTTAACTCTAGAAAGGACTTTGATCGGGCTTCTTATAATAATATTGTCAGATATAACGAGATTGGAAACTTCGCTGTGAAAGGGATAGCACTATGCATGATTTATGTCAAATTGATATCAATACTTACACAATATTATAGTTGTGTTCGTACATTTTGTTGACAAACTCACCCAGTTTGGGTCCTAGCTTGAGTTATTCAGCTGGTTTGGATTCTCACCACTGTGTAAAATTTCACTGAATTTGGACAAACTTACCACAATCTAAACATAAACAAATTAAGGGGCAACTCACACTTGTAACTTTTAACTTCATCGATTTTTTATGTTTGCATTTTTTGAAGTATAACTATCTGCGAAGTTATTCGTCTGCGAAAAAGGTCGTATACCTGGC
Organism: Pherbina coryleti; assembly: GCA_943735915.1. Classification (NCBI taxonomy): domain Eukaryota; kingdom Metazoa; phylum Arthropoda; class Insecta; order Diptera; family Sciomyzidae; genus Pherbina; species Pherbina coryleti. The sequence goes on along the minus strand of OX030950.1, from coordinate 70,086,092 downwards.
ATTCAACTCGCATTTCTGGCATTCATATAATCTATGGGATTTCCATAAATGAATTTTCAATGCCTCTTATCGTCAAAATTCGTTAGTTCAACTCGAACGTTTGACAACTCGAGACGTGTGTATTTCTGCCGTGTATTTTATATTTAACTGCAAAGCTACTATATGGGGCCGGAAAAGATGGCTCTATGTATGTTTAAAAAAATTGTTTTCTTCGTGTAAACTGAAGTTGAAACTTAAAATGATTATTTTCGAAGTGACATTTTTAAATCGGTGACAAAAAATACTCGAAAATTCTGAACCTATCTTTTTGAAATTTTGCAGACTCGTTCGATGTTTTTTTCGATAAAAAATGGCCGTTCTATAGCCAAAAAACGACAATTATTTTTTTAAATCAAACCATTAACTATGGACTGTCTACTATTTTGTCAAAAATGCAAATTTTTTAAATGAATCGATCAGAAAGTAGTTTATATCAGGGACCGAAAATAAATGTTATTTTCGAAATTTCAATTCAAACAGTCAGGCGGAAAAATTTGTCTTTGCGGTATTTAAATAAAGCAGTGCGAATCTTGTTAGCTAAGGAATAATAATCTTCAAAGCTTTTTATTTATTTGACTTTTTTAAAAAAAGTCAGAAAAGAATAGTTATTTTTTGACCAATTTTTTTTTTTTTGGTCAAAAATAAAAGTTAAAATATGACTTATTTTTCCGGTCATACATAAAAGTTAAAATTTGAGTTTTATTTTTTCGGTCAAAAATTTTTTATCACTACACATTGCGTTGCCTGTCACTGTTGTTTGTCGAATCACTACACATCAAAGAACTGCAATGAGTATCCGACAGAAATCGTATAATCAAATCATTCCTGAGTTACTTGTTGTTTTCTACCCTATCCATACTCAATGAAATATGTTAAATACTTGAACTCATTCGACTCACTAGCATATTTTCGAGTGCAAGTCAAAGTGTACCGGGTAAGCTTATAATTAATATAGAATATTACTGTCAAATTTTTAACCTTTCTTTTTGTTGGAAGAAATAAATCGCAGATTTTAACTTTTATTTTTGACCGAAAAAAATAAAAGTCAAATTTTAACTTATGTATTTGGTCGGAAAAATAAGTCATATTTTAACTTTTATATTTGACCGGAAAAGTAAGTCATATTTAAAATTTTATTTTTGACCGAAAAAATAAAAGTCGAATTTTAACTGTTATTTTTGACCGAAAAAATAAAAGTCAAATTTTAACTGTTATTTTTGAGCGAAAAAATAAAAGTCATATTTTAACTTTTATTTTTGACCAAAAAAAAAATCGGTCAAAAAATAACTATTATTTATTGACTTTTTTGAAAAAAGTCATAACAGTTACGCGAAGTCAGCGAAGTCGCGAAGTCAGCGCAGCATTCTCCAGGTTAGCGAAAGAGTCCAGTCGAATGGGTCTTGTAGTGAACGCAGATAAGACGAAATACCTAGTGTCAACAAATAAACAGTCCCTGCGTCTTGGAAACCACGTCACTGTTGACAACATCTCCTTCGAGGTTGTTAAGGACTTCGTCTACCTGGGATCCAGTGTAAACTCTTTCAACGATGTCAGTATTGAGATAAAGCGAAGGATAACTCTTGCCAACAGGTGTTACTTTGGGCTGAGTAGGCAATTGAGAAGCAGAGCCCTCTCTCGACGAACAAAACTCACGCTCTATAAGTCACTAATCATGCCCGTCCTATTATATGCAGCACAAACCTGGACGTTGATCAGTTCTGATGAAAAGACTTTGGGAGCCTTCGAGAGAAAGATCCTTCGTAAGATCTTCGGTCCAATCTGCGTCAATGGCGAGTACCGAATTCGATGGAACCACGAGCTGTATGAGTTGTACGCTGACATCGACATAGTTAAGCGTATTAAAATCGAGCGGCTCCGCTGGCTAGGTCATGTTGAGCGAATGGAAAACGACGCTCCAGCGAAAATAATATTCGATTCGGTGCCCGGTGGTGGTCAACGCAGAAGAGGACGCCCACATCTTCGTTGGAAGGATCAGGTGTTGGATAACCTGACTACACTTGGTGTTTCCAACTGGCGCCAGCAAGCGCAAAACAGAAATGGCTGGCGCAATTTCTTATACGAGGCCAAAACCGACCTTCGGTTGTAAGCGCCAGATAAGTAAGTAAGTAAGCATAACAGTTACGGTCCCTGGTTTATATTGTTATATAACTAAATTTATTGGCCTTTTTTCTCACAGGTCGTCTAGTTCACCACAATGTTCGTCACCGCAAAACACAAAAATAAAAACACAACTTTTTTACAGTCATTTGTTACAAGACTATAGTGTTCAATGTATGTTTTTTAAGATATATAATGATTGTTTAAAAAGTTTTAGTAGTTTTCATTGCATGTTTTTATTTTTCGTAGTAGTCATGAAAATACCCTATTTTTTGCACTGTAAGTTGGAGTAGCGCCTTAAGTAAATAAAGTCAGCTGCTGGTTCAAATTTACGCTGGTTGTTGTATATATCCGTGTAGAAATTGAACATGCATTGAAAGTTTGTGTACGGGATACGGATCAGAGTTGATTTTTTAAATTTCAAGGCATTTAATTGAAAATATTCAGATAATAAGTTATCAGTTGAGAGATTTTGCATGCATAAATTAAGTTTCCGCTTCTTTTATATTCATTTTATGTCCATATCCAATGCCTTTTTATTCAAGCTTCGAAAATAAAGCAATATTATTACTGGCTAAAAGCAGCTGATAGTCGATACAACAACAGTTGACAGTCTTGAGGTGAACTCACATACGCAATACGTGAGTGCATAAAAAAAGAGATGGACAAGCACCATTTTGGAGCAAATTCAACCAAATTCACAATAGAATCGAAGTTTCCTATCTTCTTATCTCTGATTTATTTACCCTCTGAGGTTTGTCATTTTCTGCAGAGAGGTGACGACCGTTCAGAAAAATTTATTCCAATAGAAAACATTTTCTGTGTCAGCTGGGGCTGACCTCGGACGTCACGGTTCGAAAATTAGCATCGAATGATCCACACGCTTTTAAACGCACTTAGCCACAGCCGCACAGTGCAACGAGTGCGGACAAAAAAAGGTTATGAAAAAGTCATAAATTTATAAATCTAAATATGCAGAATTATAGTTAAGAGTATTAATGTAAAAGGATTTTGCGATATCTCTTCAATTACGGACATGCCACTCTTTAAAACTTGACTCAAAAATATGACGAAATTTCTCTTCTTACAATTTGACACTGTATATTTCTTAATAAGGCGTACATTTTAGTATTAAAAATATGCAAAAAAATTACTTACTTATATTTTATGTATTTAACCAAAAATCTTTTAATTAAAACCAAACGTAAAAAAAAAAATTGTATAAGGACAGGTTCTAGAAATTTAAAAAAAAAAACCAAAACTTTGTGAAGCAATAACAAAAAAAGCAATAAAAAAAAAATTTATAATCTGTAATATAATTTATGTCACTACTTATTTGATTATCAACCTTGCTTATTTGCCCAAAATGTGTATTGCCTAAAAACACCATTACCAACATTGAAATGTAAAGAAAAATAATGTAAGAAAATTGGCAACGTTGCAAAATGGCGGGATTTCCGACATTCGGGATTAATTCGACAAGAAAACCAGCGTGGCTGGAATTAAAAAACTCAATATACAAATATATATAATTGCATTTTAATTTAAAAGAAGACAAACCTGATTACAACTTCAGATGTGGGGTCTATCACCAATAAAAATGAAGCAACGACAGATTCTGCAAACAGTAAAAGATTTGCCTTTCACCAACGTTCCAAGGTCTGCCACCGCTGTACCTGCAACTTCGGCTGCTGCAAACTTGGAATCTGCTGCATTAACAACTTCATCCGTAGACACTGCTGTTGCTTCAGTTGCTGGCATAGATAATGTTATCCCATCCGCTGATACATTGTTGACTAACTCTTGCTCCGCTGTAAGTTTTGATGCTTCATCAAACGATGCTACTAACGATTCTTATGCCGCCGACGCACTTGCAGAGTGCCCTAGTGCTATATCCTCTGCTGAAACACTTACGTCTACCGCTGCACATATGCATATTTCTGAACCGTTGAATACCGCTGCTATTATTGAGACTGCTGAACACATGCACACTTCTGCGACTTCTGTAACCGCTCCGCCGTTTTCCAACGCCACACCCGTGGCCACCGCCGTACCCTCAGTCATCGCTGCACCGCCGTACCCTCAGTCATTTTTTAATGATGATCCCTATCTGCTGCTATGCCGTCAGCTAAAAATGAATCTATGAATCTATGTATGCTGAAGCAAAGATGCTCGAGGAACAATTAAATATGTTGCGAATGCGCCGAGAGGTACTGGAGCTACAGCAGCAGATTCGACTTATGGAAGGAGGTCACCAGCAGTTGCCTGCTGTTAGGCACATTGTGTTTGAGGAACTTGATGCGGCTGTTCCGAAATTTAGTGGCGACAATCACTACGACGTCACGAAGTGGTTTGTACAGTTTGAAGATTACGCCACGATGTGCGGATATAATCCAAAGGAAATGTGTCTTGGTGTACGACGGCGTTTGGAAGGAACAGCCAGAGACTATGTATTCAATCTAGGCTCAGTTGAATATGTTGAATTAAAAACAGCCATTATAAAAATGTTCAAAAGAACAATAACACGTCAGGAAGTGTATCGTCAATTGCGGGCCCATTAAAGCCAAATGAAACTTGTCTCAGCTATGTTGTAGCAATGCAGTCAATTGCTGAGAAATCAGATATAGCCGAAGCAGAATTGGTTGACCTTATTATAGATGGCATACCGGATAATTCAAACAATATAAGCTACTTGTTTGGTGCCAATTCAATAGATGAGCTGGTTGGCCGCATGGACAGGTATGAGCAGCGCCGCGTAAGAGGACTTGCCACGAAATCAAACGCTGCCACTTCAGCAACAAAACCGAAGTCCGCTGATTCAACTATCGTTAGTGATGTTCGTTGCTATAATTGTTCGCAGTTCGGGCATTATTAGAGTGCATGCCCAAAACCATTGGCCTCATGGCCAATTTGAGTACCTTAGGATGCCATTTGGGCTTAAAAATGCACCCGCGAATTTTCAGAGATTTGTTTATAACATTTTTCGTGACTTGATTGACTCACATCAGATTATTATTTACATTGATGATATTCTAATTGCCTCCGTTGATTTTGACTCTCATTTAAACATAGTTAAAAAAGTTTTGAGCAGATTGTATGAAAGGGGACTTGAGGTTAAATTGGGGAAATGTAAGTTTGGCTATGATGAAATAGAATATCTGTGATACTCCGTAAGTCGGTTGGGCATAAGGCCAAGTGATTCACACGTTAGAGCTATTAAGAAGTATCCTATGCCAACAAATTAAAAGGAGTTACACACATCCATTTATTTTCGTATTTTCGCAGGTTTGTACCATCGTTTTCAAAAATTGCCAGGCCCCTTTTAAACCTATTGCGCAAGGAAAGTTCCTTTGATTTTTCACCAACTTGTGTTAGTGCGTTTTATGAATTACAAGATGGATTGGCAAAGGCACCAGTTCTTGCCATTTATAACCCAAGTCGAGAAACTGAACTTCATTGTGATGCAAGTAGTTATGGTTTTGGATTAGCACTGATGCAACGTCAGGACGATGGTAAATTCCACCCAGTGGCATATTTTTCGAAATCCACTACTGCCGCTGAGTCGAAATATCACTCCTTTGAGTTGGAAACACTTTCTATTATTAACTCACTTCGACGATTTCGTGTTTACTTGGAAGGAATTCCATTTAAGATTGTAACCGATTGTAATTCGCTCACAATGACGCTCAATAAGAAACAGGTTAACCCCAGAATTGCTAGATGGGCGTTGGAGCTAGAAAACTATAACTATTCTATTCAGCATCGAAGTGGTATTGCAATGGGTCATGTGGATGCCTTAAGTCGGTGTTTTCCAAAGCAATGTGATTTTCCAAATAATGATTTAGGTACAGCGAGTAGTAGCTGCCAGCTGGTCGCAGCTGTTGATGGAGATGATTTAGATTTTTATATCCAGGTAGCACAAAAACGAGATGAAAATATTAAAGAATTGCAAAGCAAATTAGAAGTTGGGATTGTTGAAAATTTTGAGTTAAGAGATGGATTAGTCTTTCGCAAAGATAGCTTAAATCGGTTACTTTTGTATGTTCCTAAAGAAATGGAGGACAACGTTATTCGAATGGTACATGAGACAATAGGACATCTGGGCATAGATAAATGTTATGAACAAATAAAAAAAAACTACTGGTTTGCGAAAATGAAAGATAAAATTGGGCGCTTTATTCAAAATTGTATCAAGTGCATTATATATTCAGCCCCTGCTCGGTCTAATAATCATTATCTGTATAACATTCCTAAGAAACCAATTCCATTTGATACAATTCATATTGATCACTTCGGTCCGCTGCCCTCAATAATTTCAAAACGAAAACACATATTAGTAGTAATTGATGCGTTTACAAAATTTGTCCGATTATACTCTGTTAATTCGACTAGTACCAAAGTTTTTAAAATATGACCAAGAAATGAATGGGAAAAGTTATTTAAAATTATTTTTTACTTTGTAGTGATTTTGAAGTCGGTTTTTTTTTTTTTTTGTTAAAAAGTTTTTATTTCTTCCTTTATAGAGAAAATGAAATATTTTATGTAATAGTATTCTTCAGGAAAATTTCTAACAATTTTACAATTTTTAGTACCATGCCCTTTCTCTAATCCTGCCCACTTTATTTACCGTACCTTATGATGATTCTACCTAGCCCTGTGCCAAATTTCAGTTTCTAAGTATCAATATTAACCGTAATATAGTACTTTCCTTAAAGTACCACACCATGTGTACAATCCCGCTCACTTTTTAAATGATTCTACCTACCCACCTACCTGCATACCAAATATTAGTACGCTAGTGTCAATATTAACTAAGATATAGTATTTTTATAATATTGACACGCCCCTTTGTTGAATAACCCCCACTTTTTTGACCGTAATTTGTAGTAACTGTACCTACCCATGTACTAAATTTCAGCACCCTAGTGTCAATATTATTTGATATATAGTGTGTTTCTAATATTGCCACACCCATTTGTCGAATAACGCCGACTTTCTTTACAGTAATTTTTCAAAATTGTGTCTACCCATGTACTAAATTTCAGTACCCTAGTGTCAATACTATTCGAGATACAGTGTTTTTTCAATATTGCCACACCCCTTCGTCAAATACCGCCCAATTTATTCACTGTAATTTGTAATAACTATGCCTACACATGCACTAAATTTCAGCACCCTAGTGTCAATATTATTCGATACATAGTGTGTTTCTAATATTGCCACACCCCTTTGTCGAATAAAGCCCACTTTATTTACAGTAATTTTTAAAAATTGTGTCTACTCCTATACTAAATTTCAGTACCCTAGTGTCAATACTATTTGAGATACAGTGTTTTTTAATATGACCACACCCCTTTGTCAAAAAACTCTCACTTTATTTACCGTAATTTGTAATAATTGTGCCTACCCCAGTATTTTTACTGTAAATTTCAGTACCCTAGTGTCAATATTAACTGAAATACAGTGTTTTTCTTATATTGACACGCCCCTTTATCGAATATCGCCCCCTTTTTTAAAAAAGGACCTCCGCGTTTATGGTATCTATCTCTTCACAAAAAATTACGGAAATCGGGCAAGAGCTGTAGGAGTTATCGATGTACATACATTTAAAAAAAAACAAAAAAAAAAAGCGGACAAACCAACGAACTTGAGAACCTCCTCCTTTTTGAAGTCGGTTAAAAATAACAACTTTTTCAAAAAGTTCAAAACACAATAAAACAAAAAAGGTTTTTTGTTTTTTTTTTAATTTTAATATGTTTAATATCAAAAATTTCCAATATGTTCTCAAAATTTGGTTTGCCGAAACTCACTTTCGCCCACTTTTCTTTCACTTAAAAAAGTCAAATTTTAACTGTTATTTTTGACAGAAAAAGTAAAAGTCATATATTAACTTTTATTTTTGACCGCAAAAATAAAAGTCAAATTTTAACTTTTATTTTTTTTTGAAAAAATAAAAGTCAAATTTTAACTGTTATTTTTGACCAAAAAAATTAAAGTCAAATTTCAACTTTTATTTTTGACAAAAAGTAACTATTGTTTTTTGTCTTTTTTTAAAAAAGTTAAATAAATAAAAAGCTTTTAAGATTATTATTCCTTAGCTAACCAGCATCCCACTGCTTTATTCAAATGTCGAAAAGACAAATTTTTCCGCCTGAGTTTTTGAATTGAATTTTCGAAAATAACAGTTTTTTTCGGTCCCTGAGTACAGTTCCTTACTTTTTGAAATATATCAATAATAAAAGAACATAAAATTAGATCGTGATTTGATATGAAGTAAAGTTGATTAAATAGAGAAACTACCGAAAGATCCGAGACAATAAATTAATCAAGTTGTCTTGAAGTGGAATTGTTGCAGTGCCGTTGAAGCATACTTTCGTTGCTATGTACAGATAAGCCTCGAGCCGAGATCTATTCAAACATCAATTGTTTTCCAATCTTATTGGAGAGAATATTGATGTTGAAATCGACACTCAAGAACAATAAATGATAATCAAGTATGCAGGTTACTAAAGCAGAAAGCAAAGGTTTTACAGAATGACAATAATATTTTTGTATATTTATTTATTGTATATATTTATTTTCATATATTTATGAATTTTATTCCAGGTCCATTAGATTACCTTATAACTCTCGAATTCAGAGCAGTTTTACAGTAAACTCCTACGCCTTTATTTCACATCGATCATTTTTAAAAATTTTCTAATTAATAATATACAAGATTACATCACTTATGTTGCCACATAGCCACGTTTCAGATACACAAATAACGTCAAGTAAGGTATTTTCAAAAATATATTTTATATAATCCAGTCGCATTCTCTTAGTAATTAACTGGTTCTGTAGTGAAAAAAAAATGTAAAATTACGTGTATTTCACGTATTTTAAAGTTAAAAAATTTCAATGAACATTACAAAACTACCATTTTTTTTAATTGAATGATTACTTGTTCATTAAACTGGAAGTTGGTTTTTGTGTTCGTATTCTGCATAATAAAAAACGAATATATATGTTACTTTTATATATAACACATTTAAAATTCGAATAAAGTGCTTATTGCTTAAAAGTAACTCAGATTAAATATATCGTTTTTGATAAGAAAGAAATTGAATATGCAATTTCGAAAAGGGCACATGTCTGAATATTTAAACTTTTCAGGAAATAAAAAAAAACCAATATTTTTTAAGGTAGTGTAATGAATTTAAAAAAAAATGTTTGCCAGTCACAGAAATATTTCGATGTAAATCTTATTATATAGTAATTTTTAGATATTTTAAATTTGTGAGATGTGCCCTTTTCGAAATTTATGATATTAAATTCACATAATTGAAAGAAAAACCCTTATAAATTTGGCAGAATTTTTATTTCAGGAATCTAAATTTAAACATAATACAGGGTTTTTCAATAAGAGGTGTTATTGTGAATCGCTCACTTTAAAAGCTTTTATTCTTTGACATTTGACAAGTAGAAACTACGCCATTACTAAAAATGGAACGATACACGCTTCAACAACGCATTGAAACTATTAAAATTCACTACAAAAATGGTGAAAATCTTGCAGTCACAGTTTGCAAAACTAAATAATTTTTTGGTCGTCGTGAAGCACCTTGTCGGACCGCAATACAGAAATTGTTGAACAAATTTGAGCTGTTGGGACAAGTTAGTGATGTGAAGAATAAAACCCGTGCACGTCGCTCTAGAACAACTGAGAATATTTATGCTGTAGCCCAAAGTGTTGAAGAAAACCCACGCTTGTCCATTCCTCGTCGTTCTTTGGAATTGGGCATTCCACATACGTCATTACACCGTATTTTGCATAAAGACTTGGGTCTTAAGGCTTAAAGGGCTTACACATCGGCCAATCTGTTCGTCGAACAATATGGCGGCGCGAACGTGTGTGCAAAAGCTAGCGTTCAAATTGAACGAACCTGTTCGTCACACAAGCCATTGATTTTTGTTGTTGTTTGTCATCATTTTCGGCAGCATCCCTTGTTCGACAGAGAAAATCAAAAATTTTTGTAAACACGGCCAACCGTGTGACAAACTGTCGAACATCGCTTCTTAACTAGCGAACTTGTGTGAACATGGCCGCCGTGTGACGAACAGATTCGCCGATGTGTAAGCCCTTTTATAAAGTTCAGTTAACACAAGAACTCAAGCCGGCCGATCATCAACAACGTCGTGTCTTTACTGATTGGGTCCTTGAAATGCATGAAAATGATCCGGAATTCCATCGAAAAATCATCTTGACTGATGAGGCCCATTTCCACCTCGGTGGCTATGTCAACAAGCAAAATTGTCGCATCTGGGGCTCGGAAAACCCAAGAGTTATTGTTGAGAAGCCTCTCCATCCTCAACGTGTGACTGTTTGGTGCAGTTTATGGTCCGGCAATGAGGTTGGATCAGCAGTTACGGTGAATGGATTGCGCTATCGAGAGATGATTAATGACTTTTTATGGTCGGAGTTAGATGGTATTGAAATGGACAACATTTACTTTCAAGAAGACGGCGCTACGTGCCACAAAACCAACGAAACTATTGATCTTTTACCTCTCGAAGAGGTGATCACAATTGGCCACCGAGATCTTGTCATTTAACACCTTGCGACTTCTTCCTTTGGGGCCACGTGAAAGATTAGGTCTACGCCAACAGCCCAGCATCGATTGAAGACCTCAAAAATGGAATTCGTGAGGCTATCGAGGACATAGGGCAGCCACTTTGCAATTTGGTTATGGAAAATTTCATGAAAAGGATATTGTCCTGCAAGCGTGGTCGTGGTGGCCATTTGGCCGATGTTGTTTTTCATTATTAACGGTATACTTTCCTCTTTATTATGAAATAAACATCCGATCATTTATCTCAAAAAATGGCTTTTTTCTTTGAATACCAAAATATCACCTCTTATTGGAAAACCCTGTACTTAAATTAACATTAATTTATTAATAGGTACTTTGCTATTATAAGCTCGATATTCTTGGTTTGGTAAGTAACTGCAAGTGCCTTTTATTTTAGAAGGAACAAAATTTCTTGAGAGACACTATCTATATAATTTTTTGCGATTACCTCACAAGGTTTTTTAGTATCAACAACAAACTTAAAATAAGTGGGTACTTGAAAATGAAGTTTTTGATTTTTAGGTACACTTTCTCCATAACTTCTTACTGATAAAGGTTTTGATTTAAAATTTAGTTCAACTAAATTAAATTAAGTTAAATTTCTTGGAGTTACTGGACTGTACTATAAGTGATGATGAGTAAACACACGATCTTTACGTCTAATTTTTCTTTTGATAACTGAAAAATTCCTATCACAATCATTAAATGAGTGGCCGCGTACTGGAAAATACAGAAGGTAACTGTCTTACATAGTTGCCAACTTTGTGGGGAAAATACCTTCTATGGTATATTTTAATTGCTGTGGAAAAAGGGAATTCCCATGGAATTTTTCAATTCGGCGCAAAGTGCACTTTTTTGGCACTTTTTTTGATATTAAATCTATAACTTTTGAACCACTTGAGATTTTTCATCCCGGTTTTTTTTATATTTAAGAAAATTGATTGTGCTATATAGTAATCACAAAAAAAATTTCCAAAAATTTTTTGGTTTCTTAACAGGGTGGTTCAAAACATGATTTTTTTTTTAATTTTTTTTATATGATTTTAAAGGTATTTTTTTTTTTAACTAAACTTGAGTTAATAACGCTTAATTTATTTTTCTTGTCAAATTTACACAATTTTATGAAAAATAATAGACAATTTTTGAATTGTGCTTAATAAAAATATCAGTATTGCCTGAAAACATACCTTACTAAAAGTATAACTTTTAACACGTTTTGAAATTCATAAATAAAGAAATTTTTACCTGTTTTTTCATTGTTTTATTAAAAGATCTCTGATTTCATCAAAATTATCTTCAGAAAAACTTTTATTTTGTGTATTTTTGTGTCGCAGTGATGTTATTAATAAGTGCGACGATATCATTAGCATTGTAATTAAGTCAGTATTTTGGTTCTCCCTACTATTTTTTCTTGTGTGACTTAGTCTGAAATTCTTGTAGTCCTTATTTTTGGCTTCTTGGGCCTCCTCCGATAGCTCACCAATTGGGAAAAAATCATATTTTATTATATCTTTTCCATGGCACAAAATTTTTTGAAGAGTTGGAGTTATGTCCTTCCAACTTCCATATAAATTTTTGTGCAAGTTCTGCGTTTCTGATGCGAATTTTTCAAACTTTTCTGCGTCAATGTGTTGAAGAAAATTGATGGCAATCAAAATTTTTGTAAAATTTCTTAAAAGCTCCACATTGATTTTTGTTATAGATGCTGTCACTGCAACATCTTCAAAAAAACGCCTCGCAATGTTGCCATAGTTACTATTTTCAAAGCCTTGCTTAGGGAAATCAATGCGTAGCCCGGTTTCTTCTCGAAACTCATCTTGAACTCTTTTCTTTTCTTCAGCTATAAAGTTATTTCTAGTTTCTTGTTTTTCTTTTGCACTTAGGCTTTCAAATTGTTTGTTATTTTGCCTGAACTCTTGAAATTTTAATTCATACGCTATCTTTAAGCAATGTTCTATAACACGGATTCTTGCATGAAATAATTAATAAAAATTGGCCTACCCCACACCATGTTTTAAACTTATTTGGAAATTGGATGGACTACGTTAATTTCTGGTTTTTATCAATATCGCGATAATTTTTGTACTTTAGAATTGATGAAAAACATGCAAGTTTTGTCACTCTAGCTCAATTTTAAGCTTAGTTTTTGAGTTTTCTCTATTGTGGGTAGTATGGAGGTGGGCGTATTTGTGGGCATGTCAGGTATTGGTATAACATATACTCGTATCAAATTTTGTCTGTCTAGTTCAATTATTAGACCATATTTTAAGTTTTTCTATACTGGGTGGTATGGGAGGTGGGCGTAATTTTAGGCGTATCCAGAAATTTTTTCATGGAAATGTCAGATCCCTGGGTTCATAGGAATATGTGTGAAAAATTTCATTCAATTATCTAAGCTCGTTCTCCTTATTATTAAAGTCAAACAGATTTTTGATAAAGCCTTCATATGTGCGGGATTATCTAAAAATTCAATGGGTTTTTTTACAAAATTTAACACTTTGTTCTACATCGCGAACTTCCGGGAAAAAAAAACATATTTGGCATAAAACCTAATTCATCAGCGCACACTGTGATGTATGTCATTCTGGATTCCTATGGACTCTTTTAATTAAAAGTTTACCGAAAGTTGAAAAATAGTTTCAAAAAATGGTTTTAGGTTATAGTTTATTGTAAACTTCGTAAAACAAATACAATATTATTGATACAAAAAACATATAGATATTAAACACAAAAATTTTATAAAAAACCGCATTCAAAAATCTCAAATGGTTTTTTCACGACGTTGTTCTAAAGTTGAAAAAAAAAAATATCAAAATGTTCACTTCTTGAAAAAGTTGAAAAAACTTCCAAAGTTTGAAGCATATATCTTTTCAGGTGTTGAAGAAAGATAAAAAAAAATTAGATTAATAAAATATGGACATTTTTAAGCAATAAAATAGTAAAAATTTTAGAATTCCAATCAAAAATTTTTTCTATTTTACTTATTTAATATCAAATTTCATGCTCAAAAAATGCACTGTGCGGCGTGGTATTTTGTAATCCCCGTTATAATTAATAAATGTGCGATATTTTTTGTGGTATTTTTTATGACTGCGAATATTTGAGGTATTTTTTAATTGAAAACATACCGTCGGAAGTTCTGTGGTAATTTAAAGTTTTTGAAGTGGGAAAAATGTATTTTTTGTGGTAAAATTGGTTGGCAGCTATGCAATTATGTTACAATAAATACGAAAATGGCACTCTCTTAGGGTTGTGACCTTTTCGAAATTATTTTTGTACACGCCATGACGTCGGCAGTAGAACAAATACCATAGATGTTCCCTTTTCGCATATAAAATGTAGAGGGTAGCATTTAGAATTCATTGATTTGAAAAAACGTATTTGTCAAAATATGCGAGGTGTGCCCTTTTCGAAATTGCATATTCAATTATTGTGTTCATTATATTAAGGGCCCACTAAAGTTTTTCGGCGACCAAAACTAATTTTTTACATTTTTCGAATATATTACATCTTAAAAATATTGTCAGAAAGTTTTAAATCAATTGAATAAAAATTGTAGCAGTTATAAGCACAATCGTCCGAAGAGAACACAATAAAAAAACATGTGAACTTGCCTTGCTCATACCAGCTGCTACAAAAACTCTTCTCTGCAATGTCTTTTATTTTTTCAACACACTCTTTTAAGTGTCTATAATTTTTATAATTCACTCTTTATATAAGTATGCATAAGCATAGGTATCCTCAGGGGGAGCAAAGAGGGGAAGAGGCTCCCTGGTTTTCAGAAAAATTAAAAACCTTATATTGTTGTAAAAAAATCAAAAATAACGGTAATAATGGGAACTTCTCCCCTGGCGTAAAATTCTGTGGACGCAATGTGGAAATTAGCATCAGTTGTGGCAAAAATTGTCATCTATATATATAAAAAAGGAGCTTATGTTTGTAAGACCGCAATAGACTCCTAAACTACTCATCTGATTAGCATGAAAATTTCTATATAGAAGTTTTTTGGTACGGTGCGTGCTTGTGGGCTATCAATTTTGATCCACCTTGAACACCAGAGGGCGCTGTAGTATAAATTTTTTACAAAACTGTCTAAAACTCATAAATTGCTAATGCGATTAGAATGAAAAGTTATATACAATGGGTTTCATGTACGTTGAGTGTTCTGCTGCTATCGTTTTCGACCTATCTTGAACACCAGAGGGCACTATAGTACAAATTTTTTACAAAATCACCTAAAACTCCCAAACCGCTCATGCGATTAGAATAAAAATTGGTTTATAGTAGTTTTCAGGTACGATTAGTTTTTTAGCACTATCTTCTTTGAACCACCTTGGACACCAGATGGTGCTGTAGTACAAATTTTTTACAAAATCGCATATTTTTAGTTGTTTTCTTAGATTACATGTGCAAATATTTAGAAAATATAAAATATTTCTTAAATTTAGTAAAATTAAAAAAATTTCCGTTATTTTGAGCATCTCCGCTGCTTTTTTATATATTGTTTTAAATTTTTTTTTTGTCTTAAAGCTTCATCAAAATACTATGAAAACCTTATTGCAAAAATACCGTTAGTTGAGTAAATATATTTTAAATACTTTTTTCAAAAAAGGTCTGAAATTTTGGAGTTTTCCTCACAAAAAAGCTCAAAATTTGTTTTTTTTGTAAAAATAATTTAAATTCAATTATTCATTCGCAAATTTTCAACTCTATTTAAAAGTTATAACATTTATAAGCAAAAGTAATTTCAATTTTACGCAAAAATTAAAAACCATTTTTATGATTCAAAAAGCAAGGCCTAGATTTTTTCGAACAAAATTTTTTTTTCCAATATTGTGTTTTAATAATTTTGTAAAAATATACAAGCTAAGAAATTAATTAATTAGAAAAAATTATCTGAGTATCTCTTAACAATCAAAAGTTATAGTCAATAATCTTTATCCATCTGTGTGATGGCTGGAAACTTCAAAATTACTTAGCCGATAGAGCTGAAATTTTGGCAGTACATTTTTTTCAAGTACGAGATAGCTTAAATTTCTGTCACACCCCCTTTTACCGCCCAAAAATCAATAAAAATGCTATATTTCCTACGGTTTTCGTTGATTGGGCTACATTTTGGTAATTTAGTCTGTATGCTTACTGTCGGCAACTGTACTAAAACAGGGCAATGTCCATCTACTAGAAAACTGGGATGAGCATTATATAAGAGGGTGTGGCTCCGCCCATACAGTTAAAATTTGTATTATCGAATAGCTTTGAAAGTAAAAGTGGCAATAGTTACATACAAACTCAAAATGGAGTGACTATTTGGTGATCTCCTGCTACTGGGAAACTGTAACGGACAGTGGAAAATAACAGTGGTGTCAAACTATGAGTCTAAGAAAAGTTTTGAATACACCTATTCTGTTCCCATATAGTTGCAGGGTGCAGCAACGCACGCCGGGAAAAGCTAGTACATTTATAAAAAACGCTGATTCCACGCGTATTATTCTCACAAACAAAAATGCATAGGAAGCCACGCGCGTGGGTAGAATCCTGAGAAGACAGAAGCAAGTTGAAATTTTAAACTCAGCAATTGATGATAAGGCTATCTTATATGGTCCTGAAATAGATGATACTATGTAAGTTGAAAAAAAATTAATGTATACCTAAATAAACTATTTTTAAAACTTTAAACGCGTTTTTCTCGAAAAGGCTGTTTAAAACTGGTGGACAGCATTACTCAAAAATTATGCTAAGGATCGCAACAAAATTTATTTCACTTGTTAAGCAAATATGACCGGTACTTTTAATCGTTCGATTTTTATTTTAGAAAAATATTTTTTTTTAAAACCTTAAAAAAATACTTTTTTATAACCTTAAAAAAAATACTTTTTTAGTCAAAAATCAGTTTTTTACCTGCCATTTTGGTAAAAATCAATATTTTTCTAAAATCTTTAATTAAAAGCTTCAACAGAAACGTAATCATTTGTATTTTTTGTTTTTAGATAAACAAGCTCTGAAAAATCGTGTCCACCGCATATTTAAGGTACTTTACTAAACTACGGATTCCTGCTATATGGTTTAATACTTGCCGTCCAAAAATTCAAAAAAATTCTAATTCTTCAAAACATATAATTATAATGTAAAAAAAAATTATCTAAAATAAACAGTACTTTAAAAATTAAACTTTTAATACAGGGCTTTTTCGCTTAAAAAACTTTAGTAGGCCCTTAATTCTAGTTGAGTAAAAAAAAATGTAGAATGAATTCCGATGTGTTTTACCGACATAAATATTGTAGATTATTGTCGAAATATTCCGGATTTTGGCCAAAAAATCATCTTATCGCACGAGGCCCATTTTTGGCTCAGCAGCTATGTTAACAAGCAAAATTGCCATTATTGCAGCTATCAGAATCTACAAGTGTTCGACCAAGCATCAATGCTTCAACAAAGATTGACTGTTTGGTGCAGTTTATAGCACGGCGGCATCATCGGACCTTACTTCTTTCGAAATGAGGAAAGAAATACCGTTACAGTCAATGGTCCTCGGTATAGAGAGATATTAACCGGCTTTCTGTAGCCAGAGCTCGACAACATCAATATATTCGAGCTGTGATTCCAACAAAACGTCAGTACATGCCATACAAGCAACACAACACTCGAAGTGATAAAGCAGAAATTAGGCAATTGAGTTCAAGGAGAAAAATAACATTCTTATATTATAAAGCAAGTTTGATCTAAGGAAATTTAAAATGAAGCCTCATTTGCGCAAGTTAAGCACAAAAAAACTAAAGTCAAATATACTTATAATGACCATTTATTTCTAAAATGGAATAAAATAAATGATTGCTTAAAACAAGAATAAAATACTTCATTCTAGAACCTGGAACAAGACTTGAATCAAGAAAATATTTTCTTAATTTAAGCGATCGCATAGAATTATTTTTGCTTTCAGCAAATTGTTTACTTAAATCAAGAAATTTTTCTCACTTAGATGAAAACATGTTCAAGATAGTGCGGATTGACAAGCTATGACTTATATGGCGCAGTGACTTATATGTTACTTTACTTCGAAAAATGTAAGCATCTATAAGATATATTTAGTACACACAAAAAAATCTCGTCGGCAAATTCAAACGATATTTGGGGTCACTTTACCGTCAATACAATTATTATTGCACAGTTACTATTCTATCGTTTAAAATTACCGAGCAAAAACTGTAACTTAACAATTGTGACAGTAAATCTTAACGTTTCGAACATTTACAGTTTGACGTTGATTTTTTTATCGAACATGTTGTTTCACATGTGGTGGCTTGCGTCGCCGAGGGAGCTAAAACGCAAGAACCACTTGGTGACAATTTTAAAGCCACGAGGTCCGAGGTTCGAATCCGCCACCAGACACAGAAATTTTTTCAATTGAAGTTAATTTTTCTGATCGGTCGAAAGCAGTTCGGTCAAAGTCCTTTCAAGGGCTGAAATGGTCAGTTTATTTGTTTCTTTTTTAAAAGAAGATTATGTTGATGATTGATTTTAACAAAAAATGACGATATTCTTTAATTAGTCCAAGGGCTTATTGAGCATCTTAGTACAAGAATCATACGATGAATTTTTACTATGGTATGTATTTCTAGTTTGTAGGTCTGTTTCAGTACTCACTTCACGTAAAATTCGAGTAACAGAGAGTAATTTGACTCTATATCTGTCAAAATGAGAAAATTTGTGGAAAAGTTCGGAAACGATTTTAGATAAGTTTCAAGCACAAAATTGAAATTAAATAAAAATTTAATTGAATTACAAAATTTGTGTTAATTTTGCTTATTTTAATTTTATTATTATTAATTTGCTAACCAATTGCATACATTTTTTCACAACTCAACACAACACAACAATTAATTTTGTCACTTTGACAATCAGCTGTTTGCAGCTCGAGATTCGTGCTCGAAGAAATTTTTCAAGCAAAGTTCGAGTAATTGGGAGTGACATTTAGCTTATTCTTCTTCTCTCTCGTGCTTTAAAAATGTGTTAAGAAATGTGAATTGAGTAAGCAGAGTAGAATAATGAAGGTAGATGCAAGGGAAAGAGAGCGGACTCAGAACTATCAAATCGAAATTATTTCAATTTGTATTATTTGAATTATTTTTTGTATATTTTGCTTTCTTCCATTATTTTGACAGCTGTGGTCGACAAAAAGAGAGCACAAGCAGCCCTGCATCTACCTTGTTTATTCTACCATGTGACTAGGAAAACAGGCCTTATTATCACCAATGTTCGTATAAAAAGCATTTCAATATATTACCTATAAAACCACGAAATTACTTGCAAAAACAACAGATGGCCTACAATGTAATTCAACATTAGGACTCTCAAAACTGTTTCTAACTGTTTCTCATATGCTTCAGTATAAATGACCTGCTAAACTTTTTAGATAGAATTAAAAAACAGATAGTCTGGAAACAATATAAGTAATTTTTTTAATTACATCAGAATTTTTCTCTGTACATTTTAATCAAACAAACATTCCTTATTTCATCTGTTCTCCATCTGTAAATTTTGAAGTTTAATACATATGCAAAAACATAAAGTATGAAGGCGCTTTTACTTCGTGCAAAAAAAAAATGCTATGAAAAACGCTGAAAAACGCTAAATATTGAAGTATTCGGAATATAAATGCACCATTACGATATAATTCTTTTTAAATTATAACATAAAGAACCCGTCTAAATTATCAATTTCCAACCAAGTGTGAACACTTGGCAGATAAACAACCATTTTTAGAGATTAAAATGCCAGTAAATAAACTAAAAGGAACAAGAAGAACATTGTTATTTCTTGCATACGAAATACAGCTTATTTCATTGTTTTTTTCCGCTATATAACGTCAAATTTAATTAAGTGGCTTAGGTTGATATACTTTTGTATGTATATTTAATCAATTGCTAAAAAATCTAGCTAGATTTCGAAAACGATTGCAGACTCAGAACAGATTTTTATTTGCACAGCTTGGCTTAAAAAAATCGTTGCAGTCCATTGGGGGACAGCCTTCCAAAGAGCCCTTCAAATTACTTCAATGTAAATATTGAGAATGCACCAGTTTTTGCGAAAGTTTTCGATTAGCCAAGAATCCGGTATTCCTCTTACCTGTTTTTAACGCCGCAACAACAAATATTTAGAATATTAATTTTTTTAGTCAAGCACGACAATAGCTGGAGTAAGTAAAGTTATGAGGCACCGCAGTTTTTGTGAATGGCTTCTCTTAGGTACGAATGAAGCTTCTCAATCAGTTGTGTTAATGCTGTGTGCGTATGAGTATATCGGGTATAGCGAGTATATCTGTTTACCAGTTTCGGTTCCAGCACGGGTAGCTATGATTTTATTTGCTCCTCTCAGCACTGGCTACCTAATTTTTATGTTTGTGTGTGCTTCAGAGCGACACATTAAAAGTCACAGTTTAGATCGAACGGAGTAAATGTTGAAACGAAAGTTATTAAATTATTCTTTTATCGGTATCGAATTGTTTTAGATTTCTTTAGGATGTACCGCTTAAAGTTCGAATTGGCAATATCAGAAATAGAATAGTCGAAAAACAGCGGATTTATTTTTGAAAATATCTGTGTGTATGTGTGTTTTTATGTTTATGTATGTGGTAGCAAATATTTCGAAAGCGATAGCAAACGCAACACACTTTCGATCAAGCCTAATCTTTAACCGCAACCGCTTCAAAAGGCTGTCTAAAGATAACTAAATATAAAATGTGTCGCTTGTTTTGGGAGCAGCAGCACCAGCAAACAGCACACTGGTGTCTGAAAACAGCAAGCTGCAATGAGCACAAACAACACCAGTGCCGCGTCAAACTGGCAATGAGCAGAACTAAGCACAACTAAAATATAGGCAGCTATGGGCGCCACATTATCGCACAGCACAACGCAACAACATACAGCACGGCACAGCACAAGGCAATTTTGTTCGTCGCCTATCGGGTCGGCATTTGTGCTAACATGACTTTATGGCTCTCAACGCACTACCACGCCATGCCGGTTGAAAAGCTTAAACTGAAGCATGGCAATGATCTCTCCGTTCACTACGACAAGATTCTTAATTCTTTGTTTCTTTGTTGACTCTTTAATTTTTAACTCGTAAAGACTTTAAAATAAAGTAAAGTACAATCTAGAATAATCTTTGTTTTCACAAAATTTAGTATCTGCTTAATAATATTTGAACAAAAGCTTCAAAAATAAACTTGTTTTAAAAACAATGGATAACTTATCTCATGATATTTAAGGAGATATTTAATTTAATTTGGCTCCACAAGCTTTTTATATAGAAGGTAGGATGTGTTGGAACCTTCTAGCTAGGTTTTGACTGTTGAATAATCCAATCCGCAAAGTTATGTATCTGAACATGAAATTTTGTTTAGAAAGCAACAATACGTATAACAACGTGCTTTGCTTTACACTTCGTGAGTCAGGTTGTTAACATAAACAAATCCATTCAAAATATTTTTTGTTTTTCAAAATAACAAAAAAAAAAAAATAAATAAAAGAAATAAATTAAAAGGCAAGATGGCGATTTAAGAGTGTCGACATTTTATAGGCAAGTGGTGTTCTACGTATTTCTTCTAAACGTGTTTTTGAACTCGAGATTGTATTTCAACAATTAGAAATGATAGGGAAAGTGTTGGTTGTTGAATAGACAGAATCTAGAGAGATAGGTGGGAGTAATAAAATATCAAAATTTATATTTCGAAAGTTTAAGAATCATATTGGGCACTATATGGGAATAACTAGTATATTTTTGAGTTTTGCGTTATTTTTATTTTTTCCTCTAAAAATATTATAATGACATAATATTTAAATATAGCAATAGCTTCAGTAAAAAGCACGTGCACTCAATACAAAATATACAAGATATTATTTCTTATATCTTATATATAAAATTATAAATATGGTGTTTTTTATATATAATATATAATATATATAAATATATTTAATACAACAATTAGATTAATTTCTTAAAAAAACACCATTTTCAAAATTTATTTCTTTTTTTTAATTCAGCTCTTTCACATTACGCATTGTATAGTTTTTTTTTAATTTGTCCAATATCCACAACCCTTGTCACAACTTTTTTCCATGTGCAACATTTCCATGTAACATAGCCATTGCTTTTATTGCTAGTTTCAGTTTGAGAACATAAAATAGACGCACTCAGATAAATCAAGCATCAACAGAGCGGATTAAGGAACACAGACTCGTTTTCATTCACTTATTCACTTATAGCCAGTGCCGCCATTTTTTTTTTAAAACTTATTTTTTTTACAATTTATTTTTTAATTTCAACAAAAAACTGTAACTTCGGTACGAAAAAGTTCGTCTATATCTATATATCTATATCTATATCTATATATATATCTATATCTATATCTATATTTATATCTATGCTATTATATTAAAGCGTTGTGACGTTGTTTGTATGTTCCACTTTCATGCGGTAACCACTGAACCGATTTGGACGATAAAGGTACCAATTCCAATTAGCTTAAGAATTGGAATAATTGAAAATTTAGAATTCTGTCTTTACCTCAGTCAATTCAAGTTAAAAGGCAATCTCATCCACAAACTTCTCTACCATCAACTAAAAATTCAATTTGTTTGATTTTATTTGTTCAATTTCAGTTGATTAGAAATGAGGATAGAACACGCAGAAAGGTTAAAGAGTAAACCTCCTGGCCTGGCCGGAATTTAAACCCGAGACGTCTGGGGTGGCAATCGAGCACGCTATCTACCTACTCGAATATCGAGGCCATATGCTAATCCTCATAATTTTCAAATAAATCCGACATGTTTTATTTAATTAGTTTTTGTTTTATTGTAAAAAAAGATGTTAAGATTGATGAGAATATAGTAGTATAACTAAAACGCATATATGGCGAAAACACTTTAAAACTTATTAAAAAAATGTCTTCGTTATGACACCAAAACCATTCACATACATTTGTGATCATGAAAATATGTAGTACATTGAGTATCATTAGCTTTTAATAGTAGCATTTAAAGCTCTGTTCCAAGAAATTCTGTTCTACTTATTGAATTATTTTTTAGAACAAAATGTTATGAAGAGAATAGTAAAAAATCCCCTTACTTTTCTCTCGTTTCCTCATTTTTGATACAATTTTTCAATTCAATTTCAATTTATTATTAATTAATAAGGCAATATTTGTATAATAAGAAACAAGTTCTTTTATAATACTAACAATGTTGGCATACGTACTGAATAAGTGTAAATATAATAAATAATTAAAACTAGTAAGAATAATTAAACTTAATAAATAAGAATATTCCTGATTATTGTAAAAAATTAGTAGAAAGGAACATGTGACAGCAATAAAAAATAAATATAACTATAATAAATAAGATAAGAGATGAGAAATAGGGAGAAAAAGAGATAGGAGTACAGCTGCAGGTTTATGATAGTTTGTAAGCTAAAGTAGATGGAAAATGGTTACAGAGTATATTAACTTGAGAAATACTCAAAAATGGCACGTCTAAACATTCTTTCGCTAGTAATAGCTTTGAGTTGACTAGGTAAAAAATTCCATAGTCTAATAGCGTTGACGAAGAATAATCTTGAGGAATTCAAAAAGTTAAAGTTAGGTAAAATGATCATCCGACTTCTTTGTAGTCGACTAAATTGCAATTTTTCATAGAGATAAGATGGTTTTTTGTGTGTATCAATTTGTGTAAGAATATGCAGTTTCTGAAGCTTAGATAGTTAATTAAGTCACAACCGAGGACACTTTTCTTAAACTGAGATATATGGTCAAACTTGCGCAGTCCATGTACATATCTGGTGGCATGATTAAATGCCATCTGAAGCTTTAGTTGTGATCTAGAATCCAGCTTGCTGTAGACTATCTCAGAATAAGTGATAACTGGAACAATTAGCTGTACTACAAGCTTTTTCCTGATTTCAGTTGGGGTAAATTCAGCTGTCACTCTCAAATTACGTAGAACATAATAAATTTTTCGCACTACATTATTAATATGATCAGCACAAGTCAGCGAGGAATTGATATAAAACCCAAGGCTTTTTGCACAACTTGTTAGTTTTAGCTTTTCAGTGCCGATGTACAAATCAGGGATGTCCTCAAAGAAAACTTTATCTTTTGAAATAGGTAGCACTACCGATTTCAAAGCATTGAGTTGAAGACAATTGCATAGTGCCCACTTATTGATGGAATCAAGATCCTCATTTAGTCTGCAAGTTAAGTCATCAAGTAGACCGACTCTACTGGAAAGATATATTTGTACGTCGTCTGCATAGGCATGCATAGTAGAGTGTTTGCAAACACTAAATATGTCATTGACAAAAATGACAAATAGCAGGGGACCAAGTACTGAACCCTGGGGTACACCACTGGCAACAATTTTGTACTCAGAATATTTATCGCCAACCTTGACTCGCTGCAGCCGATTTGACAAGTAGCTCTTAAGAAGACAAATAGCACTATCACTAAAACCATACATAATCTTTAATTTCCGGCATAGTATAAAATGATTGACTGTGTCAAATGCTTTAGAGAAGTCAAGCAACCCAAGAAGTGTAACCTGTCCTTTATCATATGCTGATCTTATATCATCTAATATTTTGACGGTAGCTGTAGCACAGCTGTGAAACGCCCTAAAGCCAGATTGCATTGGGGATAGAAGATTCTTATCATTAAGACAGTGTACTATTTGGTGTGCAATAAGCGCCTCACACACTTTAGCTAAACAAGATAGAATGCTGATAGGCCTATAATCATTAGGTTCACTTGCAGTCGGTTTTTTAGGCACCGGCATTACAATAGCAATTTTCCATGAAGAGGGAAACGTAGACGTAGTAAAGCAATGGTTAAATATATGCGTTAAGGGGCTCAGTACATGCGATATTATCAGCTTTATAAATTTCAAAGATATTCCATCTTCACCTACTGCGTTGGATTTTATTTTTAGTAACGACTTTTTGACATCATTTACACTTACAGTGGAGAAGTAAAAATTTTGACTCTCAGGGTGAACAGAGGTATCAAAGTTGGATGTAGTAGCAGGCGAATAGTTTGAGAGAAAATAATCATTTAAGGTATTAGGGTCAACATTACACTGATCAGAACATTTCCCACCAATTCCTACCGATTTTAAATTCCTCCACAGCTCCTTAGGGGGAAGTGAGGTATTTAGTTTTGACAAATAAAATTGTGCTTTAGACTCTCTGATTAGCCGAACTGAGGTATTTCTTGCAGTTCTAAATCGTTCCCAATTATATGCAGTGGGGTACCTTTTCCACACATTTTGAAGCTTGTTTCGCTTTTTGATTGAATTTTGTACATTACTTGTAAACCATGGGCATGCCTTATTTTTTACCTTAACCAACCGCAACGGAACATGATTTTCGAAAAGAGTATTTAAAATATTGGTGAAGATATTCAATTTCTCATCAACTGTTTCACCAAGCCATACTTCATTCCACGAGGTTGAACATAGCTCTCTATGGAGAGCCCACAAATTAATGGATTTGAAATCTCTATAGATGAAATTATCAGAACTAGCTCTACAAGATAAATTAATATTGAGGGTACAAAACAACAGATCATGATCAGACAAAAAATAAAGTTGATCAAATAATAAGACAGATGCTAGATCCGACACAATAAAATAATCCAACAGACTAGGGCTAGCATTACAGGCAAAACGAGTAGGAACAGTTTCATTCACAAATGATAACCCTGCAGAGGCAACATTTTCATACAGACGTTTAGAGGAGCTATCTCGACACAAGAGATTTACATTGAAGTCACCACATATAACAAAGAAATCGAAATTAATTAACAAACTATCCAGCTCAGAAAAAAATAAGTCGAGGTTATTACACTTATAAGGGTTATACATGCAAGACAGGAACACTTTAACTTGGTTGTCATATATACACACATTCAAATACTCAGCATTACTATTTCGATCGGATTTAGAAATAAGTTTAACATTCAAATAACTACGACAATAAATAGCAACACCGCCACCTTTCCTTCCAACCCTATCATTTCTAACCAGCTTAAACTTATCAATGCTATAAACCGTGTCATTAACTTCATTACAAAACCACGTTTCAGAAATACATATAACATCCACTGAAGAGTCTTCAATCACATATTTAAGATAATCTAGCTTATTGCAGTTCAAACTTCTAGCATTGAAGTGTATAACTTTGAGTCCACAGTGCTGAGCACAGAGAATTTTAATTAGAGTTTTATGATTTTCGCCAACGCTACTATTAAGGTTGTCATTCAGCATCATCATAGAATATTGCAACGAAGCAATGTTGGTTCAGAACAATTTAGACCAGCAATAAAAACAACAAAGTAATAGATCTCACAAAAACATACCAAACGTAACCAATTTTTGAATATAGTTTTACCAGTAGATGAAGCAAGAGAATTAGGATAGAAAAAGATGAATAGAATAGGTGGAGAAGGATAGATATTACAACTAAACTTAACTTCTAACATAATTTTTCTTATACATTGATAGGATTTAAGCATAGTTAACAGAGTGCAAAAAATCAAGATACAATTTAATATTAAATAAAACACTAAAGCAAAACAATTTGTAAACATCATATTCATACACACAAAAAATGAGAACATAAATACTTAAGAACAAGCGACGCAATCCACACGCTCTCGGCTATCCACCCATGTCGCCTCACCATTTCTTTCAGCCCTCACGAAGACTTTACCACGAAGAGAAAAAACCGCCGTCAACTTGTTTTCTCTTCGTTTCTGTTCCGCATAAGCCATTACAAGGCGATTCAGCTTGGTGAGACTTTCATGAACGTAGAAAGGTTCACCACAACCACACTCAATGTCACTGAGATTAAGAGGCCTCTTCTTAGATTTTCGAAACGCTGCCACCGCTTTCAAGAGTTGATTTCGGTCATAAGACGACGCCAATTTAACAACAATAGCTGGCTTATTTCTATTCTTTGAATTAGCCTTTAGCCTGAAAACATCACGCAGCTTAGGTGCATCAGTCATAACCGCAGAGCAAATTTTTGCAACAACAGCAGGTAGATTTTCATTTATTGCTTGTGGTATGCCATGAATAATGATGTCAGAAGCAACAGCATCACTATCATATTTTTCCACTTTCTTCTTTAAAAGTTCAATTTCGTTGTTTAGTGCAACTGCAATAGAAGATTCAACATCATTGTTGTTGCGAGGTTCGCTTTGTTTCTTAAGCTGCTCAATTTCGTTTTTTATGCTGTTTATTTCACCACACGCAACTTCAACAGCTGATACTCGCTCAACAACACATCTTAACTCCTCTCTTAAGTTGGAAAGCTCAGCTGATAACTCTCCAACCCTTTCCAATACTCTGCTCTCACTTGCTCGTACTTCTTCAGTCAGCTTCTTTACAATGTTCGTCTCAATACAGCTTAGTTTCGCATTCAGAGTTGCATCCGAGTAAGAACGTGTTGCAGGGGATGACTCATCTGTATGTGATTTAGGAAGACCAAGTGGAGTTGCGGGTGCTGTTTGTTTGGTTAAGTTTTTGTTTGATGTGCTGCGTAGAGTTTTTTGTTGTTGCAGGCTCGACATATTAAGTGTTAAATTATTCAGCGCAAAAATTAAATTATTGATTATTGACAAATTTTTCACAGAATATCAAGAAAAAACTGCCAGATGGCTAATACAAATATCAATTAACACTTTTTCAATTTTTTTTTGGCAAGAATGGTTGATTAATTCGTCAGTTTATTGCGTTCAGATTGCGGACACTGATCAAAACACGTCTATTCAGTTTGCATTGTCGATACAACGATACAACGATACATTTTGATGTTTACATACAAAAATCCATAGGCGTCCGCAGGAATTTTTCCAGGGGGGGAGGGGCCAAGGTATGTTTTGGTGTGCACGTTTATGAAAATGATTATATTAAAATGTGGCATATAAACATAGGAAATCAAAATATATGAAATTTTTCAAGACCAGGGGGCAAGTGCCCCTCCCTGCTTCCCCATGTGGACGCCCTTGCAAAATCGGTGATTCATTAAAATAGTATTGCTTGACGTGTGTAGTTGAAAAACTTAAAAGAAAAACAAGGAAGCCGCCACCAGTAAGTGTTAATAATTTTTCCAATACTTACTTTTCTGATATAAATTTATTGCAATCGAGGATATCTTATTTTTTAGTGCGCAGAGGAAAGCATTGTTCAATTGAGAAGAGAGAATTAAGTTCCAATGCTCCTATAATATTTAATGCTAAGTATAAACTACATTCAAAAATCTGATCCTCGTGTTGGTTAGCGCAAGACTACGTTATTAAACGACAGACGCATCGTGCGATCAGGCTCCAGACAGTTTGTTCGTCGTCCACCAAACACCGAATAGCACCCCAAATAACATACACTACCAAGACGGTTAAACATGGTAGAGTAAACAATATGATATAAGCGTGCTTTTCGTATACTGGATTTGCACAGTGTTCTTTTTTCGATTTTGGGATGACATTTGCATTATCTCAAAAACTATATTAGCTAGGGTCATATTACCTATGATTTTTAGCCTTAATTAAGTAACAACACAAAAAATAAGAATTCTAACTCAACTGCAACGTCTACGTCCCATGGAACTCACATTTTATCCATAAGAAAAAAGCCGCATAAAATGCTTATTTGTGTTTTTAATGAAAACATTTATTATTTATTTAGTTTATTTAACTACAATTAAACGTTATGCCAAAAATTATAAGGATCGGTTCACTTTAAGGTATACATATCTTCCATACAGCTTGATTATCAAAGAACTATACTCTTTCTCATTCATATTCTAATGTTCGCTGATAATGATAACACAGTGCGACAAAATGGAACGAAGTTGAAATACCTGGGAGATAATGCTATTTTTCTGGTAGGTCTTGTCGAGTTAAAGAATTCTCTATACTTGAATTTTGCCGGACACCCCCAAAATCTGGACTTATGGCCAAAAAACCGATTTTGCCTACCTTTGCCAACTTATTGGCTTATAACTTACCTGATTGCCAACCGATTTTTAAAATTTAACCAGATCCTGAAAGACGATACTTAAACCTTTTTAACGATATGTATATTGTTTGGGACAACTTGAGAAAGCTGTGTGTATTTACTCTGCAAATACAAATCTTTTTCAATTTTTTTGACTTTTTTCAACTTTGACGATTTTTGTATACACTAAATTATATTGAGACCACAGCAGTCCTGTATGGATTCATAGAAAACATTTATTAAAAATTTAAACGAAATTTAGTTTTTAAAAATTGGTCAGTAATTGACAAAGTTATTCAACTTTTAACGAAAAGAAATTTCTTCCAAAAATACATTTTCGATATGACAACTCAAAAATGTTTGCTTGATCTTTTTTTTTTTAAGTCGGCATCATTAGTTTCGCGTTTTAATGACCAGCAATATTCCGAAATCATTTTAATTTTATTTTTTCCTTCGAAATGTTTTTCTATTGTTGCCATTTCTTGGTGAAAATGTTCTCCTTGCTCATCGCTTAACTGGCCTAAGTTCTCTGGGAAGAAGTCCAAATGCGAATGGAGAAAATGAATTTTTATAGACATGTTGCATCCCATTGCACCATATGCACATAAAAATTCATTCACAATTGCGACATAAGTAGTCGTCGCTTCTATGGTTTCCGAGGAAATTAGTGCACAGCTAAACAAAACTCTTCCACGGACGTTGTTTCATGAAATTTAACTTCCTTACAAAATTTGTATCACATAAAATAGGCTTTCAAAATGTTCTTAACGTTCCTGTAATCAAGGCTGAGAACCTTATTCTACCAGCACTGCATCTGAAACTCGGATATATGAAACAGTTCGTTAAAAAATTAGATATAAATGGCGAAGCTTTTGCTTATCTTAAACGGGTGTTTCCAAAATTAAGTGAAGCGAAAATAAAAGGAGGTAAAAATGTTTTTTTTTCATATCTATTACTTTTAATATTTTTATCTTTATCCTCAAATCCGAAAAGTTATGAGAGATACAAATTTTGTAAGGAAGTTAAATTTCGTGGAACAACGTGCGTGGAACAGTTTTTTTTCGCTGTTCACTAATTTCCTCGGAAACCATAGAAGCGACGACTACTTATGTCGCAATTGTGCATGAATTTTTATGTGCATATGGTGCAATGGGATGCAACATGTCTATAAAAATTCATTTTTTCCATTCGCATTTGGACTTCTTCCCAGAGAACTTAGGCCAGTTAAGCGATGAGCAAGGAGAACATTTTCACCAAGAAATGGCAACAATAGAAAAACATTTCGAAGGAAAAAATAAAATTAAAATGATTTCGGAATATTGCTGGTCATTAAAACGCAAAACTAAAGATGCCGACTTACAAAAAAAAAGATCAAGCAAACATTTTTGAGTTGTCATATCGAAAATGTATTTTTGGAAAGAAATTTCTTTTCATTAGAAGTTGAATAACTTTGTCAATTACTGACCAATTTTTAAAAACTAAATTTCGTTTAAATTTTTAATAAACGTTTTCTATGAATCCATACAGGACTGGTGTGGTCTCAATATAATTTAGTGTATACAAAAATCGTCAAAGTTGAAAAAAGTCAAAAAAATTGGAAAAGATTTGTATTTGCAGAGTAAATACACACAGATTTCTCAAGTTGTCCCAAACAATATACATATCGTTAAAAAGTTTTAAGTATCGTCTTTCAGGATCTGGTTAAATTTTAAAAATCGGTTGGCAATCAGGTAAGTTATAAGCCAATAAGTGGGCAAAGGTAGGCAAAATCGGTTTTTTGACCATAAGTCCAGATTTTGGGGGTGTCCGGCAAATTTCAAGTATAGAGAATTCTTTAACTCGACAAGACCTACCAGAAAAATAGCATTATCTCCCAGGTATTTTGGACTGTCGCACAGTGTAATCTAATGAAACTGATGACTAGTGTTGCCATATTTTTTTTAAAAAAAACTTTAATTTCCAGGAAAAAAAAATAGTTCTTTGGTGAAAAAACTTGATATTAAAAATTAACTAAAACATGTATTTTTAAAATGTGTGCTTTAAAATTTTTGGCAATTCGCTTTGGTATCTCGTTGTCCCGTTATTTTGGCCACTTCATTTGTCAAGAAAATACGGAAGACTTGATCGTCATCTCTGAATATATGTAAACTGAAGCGTAAAGTTTAAAAAGGAATCCCAAAAATTGACCGCCAAGACTCGACTAAGAGAAACCGAGACAAAAGGACAGAAGCAATGACAGCAACAATAATAGCAACAACGCTGCCATAAAAATAAACTTTGAAAAGGAGTGAAAATTAGTAGTAGCAGCTTCAAATGATACTTATGTTTTTGTAGTAACATACAATTTAGTTTATCTATTTGATTCATAGATTCACTAAAATAGAAAGCATCGTTTTAAGGGGGTAAATATACCCAGAACTTTTTTTTTAAAAAATTTTTACATTTTCTTAAAGCTTTAGGTCTCAAAAATATGTGGTGAAAATTTTAAATCGATATCTCAAAAAATAACAAAGTTATAGCCTAGTGAGTAAACTGCCTTCTAAACCGCGCGCAGTGCTGGCCCTTATTTTCAAACGCGTTTTTCTCGAAACCATGTTTTCAAAGTCGATGACCAAGATTTGTCGAAACTCAGTGAACCGATCGTTTTGATTTTTTTTTTGTTTTATTCATAATAATCTCGTATTTGTCATAGGATTTTTTTTTCGTAGCTTCGTTCATTTTTTATAGGCACAGTAATGACGAATTTTTGGTCGAAAATCGTTAATTTATGTTCGGAAGTCCGCCATTTTGTGAAAAATCATTATTTTCAAAATAGGCTATGACAAGTACGAGTTTTAAGTATCTAGTTTAATAATATATTTCATTTTTTTGTTTCAGTTGAATTTGGGAGGAGCAATCTTGGTCACCGCATTTTCAGAGAGCTCTACAAAAAATGCTGTATCAACCTTAATATTGTTTTTTTTTTTTAATTAAAAAAACACTTAACATACTCTTGAATGTTTATATTTAAAGGTATAAAACTCTCTTTTAAAAATATCTCTTAGGTTTCCTTAAAAAAATGCACAAACATGACCTTTTTTCGGCCGCTGGGTATATTTCCCCCTTTAATCGTAAAAACTTGAAAAACTGGGTAAAATAAAATAAAACTTTATTTTTTTAGGGAAAAACTTGAAAACTTTCTACCCTCTCAAAAAACTGGCAAAACAAGTTTTATCTGCCCACATGGCAACACTGTTAGGCATACATGTTGAGATGGGTATTAACAGCAGTACTCATAAAAATACCTTAAATTAACTTTGAAGCTGTGTTAAACAGCTTTGCCCCACAAATACATTCTCATTTTGCTTTACCACTAGCGAGCTTTTAAGCTTTCACTATAAGAAAATTGCTTGTTATTTTGCAAAAAGACTTAAGCAAGTTGACTTGCTATTGCACATAGTTTATATTTCAAGTTTATTTATGGAATTCACAAAGGCTGATAAGGAAAAGCGAAATGAAGGTAAAGCCAAACCTAGAAAATCGAATAATAATAATAGCTAAGAAAAGAGAAATTGATAAAAGTAAGAAAAAGTATACAAAAAAGATACGGGCTAAGAAAAAATAAATGAATAGATAAATCAGAGAGATTAAAGTATAAATTTAATGAGAAAAATTCAGCCTTCTGATTTCTTTTAATTACTTATTTCAATTAAAAATGATAGATGAATAAATAAAAGAAAATGATTACAAAGACAAACACAACATGTGATAAAATAAAGTAAAGTATTGAGAAATTAAATTACTTGATTATGATTAAAAAATTATGTTAATTAGTGAAAATCAAATTTTACATAAATTAAATAAAATAAAATTTTATTCAGCGTAATAGCATGTTCAAACCCATGGTGGAATAATTTATAAGGTGTTCTCATCCCATGACATTTTTCAATTTTTTTTTTAACATGCTGCCTTATTTTGACAATCTGAAGGATTTCGTATAAATATTTGGGCAACCTATTTTTTTCTGATATTCCGGATGAGAACATCTTATATTTATTTCACCATGGTTCAAACCGAGCAGTTAATTATGTTAAATCAATTTAATGAAGTTAAATCGAAAAACGAGTTCTCAAATGAAGTTCTAACGAAATTATATGCGTACAATTGTTGTTAGAAATTGAACACGTTTCAAAACTCGTTAAATCACTGGTGTGTGTCCTTGCTAACGTCAGAAAAGCTTTTTTTGCCTTTGGAACGCATCCAATTCTGAAAAGAGATTTTTAATTTGAAGTTTTCAATGTAAACAAATAAATTCTTTGACAAATTTTTTGAATTGTTTTGAATTTCTTTTTATTTTTTTTTATATTTTAAAAAAAATTTTATTCCTTTCAATGTATAACGTCAGAAAAGCAAAAAAAGCAAAAAAAGCTTTTCTGACGTTAGCAAGAACACAAACCAGTGATTAAACGAGTTTCGAAATGTGTTAAAGCATTTAACACGTTAAATTTCCAACAACAATTGTACGCATATAACTTTTTTATAAATTTTAGAACTCGTTTTTCGATATAACTTCATTAAATTGATTTAACATAATTAAATGCTCGGTTCGAACATGCTATAAACAAATACATTCTTTGACAAATTTTTTTAATTGTTTTGAATTTATTTTTATTTTATTTTATATTTTTAAAAAATCTTTATTCCTTTCAATATATAAACAAATAAACTGACATTTTGAAACTAGTTAAGGCAGTATGAACGATTATGTTAAAAAAAGCTTTGTTTCGAATAACGCGTGAAATGAAGTCGGTTTGAACATGCTATAAGAAGACGATCTGATAAAACTGAGCGCATAAGCAAACGAGCAGCACAGATATTAACTGCTCAGCGGAGAATTTCAAACTGAAGCTTTCGTCGTGCTGTATGTGAGATATATTCGTGCTTTTGCTTTTGTGAATGTATTTAGGGGCAAAGCTGTTTAACACTGTGTTAAAGCGTCAATAGATAAAATAGTTTTAACGATAAAAAGTCTTTTAAAATTTTGTTATACATAAACAT
The DNA here is from genome assembly GCA_943735915.1 of Pherbina coryleti. NCBI lineage: Eukaryota > Metazoa > Arthropoda > Insecta > Diptera > Sciomyzidae > Pherbina > Pherbina coryleti. The sequence goes on along the minus strand of OX030950.1, from coordinate 70,052,242 downwards.
GTTGTAGCTGTTTTGTAAATAGGAACACTTCGGATTTGAAGTGGGAAGGGTGTCAATAATGGTTTGTGTGTTAGATAAATTCAATGACTTTTTATTTATTTGTCACAATTCCAATTTTGATATTCAAACATCAAAAGTTTTTCGAAGCTACCCTGCACAGAAAAAATTGTTATTTTATTATCTTTTTTGTAAATATTTTTAAATGTTTTGACAAATTTTTTATTTTCTTTTTTAATGTTTTTTATGTTTTGAATTTTTTTGACATTTTTCCAAATGTTTGAAATATTTTTAATTATTTGTGGCAATATTTGTGCTAAAATGAGAGCAAATCATTTTCAAAATGCTTTATGAGAGGTTTCTAGCGTGGGTTTATAGCAAAAATAATAAATACAAGATTATGCCATGCGCATGTCTGCCTACGTCATGATCGACACATTGTCAAAATCAGCTGTTTCACTGAACAAAACATAAAAAACAACTGTAGCTGAAAAAAAATCGCACAGAACTATTTCGCACTATATTTCGTCTTATCTTGCACGAACAGAAAATCAGTGAGAAGAACAGAGAAAGAGTCTTTTCCTATCTACGTCACGAAAGACCTAACGTCTTGCGCAGAACGGTACAACTTTTTCTGCCTCTGATGGCGTAATCTGATTTCTATTATTTTTGGGCTTATAGCACGTTTTAGCATTTTTTTTAGCTCATTTATAAATAAACATTTTCAAGCATTTTTTGACATTTTCGTAGTTTTTGATATATTTTGAAATAATTTTATATACTTTTGACAATATTTGTGCTCAGATGAGAACAAAAATATTTTTAAAATGCTTTATCGAGAGTTTACTGAAGGTTTCAATCATGGTATACTTATAGAGGTAAACTCGCTAAATGAGAGCTTACTGCCGCGATTGTCAAAAGGAAGTTGACAACTGATATAAAATTTCGAAGCTATTAGAAAGACAAGAGAAAGCAAGAATTGGCAAAATGTAAACGAAGTGAAGCAGTTGGAGCTGTCTTGTTGTATTTATTAAATATTATAATAAATGGTTAGTTTTCGTGTTTTTATTTATATTAAACTAATTTAAAATTGTTTCCAGCCAATTATCATTGAAAATTAAATACAAAAACTATTAACTGCAAACAGGGAGTACAACTAATCAACAACAAAAGTACAGCAGTAAGTAGATATTCGCCACACAGCTAATTTTGACAATATCGGCAGTAATGACAAAGAGAGCACAATCAGCGCTGCACCTACCTCTATTATTATACTATGGTTTCAATATGGTTTCAAATGGTTTATGATTTCAAATGGTTTATGATTTCAAAAGAGATTTTTAAAGCTATTGAACGTTTATGAATAATGTTTTTTTTTATTTTTGAGCTTTTTACGCCTCGTTCCGCAATTTGCTGGAGTGAAATCTGAAAAAACGACACTTTTTTCCGACACCGTTTTTCTTAGAATTGTTTTTTTGCTTGGGTCCATTGCAACAAGAATATATAAAATTAAAAATAATTTTTTGTCCACTGCAGGGATTGAAACTGCAGCGCTGCGGGATCATGCCAAAAGCACTCTTTGTAAAACATCGATGATTCAATATTAATAGCCCGAACACAATGTGCGCGACGAGCGGTGAGCAGCACGTCTCCAATCTGTCTTTGTAGAGAAATGTTGAGCGAATTGATTATAATACACGCGACAGCAGCAAACTTCAGCAACAAGCATAGTATACAAAAAACAATGGCTGCCTTCAGCCGACTCAACAGTTGCCGTTTAGAAAAACAACACAGTCAGAGCTGAAAAAGAAATCCATTCAATTTGTTTTTATTTTCAAAAAAGTGAATGAGTGAATAACGAAATAAGAATCCATTAACAGATCGATTCTGTGCGTTACCGGTAACAGCAATATTGTTACCAAAACTCGTTACCGGTCTTATAAATCGGTATTCTGTGCACTCGGTAACGCTGTCAAATGTCGTAAACTCACCTTATAGAAATGAAGCTCGCTCTTTTGTGTGGTGAAATATAAACAATGGAAAGTGAGAAGTAAATACATAGACTTAATTGCATTATGTTAACTTTTTATATAATATTTGTTTTTCTTGGCAGGAATACGCTACGCCGGCGCAGCTGCGGTGTTATCTATATTTAATTTATATATTAAGAATTGCTATAAATTTTTATCATAGAAAAGTGCTGAAGAAGCAACAACAGTGAATTTAACATCGTTTTTTATTTTAATTTGCTCCGATTTCAATTTGAGGATTTTAAAATTAGTTTAATTACTCAAAATGCGAGCTATTTTTTGTAATGCAAGCTAAAAAATGTCTTCTGTTTTGCTTGTTACCACCTATTCACCGGTTACGCTTGGTCGCAGAATACCAACAGAGTGTTCAAGCTACTAAAAGGTGAATTTCTACGGTAACAAGATTAATGTTACCTCGACAGAATTGATCTATAAATGAATGCAAAACTCATTCATAAATAAACATGTTATTTCACATTCAAATTTAAAGAATTTATTAATTATTTGTTTTATATATATCTTTTAAAGAATAAAAAATCAATAATAAATAAGAAATTAGTAATGAATAACAAATGAATAATTCATATCAAATGAATAATGAATAAAAAAATGAATAATGAATAAAATATGAATAATGGGTAAAAAAATAATTTAAAATTTTTTGGGAATTGCATTCCTTGTGTGTAGTTGTCATAAGAATAAAAAATTTTTAAAATTGACAACAAAAAAGATTAATTGAAATGAATAATTAATCAAGTTTTTAAAATTAAATGTGAATTAAAATTTTATTTATAAATCAATTTTGCATTAATTTATGGATTTTTATGTCGTTATTCAGTTGTACTTAAAATTCTGAATATTAATGCAGATTTTACAGATCTGAATACAGTTCAAGCATAACATCCCTCACTAAGGTATCGCTGCCATAAATTTCACAACAGTTCAGTTTGCTGAATGTGACCAGTAATAACAAATGTAAACAATGGCAGAAACTTGCTCTTGCTGCCTGTCAAATTAAAATGAAATTGAAGCCGAAAGGCAACGTCGCGCGACAATGTTGAGCGACAAGTCTCCAAAATACGTCCCATAAGAAATACATGTAAACAAAGTGATAATTGGCGCTCGTCGCGCGTATTGTGTTCGGGCTATAAGTATTAACCAGGGACCGTAACTGTTATGACTTTTTTAAAAAAAGTCAATAAATAACAGTTAAAATTTGACTTATAATTTTTCGGTCAAAAATAAAAGTTAAAATATGACTTTTATTTTTTTGGTCAAAAATATAAGTTAAAATTTGACTTTTATTTTTTCGGTCACAAATAACAGTTAAAATTTGACTTATATTTTTTCGGTCAAAAATAAAAGTTAAAATATGGCTTTTATTTTTTCGGTCAAAAATAAAAGTTAAAATATGACTTTTATTTTTCCGGTCAAAAATATAAGTTAAAATTTGACTTTTATTTTTTCGGTCAAAAATAACAGTTAAAATTTTGCTTTTATTTTTTCGGTCAAAAATAACAGTTAAAATTTGACTTATATTTTTTCGATCAAAAATAAAAGTTAAAATATAACTTTTATTTTTCCTGTCAAAAATTTAAGTTGAAATTTGACTTTTGTTTTTCGGGTCAAAAATATAAGTTAAAACATGACTTTTATTTTTTAGTTTTAAGTTTTATTTTTTATTTTATTTTTTTCTATTAAATATTAAGGTACACAATTTGACGGTGACATCCTATATTAATTACTTGCTTACCCGGCACACGTTGTTTTGCAGCCTAAATTTATTTGTCGTGCTCTTTTTGGATTTTCGCGATTTTTCGCTTGTTTGAAAATGATTTTTATTAATATTTAAATTGTATACTGTGCAGCACAACTTTCTCAACAAAACGATGAAAGTTCCTTTTCTTCACTTGAAGACGAAAACTAGATGGGGAAAAAATTTTCAACGTCCTTGTTTATAGTGATTAGTTATAAATAGTATATAATAGTATATATTTGGCCCACCCTGTATAAGTATTTTACATATTTCATTGAGCAAGGATAGGGCATAGAGCAACAAGTAACTCGGGTATGATTTGAGTATCCGATTTCTGTCCGTTACTCATTTCAGTTCTCTGATGTTCTCTGATGATCATTTCAGTTCACAACAATGACAGGGAACGCAAGGTGCAGTGATAAGTCAAACAAAGGCAGATAAGAGTAGAGTGAAAAGAATTTATACTTATGTTATATTTTTTCACCTTTTAACCGAAAAAATAAAAGTAAAATTTTAACTTATATTTTTGACTGGAAAAATATAAATCACATTTTAACTTTTATTTCTGACCGAAAAAATAAAAGTCAAATTTTAACTTATATTTTTGACCAAAAAAATAAAAGTCAAATTTTGACTTATATTTCTGACCGGAACAATAAAAGTCATATTTTAACTTTTATTTTTGACCGAAAAAGTAAAAGTCATTATTTGACTTTTATTTTTGACTGAAAAAATATAAGTCAAATTTTAACTGTTATTTTTTACCGAAAAAATAAAAGTCAAATTTCAACTTTTATTTTTGACCAAAAAAAAATCGGTCAAAAATAACTATTCTTTTTTGACTTTTTTTAAAAAAGTCAAATAAATAAAAATCTTTTAAGATTATTATTCCTTAGTTAACAAGCATCGCACTACTTTATTCAAATATCGAAAAGACACATTTTTTCCGCCTGACTTTTTGAATCGAAATTTCGAAAATAACAGTTATTTCCGGTCCCTGGTATTAACTAAAGCTATGTTGCAGAAGATCAAAATAATCTATTTATAGGAATGTGTATTGGCTACATATTCTTCATTTCTTACAATAACTATTAGCCAATACACAATATTCACTAAGGATTGTGTATTGGATGTTGTTTCCACTTACTACTAGAGGTCGTTATAAATTGTAACAAATTTAATGCTTTTTGTATATTTATTCCCTACAACTGAACAGTGGGCTTTAAGGGAGAGCCGGAGAGGGTTAATATGTATGATCAACCCATATTATTTTTGCAAAAGGAACATTTTTCCCTTGAGGACCTATCCCCTCCGACCATTCCTTACGGGTGCTCCCATTCAAAAACTTTAAAGGGGTATATTAATTTTGTCACACCGTTTATAATGCCCATTAGGAGGCGTGGTAGATATAGAAAATTATACATATTCTTGATCAGCATGTACCTTATAAGTATTTAAGGGGGGAAATATACCCAGAGGCCGGAAAAAAAGGTCATGTTTGTGCATTTTTTAAGGAAACCTATGGGATATTTTTAAATGAGAGCTTTTATACCTTAAAATATACACATTCAAGAGTATGTTTATTTTTTTTTGTTTTATTAAAAAAAAATTAATATTAAGGTAGATACAACATTTTTTGTAGAGCGCTCTGAAAATGCGGTGACCAAGATTAATCCTCCTAAATTTAACTGAAACAAAAAAAATAAATATATTATTAAACCAATTTTGAAAATATTGATTTTTCACAAAATGGCGGACTTACGAACATAAACTAACGATTTTCGACCAAAAATTCGTCATTATTTTGCATATAAAAAATGAACGAAGCTACGAAAAAAAAAAAAATCCTATGACAAGTACGAGATTATTATGAAAAAAATAAGCCTGCAAAAAAATCAAAATTGTTTTTTTTTATAAAAAGGTACCTAAGGCTTAACAAACAAAAAAAAATAATACCAAAATATACCTTTTGCTCAAAGTTATAAATATTTCAAGTTGTCCTTAATTTTTTGTTTTGAAAAAGTTTCAACTTTCACGAATTTAAAAAAAAAATGTAACAAGAGTATAAAGTTTTTAAAATCATTTTAATAATGTTGGATTAATTATCCACCAAAACACATTTTTGTTTTATGAAATTTAAAAAAAAAAACTTTTGTCATCCTAAAATCGAAAAAAGCGCACTGTGTGTTGGTCCTATCCATTTCATTGATGGAGGTATAATGGAGCAAACTGTACGTTGATATATTGAAAGATATAATGCTACCATATGCTAGCTGGGAAATGCCTTAAAAATAGAAGTTTCAACAGGATAACGATCCTAAGCACACTAGCAAACTAGCTAAGGAGTGGTTTGCATCTGAAAAGACCGAAGTAATGCCATGGCCAGCTCAGTCTCCGGACCTTAATCCGATCAAAAATTTGTGGATAGATATCAATCGAATTGTAGCAGCAACAAAACTTCTAAGCAGGACACACCTTTGGCAAGTGGCTAAAGAGGCATGGGCTAAAATCCCTGTGAAGCGCTGTAAGGACCATTGAATCCATGCCACTTCGATGCAAATAAAAGGATTAAGTAGAAAATAAAGGATTTACCACTAAATATTAGATCCAAAGAATAATTTAGAACATGTAAAATATAATTTTTTTAGAGTTTTTTCTTTTTTATTTTCGAAGTAGTAATCACTACTTTTTTCGTGAACACCATAATTTTTTTCAATTTTCTTTTGATTTGATATTTTGTATAAAATCAAATAAATGGTTTAATAAATCAAACTGAAAACTTTTTAAATTAGTTGAAATTTCTATAGTTATAACTTAATTTGCAAATACAGTACTTATCATCTGATTTGGTGATATAATACTTAGGGCCCACTGTTACTATTTTCTTGAACTCAGCTGTATCTTTAAAACTATGCCAAATTCATTGAGCAATGAATCCATAAAAATACCTCTGAATGAGATTGAAATTTCTAAAATCTAAAATATTGACTTAAATTGCAAATATCTGCGTTACTTTACAAAAGCTATAATAAATTAAGAATAAATTACTGGTCATTTCAGCCCTTGAAAAGACTTTGATCTAGATTCTTCTGATCAATTCTAATTCTGACAAAATACCAAGTTGCATTTTAAAACATTGTTCTATTAGTTTGTGTTCTCCCCTATCAATAATTTTTAACACATCCTTGCACAGTGGTCATTTTCTCTATATATGGAGAAAATCTTATATAATACCTCTTCATAAATCCGGCTAAAAAACTGATGTTACCAATTACCGAGGTATCGCAAAACTAAGCGCAATCCCTAAGTTATTTGAGAAAATTATAACTGATCAAATAACCCACGTCGTATCTTCCTCCATTTCCACCTCTCAACATGGTTTCTTAAAGGGAAAATCTACGATAACTAACCTCTTGGAGTTTACTACGCGTGTCATTAAAGGTTTTACTTTAGGACGACAGACTGACGTTATTTATACAGACTTTAGCAAAGCTTTCGATAGTGTTAATCATTATCTTCTTCTGAAAAAGCTTCATCTAATTGGGTTTCCCGTCAAACTATTACACTGGATTAAATCGTACTTGTCGAATCGTTCGCTAAAAGTTTTATATAAGAATTCTATGTCAAAAAATATTTTGATCACATCAGGTGTTCCTCAGGGAAGTCATCTTGGTCCGGTTTTATTTTTACTGTTTATAAATGACCTTCCTTCTGTAATAAAACACTGTAACGTCTTAATATACGCCGATGACGTAAAACTTTATCTAACTTACAAATCGCCTGAAGAACAACAACTCTTACAAACCGATTTAAATAGTCTAGTGGAGTGGTGTAATTTAAACCTTTTAAAATTAAACTTAAAAAAATGTAAGCAAATGACATTCCCACGTCGAATTGCTAATAGTATAAATAACACTAAAAATAATACTAACTAAGAAATTGTACACAGTTTTCTTGATTTAGGTGTAATTATGGATCCTAAACTTCGTTTCAATCTTCAAGTTTATATGGTGGTAAATAAGGCTAGAGGTGTCCTTGGTTTCATTAAAAGATGGGCTAAAGAATTCAACGATCCTTTCACTACTAAGATACTTTATACCTCTCTTGTTAGACCAATTCTTGAATATGCATCCGTAATATGGAACCCTCAATACAATGTCCACATCGATGCATTAGAATCGGTCCAAAAACAATTCTTACTTTTTGCTTTACATTATCGTTGGAACCCCAACATTATTCTACCCCCTTATGAAACCCGCCTTAAAATTATTTCCCTGCCTTCCTTAAGAAGCAGAAGAATTATGCTCAATGTCTCCTTTTTATACAAACTACTCAGTGGCGATATAGACTCACAATACCTTCTTTCTTTATTAAACTTCAACATCCCTAGGAGCGGAGCCAGACATTTCCAGCTTTTTAAGTTGAGTCAGTGCACTTCTAATTATGCCCTTCACGACCCTTTCCGATGTATGTGTAGTGATTTCAATGGTAACTTGAACTTGATAAATTTTTCTGACTCGGTGGATGTCTTAAAACGTAAAATGATATTACATTTGAATAGTTAACAAATTCATTGTGATAACAAATACAACTCGCGATAATTGTGTAGATTTTACGATTGAACAAATTTAACTCGCGATAATTGTGTAGATTTTACGATTTAACAAATAAGCATCATCGAATATGATAGATATTTTAAGTTTTCGTTTTATTCAGTTTCGTTGCTTTATTTCTTTCATGAAATTATTTTAGATCTTAAGTTCTATAGCTTCTCAAGATTGAAATGGGACCATGAAAACCGTGTCTCTCGGCTTGGTGCGTCAGAGTTTATCTCTTTTCCATACAAGTTTTTACCTGCGTAGGCCCAAATGCATATCCAAATTATAACTTTAGCTCGGTGTTCCCTTATTTTAGTGACCCGAATATATAAATATATTGTGCCTGCACAATATATACTTGTATATCTGTGCTATGTTTGGTTGCATCTCTTTTCCACGTAGGATCTTGGGTTGAACAGTGGCCCCAACCCGAATGACAACAATTATAAACGCGGTTATATATGGTCTAATAAATTACTTTGGATGTTGTCTTGTATTGCTTCGTATTATGAAGATTATGCTTTTATTCGATGATGTTTATGATGTTTACATAAGCACTAAAAATACTTCGTAAGCACTAAAAATACATCCATCGGAAATTTCTAGAAACGAAAAGTACGTTGTGCATCAATTTGATGCAGATACAAAAATACAATATTATTAATTGGAATATTTTCAATTTATTAACTATTCTAGCGCGAAAAGTATAAGACTATCTCTAACTGTAGAACTGCTCACTTGATTATTTTGATATTTTAGGAAGGTAGCCAAAATTCTGAGTTTAAATATGCATATTTGTTTTTAATATATGAATGTGTTTCAAGAATTTGCATCAATTTGATGCAAACGATGGATGCGGGTTAATTTTAATTTCCGCTAAAAGGCCAAGCAATTGTGCTTAGGGGAGGCTTTTATTTGCCAATAGGTGGTAAGTTTTAGCACGTAGGTGCATTCTATTCAGTCCGGCTGATCCGGGAACTTCTTAGAATGTAAATCGTGCATGCGTATGGCGCGGCTCATACGTATCTATGAAGATTTCTTACCTCCGGGCGAATCCAAAAAAAAAAAAATTGTGTTGTGCGTGTAATTAAGTTTATACACTAGACCGTATCACCTTGTATGGCAAAAAAGTAAACCCATTTTGACCCCGCCTCAATCATTAGACATTTAAAAGACATTTTCAAAAAAAAAATTTTTTTTTTAAATGGTCCCTATGGTGCTTTTTTCTTGTTTTCGTTATATCTTCTGTGTTTCTTGGCAATATGTGTTAATTGTTTTTTTGTAAATTTGTTCTGAATTTTTTTTCGCGAATCTTGTTTTTTTTAAATTATCACCCACCGTATCTCAGTTGCTAAAGGGCAAATAACTAAAGCTCACAAAAAATCATTAAGACCATGGAAACAAATGATATCCATAAAAGTTCTTTTTGGTGCAGTTCCGACCGATTTTATCCCAAAAATAACACTTTCGAAATGTTCGTCACTCATACTTGAATTTTTATTAATTTTCTAAATCTTTAATTTTCTAAAGCTCACAAATTGTTCGAAACCATGGCCAAATTGTACGATTTACGGTTCGAACTGCTTCCTCATCCCCCATATTTTCCAGATTTGGCCCCTAGCGACTGTTATCTGTTTCCAAACTTAAAAAGGTGGCTCCAGTCAAGGAGATTTGTGATGATCGATCAGGTCGAATTGGAAATTGAAGCGTATTTTGGAGATCTTGAGAAATCTTACTATTTAAAAGACATCGCATTGTTACAAAATCGTTAGAACAAGTATATCGAGCTGAAAGGGGACAATGTGGAAGAATAAACAATAATTTTGGTAAAAATCGTATTTTTTTTTTTTTGTTAGGCTGGCAGTATCTTCAACGCTCTAGTATGTTACTAGCGTTTGTATATTTGGAGAAGAGCAAGAAGGAACGCAGTGGCACGATATTCTACAAAAGTATTATGCTGCTGGCGTATGCTGATGATATCGATATCATTGGCCATAATACGCGTGAAGTCAGTGCAGCATTCTCCAGATTAGTGAAAGAGTCGAGTCGAATCTTCTTGTCTTGCAGTGAACGCAGATAAGAGGAAATACTTAGTGTCAACAAATAAATAGTCCCAGCGCACAGTGCACTTTTTTGAACTTTTTTTGCACTTTTTTTGATATTAAATCTATAACTTTTGAACCACTTGAGATTTTTCATCCCGGTTTTTTTATATTTAAGAAAATTGATTGTGCTATATAGTAATCCCAAAAAATTTCCAAAAATGTTTTGGTTTTTTAACAGGGTGGTTCAAAACATGTTTTTTTTTTGTATATGATTTTAAAGGAATTTTTTTAAACTTAAATTCAGTTAATGACGCTTAATTTATTTTTCTTGCTAAATTTACACAATTTTATGAAAAATAAGAGACAATTTTTTAATTGTGCTTAATAAAAATATCAGAATTGCCTGAAAACATACCTTACTAAAAGTAGAACTTTTAACACGTTTTGAAATTCATAAATAAAGATATTTTTACCGGTTTTTTCATTGTTTTATTAAAAGATTTCTGATTTCATCCAAATTACCTTCAGAAAAACTTTTATTTTGTACACTTTTGTGTCACAGTGATGTTATTAATAGGTCCGACGATATCATTAGCATTTTAATTAAGTCAGTATTTTGGTTCTCCCTACTATTTTTTCTTGTGACTTAGTCTGAAATTCTTGTAGTCCTTATTTTTGGCTTCTTGGGCCTCCTCCGATAGCTCACCAATTGGGAAAAAATTATATTTTATTATATCCTGTCCTAAGCCTTGCTTAGGAAAATCAATGCGTAGCCCGGTTACTTCTCGAAACTCATCTTGAACTCTTTTCTTTTCTTCAGCTATAAAGTTATTTCTAGTTTCTTGTTTTTTTTTTGCACTTAGGCTTTCAAATTGTTTGTTATTTTGCCTGAACTCTTGAAATTTTAATTCATACGCTATCTTTAAGCAATGTTTCATAACACGGATTCTTGCATGAAATAATTAATAAAAAGTGATAATTGGCCTACCCTACACCATATTTTAAAATTGTTTCTGGTTTTTATCAATATCACGATAATTTTAGTACTTTAAAATTGATAAAAAACATGCCAAGTTTTGTCACTCTAGCTCAATTTTAAGCTTAGTTTTTGAGTTCTCTCTATTGTGGGTAGTATGTGAGGTGGGCGTGTTACGCCCATTTTCGATGCTCATCTTAGAATTGGTATAACATACACTCGTATCAAATTTTGTCTGTCTAGTTTAATTATTAGACCATACTTTGAGTTTTTCTATACTGGGTGGTATGGGAGGTGGGCGTAATTTTAGGCGTATCCAGAAATTTTCCATAGGAATATGTGTGAAAAATTTTATTCAATTCTCTAAGCTCGTTCTCCTTATTCTTAAAGTGAAACAGATTTTTGAGAAAGCCTTCATATGTGCGGAATTATCTAAAAATTCAGTGGGTTTTTTTACAAAATTTAACACTTTGTTCTACGTCGCGAACTTCCGGGAAAAAAAACATATTTGGCATAAAACCTAATTCATCAGCGCACACTGTGATGTGTGTCATTCTGCATTCCTATGGATTCTTTCAGGGGCGCACCCAGAAAAAAATGTTGGGGGGTGTTTTATATTTTAAATTATACTTATTCAAATTTCATATATAATATTTACAGTACAAAGTCAATTATTCTTTTATTTTGTGCCATTGAATTTAATATGTCCTCAATAATAAAATTGAAATTAATTAAGGCATGGAAATTTTATGAAATTTTAAGAGATTCTTCCAATTTCATATTACTTTCTATGTGGGGTTAGCGTAATTTTCATATGAGATCGCTAATTTGCATTATGATCTTTATATTTTAAATACAATTTTATAATATATCGAAATTCATAACGATGGCCCCAAAATCTCTGCTGTGATCGTCATTACATGCAGACATATAGACGGAAATAAACCGATATGATTGCACAGAGCCAAAAACCACCACAAAAAATCAAAAAGACCACCAAATTGAGATATTTTATTAGGTTTTCTTATTAATATTACCAAATAATAAGAATTTTCCATAAAGAAATCTTTTCAATTCCATAGAGAAAATCTTATTAAAAATTAACAACTACTATCAAACATTTTTCAATAAGATTTCTTATTGAATGAATGAAATAATGTGGAAATCTTATAAACGCTTAACTTTAATACGAAAATCTCTTTTTTCACTCTCCAAAGTTTAAGAAGAGAAGAGTTTAAGAGTTAAAATTAATAAGAAAATCTTATTGATCTGCTTTTATAAAATTTTTTTATTAGACACTCTTTTAAGAAGATAGTAATGGTGAAAACGCTACTTATTTTTGCTTTCTTTGCTTTAGCTTTCAGTCGTAGTTGTGAAGTGAATTCGAAAAGTTATCCGTCGATTTAAATAAAGTAAAATAAGAAAAATGTTATAATGGAGAATGATATTTGTGTTCCAGAACTTGTTTTCGACAAGGCTAAAATTCTCGAAACTCAAGCCATATTTCAGTCGTGGGCTTGAGTGACTCAATTTTGACTTTATTAAAAATGTATGGTAAGGTTCTTGACAAAAGTTGGATATTGAGGATGCCGCCAATTTCTTTGAAGGCCTCGACAGCGCCGGGTATTTTGGATACAAAGTCAAAGTTAATTTAATTTTAACATATGTATTTAATATTCATAAATAACAACTTTATTTAATAATGCATAAATTTTAATAAAAACTTAACAATGTGTAGATTTGTATGTAATATTAAAGGCAGTTAAAGATATATTTCTAGGTTAAAGATTAGCAAGATTCCGTATTGATTAAAAAGATTTCTTTAATAAAATTTTAAAAGAAATCTTATTAAATCAATAGAATTTCCTTCTTAAATTTCATGAATAAATCTTATTAAATCTATAAGATTTCTTCCTAAAAATCAAAAAGGTAACTTTTAAAATCAATAAGTAAATCACATATTTTTGATAAGATTTCCTTATAGTTTTTAAATGTTTTCTCATAAAAAAATAATAGGATTCTTCTTAAAATTATGTGGATTGCCCAATAAAAAATTCTCAAAGTTTTATTAAGATTTTCTCAATGGTTTTAATAAGACAATCTTCTTGAATGAAAACGATAGAGAAATTTTATTGATTTTTTTTCTATTTTATTAGGTTGTTTTGGCTCTGTGTGGCTACATTTAAATAAAAAAGAACATTGCTTTGGCAGTCCGTGGATATGTTTGATGTAGACTGATTAAGAGAAGTTTTTTTGTTTTTTTTTTACTAAATAACGATTTCTAATTAAACTGCATCTTAATTTTTCGTTGAGATTCTTAAGTTTTGTAGAAAACAAATATTAAAAATTCGGGTAGCTCGAAATACTCGAAAATACTCGGGTAGCGTGGGTGCTGGAAAAGCTTGAAAATCTAGTTCTAGTTTTAACTTCATATCACATTGATAGCGGAACTCGACTTTACAGAGAACAACAGCGTAGTAGAGCATGTATGCGTATTAGAGCCCTGCATGAATATATTCGTTAAACGAATATACACTGCTTACTGTTGTACACTGAAAAAAATGTTTTAAAATTGACGACAACTGTTATTAATTTGATGAATTTTATGTTTAAAAACTAGCTTGCAAATTTCGTCAAAGTAAGAGCAAACTTTTAAAAAACATGAGAAAAGGCAAATTATGAGCACATTGTGTTTCATTTTAAGTTAGTGTTTTTTTTTTGAGTGTAGGAGTACACTGCAAGCGAATAAATGTAAACAACAGATGATGTAGTAAAGAGAAAATCAGCGCATGAGAATAACTGCTAATTCGTTCTCTGTTCTCTCACAACACACTTCTTACGCTGATCTGAATTTGTGAGTTGTGTTGTTTTTGTTTCTTAATCGAATACTTGATAAAGTATGCTAATATTCAGCAATGTACTATGGTGCACTGATTAACTGTTAGCGAAATGTGTTTAATTTGAGTTGGTGATTGATGAGTTTATTGAAAAGAAAAATTATTGCGATTTTAAATTAAATTTAAATAAAAAAAATATTTTTAAATCAAATTGGATATTCATGAAATAAGTAACATAAAAAATAGCACAATAATTTTTTGCTTTACCTTTTTATGAAATGTAAATTTAATTTTATTTTTAATAAATAGTTATTAAATTTTAATTTTAAGTTTTAGGAAATCTTTTCCTCTTAGGTAATTCTTTTCCAGATTAAAAATACATAATTGTCTACATTATTTAAAACATTGCAAAAACATACATGTATTTAATGATATTTCAGGCAAAAAAACATACTCTGGCAGGCCTCTTTTGCGTATACAGAGCATAATTTCATAAAAACAATAAATAACATCATGAAAGTAGCTTTAAACATTCCAACTTAAATAAATAATGCTTTATAATTTGTAATTGTTTTACTTTATACATTTAATTTTATTTTTATTCGTTCATTAAGGGGGGGGGGGTTTAGCCCCCAAAACCCCTACCTGTGTTCGCCCCTGGATTCTTTTAATTAAAAGTTTACCGAAAGTTGAAAAATAGTTTCAAGAAATGGTTTTAGGTTATGGTTTATTGTAAACTACTTTAAACAAATACAATATTATTGATACAAAAAACAAAACATATTAAACACATAAATTTTATAAAAAAAAACCGCATTAAAAAATCTCAAATTGTTTCTTCACGACGTTGTTCTAAAGTTGAAAAAAAATATCAAAATTTTTACTTCTTGAAAAAGTTGGAAAAACTTCCAAAGTTTGAAGCATATATCTTTTCAGGTGTTGAAGAAAGCTAAAAACAAAAATTAGATTAATAAAATATGGACATTTCTAAGTAATAAAATAGTAAAAATTAGTAGTAACGACAATCCAGCGAAAAAAATATTCGATTCGGTGCCCGATGGTGGTCAACGCAGAAGAGGACGCCCACATCTTCGTTGGAAGGATCAGGTGTTGGATAACCTGACCACGCTTGATGTTTCCAACTGGCGCCAGCAAGCGCAGACCAGAAATGGCTGGCGCAATTTCTTATACGAGGCCAAAACCGACCTACGGTTGTAAGCGCCAGATAAGTAAGTAAGTAAGTTCAAAACTTAAAATGCTTCCCCCTAAAAATCTAGTTTTTTGAGTTATAACGTTATTGTAGAAAACGAGCGATATATCACGAATTCCACCAAAATGTCAACCTCATAGGTCAAAAATCAAATTGTAAAGAGAGAAGAGAAATTATATAGAATATATTCTATCGAATTCGGACAACACGTTTTAATTTGAATTTTTCAAGATAACGGTTATTTTTCTTTGGTTTTTTTTTACTTTCGCGTGGTGAATAAGTTGAGCGAAAATTTTGCAGTTTTATTTTGCTATTTGCAGTAAGGGCGTGCGCTGTTTATTACAACAATTAAAAAAAATATTTGTTTCAAATTTATTAATATTTTCCTAATAATCATACATATGTATGTATAAATAATTATCAACGCCATACCGTGGTAAGAGCACTTAAATAAATTAAGAAAATATGTAGCATGTGCGTGACAATATTGATATATGTTTCAATGCAGACTCTAATATAAGAAATTTTTTGCAGAAAATGCTGTTATGTGTGGATATTGAGATGGCAAAGCAGAGTGAAAAAAATTTTGTTTACTATTTCCATTGGAAAAAATTACACGCGTTTTGCACATGTTACACTTTTTTCTATTCAACAATGTAAAGGGTCCGCCAAATAACTTTTTTTTTTGAAAATGCTATAAAAAAAACTACTGAATATTTTCTCAAATTAATTTTTTTATTTGAATGTACAATCCTTCTGGTTAATAATGGAAAATAATTTCATTCAAACGCCTGCCTTGGCTGCCCATACAGTCGCCTACACGATCGGTCCAATTTTTAAGCACATTATCGATTGTGTGCAGCTGTATTTCACCAATGGCTTCACGAATATTGTCCTTTTAAGCGTCAATTGTCTCTGGCTTGTCGGCGTAACACTTATCTTTGAGGGCACCCCACAAATAATAGTCCAACGGTGTCAAATCGCAGCTCCGAGGAGGCCAAACGACATCAGCTCTGCGGCTGATAATGCGATCTTCAAAAACAGGGCGCAAAACATCGAGTGTAGATTCGGCTGTGTGGCACGTAGCGCCGTCCTGTTGAAACCAAATGTTGCCAATATCCTCCTCTTCAATTTTTGTGAACAAAAATTCGTTCAACATGGCCCGATAACGATGGCCATTGACTGTAACGGCCACTCCTTGCTCATTTTCGAAGAAAAATGGCCCAATTATGCCTCTGGACCAAAATTCGCACCAAACAGTGACTCGTTTTGGGTGCATCGGCTTTTCAATGTATGCGTGCGGGTTTTCTGTGCCCCAAATGCGACAATTTTGCTTCTTTACATACCCGCCAAGATCAAAATGAGCTTCATCTGAAAAGATGATTTTTTTGGCAAAATCGGCATCTTCTGTAAGTTGATCGCAGGCCCACTCAGCGAAGCGAAAACGCATTGGATGGTGAGTTGGCTTCAACTCCTGAACCAATTGGACTTTGTATGGCGTCATACCAAGGTCTTTAAGCAAAATTCGTCTCAATTATGTCTCCGAAATGTTCAATTGTTGAGAACGACGGTGAATTGATGTTGATGCCGCTTTACGCACACTTTCTGCCACAGCAGCAATATTCTCGGGTGTACGCACTGTTTTTGTCTTTTCACGCTTTGATATATCGATGAGGATGCCAGTTTCTTTCACTTTTTTCACAAGATAACGAACATACGGAACTGACGGTGCTTCTATTCTTCCAAAATCCGTACGCAATTTTCGCACACATTCTGCAACATTACCATGATTTTCAAAGTAATGTCGCAATATTTCCCAGCGTTGTTCAAGCGTATACACAACCATATTCTTTCAGCGGAAGGATAAAACTAATTATCTGTCAAATCAGACATGTGCTAAGTGTTACCATTCACGAAATAAGCACTAGTTGAAAAAAAAAACGTTAGATGGCGGACCCTTTAGTTTTTACACTCTACGGGGTCGTTCATAAATTAGGTTACCAATTTAAACGGTGAGGAGGGGTTTTAAAATGTATTATGATAAGTAATGATATGGGGGGAGGGGGGACTCATATATAGCAAAGTGACCAAAAATAAAAAAACTCGAAAAAATTTAAATTAATTCACCCTTCATTTAAAAAAATTTCCATCCTTACATCTTCATTAGACGGTCAAACGTCTAAATTGACGGTTAACTATTGACAAGTGTCGATATGAGTTCTCATAAGTGAGTTTTATTTAATTTAACCCTTAAATGCCCAGTGTATCTTTTTGGATACATCCGAGATAATAAGCTATTTATTTTAAAAAATTGCAAAAATTAAAATACTGGATATGTAATTTCACTCAGAAATTTGCAAATATAAAACAAAAATTTAATTATTTGTTGGTTTGGGAAATATTGACCGTCAAATTAAAAAAATAGTTTTTTTAATTTGTACGGAAAATTTTCTTTTTAACATGAAATACCTTTTAAACTATTAACAATTTAAGAGTATCATTTAACAAACAAATTAAGAGTTATCATAAAAAGAATCGTTTTCCACGTTTTTGCCTTTAACTCCTACAACCAAGCTGATTGATGGTATACGTCGGAATGCCCACTGTATCTTTTTGGATATAAACATGTTTTCTTTAATAATTCGTAAACAAAAATTTTTTCCAAAAAACGGTATTCAGGGGATCATTTAGCACAACATATTTTTTTTTTAATGAAATCGGTGTTATTAAGGATTAAAACAAATCGGATTAAAAATTATTATTCAAATAAATCAATTTTGAGGAATCATATTCAAAAAAACACTGAACTTGGTGCTGTACGGGTGCAGCCTTTACGGGTACTCTCTCAAAGGCCAGGCGAATTTCTTTGCATAAGAAATGAGGATACAACTGAATAGGTCCACATGGAATCTGTTGAAGAATTTCAAGAGTCCCCAAAGTTCCAGCTCCTTCAATTCCAGTGATTGAGGGCATCGACTTTTGAATCGAAGATAGAATAGTTTTTATCGGTTAAAATAATTGATTTTCAAATTTTTTTCTTAACTGTATCTAGTCATGACATAAAAGAGATTAAAAACAAGACAATAACAAATTGTTTATCCTTTTGCTTTGTATTTCAGTTTTTAGTAAATATGGTCGAAGGTAAAAGTAATATGAACGTACGGTGTAACATGTTACATGTGCGTGACGGTGTTTAAAGTTGAAAAAATTGTTTTATATTTTTTTTTCTCAAATAACTTAACTACTAATATACTCTAGGATAACCTCTTATTGCTGTAAAAGAATATGAAAATTCTATCTCAAGTCGATTCGCAGAAATTTTAGATAGAAGCTGACATCAAATTTGTAAAGGGTAAATTTTGTATCACGTGCATACGCTACATGATATTTTGCTTAATATCATCGAAATTCATAAGTGGATAAAGTGGATAAATAAAACCTTTATGGCTGAATTACAATTCTGCGTTAGGTCGGTCGGCCTTTGACAGCTAGACTAGAAACAATGGTTTCTTATAAAGCAACACAAAATATGACTTCATGCATTGCGTCGACCTCATCCCGTAAAAATTAATTTGAGGGGGTGACGTACGATCAACGCTATGAGTAGCGACATGCTCTACTAGCTCGTGCTTTTGACATTCCATATTAACGCTCGGTTGCATTTTCGTTGAGAAATGCTAAAATGTGGGTATTCTTGGATTCCGATGGAAAACTAAGATTTTCATAGGATTATCGTGGGAATTTATATTTTGATGCGAGTTTTTTTTAAATTGATAAAATTTTTTTAATTAACATGCTGCTTAAGTAGTATAATAATGATTTTGATGAATTTAGCATGATATTAATATTATTCAATTGAATATCCTTTTAAAATTTATAAATTTTTTAGTATATTATAAATACTATTATGAGGGTATTCATGCAAAATGGCAAACTTATATATTGGGCAATTATATATTGTAACGAGGTTGGTTGAGGACGAATACCCTTAATATTATTGTTTGAATAATAAAACACACAAAGGAATGTTGTATTTTTACTTTGAAAAAATAATAGTACATGCAAATTTATTGCTGCTAGCAAGATTTGCAATTGCCCACAAAATGTCAAATGATAAATATAAAAGCATAATAAGAATGAAATGATAAATATTAGACATGTGCATGAATGTGTTTGAAAAAAATGTTCAACTGTGAACACTTGTGCAGTTCATTTTGTTTTTGTAAAGTTGTACCCCAGTAGTCACTAACTACAAGTGATTCAGCGAGCATTGTACAAGGGGGCGTGGCAGTTCGAATCTGCAATATCGAATTACTTTGGAATTATAGGTCGTACAACATTGGAATTAGGTGGTCGGCCTTGATTTACATGTGCCGTTCCACTGGTAAAATTTTATGGGCGTTGGGTAAAGGGCGTGTCTTTTTTTCGGCTGCCCAAATTGTGGGTATAACTTTCGAACTATTAGTCACACATCAATGAAACTCGGTAAGAATGTACTATTTAGTCTTGTCCTTTGACTGGAAAAGTTGAGTGAGCATTGGACAAGGGGGCATGGCACCACCCATATAAGTCAAACTTATGGTATCAAATAGCTTTGGAGTTAAATACCGCATAATAATGAAACTCGGTATGGAGTTGCCCCTTAGTAATGTCCATCTACTAGAAAACCGAGACGGGCATTGTACAAGGGGGTGTGGCTCCGCCCATACAATTACAATTTTTGATATCGAATAGCCTATGAAAGTAAGTCACAAAACGTTGAATTTTAGAATAGAATTACTATTTGGTGATGCATTTCTACTAAAAAATTTGGACAGGCGTTGGTCAAGGGGGTGTGGCATGAATTGTACTACAGCGCCATCTGGTGTTCAATATTGGTTAAACAAGCTAGCAGCAGAACACTCAATGTACATGAAAACCACTATATACCGATTTTCTTAAAATGTTTACCTAAGCACCCTCTGGTGTTCAAGCGGGATAAAAATTGATTGAAATTGCCCTAAAATACGCACCGTACCAAAAAACTTGTACACACAAATTTACATGAATATTTCCATACATATTTCCAAATTGCTTTCGTTGACGAAATTTCCTACATTTTACTCTCAAAATTTGCAAAAATTTCGGCAAAAATCAACAGTAATAATAATAATAATAATAAATAGCAGTAATTTTGACAAAAACAAGAAAAATAATGACATCAAGCAATCACATTTTATAAAAAAAAATATTTATATATAAATATATATATATGTATAAAAATATCGATAAATCATAGACAAATTTTTTGTCATAAAAACTGAAATGTATTTCCAGAAATTAAATTTTAAATTCTAATTTAATATCACATTTTATTACTAAATTGCAAAGCGTTCATTTATTTTGAAGCTTCTAGTCCGACTTTTCACATTAATATGTGACATTTTTCATTATTTCGCAGTTTATATTACACTTAATAAAAATATCTTAGCTTTCTAAAGTAGGTTTTATGGTTCTTAATGAGTTTATGACAATATCTTTTAATTTTTCATTGATTAAAATTATAATTGCATGATTTCGGAAAAAAGGACGTTTTGTGCGATTTTTAGTATAGCTGCTTTTATTGGCATCACCAAAATGACAGACGCACGATCTGTCAACGCAACATTGAGTTTTGCAAAGTTTGAGGTCGTCCGTTTTGACAGCTTATATCGTAAAGTTTTTACAACGGAGACCAACGTACGGTCAGCGCACGACCGACCTAACGCAGTATTGTAATTCAGCTATTACACGTTTTAAATAGACCGTAAAATTAATTAATAAAAATTGCAAACCAGTTTTTGCAAAAATTTCTTCTTAAGCAAATTGCAATTATTCGCAAGCTGTAACAGTGCGTGACATGGAATTCATGATATATTAAGTTCAAATTGTGTACAAGGAAGGCAAAAACACAGAACCTGATGTTAGAACATGATAAGTTAGAACATGATCAGACATGCCTGCAATTAGATATTTTCAAAAAAGTAAATGATTGGAATAAGGAAAGCGGTCGTAATTAGGACAACTTACGTTAGCTTCTGCTTAAAGAGTTGTCGACATATTTCTTTTTCACTGGAAATCGTGTCATATTTGCGCCTTCATCCAACTTTAGCTTTGTACCAGAAATTCTTTGCTACACTAAGGGAAAAAAATATTTATCCAAAAAGCGAGTAATTTTTGCAAAAATAACGCAATTTTAACCAATTTACTTAAATTGACTACGTAAATATTTAAAATTTATTTAAATACTTTTTTAATTAAATAAAATATTAAAATATTTAAACAGAATTAATAAAGAATATATTAAAATTATGCACGAATATATTTAAATATCTTTCAAATATTTACTATTTGAAAATAAAACTATCGCATTTAAGGAAAATTTATATAAAAATATTGAAATTGAAAAACAATTTATTTGAATATTTCCCACGAGCTGCGTCCATATCAATCGCCATTTAGTGGTATATTTTATTTTCTTTTTGTGAAAATATGATTTGTGAGTCAGGTGGTGAGTGCGATGCATGATGAAATCATGTAGAGTGGAGTGACATTCTTGAGAAAATACCGAGTTGTTACTCTACCTTACATGAATTCATCATGCATCGCACTCACCACCGCACTCACAAATCATATTTACCAAATATGCATGCTATATTACCCTTGCAACATTAACTAAATGAGAACTATAAGAAACCTGCAACTGCTGGTGCGAAGAAACTGCAGCAGCATCGCACAGGAACAGAGTGCGATGCTGCTGCTGCTTGGCAGCAGTATGGAATATGTGTGTCGGTGTGTGGCATAAATAAAATTTAAATACGGGAAAAAACGGGAGTTGTTACTCTACCTTACATGAATTCATCATGCATCGCACTCACCACCGCACTCACAAATCATATTTACCAAATATGCATGCTATATTACCCTTACAACATTAACTAAATGAGAACTATAAGAAACCTGCAACTGCTGGTGCGAAGAAACTGCAGCAGCATCGCACAGGAACAGAGTGCGATGTTCCTGTGCTGCTTGGCAGCAGTATGGAATATGTGTGTCGGTGTGTGGCATAAATAAAATTTAAATACGGGAAAAAACGAGTTGTAAGGAAAATATTTGGTTTATCCACGTAAATATTTAAATGAAATATATACTCAGGCGTGGATAATGTTAATATGCGTTATTTCCCTTAGTGTATATGCTATATGATGTATTTTTAATTTAGTTTCCTACAAAATTAGCCGGACACTTGAATTTAGGAATTCTCTTGTTCACTTCTAGGCCTTTCCCTTTAGGATTTATAAAAAATAATTTTATTCTGCAAGGAACTTAAAATCGATGAAAATTACGCACTTAAAGGTAGGTTTTAGGCAAAATAATTTTTTTTTAATTATTTTTTAATTGATTATTATTGTAGAAATATTCAAGCATATGTTAAAAAATTTTAACGCTCTTCTATAGCGCTCAAAACTCGTTGCGCCAAAGTACTGATAAAATGTTAAATTTACTTTAAACACGCTTTTCTCAAAACATACTTATGAAAACGAGCCACACTACTGCAAAACAACTAATCCACCTATTTCATTTTTATTTTTTAATCGATTTGTAATGTAATTCTACACATCTTTTACCAAAATGAGCGATTTTGGAAAATTTTTAGTTTTTACTCGCAACAATAGGGTCAAATATAACTTACATTTTTTTTACATAGGGTCAATATAACTTACAATATTTAAAAAAAAAAAAACATTTTTTTTAATATACTGATGATATCAAATTAACATGCAAAAAATTTTTCTGTATACATAATAAACTCTTTTAGAAAACATCTTCAACATTCCGCCTTAAATTCAACCAATATTTTTGATGTCGATCAATTAATCATTAAAGTAAATTTTAATAAAAGTTTTGTTTATTTTTGTAACGGTTAGCTACATTCCGCCTAGGAGTCCCTCTGAATTATATTCCATTCATCTTTAAAACATTCGATTTATTCTTGATAATTTAAAACTATCTCAACTTGTGGTTATAACTGGCGATTTTAACTTATGTAATATTCACTGGAAGTCAGTATGTGACGAATTCTATTTAATCCCTTTCAATGTGTTGTCTGAAACAGATGCGCTCATAATTGATTTTTTTTCTCGACATGATTTAGTTCAGATTAATAATAAACTTAATGGCCTAAATCGTATCTTAGACTTAATTTATATTGATAAAGAGTTTGCTGTAAATATTGAATCGCCTCCTAGTGAAATTGTAACCAGTTCTCAACACCATGTGCCTGTTATGCTGATGTTTTATGATTTTGCTTATCAAAAAATTTCGTCGGCTGATCAATTCTCATTTGATTTTTCTCGTGCCGATTTAGGTGCTATTCAAGCTGGTCTTGAATCGTACCCGTGGGTCAGTGCTTTCTCTGAGTTGGAATTGGTGGAGATGTTTTCGTTATTTTGCTCTATTTTGAATGAATTAGTTATTTGCTTTGTTCCAAAGAAATGCTCTCATATCGTCGCTCGTATGACTAACTGACGTAACTGAATTTTCTTAATTGTTCAGGAGAGCACTTTTTCACTTTTTGCTTTTGCATTTTTCTTTTTCACGGTCGTATATAAATACTTAACACCTAATATGTTTGTAAGAAGAAAAGAATTGAGCATTATATATTTTGTGCAATTCGTGTTTGAAAAGATACGCCAGTTTGTGAACATTTTTTTTTTTTTTGTGTTTTGCAGATACGACCTTCAATATATAAGCTCAAAAATTTAAACAAATGGACATTTAAGATTTGAAAATAAGCGTTATTTCAGAAAAAAATAAAAATGAATTCATAATAAAAATGAACATATGGTCTGTTCGCGTACTTCTCCAGTGAAATATATCCAGCAGCAACTTGCAAGAGAGTAACGCACAATTCTCTCTCAAATAGAAAAATATCCAAAAAAGTGCGCGAATTTGCGAAAAGTACAAAATTTGCAAAAACTTGCAAGCCTCGATAACAGCTGATTGCATTTCAAGTGGAATGAAAAACAAAAGGAAATTGGATATGAAGTACCCAATTTTTGATTTTTTTTTAAGGAGATTTTCGACACAAAGAAATAAGAGAAGTGATAAATAATGTTAGCGGCAACGTTTTCTACGAAAAATTGAAGATACTTTTCATATTTTGAGGACTGCAGCAGTCAATCCTCCGGTTTGCGAACATCAGTTTAACTAAATTTGTTTGATTGTTCAATTTGCAACTGACTTAAATCAGCTGTTTTCTAGCTTGCAAATTCTCGACAGTAAAAATTTTTCCAGCAGGAATTTACAACTTCCCCTCCAAGTCAACTGTCACTTTGCGCTCTCAATTTCTCTTACTTTGCAAGTTTTTTGCGTACTCGAACGCCAAAAGCTGATAATTTGTGATAATTTTCACAAATTATCAGTACTCGAACAGACTAATTATCAGTTTCCATTGACATAAAAAATCGACGGTTTCAAAAAAGTAATCTTAAATATTAGTACAAAACAAAAAACAGTTTTGAGCTTTGTTTCATTTTTTTTTACAAACCTGACAATGTATTCCCGTTGACTTTGTAATGAACCCAACGCCCAAAAATCATTAAATATTAACTTTCGAGTTAGGTGAGAAAAATCACTACAGTTTCGATTTGCTCTTTTACAGTTTTCGATATGCAAGTTAACCCTAACGTACGTCCAGGTACAATATTTTTATGAACTTGTGTCATATATTCTTTTCCATTTTCCTTTGATTTTTTCGCAACCTTTTTTTTATTGATGTTATTAGTTTTTGCCATGACAAATTCCCTTAGAAATCCATCCACTTCATAATCTTCTGGGCGCATACTGGTACACTAAGGGAAATAATGCATATTAACATTATCCACGCCTGAGTATCAATTTTATTTAAATATTTACGTGGATAAATCAAATATTTTCCTTACAACTCGTTTTTTTCCCGTATTTGAATTTTATTTATACCACACACGTACACACATATTCCATACAAGCAAGCAGCAACAGCATCGCACACGTACACACATATTCCGACAAGCAGCATCGCACTCTGTTCCTGCAGTTTGTTTCTTTCAGTTGCAACCTTAGTTCTTATAGTTCTCATTTCGTTTTTGTTGCAAGAGTAATATAACAGAAATATTTGGTCGTACATATGAGCGATATGTAGGTTGGAGTAACAACTCGACATTTTCCCACGAAATTATCGCGTAGATTGTTATTTGCCTCCATATATTGCTTTATAATTTTTCGTTCTATAGTTTTATACTATTTTTGACATATGGTGTCATAATATTGCACCGACTGTCAAAAATAGTATAATATTAAGGAACGAAAAAAGAAAATAAATTAACCATGCTAATGGCATTAATGGACGCAGCTCGTGAGAAATATTTGAATATATGGTTTTTTAATTTCAATATTTTTTATATAAATTTCCTTTAGATGTGATAGTTTTATTTTCAAATAGTAAATTTTTAAAAGATATTTAAAAAATTCGTGCATAATTTTAATATATTTTTTTATAATTTCTGTTTAAAAAAGTTTTAAAAGTTTTAAAAGTTTTTAAATGAATTTTAAATATTTACGTAGTCGATTTATGCAAATGCGTTATTGGTGCAAAAATGACTCGCTTTTTGGATAAATTAAAAAAGTTTTTGGATAAATTTAATATTTTTTTCCCTTAGTGTAGGCGCTGCAGTACTCAAGATTTCTGCCAAGGAGTTACGCGGTGTTGATGTATGCGTTTCACAAGAAATAGCAGCTACGAAATGGTCCCAACATATCAAGCAATTGCATCTGAAACAGGAACTAAATACTACTTTTTTGCACCCAAAAGCTTCACAAGTTTGTTCGTTTGCATTCGAGTCCATGCGGTGCATACAGGCGTGTCGATCGTGTTGTGTTGTTAATGATGAGCGGAGATATTTTTTCTGTGCAAGAGGTTCATCGTCTGAGGAGCTCGATGAAGATGGAAGGTGATAACCCTTTTCACTCATTATCGTTAAAAGTCACCACCACTTAAAAAAATTATATTTTTGTCAAGCTTATGTTCATCTTATAGTCAATGAAATATAATGTTTGCTATTAAGCACGATGCTTACCTTTTTTTTTAATATTGAAATAAAATGGGAGAAATTTTCGACGAAAATAATGAGAATTTTCGAAGGTCAAAAATAAATTTTTGTAAGCAACCACTCACTTTACATTAAACTAATAACAAACTAATTTTTAAATATACCACTTATTCTGTCACATAATTCCCTTCATATTTCATATTCAAAACTCATATTTAAGTGTAGCATTTATTCTCTCACATTATTCCCATAACCTTTCATATGCAAGTAAAGAGGAATTAAAGAGTATGCAAAGAGAGTGATTATAAATAAAACATTGATCGCGACAGTAGTCATCAGCAAAGGGCACCACTTAGGGCCATTTTAACAGTCCAAGCTTAAGGTGCTCTTAAGTTAAGGAAACTTGAACACTTAAGCACACCTTAGGTGTCGTGCGTTTTAACAGTCAGCCCTTAAGGTACACTTAAGAAATTTGTTTTTCAACAGCTCCCCGATCTCTTCATTATTTATATCAGAATCAATGCTTAAATTAACTTGTAAATTTCTTCGTTTCAACAAACGCGATTCCATTTTTCTTATTGAAAAAATGTGAAACAACTGATTCTTAAGGAGATCTTAAGCGTCCAATATTGGCAGCTTAAGGAACCCTTAAGTGCGACTGTGTTTTCTGCTCTGTTAAAATTATTACTAAGCTTAAGGTCTCCTTAAGCGCTAAGGGGACCTTAAGCCTACACTGTTATATTGGCCCTAAGTGCCCTTTCTTCACTTACGCCACTTAGTGACAATTGGGTTTAAGTATTATGTTAGATACGACTCATAGTCATATACGTTTTTTAGCCTAACTGTTCTATTTAAAGTTATAATTTTTTTCTGACATGATGATGTATGGCTAAAGAAATATAGAAATATATTGGCATCTTTAACTCAATTTCGCAAAAAATGCTAGTTACATCAGTTAGTCATACGAGCGACGATATATCTAATAACCCCATATGGTATAATAAAAGGCTTTGTAACCTTTAAAATAGAATGAATAAAGCTTATAAGAGATTCAGATGTTCATTGGATAACCAGCTTCTTAAGGTACACTACTTAAACTGTCAACATGAGTTTAATATTTTAAACAAATTTCTTTTTAAATCTCATATTATTTCTATTGAAGATAGACTTAAAGAGAGAAACCTTATTGTTCCTAGGCATAACTATCTAAACAGTAGCAGATTCTTCTTCATCAGCACCATTAGACTTTGGAATTCACTACCTAATTCTCTAAGACAAATAACTTCTCGGACCAGCTTCAAACATGCTATCTTCAGCTATTATAAATCTTTAAATCAATAAATCTATTCTTTTATTTCTGTGCTATTCTCTGATTTTATCTGTGCTCAAATCTTAGTTCTCTCTCTTTAATATGAACTTTTATCAGATAGGTCTTGTATTACTTAATAGTTAATAAGATTTTTATTTATTCAATCAATGTTAGGTTAGTTTTAAATTAATCAATGTTAGTTTTAAGTTAATCAATGTTAGTTTTAAGTTAATTTTCTTTTTAAAAAAATTCAACCAGTGTTCAAGTGTTCATGTCTATTGCAGTACTATAAAAGACTAAGTCTTAATGTACACCATTATAAATAAATAAATAAATAAAAAAATAAAATAAATAAATTCCTTCTGAAGTTTCCTTTTCATTGTCTTCAAGCAACTCTTTGTAATGTCTGTAGGGATAAGTCAAGAATTTTTTTTGTCAGACGAAAGCAAAGGCAGTCTTTTTGATCGAGGTTTTTTTTATTTTTTTTTATCACAAAATATACATGTAACACGTTTCAGAAAAATACTTAAATCTTTTTCAACTGAAATATTACTTCCGGGGGCTGCATTAACATTTACCAACTGTAAAATTTTTTCTTAAGACCTTGATCGAACCGGTTTGACCAACTCAGGTATAATAGTTGTCTCAGGAATTGTATTGGGCCAGACATAAGAGTAGTTGTTGAGCTCGAAAGCTGTGGCTCAATACTGTGTGTACTTAAATAAGGTATCGACGAAGAAGCTGTACATAGATCCTTATTTGCTGAAGTTTTAGATTTTGACTCATAATATTTTTTCATTAATCAATTATAACAATTTCCGCGGAACTTTCAAATAGTTCCATAGGCAATATCAATCAATCAATATCTTTGAATTTAAGGTTATGTTCCTTCCTGAATTTTTAAAATTGTTTGACACTTTTTTAACGTCTCTTCATTAAACAAGGTTAAATTCTGATCAGAATTGTATGCATATATTTCTTTATGCATAAATAGGCGACCTCACATCAAGTTTACTATGTAGTTATGTCTTTTTTTGCACTCTAATAGATTTATCTCTTAAACTAATTTGGATCCCATTCTGCAATTTTTATGGTAAAATTAATAAATGTTAAACTTTATTTTGCCATTAAAAAAATTGAAATCAAAATGGTCGGAGTTGTTGAAAAAAATATTTGAAATACTTGCTTCCGGTTTAAAACTGGAAAAAAAATTAAAATTTCAAAACTGATTAGAAAATCAAAAAGAACAGTAAATTTCCTATAATAAATTTACATTCCTTATTTTATAATAATTATCTTCAATATGAAAATAAAATTTCAAAAAAACACTTCCGTCAATCTGGTGAATTCTATAGAATCCCATATTTTAACAGTTAGACCTCAACTCAAAAAAATATTATGTGAACACGATCATATCCCCTAGAAGTACAAGTATGCCCAATATGAACGAATTTTAGAAGTTTACTTTTTTTCGTTGTCCGCTTCACATGAAATGACCCATATATGAGAGAAAAACACAAAAAAAAACCTAACGTTGACGACGACAAAAATTAGAAGTCAATATTATACAAAAAAAAAAAAAAAAAAAACTGGCCATTTCAGCCCTTGAAAGGACTTTGAGCTAGCTTCTTATGATAAATTGTGTTGTGCGTGTTATTAAGTTTGTACACAATTGACCGAGAACCGGACCTACAGGTTTAACACCGACTCCGAACGGCGATGAACGGAATTGTTCTCGTTCTCAAGAAGCTTTACATGGCATTTTGATTACTCTCTGAGGTTTGCCATTGTCTGCAGAGAGGTGGCGGCCGTACAGAAAAATTATTTTATTTAAATAATTTTCTGTCGCTGCTGGGGTTCGAACCTGGGTCTCCAAAGTTTGTTGACATAGCGGCCACGCACTTTAACCAACTACGCCACAGGTCGCCACTCAATAATATTATAACAAAACTAATTAATAAATCTTAATTAATAATTTTATGTAATAATTTTATAATACACGTTAGTCGTTCATCATTGTAAAATGAAATTTTCAATAAATAACCGTTTAATTAAATTGATTGTTGTTGAAAAATGTTAGTTTAAATATAAATTAAAAAGGTTTATTGAAATTTACGTGTAACACAGGTAACATGAAACAGGTGTCTGGGGGGATGTTTTGCCCATCGAATGTGTCTGGCTCTTTACACAATGTTTTAAAGTAGTCCCCTAAATATTATATTTAAATTTTGCGACTCAGAAAATAAGTAGGGTTCAGTCATTTTTTTGCCAACTTTAAAGCGTCTGGCAGAAATTACTGCCGACGAGAAGTGTCTGGCAATACTAAATATTGATTACTAACAATATTCTTTAAAACATATATAAAAATTAGAAGTTTAAATTTACAGAAAGTAAGTAAAGTTTTTACGTACCTTTTCTACTTCCTGCCTGTAATCGGGCCGTCTACTCAAGCTAGCGGGTACGCATACATTATCAAGTATATATTGCACTACTCGTTCGTCATGATTTTGAAACTTTGATAATAAAGAGTGTCTGGGGGGCCTGGGATCTTACTCTATTTTGGTCATATATTAACATGAAAAGAAAGTCAAGTGGAATTCCTAACTCAATGTTTTATATGGAGTCAAGCTCTGAAGATGCACAAACAATATGTAACTATTTCGCAAATTATTTTAAATCCGTCTACATGGCAGCTCAATCTTCAACGATTAGCACCTTCTTATCGCGTAATTCTTTAAATTTTATGTAATCTCTTTTTAGAAGCCCATGATGTTGAAAATGCCCTAAAAAATCTTAAATCTTCCACAATGGTTGTTCCTGATGGCGTTCCTACAATTCTGCTGAAAAATTGTGCTACATCAATTAGTCTTCCTTTAACTTTAATATTTAATAAATCTTTATCTACTGGCACCTTCTTGGATGAATGGAAAATTTTCTATATAGTTCCAATCCATAAATCGGGTCCAAAGCAAGATGTCTCCAACTATAGACCTATCAGTAAAATCTTATGTGTTCCTAAAGTCTTTGAGAAAATTGTATTTTATAAATTATCTTTTTGTGTAAGAAATCTAATCTCCTCTATTCAACACGGCAGGAAGATCAACTGCAACGAACTTAAATATTTTTTGTTCACATGCAAATTTCTCTAAGGGTTTACAAACAGAAGTTATCTTCACAGACTTTGCAAAAGCGTTTGACAAAGTTAATCATGAAACTTTACTCCTTAAGCTTTTTGCACTTGGTTTTCACTGTAATCTCCTTGCGTGGATTAGATTATATCTTATTAGCCGCTATCAAATAGTTAAAATCAATAATTGCCAATCACTACCATTTCTAGTTCCATCTGGTGTACCTCAAGGCAGTCATCTTGGCCCTCTTTTTTTTCTTCTTTTTATTAATGATATCCCACAGCTTATTAAATACTCGAGATGTCTCCTTTTTGCGGATGATCTGGAATTATTTCGGTCATTGGAGTCAGCTAATGATTTCAGTCTTCTTCAGCTTGATCTAAATTCAATCGCAAATTGGTGTTCCCTCAATAACCTTCCCCTGAATATATCTAAATGCCAGTGCCTAACATTTTCAAGGTCCACGTCACCAACTTTCTTTAATTATTTTATTAGTTCTGTTCCCTTAGAAAGAGTTTCTATTAAAAAGGACTTAGGTGTTCTACTAGACCCTAAACTTAACTTTAAACAACACATTGAACTAATAATTGCTAAAGCTAACTCAATGTTAGGATTTTTAAAACGAAACTCAACTGAGTTCATAGATTCTTATACTCTCAAAATACTTTACTCATCCTTAGTTAGACCTCATTTAGAATATTGCTCTGTGATCTGGAACCCGTCTTACCAACTATACTCAAATAGATTGGAATCTATTCAACGTAATTTCACAAGATATATGTGGTTGAAACTTAATTGGAATCTACCATCTGTACCCCACTATGCTACTCGTTGTGCGCTAATTAATCTAACCCCCCTAGTCACTCGTCGTAAAGTCTTTTCAATTATGTTTATATGGGACCTTATTCATCATAATATTCAATGCCTTGAACTTCTCATAATGCTTTACTTCTATACTCCATCGCGATCCCTCCGTAGCCAATTCTATTTCCGTGAGCTTGTCCATAGATCCAACTACTCGCAGAATATGCCTATAGCTCGCTGCATAAGGGAAGCTAATAATATTTTATGCGTCTTGGACTTGCTTAATAATGTATCCAGAAGATCTTTCAAAGATCTTCTTTTACTCAGCACAATGGCACATGACTTGAGCTCATGTGTGTTTAACTTTTCTCATTTAAGTTGTTTTTATATTGTTTTAAATTGTTCTCATCTTACCTTTTCACTTATAAAAGGTCTTTATATGTACTTTTATTTACTGTATATTTCAATCTCTGTTTTTTCTCAAATAGTGTTTAGAAATATAAGTGTATATATGTATGTAGTCTGTAAGAGCTTTTGCTCTGATTGATGAAAAGGATGAAATAAATAAAAAAATAATATTTGTAGTTAAAAGTAAATTATGAGAAAGAGCACTAAAAAAGCAATAATGAATTTTTCTACATACTCACATTTTATCGTTCACCAAATTCACACATGTACCAAAATAAACAGTTTGTTAAACCAGAGTGCGTAGAGCACTCAAAATTCGCTCTCGCTCTTTCGAGTTATCATTTATACCCAGCAGTTATTTTGGAGTCAGTTGAAAAAGTGAACTAGTTCATTTCTAGCGCAGTTCGCAGTAGCTCTGAAAAGGTACAAAAAGCGTTCAGTGTAGAACAGTTATCTTTGCTTTTGTTTTCAAAAGTATTGCTGACAAAAATAAACGCGTTCTGGCTACTTTTTAAAATTTGCTGCGCACAAGAAAATATAAAAAAAAATGTTTATAGACAAAATGTTTTCTGGATTGTGGATGGAAAAGATGGTACAAATGAGATCTTTAGGACCTTTCCATTGCACTAAATTCTTACACTTTTGATATGTTCACTTTAAAACTAGTTAAAAAAGAACCACTTTAAGGCTACTGCGAAAGCAACCAGTTTAAAAATGTTCCTAATGCAACTAGTTCAAAAATAGGGAAAAAGGAGTGTTTCTGGGGAAAATTGTCTTTTCCTATGACATCAACCCGCAAAAAGCGTCAGTTCGTTCAATGTTAAAGGGTATTGTAGTGGAACTAGTACTGGTCCCTTTTGGAACTAGTTCAGAACTATTTCAAATTTGGTCCACTTTTCTGCTGGGTACAAACAGAAGCAATGAATACTCTTTTCAGAGCAACTCGTTGAACGCTACGCTCTCGCATTAACTCCTCAAACACTTGTTTTGATTATTCGTTCTTGTACAAAGAGCGCTCATCGTTGTGAGAACATCGTCACTGTTTTCATCCCCCGAGTTCTACAAATGATGTGCTCTTTATTTGAGCTGAAAAATATTTGAATTCATCAATGATAAGTATTTTGATATTTATCATTTTGATATTTTCTATTAAGTGAAATAAAACGCAAACGTTCATTTGCATACCCAATTTTTGTTCTTTATTTAAGGTATAATATACGTGTAGCAACCAAAAACAGGAGCTGTTTTCAAAAAATTTTTTTAGATATAAGAATTCGTTATTTTTTTTTAATTTATACAGATTATTGTACATAAAAAATACTATAAAAAATATTTTTTTTAAATACAGTTCTGCCTTTTATATCGGGGGCGCTGAAAATGGCATTGAAAAAAAGACATCCAAAACGGTTCGATGGATATGGCCTTTATAATGTATCAGAAACAAAAAAATCAAATGCCATTTTAAAGCATAGACCAGAGGTGCCCAAGCCCTATGCACTTGGTGCACATTTGTTTTTGTAAAAGCACTTAGGCATAGGCTGTGTATTCTAATATACACACACAGCACACGGCACTAAGCAATACAAAATACACAAACAAATTCATCTTTTTTGTTTTTGATCATTTTTCGTCGCTTATACCGACGTGCAAGCAACAACACTTTCGTATGCTTTGTTGGTACATTTTGGTAACAGTGATCTTCTACGAAGACTTTGTTGTTGTCTAACGTAGCATGCTTTCGTTCACGAAAGTTTGTAGGATTTTATATGTATTAGTGTTTGCACTTCCATAAGAAAGTTTTGGGCACCCCTGGCATAGACCTTATATCAAGCATCCCCCCTACGCAAGACCCCCGGAGCTTTTCTTTTTAATTATGGCGGAAGTTGAAGCAAAAAGTTAAAATAATAGATACATTTTCGTTTATAAACAAAAAAAAATAGATAATTTAATTTAGGGGGGATACTTAAAGGACAAAATAACGAACAAAATGCAAAAAAAAATAATTGAAATCGACCAAATAGTTTTCCAGTTATATATCGAACCGTTTTAAAAAACTAGTTTCGAGGAAATAGCGTATTTTTATTTACGTTGTATGGAGTTAAGACATTGGTTAACGAAAACCGTTATAACTTCTGTTGTTTTTTAAATATCGATTTAAAATGTGTATGTATATTCTTAAAACTATAAAGAACACATTAAACAAAAAAAAAAAAAAAAAATCGAAAAATTTACACGTATATTATACCTAAATAGAAAAAAAACACTTGCAGAAATAAACAAAAATTCATTTATTTATTAAATTTATAAATTAAATTACTTGTTAATATTCGAAATTCTACTCATTTTTAATAATAAAATATTTAATATAACACGCGAACAAGTGTATATACACAAATGGCCAAAAAATTACTTCAATAGAAACAAACTCCAAAAGAAACATCAATTTGAATGATAAAAAAATGATGCCATCAAAATAAAACTCACTCAGAGCTCACTGTATATAACTATCATTTAACCCTTCGTTACATGATTTTTTCTCCCTGTGTATAAAAATATTTTATGTCTTTATTTGTGATAGGAGAGGTTTAGAGAATGTATAAACGAAATTTGGATGCTATGCAATGAATAGGAGCGAAGTTACGCAACATTGCATATATGCAATTTCATGCAGGCAAGCAATAAAATTAGTATATGATGGTTTAAATATTAATTTTTATTAATTTGTATTTTACATTTTTGAAATGGAATTAATGCTTTTAATAACTGAAACTAAGATATATTCCCCAGTTTTTTATATAGTCAATTTAAATTGACAATTTTAAACAAAGGTAAATAAAAAACACTGATTTGCAAGGACACAAGGATTTTGTTTCTTAATTTGAAGCTCATTGTATAAGAATTCATTAAATAAGTACATAAAACATTATTCATTACGAAATTGTTTAAAACAATTTCTATTTTTATTCTATTTTGATATATTATTAAAACATACTCTTGTCTAAACTATTGAGTAGCTAACATGAGTGTATTCATTGCATCCTGGTAATTTACATGGTAAACTCTTGTTGCCCATTGTGGCCAGAGATCAAAATGGTCCAACCGAACTTCTGTTTGAGACAGTGGGAAACTTCTCGAATGTTTCGTCATTTGTTGCAACGTTTTTTGATAATTCGGAAGGTCTTCCACTTTCTGTAGATAGTTCTCCCACTAGGTAAAGACTTTCTACCACTTACAAACGAAAAGTGACAATTATTATGTTTTCATGATTACCGCTTTATTGCTACGCGCGCTTATACAATAGCAATGCATTTACTAATATTATCGTATAGCGTATTTTTATCATACAGCTTCCAATAAATGAGTGGAACAAATTGACTTCCCCCATAAATGTATTGTATTGTGAAACAATATTCGGACACTCAATGGTTATTTTTTTACACAACTTCTTATCAAATCGTTCAGCAATGGTCTCAGGACTTTTACTACAATGGTTTGACTTCAAATTAACAACTTTATTATCTCTCCATGAAATCAAATGTAAGTTAACATCATCATGGTAAGCTTCATATTCCACTGACTCTCCTCGAGATGTCTTCATTAATGTGGGAACACTCGGTAGTTTTGAGTTCGGAATTCTGCTCCGACGGATTGTACCCAGTAAATACCCCTTTTGGCTAGTTCAATCATTAGTGGTAGTGTTCATATAATGACTATCATAAAAAAACTTTGTAATTCATAGGAGAAGTACTTCCCGTAAAACTCTTTTATAACAATATTTACAGAAGCCCAAGATCATTTTCTTCGTGGTGACGAAGACAGGGGCTGTTTTCTTGACCCAAGTAGTTTATTTTTAAAATTAATTTATTTTTAATTTTAGCTTTAAATAAAGTTAAGTGCATGGAATTGCATTCTGCAATATAACCTCATATCTGGAATATAACTTCAAAATGTCTCAAATGCATGATATTGCATATATGCAATTAAGCCATTTATTTTATGAAATTAAAGTTATAATGCACAAAAAAATTTGTAAGCTTAAAAAAAATTAACTTGTATTCTTGAACATTACTTACATTTGAACGTTTTTTTGATATTTCTCGTATAATTATTAAAAATATTCACTTATTTTTTCTACGTATAAGACAGACCTTGTTCGAATCAATATTTTGAACAAATTAAAACACCGAATCGAGAAAAGAAGACAACAACTAACAAAAAAACGTCTAAATTTATTTTTAAATTAAATCCCGTTAGGAATATTTACAGGGTGTGTATGCTATATCTCTTAGAAGTCAACATTGCATATGTGCAATCCCATGCAACGAAGGGTTAAAAGAATTCATCATTTTCAAATAATCTGAGTGAGGTAAAAAAAAGAGTGAGCTGACATATCGGCTTAAGTTCTTCAAAAGCGCATGCTGTGAACAACAACGAAAGAGAAATGCAAATAAGCGATTCGCTCACTCATTCGGAGTTTAACAAATGATCGCTCGTTTCTTTTTCATTTCCAATGAAAGAAACAAAACGAAATGCTCTGAGTTGAGTTGAATTGAGGTGAGTGAGGGGTATTTTACTCCTCAATGATAAGTATTTACGAACTCTGTGTTAAACACATAATTACTTCGATGCGGTTACTTGCCAATGCATATGTGGGATTTCACGATATTTGTACTATTCCCTTCGGACTCCTATAAGTCTCTGGTGTTAAAGCAAAGGACACAGGTGCAATCATTTATACACGCAGCTTCCTCTGATTAGCTGTACTAGAAGTGATGACCTCAAAACACAAGAACCGGAAAAGGAATCTTGCTTTCTTCGAGTTTCGATACGATTTGCACTACTAAACACTATCGATAGTTTTAATATCGAATCTATAATTTTGAAAGAATTACCGAATTCGATATATAATCTATACATGTTTTCTAACTGATCAAATAATTTTATTTGTTGTATTGTTTAATTTTGTTTCATTAAATTTATTGATGGGAAATATTGATTGAAATTTTAGAAGTTTTAATATATGTATGTGTACAAAATAATTTATA
The DNA here is from genome assembly GCA_943735915.1 of Pherbina coryleti. Taxonomy (NCBI): domain Eukaryota; kingdom Metazoa; phylum Arthropoda; class Insecta; order Diptera; family Sciomyzidae; genus Pherbina; species Pherbina coryleti. The sequence continues at coordinate 70,014,991 of OX030950.1, read as the reverse complement.
CCAAGCTGTATTTATCAACGATAGTTAAACTTTCATGGACTAATAAACATTTCAAAGTTTAGAAAAATTGCTCATAAATCTTATACTTTAATTCCTATTGTAATATTTTTGGATTGGACAAAATTTAACATTGTTATATTCTTAATCAGAACGATACACAAATAAATTATTCGGGATGATTTTAATATTTTGCTAAGGTAAGACGAGATACAATAATGAAAATGAAATTATGGAAAATATTATACATATATTGTAAATCTTTTTTATAAACATAATGATTCTATATTTATCGTTTACTAAATCTAAGGAGCCTTTGGCATTTTTTTTTTTTTTAATCTTACCAGAAATTTAAAATCTAACGAAGAAAATGATTCAACAATATTTGAGAAACAAATCATAATGCTTCAATTACCAATACCGTATTTCTAAATCTTAAGATGCATATTAAGCATCGAAATTAAAGGAATATTTTTTATAGCGCCCGCTAAAACTTTCACTGGAAAATTTCAAAACTGAATTTACCAGAAAATGTCAATGAAAATCAAAATCAGGACATTCTGAAATGTTTTCATTTTCAATAGCATAGTCATTTGCTAACCTTCTTTTATGACATAACCGATAGAAGGCAAAATTGTTGGACGTTATAAAAGTTGAACTTCTTAATGATTTACTAATCTTTAAAATTATTAATAAGTTTGTTTAATTATAATCGTGCGACACAAGTACATATCTAAGGAAACATCGATATCCAACCAGTTGCGTTTTTATTACTCCATTTATGGAATACTCTTCCGGACTATACGACTCAAATGACCTTAGTAAGATGACATATATAATCTAACAATAAAGTATGACGCTATATATTTTATATTCCGTATAATGGAATGAATAATATTAAATATATATTTTACTGACAAAATTCTTAAGATTTAATATAACCACGCAGAGCTATATTTATATTATTCCCAAATTAAGCCTTTGGCACAATCGAGCAAGAGGCTTTATAATTTAATCTAGGTATAAGTTAAATTATATATATACATACATATAAATTTAATTATATATAAATATACATTTTCTGTGTCGGGAATGGCATGTATATATGTATATATATATTTAAATTAAAATAAATATGATCTTAGCAACTTGTTGGATACCAATTTGCATGCATCGATACCTTCCACTAAACAATCGTAACCAACATTCGCATTTCTTTTTAATTTCTTATTTGATAATTTGCATTAGCAAGAATAGCGTTCTTATTATTGTCGTGTCTTAATATATTATGACACCCCAAGGCACAACGAAGGTTACTGACCAAATAAGTTACCTCAATATAGAACACTAAAGCACTAGAAAGTTAAAAAAATAAAAGTTTTGCTGAAAGGGCCACACAAAAAGTTATAACAACTGAAATAAATATTATTTTTTAACGTATGAACTAAAATTGAAAATAAATTTTTGCAAAATCTTAAAATTTCCAAAATAGTTAAAATTTCTAGTAATCATTAATTTAGACAGATCACCCATTCTGTGCATAAGCCTTGCGCTGCCATAGATTGTTATCCAAAAAAATCTAATTATTAAAACTATAACAAATATTTTGTCAAGGAACGTTTGTTGATATAAAGGTTCTTTCAATATTAACGTTCAAAATTTGTCAGGCTGTAGCGGCCATACTGTCAAAGCAACATCTTTCAAATTTGTTGTAAATTGTTCATTAGTGCCACGTGAATCACCATTGATCAAATTTAATTTTCCAAATCAATGTGCTCCGTTTGAAAATTGTTCTACGCATTACTTTACATTAAACAGTTGCGCGAATATTCACACACAACTTGTTTTATTTACATTTAAAAATCGAACGTCCTAATTGAAAGAGCTTATACAAGCTCGGCATCTGGACCTACTGTTCTCTAATTTCGAGTTTTTTAAATAAAGCAGTCATCAACGATCAGTGTGCCGTTATTATGCAATAAACCTCATGTTCTTTTTATAATGCGAGTCATGGATTTAACTTGTTGTTCTGTTTTTCCGATTCTTGCAATCCTAAGTATCATTGGTGTCCTTGAATTATTTCAGAGACAACCAAAAAGACCACCACTGGCAAGAAGATGTTTTTCAATGACTTGTTAGTTTTTAAAACAGAATAAAATAAATAATCCACTGGTTTAATTTCAATATTTTCAATATTCAATATTCAATATAACGCCGTTTGAAATAAAGTTGGTAGTTGAAGTGTGTAGTATCTTCGATTTTTTTTTTGGTCATATCAATGTCAAAATTTACCTTCGATTTTGTCGATGAAAAAGTTCATTGTGTTTATTATACTTAAGACAGTACTCTGAGTATGCATATACAAATGAGGGTAAAATAGTTGGCATTTCTAATATAACTCGTAAGGCAGTTGAGGCTCTACTATGCGATTATTACAGAAATGAGAAAAAAATCAATATTCTGCAAGCATTTTATGTACAGGAAGAATGCAATCATTTAAACATTCAATGGTTTACTCATCGACAATCTGCGTGGAAGACACCATGTCCTTCCCGTCTCATTTTTGTCTTAAAATTAAATCAAAGTTATGGAGTTGAAAACCTGAGAAATGATTCTACGAGACAGACATTGAAAACATTTAAAAAAAAAATCTAACACAATTAAGTTATACTGTTTGTACGAGTTATTGGCTTACATAAGCATACTGCCTGTTAAGTTCTTTGGATTTTTCACTTAAACTGCAAAGATGCTGGACAAAAGTGTAATTTTATTTCATTAATCGCACCTTTTGCTATTCTGATGCTTTCTTATTGCTTTAAACAATTGAGACGCATTGTTTTAATTCTCGTCAAAATATCTGCAAACGTAAAATTTTGAAATACTTGTTGGTTACGCTATATTTATGGATAGGTATCGATATATACATTTTTTTATAAAAAATTATGAAAAATTTACAACAGAAAAATATTTTCCTAGCCTTCGAATTTTCTTCATAGTGACAGAACATTTCGATCCAGCAATTTGGATTACTTTCGTTAAACTATTTACATAAATAATCAAGTCAATCTCGTCAATTGAATTTAATTTTGAAGTATTGACACTATTTTTGTTCTGCATTGAATTATTTCTATATGGAATTCTTTGAATTTCCTTTCCATGTTCATCTAATTCTTCATCATATTCTTCTTTAGTTTCAGCAACAGAAAGAGAATTTAAATTGTGCAATGAATTTCTTTGTTGAATATCATATCGATAACGGTACTCATATTCTTGAGCTTCTGTTATCCTGTCAAGGGATTGACTTTCTCGAATGCGACGTCGGTGAATATTTATCACAATGCCGGACTTATCTATTTCTGTTTGCTTTTGTTGCTCTCCAGTGGTCTTTTTTTGCTTTGAACTAGAATTGGATTTCCGCGTATCCTCTGGTTTATTTTTCTGAAAAATAATAAAAAACTTACATGTTAATATTGTTAAATTTAAAAAAATTCAAAATGTTTTTTACAGTATCGACACAAAGAAAACAACCCCCTTAGAAGACTTTTTTTAACAAACAAATAGTATATTTAATGGAAATAAAGAAACGCAGTTTTCATTCACCGCAGGATTATTTTATGGTGTAAACAAAAAGAAATTCCAGAAAAATTGCTCGTCCAGCATAAGCAAATCAAACTGCACCCTAAAGTTTATCAAATAAAATTTTAATATTTTGTCGAAAGCCAATGGTTTTTAATATTATACTAGAATGGTCCCCGTCGAAATCAACTTATTCATTTTTAAATAAGTTAAAGAAATGCTACTATAGCATAATTTCATTTGCAGAGAAATCGGGAGGGTTCAAACAAAAGACTTTCCTCATCCATAACCGCCTTATAAACGTAATATGTATTTAAACATGCTCATTAGTTTAGCGGCTTATCTCATACGAACGTTAAAAAAATTATTGCCAAGGGAAAATACAAACAAATTCTAGTGGAAACATTTAAGTAATTCTCATTTAAGTAAAATCTTTTACTATAATCACCAAATTGCACAAAATATTGAATTTAAAAAACTTTTCATTGAAAAATAGTTTCTACAGCCCCAAACCAGGGATTTCAGTTAACACTCATCAAACGAAATTGTGCAGGCCGCTTCTTTCCTTTCAATGCCTCTAGATTATCTGCATTTCAAGTCGAAACTCGCACGCATTGCTAAGATGCACACAAACATTTATTAACACATTAGCAAATATAGTACCACTATAGAACCACTAGTAAAATATCTTATTTTGAGATTTCTCAAAATGAAGTTTTAAAAGGTAAGAGTAACTCTAGCTCGCAATTAAGAATACTCAAAATTTTATTTTTATTGGGTGCAAGAATTATTTTGTAGTAATTTCTTTAAGAAAAATTTTGAAGAGTCTTTTAACCCTTATGTCAACACCCGCCTACCCGGGTATGTTTTTTGACTTTGAGGGCTTGTGTATCTCGGCTTACAGAAGTCGCAGCGACTTCAATTTTCGGAATACTTTCTTAAATTTAGTTGTCTATATACCTGCCAAATGTCAAGTCATTATCCTTGCTAAGAGCGGAAATATATCCTTTTATCAAAAAAAAAAACCCTTGCGTCAATACCCGTACTACCTGGGTAGGTAGTACATTTTGTATGGAAAGACATAGAAATAAATTAAAAATATTTTTTTTTTTTATATTTTTATCATAATTTTTTATTATAGTTCATTTTTTACGATAATATACTTATATACTAAATACTTATATACTATAATAATAATAATACAATGAAATTCATTTAGTATGGCATGAAGTGCATTTTATCAAATTTGTAGTATGTTGTCCACAAATTTGTTTTTTGCATCGCAACATTTTCTGGTGGACCGACGTTTTTTGCATAAATAACAATTGCCTTTATGTTTGATTCTACCCGTATGATCACGTTCTGGGGAATCCTCTAACTCTTCAGCATATTGCTTCAACTCAAATCCTAAGAAACCTTCAATAGCATTCCTTGAGGAGAAATTTCTTATAATTTGCTGGTTTGCCGCCCTGGTTTCCACTGTTTTTCTCACCAATTTTTTGCTTAGTTGTTGCAGGAAAAGTCTTCGACGATTGGTGGTTTTGGCAATTTTTAAATTTTTATTATTCTCCATATAAATTATGAATGAAGCTAAGCTGCCACATCCAACATATTATAAAAAAAAGCCAATGGCCATCTATTTGTGCGCCATTTTGTGGAATATTCCGTCAGACATTGGTCCATTGTATCGACGCCTCCCTTGGTATATAGTATTATGATATAGTATTATTTTTGGCTTTTTTTTGGTGCCTCTTGTTTCTGCCTTTTGGTGTTTGGTAGACAAAGCAAGTACAACTTTATTTTTTTTTTTGTAACATAAGAGCATAGTGCCACGTTGTTGTTGAAGCCGAACAAAGTGCTTTGCAGCTCTCTTCCCTTAGGATTAGCGTATACCTAAAAACTATTCAGCAACATGAAAGTAAACAAAATAACCTATCTACTGACAAATTTTCAAATTTCAAGGACAAATATCAACGGAGAAATCATAAAATATATGTTGAAATTATAATTCCCATACAAAATATACTACCTACCCGGGTAGTACGGGTGTTGACGTAAGTAAAAACGATTGGGTGTTGACATAAGGGTTAAATTAAACCGAAAAACATATATTAACATTCATAACGTTTAAAGTGTTGTTCATCTTAAGCCCATTCTTCTCCCATCTTTCGGGCAACAGCACGTCAGCAGAACTTCTTTTTTGCAATATTAATAAAAAGCTAGTTTCTGCCTAAAAAGAACATGAGCAATCGATCGAAACAGGTGGTTCCTGCTTAAAAAGTTGTTATCTAAATAAAGGGAATGAGCAATATCTGGAATATGCAGCGGCTTGGGTACTACTTCCAATTTGAGCATTTCCAAATATGTTTTGACCGGTTTTGCCATGGAGGGACAGCCATTGTCGGGTGGACAAAGTTGTCGGGCTAACAACTACAAAATCACTTTGTCGTGTCTTTCGAAATGCATGATCGTTTATCATTCCATACAGTTCAAGCGCATCAATTGTATTTAGTAGCGATTCCGAGTGAAGGCTTAATTTGCTTTGGAATCAAATACAGAACTTGCTCTTGAATCCATGGATATTAAGCTTCGCTGCTGGTGTTGATGGCTTGCCAGGCTTGACGCATAAGTTTCGGCGCTTGGAAATGTTGATCCTTGATCGATACTTTGAATCCAGTTTTCATCGCACGCGAAAAAATTCTATGTAAAAATCGCTTCCTTTTCTCCCGTTGAGGCAGCAGTACGCTGGTACTTTCAACGACCCTCCGTTTCAATTCGTATCGGACACAATTTCCTTTCTTTTGAATCATTTCCCTGGTTTTAAGGCGTTTTCCCTAGTTAGCAAGTCAACTCCCAATGATTCAGACAATATTTGCAGAGCTTGACATGGGTCTTCATTGAAAAATGCTGCCAATTCTTTCAGCTGTCTAGATGCAAACCTAACGTGCAAACCAGTTATAGCATAAAATTCGATGACTTTCGGCGCCTTTTTTTTATTTAAAGTAATGAAGTAAAACTTTCCGCAATAACAATTTATCCGGCACATAATTCCACAGATTCGATAAAATACAAAGTACTCCGACAACAACACTTTGTACTTTATCGAATAAAAGCTTTTACCAAATGGCATACACGCAAAATAACGCCTAATGACAACTGTTTTATGAAAGAATTCAGCATCTACGCTATCGTATACGCTACGTATAGCGCCAATGCTTTAAAATCATGTAGTTAGTGAGTACAGGAGCGATTTTTTTTTTTTTTTTTTTTATAAACTTTTTGACCGACAAAGTTGAAAAAATTTATCTTTAGTGGTTTCCTTACTTCTAACGCTTGTTTTTTTTTTACTATTCAGAAAAACTATTCGATTTTCATTGGATAAGTTAAGAATTTGCAGTTCCGTTTGTTTTATTGATTTTTATACCTCCACGTTTAAAAAACGTAAAAGGGGTGGTATATTAATTTTGTCACTCCGTTTGTAACGCCCATAAGGAGGCGTGGTAAATATAGAAAAGTGTATATATTCGTGATCAGCATCACCACGCGAGTCGATTTAGCCATGTCCGTCTGTCTGTCCGTCTGTCTGTGATCACGATTACAGCCGTAATTTTCAAGCTATCATACGAAATTCGATATTTAAGCTTGTATCTAAGAAATAAAGATCACGTTCGAAAATGAGCCAAATCGGATGAAAACCACGCATACCTCCAATACAAATTGACTTTATCAAAACGGTAAAATCTCTTAGAATTCCACAAAAATTAATATATGGACTTGAAATTTTACATATGAGCTTTGATATTTAATATATACTCTGAGTATAAAATTCAGATGAAAACCACGCCTACCTCCCATACAAAGCGACGGAGTTTAAGTTTATCAAAACGGTGAAATCTCTTTAAATCCCACAAAAATTCATATATGAACTTGAAATTTTGAACATGAACTTTGATATGGGCAAATCCTGCGTTACGAACGCTACATTCGTACGCGTTTTCGGATTGTAATATAACAATTTTTTGGTGTTTCAAAAGACATACCTTCAAGTTATACACAGTGTTTAGTGGGATTTGAGTGTACTTTCGAATGTCATCAAAATATTTTTTTTAACAGGTATAAGTTGCGAAAAATTTGATCTCAAAGTATTGTTACGCACGCTACAAAAAATGGAAGTAGCTTTGAAGGTTGAGGCATATTTTTGTAATTTTTAGCAAATTTTGCACAATAAAGCAGAAAAATGAAATACTTAAAAGAAAGATGAATGTAAGAGAATTCTAAAAAAACTTACTTGCAGCCAAAAAATGTTGTAGTTTTTTATCAATGGCCGTGAACCCAACGTTACGCACGCTACATTTTTGCCAGTAGTATATAAATAAAAACAATTGTATTTATTTTAACAAAACAATTCATATTCTTTTTTAATAACATTATTTAATTCATGTGTTATATTTATAAATTAATTTATTAATGTATATATGTTTAAAAATAAATTTTATGTTTTGATGAATCTGCCGTTAGTGCTATTTCGAGCACATTTTCGTTAAGTGATGAAAAATAATGGTTGCTTTTAATGCCGGGAATGCTCTTAACGATAGCCCATCTCTCCGAAAGAAATCCAGTTGTATTTTTTATGTATGTACTGCTTACATATAAAATAAAAATACCATTTATATTCTTTTTTGCCAATTTAAAAAAATCATGGGCGTTATAAAGAACAATATTCTGAGCTTTCACCATTTGCCAAATTTTTCTCTTTACGACAGCTCCAATTCCGTCTACTGCACCCTTTCCGTGAGCAGTTGCAAAAAAATTCCACTCAAAGTGGGTCAAATCGAATTTTTCTTTAAAAAACGATATACTACTCAAAATGAATTTGTTTTTAAATTGACTTGCACAGCCATCAGAAAATAAAAATAACTTTGAAATAGCATTTTGTTTTTTAAGTTTGTTTACAATTTTACCTGAAGAAAGCAATAAACATCATATTTATTGTGTGACAGTTCATCGCTCGTAATAGCAAATGATCTTGTGCAATTGTGCAACCAGGCAACACAAGTAAATATGGTTACTTGGGAGTAACGGAAATGAGCTGATTGAATTTCATTTTGAGTGAGGAGCCTATAGTTTTCCGCAAAATCGACTTGCAGAACAGCTTCATCTTGTTTAATTGATATTTTTCGGTCTTGAAAATATTTTTGTTGAGTCCTTTTAACATAAGTGTGTAGTTTAAAGGAAGGTAACTGAGATTTCAATTCATTTATCAAATCAGTTATTGGTCCTTTCGTATGACTGAGGACCATGCGTTTATCAACGATTCTCCAATGCTTCCATTCAGTAAGCTCTTCGAGTTGATTAATATAAATTAAAGGGACCAAAGCGCCTTTAATGTCTTTAATGCACTTGTTGCATTCATTTCTCCAAGAATTGAAATTGAAAAATTGCCAAAGTTAGATGGGAACATACGAAAAATGCCAAACATAGCTTCCAATAAAAATGAAAAATTGGCGTGGTACTGGCAAACACACATGTTATGTGGAAATTTACTAGATAATTCCACGTGTTTTGGTCGGTTGTTGTGAAATTTAGTACGTGAAATATTTGTTTCTGGAAACGTTGTTTTAAACAATTCATATGCTTCTCCAATTGTCATAACCATGAATCTTTTAGATATTGGAAGGTTAATTGATTTTGATATAAGTGTGGACTTTCTTCCGGCAGTTTCCGTAGAGATGTCATCATTAGTGTAAAACTCATTAATCATTTTAACATTTTCGTCAACCGTATTTTTTGTTTGAGCTTCTTCTTCCTCTTTCAAGTATTTTTCTGCAAGCATTCTAAGAATTTCCTTTTTTTTGTTAATGTCTTTTGGTAACGCTAATTCCACTTTTTTTAAGGCCTTGTAAAGTGTATTTTTGCACTTATATGCACCATCCAACGATATTATTCGTTGCTCTTGTTGATTTTGTTGCTTTATTTTCTTTCTATAACTTTCCATACGGTTTCGGTGGTCAGCCTTTAGTGTTTTTGATAACGAATCATCATTTTTAAGTTTTTCTTTAAGTTTTTTTCGATAAATTTTCATTCTTTTCGCATTTTTTAAACGTTCTATTTGTGTTAAGTTTTCACTTGATTGTATTTTTTTGCGATATTTTCGAATACGCTCTGCACCCGTCTTCATTTTTTCAACTGTTATTAATAAAAATTATACTGTAAGCAAACAATTTTGTGTGGTACCAATATGCCGATAATCTAAACTGACACTGAAAGATAATTGCAGATGATTCAAACGAAACCAAAGGCGAGACAACGTGAAATTTACCGTTTAAGAAAAGGAATCGCCAATCGGTATGAACCATTAGCGGGGCAATAGATATCCTCGGGTAGTGAGGGGGGCAATACAATAAAAAAATTATTGTTATTCATCAATGTATTACAAAAAATCTATAGGTTTGTGGGCGGAGGGTCTAAAAAGTTTGTCAACCCCCCAACATCCCCCTTCCTACGCCTATGGTACCAACAAAGTAAACGAAATTGTTGTTGCTCTGCTCATTATAGTAGGCTACGACTAGATCTAAGAAGCGAAGTGATAAGAAAACAGAATAAAAATTGCAAAAGGTTTTTATTTTAATTTTTGGGAGAACTCAAATCGTTACGCACGCTACAGAAATGAATATGCTGTAATTTTTTGGTTTTTAATTGTAGAATTTTAATTTTTTTTTTTTCTTAAAAGCAGTATATTAATTCAAATTAAAATTATTGATCATTTGTGAAAAAAAATTTTTTCTACTCACAATATAAAAAAAACCTTATTTTACTTTACGCACCCTACAACGCATTTACCTGGCATTTCATACCAAATTTTACTGTTCCCAAAAAAGTAAACAAAATTTTTTTTTACAAAAATTAAAGAGAATTGAGTGAATAACAATATGGCTTTCGATTGGACCATCTATGTTAATACTAAAGCAATGATATCAACACGTAAACAATTGCACTTTTTTTGCATAACATTAAAAGAACTGAGGTATGGTAGGATTTTGTAATAATTTTTGTATTAATCATCATCAAAATAAATTTTTTTTTATAAATTTATAAAATTAGATATCTATTCTAATGCTCCATTAAAAAAAAATTAAGTTGGATTAAGTTCAAAAAATTTTGGCTGGTAGACCGTTTCTGGGATATGCCCATATATAATATGAACTCTGTGTATGAAATACAACTAAATCGAATAGAAACCACGCCTACCTTACATACAAAGGGACTTTACCAAAAAGATAAAATCTCTTTTAATTCCACAAAATTAATATATGGACTTGAATTCAACGAAATCGAGTGAAAACTACGCCTACCTCCCATACAAGGTGACTCTATCAAAAACAAAAGCAAATATTTTCTGTTAAAACTATGACGAAAATGTTTTTACAAATAAAAATTTTATTGGCTCCTAATAGTTGAATATGACCTTTCATTATTTATATTGATAACAAATTTGAGCTTTAGGCCAAGTATGTTGACAAGAAGACAACTTGAAGACAAATAAGGCAACAACCAACAACAACAACAACGGCTCTGTATAGAGCAAATCACACAGCTTGACTATACAGACTGTTTCGTTGGCCGCTACACCAACTCATCAGTAGTCTTTGCATGACTTTTCACTGTGATCCACTAAAGTTACTTAAGTTCTACTTATACTGCTAATTATGCCGAGAAAGTTACCCGGAATTTATTTTTGACAGAGAGAACGCTTAAATAAATAACTGAGTTCTTATCTACTTTGATGCACCCTGTGTCAAGGTTAACCTAGATCGTATCATACTTTTAGGCATAGCCTTAACCCATGTGCATCCAAATTCGATCACAGCGGTTTGCCGCTATCAGAGCATATTGAAGTTGTATTATTTTGCTGTTAGCTACTCCCTTTTTCCACACTTCCATTTCTAGGCTTCAGTTAGTTTAACTTATGGTACACCATAGATGCTGTGGAGACCATTTTGTTATGAAAAACTTGTTGTTTTTTATGTGATAAACACACAACTGATAATTTTTTCTTAACGTTTTTATGGGCGCGCTCTCCCAGAAATTTTAATTTTAATATTTGAATATGACCTTTCATTATTCAAATTATTATGAAAACAAACTTCAGCTTTAGGCCAAGTATGTTGACAACAGTGAAAAGTCATGCAAAGACTACTGATGAGTTGGTGTAGCGGCCAACAAAACAGTCTGTATAGTCAAGCTGTTTGATTTGCTCAATACAGAGCCGTTGTTGTTGTTGTTGGTTGTTGCCTTCTTTGTCTTCATGTTGTCTTGTTGTCAACATACTTGGCCTTAAGCTCAAATTTGTTTTCAACATTTTATTGACTGCTTTAGACTTTGAATATACTTTGGTTCGGTGGGGGTATTTTAACTTCGGCCTAGTCAAAGATCATTTCTTACAAGTTTTTCAATATATTTTGAATCATAGTCTAAAAACTTTGGTCTCGTTCGAGACACTGTTACTCATTGGCAACTCTGTTGCAGATGCTCAGCTGGTACTTTACTTAAATATTGCAAATAATCTGAGCGGCTTTTGTGATCGAGACTTTCAAAATTAATTTTTTAATAAATTTAGCGATTGATAAAGAAGATAGCGCAATGTTAAACAGAAAAACAGCAACTTGTTTTCAAAATACGGAGAATCAAGAAAATGAAGTTTTTTGCGGAAAAGAGTGTTATTTTTGGCCGAAATTTTAAAGGAGAGAACAGTGACGAAGAAGAAAGAGTTTTTAAAAACAATTTGAATATATCCCGACGTTATATATTTCACTCATTTTCGGATGTCCCGTGAAACGCTTAGTGGTTTCTTGATTTTATTTTTTCTGATCAAATAAATACTCCTTAGAAATTGAAGAAATAGACGGTGACTAAATGGATCCATTTGTTCAACGTCTCCCGGTAAATATTCATTGGATTATTCATTGGATCATTCATTGCACACTCTAACAAAAATTCACGGGAATTAACTACATTAAATGCTGGCAACTGATTGCCTACATTTATTGTAGTAAAATCCCATGGATCAAAATTCGAAATATTTCACGCTAGAAATGCGTGAATCCTCTCACCTACAATTATCTGTTTCGCGCTCTTATAAAAACTCTCTTCTACAACTATCATTCTCACGCTCTCTTTCGTTTGAAAAAAAAACGCTATAAATGCGTGAATCCTCTCACACATTTATCTACTTCTCTCTCAAATGTTCGATATGCACAGTGTTGCCAGATTTTTTTGTTTAAAAACTGCTAAATCTGAAGGAAAAAACTGCATTTTGAACACAAAAACTGCCATTCTAAAAAACGATTTGTTAAGCTTTTTCTACACTGAAAAAAAAATGTTTTAAAATTGACGACAATTGTTATTAATTTGACGATATTTGTGTTTAAAAAATAGCTTGCAACAAATTTCGTCAAAGTAAGAGCAAATGTATTTAAAAATTTTGAAAAACATATGAAAAAAAAGTCAAATTAACAACACATTTTGTGAACACATTGTGTTTAATTTTAAGCTAACTTTTTTTTTTCAGTGTATAATTTTTTATTAAAAACAGATATAAAACAAATACATTTGTATATAAAATTGTTGTTATACATAATATATAAAAAAATTCTGGTATTTTATTCACATTTTAGATCATATTAAAATAAGTAATGCAGGTATTTTAATGTTTGTTTTTTACATATATTTATTATTATTTGCATTAGTTATCTATCACTATTAAATTACTGTATCATAGTTTTTGAAACGTCAAAGCTTGAACAACCATTTTTTTTTTTTTTTTGAGAGAGTTGGAATTTCTAGTTGTCGAACTAATCTTGTCACTTTTGCCAACCCAACTTTTCAAGTCCTTATTCTCCTCCCAGGATCTACAAGGCTTGCAACCTTGTGGCTTGAAAAGAAAACACGCAAATTGGAGTAAATAGAGAATTGAGGTTGGTTCATGTTCTATGTTCAATGCGTGAAGTTGGCTGAAGCTGCTGCTGAAGTATAAAGCAGGTCTGCTTTAAAAGAGTAATTCAAGCGTAATGATGTTTTGGTAAAGAGAATTTATGAAAACTACATAAGATTTTATATATTCATAAAAAATGCATTTTCCCCTGAAAAACTGCATTAATGATGGAAAAACTGTATTTTTCTTAAAAAAACTGCCAACCTGCTCAGAGTTAAAAAAACTGCCATTTGCAGGCAAAACTGCCATTCTGTCAACACTGGATATGCAAGCAATGAAGCGTTTTTTTTTCGTTTTTATGCGTGTTTTTTCGTTGTTATTGTAGAAAAATTATTCAATAGACGCCGTAAAAATTGCTAGAATTTGCAGTAAGAATTTATTAAATGACAGGATATTTCTTCATTACGCTTAAGGCGTTGTTATAGTTTTTGTGAAATATTCCACAGTATATATTGCAAATTAAGGAAACAATTTGAAAACTCTAATTTTCAAAAAATAAAAAATAAGAACACATTTCTTTAGCTCTATTTTAAAGAAAATAATATATATTTATTTTTTAATATTTAATTCACAACCATATTATTATTTCATACATAAGATAAATAAGGAATATAATTAAAAAAAAGTAATGCAAATTAAAAAGTAAGCTTAAACGTAAACATCTGTGAGTTTTTGGTTAGTGCAATTCAATTTTAAATTTAAATTTAAATTAATATAATTTATTAAATTTAAATATTTAAAAAAGTAAGATTTCAATTCGCTTTTCATGACTTTTAAAGAAAGGGTTTGCATAATAAACAGAACCATCATTATAATCGCTATACACATCGGTCTTTGTTTCCTTTTGTGTATAAAAAACATTTCTAAAATTTTTTTTCATTTAAAAGAGACACTATAGTATCTTAAATTGGAATATAGTAATAAAAACAATTTTTGTGATAATTACAGTGAGTGAAAAAAATATATGTGCATAAGCTTTTTTACATGCTTTATGGCTATATTTTAATAATGCAACTAAAGGTAAAATTTAAGTATGTTAAAATGTTTGCAGATTCTCTGCACATTGCTTTGTTAAATTATATTATTAATTTGCACTCTCAATAGTACCGTTATCAGCAGTTCTTCTTTGTTATCACTTTATTGTCAATAGAAATAATTGAATGTGCAACAAGAAAATTTTATTTTATTTTAAATCTAGATAAGCCAAATACATAAAAATTCCTTATTTTCGTAAGCTAATATTTAGTATGACCTCCTCTGTTAATTTTCACACTAGTTATCCGTCGTGGCATTGAATGAATGAGGTGACGCAGGATATCTTCATCCAGTTTAGACCATTCTTCTTGAATGGCAGTTTTGAGCGATTTTAAATTGTCAAACTGTCTTCCATTATTGTAAACGGCATTGGACAATATGCCCCATAAATTTTCAATCGGATTTAAATCCGGACTGACCGCAGGCCACTTCATTACTGGGATATTTCTTTCTTCAAAGAAATGTTTTGTGTATCTGGCATTGTGTATGGGTGCATTGTCCTGCTGAAATACCCAACTATCTCCATAATTTGCACCTGCAAATTCAACATGCTCAGAATCAAGAAGTTCTACATATCGTTCAGCATTCATTTTGTTTGAAATAAAGCAAATGTTGCTCTTGCCACGATACCCAAATGCGGCCCACACCATTAGCGACCCTCCTTGAAAGTTGCGTGCATATCGCGTTTGACGGGGAAGCCTTAAGTCTTGCCAACTCATTTGGCAACCATCAGGGCCATCTAAATTAAATTTTTTCTCGTCTGAAAAAATAACTGATTGCCACTCATCGTCCCAAAATTTGTGTGCTTCTGCGAACTCCATTCTTGCAACTTTATGCTTTTTCAATAGTTTTGGTTTCGGCGCTTTTTTTCGATATAGAAGATGTTCACTGGTGCTTAATATTTGTTGAACTCTTCTTTTGGTTACATTTAGACCCAATTGGTGTTTTATCTGTCCAGCACTCATGAGTTTTGAAGCAGCTAAGCGCCGAATTTCCCTTTTGTCCCTATCGTCAACAATTGGCTTGCGACCACTTCGTTTGTTACAACCGTAATTATTCGGGTTTTTCAAAAAATTTGTTATTGTATTCCTATGTCTTTTAATCCTCTCCGATATTGTTTTAATATTTGAGCCAGTTTCAAGCAGAATTTTAATTTGAATCTGTTCTGATTCACTCAATTGACACCCACGAGGCATATTTGTCTGTTTCAAATGGTAAAATTATGAAAACTCGTTATAAATAACACAAAATTATTGTATTTCACCTTTTTTTGTTAATTTCACCGATTAGACATTCACAATTATTATTAAATCAATCTCTAAACCTTGCACTTGCACGTTCAAATATCAATGCACAAATAATTATTTCTATTGACAATGAAGTGATAACCATGATACAATTATACAAGGTAGGAGTGACAGTTTTTTCGTCTTGCGCTAACTGTCAAAAATAGTATAAATTGGAGAACGAAAAAAGAAGAAAAGAAAATAGAAAACAAAATATACAGGCAAATGACAGTCGCTGCAAGGTACTGGTGAGAAAAAAGCAAGTTGTCACTCCTACCTTGTATAATTGTATCATGGTGATAACAAAGAACAACTGCTGATAACGGGACTATTGAGAGAGCAAATTACTAATATAATTTAATAAAGCAATGTGCAGAGAATCTGCAAACATTTTTACATACTTAAATTTTATCATTAGTTGCATTATTGATATATAGAGGGTTAAGCATGTAAAAAAAGCCTATGCATATATATATATTTCACTCACTGTATTAAATCCTTATAATCGTTTTTTGGGTTCAACAAATTGTTTATTATTTCTTATTAAGTAATTCTTTATTTTGTGAGCTGAATTTAACTCAGTCAAATTTGAAAGTAATTGATTTTTTTTTTTTGTAAAATATTTTCAATACAATCTTTATTTATATCATTATCATATAAAATTTGAAAAAGTTCATTTGAAAGATAATTTAATGCTCTTTCTGATAGTTTATATTTTGCTTTAAGTTGCAGAAACAAATTTCCGAACAAGTTGCTTTTTAATAATTGCGAATTTTTTGAATTGTCACATGCTTTCTCAAGCGTTTCAGGCATAGAATAAGATATTACTTCATCCGTACATTTCAAATTCATATGATTTAGATCCTTTTTGTATTTACTTATTGTGTGTTTTCTAAAAATATGACATTTAAATGATACCTAATTTACAAAACTCACAACACAATTTTTAATAGGGCACAAAATACTGCTGTGGAAGTTTAAATGACGACTCATATGAGCAGTTATATTCATTAAGTTGTTTTTATATGAACAATTTTTAATGGAACATTCAAACAAATTTGTTTTTAGATTTTCAGCACTTTTAATTACTTTATGAGTACGGAACCAATGCGATCCGTAACTCTTATAATTGCAAAATTTTTTTAAACAATTTTCACTTCAAAGTAACATTTTTCAAATTTTTGTGCAAATATAAATGCCTATGATACAGGTTTAATGTTTTATATTTTCATTCACAAACACTACACTTCAACATATTTTTATTAAATTTTAACTTAATCCAATTTTAAACTTATGTTATGTTTAAATATATTATTTTATATTATTATTATAAGCTTAACCTACTTATAATTATTATATAAGTATACTTCTTATTAAAACTAAATGACGTAGATCCTTTAACAACCAAAAACAGACTGATCAAATTATGTTTGTATTGCTTATTACAAGAGAAATTTGTAATAACCGCACAAAAAGTGTAAAATATCACGAAAACAGCGTTTATTATTAAAATTCTCTCTCTTCGATTATTGAATGAGCGAAAACACGCTAAAAAAGCGGAAAAAAGTGAGAAATGAATAAAAAACACTTAATTTTTGACTGAATTGAAAGAACACGCTGCGTGGCGTGATATTTTTTAAAAAACGACAATAAATGCGTAAAATTGTACAACATTTAATGTACACTCTAACAAAAATTCACGGGAATTAACTACATTAAATGCTGGCAACTGATTGCCTACATTTATTGTAGTAAAATCCCATGGATCAAAATTCGAAATATTTCACGCTAGAAATGCGTGAATCCTCTCACCTACAATTATCTGTTTCGCGCTCTTATAAAAACTCTCTTCTACAACTATCATTCTCACGCTCTCTTTTGTTTGAAAAAAAAACGCTATAAATGCGTGAATCCTCTCACACATTTATCTACTTCTCTCTCAAATGTTCGATATGCACAGTGTTGCCAGATTTTTTTGTTTAAAAACTGCTAAATCTGAAGGAAAAAACTGCATTTTGAACACAAAAACTGCCATTCTAAAAAACGATTTGTTAAGCTTTTTCTACACTGAAAAAAAAATGTTTTAAAATTGACGACAATTGTTATTAATTTGACGATATTTGTGTTTAAAAAATAGCTTGCAACAAATTTCGTCAAAGTAAGAGCAAATGTATTTAAAAATTTTGAAAAATATATGAAAAAAAAGTCAAATTAACAACACATTTTGTGAACACATTGTGTTTAATTTTAAGCTAACTTTTTTTTTTCAGTGTATAATTTTTTATTAAAAACAGATATAAAACAAATACATTTGTATATAAAATTGTTGTTATACATAATATATAAAAAAATTCTGGTATTTTATTCACATTTTAGATCATATTAAAATAAGTAATGCAGGTATTTTAATGTTTGTTTTTTACATATAAATATTATTATTTGCATTAGTTATCTATCACTATTAAATTACTGTATCATAGTTTTTGAAACGTCAAAGCTTGAACAACCATTTTTTTTTTTTTTGAGAGAGTTGGAATTTCTAGTTGTCGAACTAATCTTGTCACTTTTGCCAACCCAACTTTTCAAGTCCTTATTCTCCTCCCAGGATCTACAAGGCTTGCAGCCTTGTGGCTTGAAAAGAAAACACGCAAATTGGAGTAAATAGAGAATTGAGGTTGGTTCATGTTCTATGTTCAATGCGTGAAGTTGGCTGAAGCTGCTGCTGAAGTATAAAGCAGGTCTGCTTTAAAAGAGTAATTCAAGCGTAATGATGTTTTGGTAAAGAGAATTTATGAAAACTACATAAGATTTTATATATTCATAAAAAATGCATTTTCCCCTGAAAAACTGCATTAATGATGGAAAAACTGTATTTTTCTTAAAAAAACTGCCAACCTGCTCAGAGTTAAAAAAACTGCCATTTGCAGGCAAAACTGCCATTCTGTCAACACTGGATATGCAAGCAATGAAGCGTTTTTTTTTCGTTTTTATGCGTGTTTTTTCGTTGTTATTGTAGAAAAATTATTCAATAGACGCCGTAAAAATTGCTAGAATTTGCAGTAAGAATTTATTAAATGACAGGATATTTCTTCATTACGCTTAAGGCGTTGTTATAGTTTTTGTGAAATATTCCACAGTATATATTGCAAATTAAGGAAACAATTTGAAAACTCTAATTTTCAAAAAATAAAAAATAAGAACACATTTCTTTAGCTCTATTTTAAAGAAAATAATATATATTTATTTTTTAATATTTAATTCACAACCATATTATTATTTCATACATAAGATAAATAAGGAATATAATTAAAAAAAAGTAATGCAAATTAAAAAGTAAGCTTAAACGTAAACATCTGTGAGTTTTTGGTTAGTGCAATTCAATTTTAAATTTAAATTTAAATTAATATAATTTATTAAATTTAAATATTTAAAAAAGTAAGATTTCAATTCGCTTTTCATGACTTTTAAAGAAAGGGTTTGCATAAAATAAAAACAATTTTTGTGATAATTACAGTGAGTGAAAAAAATATATGTGCATAAGCTTTTTTACATGCTTTATGGCTATATTTTAATAATGCAACTAAAGGTAAAATTTAAGTATGTTAAAATGTTTGCAGATTCTCTGCACATTGCTTTGTTAAATTATATTATTAATTTGCACTCTCAATAGTACCGTTATCAGCAGTTCTTCTTTGTTATCACTTTATTGTCAATAGAAATAATTGAATGTGCAACAAGAAAATTTTATTTTATTTTAAATCTAGATAAGCCAAATACATAAAAATTCCTTATTTTCGTAAGCTAATATTTAGTATGACCTCCTCTGTTAATTTTCACACTAGTTATCCGTCGTGGCATTGAATGAATGAGGTGACGCAGGATATCTTCATCCAGTTTAGACCATTCTTCTTGAATGGCAGTTTTGAGCGATTTTAAATTGTCAAACTGTCTTCCATTATTGTAAACGGCATTGGACAATATGCCCCATAAATTTTCAATCGGATTTAAATCCGGACTGACCGCAGGCCACTTCATTACTGGGATATTTCTTTCTTCAAAGAAATGTTTTGTGTATCTGGCATTGTGTATGGGTGCATTGTCCTGCTGAAATACCCAACTATCTCCATAATTTGCACCTGCAAATTCAACATGCTCAGAATCAAGAAGTTCTACATATCGTTCAGCATTCATTTTGTTTGAAATAAAGCAAATGTTGCTCTTGCCACGATACCCAAATGCGGCCCACACCATTAGCGACCCTCCTTGAAAGTTGCGTGCATATCGCGTTTGACGGGGAAGCCTTAAGTCTTGCCAACTCATTTGGCAACCATCAGGGCCATCTAAATTAAATTTTTTCTCGTCTGAAAAAATAACTGATTGCCACTCATCGTCCCAAAATTTGTGTGCTTCTGCGAACTCCATTCTTGCAACTTTATGCTTTTTCAATAGTTTTGGTTTCGGCGCTTTTTTTCGATATAGAAGATGTTCACTGGTGCTTAATATTTGTTGAACTCTTCTTTTGGTTACATTTAGACCCAATTGGTGTTTTATCTGTCCAGCACTCATGAGTTTTGAAGCAGCTAAGCGCCGAATTTCCCTTTTGTCCCTATCGTCAACAATTGGCTTGCGACCACTTCGTTTGTTACAACCGTAATTATTCGGGTTTTTCAAAAAATTTGTTATTGTATTCCTATGTCTTTTAATCCTCTCCGATATTGTTTTAATATTTGAGCCAGTTTCAAGCAGAATTTTAATTTGAATCTGTTCTGATTCACTCAATTGACACCCACGAGGCATATTTGTCTGTTTCAAATGGTAAAATTATGAAAACTCGTTATAAATAACACAAAATTATTGTATTTCACCTTTTTTTGTTAATTTCACCGATTAGACATTCACAATTATTATTAAATCAATCTCTAAACCTTGCACTTGCACGTTCAAATATCAATGCACAAATAATTATTTCTATTGACAATGAAGTGATAACCATGATACAATTATACAAGGTAGGAGTGACAGTTTTTTCGTCTTGCGCTAACTGTCAAAAATAGTATAAATTGGAGAACGAAAAAAGAAGAAAAGAAAATAGAAAACAAAATATACAGGCAAATGACAGTCGCTGCAAGGTACTGGTGAGAAAAAAGCAAGTTGTCACTCCTACCTTGTATAATTGTATCATGGTGATAACAAAGAACAACTGCTGATAACGGGACTATTGAGAGAGCAAATTACTAATATAATTTAATAAAGCAATGTGCAGAGAATCTGCAAACATTTTTACATACTTAAATTTTATCATTAGTTGCATTATTGATATATAGAGGGTTAAGCATGTAAAAAAAGCCTATGCATATATATATATTTCACTCACTGTATTAAATCCTTATAATCGTTTTTTGGGTTCAACAAATTGTTTATTATTTCTTATTAAGTAATTCTTTATTTTGTGAGCTGAATTTAACTCAGTCAAATTTGAAAGTAATTGATTTTTTTTTTTTGTAAAATATTTTCAATACAATCTTTATTTATATCATTATCATATAAAATTTGAAAAAGTTCATTTGAAAGATAATTTAATGCTCTTTCTGATAGTTTATATTTTGCTTTAAGTTGCAGAAACAAATTTCCGAACAAGTTGCTTTTTAATAATTGCGAATTTTTTGAATTGTCACATGCTTTCTCAAGCGTTTCAGGCATAGAATAAGATATTACTTCATCCGTACATTTCAAATTCATATGATTTAGATCCTTTTTGTATTTACTTATTGTGTGTTTTCTAAAAATATGACATTTAAATGATACCTAATTTACAAAACTCACAACACAATTTTTAATAGGGCACAAAATACTGCTGTGGAAGTTTAAATGACGACTCATATGAGCAGTTATATTCATTAAGTTGTTTTTATATGAACAATTTTTAATGGAACATTCAAACAAATTTGTTTTTAGATTTTCAGCACTTTTAATTACTTTATGAGTACGGAACCAATGCGATCCGTAACTCTTATAATTGCAAAATTTTTTTAAACAATTTTCACTTCAAAGTAACATTTTTCAAATTTTTGTGCAAATATAAATGCCTATGATACAGGTTTAATGTTTTATATTTTCATTCACAAACACTACACTTCAACATATTTTTATTAAATTTTAACTTAATCCAATTTTAAACTTATGTTATGTTTAAATATATTATTTTATATTATTATTATAAGCTTAACCTACTTATAATTATTATATAAGTATACTTCTTATTAAAACTAAATGACGTAGATCCTTTAACAACCAAAAACAGACTGATCAAATTATGTTTGTATTGCTTATTACAAGAGAAATTTGTAATAACCGCACAAAAAGTGTAAAATATCACGAAAACAGCGTTTATTATTAAAATTCTCTCTCTTCGATTATTGAATGAGCGAAAACACGCTAAAAAAGCGGAAAAAAGTGAGAAATGAATAAAAAACACTTAATTTTTGACTGAATTGAAAGAACACGCTGCGTGGCGTGATATTTTTTAAAAAACGACAATAAATGCGTAAAATTGTACAACATTTAATGTAGTGATTTAACAATCAGTTTTTAGAGTGTAGTGATTTAACAATCAGTTTTTAGAGTGCATGTCACATTATGGAAGATATGCAATAGTACATTTAATATTGGAAAAGGAACTCTCCACAGTTTTGTATTTAAATTTTAAAACCATCAGAACAATAGCGACCTTAAAAATTAAATAAGTTGGCCATTAGTTTCACTGAAGCAAAAAGTCATGGAAGATTTTCAAACTAGCCGAGTGAATGTTGCAGTGCGATAGAGTCATGCGCAATAACGCCATATGACCTTATTTCTCATCGCATTCAGCAGTAAAGTAATAAGGTGTTATTACCACGGAGGCAGTGACATAAAGCCATTATGTCGTTATTGCAATGTGCGTGGACGTTATGCCCGTGGAAGTTATGACATAGCCTCAAGGGCTATTCCCAATTTGGAATTATGTCCCCCAGTTATGTGATTCTGATCAAGTAAAAAATCCCGATCGCATCCCCATTTTAACCTGTTTCCCCACCAAAATGACCCAAAAAACCGACAAAAAAATCCCACCAAATATTTATACTATAAATAATCATCAAAAACTATTTTTATATAAAAGTTTATTTATTAATGAATCCAAACAAAACAAATTTTATATGTATCGCTTTGGTCATTAAATAAAAAAGACAAGTCATTCCATTCATCCTCCAGGGAATACTTATTAACCTCTACAAATTCGAGAGGAAGGAAAGATCTTTTGAATATTTTTTTTTTTATTTAAATCTAAAGCAACTTAAGGGTCTAAAAATTCTAAAGTTTAAAAGAAATTATCATTTATCGGAAATTTATCAAGCAACGCTATGGTGACAAGATTGTATCAAACAAAATACGGCTTATGGAAAAATTATATTAGATAAATATTTAATAATATTTGTAATTAATGAACTAATCTTGATTATAATTAATTTTTATTTTGTGCTGATTATACAATGGCCAGCATGGATTAAAATGCATGAATTTTAAATAATTTTTAATATATATACATATATATAAATGAAATATATGAAAAGTTTTACCAAAAACGTAGTACCCATTAGCAGGATCGCTTATTGTTGCAATTGAATAGTGAAAGAATTATTAAAAAGTCGTATTTTGTTTGATGAAATCTGGTCACCATAGCGTATACGCAACATTAATGGGATAAAATATTAATTAAAAATCACTCATACGCCATGGCCGATCTCGAAAACGCAACATAATTAATTAATTTGGTTCAGAAACACGACTGACCTATTATTTATTTATGCTGACCTATTATCAGCAGACAATTATCTATTGATTTCATGTATTTTTTTTTTTATTTTATTGATGTTGGGGTGCCAACATCTCAATGTGACCTTGAAAAATTTAAACCGTGAATAAAAAATTTTCTATCGCTGACCTATTAATGAAACTAACTGACCTTTACTGACCTTTCGCTGACCTTTTAAACGATGTAATTGGTCAGTCAAAATTAAACAAATGGGGTGCCAACATCTCGCAGCTATTATTAGTGTTTATAATTCAGTAATTTTTTGCGTTTTTTATAAAAATGAAGTGTGCTGTAGCGACGTGCAATAATTGCAACAGCAACAAAAAAAATTACTTTAAATTTCGTTACTGCATGAAAATATAAACAAACAAAGTATTCAAACACTTTTTTCGAGAATTAAACTTGTTAATTTTATAATTTTCCACTTTTATACTATTTTCTCGCACTGATGACTGCTTGATCTTGTCTTGTTGGTTCATGGTCCGTGAATTAATATGTATACAGAAAGCTTTTAAGCACAAAAGCTCAAAATCTTTTTGTTGAATTCGAAGCTGTGTAAATTTTTTACGATCAAATAAAATTACATTGTTAAGAATGGAAATAAATAATCAAGGTATGTAGAGTGTATAAATCAAATTTTCTTTCCATTTGTCTGTGGTAAATGTTATTTTTGTGTATTGTTTTGTTATGCCTTAAAATAGAAGATAACCAACCTCGTGCCCGTGAATTGTGAGTCCAGAACCAAAGATAACAAGATGGGAAACTTAAAAAACATATGTAACCTCAAAAAAGATTTGCATGTAAAGTGTGTTTTTTTTAGAGGTATAGAACTTCGAATTGAAATAAAACACAAGAAAATCGTTTTAATGTCCATCAATTTGACTTTATTGGAAGGATAATTTTATGTCATTAATGTTTAAATATGATTTCGGGCATGTGGCCGCCGCGGCTGGCTCGAATAAAGCCAATTCTACAGGTCCAATTTTCAACCACTTTTTCGAGCATATGGGGCCGTATGTCGGCAATAACGCCACGAATGTTGGCCTCCAAGTCCCCTAACGTTTCTGGTTTGTTGGCGTAGACGAGCGACTTCACATATCCCCAAAGAAAATAATCCATTGGTGTCAAATCACACGATCTTGGTGGCCAATTGACAGGCCCATTCCGCGAAATTATGCGCTCATCGAATGTTTCCTTCAATAAATCGATTGTGACGTGCGCTGTGTGGCATGTAGCGCCGTCTTGTTGGAACCACAACTAATCCACATTCATGCCATCCAATTCGGGAACAAAATAGTCGGTTATCATGGCTCTATACCGGTCTCCATTAACGGTAACTGACTCTCCAGCATTATTTCGAAGAAGTATGGCCCAATGACTCCACCAGCCCATAGAGCACACCAAACAGTCAGTTTTTGTGGATGTAATGGCGTCTCAAGGATCTCATGTGGATTCTCTTCACTCCAAATGGGCAATGTTGCTTGTTGACGTAGCCATTCAACCAAAAATGAGCCTCATCACTGAACAAAATTTTGCGATGAAAATCAGCATCGAGATCAATCTCATTTTCGGCCCATACACCAAAATCACGACGCATTGCATGGTCTCGCGGCTTTAATTCTTGCACAAGCTGGATCTTGTAAGGTCGCAAGCCAAGATCTTTGCGCAAAATCTTCCATAAAGTTGATGGACAAAGCTCCAATTGCTGTGCACGGTGGCGAATCGATTCATTCGGGTCCTCTTCAACATTTTGCTCTACAGCGGCAATTGTTTCTTCGGTGCGCACTGTTTGACGTCTCTGTGGATGCGTATTATCACATAGAGTAAACGTAGTGCGAAAACGACCCATGGTTAACCGAATTAATTGCTCTGATGGACGATTATGTCGACCATAAAATGGACGGAGCTTGCGGTAAACTTCGCGAACTGAACCATTATTTTCGAAATAAATTTGCACGATTTGCAAGCGTTGTTCTTTTGTCAACCTGTTCATGATGAAATGGCAAACCAAACTGAACATACATGACATTAGAGTTGCCAGATTTGACCACAAAATGCCAGTTTTATCTCTATTCGAAAAACAAACCCCTAAAAAAAACACCCTTTATTAGTGAACGACGAAAAATCTACCCTGAATTTTACTCTTGTTCTTCATCGGCCTCAAACTCTCAAAGAAATCACTTTGCAACCCCTGAAAATAATGCATATAATCTATTTATTATGATTTAAATATTTAAGTTGAGTTGGAATAAACTGTTTGCAACCAAACCTGATTACTAATAGACCTATTCTGGCTGTCAATTTACAAGAAATAATTTGTCAACCCGACTTGTAAAACCTATTCAGGCGAACACTTGTCAAATGAAAAGCTTTATTTATTCACCACAGGTAGGTGAAAAGCATGTTGCCAGAAAGCAGCTGTTGAGTGTTGCATGCTTATCGAAAAATACCCTAACTTTGTTAAGTTCCTTTTTTTAAAATGAAAATATGAATTTATCGTTGAGAATTTGTTAGTTCTTTTGATATAAGATATAAAAATATTGAAGCCTTTAAAACAATGGCACAAAAAAATATTTTTCACTTTTCTTTTAGAACTTACATTGGTTTAAAGTTATTTCTTAAAAATGTGATAACTCTGAGAGTTTAACAGTAACTATTAAAAACATATATACCAAATTGAAGGATAAAAATATGACTTTTTTATTAAAACAATTAAAGACTGCCACAATAACGCATTTTGTTCTTTAAAATAAGTTTATTGAAAAAAAAAACCTTGAAAAAACTAAAATCGTTATTTTTTTAAAACTATCAAGAAATTAAGTAAAAATTTTAACACGTTTAATAAAGGTTATCAAACTACCTTTTCAATGATACCAGCTGCGATGAAATATGTTCAAAACTTTCAGAGATAGCATACTTTTAAGATGGAACTTTTAACCACTATAATTTCTAAATCAAAAGAGAACTACACTTTTTCTTTTCACAATCTTTTTAAACGCTTCAATATTTTTAAATCATTTACAAATATTTAAAGAAACAAAAATATAAAAATTTCATTTCGTACTGGAATTATCCCCCACAACATATTTCATCAATACTATTTATAGGAGGCAACACTTTGTTTTGACAGTGTTTAAGTTATTTCGAGAAAATGGACG
Source organism: Pherbina coryleti (assembly GCA_943735915.1). Lineage (NCBI taxonomy): Eukaryota > Metazoa > Arthropoda > Insecta > Diptera > Sciomyzidae > Pherbina > Pherbina coryleti. The sequence continues at coordinate 69,988,099 of OX030950.1, read as the reverse complement.
AAACAATTTTTATTTTTATGATTCTGAAATTTTCGTTTGAACAGAGTAGATCGGTTTTTTCTCATCAAATTTTTCTTTAAAAAAAAAAAAATTGTGAAGAATTTAGAAATTACAGTTCCGTGCACACAATTAAGAACGATTTTATCGTATTCATTTTGGACCTGAATTGCAATTTAATTTAAACTAAACCTAACTCTTACTCTTACCACAATGTACCCAAGAGACGAAGTTTGAGGAAATATTGTTTTGTTGTTGTCTAATGCACAAACAAATTCTCAGGAGATTTTTTTGCTAACATGTTGCTAATTTGAAGCGTGCACATAATTAAGAACGATCAGTATATTCAGCATTTCAGTTGATTTAAATTTACTGCATGGCTATTAAAATATTGTAAACATTCAATTGATTTCAAGAAAAGTTAAAAATAAGAAAAAAAATTTGGGAAAAATAAGTCAGGTGACCCTGTGACTCGCAAGTTGATTGTAAAACTGTTTAATGAAAAAAAGTCGTATAGTGAAATCGACAATATTATAAAATGTTCAAAAACGATGGTTTTTAATGCTATTCGACATTTTCAAAAATACTCAACTCCAAAGAATGTGCCACGAAAGCGTAAACAACGTAAAACGACTAAAATGGAGGATAAACTGATTGTTCGTGAGTCAAAAAACTTTCCGCACAAATCAGCTAAACAGATTTTAGTAGCTGTTTTTGGTGAAAATGCGTCTGGACCTTCCGTGGATACAGTTAAACGTCGTTTGAGAGAAGCTGGTTTATTTGGACGTGTTTGCAGGAAGACCCCTTTAATGTCCAAGCAGAATCGTAAAAAAAGAATTAATTTTGTTAAAATATATGGGCACTGGACTGTTCAAGAGTGGAAAAAAGTATTATTTTCTGATGAAACGAAGATTAATTGAGTATGGTCAGATAGCAGATCATATGTTAGACGGCCGGTACAAACTGAGTTTAGCCCAAGGTACACACTCCCAACACTTAAGCACGGCGGAGGTAACATAATGGTATGGGGCGGTATGTCATGGCGCGGCGTTGGTCCACTAGCAAAAAATGAGGGTCATATGGATAAGTTCCAATACACAGACATCTTGTAGAACAATTTGATACCATATGAAGATGAAAACTTACCCGTGTGTTGGATACCACAACAAGATAATGACCCAAAACATACTGCTGGTCATACGAAGAAGTGGTTTACAGACAATAAGGTAACAGTATTGGATTGGCCATCGTGTAGTCCGGATCTCAATCCGATTGAGAACCTCTGGCAAGTGGTGAAGGAGAGAGTTGGTGCTCTAAAAATATCAAATTTCACACAACTTTATGCTGAAGTACAAAAGGCCTGGACAAGCATTCCCAAGCGAGTATGTGAAGATCTAGTGGGCTCAATGCCTCCAACCAATCAATGATATCCAACCAAATATTAACTAAATAAAACTGAAATAAAATATTGTATAACAAAAAATCAAGTTCTTGTATATCGTTCTTAATTATATGCACGTTTAATTCCTTTCTGATATCGTAAAAAGATGCCCTACTTTTTAACAGGTAAGCTACCGATAAAGATTTTACAAAGCATATAATAAGGGATTCTGCAACATTCGAATGGGTAAGGATTTGCTTGAATTTTTTACTTGTATTATACAAAAAGTTAATAGAAAAAGAAACAAAGCAATCGTTCTTAATTGTGTGCACGGAACTGTATATAACTTTTTATATAATATATAATTATTTACTGCGATAAATCGCTATTTGTTGCTGCTGTTATCGGAAAAAACGTGAAGATAAAGCCATACGTGCTTCACCGCATGGACCTTAAGTCCAAACAAAGCGGACTTTCCTCCCGCAAACAAAAAAAGCCTCCGGACAAGGTTCCCTCCTGACCAGCTATTCCTACTGAGTTTCAAGGTCCTACCTCTACGAGTCAATGCTCTTCTACAACTGCTGATGATGTTCACTTATCTCATCCTGCTTCTTCTGTCTTTCTGATGTTCACCGTCCGTCTATAGCGGGTGCAACTATCTGTTCACATACGGATGCTACCGTTAATCTCACTCCTGCCACTACTGCTGCTTGCTCTGGTGATAATGTCTTGCCAGTATCTACGCCTGCTGGGCTCTTAGTCAGCCAGCCCACTTCTGAGCAATTTATGGATTATTCTTCGCCGTTTCCGGGCTCTTCAAATGCTGCCGAACAGTTGCTGCAACTAAATAATATCAACAATGTTATTACGCAGAACTCCCATGACGAGGACTCTTCTTTCACAAGCCTAAAACGTATGAAAAGGATGAACACTGGTATCGCCAAATCATCGAAGACCCCAGTTATCGATTCAGAAAACAGGTTTGAGTTGTTGGCTGATTTAACTTTTGATGATATGCTTATTAATAATAATACTATCGTCAATAATCCATATATCAATACACCTAATGTTAATTTTTCTAATGTTAATACTTCTAATATAAATATTAATCATAAAACGGGCAGAGCCTCAGGGCCACCTCCTTAAGCTAAAAAATTTTGTCCACCAATTTTTTTATTTAACATAGACGTAAATGAATTAATTAGCCAATTGAATACAAAGATCCCTAAAATAGAATTTAAAGTTGTTAATTTAAACAAATTTAAATCTAAAATCTTTTTTAAAGAGCTCTCAGTGCATAATGAGATGATGAAGCTATTAAAAAATAAGGGAATTCAATCCTATTCTTTTACTCCGCCAGAACTCAGGCAACCTTCAATGGTATTAAGGGGGCTTTTCTATAAAACAGACCCCAATGATATTAAAAATGATATCGACTCATAACCGCCAAAATATCTTAAGCGCCAAAAAGAAAATTTTACAGGAGAAGGTTTTTTTTAATTATCTTTGCTATTAATTTTATCTTTTATCTCTTATCTCTTTGCTATTAATTTTATTTTAATAATTTTATCTCTTATATTGATTAATTTCTTTTAGAGAATTTCATCTTAAGCGACACTTTGCTGTCATGAAAAATGTAAACAAACATGTAGTGTGTACTTAAGCTAAAATTGCTTTTGGTTTAAATTCATAATCTAATTTCGTACACCTATGAAATTTTGACAGACGATGTAAACCATCGCAAATTATCGATTTTCATCAAAAAACATAAATCGGATATTATGTCGCTTAAGATATTTTGGCGGTTATGAGTCGATATAGATAGCCAAGTACCAAACATTGTTGCGAATATTTCCAAATTTTACACGCGTAATTCAAAACTTAACAATATTGATACTGGCCTCTTCCTGGTAACACTAGTTCCAGGTGGCGATATTAAAAATTTAAATCGTATTAAATTCATTTTAAATCAAGTGGTCACCTGGGAAGCGCCAAGATCCACAAATAAAATTATACAATGTAAACGATGTCAATCCTGGGGCCATTCGGCAAAAAACTGTAATAAAAAATTTGCTTGTGTTAAGTGCAGAGAAGAACACGAACCAGGATTGTGTGCTAGACTTCCTGAGGATAAGTCAGAGCCGTTTTGTGTTAATTGTAATCAATTTGGACACCCCTCCAACTATAGAGTTTGCTCAACTTACAAATCTTGCATAAAGAAGAAAAAAGAGTTACTATTTGAAAACAAAAAAAATTGCTTACAGTTGAAAAAATGTTACTTCGGCCACACGTTCCCTTTCTAATTTAATTCGTGGTAAATCGTACGCTAGTAATTTTTATTCTTATCCACCAAACTCAAAAATCTACTCGACGAAAAGATCCCACCTTATCGAAGAATTTCTAAATTTAGCCTGCTATTTTCAGGTTCCCTCCTTAAATTCTCTTGAAGAGAAAATTAAAAAATTTATTTTTACATATAAATCACTTCCAATGGAAGATGCCAAATCAGAGTATACTTTGCTGCTCAAAGAAGTCCTCATGAGTTATTTATTTATTTATTTATTTATTTATTGAATGCTAAGCCCTGAGGCTTTATAGCATATTTAAAAATTTAACAATTCATTGTTTTTCATTTAATTTACATTATAGCATTTTAAATGTTAATTCGTAGCAATTTCAAATACAACAAATTATTATTAACTTAGTTTACTTAGTAATAAGTTCATCAAATTAAAAAGAAATTGCCAGGTAGATGTTAAAAATTGTACGCATATTCCAGATGTAATCTTGATAGTTAATAGATCGATTGATTAGAGCCAAGCTCACATATGAAAGGCTAGACGGGCGAGGTCGAGCTCCCTCATATGCCAGGCCAGACGGACGAGGTCTTGCTCTGGATAATCAAGTTCTATTCAGTTGTAGGTAGATTTCTGCAAACAATGATTAGAGCAAAGCTCACACATGCAAGGCGAAACGGACTGGGTCTAGCTCCGGCATATGCCAGGCGAGACGGACGGGGTCTCGCTCTGGATAATCATGTTTAATTTAATTCATATATGGAAGTAATATATTGCCAACACCGCCAGGAGAAAAATAAAAATCCTTGGGAGAGAATAATTTACATCCGCTGCGGTACTGGAGATAATCTTGGATCGTATGTTTAATTGAGTATCCATATATAGAAAGCATGGCCAACATCAATAGCGGTACTGTAGATAATCTAAAATTTTGTTTTTAATTGAGTATATGGATTCGTTTAAAGATATAATTTCGAATACAGCATTAAAGTCACCACATGCACTTCTTAGTGGTTCGTTTTGCAAATAGTTTGTTCTACAAAAATTCATATATAGTAGCTCAAAACTTCTTCTTGGACGAAGAGGAACGTTAAAGTATACTTTACTCAATAAGTAAGGGCTATTTACATATCCATATAAAAGTTTAACAACCCAACAAACATTAAGCATTTTTCTTCGATTTTCTAAAGTTGGAAGATTTATAAGCTGCAACCGATACTCATACGGTGGTAATTGAAAATTAGTATTGTATATGCAAAGATTACGTAAACAGAACAAAAGAAATTTTTTTTTGGACCGATTCAATGTCATCAATGTAGCAACTGTATCGAGGGCACCACACAATTGACCCATATTCTAAGATAGGGCGCACTAGAGATATGAATAAAGTTTTTGTTATATAAGGGTCATTAAATTCTTTTGCCCATCGTTTAATAAAACCTAAGGTACTATTAGCTTTATTTATTATTTTTTTTTTTTTTTTTTTTTTTTTAGCTTTGAACCAAGGATTTCAGGTGGAATACCTATTCAGTCAAGTCTGCCTTGGTTCGAAATAGGGTGATAGTTTAGTGGGAAGGAAAGGGCAATCAAGTGAAACATGTGTAGAATGTTCTAAGCGTGGTGGAAAGCCAAAGAAAAATGTGAATTTGAATCAGAGGTAAGTGTTATGCCTTTACCTCAGTCAATTCAAGTTATAAGGCAATCTCATCCACAAACTTCTCTACCATCAACTACAACTTCAAGTCGTAAATATTGATGAATTTTAAATTTCAGTTGATTGGAAATGAGGAGAGAAAATTTAGAAAGGTTTTTAAAGCGAAGGACCATGGCCTGGCCGGGAATCGAACCCGGGACCTCTGGGGTGGCAGTCGAGCACGCTAACAACTCGACTACCGAGGCGCCTTGTTCATTTTTAAAGGAAAGAATTATTTTTACATCATCGGCATACATTAAACTATCGCTATGTTTTATCACCAATGGTAGATCATTTATATAGAGTAAAAACAGTTATGGTCCATAGTTCACTATCCTTTCTCACTTTTAATGTCAGATCTTTAATTAACAAAAGTCGAAAAGTTGACTTACTTTCTATTCTGAATCGGAATCGGATCGATATAGCCTTCATACAAGAAACATATCTCTTTCAAGAATAAAATCAATATGGATAATTACAATTTTATTCACCACTGTTCACCTCCGGGACTGGGTATGTTAATTAAATCACATATGAAATATACTCCTGTTACTATTCCTGACTTAAACTTTCCAAATGTTTTTCTAGTGGTTTATTTAACTATAGACTCGATTCCAAAAAATTTTTGGTAGGCAGCGTATATTTTCCTTCCTGTGCTCCAACTTTAAGAATGCTCCGCGCTCTTTCTTTAATAAAAAATTTCTCTCGTGAATTTGATGGCACCGTTTTTGGTGGCGATTTCAATGCCAAAAACACGGCTTGGGGAGACTTATTCGATAATATAAATGGAAAGAGTCTATATAATTGGATTCAGGACTCAGTTATGGATTTTCATAGACTCTGTGACGTAAGCCCCTCATACCCAAATGGATCATCCTTTCTTGATCACTTTATTTTAAGCTCAAATCTGATTGATCTTATAAATATAAATTTTTCAATTTCGAGTTTACCTTCCTTCTCTGCCCATTTTCCCTTATATCTCAAATTCTCAATTCCCAATCTTGAATTTGTAATTAATACTCCTAGAACTCTCATCTCTTATAAAAACACTTACTGGAACAATTTTCGTGAAGATTTAAATTCTATTTTAGAAAACATTACTCCCCCTTTTATCAGAAATTAGTCAAACTCTGAAATTCAATCGATCAATCGATATTCTTACAACCTCAATTCTCTCTTTAACCAAAAATCAGACAGTAGAATTAGTACTTAAAGATAATCATTTTCTTCTTCCAGATAATATTAAAAATCTCTACAAACTCAAGCATCAATGGCAAAAACACTTGAAAAAAATTTATCATCGAAATTTCAATCGTAAAAGTAATGAATACAATCTTATATCAACTCAAATAAAATTATTAAACATAATGATAAAAAATCAAGTTAATGCACATCAAGCTACATTGCTCAATCAAAAACTTCCCAAAATCAAACCTGGTCCGTCCGCATATAAAGAATTGTTCAAATTTCTAAAAACAAAAACTGATAAATTTTGTAACAAAATTCTCTTAGATAATATCATCATCCGTGACAGTTATCAAATTGTAAATGCTTTTAAAAACAGATACACAGACATCTACAGAGAGAACATCCCCGACACAGCTAATTTCGATCTTATCGATTCCTCTATTGATAGAGTTCTATCAAATTGTTCCAACCCTATTTTTAATTTTAACAGCAACTTCACATCGATTCAAAATGACTCTAATACTCAGTATACTAGCCCTGAAAATCTCCAAAACATAGTTAAATCATCAAATTCAAAAAAGTCAGCTGGTCCAGATTTAATCTCAAATTTCATAATCAAAAAACTTCCCAGTTCAGTATTCACGGTTCTTTCAATTATTTTTAACAATTGTATTAACAATGGTTATTTTCCGCTTAAAAAGAAATCTGCTAATATTATTCCCATTAAAAAAAAGCCTCATTCCTTCGAATTAAATAACTATAGACCAATATCCTTATTATCCAATTTTGGAAAATTACTAGAAAAAGTTATTAAATTAAAAATGGATCTAAACATAAATTTTGATTTTATTCCGGACCAACAATTTGGTTTTAAAAAAGGTCACTCAACTATGAATGCTCTTCTCAAACTTCATGACGATATTTTATGTAACTTAAGAGAGCAATGCTGCACCGTCATAATTTCTTTTGATATTGAGAAAGCCTTTGATAGAGCATTTCATAAAGGTCTCCTATATAAATTAATTAATATTGGTTTCGATCCTTTTATTATAAAAATTTTATTTAGTTTTCTTTCCGATAGGACTTTTCAAATTCATCTTAATGGAGTTAATTCACAATTAGGTTAAATTAAAAGTGGAGTCCCTCAAGGAGCCATACTAGCTCCTTTCCTTTATAACATCCTTATCTATGACTTTCCACATGAGATAAATGACAGCAAAAGTGTCCTTTATGCCGATGACTCCTTAATTTATGCTCATAACAAATCTCCAATTGCTGCACTGCATTCAGTCAAACATCATTTAAATAAATATTATTAACACTTACTATCTTAGCTGGGGAATCAAAATTAACACCTCTAAATCTCAAGCCATTTGCATCAGAAATGCTTCTGGTAAATGTAACAGTAAAGTTGTTCCTGAAAGCAAATCTCTAAATCTTACTCTTAATGGAGCAAATATTCCTTTTAGTAATAGTATAAGATATTTGGGTATCACTTTTAATAAACTCTTTAAGGGGGTCCTCTGGTAATCCGAAAAATTTTTTTTCGATTTTTTTTTTTTCATATTTCTATTGCTCAGATACTCAAAAACATTTTCCCAAAAGGATTTTTCAAAATTCGAAATAGTTTAGGATTAATATTCGTAAGTATTGTATTAAAAAAATATGTGTTAATGTCATTTGTGTGCCTCAAAATTGAAGTCAAAACTTTAAACGCGTTTTTCTCGAAACCATGTTTTTCAAAACTTTGCGCACGATAACTCAAACAGTTTTTGACCGATTTTGATATATGAGGCATGAAACGACGCAGAATTTACGCCGCTATAGCCCCTACCTCAAACTTGCCGAAAAAATAATGTTTAATATTTTTTTTCTACACTAGACTACAAAAAAAAAGGTCGAAATTCGATTTTTCATTTTCAAAGTGGCGGCTCCCCCCCTAAAAAAATTTCGATTTTTGTTTCCGAGGTAGGGGCTATAGGGACATTCATTCTAAGTAACTGAATATTTTTTTTTTTTTCAGACGATGTTTACTCTTGGAATCGTGCGCAATTTGGACCCACCTTTTTTCCGGAGAACCTCGTTACCAGGCCGAGAACTTTCTGAACGGTCCATAAATTCACTTTTTCAAAATTTTGTATTTTTTTCAATAAATTAAGCTACCCAAATCAAAAAACGGAACTAAAATATCTTTACTCGTTCTCTTTCCACAATATTTTGAAAAAAGGCTAAAATTTGGCATAGATTACCAGAGGACCCCCTTAAATTCAACGAACATGCCAGACTTGTCATTAAAAAAGTTAACATGATAAAAGCCATATTCTCAAGATTATTTCATAGTACATCTTTAAGTGAAAAAACAAAGCTACTGATTTATAAAGTGAGTATTCGCTCTGCCATCTTATATGCATTCCCAATCTGGTTTACAATCTCGCCAACGGTTGCCAGGGAACTAGAAATACTTGAAAGAAACGTCCTTAGACTTTGTATCGACAGAAATTTTGAATCAAGAACAAAAAGATTTTCTAATAATTACATTTATAGGAAAGCCCTCATAACTCCTCTTTGTCATTATGCCTTGCAGCTTCAAAAATGATTTGTTGACAGTTTACAATATCACGAAAACACCCTCATGAATGATATTTATAGGCGAGAATTAGATTTCAATTGGTCTGACTCGCGTTATTTGTCCCCTGTGGGTATTACCCACCTGGATAATTTAGCGGTGGCCTTTTCTCTGCCCGATTTTTATGCCAATACCTATCCTAATACCCATAGGGGTTAAGAGTATTCTGCATTCATAATAATTTTTTATTGTATTCTTTCAAAATTTTAATCAATCTTTAAGCTATTCATTTAAATGTTCATTACATATAGTTAAGTACTCCCTTAACGATATATATTAAAAATACCTCTCATTGTATTTTATTTTCTTGTTAGTTTTTTATTTTTAAGAAAACAATTGTATTTAGCTAGTTTTAAGTCACTGAGTGTACCTCTAAAACCAATATTGAGTAGTGACCTTCATCTATATATAGCACAAGGCTTGGTATCGTTTATAATCATTTCATTTTAGATAAAACATTATAGTCTAAAACACATTTCTATGTCTAACATAATACATTGTACCTTATTATACTTATGTCATTATCAAGCAAAGTCTCAATAAAATTAAATTGAAATTGAATTTTTATTTTTATTCTTCTTTATTTTTATTTTCTTTCTTTAGTTCTTATTGTTTTATTAATATGTATTAAATATTATTATACAATTATAAGCATTTATTTCATTTGGCGAGCAAAATATGAGCAAACAAACAGCTGCTGCTGGATATCCACATACAAAATTCGCTGTCAACACCTTTTTTGCTATTGACAACTGTGTCAAGGAAAGAGCTTTTAGAATTGCACGAGAATAGGAAATATTGACAATTTATAAATATTGGAAAGGAAATATTGACAATATTGACAATATTGACAAGCTTTTAGAATTGCACGAGAATAGGAAATATTGACAATTGTCAATATATTTACTATTGTAAATATGTTGAACTTTGTCAACTCACCGGAATAGGTCTGTAAGTCCCTTTATTTTAGTTCATACATGCGTTTAACCCTTCGTGGGACCCTAAGTAAATTATACGTCAAAGGTCCCTAAGGTCCGTTGGGACATAATATGAAAATTGCCTATAAAATGCACTAAAAATGATTGAACACTAGAGTGTCCCTTATTTTGCGATTTTTGGAAATGTCAAGGGGCTGAAAGGTTTTTTTATGCGTTTTTATATTCTAAGAACGAAACTAAAAAAATTTTTTTTTTACGACAACGTTAACCCGTGCCAATCGGGCCCGAAAGTTTCGAAAAAATGCCCATATTAGACCATATTTGCACAAATTAAAAATAAAATCTTTTCTCTGCTTTTTATAAATGTGTTACATTTTTTGGAACACATACATAAGAAATATGATATCTACAAAGTTTTTTTATGGTGGGCGTGGTTACCGCCCCTGCTGCGTCGAAATTTCTCCCGCAGCCTTTTCCCACTTTTTCATGAAATTAGTGCAATTTAAGTATTAATATCAACAATAAATAAATACATTTTTATTATGCTAAAAGTATGATTACATTTCATTAAATTCACATTATGTACTTACAAAAATTAACAATAAATTAAAAAACTAGTATTTTAACCTTTGGCGGGCGCGCAACAAGCTAATACCTACAAGCAGTCTTATTGCGGCTTTTTAACCGAAATCATAGTTTTTTTTTTATAAATAAAAAATATCAAAAACCAAAAATATATGCCCCCGAAAGGGTTAAATTTTAATAAGAAATACAAATTAATTATAAGTTTTTTTTAAGAGCATGTATTTTTTTTTTTTTTTTTTTTTTGACAGTTCGAGTATATTTTTCGAGTATTTTGGGCAACAATAAGTAGGTTTTGAAGCTGCGCTTCTGATTTTGTAAGCTCGAGAAATTCTTGAGCAAGTTGTACCCCACGCTCCGCAACATCATTTACAATACAAAGATCTTTAAAACAATTTTTTATTCTCTGGTATTCTTCATCTTTTTCCCATTCGTCAGAATCATATTTTAAAAAATTGCATGTCAAACTAAACCTACGAAATAGATTTGTTGTTCGAAAAGATGCAAAACAATCTAAATATTTTTTGTCCATTCATTTAAAGAATTTGGGTTTGCGATTGGATGATTACATGGAAACTTCTGAGCTTGCAATGCTGTCACCATACTGCGTTTTCTCTCAATAGAAACTGCATCATCGAAAAAAGCGAGTGCTACAAGTTCTTCGCCAAGGTACCAAAGATGCCGACCAAATTTTTGACTTGCAGCAATGAATATTTTTTGTTAATTGTCTTGTATGCGACCAAATCTTTTAAAAAAGACAGATCCTGATTTGGAGCTTTTATGCTATTAGTAGCTTCAAAACAGACTTTGATGTATAGTAGAACTACAAAAATACAGACCTGACGGATTCCGATAATAATGAATAGCATAAAAGCTCCAAATAAGGATCTGTCTTTTTTAATTAATTTGTATTTCTTATTATAATTTAACCCTCCAGGGGCATACATTTTTGGTTTTTGATATTTTTTATTTATAAAAAAAAACTATGATTTCGGTTAAAAAGCCGCAATAAGACTGCTAGTAGGTATTAGCTTGTTGCGCGCCCGCCAAAGGTTAAAATACTAGTTTTTTAATTTATTGTTAATTTTTGTAAGTACATAATGTGAATTTAATGAAATGTAATCATACTTTTAGCATAATAAAAATGTATTTATTTATTGTTGATATTAATACTTAAATTGCACTAATTTCATGAAAAAGTGGGAAAAGGCTGCGGGAGAAATTTCGACGCAGCAGGGGCGGTAACCACGCCCACCATAAAAAAACTTTGTAGATATCATATTTCTTATGTATGTGTTCCAAAAAATGTAAAACATTTATAAAAAGCAGAGAAAAGATTTTATTTTTAATTTGTGCAAATATGGTCTAATATGGGCATTTTTTCGAAACTTTCGGGCCCGATTGGCACGGGTGAACGTTGTCGTAAAAAAAAAATCTTTTTAATTTCGTTCTTAGAATATAAAAACGCATAAAAAAACCTTTCAGCCCCTTGACATTTCCAAAAATCGCAAAATAAGGGACACTCTATTGAACACGGGCAAATTTTGGTTTTAAATTAAGTATTAATTATTTTTATTGAGATATAATAGTCTTAATCTAATATTATTTTATTGTTCTGCTCGCTGAATCCTGGACGTTTTGCACGGCATGCAACGGTGCATCTGCTCTGAATGCTCCATACAAACAAACTTCCTGCAATCGCAGCATGCAAATCTTGTTTTACGTTGCCTGTTGTTGTGTTGTTGACATAAATAGCAAGTTTTCCGTTGATCCCTGTGTTGGATTGGTGGTGCTTCGCTTGTAATGCTCTCTTCTAGTGGTATGACGTTGTAGTCCATCATAGCTCTCTTGATATGGGGGTAGCGGGTTAAACGATTATTGCGCGCCCTTTCTTCGATTTCGGGAGTAGCCAACTGCTGAACTAATTTGTATAAGAACGACCGCCTCCTGTCGCTTTTCTGGCTCGGATTGAGGTCATTATAGGCGATAAATGACGCCAATGCAGCAACGTCCACAATATTATAAAACATGGCCAGTGGCCAGCGTTTAGTACCTCTTTTACACGTGTATGTACCTAGCATTTGGTCCATCGTGTCCACTCCAGCTTTATTTTTGTTGTAATCCACAATGGCCATTGGTTTTTTATGTGCTCCTTCGACGGCGTTTGTATAATGTGCTGTTGAAATGAGTACCACTGCTTTATTTTTCTTCGGCACATATGAGCATAGCGCAACGTTGTTGTCATGGTAGCCGAACAATGTACTATCAATTGGGCGATTGCGATTCTTCCTAAACTCACTGGGAATACAAGCTTTATTTGTGCGTAAGGTACCAACATATGCTGTTCTTTGGGTAATCAAGTTTTCAGCCAATTCAAGAGACGAAAAGAAGTTGTCTGCATACACAATGCGGCCAGTAAATAAGTATTTCTGCGCGAGCTTCATTGTCACTTTGTAGCCCAGCTGGGTTTTACGCTCCTGTCCTGGTGCTTTTCCAGAGTATATGATACCTTTGAGCGGATATTTGGTTTTTGCATCAGGTGGATATCTGACACCTTTATTCCATATTTTGCAGGCTTTGATGGAATGTACTGTGTAAATGATGTCCGTCCTCTATATGGAAACAGTTGTTCATCTACTGTTAGAGCATCATGTGGTTCGTACCGACTTGCCAAATTAGCTTGCAGCATGAGCCAAATATCATCAATTGCTGCCGTTTTCTGCTCTGTGACCTTTCCATGCGTGTGTTCACGTTGTCAAATCGTATGTACCTCAATAGCAGTTTGAATCTTTTGAATGACATTACAGCTCTGAAGATTGGTGGATGATTTGTATCAAACAGGCAGTAAGCTGGTTCATTGTTTGACTTATATAGGCCAGAAGCTATAAGCATTGCCAGGAACGCATCAAACTCCTTGGGTGTCAGTGGTTGCCATTCTTTGGGTCGTGTTGGATTAGCTTCATTCCACGCTTCAATAGTTTGTTTGGCTTTTCGGTTAGTTTCTCTTACGATTATGTGTGACATTTCCTCGGTAAAAATTGTTTTGAATATGCTCAATGGATCATCCGAAGTCATTATTGGTCCTATTCCTCTACTTCTCATGGTGAAGATATTGTGCGATCTTACACGTGAAGTTGGTGGCGGCGCTTTCTTCCATTTCATACCATTTTTGCCAACATAATAGTCATCTGAAGTTGTTTCTTGATTTGGCGGCGTTTCATCATCATCGTCACTTGTATCTTCGTCCCAGTATTCAATAGTGGCTCCACTTTCGCAATCAGAGGCTTCTTCATTTATTTGGAACGATGGATCACTTATTTCATCATCGAAATCACAACTTTGTTCATTTAGTATTTCATTTATATTGATATTTGCTTCGTACATTTTTCTTTAGCTCAATTTAATTCAAAAGTTAGTACACAACTGTTGAATATTCTTGAAGCAACTGGTTTATATACCTTTTTTTACCCCAACATTCAGGTAGGCACGCAGGTATAAGACAAATGCATCAGGGATGAACAAAGCAATAAAATAAGTAAACTTATACCTCCCCCTGCTCATTTCTTGGAAAACCCAATTAGCAAAAATATTTAGTTTACCTTGAAACTAAACGCAGCTGCAATTTTCAGCCATAAAACAATGAATTCCAGGAAGTAATACCGTTAATTTGCTTAATTTTCATACTATGTCCCAGGGGACTTTAGGGACCTTTCTCGTAGGCAGTAAAAGTAAATCCTTAGATCTCGGTAACCACTGGTCCGATTTTAATGATCGAACCCGTAAAAGACGCAGAACTAAATGTTCCAGGAATACATGGTAACTTTGGGAGGGGGTCGTAGTGGCCAAAATAGGAGTAATTTGCGATTCAAAATCGAAAAAGTCCCTAGAGACCTTAGGGTCCCACGAAGGGTTAAAGTTTGCCAATTTCTTCAGTTGTTGTATTTGTCAACATTTTTGAAAAATTTTAATTTTACACAAACCCCCGCTATTTTACACAGACTCCCGCAATTCGAGGTGAAAATTAAAAAAACACAGGTGCGTCACTGGACACACGAGAGAAGCGAAGCATTTTCGCAAATTCATAGATTTGATAATTTAATAGCGTTTTTTCGATTAAAATAATTTTTAAATTCAAAACTTTAAAATAACAAAGTATATATATCATATATATTTACCCTCTTCGGCCCTCCCTTAAAGCCCCCTGTTCAGTTGTAGGGAATAAATATACAAAAATCATTAATTTTGTTACAATTTAATCAACTTACAAGTTGTTTATTTTTAACGATATTTATAACGACCTTTAGCAGGAAGTAGAAACAACATCTAATACACAATCCTTAGTGAATATTTCTTTTAGTTCGTTCGTTCTTTTAGTTCGTTAGGTCTTTTAGTTCGCATGGACAAACCGAAGATTCAAACCATAGCTCGGTAAATTTAGTTATCTTTGCTCTAGTTCGTTTTGTTTGCTACTTTTGTCGGTTGGCTAGCCAATACACAGTCCTAGAATAGTAATAGATTATATTTCTTAATCTATTCTTAAAGTAATAGATTATAGTGTTCTGCTGAAACATAGCTTTAGCTAATGTTTATCACTGAATCAACAAAATTATGAAAGAAAGGGTTTTAGCGTAATGGTTAGAGGAAAGTATCAACAAAAGATAGAACTGTGAGTTGTGGGTTCAGTTCCTGCAGCGGGCAAGGAATTATTTTTAATTTAACATTTTCTGGTTCAATTGATGCAAGCAGAAAACAATATCAATTCTAAGAAAAAAGGTGTCGGAAAAAAGTGTAGTTTTTTCTGATTTCACTCTAGCAAATCGCAGAACGAGGCGTAAAAAGCTTCGCTTCAAAAAGGAACGCTCTTGTTCTTCTTCTGCTATTTTCTGCTGAAACTTCGTTTACAAATAAGAAAAATAAGGTATGGATTGAGCGTTTGAATATTTAAATATTTAAGTTGTGTTACAGGAATCTGTTTAACACTCAAATAATTACATGCATTTTCTTATTTTATTTTTTATCGCCAAACAAAGTTTGCAAAATTTTGGCACTTGTTGTATTTGTAAATGGCTTTTTATTTTCACCACGGTCGTTTTGTAAAAGTTGTGTTGCATTTCATTCCATCAGAGTTGTCAACTATCATTGTTTTCTTTGAAAATTTGCTTGGTTGGAATTAATATTGCTTTGGTACGAAATAGCATATGTTTTATCTTTAAAATTTGTAAAATTGCTTTGATTATGTATTTTCGTTATCTATTAAGTTGAAAGTCATGATGATGTTAGATGAAAAGTTCGTTGAACGATTTGACGGTTCTTGCCACAGAGTAGGCTTCAGCGAATATTTGTTCCAAGAAATGAAGGGAATTGCACCATACTCTTGCTGCATCAACTGCAATAGTGATATACTTGTTGGTTTTTTTATTAGAATTAGATCATATTTGATACTTAAAGTTTTCAATCGGGATGTATCTGAGCCAAATTTTAAAAATAAATTTTTATGTGTTTCACACTTATAAGTCATTGTCACTTATATTCTCTTATATATACATTTGATTTGATTCATTGGAGTTCAAAGCCAATAAAATATGTTTTAAGCCTTAACAGGTTATTATTATTGTATGAATTCTTTTAAGTATTTAATTTCATAATTTTTGGGTGGCATAGACCTACAGGGGCCAAATTGCATACCTAAAAGTTGGTGTGGAAATGTAATTCAATTTGATTGACGTTTATTTTTCCATTTGTTACATATTATCCCACTATTTGCCATAAATATTATTTTTTCCATTTATGTTCCTACGGCTCAGTCCGCAAACTTTAAACTCCAATTTCTATCATTACTTATCCTTTCTGAATTTTACGGGAATACCTGTTACATTTATGGAAATATTCCAAACAGTTAATTTTGACTCAAATAGCAATAAGAAATTATGAACAATATTTGAATATTGAAATTATGAATCAATTAAGTTTAAAAAATAAAAGTTTAGAAAATAATATATTTTGACTTCCGTAGACCCAATTGATTTCCTAAGGTCATCGTTGTAGATTTATAAGAGAAATTTATGCATTTCTATCCTAAAAAAGAAATAATAATTAAAAACCTAATAAAAAGAAAAATTAAAAGCTATACTAAAAAAGATAAATTGGCAACACTACTTCTAACATACGAATGGAAAAAAAAACATTTCATTCATAAATTCACCCAGCTGATATTATTAACCTTTACGTTGCATGCACAAATTTTTTACTTTTCGTAAGGAAATAATGTGTTTTTTTATGTATAAAATCTTATTGAACATGAAGCTAAAGCACAAAAATAAATATTTTTAGCATTATGAGAATATTTATAGAACGTTAGATATTTTTGTTTTTGTTATAAAGTCAATCAATTAAAAACGTGTTGGAAGGGTTAAGTAGCATAACCCGCAACTGACATATTCACCTCACTATTTGTGGTGAAATGATTTCTCTCGTATGTGTGTTTACTTTTTGCAATTTCAGATTCCCCACAGAAGTTTCCTATCTTGTTATCTTTGTCCAGAACTAACTTTCTGCCAAATTGTGCCAAAATCAGTGTTGCCAGATGCCTCTCACCATTTACCCCTAGATTGGATTTCAAATCCCCCTAAGTAATAGAAACGTAAAAACTCGCTTCTGAACTCAAATTTAGTTAGGTTTAATTCTAAGCTACTTTTTAGGTTTCATAGTAATAAAAGAAATCTAACAAAAGTCGACTTCAGTTCTTATACATTGAACTGATCTTAAATTTCATCTCTGAACGTACCCTTTGTTCTGTTCTGTTTTATTTATTAATAATTTTTGCAAACATCAAAACAAATGGAAGCCGCTATAAAAGTAAGTTGCTTCTTCTGTTTCCATAAGCTCTAAATCATTTATTATTTCTAGATCCATAAATATTCTTTCATCGTCCATATTCACTGCAATAATTTCAAATGTCACTTTAAAATTGACTTAGAAGCCGGCGAGCCACAACTAGATGTTTTCTAAATTAGAACTGTCTTTTTGTTATTATTACTACCGATTGAACGTTAAAGCCGAGTTAAGATAAATTCGACTTAGAATTTCTTTATTACTAAGGGCCATTGAGCAAAATGATAGCATAAAGTGTTTTTTGATAGATAGATTGAGGCTCGTAATAAGGGTTTAAATAAAAAAATAAATAAAAAAAATAAAATCGAAACATGTTTAATTCATGCATATATTGCGTCTGTGCAGCATTTAACAAAATAATTTGCGCATAAGACGCTCACTCCACGAAGTGCAAACGCAAACTGATTCTCTGATTCTATTTATGCCAAAAGTGACGATTAATTGAAAAAAAAACGTTCAAGGTACATAGTGATGTTAGGTACCCGACGAAAGAAGATAAAATTCTGCATCACTAGGTGAAAGAATAGTTGAAAAATATTCTACCGTTTACCAGCAATGCAGTTTGAAAGTCATCATTTTTTTTCCCCTTTGAGTGTGCACAGTGTTTATTAGAAAATTTTAAAGTTTTTTTTTGTGTATTATTTGTTAAAAATTACAAAAAATTACAATGGAACCTTCTTGTTCAGGTATTTAAGCAATACAAAATTTAATTTTATGAAATAGTTTTTATATATATATTAATCTATTTATTTTAATTTAACCTTAAAAAGTTGGATTTTTCGATATGTAACTAGAGATATAGTTGTGTGTTGAGTGGAATTAAGAAAAATGTTTTGATTTTCGTAAGCTATGAACATTCAAGCTTTAGGTATTCTATAAAAAAAAAGTTGCGTCAATGCTGCGCACTTTCGCACCTTCCCCCAATTAAGGTAGATAGTTGATGTTTCTTTCAAACACCGGCTTTTTATATATTAAAAGAAGCAGATGAATGTGTTAAGATATTAAATTAAATTATAGTTGTTCGATTTTAACACTTATTTTCTGATTTTGATATAAGTAAGACATAAATTGTTTGCCCTGCAGTTTGCAGGGTACATGTGAAATCAACATCATTGTTTATGTTTATTAACTATTGTTCTTGCAATCCTTTGTTTTTGTATAAAGTGTCGTTCAAAGCTTGTTTTGTGCAATTTGTAGTGATTTTCTATATACTATGTAAGTCGGTAAAGGGTACAAAGCTAATGAGATTGATAAAGATGGTTATGATGAAGATGACGATGAAGATGATGATGAAGATGTCAATGAAGATGATGATGATGGAGATGATGACAATGAAGATGATGATGAATTTGGTGACAAAGATTTCCAATTAAAATTACTCAATATCCTTAGAAATATACTCGCATTTACCATATATTTAGTTATATAGTCATCAATATCATTAAAAAAAAAATAAAAATTTCACTAGCATATATTTAAATATAGTCTTTTTTTTCTACTCAATATATATTTGTTTTAAAAAAATAACAACTGCATTCCTAGAATGCTTGTGTGAATTAATCGCACGAAAATGATGTTGTATATACTATGTTATTCGGTAAAAGGTAAATAGCTAATGATTACATTTTGAAGCCGCCATTTTTAATTTCAAATTTTTGACTTCAGATTCTTAATCAGCGACCCCACAAACTCCTGTATACAAAATTTTACTTCCATTAAACGTTTTTTGTAGAAGTTAGATTGTTCATGGCCGCAATTTTGAAGCCGCCATTTTGAATTTCAGATTTTTGACTTCAGATTCGTGATCAGCGACCCCAAAAACCCCCAAAGTACAATTTTTATCTCGATAAGTGTCCCCTGTCAATTAATCGTCACTTTTGGCATTAAATACCCCACTGTGCGTCGTATAAGTTCGGTACCTTCGCACACACGATTTGTATGTGAAAGCCGAGTGGCTCCGTGAGCATCTCGTGTGCATCACTGTGTTAAATTAAAGCCCAGAGGGTGTTTAAAGTAATGTTACTAATTTCATTTGCGGCTTTTTGCGGCTTTGGCCGCATTCACTACGTATTTGTCAACTTCCAGATACGTTTGAATTTTGTCATGGAACACTGTTGAATGTTTGGATAGACAAAAATAGAAAATCGTCTGAAATTTCGAGGTGGATCTTTGAGCAGCTAAATGCATATACCTTAAGCCCTGAAATTAAGAAGGATATTGAGCAAAAAGTAAAAAGTTTTGACCTGTTTATTAAAAAAAAAACTTCCCAAAATGCAGCCGAAATTTGAAAACGTTCATGGCCGTCAACGTACACGTTGACACTGAGTAGTACGTCGACTATGAATCGAGCAGGGCGTCCTCGAGTAGGATACACTCATGCAGGAACCCGACTAAAAAGGAAATTAGCCGCTGCTTTGGCAGACGAACAGGACCACAATGCTTCTCTTCTTGTGCACGCTGCAGCAATTTCAGCAAAAAAATGTAATGAGACGGAAACATCACTAATGCTACGAAAAACTTGTCTACCGTCAAAAGAACCACCTTTAAAAAAAACTTGGTCTTGTTCAGAACCGAAACGTCTAACTCCAAATGAGGCTGTAGCGTTTTTGCTCGAAAACTCTTTCACAAAACAGCAGTACAACAACATTCGGAAGCTAAACAAAACTCAATATCCAAGTTATAACAAAGTAAGGAAAGCAAAATCCAATTGTAGGCCACAGGGAATTACTGTTACAGAAACCGTTGCACAAGGCCCTCTTAAGGACTTGTTGGATCATACTGTTTCTCGCGTTATCCTTTTGCAGGAAGAAATATTCAAACAGTTTCCAAAAATTTCAAATGTGAAACTAATTGCAAGTTATGGATTTGACGGATCTACTGGTCAAAGTATGTACAAACAGAAATTTTGTGTGAACGAGTCACAATCTTTTGATCAGTCCTTGTTTGCAACTACCGTGATACCACTAAAACTAGTAGGTGATTTTGGAACGGTTTTATGGCTTAACCGAACTCCACAATCCGTAAGATTTTGTAGGCCGCTCAAATTAGAGTTTGTGAAAGAAACCAAGGAACACATTCTTACAGAAAAAAATTATCTGGACAACCAAATCCAAAGCTGGAGCCGTACCTATGCACTATATTGGATAATAGAAAAATCTCTGTAACTTATGATCTTCATATGACATTAATAGACGGGAAAGTTTTAAATATTTTGACCGGGACATTGCTATCCGAAATTCAAACCAAAACCTAGAAGCTTGCAATAAGGTATAAGCCCGCTCCATGCGTGGATACGTTTCTTTGAATTCGTGCTAAAAATTTCTATAGAATTGTTTTGCAAAAATGGCAAATAAGAGATTCAGAAAAAAGTGTTAATTATGGATAGAAAGAAAAAAATACAAGAAAGGCGGTGGAAGGAAATGGGTTTACACGTGGATAAGCCAAAACAAAATGGTAACGGAAATAGTAACGATGGAAACACTGCAAGGAGAGCATTTGACAATGTAAAATTATTTGCGAAAATTTTAGGGCTCGATTTAGCAGTACTGGAGTCTTTCCAAAACATCTTAATTGCAATTTCATGCGAGCTGGAAATCAATCCCCAAAACTTTCAGGAATATTCCCAGACCACAGTCTCATTATATATGTCTAAGTACCCTTGGTATCCTTACCACTAGGCTTTCTTGGTGAAAACGCATCAGAAGCAAGCAATAAGTATTATAAAAGTAGCAGGCGGTCCCATGCGAGACAAAACAGTCGACTTAATACTATGACAAATGTTGCCCGCAGACGTCATTTCCCTCCTAAAAACCCCAAGCTTTGAAAGTCAAAACATTAACTCCACAATCCATGACAGTGACACTGACTCTGATTCAGAAACTTAAATCATGTATTGTTTTGAATTAGATGCCGAAGCAGAGGAAGATATTTAAGAATGATGAACACCATGACTACATATTTTTTAATGGTAAAAATTTAAATTTTATTGAAATTTGGAGATAAAATTAAAATAATCTGAAACTTTTTTACAGAATACCCCATATCGGCAACATCAGTCGTCACATCTGAAAATATGAGTAATAGTTCATGCCAATTTGCAGGAAATCGTTCGAGTTGAGAAATCAGCTTCAACGTCAAAAAATAGGTTCCTAAATATAAGCTTATATCACCGCATTACTTTAAAAACAAATATTCTTTATTATCTTCTATTAATCTTAAACACTTACAGCCTTATTCAATAGATTTCCCTAAACAGCCTTTAAACGCTTGTTTAGTTACGCACTGTTTAAGGCTTTACGCAGCTTCTATGCAACCTTGCTAACATTGTTATTCATAAACATTTTTTCATTTTCTGCTTATGATTGTAAGGTTTGTGTCTGAACTATAGAAAATCTCTACAAAAATTAAGAATTCCTATGGATTTACAATGGCCGCCGCATAAAAAAATGCTGCAAAGGGTGCATATGGAGCATGTCTTTGATATTAAAAGAAAAGACAAACAAAAATCATGGTTGTATTTACGTAACCTTTAAACGCCAATTTCGGCGTTTAAGGCCCCTATTAGGTGCGACAACTCAACTTAAGTTGAGTGTGTAATTTGTAAATTTGTATTGTCTATTACACATTTGAGGTACATACGTGTCTATCGACTGACAAGTATGTACCTCAGAGATGTGTATGTATTTTTTGTGGTATTAGGTTTAACAATGCAACTCTGTGTCGAGTGTAAAAACTGTCAAAAACTTACATCTGCTCTGAGCTAGTTGTATAGCGTCTTTTTCATACAAACTTTTTATTTGTTTATTATTTTTTGTTAATTGAGTGAAAATGGATAAAAATATGTAAGTAAAATAAAGTATAAATACATACGATATGTATATGCATATATTATTATCCATATCATGTATATATTATTTTAGTAGAAATAGCGCATTTTATGCGCTTACTTTGAGAATGCGCTTTTCAGAGGTCAGAGTTGTGGAGCTCATATTTTTATACACATTTTGTAATGCGCTTCTTAAATGCAACTAAAAAATCGTTTAAAAAGCACTTCCACAAATAGTTAAAACAGCTCTTTTATGTGTTAAGTTTATGTGTATGTTATATGCAATATGGCAAAAAAGTTCAGTTGAGGTGTCTTAAGTCACGTCAACTTAAGTTGAGTTGTCGTACCTAATAGGGGCCTAAGTTACGCAGCTCTTAAACAACTACGAAAAATGTTTATGAATAACGTTTTCTTTTTTAAAGCCCGTTTAAAGTTACGCTGCCTCTAAAATGTGTTTATGAATAAGGCTGTTAGTATATATAAATAAACATGATAACATAGACATAATGGTTGAGTAAACACAAAAAAAAAAATATTATTTATTCGCACATACCCCCTTCACCTTATATGGGCAGTAGGGCTTTGCGTAGTCGGATCGGTCCAAAATTTGGCCTATTTGTTACACATGTGGGGTTTATCTGATGTGCCAAATTTCTTTATTTGAAGTTTTATAGTGTCATTATTCTAATTTATGCCGCACAATTTGAAAACTGACCCAGTGTGGACTGGACAGATGCATTTAATCAGAATCAAGTTATGGGCCTATTGAATATACATATCCCTTTTTTACATATTTAGAATCAATGAAACACTAATTGAACGAACAATCGTAAAAGATTACAAAAAAGTGATGCCAACCAGTTCTTTTGTAAAGAATTTAAACATTATTTAAAAATTATGACGCAGTAGAAAATCCCACCTAAGTATCCGAAATCCCATACATTCTCAAATTGGCCAAATATCCCAAAATGAGCCCGAAATCCCACCAAATCACATCACTGATGTCCCCTTACTTTTCGGATACACTCCCAAAAATTGGATTTGAGATTATGACCACTTATTAAGCAGTCATAACACCAAATTGGGGTCGTGACCACTTGGGATTGTGTCCGCTTTTAAAAGGTCATAATCTCAAATGGCTACACTTTTACTTTTTTGGTCAAAAATAAAGTTAAAATTTTTTTATTTTTCGGTCAAAAATAAAAGTAAAAGATGACTTATTTTTTCAGTCAAAAATAAAAGTTAAAATATGACTTATTTTTCCGGTCAAAAATATAAGTTAAAATTTTTGAGCCAACAATAAGAGTTAAAATTTGAGTTTTATTTTTTCTATTAAAAATAAAGGTAAAAAATTTGACAATGATATCCTATATTAAATAAGACACCCGGCACACGTTGTTTTGCATCCGAAAATATGCTAATGAGCCGAAATTAGAACCTGCTAATGCAATATTGAGTGGCGTCCGTGGCGTAGTTGGTTTTTTTTTTTTATTTTATTGCAATATTGAACGCCCTGAAATTAAAACCTGTGGTTCTAATTTCTAGACTTTTCTTTATTTATTAAATTCATAAGCGATCTTTGCTCATTGATATAAATATAAAAACGGGAATTATATGTGTTTTATATTAAAAAAAAACATTAAATATTAATAAATAAAAATTCTTTTGTGTTAACACAACTTTTTTTTTTTAAACAGTTTCGTAATTTTCTTTTAAATTTCTGTGAAAAAAAGTCCAGCAATTAGAACATTTCAGAAATTTGAAGCACCCTTGGAACAAAGTGGTTCTAATTTGTGAGAGTCTACTGTATAAGTATTTTACCTATTTCATTGAGTACCCAGCAAAACATTTTTGAAATTTTGTAATGCCTTTACCCTATATTCGCTTATTTAATGCATTACATAATTCCTAAGGCCGTAATGCTATAACTTTTTGTTTAAAGTAATGCAGACTGTAATGCCTCATAACATTTGTTTATCGTTGTTCTTTATAAGAATCAAGTAAAGCCAACAGTAAAGAGAAATTTAAAAAAGGTTGATTTTTGGGAAGACTAGAAAGCCGCCATATAATAAAATAAAGAAATACAAAAAGGGCAATTGTAAAATGACTTGAGCATAAGATATTATTTAACCGCATCTGGTATCCATTTATATAAGTGCTTCTCTGGTATAAGAAATTGCAATCGCCTACCGACAATGACATGCCTATGTTAAAGTAATGTATTCTGTAAGTCAAAAGGTAAGTGATTATTGAGGTTTTCTATCCGATTTCTGTCAGATACTCATTGCAGTTCGCTGATGTACAGTAATGTGCGATGAAATAGAGCCACGCACTTGGTGATGATATTACTTTATTAAAATTTTTTGTAACAACTTGGCATGCTGTAAACCAAACGTAGTTTAAAAACCACTTCTCCCATGAATATTGTACAGTTGTTTTTGAGTACAATTGCGCCTTTATTTTTCTCTAACCTGTGAAACTGTGTGATATTGTTGCATTTAAAGTGTGCGTTCAAATAGAGCCAACCAATAACACTAAAATTATTTTAATTAAAAAAGATCTTTTTTAATAAAATTTTACTACAGAACGTGAGTAAGAGTTCTCAGTTTTATGATTTTAAAATAAATTTGTGTGTTTCAAACAATTATGTCTAAAAATGGGAAGAGCCAAGCACTGCAGTTCTGAAAACCGAAAAATTATTAAAAATTTTCGTAAACAAGGTAAAAGCCAAAGAATAATAGCCGGTATAGTTGGCTGCAAAGAAAATGGCTGAGAACGCATTAAAGTTTTCACAAAAAAAAGACAGCAGACGAAAACAACCCAAAATAAGTACCAGTTTGCAAAGACGAATTCTACGTCACGTAAAAAAGATCCGTTTTTGACCTCTTCCGCTCTCAAGAAACAATATTCCTTGGACGTGGACACTTCAACGATTCGAAAACTTTTAATTAAAAACGGATTGAGGGCTAAACCTGCTCGGAAGATACCATTCCTGGCCAAAGGTAATGTCCGCAAGCGATTTCAACTCGCAAAGGATTATTAGCAAATGGCTAAACATTCTTTGGTCAGATGAAACCAAAGTTTAACTCAGACCGAGGCAGCCTTTCTATGAGAAGACCCCCCCCAATACCGAATTCCTCCCTCAACATACTATAAGAACCTGTTAAACATGGCGGTAGGTGTATAATGGTTTTAGGGTGTTTCTCATAAAATGGCACATGTCCCTTATTTCGCTTCGAGGAAAAGATGGATGCTTTGAAATACACCAGGATTTAATATGCCGCTTCGATAGGTGTTTCAGCAGGATAACGACCCGAAACACACATCGAAGCGGGAAACAAATCGTTTAGACAAAAATACATCGAAGTTTTAAGCTGGCCGCCACTGTCGCCAGACCTAAATCCTATCGAAAATTTATGGCGAGAGGTTAAAGCGTCTCTTTGAGACAAACATCCAATCAACAAAGATGATCTTTGGAGGTTAATCAAGAGCGCATGGGAGAAAATTCAAGCTATTGATTATATCATGAAATTTCTAATTTTCTAATCACAAGTCATGGCTAAAATCAAGTAACTATTTCTTCTATTTTAATTCACAGCCGAAAGAGGACATATCATTTAATTTTGAATTTTTCCGTTTATGTTTCACACGTAACTTAATTAATTAGTTTACTTATATTAATAAAATGAATTATTCTTTTTTACCTATTAAAAGAAAAAATTAAAAATGCAAGGTGATTCAAATAATTTTTATAGCACTGGCTCTATTTCATCGCACATCACTGTATAGTGATTTCGACAAACAACAGTGACAGGAAACGCAATGTGTAGTGATAAGCAAAACAAAGGTAGATAAGAGTAGAATGAATAGAATTTATAATCCTGTTATGTTTTTACACCTTTGAACCGAAAAAATAAAAGTAAAATTTTGACTGTTATATTTGACGGAAAAAATAAAAGTAAAATTTTAACTGTTGTTTTTGAACGTAAAAATTAAAGTCACATTTCAACTTTTGTTTTTGACCAAAAAAATCGGTCAAAAAATAACCATTATTTTTTTACTTTTTTAAAAAATCAAATAAATAAAAAGCTTTTAAGATTATTGTTCCTTAGCTAACAAGCATCTCACTGCTTTATTCAAATATCGAATAGATATCGAAATTTTCTCCGCCTGACTTTTGAATCGAAATTAAGCTATTTTCGGTCCCTGCCTAAATGAAATAACTCATAATTGAAAAATCCTTAATAATTCTAAAGAAATAACGCCTAATGAAAATTTAAATAACTCCTAATGCAAAAAAACGCAATAACCCCCAAACTTAAAGGGTTATTGTAGGTTAGGAGTTATTTCATATTAGTTATGATACAACTCCTTATCAAGAATAAAATAACTCTTAATATGAAAATAAACAAACTCCATTCATTCATAATGTGAATTAACGCACTGTGATGTGGACGATCTTCAATTGGCAACGTGTCTGAATGCCTCAACCTGGTGAGGCCAGCATTATTCATGCCGAAATTGTCTCAAATCGACTCAAACCTCTACAGAGGACACCGTTTCTAGAGAGGACGTCAAGCAACCGTTAGTTGAAAAAAAGTTGAAAATCGGTCACGTAATTAATGGACGACCCCTTGGAGAGTCTGAACTCTTAATTGGGACTGATAGATATTTTGGAAAGATACAAATCTGATATCACTGCAATCCAAGAATTCCTATGGAAGGGACAGGGTTGCCCACGGCAAGTATCCTATGATATCTGCTACAGCTGCCATGCGGAGCTTAGATGCGGATTTGTGGTTGGCAAGAAACGAGAAAGACGAACGACTTGCCATAATCCGTTTCAAGGGAAAAATTTTTAATATTAGCTCCTACAGAAGACAAGAAGGATGAGACCAAATAAAGCTTCTATGAGCGCCTTGACAACACCTATGAGCGCAGCCATATCTACGACACACAGTGTGACGAGCCCATATAGCGAGTCGACAAAAATAGAAGGAGTTATCCTAGAATCATGAAATTTTGTGAAAATGAGTTTTACGTTGAAAGAATTATTTTCACAAAATTTCGTTCAAATTGAATGAATGGCACGCCTACCTCCTATATAACCGAAATCGGTAATATGCAATAGTTTCCCAAACTATTACCTTAGATGAACAAAATTTGGTACACATAGTTCGTTTGGAGTTATAAACAGCTGGTGTGAAAATTATTTAAATCCGTTCACTAATATGACCACCTCCCTTATAACTGAAATCGGAAATCAAGTATATTTACACAAAAAATTACCCCAGATCATTTAAATTGACTACACATAATTATTTTGTTATAATAGCTGGTATGAAAATTAACCATTGGCGTCCGTGGCGTAATTGGTTCAAGTGCGTGGCCGCTATGCCAACGAACTTTGGAGACCCAGGTTCGAACCCCAGCAGCGACAGAAAATTATTTGAATTAAAATTATTTTTCTGTACGGCCGCCACCTCTCTGCAGACAATGGCAAACCTCAGAGAGTAATCAAAATGCCATGTAAAGCTTCTTGAGAATAAGAACATTTTTGTCATCTTGAGTCATAAGAACAGAAAAATTTGCAAAATATCGCAATCGGTACTCCGTAATGAACACACGAGAGAAGCAAAGCATTTTCGCAATTTCATAGATGTGATAATTTAATGGCTTTTTCTTCAATTAAAATAATTTTTACATTTAAAACTTTAAAATAACAAGTAAACTAAAAAAACACACGTTTATTTTCACACCAGTTAGTTTTATTATATTTCATTATTATTTTTTTTTTCTGTCAACGCACCTTTGGTGAATTGTTAATTTTTCCTTCGCGCTATGCAAAAACAAAAAAAAAAAACAACACCATGTACTAACAACACAATTAACGATCGTGTAGTAAGAAGAGTTCGTAGTTTTTTAAGTATTAAGAGACTCGAGAGTACTCAATTTGTTATTTTTAAGTATTTAGATACTTATAAGGTACATACGGACAGACAGACAGACTTGGCTAAATCGACTCGGGTGGTGATTCTGATCAAGAATATATATAATTTTTTATATATACCACGCCTCTTTATGGGTTTTATAAATGGAGTGACAAAATTAAAATACCCCTTTTACGTTTTTGTATGGAAGCACCCGTAAGGAGTGGTCGGATGCGATAAGTCCTCAAGGCAGGATGTTCCTTTTGCAAAAATAATATGGGTTGATCATACATATGAACCCTCTCCGGCCCTCCCTTAAAGCCCACTGTTCAGTTGTAGGGAATTAATATACAAAAATCATTGAATATTGAATATTGGCTAACAGTTATTGTAAGATATGAAGGATATGTAGCCAATACACATTCCTACAAATAGATTATTTTGATCTTCTGCAACATAACTTTAGTTAATACTTAATATTGAATCAGAGATGTTTTACAACCAGGGCTGTTGGCATGATGGTTATAGCGTTAAACTATCAGTCGACGGGCATGAGTTCAATCCATGCAGCGGACAGCAAATTATTTTTAATTTAACATTTCCTTGTTGCAATGGACCCAAGCAAAAACAATATCAATTCTAAGAAAAACGGTGTCGGAAAAAAATGTCGTTTTTTCAGATTTCACTCCAGCACATCGCAGAACGAGGCGTAAAAGGCTTCGCTTCAAATACAAAAATGCTTTTTTTATTTTATTGCGTTTTGAACTTTGTGAAAAATTTGTTATTTTTTCATATAAAATTGCTCATTTTCGACAAAACATGCTCCAAAAAAGTGGGCGTAAAGTCGTTATTATTGAATTTCGGCAAACCAAATTTTGGATACGTATTAAGAAAATGTTGATACATATTACACAAATTGAAATTTTTAAAAAAGCAAAAATGCTTTTTTTATTTTATTGTATTTCGAAATTTGTGAAAAAGTTATTACTTTCCTACTTCCCTACTACCGAAGCGTTTTCGATACATTTTATTTCGCTCAGTGAAAGTGTGTTCGTTTTCAAATTGGCACAAATTGGCAGTTTTAAATTTTTTATAAAATGCAACACTTAAAAAAGTAACTTATTTTTTCATATTTTTTTTTTATGATTAACTTATAAATCAATCACAATAAATCATTTTCGAACATCTATTGTTGTCAGTGGCGGATCTACATACGGAATGAAAGGGCTTGAACAATGGAGAATTTTTGGTATGGGAAAAAATGAAAATAGCGCTAAAAGTCGTTTCAGACCCCTCCTTGGCCTAAATAACTGTAGTTTCAGCCCCCCCCCCCCTCGGCGGATTATAAATCTGCCACTAATTGTTGTTCATGTGTTTTTATTTAACGAATACAGACAAATTTGTTCATGGCTTAATTGTAAATTCAGGCGAGTATTCAGTGAAAAGGTTTCTTTTGTCTTAAAAGTTTCCTTGAAAGTGATCAGTTTTGTGCACACGCAAATTGAATACTTTTTACGCAATAATTAAAGAAACGCGCTGGACGCAAAAGGGATAAATTTATAACGAAGTAACTAAAATTACAGAACAAAACTTTTGATAGCAGTCCATTTTTTTTTTTTTTTTTTTTTGACGATGCACAGAGAAATGAAGAAAAAAACAATCTTTGGAAAATGCTGAGAAAGATGAAGATTTGTCTCAAATCTATAAATGTATATTATTATAAGGATATAATTTATTTTCAATTTTAACGATCACTCAAGCATCAAACGAAAAAATATGAAGTAGCGTTCCTTCAAAAATGGAGGTCACAGTTTCCTTGGAGGGAAAAAAAACGCTATAAGATCAGAAGCACACACGCAAACGTTAGCAAACGTAAGAATATTTTCTATTAAAAATTTAATAAAAATCAATGAAACAGACATAATATAGCAACAATTTCATCTTTTATAAAAACAAAAGAGATTTTTCAAAGCTAGTGGAAAACAATGCCACAATATTGAAGTTAGAAGTTACATATAAAATGAAAAATGTTCTAAAAAAAAATAAAACTGAACGTTAAGAATTGCGTAACTAAAAGATTTTACCGTAAACTTATCGTTGTTCGCTTTATTTATTTTTTTTTTTTTACTTTTAGAAGAGCTCTTAAATTGTTTTTTATTAGTTGAGTTTGTTTATTAGTTACTCGTATTAGTTTGTCTATAAGTTTAAGTTCTTACTTTTTACATCTAAACTTTTATTGATCTCAATGAATTTTAATTTTATGAATCTTATAAGACATGTTGACTACCTTATTAATGTTGTGATTTATTATAAAATTAAAACCTTTTGTTAAAATAACTGAACTGTTAAAAAAAATACAATTGAATTTAAATAAATGTTTTTTTTTTTTTAAATATTCGATACCATTTTCTTTCATTTAACACAATTTATACCATTTCTATACCAAATTGAAAAACTCATTTAACATTAAAACTCGTTATTATTGAATTTCGGCAAACGAAATTTTGAGAACATGTTGAGAAAGTGTTGATATGACACATACTAAGACTAAAAAAAAAACAAAAATGCTAGATTTCTAGAACCCCTTAGTTATACGAAATTTTTTTGCTTTGTTTGCTTTTAATTAAAAGTTTTTTTCTAAAACACATAAAATATATGACGCATTGAAAGCAAAAGAGGAACATATTTTTAGTGCAAGCAAAAGAGGATTGTAAAATAAATTCAAGCAAAAATGTAATAGGACAAGTTGCAAGAACGTTGTTGCAAGCGACGGAAGGTTGTAAGCCAACATAAAAGGCGAATAAGTTGCTAGAATTTGTTGATAGACTCTAAAATGACAAAATCTTATCAACAAAGTTGCCGTGAAGCTATGTTTACTTTTTTTTCATTGGAATTTTAAGTATTGTTTGCTTACATTTTTGCATGGTTTTTTGTTTTTGCTCTTCTCTGTTTTTCTTTTTTTGTTGCACTAGGATTTTCTTTACTGTTTTAGCTGAACATTTCGTTGATCGTCAGAAAAGTTATATTTTTCCAATTTTGTCTATTTCAATGGAGCTATATAAAAACGATGTAATTCGCCCATTAGTCTTGATTTATATTGTGTGCACTTGAAATGTGCAAGAGAGATTAAAATTTAATATTTATTTAATATAAATTTACTAATAAAAATGGATACAAGCGGTGAATGTAAGTTGATATTATTATAAAGATATCTTTTGTAATAAAGCTTGATAGTTCGTAACAATAGGAAAAAGTTAAAAAGTACATTTAAAAGATCGAACGCTCTAATTTTATTTCTAATTTTATTTTCTTATGTATATTATGGCCGTGTTCTTTTTTATTCTACCTTAGCTGATCATTTTAATATATCAAAGATTTAAATGAACCGTTTCAATCTTATTTTTGTCATATTTCATGGCGAATCTGGTATTTCGGAATATATGTTAAGAACATTATTAAATGATACATTTTATATTTTTATACTCCCACATTGAAGAAACGTGTAAGGAGTATATTAAATTTGTCACTCCCTTTGTAGCGCCCATAAGGATGCGTAGTAGGTATAGAAAAGTATATATATTCTTGATCAGCATCACCATTCTAATTAATTTAGCCAAGTCTGTCTGTCTGCCCGTCTGTCTGTGGTCACGATTACAGCCGTATAATTTTCAGCTTGTATATCTAAAATGATATTTAAGCTTGTATCTAAAAAATAAAAATCAAGTTCGAAAACAAGCCAAATTGAGTAAAAAGCATGCCTACCTCCCATACAAAATGATGAGATAAACAATTTATTGGCTGCTTAAGACTTTGAATATACCAGTCAAAGATAATTTCTTACTAGTTTATTGCAATTTTATTCTTATCGTTATTCATAAGTTTTCATCGATTAAGTCATAAGTCGTGAACTGCAATCAGCAATATTCTCACGGTAATATTATTAAATCTAATAAAAAATTCAATACATTTAGTTGATGAAAGCAGACCAAAACGACAAAAGCGACCAGAATTGCAAAGAAAGGTATTAGCTAAGGAAAATGTTGAGAGGAGAAAGGAACATAAAACACCCACCGGCAATATAATTCCTGCGAAGTTGTTTGAGTTTCAAATAATATGCAAGTGTGGAGGAATTTGTTGCAATAAAATTGATGCTTGTCGACAAAAAGATATTTTTGAATCCTATTATTCAGGTAGCTGGACCCAAAAACCGCTGTTTTTGCGTACGTCGTTAAAGAAGAAAAATGTGTCTTCAAGGATTTCAAATTCCAATCCTAGAATTCCTTTAAAGGAAAAGAAGTTTTGCTTAGAGTTTTCATTAATAGATGAAAACGGGACATCTCAAAAAGTGTGTAGAGATTTTTTTATGAAATCTTTAAAAGTCACTTTTAGACGAATGCATACTCGTGGCTTTTGAACCCAAACGCTATTGAGAGGCGTGGGCAAGCACCATCTATAAATAAAACTTCTGAAGTAGATAGGAAGAATACCATGAGTTCCATAAATCTTTTTCCTAAATATGAATCGCACTACAGTCGCACTGTTTCACAAAAAAATATTTGAGTTCGAATTTAAATATGATAAAGCTGTACACTGAATATAAGATTTCATGTGATCTCAAGCACCAAAATATTGTTTCCTTGAGCATCTTCAGATCGATATTTAAAAATGATTTCAACTTAAGCTTTAAGCATCGACATTCGGATACTTGTAAGATATGTGATCATTTTGCATGCCTTTTAAAAAGTGACCCACCCAAAGAGGAAAAACAGCATATAGAAGGCAAAAAAGACAAACATATGACTTTAGTTGAAAAAACGAATGGTGAATTCACGAAAGACGTAGAAAAAGCCATACAAAACCGCAAATTATCTATATTAAAATTTGACTTACAAAAAACGTTAGCAACGCCATCCTTAACAACATCTGTTGCATACTACAAGAGACAATTGTGGACTTATAACTTGTGCATTTTTGATGAAGTAGAGAAAAAAGGTAAATAAATTAAAATGAATGACTAATTGTTATATAATTAAGTACTGCACGGACTCGATCAATGCAACTAATACTAGAAATTCGGTTGCAAAATTGCAATTCCAGTTGCAAAAATTGAGCTTGTTGCAAAATCAGAATCGAAAAAATTATTTTGCCAAACTGTGCTAGTTTTGAATATAAAATCATAGTAAACGTTAAACAAACACGAATATTCTTCCAAAATTGGTTTTTTAAATTGTTTTTTACTGAAATATATATGTTTGAATAATAATATACATGTTTTATTTTTACATATGAGTTAAAAGATTTTATTTGAGAGTAAATTTATTTTATTTAAAATGAAATTAAATATTAAATTTAAAATTTCTCAAGTTACATGTTTGTAAATAAATATGACTAGTTTCGCCTTTGGTCGAAATTCGACCAATTAAAAATTGATGTTTTTTTATTGAAAACATAAATTTTCTTTCTTCACTAATGTGGAAATATAACCGAACTCATATCGCACCATACGTACCATCGGCAGGAAATCACAAAATAATAACTCCATTCTGAGTTTCCATGTTCTGTGAATTTTACTTCCAAAGCTTTTCGATTTAAAAAACTGTGTTTGTATGGGCGGAGCCACACTCCTTTGGCAAATTTCTGCCCTAGCTTTCTAGTAACTAGAAGGACATCATCAAGCGATAACTCTTTTCTGAGTGACATTTACTTCCAAATCTATTCGATATCAAAAATTTGGTTTATATGGGCAAAGCATTGTCCAATGCTCGTCACGATTATCTAGTAGATAAATATCACCAAGTGGCAACACATATTGAGTTTTATTGTTATAAGGCATTTACTTCCAAAGCTATTCGATATAAAAATTTTAAATTGTATGGGTGGTGCCACGCTCCTTTGTCTAATGCTCGTTAAATTTTTCCAGTCGAAGAACACAACCAAATAGGAAGTTCCTATCGAGTTTCATTGATTTGTGACTTATAGTTGGAAAGTTGTAATGAAAATTTGGGCTGCTGAAAAGTACCACGCCCCTCTTTTAACGCCCATAAAATGTAACCAGTGGAATGGTACGTGTGATTTGAGGTAGAATACCGATTTCCGAGACTGTGTGACCTATAACTCTAAAGCTATTCGATATCGCAAATTTGGGTTGTATGGGATGTGCCAAGCTTACCATATTTATTCGGTGCACTCCTTCTCCCCACTCTTATTGATTTAAAAAAAAAAAATTATCAAAATCTGTTGAGAAACACGGAAGAAAATGGTTCTTTACTCTTCTGCCTACGCCTATTTATATATAGATATTAAAATGTAATTTCGATTAAATTATTTTTCAAAGAAATCAGAAATTTTTTACTCCTTTTTATTACTTTCCACTACACAAGTTGCGATAACCGAATATTTTTTTCTTTTTAAAGTTGCGTTTACTGAGTCAAAAATATAAATATTTTGAGTGTTGCAATAATCGAGGAATTGCGTACATCGAGGGTTGCGTTGAGAGAGCCCGTACTGTAATTGCAATATCATCAATTCTGATAATACTTGCGTAAAATGTCAGTTTTACGAAATATCGTAAATTTGATTTATGCAATATATTTTTCTTTAAAGGGTACATGTACATTTGGAACGAGAGCGTTGCTTCGCGAGAAGGACAAGAAATCGGAATTTGTCTATTATTTCATCTCAAAAACAATATGTAATGCTCAACTAAAGACATTATTTTGTATTCCGATTCTTGTGGCGGTCAAAATCGAAACATTAAAGTGGCTTTACTTCTGCACCATTTTCTCCTATCATCAAAACTTAACTCTATCGTACAGAAATTCTTTATATCCGGTCACAGCTACAATAGTTGCGATAGATGTTTCAGTTTAATAGAGAAAAAAAGCAAACTACACGAGGTCGTTTCAACACCTGACGATTGGCTCGACATAATCAAAACCTCGAAAACGAGTATGCCAACATTTACCGTTCAAAAAATGGACGCCGAAAATTTTTTCTCCTCAAGCAATCTAGAACAGCTTATTATAAATCGCAAGAAGGACATCGCAGGAGAGAAAGTAAACTGGTTTCACGTTCGAAAAATACTTCAAAACAAAAACAAAGTCTTTCAAATAATTCTATATAATGAAGACACAACTCAAGTGGTAAATTTAGAAAAAAGAAGAATAAGTTCGAATGATTTCCGGTTGACATCTTTAGAACTATTGTATCCACTTGGGAAAAAAAATTACAAAATGCAAGTTCATGGATCTCATGCAACTTAAAGCGTACATCCCAGCTGAAAGCCGTAATTTTTATAATAATTTACAATTTGAGGATTTTACCAATTTCGACTATGGAATTGCTAGTGATATAAGCGACGCAGAAAATCAAGAATGATAAACATCACAAAATTTAAAAATGCATATATCTTCTCGTACTAGTATAAAAAAATGAATTGTCTTATTATTTTAACAAGTTTGGTTTTATTATGTATCTTTGGTTTATATTCATCCTTAAAGAAATTTTACATTCAACATAACCTTTTTTAATATTTTAAATTGAATTGATTTTTTTTTTAAAGTGAAAATATCTATAAATAAATAGAATGCAATCATAATTACTATGCAAAATAGTTTTAATTTCGTTTTTGTGACATTGAAAAAGCGTTTGCTCAGGGCGACAAATTTATTCTGTAAGCTCAGTTCGGCATCACAATCATCAAGATCGAAAGTATCTCGAGCTACATGCTTAGCATCATCTCCCCCGCAACTCCTTCTTCTATTAATTACTCGGCTTTAATGTTTGCTTGAACGACTTGTCCTGTTGCCGTTTTTCTTGCACTTATTTTTTAATCCGCTTTTGATTGCACTACAAATATTTACCCTTTTTGCTTTCAAAGCGTTTTATGTAGGTATATATAATATTAAGTTAAGTTAAAAAAATGGTATTTTTTACGTCATTTTAAAGATGATAAAATTTTCTATAATTTTGTCGTTGGGTGCATTTCAATTCAATCCGAAATTTAGAAGTTACATCGTTTTTTCTATAGCTCCATTGAAATAGACAAAATCGAAAAAATATAACTTTCCTGACGATCGATGAAATATTCAGCCAAAAAAGTAAAGAAAATCCTAGTGCAACAAAAACCTACAGAAAAAGAAAGAAGAGCAAAAATAAAAACCATACAAAAAAAAAATGTAAGCAAACAAACGAATTCCAATGAAAAAAAAACATAAACAAGGCCTCACGGCAACTTTGTTGATAAGATTTTGTCATTTTAGAGTCTATCAACACATTCTAGCAACTTTCTCGTCTTTGATGTTGGCTTCCGTCGCTTGCAACAACGTTCTTGCAACTTGTCCTATTACATTTTTGCTTGAATTTATTTTACAATCCTCTTTTGCTTGCACTAAAAATATGTTCCTCTTTTGCTTTCAACGCGTCATATATAAGTTAATTTTTTTGCATATTTTTTATACTAAAATTTACGCCTTATTACGAAATATACAGTGCCAAATTGTAAAAAGAAAAATTTCGTCCTATTTTCAAGTCAACTTTTAAAGAGTGGCATGTCCGTATTTCAAAAGATATCGCAAAGTCCTCTTATATTAAGAATATTAATACTCTAAACTATTATTCTGCATATTTAGATCTATAAATTTATGACTTTTTTCGTAAGCTATTTTTGTCCGCACTCGTTACACTGTGCGACATAAACATCGTGCTCGGTGACTTCAACGCCAAGCTGGGAAATTAAAATATCTTTGGTCCAACAATTCAAAGCCCATCTTTTAATTGAATATCTTTGGTCCAACAAGTCCAGCCTCCATGACAAACATTGATTTGTCGCAGCACAAATCATGGTCGTTAGGAATAATAATAATAATAAACTGGTAAGTTCAG
Source organism: Pherbina coryleti (assembly GCA_943735915.1). NCBI lineage: Eukaryota > Metazoa > Arthropoda > Insecta > Diptera > Sciomyzidae > Pherbina > Pherbina coryleti. The sequence goes on along the minus strand of OX030950.1, from coordinate 69,950,868 downwards.
CCCCTGAAAGGAATTTGACCGAACTTCTTATGATCAAATTGTGTTGTGCGTGTTATTAAATGTTTGTACACAATTGAACTGGTCGAGAACAGGACCTACTAGTTTTATGCCGACTCCGAACGGGTAATGTGCATGTTCTCAAGAAACTTTACATGACATTATTTACTCTCTGAGGTTTGCCATTGTCTGTAGAGAGGTGACGGTCGAAAAGAAAAATTAATTTTAATTGAACATTGGACCTTGCGGCTCGAAAATTTGCACAGAGTGATTCAGGCACTTTAACGCACTGCGCCACACATTGGTTGAAGTTCATAGAACGAGCGGCTAAAAATAGAAGAAGTTGTCGAAGGACAATGAAACTTGGTACATAGGCATTTTTTGTTTGAATCAAGAAAAAAATGGAAAAATCAAAATGTTCCGCCCACTTTTACGCCCACCTCCCATACAAAGAGAAAACTAAATTTTGACCTACGGCATTGTTTTTTGGCACATATCATTTTTAAACACTCAGAATCATTTGTGTGAAATTTGAAAAATATCCGCCCACTTTTACGCCCACTTCCCATACAACTTGTATTAAAAAAGTGGCATAACTCCCTTGATTTTTACTGCATCAACTCAATTTTCACAAAAAATATATATTATAATTGTAGAATGGGCTCCTAAAAATATATACCTGATCCGGCCACTTTTACGCCCACCTCCCATAGAAAAAAACAAATAGAACAAGCATGAATAAGTAATTTAAGCATAGTCTTTTAATAATTTTTTAACATCATTATCGTACTCCAATTTTTTGATTTGCAGCTTTGAGCGAAATGTATTTATAAATGGGTCTGAAGACAATAAAAGATTATGCATTACGTCTTCATTAGTGGCTACACGTCCAATTCTTCGCGAATGATATAATCTATAGGCTCTATAGTCTTTATTCCTCGCTTCCTGAGCTTCCTCGGACAGCATACCTGATACAAATAGCAAGTAGTAGCAGCTGAATTTTTTTTTACTTTTAGCTGAGACTTCAAGCTGTAACTTGACATCTTTCGTTAAACAGGGCTCCACAGGGCTAAAAAGATGCAGTACACTGAAGTTGATGAACATAGAAATTGTGATGTTGTTTATATTTCGTTCTACGAAATTTTTTATATGGCACTTTTTCCAACTTTTTTTAATGCAAATGTCATCTATGACAATTGTCACTTACGAAAATATACAACAAAGTCAAATGATAAGATTACTGTGACTGTACCAAAAGATTGAATATACAGTAAATTTGCATGCCATTTTAAACAAGCGAACATATATGAACTTCGAGCATGTCTGTCCAAACAAATAATGAATATATCAGCCTAATATTAAGGAATCATAATATTCAGATATCTGACAACAAAATACCAAAAAATTATCCAAATCGGCGAACATGAAAAAAATTAATTTCGGCCACTCTTCAACCAATGTGCGCCACGTCCAAACTACTGTCGGATAAGTCTTCTTAAAATCGCATATAAGGTCCTGTTGAGCATATTATGTGAAAGACTGAATCCCATCGTAATCCAATTGATTGGACCTTATCAGTGTGGCTTCAGACCTGGCCAATCCACTATCGACCAGATATGTACGCTACGACAAATCTTGGAGAAGATCCTAAAGAAACAAATCGACACGCATCATATTTTTGTCGATTACAAAGCCGTCTTCGACAGTCCAATAAGGAATCACCTGTACTCCACCATGTCTGAATTTGGTTTCCTGCAAAGCTCATACGTCTTTGCAGAATGACATTGAGCAACACACCAGCACAGGTAAAATCGGGAAGGATCAAGGTGACTACCTATCGTGCAACTTTTGATGGAGAAGATCATCCGAGCTGCTGATCTGAGACGGAGCGGCACGATATTCCACAAGAGTATTATGCTGCTGGCGTATGCTGATGATATCGATATCATTGGCAGATATTAGCGAAAGAGTCGAGTCGAATTATTCTTGCAGTGAACGCAGATAAGACAAAATACCTAATGTCAACAAACAAACAGTCCCAGCATCTTGGAAACCATGTCACTGTTGACAACACCTCCTTCCAGGTTGTTAAAGACTTTGTCTACCTGGGATTGAGCGTAAACTCCTTTAACGATGTAAGCATTGAGATAAAACGAAGGATAAAAGGATAAAACGATGTCTTGCCAACAGGTGTTTCTTTAGGCTAAGTAGGCGATTGAAGTCACGCTCTATAAGTCACTAAGACATTGTTAACCGCATCAAAACCGAGTTAAGAGTATGGAAAACGACGCTCCAGCGAAAAAAATATTCGATTCGGTGCCCGGCGGTGATCAACGCAGAAAAGGCGCCCATATCTTCGTTGGCAGGTTCAAGTGTTGGGCAACCTGACACCGATTAGTGTTTCCAACTGACGCCAGCAAGCGCAAAACAGAAAAGGCTGACGGGAATTCCTAGACGAGGCCAAAACCGATCAACGATTGAAAGAGCCAGAAAAGTAAGTAAATTAGGCCGTTGTTATGCAGAAGCTCATATGATCCCCGATTATGTCCTTTTCTACGCTCTTTTTTCGTTTGACGGTCATTTCATCCCTGAACACTAGTACACTTTTTGCTACTTTCAATACTTTATGCAAAAAAGTATCACGAGTATGAATATGGTGAGTGTTGCTATTAAACAGGTTTCATTACTGGTTTCATGCATTTCGTACTAAAAGTGTACTATTTTCATGCAAAAACACAAATGTTGTGAATAATTGCACAGCGCAACACTGTTTTGATCTCGTGATTCCATATTATTTTCGAATCGTTTGGTGACCATTCTGGGCAAAATAAATTCCCTCGCTCACTCTCTCAAATTTCCCTTTTACATTGAAACAACAACAATGCGTGACCGTGATGAGCCCGTGAGCGTCTGCATAACAACGGCCTTAGTGAATTAAAACTTCTGCACGCAAGGAAGATAAAAGACAATGTTATTTAATGCTCAAAAATTTTACTTTTATATTTAAAAAAAGATACAGTATACCGTGTATACAGTAAAGAAGTGAAACTTCTTTGTATACACTATTTCTCTTCTAGAATAAGAACCATTTCAGTGTAAAGGCTCGCTTATACAATCGTAAAGCTACGCAACGTAACGTGGCGTAGAGTTCTGTCTGGAATAGAACCCTTCGCTGCGCTAGGTTACGTTACAATTTCACTAACCACTTACACGTATTTTTCATAAGATAGAACTCTACGTCACGTTACGTTGCGTTGCTTTACGATTGCATAATCGAACCTTAAAGGCAAAGAGAGAACTTTTTAAGCAAAAGAAATACAATAAAAAGTTTTTATAAAAAAATTTCTATTTATTTAATATTCATTGGTATGGCCGAAAAGCAATTAATTCGATAACCAATTTGCGTCGTATTTACATATAGATGTGAATACAGAATACAACTTGATATATTTTTGATTCAACATATGTACGTATTAATATTACTTATATCAAATTATACTTTCTATTATTAATAATATTTCGATATAAAATTATATAACTACAATATGTATAAAATAGTTATCTATTGAAAGAACTTATTCCAACTTTTCTTACGCACAGTCTCAAGTTGGCGACAGCATGTGCTTCATGAATTTGGGTTTCTGTATAATTTTATATCGCTTGCGAACTTTTCCTTTTACTGTGATGAGTGCAAGGACATCTCACTCTCGCACGTCCTTCTTGCAGTAAAATGCCTCAGTGATACAACAAACTCACTACGATCGGACACTAAACAGTGTGTAAAAAAAATAGTTGAGCAGGTCACGAAATTTAATGCAGTCTCAAGAACTGCAGAAGATCTTAACTGCTCTATTGAATCCTTAAAATCTGACCTTGATTCGAAAATATCTAAACTATCAAATAGCATGTTAAAAGTCACGAACACCACAGCGGAGTTCAAACATAATATGTTCTTTTTCGAAACTGCGATAAATAACATAAATAATACAATATTACAAAATAATAAAACAACTGTGAATGAAAAAGAATTGATTAATAACATATCGGAAAATCTTGCACTTTTGAAAATAGATGTAGACACCATGATGCAATCTACTACAAGGGTAACTTCACCACCACCTCAGCAGCCAGATCCACTAATTGAAGTCTTATACCATAAGGTAAACGAAATTAGTGATGATCTTGGAATATTTCGGGAGTCGTTGGCGGAAATTACTGATTTTGTCAGATATGCTCCTGAAAGTATTCAGAACACGTCAGAGTCTTCTCATCTTAATGCATCCTCTATATTTGAAGAAATGTTGGAAGCAGCCGATCCTTCTCCACTGGTTCATTCTTTACGCTCACCACCGGTGTCTCTCTCTGTCAAAGAAATTGAGCAACCTATAACTATTCCGGTGGCTTCACCGCGCAATTTTATCCATCAGTTCGGAACATCGTGGACATCATCTGAATGGGATAACCGGATCAAAAAACTGGAGAGTGTGAATGAAAGACAGAAAACTACTTTGTTCGTTAAGGGTCTAGAAGTTAAGGTGTTCCAATTTCTGGCATAAAGATGTCTTTTAAAGTAAGAAAATTTTGCAGTTTCAAATTTAAAATTCCTACTCAATATGCGTGGATGTTCCTCAACATCTCTGGTAGCAGTGCGATGCATGGAAAGTGGATAATTACCGAGTGGATTGACAACCCTGACAAGAAGCGGAAGACACCGAGATCTAGCAACATATATAACGATAACCATAAAATTAGAATTATTAGTAAGCCAAAGAATAATAATTATTTTAATTCTTATAATAGTAATTCATCTATAAAACCTTTGCCAGACAGTAACTGGTCTTATAAAACAAACGTCTTCCCTAAATTCTCTCCTTTTCCTAAACATACTTCAATTCCTTCCTCTTCTTCTGTCCATAAATCTTCAAAATCTAAACGTGTCTCATTAAATCTCAATCCAGAACCTAACACCCCCTTCAAAAAAAATACGCCTAAAATCCCCAGTTCACCTTATTCTTCTCATATATCATCAAAATCTAAACGTGTCTCATTTAACCTCAACCCAGAATCTAACTCCTCCGTCACTAAAAATACACCCGAAACCTCCAGTACACCCTATTCCAATTTCGTGCACTCCCATACTCTAAACCCCTCGCCAACAGATCCAATCATAATTGAACCCTCGAACCAACCTAGCAGTTCGAAGTCATTCTTAGACCCTCTTTTACCACCAAGAGTAAAACTTACTTTAAATTCTTACGCTGACACTGAGAGTAGATATGCCCTTTCTCGCCTTAGAGAGAGTAGTGTATATAATAATGTTCGTCTGTATCTCGCCTACATGCATAAGGCCCCAGATTCTACATGTATTGAAGGCAAGACAAAAACAAATCTCAAAATATTAATTCAGCAAGAAGGTCTACCAACCGATGTTGATGGCTTGCGCAAATTATTTATTTGTTTTCACGAGCAACTCGGCGTGACGATCGATCGAACTCACGTTAGGAATAAACATATCTCTCTTCTCCAAAAATCGCGTAAAGACCAACAACAATATTATCGTTCCTAACTCACCTGTCCTAAATATATTTTACCATAACTGTGGCGGCATCAGAACCAAATTAAACAAACTTTATGTTGACGCCAAATCATGTCACTTCAATGTTTTAGTATTTACTGAGACATGGTTAAATGATACCTTTAATAATGAGGAAATTCTTGACAGCAATTGGACTCTCTTTAGAAATGATCGGGATTACTCCTCAACTGGTCTTTCCCGAGGAGGAGGGGTTCTCATAGCAACTCACAATTCTCTCTCAAGTGAGCTATTAGATACGCATACCCATAAACTCTTCGATCACCGAATAATTAGAGTCTGTTCAGGAAATAGTCTTTGTATGTACATAGGTTTCATTTACATTCCTCCCGGCTCAAGTGAAACAACATACAATGAGCTATGTGAAACGTTGTCGTCCTTTACCTCCACCCTAAAAGAGGAAGATAAGGTTGTTATTCTTGGTGACTTCAACCGTCCAAATATATCTTTTGTCATTGATGAAAATGACAATTTTCTTCTTCCTGTAAACCTTTCTAGTACCATAGATTTCACATTACTTAGTACCTTTTATGGCAGCGACCTGCAGCAAGTTTCTTCTGTACAAAACCAAAATAGCTAATGGTTGGACCTGATCTTCACTAACTCGTATGATGAAGTGAAGGTTAGTCCATGCATTGAAGCAGAAAACTTATTTACTAACACTGTTCACCATACAGCCTTAACAGTTGTTTTTTCTGCTAACGACATTACTTTTACACAGTCTTATAATAACTCCATTGCGTACGATTACCTCAACGCCGATTACTCAAGTATAAAATGTTATCTAAATGCCCTAAACTGGAATAATGTTCTATCTAACATAGATTTAGACAGCACTGTTTCAAGATTTTATCAATACATTTTTACTGCTATTGAAAGATATGTGCCAAAAATAAAAAAAAAAGAATAAGCTTTCAGAGCCATGGCTAGACAAACATCTCAGGTTTTTGAGGAACCAGAGAAATAAAATTTACAAACTTGGTCCGGACCTTATACCCTCAAGCTTTCTAGTTCAATGCGTAGACCAACTTATCATCCCATTATATATTATTTTTAATAAGTCCTTGAAACTCGGTATTTTTCCATCCCACTGGAAATCCTCCCATCTAACACCCATATATAAAAGTGGTGATAAGAGGTCGGTTGAAAGCTATAGGGGTATTGCCATATTGTCTACTATCCCAAAACTTTTCGAAAAAGTTATATGTGAGAAACTAACATGCCTAGTTAAACCATTACTTAACGAACAACAACATGGATTTCGCAGAGGCCGATCTACTACAAAGAATCTCACAGTTTTAGTCTCTGATCTTTTTACTGAAATGGAAAAAGGACATCAGGTGGATGCAGTCTATACTGACTTTAGTAAAGCCTTTGATCGGGTGGATCATGAAATCCTAATTTTAAAATTGCAAAGGTTTGGTATATCGGGTTCTTTGCTAAATTGGCTAAGATCCTATCTCTGCGAAAGATGTCAGTTTGTTAAGTTTCAAGGAATCTTATCGAAAAAAATTTCTGTCACATCCGGTGTTCCACAAGGCAGTCACCTTGGTCCACTCCTTTTCAACATCTTCATCTCAGATTTATCAGAATTATTGAATGAAATTCCACATCTTATGTATGCAGACGACCTTAAAATATACCATGTCATTAAGTCTGAAGCTGATGCTTATTTTTTGCAGTCAAAACTGTTTGCTTTAGAGGGATGGTGTAATCGTAATAAGCTATATCTTAATGTTAATAAATGCTACGTTATAACTTTCTCCCGCAAGTTTCTTGTAAAGAATAACTGTTACTCTCTTAATAGCATTGAAATTAACAGAGTTAACCATATCACAGATCTTGGTGTAGTTTTGGACAATAAGCTACGGTTCAATCTTCACTATGATAAAGTTTTATCTAGGGCTAATAAGCAGCTTGGGTTCATAAAAAGACGTGCTAAGGAGTTTAAAAATGTTTGGGTAACTAAGACTCTATACAGTGCACTAGTGCGCCCACTTCTTGAATATGCCTGCATTATTTGGAATCCTGCTTTTGAGTCACATAGTGAAAGATTCGAATCAATCCAAAAACAATTCCTGCTTTTTGCGCTAAGAGACTACTTTGATCCTCGTGATTTCAGAAGCTTGCCACCGTACAAACATAGACTCAGCCTTCTGAATTTGTTGCCTCTGTCATCAAGGAGAACGTTACTAAGTTCATGCTTTACCTTTGATGTTTTAAATGGAACTATTAACATCAAATATATATCGAATAAGATAACATTCAATGATCCTGTAAGGTTAACTAGGCATACAAGACTGTTGAAAGAATACCAACACCATACAGTTTATGCATACAATGAACCCATTAATAGATGCTGTAGAATATTCAATAATATTAGCGACTGTTACTTACCCTCCATGAATAAATTCACCTTCAAGAGTACCCTTTCCAAATCGCTCTCCTCAAATTAAAACAAAACTAATCTTGCTATCTATTTCTTTAACTCAAATCCACCTTCCTCTTTTCCTTACCGTAAAATTAAAGTACTTCCCCATCTCTTTTAATGCTCACCATTTATACCTCTTTGGATTGTTCCCTATTAAGTATAAGCTACCACTACTAATTATGTATAAATATACTATACTAGTATACTAGTATGTAAGTACCTATTATTTTTTACTTTCCTTCTTGTCTTTTCTTTTTGACGTGTTCGTGAAATCATGTCATTTAGGTGGGCGGATTACGCCCACGTTGAATTGCATATCATCGAACACCAAAAAAAAGGAAAGGGGAGAGAAAAAAACAAACAAAAAAAAAATAAAACCTGTTAGTATAAGTAAATTGCCTTGTTTGGCCAATAAATAAATAAATAAATAAATAAATATTATGAATATAATAATATTATATGTGTAATATGAGCAAAATTCATAGAGGTTATATTAATATATTGAATTAAAGATATACCAACGTTGGTATTCTAAAAAAATATTGGCATGAGAGTCTACTTTGCGAAAATCATAATGCGCTCAGGGCGACTCTCTTATTCACTTCTGCTTCGCTGAATCTTTCTCTCTTCTACCCGAGACATGGCAACCCCCCTATATACCACACATAGAACGCAATCTGCACACAATCTGCGGCTTTTGCCACCCAGCGGTAATCGTAGCGCTTCAAAAGCATTAAACAAGCGCTTCACACATCTGGAGCGCTTTTTGAGTAAACCAAATTCATATTAAAATTTATATTGGATGTCCTAGGATGAAAGCGCTTATTAACAAACAAATAGTTAAAAAAGCTCTTTAAAAAAAAAACAAAAAACAAAGCGAGAAAATTTTATGTCTTTTAAGATGGGAGGATTGAACTTGCACCGCTGGCATTACAATGAAACGCCTAACCACTGTGCTATTAGTCAGTTGTAGAAACTATGAACAAAATGTAAATAAAAATATGAGTTCCACAACTCTGAACTCTGAAAAGCACATCCTCAAAGCATACCAAAAATACGTATAAAAAGCGCTATTTCTAGGAACGCTTTTTATTTTCGCGCTGGGCATCTACAGCAAAAGTAGTTTGATTAATTGGTACGTAGAGCATATATATGGCGTCCGTGGCGTAGTTGGTTAAAGTGCGTGGCCGCTATGTCAAAGAACTTGGGAGACCCAGGTTCGAACCCCAGCAGCGACAGAAAATTATTTGAATTAAAATAATTTTTTTGTACGGCGGCCACCTCTCTGCAGACAATGGCAAACCTCAGAGAGTATTAAAAATGCCATGTAAAGCTTCTTGAAAATAAGAACATTCCGTTCATCGCCGTTCGGAGTCGGCGTTAAGCCTGTAGGTCCATTTCTCGGTCAATTGTGTACAAACTTTAATAACACGCACAACACAATTGATCATAAGAAGCTAGGTCAAAGTCCTTTCAAGGGCTGAAATGGCCAGTTATTTATTTTTTTTTTTAGAGCATATATATAGAGAGTTTGGCATAATGAATAGGACGTCGTCTTTATAATCTCGAGGTAGCAGGTTCGATACTCAGCGCTGACAAATATATTTTTTCAGTTTTTTATACAATGTATATCTCTCTCATTCTCTATACTATAAAACATATCTTTCTTCTCTATCGTGTAACGAAATGAAGTAAATTGACCTTGAAATTTCACTCCTCAATATTCTTGTTCAAATTTCGAAGCGCCGCCTAAGAAGTTTCACTTCAAAAAGAGATCAATTAAGTGAGAAAAGATTAGGCATGAACAAAAATTTTTCATGTCGACTTTTCGCATTAAACTCACCTCTTTGTTCTGCTGTTGTTCGCCTTTTGATCCTCGTGTATTAGAAGAGTTACAAAAATTCCTTGCATTGTAGTGAGAGCCGGATGACGGACATGTTGTCTGATCTTGGGAGTCACTGGAATCGTCATGTGAATCCCGTCGATGCATTCTAAACCGAATAGGTGTGTCTCCTACAAATTTATTTATTTTTTTTTTACTACGAGACTTTGTGTCGTCGTCAGATGCTTCAGAACTGCTGCAGGATGGTGTACGAATTTTGTTCAACTTGGTTTTTCGGTGCGTTAGTACAGTGTTCTTACTCGTCGCAGGTAAATTTTTGAATTTATTAATTTTAAGACCCTTAATTCCGCATAAAGCTTCATTTACAGAAGACGCTGTCGAAGCTTTAAATTTTGCATCAGGGCTTGTTTGAAGAGCAGGCATTATAACGATATCTCTATTCTTTTCAATTTGATTTAGTTTTTCAGCCAATGTAACATCAATAGATACGGCCATCTTCGAACTTGGATTTATAGGAAGTACCATTGGTATAACGCAATTTGTGTGCTCTTGAACAGATTGACTTAACAGTCCATCCGAAATTGATTCTCGTCGTGTTGTTACAACTTTTAATTCATACTTATCTCCTGCATATTCACAAAAAGATTCATCTTCGTCCTCTTCACGAACTATACTGCACTTTCTTATTCGTTTATCCTGAAAAAAAAACAAGCAAAAAATATACAAATATCTGACAAAATATCTGATTAATATACTTGTGTTGAGTCACCTACAAGATTCTGCGAGGAAACTTCAATGCTGATGGGCACAACAAGTTTATTGTGTTCAGTAGGCAATATTTTGTTATCCTTGTCTAAGATTCCAGAGCTAACGTTTTAAAAAATAATTAATAAATTTTAATTGCAAAAATAAATAAGTTATATTAAATTTACCTTTTGGTCGATGAACATGGTTGTGCATGTCGATTTTGTAACTGGTCCTCACGACGCTTTCGGAGTCGTATTTCCCCTAATAAGTAGTAAGTCGCGGTTATATGATTATATTGGTTTTTATCTAATGACCTGCAATTTTAAAATAGTTTAAAACTGCTTTAATATTATTATTACACAGTTAACTTCATTATTTCCTCCTTGGCTGCAATTTTTCCGTTTATCATCTTCTGTATTATAAACGCGTGATCCTCCTCACTAAGCTCTTGCCTGCTTACTAATGGTAAATACTCAGAAGTGTCGGTTGTAGCACTTTGCTGTAGCCAGGGATCTTTAGCTATTTGATCCAATGAAGCTCGTTTTTCAGGATCACGGACCAACATTGAACCTATTAGATTACGGCATTCCGTAGTTATATGTGATGGTACGGTATACTTGCAGTCCATTATCATAGTTAATGTTTCAGAATCATTTGCTTTCTCAAACGGTGGTTGGCCACACACAAGCATAAAGAGAATAACACCCAATGACCAAATATCTATACGTGTGTGAAGAAACGTTAATAGACGTATATTAAATGTATTTTTATGATATATTTACCAACAGCTGGCGCGTCGTAAGAATCTCCTAATAATATTTCAGGTGCCGAATATGCTAAGCTTCCACAAGATGTCTCCAACTTTTGACCCGGCGAAAATTTATTGCTAAATCCAAAGTCGGTCAGTTTTACAACACCCAGTTTTTCAAAGAAAACCACATTTTCTGGTTTTAAGTCCCTAAAAGAAGAAATGAAAATTACATTTAGGAATAAACCACTTCTTAATAACATTTATGTATGTTTGTACAAAATCTCAAATCTCCGAAAATTCTAGACCGATTGTCTTGAAGTTTTGGTACAACAGTTCATTCGAAAAGAGTCGTGTTTTTATATAAAAAAATGTTGCCACTCCCTCTTTTCTAGCCCACAAAGTAATAAAAATGCTGTGTTTCAGACGGTTTGGATCGTATTAGACTAAAATTTGATAATTTAGTTCGTATGGTTACTGTCGGCAACTGTACTTAAAATACGCATGGTCGAACTATATTTACTCCTACTTTTCAGAAATCATTATGATTCCTGAGTTGTACATTAGGGCGTATCGAAAAATTTAGATCGTAATCTAAGAGGTTTCAAAAGTTGCATGGGGTTAAAATGATTAAGCAAAAGTAAGTATAGACTTAAACTAACAATATCTTGCCATACACGATACCAATCACGATTTTTATCCAGTGTCCTGTGTGAAGTATATTCGAAGCTTAAGTTATAATCGAGATAGTACAGAACTTTTGTTACCTAAAAGTCTAAATTTTGGTGGTACTATTTAAAGAGTTTAACGTATTCCTTAAATTATGCGAATAATTTTCATATTTTTCGCATACGCATTTTCCATTTTTAAGAAATGTATACTTGAATACGTGGCGTCCGTGGCGTAGTTGGTTAAAGTGCGTGGCCGCTATGTCAAAGAACCTTGCAGACCCAGGTTCGAACCCCAGCAGCGACAGAAAATTATTTGAATTAAAATAATTTTTTTGTACGGCCGCCACCTCTCTGCAGACAATGGCAAACCTCAGAGAGTAATCAAAATGCCACGTAAAGCTTCTTGAGAATAAGAACATTTCGTTCATCGCCGTTCGGAGTCGGCGTTAAGCCTGTAGGTCCATTTCTCGGTCAATTGTGTACAAACTTAATAACACGCACAACACAATTGATCATAAGAAGCTAGGTCAAAGTCCTTTCAAGGGCTGAAATGACCAGTTATTTATTTATATTTTTTCAAATATACAACAGAAGTAAAAATTTTCTAAATAATTAACGCAGATATACTTCTACAACAAATTCACATTTATCGAAAAAGTACATTCATAAATAAATAAATAAATCATATTTCGCTTAAATATTGTTCGATTTGCAAAATGTCTTCTTTAAATATGATCTACATTAAAAAGGCTTCACAACTAAAGTGTTTAATTTTGAAAAGAACATCATTATCTACCAGATTGATAGATTTTCAATAATAACGGAGTGGAAAAAATCAATAATATTCGCGTTTAATTGCTCCTTGTGAATGCAAATTTAAGTTCATGTCAAATCTAAGTACGGAATCGTAGTCAGCAACCAAGTTTACATGGGGATAGATTTTTTTTGTAATTTTCGTGTAGGTTTAATGCCAGTATGAAAATTAATAAATTCACATTAACTCTAAGGGCCCGAAAAACAGGTTTTTAACTGTAGCTTATCCAGTTTATGAAGTGTGGTATTTTTTGGGCTTTTTACTTTTTTTATGGAAGCACCTTTCATATGAGGGGGGGTCACGAAGAATCAGAAACACTTTAGTAAAATCCATATAAATGTGAATGTATCTAATATATATAAAGCAAAACAACGTGTGTCTGATGACTATAGACTCTAAAGGTACTGGGTCGATTGGGCTGAAATTTTTGTGTACTGGATGGTTTACCGCCAAAAATATTTACAAACAAAATATAAATACATGGTGTTATTTGTTTGAGCATATTGAAGTAGACATTCATTCAATCATTAATTTGTTCATTCATTTCTTCATTCATATGTTCATTTCGTGATTATTGTTTTTTTTTTTCTTTTTTTTTTTTGCGTTGTGTGAGCCACGGCTAGTTAATAATAAATACAATAAATGGAAAAATGACAGTTGGCTTTAAGATTTCATGCCTTAGAGAAGTTTTGCGGACACGTACTTTTTCATAGCGTGAGGGTAAGAAAAAATCTTTCAAAAATTGAAAAATACACAAATAAGTGCGGGAGCACTTTTCGGACTAAAATTGTATAAACTGTCAAATAAAATTGTTTGTTCGATATGGAGCATCGTCAGTGCAGAAGTCATGCTAAATATTATTAACAATGTTAATCAGAAACAGCTAAAAGTAAATGTGTGTAAATCTTGCCAATCGGAAGTACAATTTTTAAACATTGAGATTTTAGGCAATGGTAATAAAGTTATTATTTCTAGCGTTTACAATCCTAACTGTAGCTGCAGTTTGAATCCCTTATTTAGGTCATTGTCTATTTGTGGTGCCGACTATGAATATTTTGTTGTAACTGTCTAATAAAAATCTGTTAACCAACAACAATCTTGCCAGTAGCTTCCTCGACAAAATATCTGAAGTTAGATTCACTGTAGTAAACACCAAATTGGTCCGATTGCTGGTTTTTACAATCAGTTGATGATGAGCTAAATAATTTCATTGGCAAGATAAATCATGACACGTCCCCTGCGTACGCTTCACGTTCTAAATAGTAGTTGTCCATGGTTTACGCGGTCTGTTAAAATAGCTCTCAAAAATCGTAGCGAAACATATTGTAAATGGAAGCGGAACCCCACTGTTTAAACTGAAATGAGCATAAGAAAGCCAGGAACGACGCCACATACGCTGTTATGCTGTCCAAGTCGAAATTCTTTATGTCCAAACTGAACCAAACTAAATCTAGAATCTATGCTACTACAGTGACACATATTCGTATACACGCACTGTTAATTTTAAATTTGCTACCTTATCTCTTTTTTATTAATGCATTAATCAAAACAAATTCCAACTCATATTGTTTACTAAACTACCAATAATTTGTATTGAGTGCAAAAACCTGTTTTCGTTGTTGTAAAAAAAATAAATAACTGGCCATTTCAGCTCTTGAAAGGACTTTGACCTAGGTTCTAATGATCCATTGTGTTGTGCGTGTTATTAAGTTTGTACACAATTGACCGAGAACCGGACTTACAGGTTTAACGCCGACTCCGAACGGCAATGAACGAAATGTTCTTGTTCTCAAGAAGCTTTACATGGCATTTTGATTTTGATCCGTTATATCTAGCTGAATTTTAAAAATTTAAACATTGATAAAAAGAAGAAAAATATACCTTTAATAAAATATACAGACCGTTTTTTTACAAAAAGAATTGACAAAGTTACAGGTAAAATCATTTGAAAATTTCTCATTTCTTTTTAAGTTTTTCAACTTTAACAACGTTTTGTTAACAAATTTTGTTTTTTGGCACTATTAGTTTTAGCAGGATTCTGAAAGCCTGTTAAATTTTGCGTTCAACAAGCTATCACTTACTTCAATTAGCTGAAATACAAATGCACTATCGAACTTTTAGTATTTGTAATAAAATACAAAAAATTTTAATTTTTTTTTTTTTTTCTAAAAATGTTTATTTGACTTTTTTCGTTTATATATATTATAATCGATTTCACGTTTTAGGGACCAGCAGAAGTCTGCCAGCATGTTTATGGAATTTTTTCCCTAGAGCCGGTTTCTATAGCTTCCATCTCCTGGTGGAACCTTTCTCCTTGTTCATCACTAAACTGCCCAAGGCTATTCGGGAAAAAGTTTATATGGGAGTGCAAAAAATGTATTTTGATTGACATATTGCAGCCCATTTCTTCGTAGGCACTTAAAAATTCATTTACAACATCTAAGTAATTTCGACTCTTCTTGTTGCCGAGGAAATAAATGCATAACGAAATAAAACTATTCCAAGCTCTTTTTTTCAACTGGATTTAATTTAGAAACGAAATCAGTGTCCAAGAAAATTTTCCGAATTTGTGGGCCCACAAATAAACCTTAGAATAACCGAAATGAATAAATAACTTTTATAAAAGATTTGAACGTGCAGGATACTTTCTTTGATTTTGGCCTCAGTTAACCTAGGAAACGCTGCAATCAGATTTTTTTTTTTTTTTAGCTTTGAACCAAGGATTTCAGGTGGAAATAAATGCATAATGAAATAAAACTATTCCAAGCTCTTTTTTTCAACTGGATTTAATTTAGAAACGAAATCAGTGTCCAAGAAAATTTTCCGAATTTGTGGGCCCACAAATAAACCTTAGAATAACCGAAATGAATAAATAACTTTTATAAAAGATTTGAACGTGCAGGATACTTTCTTTGATTTTGGCCTCAGTTAACCTAGGAAACGCTGCAATCAGATTTTTTTTTTTTTTTAGCTTTGAACCAAGGATTTCAGGTGGAATACCTATTCAGTCAAGTTTGCCTTGGTTCGAGGTGGAATACCTATTAAGTCAAGTCTGCCTTGGTTCGAAAATGGGATGATAGATTAGTGCGAAGGAAGGGCAATCAAGTGAAACACGTGTAGGATGTTCTAAGCGTGGTGGAAAGCCAAAGAAACATATGAATTTGAATCAGACGCAAGTGTTATGCCTTTACCTCAGTCAATTCAAGTTATAAGTCAATCTCATCCACAAACTTCTCTACCATCAACTACAACTTCATGTCGTAAATATTGATGAATTTTTAATTTCAGTTAATTAGAAACGAGGATAGAAAATTAAGAAAGGTTAAAAGCGAAGGACCATGGCCTGGCCAGGAATCGAACCCAGGACCTCTGGGGTGGCAGTCGAGCACGCTACCAACTCGACTACCGAGGCCGCGGTAGGATTACATTTTCAGGTCGCACCAGTGGAGTATTCAAAACATATTTTTTGCCAACTTGTTACGTTTTTCTGGTGTCGCTGCGAGAAGTATGTAAGCGAGAACTCAGGGTCGGCTGACTCAATGGTGATGGGTCGTGAGCCAAAAAAAAATATTGATTTAAATTAATTATGGGCGCCACGCGATATCCTGAGATCCGCACCTAATGTAAAAACTATCGCGAATTTCCACTTAGGTTGCAGCTCCTTTTTAGTTAAACAAGAACAAAAGTACTTAGCTTCTTACAATTTCCTTTATTTAAAACAATTTTATTTCACTTATTTATTTTAGTTATAGTATTACCCTTAAATTTAAAAAATCTACTTGAGTCCCTTTTCCCCAATGTGCCACAACCGGTTGTTTCTCCTGGGTTTACAATTATTATGACTCAGATTTATTTATTTAATTCCCCCCTGAATGAATACCCCTCTTTACTTTAAATCTCCAAAATACTTAATAAAATAATAATACTATCATCAACACTTCCAAAATATAAAGTATCTTTTCATTAATGTTATATCGATTTCCAGCAGACAGTAGGACGAAATCGTACAACCCAATTTAAAAACAAAGTCTTATCAATATGTTTCTTTTTTTTTTCTTTGTTCTTGTTATAAAACCAAAAATTAGACAACCAACGTAAAACCGCCGTGGTTGCTTTGCGATTGAAAATAATACATATAGCAAAAATTTAACATAGAAAATGTGGTACTCGCCGCGCCCAGGGATTGAACCGCGGCTGTAGGACTACTGGGCAAATCCGCTCATGCTGCGCCAATCTCTCGGATAAATTAACTTAGCTTAAAGAGCTTTGAGACACGACCGTTTCTGGTATAGTAGAATGGGTAGCACGATTATGTATATAACAGCTAAGCCGCCATAAAAAAAAACCTCAGGATCTGCTGTTCTAAAGAAACAATTTCATTATAGCCAGCTGATCCAAAAAAAAAATGCATAATTAGTTACCTGTTTTCCTTTCCAGTTTAATATTTATTTGCTTCGTTATTAGCGTAAGGTTTCCTTTGGCTTATTCAAAAACAAAACTCGCCCGAATTTCCTTTTTCCTCCCTATGAGTAGTTACAAATATTCCCTCAGTTTTCTGTTCTAGGTTTAAGTTAATATCCTTTCTACTTCACCTTAGGTTAAATTAATTCACTTCCAAACTTTTCAAAACTTTTAAAAAAACTTGACACTGAACTTTTTGATTTTTCTTCTTTTTTTTCGATGGCCTTTATGACTTCTTTTGTTTCCAATAATCTATCACCGAATGATCATTTCGTTTTGGCGAAACTATATCTAAGGCTAATCGCCTGATGGTCATGCGGTACTTATGTTCCTATTTTATGGTATTTATTTTAGTTATTTCCTTAAGAAATAGGTATTTATTTTATTATATATATTAGGTTTAATATTTACATTATGTTTAGTAAGAATATTATATTATAGACCCATTTTATTCCCGTTTTTCTCTATTGATATTAATTTCTATAGTATTAAGTTTTTATTTTTTTTTTTCTTTAATTTTGTGTTTTATGTACTTTAGTTTATTTATATTAAGCATATAATTTCTTAAGTTAAGTAAAACTGCAAAAAATAAACTTTTCGCAAAATTTCTCGCGGCCGGGATTCGAACCCACGTCCACCGGGTACAAGGCGAACGCCTTACCCAATGAGCTAACTAGGCTATATATAAAATGATCGATTATCGGTGGTGGGCATCTACGAATAGCAAAAATATCTACACCTATTTATTTATGATATCTGCTATAAATAAACAATACGGACCATGAAAACTTCTCACTAACCAAATCAAATTGTAACAAACTTGAAATGAAGCACGCAGTGGCTACTCCTTTTGCTTATATTTATTAGTCGCACGACTATCCCATTCGCAAATAATGCAAGGATACTTAGTATATCCACCTCGCATTCCAAACAGTATTGTTAGAGCCTTTAAGTCGGCGACATACATATATCAGAATTTAACATATCAAGAATCACACAAAAAGTTTTTAAATAAATCATACTCTTGCAAAATCCCTCAATAAACAAACGCCATTCATTCGGAGCGTGTTTGTGGTTGAAAACTGCAAACAGTTCCGTCACATCCGGGCAATACACCAGCTTTATGATAATATATATAAACGAAAAAGGCCAAAAAAACATTTTTAGAAAAAAAAACAAATTTTTTTTTTGTATTTTATTACGAATACTAAAAGTTCGATAGTGCTTTTGTATTTTAGCCAATTGAAGTAAATGATAGCTTGTTGAAAGCAAAATTTAACAGGCTTTCAGAATCCTGCTAAAACTAATAGTGCCACAAAACAAAATTTGTTAACAAAACGTTGTTGAAGTTGAAAAAATTAAAAAAAATGAGAAATTTTCAAATGATTTTACCTGTAACTTTGTCAATTCTTTTTGTAAAAAAACGGTCTATATATTATATTAAGGGTACACAGAAAAAAAAGAGTAGAACTTTTACCTAAAAATGTAGTCAATTCAGCTAAAGTAATCCGGTGATTTTCAGTCAACGAATTTGATTAGGTGCGCTACCAATTTCTAAATGTTAATTATATGCAATTATATTGGGTAGTTTAACTGCGAGAGTAGCTAAAAAAACCTAAATATTTAGGTGTACCTTCAACCATAAAATAGATAAGACACATAATTTATTAGAAGAATAAGCTAATTTTTTTTAAACTATGACCACTTCAGATTAGGCAAGCCACCTACTAAGTGTAGAAAAATCATCTCATTATTTAGATAGCATTCCCACTTAAGAGTGGGAATGCCGTGCAAAAAATATGCAAAAAGTATGTTTTTTGTTTTGCAATTTCTATTTTGAAGTGAAACTTTCCTTATGTGACTTTATTTCATTTCGTCACATCATAGAGAAGAAAGATTTGTTTTATAGTAGATAGAATCAGAGAGATATAAATATACATTGTATAAATGACTGAAAAAATTTCTTTGCCACCGCTGAGATTCGAACCTGTGATCTCAAGATTTCCACAACTAACGCCTTATCTATTGAGCTAAATTTCCAATTGAGGAATTTACGCTACATACCAATTAATCAAATTGCTGTAGATGCCCATAATTTCAGAGTTGTGGACCTCATATTTTTATATACATTTTGTTCACAAATTATCAAACGGCGTAACAGCACAGCGGTAAAGCGTTTGACTATAACGCAAGCGGCCCGAGTTCAATTCTCGCGTTAGGCTTTACTTTTTGTAAAATTTTCTCACTTTGTTTTTATTTATGTTTTTTATAGGAGAGCACTGTGCTCCTATAAAATTCAAATACGGGGAAAAAACAAGTTGTAAGGAAAGCATTTGATTTATCCACGTAAATATTTATATAAAATTTATACTGAGGCGTGGATAATGCTAATATGCGTTATTTCCCTAGTGTACGAACAAATCGACAACTTGCATTAGGTAAAATAACTAGAAGAATTAGATGGTTTAATAAGCAAAATTTTAGTTGAATTAACTAATTGTAATTAGGTGAATTACCTAATGCATGATTGTTAAATTAACTGTGTAAGTAGAAAAGTTGTTGAAAAGATTAGGTGAAATAGAAACTTTCACATTAGCTAAACTAGTTTAGGTAATAAATCAATTCTTTTATTTTCTGTGTATATTTTTCTTTTTTTTATCAATGTTTAAATTTTTAAAATTGAGCTAGATATAACGGAGTTACATAACAAACCATACATGCACCTACCTAAAATCGGTTTTTTGACCACAAATCCCGATTTTGAGGGTATATTCAAAAAACTAAGTATGCAGTTATCTTATGTTCAACCAGGCCTACTACCTCTTCTATGTCTCGAGGCAAGTTTTTTGATTTGTTTTCATTTTGTAACACCGTGTAATTTGTATTGAGTGCAAAAACCTGTTTTCGTTGTTGTAAAAAAAATAAATAACTGGCCATTTCAGCCCTTGAAAGGACTTTGACCTAGGTTCTAATGATCAATTGTGTTGTGCGTGTTATTAAGTTTGTACACAATTGACCGAGAACCGGACTTACAGGTTTAACGCCGACTCCGAACGGCAATGAACGAAATGTTCTTGTTCTCAAGAAGCTTTACATGGCATTTTGATTATTCTCTGAAGTTTGTCATTGTCTGCAGAGAGGTGGCGGCCGTACAGAAAAATTATTTTAATTCAAATAATTTTCTGTCGCTGCTGGGGTTCGAACCCGGGTCTCCAGGTTCGTTGACATAGAGGCCACGCACTTTAACCAACGACGTCACGGACGCCACACGGACGTTTTCGTTGTTGTAGTTTTATTTAAATCATTGCAATTTAAATATTTTACTGATAAAAATAAGTACATATTCGTTTAAACGCATCAACATAATTTTCAATAGGAATGGGAATAGGAATATTTGTTTAATTTTCAATAATTACACCATTTCACCATTTTTATTTATGACTTCAAAAATACGATTCGGCATCGACTTGACTAAATTTTCCAGCAACTGACGATTCAAATCTTCCCAAACTTCCTTAATGGCCAACTTGATCTCTAGCATAGTTTTGCAAAAATGTCCTTGGTCTTTTTGTCAATAGATTTTGTGTGACATGCACTCTCAAAGGTTCTCCACCGGATTCAAATCGGGACTGCATGCAGGCCATTTCATAAGAGCGATGTTGTGCTCTTCAAACCATTTTAATGACTCTTTGGAAACGTGAATGGAGCGTTATCCTTTTGAAAAATGCTGTATTCGTCCATTTTATCATCAAAAAATGAAATGAGATCATCATCCAACAATTTCTTGTATATTTATACCCCCACGTTTAAAAAACGTAAATAGGTAGATAGGTACTTCATAAGGGGGGGGTTTACTGAAGCAAAATAAAATTATATATTATACTAGCCTTTTCCCGGCGCGCGTTGCTGCACCCTGCAACTGTATGGGAACATAATAGGGGTATTCAAAACTTTTCTTAGACTCATAGTTTGACACCACTGTTATTTTCCACTGCCCGTTACAGTTTACCAGTAGCAGGAGATCACCAAATAGTCACTCCATTTTGAGTTTGTATGTAACTATTGCCACTTTTACTTTTAAAGCTATTCGATAATACAAATTTTAACTGTATGGGCGGTGCTACACCCTCTTATATAATGCTCATCCCAGTTTTCTAGTAGATGGACATTACCCAGTTTTAGTACAGTTGCCGACAGTGAGCATACAAACTAAATTATCAAAATGTAGCCAAATCGACGAAAACCGTAGGAAATATAACATTTTTATTGAATTGTGGGTGGTAAAAGGGGGTGTGACAGAAATTTAAGCCATTTCGTACTTGAAAAAAAATGTACTGCCAACATTTCAGCTCTATCGGCTCAGTCATTTTGAAGTTTCCAGCCAGACAGCGTTTTGCTTTTTGTATTTATATTTTGGATATAGATTATTGGCTATAACTTTTGATTAGTGAGATACTAAGATAATTTTTTCTAAAAAATTAATCTTTTAGCTTGCATATTTTTTCAAAAATATAAAAGCATATTAAAAGATATTTGACTCGAAAGTCGCAAAATTAAATTTCTGATTGTTTTTTTCTCATTTTTTAGCAACGATGTTGCATTAAATATATCGCTGTAGTAAAATTTTTCATAGTTTTGAAGATATGTTCATGTTTTTGATGTGAAAATAACGGAAATTATTTTTATTTTACTAAATTTAAGAAATATTTAATATTTTGTAAATATTTGCACATGTAACCCAAGCAAACAACTAAAAATATACGATTTTGTAAAAAATTTGTACTACAGCATCTGGTGTCCAAGGTGGTTCAAAGAAGATAGTGCTAAAAAACTCATCGTACCTGAAAACTACTATATACCCATTTTCATTCTAATCGAATACTATATACCAATTTGCATTCTAATCGAATGAGCGGTTTGGGAGTTTTAGGTGGTTTTGTAAAAAATTTGTACTATAGCGCCCTCTGGTGTTCAAGATAGGTCAAAAAGGATAGCAGCAGAACACTCAACGTACATGAAACCCATTGTATACCACTTTTCATTCTAATCGCATTAGCAGTTTATGAGTTTTAGGCAGTTTTGAAAAAAATTTGTTCTCCAGCGCCCTCTGGTGTTCAAGGGGGATCAAAATTGATAGCCCACAAACACGCACCGTACCAAAAAACTTCTATACACAAATTTTCATGCTAATCGGATGAGTAGTTTAGGAGTCTATTGCATAGTTACAAACATAAGCTCCTTTTTTATATATATACAGGCATGTTCTGAAATCCACCTCGGAATTGGATCGGAATCGGATTTCATTTATAATTCCGATTTAAAAATGTGTTCTACATTCCCAGCGGAAAGCAATCAATGTAATCGGATTCGAACATGCATTCGAATTGGTTGCTTTCTGAACGCATCAACTAAATGACAACAAATCTGACACTTGCTCATAAGAAAAATAAAAAGTTAAATTGAAGTAAAATGAATATTTTATAAATATGAGTATTATAGTGATTGCTGCATTATTTCTTGAAAAGGAAATCAAAAATATATACAAAAATAATTTTGTAATCACAACATATTTGAATAAAATATATTATATATTTTTATCATTTATAAAAATACTCACATTTTTAAAGATGGTTAAAAAGCCGCCAAATAAAAAAAATTAACATTAAAAAAGTAGTGCCAAGTAAATGCCAAAACTAAAACATTGCAGCATTTCAGGAAATGAACACTTTCACTGCCTTTTTAATGAAAAATCATTGAAACACTAACAATCCGTCAACAAAAATTTGATCGGCTTGGATTTCAGTTTAATTGCGATATATCGGATTACAGAACACCTAAAATCCGTCAAAAAACAAATATCGGATTCGAAGATCGGAATCGGATTGCAGAACACCTTTCATTCAAATTTCATCGGAAGTAAATCCGATTCCGACGTGAATCGGATTTCAGAACATGCCCGATATATTATATTTAACTTAATTATATCTGCTAACAAAAATAAGCAGTTAAAAATACACAATTTGCAATTTATCTTCACACATAATATGGCAAAATGAAATATTTTGGAATATTTGCGTTTTTATTTAATATAGAAAAATATTCTGGGTTGCTAAGGTTGAAACCAGAACCCCCCCATATCTACGGCGTTGGTCACTCCGATTGTTACGCCCATAAGGAGGCGTGGTAGGTATAGAAAAGTATATATATGTAGGAATTTGAACACCACTTGTTTTGTTTTTTTTTTATCTTTAAGTTTTATTAAACTATAATTTAACATAAATTTACATTTGATTTCAATTACATTTGATTTTTTAAACTTTAATTTTATTTTTGTATTTTATACACTTCAAACTCTATGTTTATTTTTTTCACGTCTTCTTACATCAGCGTCTCGTCAACTACTGCTTCATTGTTCTCCGTCTTTCAAGTCATTCGTCAACTTTAGTCGGCGTCCTGTTGGTCCGTTCGTCAAATTGTCAGTGTTGCCTCAGTATTTTCGTCCACTCCGTGTTGTCCGTTGTCCGTCAGTCCCTCCTACATTCGGCCGTTCTGACAACTCATTCGTCCCGAATGATGTAATCCACCTCTTCATGAATTCCGCCACCGTCGTCGTCCTACCTGGACCTTCACCTTCACCTACTTTTTCAACCTCATACCGCTCGTGATTAAGCTTGCGAAGGACTTTATACGGCCCAAAATATTTTCCCTTTAGCTTTAAACCTGTACCATATTGGGTACGCTTTATAGCAACCAAATCGTCTTCTTCATAGGATTCTGCTCTCTTACGTTTACTGTCATAACTTCTACGATTTTCCTCTAGTATTTCTTGTATGTTGTCTTTAGTTTTTTCCCTTACCCTATTACGTTCCTCTTCCAGTTCTTCTATAGCATCATCATGGACTAGATCATTTAGGATTGGAACAGATTTTACTCTCATATTGCAACCAGTAAGAATTCGGAATGGCGACACTTTTGTGCTCCTAGGAGGCGTACAATTTAAACATTGCTGAACTAGATCTACAAACCTTTACCACTGATCTGGACTTCTTTATGAGAGTTTGGACAACATAGGTACTACAATACGGTGAATCCGTTCACACTGTCCGTTGCCACGAGGGACACCTGTCGTTATTAACAAATGCTGAATTTCATTTTTTGTACAGAAATCTTTGAACAAATAAGATGTAAATGCTGCACCTCTGTCCGAAATTATTCTTTTAGGATGACCAAACACAGCCGCCTGTTTTTTCAATCGTTCTACTACAGAGAAAGCGCCTGTATCTTTTGTAGGATAAAACCAAACAAATTTGGAGAATGCATCTACTACAACAAAGAGGTAATTGTATTGTTTTTTAGTATCTGTCATAGGACCCACATGGTCCACATGATATGTACCCAGAGGCTGGTCATCTTTCTCTATTGGTGATAAAAAACCTTTTTTTTTTGCCTACCTTTGCATTTGATATAATGCATTCTACGCAACTGCTGACGATCTTCGATACTTTTGCAGCTAGTTTTGGAATAAAGTATGTTTTTTCAACACAGTCTTGAGTTTTCCGAGCAGAAAAGTGTCCCTGCCTATGGGCAATTTTTATGATTTCTTCTTCCATTTGAGAAGGAACAACTATAAGTTCTCTCGAAGGGTCCTTATACAAAACGTCATGATGAATGTAGAAATCTTCATAAGAATTACCCATTTCTAGGATTTTCCTAATAGCTTTAGTCCAATCATCTTCTAATTGCGCTTGCTTTAACTGATATCTAAGAGAATCCTCAATCAACAAACAATACGCTCTACTCAAGGCGTCGACGTGTCTCATCTACTTACCAGAACGATGTTCGATCGTATAATCGAATTCCTGGAGGAACATTGCCCATCTTGAAACTCTCGGAGGAACATCAGCTTTTTGCAAAGTCATAACGAAAGCATTACAATCAGTAATAATTTTAAATTTCAGACCCAATAGGTACACCCTCCACTTCTTCAGCGCTTCTACAACGGCTAAGACTTCAAGTTCATACGCACTATAGTTTTGTTCTGCTAAACTAGTTTTATGGCTCATAAATTGTACGGGATGATAACTCTGATCTTCAGCCCACTTTTGAAAAAAAACTGCTCCATAACCATATTTCGACGCGTCGGTATGTATTTCTGTTTCCGCTAAAGGGTTAAATAATCGCAATAAAGGTGATTTTGTTAGAGAAATTTTTAATTGTTGAACCGCAAGAATTTGTTCTTCGCCTAATTGGAAAACCGAGTCCTTTCGCAACATATCTGACAAGGGCTTTGCCACAATCGAGTAGTTCCTAATGAAGCGCCTAAAATAAGAGGTTAGGCCCAGAAAACGCTTAATACCTTTTCTATCCTGAGGCAATGGATAGTTCTCGATCGCTCGAGTTTTTTCATTCGATGGCCTTATTGTGCCTTTTTCGATTATATACCCTAAGAAACTTATTTTCCTTTTTAAAAATTGACATTTCTTCCACTTGATCCTAACTCCATGTTTTGTTGCAACTTGCAATACCTTTCTCAATTTCTCTATTCCCTCATTTTCGTCCTTAGAAGGTATGACAATATCGTCCATGTATATCGCCACTGTACCATTTTGTATGAGATCTCTGAATATAACACTAACGAATCTACAGAAAGCTGCCGGTGAATTTGAGATACCAAACGGTGCATACAAGAACTCAAATGTGCCGATGTGAGTAACGAAAGAAGTATATTTCCTTGACTGAGGTTCTACTGGGACGTGAAAAAATCCATCTTTTAAGTCTAGTGTTGAGAACACATTTGCTGTCTGTAATCTGTCTATGACGTCATCTATGAGTGCCATTGGGAAATTATCTCGTATTATTTTTTTATTTAATTTGCGATAATCGCAACAGAGGCGTTTAGACCCATCTTTTTTACTCACTAGCACTATAGGTGATGCATAATTGGACGAACTTGGTTGAATGATGCCTTCATTTAACCAATCTGTTATTTGCTTGTCTACTATACGCTGATTTTCATACGCGATCCTTCGTGGTCGTTGGGAAACAGGATTGTCGTCACTAAGTAAAATCTTCATTTGAACTGGGCAATGAACATCTTTATTTGGTTTATATTCTTCTAACAAAGTATTTATTGCTACCGCATGTTCTTCGTTAAGATAGGTCAAATCTAGGTTATGCTCAGCACTTTCTATATTCATGCACAAACTTTCAAATTCTTTTAATAAAACAAAATTAGTATCCTTTTCTGGCTCATTACGGTCTTCTTTATCTTGCAGACTATCTTCACATACATCATATTCCATAGTCAATCTTACTGACGAGTTCTTAAATTTCTTTTGAACTAACTCAATTCCTTCCTCTCTAACATACATATCGACGTGAGCAAGAATAGAATTACCAATAATGGCTGGATACCTAATTGAATCTTCGTTAACTATGTGGAACAACATTTGGATTTTCCTTTTGTCGATCTCAACCTCGAAAGAACAACATCCCATCGTTGTGAGCTCACTACTACCTATAGCAAACATTCGAAGTTTTTCTGATTGAAGTGCTTGACCTGAAGATATTTTTTTATAAACATCATTTCTAAGTAAACACACATTACACCCAGTATCTATTACCGCCTTGAATTTGATAATGCCTACTTTACAATCCTTAAATTTGAGACCACTTCCCTAAAAACATCTTCATTTTCATTGTGCATCGTGTTGACGTTACCGCGTTCTTGTTTTATACTAGTATCTTTAGCTTGATTGCACTCAAATGACCGATGCCCCATTTTGTTACACTTAAAACACTTATACTGTTGACCTGTGCAATCCTTAGCCAAGTGTGATGCATCACTCCCACACTTAAAACATTTTTTTGTATTTTTAGGTGAAAGACGCTGTTCTGAATCATTGCCTTTTGAAATGACCGATGATGATGAAGTTTTAAAAGTCTGTACGATACCAGACCTATCGCGAATTCTTTCATAAATTTTTATTTGCTCCTTTAGCTCACCCATAGATTTGGCTTGATACAGAACAGATTTATTCAATTTTGAGTCTGGAATACCATCTATAAAATATTCAGAGACTCTCGTTATCCAAATTTATTGATTTCCCGATCTCTATTAAGGAATAAAGGTATTCGCGTAAAGTCTCATTTTGGCATTTTACGCCAATTTCTAAGCATCTTATGAATTTCTGACGTTGACAGCTTGGTGCCAAATTCGTTTATCAAGGCTTCTTTCAGTGACTCCCAATCGGTTAATCTTTTCTAACTACGAACAAACAATTTTGCTGCCCCCTTTAATAACTGTTTGCTGTAAATAAATTTTTGTATGCCATTCCAACCTACCGCTGACGCGTTTTCTTCAAATTCTTCTAACCACGATCTAACGTCATAAGTGTCCGTACCGCAAAAATTCGACAAACTATCTTCAATATCTCTAAAGGTAAAAATTGACTTCGGTGAATACACCGGAGGATCGACGCCGGTAGCTAAATCTTCATACACTGATGGATGCGACTCTCTATCATCTTCTTCATCGGAATCATTTGTAATTTCGTGCCCGAAATGTAGGAGGAGCCTGTCCTGTAAAACTGCCTTTCTACCTTTTATATCTAATTTTAATTCCCTCAACTTGTCCCTTAACTTGTCACAGTTCATTGTCATAATTGTATCTACCTCCATTTTTTTTTAAAACTTTTTTTTTTATATTTATGCAAAAAAAATATAGTTTATTGAAAAATACTTTTCAATATCATAAAATTTCTTAAAACTTCTTAAAAATCTTCTTTAAAATATTCTTAAAATTTTCTGTTTTGTTTTTTATTCTCAGAATTTCTTTAAAACATCTGAAAAGATTCTTTTTGACAACTTCTTAAATATTTTATTTTTCTTCTTTTCAATTTTTAATAAAATTCTTCATAAAACTTCTTAACTTTGGTTATTTTAAAACTTCTTTACATTTTACTTCTTTACTTTTTTAGCTTTCTTAAAATTTCTTGAAAGTTTTCTTCATAACTCCTTTTAGCTTCTTAAAACTTTTTTGTTTTAAATTGTTCGTCTTTGCTTCTTTTGTATTCTTAAAATAGCTTCTTTGAGACTTCTTAAAATTTCTCTTCTTTACTCTTTTAGCTTCTTTAAAACTTCTTAAAATTGTTCTTCATTCTTTTTGTATTCTTAAAAAAAACTACTTTAAAACTTCTTACAAACTTTACTTCTTTTGAATTTTATGTTCTTAAAATTAGCTTTTTTAAAAATGTCTTACAAACTTTACTTCTTTTGATTTTTTTTTCATTTTATTTTCTTCAAACTGCTTCAAGTTTCGTCTTCTGTATTATTACAAATTTCTTCTTCACTTCATGCATTTGCATTTAAACAAATATTGAACTAAAATTACTTTTAAAATTTTCTTTAAATTTTTTCAATAACGCAAGCAAATTTTATTCTAACAGCTCACCGACTTTCTTGTTATAAACAAGGGTGGGTTTTTCTTGCTTCTCTCCTATCGCTGACTCCTGCTCTTTTTAAAATTTTCCCCTTCGTTGCTTAGCTTCTTGTTTCCATGCTGCTTACTTGAACTCTCTTTCTGTTGCTTCTTACTGCAAAAATGTGTTGCTTGGTTTTTCTTGCTTCTCTCCTGTCACTGACTCCTGCTCTTTTTTTTTTTTTAATTTTCCCCTTCGTTGCTTAGCTTCTTGTTTCCATGCTGCTTACTTTACCTCTCCTTCTGTTGCTTTTTGATGCAATGATTTTTCGTTCTTTCTACTTTCTTTCCTTGACTGCTTGTACACAGCACGAACCCTTCTCCTTAGCTTTCGTGTCCTGCTGTTACTGCGAATGCGGCTGCGTCACACGGCTGCGTTGATGCTCAATGCACTCTCTGCGCATCGCTTGTTGCTTGTCGAGTAGCTGACGGTTCTAGATTTTTCTAGAGCTTGGCGCTGTTGCTCTGAAGAAGCTTTTATGCTGTTTTATGCTGACGATGACGATGATGATGACGATGCTGTTTGTATTTTTTTTTTCGACACATATGAATTTTTAATTTTTTTATTTTAAGCACTTAAGCACTTCAGTTCTAAATAGGCTTAGAATGTCTGAACATTTCCACTTCATGCTATCTTCGGTTATACCGTTTAACTGTCGATTAGCGTACAACAGAAAAAGTTAAAAGTACAAACGTTAAAACAACCCGCCGTTCTATTAATGATTACTGCACAAGCACAAACACAATTGATCTGATGTTTTGTTTTTTATGAGCATTAACATGCTAACATAGCATAAATAGCTAACTGTTGCTATTAAACTGTACCGGTTAATCCCGGACGCACAGTGCTTTGTCCCCATATAGTGAATCGGCAAAATTAGAGAAGTTATCGCAGAAAAATGAAATTGGGTGTGCAAGTTCAAAATATGTTAATTAAGAAAAATTCGAAGTTTCGGAAAAATCGGTGCAAGGACATGACTACCTCCCATACATCTTTAAATTTAAAAGTTTAATTTTAGCTATAATTGTATATAGAATTAATCGAAAGTTGGTAACTATCTGTTAAAATATGTCTTTTAGCTTAGTGGTTAATTTTGTTTCATTCGATACAAGGACATGACCATCTCCGATATATCCTTTTTCTCAAAAACTAAATTTTAGCTACATTTGTGATCAAAATGCACTAAAAACTAATAAAAACTTATAAAACTATGTTTTTGAGCTCTCTGAGAAATTTTGCTTCATTCGATACAAGGACATGACCATCTCCAATATATCCTTTTTCTCATAAACTAAATTTTTGCTACATTTGTGATCAAAATGCAAATAATTTAATATTCTCTTTAAAAAGTGTCATAAGTAAATTTGTTTCTAAATTTGCTCAACAAATAAGATAATTAATTTTAATTGTAATTTATGATGTTTTCTTTCAAAATGTATTTCTCAATTTCTTTGAATTCATCATTTTTTTTTATGTGTTTTGTAGACCTAAGTGACGATAGTTCCGGATCCGACATTAATAACAAATGAGCCATTAAATCTCTATTTGTATTTTCTCTCGTCGTTTTTCTTGTATGGGATAATCGCAAAGTGTAAATAACAAGTCATATCGTCAGCTTATTATTAGCACACACAACAACAAAGTGCAGTGTGTTCACGGAGAAAATGAGTTGAAACATAGGAAAAACAATGAAACGAAAAGCAAAAAGGAAAACATGAATCAGCTGTTTACAAACAAATGTTGATTACTTGATACTTTTTACTGGATGTCGTTCGTTTACTTTTTGTGATATTTTTTACTGAGAGAGTAAAATCAGTCTTACTCTCCCAGTAAAAGTTACTTGATATTTTTTACTCGAAAAGTTCTCAAACAGACCTACAGTCAATAAAATTGCACAGCTTGCAAAAATTGAATTGAACATTGAACGTCGCTGGAGCCGTTTACTTGGAAAAAATTATATAATCATATTTTTGGTCTTTGTAAAACTAAAAAATATAGATGTTTTAAAAAAATACAAAATTTCAAATTTCCGGTTAAAAATCTTAACTTTTTTTTTACTAGTGGTTAGATTTGTTAACAAAGTATATAAATGAAAAATAAAAAATCGCCTACTTTTTATTTATATATTTTTTTAATTTTGTCAAAGTTTGCAAAACTTTAGGGTATCCGCCAAAAAAAAAAACAAAATATTCTTTCAATTTTTGGTAAGTTTTTGTCACTACTTAATAAAAATTATACACTACATCAAAATTTGATTCATTTTTTATGTAACAAAAAAAAATTGTATAAACTTATTTTTTTTTTTAAATTTTGGCAGTACCATAAACTTAGGTCTTTGCAACTTTTTCTGAAACTTAGGAAATATGTCTTAAAAAATGCATATCATTTTTACATTTCCGGGTGAAAAATCTAAAACTTTTTACATATTCTATTTAAGCCCTTTAAAATGTACTAAAATCACAAATAAAAAATTACCTATTCTTAAAAAAAAAATTTTTTCAGTCTATCAAACTTTTGCATTTTGGGAATTCCAAATAAAAAATCGCAAAAGTTTTCGATGGCACAAACAACATTTTTATATAAAATATTTACAAAAAATTATTTTTGTTTTTTTGTTCCTATAGTTATAAACAAAACTGTTAAGTTTCAAAGCAATACAATAAAAAATGAAATTTTAAAATTTGTTTTGTAACACAGTAAAAACCGTTTTTCCGTTCAACAGTTTTACCTCAAACGTTTTCTGACTTTAGCGCCCTCTACTGTTAACAAAAAGACGAGATGATAAATTCTATTTACGAATTTATTTAAGGTACTTTGTTAGCTTTACAAAAATGTATATTACTTAAATATTCTAAGAACTTTATTTTATTTTAATTTTGCCTATGGGACAAAGCACTGTGGGACGAGCCCCCATTTGTAGGAATTTGAACACCACTTGTTTTGTTTTTTTTTTTATCTTTAAGTTTTATTAAACTATAATTTAACATAAATTTACATTTGATTTCAATTACATTTGATTTTTTAAACTTTAATTTTATTTACATATTTTATACACTTCAAACTCTATGCTTATTTTTTTTCACGTCTTCTTACATCAGCGTCTCGTCAACTACTGGTTCATTGTTCTCCGTCTTTCAAGTCATTCGTCAACTTTTGTCGGCGTCCTGTTGGTCCGTTCGTCAAATTGTCAGTGTTGCCTCAGTATTTTCGTCCACTCCGTGTTGTCCGTCAGTCCCTCCTACATATATTCTTGATCAGCATCACCACCCGAGTTGATTTAGCCATGTCCGTCTGTCCGTCTGTCTGTGATCACGATTACAGCCGTAATTTTAAAGCTATCATCACGAAATTCAATATTTAAGCTTTTATCTAAAAAATAAAGGTCAAGTTCGAAAATGAGCCAAATCGTGGCTTTATCAAAACGGTAAAATCTCTTAGAACTCCACAAAAATTAATATATGGCCTTGAAATTTTGCATATGACCCACGCCAGAGAACTGCATAAGCCTACTTGAAACCTATTTCAAATACTTGCTTAAAATATGAGTTCAAGTACTTGAACTTCAGTTCATAATGCTTGAACTTAATAATTTTCAATCAATTAAGGCTTGTACTTGCAACTACGCTAGCTTACAAGCGAACGACACGAAATCCCGAATAAAGGAAAAACTTGTTGTGTTCGGAAAAAAGCTTGAAATTAAAAGCAAGTCCTCAAGGTTCTCCTCGTTCGGTTTCGTTATTTATTATAGCTTTTGATCAGCTCAGTAAAATCCTTGGCGCAAATAAAAATTTCGATAACTCCATTTACGCAGATGGCGCTATAATTTTTTCTAAACAAAACTGCAATAATAGAGTTAAAATAATGTTTATTTAATCTTTTCAAAATCTTTTCAACACAAAAAAAAATGCAATTATAAAAGTATTAACCAATGCAAGCTATTGCAAGATCCATGCGAAAATTATTATTTAGTTCTTAGTTATTATTTATAGTGCGTTGTGATAATTAAGTCACACACCATGACAAATTAAGGACATTTTATTTTTTGTTATCTGTATTAATTGTCAATACCTAACGATAACTTTTTTGTGTAAAATTCAAAATAAATAAAGCCTACTGATGATTTGCATTAACCCAATCGTTTTATTCTTTTGTATTTTTGTTCTTTTTATTCATGTAAATTTATTTTCTTTGCTTTGGCAGAGGCAAAACAATAAATAATTACATCAAAGTTTAATTTTTTTGCCAACTTCGATTATATACATAAAATCGCGAGCCCGGATACACGTTGTTGTGTAGAACATGATCTGTTGAAGTTTTTGATTCGCGATAGAACACTGAAGAAGCGTTGGGCACTAGCGACGCTGACAGGTAAAGTGCAAAATATTCTCAAGGCAATACAAACTTTTGGAAAGAAACTTTTTGCGTAAATAGCATTCAGGATTTGTATGAAAATTTGCTTTGTATATGTTTTTAAGGTGAACAATTTCACTATTCAATCCTTTGGAAACATCAGCTTCGTACTTCTTCAAACATTTTTCTGCAGATTTCTTGAGAGTATCTTCATCCAGTGTACTAAATTCCCAGAGAAAAGAAAACACCTCGTACAAATTTCTTGCTGCTTCAAATCTTTTTGTTATTCCTGCGATTACCGAATCAACGATAACAAGGAAAGTATTTCTTTTGAATTCGTCTTCTTCAGAACAACTAGAAGTTTCCAAATCCTTTTCTCCATCGTCGAAAAATACTTTTGCACGTTTGTTTTTGCGACTCGTTGGCAAAGCTGACAGAATGTCGGTTGTGATGAGTTTACTTTCTCTTAAAATAGCATCCCATCTATTTCAAATGTACTGCAAATCCGAAAGAAGGCTATCGAGATTGTCAACTTCGATGTTTATGATAGCTGTTTTGGCCTGAAGTACAACGTTCCTCGCGTTGATCGAACTCAAGATTTTCAACCAAATTGATGACATTAAAGTTCATTCAAACTTGTAAAAAATCTTAAAAAAACTTCAAAATTGTATACTATAAGAAAGATTTTCTACTGGATACTTCAATTGGAAATTATGTTTCGCCGATAGAAATGTGAGCGCCGCGGCTCTAATAGTATAGGAAAGTATTTTATTGGGTATGCGGTCTTTCATTCCCAATAAGATGAGAAGCATTAAACCAAAAGACACTCCTAGTTTAATGAGACTTGCAGGATTGCAGTCAAATCCAAAGAGGAAGCCATTCAGAATTGGCATTTCAACATGAATGCTGATACTAAAAGACTTCGCATCCAAGCTAGGAATCGCTGTAATTTAGTCTTATAGCGCGAAAACTTTCTTCACGAAACACGCATCAGAGAACAGGTTCTTCTCTGTTCCAAAGGAAGCAAAAACTTTTGGTCATTTGTAAAGAGAGTAAAGACCAGGCTTCTTCGTCAATCCCAACTCTTTTGAAAGATGACCAAATCTTCACTAACCCGGCCGATAAAGAGAACCTGTTGGCTGGATTTTTTGCACAGAATCCACAATCCCAGTTAGCAATCAGCCACTGCCTCTTGTTGAAAGTACATCTTCTGCAATGCAGGATATATATTTTCGAACGAGATCAGTTAAAAAGGGTCCTTGCAAATCTCAACACCAACGAAGCCTCTGGTCCTGATGGCATACCACCAATTGTACTTGGAAAGTGTGCTTCTACATTAGCCCGGCCTTTGCGAAATCTTTTCAACATCTCCTACAGGACAGGAATATTTCCATCTTGTTGGAAGATCGTAAATGTCCAGTCTGTTCCAAAAAAGGGCGATGCCGCGAACAAACTATCGACCCATTGCGATATGCTCTACACTTTCCAAGGTCATGGATAGTGTAATAAACTTCCACCAGATGAACTATCTGGAGCGCAACGAACTTCTCAGTGATCGCCAATATGGTTTCCGAAGGGCTCGCTCTACTGGCGACCTTATGGCTTTCCTCACAGAGAAATGGAACCAATGCGTTCATTTATTCGGTGAGAGTAGAGTTGTTGCTCCGGATATTTCTAAGGCGTTTGACCGAGTTTGGCATAAAGCGCTCGTGTCTAAACTAATCGCATATGGTGACGGTAGTACATCTGCTAGATGTATTTCGTGCTTTCTTAATGACAGATTTATCCGTGTCGTTATTGACGGCGTTTTGTGCAGAGAGCACTCCATCAATGAGGGTGTACCGCAGCGTTCAAACCTATCTCCAACTTTTTTCTGGTTTTTATCAACAACCTTCTGTCGTTGACTCATAACCCAATTCGTTCTTTTGCGGATGACAGCAGCATTTGTCATTCATATTCATTAAAAAAACGTCCGAGCTCTATGGAGATTGAGAGCAAAAGGCATAATATGAATGATACACCTCTTAACGACCTAGAAATATCTCTGAGTGGGGTCGTGCTAATAGAGTCGAGTTTAATGCAAGCAAGACCCAGTGTTGTTTGATAACCCACAAACGAATGAATTGCCCCCCTGAATTGCTCCCCTTAAAATGAACGATGTGTACCTTGTGGAGTCAGATACTCTTGACGTTCTGGGCATATCGATTCGATCTGACCTTCGTTGGAATGATCATATTTTCAATGTGTCAAAAGAAGCGGCCAAGTGCCTAGGTTTCTTAAAACGGTGCAAAAGATATTTCACCCCATCTGATCTCCGCATGATCTACACTTCATACATCAGGCCGAAAATAGAGTACAATTCGCACATTTGGGCAGGTGCTTCAAAATCATATTTGGAGCTTCTGGACCGAATTCAACGGCATGCGATATATTTGATAGGAGATGAAAATATTTCATCTTCTCTCAACTCTCTTGGGCATCGACGCAATGTTCGGTGCCTTAGCCTTTTATATAGATATTACCATTGGAAATGTTCAAGGGAGGTTAAAGACCTGATGGCACCAGCTCGAGTATTTCCCAGGTCCACTCGGTCAGCGTTCCAAGCCCATCCCTATACCATTGCCTTGATGCCCAACAGAACATCGCATTACGGAGATAATTCATTCTTCTGTCGCAACGTAAGATTGTGGAATAGTCTCCCTGCGAGTGTTTCCCGATGGCTTCGAACTGTGTGGGTTCAAAACAAATCTTCACCGACACTACTCAACCTTTCCACCTTCCAACTAAACTATCACCCTTCTTCCGAATCAACTCAATGCTTACGCATTTATAGGGGGCATCCCCTGAGCGTTGGTTTAGGCTAAAAAAAAAACAAGCTGGTCCCAAAACTGGCCAACTCAAACAATCCAATTCTTATTGATAACGCTAAAAAAGCTAAAAAACAGAAAAAATCCCTAAAATCAAATCTATAATACACTGGTGCATCGACTTCGCTAAGGAAATACAGCTTGACTTTCATCCCCATAAATCACGGATATGTAGTGAACCCCCTTGGCGCTTACAGGAGTCATCTCTTTTGGAACTAGAACTTTATCTACACGGACGGATCTAAAACCGCCAACATGACAACTTTTGCAGTAGTGCACCAAAATGGTAAACTCATCACATCTGGCTCGATTGGTCTTCATTGTTCAATCTTCACCGCAGAAGCATTAGCCATAAAACTTGCTGCGGAGCATGCGACCAAAAATAAAGGAAAATTTGTTACAAAATAAAATTATGTGGGTCCCTGGACATGCAGGTATTCCCGGAAATGAACTTGCTGACAAAGCTGCTAATGAAGTGATACGATCTCTCAACTTCTTGTTTCGTACCAGTGAAGAAAACGATACATACAAGAAAACGATAGCTATAACCGAGAATGGTTCAGCTACACTCATCGTTATAAAATATTTAAACCTGATGGAAAGAAAGCGATGCATCCAGCGCTTGCTTCACGGCATAAAAATCAAATTTTTACTCGTCTACGATTGGGTCACACTAAAGTCACCTACCAACATCTTCTACGCGGAGATCCTCCACCAGCCTGCCAGTTCTGCAATCATCCTACTTCCATCGAACATATCCTAAACGATTGTACCAAATTAATTCACATCCGGCAAACTATCTTCGGAAATTGCACACGAACCGATACCTTAAAAATCATAAATTTAGAAAATATTTATAAAATATGAAATTATCTTACTAAATGCAACATAATACAGTTAATTTAAATATTTTCTTTCGTTATTTATAACAACTTATGTTTTGTCCTATAATACTATCAAATACTACATTTTATATTTCTAACCTATAATCACCTACAGTTCCGTGAACATAATTAAGAACGATTTCATCGTATTCATTTTTGACCTGAATTGGAATTTAATTTAAACTAAACCTAACTCTTACACTTACCACAAAGTAACCAAGAGACGAAGTTTGAGGAAAAATTATTTTGTTGTGGTCTAATGTACAAACAAATTCTCAGAAGATTTTTTTGCTAACATGTTGCTAGTTTGAAGCGTGCACATAATTAAGAACGATCAGTATATTCAGTTGATAAGGTCATTTCAGTTGATTTAAATGTACTGCACGGCTATTAAAATATTGTAAACATTCAATTGATTTCAATAAAAGTTAAAAATAAGAAAACAAATTTGGGAAAAAATAAGTCATGTGACCCTGTGACTCGCGAGTTGATTGTAAAACTGTTTAATGAAAAAAAGTCGTATAGTGAAATCGAAAATATTATAAAATGTTCAAAAACGATGGTTTTTAATGCTATTCGACATTTTCGAAAATATTCAACTCCAAAGAATGTGCCCCGAAAGCGTAAACAACGTTAAACGACTAAAATGGAGGATAAACTGATTGTTCGTGAGTCAAAAAACTTTCCGCACAAATCAGCTAAACAGATTTTAGTAGCTGTTTTTGGTGAAAATGCGTCTGGACCTTCCGTGGATACAGTTAAACGTCGTTTGAGAGAAGCTGGTTTATTTGGACGTGTTTGCAGGAAGACCCCTTTAATGTCCAAGCAGAATCGTAAAAAAAGAATTAATTTTGCTAAAATATATGGGCACTGGACTGTTCAAGAGTGGAAAAAAGTATTATTTTCTGATGAAACGAAGATTAATTGAGTATGGTCAGATAGCAGATCATATGTTAGACGCCCGGTACTAACTGAGTTTAGCCCAAGGTACACACTCCCAACACTTAAGCACGGCGGAGGTACATATGCAGATGAAAACTTACCCGTGTGTTGGATACTACAACAAGATAATGACCCAAAACATACTGCTGGTCATACGAAGAAGTGGTTTACAGACAATAAGGTAACAGAACCGGTAAGAATAACCGATTGAGAACCTCTGCCAAGTGGTGAAGGAGAGAGTTGGTGCTCTAAAAATATCAAATTTCACACAACTTTATGCTGAAGTACAAAAGGCTTGGACAAGCATTCCCAAGCGAGTATGTGAAGATCTAGTGGGCTCAATGCCTCGGCAATGTGCAGCGGTTCTGAGAAGCAATTGATATCCAACCAAATATTAACTAAATAAAACTGAAATAAAATATTGTATAACAAAAAATCAAGTTCTTGTATATCGTTCTTAATTATGTGCACGTTTAATTCCTTTCTGATATCGTAAAAAGATGCCCTACTTTTTAACAGGTAAGCTACCGATAAAGATTTTACAAAGCATATAATAAGGGATTCTTCAACATTCGAATGGGTAAGGATTTGCTTGAATTTTTTACTTGTATTATACAAAAAGTTAATAGAAAAAGAAACAAAGCAATCGTTCTTAATTGTGTGCACGGAACTGTATATTAAAGCTCTGAAACGAAAGCCCTGGCAGCTAGAGTAATAATCTATTATTGTAATTACTACATATAGTAAATAGAGTAAGATCCCAGGCCCCCCAGACACTCGTTATTTTCAAAGTTTCAAAATCATGACGAACGAATAGTGCAATATACATATACTAGGGAATGTATGCGTACCTGCTAGCTTGAGTAGACGGCCCGATTACAGGTAGCAAGTAGAAAAGGTATGTAAAAACATTACATACTTTCTGTAAATTTAAACTGCTAAATTGTTTATATGTTATAAAGAATATTGTTAATTTTCAATATTTAGTATTGCCAGACACTTCTCGTCGGCAGTAATTTCTGCCAGACGCTTTAAAGTTGGCAAAAAAATGACTGAACCTTACTTATTTTCTGATTCGCAAAATTTAAATATAATATTTAGGGGACTATTTTAAAACATTGTGTAAAGAGCCAGACACATGCGATGGGCACAACATCCCCCCAGACACCTGTTTAGTGTTAACCGTGTTACAAGTAAATTACAATAAAACATAAATTTTTATTTTTAATTAACATTTTTCAATAGCAATTAATTTAATTACACGGTTATTTATTGAAAATTTCATTTTACAGTGATGAACGATATGTGTATTACAAAATTACTACATATTTGCACAAAATTAAAATTTATTAATTAGTATTGTTACTTTATTGACTTCTAATTTTCTTCGTCGTCAACGTTGGTGTTTTCTTCATCACCATGAATCCAATCATTGAATTGAATATTTAAAATCATCGTCCTCATCATCAGCATTGTCATTAAATTCATCCGTAAAAACAAATAAATAAATCAAGATTCAAGACGCTGCAAATATATTATGAAGTGAAAATATAATACCTGATTCATTTTTAAGTGATTCACTGATAAAAATCGGCAGTTGATCCCCATCGAACCACTTAAAATGATAATGATTGTCTTCCAATGTCCACCCATTATCCTCAGGACTGACAATACTTAGGTTTTTCATATGAGCATTATTCCAAATACTCGAAATATAATTTGTTCGGCGGAATTGCTGGAATCCAGTTGTGAAGATTCATGCCGTAAAGAACTTTCATAATCCTTGATTGAAGGTGTAAAATATTGGTCAAAAATTACGTCGAATCTTTTCGCACTCAGTTGTGTTACCATTTGTAATAATTTCTTTGAAATATTTCCAAAAGTTTTAGGAACATTTTTCATAGTGTGAAGTAAAAAAAAACATAAATTTTACCATTACTGGACCAAATCAAGTTCGACCTTCTAACTTTGGAAAAGAGTTGAAAAATGGTCGCTTCAAACAGGCACTCGTTGATTTTTTCATTTTGCATTAGGCAACTGATGAGATGGCACCATTCATTAGCAATAAACTAGTTTATATTAATTTCAGACAATGCCATTCATTTATCATTAATAATAATAAAGTTGTCTAATATCGATGAAAATGTTTCGTTCCCAGAGCATGAAGAAGCTGACATGAAAATTATTTACCACGTTTGTAACATTAATGAACAGGCAAAATATTGTAATAAGATGTTCTGATACTGATATTACAGAAATAATGCACATATTTGGATATTTACAGGCACTGGAAATAACCAAAGATATGTTGATTTAACCAAAATATATGAGCACTTAGGACCGTCATTGTGTAGAAGCTTAACAGGATTTCATGCTATCACAGGCTGTGATTATAATCCTGATTTCTTCAATAAAGGAAAGCAAAGACCTTTTAATATATTAAAAAAAAAAGAAAAGTATCAACAAGCATTTCTTAAATTTGGCGAGCTTGAATCATTTATTCATAAAGACACGGAACAAAATATATTTAATTTAATTCAGCAATTTGTTCGCGAAGTATACAATGTTAGAAAAATACGTGATGTGGATGCTACCAGGCTTCAGCTTTTCATAAATACTTACACGGTTTCCGATGTAAATGAACAATTTAATCGCAAAAATGTAAGAAGTTTTGATGCAAGTAATTTACCACCAAGTAATGTGGCGTCCGTGGCGTCGTTTGTTAAAGTGCGTGGCCGCTATGTCAACGAACTTTGGAGACCCAGGTTCAAACCCCAGCAGCAACAGAAAATTATTTGAATTAAAATAATTTTTCTGTAAGGCCGCCACCTCTCTGCATGGCAAACCTCAGAGAGTAATCAAAATGCCATGTAAAGCTTCTTGAGAACAAGAACATTCCGTTCATCGCCGTTCGGAGTTGGCGTTAAACATGTAGGTCCGGTTCTCGGTCAATTGTGTACAAACTTAATAACACGCACAACACAATTGATCATAAGAAGCTAGGTCAAAGTCCTTTCAAGGGCTGAAATGACCAGTTATTTATTTATTTTTTTATTTAATTTACCACCATGCAAAAGTAAATTATTCCAGCAATTTCGCCGAACAAATTATATTTCGAGTATTTGGAATAATGCTCATATGAAAAACCTAAGTATTGTCAGTCCTGAGGATAATGGGTGGACATTGGAAGACAATCAGTATCATTTTAAGTGGTTCGATGGGGATCAACTGCCGATTTTTATCAGTGAATCACTTAAAAATGAATCAGGTATTATATTTTCACTTCATAATATATTTGCAGCGTCTTGAATCTTGATTTATTTATTTGTTTTTACGGATGGATTTAACGACAATGCTGATGATGAGGACGATGATTTTAAATATTCAATTCAATGATTGGCTTCATGGTGATGAAGAAAACGCCATCGTTGACGACGAAGAAAATTAGAAGTCAATAAAGTAACAATACTTATTAATAAATTTTAATTTTGTGCAAATATGTAATAATTTTGTAATACACATATCGTTCATCACTGTAAAATGAAATTTTCAATAAATAACCGTGTAATTAAATTAATTGCTATTGAAAAATGTTAATTAAAAATAAAAATTTATGTTTTATTGTAATTTACTTGTAACACGGTTAACACTAAACAGGTGTCTGGGGGGATGTTGTGCCCATCGCATGTGTCTGGCTCTTTACACAATGTTTTAAAATAGTCCCCTAAATATTATATTTAAATTTTGCGACTCAGAAAATAAGTAAGGTTCAGTCATTTTTTTGCCAACTTTAAAGCGTTTGGCAGAAATTACTGCCGACGAGAAGTGTCTGGCAATACTAAGTATTGAAAATTAACAATATTCTTTATAACATATAAAAAATTTAGCAGTTTAAATTTACAGAAAGTATGTAATGTTTTTACATACCTTTTCTACTTGCTACCTGTAATCGGGCCGTCTACTCAAGCTAGCAGGTACGCATACATTCTCAAGTATATATTGCACTATTCGTTCGTCATGATTTTGAAACTTTAAAAATAACGAGTGTCTGGGGGGCCTGGGATCTTGGACTAAAATAAATAAATAATAAAAGCAAGTATCCAATTAAATTTTTTTTATCCAAATAATTCAATGAGCTTGTGTCGGAAACGCTTAATCATATTAGGACTTTTTAGGATCCTGTGGACTGCTTGGACAAGAATTGATGAATTTTTATTTAAAAGTTGAAGATGACGGATAGGGTTGCCACCTAATTTTCTTGTGGTACTATGGTACATACAGTGCGTGAGAAAAAAACGTGTTGCATATAAATCTTTAAAACAATAACTTTTTAAATTTTTTTTATTAACTTAAAAGTTCAAAATTAGTATGTTTTCGCAATATATTTAATATTTGGTTCAGTCGCCGTTGCTTTCAATAATGGCTTGACATCTTCTGGCGCAACTTTTCCTGAGTTGTGCAGCATATTCCGGTTAAAACCCTTTCCATATGCGTTGCAACGTAAGAATCAATTGTTTTTTGGTTGAAATACGTTTTTCTCTCAGTTTTTGTTTCATAAGGGACCACAAATTTTCGATTCATCAGGGCTTTGAGAAGGCCAATCTAGTGTTTGCACCCCATTCTCTTGTTTCCATGCCGTACAAAAGCGACTCCGATGCTTGGGGTCATTGTTCTCCTGTAGTATCCAATCATTATTTTCTTTTCCATACAATGCTTCAGCAGATTTCAGTAGACCATATTTGTATAATCCGTTCATCGCCGTTCGGAGTCGGCGTTAAGCATGTAGGTCCGGTTCTCGCGCAATTGTGTACAAACTTAATAACACGCACAACACAATTGATCATAAGAAGCTAGGTCAAAGTCCTTTCAAGGGCTGAAATAGCCAGTTATTTATTTTATTTTTTATATTTGTATAATTTGCACATGTACTCTGCATTCAGATTTTGTGTAAAAGCGATCAATTTCTCAAAATCGTTTTCTGACAAGCATCCGTACACATGAACCTTCAATGGGTGCTCGACTGTTCGCTGAATCAATCTTTCGCCGTTT
This sequence comes from Pherbina coryleti, assembly GCA_943735915.1. Taxonomy (NCBI): domain Eukaryota; kingdom Metazoa; phylum Arthropoda; class Insecta; order Diptera; family Sciomyzidae; genus Pherbina; species Pherbina coryleti. Next base: position 69,907,991 of record OX030950.1, on the reverse strand, counting down.
TTTGTCCAAGCTTTTTTAAAGCGATTATAAATAACGAAAGAGCACTCGTTAATCAAGATAACGTTGCTCTAATCACGACCCAGATGTTCATAGGCCCATATTAATCTTTTTTCAAGGTGCTTTTATGTTAACAAAGGTTTTATGTTGGTACTCTTGTTAGAAATACCTGATTCCAGGGGCGGTTCCAGGAAAATATTTCGGGGGGGGGGGGTTTCAAAAATATGTATGTACGTTATATTTAAACACATAGTATATTTATTAAATAAGTCATCAGTAAATCACATTTTACATGTCTTAGATTATAAAATGATATTAATTTTTCTTGGCTTTTTAGCCATAGTGTCGATTACATTTTCGCACGTTACTCCCACGTCACGATGCACGTTCAACAACGTCAAACCGTTCAATCGGTCTTCACTTGTCTCAACGCTCTAAGAGCGCTCTCTGCCCTTAAGAGCGCTCTAAGAGCTGCTCATGAGCTTCACTTAAGTTCGTTAAATTTCTCTCTCATTCTGCTGAATGAGATTATCATTCATGCCGTCCTCATTAAATATCATTCGTTTGCGAATATCGTGCAGTAAACATCTTCTAAAAACGCCTTTTCTGCATCCATTTATTAAAAACCGAACGAGCGATGTGGACACAATTAGAATCTTGAACGAATGTTGAATTGAAAAAAATTTAGTACACATTGTCAAACAACGAGCAAGAGCTAACTCGTGACGGACGTGCTCACAAACATTTTTGTGAGCGTTCAGTTAAGGATTACAATTCAACAGTCAAGTGTACATACTATGACTCAAGCTCAGATTCTCTCTCAACCGACATTCATGAGCGATAATGTGTACCCTACTTAATGGTTTACAGATGCAGAGACTCTGCATGGTCGTTGTGTTATGAAACTATTTGTTAAATATCAGAATAAATTCGAATTATCTAATATATAAAATGTTGGTGCGTATGTATGTAAGAGCATCACGGCTGAACCACTGAAGCTATCCACCTTTCACTCCATATTCATTCCATATGAATGTGTGGTGCTCAGGATTATTTTTTTGTGTTAAATGCCCCAAGGTGACGCTAGGGTAGAGATAATTATAATAATAAAAGTAATTTCTCTGTTGATTTGACCCAAAAACAAATCTAAACGTCTGAACGGATATAACTCAAATTCGGCACACTTGAATCCTATATTAGGTCATGGCATACTTAGTTGGCATACCACGCCTCCTTCGCCTCTTTTTGACGATTAATTTTATCCAACATAAAAATGAATAAAAACAACAAAAACCAGAATTTTTCTCCATTACTGTATAAAAAGGAATTTTATGTTTACACTTCCGATACTATCGAAACTGTGGGTTTTTTATATTAAAACTGAGCGGTGTTTGCATATATTTGATCCGAAAAATGCGGTGTTTTTGTGATTTCAGGTTTCGGTTGTATGTATGACTGTTTACAGCTACAGGCGCGATATCGCAAAAAAAAACAAAAAAAAAACACAAACAAAAACTGGAACTCAGTGTTTTAGCAATAAGTGTAGAAACAGCTACAAACGTTTACAGTATAGGGGTGTGTATATTTAAAGTAAATTATAAAAACTCAATGTTTTTCTTTTTGGTACCCTTAGGCCACATAATAAACACCAGTACATCACATATAAATACAGGTTCTTTTAGAATTTCGGGGGGAGGGGGTGTTGAAACCCCAAACTCCCCTCTGAATCCGCGCCTGACTGATTCCAAAAGTCTTTGCCTGATTGTGAAAGTAGAAACTTCGACTCCTGCCTTAGATAGTTTTTGTTTCGGTGCTCTAAGGCTAAGAGTCGGATTTTTATCAAATAAATTGGATATAGACTTATCCACCTTTTTTGAGGTCACTCGTTCTCTACCTCTGCCCTCAGCGTAGTCAACATTACCAACTTCTTTGAAGCGCTTAATATACTTATTCACAAATGAAATTGAACATTTTGTGTATTTTGCGGCGGCTTTAGCACTCATTTTTGGACCTTTTGGGTGGTGAACCAAAAATAAACTATGCCGACGGGCTTGCTGGTGCAATAATCTTTGCACTTTTCTTAAATTCCTTTATTCTGACAACAATGTATTGCAAAAATGAAAAAAATTCAAAAAAAAATTTTTTTTCTTGGAGTATTTGTACACAGAAAATAAAAGAATTTATTTATTACCTAAACTAGTTTAGCTAATGTGAAAGTTTCTATTTCAGCTATTCTATTTCACCTAATCTTTTCAACAACTTTTCTACTTACACAGTTAATTTAACAATCATGCATTAGGTAATTCACCTAATTAAAATTAGTTAATTCAACTAAAATTTTGCTTATTAAATCATCTAATTCTTCTAGTTATTTTACCTAATGCAAGTTGTCGATTTGTTCGTACACTAGGGAAATAACGCATATTAGCATTATCCACGCCTCAGTATAAATTTTATATAAATATTTACGTGGATAAATCAAATGCTTTCCTTACAACTTGTTTTTTTTCCCGTATTTGAATTTTATAGGAGCACAGCGCTCTCCTATAAAAAACATAAATAGAAACAAAGTGAGAAAATTTTACAAAAAGTAAAGTCTCATGCGGGAATTGAACTCGGGCCGCTGGCGTTATAGTCAAACGCTTTACCGCTGTGCTGTTACGCCGTTTGATAACTTTTGAACAAAATGTATATAAAAATATGAGGTCGACAACTCTGAAATTATTTTTCCACTGGACATCTACAGCAATTTGATTAATTGGTATGTAGAGTAAATTCCTGTATTGGAAATTTAGCTCAATAGATAAGGCGTTGGTTGTTGAAATCTGAGATCACAGGTTCGATTCTCAGCGGTGGCAAAGAAATTTTTCAGTCATTTATACAATGTATATATCTCTCTCATTCTATCTACTATAAAACAAATCTTTCTTCTCTATGATGTGACGAAATGAAGTCACATAAAAGTCACATGACGAAAAATAGAAATTGCAAAACAAAAAACATATTTTTTGCATATTTTTTGCACGGCATTCCCACTCTTAAGTGGGAATGCCATCTAAATAATTAGATGATTTTTCTACACTTAGTAGGTGGCTTGCCTAATCTGAAGTGGTCATAGTTTAAAAAAAAATTAGCTTATTCTTCTAATAAATTATGTGTCTTATCTATTTTATGGTTGAAGGTACACCTAAATATTTAGGTTTTTTTAGCTACTCTCGCAGTTAAGGCGGTCTTCTCATTCAAAACCCGTTTTTTGGACCCTTTTTAAAAAAATTCTTATTTGAAAAGGCAAAGAATAATTGAAAACTTTTTTTATTTATTGTATTACAAAAGGTTCAAAGTAAATAAAAATATTTTTTTTGCCTCGATACGTGGGCAGTTCAAAAAGTAATGAGACTTCAAAGTTGGTGGTGAAAAAAAAAGGTGTCGTCACGGCGGCCACGATTCCGGGTCTCCGGAGCGTCCGAAATGAAAAAAAAAAACGGGGTTATAATCAGTATAGATGTAATTCTCGGGTGAACCTCAAGCTTAATTTTGTGATTTTTTTTTTGACAAAATGGCGGCCATTCAAAAAAAAAATTTCAATTTCGGGTTTTTTTTTTGTAGTTTAGTGTAAAAAAAAAATAGTAAAAAATTTTTTAAAATTATGGTCGAGGTTCACCCGAGAATGGTGACAATTCTGCGTCGATTCCACTTTGTTTCATGAAAATCGGTTCAGTTGAACTGGAGATATCATGGCCGCCAGTTCGAAAAACGTGGGTTCGAGATAAACGCGTTTAAAGTTTGAAGTAAAGTTTGAAATAGCTCATTTTGACGAAGACCTTGCTTCACAAAAAAGGCTGTATCTTCTAAAGTATTTCGAATTTCTAAAAATCCTTTAAGGGCATATTCACAACTACCCAAGCTATAAATAAATGCAAAAAACAAAAGTCGAAAAAAAAAAAGTTGCTCAATGAGAAGACCGCCTTAAACTACCCAATATAATTGCATATAATTAACATTTAGAAATTGGTAGCGCACCTAATCAAATTCGTTGACTGAAAATCACCGGATTACTTTAGCTGAATTGACTACATTTTTAGGTAAAAGTTCTACTCTTTTTTTTTCTGTGTAGGCTTTCGAATGGCAAACTTTTTGTATTGAGAAATAGGGAATAGGCAAAATATAAAAATCTACCATTGGCCGTGAGTTTTTTTAATTCCCAGGAAAAAATATGTGAAACACTTATTTCTCTCACACACTGTAAGATTCGCAACAATGAAAAATATTTAAAAAATCATTAATACAATATGATAATGTGCACTAGAGCCCTGCATGAGTATAATCGCAAAGCGAATACACTTTATTTCACTGCTAAAGAGTACACTGTAACTGAATAAAAGTTAAACAACAGGTCGTGTAGCGAAGAGCAAATCTGTGCACGAGCTTCACAGTGGTAATTGCCCTTGGGAATTTTTTTTGTCAGGAATTCCCATGGTATTTTTTAATTCAGCGTGGTATTTTTTAATTAGCGTGGGAATTCAGTGTGGTATTTTTTGATTGCCGTGGGATTTGGAAATTTTTTTCTTAAAATATTTTTTGTTCACATTTATTAAGCGAAAACGCTCTGTTTACACAACGAAACAGCCATTATACCCATCAAACGCTCTGTTTACACAACGATTTTATGTCGTAAGTTACGTATGTAAAATCTCTTAAATTTTTGTTTCATAAGGGATTTAATGTGGTATTTTATAATGCTTATGGTATTTTTAAATGCATATGGTATTTTAGTTAGTATTTTTAAATAGCGTGGTATTTTTGTGGTAATTCTTAATGATTGTGGGATTTTTGTGGTATTTTTTAATTGTGGTGGGAATTTTTTGTTTACTTTTGCCGTGGTCATTTTGGTGGTATTTAATTTATGGTACTGTGGGAAAAAGGTAATTTCCGTGGGAATTGTTCCGAATTTTAACTGGCAACCTTGCTTCACGGCTTATGCCTTATGTGTTCTCTCACATACACTGTAAGCACTGATCTGAACTTTGAGAGGTTTACGTTATTTTTGTTTCTATTCGGTATACTAGCTTACACATACTCTCACATACACTGCAAACACTGAGAGCATGTGAAAAAAATCTTCAATTTGCTCTAATGGAGATAATATTATGTTTTTGCATAAAATCAAAATCAAATTATGTTTTTGCACACAAATTTTTTTCCAGAAATTTAACTGGTTCTATGATTCCATTTAACCTATTTTTTTTTTTAATTGTACTCATTAACTTATTTTTAATTTTTTTTTTTCAGCACCATACTTTTTATTCATTACATTAATCATAACTTTATTTATAATTTTATTCATTAAATTTAGACTTGAGCAATAATTTAATATTATTATTAAATATATTTTTAAGTTTCCTGCTGTGAATTTATAATAATAATTTTTGGAAAACGAATAACAAACTCTAATAAAAACAATTAATTCCTGAAAAACTGTTAAAAAATTTTTATTTCTTTAATACTTCACTAATCGTAATGGAAACAATGAAAAAAAGCATGTCTACATATATGTATATTGTTTGCATCTCATTGAAAGTCACTCGCCATGACACAATTATAAGGTAGGTCCGATTCGGAGATAAAAAAAACGAAAAAGCAAAGCAAAGCAAAGTAAATCAAAACATTATATATATATAACTGGCTATTTCAGCCCTTGAAAGGACTTTGACCTAGCTTCTTATGATCAATTGTGTTGTGCGTGTTATTAAGTTTATACACAATTGACCGAGAACCGGACCTACATGCTTAACGCCGACTCCGAACGGCGATGAACGGAATGTTCTCGTTCTCAAGAAGCTTTACATGGCATTTTGATTGCTCTCTGAGGTTTGCCATTGTCTGCAGAGAGGTGGCGGCCGTACAGAACAATTATTTTAATTCAAATAATTTTCTGTCGCTGCTGGGGTTCGAACCTGGGTCTCCAAAGTTCTTTGACATAGCGGCCACGCACTTTAACCAACTACGCCACGGACGCCACATCAAAACATTGGCGTAGGTATAATGTCACTTTTGAAAATTGAAGTTTATTCGTTCAGCCATAGGGATGTATAATTTACTTTAAATAGTATATATCTGGTTATTGGGTATTGAGTATCCAGATTTTATGTGAAATAATGCAAGAAAAGTAAGCAAAAACCCTAAAAATTTAACAATATGAGCCATTTTTCAAAATATAATACAGAATAAATTGTATGTTGGCTTTCAACGAAGCAAATAAAAATTAATATCTAATATATAAAATTCTTCTGTCACGGTGTACGTAATCGAACTCCTCCGAAACGGCTCGACCGATTTTCGTGATCCTTAGCGAGGATATTAGTCAGGGGGGAGAGTCGGACAACATCTATTTTTCATCCCCCTAAAATAAGGGGGCGTGGCACCTCCCATACAACCCAAATCTACGGTAGCGAATAGCTCTGAAGTTATAGGTCGCATAGTATCGGAATTCGGTGTTCTATCTCAATTTACAAGAGCCGTTCCACACGTAAAATTTTATGGGCGTTGAATGTGGGGCGTGGCAATTTTTCAGCCAAATTTTCAGTATAACTTTCAAGCTATAAGTCACACATTAATGAAACTCGGTTAGAACGTTCTATTTAGTCGTGTCTTTCGACTTGCAAAATTGAGCCAGTATAGGCCAAAGGGGTGTGGCACCGCCCATACAATTAAAATTTATGATATCGAATAGCTTTGGAATTAAATGCCGTATAATAATGAAATTCAGTATGGAGTTGCCACTTGGTGATATATCTACTATAAAACTGGGATGGGTTTTGAAAAAAGGGGTGTGGCTCCGCCCATACACTTTAAATTTTTGATATCAGATAGCTTTGGAACTAAATGTCGTTTAACAACAAAATTCAGTATGGAATTAATATTGGGTGATATTCTTCTACTAGAAAACTGAGACGTCATTGAACAAGGAGGTGTGGCTCCGCCCATACAAGCCAAACTTGCGATATCGAATAACTTTGGAATTGTAAGTAGCACAGCCTCGAAATTTGGTTATCAATTTCCACGAGTCTTTCCAGTTAGAGATAGAGATACAGATAGAGATAGAGATAGAGATAGAGATAGAGATAGAGATAGAGATAGAGATAGAGATAGAGATAGAGATAGAGATAGAGATAGAGATAGAGATAGAGATAGAGATAGAGATAGAGATAGAGATAGAGATAGAGATAGAGATAGAGATAGAGATAGAGATAGAGATAGACATAGATATAGAGATAGATATAGAGATAGAGATAGAGATAGAAATAGAGATAGAGATAGAGATAGAGATAGAGATAGAGATAGAGATAGAGATAGAGATATAGATAGAGATAGAGATAGAGATAGAGATAGAGATAAAGATAGAGATAGATTTAGAGATAGAGATAGAGATAGAGATAGAGATAGAGATAGAGATAGAGATAGAGATAGAGATAGAGATAGAGATAGAGATAGAGATAGAGATAGAGATAGAGATAGAGAAAGAGATAGAGATAGAGATAGAGATAGAGATAGAGATAGAGATAGAGATAGAGATAGAGATAGAGATAGAGATAGAGATAGAGATAGAGATAGAGATAGAGATAGAGATAGAGATAGAGATAGAGATAGAGATAGAGATAGAGATAGAGATAGAGATAGAGATAGAGATAGAGATAGAGATAGAGATAGAGATAGAGATAGAGATAGAGATAGAGATAGAGATAGAGATAGAGATAGAGATAGAGATTGAAATTGAGGTTGAGGTTGAGATTGAGATTGAGATTGAGATTGAGATTGAGATTGAGACTGAGTTTGAGATTCAGATAGAGATAGAAATTATTTCCGCTACGACAGCAACGCGTCGGGTACTCAGTCTTTCATTCGACTGCTTAGTTCGATAGTTCAGTAACCAATTTATTTGGATCGCTTTGTATTGTATTTTGACATTATACATACGCCTTGGTTATTGTTTCGTTGTTGATTTGTAGTCACAGAGAGCGTGTTTTTGTTGGGCCTACCTTATAATTGTATCATGGTCACTCGCAAAACAAAAGATTCTTACTCATAGGTCTGTTTCCGTACTCTACACTGTGTAAGATTTGTGTAAGTTCAAACTGAGAGTAAAAATGAAATGTCAGAATAGTTGCAACAGTACGGAAACAGCTTCTAATAAGTTTCAAGCACAAAACAGCTAATTTTGACGGCAGCACAAAATTTAAAACACTTTCACTCAAATTATTAAAAGCCATTTTTTAATGCAAAACTGAACAATTACTTCATTTTTATTTATTACTAGCTGATATACCCAGTTTTACTTGGGTCCTCTAGTCCTCGTTTTAATATTTTTAAAAATCCAAATAATGGGATATAAGTTGAACTAAATTGATTATTAGATTAATTTTAAGCTCATATTAGAGAACTATGTTTTTTTCTATCTGTTAAGGATCTGAAAATCCTATCTATCTGAAAATAAGGCGATACCGAGGGGTCGAGTAAATAGATTTATAGCGATAACTTTTGATCGGAAAGAGATATTGGTATAAAAAAAAAATAAATAACTGGCCATTTCAGCCCTTGAAAGGACTTTGACTTAGCTTCTTATGATCAATTGTGTTGTGCGTGTTATTAAGTTTGTACACAATTGACCGAGAACCGGGCCTACATGCTTAACGCCGACTCCGAACGGCGATGAACGGAATGGTTCTTGTTCTCAAGAAGCTTTACATGGACCTTTGATTACTCTCTGAAGTTTGCCATTGTCTGCAGAGAGGTAGCGGCCGTACAGAAAAATTATTTTAATTCAAATAATTTTCTGTCGCTGCTGGGGTTTGAACCCGGGTCGCCAGGTTCGTTGACATAGCGACCACGCACTTTAACCAACTACGCCACGGACGCCACGGAGATATTGGTATAGTTTTTTCTAATAAATTATTCTTGAAGCTATGCTGTAAAAAGTAACGGTTGGCTGATAAGTCCCCGGTCTGACACATAGATGGCGTCGCTAGTATTAAATGCATATTATTTTTATATAGTACCAACCTTCAAATGATTCGTGTCAAAATTTGACGTCTGTAAGTCAATTAGTTTGTGAGATAGAGCGTCTTTTGTGAAGCAACTTTTGTTATTGTGAAAAAAATGGAAAAAAAGGAATTTCGTATTTTGATAAAATACTGTTTTCTGAAGGGGAAAAATACAGTGGAAGCAAAAACTTGGCTTGATAATGAGTTTCCGGACTCTGCCCCAGGGAAATCAACAATAATTGAAATGAAATAAAAGAAATGAGCACGGAGAACGGTGAACGCAGTGGACGCCCGAAAGAGGTGGTTACCGACGAAAACATCAAAAAAATCCACAAAATGATTTTGAATGACCGTAAAATGAAGTTGATCGAGATAGCAGAGGCCTTAAAGATATCAAAGGAACGTGTTGGTCATATCATTCATCAATATTTTGATATGCGGAAGCTCTGTGCAAAATGGGTGCCACGCGAGCTCACATTTGACCAAAAACAACGTGTTGATGATTCTGAGCGGTGTTTGCAGCTGTTAACTCGTAATACACCCGAGTTTTTGCGTCGATATGTGACAATGGATGAAACATGGCTCCATCACTACACTCCTGAGTCCAATCGACAGTCGGCTGAGTGGACAGCGACCGTTGAACCGTCTCCGAAGCGTGGAAAGACTCAAAAGTCCGCTAGCAAAGTCATGGCCTCTGTTTTTTGGGATGCGCATGGAATAATTTTTATCGATTATCTTGAGAAGGGAACCACCATCAACAGCGACTATTACTGTGCACTTTTGATTCGTTTGAAGGTCGAAATCGCGGCAAAACGGCTCCATATGAAGAAGAAAAAAGTGTTGTTCCACCAAGACAACGCACCGTGCCACAAGTCATTGAGAACGATGGCAAAAATTCATGAATTGGGCTTCGAATTGCTTCCCCACCCACCGTATTCTCCAGATCTGGCCCCCAGCGACTTTTTCTTGTTCTCAGACCTCAAAAGGATGCTCGCAGGGAAAAAATTTGGCTGCAATGAAGAGGTGATCGCCGAAACTGAGGCCTATTTTGAGGCAAAACCGAAGGAGTACTACCAAAATGGTATCAAAAAATTGGAAGGTCGTTATAATCGTTGTATCGCTCTTGAAGGGAACTATGTTGAATAATAAAAACGAATTTTGACAAAAAAATGTGTTTTTCTTTGTTAGACCGGGGACTTATCAGCCAACCTGTTATAAGAACAACTTTTGAAAAAAATTAATTTCTTTAAAAAAATCACTGGGGGTAGGGTCATGTTTTTGATGACAGAAACAGTTAATACATTTATTTGTAAAATTGGAAGTATTTTTGCTATTTAACGCTATGTCATGTAAAAGGTAGCCGAAAATGCAATTTTGAGTTTTTATTATTTTAACAACAAAAACAACTCTTGTGTAATTTTTTGAGTAAAAAGTCAATATTTTGGACCTTTTTTATAAGAAATATTAAAAATATATCCGCTAAGATAACGGCACCCTTTAAATTGTTTTTATTAAGTGCTTGAATTGAGTTTATCAACGAAAAAATTTGAATGAAATATATTCAAAAACAACGGAGTTATTTGCATCGCAAGTAAAATATACGAATTTCTGATAGTTTTTTGTTATTCTAAGGAAATTATGTTATTAGAAAAAGACGTTGTACCAGAAGTTTGTGCAATTTTAAAGATATGTAAATGTTTTTGGTGTCAAAATAACAGGATTTCCTTAAAATTAATAAGTCGAGTATTTTCGCTTGAAAAAAAAACGCTAGTAGTTAGATTTGCGTTACTTGTAATGGGTCGGAAGAGGCGTGATCAAAACTTAGTATGCCATAATCTAAGTTAAGATTTGTATTGTAGTCAAACAAACAGAAAATGATTTATATTAATATAGATTATTTATTTATTGTACGTAAATTTCTTTTTAGGCACACAATTTGTGAATTTATTTATCGCAAAACATAAACAATTTTGAAATGTAATTTGACATTTGCTTATTTTTATTGATGCTTATTCTTCTTGATGCTTGTTCTTACTTTACTCGAAGTCTTCAGTTCTAGCACTCTCTGTGCACTTTGTGTGCTCCATAGAGCGATTTTATGCTTGTTCTTCTTCTCCCAATTTAAGCACAGAAAGTACGGAAACAGAAAATAGTGTCCCACAAGTTACACAGTGTGAGTACGGAAACAGACCTATAACAAAATAATGCGCAAAATATTCAGTGTATGTGTATTCATATTCAGTGTACCTAGTGTTTGCGTTACTTTTGATTGCAAGAAGCTGGTCTTACTTTTTATAAGTTCAGCAGTGTGTTGTTACTCTCGTCGTTCGCATAAAATAGAGTGAGAGTATGTTTACATACGAGAGCTTTGGAAAAAAGGTGAGAGCAGGCTTTTTATCCGACAGAAACCGATTGTATTTGAGTAGACAAAAAGCATACTCATGCAGAGCTGTAATGTGCACCATGAACTATTAATATCATTTTATATGCAAACCCTACTAATTATTAGCTTTTAAGATAATTTATTTATATATTCGAAAATATCGTTAAAAACCAAAAATTTTGATATCCATGTTGTGTACTTTATTTTTTAAAACGAACAAAATACTAAGTTATTAGTATATTTAAAGAAAAAAAAAAATTCATTACAAAAAAGATACAGTAGTTTCGACTGTGATAACACAAGACGTAGAATTAGTCAATTCGCTTTTGATGACATCTTTTTTAAAAACTATTTAGCAAAATATTTATTCCATACACCTGAGCATATGACCTTTAAAAGAGTGCCGGAGACGGTTAATATGTATGACCGACCCCCATTACTTTTGCAAAAGGAACATTTTTGCCTTTGACACCTATTCCCTCCGACCACTCCTTAGGGGGGCTCCCATACACATATTATGGTTTTTGTATATTTATTCCATACACCTGAGCATATGACCTTCAAGAGAGTGCCGGAGAGGGTTGATATATACGACCGACCCCCATTACTTTTGTAAAAGCACCATTTTTGCCTTTGACACCTTTGACCACTCCTTAGGGGGGCTCTCATACAAATTTTATGGTTTTTGTGCCGGAAAGGGTTAATATGTATCACTGACCCCCATTACTTTTGCAAAAGGAGCATTTTTTCCTTTGACACCTATTCCCTCCGACCACTCCTTAGGGGAGCTCCCATACAAATTTTATGGTTTTTGTTTATTTATTCCATACACCTGACCATATAACCTTTAAAAGAGTGCCGGAAAGGGTTAATATGTATCACAGACCCCATTATTTTTGCAAAAGGAACATTTTTGCCTTTGACACCTATTCGCTCCGACCACTCCTTAGGGGGCTCCCATACAAATTTTATGGTTTTTGTTTATTTATTCCATACACCTGAGCATATGACCTTTAACAGAGTGCCGGAGAGGGTTAATATGTATGACCGACCCCCATTACTTTTGCAAAAGGAACATTTTTGCTTTTGAAACCTATTCCCTCCGACCACTCCTTAGGGGGGCTCCGATACAAATTTTATGGTTTTGTCGATAAAACCGGAAACTGGCGATAAATAGGTAGCAAGTTTAAGCAAACAAAAACATCAAATCTTGGCTTTATATTTCATGTAATTGTGTAAAATTTATATAAGTTAGAGAGTTCTAACATGAATTTTTGTCGCATTGAGGATCAACAGACCAACAAGTGCTAATATCAACATTGTACGATCAGTACTTTAGGCCCACCAAAGGCTCAAAAAGTTAGGTTATATAAATACCGACACCTGATCACAATCAACCACCCTACTTACCTCCGAGAATGACGTATTCTACGTCAAAACTAAAAAATCTAAAAAAATAAAAAACAGGTGACTTTCAAAATTGTTTGCGCTCAAACATAAATTAATATGAAATAATTGCGTCTACGTGCTAGCCATGATATCGACTAAAAACTTTTGAAAATTGCAACAAAAAAATTGCAACAACTATTAGATCAACGAAATGGCTACCGTTCATTGCGTCTTTTTAATACCTTTCGTTTGATACCAAATTTGTATGTGTTTTTATGGCAACACAAAACAATTTTGAAACGCCATTTTGAAACCCTAAACATTCGATTGAGCGTATATGTATAAAAAAACAAGTGCGTCACTGAAAACACGAGAGAAGCGAAGCATTTTCGCAATTTCATAGATGTGATAATTTAATGGCGTTTTTTCGATTAAAATAATTTTTAAATTCAAAACTTAAAAATAACAAAGTAAACTAAAAAACACACGTTTATCTTCACACCAGTAAGTTTTATTATATGTCATTATTAATTTTTTTTTCTGTCAGTTAGAAAACGTACTTTTGGTAAATTGTTAATTTTTCCTTCGCGCTATGCAAAAATAATAAAAAAAAACACCATGTACCAACAACATAATTAACGATCGTGTAGTAAGAAGAGTTCGTATTTTTTAAGTATTAAGCAACTCGAGATTACTCAATTTGTCCTTTTTAAGTAAATACTAATAAAGTACATACGGACGGACAGACAGACATGGCTAAATCGACTCGGGTGGTTATGCCTCCTTATGGGCATTATAATCGGTGTGACAAAATTAAAATTTACGTTTTGTATGGGAGCACCCGTAAGGAGTGGTCGGAGGGAATGGGTCCTCAAGGGAAAAATATTCCTTTTACAAAAATAATGGGGGTTGATCATATGTATTAACCCTCTCCGGCCCTCCATTAAAGCCCACTGTTCAGTTGTAGGGAATAAATATACAAAAATCATTGAATTTGTTACAATTTAATCAACTTACAGGTTGCTTATTTTTAACGATATTTATAACGACCTTTAGTAGTAAGTAGAAACAACATCCAATACACAATCCTTAGTGAATATTGTGTGTTGGCTTTCTTTTAGTTCGTTCGTTCTTTTAGTTCGTTAGGTCTTTTTGTTCGCATGGACAAACCGAAGATTCAAACCATAAAATAAAATAAATAACTGGCCATTTCAGCCCTTGAAAGGTCTTTGACTTAGCTTCTTATGATCAATTGTGTTGTGCGTGTTATTAAGTTTGTACACAATTGACCGAGAACCGGACCTACATGTTTAACGCCGACTCCGAACGGCGATGAACGGAATGTTCTCGTTCTCAAGAAGCTTTACATGGCATTTTTGATTACTCTCTGAGGTTTGCCATTGTCTGCAGAGAGGTGGCGGCCGTACACAAAAATTATTTTAATTCAAATAATTTTCTGTCGCTGCTGGGGTTCGAACCTGGGTCTCCAGGTTCGTTGACATAGCGGCCACGCAGTTTAAGCAACTACGCCACGGACGCCATTCAATTCAAACCATAGCTCGGTAAATTAAGTTATTTTTGCTTTCGTTCGTTTTGTTCCTAATCGTTCCAAAATCAATTGAACTAAAAGAACAAGAAACACTGAACTAGTTCACATCGTTCAAGAGTGGGAATCGTTCAATTTAACTGGTTCGTTCATGAACTACCCAAGCCTAGCCAATACACATTTCTATAAATAGATTATTGTGATCTATTGCAAAATAGCTTTAGTTAATACTTTATATCGAATCAGCGATATTTTTAATAATTGCTAATGGTTTGATGGTTAATGCGTTAAACTATCAGCCGACGGGCATGAGTTCAAGTCCTGCAGCGGGCAACAAATTATTTTTAATTTAAAATATTCTTGTTGCAATAGACGCAAGCAAAAAACAATATCAATTCTAAGAAAAACGGTGTCGGAAAAGTGTCGTTTTTTCAGATTTCACTTTAGCAAATCGCAGAACGAGGCGTAAAAAGCTTCTCTTCAAAAATACGTCAACCTTAGAATTTCATCCTCTAACACATATCCGAAAATCATTTAAATCGGCGTCATGACACTTGGGACCTTTCCTTGTAAGTTGAATTTTTTACGTCGGAAGACACAACATTGTCCCACTCAGTTCAACATTGCATGTGTTTTTGGGCGAATTCTAAGCGCGCTTCTTTGTGATGCTGCTTCAACACAGGCTTGCTCACCGGTTTTTTCCATTTAACCGTTACCTGAGTTACGTAAAATGTGTGCAATGTGCCTCGTTGTCACTGGAAGAT
Organism: Pherbina coryleti; assembly: GCA_943735915.1. Lineage (NCBI taxonomy): Eukaryota > Metazoa > Arthropoda > Insecta > Diptera > Sciomyzidae > Pherbina > Pherbina coryleti. Next base: position 69,892,874 of record OX030950.1, on the reverse strand, counting down.
CTAATTTTTCTTTTATTTGAGTTTTATTTCCGTTTAATCTGATTAACTTAACTTTCGTGAGTTTTTTTACTCCATATAACACCGTTTTTAAAGAAGAGCGCACGACTGCTTCTTCGCTCAATTCGCTCATTCGCTCCGATTCTTCGCTCAATTTCCCGATTTGAATAACCCTCTTTATAGTACAGGTTGATTTGGAGTTTTCTGTGTCATTGAGGTATTTTCCATTTGGCATTTTGATAAAATTTTAAAAACATATCATTAAGAAAATAATTCTACATATGAATTAACCAAAACTTACCAATTGCCAATCAAATCCAAGCAAATACTTATTTCTTTAAACCACTAATATATTTTCAACCTCCTTATTCAGGTGCATTTAAACGAATATGTACTTGTTTTTAGTAAAATATTTAAACTTCAATGATTTTTATAAAACAACAACAACGAAAACAGAGTTTTGCGCTCAATACAAATTTCTGTTAGTTTAGTAAAAATATGAGTTGGAATTTTTTTTAAGCAATGCATTAATAAAAGAGAGAGAAGGTAGAAAATTTAAATTAAGAGTGCGTTTATACGAATATGTGCCACTGTATAAAAAAATTAAACTTGTAAATATGGAGCATTTTTGTATTGGCTTTTAACTCAAGGATCGCTGAACGGATTAAAGTGAAATTTCCACTATTCTAATAACAATTGATAATACATAAATGGTTCTTATATACTCAGAATTATGAAATATTTGATAGCGTAGAAGTTATTTGCTAAACTAGCCTTTTTTTATTTTTTCCATTTGCTGCCTTAACAATAAGAGATGTGGATACGATGTGTATGGACCAAAAAGATCTTCCCGATTCCAACAAAAAAGTCAACGGTGACATGCATCTACGATCAATAGTTTTGTCCTAAAATTAATGTTTTAGTAAAAAATTTAATCAATTTCTTGCAAGCTGTTCGTTTGTTGATTGGCTTCGACGCAGTCATTGCTTGCAGCCCACATAATGTTGTTTTAGCTTAGCCACAAAATACAGCTCTCTGTTGTAGCGAATCATTTTAAAGCTGTACGTTGATTATTTGTGTTTTTATTTTAAACCATACGTGCGTTTATTTCTTTATTGCAATTAAGACTTAAGGAGGACGATCCTCACAAGGCAACGCGTGAGGGTCAAGGGGATCTTCACATGGCAACGTGTCTGACTGCCTCAACCTGGTGAGGCCAGCATTATCCATGTCGAACTCGTCTCAAGTCGACTTAAACCTCTGCGTGGTGTCCTCTAGAAACTGCAAACTGGCAACCGTTAGTTTGACGGCGGGCTCCTCCTGCCTTTAAAGGGTTGTGCGTTGGGTTTGAAGCCTATCACGTAAAAACAAATATCAATGAAAAGTTCAAGAAAAAAGATAAAAATGATCCCCAAATTTGATGACGACTACTGCAAACGAAAAACTGACAATGATTTACGGGTGTGCACTTGGAACGTCCGAACCCTTAATTGGGATGGTGCCTCTATCTAACTGATAGATATCTTAGAAAGATACAAGGCTGATATCACTGCAATCCAAGAAATGCGATGGAAGGGATAGGGTTGCTCACGGCAAGCATCCTGTGGTATCTACTACAGCGGCCATGCGGAGAAGCACGAATTTGGATGCGGATTCGTGGTTGGCAAGAGACTACGACATCATGTTCTGCGATTTACACCTGTGAACGAACGACTTGCCACAATCCGTGTCAAGGCAAGATTTTTCAATATAAGACTGATACAGAAGATAAGGACGATGAGACCAAAGACAGCTTCTACGAGCGCCTTGAAGAGGCCTATGAGCGCAGCCTCCACCACGACATACAAATCGTGCTTGGTGACTTCAACGCCAAGGTGGGAAAAGAAAATATATTTGGTCCAACAGTCGGAAAGTTCAGCCTCCACGACAATACCTCCGATAACGGAATGAGGCTGATTGACTTTGCCGCAGCGCGAAACATGGTCGTTAGTAGCACTAGATTCAAACATCTCAATATTCATAAAGCAACTTGGCTGTCTCCTGATCAAAAGACGCGCAACCAAATTGATCACGTTTTGATTGACGGAAGGCACCCTTCCAGTGTTTTAGATCTACGCACGATCCGTGGTGTCAATATAGACTCGGATCATTATCTTGTCGCAGCCAAGATCCGTACACGCCTGTGCGCAACCAAGAATGCGAGCAATCTAGCACAGAGAAAGCTAGACGTTGAAAAGCTGCAATCAAAGCAAACAGCCGAAGAATTCGCTGCTCGACTCTCACTCCTGCTTCAGGAAAGAACTCCTCCGATCGACGATATATGCGCGCAGTGGAATCATATTTCCCACTCTATGCGTGCGGCTGCCGAAGAGGTGATTGGCTATCACCGCCCTCGCCGAACCAGTGGCACGACCAAGAGTGTCGCAACGCCACTGCAGAAAAAGACGCCGCCTACAAAGCCACCCTGCAGTCGGTTGTAACGCGTGCTGCTAAGGAGCGATACAAATAGAAGAGGAGGGAAGAGAGACGCATTTTCAGACGAAAGAAAAGGGAAGCGGAAATGCGTGAGTGCGAGAAAATTGAGATGCATGGTGACAGGAATGAGGTCCGAAAATTTTTCGAAAAAATAAGACGCCTGGCCGATGGTTTCAAGATCGGGGCCTTTTCCTGCAAAGATGAAAATGGGAATCTAGTGACAGATATCCAGAGTACATTGATGATGTGGAGGGAACACTTCTCTACGCTTCTGAATGGCGACGACGACAACAATCCCGCCAATAGAGATGATATCCCGGAATCCCCAATTTTGGTCGACAGCGTTGAAGTTCCGCTGTCCGACCATAGTGAAGTCTTGAAAGCTTTAGCTCGGCTTAAAAACAACAAAGCCGATGGCTTACCTGCTGAGCTCTTCAAGAATGGAGGCGAAGCTCTATTTAAATGCATTCATGAGCTTCTATGCAGAATATGGTCAGAAGAATGCATTCCAAATGATTGGAACCTCAGTGTGCTCTGCCCAATCCACATGAAAGGCGATCCCACAATTTGCGCCAATTACCGTGGGATAAGCCTTCTTAATATCGCATATAAGGTCCTGTCAAGCGTATTATGTGAAAGACTGAAGCCCATCGTAAACCAGCTGATTGGACCTTATCAGTGTGGCTTCAGACCTGGTAAATCCACCATAGACCAGATATTTACGCTATGACAAATCTTGGAGAAGACCCTAGAAAAACAAATCGACACACATCATCTTTTTGTCGATTACAAAGCCGCCTTCGACAGTCCAATAAGGAATCATCTATATTCCACCATGTCTGAATTTGGTATTCCTGCAAAGCTCATCCGCCTTAAAATTGGGAAGGACCTCACTCCTCCATTCGATACCAAACGAGGTTTTAGACAAGGTGATTCCTTATCGTGCGACTTTTTCAACCTAATGATGGAGAAGATCATCCGAGCTGCTGATTTGAGACGCAGTGGCACGATATTCTACAAAAGTATTATGCTGCTGGCGTATGCTAATGATATCGACATCATTGGCCATAATACGCGCGAAGTCAGTGCAGCATTCTCCAGGTTAGCGAAAGAGTCGAGTCGAATGGGTTTTGTAGTGAACGCAGATTAGACGAAATACCTAGTGTCAACAAATAAACAGTCCCAGCGTCTTGGAAACCACGTTACCGTTGACAAAATCTCCTTCGAGGTCGTTAAGGACTTCGTCTACTTGGGATCCAGCGTAAACTCTTTCAACGATGTCAGTATTGAGATAAAGCGAAGGATAACTCTTGCCAACAGGTGTTACTTTGGGCTGAGTAGGCAATTGAGAAGCAGAGCCCTCTCTCGACGAACAAAACTCACGCTCTATAAGTCACTTATCATGCCCGTTAGAGTGTCCCTTATTTTGCGATTTTTGGAAATGTCAATGGGCTGAAAGGTTTTTTTATGCGTTTTTATATTCTAAGAACGAAACTAAAAAAAATTTTTTTTTGCGACAACGTTTACCCGTGCCAATCGGGCCCGAAAGTTTCGGAAAAAGGTCCATATTAGACCATATTTGCACATATTAAAAAAAAAATCTTTTCTCTGCTTTTTATACATGTTTTGCATTTTTTGGAACACATACATGAGAAATTTGATATCTGCAAAGTTTTTTTATGGTGGGCGTGGTTACCGCCCCTGCTGCATCGACATTCTCCCGCAGCCTTTTCCCACTTTTTCATGAAATTAGTGCAATTTAGATATTAAAATCAACAATAAATAAATACATTTTTATTATGCTAAAAGTTTACTACATTTCATTAAATTCACATTATGTGTTTAAAAAAATTAACAATAAATTAAAAAACTAGTATTTTACCCTGCGGCGGGCGCGCAACAAGCTAATACCTACAAGCCGCAATAAGCTTTTCAACCGAAATCATAGTTTTTTTTATAAATAAAAAAATATCAAAAACCAAAAATGTATGCCCCCTGGAGGGTTAAATTATAATAAGAAATACAAATTAATTAAAAAAAGACAGATGCTTATTTGGAGCTATTCATTATTATCGGAATCCGTTAAATCTGTATTTTTGTAGTTCTACTATACATCAAAGTCTGGTTTGAAGCTACTAATAGCATAAAAGCTCCAAATCAGGATCTGTCTTTTTTAAAAGATTTGGTCGCATACAAGAAATTTAACAAAAAAATATCAATTGCTGCAAGTCAAAAATTTGGTCGGTATCTTTGGTACCTTGGCGAAGAACTTGTAGCACTCGCTTTTTTCGATGATGCGGTTCCTATTTAGAGAAAACGCAGTATGGTGACAGAATTGCAAGCTCAGAAGTTTCCATGTAATCATCCAATCACAAATCCAAATTCTTTAAATGAATGGAAAAAAAAAGATTGAGATTGTTTTGCATCTTGTCGAATAACAAATCTATTTCGTAGGTTTAGTTTGACATGCAATTTTTTAAAATATGATCCTGACGAATGGGAAAAAGATGAAGAATACCAGAGACTAAAAAATTATTTTAAAGATCTTTGTGTTTTAAATGATATTGCGGAGCATGGGGTACAACTTGCTCAAGAATTTCTCGAGCTTACAAAATCAGAAGCGCAGCTACAAAACCTACTTATTGTGGCCCAAAATACTCGAAAAATATTCTCGAACTGTCAAAAAAAAAAAAAAATACAGTACACTCTCACAAATTAGAACTCTCACAAATCCGAACTTTCCAGAAATTAGAACCTGTCATTTCAATATTGAACGCTCTGAAATCAGAATCTGGTTCTAATTTCTGGACGTTTCTTTATTTATTTAATTCAAAAGTGATCTTTGCTCATTGATATAAATATAAATAGGGGAATTATATGAAATTTATGTTAAAAAAAACGTTAAATATTAATAAATAAAAATTCTTTTGTGTTACATAAATTTTTTTAATCAGTTTCATTATTTTCTTTTACATTTCTGTGAAAAAAAGTCCAGAAATTAGAACATTTAAGAAATTAGAACCACGCGTGGAACAAAGTGGTTATAATTTGTGAGAGTCTACTGTACTCTTAAAAAAAAAACTTAGAATTAATTTGCATTGTATATTAATTACCTATAATTTAACCCTCCAGGTTTTTTAAAAAATTTAACATTTTTGGTTTTTGATATTTTTTATTTATAAAAAAAAACTATGATTTCGGTTGAAAAGCCGCAATAAGACTGCTTGAAGGTATTAGCTTGTTGCGCGCCCGCCGCAGGGTAAAATACTAGTTTTTTAATTTATTGTTAATTTTTGTAAATACATAATATGAATTTAATGAAATTTAATAATACTTTTAGCATAATAAAAATGTATTTATTTATTGTTGATTTTAATATCTAAATTGCACTAATTTCATGAAAAAGTGGGAAAAGGCTGCGGGAGAATGTCGATGCAGCAGGGGCGGTAACCACGCCCACCATAAAAAAACTTTGCAGATATCAAATTTCTTATGTATGTGTTCCAAAAAATGCAAAACATGTATAAAAAGCAGAGAAAAGATTTTTTTTTTAATATGTGCAAATATGGTCTAATATGGACCTTTTTCCGAAACTTTCGGGCCCGATTGGCACGGGTAAACGTTGTCGCAAAAAAAAATTTTTTTTAGTTTCGTTCTTAGAATATAAAAACGCATAAAAAAACCTTTCAGCCCATTGACATTTCCAAAAATCGCAAAATAAGGGACACTCTAATGCCCGTCCTATTATATGCAGCACAAACCTGGACATTGAGCAGTTCTGATGATAAGACTTTGGGAGCCTTCGAGAGAAAGATCCTTCGTAAGATCTTCGGTCCAATCTGCGTCAATGGCGAGTACCGAATTCGATGGAACCACGAGCTGTATGAGCTGTACGCTGACATTGACAGCGCATTAAAATCGAGCGGCTTCGCTGGCTAGGTCATGTTGAGCGAATGGAAAACGACGCTCCAGCGAAAAAAATATTCGATTCAGTGCACGGTGGTGGTCAACGCAGAAGAGGACGCACACATCTTCGTTGGAAGGATCAGGTGTTGGATGACCTGACCACGCTTGGTGTTTCCAACTGGCGCCAGCAAGCGCAAAACAGAAATGGCTGGCCCAATTTCTAATACGAGGCCAAAACCGACTTACGGTTGTAAGCGCCAGATAAGTAAGTAAGTAATTAAGATTTAAGAAATGGAAACTGCAAAAGTGTTTAATACTGATTTTGTAAACCAAGTTTATAAGTTAATAAGTAAATAAAATTATATGTTTTGATAAAAGTATGAAGTGTTTACATTCGTTTATTCTTTTTGTTGTTGTACAGTAAAGCGTAAGAAACTTCGTTCTTGACGGGGTCCCCTGACCACACCAATTTTTTTAAGGTAAATTTAAACCAATACGTTTAAATTTTTCGAAAAAACATTTTTTTTTTTTTTTAATGTGTTTGTGGCGGACCCGTCGGTTACGCCATCCCACGCTCTGCAGCTCTTCAAGCTAACCAGCGTCACTCTATCGCTATGTTATTTTATATGTATAACGCACACATGGTTACCCACACTTTGACTAGTTTTACTTGGCTTATCACACAGGTGGTAAGCCAAGTAAAATATTCGTCATATATTTAAGTCGCCACTGAATTATATTTCAGCAGGCATTTGAGCCGTTACTTTGTAGCTCAAATGGACTGACGTTCTCGCTCTCCGACGCTTTGTCATAAACGACAAACCGTCAAGCACAGTGGTCGCACTAGCGTCACTGAGTAGCGGACGCAGTAAATGATCATATTGCTGGCTGCATTGCTGTTGTTGTTGTACAACAACAAAGCTTAGCTAGTGCATACTTAGCGCTCGCTGCCTGTGTGTTGGCTTAGCTACCCAACACCCAGGCGGTCGCACTGCCAGTGAAGTTGGCTGGTTTATGCGACGTGAGCATATTCCTTATCGCACTGTCCGTCTCGTCATTAGCGCTGATGACGAGTTGGAAGCATATAAATACCAGTGCCGTTAGCCGCTGAAAAATAATACATTGTTTACCAGTTATTCTAACAATGCCAAAAATAGTGTTTATTGTGTTGTCCATGTGTGGGTTTGCAACGCTATACGTAGCGTTGCAATACATTTTTAATGTATTGTGGTGGCATTTTCTCTGGGCCATGCTACCCTAAATTAATTAATAATTAATTCAGTAGTTATTCACGCGCGAAAGAAATCTGCAGCATATCTGCTGCATATCAATAAGTATAATCAATCAGTGTAAAAAGATAAAAAAGAATAAACATAATTAGGTTAAGAATAACCTTTTCGTGTAATTTATTTTTGTGGACAAATCTAATTCCATAGTTGGTGACCCCGACGTGATCATCTGAGAAGACACGTAGTTAAACATTTGTTGAACAATAATTAATAAAAATGTCGGAAACAAAGGAAGTTATTGTGAACGAAGACAACGCGTGTGAAACGGAGGAAGGCGCAGCAGGTGGTGCGGTCACCGCTCCGCTCCCAGCACCAGAGGTCCACGAGACCTCGTCTATAGCTACTCACAGAGTAGCGGTGCAGACACCAAATTTCTGGCACGATTCGCCAGATCTTTGGTTCCTCCAAATCGAGGCGCAATTCGCAAAACTGCGAATTAAGAGTGACAGCGAGCGGTTTTACACCGTTGTCGGCGCCCTTGAGAAAGGCGTCCTGCGCCAAGTGAGCGATATTGTGCGCGATCCGCCGGCCTCTGAACGCTACGACCGCATTAAAGAAAAGTTATTGCAGGTATTTAGCGCGAGTGAGCAGGAGAAGCTTCGCCAGCTGCTCTCGGAATGCGAATTGGGCGACCGCCGCCCATCGCAACTGCTAAACGAAATGCGTGATCTCGGCGGAAAAAACCTAAGTGAGAAAATGTTAGAGAACCTGTGGACCGCGCGTTTACCTCCGCAGGTGCAAGGGCTACTACAAACAGTGAACGTGGACTTGGCCCAACGCGCAGCGCTAGCCGACAAGATAATGGAGACTGGTGCCTACCGACCAAGGCAGGTCGCGACTACCGCGGCAGCCATGGCCCAGTCACCAATAGATGAGAATTTGCTCAAACGGTTGCATCGGCTCGAAGACGCGTTATACGAGCGCGATAACCCGCGTCAACGCCAGTCGACTCAACAGACTCGTCGCGAACAGCGTAAACGCGAGCAGAACATTTTGCCCGCGGAGCTAGTTACCGATCACCCGCTGCAGGCATTCTTCGACCGAGATTTCGAGGACTTTTACATGCCTCCCGGCAGCGGCAGAGGTAAGCGCTACACTCAGCCGGCGGAACCACCAAGAGCACGCCCTCGCTCCACAGTTAATTTGCCAGACAGGACCGCGATCCAGCTGCACTTTGTGCGATACGGTCCAGCGGCACACGAAACGCAACTAATGCGACCGGGTACAACGTCATTCGCTGTCCAACCACGTCCGCCAACTCCTCCGACGCGAGCCAATCGCCATAGAGGCGGTAGAGGACAGCACCCGATGTGTTGGCATCATCGCAAATTCGGCGTAGACGCTTATAACGGGTGTTTTTTTTAGAGGTATAGAACTTCGAATTGAAATAAAACACAAGAAAATCGTTTTAATGTCCATCAATTTGGCTTTATTGGAAGGATCATTTTATGCCATTAATGTTTAAATATGATTTCAGGCATGTGGCCGCCGCGGCTGGCTCGAATAAAGCCAATTCTACAGGTCCAATTTTCAACCACTTTTTCGAGCATATGGGGCCGTATGTCGGCAATAACGCCACGAATGTTGGCCTCCAAGTCCCCTAACGTTTCTGGTTTGTTGGCGTAGACGAGCGACTTCACATATCCCCAAAGAAAATAATCCAATGGTGTCAAATCACACGATCTTGACAGGTCCATTCCGCGAAATTATGCGCTCATCGAATGTTTCCTTCAATAAATCGATTGTGACGTGCGCTGTGTGGCATGTAGCGCCGTCTTGTTGGAACCACAACTCATCCACATTCATGCCATCCAATTCGGGAACAAAATAGTCGGTTATCATGGCTCTATACCGGTCTCCATTAACGGTAACTGACTCTCCAGCATTATTTCGGAAGAAGTATGGCCCAATGACTCCACCAGCCCATAGAGCACACCAAACAGTCAGTTTTTGTGGATGTAATGGCGTCTCAAGGATCTCATGTGGATTCTCTTCACTCCAAATGCGGCAATTTTGCTTGTTGACGTAGCCATTCAACCAAAAATGAGCCTCATCACTGAACAAAATTTTGCGATGAAAATCAGCATCGAGATCAATCTCATTTTCGGCCCATACACCAAAATCACGACGCATTGCATGGTCTCGCGGCTTTAATTCTTGCACAAGCTGGATCTTGTAAGGTCGCAAGCCAAGATCTTTGCGCAAAATCTTCCATAAAGTTGATGGACAAAGCTCCAATTGCTGTGCACGGTGGCGAATCGATTCATTCGGGTCCTCTTCAACATTTTGCTCTACAGCGGCAATTGTTTCTTCGGTGCGTACTGTTCGACGTCTCTGCGGATGCGTATTATCACATAGAGTAAACGTAGTGCGAAAGCGACCCATGGTTAACCGAATTAATTGCTCTGATGGACGATTATGTCGACCATAAAATGGACGGAGCTTGCGGTAAACTTCGCGAACTGAACCATTATTTTCGAAATAAATTTGCACGATTTGCAAGCGTTGTTCTTTTGTCAACCTGTTCATGATGAAATGGCAAACCAAACTGAACATAAATGACATTAGAGTTGCCAGATTTGACCAAAAAATGCCAGTTTTATCTCTATTCGAAAAACAAACCCCTAAAAAAAACACCCAGTACTTGTCGCCCGCCATGCTCTTTCAACCAAAAAAACTAAAGCGTAAGCCACCATTGCCAGACGACTCAGGTGGCGACATAAACATTAGTCGTCTGTATGTGACTGACGCTGCATCGAGCAGGCGGTTCCTCATCGATACGGGAGCCGATGTGTCAGTCATTCCTCCGAGTGGGACCGAGCGCTACAACGCTCCTCACGAGTTTAAATTGTTTGCGGCCAATGGATCGCATATTTCAACTTACGGCACCAAGCGAATCACGCTGGACCTGGGCCTTCGTAAGAGTTTTACCTGGGACTTCATAATAGCGGATGTCAAATCCCCGCTTATCGGTGCCGATTTTTTGCAGAAATTTGGGCTGCTTGTCGACATGAAGAACAACACTTTGGTCGATCGTGAAACCAAACAGCATATATCTGGCGTGGCGGTAAAAAAGGGTAAGTCCACTGTTTTTACATTCGATATAAACGACCCTTTCGCCAAGATTCTCGCGCAATATAAAGACATTACCGTAATGCGACAGAATGTTTCGACGCCCCGATCAGGTGTGACGCATCACATCGTGACCACCGGCCCCCCTACGCACGCGCGTCCGCGTCGTTTGGCCCCTGACAAGCTTGAGGCCGCAAAAGCAGAGTTCCAATTCCTTATAGAGAATGGTATCTGCGAACCTTCTGACAGCAACTGGGCCAGTCCACTGCACATGGTGAAGAAAAAAGATGGGTCTTGGCGTCCTTGCGGAGACTATAGGGCACTCAATGAGAGAACTCTGCCTGATCGCTATCCGATTCCCTATGTGCAAGATTTCACGCACGTACTGCACGGAAAAAAAATTTTTTTCACGATTGATCTGCAACGAGCATACCACCAAATCCCTGTGGAACCGGCCGATGTACCGAAAACTGCAATAACAACACCTTTCGGTTTGTACCAATTTAAGTACATGACTTTCGGTTTGAGAAACGCTGCTCAAACTTTTCAGCGGCACATCAACCAAATTCTGGCAGCCGAATCACATTACGCATTCGTATACATTGACGATATCTGCGTAGCTTCCGAGAATCTCCAGCAGCATGAAACACATTTAAGTCGAATTTTTCAACTGTTGCGCGAGAACGGTCTTACCATAAATATCGCTAAATGCTCATTTGGTCAATCGGAAGTTAAGTTTCTGGGCCATAAGGTCAATAGCGAAGGAATTAAACCGGCCGACGAAAAAGTCCAGGCCATAAGAGACTTCAGCAAACCGCAAACAGCCAAGGAATTGAAAAGGTTTTTAGGTATGCTAAATTATTATCGACGTTTCATTCCTAACACGGCCGCCACACAGGCAATTTTGCAAGCTATGATAATTGGCAATACAAAAAATGACACTACGCCACTATTATGGTCTGCGTCGACAGACGGCGCATTTAATAAATGTAAAGAAGAGCTTGCCAACGCCACATTACTTTTCCACCCGGCCCCTCTGGCCAGACTTTCACTAAGCGTTGACGCCTCAGATTTCGCAGTTGGAGCTGTGCTACATCAGCGGGTAGGAGATGAACTCCAGCCGCTTGGGTTTTACTCCAAAAAACTTACCGACCCTCAGAAAAAGTACAGCACGTACGATAGGGAACTCCTTGCAATTTTCCAGGCTGTCAAACATTTTAAGTTCATGGTGGAAGGCCGAGAATTCGCTATCTACACCGACCATAAGCCGTTAACATTTGCTTTCAAACAGAACCTCGATAAAGCGTCACCTCGACAGGCGCGGCATCTAGACTACATAGGCCAGTTTACAACCGACATTCGGCACGTTCCAGGCAAAGATAACGACGTGGCCGACGCGCTGTCTCGCATACAACAAATCGCGGCAGAGACCTGCATTGACTTCGAAGAGCTGGCAAACGAACAAGCCCGAGACATCGAGATGCAAAATTTCATAAATTCAAAGACACAAGCGAATTCTATGGTAATTGAGAAGCTAAAGGTACCCACCTCAGATTCTTTCGTTTTCTGCGATACGTCGCACGGTAAAGTACGCCCTTTAGTACCTTTAAAATTGCGCACAGACGTCACGATGAAAATTCACGGCGCTGCTCACCCAGGTGCCAAAGCTACAATTAAGTTAATTAAAGAAAGATTTGTCTGGCCTAGCATGAAGGCTGACATCAACGAGTTTGTGCGTTGCTGTATTCCTTTCGTCAGCTTAACTCTCTGCTCGGCATCAAACACTACAAAACCACTCCGTATCACCCGCAAGCGAACGGAATGATAGAAAGGTGGCATCGCACCTTGAAAGCAGCCATTACGTGCCATGAAAACGATAATTGGTGCGACATTTTGCCACTCATACTACTGGGTTTACGCTCTGTCATCAAAGAAGACATTGGAGCAACGCCAGCAGAAATGGTTTACGGCGAAAACCTTAAAATTCCGGGCGAATTCCTTACGCCTTCTACCAGAAAAATTGGCGAAGCAGAATTCATCATAGAGCTGCGTGAGGCGATGCAAAAAATTGCCCCGGCATCGGTCAGACACCATGACAAGCCGAAGGTATTTCTGCAGAATGAATTAAAAAACTGCACTCATGTGTTCGTGAGAATCGACAAAGTCCAGCGCCCGCTCCTGCCACGATATGACGGTCCATATGAAGTCGTTGAGAGAAGCGATAAATACTTTACCGTCAACGTCAAGGGCAAAACAGCGAAAATTTCGGTTGACAGATTAAAAGCAGCATTCATGCCCCGAATGCTCGACGACCCTGAGCCAAATCGGTTTCCGAAGATTGCCAAGACTTTTTCTGGCACACCGTTGGACAACGAGGGACCAGCCGGCAATAAGCCGAGCTATCGCGACACGCTGCTGTCATTTCCCGTTCCGGCTTTCGAGCCAAACACTGTTAGACCAGCCAGAAAAAAACCCTCGTCTAACCTTCGACGTAAGGTCGTGACATTTTCCGACCCACCGTTGGACACCGCGGGACTTTTGAAACCCGCGTCCAACTCTCGACGACAGGTTGTGACATTTTCCGACCCACCGTTGGACACCGCGGGACTTTTGAAACCCGCGTCCAACTCTCGACGTAAGGTCGTGACCTTTTCCGACCCACCGATGGACCTCGCGGGACCAATATTGAGAGCATCGCAAAACGCAAGCACTGCGCCGCCTTCTCATCACTCTGCTATTCATCCCGACTTTTCATCGCCGGTCCGTACGAGAAGCGGCAGAAGAATTTACAGGCCGCAGCGATTTACAGTATCGCGCCTTAAGCGCTAGGGGGGGAGTATTGTGGCGGACCCGTCGGTTACGCCATCCCACGCTCTGCAGCTCTTCAAGCTAACCAGCGTCACTCTGTCGCTATGTTATTTTATATGTATAACGCACACATGGTTACCCACACTTTGACTAGTTTTACTTGGCTTATCACACAAGTGGTAAGCCAAGTAAAATATTCGTCATATATTTAAGTCGCCACTGAATTATATTTCAGCAGGCATTTGAGCCGTTACTTTGTAGCTCAAATGGACTGACGTTCTCGCTCTCCGACGCTTTGTCATAAACGACAAACCGTCAAGCACAGTGATCGCACTAGCGTCACTGAGTAGCGGACGCAGTAAATGATCATATTGCTGGCTGCATTGCTGTTGTTGTTGTACAACAACAAAGCTTAGCTAGTGCATACTTAGCGCTCGCTGCCTGTGTGTTGGCTTAGCTACCCAACACCCAGGCGGTCGCGCTGCCAGTGAAGTTGGCTGGTTTATGCGACGTCAGCATATTCCTTATCGCACTGTCCGTCTCGTCATTAGCGCTGATGACGAGTTGGAAGCATATAAATACCAGTGCCGTTAGCCGCTGAAAAATAATACATTGTTTACCAGTTATTCTAACAATGCCAAAAATAGTGTTTATTGTGTTGTCCATGTGTGGGTTTGCAACGCTATACGTAGCGTTGCAATACATTTTTAATGTATTGTGGTGGCATGGTCTCTGGGCCATGCTACCCTAAATTAATTAATAATTAATTCAGTAGTTATTCACGCGCGAAAGAAATCTGCAGCATATCTGCTGCATATCAATAAGTATAATCAATCAGTGTAAAAAGATAAAAAAGAATAAACATAATTAGGTTAAGAATAACCTTTTCGTATAATTTATTTTTGTGGACAAATCTAATTCCATATGTTCTTTATAGTTTTAAGAATATATATACACATTTTTAAATCGATATTTAAAAAAAATAGAAGTTATAACGGTTTTTGTTAACCTGTGTCTAAACTCCATACAACGTAAATAAAAAACTTTAAACGCGATTTCCTCGAAACTAGTTTTTTTAAAACGGTTCAATAGATAACTCGAAATCTATTGGTTCAATTCCAAGGTTTTTTTTGCATTTTGCTCGTTATTTTGTCCTTTAAGCATCCCCCCTAAATTCAAGCATCTATTTTTTTTTTTATAAACAAGAAAGCGCGCTAAAATGTATCTCACGAATTCTACCAAAAAGTCAACCTCATAGGTCAAAAATCAAATTGTAAAGAGAGAAGAGAAATTATTTATAATATATTCTATCGAGTTCCGACAACACGTTTTAAGTTGAATTCTTCAAGATAACGGTCGTTTTTCTTTGCCCTTTTTACTTTCGCGTGGTGAATAAGTTGAGCGAAAATTTTGCAGTTTTATTTTGCTATTTGCAAAAATAGGGCGCTGTTTATTACAATTAAAAAAAAAATATTTGCTTCAAATTTATTAATATTTTCCTAATAATCATACATATATATATATGTATAAATAATTATCAACGACATACCGTGGTAAGAGCACTTAAATAAATTAAGAAAATATGTAGCTTGTGCGTGACAATATTGATATATGTTTCAATGCAGACTCTAATATAAGAAATTTTTTGCAGAAAATGCTGTTATGTGTGGATATTGAGATGGCAAATCAGAGTGAAAAAATTTTTTTTACTATTTCCATTGAAAAAATTCCACGCGTTTCGCACATGTTACACTTTTTTCTGTAAAACAATGTTCTTTTTGCACACTACGGGAATGTAAGTTCAATCCGACGCACCGCGAGGAATGAGCTTCTGCTGGAACTCAAGCGTGCACCGGAGCAAAACACCGGATCGTACAAATCAGCAGTAGAGAACGTGCTAGGTGACTCTGCCAAAGTGTCGATGAAAACCCACTCCATCGTTATCCAGTTGAGGGACCTGGATGAGGTTACAACTAAAACCGAGGTATGCGACGCACTTCATACGCAGTGCGAGATACTGCGCCCGGAAGAGGGATCGATAAGAAATCTCCAAAGAGAACGTCGAGGCACACAAACAGCGTATATAAGCCTACAGGTCGAAGATGCAGTTAAGGTGCTAAAAGTGCAGCGGATACGTATTGGTTGGGTATCCTGCAGAGTACGAGAAAGCACTTCACCGAAGAGATGTTTCAGGTGTTGGAAATACAACCATGTTGCTAGGGGCTGCACGGAAGATGTAGATCGAAGTGCACTTTGCAGAAAGTGCGGAAAAGGTGGACATGTGGCGGCAACGTGCACCAATAAACAAAAATGCGCACTTTGCCAAGGTGACCATGCCGCTGGCAGCAACCGTTGCCCAGAACATCAGAAGGCGGTAAAGAAAAGGCAACTATGAGAATCGTCCAACTCAACTTAAATCACTGTATCGCAGCACAGGACTTACTGATACAGATGGTCTTCGAGAGAAACTTCGATCTCGCCCTATTGAGTGAGCAGCATCATAATATGATTGGCTCCAAGTGGATGACAGACGCAACAGGCAAAGCAGCAATATGGACACCTAGTGGCAGGGCATACCAAAGCAAAGCTCCAGTGGCCTATACGGGACTCACCTGGGTGAAGTTCGAGGGAATCTATTTCTTTTCATGCTATGCGCCACCTCATATGGACATAAACCAGTTTGAGCGGATGATAAACGAACTTGTTACGGAGGCTCGGGGAAAGTCTCCCATAATGATTGCTGGTGATTTTAATGCATGGTCAACAAGATGGGGCAGTAGGATCACAAATCGCAGGGGCACGGTGTTGATGGAATGTCTTGCAACACTAGACGTCGAGCTTCTTAATAATGGTCACCGCACATTTGAGGCAGGTACGAGGCAGTCGGCAGTAGATCTTACCTTTGCACACAATTCCCTTGCGTGTAACACAGCATGGAGCGTCGACGATCTTTATATACATAGTGATCACCGTGCAATCGTCATCGAACTGCAACACATAAGTCGTCCACAAAAAATTGGCATTGCACAAACACAGGGCTGGAAGCAACATGCCTTCCATGCTGAAGTGTTCCGGCTTTTATGGGACGAAGGAGAAACGATCAATAATGAGCACACAGCTTCAATAATGGTGGCAAACATCAAACAGCGACTAAGCACTGCATGCGACGCAGCAATGCCAAGAAGGAGACGAGCACCATCCAGGAAGCCAGCATACTGGTGGAACGAAGGAATTGCCGAGTGTAGAAGGCGCTGCACCGAAGCGCGCAGAAGAGCACATCGTGCGCGAAATCGCCCGAATTGGCAGTCGCTACATGATGACCTTAAAGCGTGCCGTCTGCAGCTTAAGAAGACGATCCGAGCCAGCAAAGACTCATGCTTCAAAAAGCTACGGGACACCGCGGATTTTGACCCCTGGGGCAAGGCGTATAAGATAGTTATAGCCAGACTGCGAGGACCTAGAGCCCCACAGCCTTCGGATCCCGCTCTGATGAATAACGTTGTGTCTACACTTTTCCCTCCACAGAGAAATCAAATGCATGCATATAGCATACCAAGAGACATAGGTGACATCCCTTCAGTGACGGCTGATGAAGTACTGATGACGTTTGGAAAATTCTCCGACATCAAGACACCTGGGTTGGACGGTATCCCAAACGTGGCAATGAAAACTGCCGGCCTGTTTGCCAAAATGTACACCGCCTGTTTTCAGGAAGGAATTTTTCCGTCTTGCTGGAAATACCAAAGGTTGGTATTGCTTCTCAAACCAGGAAAACTCCCCGATCAGCCTTCGGCATACAGACCCCTATGTATGCTCGACCCACTGGGAAAAGTATTCGAGAGCATCATCGTAAGAAGACTCCAAGAGACCCTGGAAGGACCAGGTGGCCTATCCGGGAAGCAATTCGGCTTTCGTCGAGGAAAATCTACCGTCGACGCTATCCAAGCAGTGATGAAAATTGCCCACGACGCGACAAATGGTGTAAGATGGAAGGGTGGCGATAAGCAGTACTGCGCAGTGGTAAATCTCGACATCAAAAATGCTTTCAACTCAGCGAGCTGGGCGCGAATACTGCAAGCTCTAGGCGGGTTCGGCACACCAGGGTATCTACAGCAAATTATCGCCAATTATCTCCAAAACAGATGGCTGCTTTACGACACTGCCGATGGTGTAAAGCGTTACAAAGTGTCTAGAGGTGTTCCACAAGGCTCAGTGCTGGGGCTGACTTTATGGAACGTCATGTATGACGACGTTTTTGGCATTGATCTCCCTGCGAATACCACTTTAATCGGGATGACATTGCTTTGGTATCTGTGGCAAAATACCTTCATACGCTTGAAGCATCATGCAGTGAAGCGATATCCAATGTAACAACGTGGCTGCGAAGCGTTGATCTAGAGTTGGCATCGCAAAAAACTGAGGTGGTTCTTCTTAGCTCTCGTAAAGTACGCGAAAGCATTACCCTTAGAGCAGAAGAGCATATCATAACCTCACTACCATCCTTGCGCTATCTTGGTGTGCTCATTGACACTCGTATGTCCTTTAAGGACCACCTACTAGCAATTAGCGAAAAGGCGTCGAAGGTGAACGGTGCACTATCGCGCATCATGGCGAACATCGGTGGACCAAGATCCAGCAGACGGAAACTCCTAGCTAGAGTCACAAGCTCCATCATTCTCTACGCAGCACCAGTGTGGGCGGATGCCACTCACAAAGCGTCGTACATATCGGGTATTCGGGCTACATATCGCCATAGGGCATTGAGGGTTGCTAGCGCATTTCGCACGGTATCAGACGAAGCAATCGGAGTGATAGCGGCAATGCCGCCGATAGACATACTGGCGTGCGAACTTCAGCGCTCCTTTCAAGCTGGCGCAAACTCATCAAAGGCTGACGAGAGACGGCGCACTATCGAGTCTTGGCAACGTTGCTGGGAGCAATCACAAAAGGGGAGATGGACATTTGCTCTTATCCCTGATGTGGACAAATGGGCTAGCCGCAAACATGGTGAAGTGGTCTACTACGTCACACAGCTTATTAGCGGACATGGCTGCTTCAAGCAGTACCTTTACCGTTTTAAACATGAAGACGACCCATTCTGCACAAACTGTCCTGAGGAGATTGAAGATGATGGACATATTTTATTCAGTTGTCCGCGCTTCATCGTAGAACGAGCTGAAATAGCGGAAGCTTTTGGTGTGGTTCCTACCTTAGGGAATGTGGATCACATGTGCGACACACTGCAGAAATGGGAAGCGTTTCAGGCAGCAGCAGCAAAAATTATGATTGAGCTTCGCCGAATTGAACGGGTACGACACAACGAGCGCACGAACCTACGCAACGCAGGCGCAACGGCAGTCCCTTCTTTACTGATGACGGACAACCGGACCGACGATCTGATGATCAATAACTGACGGTTGAGTAAGTAATGCTCTGACGGCCTCCAGACGAAATACCTAACTGTGGTTCCTGGAGGATCCAACCGTTTCGACTGAGGAGATATTTAGCGGGTTAAAGTCTCGCACTGACTAAGGCTTTCGATGCTTTTACTCCTCGTTAAAAAAAAAAAAAAAAAAAAAAACACTACGGGGTCGTTCATAAATTACGTTACCAATTACGAGGAGGAGAAGGGTTTTTAAAATGTACTACGATAAGTAACGATATAGGGGGAAGGGGGGTCTCATATATATCAACGTGAAAAAACTCGAAAATATTTAAATTAATACGACCTTCATTTAAAAACATTTCCATCCTTTCATCTTCATGTTTGACAGTCTAAATTGACGGTTAACTATTGACAAGTGTCAATATGAATTCTCATAAGTGAGTTTTATTAAACTTAAAATAAATTGGAATAAAAATCATTATTAAAATAAATCAATTTTAAGGAATCATATTCAAAAAAACACTGAACTTGGTGCTGGACGGGTGCAGCCTTTACGGGTACTCTCTCAAAGGCCAGGCGAATTTCTTTGCATAAGAAATGAGGATACACCTGAACGTTCCAGCTCCTTCAATTCCAGTGATTGAGAGCATCGACTCTTGGATTGAAGATAGAATAGTTTTTATCGATGAAAATAATTGATTTTCAAAATTTTTTCTTAAATTTATCTAGTCATGATATAAAAGAGATTAAAAAAAAAACAAGTAAGAAATGATCTTCGACTGGGCCGAAGTTAAGATACCCCCACGGCCGAACCAAAGTATATTCAAAGTCTTAAGCATTCAATAAAATGTGTATTTGTATTAACATTTTCGTTATAATTAGAAAATATGTAGAAAATATTCGCTTTTGTTTTTTGATAAAGTCACTTTGTACGGGAGTTAGGCGTGGTTTTCATCCGATTTGGTTGGAATTTATACTCAGAGTGTATATTAAATAGTAAAAACCATATGTTTCACATATTTCAAATCCATATATTAATTTTTGTGGTATTCTAAGAGATTTCACCGTTTTTTTAGTCACTTTGTATGGGAGCTAGACGTGGTTTTCATCCGATTTGGCTCATTTTCGAACTTGACCTTTATAAAATAAAAGTTTAAGTATCGAATTTCATGATGAAAGCTTGAAAACTACTTCTGTAAACGTGATCACAGACAGACGGGCATGGCTTAATCAACTCCGGTGGTGATGCTGATCAAGAATATATATACTTTTCTATACCTACCACGCCTCCTTATGGGCGTTACAAACGAAATGACAAAATTAATATACCCCTTTTTCGTTTTTTAAACATGGTATAAAAATAAGAAATTTTTAATCATTTTATTTTGCATTTCAGTTTTTAGTAAATATTTTAAATATACCGTAAAATTAATTAATAAAAATTGCAAACCAGTTTTCGCAAAAATTTCTTCTTAAGTAAATCAGTTGCAATTATTCGCAAGCTGTAACAGTGCGTGACATGGAATTCGTGATCTATTTTTTTAACTTTTTAGTTCAACTTCCGCCATAATTAAAAAAAAAAACCCCGGGGGGTCTTACGTAGGGGGATGCTTAATATATGGTCTATGCTTTTAAATGTCATTTGATTTTTTTGTTTCCGATACATGGGAAAGGCCATATCCACGAACCGTTTTGGATGTCTTTTTTCAATGCCATTTTCAGCGCCCCCTATTTAAAAGCCAGAATTGTATTTAAAAAAAAAAAAACATTATTATAAAGTATTTTTTATGTACAATAACCTGTATAAATTTAAAAAAAAATAAACTTCTAAGATGGGGCATACATATGGGCATTTCTCCAATGTCGAATGCGACATTCGTACGCATTCAAAGTGAAAAAAAACATATACCAAAACATTATTTTATTTTGACAAAAGGCGAAACTTATAGCTATTGATAAGCACTATAATTACGGCTAAGGTTGATTTTTGGCAGTTATTCGTTTTCGAGATAATTACAAAAATTCAAGGCATTCGCACGCGACAAAAACAGAAGTCGCTTTCATGGCAAACAGTTCAAACACTGATTTCAGCGAAACCTGAATTAATATTTTAATGCGACTAATTTTTAAATGTTATGCATTGATGTATCTTAAAAATGTTTTTAATTTGATTTAAAAATATAAAGTAGTTTAGTTTTTATTAAATTTAAATCACTGTCGAACGCGACATGTCGAATGCGACATTTTGTTCCATCATAGATTTTATGTTTTTTTTTTTATTTTTTATGTCATTAGACATGCATATGATGCACGGACGTATGCTCTACAAGAAGAAGATGATTATAAATGATTTTTGATGTATTCAATATATTTATTTACAAAACAAAAATTATAAACTTAACAAAATATCTTTAATAGAGAAAAACTTTTAGAACTTCTTTAAAGAAGAACTTTTAGCCTTTTGTGCAAGTCCTTTGGCATCGTTTTCTCCACTTTTTTAACCGCTTTCGCCAAGGTTTGTTTGCATTCATAAGACGCATATTGGCTTTGATATGCATACGACATTTTATTTTCTAAGAGTTTTTTGCACCTCTCTCGTTGTCGTAGGCGATTATATTTCCGTTTCTCTCGAATTATATCTTAATTACTTTCAGCCAGCGCTCTCCACGTCTGTCGACCATTCCGCATTCTTTCCTTGATTTAAATTATAGTTTTGTAATTTTGTTTCCTCATCATTTAACCTTTCTCTCCACCGTTTGCAGTTGGATTTATTTTTCTCTCCGCCGTCTTTACTCATCTACATCAGTGGTGTTGACACGCATACTACTACAATTTTCGGCTTTTATGCTTGTGTTTGTTGCTTTCTCGCTCTCTGCACTGACAAAAATTGTTGTGCCGGTATTAAGCAAGAATGGTGTTATAATTATCATTGTCATCATCATTATCATCATCGGTATCAGTATTATTTACATTGTCACTATCACCATAATTATTATAATTCTGTAAATAATGCATTTTCATATGCCTCAGACATTTCGTGCAGTGCAAAACATACGATCAAGTGATACGAACTTCTCAGCTTCAAGTGATACGAACTTCTCAGCTTCAAGTTTACGCGCCAACTGATTGAGAGAATTTTGTGCATTCGATCGTGTACGTGTTTCGATTCTCGAATAAAGCTTTCGAGTCTCACCACGCGTGGTACTACGTGAACATCACTGATTTACATTAAAAAATTTCATATTTTGTATTTACATAAAAAAAATGTATTTCGAATTTAAACATTTTACACTTACGATGTCGAACGCGACAAACTTTAAAGGAATACCAAGAGCAAAGCTGTGATTATTTTCCAGAACATTTTTTTTATTTAATTTGCAATGAAAATATCTGTTTTCTACGAAAATTTGATGCACATTGTATAAACACCTTTGACACGCTGATAACAAATGCTCTTTTTCAATGTCGCACGTGACATCGAAATATATGCTAAAGCAATGAAAAAATTTACCGTAATTAGCAATCGCATCGTTCCTTTTACATTTTTCTTATATTCTTTAAATATAAACCGAGATTTAAAAGAGTAAATGTCAATGCATAGTGGCTCTCATTAAGAACATTAATCAAAACAAAACGTGCCATAGAAATGAACAAAACAGAACTTTTGCACTTGTTCGACTTTGCATTTGAATATTTCAAAATGTGCTATGCATAAATGTAAAATTTGATCACATTTGTTAATTTTGATAGATTCTTTATAAAAATATGTTAAAACAACGTACTTTTATAGACTTTGAATTTTTTGGCTGTGGTTGACATTTTTGTGGAAATGCCCATATGGCTATTAAATGGTAAAATAAAAAAAATCGAAATTTTACACATAGCCTTTTTTGTATGCGCAACGACGACTTGTTACGGAAGCCAATCAGAATTATTTTTTTACTGAATGACGTGGCTCCGCTAGCTACTCAAGTCCCGCAAACAGTTTGGGTTAGTTTGCTCGTGTTTAAAAAATTACGATAAAAAATATAAAAAAAAACCGATTTTGGAGGAAAATTCATCGGCGTTTCCGGTGGCTAGAGACTTAACCGATTTCCCTTAAATTCAGGATATCTTAGTTTTTTATCCCAAAGATTCAGAAATTGAGTGTGCTTTTTGACTTTCAAAAATGAGCCGGCGTAATATATACTCAACTTACAATTTTTTTTCATTTTTGAGCAACGATGTTGCATAAAATATATCATTGTACTAAAATTTTTCATAGTTTTGAAGATATGTATGTTCATGTTTTTGGTGTCAAATTGACGGAATTTTTTCTATGTTAATTAAACGTAAAATCTTTATTCATCAAATCTTGCTGCACCGGTTTTGCGAAGGGAAATATCTCGCTTCTAAAGTTTCATTGTAATAAAAATTTTTGCAGTATTCGAGGAAATGTGTTTTTGGTATCAAAAGAACGGAAATTTTTTAATTTTACTACATTTAACAAAAATTTTATATTTCGTATATATTTGCATATGTATCAAAGAAAACAACTAAAAATATGTCCATTGTAGGCATATTGTAGTTTTAGGCGATTTTATTAAAAATTTGTACTACAGCGTCATCTGGTATTCAAAGTGGATCAAAATTGATAGCCTCAAAACACGTACCGTACCCTATAAACTTCTATAAACAAATTTTCATGCTGATCGGATGAACGGTGTAGAATTGCATTCAAGAACCACAAACGTACATTCATTTTAATACTACCCCCACGTTTAAAAAACTTAAAAGGGGTACATTAATTTTGTCACTCTGTTTGTAACGCCCATAAGGAGGTCTGGTAGGTATAGAAAA
This sequence comes from Pherbina coryleti, assembly GCA_943735915.1. Classification (NCBI taxonomy): domain Eukaryota; kingdom Metazoa; phylum Arthropoda; class Insecta; order Diptera; family Sciomyzidae; genus Pherbina; species Pherbina coryleti. The sequence goes on along the minus strand of OX030950.1, from coordinate 69,869,102 downwards.
CTATATATATATTATTGATAAGCATCACCACCCGAGTCAATTTAGCCATGTCCGTCTGTCTTTTCGTTTGTCTGTCTGTCTGTCCGTCTGTTTATCTGTGATCACGATTACAGCCGTAATTTTGTTGCCATAATTTTGGAGAAAAATCACTGGGAGAAAAATTCTTGTTTGAACTCTCTAACTTATATAAATTTTACACAATTACATGAAATATAAAGCCAACATTTGATGTTTCTGTTTGCTTTGCGCATGGTTCTTGTATATAATAGAATATATGTATGTACTGAGTGTTGTTGATTAAATCAAGAGGTTAAAAAATATATAAAATAGCATTTGATATTTCTGTTTGCTTTGCGCATGGTTTTTTTTTTTTAAAGCTTAGTATGCTGTAGAAACGAAAATTCCGCGGCATATAATTCCACACAGTGTAGATTAAAAATTTTTGTGTGAAGAAAAAAGCAACTACAGTACAACTTTCCTCAATGCAACAAGATAGATTTTACCTATATAAAAAATGTAGTTTGCAAGCAAAGAAGAACTGAAAGGAAATAAGGTAAACGTTTATGCAAGTTTACGCAAATGTAAGTTGCGATAATTGTGTAATTTTTTTTCTTTAAATTTGCGTTTACTAAGGGAACAATGTAAATTTTGTGAATTTAAATTACAACTTGAACCTATTGTCTGAAATATCTTCAACAACATTGGGAAGTTCCAGTATCGACATGGTATTTGTAAGATATATTGACAATATAAGCTGCCACAAATATATTTCCTGCTTTTCCTATCATAAGCCAATTTTAATAAAACTTTTCAATAATGATAATTAAATTTCATCTTGTATTGTATAAAAAGCCTTTTGTACTTAAAATGGTATGTAGTAAATTGTACTATCTTTTGACTAATAAATTATAATTATATATCGCTCGTTTTCTTCAATAACGTTACAATCCAAAAAACATAAAAATTGAGTTAATTACACAGCAACATTCGTGTTACCATGATCTATGCTGTGTATAATTTTGGTAACGATATCTTCTTTAATTTTTGCAGGAGAGTAGAATTTGTGATTCATTCACCTCAATATATTTCCGATTAGATCGTATTATATATCGATAATATTCAGTTTTTTTTTGTCACTTTGTATGGATTAAACCATGTACATTACAGTAGTACTTATATATTTGATGTTTTGTCCATATTTTGAAAATGGTGATTTAATTTCCTTTGTCTGTTCAAAACTTAAAATGCTTCTCCTGAAAAATCTAGTTTTTTGAGTTGTAACGTTATTGCAGAAAACGAGCGATATGATATGGAAAAAAAATTAAAACATTGTACCAACTTTTTCTATGTTTTAGTATCAATAAGCAGTGTATAACTCGATTGTTTCTAATTTAAGTATTATATAATTCTACGTCTTGTGTTCCGACATAGTCGAAACTGCTGTATCTATTTTTATAGTTTTTTGTAGTAAAAAAAAATATAAAAATTCGTTTGTGTGCTTTAAATTGGCAATAACACAGTTCAATAGCCACACACTGTAAGTATGTCACACTTATGAACGAAGTGTTTAGCTTAACAAGCCATGCCTGAAAGTATACTAAGGAAAATTGCTAAAGTACTAAGCCTTAATGGCTTCATTAGGTATTTCTATCCGATCAATCGTTTCGTTCACAACAGTGTTCGTTCGTGTTTTTGAAATTTGTAATTCGAACAGAATCAAACAACGAAAACAGCTGATCAGATAGCGAACGATGCCGTAGTACAGTTACATATTTGCAATATGTTTTTCTAACGATCACTGAAACACCGAATTCAAACGTCAAAATCAAACGAATGCTTTCATGTTATCGTTGTGATGTATTCGTTGAGAAAAATTTATTTTAAAATGGATATTTTAACAAAAAATGCGTATACATGATAAAACTTATTTATATATTAACATATAAGTGCAATTTAAGTACTAAAAATTAATTAATTAAAAATTTAATACAATTTAGTTATTACTTACATTTCAATATTAAAAAAACAAGCAATATTTTTCAGCGCTTGTGAGGCAGCTGGAGGTCAATTCAAACTTTTTTTTTATTTTTCTTCCAATTCAAATTTGGGCAGATCTAAACAGAAAAAAAAAATTGCAGAAACGAATAGCAACATCCAAGCAAAAGGCGGTGATTTTTTTCGGTTAAATACAAGTAATCAATAGAAGCAGGCCATGATATCATTCTGCTTATGTCGAAGGCAGTACAATTGTAGCCAATAGAACAACCTGCAGCACAGCTTACACCACAACCTACAACACAGACTAGAACCAAAGCATTGCCAACAACACGAAAAGCACAAAAAATGCATGAAATCTTAAAAGAAAATACAGAAAACTTCCCTAATGTTTGACATGGCAGTGCCACGTTTGATAACTGCTTGTGTATAACAGTTTGAGTGTAAGTAGCAAACATAACTTGTCAAATGAGCTAACGATAAGCTGTGTTCAAAATACATATTTCAGCTTCAATCCAACATCGTTCGCATAGTCATCGTTCGATGAACTCTTCGTTAGAAATACATAATGAAGCAATAAGACTGAGCAACTCTATTTTTTACACAAAACGCATTTAGTTTTTCATTCATAAAAATTGTTTTGGCAAGTTTTCGCGGCTATTTTTTTTTTAAATTTCAGTATAAATCTAATTATGATGATAATCTAAACGAGCGCACACCGGTCAACACAGGAAGATAGTTATTCTCTGCCAAAAATTTCACTAAACTACTTGTGTAGTTTAAAATATAAAAAGTTAGTTGGCTTAAAAAATATAATGCTAAAAAAATTAATATAAAAATATAATTCTAATTCTAACTATGCAAGTTTCTTATTTTATGAACTCTTTATTATATCACAATTTTGATGATTTCTGTACAAAAATATAAAATTGAATATCGGCCATAGAAAGTCATAAATTTTCATATTTTTCCACTTTTAAACCATTGTGCGGCGTGCAACGAGTCAAAACGTGTCGTGAAAAAAGGTGAGGGCGTATGAGTGACTTTAGCTTAAAATTTGCAGCTGGATCTATTTGTTTGCGAATTGTTAGAAGCTCCCTGGTTTGTGAGTCTTCGATTGGGCATGCGGTCTTTCATCACTAATAAAATGAGAAGAATTAAATCAAAAAACCATTCCTGGTTTAATGAGACTTGCAGAATTGCAGTCAAGTCCAAAGAGGAAGCCTTTCAGAATTGGCGTTCCAACAAGAATGATACTGATACTAGGAAACTTCGCATTAAGGCTAGGAAAAACTGTAATATAGTTTTAAAACGCGGAAAGTTTCTAAAAATCAGGCGTTTTCCTGCTCTTTTAAGTAACGAACAAATCTTCACTGACTCGGCTGATAAAGCGAACCTGTTGGCTAGATTGTTTGAACAAAATTCCACAATCCCGGCTAGCAATTAGCCACCACCTCAATCGGAAAGTAGGCGAACACCTCTATAAAGCGATCTATCTTTTCTTATTGCCTTAAGTACTGGAAAAAGGCACTAATACCTTAGGAGATAAACACGGCACCTGCAAAGCGATGTATTGGAAAAAAAGGCGAATCATGGAATAGTAAAAAACAAAACGAAACAGCTTTTCGCGGAATCAACTTGTAACTGCAGTTAATGTTGTAACATTGTAAGCCGACTTCAAAAAGAAAGAGGTTCTCAAGTCGTCGGTTTCTTATTGAAGCGAAGCTTTTTACGCCTCGTTCTGCGATTTGCTGGAGTGAAATCTGAAAAAACGACACTTTTTCCGACACCTTTTTGCTAAGAATTGGTATTGATTTTTGCTTGCGTCTATTGCAATAAGAAAATGTTAAATTAAAAATAATTTCTTGTCCGCTGCAGGAATTGAACTCATTTCCGTCGACTGATAGTTTAACGCTCTAACCATCGATCCAAAAGCCCTCGTTAATAAACATCACTGTTTCAATATTAAGCAGGGGCAGAAAATAACTATTACTAGTAAACCCGTATGGCGTTAAAACGCCAAAATGCACATCTATTCTGTCGTTAACTAAAATTTACCGTAGTACGTCTCCTGAGCGAGTTATAATGCAACGATGCTAAATTTCTGTTGGATAAGCTGCTATATTCATGACCTAACCTTCCGAGCGTAGAATTGGGCTTATCACCTAATACAGATATCTTAAGGAGAGGTATAGGAAGTTTGAATTAGCTGTGCAAAGTATGCTCTCCTTCAAATGAGCTGGCGGCGATGCTCCTGGAATAGCGATTTTGCATGAACTTACAATTTTGTGGCTAGTGTATCAATATAAAATGTTGTTGTTTGTACGTTTTTCGCTTCGCTCAACTGCTTAATAATACAATAGTATGAAATTGGAAAAAGTAGAAAGCTGACTTTCTTCGTAGATTGCTTTAGTTTTTCTTGTTTAAATACACAATTTTTAAGAAAAAGTAAGACTTTATTGCACATCTACAGAGCAAGACCTTTCTATTGATACCCTCATTATAAAAATCGCATTTACGGTGTAGATTTAATGGTCGTCACAAAAAAAAAGCGCTTGCGTAATAATAATAAAGATTTCTAAAAATTAAATAACAAAAAATCAACATGATCCAAATGTCGGTGCACATTTTGGATAACTTCAATGTGCTGCTTAATGCATGTTCTATCGAAATAAGAAATTATTTTTATTTTTTGAGTTTTACCAATAAAAATTTAATTTCATTGTTATTTACTGATTTTTATTTTATTCATAGTCGCCAAGGAATTGCAGTTACTTGAGCGTAGTCTTGAGACGATGCGTAGACAGGAATTTCGAATCTCTAACTAAGCGCTACTCTAATAAATTTATTAACAAAAAAGCGGGGATAAATCCTATCTGTCGCTATGCGTTATCATTGCAAAAAAAATTATCTACAGAGTTTCTTCTCATAAAAATGTGCTTTTAAAAGAAATCTTTGAGTTCCAACGGCACTTTAGGTGGTCCTCTATTAACTACTTATCTCCAATTGGAATTATAAATGAAGATATTGACACTGATTTGAATTTTGACACCCCTCTGCTACCTGAATTTTTTTGCAAAATCTGTACCTGGCACACACAGAGGTTAATTATCCTTTTTTATTAATATTGCTGTTGTTATTGTTGCATCACCTGAATTCCTTGTGTTTGTATTTAGTTTTAGTGTAGTCTTAAGTGTATTTTTGTATTGTTAATGTTTAAATTTTTTTTTTTTTTTTGTTGAGACAAAACGTCCCTATGCAATTGACTAGTGCCTGGAGCAAACACTGTATTATCAGCAAAACAATTCTACCTCATGTATTATCTAAATCATTCTTAAGCAAGTAGCTTTTATCCTTTTATTCCATTAGAGCAACACAACAATAGCTTTAAGTTTTGCCATGTAATTGAACTTTTTACATTGTATGTATGAAATGTACATAAGTTTATTGTAAAAGAAACGAAAGAAAGTCTCAATAAATTTACTTTACTTTACTTTACTATTTTATTCATCAAAAACAAAAGTTATTTTTTGATTTTTATTTTTCTGTTCAAGAATAGGAGTTATTTTTTGATTTTTATAATTTTGCTCAATTATTTTATTGTTTCTCAATTTACAATACAATCCCAAGCTAAAATTTTGTATAAACCTTAAGAATTGATGTATTATAACGACACTATGTTCAAAAGATGAAAAATTTACTGCGATCACTAAGAAAAATGTGACACAAAACTTCAGACTAAAAAAATTAAAAAACTATTCGTAAAAAGAGTCCAAAAAGGGTATACCACAAAAAAGACTTATTCAAGATCTTTAAGATATATTTCGGATTTTTTTCTGTACGACTTACGGTTTCGAAGTTACAGCTGTTTGAATACATGCACTAATTGTATTTTTTAAGATATTTTGCAATTTTTTTGCAGTGTATATCTTTTAAAGAGAAATAAAATTAAAAAAAAAACAAATTATGCAGATATAATACGTTTCAGGAGAACTATCAACTCAGAGTTTAAAAATTTTCAAAAATAGTGATGTCAGAAACGTGGGCGTTTTGACATGGAATCACCGATATATACATATTCTTGATCAGCATCACCACCCGAATAGATTTAGGCACGTCTGTCTGTCTGTCCGTATGTACCTTATAAGTATTTACATAAAAATAACAAATTGAGTAGCCTCGAGTTGCTTAAGGGGAGAAATACATGTAAAATCTACTGTAAAATGTACTGCCAGGAAACAGCAACAACTGGAAGATAATCAGCTTTTCGAGGAAGCTGAAGGGCTATTGTATGCGCCTGGAATTGCTGGTTGATCGGTAAGTCGCAAAAACTAATAGTTTTATCGTCCTAAAACTTTAAACGCGATTTTCTCGAAACTACGTTTTCAAAAACGGTTGCCACTGCAGCTCAAAAAGTAATTAACCGATCGGGCTGAAATTTTGAAATTTTGAGTCAACATAATTACCCATAGAATAATCCTAAAATATTACACATTTTGCATAAATAAACAATTTTAAGGGGGCAATAACTGTCGAAAAATAGGCGAAAATACGAATGTTTTATTAAAAAGTGTACAAAATTTTTATTTCGTACTTTTTCTCAATTTTATAGGTTTACTCTTTGCCTAAACTCATCAGTAATCGAAATATTTTTGTTTTTTGATTTCAGACCAATAGAAAAAACTGGAAAAAGTTATTTTACGACTTTGGCCAAAAAAATAAATTGTTCTTATTACCAGACACAAAACATTAAATTATGTCAAAAATGTAAAATGATTTAATTATTTTATCACCCTCCAAATAATTCACGAAAAATTACTGATTTTCTGGAGGACGATCCTCACAAGGCAACGCGTGAGGGTCAGGGGGTGATCTTCACATGGCAACGTGTCTGACTGCCTCAACCTGGTGAGGCCAGCATTATCCATGTCGAAATCGTCTCAAGTCGACTCAAACCTCTACGTGGTGTCCTCTAGAAACGGCAAAATGGCAACCGTTAGTTTGACGGCTAATCTGAGCGGCGGGCTCCCCCTGCCTTTAAAGGGTTGTGCGTCGGGTTTGAAGCCTATCACGTAAGAAAACCGTTTCACTGAAACGAAAAAGAAATAAGATAAAAATGATCCCCAAACCTGATGACGACTACTGCAAACGAAAAACTGACAATGATTTACGGATATGCACTTGGAATGTCCGAACCCTTAATTGGGATGGTGCCTCTATCCAACTGATAGATATCTTAGAAAGATACAAGGCTGATATCACTGCAATCCAAGAAATGCGATGGAAGGGACAGGGTTGCTCACGGCAAGCATCCTGTGATATCTACTACATCGGCCATGCGGAGAAGCACGAATTTGGATGCGGATTCGTGGTTGGCAAGAGACTAAGGCAATCATGTCCTGCAATTCACACCTGTGAACGAACGACTTGCCATAATCCGTTTCAAGGCAAGATTCATCAACATAAGCCTGATTTGTGCGTACGCTCCGACAGAAGATAAGGACGATGAGACCAAAGACAGCTTCTACGAGCGCCTTAAAGAGGCCTATGAGCGCAGCTCCCGCCACGACATAAAAATCGTGCTTGGTGACTTCAACGCCAAGGTGGGAAAAGAAAATATCTTTGGTCCGACAGTCGGAAAATTCAGCCTCCATGACAATGCCTCCGACAACGGAAGGAGGCTGATTGACTTTGCCGCAGCGCGAAACATGGTCGTTATTAGCACTAGATTCAAGCAACTCAATATTCATAAAGCCACTTGGCTGTCTCCTGATCAAAAGACGCGGAACCAATTTGATCACGTTTTGATTGACGGAAGGCACTCTTCCAGTGTTTTCGATGTACGCACGATCCGTGGTGCCAATATAGACTCGGATCAGACTATAGACTCCGCTAGACTTCGCGAAGACTTCGCTACTCGACTCTCACTCCTGCTTCAAGAAAGCACCCCTCCGATCGACGATATATGCGCGCAGTGGAATCATATTTCCCACTCTATGCGTACGGCTGCCGAAGAGGTGATTGGCTATCACCGCCCTCGCCGAAACCAGTGGCACGTCCAGGAGTGTCGCGACGCCACTGCAGAAAAAGACGACGCCTACAAAGTCACCCTGCAGTCGGTTGTAACGCGTGCTGCTAAAGAGCGTTACAAATAGAAGAGGAGGGAAGAGAGACGCATTTTCAGGCGAAATAAAAGGGAAGCGGAAATGCGTGAGTGCGAGAAAATTAAGTTGCATGGTGACAGGAATGAGGTCCGAAAATTTTTCGAAAAAATAAGACGCCTGGCCGATGGTTTTAAGACCGGGGCCTCTTTCTGCAAGGATGAAAATGGGAATGGCTGACTTCATAAACGCAAGTTGCAATGCAACACTGCAAAGTCAAATGTTCATAAACATCCACACTTTATTTTTGACAATGTAGTGTGTTCACTAATGCAGCGCAACCCTTTGCGATGCGCATCAGATGTCATTTCGGCGCATCATTTCATTTTATGATGCAACATGGATGTCTCACAAACAAAACAAGTATATTTATACATTATTAAATTGATTAAATTAGAAATTTAAAAAATTTTTGATTTTATTAATGCATGAATTATTTACCATTCTATTTAAAGTAATAATAAATGGACACACGAAAGGAAGCTCTTGCTAATAAGCACAAGATTGCGCTTTGAAAGTGACTTTACCGCCAACAAAAAGAAAAGGAACACAATCTGGGAAAAAATTTTGCTGGAGATAAAAGAAATTGATGGCACGTTTCCTTTCACAAGGGACGAAATAAGTAGATGATTTTTGAATATAATGGTCACTTACAAACGCATCAAAGATGTACTTTCTGCCAGTTGCACAAAATTTAAAAGCTAAAATATAAAAAGCATGGAATATATATTCCATTTTATTTATTTATTTTATTTATACAAACAGTTGGCGCTAAAGTACTAACATTGCATGGTGGTGTTCACAAACGCCTTCAAATGCACTGCATCATTTGACAAAGTAGTGATGTAAGGCAACATTGCTTTGCATTAGTTGCGCAATGCTTTGCAATGTTGCATTGCAACTTGCGTTTATGAAGTCAGCCAATCTAGTGACAGATATCCAGAGTACACTGATGATGTGGAGGGAACACTTCTCTAGGCTTCTGAATGATGACGACGACAACAATCCCACCAATAGAGATGATATCCCGGAAACCCCAATTGTGGACGACAGCGTTGAAGTTCCGCTGCCCGACCATAGTCCAGTCTTGAAAGCCGTTGTTGGGCTTAAAAACAACAAAGCTGCAGGAGCCGATGGCTTACCTGCTGAGCTTTTCAAGAATGGAGGCGTAGCTCTATTTAAATGCATTCATGAGCTCCTATGCAGAATATGGTCGGAAGAATGCATTTCAAACGATTGGAACCTCAGAGTGCTCTGCACAATCCACAAGAAAGGCGATCCCACCATTTGCGCCAATTACCGTGGCATAAGCCTTCTTAATATCGCATATAAGGTCCTGTCGAGCGTATTATGTGAAAGACTGAAGTCCATCGTAAACCAGCTGATTGGACCTTATCAATGTGGCTTCAGACCTGGCAAATCCACTATAGACCAGATATTTACGCTATGACAAATCTTGGAGAAGATCCTAGAAAAACAAATCGATACACACCATCTTTTTGTCGATTATAAAGCCGCCTTCGACAGTCCAATAAGGAATCATCTAAACTCCACCATGTCTGAATTTGGTATTCCTGCAAAGCTCATCCGTCTTTGCAGACTGACACTGAGCAACACCAGCAGCACAGTTAAGATCGGGAAAGATCTCACTCCTCCATTCGATACCAAACGAGGTTTCAGACAAGGTGATTCCTTATCGTGCGACTTTTTCAACCTAATGATGGAGAATATCATCCGAGCTGCTGATTTGAGACGTAGTGGCACCATATTCTACAAAATTATTATGCTGCTGGCGTCTGCTGATGATATCGATATTATTGGCCATAATACGCGCGAAGTCAGTGCAACATTCTCCAGATTAGCGAAAGAGTCGAGTCGAATGGGTCTTGCAGTGGACGCAGATAAGACGAAATACCGACAACAAATAAATAGTCCCAGCGTCTTGGAAACCACATTACTGTTAACAACATCTCCTTAGAGGTAGTTAAGGACTTCGTCTACCTGGGATCCAGAATAAACTCTTTCAATGTTATCAGTATTGACTTTTCACCGTAAAGGAATCGTTCAATGAATGATAGAATGGTAGAGAATTATGGAGTGTACTCAACTCAACAGAATGATAGAGTGTTTATTTTGTCATCACGACATTAGCAGAACTCGTTCTACAAGTTCAGAGAGTTCTACAAGTTCAGTTGGTGAGGAGTCACCAAGCTCTATTTTTGTGAAAAATCGGTCAAAACTTAGGCGCAAATGTATGAATCCGATGTTTTGGAATTGGTTGGGAAGCCTCTTAACACGACATTATTCCAAAACAAGCCGTGAACTTTTCAACAAGATTCTGATTCGACGCATAAGGCGAAATTGACTCAAGATTGGCTCAAAAATAATGTACCGTACTTCATTTCCACGGATCAGTGGCCAGCGGGTAGTCCAGACCTGAACCCATTGGATTACAAATTGTAGTCCATGTTAGAGGGTATGGCTTGATCTTCTCGACACCCAAATATCGAGTCTCTAAAGCGCGCTCTTATCCGAGCCCAACGGGCCGAAATCGGAGTGCTTCCAACAAGAGCGCTCAAAGAGCACTCTTTTCTGAGCTTTTTTTGTGTGAAGCCAGGAAAAGAAGAAGAAGAAGAAGAAGAAGAAGTACAACTGCTCCTGCTACTCTATGCTTAGGAGAAGCTTAGGAGCACTAAAGAAGAAAACCAAAATAAAAATAAATAGAACGAACAATTGAGTGATATACTTTCGCTGCAGTTCGGAGCACAAACGGAGCACAGTATTGAGTGCTATATTTCACTGTAGTTTGAAGCACGAATGGAGCAGTAGTGCTCCCTTCCAATGACATGTTATGTTAAAATTACAATGAAGATGGAAATATAGAGAGCGCTTCGTATTGCAAAAGGAGCGCTAGTAAAGCCCTTAAAGAGCGCTCCAAAGTCCGCTGGGAGCAGTGGAGAAATTTCTTATGCATGCCTTGCGTGCTGCGATCGATGAATGGCCGGATCGACTTCGCTCGTGCTGGAAAGCAAATGGTGGCCATTTCGAATAAGTTCTTTAATAATTTGTAGCTATTGACTCAATAAATAACAAAAATAATTTTGAAAAAATCTTTTGACATTTGAGAGTACTAAGTACTAATGCATAAAAAAAGATACAGTAGTTTCGACTTTGTCGTAACACAAGACGTAGAATTATTCAATTCGCTTTTGATGACATCTTTTTTAAAAATATTTATTCCATACACCTGAGGATATGACCTTTAAGAGAGTGCCGGAGAGGGTTAATATGTATCACCAACCCCCATTACTTTTGCAAAAGGAACATTTTTGCCTTTGACACCTATTCCCTCCGACCACTCCTTAGGGGCGCTCCCATACAAATTTTATGCTTTTGTCGATAAAACCGGAAACTGTCCATAAATAGGTAGAAAACTTAAACAAGCAAACAAAATTTGTTCAATGCTATCAAGTTCAACAACCCATGTGTCAAAATTTCACTGTCGATAATATGCCCGGATATTTAATTGGCTGCGTTTGACATTTCAATAACAGATTCTGTTAAAAAAGCATGCCCCTCAAAATTACTCAGTATTACTGGGCTACGCGAGTCTGTTAAAAACAACATGCCCCTAAAAGTATGCTTTTTTTTAATTATAAGATTTATGTCTTCACGCTAGATGGCGCTGTCTTCGCCGTCGAAAAAACCGGAAGCCGTCGATAATAGGTAGCAAGTTTAAGCAAACAAAAACATCAAATGTTGGCTTTATATTTCATGTAATTGTGTAAAATTGATATAAGTTAGACATTTCTAACATGAATTTTTGTCGCATTGAGGATCAAGCAGACCAACAAGTGCTAAGATCAACATTGTACGATTAGTACTTTAGGCCCACCAAAGGCTCAAAAAGTAAGGTAAATACCGACACCTGATCACTATCAACCACCCTACTTACCTCCGAGAACGACGTATTCTACGTCAAAAATAATGTATTTATACTTTATGAAAAGCCCCGTGGGATAAAATTTTATATAACAATAAATAGAAGAATAATATTCAAATAATGATGAAAATAATTCAGATTTTGGAAATTAGCGCCGCAAGCGTAAAGTTTGTACCAAAAATCGTGCGAATGATGGAAAATTTCTTTTTTTTATATAATATCCTCTTGTTTTAAGTTTTGTTCACCATTCAAAATTTTAGTGGTAGCGATGGAAGCACGTGACGAGTTGCCCTCCTTGGATATTATGATGTCAAAATCTTGGAAGGTAAAGTTCGCAGAAATGACGCATCAAAAATCCTAATAAATGGCGAAAATACTGCATTTTCTATAAGGGCGGCAACAAGCAGAAACAACAAACCGACAAGAAAGAACGTGAAAAGGAACCTGAACAACAACACGTGGTTTTGCTGCGGTATGCGCGGGCACCTTGCCCAGAATTGTCAGCTAAAAAGTATCAAAGGAAAATATAACAAAAAAGATACAGTAGTTTCGACTATGTCGTAACACAAGACGTAGAATTATTCAATTTGCTTTTGATGCCATCTTTTTTAAAAACTATTTAACAAAAAATTTATTAAATACACCTGAGCATATGACCTTTAAAAGAGTGCCGGAAAGGGTTAATATGTATCACCGGCCCCCATTATTTTTGCAAAAGGAACGTTTTGCCTTTGACACCTATACCCTCCGACCACTCCTTAGGGGGCTCCCTTACAAATATTATGGTTTTTGTATATTTATTCCATACACCTGAGCATATGACCTTTAAGAGTGCCGGAAAGGGTTAATATGTATCACCGCCCCCCATTACTTATGCAAAAGGAACATTTTTGCCTTTAACACCTATTTCCTCCGACCACTGCTTAGGGGGCTCCCATACAAATTTTATGGTTTTGTTTATTTATTCCATACACCTGAGCATATGACCTTTAAGAGAGTGCCGGAGAGGGTTAATATGTATGGCCGACCCCCATTACTTTAGCAAAAGGAACATTTTTGCCTTTGACACCTATTCCCTCCGACCACTCCATAGGAGGGCTCCTATACAAATTTTATGGTTAAAGGAACATTTTTGCCTTTAACATCTATTTCCTCCGACAACTCCTTAGGGGGCTCCCATACAAATTTTATGGTTTTTGTTTATTTATTCCATACATCTGAGCATATGACCTTCAAGAGAGTGCCGGAGAGGGTTAATATATATGACTGACCCCCATTACTTTTGCAAAAGGAACATTTTTGCCTTTGACACCTATTCCCTCCGACCACTCCTTAGGGGGGCTCGCATACAAATTTTATTGTGTTTGTGCCGGAAAGGGTTAATATGTATCACTGACCCCCATTACTTTTGCAAAAGGAGCATTTTTGCCTTTGACACCTATTCCCTCTGACCACTCCTTAGGGGGGCTCCCATAAAAATTTTATGGTTTTTGTTTATTTATTCCATACACCTGAGCATATGACCTTTAAGAGAGTGCCGGAGAGGGTTAATATGTATGACCGACCCCCATTACTTTTGCAAAAGGAAAATTTTTGCCTTTGACACCTATTCCCTCCGACCACTCCTTAAGGGGGCTCCGATACAAATTTTATGGTTTTGTCGATAAAACCGGAAACTGGCGATAAATAGGTAGCAAGTTGATCTCGTCTATTAGTCGGTGTCGGTAGTGTTTTTGCTTTGTGCTTAACAAAATTGCGTGCTTTTTGTTTAAATTATTTGTTTTGTGTTTAAATATTTGGTACGTATTTTAAATAGTGAGTGTTTTCATTATTAAGAGTACTAGCTGTGTTTGAGATATATATTGTGTAAATATTTAACTCTTAAATTGTAATATTTATATCTCTTTATATTAATGTTAAATTGTCTATTGTTTTTGTAAAAAGTTTTTTGTTAAGGTTGAAGCGCTTGCTTGCATGCTAGCTTGCTTGCAGTGTTGTTTTTATTTTTTCATTCCTCTTTGTGCGGCGTTTTGTTTTTTTTCTAAGCTAAGTAGTGTTGTTATTGTTTTTTAACTGTTGCGCTCACTACTTGGTAAAGTGTATAAATTAAACCCTATAAGCACATTTTTTTTTGTTTCTATACATATATTGCTCAATTGCTCAATTCTGTAAAGAATAATCATGGACTATTTTTCTGCAGAAAATATTGCTGCTTGTTCCCTTAACGAGCTTTGCAGAAGCCAGAATATTCTGAACCCCATGTTCAGTTGTTCTGGCCCATGTGAGCAAATGTTTCATGCTAATTGTGCGGGTATCTCCAAATCGTGCTTAGACGATTTAATGTCTGTCCAGTCTGGTCTTCGCTGGTACTGTGCTTCGTGCAGGGCCCTTTCCCCAGATGAGCTTTATTCTAAAATCAAGCTTTTTGGTGAAAGTCTCAACTTGCTAAATAACAATTTTAGGGATATTGTTACATTTTTTAGCGAAGTTAGTGCCGCACCCAGTATCAGCGTCTACGATGAATGTACTTCACCGGAAAAAAATTCGCCTTCTTTGTCTCAGACAATCTTTTCCGGGACGCAAACAAACATTCAGTCTGAAGAAGACCAGAATATTTCTAAAAAGAAGAGGAAAAATAAAAATAATACGCGTCGTATGACGTCTTCAAACCTTCCTCAGGCTAAGCAGCCCTCAGCTATGCCTGCAATAAACGATACTACAATTATTTCTTCACCTCCTTCTTATACTCCTCCATTGGCTAATAGTCCAAATGTGATTTCAACCGAGCCCAATAACCCAATAATTAATTTAAGGGCAGTGTCGAGGCGAAAACTCTTATTCATTTCGCGTCTTCAGCCCGACACAACATCTGAAAATGTATTAACGTTTGTCAAACAAAACATTTATTTAGACAAAATGCATTCTGTTCATGCAAAAAAATTGGCAACAAGCCTTCCCACGCCTCCTTTATTCTAACGGTTGCAGCTGATGAGTTTGCATCTGTTCTTAACTCTAAAATGTGGGCCGATAATATCCTCGTTTCTGAGTTTACGCCTAAAAATAAGTCTAGAAGGACGAATAAAATCGCCCATCAGACCCAAAAAAACTAAATAGATTATCCCTTTACTATCAAAATGTAAGGGGATTACGTTCTAAAACACGCGACATATTTTTGGGGTCTCAGAATTTCTCTGAGGATATTATCGCGTTAACAGAAACATGGCTGAACGGAAGCATTATTGACTTGGAACTGTTTGACAATAGTTTTCAAGTTTTTAGAAGGGACAGACACACTGACAATTTTTTTGCTATTGGTGGTGGTGTCCTTTTAGCTGTAAGGAATTCCTTTGTCAGTTCCTTAATTGATATTCCCTGCTCTTCTAATATCGAACTTTTATGCGTTAAGGTGTTACATTGTAATTCCAATGTATATGTTATTAATGCATATGTTCCCCCAAAAAGCAGTGCAGAAGTCTATGCAAGCCTTGCGGATTGCATAGAATATATAATAAATCTACTTGACGTTAATGACGACATTTTACTGTTGGGCGATTTCAATCTGCCTGACTTAAAACGGCATTCTTCCGACGATGATACATATTTTTGTGCATCAAATTCGAAGACTCGCCAAGAACATATATTTGTTGACAATATATGATCTGACTTACAACAAGTTAGTTGTATTTATAATAGTCTTGAAAGACTTCTTGACCTGGTCTTAACTACAGACAGCAACAATGTGATTGTTAAGAGGGCCTTCCATGCTCTGACTATTGTAGATGAATACCATCCACCATTGAGCATTTGGTATAAATCGGACAGAGAGAGCATAGTAAAATCGAGTTCAATCGATGAAGTTTATGAATTCAATTTTAAAAAAGCTGACTTTTTGAAGTTGAATCATTTACTTCATAATAAACTAAATGTTATTTTAGAGTACTTAAATCGAAATAACCTTGATGATTCCATAAGTTTTTTTTATACGGAGCTCTTTATTGCGTTCTCTCAGTCCGTACCATATAGCCTCAAATTTGCGAAAAACTGTGCTTACTCTTGGTACACAAAGGATTTAAAAACTCTTCGCAACAACAGGAATAGGGCATGGAAGAAATATGTCTGTAGTTTAGACTCAAATGACCTGGAAACCTACAAACGTTTGTTTCTGGAATTTGAAAATAGCTCAGCTGCATTATATAATGAATATTTAGACAATATAAAGCTGAGAATACTGTCTGATCCAAAAAAGTTTTGGGGATTCATAAATACAAAGAAGAAATCCGATGGATTCCCTTCATCATTCAAAACTGTTGATGGAATTACTGACGATCCCGTCATTATTTGTAGTTTATTTGCAAATCTTTTTAAAGAGTCATTTTGTTCGGATTCTTTTGATCCTGATGAGGGGTATTTTGAATATATGAATTCTACACCCAGAGTTTCTTTGGACTCTTTATCCTTTACCTCAGAGGATATTTTAAAATATATTAGTTCGATCGATGAAGATTTTAGCGCTGGACCTGATGGAATTCCTGCCGCAGTGTTAACTCAATGCGGTTCAATTTTGTGTCAACCACTCTCTTTGTTATTTAATCTATATATATAAAAGAAAGTGTCCGAATGCGATGTAATCCCATAACTCGAGATCGGCCGAACCGATTTTGATGATTTATACTTTGTTGGAAAGGTATTTTTTCAGTTCGGGTTTTAAAAAAAAAATCGAAAAAAGTGTAAAAAAATCAAAATTTCAAAATGTTTTATTTTTATCAAGGGCCTTCTATGCGATTCTCATACTCGCAAGGCACCTGCCATTGTTTGGAATTTACAAAGGACAGCAAAGGGCCCGTTGAGTGTTCTGCTGCTATCGTTTTTGACCTATCTTGAACACCAGAGGGCGCTATAGTACAAATTTTTTACAAAACCACCTAAAACTCCCAAACCGCTCATGCGATTAGAATAAAAATTGGTATATAGTAGTTTTCAGGTACGATGAGTTTTTTAGCACTATCTTCTTTGACCCACCTTGGACACCAGATGGTGCTGTAGTACAAATTTTTTACAAAATCCCATATTTTTAGTTGTTTTCTTAGGTTACATGTGCAAATATTTACAAAATATAAAATATTTCTTAAATTTAGTAAAATTAAAAAAATTTCCGTTATTTTGATATCAAAAACATGAACATATCTTGAAAACTATGAAAAATTTTACTACAACGATATATTTAATGCAACATCGTTAAACAAAATTACGAAAAAAACAATCAGAAATTTAATTTTGCGACTTTCGAGTCAAATATCTCCGCTGCTTTTGTATACATTTTGTTAAATTTTTTTTTTGTCTTAAAGCTTCATCAAAGTACTATGAAAACCTTATTGCAAAAATACCGTTAGTTAAGTATATATATTTTAAATATTTTTTTTAAAAAAGTTCTGAAATTTTGGAGTTTTCCTCACAAAAAGGCTCAAAGTTTGGTTTTGTTGTAAAAATAATTTAAATTCAAATTCGAAAATTTTTAACTCTATTTAAAAGTTATAACATTTATAAGCAAAAGTTATGTAAATTTTACGCAAAAATTAAAAACCATTTTTGTGATTCAAAAAGCAAGGGTACCCCTAGAATTTTTCGAACAAAATTTTTTGTTTCCAATATTATGTTTTTATAATTTTGAAAAAATATACAAGCTAAAAACTTAATTTAATAGAAAAATGTATCTAAGTATCTCTTGCCAATCAAAAGTTATAGCCAATAACGTTTATCCAAAATATATATACAAAAAGCAAAACGCTGTCTGTGTGATGGCTGGAAACTTCTAAATTACTTAGCCGATAGAGCTGAAATTTTGGCAGTACATTTTTTTCAAGTACGAGATGGTTTAAATTTCTGTCACACCCCCTTTTACCGCCCACAAATCTATAAAAATGCTATAATTCCTACGGTTTTCGTCGATTGGGCTACATTTTGGTAATTTAGTCTGAATGCTTACTGTCGGCAACTGTACTAAAACAGGGTAATGTCCATCTACTAGAAAACTGGGATGAGCATTATATAAGAGGGTGTGGCTCCGCCCATACAGTTAAAATTTGTATTATCGAATAGCTTTGAAAGTAAAAGTAGCAATACTTACTTACAAACTCAAAATGGAGTTACTATTTGGTGATCTCCTGCTACTGGGAAACTGTAACGGGCAGTGGAAAATAACAGTGGTGTTAAACTATGAATCTAAGAAAAGTTTTGAATACACCTATTATGTTCCCATATAGTTGCAGAGTGCAGCAACGCGCGCCGGGAAAAGCTAGTAAATCTATAAACGAAAGTTATTTTCCACTGTTTTGGAAAAAATCATTTATTAGTCCTATTTTTAAAAAAGGTTGCAGGAATGATGTTATTAATTACAGACCCATTGCTAAACTGTCATCGATTCCAAAACTTTTTGAGCGAATCGTGTATGATCGGGTAAAAGTTCACTGTGGTGAAGTCATAACAACTCGTCAGCATGGTTTTGTTAATGGCAGATCTACGGTATCTAATCTGCTCAATTTTACAACGTTTTGCTTAAACACCATTGAATCTGGTTGCCAGGTCAACTGCATCTACACTGATTTTAGCAAGGCTTTTGATAAGTTACCACACAATTTAATTCTATTTAAACTTAAGTCCATTGGATTTCCACAATATTTTGTAAACTGGATTAAATCGTATTTGACAGACCGTTCTTATCAAATACGATTCCGAGGGATTTTGTCTGCTGAGTTTATTGCGTTATCAGGTGTTCCTCAAGGAAGTCACCTAGGTCCACTTCTGTTTATTTTAGCCATTAATGATGTGACCCATATTATTAAAAACTCTCATCTGCTTATTTATGCGGATGACATGAAAATATACAGAAAAATAAATTCTCAAGACAATTCAGCCCTACTCCAG
Organism: Pherbina coryleti; assembly: GCA_943735915.1. Taxonomy (NCBI): domain Eukaryota; kingdom Metazoa; phylum Arthropoda; class Insecta; order Diptera; family Sciomyzidae; genus Pherbina; species Pherbina coryleti. Next base: position 69,850,082 of record OX030950.1, on the reverse strand, counting down.
TCCGATCTGAAATCTTTTGAAGTTTGGTGTTCTAAAAATAATATGTTTCTTAATCCAGACAAATGCCAAACTATGACCTTTTCGCGAAAAAGGAATAATTTAGTTTTTGATTATAAGATAAAAGATACTGCTTTATGTCGTGTGGATGTCGTTAAAGATCTGGGAATATGTATCGATTCTAAGCTTTCCTTTAACATTCATATTGATAACATTTGTAAAAAAGCATCTTCTATGCTTGGATTTATTAAACGCTGGGCCAAGAAATTCAATAGCATGATTACGACTACAACGTTGTATTATGCAATAGTGCGTACTCACTTGGAGTACGCAAGTCAAGTTTGGTCTCCAAGTTACAATGTGAATGTTGATCGAATAGAGAGAATCCAAAATGCTTTGTTAGGTTTGCCCTAAGGGGCTTAAATGGATTTGACATTTTAAACCTTCCGCCATATGAGGATCGCTTAAAAGTTTTAAAAATGCAATCATTGAGTGAGCGAAGGAAGTCTGCTGATATCGTCTATTTGCACCAACTCATAACCGGTGTATTCGATTCTCCATAACTTCTTTCTCTTATTAATTTTAACTCTAATCGTAGTAGTAGTAGAAATGCTAACAATTTAATTTACTTGCCATTTAGTAGAACAAATTATATGTTAACTGCTCCTTTAAACCGTATGAGTAAATTAGTTAACAATTGTAGCTTTTTTGATGTTAACTTGTCTAAAGGTCAACTCAAGAGTAGATTAAAAACTATTGTGTAATTGCATGGTTAGTCGTGTCGTCTTGTGTTGTCCTTGAGCCCAACCATATTTTGGTGGGTAAATTTTTCTCACATTAACTTATTACGAGCTACTAGTATCAATTTCATTGAATTTCAAAGATTTTTGGATTGTGACTTTTAATGCGTTAATGATGAGAATGTGCGAAAAAGCTGTAGTAGCTAAACTCGATTGTTATTGCATGTTAAGTTTAAGCAAACAAAAACATCAAATCTTGGCTTTATATTTCATGTAATTGTGTAAAATTTATATAAGTTTGAGAGTTATAACATGAATATTTGTCGCATTGAGGATCACGCAGACCAACAAGTGCTAACATCAACATTGTACGATCAGTACTTTAGGCCCACCAAAGACTCAAAAAGTTATATATGTAAATACCGACACCTGATCACTATCAACCACCCTACTTACCTCCGAGAATGACGTATTCTACGTCAAAAATAAAACCCAAAACTCTAGTGGCTGTCGATTCACTTAACCCTTAAATGCATGGCTTTTTTTTGCATTCAACATTAATTCATTTTGCTCCAAATAATTCAATCAGCTGAATTCTGTAAGTATAACCGTTTGAAGAGAACGAAAGCTTTAAATCGGTGTGACCCAAAAGGTTTATTATTTTTCCCAAAATTACTATCGTTCAGACATAAATTCTTTGGTTGTGCCATATATGGCACACTATGCATTTAAGGATTAACTTAAAATTGGATAAGTGGAGTGTTGATGGTAGCGCTACGGCTCATATGTGTTGTGAACGTGATTGTTTATATCCCTTGATGATCATTGTGAAAAAATTGACCTTGCAGCAGATTACTAGTTGTGGCCAAAGGTATTGATAAGGTATTACTGCAGACTGAGTGCAAGTTAACTTTAAACGATATATTATATCGTCGCTCGTATAACTTACTCATGTACCTAACATTTTTTTGCGGAATTGAGTTCAAAATGTCAATATATTTCTTTAGCCATACTACATTATGTCAGGATATATTATGACTATAAATAACAGTAACGATAAAAAACGTAAATGGCTATAAGTCGTAACAAACGTATTTCACATAAAACACATCAGCGAAAAGTGAAAAAGTGCTCTCCTGAACAATTAAGAACATGATATTCAACTGTATCGCTCTCGACCTACAGGATTCTTAGAGGATTTGACTTATAGGCTGAACCACGATTTGACCTTGTTAAACAACTGGACTGTTACTAACTTGCTCCTTATAAACCCCCTGAAAACTAAAGTTCTGCCAATTGCAAGTAGCGCTTCATGCTTCATTATACCCCTCCGCTTTGCATTGGTGATAAGCAGCTTGATTTTGTGCATAAAGCTAAAAACCTAGGATTTATAAATAACTCTAAACTCTAAACTCTTATACATACTCAAAGCCCTGAATATCTCTTCGTGAAACTTCAGTTTTTTCAGTCCCAACGGTCAACTAATCTTGTGGTTCCTAGGGTTATCTATCTTAACAGCAGCAAACTCCTTTTCATCAGCACCATTAGATTGTGGAATTCATTACCAAGCTTCATAAAACAAATAACCTCACGAACCAGCTTCAACCATGCCATCTTTGAATACTATAGCTCTTTTAATCAATACAATTTCTACAGTTTTATCTATGTATACTTCGGAATCTCACCACTCTCTGTCACCTTTAGTCTTATTTATTTGCGATTTTTATACCCCCACGTTTAAAAAACGTAAATGGGGGTATATTAATTTTGTCACTCCGTTTGTAACGCCCATAAGGAGGCGTGGTAGGTATAGAAAAGTATATATATTCTTGATCAGCATCACCACCCGAGTTGATTTAGCCATGTACGTCTGTCTGTCCGTCTCTCCGTCTGTCTGTGATCACGATTCCAGCCGTAATTTTAAAGCTATCATCACGAAATTCTATATTTAAGCTTTTATCTAAAAAATGAAGGTCAAGTTCGTAAATGAGCCAAATCGGATGAAAACCACGCCTACCTCCCATATAAAGCGACTTTATCAAAACGGTAAATTCTCTTCGAATTCAACAAAAATGAATATATGGACTTGAAAAATACACTCTAAGTATGAAATTCAATCAAATCGGATGAAAACCACGCCTACCTCCCATACAAAGTGACTTTATCAAAAAGGTAAAATTTCTCTAAAATCCACAAAAATTAATGTATGGACTTGAAATTTTGCATATGAACTTTGATATATAACGTGTACTATGTGTATGGAATTCAACCAAATTGGGTGAAAACCACGCCCTTCTCCCATACAAAGCCATTTTATCAAAAAATAAAAGCGAATATTTTCTGTTAAAAATATAACGAAAACGATTTTACAGATAAACATTTTATTGATTGCTTAAGACTTTGAATATACTTTGGTTCGGCCGTGGGGGTATTTTAACTTCGGCCCAGTCGAAGATCATTTCTTACTAGTTTATACTCATTAAGTAATATGAAATCTAAAATGTACCTTAATAATATTTTATTTTGTTTTTCATATTTAACTTAAATTTTATTTTTCGTATTTAAAATATTTTTAATATTAATGTTTAATTTAAATGAATTTTTGTAACCAATGAATATTTCTTATGTAGTACTATAAAAGACTTAGTCTTATTGCACACCACTGTTCTTAATAATAATAATAATAATAATAATAATAATAATAATAATAATAATAATAATAATAATAATAATAATAATAATAATAATAATAATAATAGTAATAATAATAATAATAATAATAATAATAATAATAGTAATAATAATAATAATAATAATAATAATAATAATAATAATAATAATAATAATAATAATAATAATAATAATAATAATAATAATAATAATGATAATAATAATGATAATAATAATAATAATAATAATAATAATAATAATAATAATAATAATAATAATAATAATAATAATAATAATAATAATAATAATGATAATAATAATAATAATAATAATAATAATAATAATAATAATAATAATAATAATAATAATAATAATAATAATAATAATAATAATAATAATAATAATAATAATAATAATAATAATAATAATAATAATAATAATAATAATAATAATAATAATAATAATAATAATAATAATAATAATAATAATAATAATAATAATAATAATAATAATAATGATAATAATAATAATAATAATAATAATAATAATAATAATAATAATAATAATAATAATAATAATAATAATAATAATAATAATAATAATAATAATAATAATAATAATAATAATAATAATAATAATAATAATAATAATAATAATAATAATAATAATAATAATAATAATAATAATAATAATAATAATAATAATAATAATAATAATAATAATAATAATAATAATAATAATAATAATAATAATAATAATAATAATAATAATAATAATAATAATAATAATAATAATAATAATAATAATAATAATAATAATGATAATAATAATAATAATAATAATAATAATAATAATAATAATAATAATAATAATAATAATAATAATAATAATAATAATAATAATAATAATAATAATAATAATAATAATAATAATAATAATAATAATAATAATAATAATAATAATAATAATAATAATAATAATAATAATAATAATAATAATAATAATAATAATAATAATAATAATAATAATAATAATAATAATAATAATAATAATAATAATAATAATAATAATAATAATAATAATAATAATAATAATAATAATAATAATAATAATAATAATAATAATAATAATAATAATAATAATAATAATAATAATAATAATAATAATAATAATAATAATAATAATAATAATAATAATAATAATAATAATAATAATAATAATAATAATAATAATAATAATAATAATAATAATAATAATAATAAAAATAATAAAAAAAGGGGTTCTCTCCCATAACCATTTGCTTATAAATTTTACTAATATTTCTCAAAAAAAAAAAAAAACACTTGAAATAAAACATTACAAATATTTTCAGTTAATTAACATGTAAAATAACATTGCATACTTGTAGGCTTGCCTTTTTTAATGCTTATTCCTAGAAAAGATTGCATGAAATTATAGAAAAGTACTTCTCTTATAAACGATTGAATTTTTTCAATTTTAATGCAATTTTTGGATGTTAAAAAAATCACAAAGATGCTGCCGGTCTTCAAGTGGCGGCACCACCTGTCTTCAAATGCATGACATTTTTGACGGTGGCAACCTTAACGTGAACACACAATAAATGTGAGATCGATCTGTCAATGAATAGTAACGTTATAAATAAATAAACTGGATATTTCAACCCTTCCAAAAAACTTTGAGTCTGTGTACTATTCGGAAATTTTTCACTCATGGTAGAAAAGAAGTTACTGAGTTGAATACAATTTCAGTCTGTTGAAATTGTTATTTTCACTGTGCCAAAAGTACGACGAAATTTTGACAACTAGAAATTTCGACGTTTTAGATTTCGATAGTGCATTATCGCAAGAATTTAATTTAATTTGCAAAATTGTTAATATATATTGAAAATTTGAATTTTAAGCAAATACTTTCTTCTTCTGGTTGCTATGCGGTCGGAAGCACACAATTTTTAACTTCTTTACAACTCAAGAACTGAAGTTTTTTTTTTCTATTTTTGCTTAAATTCATACTAGCCCCTGGGCATGATACAATTATAAGGTAGGCCCAATTCGAAGATAAAAAACGAAAAAGCAAAGCAAATCAAAACATCGGCGTAGATATAATTTCACTTTTGACAACGTTTATTCGTTCAGCCATAGGGATGTATAATTTAGTTTTAACCGTATAAATCAATTGAGTAACCAGATTTTATTGAATAATGTAAGAAAAGTAAGCAAAAACCCTTAAAATTTAACAAACTGAGCCATGTTTTAAGATATAATACAGAATTAATTGTATATTAGCTTTTAACGAAGCAAATAAAAATTAACATTTTATATAATTTTCATTCGACTACTTAGTTCTATTGTTCAGTAACCAATTTAGTTGTAACGCTATGTATTGTAATTTGACATTATACCTACGCTTTTGTTAGTTTTTTTGTTGATTGGTAGTCGTAGAGAGCATGTTGTATCATGCCCCTGGGCCTACCTTATAATTGTACAGGCCCGTAGACAAGGGGGGGGTTTTTAGGGTTAAAACCCCCCCCCCTTATGGTCCAAAAAGTATAAAAAAATAATTTATTAGCATTAATATAACTTTGCCAATTTGCGAATACTTTGCTGCACGTGCGTCTTTTTTCTCTTACAGTGCAACTGCAAGTGTAAACAGCAACAGCGAAAACATCAACATGCTTAAGTATCGAAAAAAGTTCGATATATTCAATTGAACTTTGTCTACCACCAGCAATTTAAGAATTTATTGCTTTAACAGGTGTTACGTGAAAGTGGTGAAATTTTGATTGAGTTCCGTTAGATGAGTTTAAGAGTTTCTATTGTTAATTTTACTGTGCCAAAACTACTAAAATGATTCTACTTAATTGGCTGCAGAAACCAGAAGTAAAAAAGGCTAGAACGGTGGAAAGTACTTGCTTGATTTAAATGATTTTTTTTCCTTTATCAATGCGTAAATGTGTTAAAAAGTTGCCGAATATTTCTGAATGTTTGAAAGCTGATTGAATATTAATGAATTAGCTTTTTGCTTGATGCGGAACCGACAAAATCCGAATAATATTATATTTCATCTGCATTGCAGAAAACGTTCAAGAAACTTTGGAATCTGAAAAGTCTTCAGAACTTCCTTTGTAACCTGCACTTGAAGAAAGCTTTAATGTTGACAGCTATGTGGAAAGCGGTAGTACAAGTTGTGTTATTAATATTTTACTTTTAATGTTTATAACTCTAAGTTCGTGTGTATGATTGTACAAATTGTTCCAGAAATATCATTTGATTCATCGGAACTGCCTCCGACTTCGAGAGTATATCAATGTCCAAATAACGATATTTCCAAGTTGATGAGCAATATTTCCGACTCGAACCGCCTTGAAATTTTTCAAAGTATTTATGTGCCTCCACCAAATTTTAATTTTCCTGCCAGCGGTTCTCGAAAACTCCGATTTAAGCATTCTTGGTTGAACAGTTGGCATTGGTTGGTTTACTCCAAATTAGAAAATGCAGCTTATTTAAAGTTTTGCGTATTTTTTAGCACTGGTTTTGGAGGTGCAGGATCACAACCTCTTGGTAATTTTACCGAATGATAATAAACACTTTTTAAATAAAATTTTCTAACCTTTTCATTGTGGCCTTTACAAAAGTCAGGAAATACAAGAAAATGTCGTTTTCTAACCGTGGTTATTTTTATATAGAATTTTAAACCGATATAAGTTTGCAAGTAAATTATTAAAATAATAAAATAAGAGGCTTAATTAACGCCATTTTAGAATTTTGTCTTGAAAATTTTCTTTTTTTAGCGTCTTTCTGTATTCCAAAATGACAGTGCAACGATAAACAAGATATATAGCCGAAACACATTGAGCTCAACAAACGACAGTTTTGATATTATAGAACACACGTTTTTTATGTTAAATGGGTGTGCATCCTTAAGCATACATAGGGATTGCAGTCTCACAGCGGACGCTGTGTTATTAGAGTTAACAAAAAAAAAAAAAAAAAATAAGAAGACTTAATCTATCTTCTATCTATATATATAAAAATCAAATGCGTGTGCGTTAGTCTTGCTAAGGCTCAGAAGCGGCTGGGCCGATTTTAAGAATTCTTTTTTTGTATTGTTTACCTTAATACAGATGTGGTTCAGAAAGAAAGAAATGACAATAACTTCAAGGAACAGCGGAAAAATCGCAAAAATCGAATTGGTAATTTTGTATGGCAATTGCCACACCAGACTACTTTAAATAGCCAACGAATCTTAACTGCTGGACGGATTTAACTCAAGACCCTTTACAAGAAACGTAAAATATCCTACCAGCGTACTTTTATTAGCGAAACTCTGCGTCTAAATAATTAAAAGAAAATTCTGTCAAAAAACATTCACACATCTTCAAAATTGCACAAAATTTTAGTACAGCGTTTTTTTTAATAACTTCGTTTTCTTAGAATAACAAAAAACTATCAGAAATTCGTATTTCTTACTTTCGATGAAAATAGCTCCATTTGTTTTTTTAATATATTTCATCCAATTTCTTTTCGTTGATAAATTCAATCTAAGTACTTAATAAACCATATTTGAAGAAAGCTCCTACGTGTTCATTTTTTACTCCAAAATTCACAAAAGCTGTCATTTCAACAAATAAAAAAAAAACTTTAAAAAATTATTTGTTTGCCCATTGTGAGGATCGATCCTTAGGCCACCTCAAGGCTTCAAAACTAACAGTTGAGCTGACTATTTTTATTCAAATTGAAATGTACTAAAAAAAAATAGAATTCGCAATAAAATGATATGACAGCACAATCTTTTGAATTCGAATAATAGCAGCCTATTACATTCCGTGTTAATATGGGATATTGGTTTTGATGTTTCATTCAATCAATAATTGAAATTCGATTGGCACCATTTGTTATCGATCATGAATGTTCGATAAAACATTAATTTCGGGTGGAATCGTGATTGCTCGAATTTAGGGCGGGACGAAGTTTGCCGAGCCTCTAGTATAAATATATAAAATAAACAAAAATAAAGTAAATTAATTTCTGCTTTATATATTTGGTGTACAAAAAAGTTTTAAAGTGTTTTTTTTTCAAGTTTGTCGCTTTATTGTGAAAAATTTGTCACAAATTCATTTTTCAAAGTATTGTCCATTTCTAGCCACTGATTTTTCCCATCTTTCTGGTAATTAAATAAAAAATACCTTTTCATTTATCAATATCAAAAACTATCGATATTTTTTTTAATCCAAACTCCCCCCTTAGGTAAATCCTGGCTACGGGCCTGTAATTGTATCATGCCAATGAGGCTACATGAGTTTTTGATAATCATATTCACCTCACAAGTGCCAAAATTCTCCTTCAGACTGTCGAAATTTCTTCATCCGAGTGAAAAGTTTCGGATAGCACATGGCCTGACCGAACTTCTTATGATCAAATTGTGTTGTGCGTGTTATTAAATGTTTCTACACAGTTGATCGAGAACTGGACCTACTAGTTTTATGCGGACTCCAAACGGCTAATATGCATGTTCTTAAGAAGCTTTACATGACATTATTTACTCTCTGAGGCTTGCCATTGTCTGCAGAAAGTTGACGACCGATCATAAAAGATGATTTCAATTGAAACTAGTAAGAAATGATCTTCGACTGGGCCGAAGTTAAAATACTCCCACGGCCGAAGTATATTCAAAGTCTTAAGCAGTTAATAAAATGTTTATTTGTAAAAACATTTTTGTCAGTTTTAACAGAAAATATTCACTTTTGTGTTTTGATAAAGCCACTTTGTATTGAAGGTGGGTTTGGTTATCACTCGATTTGGTTGAATTTCTTACACAGAGTACGTTATATATCAAAGTTCATATGCAAAATAACAAGTCCATATATTAATTGTGGAATTCTAAGAGATTTTACCGTGGTTTTCTTCCGATTTGACTCATTTTTATTCCCGAACTTAACCTTTATTTTTTAGATAAAAAAAAATAAAATAAATAACTGGCCATTTCAGCCCTTGAAAGGACTTTGACCTAGCTTCTTAGGATCAATTGTGTTGTGCGTGTTATTAAGTTTGTACACAATTGACCGAGAAATGGACCTACATGCTTAACGCCGACTCCAAACGGCGATGAACGGAACGTTCTTATTCTCAAGAAGCTTTCCATGGCATTTTTATTACTCTCTGAGGTTTGCCATTGTCTGCAGAGAGGTGGCGGCCGTACAGAAAAATTATTTTAATTCAAATAATTTTCTGTCGCTGCTGGGGTTCGAACCTGGGTCTCCAAAGTTCGTTGACATAGCGGCCACGCACTTTAACCAACTACGCCACGGACGCCACAAATTGGATACAAGCTTTTATTATTTTTTTTTATTTTTCTATTATTTTTTAGATACAAGCTTAAATATTGAATATCGTGATGATATCTTGAAAATTACGGCTTTAATGGTAATTACAGACGGACAGACAGATGGACACAGACAGACGAACACAGACAGACGAACACAGACAGACGAACAGGCAAACAGACAGGCAGACATGGTTAAATCGACTGGTTAAATCGAATGGTTAAATCGAAAGTTTGCACCGAGTGGTTCACGCACTTTAACACCACGGCCACGAACACGGCCGCCACGAATAGTAACGTATTACACGTATTTGCAAAAGTACGTGGTTACGTGTACGATTCAAGCGTTCACTTTGTAACTATTCACATTTTTACAATTTTCACGCATCGAAGTTAACTCCAATAGATTTTTAGTTCCATTGGAATTGTTTTTGATGTATGAATACTCCTAAAGCATAAAAAATTAACTTTTGAAGGTTTGGCTGGCTACAGATTGCTTCGTTGAAACTTTTTTGGGCTTGGAATCCTTGATAAATAATCAAATAAATGATTCTATGGCTAATCTGATGCAGTTTAAATTATATCTGCTTTAAAGAGATTCATTCCAACTTTTGAGGGTTTAGTAGACGCCTTGGGCATAAATAGATAATTGCAAAAAACCAGTGACAAATGACAAAATTAAATGATTCTATAACCAAACAGATGCATTGCAATTATCGCATGTTATTGGGTTTCTTTTATGGGTTTCGTGGACGCCTTCGTCTAAAATGTTTCATTCGGTAGACAATCGTATCCTCTGCAATTATCTCGGTACTATAACAATGACAAGGACTAAGGTCATAAAAGTATCTATTTCTTGTTCAAGGGTTCCATTTAGGCCATAATTGAAACCATGACCCATCCTTGACGTGATTAGTCCCAATACATCCGATTGACCATAATATCATCCACTTACAGAAGCGTAACCAAAGGGGGAATTTTGGGGTTTAAACCCCCCCAAATTATTGTCACAAAAAGAAAAACATGATAAGTAATAACATGTTTTTACCAAAAGCGCGAAAAACCCAAATTTAAATTTCAAATCGATTGCGGTTGAAGCATAACACTTCGCGACAGGCATTCTGGTGCCGGAAATTTTTCAGCTGATTATAGACAAATTGGGTTTCCTGATTTCAGATATAGACTCCGTTTTTCTCCATCAGCTCGAGTTTTTAAGCTGTAGGCGAAAACATGAAAATCAGTTATTTTTCTGATAATTTTGCTATATCTATTACACTGATTTACCAATTTGTATTACGATGATAGATTTCAATAAAGAAATACTAGACCTTTCACATTTTTGAACATAAAATTACAATACCTATGACAGTTTTAAAGATATCGACGTTCAAATTGGGAAAAATGTCACAATTTTACGTAGGCTGCTCTTTTGAAACCCTGTATATTTAACATTTTTTAATAAAAAAAAAAACTTTTTCTTTACTTGATAGAAAATCTTTGGAATTTTAATAAACATTTTAGTTTTTTATTTTATCTTGAATTTTTTTAAATAAATTAAAAAGAAAACATTTTTTTAAACTAATTGTATTAAAATTCAAGTACAGTTTATAAGGTTTTAACAGCTTATTTTAGAGTATGTTTTCTTACATAAGTAGCAAAATGCCGGGAATAAGTTCAGAAAAGCTTAAAGCTGGTTTTATGGCAGATAAGGCAGTTAATGAGAGACCCTTACTTTAAAACCTCGATGACTAACCTTCAGCGAAAGGCATGGGTGTCGTTTGAATTACTTGTCAAAAACTTTTTAGGCAGTTGCAAAGGAAGTCATTTTGAGGAACTAGTGACCAACATGCTTGATAGTTTTATGGATCTTGGATGTGATATTAGCATCACGGTTCACTATCTGCACAGCCATTTATCCCACTTCACTGAGAATTTTGGAAACTAGAATCACTAGAACAATGTTTCCATCAGGGCATGAAAATAATGGAAAACTATTATTATTACTATTGTTGGAGTCTTAAGCAAGATGGTCCTGATGTCTTTCCTTCGCTCTTTAACTCTGTTTTTACGTAAAAACAAAAAGAAAAAACAAATAAAAAATGAGAAAGTGATCACTGAAGAAAATTTATTGACAAAACATATTTTTCAGAATCCTAAAATTGTTTGCATATTTGTTTTGAAGAATATTTAATTGCTCTCTCGTACTCGCTTAATACAAAAACATATGTCGCCAATTACACTTTTTTATGAAAAGCGTGAAAAAAAGTCGAAAACAATGCAAAAATATAACAAATAATAACTGTTTTCTAATGATAGCATTTATTTCTTATGTTTTATTATGTTATTATACTCAAAACATTGTCATCACAAATTTGGCTTTCGATTTACATTTAGTCCCCAAGCATTGTATTGAACGTCACTTTTTTTTACACTTCGTTAGTTTTAATTGAAGAGAGGTATATATGACAAGTAAGTTATTAAGTTAGTAAGTAATATTAAGGAAGTGCAGAGATTAATTCTCATGAAATTCTAAAAATTAAGACGATTAAATAATATTAAAATAAATTTTTTTGTTTTCTCAGTTCATCATGATAAGTACGTGTAAAAATGTATTGAACGTCACGCGAAGTTTTGTTAAAGCAAAAATAGTAAGTAAAAAAAAATCCAAGTTTAAAATCATTGTTTCAAAGGTTTTGATTAATTTCCTTGTTTTAGTATATTTGCAAAATAAAATTCCTAAGAAAAAAAACTGATAAGTGGCAAATGTATTGAACGTCATTTTTAAGATTGTCACACCACCGGATTAAGTAATCATTTTGTATTTCGTTTTTGTATATTTAAGAGTAAAATAGCAAAATTAACGCCTGCTGAAAGAGCACGAAAATATCGGGAAAAAATATAGCTAGATAAGGAACGAAATGAAGAATATAAACGAAAGCAAAAATAATGTTACCTATGTTTGGCTTTGGCCCGATTTTTGTTTTTACTAACTGATTCGCCCATTTCACATTGAAGTGATCAGTTGCGCTGATCATCTCCGATTTGACTCAAATATTTTTCTTGTATTGGTTTATTGGTTTGAAAACCAAATTCGAAGTTATAAATTTTTAGAATAATTTTTCGCGGCCAAAATAGGGTTTATTTTGGGCAACGTAGCTCAATCAACTTAAGACCGATTACCGGTAATATAGTATCATTGGAAAAGTTACTTCATCTATTTTGAGGAAAAGTACAAAATTTTCGAAAATCTTGCAATAAGTTGAGTCATTCTAAATTTGTTTAAGTTTAACACCATGCCAGCAACACGTGCTATAATTCTTTTCTTTTTTATAATTTTCATTGATATAAAATGAAGATGTGATTTTAAAGGGTTCAGAAGTTATATTATAAAACGTGAAGTCTTAATAAATTTTCAATACAAATTCAGCTAGTTATTGACTTTTTAATTTTTTGTGAAAAAATAAAGAAAAAAAATTGAATAAAAATTTTATGTATAGCTTTATATATACTTTTTATTTTTTTTTTTTTTTTTGTTTTGTAAAAGAATAAACCTAGTTTTTGTTAAACTCTCAATTTGATTTACATTATTTGGTTAAGCGCAACAACGTCACCCTGTTTTTTTTTCTGAAATTGCTTATTATTTAACACTTTTCTATTATTCATTGCTGCAAGTCTACTACTTTGAAAAAAAAACTTTACGTTGATGTCTTTTTGGTGAAAAATTTTAAGTTTTTCCCGTTACAATTGTAAAATAAGTAGGTATTTTTGGTAAAAAATTATTATTTCTGTAATTGAAATGGCGATTTTTGCAAAAGCTGATTTAACTGATAAAATAACGTTACAAACATCACATTAAGCTTTAATTTTCAACATTTTTAAATTTTTAGTGATTTTTCTCGTATATCTGCTAACCAAAAACCAAATAATGATTTTTTGCAGAGCCTAAAAACAACTTTGAATTCTCCATTAATTTTCACTTAATTTGACTACTCTAACGGGAAAATTTAAAAAACTTTAAAAACAAAACATGAAAACCTCTTTGTGTACGTTTTTTATGCAAATGACACATTTATGTATAAACATTTTATCATTATGTTTGCTGCCATTATGGTAGAATTAACGTTTTGAGTGCAATATTTGGACTCATTACACCATAGCCGCTATAGTTATGTACATTTTCTTTTATATACATATAGTTATAAAACCCCCCCCAAAACAAATTCCTGGTTGCGCCTCTGTCCACTTATGAATATAATATAAAAGACTCCATAGAAACCACAAGACCATATTACCAGCCTTATAACGAGGATAAGGTCAGCTTATAGCCAGCCATTGAAGCCTATGAAGCGCCAACAAGTCCCTATAAAGCTATATGGAGCTGGCCAAACCTATTGTAATATATTTTGTCCAATAAGAATAAAAAGCTATGGGAATTGGCTTGGTATTTCGAAACACGTGCTTAAGTTGGAGCTCTACAGACAATATGATTGCTGATATTCTTACAACAAATTTATTCAAAGCAAAGCATTGTAATTTCGTAGTCACTAAGTTTGAATGAAAATTTATATTTTTGTGTTAGAAATCTGACAATGCGACTATGAACATCCTTGTTCTTATTACTTTCTTTTCAGTTTTTGCTTCCTTTTGTTTTTGCATATAGTACTGAAATCATTCTCTAATAAACATGCAAACTATTTACACAGAGGCATTTTTATTTTTTAAAATTTACTTCTTTTTCACGATTTCCATCTAGGCTACAACATACTTCGTCGTATTAAGCGATAGAAGGCGTGAAGATGGGTTTTTGAAAATAGATTTTTATTATCCAACAAAAAAAAAATCGGTAATTTCAGCCCTTAAAAAGCCTTTGACCGTGTTATTTAATTTTTGTACACAATTGATGGAGAACTGGTTTAATGCCGAGACTCCAAACGGATAATTTGTATGTTCTCAAGAAACTTAAAACGGTATAACTTACTCTCTGAGGTTTGCCATTGTCTGCAGAGAGGCGACGAAAAAACAAATACTTTTCATCTTATTTCCTGAGGTTAGGCTCGCAACCCAGCAAAGCTAATAAGCTTTTCCATGCTATAATAATACAAGGTAGCATTGACAACTGCTTATTTACTCTTCTACAAGAAAACATCTCCTGTCAAAAACAGCTTTTTGTGTAAATGCATCTGCAGCTGCTGTGGTTGTTGTTTTTTTTCACTTCAACGTTTTCAACATTGTTTGTGTTTTCAATGGCGGATTGTGAGCGCTCTTTTCTTGAGTATATTTTTTGACAGGAGATGTTTTCCCAAGCAACTGTCAATGCTACCTTGTATTATTATACCATGAGCTTTTCAAAGTAAATTTTCGAAAAAATTACATAGGCCCATATTACACGATGATCGTTGATCGGCGTTCAATGAACACTTTTTTACGCTCTTTTACATTTTGATCGTTGGTCACACAATGATCGTTGATCGGCGATCAACTTCGACATTTCAATAATATCAGCAATCTGAATAGTGTTGCTAGGTGACGAAATAAAATTTTCAAGGATATGTCAAAATATGATTGGCGTGTCGTGTGAGCTACCAACAATCAGAATGTGAAAGAGAGTAAGAAAAGCTCATCGATTGCCAATCATACAATCCCGTGTGAGTTGGCCACAAGAAAGTTAAAATAAAGTTAATCAAGTCAAGAGCGTGCAGTGTGGAGAGAGGTAGAGAGCAAAAACTTCATAAAAAAAAAATATTACAAATCATGGTGAAGGTGATCAGTGAATCCGCGTTAAGCAACAAATAAACTTGTGTTCATTATTTACTTTTTTCGATAACGATTATTTGTTTTTTGAAAATAGATGTTTATTATACGAGAAAACAAATAATTTCTATCTAATTTTTGAGGTTGGACTCGCACCAGTTTTTACATGAAAATAAATTGTAGAATTTTTTGTGGTCAGTTTCGAAATTTTTCGAGTGCAGAATAGTAGAAAAACACTGCTTGGAGGTGAAAGCTGCGTTTGTTTTGCAGAAGTTGTGCTTATAAGCTTATGATTGGTGGAATATAGAAGCTTCAGAAAACTGCTGATAAGTTTTGAAGCGGCCAACGAAACAGCTACCTGGTCTACTGGGGGTTTGTTCTGTAAAGATCTTTGTTGTTTTATCAACCTGTTACTTCATGAATAATTTGGCATTAAGCTCAGAAATTAATTTATTTTAAAAAAGGTTTTTATTATAAAGGGCTGCCTATCCACATACAGGAAAGCACACACAGTGGCTTACAGTTTATTTCAACCAGCACCTGACAAAAACTTTGAGCAGCTATTAGAACTATCTGAAAGCAATATAAAATTATATAAATAAAGTCATGTTGTTCATAATAAATTAATTTTTCTCATACCACATATTTTCGGATTATTATATTTTCGGCAATATTTTCATTTTTAGACAAATTTCTTGGACATAACAATCTTTTTAAGATATTTATTGAAAAATACTTTATTGCTTTAAATATTATAGATGTATGTTAGTGAAGAAATCTGATTGTCATTGAACTAAGAATAAAGCATAGCATAATTTCTAAAATATTTTACCTAAATAAAGATAAACCAAAATTGGGTGCAAACATATTTACCTACCTATGAACGACATGTAGTTGATGACAGTAGGAAATAGCTCGAACTATTTGTCGAAAATATTTTTTTGCTAACTCTTCGCTCAACCCGCTCTCGTGCTTCATTATGTAATCGTAGAGATCACCACCATCTCCCAATTCTAATACCAAATAAAGCTTCGTCTGAGTATCAATAACCTCATAGAGGCGCACCACATTTGGATGTTGAACTAATTTCATACATCTGAAAAGTTATTGAATTATATACAAAGTATATATATTGATTTATATATAAAAAATATAAAAATTTTATCTCAAACGAGATCATACCGGACTTCCTGAAATAAATGTGCTTTGGAAACTTCATCCAATTTCGTCTTGTCAACAACTTTTACGGCCACTTTTGCTCCAGTGAAAACATGCCTTGCTAACTTGACCACTGCAAAGTGACCTGAACCCAAAGTTTCTTCTAAGTCATATAGACCTGCAATCTTCCCATCATATGAGATGCCACCTGAGGCTCCCAAACCAGTTCTATCAACTGCTTGCATGAATGTACTAGAAATAAAACTGTTTTAAAATAATTCGGATATGTTATTTTATATTTACCTCTTATCCTGGTCTTCCTCAAATGGATTTAATTTTTGTATACACAATTAATTTAGAGTTAAAATCTTGAAAAATCCATTATTTCAAGTGAACCCTTTTGTAGGTTTCGTGAATATAAATGTATAGTGGAAAACTATGTATCCATAATGCAATCTTTGACGCTTTCTTAAATTGACATTCGATTGAACAGAAATCGATCAATTTAACATATTTGGAAAAGAAACTCTTCTTTTAGTTTATTCGATTTTTCGAAAATACACAGAATTACACTCAATTATTTCAATAACTTGATTTAATAAACGTATAAGAACAGAGATATTTTACTTTTTTCAATTTTATAAAATCTTAATACGGTATGGACTAAACCAGGGTTGCAGTCAATATCCCTAGTAAGTCAAGAATAAAGACGGTAAAATGTGGTAAGATTTTTCGACTACATATAATCAACTATTGATGTACTAGGGTGGCGACAATGATAGCATTCAGCGAATTGTCCTATATTAGACTTGCCGATATTGTGTCGAATTCTCTCACCGATTTTTTGTTAGTTGAAGCGGGAAGGGAAACAAAAGCGGAAATGAAAAAATCGGACGTACCAGCGATTTTGCGACGATATTTTGACGATTGCTTTTGCTTTCGACATTTGCTTTTAAACTAAAATCGTTGTTTACCATTTTATTTAACTTTTCCACGAAATTTCATCATTTTATGGTATTTTGTGAAAGAATTAACTTTATTTTGTGCATTTTAATCAAATAAAGTAAGTATGAAACAAAAACAGCAAAATAAATCTCTCAGCCAAAATCGTCATGTCTACAAGCATAAGACGACGAAACAGTGCACAAAAGAAAAAATAAGAAAATCGGTGAGAGAAATCGGCACAATATCGGCATGTCTAATATGGGACTAACTGATTACAACCGTTGTAATGGTCTATGTTGCTGACGTTCTATCACTAACATAATTTACTGCACCTATCTGAACGCGTCCAATGACATCTGCTGTCAAAAAAACTACCACCTAAAATGAGAGGTAACAGAGTTTTTTAGAGGGAAAACGAGCGGCAGTAAAGGCTAAGTCGCAAAGGCGCGTTAGGTCGGTTGCGCTTTGATCGTACTTTGGTCAACTTTACGGGATGAACTGACAAAACGCCCGACCTTATAATTTTGACATCATAATGCCGCGTTAGCAGGTCGTGCGTCTGTCACTTAGATGATGCCACTGTACGCAGTCAAACCAAAAAAATCCCACAAATTCTGAAATCCCCAAATCACAATGTATTTGGTGGAAGTACATGATGGCTGTATTTATTTTTGAAGTGAAACTTCCTAGGCGGCGCTTCGAAATTTGAATGAGAATATTGAGAAGTGAAATTTCAAGGTCAATTTACTTCATTTCGTTACACGATAGAGAAGAAAGATATGTTCTACAGTAGAGAGAATGAGAGAGATATACATTATATAAAAGACTTAAACATTTGTTTGTCACAGCTGAGGATCGAACCTGCGAACTAACGATTGCAAAGACAACGATCTATCCAACGAGCTAAACTCTTCATATATAAATTTGCTCTATAAACCAATTAATCAAACTACTTTTGCTGTAGATGCCCAGCGGGAAAATAAAAAGCGTTCCTAGAAATAGCGATGTGCTTTTCAGAGTTCAGAGTTGTGGAGCTCATGTTTTTATACACATTTAGGCATTAATAAAAAAATCTGAAAATAGCACAGCAGTAAGACATTTGATTGTAATGCGAGCGGTGCGAGTTCAATCCTCGCATATTAAAAAATTTTCTCGCTTTGTTTTTTGTTTTTTTAAAGAGCTTTTTAACTATTTGTTTATTAAGAAGCGCTTTCATCCTAGGATATCCAATTATTGGTTAACTTAAAAAGCGCTTCAGATGTGTGAAGCGCTATGGCAGAAGCGCTTGTTTAGGGCTTTTGAAACGCTTCGATTACCGCTGGGTGGCAAAAGCCGCAGATTGTGTGCTGATTGCGTTCTATGTGTGGTAGACAGGGGGGTTGCCATGACTCGGGTAGAATAGAGAAAGATTCAGCGAAGCAGAAGTGAATAAGAGAGTTGCCCTGAGAGCATTATGATTTTCGCAAAGTAAACTCTCATACTAGGGCTGCCATGCCAATATTTTTTTAGAATACCAACGTTGGTATATCTTTAATTCAATATATTAATAAAACCTCTATGAATTTTGCTCATATTACACATATTATATTATTATTCATAATATTGCGATATAAAATTATATAAAAACCCAAATTCATGAAGCATATGCTGTCGCCCATGACGCTAACTTGACACTGTGCGCAAGAAAAGTTGGAATAAGTTCTTTCAATAGATAACTATTTTATACATATTGTAGTTATATAATTTTATATCGAAATATTATTAATAATAGTAAGTATGATATGTTTGATATAAGTAATATTAATACGTACATATATATGTTGAACTAAAAATATATCCAGTTGTATTCTGCATTCACATCTATATGTAAATACGACGCAAATTGGTTATCAAGTTAATTGCTTTTCGGCAATAGGTCCATACAAATGAATATTAAAGAAACAGAATATTTTTTTTATAAAAACTTTTTATTGAATTTCTTTTGCTTAAAAAGTTCTCTCTTTGCCTTTAAGGTTCGATTATGCAATCGTAAATCTATCTTATGAAAAATAAGTGTAAGTGGTTAGTGAAATCGTAACGTAACCTAGCGCAGCGATGGGTTCTATTTCAGATAGAACTCTACGCCACGTTACGTTGCGTAGCTTTACGATTGCATAATCGAGCCTTTACACTAAAATGGTTCTTATTCTAGAAGAGAAAAAGAGTATACAAAGAAGAAGTTTCACTTCTTTACTGTATACACGGCAGAGCTGTAAAAGATTGAATCATTTTCAGTTTTCATTCTCTTGTTTAAAAATTGAAAAGCTGAACTCTTTTTTTGTAGCATTCAAAGTGTGAACTCTTTAGGCTTAAGTCTTTAGGCTGATTAAAATTGCTTTCAAGTCATGAATTGTAAAACGTAAAGAATGCACACTGAATTGAAATTTTAACGAGTGCAGCCACCGATGGCTTCAGCCACGATGGCTGCAACCATCGATAGTTGCAGCCGAATTGAAATTTTAGTGAATGCAGACGGCGATGGCTTCAGCCGCAAGGATTTGTTGTTGTCTGAAGTTGTTTTGTGTGTATTTGTGTATGCGTGTGTGACTGTTGGGCATGACTGTGATGGGTTGCCATTGGCTTGATATCATGTATAGAAAAAGTATTATATACAACAAATTGTAGAAGTTAATTTTTATACATTTTGTTAATAATACTAGTATCACCTTTGGTCGAGATTCGACCATTTAAAAATTGATTTTTGTTTTTTTGTGTTTTTATTGAAAAAATTTTTTTTCTTTCTTCACTCATATGCAAACGTAACCGAACTTCTACAGCACCAAACGCACCACCAGCAAGAAATCACAAAACAGTAACACAATTCTGATTTTCCATGTTCTGTGATTTTTACTTTACCCTAGTAAAAATCCCTAGTACCCTACTTCCCTTATTCTACTTTCTAGTAGAAATGCTTCCAAAGCTATTTGATATAACTTTGAGTTGTATGAGTGTTTCTACGCGCCTTTGTCAAGGAAGGAAGTTCTTACCATGTTTCATTGATTTGTGACTTATAGTTCAAAAGTTATACCAAAAATTTGGGCTGATGAAAAGTGCCTCGCCTCTATTTCAACGCTCATCAAATGTAACCAGTGGAATGGAACTTCTGATTTGAGGTCGAATTGCCCACCATAGATATTCGGTGCACTCCTTTTCCCTACTCTTATTAATTTAAAAAAAATTATCAAAATTGGTTGAGAAACACGGGGGAAAATGTTTCTTCACTGTTCTGCGTACACCTATTTATATATAGATATATAATAATAATATGTATAATATATAAAGTAGTATAATAACTTTGGAGTGATTTGAAATATTTGAAAAATTTTTTCATAGAAATTATTTTTTTGGCTGTAGAACTTTATAAAAAATGCAAAAACAACATTTTGAAAAATGAAATTTTCATCAAAAAAATCAAAGGGGGTAGCTCATGATTTTCGGTGATAGAAACACTTAATTAAATTATGTGTCAAAATGAAGCAATTTTTGCAAATAAATGATATGGTATATGAAAGAGTGTGAGAGAAGAAGAATTTTTTTTGAGCAAAAATTGAATATTTTAGAGTTTTTTTGAAAACAACACAAGAAATTGAGTTAGTGAGATAACGGTAAATATTTTCTTATTTCTCAAAAGTTATTTAATTAAACTTTCAGACAAAGAAAACTTAGGGAAAATCGATTGAAAAATGGCTGAGATATTTGAATGCAAAATCAAAATTTGAAATATCAATTGTTTTTTTCTCATTCTGAGGCAATTACACTGCTTTAAGAAATGCATTGCATGGAAAAAATCTACAGGTTTCAAAATATCGCAATACTTTTGATGTCATAATAACGGGAAAATTTTTAACATACTATTCGTGGAAAATATTAGCAAAAAAGTTTTCGTATACCGTTATTTTTCTCAACCAACGAATTTTCATACAAAAAACGTCGTACTGAAAACATCTATAGTTTTCAAGATATGACAATAATTTTGATATCAAAATAATGGAAATATTTCAAAATTTACTATTTGTAAGCAATTTTACCATCACAATATATATTGATACTTGTTACATGAAAAAGTGCTTATTGTAGGGTAACCGTAAACGATGGTGAAAAATATTACATTTTTTTTTTGCACATCTTATGAATGTCTAAATTTCTCTCTTATATCATGTTTTTCCATCTCTTATAGTTTAGCTTTTATTTAATAAATGCTATTTTTCCGCTCATATTTAAGGTCAAAGGTGACCAATCTTATATTCAATCATATTCTGCAGCCAGACCTTTCATCTGATACCACATTCTTCATTCTACCTCTTCCCATTTCTGAGATCCCTAACTAAAATTAATATAAACTTTCAACATTAATATTTCGGGTCAAAGGTCATCAATTTAAAATCTAACATAATTCGGCACATCTATGGTACACTACCTTTCGAATGATATACGTTTCATTGTCCTTATTCTAAAATAAATATTGAAAAAGTGTACGACAACATTCGATGTTTGCGTATTAATATATAAGATTTATTGTAATTAAGCACTTTATTATTCCAGAAAATGTCAAATGAAAGACAAAAGCATGTAACTAAGATCGGCCGTCAAAAACAAATGACAACAAAAATGCAAAATGCTGCTTTATATTTAGTAGTATTTCATGGTAGTAAATAAAATGTCCAGTGTTTCAGGGTTGAAAAGAATGATAAAACTAAGTGCATTCATCGTATTTCTTAAGCCTACAAGAATGGGATTGATATTTTTCATAAGTCCCATTCCTTATAAAGCATTGGGTGTGCATTCTTTTATCTTCAAAGAATGATGAATTGTGAATTTGTAATTCATTTACTCTACAGAAGCATAGGATTGCAATCTGGTTGATGAAGCTTTTGAATGATTTAAGAGTGTGTGCATTCCGAAATGATTCAATCTTTTACAGCTCTGATACACGGTATACTGTATGTTTTTTATTTTAGCTGTTCATATTTTATTAGCAGTCGCTATTAATAAATAAATTATATGCTATTATACGCTTTATTATTTATATAATAGCTGTGTTTTTTACCAAGTGAGTAGTCAAAAAACGACTGCTAAGTCGCTTAAGATCTTTTTTAAAACTTGGAAGCATTGTCTGATGTGTCAAAAATATAAACAAAAAATATAAACAAAACAAATCATAATTTTTAAATTAAATTCTTCGCAATGGAAAACGCAGACATTGCAATGGTAAATATCTTAAAATATGTATAGATGTAAAAATACATTTCTGTATCCTTTAGGTTGCATATTGTTTAATGGACAGCGACATTGGTTTGCGTCAACAAAAAGAGCTGCAAGAAGCCGAACATATCATAAATGCAACATTTGCGAACTGTTCAGACTCAAGCTCGGACTCGGATGGATCTGATTTTCATTTCATTTTCATTTCATTTTCATTTCATTTTCATTTCATTTTCATTTCATTTTCATTTCATTTTCATTTCATTTTCATTTCATTTTCATTTCATTTTCATTTCATTTTCATTTCATTTTCATTTCATTTTCATTTCATTTTCATTTCATTTTCATTTCATTTTCATTTCATTTTCATTTCATTTTCATTTCATTTTCATTTCATTTTCATTTCATTTTCATTTCATTTTCATTTCATTTTCATTTCATTTTCATTTCATTTTCATTTCATTTTCATTTCATTTTCATTTCATTTTCATTTCATTTTCATTTCATTTTCATTTCATTTTCATTTCATTTTCATTTCATTTTCATTTCATTTTCATTTCATTTTCATTTCATTTTCATTTCATTTTCATTTCATTTTCATTTCATTTTCATTTCATTTTCATTTCATTTTCATTTCATTTTCATTTCATTTTCATTTCATTTTCATTTCATTTTCATTTCATTTTCATTTCATTTTCATTTCATTTTCATTTCATTTTCATTTCATTTTCATTTCATTTTCATTTCATTTTCATTTCATTTTCATTTCATTTTCATTTCATTTTCATTTCATTTTCATTTCATTTTCATTTCATTTTCATTTCATTTTCATTTTCATTTTCATTTTCATTTCATTTCATTTTCATTTCACTATTGAATTTTTATCGTAATCTAAATCTCAATCTTAATTTTAATATTAAACTTAACCTTAATCTTAATCTTTGTCTTAATCTCAATTAATTAATAAAAGTTCTTTGTACAAAATTAACATTTTTTTATTACAGTTATTAATGCAGGTAATTAAGAGTTGAAATAAAATTCACAGTAATATTAAAAAACTAAACCATTCAATAAAGCATTTGTGTTTAAAACAATTTAAAACTAAACAATTCAATAAAACGTTTGTTTTTAAAACGATAACAAAACAATTAAACCAAATTAAAATTTGATGACGATTTAAACTTGTCGTCAAGTTGATTCAGCAAGCAGAACTTGTTGAGAGCACTAAAATATAAAGCATCAAAATACAAAAATAATCGAACGGGTACGAATCCTTGTAATGCAACATTCATGTGTCAATTGACAACATTATTGACGATAGGCTTCTCATCGCAAATAAACATACACTGCATGCTACATAAAAACCTATGTTATTCTTGAAGAAGTCACATTTACCAAAATCTTGAATTCAAATGCATATCGTCTTTGGCTCCAATAGCAAAGACAGAGAAATTCAGCTGAGACATAAAAGGTGCTCACTATGCGAAAAGTACTTAAAGGATACAATAAAATTAAAGGCACCCTTATAAATAAGAAGCTCACCGTTGAAATCACTGAAAAAAATGGAAAGCTGAAAAAAGATACATCTAGAAAAAATTTTGAATTGACAGTCCACTGCAGTACAACATATAGTATTAAAGCTATGTATTGATTAAACTTGTCATTACACTTATGAAGTGGATTGCCGATGTAAAATTAATTCCAGAAGCTCTACTTTTCTTTTTTCTGTATCAGCTTCTTTTTGCCACTTTGCTTTAAGTAAGTCTTGCATTTTTTTCAGTGATTCCAAACGTTGAGCTTTTCTAGCTTTATAAGATTCTTTTTTCAGTGCTAGTTTTTTTGTAGGTACATTTCACGCATTGAACACCTCTTACTCTTAGCTAGAGTTTCTGTTGCTGCTACCGGAGTCGGAAGGTTCGACATGTCTTCCACATCTGGGCTTTGCGTTTCTCCTAAAACTTCGATAGGTTTATACCCAGCATGCAGCGTATGCTTATTTGCAATAATAGGCTTATCTCCAAAAATGTCGTCCATTTCCTTCATAAATGGAGCATTGCTGGGACTCGCACCAGTACGATTGTTATTGTCTTTTGATGCTTTATACGCATTCAAAAGAGTGCGCATTTTGCTCTCCAGGCAAAGAGTCGTCGTGCTTGAGTTCTATAAATTTGGAAATGTAAATCATTACTAACAAGAAGGAACAAATATGAAACTTACAGTTATGCCTTTTCCAATCATGTCTTCCAACACATTGGAATAGGCATATCGTTTCCTTCTGCTGTGCTCAAACTCATCCTTCCGAGCAAGGAAACATTGCAGCAACCCCAAAGTTTCTTCCCTTGTCCATCTCTTGCGCCTACTATTAAAAAAGCATTAGTTAGTCGTAATTTTAAATATAACTCAAAATATTACAATTTTAAACCAATAATTTAAATTTTATTTACCTTTTCTCTTGATTTTCCATTTTATTTGCAGATTTTTTGTTTTTTGTTAACGATTGTTTAAAGCTTTTTATTGCATTGACAGCTATTGTTGTATAATTTTTGATCTCTCAAATATTTAAAACTCGGTTCTCAAAAATACCCGATACCAAAAAAGTTTTCGAAACTTAAAGCTTGAAAACCCAATTTTTTTTCAGTTATGAGTTTATTTGATAAAGCTTTTTTATCCTTAGCTTTTATCCTTTTACTAAATAGTGTCTTTAATAGAAATGTTGGTGAAAAATACATTTTGAAAATTTCGTTCAAAGTATTGGGTACGAAATAGATTCGACTTTATATATCACTAGTAACTGACAATTCGTCACAGTTGCCACCTTCATAGAAAAAGTACACAATAATTGAAACATGACTTGGAAGCACTTTTTTTCGTTTGCTCGCTAAACTTTTAAGCCACTTACAGTTTCATGTGTTATTTAAGCGAGTATTATATGATAAGCGGGCGTTTTTTTGCAGCTCGCTTGGTAAAAAACACAGCTAATAAATACAATAATTACAATTTATTATGTTCTACTAACCAGCATAGTAGAAAAGAATATACAATATATAGAATGCGCATCTCATATCAGAAGAATTTTTGTTTGCGGGTCGTAATATTACGACCCGCTCTCCAACATTGCAACCCGTTCAAACCAAACATGACAACCCGCTCTCATATTCCATACCGCAGCGTGTTGTGCTCATTGTTGTTTTTGCACCATTGATGGAACATTGTTTTTGTTATTAAACCTGTCTGATGTGTTTGCTTGCTAAAGTCATGGTATGAGAGAAGGGAATCGGAATTTGTATACTTTTGCAACTTCGCGGGCGCAGCAATTTCTATCAAGCAATTTTCTGATTTATCGGTTTTCGATTAAATTAATTGCAATTATGCTTTTATAGTAATAAAAAAATGATCAAGTTCCCATAAAGGACGGCAGAATATGTATTATAAAAATTCTTTTGAAACAAATAAAAAAATTAATAAATAAAAATAAATAAATAGAATAAGAATAAGAATAAGAATAAGAATAAGAATAAGAATAAGAATAAGAATAAGAATAAGAATAAGAATAAGAATAAGAATAAGAATAAGAATAAGAATAAGAATAAGAATAAGAATAAGAATAAGAATAAGAATAAGAATAAGAATAAGAATAAGAATAAGAATAAGAATAAGAATAAGAATAAGAATAAGAATAAGAATAAGAATAAGAATAAGAATAAGAATAAGAATAAGAATAAGAATAAGAATAAGAATAAGAATAAGAATAAGAATAAGAATAAGAATAAGAATAAGAATAAGAATAAGAATAAGAATAAGAATAAGAATAAGAATAAGAATAAGAATAAGAATAAGAATAAGAATAAGAATAAGAATAAGAATAAGAATAAGAATAAGAATAAGAATAAGAATAAGAATAAGAATAAGAATAAGAATAAGAATAAGAATAAGAATAAGAATAAGAATAAGAATAAGAATAAGAATAAGAATAAGAATAAGAATAAGAATAAGAATAAGAATAAGAATAAGAATAAGAATAAGAATAAGAATAAGAATAAGAATAAGAATAAGAATAAGAATAAGAATAAGAATAAGAATAAGAATAAGAATAAGAATAAGAATAAGAATAAGAATAAGAATAAGAATAAGAATAAGAATAAGAATAAGAATAAGAATAAGAATAAGAATAAGAATAAGAATAAGAATAAGAATAAGAATAAGAATAAGAATAAGAATAAGAATAAGAATAAGAATAAGAATAGGAATAGGAATAGGAATAAGAATAAGAATAAGAATAAGAATAAGAATAAGAAAAAGAATAAGAATAAGAATAAGAATAAGAATAAGAATAAGAATAAAAATAAGAATAAGAATAAGAATAAGAATAAGAATAAGAATAAGAATCAGAATCAGAATAAGAATAAACGGAAGAAACTTTATAGGAGCCCATCGATTTACCATATTCATGTCAGGCTATGTCTTTGGTCACTATTCAATTTCAAACCAATAAAAATGATTTGAAACTTTTTTTAAAGCAAAATAAGTTAAATGTATTTTATTATTGGTCATTCTGTTTCTGTAATATACAATTCATTTTTGTTTTATGTTTTGATAATATTTACTTATTACAGAAAATATTAAAAAAATAACATGAAATGTCACATAGTGACTCTTAGACACTGGTATCTGCAAAAGACTAGATAATGGAAAACTTATCATGAAACCCAGCTCCGAATGCATCGACAGTATAATCAAAGAGAAGGCGTCAACGTAACTGTT
This sequence comes from Pherbina coryleti, assembly GCA_943735915.1. NCBI lineage: Eukaryota > Metazoa > Arthropoda > Insecta > Diptera > Sciomyzidae > Pherbina > Pherbina coryleti. The sequence goes on along the minus strand of OX030950.1, from coordinate 69,822,480 downwards.
CCTCTAATAAAAAAGGACGATTTTCTAAGCAATGTCGTGGTAATAGTCAGAAACCAATGAGTAACGAGCATTCACAGAAAAGTGTAGTTTGCCTTAAATGTACAAATAAATAGTTGAATAACAATTTCCACATTATCTATATATGTAACATATATAAAAAAACAAAACGTTGTCTGTCTGTCTGTCTGATGGCTATAGACTCCAAAACTACTGGGCCGATTGAGCTGAAATTTGTATTTGTATTGTATTAGCAGTAGATTTGTATCCACTATGAAATTTTTGCCACACCCCCTTTCACCGCCCACAAATCAATAAAAATTCTGTATTTCACACGTTTTTGGTCTATTAGACTAAAATTTTGTAATTTAGTTTGTATGCTTAGTGTCGGCAACTATACTAAAAATGGGTTGCCACACCCCCTTTACCGCCCACAAATCAACGAAAATGCCATATATCAGACGGTTTTAGTCGTATTAGACCAAAATTTAGTAGTTAAGTTTGTATGCTTAGCGTTGGCAACGAAAAACCAAATTTATAAATAATATGAGTATGGTTATCGTGTGAACTAAAATTTTTAAATTTGCCAAAAAAATAAAAAGATTACGAAGATTTAAAAAAAAAATCATAAAAACGCAAGTTTTTTTTTTGCATTTCATGCAAATAAATATTGAAAAAATACAAATTTTTGCAATGTTTTAGTTTACACGGAAACTACGAATGTGGTTAAAATTTGAGATAATAGGCCAAGGTCATTTTATGTAACGATGGTAACCAGTAGCGGAATTCCCAAACGTGTTAACGACGTTTATAGTTATCGTTAACTGGCCTTTGCTACAATCATCGTTAACTGGTATTCCCAACATCTATGTTAGCTATTTTTGTCCTTAATTTTGACAGTTCTTTAACGTTATTTGTAGCTAGCTTAACCACGAATATTTTAGCGTTGCTAACATAAATAACAACGTTGAGTGATTGTTTTATGTACATGCGATTGTGATTTTATAAAATATAAATAATATTCATAAAATGACCACAACACGACGAGGCATATGTTAACCATCATAGTTAAATAAAATAAGATTAAATCAAAATAAAATAATTCTATAAACTTTATTTTTCATAGTTTCTACGCTTTTATTTAAAGTTTAAAAAAATAAAGAAAAGTTTTTAAACTAAATAAAATTAAATTAACAGTTAAAAGAACAGGAGGACGATCCTCACAAGGCAATGCGTGAGGGTCAAGGGGGCGATCTTCACATGGCAACGTGCCTGACTGCTTCAACCTGGTGAGGCCAGCATTATCCATGTCGAAATCGTCTCAAGTCGACTCAAACCTCTGCGTGGTGACCTCTAGAAACGGCAAACTGGCAACCGTTAGTTTGACGGCTAATCTAAGCGGCGGGCTACCTGCCTTTAAAGGGTTGTGCGTTGGCTTTGAAGCCCGCCACGTAAAAAAACTATTTCAATGAAACGTAAAAGAATAAAGATAAAAATGATCCCCAAATCTGATGACGACTACCGCAAACGAAAAACTGACAATGATTTACGGATATGCACCTGGAACGTCCGAACCCTTAATTGGGATGGTGCCTCTATCCAACTGATATCTTATCTTAGACAGATACAATTGATATCAGCCACTGCAATCCAAGAAATGCGATGGAAGGGATAGGGTTGCTCCCGGCAAGCATCCTGTGATATCTACTACATCGGCCATGCGGAGAAGCATGAATTTGGATGCGGATTCGTGGTTGGCAAGCGACTAAGGCATCATGTCCTGCGATTCACACCTGTGAACGAATGACTTGCCATAATCCGTGTCAAGGCAAGATTCCTCAATATAAGCCTGATTTGTGCGCACGCTCCGACAGAAGATAAGGACGATGAGACCAAAGACAGCTTCTACGAGCGAATTGAAGAGGCCTATGAGCACAGCCCCCGCCACGACATAAAAATCGTGCTTGGTGACTTCAACGCCAAGGTGGGAAAAGAAAATATATTTGGTCCAACAGTCGGAAAGTTCAGCCTCCACGACAATACCTCCGATAACGGAATGAGGCTGATTGACTTTGCCGCAGCGCGAAACATGGTCGTTAGTAGCACTAGATTCAAGCTTCTCAATATTCATAAAGCAACTTGGCTATCTCCTGATCAAAAGTGGCGCAACCAAATTGATCACGTTTTGATTGACGGAAGGCTTGACGTTTTGATTGTCGCAGCCAAGATCCGTACACGCCTGTGCGCAACCAAGAATGTGTGCAATCTAGCACAGAGAAAGCTAGACGTCGAAAAGCTGCAATCAAAACAAACAGCCGAAAACTTCGCTACTCGACTCTCACTCCTGCTTCAAGAAAGCACTCCTCCGATCGACGATATATGCGCGCAGTGGAATCATATTTCCCACTCTATGCGTACGGCTGCCGAAGAGGTGATTGGCTATCACCGCCCTCGCCGAAACCAGTGGCACGACCAGGAGTGTCGCGACGCCACTGCAGGAAAAGACACCCTGCAGTCGGTTGTAACGCGTGCTGATAAAGAGCGATACAAAGAGAAGAGGAGGGAAGAGAGACGCATTTTCAGGCGAAAGAAAAGGGAAGCGGAAATGCGTGAGTGCGAGAAAATTGAGATGCATGGTGACAGGAATGAGGTCCAAAAATTTTTCGAAAAAATAAGACGACTGGCCGATGGTTTCAAGATCGGGGCCTCTTCCTGCAAGGATGAAAATGCGAATCTAGTGACAGATATCCAGAGTACGCTGATGATATGGAGGGAACACTTCTCTAGGCTTCTGAATGGTGACGACGACAACAATCCCGCCAATAGAGATGACATACCGGAAACCCCAATTGTGGACGACAGCGTTGAAGTTCCGCTGCCCGACCATAGTGAGGTCTTGAAAGCTATAGCTCGGCTTAAAAACAACAAAGCCGATGGCTTACCTGCTGAGCTCTTCAAGAATGGAGGCGAAGCTCTATTTAAATGCATTCATGAGCTCCTATGCAGAATATGGTCAGAAGAATGCATTCCAAACGATTGGAACCTCAGTGTGCTCTGCCCAATCCACAAGAAAGGCGATCCCACAATTTGCGCCAACTACCGTGGGATAAGCCTTCTTAATATCGCATATAAGTTCCTGTCGAGCGTATTGTGTGAAAGACTGAAGTCCATCGTAAACCAGCTGATTGGACCTTATCAGTGTGGCTTCAGACCTGGTAAATCCACCATAGACCAGATATTTACGCTACGACAAATCTTGGAGAAGACCCTAGAAAAACAAATCGACACACACCATCTTTTTGTCGATTATAAAGCCGCCTTCGACAGTCCAATAAGGAATCATCTATACTCCACCATGTCTGAATTTGGTATTCCTGCAAAGCTCATCCGTCTTTGCAGAATGACACTGAGCAATACCAGCAGCACAGTTAAGATCGGGAAGGATCTCACTCCTCCATTCGATACCAAACGAGGTTTCAGACAAGGTGATTCCTTATCGTGCGACTTTTTCAACCTAATGATGGAGAATATCATCCGAGCTGCTGATTTGAGACGTAGTGGCACGATATTCTACAAAAGTATTATGCTGCTGGCGTCTGCTGATGATATCGATATCATTGGCCATAATACGCACGAAGTCAGCGCAGCATTCTCCAGGTTAGCGAAAGAGTCGAGTCGAATGGGTCTTGTAGTGAACGCAGATAAGACGAAATACCTAGTGTCAACAAATAAACAGTCCCAGCGTCTTGGAAACCACGTCACTGTTGACAAAATCTCCTTCGAGGTTGTTAAGGACTTCGTCTACCTGGGATCCAGCATTAACTCTTTTAACGATGTCAGTACTGAGATAAAACGAAGGATAACTCTTGCCAACAGGTGTTACTTTGGGCTAAGTAGGCAATTGAGAAGCAGAGCCCTCTCTCGACGAACAAAACTCACGCTCTATAAGTCACTAATCATGCCCGTCCTATTATATGCAGCACAAACCTGGACGTTGAGCAGTTCTGATGAAAAGACTCTGGGAGCCTTCGAGAGAAAGATCCTTCGTAAAATCTTCGGTCCAATCTGCGTCAATGGCGAGTACCGAATTCGATGGAACCACGAGCTGTATGAGCTGTACGCTGACATCGATATAGTTAAGCGCATTAAAATCGAGCGACTCCGCTGGCTAGGTCATGTTGAGCGAATGGAAAACGACGCTCCAGCGAAAAAAATATTCGAGTCGGTGCCCGGTGGTGGTCAACGCAGAAGAGGACGCCCACATCTTCGTTGGAAGGATCAGGTGTTGGATAACCTGACCACGCTTGGTGTTTCCAACTGGCGCCAGCAAGCGCAGAGCAGAAATGGCTGGCGCAATTTCTTATACGAGGCCAAAACCGACTTACGGTTGTAAGCGCCAGATAAGTAAGTAAGTAACAGATAAAAGGCATATTTCAGAGCATTAATAATAAAAATAATAAAAAAGTAAAAATAATAAAAAAGTTATAACAAATATAAGTTCGTTGAAGGCAATCGCTCAAACGAAGTCGACAGTCTCTTAAGCGCAGAAGCAATTCGGTCGCAAGGAATTGCTTGCATTAGCGCTGCCTCTGCTAATAGCTGCGATGCAGCTGTCTGCTGCTTGGCTGATTCAGCATCGAAAAGGCCTATCTATCGAAAAGGCCTATCTAAGCTGTCCAAAAACACAGTGCTGCCATATTCTTGATTTCTGTTAGCGACGTTTGTAGCACATATAGTGAATGTTACATTTTATCAATTTTGTCGCTAAGAACTGTTTTGAGAATACAATATTCGTTATTGCAAACTACTAACGTCGTTAGTTAACCATAACGATTTCGTGTCGTTAACTTTTTGGGAATTCCACTACAGGTATAAATATGTAAAAAACTTCAAATTAAAGTTTCATACATAAAATAATGCCAGACTTCAGATCGTTTTGCTTTATTATATTTCTTGACATTGTAACGAATTGTCGCATTGGCAATTCATATAATAAACAAATTTCAAAAAGGCCAGCAAAGCTACGAATGCCGATCATGCTAGCAACATGATCGAGCTCAAAAAACAACACCATTCCTGTTACAACCGTTGTTTGGTTTTCTCTAAATGTTCGATGTTGCTTAATGCTGCTCACATCGTATCTTCGTCTTGTTGCTACCCCCCGCATATATGAGTAAGAAAGAAAAATGTTTGCGTTTTGTACCAAGATGCGCATTCTATATATTGTATATTCTTTGGTAGTAGTTATATTACTTATATAATAAATAAACATCTGTGTTATATGTTGTATTACATTGCTGAAGAATAACAAAAACGATAACAAACGAAAACAAAAAACTAAAGCAACTGATATCTATTTATAAACGTAAAAATGTACACACATATAAACAACAACACCATCAACAACAACACACGTACAAATTTACATACATATAAACAACAAGAGCATCAACAACAACACTAACAGGTACTGAACACTATTTGCTTCAAACAAGGCACCAACCATAACATAAGCAGCAACCATAAAATAAGCAGCTACTGATGTTATGAATGATTTATCTTGTAAAAAAGTCAAAATTAAATTATATTCAATATAAACTATTTTGATAAAACAAATCCCATGAAAACCCGTCTTACCTACTGCAACTCAACAATGCTCATATATTTAGCTAACTCAATGAAAATACCTGCGCTATCGGCAAATGTCAAACGCGCGCCCGAGTTGAACACTTCTCAACTTTTTTCAGCAGCTTGCGCTTTGATCGTACTTCACCCCTTCTTACGAGATTCGACGATATTTACGATACAAAGTACGATCAAAGCTTGAGGTCGAATTATGGATTGCTTCATAACAACTCGTTGTTTCTACTTTAGCTGTCAAAGCGCAACCGACCTAACGTGCCTTTGAGATTTGGGTATAAAAGGCAGCAGAATTTTTTAAGCTATTTTACTTTCATATATTTCAATTACTTTTCTATATTTAATCTTAAAAATACAATCAAAACCTTTTTCTTGAATCAATAAGTTAAAATACTAAGAAACTGCCAAACTTTAATTTACGTTGCCAAAAGCAACATTTCTAAAAAATTCTGCTCAATATCCCTATAAGCACAAAAGGAGCGCTAAGATTGCACCAGAATGCATAAAAGAAATGCATTAAAAGTTGGCGACTGTACACATTGTAACAAGGCGAATGAAGTTGACGATATGGTACAGTGCGATGGCTGCAGAGCATGGTGGCATTATGGATGTGCTGGGGTGGATGAAACCGTGTCGGCTCGAGAATGGGTGTGCGATGGATGTCCCAAGGTAGTAGCTGGAGACACGGAAGCAGATCTTACGGAACATACGGAAGTTAATGCTAAAAAACTATGGAGAAACGTGTGGCTAGTCGTGCGCAAAGTCAATGTTCAAACAGAAGCCGTGCAAAGATTCTTGAGCTTGAGCTTGAGAAGCTGGAAGAACAACAACATATTGAAAATCAATTTTAAAGGGAACGCCAACAAAAGATTTTTTAGACCAAACATTGGAGATTTTACGACAGAAAGAGGAATATGGTAGCATTTTCAGCGCAAAGAGTGTAGCATCTTATCGTCAGACCGAGATGTGGGTAAGGGCAAATAAAGCACACTGTTTTGAGCAAGCAACAGAAGATCCAACTGATGAAACGCACGCAGATCAATCCAACAGCACGCTTACTTAAAATCAGATTGCGTCTTGTAAAGGTTTATCCAATGATTTGCCTATATTCACTGGAAAGGCTGAAGAGCGGCCGATTTTTTTAAGTAGTTTTCAAAATAGTACAAAGCTGTGCAACTATTCGAACCCAGAAAATTTAACGCGACTTCAGCAGGCTATAAAAGGTGATCCCTACAAAGCAGTTAGCAGTCAGTTGCTGCTGCCATCTGCAGTGCCAGATGTAATAAAATCGTTGGGTATGCTTTTCGGGCGGCCTGAGCATATCATTCAGGACCTCATAACCAAAGTAAAGTCAGAGCCACCGCCAAGGTTAGAACGAATGGACAGTCATTTCATACGCGTTAACAGTAAAAAACATAGAACAATGCACAGTGGCCGAAATTGCCAACTTAGCGGCAATTAATTAAAATTTCAAAGTTAATACTTTTAAAGTTTTATATTTTTTAAAATTGACAACACGCCCGAGATCTTATTGACACTTTTTGTTTTGCTATGCTCACAATATTCGCACAGCTGTTATCCATTAAAGTCAACATATGTTAGTGCAAGCTCTACATCTACATATTCCGTTTTTTTTTTTTTTGTCTTGTAAGTTGTTTTGATAAGCAAGTGTGACTTTTGGCAAATTAGAAATAAAAATTCTTTTTTTTATTATTCAAGTATGTATTAAATGAAAAAAATAATTATTGTGAAAAATGTTTTGTGTGAAATGCTCTGTGAAACTTAGCATATGTACTGGGATATTGTAATGGCCATTACTTGTGTTTCGTTAAGGTTCCTGTCCGAGTTCCCCTGAGTTTCAGGCTAAATCTATATTTTTCTGTTTGTTTAGGCCGTGTGCGAATTGACCTAAATTGACTGACTTTTCTAAATTATTGGAAGTTTGTCGGTAATGCAGTGCTTATCTAAAATTTAGTAAATTTTCGAGTAGACTTTTCATGACTAAATTGAAAGTTACCATATTTTTGTGTCTGATCTTCTTGGGAAACTAAGTGGGAGTTTTGAATTGAACAAAAAGAAAAAAAGCATCCAAATTGACGAATTAATTCTTACAGGTTATTTTTTTTTAATTAAAATTTTATATATTGCTTGTTAAGAATATTTTTTTTGTAGATTTCATCCGAATTTAGAAAAAATAAGCTCTTAATTGCCACAAAAAAACCTACGTTATGCAGTCGATCAGCCGATAGCAATAGGTGCTACAATAGGTTCTTAAATTTAGTTGTCAAATGTTATTTCGCACAGTTAGGTCAGCTGTTTTGCTAAATGTTTGCAGGGCTGAAAATGTCCATTGAATAGAAAAGTCATTTCCTAAATTTTAGTCTAATTCGCACACAGCCTTAACTTATTGTGATTGTAAATGTCCAACGAGAGCTACCATCCCTGCAAATCTTTAAATAAATCACTTTTAAGGCCCTTGTTTCTAAACGGATACTTTATACAATTTGGCGCGCTGAAGAGGATCCCCTAAAAAATTTTCAGCTATGGAAACGTGGCGTCCGTGGCGTAGTTGGTTAAAGTGCGTGGCCGCTATGTCAACGAACCTGCAGACCCGGGTTCGAACCCCAGCAGCGACAAAATTATTTGAATTGAAATAATTTTTCTGTACGGCCGCCACCTCTCTGCAGACAATGGCACACCTCAGAGAGTAATCAAAATGCCATGTAAAGATTCTTGATTCTTGAGAATAAGAACATTCAGTTAGGAGTCGGCGTTAAACCTGTAGGTCCATTTCTCGGTCAATTGTGTACAAACTTAATAACACGCACAACACAATTGATCATAAGAAGCTAGGTCAAAGTCCTTTCAAGGGCGGAAATGGCCAGTTATTTATTTTATTTATGGAAACGTATGTATTTACAAACATTGTAAATGCAAGTATATTGAGCGAAGATCAGGGCATTGATATGAAAAACAAATTACTGATTTTTAATAGCAAGCTTGTTGCAAAGTGGCAGGAATATAGCAGGACGAGTGCGCTATTTGAAAAACGCCACAATGATTTTTTAGATACTGACATTAAAATATTGAGCCCAACAAATAGTGGCAAACCTGGGCGGCCAACAAAGGACTTTACTGATTCCTGTCTTAAAGGACAAGTCCAGATAATTTCACCACTGGTTAAGAAAAATTCCTGCGAAAAGCTTATGTAAGCAGCTACTGTAAAACTTCAGAAAGCTGGTAAAAGAAATGCATCTCAAGTAGTTTCTTTGCTACAAACTGATGTAGAATTGGCTACAAAACAGAAATATAGTTGATTCCGGAGAAAATCTTCCAGTTAAATACTCACCTGAAGAAGCTTTGGCTCTATATGTAGACGGAGACTACACAAAGCATTCGTATAAATTAATGCAGTCTGGTGCCAAATTACGTAACGCAAAAAAGTGTCAGCAAAAAAAAGTGCTACCCAAATTTCCGCTGAATTGCCATTACAAAATCTGGTTGATCCTACTGTCCAAAGAATTATTGAATCACAGTCAAACTTTTTCCAGCACGAATGTAATGATAACATTGCCGCAATATACAAATGGGGATGTGACGGCAGTAGTGGCCACTCTAGTTATCGGCAAAGCTATACCAGTCTTGAGTAAAATATGGCCGATGAACATTTGTTTGTGGTTTGTATAGTACCATTACAAATACAAAAAGGGACAGATATTTTATGGAAAAATTCTCGGCCTTCTTCAACGTGTTTTTGCAGGCCGATTAAACTAATTTGTCACAAAGAAACAACTGATTTGGTTCGTTCAGAAATTGAAAACGAAAAAAACAAATTTTGGATATTATTCCAACAAGTATTGAAAATTTTTTAAATTCACTATCAATTTCATATGACCATGATTGTTGGACAAGTTTTTAGTATAGTTGCGGAATCATCAGACCAAAGATGTGGAATATGCCAAGCTTCACCAAAAATTATGAACGATCTTAATTTGATTACGAACTTACCAGGTAACGTAGATTTGTACCAGTACGGTTTATCTACTCTTCAAGCCTGGATACGATGTTTTTAATGTATCATTCATATTGCCTATAGACTTCCTATTCAAGGATGGCAGGCTCGAAGTTCTGATAAATCTATAGTAAACGTGCCTGTGCCTGTTGGTTGATATACCAATGACTGTTTCCGGCAATACTAATAATGGAAATACCGCCAGAAGATTTCTCCAACAACCAAAAATGGCTGCAGAAATCACTGGTGTAAATGAAAGTTTAATCAAAAGATTCCGCGTAATTTTACGTTCTATGGCTTGCGGATATCAAATAATACTGAACTTTTTCGAGATTATACATTAAAAACAGCACAAATTTTAATGGAAAATTATCCATGGTTTTATATGCCTTCTTCCGTCCATAAAATTTTAATACATGGCCGACATAATAAATAGTGTAGCTATTCCAATTGGTATGATATGAGAAGAAGCTTTGGAAGATAGGAACAAAGACTTGCGCAATTTCCGCCTGCATACACGAAAAACATCAGGGCACAACACTATGCAAGATTAAGCACATGCACTACTTTTTTCATCCGATCCGCTCATTTCATCTTTGTCCGAAAACTCTTCTAGCAGTTAAAAAAAAATATTTTGTTAGATAAAGAAGTAAGAAGTCTTCTTTTCGACTCAATTTTACAGGAAGATATGTTGCAAATTGGTTCGGATCCGGAATCAGAATAACTGATGTTGCTTGAAAGGCCAAAAATTAAAAAAAAAAAAAACTAAGTTATTTAGATGCAAAATTTTCAAACTCTGACACACGCGTATCTTTTTTGTCTCTTCTACCAGGATAAAATTTTGGAAAAAAAGTGTAATATTTGCGTACCGTGTTGTGTAATTGTAAAGGAGATAATTTAAAGTCGCACAACAAAAAAAAAATATACTAGAAATTTATAACTTCTCAAATTTGTGAATCATATTTCCATAAATTTCCATGCCAAATATCACTTTCATATCTTTATTAGTTTTAAAGTTATTAATATTTTTCCGCTAAACAAGCCATTTCGGTCTAAAAAACCATTTAAATAATCCTTTAATGTTGCAGGAACTGGTGGAAAAGCTTCCGGCGTCTTTAAAGCTTGAGTGGACAATGCAGTTCAACTCTGAAATAAATGCAAACATAATAGCATGTTTCCACGGCACCCTGAACAACGTAATTCGGCTCTCATTCGTAATTCGAGGCTGAATTATGTTCCGAATTAACTAATTCGCCATACAACATTTGACAAGCTGAATTACCTCATTCGCAGTTGGTTCAGTTTGAATTAACATCCGAATCAAGTAGAAATCGGTTTTATCTCTAATTTTTATCGAAAATTAATCGAAAACAGCAATGGAAGAAAGACAAACAAAACAAAAAGTCAAAGACCGCTGTCAAAGTGAGTATTGCTTCCAGATCTACATAGTTTCAGCTGTCAAACTGAATTAAGATTTCTTCGTGGGAACAGGCTATTTCACATTCTTAATTCGCAAGCCAAAATACTTTATTCAGAGTGCCGTGGAAACATGCTATAAAATACTTCTGGGATTGGTTTTACATTAGGGCAGAGGCTGTTTCAAAAATTTATCGATTTGTTCCGGGCAAACAGGAAAAGCGTTCTGGGCACTTGCATACACATTCAGATGGACGGCTTCAACATCAGTTTGATCGCCCAAAAAAAACTATTGCAAGGAGGGTGTTATGCATGCAACCAAGTCAAGTTGCTCGAGGGGCAGTGGATAAGATTTAATCAAGCACAGGATGCAGTTGAAAGTTCCTGTGGCGATGCAACTCAAGGTGCAGAAGATGACGCATGTGTACATGCCGAGACTTGGTACTTCAATTCCATAATAAATTTCCAGGGGCAATTGTGGAAATTGTGGTGATTGCGTTCTGATGCTGAGAGCAACAGCCGTGTTCCAATTCTGTGCTCGATTCGCTTGCCAAAAAATGGATTAACCGACATGTCCTGGTACTCAAACAGAATGGTCAGTTTTCACGACGTCTTTAAATCGCTAATACATTCGAATGCTAATTTATAGGACGGACAAAAGTTACATTTCTTGCGCAGCTGTCTTAAAGATGAAGCTCTTTTAGTAATAAGTAGCTTTTAAGCCGGGAGTAGAATGATTGCGTATGCGCTTGCTTCCGTCTACTCGCTGGCGCAATTTACGCAACAAAATATGTAGGGCGTACAATGAAATATCTTATTGCGCTCAGAGTTTGTGCTTGGAGCAGGGATACAAAATGATTGAACGTTTTCTTTAATCTTGAAACTCAATTTTAGGTGTATTAACGCTAAGATCTTGAAAATATTTTGATGTTTGGCAATATAAATTACTAACCATAAGCATAAAATAAAGAATGTTAACAAAATTACAAGTAATAGCTAAATATTTATTTATTAAAATTCATGAATAAGGGTCATCCCTCAAAATTTCAAAGAATGAACTCGTTTCTTTTCTTTGTTCTCGTTGTTCGCTATTTGTTACGAGCTGTCAAAAAGCGCAATTTACGCAAGAAAGGTTGAAATATTTTCAACTTTTGTTGAAATATTTTCAACTTTTGTTGCGTAAATTGCGCTGACAAAATTTGCGCCTGTCAGCATTCTACTCACTATCATAAGCTATAGTGCATTTCGAATCTAATTGCGCCAGCGAGTAGACGGAAGCAAGCGCATACGCAGTCATTCTACTCCCGGCTTTAGATTTCAGACGCAAATTATAATGATTTGGGGCAGGCGCGTTATAACGTAGTACGCATAATTGTCGATAAACATTTTCGTAAAAATTTCGCAACCGAGCAATCATATAAAGACGCCGCTTTCACCATCAAAGATGTATTCGATATAGTCACTCAACATGTACGAGCACTAAATGCGCTAGGATTACCAGGCCGGTTTTTTGATGATTGGCTAGTGCACATTAGGCTGTTCCAAAATTTTGCAAATTTTGGAAATGTCAAAAAACACACTCGGATTTCGATTTTTGGGACTCTTCTGACCTTAGAACCTATTTTTTCCGATTTTTTGGATTTAAAAAAAACTGTCGCCGGAGCCAATTTCGATTTCATGTCTGTTTCGTGGAGTTTTGAATTTAGACTTTCACTTAAAAAATCATAACTTTTAAGAGGCTCAATATTTTTCAATTCCGTAAAAAAACTTTTACTCAAAATTAACGCTGAAATAATCTTTAAGAATGGCTTTGACAAGGGCTTAACAGAAATCGAGAAAATGGACCTCAAAGTCCAAAAAGTAAATAAAAAATTCTGAAATTCTGACTTTCAAGAGCACGAGTTAGCACATACCGGCGCAAATTAACTAGTTGATATTTTTCCCGAATAGAACTATCCATTTTTAACATTTTTGCCCTTTACACTACCCAAAAATTCGCTACATAGAGTTTTCTATGATTTTTCAAGCAAAAATCGAATATTCAAAAATATTTAAAAAACTTTCTATTAAGTTTGTCAATAACACTTTAGATTGTTAAGCTTTGTGGCACCTGTCAAATTGACAATTGCAATTATTTATTTGTAAGTACCGATTAACACGTTGAGTTCTCTTCTCATTTGCTTTGGAGAGGTTTCGTACATAGGCAAGAGGTGTAGAAAAGCAAACGGGTTAGACAGACACTCAATCAAAACGTGAACATGCCTCGAGTATCAGTTAAAATAAGTAATATCATTCCAAACTTTGAAAACGTAAAAGTACTAAAGAACTTTCATGTGTTACATAATTTCTTGTTTTTTTCGAATAAAAAACAGAAATATTCTGTTTGTGTCATAAATGTTTTGAAAACCATCAAAGATTTTTGTGAAAAGAAACAATTAAAGATAACGCATGACGAAAGTATTAAACGGAAAATTAATAAACTGTTCACGGAATATAAAAAAAACTTAAAAAATGACAAGAAAGATTCTAATACCGCAAAAACCCAAAAGAGATTATTTCGAAAGCAGCTTGAGGAAAAATTCGCTGATATGTATTTTACCAAGAACAGCCCAGAATTTGAAATATCATCAGAAAGCCGAAGCGATGACGACCCTCCTGCAGCTGAAACAGTCTCGAAAGGTGATTGTAGTGACTGCGAAACAGTAACCGAAACTGAGAGCGAGCTGGAGGATGGAGAACAAGCAACTACTGCAAAGATCAAGAAAAACCTGAATGCAATGGTTCGTTATCAAATTTCTTTGACTGGAGGATGTGCACTGCTAGACGTTCCAAGAAGCAATTTATTTAGAAATATCAACAACAATTTGAATCAGTTAGTTGTTGAAGCCAAAGCCAGCGTTGACAAGAACAGCAGATACTTACTCCACTTTGATGGTAAGAGTTTTTTAGACAGAAATACTAGGAAGTACCGTGAGAGAAATTGCTATGTGCTAACCAAGACAAACGAAAAATATGAGCTTGTTCTCGGAGTTCCCTTCCTACAAAACAAAACTGCATTATCAATTGTCAAAGAAGGGGTAAGAATTTGTACCGAATGGGACGTAATCGCTTGTATTAAGGGCTTAGGAATGGATACAACTTCTACAAATACCGGACGTTACAATGGCGCATGCGTTCAGTTTGAGCAATACTTCAACAAGAAACTGATATGGTTTGCTTGCCGCCATCACATCGCGGAATTGGTGCTTGGATCAATTTTAACTCTCTGGGAAGGGAATTCAAAGAGCCCTGAGATTCAGGTATTGAAAAGGCTTTAATTATTTATTATAAATTACTAACATTTTGGTTAAAGGTGTTTGTTTATTTCAAGGACAAATGGCTAAATAATGAATTTAACAAAGATAATTTCCAACAATATTTTGATAAGAGCTTGTTAGCTACAGACAATAAGCGAAAAATTCAAAAACATTTTAATATCAAAAACACTATATTCTTCATAAAAAACCAGTTGAAAACCAAACAAGTTAGAAGTGATTATGAAGAACTTTTGAACCTAGCTTTAGTTTTCCTCGGTGAAGACTCTGGAAAAAAGATTAAAACGCCAGGATGCACGTCAAGATCGCGTTGGATGCAAAAAGCAGTGTACGCTTTAAAAATGTATTTATATCGCAAGGAAGAGAATGTTGTTGATATAGAAAAGGTGCATCTTTTAGGTGATATTTGTTTATTTATTGTGTTTGTGTACATTCCTTATTGGTATGATTGTACCGCAGCTAATCATTGCCTTTTGAATGATATAAATTTTATCAATGATATTAAAAAAATTAAACAAATTAATTCCACAATTTCGGAAGCTGCTCTTACAAAATTTACTAAAGATCACTTGTGGTACATGGGCTACCATTTAAGCGCCCTTTCATTTTTTGACGAAAGAATTAGTCTGCACGAGAAGAGGAGAATGGTAGCGAACTTGCATATTGAAAAGAGCACTGATGAAATATCGATTCGAAAGATGAACTACATCGAAAAAAGCATAAAACCTAATGATTGCATCAGTACAAGAACGCGGGAATTTTTTAAAATCATGGATTTGAATACTTCGTTTTTGGAAATAGATCCGGCAGTATGGGATAATGACGAGACTTACAATAAAGCTAAAAAAGAGATATCATATATTAAAGTCATAAACGACTCTGCCGAACGAGCATTATGTCGCATTAAAGATATAAATTTTAAAGATGAGGGAAAGATGCAAAATGCTATTGTATCAACATCATACCAGAAATTATTTTAAACTTTTCTTTTTTCAACATTTATATTGTTTTTTGATTATTATTAACCTTATTATTTGATAAATAAATATCAACTTGTGAATTCTTAATTTTTTAATATTTTTGAATATTCGATTTTTGTTTGAAAAATCATAGAAAACTCTATGTAGCGAATTTTTGGGTAGTGTAAAGGGCAAAAATGTTAAAAATGGATAGTTCTATTCGGGAAAAATATCAACTAGTTAATTTGCGCCGGTATGTGCTAACTCGTGCTCTTGAAAGTCAGAATTTCAGAATTTTTTATTTACTTTTTGGACTTTGAGGTCCATTTTCTCGATTTCTGTTAAGCCCTTGTCAAAGCCATTCTTAAAGATTATTTCAGCGTTAATTTTGAGTAAAAGTTTTTTTACGGAATTGAAAAATATTGAGCCTCTTAAAAGTTATGATTTTTTAAGTGAAAGTCTAAATTCAAAACTCCACGAAACAGACATGAAATCGAAATTGGCTCCGGCGACAGTTTTTTTTAAATCCAAAAAATCGGAAAAAATAGGTTCTAAGGTCAGAAGAGTCCCAAAAATCGAAATCCGAGTGTGTTTTTGGAATTCGCGAAAATGTGAAACAGCCTAGTGCACATAGTTGTTTCTAAAATAGCCTTTGAAACCAGGAAACAATAGCAATTGTCACTTACAGACAGTGACTTTCTTACATTCGACAAAATGCAAACATTTCTTGAAAAAAGATGCCGTTTCTTAGCAATGATCGCTAGCTCTACTAGGCCATTGATTAACAATAGCAAATTTCCGCCTAAAAAAAAACAGAAGCATACATCTGTGTTACATACAGTACAAGATGCTGAGCATTCTGCGACACGGTCTTCACTCAATTGTTTATACTGCAAAAAGAATCACAACATTTATTCATGCAGCGAATGATCGTTTGGACAGTAACTCCAAAATAAGTTTCGTATAGGAGAAGGGCGCATGCTTGAACTACCTAAGCAGTGGACATTATTATGTCGCAGCTCAACAACTTGCTGCATATGCCATCAATCGTTGATTCATACCCCCATTTCAAGCAACACTATTAGAACCACTGCACAAAATATCGCTGCAACTGTAATGGAAATATTGCTCCAACCGCTTCAAGCTCTGTGCGCTTTAACGCAACCGCTAATCCGGATTCTAAAACAAATGCTACCGCATTGCTGTCTTCTACAGCCACAGAGATTATTACACCTTGCGAAAGTAAATTGAGGAGAGACGAACATATTCACTCTGCGGTTGCAGCTCATCATGCGTCTTCTAGAAAGGCTATCCTTTTTTTAGCGCAATAGTTCGTATTCAAGATGGTGCCGGACGATGGCAAACTGCAGCAGCGTTGTTTGACAATGGATCGCATGCATTATTTGCGACCGAAGCATACATGCAACGATATCGACTTCCTAGAAGATCACCTTTAATTACCGTGAATGGAATTGGCTCCGTGGAGGGTGGACTATTAAGAGGAGAAGCAAAAGGAGTAGCTCACGTTAGTACCTCACACTTTAAATCTCCAGTTTAAAATTGACGCACTTATTCTGCCAAAAATTACAAATGATTTTTCTTATCGTAAACGTGGAAACCACTCTCTGATCTACAGTTTTATACACCTGGACCTGTAGATATACTAGTAAGTATGGATGAAATTTCACAATTCCTCACGACAGAAGTGCGCAAGGTCATACTACCTTCGGCTAGGTGCTGTGCGGTCGAGTTAGTAATACGAAAGTCAATAATATGCACGTTCACAGTATGTTTTGCGACTTTCAACTTGTACGAGCGAACACATTTTACAGCTGAAGAGATTGTTTGCTAGCAACATTTCGATACAACTCATCGATGCGCCACTGATGGTCGTTTCATCGTTCAGTTGCCTATGAAAAAGGACGTTCTACTTAGTGAAAGTAGAGACCTTGCCATATGCAGGTTCCATCGCATGGAAAAGCAGTTTGTCGCAAACGCTAATCACCCTGCCCTCAAGAATTCAAATTCGACCACAAATGTTAGGGTGGTTTTTGACCTCTCAATGAAGTCTTTCATGATATTCTCTCAATGATGCTCTAATGGTGGGCCCATAGCTACAATACGAACTTTTTGCTGTTCTTCTAAGTTTTAGAATACACCGATATGTTATGACTGCCGACACTGCCAAAGTGAATCGCCAAGTTTGCGTATCTGACGAGTACACGGATTATCAAAGAGTTGTATTGCGCGAGAACCCATTAGAACCGCTACAAGACTACCGCTTATAACGCGTAACGTACGGAATGGCTTCTGTATCTCATTTAGCATTGAAGTCATTGCAACAAACCACCAAAGAAAACAGAGCAATGCACCCTACCCCTGCTAAAGTCATACTATGAGATTTTTACACGGACGATTTGCTCACGGGAACATCTACCAAGGAAACGCTTCGAACATTGCAAAAGAAATTTTAGAGGTGCTATCTTCGGGATATTTCGAGCTGCGAGATTTGCCAAACGCCTTGTTACGAGTCCCATTGTATCGTACCTGGCCTGATTCGCACCAACTAGCTCAGCGTTTTTACCGGCGCTGTTCATGACCCGTCAGGCCAGGTCGAGGCCGCAACAATAACTTCCGGTTTGTACCGGAAGTAAACAAAAAAAGAAACTCAAATTTAAAAGATATTAAAGAGAAATAAAAATTACAAGAAAAAAAATTGAAATAAAGGCAAAATTAACCGAGAGAGACCAAATTTAACTAAATTAAGTAAAAATTGAATTAATGCAAAATCAAATGGATTAAAAAAAAAATAAAGTAAAAAAAAAGAATCAAAGCTAAAGTATATTATGTATTTCAAAATCAAATGGAACTGAGGAAAATTAAAAATAAAACGAAATTAACTTATTCGAAGCACAATTTAAATAAAAGGCAAAATTAAACTAAGTTATTCAAAATCAACTCAAAAAAAAAATGAAAATAAGATGCAATCGGATTAGAATTTATATAAAGGCAAAATAAACTAATTCCAAAATCAAATGGAAATAACAAAAACTCAAACTAGATCAGAAAGAAATTGTGGCAAAATTTTAACGAAGAGAAAATCAAATTGAATCAAAAGCCGAACCAAACTCAAAACTCGAACCTTGTCATTTTACCTTTGCATACTCACCACACATAAACACTTGACGAGATGGAGGCGGTGTCGTTCCCTCTTTATGCTCCCTCCCTGCCATGATTACCAAATGTCTTTTTGTCACAAATTGCTGTTAATGGTCCATCTCACCTGTTACTCCCCCCTTGAAGAACACCCCTGTATTTTAATCCCCACCACAAATAATTTTAGCAACCCATATTATTTCGATTTTTGTTTCATATTTTTATTCCTAAAACTAACATTTTTTTTCTTAATTCTAGGTACGTGTTACAGTAGACAGGATTATTAATTAGATTTTTACGACAATTTCATGATTAACTAACAATACAATGTTAACCTATATTTACATTAACTTCATGAAAATTTCTAAATTATGAACTTAAAAACATCAAATGATTAATTTGAAATAAAAATTATTAAATTATAAATCAACCAAGAAATATACATTAGCCTGATTTTGACCAACACAAATTGTAAATTAAAAGAAAAATATAAAAATATCAAACCGTGAATTCAAAATTGTAAGAAAAAAATTTTAAATTACACAATTGCGAATTAACAATCTATATAAACAAAAATCAAATGTCGTTCGTTGGCAATTGTATCAGTTGAGAACGGCTGGACCGATTTGGATAATTATTTTTTTCAAATGTTCGTAATAGTCCAACTTAGGTTTTTACGGAAATAAAAATTGACCACGTCCACTTTTACGCACACTTTTTTGATTTATCTAAAATCGGAAAACGGCTACACCGATTTGGCTAGCATATTTTTTCAAGGTTCGTAGTAATCCATTTTAATTGGAGTCCTAAACTATTTATCCGATTGGCTTGAAAATTTGTGTATAGAAGTTTATTGGTACGGTGCGGTGCACCTTGAACACCAGAGGGCGCTGTAGCACAAATTTTATACAAAACTGCCTAAAACTTACAAACTGCTCATGTGATTAGGATGAAAATTGTTATATAATAGTTTTCATGTACGTTGAGTGTTTTTCTGCTATCTTTTTTGACCCAACTTGAACAACAGAGGGCGCTGTAGTACAAATTTTTTGCTACCAACTAAAACTCCCAAACCGCTAATGCGATTGGAAGGAAAATTGGTACATATGGGTTTTCAGATACAATGAGTTCTTCATCAATATCTTCTTTGATCCACCTTGGACACCAGATGGTGCTGTAGTACAAATTTTAGAAAATCGCATATTTTAAGTGGTTTTATAAGGTTACATATGCAAATATTTACAAAATATAAAATACATACTTCTTAAATTAAATAAAATTAAAAAAATTTCCGTTATTTTGACATCAAAAACATGAACATTTCTTGAAAACTATGAAAAAGTTTACTGCAACTATATATAAATAATGCAACATCGTTGCTCAAAAATGAGAAAAAAACAATCAGAAATTTAATTTTGCGACTTTCGATTCAAATATCTCCGCTGCTTTTTTATACATTTTGTTAAGTGTTTTTTTGTCTTAAAGCTTCATCAAAGCACTATGAAAACCTTATTGCAAGAATATCGTTAGTTGAGTATGTATATATATTTTTTTCAAAAAAAGTCTGAAATATTGGAGTTTTCCTCAAAAAAGGCTCAAAAATTGTTTTTGTTGTAAAAATAATTTAAATTCAAATTCGCAAATTTTCAACTCCATTTAAAAATTATAACATTTATAGGCAAAAATGGTTTAAATTTTGCGCAAAATTGAAACAATGTGGGGTGTGGCTCCGCCCACACAATTTGTATTATCGAATAGCTTTTAAAGTAAAAGTAGCAGTACTTACATGCAAAGTCAAAATGGAGTTACTATTTGGTGATCTCCTGCTACTGGGAAACTGTAACAGTCAGTGGAAAATGACAGTGATGTCAAACTATGAGTCTAAGAAAAGTTTTGAATACACCTATTATGTTTTCATATAGTTGCAGGGTGCAGCAACGCGCGCCGGGAAAAGGCTTGTTGAAAATAAAAACACCAAATATTACTCATAAACCATAAGGTAAATTCGAAAACGAATAATAAATCAAGGAGAAACAAATTTCAATTTTATAAAAATAAAAATAAAAATAAAAACAAAACAGTAGAAATTCAAAAACATCCAAAAATATTAAAACTGTTGAAGTCAACAACAAAGAGACAAAATCATGTTCGACCCGTTTAAAAAAAAAATTTTTTTCACCAAAATAATCTACATAATGAATTTTCACTTAATGAATTTTTATTTTTTAACTTTTCCTACCTAAAGGAGCTCGCTTAGGGCGCTTCGCATGAATTTTGCTTCGTTGTTTCACATAGTTTCGAACCAAAAAAAATATTATTATTGAATTTACCGCGTATCACAAAAAAAATATAAACTTAAATTTAAATCATAACCGAATAAAAAAATTTAGTATATATGTGATAAATTAAAAGAAATATAAGTTATCTATAAATTATATGATCAAGACTTGGACCGCCTGGAAATCAAGATGGTTGCCATGGTCGGCTTCCGTTAGATAGCTTTGTCTGAATACGGTTGTGGTGCGATGGCAACCCGCAACTAGCAACCCGAATAACGCAATGTTGCAGCCCTGATTTATTTTAAGTTTCTCATTCATTTACTTTGTATTTTTATTCGTATTCTGAAAGCGCACGTACAAAGATTTGTTTAATTGAAGACAGAATGTAAGCATTTAATTTAATTTCAACTTTAAACTTTATAATTGTTTTTTCAGATAAATAAACGATAACTTATTTGTAATATTTGGGTTTGTTTATTCTGTCGACGAGTTTTGCAGCCAGCATTCAACAAATTTTATTTATATTCTATATTTGTTGTGTGGTAATTGTTGGGCGCTCAACTGGTCGGATTGTGCATGTGCATTTTTTGGTGATCTGCGATTGGAATTGGGTGCAACTTCGTTCTTCTGTGTGGAGCACCTGATGCTGGTTCCAGTGGTTTAGCCGTGTCTACCGTCGTCACATACACACACACTCAACACATTTTTAGCCTGCGCCGCCAGTTGTATGAAAGCAGCCACAACGCGTTTTGATTTTCAGCCAGCGAATTGTCAGTTATTCTAAATACGACAAGGCGCTTTAAATTGTTGCAGCCATCGAAGTCAGCACACTTGCACATTCAGCAAATACGTTACTGTGGTACCACTGTTCGAGCCTGGACTGCCGTCGCCACACATACAACACATTTTTAGCCTGCGCCGCCAGTTGTATGAAAGCAGCCACAACGCGTTTTGATTTTCAGCCAGTGAATTGTCAGTTATTCTAAATACGACAAGGCGCTTTAAATTGTTGCAGCCATCGAAGTCAGCACAATTGCACATTCAGCAAATACGTTACTGTGGTACCACTGTTCGAGCCTGGACTGCCGTCGCCACACATACAACACATTTTATTTTAGCCTGCGCCAGGAGTTGAGTTAAACCATCCACAACGCGTTTTAGTTTTTGCAGCGAGCGAATGGTCAGTTATTTAAACAAGCCAAGACGCGTTAAATTTTTTGCATCCAGTGTAGTCAGCATAATTTCACACTCAGCAAAGACACAACTGTGGTATTATATCGTTCCAGCCTGGATTGCCGTCGCCACGCATATACACACAACAGATTTTAAGCCTGCGCCACCAGGTTTTTTGTGAAAGCCGCCACAACGCCTTGGAATCTTTATAGACATTTGGTGCCACTGTTTGTTTTTAGCCTGGACTCCTATCGTCGCACATATACAACATTTTAGCCTGCGCCGCTAGTTCCGTGAAAGCAACCACAACGTGTTTTTTAATTTTTTGAAGCCAGCGAAGTCAGCATAATTACACAGTCATCAGTTCACACACATCAGTTCACACACATCAGTTCACACACATCAGTTCACACTCATCAAAGACTGTAAGTTAAAACATTTTTTCAATTTTATGGTTTTGCCAAGACGAAGCAATCGTTCAAATAAAGGTATTTTGCCACTACATTTTGGGGGTTTTGAAGTCAATATGACCGATATAACGGGGTCACATAACGCTGACAATGATTCAGCTGAGTCCAGCCTCAACAACACAATAACAGAGGCTCCAGTTGTTGAGGATTCAAGCAACACTATTCAAGTTTTGATGGAGCGCTTAAAAGCGCTAGAAGTGAGCAGTCAGCTTAATGCAAAGTTGTTGCTTGAATCAGAAAGAAAGAGAGCTGATCTAGTGAAGCGATTAGGTATGGGTAAAGTCGGTGGGTCGTTGTCTTTAGGTGATGTGGAGGTGGGTAATAATGGAATTCAGTCGACAGTCAGTCAGTCGGAGATAAGTGCAGCCAGCATTTCTTCGGTTTCTTCACCATTGTTCACAGGTGCATCTTCAACCTTTTCATCAGTACCATTGAGCACGCCCGCTTATTTGCCAGTCATGAGTACATCAGTCGCAGCTTCAACAACATCTTTAAACACGCCTATGTATTTTCCGCAATACTCGAATTTTTCCAGTGGAATAGCTTCATATTTACAATCAGCAACTACTGTCCAACCAAATGCTACACCAGTTTATGGAGCCTTGCATGGATCATCATTGCCTCAAGCTTCCAGCCAGGGAACACCAGGTGCATTTTCTGGATATGCCGTTCCTCGAAAACTGTTAGATTTGCCAGATTTTAATGGTCGGCCAGAAGATTGGCCCGTCTTTATAACATCATTTTATGAGACAACGAATGCATATGGGTATACTGCGTTGGAGAACACCTTTCGTCTGCAGAAGTGCTTAAAGGGAGTAGCACGAGAAGAGGTTGAGAGTCTCCTAATAAATCCACGGAATGTTGAGAGAATTGTTCAACACCTTGAATTTCGATTCGGGCAACCTGAGATATTGATCAAGAGTCAACTAAACCAAGTAAGAGAAATTCATCCTATTCCCGAGAATCACTTAGATCGTTTGGTACCGTTTGCCACGAAGGTACAAAATTTGACCATGTTTTTACAAAATGCTAACGCAGCTCATTATATGGGAAATCCCACATTGCTTGATGAGCTGGTTGCAAAAATGCCAATGACAAAGCGGATCGAATGGGCAAGTCATTCGATATTAATTAAGCCATATCCGACTTTATTAAACTTTAGCGATTGGATTTCACAAGTTGCTAAAATAATATGTAAAGCCACGTTTAGTTCTGCAGTAACGCCCATTGCAACCGGTAGGTCAACAGTACAACAACGACCTGTAACAAAGCCATTGATGACAGTGTCTGAAGAAAGCTCTGAACAGGTGCAAAGGGTTTTTACTTGCATAGAGTGCGGTGGGTCACATTTCCTGTCAAATTGCAGTAGTTTTTTAAAGAAAGCTGCTTCTGAACGTTGGGAAACTGTCAAAAATAAGCGACTGTGTTTCTGTTGTTTGATGAAAGGGCACGGCATAAAAAATTGCAGACGCAAAAGGGTATGTAAGGAGACGGGATGCAAGAAGATGCATCATTTTCTTTTGCATGAAAAACAACAACCCAGCAACATAACACAAACACAGACAGTCAATGCGACACGTTTGCACAATTTTGATTCTAAAACTACTAAATTGCTCTTTAAGTTGCTTCCAGTTGAACTGCGAGGTAAAAATAATCATGTTGTAAGAACATTCGCCTTTCTTGATGAAGGTTCGTCCGTGACGCTTGTAGATGAAACTCTTGCTGATGATCTGGGGTACGAAGCTGAAAAGAGGTCTCTGTCGTTGCAGTGGTTTGGAGGAAAAGCGACAAAGATAAAGTCGATGCCATTGAGAGTTGAAATTAAAGGGATCAATAAGAAAAATAAGTGGTTTAACTTGAACGCCCAGACGGTTCCAAATTTGAATCTCCCAGTCCAAACTATAAATTTGTCAGAGTTACATGATAAATATCATGAGTTGAAAAATTTACCAATCGCAGAATATTGTAGTGCCAGCCCGAGAATTTTAATTGGCTTAGATAACTGCCACGTTATCCCGAATACGAAGACTATTAAAGCTAGTCAAAATATGATAGCCGCCAACACTCCACTTGGATGGGTTGTTTATGGTAAAACAGATACGGGCACTTCATCATATCAACTTTCAATCGTTATGCATATGCACCAAGATGTAGATGAAAAAACTGAAAATTTAGTTGCAGACTATTTCACAACAGAAAACTTTGGTACAGCGGTGTGCAAGCAAATGGTCGAATCTAAAGATGTTAGTAGGGCTAGAATAATTCTCGAAAAAACAACGAAGAAGGTTAAAAATTTTTATGAAACTGGTCTGCTATGGAAATCGGATAAAGTTGAGTTTCCAGATAATAAAAAAATGGCCCAGATGCGTCTAAGCTCCATACAAAGAAAATTTAGTAAAGATAGAGAGTTTGAGAAAGCGTATTGCAGTTCAATGGAAAACTATATCGACAAAGGTTATGCCAGAAAGCTATCAATAAGTGAAGCTGAAATTAAAACTAAAAGAACTTGGTATCTTCCGCATTTCGCAGTGTTTAACCCGAACAAGCCTGGCAAGCTACGCATAGTCTTTGATGCCGCAGCAGAAATGGATGGAATTTCACTCAATTAACAGTTGCTAAAGGGTCCAGATGATAACCAACCTTTGTTAAAAATATTGTTTCGTTTTCGAGAAAAGCCAATTGGTCTGTGTGCAGACATTAAAGAAATGTTTCTTCGGATTCGAATAAAAGAAGAAGACACGCATAGTCAGCGATTTTTATGGAACAAAAATTTAAATGAGCCACCAGAAACATACGTTATGAACGCCATGATATTTGGCGCCACTTGTAAAGCGCACAATTTGTAAAAAATAAAAATGCAATGGAAGTCGCATCCGATCAGCCCGAAGTTATTGATGCAGTCCTAAGGAGTCATTACGTGGATGATTTTGTAGCAAGTTTTCGCAATGAAGACGAAGCATTGCAAATTGGAAATGCTGTAAAACGCACGCATGCAGAGGCAAATTTTGAATTGCGAGGATTTGTGTCAAATTCAATGCGCGTGCGGAGTCATTTCAATAATGAAGTAATCGAACAAGCTGCAACTGAAAATATTAAGGCACTGAATAACGTCGACAAGGTCTTAGGAATGCATTGGAATAGTTCGGTGGATGAGTTCGTCTTTAAGTTAAATATGCATCGTGTAGATCCAGAGATCATAGCCGGTAAAAAATGTCCGACCAAAAGACAGCTACTTAGTTTAGTTATGTCGGTTTACGACCCATTTGGAATGTTAGCGGATTTGTTAATTTATGGCAAAATCTTAATACAAATGCTCTGGCGCACCGGCACAAATTGGGATGAAGAAGTTCCGAATCAGATATTTACTCGTTTTACACAGTGGGCAGATAGATTAAAAATGGTTAACAAATTCCATTTGCATCGATGCTATTCTCCAAGTTTTATAAATTCAGATGCCACTTTAGAGTTGCATGTATTTGTGGATGCAAGTGAGTCAGCGTTTGCGGCAGTTGCATATTGGCGAATCATTACATATGAGAAAATCGATATTTGCTTTATTGCGGGAAAAACCAAGTGCGCGCCCTTAAAAATGCTATCGATTCCACGTTTGGAGTTGCAAGCGGCGGTTTTGGGAACCAGATTAAAAAATACCATAATTGAGAGCCACTCAACTCTGCCAAAGAGAATTGTGCTTTGGACTGATTCAAAAACGGTCGTGTCTTGGATCAAATCAGACCATAGACAGTATAAGCCCTTTGTCGCTCACAGGGTCAGCGAAATACTTGAAACAACCAACGAAAACAACTGGCAATGGTTATCTACAAAATCAAATGTAGCAGATATGGCCACCAGGGCGAAGTTTCCAATTTCTTATGAGCCAAACAGTGAATGGATAAAAGGACCAGAATTCTTAAGAAACGCTGAAGAGTCTTGGCCAGTTCAAAAATTTGAGCAAAGTGGTACGAAAGAGGAGAGGCGCAGTTGTTTTTTGATCACTGCCACAGATAAAGTTATGGATTTTAACAGGTACTCGAATTATCTAAAGGTATTAAGAATTACAGCATGGATCTTGAGACCACTCAGAAATGTTCGTAATAAAGTTAAGGGAGTAGAAACGACCAACTTAAGTTCCGGATTGACAAGCGAAGAAATGCAAATAGCAGAAAACACTTTGTGTAAGATTGTGCAGAGAGAAGAATTTTCGAAAGAGGTAACTGAGTTGCAAAATGGTATGTCGGTGTCGAGAGATAGCTGTATTTTTGAATTATCGCCACAGCTCAACGAAAATGGTCTCCTATGCGTATTTGGTAGAATCGATTATGCACTATCCTTGCCGGAGTCATCGCGACATCCAATCATATTACCGACAAAACATGCATTTACTGAGTTGGTGGTGAGACGATACCACGAAAAATTTCACCATCAAAACGAAGAGCTAATTGTCAACGAAATTAGAAGAAAATTTTGGATTCCTCGGTTACGTGCAACAGTCAAACGAATAAAAGCAGCTTGCCAGCAATGTAAAAATGATAAAGCCAAACCACACCCTCCTTTGATGGGTCAATTGCCACCAGACCGCGTAACTCCATTCGTGCGGCCATTTACCTTCACAGGCTTAGATTATTTTGGGCCAATGTTTGCATCAATTGGAAGGAGAAGAGAGAAAAGATGGGCTGCGTTATTTACGTGTTTAACTACCAGAGCAATACATATCGAATTAGCTGCTGATCTCTCAACTGATGCCTGCATAATTTGTATTAGAAACTTCGTAAATAGACGAGGAGTTCCAGTCAAGATACGATCTGACATGGGAACTAATTTTGTTGGTGCCGATGGTGAAATAAAAAAGGTGAAAGATATTTTTGACCAACATTATATTCAGACTGAACTGTCAAAAAATCAAATCAAATGGGAGTTCAATTGTCCTGGAAATCCGAGTAGCGGAGGATGCTGGGAGCGGCTGATACAATCAACTAAGAAAGTCTTAGCTAAAACTTTGAAGGAGCAGGCGCCACAGATAGAAACACTACGAAGTCTATTAATTGAGGCGGAAAATATAGTTAACAGCCGCCCGTTAACACACTTACCTATTTCACACGAGGATGAAGACCCACTGACCCCCAACCACTTCCTACTAGGTTCAACAAATTCGACTCAAACCCCCGGCAAAGAAAATATATGCACAAGAAAGCAATACCGAATAAGTCAACAACTTAAAAATTGTTTTTGGCGTCGGTGGATCAGAGAATACTTACCGACACTCACTAAACGTACCAAATGGTTTAAAAACCAAAGGCCAATTGAAATTGATGATATTGTCTTAATTTGTGATGAAAATTTGCCACGAAGTCAGTGGAAAAAAGGGAGAATCGTGTCTACCTTTCCAGCCAAAGATGGCGTTATTCGCATTGCGGAAGTAAAAACTGAAGCAGGAACTTTACGGCGACCAGTCTCGAAACTTGCTGTCTTAGACGTAGTTCGTGAAGCCCCGTAGGACCTTCACGGGGGGTGGAATGTGGTGCGATGGCAACCCGCAACTAGCAACCCGAATAACGCAATGTTGCAGCCCTGATTTATTTTAAGTTTCTCATTCATTTACTTTGTATTTTTATTCGTATTCTGAAAGCGCACGTACAAAGATTTGTTTAATTGAAGACAGAATGTAAGCATTTAATTTAATTTCAACTTTAAACTTTATAATTGTTTTTTCAGATAAATAAACGATAACTTATTTGTAATATTTGGGTTTGTTTATTCTGTCGACGAGTTTTGCAGCCAGCATTCAACAACGGTACTTTATATAGCGGCACCCGATGGGTAACAGTTTGGGAAAACCTGGCTTGTGAAATGCTATTTCCGCTATTTAACTAGAACTGTTCGATATTAATTTTGAGCCTGCTAAAAAGCTTCGCAAATTAAAATTATATTTAGTTCAGTTTTTTTTCACCTACAATTAATTTTTTTCCCAATAGCTTCCTTCAGGGGTAGATTTGCTGACCCTTGCGCTTTCTACTGCTTCCTTCCGGTCACCCTGTCCCTTAAAATTTCTTGTTTTACTTTTATATATAAAAAATTACCTTTTTCCACACTCACCCTTTTTTTTGTGCCAACGTTGCTTTATGTGCTTGTCCGATTTTCAAAATTGTTCAAATTTCAAATCTATTTTGATTTGACCGCCTTTTAATTTCCATAGAAAACTTGACGTTTTTTTTTTTCTTTGGGACTTTTTTTTCTTTCCCTTAAACTTTTAAAAATTCACCACTAACACTTTTCTCTTGAACGTTTTGTCTTGGATTGAAGCTCTAGAAGTTTTTTTTCTTAATCGAACCCTCGACTCAACTTCGCAGGAACTGGACTCTTCCATTTTTTTTCTAATCGTACCTATCCCTCCAACGTTTATGCCTTCGCCACTCTTTCCTCCTGGAAGGTTTTTCATTGCCTCTTCTAAATCTACTTAATTTTCTTTCCTACCCAATTTTTCCCCGTTTTTTCGAACACCCCCTATCAATAAACTATCTTGTTCTGATAATTGTTCTTTTTTTTAAGTTTATCTCATCCACAACCCTTTTCGATATTATGCCTATTAGCATTCCCCAACGTGGGATTTCCAAACTGACATACTAATCTAATCTTGACGTTTATTCTTCAACTGCTGGACCGACTTTTCTAATGGCGTTGGCAAAAATTTTACAGGTAGCCTTGATACGTGTTGAATTTTTGTGCTAAAGAAACCAGCATCTGTCAAAAGCAATTCGTGTAACAATTTGAAATGAATAAATTCTACAAAATTTTTGAGTTAAATAAACAATTAGGTTAGGTTAGGTTAGACCGGTCGCCTCTCGTAGAAGTCTCACATAGACCATACAGGTCCTTAGTGGTACCGGTTAGGTGGAGGCTGAGTGGGTAAGGAGAATTTATTAAAGATTTGCGTCGTGTTCACGAATTTTAGAAGGGATTCAAGAGGGGTTTTGGCTACTTATTTTAGTGACGAGAACGTCGGAGAGCCCAAGAGTTTATGTCTTCATCTGAGTATAGCGGGGCATGTGCATAGTAGGTATTCCAGGGTCTCTACGGTGCCTGGTTCCATTCACTTCCTGCAGCTTTCATCCATGGTGATGCCCATCTTCTTTGCGTGGGCTCCCACCATGCAGTGGCCAGTAAGAATACCTACTAGTGTTCTGCAGACACTCCGTGGGTGTGCAAGGATTTATGTAGTTCGTATTCCGCAGCGTGCCTCGCACATGGTTCTGGCAATTTTGCAGGTTGCCGTGTCTTTCCACCTGCGACTCGCTGTTAGTACGGATCGTTTTTCTAGGTTGCTGTATAGTTCTTGTAGTGGGATCGGTATATGCTCAGTGAGCTCTGCTCCTAGCCCGGCGCCCTCCTTTGCTAGTTCGTCTGCCATCTCGTTGCCTTTGATGCCCTGGTGGCTTGGAACCCAGTAGATACGCACTTCTTTTCTGTCGGACAGAGTATCTAGTGCTTCCCTGCTCGCCAGGGCATTTCTGGACTTGATGGTATCGGAACTCATGGATTTAATCGCTGCTTGGCTGTCTACAAATATGTTGATTCGAGAGTGATGAGTGTTAATTCCGAGGGCTAATTCTGCGGCCTTCCTTATAGCAAATACCTCTGCTTGGAAGATGCTGCAGTGGTCTGACAGTTTGTACGGCTGCCTTATGTCAGGCTCTGCACAGTACACTGCCACTCCCACCCCTGTGCGCATTTTTGAGCCGTCAGTAAATATGTTTACTGCCCTCTGTGTTTGTTTAATTCCCTTGCACCAGTCGTTCGGTCCTACGAGAGTTGGTACTCTTGATCTGGTGGTTATGCGGGGAATCATATAGTCTGTGAGACTGGACAAATCTTTAAAGATCTGATTATGTGTGTTATCAGCCGCTATAAGGCGTTGTGCCGTTTTTCCGGCTGTTAGTTTAGCGTGTATGTCCAGGGGTCCATACTTAGAATGGTTTCTAGGGCCATAGTTGGAGTTGTCTTCAACGCCCCCGTTATACAGATCGCTGCCTGTCGTTGGGATTTCTCCAACGTTTTGAGGTATGTTGATTTGCTTACTGCCGGCCACCACACTATGATTCCATGGAGTAGAATGGGACAAACTACCGATATGTAGATCCAATGCATCAGAGAGGGTGAGAGGCCCCAGGTACTGCCTAGCGTCTTCTTGGATGCGTATAGAGCATTATTGGCCTTTTTCACTCTCTCGTTTACATTGAGTCTCCATGTCAGCTTACTGTCTAAGACTAGCCCTAGGTATTTTGTGTGAGTTTTCGGGCTGAGGTGTATGTTATTTATTTTTGGCGGTGTCCACGGCGGTATATTGTATCGTTTTGTAAACAGCACCAGATCGGTTTTCTCAGCATTAATACTTAGACCGACTGAGTTAGTCCATCTGAGTACCTCTTTGAGTGTTCTTTCCATTATAGAGCTTATTGTTGGTAGACATTTCCCCACAATTATAATGCTTATGCCGTCTGCATACGCTGTTATCCTTGGGGCTTTGCCTTCAAAGTATTTGAGTAGTTCGTTCACAACTAGGTTCCATAGTAGGGGAGAGAGAACCCCTCCTTGGGGTGTTCCTCTGCGTGCTTCCCTTTCCATGGTTGTTGTACCCCACTCAGCTTGGACCATTGTGCAATTTAGTAAATTGTTTATCCAGTGTTCGATTGCTGGTGGTGTATCTATTGCGCGAAGTCCCTTGAGTATTGCATTTGTTGAGACATTATTGAATGCTCCAGAGATATCTAAGAATACGCCTAGTGCGTATTCTTTATGGTGTAGGGCTTTTTTTATGGGCGCTACTAGGGAGTGTAGCGCTGTCTCCACAGATTTCCCTTTCGTATAAGCGTGCTGATTTGATGCTAGCACGGATACGTTGGCACCAGGCCCGTAGTCAAGGGGAGGGTTTTTAGGGTTAAAACCCCCCCCCTTATGGTCCAAAAAGTATAAAAAAACAATATATTAGCATGATTAAAACTTTGCCAATTTGCGAATACTTGCTGCACGTGCGTCTTTTTTCTCTAACAGTGCAAACTGCAAGTGTAAACAGCGAAAACATCAACACGTTTAAGTTTTCGAAAAAAGTTCGAAACATTTAATTGAACTTTGTCCACCTCCAGCACTTTAAGAATTTATTGCGGTAACAGGTATTACGTGAAGGTGGTGAAATTTTGATTGAGTTTTGTTAGATAAGTTTAAGAGTTTCTTTTGTTAATTTTACTGTGCCAAAACTACAAAAATGAGCCTACTTAATTGGCTGCAGAAACCAGAAGTAAAAAAGGCTAGAACGGTGTAAAGTAAGTGCTTGATTTAAATGATTTTTTTTTTCCTTTATCAATGCGTAAATGTGTTAAAAAGTTGCCGAATATTTCTGAATGTTTGAAAGCGTGTTTTTTTTTTTGGTAGCGTGTTTGCATTGATTGAATATTAATGGATTAATTTTTTGCTTGATGCGGAACAGACAAAATCCGAATAATAGCTGCGTTCGATTCGCCAGTGCTCAACTCAATTACGAAAAAAACGGATACTCACTTAGCTGAATAGTTGGCAACACTTTTGTTTTGACAGACGACAAGAAGTCTGTCAATAAATTAAATTGAAAACGAAGAAAACAGCTTAAGGGGGCAGGTACCCCTAGACAGGGTGAAATTAGTTTTGTTTAATAATTTTTTTTCAAGTTTATTATTGTAATTTTTATCAACACAATTGGATAATTTTTTTATTTTCCTATATTTTTAGTAAATGGTGGGTCTGCAGAGTATCTCCTGTAGCTGTCAAAATTTTTCCACTTATATGAAGCAAAAGAGGTTTTTTCTTCGAGTACTGATATTTTGAAGGGAAGAATAAACCTGTAATATTATAAAAAAGTTAAAAATTCAAATTTATATCGGCTGTTTAATCGAAGGTCTAAAATCGACTAGTTTTTTAACAGTTTTGACTCCAAAAAAATTATTTATTCACACGATATCTTTCAACTTGTAGGTACATCCTTCCGAAAGGCACATCCGAGCTGTACGAGCTGCTTTTGTTTTGGAGAGACTCTTTGGGTTCTGCTTCGCTACTCGTGCTTTATCGGTATTTTCGGCGAAAACTTTGCAATAGGTGCCAGTAATTATATTCAGTTCGTTCAAAAGCTTCAGAATGGTGGTGTAGCCTTCACCAAATATTCCAGAAGCAAAGTTAGCTGAAATTTTGAAACCCAGGCCTCTCGATCCTGACTCACCAAAATTTATTTTGTGCTTGCATAAAGAACAAATTAAAAATGCTGATAGTGTAGTAAAAATTTCGAAGATTTCAATAATGCTGTAGCCATGCAAAGAATTTGTGCGAATATGGCCACTACGAGTAGTTTATAATTTTTTTTTAACCCTATTCACGTCTTGCTGTGTCTTTAGGTCACTATGCAATTTCAAACCAATATAAATGACTAAAAACTTGTTTTAAAGAAAAATTCGAAAAAACATCTATTACATTTTACTTATTCCGTACACAAACCAACTAAAAAATAAGAACTTGGCAACGCAACTTTACTCAACTCAACTGATAATTGACCTACTCTATACTCAACTAGCTGTAGACTTTGTTGTTGTTTTCACATACAAATTTTGAAATAATCGACATGAATTGAGTATAGGCTGGCGACTCGAACGCAGCTAATATTATATTTCATCTATATTGCAGAATACAAAAGAGTTTTAAAGTGTTTTTTTTTTCAAGTTTGTCGCTTTTTTGTGCAAAATTTGTTAGAAATTCATTTTTCAAAGTATTGTCCATCGCTAGCCACTGATTTTTTCCATCTTTCTGGCAATTATATAAAAAATAAATTTTCATTATCGATATCAAAAACTATCCATATTTTTTTAATCCAAACCCCCCCCCCCTTAGGTAAATCCTGGCTACGGGCCTGGTTGGCACCATTCCTCAAGTGCAGGTCTATCAGTTTTTCGAGTGTTTTTAGTAGAAAAGACGTTAGGCTTATGGGCCTGTAGTCTCTCGGATACAAGTGGCTGCTCCTACCTGATTTCGGCAGGAATACAACTCTTGCTGTCCTCCAGACAACGGGTACATAATTTAGCCTATACGGTTTCGAGCCATGGGACGACACTTGATTTGGTCGTTTGGAGCATGGCTGGGACTATCCCGTCCAGTCCAGGAGATTTGTATCTTGAGAATGAGTTTATTGCCCTCTGGATTGTGTCGTTCGTTATTAGGTCGTGTGGAATCTGCAGCGGATTACTCCTCCATGACTGTGTTGTGTTTGAGGTCGATGTTTCGGTACAGCCTGAAAAGTGCGCATTCAGAAGCACCTCAAGTGATTCCTGATTGCTCTCTGTCCAGTCGCCATTATTATTGCGTAGCTCATTATCATCGCCATTATCATTGCTTTGGACAGAAGGCTGCATCGAGAGTAGCTTCCTAAGCTTTGCTGTGTCAGTAGTATTCTCTATGCTAGAGCAGAAGTTCTTCCAAGATATCCTTTTTACTCTGCGTACGTTCTTCTTGAAAAGTTTTAGTTTGTCTTTGTATTCCCCCCATATTTCTTCTTGTTCAGCTATTTTTGGTAGCTTAAAGAAATCTCTTAGGTCGCGTCTTTTCTCAACGAGATCTGAGTTCCACCAAGGTGGTGTCTGGTCTATCGGTTCGTTTGCGTGGGTTTACAACATGTGTTATTGGATTTGAGAAGCAATTCTGTTAGGGTCTTCAAGGAGCTCTCTATATCGGCTTCTGAGATTATATTTATGGGTGCAGGTAACCTGGACTCAACTAAGCTTTTGAACTGTTTCCAGTTAGCATTAGTGGGGTTCCTAAACATTTTTTGAGATGGGGTATATTTAAAGCTAATATTAAAGCTTATATATTTGTGGTCTGAGAAGGAGTCTTGTTTTAGTACCCTCCAATCCGTGACCTGAGTGTTATTACAAGAGGTTAGCGTTAAGTCTAGGACATTCGACGACGAGGGACCTACGTATGTGTGTTCATCGCCTGTGTTTGCTATGTTAATGTTAATTTGTAAAATAAAGTTTAGCATGGACTCACCTCGATCATTGGTGTCTGGGCTCCCCCATACTGTGTGATGTGCATTGGCATCTGCTCCGATGACAACTGTCTGCTTCTTTGCTTCGGTTGTTTCTACCATCATTCGAAGCTCATACGGTGGTGCGGGTTTGTCGTGAGCCATGTAGCATGACGCGACAAGGATTTTCTTGTCTTCGTCGCCCTCTAGTGTTACGACTGTGAGGTCGTCAGTGCTGTAATGAGACATTAAATAGGTATGGATGCCATTCCTAGTGAGGATGGCGGTCCTCGTTCTACTTACTGTTGTTGCGAAGAATGTGTTGTAGTTGTTTGCCTTTAGGCCGGAGACTGTGTTGCCCGAGGCTATCCACGGCTTCAGCACTAAAGCCACATCGTAGCCTCCTTCCTCTAGTACGAGAAGGAGTTCTGTGCTCGCTATTTTGCTTTTATGCAGATTGATCTGGAGGACCTTCAACTGCATTATTTGCAGGCTCCTCCACGGGGTCGACTGCACTCATCGTTCCTCCTACTCCATCTGCGTCGTCTATGCTGAGTCCTTTGGTAGCATCAGTCATGGCTTCTAGATCAGATCCTTCTCTACCTCTCCAAACTTTAGCGTGTTTTTGTTGTTGTCTTTGGGGTGACGCTTCTTGATGCACAGGTACACACTGCCAACGCCCCATGCCATCTTCCCATAGCGTGCGTATAAAATATCATCGGCCTCCTTGTTTATCTGGAGGATGTATTGATGCCCGCCTCCACTGCCAGGTAGCGGCTCAGCAACTTTTAACACCTTCCAGTCAGCTGTTGGCACGTCTGGGTTTTGCTTTTTCAGCAGTTTTAGTGCGCAATCTGGTGGCACGACTCTTGGGATGAGCACTTTCACCTTTGGTAGAGACGGGATACTAGTACTGTCAACTACCTCCAGCTGGGCGCCCTCCCATAGGCCTTGGAGCGTCAAAACTACTCCCTTCACCTATTCCAGAGTCATGTAGTCGTTGCATTTGAGTATTTTTACTCCGTTCAGCCAACCCGCACCGTCAAAGGTGGGCATTGGGTAGTCGGGTATGGCTTCCATCCTTGTGAACATTGACTCTAGAAGATTCATCTCTACGGATTTCCACCTATCTAGAGTCATTTGCCCCTGAGGATCGCTGCGGTCGATAAGTGCCACGATCGGATGTCGTTTGGCTACCTCACTCGCCTTCGCTTTTTCCTCCGTTCCGGACTGCGTGTTCGACTTCTGCTTTTTGCTCTCAGGAGCATCAGCCTTGGAGCTTTCCGCCGACCTTTGGCGTTTCTGTGCCGCATTTTCTTCCACCTTGTTCGCATACTGCATGGTGGAGACTGTGAAGCACGGGTTTTTCGCGAAGTGTTCGCAGCCCTCTTTTACCCTTTGCTCGGCCCAGGTGAGCCTCTCCTTCTCTTCGGAAGATAGATTGCCCTTACCTAAAAACCGGCTACAGATCTTTAGGGCCTCTTTATAGCTTGCCTTCGCTTTCAGTCCCTCCTTCGACTTCGTCTTGGGCTCTTCCTTCCTAGACGAGCTGGCACCCGCTGACTGGTCTGGGGGGAGAGAAGAGGCTTGTCTTCTATTTTTGAGTTGCCGCCGAGGTCCGAGTCTCCATCGACTATGGCACCTTCGCGACGTAATGAGTAGTTTGTGGCAGTAGCTGACTTTCCGACAGGACCTGCTCCCATCCTGTGGATGTTCTTGGCAGTAGTGTTGCAACCACTATGGCCTGCTCCAACCATAGGGGAGGTGTGACTGCTGGCGACACGTAGAGAGGATTGCTCCTCACCGTGCCCGCCGGTGGTAGCAGTCACGCATTCCACTGACGTTTGGGTTGACATCCCAACCCTGGTATTTCCCTTATCGACCTCCATTTGATTATTATTTTCTGGGAAATCACCCATAGCGTTTTATGGCTGCCGCCAGACACCTGTGACCATGGTCTCATCCTTCGCAGGATAAGACCTTCGCTAGACACTGTATAGCCCGGGGAGTGAGTGCATTCTTGCATTCTTCCCTAGGTGCTGTGCAGTGCCCATTGCCCGGCCGGCACCCTCTTGGAGGGTTCAGTCAGAGGGTTTTCGCCAGCCTTATATAAATAAACAATAGTCTTAACAAAAGTTAAAAAAATTATGTGCGATATGTGCTTAACGTTTTCCAGTCATAGTGTTTTAATTTTTATTGAAAAATACTTTTCATCCTAACAGAGACACGCAACAGCCTCAAAGAAAGTATCTCATTTCTAAGCAGATACCCAAGTAAGAGCTTTGGGCCTCAATTGGAATACGCAACACGATTTTAAAACATTTCAGGTAAAAGAGCCATTTTGTTTGATGTTAGTCTTATATTTGACCACCTGTGTTATATCGCACCATGTAAGATAAAGTCAAAAATATAGTTTCAACAAATTTGTTGCTCTTAAGTCTATTGGGATCAAGCCGTATCGGCTGAAATAGCTACAAAATGGTTTTGACATCGCTCAGATCTCACCAATCTGTTCAAGCTAAAGCTACAGTGCTCTCTCGGAACCGGAGAAGTCGGTTCGACTACCGATCTTCACGTTTTCGCTGATGTTTCAGAGCGTGCTTATGCTACCGTGCTGTATTCAAGAACGCTCCTACCTTATGATTCAATTAAAGTTGCTTTAGTTGCTGTTAGAACTAAAGTGACTCCGCTTAAATCTACGACGCTACCCCGCTTAGAACTCTGCGCTGCGTACTTGGCTACGAAACTTGTGAAGAATATAACGTCGTTCGGACAAGAGTTCATATCGCCTTTGCGCGTGGAATGCACAAAATAGCTGGCCACGAAATTCAAAATGCTGAATTAATTTTAGTTAGCCACAGTTGCATTTTTTCTAATGACAATTCATGTTGCAGGAACAACAAACAGTTACTGTCTTCTGCGACTGCAACCATTTTTAGACGACGATGACATATTGAGCGTAGAAGGCCGCATAAAGAACGCGAATATTTCAATCAACATGAACCACCCTATTATATATCCTAAAAAATCACTGCTCGCAAAACTTAAAATCAAAGATATCTACGCTTATACACTCCACGAGGGGCTGAAAATCACGCAGACCATTTTACAACGCCATTTTTGCGTTGCAGCTCGTAACTAATACGCAAGACCTACCGCAATTGCTTGAAATACACACACATCAACCGCTTACCGCTTCAACAGACCATGAGTGACCTGCATATCAGTCGTACCACATACACACGCTGCTTTATGAGAAGTACCGTAGATTAAGCTGGTTCGTACACCCGTAAATACGCCACTGGAAGAGGATCAAAGTCTGTTTTAATTAGAATGGGTACAGGGGCCTCGAATTTGCAGGAGATCTGTTTTCTGCCACTTTTCCAAACACTTACAAGAGATTCATCAACCACCGAAGTAATTGCAAGCACATGCATTCCCACAACGGTACCAATTTCATCAGTGGCGAAAGGGAACTATCGCAGTAGGCTCGAAAGCTGCTTAGCTGATGCTAAGGTTCGTGCCTTCTTTGCTGACTCATCAATCACTTGGCACTTCAACCCGCCAAGCCCACCAAACATGGGCGGCTACTGGGAGACCGGAGTGAAAATGGTGAAGTATAATTTAAAACGATCAATTGGTGAGAAATTGCTTACATTCGAAGAGTTCAGTACTTTGTTCACGGAAGTAGAGACTTGTTTCAATTCAAGACCGCTTTGTTCAACAACAAGTGATAGATGCAATTTGTTGGAGAGCCATAAAGGTCATTACTTGATCCGTAGCTCGTTTCTGCTACAAAATCGACAAGTTACCGATTTTCGTCACACTGTTTCGATCCAAAGATACCGATTTCGTGAGTTTCTGCTAGTGAAAATCGGTAAAAATTCGGTCTGTTATGAAAAGAAACACAAATCGAGATGAAATGCGAAGAATTGAAACAAGTGACAGTCAATCTAATGACAAGCAGCTATTTACTTGAAGTTCTTTTGTTGTCTGCAAATAAATTGTTTTCTTTGAATATTAATTTAGTAAGTATTTATTTTTACGTTTGTGGTAACAATTAATTGTTTACCTTGGTTTCTAGACCAAATGAATGATGTTTGCAATAAGGCACGATCGACGCAATATGTTGCAAATTCATCGTCGCCACCTCAGGGACTCCACGGATCCGTTTAATATTCCTGAGGCTAGATTCATGGAATTATATAGATTTTCCAAGGATGCAGCATTAGATTTAATAGCAGAAATTAGTCCATTTATGAAAACAGGAATAAGAAGTACATTTATTCCAAAGCCACTAAGGATATGCGCAGCCTTGCATTTCTATGCTACTGGATCCTTTTTGCGTGATATTGGACAGGACTTTGCGTGTGCAATTAGCAAGACAATGATAAGCCGCATTATCCATCAAGTTTCTTTGACTATTCAAAACCACTTAATGCAAAAATACATCGTTTTCCCAACCACGTCTGAAATTCAACATTTAGTGAAAGAAAGGTAACTTTAAAACATAGTACATAGTTATTGTGGAAAGACTGAAATTCGCTACACCGAATTTAATGTATTTCTTAAAAGTGCACATCCTTGGGCCTATTTAAGAAATACATTGCACTTCGCGTAAAGGGTATTAAAAAATATATATAATTTACTTCATTGTATTGCAAATAATACATGAACATATTTTTAGATTTTTTACAACTAGTGGATTTCCTGGTGTACAAGGGGCTATTGATTGTACCCATGTTAAAATTAAAAAGCCTCCAACGGAAATAGAATACTGCTACATTAATCGCAAGAGGTTTTTTTCCAAAAATGTGCAATTAGTGTGCGATTTTATCTCCGAATTTTAGGATGTTATGCTAGATTTGAAGGAAGTACCCACAATTTTTTTTTTTAGCTTTGAACCAAGGATTTCAGGTGGAATACCTATTCAGTCAAGTCTGCCTTGGTTCGAAATGGGGTGATAGATTAGTGGGAAGGAAAGGGCAATCAAGTGAAACATGTGTAGGATGTTCTAAGCGTGGTGGAAAGCCAAAGAAACATGTGAATTTGAATCAGAGGCAAGTGTTATGCCTTTACCTCAGTCAATTCAAGTTATAAGTCAATCTCATCCACAAACTTCTCTACCATCAACTACAACTTCAAGTCGTAAATATTGATGAATTTTTAATTTCAGTTGATTAGAAATGAGGATTGAAAATTTAGAAAGGTTTAAAGCGAAGGACCATGGCCAGGCCGGGAATCGAACCCGGGACCTCTGGGGTAGCAGTCGAGCACGCTACCTACTCGACCACCGAGGCCGCTTATTGGTGATTCCGGATACAGCCATGCATTGAAAATGCAAGCCAGGAGCAGTACAACAAAATACATATTCAAGCATACACATTCTAAAAAAAAGTGTTTGCCTGCCTATCTGCAGATCGCGGTTTAATGGTTTCACCGGTTTTTGCTGGTGTGATTATAAATGCATGTTGTATCCTGCATAACTTTCGGAGGAAATACAATTTACCAATGCCAGAAATAAGCATAACAATTGATAACGGTTTAATCACTGAAGATGCAGTCGACTCATTAAACTCAAATTCTATTTTAAGTGAAGGAAGAGCAATTCGTGACTCAATCACCAGAAACTACTTCCAAAATTCGGTTGTATGAAACTAATTTTTTATTAAATAAACATTTCAAATTCACATTTGTTTTAGCATTTATACAGCAAATATACAAGATAACCTAAAAAAAATTAGCTTATAAAGTTCTTTGTACTACTCGGGTTGGTCCATTGGCTGCAAAACCTTATCATTTGCTTATTTAATTGTTTATTTAAGGTACTAGCTGGTACCCGACGCATTGCTGTCGTAGCGGAAACGATTTCTATCTCTATCTGAATCTCAAACTCAGTCTCAATCTCAATCTCAATCTCAACCTCAACCTCAACCTCAACCTCAACCTCAACCTCAACCTCAATCTCAATCTCAATCTCTATCTCTATCTCTATCTCTATTTCTATTTTTATTTCTATCTCTATCTTTATCTCTATATCTATCTCTACCTTATCTCTATCTCTATCTCTATCTCTATCTCTATCTCTATCTCTATCTCTATCTCTATCTCTATCTCTATCTCTATCTCTATCTCTATCTCTATCTCTATCTCTATCTCTATCTCTATCTCTATCTCTATCTCTATCTCTATCTCTATCTCTATCTCTATCTCTATCTCTATCTCTATCTCTATCTCTATCTCTATCTCTATCTCTATCTCTGTCTCTATCTCTATCTCTATCTCTATCTCTATCTCTATCTCTATCTCTATCTCTATCTCTATCTCTATCTCTATCTCTATCTCTATCTCTATCTCTATCTCTATCTCTATCTCTATCTCTATCTCTATCTCTATCTCTATCTATATCTCTATCTCTATCTCTATCTCTATCTCTATCTCTAGCTCTATCTGTATCTCTATCTCTATCTCTGTCTCTTTCTCAATCTCTATCTTTATCTCTATCTCTATCTCTATCTCTATCTCTATCTCTATCTAGCAACTCTAAGTGGCAACTCCATACTGAATTTCATTATTATACGGCATTTAGTTCCAAAGCTAGTTGATATCGTACATTCGAATTGTATGGGCGATACCACACCCCTTTGGCCTATACTTGCTCAATTTTTCCAGTCGAAAGACACGACTAAATAGTACGTTCTAACCGAGTTTCATTAATTTGTGACTTATAGCTTGAAAGTTATACCGAAAATTTGGTCTGCTGAAAAAGTGCCACGCCCCACGTCCACCGCCCATAAAATTTTACCTGTGGAACGGCACTTGTAAATTGAGGTAGGACACCGAATTCCGATGCTATGAGACCTATCATTTCAAAGCTATTCGCTATCGTATATTTGGGTTGTATGG
This sequence comes from Pherbina coryleti, assembly GCA_943735915.1. Classification (NCBI taxonomy): domain Eukaryota; kingdom Metazoa; phylum Arthropoda; class Insecta; order Diptera; family Sciomyzidae; genus Pherbina; species Pherbina coryleti. The sequence goes on along the minus strand of OX030950.1, from coordinate 69,781,127 downwards.
GAGGTGCCACGCCCCCTTGTCCAATGTTCCGTGAATTTTTTCCAAAACCTTCGCGTAGCAATTACAAACAAACCCACAGAAGAAAGTATCCAATTTGGTCCAGTCGTTTTCAAGTTTTAAGCATCCGAACAAACCAAGATTAATTTTTTTATATATAGATTTTTTTAACCCATCCCACCAACGCTACAGAACGGGGTGGTGAGTGCAAACAAATTTTATCAAATAGACAAAAGACCGAAGTTATTAATATAGTCAGTTATCTTTCCCACATTGTTTAATATCATGAATTAAAAAATTATTGAAAATAAGCAATTTTACTGTTCGAGTAGTTGAATAGCGGCGTGAAATGGGTAAAATAAATAAAAACATTGCATAAAAAAACATAAATAAAAAATTAACAAATACTATCCAACAAGCAACTCACCAAATTTAAAAAATGTAAATGAAACAAAATCAGCAAAACGAACATAGGCATCCAATAACTTAAGAGATGAAACAAATATTATCCTCAAAAGCATCTTATTGATAACATCCAAAAAAAAAGAACTAAAAAATAATTTTAATATAAGTTTTTTATTAAAGTTATTATTTTTGTACTTTTATGTAAATACTTATTATTAATAACTTAAGTACATCTTTCATAAACTTATATTTAACAGTCTTTGAATTAAATTCATTTGTACTTTAAAGTTAGTTTTTTTTATATTATATTTTACAGTATAGCGGTTTCAGAAAATATTTAAAGCAAAAGATAATAACTAAAAATCATAAAATTCACTGCATTGCACACCGTCAATTTTTGGCATTTTTTGAAAAAAATCAAATAACGTCAAAAACAACTTATTTATGTGCAAAATTGGAAAACGATCTTTTTTCCTTCTAAAAAAAAAAAATCCCGAACAAATTTTTTTTTTTAATTTGTAACCTATATGTCCCCTTAAATATAAACTTTTTACTTCTTATTTAGAAGACATAGCAATATTTGAATTTTGTCGCCAATTAGTTTGTTTGTTAAGTTTTTCGGAAAATTGTTCCTCTGAAAAATAATCTTAAGTTTTTTTATGTTTTCTGTGTGAAATCGTTGGTCGCTAATGTCGATTACTTTGCTGATGAAATTTGTTGCTGTGTTGACTTTCATTCTGAATGGCTGCGTCGAGTTAAAGTTTAATATTCTGACCCGAAGCCGTCGGTTTCATGTACCAGTTAAAAACTATTTTTTTGTCTATTTTATGGAATTCTGTGTCTTAATATGGCAATTTGTTATTAGATCCTATTTCTACATTGAATTGAAGTTTGTTTTGATATTTGTTCGATGTGTTTAAAATTATATTTTTGTCATTTCAAAATTTCAGTATAATTCGATGAATTCCGTTCGAAATTCCATTCTTGAAACACTTGTTGGTTTTGTTTTTCTCTTTTTTCTGTTCTTCCATAAGTTGGTTTTCGCTCGTTGAAAACTTTATTCAAATGATAAATGCAGTGAGTCTGACCCATGATACAATTACAAGGTAAGCTCATTTTATGATGGCTGCTCAAATGAACAATTTTGCAACAACAAAGCTGTAGAAGCTACAAACGTCAAACGAAAAAAGCAACAACAACAATTAGAAAAACTAAAATTTAACAGCTGATTTTGACAACAAGCTCACCCTGCTCTCCAATGTGACCCTACCTAGTAATCATGTATCATGGTCCAACCGACATGGGTTGATAAGATCGTACGATCGTACCAGTTGAACGAACTGGCAGAAAACTTAAACATTTTAGATTTTTACCCGACCGTCTCATACGTTATAAAAAAAAAAAATTAAAGAAATTTAGTCAATTTTATATCTAGCCGTTAAAGCTACAGAAATGCAATGCTGACAGAAATCAGGCAGAAAAACTAATGCGTTTAACTCGAACTTAATATTTGTCCTTTTTTTACTGAAATAACGAAAGCCAGTACTAAATTATATAATTTTTTGTACTTGAAAAAAATGTTATTAATATTCGGCTTCGGTATTCGGCCGAATACTTCCACTTGACCGAACATTCGGCTTCGGCCAAAATTTCATATTCGTTCGGACACTAATGTGAACTGTGGTATACTTTATAAACAGAGCTGTAAAAGGATTGAATCATTTCGGAATGCACACTCTTAATGAATTCAAAAGCTGCATCAACCAGATGGCAATCTTATGCTTTCAACTCTGAAACACTGCACATTTTATTCACTACCATGAAAGACTACGAAATATAAAGCAGCATTTTGAATTTATGTTGTCATTTGTTTTCGACGGCCGATCTTAGTGACACGCTTTTGTCTTTCCTTTGACATTTTCTGGAATAATAAAGTACTTATTATATAATATTTTTTCTATACATGATATCAGCCAGTCACACACAAATACACACAAAACAACTTCAGACGCAACAACAAATCTTTGCAGCTGAAGCCATCTCAGGCTGCATTCACTAAAATTTCAATTCGGCTGCAACAATCGATGGCTAAAGCCATCGGTGGCTGTATTCATTAAAATTTCAATTCAGTGTGAATTCTTTACGTTTTGCAATTCATGTCTTGAAAAAAATTTTAATCAGCCTAAAGAGTTCACACTTTGAATGCTACAAAAAAGGATTTCAGCTTTTGAACATTTATACAGGAGAATGAAAAGTGAAATTTTTTTTATAATAAATTAATTAAATAATTAAATTAAAGGTGATTTTTACTGCTGAAAACAATATAATTTTAAAGAAAAGTCTTAACTAAAAAAATAACAACATGGGTTGTGTGGTAAAAAAACTGTACAAGTTCCCGGAGTTAAAAAAACAATGCGATTTTATTTCACAAGTAAGTTAACCGACACTGGTTTGATATTTTTAACAAAAGCGCTTTATTTATATTCCAATGACACTTCTTAAACTTATTTGTATTATAAAATTATATATTTCTGATTATAAATATGCTAAAAAATCAAATTAGAGCCAATTGATTTCGCGCCAATTTGGTGCACTCACATCTGTCAAAATACAAACACTACTTCAGGGACGCATTAATTTTTCACAGCTGAATACATTTTTGGGGCGCTTTTGTGTTGAGCATAGTGGCGTCCGTGGCGTAGTTGGTTAAAGTGCGTGGCCGCCATGTCAAACGAACCTGGAGACCCGGGTTGGAACCCCAGCAGCGACAGAAAATTATTTGAATTAAAATAATTTTTCTGTACGGCCGCCACCTCTCTGCAGACAATGGCAAACCTCAGAGAGTAATCAAAATGCCATGTAAAGCTTTTTGAGAACAAGAACATTTCCGTTCATCGCCGTTCGGAGTCGGCGTTAAACATGTAGGTCCGGTTCTCGGTTAATTGTGTACAAATTAAATAACACGCACAACACAATTGATCATAAGAAGCTAGGTGAGAGTCCTTTCAAGGGCTGAAATGGCCAGTTATTTATTTTTTTTTTTATAGTTAATCAGATGTAATGCATTTTGTTTATTTCTCTTCAGATTTCCGCATATTCGGAACCTTAAATTGACTATTCGTGAAAAATTGTATAAAACTGTTGTATATACGGGTTGTACCCGTCTTCAGTAATAAATAAAAAAATATATAAACTTATTTGCATGTTAATCGAAAATAATTTCTTAAAATATTCATTACTAATGATTTTTCTTATTTTACGTGTGATATAGGCCTACAGAGGAACCAAACACCCAAAAAAAAAAAAAAATCGGTAACGCACCAAATTGTATGCCTGAAGGGTGTTGTGGAAATACAATACAATTTTTGTTTAATATATTAGGCCTTTAATAATCAAACGTTTTATTAATAAAGTATAACTCTAAACACCTGTGTTATACGTAATTATAACCAGAAACAATTTGAGCCTTCTTTTTCGATGCAACCAAATACGGCCCTTTATGAATGTTTATGTATTTGTGTCAACCAACACGAATAACAAAAATATCACACTTCTGTGCAATAACATCACTTCCTTATAAATATCTTAGTTATTTGATAAAATTACTTTTATGAGTAGAAAAAGCACAAAATGGTAGGCAAAATGGTACTTATCTCAAACAGTAGGTAGCAGAAAAGCCTGCGTCACGTGTGAGCAGAAATCAGTCAAATACTCTCAGAGAGAGTAAAAATAACAAAAAAAATCCCGTTCTTCAATCATTTCATTGACGTGTGAATGAAAGCATAGACCCCTTTTACATTCGTCAAGGCTTGAAATCAATACTTTGCTATTCCCTTTTAAACTTACCCTCTCTCACGTTGATGTCCGCGTCTTTCATCAACAAACTCACAGACTTCATTTCAAGTCCTGACCAATGTAAAAGGGGTCATAGTAGAAGCAGTGAATGTACGAAGATAAAGTAAATGCGAAACTTTTATTGTCGATCTCGTTTACATACACTCAGGAACAAATTACCTGTAGTCAACCAGTGGTTAAAAAAACTGTAGAGTATCATCCTTTAAAATTACAATAATCAATAGCATCTTGTGCTCGCGGATGCACTTCAATATATCATATATCTGAATTGTTTTAAATCAAGATGTAGTTTAGTAATAGCAGGGCTAACAAATTAAGTGAAAATTTACCTATTTCACCAATGCATTGGGGAAACCCCAAGATCTCAAAACTTTTAACACAATCATCAATTTTGTTTATTGTTAAAGGAAAGTAGGTCATGTACATTGGCCTTAATGTATTCCAAGTTTATGTGTGAAACTCGAGCACAATTGCACACACTGGATTTTCCAACTCCAAAGAGGTTGGAATGCTTCGATACTCTGCAGATGAATATTATCGATACTCTGCATATAATGCAATCACGGAAAAAAATCTTCATCATTAATCTGACAATCCAACTCTCAAAAATATTTCGTTCGATCCTGCCAAAATTATATGTTGAGAATTGTAACACTGCGTCTACATGTGCAAGTAGCCACTTACAAGTAGATAATATATATTGTAAGACTTGAAAGTTACTTCAGCGACCACATGTGCAAGTGCAAGTCCATTTACAAAATGTCTTCGAATGCAAAGGTTTTTTTTCTTTATTTAGTTTTATTTCCATTTTTCTTTTTTTTATAATCAGAAACAAGTTACCAGTGTGCTTGTTGTATAATATTGTGAAAAATCTGGGTAAAATCTCAAAAAGCATAGCAAAAACAACACTCTTGTCCCCTTTTTTGACATTTTCTTGCAGCAAGTGCAAAAAAAATAATTTTAATTCAAATAATTTTCTGTCGCTGCTGGGATTCCAACCCGGGTCTCCAAGTTCGTTGACATACCGGCCACGCACTTTAACCAACTACGCCACGGACGCCACATTTCGCATTTGTACTAAAGGTTTAAAACAGGGCAGCTGATGATCTGGAACATTATTATATTTAATAACATTTCTTATCACAAAACGACATTGCGAAAGCCTGGCTGCAAAGGCAATAAGCATCAACTGCTGTCTTTTTAAGTTGATGACATTTATTAGTAGTTTCTTGATCCTTTCTTTTAATGATCGGCGTTGTCTTTCGTGGTTTTTCCGTTGTACATATATGTATTTAATTCAGCTTCATAATTAATCCCATATTTTGTTGAGAAATTATATAGAAATTAATACACAATTCCATGTTTTTTTCTCTTGAATTTCCAAAAAACAAACAAATTAACTTCAAACGAAATTACTTCAATTCAGTATGAACACTCACACTTTCGATCGAAATCATCTCACAAATTTACTCAATTTCAGCCCAGTGCGAATGTACTATTGAAGTACATTGACCTGTGAAGAGGATGTCTAATTCGATCCGCCAACTAAAGTCGCGTTTCCATGCTATCACTTAGGATCTCCCACAATCACATTTTTTGTTAGAAAGAAAAAGTATATGAGTGCCACCATATGGGATTGACGAATGTGAGTGTAAAACAGGCATTTATTTTTTTTATAGAATAGAGTGCAGGTGAGCACAAAGTGCACATTGTGCAAAGTGCTCATCACTATCACTTTCACTTACGTCGTTTAAATTATAAAATGCTATCGCAGATAGCAGCAATGCAGATTGCTGCAAAAGTCAACAATTATTTCTAAGCAAAAATAAATGAAACAGCTGATGGAAAAAATCAGTAATGATTTAACATTAAAATTTTTAAGAATTTTAGAAAAATTTTTTGGGCTTGATTAGGGCTCAAGTTCAATTTTTATTAATGGGTGTTTTATCTTTTCTTTTTTTTTTTTTTTTGTTGCTTTATTTTTAAGATTATGGAAACTTTTACAAAGACATCGAGAGACAACGACGACGAGTGTTTGTGTGTGTGTGTATTTGTTTGCTTGTGATAAGTATAAGTGTAACTGTATTTTTCTTATTGTTGGTGTTATATTTTATTATTATTTAAATGTTCAAATGTTGCTATAAAGTTTCTTATTAAATGTTTTAATAGATTTTCGTTATTATTTTAAAGTCCCTTTTGTCATCTTTTCTTAGTTTTTTGAAGGGCGGGTATGTGGCAGACAAACATTTAATTCGCTGTTGTGTACGGCCAACTTGTTTTAGCGACTGAACTCGAGCGCATCGTCTTGTGTGATGTCGCCATACTTCCATATAGCCAAATGCACGGCAAGAGCGGCCTGTTTTGCTGCCTTGTATTGCTCAACGAGTTCCTTTAATTTGCGTTCGCAACGTTTCTCAGCCAGAACAAGGCCATCGGAGACGAGCTGCTTGCCAATTCTAATATAGTTATGCATTACCTTCGACAAGTTAAATCTTCTTTTACGACTGGTCCTGACGAAATACCGAGCTGCATTTTAAAACATTGTTCTATTAGTTTGTGTTCTCCCCTATCAATCATTTTTAACACATCCTTGCACAGTGGTCATTTTCCCTATATATGGAGAAAATCTTATATAATACCTCTTCATAAATCCGGCTCTAAAATTGATGTTTCCAATTACCGAGGTATCGCAAAACTAAGCGCAATCCCTAAGTTATTTGAGAAAATTATAACTGATCAAATAACCCACGTCGTATCTTCCTCCATTTCCACCTCTCAACATGGTTTCTTAAAGGGAAAATCTACGATAACTAACCTCTTGGAGTTTACTACGCGTGTAATTAAAGGTTTTACTTTAGGACGACAGACTGACGTTATTTATACAGACTTTAGCAAAGCTTTCGATAGTGTTAATCATTATCTTCTTCTGAAAAAGCTTCATCTAATTGGGTTTCCCGTCAAACTATTACACTGGATTAAATCGTACTTGTCGAATCGTTCGCAAAAAGTTTTATATAAGAATTCTATGTCAAAAAATATTTTGGTCACATCAGGTGTTCCTCAGGGAAGTGCTCTTGGTCCGGTTTTATTTTTACTGTTTATAAATGACCTTCCTTCTGTAATAAAACACTGTATCCGATTTAAATAGTCTAGTGGAGTGGTGTAATTTAAACCTTTTAAAATTAAACTTAAAAAAATGTAAGCAAATGACATTCTCACGTCGAATTGCTAATAGTATAAATGACACTATAAATAATACTAACTTAGAAATTGTACACAGTTTTCTTGATTTAGGTGTAATTATGGATCCTAAACTTCGTTTCAATCTTCAAGTTAATTTGGTCGTAAATAAGGCTAGAGGTGTCCTTGGTTTCATTAAAAGATGGGCTAAAGAATTCAACGATCCTTTCACTACTAGGATACTTTATACCTCTCTTGTTAGACCAATTCCTGAATATGCATCCGTTATATGGAACCCTCAATACAATGTCCACATCGATGCATTAGAATCGGTCCAGAAACAATTCTTACTTTTTGCTTTATATTATCGTTGGAACCCCAACATTATCCTACCCCCTTATGAAACCCGCCTTAAAATTATTTCCCTGCCTTCCTTAAGAAGCAGAAGAATTATGCTCAATGTCTCCTTTTTATACAAACTACTCAGTGGCGATATAGACTCACAATACCTTCTTTCTTTATTAAACTTCAACATCCCTAGGAGCGGAGCCAGACATTTCCAGTTTTTTAAGTTGAGTCAGTGCACTTCTAATTATGCCCTTCACGACCCTTTCCGATGTATGTGTAGTGATTTCAATGGTAACTTGAACTTGATAAATTTTTCTGACTCGGTGGATGTCTTAAAACGTAAAATGATATTACACTTGAATAGTTAACACATTCATTGTTATAACAAATACAACTCGCGATAATTGTGTAGATTTTACGATCTAACAAATTTAACTCGCGATAATTGTGTAGATTTTATGATTTAACAAATAAGCATCATCGAATATGTTAGATACTTTAAGTTTTCGTTTTATTCAGTTTCGTTGCTTTATTTTTTTCATGAAATTATTTTAGATCTTTAGTTCTATAGCTTCCCAAGTTTGAAATGAGACCATGAAAACCGTGTCTCTCGGCTTGGTGCGTCAGAGTTTATCTCTTTTCCATACCAGTTTTTACCTGCGTTGGCCCAAATGCATATCCAAATAATAACTTTAGCTCGGTGTTCCCTTATTTTAGTGACCCGAATATATAAATATATTGTGCCTGCACAATATTATGAAGATTGTGCTTTTATTCGATGATGTTTATGATGTTTACATAAGCGCAAAAAATACTCAAATTTAAAATGTTTCTTTACTTAATTTTGATTTCCGCTGCAAGGCCAAGCAATTGTGCTTAGTGGAGGCTTTTATTTGCCAATAGGTGGTAAGTTTTAGCACGTAGGTGCATTCTATTCAGTCCGGCTGATCCGGGAACTTCTTAGAATGTAAATCGTGCATGCGTATGGCACGGGTCATACGTATCTATGAAGATTTCTTACCTCCGGGCGAATCAAAAAAAAAAACAAAAAAAAAAATGTCGTTGTTGGTTGCAGGATCATGCAGTGTAGCGAGTGCTGGACTGGCAGCTTGTTTCAGCTCAATATTAAGATGAGACGATTGAGCACATCCTCGGCCAGAGCACGTAGTGCTTCCTCCTTGTCTTCGTTATCGGAGGGCAATTGCACGAGCGCGAGTACATATTCAGTAGCGTAGGGCTTCTCGCTGCTAAAGGATGGCGGCAGTGAAGCCAAGCGGGTGAAAGGCACGGTCTCCCTGTTGCCATAATCGACGTACAGCTCAATATTATTGAGGTTACATTATTGCCTTGCACACGTTCAACCCTGGCGCGGGACCACTGCTTATCGGCTGATAACTGAGCAGCACAAAGATCACCATGCTTGGGCGTGTATTGGCGTTCTTCGCATTCTGAGCGAAGAAAGTCAACTCGGGTGTAATCTCAGTGACAACGACATTCTCTTAGTTGACCTTTCGCTCAACTGGAGCCTTGTCTTCCTTCTCCTCATCAACAATAACAGGTTTCTCTTCGACTAACTGCTCCACATAGTTCACCCAAATGTTCTTCTTGGTAGCCTTGGCCCGTTCTTCGCCCTTAAGTTGGCGGTAGTACTCAGACTTTTCAGCGCTAAAGTGCACCTCAGCAAGTCCCTCTTCGACGAGCGCCACGGACAGATTCACATTATTTTCGGTCCAAAGCCAACCGATAACAGAGGAACCAGCCTTACCGGTCGGTCAATGTTCACATCACGCTGCAGCACACGGTCGCGGGTGAAAGTCAAGGCTTCATCGCCGTAGGGTTCACTGTCTTGGGCAGGCACACCATTCATAGCAGGACGTGATGAGCGTGGGCAGGAGATGCCACCGAGCAAGAATGTTACCAAACAGCTGTCTTTAGGTATGTACAAACGCAGGCGTGAACCGCTGGCCACAAATTCCACAATGCCTTCAGTACGCAGAGCACGTTGCCATGAGGGCAGATACTGCACCTTGATGCGGGAATGATCGAAAGTAAGATCGTTGATACGCAGCTGCGCATTGTCTTTCTTGCCATGCAAACCCTTTTGACCCTTAATAGCTTGACCCTCAGCGGCTAAAAGTTGATCGAAGGTAGCTGAGCGTTGATCATCATCTTGGCGATAGCGCACGCAAGTGGCCAAGCCCTTCGACACCAATGCGTCGGCAACATTTTGACCACCAATTAACACGGTATAACAATACTTCTCTGACAAGTTATCTCTAGCTGGCGAAATGTAGTCTAGGTTGCATTGAACTTTCTTGTTGATCAGCTTCTTCCTTAAGAATTCACGTGACTCAAACATGAAGGGTGTCTCATAGAGTGGACGATAGTTCTTGGGGCGTGGTGCAGTCTAACCTCTTCTCCGTCAGCGCCTACACCAGCGCATGCATAGCGTAGAGGACGTTTGGAGGAAAAGAATACCTTCTTTAATTGGCCATTGGGCAGCTTAACATTGATAGCATCGCCGTTGAAGACCTCAACTACGGTGCCGGCAAAGTCCTTTTCCTTTGAGTTGAAGGTAGGGGCCTTCGATTGATAGTCCGCCCAGAGACGCTTGCGGTTCTCTTTAGCAATGCGCTCGTTGGCACGCAGCTTATCAGCACCACTCTTCATGAGAGCCATGGATCAATCCACACACTTGGCTAAGCCTTCCCTTAACAGCGATTCCGCAATGTTACCCTTAGGATACAAAATGGTGCCAATAAAATTCGAGTTGTTTACGGACTCTAGACGTATCTTGACCTCACGTTGTAGTAGACGCATCTCAAGAAAGTAGCGCGCCTCGTATGGAATCTTAACGCTTAAATCAGGCTTACCATTGGCATCTAACTTAACGCCAGGGCAACGAATGCCTGCAGTCATCAAGGTAATGTAATCGAATGCAGGCAGTAAGAATGCACGAACCGTTGATCCATCGCGAACATGTTCAATGATTGCCTTCACAGGTTTGCCACCATAGATCTCGACAATATGCGCAGGGTTATTTTGGAACCACTTGATTTGACGCACCTTTTCAGATGGTGGCTCATGTGACCACTTGCCACGTCCTGCCGAACGTGCTTGATCCTCCAATTCAACGAGTTTCTGCAATTCAGCTGGTTGACGTCCTTCACGACTCACGGTAACAAGACCTTCACGCACCATTGTCTCCACCATATTTTCACCAGTATCATATATACCCAACCACACGATGCCATATTCGCGATTCGAGTTGGCTGGCTTCTCATGGGTGAACATTACCTCTTCACCAATCAATTTCTTGCGCAAGAATTTACGCGAATCCCATACCAAAGGTTCATCCTTGGTTTCCTTATTACTGACGGGACGACGGGCAAGTTTAGGTGCGAGCACATAGGAGAAAATTATTTGTTTCTCCGGAGGCGGGGAACCAGTCTTTTTGCGGATAAAAACAGTATCTCCAGAGAGAACCAGCTTGACAATTCCAACAGCCTTTTTCTTAATGGCCGTTGGTGCCGCGTTGGTAACTCCTTGACTTGGTGCTGAATTAGCAGCTGCCACATTTGGTGCACTCATATTGTGTTGATTTCTTTTAAGTTAAGCGGGTTTTTCAGAGTCTCGTTCGATAACTTGTGAGCTGCAGCACACTTGTATCTCTTTAATTAATATATTTTTCGTTGATTAAGTTTCTTTAATGTTTAAGAAAAATATGTTAATTTTTCTTGCTTCCGTTAATAATGTTGTAATTTTCAATTGCAAAATTTGACATGTTAGAAAGTGAAAGCGCTTCTATTGTATAAAACGTCAAATAACATAAAATTAGGTGAAATAAGGAAAATTGATTAAATTTTAATGAATTACTACTTTTAATTAAAGAAATTAATGGAAGTAAGATGATCAAAGTTGTTTATAGACTTGGCAACTATATGTATTAAATAACCGATGCAGAAGAGATGCACATGAAACTGCAAAGTGGTAAATTAAGCTGAAATATTGGTTAAAATGTGTCAGCATATATTTTTAATATATGTATTGCGTTTCTGAGCAACTTCGAATAAATTTAAATCGTCTGTGTCCACTAAAATGTGTAACAAACCACCAACAGCACAAACAAAGCTTTCTACACGTCTATAACACATATATTAATTATCTCCAAATTCGTATTTTTAATATTTAATTTTTTGTGCACAAGTGTGTACATTTTTGTAACTGCTTTGACAGAAAATGTAACTCACCATTCAGAAGACACACAAAAGTAGCGTAAAGTGATACATACAACATGTTGACAGCATGTTGAGTTTCCAGAACGCACCCAATATAAACACTATTTTTTTTGTGTTTTAATTAATTTAATTTTTATTTCGTTCAATATTTCGAACCCCTCCGGAGTTCATCTTCATGTTCAGTGTTATAAAAATATACATACATTGTTTACGCCGAACCCGGTTAGCCACCCTGTTTTTTAGTTTGTTAATTAATTTATACTTAATATGGCGCTCGGCTTCTCATTATTCCAGGAATAATGTTGTTAAAGCCCGAAGTTTTTGTTGTTAAAGCGAACATCAATGCTATTGATGTTCGCCGACGCCATTCCTTGGAATAATTCAAACTGGTAAGATCGCCCCCAAAACCTATCACCATATTAAAAAGAATAAAAGTATCTTCTTATTTAAAACTTTTTTTCTTTCCTTCTGTTTACTGCCCTGCACTGCCTCAAGTTAATTTGGAAATTTTATCTTTGTTTGGAGAAGCAAAGGCCCTCACCCGCTGACGAAATATTTATTGGTCCAATCGAACCGGATTACCAGAGATTAGCAGAGCAAAAAATTGGAAATCGCTAGCGAGCGTCGCCAGATCGATCAAAGAAAAAGGGAAGTTACAGTTTGCAATTTATTTGGTGATACCTAAAATCGGGGCAGTTTAAAAAAAAAAATATATCCTAAATTATACTGTTTGATAAATTCGTATTTTCTATACTATACATATAGAATTTACGCTACTTGTTTGCAGTATTTGTTAAACTTCACGGTTCTCTGCGCTTACTAGTCGTATACTCGTAATTGTCCGTCCGTCTGATATTCTGCAAAAAAAGAATTAGTTGGCAAAGACAGACATTTGCGAGTGATAAATAACAATTAAAGCAAAACAAACATAAGCAAACGTGAAAAACAGTGTTTCTTTTCAAATAAATGATTGTGTTGTTCTCAAAAGTGCATAATATTTTAAAGCTTTTTAAATATAAAGGAAAATATATTGTAACAAGATTATCCGAATTACTCTGGTAAAATCATTAATAAAAGTGATAAGTGAGTGTTTAAAAGCAAAGTAAAAGTTTGTTGTAAAAAAGTGCCAAAAATAAATAAAAAGTTTCAACAAGCAACTAACAGCTAAAAAGCCGTCGGCAAGCAGTGCCTGTAAAAAGGTGGTGGTTTTAGTTGTCATCGATGTTGTTGTTGTTGTTGTAAACATGGTATAATAATACAAGGTAGCATTGATAGTTGCTTGGGAAATCATGTCATGTCAAAAAATATACTCAAAAAGAGAGCGCTCATAATCGGCCATTAAAAACACAAACAATGTTGGAAGCGTTGAAGTGAAAAAAAACAACCTCAACTGCTGCAGATGCATTTTCACAAACAGCTGTTTTTGACAGGAGATGTTTTCTTGTGGAAGAGAAAATAAGCAGTTGTCAATGCTACCTTGTATAATTGTACCATGGTTGTGAGCGCACATTTGGTGTTGCCTCTCATTGCACTCTTCTAGGGTGCGCGTGCTACAACTTTGGTACTTTTTCACAAAAGGGTTTGCGTGCAACTATTTCCGAACTTTTTTAACACTACTTTTTTACACTACTTTTTTACTACTATTTTTTTTTGCAGTTCGCAATTTTGAAAACACACTTTTTAACACATTTTTGAATAATAATCAATTAATATAAAGAACATTCAAGTCAATTTTTTTTCGTATAAAAAAAAAATTTATTTTGTTATTGTTTTTGTAAAATTATTGGTTAAATTCTGTTTTTCTACAAGATCAATCCGCTGGAGAGTTTAACACAGCAAAACTGATTGTTTACGGTAGATTTTTTGTTGTTTTTGGGATTAAATTGATTTTTCACACCAAATCACAATGTCATTAAAAGCATTTATCCGGGCAACTGATGAATTTTTGGAGTTCGAAGACCAATTCAACGAAATTGTTGCTTCTGAACATTCCAAATTTACTTTGGAAGTTCGCAAGGAGGAACTGAAGTCACAGTGGGCAGTTGTCAAAGGAAGTTATAGCACATGCATGCAAAAGTTAGGTAGTTCAAGCACTGAGGCGAACGATGCCGATATTTCTAGTGTAAAAGTGAAGTACCGCCTTTGCTATGACGCTTATGTCAGATGTGCAGGAAAAATAGGTGAATTAATTGAGAATCTAACTCAAGTTAACTCAGCAGAAAAACAATTAAAAATTGACAACTTCACGAATATGCCCGCGAGTGGTCATAAATATCAATCTGCCTCCTTGCGACACAGAAATATTCTACGGTGATTACGTGTCTTGGCCCTCATTTAGAGATATGTTTTCCGAATATTCAGGAGAAGCAAAAGAGATTGTTAAGAAATCTCCTCTCACTCATGATGGGTTCACTCAAGCATGGAAAAATTTAAGTGATCGCTATAAAAATAAGCGAATTTTAGTCAATAGCCAGTTAAAAGTTTTATTCAACCTCCCTTCCGTATCATCAGAATCAGGAAGCGGTACTGCTATGGTGACCATATATCACTTATGTGCTGTTTACACTGCTAGAGCCCTGATTGATGTAGTTTCAGCAAGAGTTTCCCGAATGTGTAGATTTGTCATGGGGTCCCCTATCAACCCTAGTCTGAGAATAGAAGCGAATGGCTTAATTCTCCCCCTACTCACAGGGAATCTTCCCACTAGCTCTATCGACATTTCTTTACTTCAATGCCTTCCTGATTTAGATCTTGCTGACACTAATTTCTATAAGAGTAACCAAGTAGATGTGTTTATAGGAGGTGATATATATCCTGGTATTCTTTTAGACGGCATCCGCTGCAATATATTGGGCTCGTTGATTGCCCAAGAAACTGTCTTTGGTTGGATAATTACGGGTTCAGTTCCAACAGAAAGGCTGTCTTCGTTCACGACATGTCTTAATTTTCTTGCTGATGTTTCGTTGGATCAGCAGATTGCACGGTTTTGGGAGTTGGAAGAAATTCCAAAGAAAAAGTTGTTGACTCGTGAAGAGCAACTTTGTGAAGAAAATTTTCAAAATACCACCCGCCGTAGCAATGACGGTCGATATATTGTAAGTTTGCCCTTTAAGATAGATTTTCCTCATAATCTTCACCTAGGCCATTCTCGAGCGAATGCGCTTAAACAGTTCTCACAAACAGAATCTTTACTTAGTAAAAAGCCCGATTTTAAAATTTAATATAACAAGGTAATCAAAGAATACGCAGATTTAAGTCACATGCATCAAGTGGAGCCCCCTAAATTTGAATATGCTCCTTCTCATTACTATCTGCCCCATCATTCGGTCCTAAAACCCAATAGTACCTCTACTAAGATGAGAGTGGTTTTCAATGCATCGTCTTCAAGCTCCAATGGAGTGAGCTTAAATGACATTCTGTACACTGGACCTATTCTTCAAACGGACCTTACTCTCTTAATCTTGAAATGGAAGTTTTTTAAGTATGTTCTCAACGGTGACATTGAGAAAATGTACCGTCAAATTTGGGTTGACCCCAAGCATACACCTTATCAACGGATTTTGCATAGAAATGCGCCAAATAGTGAAGTCAAGGATTACGATTTAGATACCGTTACCTTTGGAGTAAACTGCGCTCCATTTCTGGCAATTCTAACTCTTCTGCAACTTGCAGAAGATGTTCATAAGACATACCCCTAAGCCGCGTTAATCTTAAGAGAGTATATGTACGTAGATGATGCGTTGACTTGAGCTCATGATGTAGAAACCGCAAAAAAGACTCGAGACGAGCTTATTTCAGCTTTAAAATCTGCTGGGTTTTTGATACGAAAGTGGATTTCGAACTGTAGAGAGCTAGAAGAGTAGAAGATTTGCCAAAGGAGCACCTGCTCAATGAGGATTTTTTGAAGTCTGAAGATTCAAGTGCTGCAAAGACGTTAGGAGTTCGTTAGAACGCTAGGTTTGATCACTTTTATTTTGTCACAAACCCAGTTGAAATAAAAGCTAGCTTTACCAAACGAGAAGTTTTGTTTACAATTGCACAGCTTTTTGACCCGGCCGGATGGCTAGGCCCGATTATAATTGTAGCAAAAATTATTATGCAAAAAATCTGGTTAGATAAAATTAATTGGGATGATTACCTAACGGGCCAGAGTCTATATTCATGGAAGCAGTTTCAAAAAAATTACCATCATATCGATTAAATTAGAATCCCTAGATAGATACATTTTTGTCCTTGGAGCAAGGTGGAATTTCACGGCTTTTGCGATGCATCTGAGAAAGCTTACGCAGCAGCAATCTATATTCGTATAGAAAACTCAAATGCCGCGATTTTTACTCATCTACTGACCTCGAAAACAAAAGTTGCTCCAATAAAAACTGTTTCTTTGCCTAGACTGGAATTTTGCGGAGCAACCTGTGGTGTCTGCATATCACATACACACGATACACATACATAAGTCACAAAATAAAATACTTAACTTTTATAAATTTGAATTTTAAAAAATGTTGTTTTTGTTGATGTCAATTTTTATTTATCAAAAATTATTATTATTAAAAACGATATCAAAACTTGAAGATTGTAAAAAATAAATTTGTAAATAAAAAATATATGTTGTTTACGTTCAATAAAAATTGTGGTTTGAAACTCTAATATACAAATATAGGCGCACCCAACAGCACCAAAAACCCTTCTTGCTGAAATGGTTGATTCTTTGCTGCCGCTGCTTAATCTTGATCAATTCAGCGTGCATTTGTGAACCGATTCAACTATTGTCCTCGCTTGGCTAAAAAAGTCACCCTGCACCCTGGACGAGATTTGTCGCCAACCGAATAGCGAAAATCATAGAAAAGGTTGATGATCGCAATTGGCTCCATGTTGAATCGCACGACAATCCAGCTGACTTGGGAAGTCGTGGAGTCATTCTGCAGGATCTGATCGATAATAGTTTATGGTGGGAAGGTCCCTCGTGGCTAAAGAAAGAACGATCTGAATGGCCTCCTTAATTGAAAAATTCAAAGCAGGATACTTCTCTCGAAAGCAAACCAGTAAAATCTTTTTCTCTTACTTCGACAATTATGACGACATTCTCAATAGGTTCTCGTCACTCTCTCGAGCCTTGCGAGTTCTGTCGTTTGTATTTAGGTTTTATTAAAGAATTCAGATATGTTACTACACAAGTGACCAGAGATGAAATTAGTTTCGTTAAAACACGATTAATTGTCCTCTGTCAAAAGTTTCACTTTTCTAATGATTATCGTGACATTGAAACTAAACACCTTATAAGCCCCAAGAGTCCCATATTGATTCTGAACCCCTTTTTGGACTCCTCAGGTATTTTGAGAGTAGGTGGGCGGTTAGCCTCCTCAACTTCCCTCTCATATAATGAAAAATACCCCATTATACTGCCATATAAGTGTCAAATCTCAAAACTCCTCATTTTATTCACACATTTAATCTCCTTACATGGTGGAAATCAATTAGTATTGCGATTGATCAGGATGGAGTCTTGTATTTTAAAGGTGAAAACCCTTATCAAAACTTCTATTCATAATTGCAAAGTGTGTGTAATTCATAGAAAGAAGGAATGCACGCAAATTATGGCAGCATTACCCACCTCTCAAACGACACTTTCCCGTCCATTTTCCACAACTGGGGTAGATTTTGCCGGTCCGTATGAAATTAAAAATTATACGGGTAGGGCATGCCTAATAACCAAAGGCTATGTGTGTGTGTTTGTGTGCTTTTCCACAAAAGCCTTACACCTTGAAGTGACAAGTGATTTGTCAACCGCTACTTTTCTGGCAGCGTTCGCACGATTTGTGGCCCGTTGAGGATGTCCCGGAGACATTTACTCTGACAATGGTACAAATTTTGTTGGAGCCTCTAAAGTGTTTAAACGAGAGTTTAGAGAGTTCGTTGACGCAGCCCGAGATGCTGTCACTGCAACGCACGCTCACCAAGGTGTTTTGTGGCATTTTATTCCTGCTGGAGCCCCTCATATGGGTGGTTTATGGGAAGCCGGGGTCAAGAGTTTCAAGACCCATCTGAGAAAAATTGCCGGAACGCTTAGATTCACTTTCGAGGAGTTCTCGACTTTATTGTCTCGGATTGAATCCTGTTTAAATTCAAGGCCTATAAGTCCAATGTCCGATAATCCAGATGTTCTTACTGCATTAACCCCTGGTCACTTTCTAGTTGGTAGACCCTTGTTATGCAGACCTGAGCCAGACATATCTGAAAACCCCATATCCATCATTAACAGATGGCAAAAACTCAAAGCTCTTCATCAGATTTTCTGCTCCCGGTGGAAAACAGAATATTTGAAAGAATTACATAAGAGATTTAAATGGAAAAATCCTCAAAAAGACCTAGAAAAAGATGATCTTGTTGTAGTGCGTGAAGAAGGCTTATCCCCTAATGAGTGGCGATAAGGTAGAATCACAAAAACGTATTATGGAGAGGATAGCAAAGTGCGAGTGGCTGATGTTATGGCAGCTCGTGGTGTGATCACTCGTCCGATTGTAAGACTTGTTGTTCTTCCCATGTGCTAGTCTGAAATCAAAACATTCTACCTACTAAGCTTTTTTCAGATAACTCTTCAGAATGACACGTTTTTACCGCAACCGTAGCCAAACCCAGAAGGCTGTCAAGTCCATTGTATGTCGCCTGTGTGAAGGAGCGCACCCTCTCCGATTTTGTAACCAGTTCCGCCCCAAGAGCCTTGAAGAAAAGCTGCGTTTGGTGTTATTCTTGCGATATTGCTCTAACTGTTTGTCTTCTCAGCATACCCTAAATTGATGTGTCAGTGAGGTGCGCTGCAAACAATGTAGTGAGAAGCACCACAGTCTGCTCCATGGAAACTCCCGTGACCGAGCTCGACCAAACCCGTCTACGCCGCTTACGGTGAGTGATGGTTCCGAACGATCTGAGCCCAGACCTCGCTCGTCTAGGCCACGTCGTTTCGCGGACCACCCCACTTCCGAAAAAGGTAGTGATGAGCCCAGACCTCGTCCGTCTACGCCATCGCCTCCTGCAGAGATAATAGAGATAGACACAGAGGTTGAGCTCAGACCTCGTCCATCTACGCCAACCACGGGAATAGAGCGTTCGCTTGAACATCCATTCTGTCCAGAGTTAGATTCTGAGCCCAGACCACGCTCGTCTATGCCAGAACGAAGTCGACGACACCGAAGGCGGCAACGTAAAAATACGGAAAAGCGAGTAGAGCGATATGCGCAATCGACGATTGCGAGAAGAGAGGACGCGAACATGCAAATAGCCAGAAGGGCTCCTCCGATGCAGAGTCAGCAGCTGGTACCGCTTAACCCCACTGCGATGGTCAAGATTTTGGCGAACGGTGGAATGCGTTTGGTGCGAGCACTAATTGATCCATGCTGCGACATGTCAGTGATCTGCGGAGTATTGGTACGTCGCCTTGGGTTGACAACGGCAAGCACCAACTCGCAGGAAACCTGTTTCCTTGCCATCCGTGGCCGATTTGAGCGCAGTGAACGCATCACGAAGAACGCTCGAGTGCAGAGGTGCTTATCGCGCGTCACTCCGAGTCGAACGTTGGATGCTAGAGTCCAAGACGCGTACTCCAATATTATGCTTGCAGATGAGAAGTTTTACCAGTCGCGTCCAGTACATGTCATATTAGGAGTAGACGTCTATGCGCGCATCATGACAGCGGGACTCCTTGCAAGTGCAGTCGGACAGCCAATCGCACAAAATACCATGTTTGGTTGGGTGTTGTCGGGATCGTGCCCTATTTAAAAATAAAAAAATGTTTAAACACACTATCACTCAAACTAATTTACTCACACTAATTTACTAACACTTATATTTTTTCCTCTGTCGTACACAGTATGAAGTAAATTGAAAACGACATGATTCTTAATATTAAATGTACCCTGGATCACCAAAAGCATATGTAACGTGTTTTTATTTTATTTTATTTTTATTTTATTATATATATACATAATTTGTATGATCTTTACTAGACAAGCTTTCCTGCAGTGATGCTGCAAGGCGGGCGGCAATCTTTACGCCGAACCCGGTTAGGCACCCCGTTTTTTATTTTGTTAATTAATTTATACTTAATATGGCGCTCGGCTTCTCATTATTCCAGGAGAACCCGAAGTTCTGTTGTTAAAGCGAACATCAATGCTATTGAGTCCTCCACCCGCAATATTACAATTTGCAAATATAGTTATATTGAAACACGAAAATAAAAATTTACATATTAAACATTAAACATAAAGTTCAACACTTGAAAATTCTAGTAGACTTCAACCAGAACAAAACACAAACAGATATTGCCTTAAAACTATAATGCAGCACCTGCGGTTTCACCGTTTCGTTGTCTACTGATGTTTTTATTGTGGTTTGTTTGTTATTAGGTGTCGGTAGCTTTGAGCACATCTTTCTGTGTCTGTTTTGAAATTTATTCTTTGTTTTCGTGGTATGTTTATTATGTGTAACATTTCCAACATAT
Source organism: Pherbina coryleti (assembly GCA_943735915.1). Classification (NCBI taxonomy): domain Eukaryota; kingdom Metazoa; phylum Arthropoda; class Insecta; order Diptera; family Sciomyzidae; genus Pherbina; species Pherbina coryleti. Next base: position 69,760,607 of record OX030950.1, on the reverse strand, counting down.
ATGTGGTGACTCAATACCACCACATATAAACACCGACACCACAACATACAAAACAACATACAAACTTTACAAATATTCACTTACACATTTATTTAAAAAATTATTATTTAAGATTTCAAAATTGTCAATTTTTATTTATCAAACATTTTGTATTTTAAATTAGTTAAAAAATTGTGTTCGTCGAATAAAGAATCAAAAATAAATTGTTAAAAAAATAAAATTAATAAAAATATTTATATAAAATAAAAGTTTATATTTTTGTGTCCACCACAACTGGCGATCCTGCGAATCTGGAAGAACCACAACACAGAAACTAGTCCAGCCATAACAATAAAAAGGATTTGCGAAATTTGAGAATCCGTCCAAGTGATAAAAGAGTAAATTTCTCTTCTTTCTATACCGCCTCGAAAAACAGCAACAACTCGCGCACGACTTTCACAAATTCTTCCGCTTGCTCTATCAACAGAAACTATTTGAGTAAATCCAAGCTCAGTAAAATTAAAGAAACAACAGCGAGTAGCACCATCAGATCCTGGACTTATTTCAACAGTGGTTCATCGAATTTCAAAGCTAAGGAACGCATCGCTAAGCGAATTCAAACCAAAACAAGTGCAGCAACAATTGCTGCCGCCGCGAAAGAAGCCAAGAGGATCACAGCTAAAACAACAACATCGAGAACTAAAAAGGTTGATATTAAAAACAGAGTGGTGCCTAAATCTATTAAAAAAGAAAATACTTCGATAAGTTCGACAACGTCTTCAGAAACACCCACAATAATACCACTACCACCGTCAACATCAACAACGTCATAACAACGACAACAAGCAAGACCCTACACCTGCCGGTAAGGTGGAACAGGCAACAACAACAACATTAACAATAACAACAACAGCAGCAAAATTAACAACAACAACAACAACAACAACAGAAAAATATCAACAGCAGCAACAACAATCACAACAGCATCAGGATAAGTTACAACGACAACAACAAGAACAACAAAAACAACAATAACATCAATAACAACAACGGCAACAACAACAAAAGACTGGCATATTCATTATTTTATTATTTCAAAAAATTGTATCAAATTTTGTAATTTTTTTTTTTTTGACATGTTATAAAATTTTTTTACAGGTTGCTTTTCAATTTAGTTTATCACGAGGCACACAACGTAGCTTCTGAAACGTACGTAAGAATATAGGGTCGGAAGAAACCTAGATTCTCACATACGTAGGCACTCCACTGCACTAGGAAACACATTTTAGGAAACACATTTTAGGAAACACATTTTAGGAAACATACTTTAGGAGACACATTTTGAGGTACACGATGAGTCTTTCACACACACCACCACCCCACCCCAGACAACCCCCCACTCCCTTACATACTTCTAACCCTCTCTCACATCCCTCTTATTTCGGCGAAGGTGACCATCGCCCTCTCATACAACTCCAAACGGATCTTGTCAATCCATTTGATGCACCAATGCATCCTGAAGTACAAGCAACGTCAGTAAAATTGCCACAATTTTGGACCACTTGTCCCGACGCATGGTTCGCACATGCAGAAATACAATTTCAGGCAAAAGGAATTACTACTGACAAGACAAAGTATGAGTACCTCGTAACCGCTCTACCTCAAGAGATAATTATAACAGTGCTAGATTTCATACAGAAACCTCCATCCTCAAATTTGTATGAAGGCTTAAAGAGAACCTTGATTGACCGACACTCTTTAAGTGAAGCCAAGAGGTTCGACAAAATTTTGTCTGGCACCGAGATGGGTGACCAAAAGCCATCTCAATTTTATAGGTCACTAATTATGTTAGCCGGTACTACAGTCGATAGCGACTTAGTTTATAAAATTTGGCTTCGCAAGCTCCCCAAAAGCCTTAATATTGCTTTGACCGGATCTAGTCATAGAGAGCTAGAGGAACTATTGAAACTAGCTGACAATTTGTGGGAAGTTATGTCAGAATCCGAAGTCACTTCATTTGGCAATAATGCCCAGCGCATGACAAAAAACACCCACAACTCCGAGCTTGCGATGATAACGCAATCGTTTGCTGAAACAACGTCAAAAATTCTAGAAAGTTTCAACAAACTAGCAATTGAGGTCCAAGAATTAAAAAACGAACGATACCGGAATAATTCACGTTCGAACTCGAGAGAAACTAGTTTTCGAAGATTTTCAAGACGTAGATCCCCGTCAAGAAGTGTGTCACGACAACGACCTGCCAACTGGGTATGTAGATACCATTTTAGGTTCGGAAGGGCAGCTAGACAATGCGAACAACCATGCTCATTCGGTCAAAACGACACCCAACACAACACAACACAACATAACTCAACAAACTAAGTGACTCCATCATTGCGACGGCTAATGATGGAAGTCAAACAATACTCACACGCCGCCTTTTTATTTACGATAACGACAATCATATAAACTTTTTGATAGACAGTGGAGCAGAAGTTTCCGTACTTCCAGTAAATAAATTCAAAGCCCACAAGAAAAATTCAGACTTAATTCTAACAGCAGCTAACGGTAGCACAATCTCAACTTTCGGCAAGAAATTACTTAACGTAAATTTAAAACTAAGACGCGATTTTCCTTTTACATTTATACTAGCAGACATTACAAGACCCATCATAGGAGCAGATTTCCTTACGAAATATGGACTCTTGATAGACTTAAAACACAAGAAACTCATTGATCCACTTACACAACTATCAGTCAACGCAATCACAGCATTTATAGAAACATCACTACCCAAACTAATTACACTAGACAACAAATATACAAATATACTAAAAAATTATCCATCACTTACAGCAGAACCCGACTACAACAAACCAGTAAAACACAAAACAGAACACCACATAACTACAGAAGGACAGTTACCTTTTTCAAGACCAAGACGCCTTGACTCCAACAAATACAAAATCGCCAAACAGGAATTTGATTTCTTAATCAAAGCAGGTATCTGCCGTCCTTCAGACTCCATGTCAGCTTCTTCACTACATCTAGTACCCAAAAAAGATGCGAACGACTGGAGACCCTGTGGTGACTATAGAAGACTAAACGCCATTACAGTTCCAGACCGCTACCCTCTACCACACATACACGACCTATCTATAGACTTACACAATAAACACATATTTTCAAAATTAGACCTAGTTAGAGCATACCACCAAATCCCCATGGCCACACAAGACATACATAAAACCGCGATTACAACACCGTTCGGAATGTTTGAGTTTCTGAGAATGCCATTCGGTTTAAGAAATGCAGCTCAAACATTCCAACGATTTATCAACGAAGTATTACGAGAACTAGACTTCGTATTTGTATACCTCGACGACATTCTTGTGGCCAGCGAGACAGAAGAAGAACACGTTAAACATCTAAATTTAGTTTTTGAACGACTAGACAATTACGGACTAAACATCAAACCAAACAAATGTATTTTCGGCGTAGACAGAATAAATTTTTTAAGTTATGACATTTCAAACAAAGGCATACAACCATCTCCCGATAGAATTCAATGCATTGTTAACTATCCAAAACCAGAAACAGTTAAACAAATGCAGAAATTCATCGGGATGATTAATTACTACCACAGATGCATTCCAAAATTAGCACACACACTTACACAAATTTACGATATGATAACTTCAGCATCAAAAACAAAGGACAAACACTTAACATGGACAGAAAACACAACAGAAGCATTCGCAACGATAAAAGAAAGTTTTACTAAGGAAGTGCTACTTAATCATTTTAATAGCAAAGCAAAACTTTCTATCGCTGTGGATGCATCTAACACTGCTGTCGGTGCAGTTTTGCAACAAGAACACAATCAGGAAACAGAACCACTAGCTTTCTTTTCAAAGAAATTATCTCCATCAGAGACAAAGTACAGTACGTTCGATCGCGACCTTTTAGCAATTTATCTTACAATTAAACACTTTAGACACTATTTAGAGGGACGAACATTTACTATATACACAGATCACAAACCACTTACTTCAGCATTACATTCTAAAACAGAGAGAAGCCCAAGACAAACACGACACCTAGAATTCATTGCACAATTTTCCAACGACATCAGACACATTAAAGGTACCGAAAACACCGTAGCGGACGCACTTTCAAGAGCTGAGATAGAGGCTTTCACAACCTCTGAGATTAACCTCAGAACTCTACACAAAGAACAGAATACAGATCAAGAACTACAAAATATACTAAATAAACACACTTACAAATTCGAACAAATACACATCCCAATACTTAACATTAAAATTTGGTGCGAACAAACAAGTTCAGGAACACGTCCATACATTCCACTAACATTACGCAAACAAATTTTTGAACAATTACATAATATTTCACACCCAGGTACACGAGCTTCTCGACGTCTCATAACACAAAGATATTTTTGGCCCAAAATGAACACACAAATCAACAAATGGTCACAAGAATGCGTTAGATGCCAACGAGCTAAAATACATCGACACACAAAGACAATCCCACACAAGATAGACATACCACCCGGTCGTTTTGAGCATGTTCACGTTGATTTAGTTGGCCCTTTACCAATATCTAAAGGTTATAGATATCTACTTACCTTAGTTGACAGAAACACACGTTGGCCCGAAGCGTATCCAATTAAAGATACCAACGCCAGTACTATCGTAGATACACTTCAAAAGGAATACATCTCACGTTTTGGAGTTCCTCTGGAAATTACTTCCGATCGAGGTCCTCAATTCACGTCCACAACATTTCGAAACTTCGTTAAGACACTAGGAAGCAAACACATTACCACTTCTGCTTATCATCCACAAGCTAACGGATTGTAGAACGATTTCACCGCCAACTTAAGACTTCTCTAATAGCGAGTAACAACCACACAAATTGGTACACAGAGTTGCCACTAGTTCTTCTAGGACTTAGGTCCACGGTCAAAGAAGATATTAAGGCTAGGGCTATGACTTTTATTCGAAGTTTTTGAAATTTGAAGTATTCGAAGCTTCGAAGTTCGAAGCTTCGTTTCAAAACTTCGAAGAGGAAAAAAAATTCGGATTTACGAAGCTTCGAAGCTTGACTATTCGTTCAACATAATAGGCAGTAAAAAAATTCGAAGCTTCGAAGTTCACGGTGGGATGCTGTAAGGGCAAAGGTTCTAAGGCCATATTGCCTTTATAACATTATTGTAATGATGAACAATCAAAAACAATGTTTCATTTGCAGAAAGTCATTTTTGGCTTTATAACCGTACCGCTGATTATTTTTTTAGTTTTTTAAGTGAAAGCCAAAATTTGGCATTATTACTTTTGGCCTTATAGTATCCAAAAGTAATATGTTTGGCCTTAAGTTAACATGTAGAACAATGATGAAATAATGATTATTGGACAATGGACTTAGCACGGAACATACATTTCAAATTTTTGATGTCAAATAGCTTTGGAACTAAATGTCGCATAACAACGAAATTAAGTATGGAATTACTATTGATTGATGTCCTTCTACTAGAAAACTGGGACGGCATTTTAAGAGGCTCCGCTCATACAAGCAAAATTTTTAAGATGGAATAGCTTTGGAAGTAGAAGGAAACTGAACCTCAGAATGGAGCTTTTACTTGGTGATATCTTGCGTGTAGTAAAGCGTTTTATAGAAACCGAATCTTAGTACAGGGTTAAGTACATTTCAGAGAGCTTACGTTTATAAAACGCGTTCAATGTCGCATTAAAAACTGACTGAAACAGTCGTAGCATTTTTTTTCTGCATCTATGAATTACCCATTCAGAAAGCAATCAAAAATTGTTTGTCAAATTAAAATAAATAAATATGTAGTAACACAATATGTATTTCAAACTGGGTATCATTCGAATACTCGAAGAATTGAATTCTTCGAAGTTTTTCCTATTCGAATAGTAACATTCGAAGCTTCGCCTCAAAAACTTCGAAGTTCCGAAGTTTGCTTCGAAGCTTCGAATATTCGAATACTTCGAAGCTTCGAAAAAACCGAACATGAACAGCCCTAATTAAGGCTTCACCAGCTGAAATGGTTTTTGGTCAAACACTCAGGCTACCACAACAACTAGTAATTCCCAGCAGTCAGAATTTTAACTCGTCGGACACCTTGTCCAAACTTAAAGAGGTCGTAGAAAATCAAAAGTCAAACATTGCGCATCACAGCACCAATTTCCAACAATATATACCTAGAGCTCTTAGTACTTGTAATTTTGTCTTCGTCCGCAATGACACAATTCGTAAAACACTACAAGAGCCGTACGATGGTCCCTTCGAAGTTATTGAGAGAACACCGAAACACTTCACAATTCGTAAAAATAACACTAACATAACAGTCAACATTGATAGGATTAAGCCCGCCACCTTAGACACCGAAACAGCACAGACACATTCAACCAAACATAAAAACACTAAAAAAGTACACTTTAACCTATTAGCCAACACGACCAAAATTTTTCAGAAGGGAGGGGGAATAATGTGGTGACTCAATACCACCACATATAAACACCGACACCACAACATACAAAACAACATACAAACTTTACAAATATTCACTTACACATTTATTTAAAAAATTACTATTTAAGATTTCAAAATTGTCAATTTTTATTTATCAAAAATTTTGTATTTTAAATTAGTTAAAAAATTGTGTTCGTCGAATAAAGAATCAAAAATAAATTGTTAAAAAAATAAAATTAATAAAAATATTTATATAAAATAAAAGTTTATATTTTTGTGTCCACCACATATATATTCTCGCGTAATTCGTCTCTTGCAGCAGAATTTGTACATTGCCAAAGTCTGGACAGTGGTGTTGTACAGTGGACCGCTAATGCTGTTTTATGTTCCAGTGGTTCTGTGTTGTGCGCAGTTATTCTTGTCCGTAATTTCATATTTGTCGTATCCACGTATATACTTTGCTGCATATTCCTGCGCCGTCTCCTTTGCATGTTATTTTGTATACTAATTTTGATTTGTCATTTTTGTCCATTTTACTTTTATATTGCTATATAATTTTTCCAAGATTATTATCTGAGCGTGTGGCGATTTTATATTTGTACTTGTCATAGCAATTGGATAACATTAGTCTTTCCGATAATCCTTGTACATACCTCATTGATTTAAATATTTTTGGAGGCTCAGCGGTGCGTGCCATGTTGCTTTGTTTTTTTTTAAATCTATTTTAGTCTTTTTGGGGAATCCATTTTTACTTAATATATTTGTTATTTTTCTAATATTATCCTTATGGAATTCTTTGTCACTGATCGTCAGTACTTTTCTTATGAAATTGTTCGCCGTGTTCATTATCGTCCTTTTTGGATGTTTGTATGCATAATTTATGAGACGTCCTGAAGAAATAGGTTCTTGATACCAGTCCAGTTTAAGTTTATTGTTTTTATTTATAATTAAGGTGTCTAAGTATGGTATTTGTCCTTCTTTCTCTTCTTCTTTCGTAAATTTAATATTCTTATGGAATTTATTTAGATTATTTAACGTATCATCGATTTTGTTCGCTTTAATAATTCCAAATAAGTCGTCTACATATTTTGTCATCAATAGTGGTTTTTCATCTAGTTATTCCAGGCCAGTGTCTAAAAGCTCTTCCATGAATATGTCAGCAACTACTGGTGATAAAGGATCCCATTGGCATTTCCCTCAATTGTCCGCACACTTTGTGATCGTATTTAAAATATATGTTATCCTTAACCCAGATATGCCGAAGGGCTTGCTAGTGCAATAATCTTTGCACTTTTCTTAAATTCCTTTATTCTGACACCAATGTATTGCAAAAATGAAGAAAATTAAAAAAAAATCAACTAAACTTCAACTTAAATCACATATAATTTTGCTACTTATTAGTTATTAGAATTATTTACAAAACAAAAACACAGAAACGCAACAACAACAAAATCTAATATATAAAAACTAAAATTTGTTTGTAGATTTGTTCGTCCCTTATGAGCAGCAATACCGATCATCCGATTGCAATAAAATTTTGTCAGCTTATTGCTTGCAATTCCGTGCAAAGTATTGGCTATGTTTGATTTCGATTAGATAAGGGGGCGTGTCACCTCATATGCAACCCAATTTGCGATATCGAATAACTTTGGAATTATAAGTAGCATAGCCTCGAAATTTGGTTATCAATTTACACGAGTCGTTCCACTTAGAGATAGAGATAGAGATAGAGATAGAGATAGAGATAGAGATAGAGATAGAGATAGAGATAGAGATAGAGATAGAGATAGAGATAGAGATAGAGATAGAGATAGAGATAGAGATAGAGATAGAGATAGAGATAGAGATAGAGATAGAGATAGAGATAGAGATAGAGATAGAGATAGAGATAAAGATATAGATAGAGATAGAGATAGAGATGGAGATGGAGATAGAGATAGAGATAGAGATAGAGATAGAGATAGAGATAGAGATAGAGATAGAGATAGAGATAGAGATAGAGATAGAGATAGAGATAGAGATAGAGATAGAGATAGAGATAGAGATAGAGATAGAGATAGAGATAGAGATAGAGATAGAGATAGAGATAGAGATAGAGATAGAGATAGAGATAGAGATAGAAATAGAGATAGAGATAGAGATAGAGATAGAGATAGAGATAGAGATAGAGATAGAGATAGAGATAGAGATAGAGATAGAGATAGAGATAGAGATAGAGATAGAGATAGAGATAGAGATAGAGATAGAGATAGAGATAGAGATAGAGATAGAGATAGAGATAGAGATAGAGATAGAGATAGAGATAGAGATAGAGATAGAGATAGAGATAGAGATAGAGATAGAGATAGAGATAGAGATAGAGATAGAGATAGAGATAGAGATAGAGATAGAGATAGAGATAGAGATAGAGATAGAGATAGAGATAGAGATAGAGATAAAGATATAGATAGAGATAGAGATAGAGATGGAGATGGAGATAGAGATAGAGATAGAGATAGAGATAGAGATAGAGATAGAGATAGAGATAGAGATAGAGATAGAGATAGAGATAGAGATAGAGATAGAGATAGAGATAGAGATAGAGATAGAAATAGAGATAGAGATAGAGATAGAGATAGAGATAGAGATAGAGATAGAGATAGAGATAGAGATAGAGATAGAGATAGAGATAGAGATAGAGATAGAGATAGAGATAGAGATAGAGATAGAGATAGAGATAGAGATAGAGATAGAGATAGAGATAGAGATAGAGATAGAGATAGAGATAGAGATAAAGATATAGATAGAGATAGAGATAGAGATAGAGATGGAGATGGAGATAGAGATGGAGATGGAGATGGAGATGGAGATAGAGATAGAGATAGAGATAGAGATAGAGATAGAGATAGAGATAGAGATAGAGATAGAGATAGAGATAGAGATAGAGATAGAGATAGAGATAGAGATAGAGATAGAGATAGAGATAGAGATAGAGATAGAGATAGAGATAGAGATAGAGATAGAGATAGAGATAGAGATAGAGATAGAGATAAAGATATAGATAGAGATAGAGATAGAGATAGAGATGGAGATGGAGATAGAGATGGAGATGGAGATAGAGATAGAGATAGAGATGGAGATGGAGATAGAGATAGAGATAGAGATAGAGATAGAGATAGAGATAGAGATAGAGATAGAGATAGAGATAGAGATAGAGATAGAGATAGAGATAGAGATAGAGATAGAGATAGAGATAGAGATAGAGATAGAGATAGAGATAGAGATAGAGATAGAGATAGAGATAGAGATAGAGATAGAGATAGAGATAGAGATAGAGATAGAGATAGAGATAGAGATAGAGATAGAGATAGAGCTAGAGATAGAGATAGAGATAGAGATAGAGATAGAGATAGAGATAGAGATAGAGATAGAGATAGAGATAGAGATAGAGATAGAGATAGAGATAGAGATGGAGATGGAGATGGAGATAGAGATGGAGATGGAGATGGAGATAGAGATAGAGATAGAGATAGAGATAGAGATAGAGATAGAGATAGAGATAGATATAGAGATAGAGATAGAGATAGAGATAGAGATAGAGATAGAGATAGAGATAGAGATAGAGATAGAGATAGAGATAGAGATAGAGATAGAGATAGAGATAGAGATAGAGATAGAGATAGAGATAGAGATAGAGATAGAGATAGAGATGGAGATGGAGATGGAGATAGAGAAATAGATAGAGATAGAGATAGAGATAGAGATAGAGATAGAGATAGAGATAGAGATAGAGATAGAGATAGAGATAGAGCTAGAGATAGAGATAGAGATAGAGATAGAGATAGAGATAGAGATAGAGATAGAGATAGAGATAGAGATAGAGATAGAGATAGAGATAGAGATAGAGATAGAGATAGAGATAGAGATAGAGATAGAGAGATAGAAATAGAGATAGAGAGATAGAGATAGAGATAGAGATAGAGATAGAGATAGAGATAGAGATAGAGATAGAGATAGAGATAGAGATAGAGATAGAGATAGAGATAGAGATAGAGATAGAGATAGAGATAGAGAAAGAGATAGAGATAGAGATAGAGATAGAGATAGAGATAGAGATAGAGATAGAGATAGAGATAGAGATAGAGATAGAGATAGAGATAGAGATAGAGATAGAGATAGAAATAGATATAGAGATATAGAGATAGAGATAGAGATAGAGATAGAGATAGAGATAGAGATAGAGATAGAGATAGAGATAGAGATAGAGATAGAGATAGAGATAGAGATAGAGATAGAGATAGAGATAGAGATAGAGATAGAGATAGAGATAGAGATAGAGATAGAGATAGAGATAGAGATAGAGATAGAGATAGAGATAGAGATAGAGATAGAGATAGAGATAGAGATAGAGATAGAGATAGAGATAGAGATAGAGATAGAGATAGAGATAGAGATAGAGATAGAGATAGAGATAGAGATAGAGATAGAGATAGAGATAGAGATAGAGATAGAGATAGAGATAGAGATAGAGATAGAGATAGAGATATAAAGATAGAGATAGAAATAGAGATAGAGATAGAGATAGAGATAGAGATAGAGATAGAGATAGAGATAGAGATAGAGATAGAGATAGAGATAGAGATAGAGATAGAGATAGAGATAGAGATAGAGATAGAGATAGAGATAGAGATAGAGATAGAGATAGAGATAGAGATAGAGATAGAGATAGAGATAGAGATAGAGATAGAGATGGAGATGGAGATAGAGATAATAGAGATAGATATAGAGATATAGAGATAGAGATAGAGATAGAGATAGAGATAGAGATATAAAGATAGAGATAGAAATAGAGATAGAGATAGAGATAGAGATAGAGATAGAGATAGAGATAGAGATAGAGATAGAGATAGAGATAGAGATAGAGATAGAGATAGAGATAGAGATAGAGATAGAGATAGAGATAGAGATAGAGATAGAGATAGAGATAGAGATAGAGATAGAGATAGAGATAGAGATAGAGATAGAGATAGAGATAGAGATAGAGATAGAGATAGAGATAGAGATAGAGATAGAGATAGAGATAGAGATAGAGATAGAGATAGAGAAAGAGATAGAGATAGAGATAGAGATAGAGATAGAGATAGAGATAAAGATATAGATAGAGATAGAGATAGAGATAGAGATAGAGATAGAGATGGAGATGGAGATAGAGATAGAGATAGAGATAGAGATAGAGATAGAGATAGAGATAGAGATAGAGATAGAGATAGAGATAGAGATAGAGATAGAGATAGAGATAGAGATAGAGATAGAGATAGAGATAGAGATAGAGATAGAGATAGAGATAGAGATAGAGATAGAGATAGAGATAGAGATAGAGATAGAGATAGAGATAGAGATAGAGATAGAGATAGAGATAGAGATAGAGATAGAGATAGAGATAGAGATAGAGATAGAGATAGAGATAGAGATAGAGATAGAGATAGAGATAGAGATAGAGATAGAGATAGAGATAGAGATAGAGATAGAGATAGAGATAGAGATAGAGATAGAGATAGGAATAGAGATAGAGATAGAGATAGGTCTACTTGACTGCTGTAGCAGATAATACCACAAGGAAAACTATCGAGGAACATCCTCATACACCAGGTGACAGCAGGACACCTCTTCAAGAAGATGTCTTTGGAAGGCGACCCAAACTGCAGAGATCACCACTGCGGACAACAGATTCGGGAACAAACACTCCAGTGAGCTTAGGGGAGCAGGGCCAAGCCCAGGACGAGACGGTCATTCAAGGAGAGGAGAGTATGAAGTTTAAAGCACTGCGACAAAACATCGAAGATCTGCTAAACTTTATGAAAGACAAGCATAATGTGCACCATGAAATCAAGATAATGACTAGGCAGATTAAAGTTTCCTTCCAAGAGCTTGGGAGTGAGTTTCTCGACATGAAAGCCAAAGCAGAAAGTGCAAAAAAATCAATGGAAACCGCCGATGACCAAAGTAAAGGGAAACTTGCCTCGAAGAAAACGCAAACGAAACACGCTCCAAACACTAAGAAAGTAAGGCTGCAGCAAGAGCGAACGTTCAAGCTTCAGCAGCTTGAAAAAGCTGAACCAGCCAAAAGAAGAAGAGACAAGTTTGAAGCAGCTATCGGGAAGTCTCCAAAGAAAAAAAAAGTGAATCAAGCACTCAAGATGCAGTGGAAACTGGCGAGGGTGAAAGCTGTGTGTTGGAAAGAGAAAAAAGGGAGGTAACAAAAATTTCTCCGGAAAAATGGATCACGGTTAAACCAAAGAAGTCAAAAACACTAAAGGAAACCAGGACTCAAAAAAGAACTACGAGGTCCCAACCCGATGCCATCATTATATCTAAACGAGGAGAACTCTCGTACGCAGATATCCTCCGCAAGGTTAAGGCAGACCCAAGCTTGAAAGAAGTCGGTAAAAATGTGTCTCGCATAAGGAAAAACCAAAAAGGAATTGCTTCTAGAATTGATGCTGAAAGGCGACACTAAAACCACGAGTCTACTTAACATGGTAGAAAAGTCAATCGGAACGCAAGCGCAAATCAAAACTCTTGCTCATGAAATTGCGATTGAATATAAGGACTTAGATGAGGTCACAACAAAAGAAGAAATTTTCCAGGCACTTATAAAAGAGTTTGATTTACAGACAACTCATCAACCAACGATAAAAAGCCTCAGGAAGACATATGGTGATACCCAGACTGCGATCATTTCTCTACCGGCTGAAACTGCGAGCAAAGTCCTTAAGACAAGAAAAATAAAAATCGGGTGGGTCGTATGCCGACTCAGAGAACTGATTAGACCAAAAAATGCTTTAGGTGTTGGGAGCTAGGACATTTGGCAAAAGATTGCAAAAACTGCGACAGATCTAAACTCTGTATGAGATGCGGAGAAGAGGGTCACATAGCAAAAACCTACAACAACGAGCCAAGGTGCATTATCTGCGAAAAGGATAATAAGAAGAGTAGGAACCATATCACAGGAGGAAGTAGGTGCCAAATCCGAAGAAAAGTGATGGAAAAAAACAATGAAAGCAGTCCAAATTAACCTTAATCACTGCGAAGCTGCTCAAGATCTCCTTCATGGATGATCGAAGAAATGGAAGCAGATGTGGCGATTCTCTCAGAGCCCTACAAAATATCCGAATCGTGTGTATGGACTTCAGATAAAACTGGAGGAGCAGCCATATGGGCATGCGGAAAGCACCCCCTACAAAGAATTATAACACATCAGGAAAACAGATTCGTGTGGGCTCTAGTCAATGGGATCTATATCTTCAGTTGTTATGCGCCACCTAGCCTAAGCTTGACGGACTTCGAAGCGATGATGGACAAAATAGTAACGCAAGCAAGAGGGCGGTACCCAGTCATAATTGCCGGCGATTTTAATGCCTGGGCCACAGAATGGAGAAGTAGGTACACAAATAGCAGAGGTAACTCGCTCCTTGAAGCCTTCTCCTACTTAGACGTCACCCTGTTAAACGAGGGCAACAAGAGCAGCTTTTGCAGAAACGGGAGAAAATCTATCATCGATGTATCCTTCGCAAGCACTACATTAGCGATAGACTTGAGCTGGCACATTAGCGACGAATACACCCATAGCGATCATCAGGCCATAATAGTAGGAATAAAATCCAAGCCTAAGCATGTTAGAAAGAATAAAGCACGTAATGGATGGAATGCAAAATCATTCGATGAAGAATTATTCCGCGAATTCTTCTCCAACACTGAAGTTCCGACTGGATCAGCAGAAGAAAAGGCCAAACAGGTCACGGAGCACTTGATCCAAGCGTGCGATGCATCTATGTCCAAAAGAGTAGTCAACAAAAAAAGAAAGTCGGTTTATTGGTGGAACGACAAGATCAAGGAGCTGAGAGCAAAATGTTTAAGCGCACGAAGAAAGAGCCAGAGATCATTCGGTACGCACAATTACGAAGACCTGAAGTTGCAGTACAAAACTCTAAGAACAAGTTTCCGCGATGAAATAAGGATAAGCAAAAAAGAGTCTTCAAACAGCTTTGTAATGACGCCGACAACAACCCATGGGGAAGCGCTTATAGAGTCGTAATGGCCAAAATAAAAGGATGCAAAACTCCGCAAGAAACATGCCCGGAGCTATTACTGAAAATAGTGTCTACACTGTTTCCGAAGCACCAAACTATCATCAGAGAAGCAGAGCAACAACTGGAACCAACGTTCATTGTACCAATCACAACCGAGGAAGTTGAAGATATGCCATGGCGTATGCGGTCTCCACTAGATTTTTCGATGCCTTGATGTATATGATGGCATGTGCTATGCCTCGTGGAGCCGGCCTGTAACGGCTGTAATCGTGATCACAGACAGACAGACGGACATGGCTAAATCAAGAATATATGTACTTTTCTATACCTACCACGCGTCCTTACAAAATTAATATACCCCTCTTACGTTTTTTAAATGTCGAGATATAAATATCAATAAATAATAAATAAATTATAAGTAATATAATAATGATAATGATAAATTATAGACCAATATGCATACTTGCCGCAATTCCTAAACTATTTGAAAAAATTGTCAACACAAAACTACTGTTTGCTGTAAAAAGTATTATGTGTCCTCATCAACACGGTTTCCTATGTGGCAAATCCACCACTTCCATCCTTACACTTTTCGTAAACAATATAATACATAACATGGAAAACCACTTGCAAACTGATGTTGTTTTTACAGATTTTGCCAAAGCTTTCGATAAGGTCAATCACTTTACTTTATTATCTAAACTCTTAGCTATGGGATTCCACTCCAATCTGCTAAAGTTGATTAAGTCCTATCTATCAAGACGGTATCAGCGAGTTTAAATTAACGACTGCACTTCCGATCCAATTTGGGTAACTTCAGGTGTCCCACAGGGGAGTCACCTAGGCCCATTACTGTTCCTTCTATTCATTAATGACCTCCCCCAAGTAGTCAAATTCTCCACGTGTCTCCTATTCGCGGACGACCTAAAGCTTTTTCGTCAAATCAAATCAGACAGCGACTGTCTTCTTCTTCAAGAGGATCTTTATTCCATTTTCGCCTGGTGTCAAGCAAACCACCTCTCAACATATCCAAATGCCACTATCTAATTTTTACTAGGGTATCTTCCCCGATTGTGAGGAACTATCATTGAAATTCTCAACCGCTGGAGCGAATCCTCTCTAAAAAAGACTTAGGGATAATTTTAGACCCCCAACGTAATTTTAGAGACCATATTGACTTCATAGTCGACAAAGCGAAGGCTATGCTTGGCTTTCTAATGAGAAATAGCAAAGAATTCACTGACCCTTACACTCTAAAGTCTCTATACTCATCACTCGTCAGGCCTCACTTAGAATACTGTTCTATTATTTGGAACCCTTCGACTCACTTGCATTCCGAGCGTATCGAAAAAGTCCAACGAAAATTCACAAGGTTTATGTTTTACCAACTGAATTGGAACTTACCTGAGCCCCCTCCATATAGAACTAGATGTGCCCTGATTGGTTCTTAAACTCTACTCTTAAATGTAGAATAAGGGCATCATCAATTATTTTCCTTAGAGATATCCTCCATAATAACATTGATTGTCCCGAACTATTGGGCATGCTTACATTACACACACCCTCGAGACATCTTCGGAGTCAGTTTCATTTCCATGAAACCCTTCATAGGACTGTCTATGGACTCAACGAACCTTTATCCCGTTGCATAAGGGCAGCTAACAGCATACTTTTCTTAATAGACATATTCGTAACTAACTCTCGGGAACATTTCAAAAATACCCTTTATTCTGTCCTTATGAGCCTTGATGCGTAACTTAAATATCTCTCATGCTATTTCTTATAAAATTTTTTCTAGTTTTGTATAAAATAATCATCACCTCTGTTAATTTTCTTTTTATACCATTAATTTCATTTGAATTTATTAGAATATTTTCCATTGCAATGTAATTTTAATTTATTACCATATCAATTGTTAAGTAGTCTACAAGAGTGTACAGCTCTGCTTGTTGAAACACTCTTAACCCGCATCCATCGTTTGCATCAAATTGATGCAAATTCTTGAAACAAATTTGCAAATATTAAAAACAAATATGCATATTTAAATTCAGAATTTTGGCTACCTTCCTAAAATATCAAAATAAACAAGTGAGCAGTTCTACAGTTAGAGATAGTCTTATAAATACTTATCGCGCTAGAATAGTTAATAAATTGAAAATATTCCAATGAATAATATTGTCTTATTGTATCTGCATCAAATTGATGCACAACGTACTTTTCGTTTCTAGAAATTTCCGATGGATGCGGGTTAAATAAATAAATAAATGTCACGTTCACCTCATTAACTTCACCATGTGTGTTACCATCAAAACGGATTTATTGTACTTTCTGTGAAGTGAGTGAAGTCTATTACTTTTGACTGAGTCATTGCAACAGAGTGAATAAAAAAATTTGACAATAATAACTATTTCAGTATATGGTGGCATCCTTTTGTACTTATTAAAAGGAAATAGGTTGTCATTCTGCCCAACTCATAAAATTTGATGGAGCGATTTCAGCCACAAATATTCCTTTATAATTCTTGAATAATGTGCTAGGATCAGGAATGGGAAAAAATCGAAAAAAAACTTAGTAAAATGAATTCTGAATGTCCACATATAACCAATCAGGTTTCATCGATCCTGGAATTAAAGCAAAAAGAAAAGGTATTTTCTCGTTTCGTCTCAAAATCTTCACTCATTCAAGTTGTATATTCCAAAAGATTAATACCTGCGAGAATTGCAAAAATGCTGGACCTAACCTATGGATATGCATGCAACGCAACTGCCTTCGAGTGGGATGCTCTGAACAGGCAAATGATCATAGTACACAGCACTTTAAGGTAACCTAAATTATGAGAAGTTGATATTTTGAAATATCAATTCAATTCAAGTTGATATGAAAACCAAGTTGATATTTTTTTTTTTCATTAGCTGTACAACTCTCACTGCGTTCATTTAAATCTATCTTCGCAACGTCTTTGGTGTTATCTCTGTGAAAAAGAGGTATTTTTGGGAAATGAACGCGCATTTTTAGTCAAAGATCCATTTGAAATAATTGGTATGAACAAATGTGAGAGCAGATTTCGTACACAAGATTCCGAAAAAAACGGCAGAAAACACATCCACGGCTTAGTGGGACTTCAAAATATTGCCAACACGTGCTACATGAATTCAGCATTACAAGCTTTAAGTAATATACAGCCTCTTACCTATTACTTTTTGGACTGTGCAGATTTAGTGGAGCATACAGTGGAGTTGGCAGCAAATCGTAGCAAATCTGGACTTGCGATGAGCTATTTGCGTCTTATAAAGGATATCTGGTGCACAAATAACGGTTCTTTAAAAAATGTAAAAATTTTTTCATTTAATTTCTATTTCAATTTCTTCTAGATTATATTGCTCCCAGGGGCATATTATACGGAATTCGAAGTGTTCATCCTATGTTTCGAGGATTTCAGCAGCACGATACGCAGGAGTTTCTGCGTTGCTTCATGGATCAATTGCATGAAGAGTTAAAAGAGCAAATCCCAAAAATGTTGGATGGTTATGAACCAAGTTATCGGAATTCCCACAATGTCAACAAAGAACATATGAATAGGAACGAGAACAGTAACGAAGAATTATCTACAAACTCGCAAAGCGATTCAACATCACAGTCTGAAGCGGAGTATGAAACCTGCGATAGCGGAGTCTCCGAGCAATCAAGTCTTTTCGACGATTCGTACGTTCAAGACAAGTTGCCAAATCGTTCAAATACTGGACGGCTACAGAAAAAGAATATCGAGTCAAGTGGTATTTCAAACCACACAATACATCGTTCAATAATAAGTGAAGTCTTTGACGGCAAACTTTTATCATCGGTACAGTGCCTGACCTGTGATCGCGTTTCAACACGAGAAGAAACATTTCAAGACCTCTCTTTACCCATTCCCAACAAAGATTACTTAAATGTACTGCACCAAACTCACAGTGTTCAATTAATTAATCCACTAGGTTACGGAGTGCGCTCACCCGCATCCACAGTAAGCGAAGTAGTTAAAAACGATGGGTGGTTTTCATGGGTATGGAACATTTTTCGTGCGTGGCTTTGGGGACCTTCAATCACCCTGCATGACTGCATGGCTTCATTCTTCAGTGCTGATGAACTTAAAGGCGATAACATGTATAGGTAAGCCAAAAATTTGGCTTGTAAAATAATTTTTTACTTCAAAATATATTTTTAATTTATATTTTCAGCTGTGAGAAATGCAACAAACTGCGAACAGGTGTAAAATTTTCAAGGATCTTAAATCTACCTGAAGCACTTTGCATACACCTCAAACGTTTTCGTCACGATCTGTCATATAGCTCAAAGATATCTTCTTACATAAACTTTCCATTGGAATGTTTCGATATGCATCCGTATTTGCACAAAGATTGCAAGTCAAATGTTTCCTTATACAATCTAGTATCGGTCATCTGCCATTATGGTACAGTTGGTGGTGGCCACTATACGTGCTTTGCCAGGAATGAATTCTCTAATAAATGGTATGAATTCGATGACCAGCATGTGACAGAAGTGTCTGTTGATACTGTACAAAATTGTCAGGCTTATGTTCTGTTCTACCAAAAGCGAAGCCCACAAATGGATTTAATACGCACAGAGGCACGTGATATATCTAACTCAAACCCACCACATGGTTCAGACATACGGTTCTTTGTATCTCGCGAATGGATCACACGGTTCAACACGTTTGCTGAACCTGGTCCAGTTGACAACTGGGCGATTTTATGTCCACATGGCGGATTGCCTCCATATAAATTGGAAGTTATGAATAAAATTGCTGTACCAATATCTCAACAGCTTTGGGACTATCTCTATAAAAAGTTTGGGGGTGGTCCTGCCATAAATATGCTTTTCGAATGTGAGCTTTGTAAGCGGACGGCAGATATTCTTATACGACGTCAGAGGTATGAGCTTGCCGTGTTTACGAAATACAACGACATGGAGAACTCCAATGATATATTTGCTATATCCATGCACTGGCTTCGGAAGTGGCAGTTATTCGCTCGAAGGCTAACGAATAAAGAACCAGGACCAATTACAAATACAAGTATTTCTGCAGGCACAGATAGTTGTTTCACTCCCCCTATTAGAAATGTTAAATCTGGCTCGGATTATGCGCAAATTAATGCTCCTCTGTGGAGATTCCTGCACAGCATTTATGGTGGTGGACCAGAAATAAAACTGAGAGAAAACACAAATGGAGAGGTTTGTAAATGAATAAATTATGATTTTTTTCTAAAGGTTGTCTTCTTTTGTAGATAACAATAAATGATGATGATGATGAATATGATAGTAACTTAAATAATGATGTAACTTTCTTGGATAAAAGTAGTTCTATGGAGCCCAGACCCAATGAAACGGATGAGTTAGCTACTACAAACCAGACAGAAAAGCATAAATCAACGAAAGCAAGAAAATCATACTGTGAAACTCATAGTGATGATTCAGATAAAAAAGTAAAATTGACCGATACAAAAACTCAAGCCAAAAAAGATTTGAAGCAACCAAAGCATTTCACAATAATAAACAAAAAATCAAGCATAATTTTCGATCACAGTGGATCGAAAAAGAGGACAAAAAGGAGACGCAATGCCCTTAAAAATGCCGGATTTTTCGGACCAACTGGTAAGAATATTTTTTTTTTTTAATTTTGTCTATAATTTGAAGAAAGACTTCTTACAAGTACAATATAATTTCGCTATAAAATATGAAACATTTGGCTTTCTCGAGTGATATATAATGCTGTTCTGAATTATTTTCCATAATACCGCTTCTATTCTAATGCAGTTTTCAAGAGACATTCCTTTGTTTATAAATTTTGAAAATGTAATCAATATTTTGTAAGTTTCTCCCAACTTTTTATTTTTAAGCGATTGTACTTATCCTCTTGGAAAAATTGGAAGGCTTCCATACGGAAGTGATTTGGAAACATGCCTCATCGTATCCTTTGGAAATTTATGAAAAGTTTTAAATTGATATTGTTTCCAAACTGCTTCGTAAGGAATGCATGTAGAAACTTTTGGTTTTTTTTGTGGCAATTTCAATTTTAATTTATTTCCATTAATAAAATCTGGAATGATAAGGCAGCGTCGGTAGTCGAGTAGGTAGAGTGCTTGACTACCAGCTCAGAGATCCCGCGTTCGAATCCAGGCCAGGCTTACCATTTTTAGTTGTTATTTATTTGTTGTTGTTTCCACATTGATTTTGAAGACAGCGGAGAGTATTGTTTTCACATTCTTTTTTAAGACAGCGTAAAGTAATGTATACCTCCAATGACATAGTGTGTAAAAGAAATGGAGTGTCTAACGAAAGAGAATGCTTCCTACATTCTATGGAATCTTTTCTGCTTATATCCGGGAATTTTTTCATATCCCAGAAGGTAGTATAGTAGGTAAGGCAAAGGCTCCTGCGGCTTTGTTGTTTTTAAGCCGAGCTATAGGTTTCAAGACTTCATTATAGTCGGACAGTAGAACTTCCAGGATATCATCTCTACCGGCGGGATTTTTGTCAGTGCCACCATTCAATAGCCTAGAGAAGAATTCCCTCTACATCATCAGTGTACTCTGGATATCTGCCACTAGATTCCCGTTTTCATCCTTACAGAAATAGGCCCCAGTCTTAAAACCATCGGTCAAGCGTCTTATTTTTTAAAAAAATTTTCGAATCTCATTCCTGTCACCATGCATCTCCAACTTTTCGCACTCATTCTTTTCTGCCTCTTTTTTTCTTTATCCTGAAAATGCGTCTCTTCTCTTTATATCGCTCCTTAGAAGCACAAGTTACAACCGACTGCAGGGTGGCTTTGTAGGCGGCGTCTTTCTCTGCGGTGGTGTCACGACACTCTGGGTCGTGCAACTAGTTTCGGCGAAGATGGTGGTAGCCACTCACTTCTTCAGCAGCCGTACGCATAGAGTGGGAAATTTGAGTCCACTGCGCGCATATATCGTCGACCGGAGAACCGTTTTTTTTAAGCAGCAGTGAGAGTCGAGTAGTGAGGTCTTCGGCTGTCCGCGTTGATTGCAGCTTTTCGATGACTAACTTTCTCTTTGTTGGATTGCGCGTGACAAGATAATTATCCGAGTCTATGTTGGCACCACGAATCGTGCGTACATCTAGATCATTGAAAGAGTGCCGTGCCTTCCGTCATTCAAAACGGCATCAATTCGGTTGCCTTATGAATATAAAGAACGCAGAACACAGCCAAGTGTCCTTATGAATATTGTTCTGCTTGAATCTAGTGCTAAAACCATGTTTCGTTTTGCGGCAAAGTCAATTAGCCTCATTCCGTTATCGGAGGTGTTGTCATGGAGGCTAAACTTTCCAACTGTTGGACCGATGATATTTTAATTACCCACCTTGGCGTTGAAGTCACCAAGCACGACCTTTATGTCGTTCTAGAAGTCACCACGGAGAGGTTTGCGACAATTTCGACATGGATAATGCTGGCCTCACCAGGTCGAGGCAGTCGGACACGTGGCCATGTGAAAATCGCCCCCATGCCCCTCACGTATTGCCTTGTGAGGATCGTCCCCATGACCCTGACGCGTTGCCTTGTGAGGATCGTCCTCCAAACGGTTGTAGCGTCGCAAAATTAACGCAAATTCTAATAAAATGCTGAACAATTTTAGGTACTAGGAAGTTATGTATAAATGAATTCTTGGCCATTAGCATGTTTATCAGCATGTAATTCTGTTTAAGCCTTTTGATTATAAAACCATAAAATTGGCTTTTGTTATAATTTCTACTTAACTTTATCCGAAATGCGCAAATATTCAACTTTAAATTGGTATTTTTATAATTGATATCTAATGCGCTTTCAGCTACAACATTAATTACGAGCAGTAACTTTTTATCCCATTACCGCTGGATGGATCCTGACTGGACTTTTGACCGTCACGTATTCTCAAGAGTTTTCTGGGTAGTAAAGAATGTAATTTAAGGGGTAAAGGTTTTAAAAGATAGAAAATGTAATGAATTACCTATTTTACATGTATTTACTTTGTAGACTAAAATCAACAAATTAAGATTTATGTTTATTTTTCCATATATATTCTATAGTATTTATTCCATATATTTTTCCATAGTTTTAAAGGTGTTATAAATATTATATAACATATACTATTCCACTTCTTTTCTAATAGCATCTTGCTGTAAAATGAAAGAAACGTGTATTTCACGAAGACTTCGTTCAAAAGCCAATAATCAGCTGTTTTTGCTTGATGTAAAAAATATATTGTACACAAACGAGAACAGCTGATTTAGTTACGAACGAAGACGTAACAGCAGTACAAATTTGGCTTGCTGTAAGAAAATTACCCGAAGTGGAACTTTAAAAAACGACGATAAACAAATTGCCATCGTCCACAAAATTTTAATAATGGAAGTTGCTGTGAAGAAAATGTAAATACATTTTCAGAAGCATATTTAACATTATTATATAAAAAAATAATTATAAAAACATATATTAACAATATTTTATATGTTTTAAGTACAAAGAAAACTACAAGCGAGCAATTTTGGGTTCTTCTACAGGAAATACACTGCTCATCACTATCATTTTCATTTTCACTTTCGTTGTTAAAATTATAAAATGCTATCACAAAAAACATTATAAAATACTATTTTAGTCAAATTTAACAAAATATATGAAAACAAATTGCAGATTGCTGCAAAAGTCAGCAATTATTTCCAAGCAAAAATAAATGAAACAGCTGATAGAAAAAAGCATTGTCAACGTAAAAAGATGTAATGATTTAACTTAAAATTTTTTAAGGATTTTAGAAAATTTACGAAGAATATTAAAATTTTATTATCTGGTAATGCTTCTTTTGACAAATATTCACGTCGAGAGTATTTGAGTAACGTAAGCGACGTAATAGTGCACGATGACGCAAAGAATAAATACAGCAAGCCAATTTTATCCGACATCGTTTGCAAACGAACGAGGCTTCAGCCGAAGTCTTCGTTTTACAGCAAGATGCCGTTAGTCTCGAGACTTATTGGACCAGGTGTTATTAAGGATAGATAACGCACAGTTGGAGGTGTAGAAGTGATATGGGATTTCAAATAAAAATAACAATCAAATTGGTTTCATAAAAATAATTTACAAAATAAATCACATGTATACCCTTATTGCGATATCGGCCCTCTTTTTTCGGACAATTACAATCACAGTCTTATTTTAATCAGACGTATATTTGCTACAGAAATTCCACTATTTCAAGCGGTACCAGTCTTCGATCGGGCTCATTGAGTGACCCTATTTATTGATCATCCCAGCAAGGGGTCTGCCATGGCAGCAGAAATCTCTGGCGGAGACTCTGGTGCCTATTGCGATTGTCGATTGTCAGTAGAATAGAATACAATCGATTGAGTAGATTAATAGCACCATTCTCTATCTCTAACGAAGCATTCAACGATCGATTGCTTTGTAAACGATGTTTTAAACAAATCTCAAAACTATGCTAATCGCCAACCCTTACGGCAAGCTTACGTTTCTTACGTCATTGAAACTGTTATACACAAGCAGTTGTCAAATTTAGCACTGCGAGATCAATGGATTGAGAATTTGTATTGTGTATTTTGTGTATTTTCTTTTAAGATTTAATGAATTTTTTACACTGTTTCGTGTTTGTTGGCAGTGCCTGCTTTGGTTCTTGCCTGTGTTGTTCGCAAAAATGTAGATTGTGGTGTAAGTTGTGCTGCAGGTTGTTCTATTGGCTACAATTCTGCTGCCTTCGACATAAGCAGAATGATATCAATGGCCTGAATCTATTAATTACTTGTTGTTAACCGAAAAGAATCACCGGCTTTTGCTTGGATGTTGCTATTCTTGTCTGCAATTTTTTTTTTCTATTCAGATCTACCCAAATTTGAACTGGAAGAAAAATAAATAAAAAGTCTGAATTCAGCTGCTTCTCAAGCACTGAAAAATATTGCTTGTTTTTTAATATTAAAATTTAAATACTAAATTGTATTTAATTTTTAATTAATTTTTAATTAATTTTTAGAATTTATATGTTTGTTTAACATTAACATATAAATTTCACTTATGTGTTAATATATAAATAAGTTTCATCATATATAAGCATTTTTTGTTAAAATATCTATTTTCAAATATATTTTACTCAACGAATACATCACAACGATAACATGAAAGTTGTCGTTTGATTTTAACGTTTCAATTCGCCATTTCATTGATCGTTATTTCCCATTTCCCAAATCGTAAACGCGCGTTAGGTTGGTCGCGCGTTGATCGTACATTGATTGTGCTTTGGTCAACTTTGCGGGATGAAGTGTCAAAACGCCCGACCTTATAATTTTGAAATCATAACATCGCGTAATGGCCAACTCATACGAGATTGCTTGATTGGCAATCGATGAACTTTTCTTACTCTCTTTCACATTCTGATTGTTAGTAGCTCACATGACACGCCAATCATAATATGACATTTCCTTGAAAATTTTATTTCGCCACCTAGCAACACTATTCAGATTGCTGATTGCCGACATGTACAGCAATCTCACATGAACCAACAAGAAAAGATCAAGCAATCAGCAGTGCGAGAAAAAGTATTTTTTTCGTGCTACGTCATCGGTCACAAAACAAGCTATATTGCATACGTTTTTCATGCAAAACATGTGAAAACTTAGATAAAAGTGGAAATTATAAAATTAACAAGTTTAATTTGCGAAAAAAGTGTTTGAATACTTTGTTTATATTTTCATGCAGTAACGAAATTTAAAGTAATTTTTTTTGCTGTTGCAATTATTGCACGTCGCTACAGCAGACTTCATTTTTATAAAAAACCATATATGTAATACTTCCATGGTATAATAATACAAGGTAGCATTGACAGTTGCTTGGGAAACCATCTCCTGTCAAAAATATACTCAAAATGAGAGCGCTGACAATCGGCCATCGAAAACACAAACAACGCTGAAAACGTTGAAGTGAGAAAAAACAACAACCAAACCAGCTGCAGATGCATTTACACAAAAAGCTGTTTTTGACAGGAGATGTTTTCTTGTAGAAGAGAAAATAAGCAGTTGTCAATGCTACCTTGTATTATTATACCATGTAATACTTCTATATTGGTAGCAACCTACATTTTCAATGAAATCCAACTACAAAATCAAAGAGAGATAGCCTACATAAGATTTTGTTGTTTGTATTATTAGGTTTGTTCACTAACAAAAAATTTGTACAAATTGTTACAAGTTTTTACCAGTAAAGCGTTCATGTACTCGAAAAACTTGCAACGAGAGAGGACAACGAGAGCGTAAAATAGTGAGAGAGAAAAAAGTAGCTACAAGTTTCTGATAGCAAAAATTTCTACTTGCAAGAACTTGCAACTACCAAAAAAAACTGTTTGTCAAAAAAAAACAAGCTTTCAAAAGTTATTTCTTGTTGATTTCGTATTAAAATGGATGAAAAAGAAACATTTGTGATGCTGAGGAAAATGTAAGTATAATGTTAATGTTGGTGAGACCCAAGAAATGATTTCAATAATTTATAACCATTTATTATAGCAGAAAAAACAGCATATGATGTCAATTCGTTTGATCAGCTGTTAACTTGCAAGTTTCTACTAGTTTTCTGTTCACGTACTTTTTCTGCTATTTTTCTCTTTGTAAATATTTTTATCTCAATTCTTCTTTAACTCTCTCCCTGCAAGTTTTTACAAGTAAAGTACGTGAACAAACCTATTATATTTGAATATATCAAAATTACTACACACAAGAAGTTGTCAAATCGCCACAGAGGCGGTTGTTAAGAAAAATAAAACAAAATAAAACACCAAATGAAACAAAATATACATACATATTTCTTTTGCATAAATCATAGGTACGCACCATTATAAACAATTATAGCACCAACGCGTGAAATATAATTAAAATTAAAAAAGAAAAATTCAACCAAGCAAAATTTCAACCATAAAAATTCGAACTGAAATTTCAACTGAAATATTTGACAATAGAAGCACCGCTCCTGAGTTTTTTTATTTTCAAATCAAATTTCGGGTACATTCGTTTATATATTTTCTCGCTCATATGACAATATATCTGCGCTCTAATGTTGGCGAATGTATCTTGAGTGGACTGCCAATATAAAAGTATTACATATATGTAAAAAACACAAAAAAATACTGAATTATAAACACTAATAATTCTTTAAAACTTCAAGAAATAATTTTTCACATCCAATCGCTACACGTAAAAAAAGAATTTGTGACCGATGACGTCAGACCTATCAGCTTTGTTTTGTTTACAATATGGCGGCTCTTTTGTTTGCATGATCTTTATTTCTTGGTTCATGGCCATGGTATAATAATACAAGGTAGTATTGACAGTTGCTTAGGAAACCAGCATCTGTCAAAAAAAAGTCAAAAAAGAGAGCGTTTAATTATTGCTTATGTTTTCGCCATTGTTTATGTTTCACCGCTTGCAAATAACCAAACATTTGCTTACAAAATATTGCCTATTTTATTTAATCAATAGTGAATTATTATTACTACAACGAAGATAACTTGTGAACTTTGTGTTATTAAGTGCAAACATAAAAAAAATGTTGAAAACGTTCAAATGCAGCAACCTCAGCAGCTGCAAATGCATATGGACGAAATTAAAGAAGTTTTCAATTAAAATTAAAACACCACGGCTGGAAAACGTTAAACACATATCACACATAATTTTTTCACAACTTTCATTATTATAATTGTTTATTTAACGTAAATATTTTGTGGAATTTATTTATTTTTACATTCGTTTAAGTTTTGTTGCACGAACAACTGTTTTTGACAGATGCTGGTTTCCTTGTTGCTGAGAAAATCAATACTTGTCAATGCTACCTGTATAATTGTATCATGGTTCATGGCAATCTCAAAATGAACAAATTTAGATTTCTGCAGTATGTGTTCATCCGTTCTGGCTCTCAGAGTTTTTGACAGTTTTACATTGAAATGGCCAACTCACACGGGATTGCTTGATTGGCAATCGACACCGTTGCCAGATTGGGCGATTTATCGCCAATTGGGCGCTTTTTTCTTGTTTTTGCGCTTAAATTTTTAGGAAATCGCCTGGCGATTTTTTGGGCGATTTTTGTAAAAACAACATTTTTTCATAAACTCATCTAATGTGTTTAAAATTTCAATTAAAGAAAATAACAATTGTTTTAAGTGTTTGGAACACTCTGTTAACAATGCGACTGAACACAGCCCTTATCGATAATTTATTTATATCGAAATACTTATTTTTTTGAGACCGTTTCTTCAATACATCAACTCACTTAATTCATATTTTCAACGAGAAAAAGGTGACTTTTTTCAAGCTTACGTTGTAATCACAACATTTATTCAAAGACTTGTTTCAAAAATTATAAAAGAAGACATTGTCAAAAATTTCAATTTTGATAATTTAGCTACATTCAGCTTAAATAAAATTTTAGCGGATAAAAGTAATTATAAAAGAATTAATGACCTTACATTTCATTATTAGTTCCATGAAGAAATTCACAAATTAAGTGATGATATTGTTATGATAGACATACTATCAAAATGCCAGAATTTTATTATAGTTTTAATCAAGGAAATGTTAAAACGATTACCTAGTCTGTTAGAAATTTTTGAAAATGCTTTTATTTTATGTCCTGAAAGATGTTTAAACTATATAAGACCTTCTTTCCGTGAACTCCCTCTTCGTTATCTATCTCTTTTATCTAAAAAACTACGTTTTTTGAAAAAAGTTTTTTTTTTTAAAGTTGCATGTTGAAAAATTCTAAAAAGTTATAGTCTCTAAAAAAATGTTCTTTAACGATCAAAATTCTCGTATAAAATGAAGTAGCTTTTTTATTATTTTTTATAGATCTCAAAAATATGAAAATAAGAATATCTAATACTATTAACAGATCTCAATATTATTTGAAAAAAAAATGTATATAATTTGTTTTGTTTTTTCTAATATAATAAATGTCTTAGAAAAAATGGCGATTTTTGGCGATTTTTTTTTTCATTGGGCGATTTTGGCCGATATTTTTTTTAAGTCTAGCGCTTTTCTCAAAAAAGTTCTGTCAACACTGGCAATCGATGAACTTTTCTTACTCTCTTTTACATTCTGATTGTTGGTAGCTCACACGACACGCCAATCATAATTTGACATTTCCTTGAAAATGTTATTTCGTAATCTAGCAACACTATCCAGATTGCTGATTGCCGACATGTACAGCAATCTCAAAATGAACAAACTTAGATTGCGGCAATCTGTGTTCATCCGCTCTGGCTCTCAAAGTTTTTGACAGTTTCACATTGAAAGCAACAACAAAACGACTAGATTGTTTGATTGGCAATCACCGTGTGAGTTGGTTAAAAGCAACAACAAAGCGACTAGATTGTTTGATTGGCAATCACCTTGTGAGAGCCTGAACAGAATCAAAAATCGTTGCGGCCTCCGATCTTTGTTGTTGGAAAATACATGCAAAATGTAGAAAAAAACGCAGCTCTTTTTCCGCAACGATAAATCGCACAATTAGAATCTATTCTATTTCTTCTCTTGCGACCGACGATTCTCTCTCTGAGTGTCATTAGTGTTGCCATATTTTTGCTAGAAATGGGATATGTTCAAAGACATTGCCTTAGTTTTTATTATGTCTTGACGTTTCTTCTTTGTGTGTGTTGTATTCACACAATTGAAGAGACCAATACATTGAAATGAAATAGAAAAAATAAATAAAAAAATACTAAATAAAAGCAACTTTGAATCGTCAGTCGCAATCGCATCATTCTGGACACATTCTCTGCGATATACGACCAAAGAGGATCGGCGGTCGCAACGATATTTGATTCTGTTCGGGCTCTGAGTTGGGGATAAGCAGGTCATGCGTTTGTCACTTTGATGGTGCCACAGTACGCAGTCAAACAAAAAAAAATCCCACAAAGTCTGAAATCCGCGAATCACAATGTATTTGGTGAAAGTACATGATGGCTGTATTTCTTTATTCATTTTAGCTATTTATATTTTAATAGCCGTCGCTATTAATAAATTAATTATACAGTAAATTATACAAACGAAAAACATAGAGCAACTGATATCTATTTATATACGTACAAATTTACATACATATGAACAGCAACAGCATCAACAACACAAACAGGTACTGAAAAATATTCGGTTCAAACAAAGCAGCAACCGTAACATAAGCAGCTACTGATGTTATGAATGATTTATCTTGTGAAAAAATCAATTAAATTACATTTAATATAAACTAATTTGATAAAACAACAAATCCCATGCAACATCTTTACTACTGCAACTCAACAATTCTAATATATTTAGCTAACTCAACGAAAATACAACCCTGCGCTATCGGCAAATTTCAAACGCGCGACCGAGTTGAACACTTCTCAACTTTTTTCAGCAGCTCGCGCGTTGATCGTGCTTGTGCTTTACCCCTTCTTACGAGATTTGACAATATTTACTAATCAGCTGCACGGGTGTGTTTGCAAGACATTCGTTTGTTGTTTGCATGCTCACACTATTCAACTCTCATCTTTAACAGCGTTTAAGCTGGATTCACTGATCACCTTCAGCATGTTTTTCAAGTTTTTTTATATGGATTTTATGCGCTCTATTTTTTTCCACACTCAATGAGAGAGTAACAAAAACTTGCTGCATCTCTTGAACTTGATTAACTTTATTTTAATTTTCTTGCTGAATGTTTTTGAGCGGAACTGCCAGAATGAAGTTTGTCAAGTTGAAATAGGCATATTTTATTTTTCATGTCTGTAAAATAAAGGAACATTGCATCTGGCAATGCTGAATGACAATAAAAAAACCACAAACATGCAGAATGTTTTACATGTCAGTGAATCAAAATTGCCACATTCTCTTGTTGAGAGCAATAGAGCTTTCGCAAAAAACATGCTGAAGGTGATCAGTGAATCCAGCTTTAAACACCAACAATAAAGAGACCAAGAACAAATGAGCATAAAGCATATCGAAAACAAGACAAACGAGAACTTCTTCAAAACAAGCATATGAAGTAAAATTGAAATGTGTTGATATGGTCGGTGCTAGACACTGAGTACTGGTTAACGAAAAATTAACAAAAAACACAGGTGCGTCACTGGACACACGAGAGAAGCGAAGCATTTTCGCAATTTCAAAGATTTGAGAATTTAATGCCTTTTTTCGATTAAAAAAATTTTTGAATTGAAAACTTTAAAATAACAAAGTTTTTCGTTTTTGTATGGGAGCACCCGTAAGGAGAGGTCGGAGGGGATAGGTCCTCAAGGGAAAAATGTTCCCTTTGCAAAAATAATGGGGGTTGATAATACATATTAACCCTCTCCGGCCCTCCTGTTCAGTTGTAGGGAATAAATATACAAAACTCATTAAATTTGTTTGTAGCGTAACGACATCTAGTAGTAAGTAGAAGCAACATTTGTGTTTTTTAGTACTCTTGTTTGTATAGCCAATACACAATCTATAGTGGTTATTGTGTATTGGCTAATGGTTATTGTAGGTGATGAAGGCTTGTAGCCAATACAATTCCTATAAATAGATTATTTTGATCTACTGCAACCATAGCTTTAGTTAATTCTTGATATTGAATCAGCAATATTTACCAACAAGGGGTTTTGGTGCGATGGCTTAAGCTTTAAACTATCAGTCGACGGGCATGAGTTCAATTCCTGCAGCGGACAAGAAATTATTTTTAATTTAACATTTTCTGGTTCAATTGATGCAAGCAAAAAACAATATCAATTCTAAGAAAAAAGGTGTCGGAAAAAAGTGTCGTTTTTTCTGATTTCACTCTAGCAAATCGCAGAACGAGGCGTAAAAAGCTTCGCTTCAAAAAACAACGACTTGCGCACAAATAATGTGTGTTGTTATTGTTTTGTATTTAAAAGGTTTTTCTGCTTCATATCAGAGCAAAGAAAAGAACATCGAAAGTTGTTATTTCTCTATAACATATTTGTTTTACTCGGTGTGCTCGTTGTTTTTTGCATTGATTTGATTGTCGTGATTTGATCGTATCGAATATATAAAGCATTTAAAAATAATGAGAAAGTACATATCTTTGTGAGAGGCTGACAAATGCTGTAGAGTGAGCACTTTTTTGTAAGGAAATGCTGTATTATGTTTGCTTATACTTGAAAGAATAAAGTAAATAGAGAACAAGAGAATCAAATGCTCTATGCACTTTATTGTATCAAATACATTCATGCAGCTCTTTAATATTTACGATACAAAGCACGATCAAAGCTTGAGGTCTAATTATGAATTGCTTCATAACAGCTCGTTGTTTCTACTTTCATTGTTTCTACTACAAATAAAATAATTTTTAAAGGAAATATGAAATCAATTACTATTTTGTTAGTGTGTAAAAAAACACAAAATTTATTTTGTCGATTTCGGTTATATGGGAGGTGGGCGTGCTAGTCGGCCGATTTTGTTAATTTTCACACCAGCTATTTATAGCTGCAAAAGAACTATGTGTAGAAAAATTTGATCTGGTGTAATTTTTTGTGAAAATGTATCTGATTACCGATTAGAGTTATAAGGGAGGTGGTCATATTAGTCCACCGATTTAGTTCATTTTCACACCAGCTGTTTATAACGAACTCTCTAAACGAACTATTTGTACCAAATTTTGTTGATATAGGATGATAGTTTGGGGAACTATTCCATATACCGATTTCGGTTATATGGGAGGTAGGCGTGCCATTCATTCAATTTGTGAAAATAATTCTTTGATCGTAAAACTCATTTTCACAAAATTTCATGATTCTAGGATAACTCCTATTTTTGTCCACTCGCTATATGGGCTCGTTACGCTAGGTCTGTTTCCGTACTCGATTGTAGTAACTAGTAACAATGTGCTAGAATGTATTTCTGTACTTTTTCTAGCTCAAAAGAGAGAAGAAGAACAAGCATAAAAGCGCTCTCTCGAGCTCAAAGTGTACTGGAAAAATTTCTTCGAGCATTATAAGAACAAACATCAAGAAAAAAAGAAAATGTAAAATTTACATTTTTTGCTTGTTTATGCTGTGCGGCTGAAAATAAATTTACAAATAGTGAAGTACAAATTGCAAATAAATATAAATAAATTTTTTTTTTTTTTTTTTTAAATAATTTATTTGCAATCTATTTTGTGTTAAATATTAAGCAAATTATTTAAAGAGTTTAAGATATAACAGGAATTGCAAAACTTCAGTAAGCATTACAATATATGTTCACTACAAGTTTATTAACAATTTAGGTATAAACAAGGATAAGTCTTATGTTTAATTTAGTTTTAAGAGTTTAAGTTAAAGTAAGTTATTTTCTAAATGGTAGATCAAGTGGGTGGAATCTTTTAAGTCTTTGTACTTCATGAGTGTCATCGAGAAGTGAGATAGCCAGTGGATTATTATGATCACTTAGCCTCTGCAAGTATCTTTCGCTGAAATTTCTGATCTCGTCCTTTACTTTCGGTATGGCAAGGTCTCTTTTTATAGATATATTTGTAACAAACCAGGGTGCATTTGTTATAAGTCGGAGTGTTTTTGATTGATAGCGCTCGAGAATCTCGATGTTGGAGTTGCTAGTAGTTCCCCAAAGCTGCAGCCCGTAAGTCCAAACAGGTTTAAGTATAGTTTTGTATATTTTAATTTTGTTTTGAAGATTAAGTTTTGAGTTTGGGTTTATTAGCCAATAGAGTTTTTTGTTTACCAGGTTTAGCTGCTGCCGTTTGGCTTTGATGTGGTTTTTCCAAGTTAGGCGTCTGTCAAGGTGTAGTCCGAGATATTTGACAGAACTATCCGTTTGGATTATTGTGCCTTTTATTTTAATTGCAGGACAGTCATCTTTCCTTAGAGAGAATGTAACATGTACAGATTTTTGTGCGTTTATTTTTATGTTCCATTTAGATAGCCACGCATCAATTTTATCTATCTCGTTTTGAACTAATCTGGAGGCTTCGGAAGGAGATGTGTCTGTACCTAAAACAGCAGTATCATCTGCATATGTTGCAACAGTTACACTGTCATTTGTGGGCATGTCTGATGTAAAAAGTGTATAAAGAATAGGGCCTAAAACACTACCCTGAGGAATTCCAGCTCCTATTTAATAGATGTTTGAAGTCTCATCATTTACTTTGACGTAGAAGTATCTTTTGGATAGAAAGCTTTTTAAGACGAAATAAAATGGTGCTGGCAGAACTTTTTTCATTTTGTAAAGCAGTCCTTGATGCCAGACTCTGTCAAATGCTTGTTGAACGTCTAAAAACACAGCACTGCAATATTTTTTGTTTTCGATTCTTGTATAACGTTAACAATGCGATGAATTTGTTCAGGAGTACCATGTTTATTCCTGAATCCGAATTGATATTCAGGAATGATGTTTTTGCTTTCCAGTACAGGATTTAGTCGTCGCATAAATATTTTTTCAAATATCTTAGAGAATATAACCAGCAAACTTATTGGTCTGTAGGATGAAACATAGTTTTCAGGTTTATTGGGTTTAGGTATCATAATGATCTCCGCGCATTTCCACTGCGATGGAAAGTGGCTTAACCTCAAGATTGCGTTGAAAATGTACGTTAAAAATAAGATAGACTTTTTGCTAAGATGTTTGCAAAAATTGGCATCGATGTGATCGAAGCCGGGGGATTTTTTCTTGTTTAATTTTTGTATTTCATTATAAATTTCCTTTGGAGTTACATGTTTGATGGGCAAGTCCATTTGACAGGGACAGTCTAAAAATTCAAGTATTTCATCAACATCTGATTGTTTTTTGGCTGGATTATTAAATGGCTGGAACGTATTTTTTAGGTGTAAAGCAAATGCTTCGGCTTTACTGTAGTTAGATCTGCACCATTCACCGGTATTGTTGCCTTTTGTTGCCTTCCACACTTTATGCTCCTCATACTTAGAATCGTTTATAGTTTGGAGATATCTACCAACTGATTCATTTTTGAAAATTTTTAGTTGCCTTCCGAGTTCAGTAGATGCGTTATTAAGTCTTGTTTTGTCAGCTGGATTACGACTTAGTTTCCAGTTTCTTCGTAGCCGTCTTTTAAATCTGATGAGAGCTCTAATTTCCGCTGAGATATGTATACCGCGGTTTGAAGGTTGATTGTTTTGGCTTCTTTGTGTTGCAACAAAAGTAGCCTCATGAATTAGATTTGCAAAATTTTCCACCGCGTTATCGAGTTCTAAGCCAGTTTTTAAACTCGTTTTTAAATTTATTTTATTATCCATCCAAGATTGAAAACATTGAACATCTATTTTAGGTGAAAAGATTCTAGTGTTATTGGAAGTACTATCCAGATCTGTACAAAAGTTGACTAGCACTGGCGAATGATCAGAGCTTAGGTCATTACTGTCAGATATACATACATAAAAGATTTTCAGGGATACCTGAGTAGATGACAAAATCTAGTAGGTCAGGGATTTTGGAAGTATCCGATGGCCAATACGTTGGCTTACCAGTTGACAGTGTTTTAAAATTTTTCTTTGTTATTCATTTGTATAGCTCTCTTCCTTTGGGGTTGATAAGTCTAGAACCCCACCAAGTGTGTTTAGCATTGAAGTCGCCTGCAACAAAAAATTTTGAGCCAAACTGAGCAAATATGCTATTATATTCCTGGCATTTAACGTTGTGGCGCGGAGGAAAATATACGGTACAAAAATTAATTATATTATTGTTGCGTTTTGTTTGAATGCAAGTGGCTTGGACGCGCGGCAATTGAATGCCATCTAAAATTGAGAATTTGATTGTAGATTTAATTAATATAGCGGAACCAGCATGAGCTCTGTTGTCTGGGTGATTTGTAAAAACTAACTCTTATATTGAATAATGTTTTGTTGGTAAAATGAGTTTCCGAGATTAAAAATATATCTATAAAATTTGAATTCAGAAAGAGTTCGACTTCCTGTTTGTGGTTGGAAAGGCCATTGGCGTTCCATATAGCTAAGCGCAAGTTCAATTGCATAGTTTAGATATTAAAAGAGACATCATATTCATGAGCGTGTTTGTTAATTCAATTTGCTTATTGATAAGAGTTTCTAAATTTTTCAAACACAGACTATCTTGCTGTTTATCTTTTAGCAACTCTGCATAAGAAAATTGTCCATTATTGTTGTTTTTGTGGTTGATGTTGTTGTTGTTGTTGTTGTTTGCATAATAGTGCGAGTTGTTAGTACGTTGTGGAAAGTCCTTTTGATTTAATTCAAATCTAGGCAGGTTTGGATTGTTTGGTTGTTTAGGATTATTTTGTGCCTTAAGAACAATTTCTTGATAAACTCTACAACCCTTGTAGCTTGCAGCATGATTTTGTAAGAAATTTGCGCATTGAGGTGGGATGCTTGGTTCCTTTGTACAAAGAAAAGTTGCGTGGTTTAATCCACATTTGACACATTTGAAAGGATTTCTGCAGTAGGCTTTTGTGTGGCCAAACTGTTGGCAACGATGACACTGAACGACATCATTTGTTTTTCTTGGCGGTTTGACTGTTATAATTGCATTTTTTATTTTTTTAAGGTTATATATTGTTTTATTGCTATTACCATCGGGCTCTAAGTCTACAAAAAACATAGATAGGGGCTCTTTGCTGCTACGGCTACGTAGGTTCATTATGTTTCTTCATTATGTCTTCAATGGGAGTAGAGTAATGCAAATTTTTAATTACAACTCTGTTAGCTCTTTCTTGCTTTGGTTGAAAAGTGTAATAACTAATATTTTTATTTTCTAAATACTTAACCAGAGTTCTGTATGGATCTATGGACTTAACCATAAGCCTTATTTGGCTATTATGAACAGACTTAAAACTAAATTCGTTAGTAAGAATAATGCTTGATATGTTTTTGGTCATACTTTTAATGTTGGTAACATTTGGTATAAAAATTGGCGGTGGTCTTGGTGTAGAGATTTCTTTTTCGTTTTCGGCCTCACTGGATTCACATGGTCATCACTTAGCGCTGAAAATCTGTTTGCAGAAGAGGTGCTTGCTTCGTTATTTTGTTGAAGATATAAATAAATGAATAATAAATTAATTTGAAAGTTGAAAATTGATAATTGGTGTAAATAAATTTGGCGCTGTTTGCGTTTTATAGGCAATCGGCTGTTTTTGTGCTTGAAACTAGCTAAACGTCATTTCTGTACTTTTAACACTATTCTCATATTTCAGTTTATGCTCCCAGCTTGAACTTTACTCGACTTTTGTATCGACTCGACATTGTGTACGTAAACACACCTATTGTGCGTCGTTCGCCATTTGAACATATGATATCGTTCGAATTATAAACTTAAAAAACACGACCGAACTGTGTTTTGCATGAAACGATTGATCGGATAGGCAAACAGAATGAAACGGTAAATTTCATTTTGGTATTGTGTAACTCAATCGACAAAATTTTAGAGTATTGCTAATTGTTTACTGCATTTTGGCATTTACAGATGTTTGGCTCTTGCATCAGCTGAACCAACCGCGCAAGTTGCTTTTTGTTGCTGACAATCTTTGGTCTTAAATGTATTTCATCCGTTTGAAATTTTTTTTAACAATTTCTAGCTGAAATAAATTACTTTTTTACATTTTAACATTTTATACAACAAAACATGGATATTTAACAAAACATGCGACTTTCTATTAAGAATGAGCTGTATATAAATGGCTGATCAAAAAGCTATTCACAGTCGCTAGTTAGTCGAGTAAGCGACACTCACAATGCCATCGGTAATCGATAACCGCTTAATAGTCGTTTATCTACTGGCGATCGACACTCGTAACCAAAGAACTAAGATATAAGGAAGTGATGTTATTGCAAAAAAGTGTGGTATTTTTCTTATTCGTGTTGGTTGACACAAATACATACACATTCACAAAGGGCCGTATTCGGTTACGTCGATAAAGAAGGCTCAAATTGTGTTGGTTTAGTGGTGTTTAGCGTTATACGTTATTAGTAAAAGTTTAATAAATAAAGACCTACAGTCGTAATCATAAAAATACAGAGATTTTTAAAGATACTGAACATTTATGAATGTTTTTAAATTTTTTCCGATTTCTTATGAAGGTTTTATAAGAGGTTCATAATTTTTTATGAATACAGCCGCTAATATATTAAAAGAAAATTGTATTGTATTTCCACACCACCCTTGAGGTATACAATTTGGTGCGTTACCGACTTTTTTTTTTGGGTTTCGGTTCCCCTGTAGGCCTATATCACCCCTAAAAAAGAAAAATCAATAGTAACTTACTTACTTACTTACTTATCTGGCGCTTACAACCGTAAGTCGGTTTTGGCCTCGTATAAGAAATTGCGCCAGCCATTTCTGTTTTGCGCTTGCTGGCGCCAGTTGGAAACACCAAGCGTGGTCAGGTTATCCAACACCTGATCCTTCCAACGAAGATGTGGGCGTCCTCTTCTGCGTTGACCACCACCGGGCACCGAATAAAATATTTTTTTCGTTGGAGCGTCGTTTTCCATCCGCTCAATATGACCTAGCCAGGGGAGCCGCTCGATTTTAATGCGCTTAACTATGTCGATGTCAGCGTACAGCTCATACAGCTCGTAGTTCCATCGGATTCGGTACTCGCCATTGACGCAGATTGGACCAAAGATTTTACGAAGGAACTTTCTCTCGAAGGCTCCCAAAGTCTTTTCATCAGAATTGCTCAACGCCCAGGTTTGTGCTGCATATAATAGGACGGGCATGATTAGTGACTTATAGAGCGGGAGTTTTGTTCGTCGAGAGAGGGCTCTGCTTCTCAATTGCCTACTCAGCCCAAAGTAACACCTGTTGGCAAGAGTTATCCTTCGTTTTATCTCAATACTGACATCGTTGAAAGAGTTTATGCAAAGACGGATGAGCTTTGCAGGAATACCAAATTCAGACATGGTGGAATATAGATGATTCCTTATTGGACTGTCGAAGGCGGCTTTGTAATCGACAAAAAGATGGTGTGTGTCGATTTGTTTTTCTATGGTCTTCACCAAGATTTGTCGTAGCGTAAATATCTGGTCTATGGTGGATTTGCCAGGTCTGAAGCCACACTGATAAGGTCCAATCAGCTAGTTTACGATGGGCTTCAGTCTTTCACATAGTACGCTCGACAGGACCTTATATGCGATATTCAGAAGGCTTATCCCACAGTAGTTGGCGCAAATTGTGGGATCGCTTTTCTTGTGGATTGGGCAGAGCACACTGAGGTTCCAATCGTTTGGAATGCATTCTTCCGACCATATTCTGCATAGAAGCTCATGAATGCATTTAAATAGAGCTTCGCCTCCATTCTTGAAGAGCTCAGCAGGTAAGCCATCGGCTCCTGCGGCTTTGTTGTTTTTAAGCCGAGCTATAGCTTTCAAGACTTCACTATGGTCGGGCAGCGGAACTTCAACGCCCTCGTCCAAAATTGGGATTCCAGGATATCATCTCTATTGGTGGAATTGTTGTCGTCGTCGCCATTCAGAAGCCTAGAGAAGTCTTCCATCCACATCATCAGTGTACTCTGGATATCTGTCACTAGATTCCCATTTTCATCCTTGCAGGAAGAGGCCCCGGTCTTAAAACCATCGGCCAGGCGTCTTATTTTTTCGAAAAATTTTCGGACCTCATTCCTGTCACCATGCAACTCAATTTTCTCGCACTCACGCATTTCCGCTTCTCTTTTCTTTTGCCTGAAAATGCGTCTCTCTTCCCTCCTCTCCTCCTGGTCGTGCCAATCCTGTCACTCCTGACACTCCTGGTCGTGCCACTGGTTTCGGCCAGGGCCGAAATATAGCCAATCACCTCTTCGGCAGCCGTACGCATTGAGTGGGAAATGTGATTCCACTGCGCGCATATATCGTCGATCGGAGGAGTGCTTTCTTGAAGCAGGAGTGAGAGTCGAGTAGCGAAGTCTTCGGCTGTTCGTTTTGATTGCAGCTTTTCGACGTCTAGCTTTCTCTGTGCTGGATTGCGCGCATTCTTGGTTGCGCACAGGCGTGTACGGATCTTGGCTGCGACAAGATAGTGATCCGAGTCTATATTGGCACCACGGATCGTGCGTACATCTAAAACACTGGAAGAGTGCCTTCCGTCAATCAAAACGTGATCAATTTGGTTGCGCGTCTTTTGATCAGGAGACAGCCAAGTTGCTTTATGAATATTGAGATGCTTGAATCTAGTGCTACTAATGACCATGTTTCGCGCTGCGGCAAAGTCAATCAGCCTCATTCCGTTATCGGAGGTATTGTCGTGGAGGCTGAACTTTCCGACTGTTGGACCAAAGATATTTTCTTTTCCAACCTTGGCGTTGAAGTCACCAAGCCCGATTTTTATGTCGTGGCGGGGGCTGCGCTCATAGGCCTCTTCAAGGCGCTCGTAAAAGCTGTCTTTGGTCTCATCGTCCTTATCTTCTGTTGGAGCGTGCGCACAAATCAGCCTTATGTTAAAGAATCTTGCCTTGACACGGATTATGGCAAGTCGTTCGTTCACAGGTGTGAAGCGCAGGACATGATGCCGTAGTCTCTTGCCAACCACAAATCCGCATCCAAATTCGTACTTCTCCGTATGGCCGATGTAGTAGATATCACAGGATGCTTGCCGTGAGCAACCCTGTCCCTTCCATCGCATTTCTTGGATTGCAGTGATATCAACTTTGTATCTTTCTAAGATATCTATCAGTTAGATAGAGGCACCATCCCAATTAAGGGTTCGGACGTTCCAAGTGCATATCCGTAAATCATTGTCAGTTTTTCGTTTGCAGTAGTCGTCATCAGATTTGGGGATCATTTTTATCTTATTTCTTATCGTTTTCATTGAAATGTTTTTCTACGTGATGGGCTTCAAACCCAACGCACAACCCTTTAAAGGCAGGTAGCCCGCCGCTCAGATCAGCCGTCAAACTAACGGTTGCCATTTTGCCGTTTCTAGAGGACACCACGCAGAGGTTTGAGTCGTCTTGAGACGAGTTCGACATGGATAATGCTGGCCTCACCTGGTTGAGGCAGTCAGACACGTTGCCATGTGAAGATCGCCCCCTTGACCCTCATGCGTTGCCTTGTGAGGATCGTCCTCCTCAATAGTAAAGAATATTTAAAAAAATTTTTCAAATAACATGGAAATAAGTTCCTATATTTATTACTCTACATGGATACAACTTGCCGTAGGACGGGCTTTTATACTAATATTCATATAAAACGCATGCAAAAATAAATGAAAAATTTCATTTAGTCATAGTGAAAAATTTCATTTAGAATAGTCAGTTTAAGGTCCCGAATATGCGGAAATCTGAAAAGAAATGAACAAAATGTATTACGTCTGATTAACTATGCTGAACACAAAAGCGCCCCAAAAATGTATTCGACTGTGAAAAACTAATGCGCCCCTGAAGCATTTTGACAGATGTGAGCGCACCAAATTATCGCGAAATCAACTGTCTCTAATTTGCTTTTTTAGCAATTTCTAATCAGATATATATACATTTTTAATACAAATAAATTTAAAAAGTGTCATTAGAATATAAATAAAGCACTTAAAAAAACGTTAAACACGTTAAAAAGTGTGGGTTAACTTACCTACGAAACGAAATCGCATTGTTTTTTAATCTCCGGTAACTTGTATAGTTTTTTACCACACAACGCATGTTGTAATTATTTTTGGTCATATTTTTCTTTAAAATTACATTATTTTCAGCAGTGAAAAACGCCTTTAATTTAATTATTTCACTGCACAAACTTTCAATTATATTTAAGTGATCTCAGAAATGTTAAAAAACACTCTCTAGCTCCAAGAATGATATATTACCAGATTGCGCATTGCACATGTCGTCCATCTTTGTTATGAAGTTGGCTGCGGAAAATCGTGACGTAGCTCGGATTTGTCAAAGTGGCTGAATGTAAACGTAGTCACAATTAATTTATAGGAGGTTATTTATTTGTAAAGATGAAAAAAGTCATTTTCTTATTAAAACTTGGCGGCTTGAAATGGAATTAATGTCATTATAAATATATTTTTTTTTATTTTTTTTTTATATATTTTTCAGTACTATTTCTTAAAAAAAATGCACCTATAATAGGGGTGTGTTTTCGCATTTGCACCGCTACACACAAAAAGCAGATACGTTGCTTGATGTGTTTGACAGCACTTTTATTGCTTCTTTGTTTTCATTTTGTTATGTTCTTCTTGCTTGCTAAGACGTAGAGCCGCCGCACACTACAGACTTTTAGTCGGCCGATAGTTTGATTTGTTTTCATGTGGGCATAGTGTCTTATGGAAGTGCGCACACCTAACGATTGAATCAAACCCTACTAAAAAATCAAATGGGAGGTCAGATTTCCACTTGATTTTAAAGTCGGGCAACTATCTGCAGACTGCCAAGTGGATATGGCGTGCTATGTAACCGAGCGTTTCCACTGCCCGAACGAACGAAGAAATCATCGCGAACAAATCTTAGCGATGAATTCTTCGTTGAAGTTGCGAACATTGGTAAGTCGCCATCTTGTTCGTTCGTGCAGTGGAAACAATTAAATTCAATGCTTGCGAGCATCAGCGCTGATCAATTTTTGTTTATGCAAACGTACTAAATCGGATTAATTTTGACTACTTTTATGCATTTTAATTAAAGATTTATATAAGTATTTATATAAAGAATTTATTATATAAAGAATATTATATAAATAATTTGATTATATAAAGTGCTAATAAAATTACAAAGTAAAACAAAATTCTTTTGCGTTAAGTTTTCAATATATTTTCTTTCTTTTTTATTTTTCCTACGTTATTAACTACCATTTCAACAAATCTACTACTCTGTGTACAAATAAACACTGGATTCGCCCAAGAAGATCGAGCGTCAGCCGATCAGAGCGAACGAAGAAATCTTCGTTCGTTCGTGCTAGAAAAGTGTTTACACTGCGCGAATAGCGCTCGCGAGCATTTTGTAAAAAAACCAATGTTCCGAACCTTGGTTCGGACCAAACTGTTTACACTGCCTGAACGAACGAATAAATCTTCCTTCGTTCGGGCAGTGGAAACGCTCGGTAAGTCTGCACACTAGCCGAGCAAATAGTTTGCCAATACACCTTTTACATTGGTGAAGATATGAATTCAATTCTTTACTATTCCCCTTTAAACTGACTCTCTCTCACGTTGATGACCGCGTCTTTCATCAACAAACTCACAGACTTGATTTCATGTCTTGACCAGTGTAAAAGGGGTCCAACTGGTGGACATTTTGTTTGTTTTTGTTGTAATTTTATTTTTTGTTGAAAAGTGCTGCTTTTTGCAGCATGAATGGGGATAAGTGTTGCCTTTTGTAGATTGAAAATAGGGATAAACAAGTTTTAGTTATTGTTATAAAAGATAGCGTTAGTGCCAGCAAAATGTTGAATGTTGCTTATTATTATTTTATAAATTTCTTCTCCCGCCACTCCATTTTCAAGAACATAATTTTTTAAATTTCTAGCCCTAACTTCAATTTCTTTAATTTTTGCAGTAGCTTTTATTTTTAGCACATATAAAAATGACTGCCAAACAAGAAAAATTACAGGTTATTGCCAAGTTCGTGTTGCAAGACATATATTGCATATTGCAAGACATATATTGCCAACTTCGGCAATTGAGTGGTCTCCATTGGCAATAGTTGATGTTTGACAGATGGCATGCAATGAATTATTGCTAGTCGAGACCCTCGGTTACATAATAATCTAATAAAAAAAATGTTTAATATTCATACCCGCACCAAAATCAACAAAAAATATGTCAGTAACGAAAAATTTTATAAAACTCACAACAGCCAAATAATTTTAAAACTCCCCATGAGAATGTTTCTCAAATGCAACCCCGCAATTGGCAAACTATCCGGGCACAGTGTGCGCACCTACAACCAACTAAATAGTTGGCTTGTCAGTTGCGGCCAATCAAGCATCAAACTATCGGCCGACTAAAAGCCTGTAGTGTGCGGCTGCTCTTAAATGCTTGTGCTTGCTATTTGCTTTTTGATATTTTCTTTTGTATGTATTCATAAAGTGTCACAGTTGAGAACCCAGATGACGTAGGCTGCGCAGTAGATTTTTTTCTCGATGCACAATGTGCGACACGGGCGCACTAAGTTATAACAATTGTTAAGCTCAGTTTTAAGTTTGAACTCAATAAAGAATAAAGCACATCAGAGGTTTCCTCTGATGTTCTTTTTTAAAAACAAAATTAATAATTAACTAATTTAATTGGCGCCCGAGCAGGGACCCAACAGTGCTAAATAAAATCGCGATCGTTAAGTCGAAAAAAAGTAGTAAATCGGCCTTCATAGAAGCTCGTCGCTTGTCGCGTACAAAAATCGTGATCGTTAAGTCGAAAAAAAGTAGTAAATCGGCCTTCATCGAAGCTCGTCGCTTGTCACGTACAAAAATCATAGTGTCTCCGCGGGATAACGTAAACCGGCTTTAAGTACGCCGTTGCCAAGGAGGACATTATAATTGCACGTTGGGTCACCAAGGAATTCACCCAGTAGTTCGAGAAAAGAGGCCCCTTAGTATCCCAGGAAAAAAGGAGTTAACAGCAGTTAGCAGCCGCTCGACACGGGATGTTCCTGCTATTGTAAGACATAGAATCATAAGTAATAAGAATTAATTTTAAAGAAAAATAAAAATAAAAGAATTAAAAATAAAGAATTGCTAAAGTAATTTTCCCAAAGTGAAAAGTGAATAATTTGAAATTGAAAGAATTTTATTATTTAAGGTAAAACTAAATTTGTTTAATTTAAATTTTGAAAATAATTTTCTATACGAACATAAGCATATTGAAAGTAAATAACTAAGATTTTGGAAAAAAATTTATAAAAATATTGATTTAATAAAAAAACACATATAAAAAAAACTACCACGCTGCGATTCCGAACTCCGGACCCTCTGGCGTATAACAAATTAAAAATTTAAACAAATAAAACAAATAAAGTGCCAAGCAAAGATAACATTAATTAACA
This sequence comes from Pherbina coryleti, assembly GCA_943735915.1. Taxonomy (NCBI): domain Eukaryota; kingdom Metazoa; phylum Arthropoda; class Insecta; order Diptera; family Sciomyzidae; genus Pherbina; species Pherbina coryleti. Next base: position 69,716,072 of record OX030950.1, on the reverse strand, counting down.
CACTGCGATTCACCACCTAAAAAGGGGGACCCTCCAGTGTATCAACTTAACAGAACCTATAATTAAAATTATAACGAATATCCTAATAACTAAATTAACCTCTACACTGCGATTCACCGCCTGAAAACAGGGGGACCCTCCAGTGTATCAACTTAAGAAAACCCATAACAAAAATTATAACTAGCACGAATTCCTATAACAAGTATAATAATAACTACAGTAATCTATACACTGCGATTCACCACCTCACTAGGAGGACCCTCCAGTGTACTAATAAGAAATAAATAAATAATAAATAAATTTTAAAGCCACATTAAAAGAAAGAATATCTTAAAATAGTATTAAGCTTTTCCAAAAAAACAAGATAAAGAAATTTTTAATTTAATGAATTCAAAGAATTGAAAAATATATTATTGAAAATATTTTAAAATAAGATTTCAAATTGCAAATCGTTGATTTAGGAAAAAAACAATTAGGAAGATAAAATCAAATATAAAAAAAGAAAAAGCAAATTCGAAATTTTATTAAACAATTTAAATAAACATCGCACTTATTTATCAAAGATTAATCTATCAGAAATTTAATATATATTTATTTCGAAAATAACTTAATTAAAATGTCTAACCCTAATAATTTACTACGACCACCAGTCCTAACCACCACTCCTAGTAATCCTGCTCCTAGCAACCCCTTGCCTACAACAGGACCACCGACTCAAATAGAACAGACAACTGCCATGATTACTGAAATAGTAAGGAACGTTATACAAGCCCAGTTCAGTAATATAACCTCGAACGATCACCTAGGTTTCCCAAATTTTTCGGATCAAACTATTGATCCATCATTTAGAAGCAATACCGCCGAGCTGGATAAAATTCCGGACGTTGTGCGTTGCTTACGTGAGTTCTCTGGAAATCCAGGAGAATTCAATTCCTGGAAAAAAAGCGTAGATCGCATCCTTCAGATCTACGAGCCGATCAGAGGCACTCCTAAGTATTACGGAATACTCAACGTAATCCGTAACAAGATTGTAGGAAACGCAGACATTGCGTTGGAATCTTACAACACCCCTTTGAATTGGAAAGCAATTTCCAAGTGTTTGACCCTGCACTATGCGGACAAGAGAGACATCCGAACTCTCGAGTACCAAATGGTATCGTTGATACAAGGGAATCAAACCATTCAAAAATTCTACCAACAGGTTTACAAGCACCTGTCATTAATTTTAAATAAAATAGGGTGCATGGCACTGAATGAAGATCCACTTCATCTCTTTACTCAGACATACCGAGATAAGGCACTCGATACATTCGTACGAGGTCTTAAAGGAGATCTGTCCCGACTTCTAGGGATGAAAGAACCAGTGGATTTGCCTCAGGCACTCCACTTATGCTTGAAATTGGAAAACCAAACCTTTCGTTCCAATTATGCCCAGCATACGCAAAATATTTCAAGCAAAATTCATAACCATCCACCCCCAGTACCACGAAGAAACATTCAACCAAACTACAACCAAGGCCAACCCAAATTTTTTCCCCAATTGGCACATATACCTCAACCGCATGTGAATGCCTACCACCGCCATAACTATTCTAATAGACCACCTTAACAATTTTATAATCAAGCCGGGAACAACCACCAAAACTATTTTAATCCTCAACGTCCTTTTGCACCAAAGCCGCAGCCGAAACCTGAACCGATGGAAGTCGATCAGAGCACTCAATCCAGAAGAGTAAATTATATGAACAACCCATATAGAAACCAGATAATGGGAAAGAGGCCACCACCACCAATGGGTAACATCCCCCCTCAGAAGTTCCAACGAAACTTCCATATCGAAAATAATAAGCCTATTGGCAATGAAAATAAAGTAGACAAGACAGATAACTTTGACTATGAATACGAACAAACACCTGAGGAGTATATCGAGCAATTCGAAAAAGTTAGCGCTCATGACTCAGAACCACATTTAGATTATAGCGACATACATTTTTTAGAATAACCGACTCTTCGCTGCCCTTTTTCGAATGTCGGACCAGTAGCGGAGAGTTTTTAAAATTTTTGATTGACACAGGATCAAGTAAAAACTACATTCAACCATGCTTAGTTAACAAACCATTGACCAAGTTTTTTATGCCAAATCAATAGCCGCCGACGTCAGAATAAGCCACCATACTTTAATTAACCTTTTCGGAGTTAAGCATATAAACTTAAAATTTTTCATACTACCGACCCTCAAATCCTTTCATGGAATACTTGGAAACGATAGTCTGAAAGAACTATCTGCAGTTATACACACAAGAAACAGTTGCATGACCATTCTCGACAAGATAAAAATCAAAATTAAAAAAATGATTTCACCTTCAGTGAACCATATCAAAACAGACCATATGACCACGGCTCAAAAGAATTCCGTATTAACAATTGTCTCAAGATATAAAAACCTGTTTTCCGAGCCCGATGAAAAACTGACCTATACAACCCGCGTTGTTGGTGAGATACGAACTAATACCGACACCCCAGTCTATACAAAATCGTATCCTTTTCCTATGGCCCTTAAAGGGGAAGTGGAAAAAGAAATTCAGAAATTACTCGATAATAATATAATAAGACCATCCCGTTCTCCGTACAATTCACCCGTCTGGATTGTACCCAAAAAACCCGATTCATCCGGAAATAAGCAGCATCGCATGGTCATAGATTACAGGAAGCTTAACACAGTAACCATTGCAGACCGATACCCCATTCCCGAAATCAATGAGGTCTTATCACACCTCGGAAATAGCAAATTCTTTTCAGTTTTAGATCTTAAAAGCGGTTTTCATCAGATTCATCTGAAACCGTCCGATATGGAAAAGACAGCATTTTCCATTAATAATGGGAAATTCGAATTCAAAAGACTGCCTTTTGGATTAAGAAACGCTCCCGCAATTTTTCAAAGAGCGTTGGACGATATTCTCCGTGAATATATAGGGAAATTCTGCTACGTCTATATAGATGATATAATAGTTTTTAGTGACAATGAAGCTAACCATTTAAAACACATTGAAATCATCTTCGAAACCCTCATAAAAGCCAACATGAAAATCCAATTAGATAAATGCCATTTACTACAAACACAAGTCGAATTTCTTGGGTTTATTATATCTCCTGAAGGAATTACGACTAACCCCGAGAAAACAAAAGCCGTTAAAAACTTCCCACTTCCTAAGACTCTAAAAGATCTTCGATCGTTCCTAGGATTGTCCGGTTATTATAGACGTTTTGTCAAAGACTACGCAAAGCTTGCGAAGCCCCTAACAAAACTTTTAAGAGGAGAGGATGGACGAGCGTCCAAAACTCAATCAGGAAAGAAATTCATTTATTTAAACTCTGAAGCCATTGAAGCAATAGAAAAAATTAAAAATTCACTCATATCAAGCGATATTATGCTTGCTTTCCCCGATTACGACAAACCATTTGAACTTACAACAGACGCGTCAAATTGCGCTCTTGGAGGAGTACTATCCCAAGGCGACAGACCAATATCATTCATTTCCAGAACATTGAGCAAAGCGGAGGAACACTACGCAGCTAATGAGAAGGAAATGTTGGCAATAATATGGGCACTGAGCACATTCAGAAGTTACCTTTATGGATCAGCGAGAGTTAACATATTCACTGACCACCAACCACTTACCTACGCCTTAAGCAACAAGAACAACAACAGCAAGATGAAACGCTGGAAAGCGATTCTAGAAGAATACAATTATGTTTTAAAATACACACCCGGTAAAAGCAACGTAGTCGCAGACGCTCTTTCAAGGCCACCCCAAACATCACAGATAAACTCAACATCAGTTACAATTCACAGCGATGAAAGTTCTTCTCACAACCTTATTCCCACTGTTGAAGCTCCGATAAATGTTTTCAAGAACCAACTGATACTCCAAATAGGCAATGAAGATAGTCATGAATTTTCCATCCCTTTTCCTACTTATCATAGACACACTATCGTACGACAATTCTATTCTCCAGAAAACCTTACCTCAATTTTGAAACAATATCTTAACCCTAGTGTCATAAATGGTATATTTTCGGCAGAAACTATCATAGGCATAATCCAAGATATATATCCTTTACATTTTAGCTCATACAAGACTCGCTACACTCAGACACAAGTTCAAGACGTGACGAACGAAACGGAACAGGAAGAAGCCATCTTAAAAGAACATAAACGAGCTCATAGAAATGGAAAATAAAACAAAATTCAACTGTTACAAAAAATGTATTTTCCTAAAATGAACATGAAAATAAATAGGATAATAAAAACCTGTAGTATATGTAAAGAACAAAAATACGATAGACACCCTAACAAACAGAAAATTCACGCTACTCCAATCCCAAAATTTCCAGGACAAATATTACACATAGATCTCTACTCTACAGAAAAGAAGATCGTTTTAACAGCTATTGACAAGTTCTCTAAGTATGCGCAAGCGAAATTATTAAGGTCAAAAGCCAAAGAAGATATAAAAGAACCGTTAAGGGAAATTTTGTTAGCTTTCGGTAAACCAGAACTCGTTGTAGTAGATAACGAGAAATCACTGAATTCAATATCTTTAACCCACATGATGAAAGATCAAATGGGCATACAAATATTCACAGCACCCCCTTACACTAGTACGGTCAACGGTCAAGTTGAACGTTTTCACAGTACACTAACTGAAATAATGCGATGTCTAAAAGGTGAAGGAACACTCCGATCATTTCAAGAACTATTAACCATATCTGTTTACGAATATAATTTATCAGTACACTCGACAACATCGAAAAGACCAATAGATCTATTCCTAGGTAGATCTGTAATGACAGAAGAACAGCGAAACCAAATTTGCCAAACTAACGCAGAAAAGATACAGGTAAAACAATCAAAAGACATGGAACACCATAACAAACGAAGACATTCCTCCAAAACTTATTCGGTAGGTTAGGGGTGGGCAAAGTTGCCCGTATGGGCATTTTGCCCGTACGTGTATTTTGGTTGCCCGCTGCTTGCTTCACGGGCGACAGCATTGCTTCATAAATTCGAAGGTAAAGGAAACGAGGGACATGCACAAATATAATGAGGTAGAGCGTAAGAAGAGCGTAATATAGATAGTGTGCTCATTGCGCTCAGAGCAGTTCATAATCAATGTTGCATGCCATTTATACAAAAAAAAAGGGCGTTTTATAATTTTACTATTTAACATTTTGAATTTAATTGAATTCAATCACGTTGAATTCAATCATATCTCGATAACGTCTTGTGTCCTAAACTTGCTTTTAAGTAGTTACGCGCAAAATAAAAGTATAAATTTATTATGTGATTCAGTTCTAACAAAATATTAGTTAAAAATATTTTATTTATTTATTTATTTATTTTACTTATATTTTATAAATAAATTTATAAAATATCTAGGTTAGGTACTGGGCGACCAGGCCATTTTGTACCCATATTTGATTTTAGTATGATTTTAATCGACAATGAACTTAAAAAATATTTACATTATTCTAAGTTAAGGAGAAAGATAAAATAATTGATTAAACTTCACGAGATAACCCGTGCTTCTCCAGAACGGTATTGATGATGTCAAGGGTTTTACTGCCGCTACAATCAAGTGCCACCTCTAGCGGAAGATCTATTTTTGATCTAGGACAAACTTTAACAATGTGATGAACAGTTAATTCCGTTGAGCAGTAACCACATTCACGTATATTTGTGTTGGTATAGTAATGACCACAACTAAATAGGGTTGTGCCTACTCTCATCCTTATGATTTTTATGCAGTCATCCCGAGAATAACTGCTGTTGTATGCTGGTCTTGAAGTGGAAGTGTTGTGTGATTTTAGAAAGGACGACGAATAAGACCATTTGTTGAGTTTTATGTCTTCTAATATCATCCTCCCAAATTTTATGAGAACGGATTCCAGGCAGGGGGCTTCCATTACTAGTGGCAGGGTTAAAGCTTGCTTAGCAGCATTGTCGGCTATTTCGTTTCCCCGAATGCCAATATGGCTGGGGATCCATAGTATCTTGATGCAGTTGTTTAGTACTAAGCCACCGAAAATGTGTTTGGTGGTTGTGTTGTTGATGTTCTGTAATGATTTGATAACGCTAAGACTATCGGAGCATATTCGTGTTTTTTTGTTTTTTGTTGCTGCGTATTTAACAGCATGTTTTATGGCTGCTAGCTCTGCATTGAAGATACCTGCGTTAAGGGGTAGTAGTCCTGTGTGAATAGTTGAGAATGTATTGTGGTTCATTTGTTTTACAACGGCAAAACCCGATGCCCTTTCGTGAAATGATCCATCAGTGAAAAGCATTAATTCTGGGCCGAATTCCAATTTATGCTTTATGAAACCTTGCTTAAATATCTCAGCATTTGTATTGTTTTTGTTGTGTGTGCTGAGTGATATATCTGCAATAAAGCTTGAGTTGATAGTTTGAGTGTTATTAGGTGGCTTGTTGGGTATCGGCATATTAATGTTATGGCAGTAACTGACTATGCGCTGAATTCCACAATCGCTGCTTGAGCCTGTGGCTTTGTTGTCTACAAGGTAGCTCCAAAAGAGATTGTGTGAACCATGAGAAACTGTGGTTATGGACTTAGCAGCAAGTTTTATTGATCTGCTATATACTAATGACTCAAAGTCATTGTACTGCGATTCGATTCTAAGGGCGTCTAAAGGCGTAGCTGTAAGTATACCAGTTGCTGTTCGGAAGCATCTATTAATTCCAACGTTCACTTTTTTTTGGTTCGTTACGGATGTCCACCCATATATTGTGATGCAGTGTTGCACGGTTCCTTCCACTAGTGCACGGCAAATTGAGATGGCTGTTTCTATGTGGGGTCCTTTCTTCCGTGTGCAAATTACCTTAAGCAAGTTGTTGATGTTTTTAAGTTTCGCCACTATGTTATTTATGTGTGTGTTCCAAAGTGCATTCTTAGAGAAGGTAAGGCCCAGTATTCGCATGTTTGATTTTATGTTGATATTCGCGTTTCTGATTGCTATTGTACTTGCACGGCATTTGTGTTTTCTGCAAATGTGAAGTGCTTCTGCTTTATATGCTGGAACTACTGCTCCCGTTTTGGTTGCCCAACGATGAACTTCATTGTCTAATTCAATAAGATTTGCGTTGGTTTGTGCTTCGTTGCCGGAGGAGATTGCAAAAATGTTATCCGCGTAAACGCCTAGATGGTCAATGCCGTTAATTTTTTTTAAGGTTCTGACGAGTGTATTTGCGTATGCAGTATACAGTACTACCGATATTGGGGATCCTTGTGGCACACCGTTATCTAGTGAACGAACGCTTGACATGAATCCGTCCACTCTAACTTTGAATCTGCGGTGGGTGAGAAAGGATAGGACTATTTTTAGCATTAGTTTTGGTACGCCCCATTTATGGAGCTCTTTTAACACATGTGATGAAATGATTTTATCAAATGCCTTTTCCAGATCTTCGGAAAGAATGATGCTGTGCTTTTTGTGTCTTATATTAACCTTGATCTGTGATTCCAATGCATGGCAGAGTGTGTGGACCCCATGATTTGGGCGGAACGCGTGTTGTTGCTCTAGTACCTTTTCCTTGCAGCTACGCCAAATTCTGCGTGATATTATCTTGTCGAGAACTTTAGCCAGCACCGGTAGTAGGGAAATTGGCCGGTAACCTTCCATGCTGTTGGCGTTTTTTCCTTGTTTTGGAACTGGTATAAGGAGCGCTAGCTTCCAGTCGTGTGGATAGATGCCGCATTTCAGAATATTGTTGAACAAGGTGCAAAGTCTTGTTTTTAGTTCCTTAGAAGCGTTAGTTATCATCGAGTAAGTGATTTTATCCGTGCTTGGCGTTGTACCCCTACTGCAACTTAGTGCCAAATTTAGCTCAAACGGTGTTATTTCCGCTATTAGGCAATCTAGTTCCGATCCATTACTGATCATGCTTTCAATATTAAAATTTTGTTTTTCTCTGATGAGGCTGGGGTTGAAAGAAGTATCTGAACTAATCGAGCTCCATTGTTTTGCAAAAGCAGATGCAATACGTTCGGGGTGCGACAACACAGCATTATCAGTGAAGATAGGTGGAAAACTCACAAGACGACGGGAATTAATTGTTTTAACTTTGTTCCATAAAGTTTTCATGTCGAGTTTTGGATTAAGGGAGTTAACAAAGCTCTTCCATGTTTCCTGCTTAGCTTGTTTGCAAGCTCTTTTAACCTGAGCACTTGCTTTCTTGTATTGCAATAAATTGATTTGAGTTCTATGCTTTTTAAATTTTGTCCAAGTTACATTTTTTTTGTTAATAAGATTGCTAATTTGCGAGTTGAACCAAACTGGGCTGTTACGGTGTTTCAATTTACGACTTACCGGAATGGACTCGTTGGCAGATTTTCTCAGAATTCTTTTAATTTGCGCAGCTTCTCTATTGATGTTTGATGATGTTTCGTATTCCACGTTAAAGATATCAGTTTTCGCGGTAAAAAGATCCCAATTAGCTATTTTGTCAACGAATCTTGAGTTGAATTTATAAAGTTTAGAACGAGTGTTGTTGTATATGATGATGGGAAAGTGATCACATATTTGTGGTTGTTGAAAGCAGGACCACGTAAGAACTGAAGCCAGGTCGGAATTGGCCATTGCCACGTCTACTGCCGTTAGTGTGTTTCTGGTGTTGAGAAGAGTTGGGCATCCATCGTTGAGTATTGTCAAGTTGCGAACGTTGGCAAAATCCTCCCATAAGATTCCGCTACTGGAAGTGCTGTTGGAGCCCCACAGGGTGTTGTGAGAATTAAGGTCTCCAGCTATTAGATGGTGGTCAGAGTTGTATCTGGGAATGTCGTCAATAAGTTGCGGGGTAAGATAGACATCTGGTTCTTTGTATATGTTAGTAATATGCAAGTCTTTTGTTCCATGGATTGTTATTGTTTGATGAAGTAGGTTATTGCTAGAAGTCTTGTGATTAGAGACGTTTAAAGTTGCACTTACTAATATGGCAATACCTGATTTAGCATATGAGTAGTCCTTGTTGTGATGAAAGATTTTATAGTTAGGCAGGTGGAGCAAATGTATATTTTTAACTACTATGTGCGTTTCTTGAATAAGTATTACGTCGGGTTTATGTTTTGCAACGAGTTGTTCCAAAGCATATTTGTTGTTTAGAAACCCTTGCATATTCCATTGTAGAATAAATATATTTATACCTAAATCCATTATAAATGTTATTGTTTGAATGTGAAGTTAATAAGTATGAATTGGTTTATTTACTTTTTTTGGGTGAGTATATTAGAATTTTGTGCTTTTTTGAGAGTTTCTGGGGTGATGATTACTGAAAGGTTGGGGAATTTTTTGTATAATTTGGAGTTCGGTGTAATTGGTGATTCATTTGAAGTGAGAGCTTTTATAGTTGGTGAAGAAGGAGTATCTGTTTCCATGATATTATCTGTGTCAATTGTGTCAAGGTTATTAGAAGATGTATTAGTGTGTGTTGTACCTGTTAGTGAATTAGGTGTTATATTTACTGTTGTTTTACTGTTGGTTTTAGCACGTTCGATGATGGGTATACAGCTGTCATTGGAGCATCGTGGTTGTTCGTAATTTTTATGGTTGACCCGTTGTGGGAATTGTTGTAGTTCTTGATTATGTAGTTGCTGTGATTGTTTTTCATGTTGTAGTTGCTGATGTAGTTTCACTTGATGTTGTAGTTGTTGTTGGAATATTTCTTTTTGTATATGATCATGTTGTAGTTGTTCATGTTGGAGCTTCTGTTGAAGTACTGGTTGTTGGAGTTGTATGTCTTGTTGCTGTAGAGATTGTTGCATTTGGGGATGTTGTATTTGGGGTTGTTGGTGTGCGTTTGGCTGTGGTTGATTGATTGATTGACGTTTAAATGTTGTTGGTATATTCTGTGCAGCTTCTACAGTATTGGCTGTGCTTAGTACTTGGGCGAAGGTGGGGGCTGTTGATGTTTTTTTAAACGGTACTATTGTGTGTAATGATGGGTATTCGTTGAAGATTTTCCAAGCCTCTCGAGCAGGACATCTCCGATCTATTTTAATTTTGTTTACTGCTTTATGTTTAAGGAACGTTGTGCAAGATGGATCGTATGATGGATGCGTGTCGTTGTTACAGTTGACACAGAACTTCCTGAGGCAAGTATCGTGAGGTGGAGGGTTTGCGCATTCCCTACATGTTTCAATGTTGCGGCACCATTTTTTTGTGTGTCCTAGCTTCTGGCAGTTGACACATCTCATTGGGTTAGGAATGAACTCTACTACTGGAACTCTTTGCCAGCCCAGCTTGATGTATTCTGGACGACGGATTAAGTCAAAGGTGACAATTGCTGCACCTGTTGGAGTGATCTTTCCATCGACTATTTTATTTATTTTTTTGATATCAATAATTTTTGTCCATCTAGAGCTGAGAGCAATTCTTTTTCTTCAATATTTATGATGTTCTTTGAAAAAATTCTGCCTTGTGTAGAGTTTAAACTTTTGTGTGAGGTTATGTCGACTGGTACGGTGTCAACGAGCTTAGCTTTCTTAAATTTTTCAGCTGCTTTTACATTGAGCGCTTTTAGGAGAAGATCGCCCGATTTTAGTTCTACTACTTCAGTGTAATCTCGAGATATGTGATTCAAACCTTTTTCGATACGAAAAACGTTGTAAGACGAAATAGAAGGTACAATTTCATCCTTTGTTGATCCGACTGCGGTGATTACTAAATATCGAGGTATATGGTCATCATTGTGTGTTGTTTCAGGAAGGGGCGCGAAGTCGGCTGCTCGTAAGCGTTTATTTGGTTTAGTTGTTCGTGACGGAGTTGGGTGCAAATCAGGGTCTAGAGGCTTAAACCTATTATGAAAAGGGGGGTCAACCCCGTTCATTTTGTTAGTTGTGGTCAGGTGATAGTTACTTTGAGACCCTTTTGAAAAGAAAAGATTTGTGTAAAATATTATTTAGTATTCAACTAAGCACGTGGACTTCAGGGATTAACAGAGGTGCGAAAGAGATAGCTATATGTCAAACTCAATACACAAAAACACAACGATAGTTAGAAAAGAAAACGAACCGAACGCGGCGATTGCCTGAGCAAGACAGTAGTTAAAAATATGTTAGGAGGCAGATGTAGAATTGTAATGGTTACATGCTCTTGCAAAACAATTATAAATATGCCAAGAAGTTGTTTTTGCAAAGCGATTTTATAGCTGCTGGTAGTAATTTAAAGAAAAAAAACTCCCTTTTAATAAGCAATCCTCTTAATATATTGGATATGCAACACTTACTTTTCACAACAGCATGCTCTCGCTCTTACGGTTTCTATTTATAAAGCACACTGAAAACAAAGTAGTGCTAAAGTGGTTTTTGCGGAAATTTTATAGATATTTGAGATTTTTTCTTTGCTCTTATTTATACTGCGGAATGAAATAAATGTGTAGTGGACGGATTATAAAAATTAAACACAGTGACAGATGGTTAAAGTGAACTACAGATAAGCAAACGGACATGTAAAAAGCTGAAAACAATCCATTTTAAATTTTTTGGTTTGTATATCTCGGCTAAAAGTGCACAAAATTTTATTATGGGACGGCGATGGGTTCATGGAAAAATGATAAATGAAAATAAAAAACTACCAAAAAAATTTCATAGAATGTTAGATTTGATTTTTTGAAACAACCCAACAAACAAATTGATTCACTAATGTTATCGTTAACGAATCGCATTCTCGTACATTTTATTCATTAGCAATTATTAGAAGCGATTCACTTATAATATCGCGAGAGGGAGAAATTCCTCCTTCGTTAACGAATCGTCAAATCCGAAAAAAGGAATTCGTTAACGAGTCCCCAAAAATATAAAAAGCAATTCGTTAACGAGTCTCCAAAACTAAAAAAAGCAATTTGATAACGAATCTTATCTTATCTTATCTTAATGACAGATATTTTGAATAAAAATTTTGGTATGAACCAGAGCTTTCAAATGATATAAGTTTCATTCGCATGTGTTGTTTAAAAAAGGGGTAAAAAGGGAGGCGGTTTAAAGTTTGCGCATTAATATAAGAGGTAACAATCACAAATTTTTAAATAAGAAAGATATATTAAATATCGGAAATAACTGGGGACATAAGAATTCGTTCACAAATCGTAAAATAAAGCTTAAGTCAATCGGTAACGAATCGCTAAAAATAAAAGTAGTGATTCGTAAATGAATTGCTAAAAATGAGAGAAGCCATTTGCTAACGAATCGTTAAAATTTAAAGACTTGATTCGCTAACGAACCACAAAAATGTTGAAAGGCGATTCGATAGCAAATCGATGCTAAAAGCGCCTCAATGGAATTTAACAAAGTCATGATTTCAATCGGTGCTTTCTTTAAGCATCAAGCCAATCTCTGATGCAGTAGGAACGAAACTCGAAAACAATTAAAACAGCGATTCATAAGTGATTCGTTAACGAATCACCACTCGCCACAATGTTTGTTGGGAAAGAAATTGTTATAGATCTTGAATGATTTTAACAAAAAATAAATTGGACTTCAGGGTACATGATTTAAAATAAACATTTATATTTATTTGAAAAAAAAATTTATGAACAAAAAACTACTGCAATAAAAAATTATATAGTTTGATGCAGAAGCATCAAAAAATTTGCATGCATGAAATTTTGTACAGTGTACAACTTTTCGTCATCTATTCAAGCAACAGGCCAGCACAGATGATGCCTGCTTGACGTTCGTTTGAACACTGAAGCTTTGATCGTTCTGTACGTGAGATTAATACATATTTTTCTGTACTAACGCAATCTCAAGTGCTCTCTTGTGATTGCATATTGTGAGAGGATTACAGAGAGCATTTTCCGTTCCGCAATCCGATTCACCTCCAAATTCATCTTGCAATTGATTTCGCACGCTGCTTGCCCGCAGTCGCAGCACGGGCAAGAATTGTGCCCACCCCTACGGTAGGTGGCATTATTTACGTAAGAAACAATAAACGAATAGGCTCAAAACTTAACCCTCGGTATAAGGAAGAAAAGGTGAAAGAAAATAAATCTAAGGTGGTGATAACTGAATCTGGACGAACTGTTCATAAGGACCGCATACGTAACTAACATTTTACATTTTTTCTTTACAGACTATTTCTTACTACAGTTACGGCCAATGTGCAAATACTGGACTACACACTTGCTCACATGATTTCAATAGACAACGGATTGGCAAAGATACAAGACGGAAATTTTAAACTCATTCATATAATAAATGTCGAACTATACGACGACTTCTTAATAAAAACGAACGACTATATAGAACGAAACTTGGACAAATCAAACATTTTCTATCCACTTTTGAAGCATGAGTTAAATCGTACCATAGATATCCTTAATTCCCTAAAAGTTAACACTCGTTCAAAGAGATCATTAAATTTCATTGGGACCACCTGGAAATATATAGCTGGAAACCCAGATCACGATGACCTAGAGTCAATAACAAGCAATACAAGCAGCCTTATTAATAATAATAACAGACAAGTAATAATAAATGAAGCGTTTAATATGCAAATAAATAATCTAACAAAAATAACTAATGAAATTTCAAATTATATAAGAAAAGACAATGGTCTAAATAATGAATTTGCTATCAATTTACAAAATAGATTGAGACTTATAAAGGAAGAAATAATAAATATCAAATATGCCATACAATGGGCAAGAAACGGAATCATAAATTCAGTTTTATTAAATAAATACGAAATAAGTCTAGCATTAGAAAAACTTAAGCAAGAAGAAATGCCATTTGCAACGGCAGAAGAAGCACTTGAATTTTCAAACGTCAATGTTTTAAATAATGATACTGCAATTCTATATGTAATAAAAATACCTTTAACTAAAATCGAAACTTATAAAAATGTTATTTTAAGACCAGTAAAAAAAGCACAAACAATTGTAAACATTTTGTACGAAGAAATTTTGATTAAAAATAATGAAATATATGGTATAAAAAGGAAATGTAATAGAATTAATTTTGTAAGTATATGTAATAAAAATCAATTAGTAAATATAAGCAACAGCACATGTATTCCTAAGTTAATAAGTAGTTTAAACTCGTCATGCGTCATCAGCAACAGTCAACACATCAAATCTATAGAAGAGATTCAACCTGGAGTTATCCTGCTGAACGAATTCAATGGAACAGTACTCATTGATAATATAACCCATGCGCTATCTGGAACATACCTAATTAAATTTCATAATGCAACCATTAAAATTGGAGAAGAAATATTCAGTAACATCGAAGCATCATCCTTAAAATCCATACCAGCATCGATACAACCAACCCCCTCTGAAGAAAAACTAATTCATCTTCTATCATTGGAAGCCCTGAACGAGGTTCACATCGATAACACTAACGCGATAAAATCATTAAAAATAGGTGCAATAACTAGCCAATTCATTGCGATCGCAGCCATTATAGCCATACTTCTTCTAATTCTAATACCAAAACTGCTACGCAAAAAGGAAGCGACCATTATAATATCTGAAAAGGAAATCCCAATACCACCAAGAACAATAGAAGATTTTTCGCACATCAAATTCAACAATATTCCATATTTTTGATCGATTGAGGACAATCGTTTTGAGGAGGGAAGAGTTAACGATAATTATATTTCGTCAACCAAATTCTATTTCATCATCTACGCGCATCTGCTCTAGCTAAAAGTGCTGACAACATGTCTAGCATAATTCCAGAGAATCGCAGGTAACAACAACTGCAATCGTTACACAATAGCAGCCAGCAAGAATCAGCAAACATCAACGCCAGCAGAGCTGACGGCAGAGAGCTAGTTTATATTCTAAGTTATAACAATTGTTAAGCTCAGTTTTAAGTTTGAACTCAATAAAGAATAAAGCACATCAAAGGTTTCCTCTGATGTTCTTTTTTAAAAACAAAATTAATAATTAATTAATTTAATTTATATCACAAATGCCAAAAAGCATGGTATAATAATACAAGGTAGCATTGACAGTTGCTTGGGAAACCATCTCCTGTCAAAAAATATACTCAAAAAGAGAGCGCTCACAATCCGCCATTGAAAACACAAGCAAAACGTTGAAGTGAAAAAAAACAACAACATCAGCAGCAGCAGATACATTTGCACAAACAGTTGTTTTTGACAGGAGATGTTTTCTTGTGGAAGAGAAAATATAAAGTTGTCAATGCTACCTTGTATTATTATACCATGGCCAAAAAGTATTTCAGATGTATCTATTATTTTCATAAGGACTAAAGCTGATATATTTCTAAAAATAATTTAAGTTATAATGAAATAATTGAAGTAAAAACAAATTCTTGGGTTTGACCTTTTGTAAACAAACTTTTGTATTTTTTTTTTGTTTTGTTTTGTAAATTTATAAAGTGAAAACTGAAAGTAACAATACATGTATTGTTTTTTTTTGTATGGTAAACTTTGTTGGTACATAGGTTGCAAACAAATTTGGGGCAGTAACAATTTGAGTAAAAATTTGGTAAAAAAAAATGTTTTAAGTGGCAACGCTGGTCTGCATTTCCTCAACTCACACGGTGATTGCCAATCAAACAATCTAGTCGTTTTGTTGTTGCTTTCAATGTAAAACTGTAAAAAACTCTAAGAGCCAGAGCGGATGAACACAGATTGCAGCAATCTAAATTTGTTAATTTTCAGATTGCTGTGCATGTCAGCAATCTGAATAGTGTTGCTAGGTTACGAAAAAAAAATTTCAAGGAAATGGCAAATTTTGATTGGCGTGTCATGTGAGCTACCAACAATCTGAATGCGAAAGAGAGTAAAAAAAGTTCATCGATTGCCAATCAAGCAATCCCGTGTGAGTTGGCCAATTGCGAAAATCTTAATTGCTCTTAGTACCGACCAATACCAATGTTGCTTGCTCAGTGATTTCAAATAAAGGGCATTTTATAACTACTAGTTAATATTCGGCATATAATGCAGAAGACGGGTTTGAGTGTGCATATTTTACATAAAGCCAGAAAGTTTTAGTTATCTTTTTACTTTTAAAATTTTTAACAAAAAAGTTTTTAGGCTTTTATTTTTTTAAGGCAAAAATAAAAATAAAAATTCTTTTGAAAAACAATTTTATAAATGTACATGAAGCCCCTGACCTGATTGGTAAACAAATATCATGGTTTTTTGTAGCTACGTCAAATAAAAATAACCCTTTTTTAAGAAATCATCATCTTAATATGCACATATGCAACACCTACTTTTCTGAAGACTTTTCTCTCGCTCTCACACTTTCTATAAATCTACGCTCTGAGTTCTTTCCATATATGTAATACTTCTATATTGGCAGTAACCAATATTTTCAATGAAT
Source organism: Pherbina coryleti (assembly GCA_943735915.1). Classification (NCBI taxonomy): domain Eukaryota; kingdom Metazoa; phylum Arthropoda; class Insecta; order Diptera; family Sciomyzidae; genus Pherbina; species Pherbina coryleti. The sequence goes on along the minus strand of OX030950.1, from coordinate 69,699,697 downwards.
TTCAACTACGAAATCAAAGAGAGATATCCTACATTAGGTTTTGTTGTTTTTATTAGTATATTTGAATACATGATACAATAAATAGAGGTAGATGCAGACCTGACTGTGCTCTCTATTAATACTGCCGTAACTGTCAAAATCCATATAAAAAAAGTTGTTTGCTTACATTTAATTTCTATGAACTTTTTTATAGCTTTGAGATTTTATATGCGTTGTCAACTTCGTGTTGACATACGCGGTAGTACGCTGTCATCTAGCGAATCTACTTGTATTTATTGTATCATGATTTGAATATATGAAAATTACTACACAGAAGAAAATGTCAAATTGTCACAGGGGCGGTTGTTAAGAAAAACGTGTGTCCCAAACATAAAATAAAACAAAACATTTATATTTGTTTTGCATAAATCATAGGTACGCATCATAATAAAACAATTATAACACCAAAGCTTGAAATATGATTAAATTTAAAAAAAAAAATTCAAGCAAGCACAATTTAAACCATAATAGCCGTATTCATAAAATAGCTTTAAAACTTTCAATAGTTAAAAAGCTTTTTAATGTTAAAAAATCTTTTAAAATTTTGTTATTCATAAAAATGTTGTAGCTGATTTGTAGTTAAAATAGGAGCACTTTCGATTTTATGTGGGAAGAGTGTCAATAATGGTTTCTGTATTTGATAAATTCAATGACTTTTCATTTATTTGTCACAATTTCGTCAACATTTTGATGTTTAAACATCAGTATTTTTTCGAAGCTACCCTCTGCACTGAAAAAATTGTCATTTTATTATCTTATTTTGTAAATATTTTGAAATGTTTTGACAAATTTTCTTGTTTTTATTTTAATTTTGTTTTGAATTTTTTTATATATTTTGAATTTTTTTGACATATTTTCCAAATTTTTTAAATATTTTTAATTGTTTTTGACAATATTTGTGCTCAGATAAGAGCAAATAATTTTAAAAATGCTTTATGAGGGGTTTATTGAACGTTCAGCAATTTTTAAAAATCCTCTCATTTATAAACAAAAATTTTCAGTAATTTTTTTGACATTTTCTTTGTTTTTGATATATTTTGAAACAATTTGATATATTTTTGACATAATTTGTTCTCAGATGAAAACAAAATAAAATTTAAAAATGCTTTATCGAGGGTTTATTGAAGGTTTCATCCATTTTTAAAATTCTCTCATTTATAAAGCATTTAAAAGAGACTGTTTTTCAATTTTTTTGATTTTTTCGATGAAGGCTTTATAAGAGGTTCATAACTTTTTATGAATACAGCCGTAAAAATTTAAACAACAAAAATTTAATTTTTAAAATTTAAAATGGAAGCACCGCTCCTGAGTTTTTTTATTATGAAATTAAATTTCGGGTACATTCGTTTATATATTTCCTCGCTCATATGACAATATATCTGCACTATAATGTTGGCGAATGTAGTTTGAGTGTACTGCCAATATAGAAGTATTACATATATGGTTCTTTCACATGGTATAATGATACAAGGTAGCATTGACAGTTGCTTGGGAAACCATCTCCTGTTAGAAAATACACTCAAAAAGACAGCGCTCACAATCGGCCATTGAAAACACAATGTTGAGAACGTTGAAGTGAAAAAAAAACAACAACTACAGCAGCCGCAGATGTATTTTCACAAAAAGCTGTTTTTGACAGATGTTTTTTTGTAGAAGAGAAAATAAGCAGTTGCTGAAGTTGTATACTTTATATTTTTTGACAGGAGATGGTTTCCCAAGCAACTGTCAATGCTACCTTGTAATTATTATACCATGGTTCTTTCAGTTTTCCGTTCCCCTTTCCTATTCACACCTGAATTCATCCAGCGGCGGAGTCTGCGCACACTGGCGCCCACTGCCGCAGAATGTGCGTCAGACATGCCCGTTCCTAGTGTAGAGAGCTACCCACATTAAGAAGGTATAGAACTTTTATTCTCTGTTGCGTTTTTTCAAATTTTTTCAATGTAGACATGAACTGATTTTTATTAAAAAAGATAAATTTTAAAAACAGAAAATAAGAGACAGCTTTTTGATCCAAATTATCACAGCAGTGAAATCAGTAAATAAACTATCAAAACCAATTAAGCGGTTACCGAGTTAAGACGTTCGGAACAAGTGCTGGAACCCTTTTTTATAAAAGTATAGATTTTTTTATAATTTTTTAGAATAATATATTTTTATATACCTTATGCTTTGTGTTTTTTTTTTTTATTTCTTAAAGGTGTATACAACCACAAAAACAACGAAAGCTTAAAAGACACGATAGCAAACAAAAAATTCCAAGGCGATCCAACTTTAGATGCAGTTCAAAAGCAATCAATTCAATCATTCCAAACTGAGCATTTTGAAAAGGGTAATTTTAGTATAAAGGACTTGGAAAGAAGTATTCAAGCCCCTTACGATATAGATGATAATAAAATTAACCTGGGAAATCATCGAAATTTAAAAAAAAAAAATAAATCAAAGTCAAAAACTGAATACTGCGTTGTTAAACGAGATCGACAGGAAATGCATGGAGAATCTAGCGAAACGGAATTGTAATTCAATAATTTATATATATTATTCTTAAGTCTGTATGAAAATTTGTAGGAATTTTGCTAAGATTAACGATATAAATATATATATATATATATATATATATATATAATTAGATTGAGGCTATTCCTTAAGCTTAAATATATATATTTAATTAAATAAATATTATAAGTATTTATACATCTATAAATGGCTGAACAGCAGATGCTAAGTTCGCTTTTGAAAAATATTAAACTTAATTTATACTGAATTCGAATTTAGTATCTGACTAAAAGTTATGATCATATATTAGCCATTTTTCTATTTGATGAACGTGAGTACATAATAAACATCTACATGAATGCAAAAAAAGCTACCCACGAGACATTCACCAAAATTAACAACATAAACTCATTCAATTCTTTCGCGATGAGAATCAAAGAATAAATAAAAAAGAGACATGAATTCCGTAGAGCATGAGAGCAGCAATTTCGTTGATCTCGCAGAATTCGCACAATCAATGCGAAACAACAACAAGGTTTAGTTTTGTTGATAGTTTACAATGAGTTATAAAGACACATTCGAATGACTCGAGTTGTTTGATGGAAATTTGTAAAACAGAGACCATCTAATTTGTTGAACTGTTTTAAATTATTTTAATGATTTTTTTCGAACGAAAATGATAAGTATACACATTTATAATAATGGTAAACTAGGAGAATTATAAAATAAATTTTATACTAAGTTCATAACGCTAGTGAAAATGAAAAATAAATCAAGACATGTTCCTACTTGGCGCACTCGGTATTCGAGTGAAAGTTTAACTTTTTTACAGGAAAACGGTAAGAGATAATCGAAATATTTTTTGGGGTGAATAAATACATCAAAAGATTATTTACAGAAAACTTTTTTATTAATTTTTAACATTTTTTATGTATAAAAGTTGACGTGTCGATTTTTTATATTTTTATACCTGTTTACCATCGTTACTCAAAATTACCTTGTCCGATTATCTCCAAATTCTAACCGAATACTTTCTACATGTGTAGTTTCCGTGTGAACTAAAACATTGCAAAAATTTTCATTTTTTCTTCAGAAATCTTCACATTTTTTTTTTGTTTTTGCCAAACTTAAAAATTTTAGTTCACACGATATCTATACTCATATGGTTTATGATTTTTATACCCCCACTATTAAAAAAACGTATAAGGGGTATATTAATTTTGTCGCTCCGTTTGTAACGCCTATAAGGAGGCGTAGTAGGTATAGAAAAGTATATATATTCTTGATCAGCATCACCATCCGAGTCGATTTAGCCATGTCTGTCTGTCCGTCTATCTGTGATCACGATTACAGCCGTAATTTCAAGCTATCATCACGAATTTCAATATTTAAGCTTATATCTAAAAAAGTTATATCAAGTTCGAAAATGAGAAATGAGTTCGATTCAAAATCACGCCTACCTCCCATACAAAGTGACTTCATCAAAACGTTAAAATCTCTTAGAATTCCACAAAAATTAATATATGGACTTTGCATATGAACTTTGATATATAACATGTACTCTGTGTATAAAATTCAGCCAAATCGAGTGAAAACCACACCCACCTCCCATACAAAGTGACTTTATTAAAAAACAAAAGCGAATATTTTCTATTAAAACTATGAAGAAAATGTTTTAACAAATAAGCATTTTATTGACTGCAAAAGACTTTGAATATACTTTGGTTCGGCCGTGGTGGTATTTTAAGTTCGGCCCAGTCGAAGATCATTTCTTACTAGTTTTTTTTTCTAGGTGCTGCCAAACTAGTCATTATGGTAACCATCTCTTTCCGATATCATCAACCTCAAATAATGTTTTTTGCCAAAAATAACTTCAAATCAAAGTTTCATACCTAAAAAAGTTTCATTGACCATTATCTTTTACCGTTTTCCCGTAAAAACATTTATAAATTTTCAATGGAATAACTAACGCGCTAAGTAGGAAGATGTCTTAATCTGAGGTGCCATTTGTGTCAGACATAAAGGATTTTATCTCTAAATATTATAAGAAATTTCAAAATCCGAACAAATGCCTATGTGTTCTTTTTTAAATTTATATATATTGCTTTTGTAATATTTCATCTTATATACATATAAAAATTACTGACGTCCGTGTGTACGCGCATAACTCAAGAAGGGGTCGTTCAATTTTTACAATTTTGAGCTTGATGGTTTCGTATTGGCCCAAGGAAGGACACTATGTACAAAAAATATGCCACACCCTCTTTTACCGCCCACAAATCAATAAAAATGCTATATATCCGACGGTTTAGGTCGTATTAGACTACACTTTGGAAATTTAGTTTGTATGCTCACTGTCGGCAACTGCACTAAAAATGGGTTACCACACCCCCTTTCACCGCCCACAAATCAATACAAATCCTATATTTCTGATGTATTCGCCCTATTAGGCTACAATTTGGTAAATTAGTTTGTATGCTCACTGTCGGCAACTATACTAAAACTGGGTTACCACACCCCCTTTTGCCGTCTACAAATCAATAAAAACTCTATATATCAGAAGATTTTGGTGGTATTATACTTAAATTTGGTATTATAAATAAATTTTTATATTATTATACTAATTTATTTTGTTTGCTTGCTGTCGGAAACTACTAAAAATATGTTTTATCACCCACAAATATATGAAAATGCTATATTTCAATCGGTTTTGGTCATAATAGACTAAAATTTGGTAATTGTGTTTTTCTTTCAAAACTACACCGTCATCTATTGAAAAAGTAGAAACATCGAATATTAAGTTTGGGCAAAACAACGTTTGTCGGGTCAGCTATATTTCATATTTTTCATTAAAATTAAAATAATATCATTAAATGATAACAAAAAAGTCCTAAAGTATCGTGCTTTAAATACAAACTGTCAACACATTGCAAAATATAAATAAATCTGTTTTCCCTATGTAAATTGTTTCGATCAACTCGAGTTACTCGAATTATTTGAAAAGTTCGAATGCATTATGAACATTCTTGTTTACAAAATTTCTACTTGAATAAGAGGAAAAACAATTGAATGCTCATCGTAATTCACTGCGACCATGGTGTAATTAACAAGGTGGTAGTGAGTTTTCAACATCTCTCACAAAAATGAACTCTCGTAAATAAAGCAAAGCTATTAACCAATAAAAAACCAACAAATATTAAACTTAACCTCAAATTGATTAAACTACTTCTCCGGCAGCTCAAGATAAAAAGCTGGATTCTTGAAGCATTATGAACCACCTCGGACGGATTGTGATACAGCTTTCGTAGATTTCCTCGAAGATTTTAATAGGATCAGCTTATTGCTGCTATTGGTATTGTGGAACTACATGGCCAGATCATCCATACTTGCAGCCAATTACAGTGTGTTTCCATATTCGGCTCTAGTTTTTCACAGTTTCAATGATTTTTATGAAAATCCAACAAAACTACATATAATTGCAGTTTATTACTTCAGATCAATTCTGTCGCGGTAACATTAATCTTGTTACCGTAAAAATTCGCCTTTTAGTACCTTGAACACTCTGTTGGTATTCTGCGACCAAGCGTTACCGGTGAATATTGTTACCATCTCTTTAAGTGGTAACAAGCAAAAGAGAAGACATTTTTTAGCTTGCATTATAACAATATTGCTGTTACCGGTAACGCACAGAATCGATCTATTATTAGCTAGAACTGCCACTAGCAAACAAAAAAAACAAATAACGATTTGACACTTACCAACAGGTCCTCTCTTTATGTCCCAATTTTTTGACAGATTCAGCAAAATTGAGTGTATGGTGAAAAATTCACTACCACCTTGTTAATTACATCATGACTGCGACTGCTGCTTGGTGGCATTAGACCATGGTACAGTGCGCGAAATTTGCTTAGCCGCACACGATTTTACATCAATATGAATTAAAAAACAAGTGTTGGGTTAACTGAATAATGAAAGACTTTATTTTTTGTTTTATTTTGTAGAAAATTATTAAGAATTTGAGAGGTTTTATGTTCATATTTAAAGGAATTTAAAAATAATTACAACGTAAGATAAATTGGAGCGAAATTTGCTTAGCCGCAGTCTTGTTTTACGTGTTATAATTGTAAGTTCTTTTTACTGCTGGAAGGTTTTAGTGATTTTTTTTTTTCAATTTAAATTTTTTTCAATATTTTAGACGATAAATCTTATTTTGGATTGATTAAAATGGCAGAGAAAAGTTTTTTGAGTGATGTTTTAAAATGCAAAATTAAGATTCTAAAAGAAAACGGGTTTCTAATAGAGCCGTTTAAATTAGCCGACAAACAAAAAGATCGGAGAAAGTAATAAGAAATTTTTTCCGATTAAGTGATAAATACGGCATTTCTTCTTCAAAATCTAAGAGAAAGACGAAGATAACTCGTCACCAAAGCAATGTTATAAAAGCAGAAGCATCTAAACACCGACTAGGCGCATCTCGAATAATGTCAAAACTAAATCTTCCCATTGGAAAACGAAGAGTTCAACAAATTTTAAGCACGGACCGAAACATTAAATGGAAAAAAATATCAAAACACCCACAACTTAAATCTTTACAGAAAGCAGCCAGATTAGAATTTGAAAAAGGCACATGAACTGGACTGAAAATTGTCGCAATGTTATTTTTTTGGACGAGAAAAATTTTATCTTGACGGACCCGATGGATTTAGCTGTTATTGGCATGATTTACGTGTAAATAACCCACCAATAATGAGTTGGAATTTTGGCGGTGGATCAATTATGATATGGAGTGGTTTCTCTTATTATGGCAAGCTTAAATTATGTTTTATTTCTACAAAAATTAATTCTAAAAAGTATATTGAAATGTTGGACGACGTTCTTATTACTTATTTGGAAGAAAATGCTGACGTTGACTTAATATTTCAACAGGATAAAGCCAGCATTCACGTTTCACACGAGTCGAAGGATTTTTTTCATCACTCTTAATACCATTGCTTGATTGGCCAGCTAGAAATCTGGACTTGAACCCGATTGAAAATGTTTGGGGCATGATTTCACGAGCTATTTAAGAAAACTGCTGCCAATATTTAACGATATCGGAATTAAAAATTGCAATTTTGCAGGCGTGGCTAGGTTTAGAAATAAATGTACTCAAAAAATTAATTGACTCACTCCCTGAAAGAATTTTTGCAGTAATTAATACAAATAGAGGTCCAACTAAATATTAATTGGTCAAAACACTGATTTTTTTTTATAAAACATTTTATTTTTAAACATTCGACTCGGTGCGGCTAAGCAAATTTCGCTCGAATTTATCTAACTTTGTAATTATTTTTTAATTCCTTTAAATATGAACATAAAACCTCTCAAATTCTTAATAATTTTCTACAAAATAAAACAAAAAACAAAGTCTTTCATTATTCAGTTAACCCCACACTTGTTTTTTAATTCATATTGATGCAAAATCGTGTGCGGCTAAGCAAATTTCGCGCACTGTATAATAATATAAGGTAGTATTGACAGTTGCTTGGGCAACGACCATCTGTCAAAAAAAATGTCTGGAAAGAGAGTGTTCAATTATTGTTGATGTTTTACGCCATTGTTTGCGTTAACCAAACATTTGCTTGTAAAATATTTTCTATTTTATGTAATAATAAATAGTGAGCATTGTAATAATAGTGATTTATTATTACTTTAGCGAAAATAATTTGTCAATTTAATGTGATTTAGTGCAAACATAAAAAAAAATATGGAAAACATTCAAATGCAGCAACCTCAGCAGCTGCATATGCATATGGACGAAATGAAATAAGTTTTCAATTAAAATTGTGCATAATTGAATAAAATTTAACGCTTCCGACTGGAAAACGTTTAGGACAAATCACACATAGTTTTCATTATTCATTATTGAAAACTTTCATTATTTTATATTAAACGCACAAATTTTATTTAGGTTATGTTTTTCACTTTCGTTTCACATTGGTCGCATTCTGGCCGATACTTTTTACGCAACTGTTGCTCAACTTTCCGGCTGAATGGTATGTAGCGTAAAGCGCTCACACAACATGTTGCCTGAGCGGTCGCCATTTTAGGTAGCGAAAATATTATATGCTACCTCGATTGAGCGGTTTGCGCTCACTTGATGTTGACAGATGAAAAAAGTGTTTTGTTGTGAAGTTGTGCTGTAAAATTATAAGATTAGTATTTTAATATAAAAATACTTAATTAAATATCTTTTCTATGATTTCCTTGCGAATTTAATTTTATTATATTGCTTTTAATTAATTTTTTTTAATCGAATCATGAACAGCTGTTTGCAGTTTGACGTTTCTCAAAAAAACCCATTCAGCAGAATGTATCACTTTATGCTACTTCGCTACCTGAGCGCTGTTTCTGCCAGAATGCAGCCATTATTCCACGAACAACTGTTTTTGACAGATGGTCGTTTCCTCGTTGCTGAGAAAATCAGTAGTTGTCAATACTACCTGTATAATTGTATCATGGCATGAGACGAATTAAGGCAGTCTTTCGGCAAACGAGGCAGAACACAAATTTAAACAACTTTTGTGACTGTATTCAAGAACATTCACTCAATGACGACGGGTTAGCACAGTAACAAGAAATACCCATGAATTCTGTTGTGCCTTAAATTCATGCAGATGTTTAGGCCGTGTGCTATTCGGAAACTTTTCACTCGGATGATGAAATTTTGACAGTCTGAAAGAGAATATTTGGCACTTGTGAGGTGAATATGATTGTCAAAAATTCATGTAGCCCCAGGGGCTAGTATAATTTTTGACAATCGGAAAGAGAATTTTTGACACAAGCAAAAATGAAAAAAAAACACTTGTGAGTTTGTGAGTCGTAAAGCAGTTAAAAATTTCGTGTTTCCGATAGCATAGCAACCAGAATCCCTAATTTTCAATATATATCAACAATTTCGCAAATTAAATTAAATTCTTGTGCTAATGCACTACCAAAACCTAAAACGTCAACATTTCTAGTTGTCAAAATTTCATCGTCCTTTTGGCACAGCAAAAATTACAATTTTATTTCAACAGACAGAAATTTTATTCAACTCAGTAAATTCTCTCCTACCACGAGTGAAAAGTTTCCGAATAGCACACGGCCTTAGTACATAAAAGGAATTTGTTTGTCATAGGGCCTGTGTCAATCGGTAATTTTTCATTCAGATGCTGAAATTTTGACAGTCATGCCGTGTGCTATTCGGAAACTTTTCACTCGGATGATGAAATTTTGACAGTCTGAAAGAGAATAATTGGCACTTGTGAGGTGAATATGAATGTCAAAAATTCATGTAGCCCCAGGGGCTAGCATAATTTTTGACAATCGGAAAGAGAATTTTTGACACAAGCAAAAATGAAAAAAAAAACACTTGTGAGTTTGTGAGTCGTAAAGCAGTTAAAAATTTTGTGTTTCCGACAGCATAGCAACCAGAATCCCTAATTTTCAATATATATCAACAATTTCGCAAATTAAATTAAATCCTTGTGCTAATGCACTACCAAAATCTAAAACGTCAACATTTCTAGTTGTCAAAATTTCATCGTCCTTTTGGCACAACAAAAATTACAATTTTATTTCAACAGACAGAAATTGTATTCAACTCAGTAAATTCTCTCCTACCACGAGTGAAAAGTTTCCGAATAGCACACGGCCTCAGAAGAACAATTTTTGGCATAAGTGAGGTGAACATGATTGTCAAAATTTGTCAAATGATTGCAAATGAATTTTTGATATTTAAAATTGAAGGAAAAAAAATTTAAACTGAATGCATTTAACAGAAGCGTTTTTTCTGCCGGAATATTTTATATTATGTAGATTCAGTTAAATATTTGGTAAGTATGCACACTGCTCCTGAAGCAACTTCAAGTTGACCTAAAATGGCAACGTAAACTGAATGTCTCCAAGTGTTTGTAATGTTTTTCTGATGAAATATCACTTTGAATTAAAATCCTAGCTGATTTCGTTTTAAAAATATCTCAATTTTTGCATTTTCACGTGATTGAACCACCTTGTACATTAGACAGAGCAATATATTCAAGTATAAAAGTGTTTTTATATGTATGGATGTATGTTTGTATATATTTATATGGGTAATTCCATGAAATTTCGCCAAATCAGCGTCACCACGGGTCTCCGGAATCGCTGCGCCAGGTTGATCATCGACAGTTGGCATGAATACTAGATGATTTTCATAGATTTCAAATTTCGGAACCACCGCCCCTGCTCTACGGCACACTAACAAAGCTCAAAAAACAGCTGTTTTAGGCCATGTGTTAAAAAAATCATATCTCGGCGTAGAAATAAGATTTCTAACTCGTTCTTACGCCATTCTCTTTGTAATAATACGTACTTTTTAGTAAAAAATTGCAAAACCCAAAGTAACGGACTATAAATGTATTATTCATTGATATATGCATACGTATTTAAGCCTTTTTACAGCATCTTCTTGGGCTTATAACTTTGACGAACGATAATATTTTCTAACTTCCCGGGTTGCATTTTGTTTGTTTACTCAATTTCCAACATTTTGCGACCCAGAACGATCTGTTTTGACCATTTGTTGCCTAGTTATAGCGCTTTGAAGTTTGCATTTTTCTTCATTTTAGCCATTTTTACCTGCTTATATCTCGCTTCTACCTTGATTTTTTTTCAATCGATTCCCACCAAAATTTAGTTTCAAACACGCATAATATGATCCAATAGGTCCGGGGGTGTTATTTCGATATATTACATGCTAATGAGGCCAGGGAAATCTGCGAAAATCGAGTACATTTTTATACGCCTACGTTTAAAAAGCGTAAACGGGGTATATTAATTTTGTCACTCCGTTTGTAACGCCCATAAAGAGGCGTGGTAGGTATAGAAAAGTATATATATTCTTGATCAGCATCACCACCCGAGTCGATTTAGCCATGTCCGTCTGTCTGTCCGTCTGTCGTCACGATTACAGCCGTAATTTTCAAGCTATCATCACGAAACTCGTTATTTAAGATTTTATATAAAAAATAAAGGTCAAGTTCGAAAATGAGCCAAATCGGATCATAACCACGCCTACCTTCCATACAAAGTGACTTTATCAAAACGGTAAAATCTCTTAGAATTCCACAAAAATTAATATATGAAATTGAAATTTTGCGTATGAGCTTTGATATATAATATACACTCTAAGTATGAAATTCAACTAAATCAGGTGAAAACCACGCCTACCTCCCATACAAAGTGACTTTACCAAAAATGTAAAATTTCTTTAAATTCTCCAAAACTTAATATATGGACTTGAACTTTTGCATATGAACTTTGATATATAACTTGTACTTTGTGTATGAAATTCAACCAAATCGAGTGAAAACCACACCCACCTCCCATACAAAGTGACTTTATCAAAAAACAAAAGAGAATATTTTCTCTTAAAACTATGACGAAAATGTTTTTACAAATAAACATTTTTTTGACTGCTTAAGACTTTGAATATACTTTGGTTCGGACCTGGGGGTATTTTAGCTTCGATCCAGTCGAAGATCATTTCTTACTAGTTTATTTTTGTGTTGCGGATATAATATTCTCTCGGGTCCTGGTGAGGTAAAATTGTCGATCACAACGTTGAATAGAATGCACATTGACTCTTTAATATCTATATGTAATATGAAATTTCTACACATCGTACGGAAATTGGCATGTGCACGTTAGTAGGAGTAGATCAGATTGTAAATGTAAAAATTAACTGATACGTTTTCTGACTTTATCTTGATAACATATTTTTAAATTGATAACGAAAATGAAAATTGAAATTTTCTACATTAAAATTCATTATTTGATGTCTGATTGATGACTGAGACAAAAATTTGCAAAATGTCCATAAACCATAAATGTTTTTATATGATCTTCACGATCTTAGAGTCTTTCTCATCAGACAAGACTTTTACCATAATAGAATCTATACTTACAGGTTTAAAATAATGATACTTTCGACATCAGACGTCAGAAAACATATCAGTTAATTTTTACATTTACAATCTGATCTACTCCTACTAACGTGCACATGCCAATTTCCGTACGATGTGTAGAAATTTCATATTACATATAGATATTAAAGAGTCAATGTGCATTCTATTCAACGTTGTGATCGACAATTTTACCTCACCAGGACCCGAGAGAATATTATATCCGCAACACAAAAATAAACTAGTAAGAAATGATCTTCGACTGGGTCGAAGCTAAAATACCCCCAGGTCCGAACCAAAGTATATTCAAAGTCTTAAGCAGTCAAAAAAATGTTTATTTGTAAAAACATTTTCGTCATAGTTTTAAGAGAAAATATTCTCTTTTATTTTTTGATAAAGTCACTTTGTATGGGAGGTGGGTGTGGTTTTCACTCGATTTGGTTGAATTTCATACACAAAGTACAAGTTATATATCAAAGTTCATATGCAAAAGTTCAAGTCCATATATTAAGTTTTGGAGAATTTAAAGAAATTTTACATTTTTGGTAAAGTCACTTTGTATGGGAGGTAGGCGTGGTTTTCACCTGATTTAGTTGAATTTCATACTTAGAGTGTATATTATATATCAAAGCTCATACGCAAAATTTCAATTTCATATATTAATTTTTGTGGAATTCTAAGAGATTTTACCGTTTTGATAAAGTCACTTTGTATGGAAGGTAGGCGTGGTTATGATCCGATTTGGCTCATTTTCGAACTTGACCTTTATTTTTTATATAAAATCTTAAATAACGAGTTTCGTGATGATAGCTTGAAAATTACGGCTGTAATCGTGACGACAGACGGACAGACAGACGGACATGGCTAAATCGACTCGGGTGGTGATGCTGATCAAGAATATATATACTTTTCTATACCTACCACGCCTCTTTATGGGCGTTACAAACGGAGTGACAAAATTAATATACCCCGTTTACGCTTTTTAAACGTAGGCGTATAAAAATGTACTCGATTTTCGCAGATTTCCCTGGCCTCATTAGCATGTAATATATCGAAATAACACCCCCGGACCTATTGGATCATATTATGCGTGTTTGAAACTAAATTTTGGTGGGAATCGATTGAAAAAAAATCAAGGTAGAAGCGAGATATAAGCAGGTAAAAATGGCTAAAATGAAGAAAAATGCAAACTTCAAAGCGCTATAACTAGGCAACAAATGGTCAAAACAGATCGTTCTGGGTCGCAAAATGTTGGAAATTGAGTAAACAAACAAAATGCAACCCGGGAAGTTAGAAAATATTATCGTTCGTCAAAGTTATAAGCCCAAGAAGATGCTGTAAAAAGGCTTAAATACGTATGCATATATCAATGAATAATACATTTATAGTCCGTTACTTTGGGTTTTGCAATTTTTTACTAAAAAGTACGTATTATTACAAAGAGAATGGCGTAAGAACGAGTTAGAAATCTTATTTCTACGCCGAGATATGATTTTTTTAACACATGGCCTAAAACAGCTGTTTTTTGAGCTTTGTTAGTGTGCCGTAGAGCAGGGGCGGTGGTTCCGAAATTTGAAATCTATGAAAATCATCTAGTATTCATGCCAACTGTCGATGATCAACCTGGCGCAGCGATTCCGGAGACCCGTGGTGACGCTGATTTGGCGAAATTTCATGGAATTACCCATATATATATTATACCTACGTGTGTGTTTGTGTGTGTGTGTGTGTGCGTGTAAAATATTGAGAATTGGGATATTGTTTCCACACCATCTACGGAAATAAATATCGCGGCGCGTTTTTTTTTAAGTGGTATCCCTTGTAGACCTATTCCACTATCCCGTCCCGTCCATAAATTACGTAATCACTTTTATACTTAAATTGGGTCAAATTGGACAGCCTCTAAGCAATTCAGCCATAGTCAAAACTATTTACACATCGCTAATATTTTTAAATGTTTTAAAGAAAGAGCTCGCTTTATTTGTTGTTGGAAAAATTTTTCAAAGATATTTTTTGTTGTTGCATTCTATGCAGTATGTTAAATAAAAACAAAAGTTTTAGCAAACCTAACGATATATATCACAAAATAAACTAATAATTGATAACTATCTACTCTCTGGCGTCATAAGTATTTACACAGCCTTTCTTGGAGTCAATAAACACAATTATTTACAAACATAAGTGCTGCACGACCTTACTTTTTAGGATTTAAGGAAGATATATGAATGTTTTTCCAAAAGACTCCTCGAATTTACAGGAAGACTCATCAGTCCACAAAACATTGTGCGAAAACTGTATAGGCCAGAGAATAGTTATATTTTGCTAATTTTTTTTAATGATATTTTTCGTTAGGTTTTTTAAAACATGTTTTCTTTACTTTGCATACTACAAAGAATACAACAACCAAAAATTTCTTTGCGAATAATGCAAACAACAAAAAAGGCGAGCGCTTTCTTTAATCTATTTCTTCTGAAAGTGTAAATAATTTTGACTAGGGCTATATACACCTATCATTTATTACAAATGTTGCGAAGTAAATGTCACTGCAGCATTTTTTTAGCGACTTGAGTATGAAGAATCTTCGATAAGATTAATTTTAAATCTCTCCCAAAACTGGTTAAATTCCCTGTGAATCGACTCTCCAGCCTGCTCCGACCACAACTTCCCGTCATCTTTTGCAGGGCTTTGTCAATCATTTGTTTTGGAGTGGTATCGTACCTCTTGTGGGGCGGGAAAAAACATTGATTTGGGCCACAAAGTTGAAATTAATGGCTAAAAATGATCAAGGAGAGATATTTGAAGACAATGCATGCAGACAACTTTTAAAGGAATCTGCAAAACTTAATGACCCCGATATTTATGAAACGGTTGGACCTTATGCCTTGAAGCCCTTTGAGTGTGCTTTTCAGACAATGAATAAAATTGTAGATTCTTGTTTTATAACCAAAAAAACCGATTTAACCGATTTAGATAAAAATTTGATAACTTTTCGCAAAGCCATTGAGAGTACTGGTGTCTCGCAGACGATAAAAATACATATTATATTAGATCATTTGAAGGATGCTATTATAAAACTAGACTGAGATGGTTTGGGATTGTAGTCAGAGCAGGCTGGAGAGTCGATTCACAGGGAATTTAACAAGTTTTGGGAGAGATTGAAAATTAATCTTATTGAAGATTCATCATACTCAAGTCGCTTAAAAAATACTGCAGTGACATTTACTTCGCAACATTTGTAATAAAAGATAGATGTATATTTCTTAGAGGCTGTCCAATTTGACCCAATTTAAGTATAAAAGTGATTACGTAATTTATGGACGGGACGGGATAGTGGAATAGGTCTACAAGGGATACCACTTTAAAAAAAAAACGCGGCGCGATATTTATCTCAGTAGATGGTGTGGAAACAATATCCCAATTCTCAATATTTTACACACACGCACACACACACACACACACGTAGGTATATTATATATATATATACATACATACATACATATATAAACAGTTTTATACTTGAATATATTGCGCTGTCTAATGTACAAGGTGGTTCAATCACGTTAAAATGCAAAAATTGAGATATTTTCAAAACGAAATCAGCTAGGATTTTAATTCAAAGTGATATTTCATCAGAAAAACATTACAAACACTTGGAGACATTCAGTTTACGTTGCCATTTTAGGTCAACTTGAAGTTGCTTCAGGAGCAGTGTGTATGAGATGTTAAAAATAAATTTTATTTATAACATATTTTTGCAGCAATTTTTGTACGACAATTTTACATCTTAAGCTTGGTTCAACGTTGTCAAGAAGCGACGTTAGTGACAGGTAATGGAACACATTATTGCATTAAGAAAGAATTGTTTCTTTAACATTTTCAGATCTTCGGAAAATAGCTCTTCACAAAGTAGTTCTTGCTTCGGATCTCACTCTAGCTCATCCAGCTCTTCAGTATCTCATTCTCTACACCGAGTCTGAACGTAGTGGTATGGTGCCGCCGAAGAAAAGCTACGTGATTTTTTTTTTTTTTAGTTACTTCACCAAATTCTGTGGAGGTGAAGAATTATTTGGCCAACCGGGGTTGTAGCGCCAACGCCAATCATTAAATTATTACTAAGCAGAGAAGAGTTGTTTTTCTATTTCCTTGATTGCATCTGAAAGTGGCCAGTTTATAAAGACTTCGTGTCCTAAATCCGCAGCTTTCCTTGCTGCCTTATCCACCACCTCATTTTCCACAATGCCGCTATGTCCCAGAATGTGATGAATTTGAAGACATTCAATATTGCTCATGTTTATTTTGTTTATAATGCTCGCCGCAATATGATTATTGTTTTGATTTAATAAACATTGCATTCCACTTTTGCAGTCCGTAAGAAAAGCTACTTTTGTAATGTTGTTGTTGATGGCATCGTCCACAGCGCTTTCGATCGCCAATAGTTCTGTTGACATTGAAGATAGGGCTTTTCTGACGAAGAACATTTGAATTGTGTGCGAATCCACATGTAAAAAGGCAAAATTTGAGCTTCCGTTTATTTCGGAACCGTCCGTAAAAATAATATCAAAGTTTTGTGATTCCTGAAAAGAGGTATGGAAGGCCAATTTTCTGGTAAAAATGCCAACAGCAACGAGGCTTGGAGGTAACTTGAAGTTTTATTTAGGGTCAGTCCGCCGAGATTGATCACAAAATAGCAAATTCGGTCGCTCGACTATTTTAAAAAAATGTTGTTTTTTTTACAATAAATTTCGTAATGTTTCGGCATCTTAGAACTGCTTTCAAAAAAAATTTTTTTGTTGTATTTGCAAAATGGCGGCCATATTTGTCATGCAACCACGAGCGATTTTCGTATCTTATAGAGTTTGCGGTAATGATCATATCTCAGCTCCTATTAAACATACAGTAATAAATGAAAAAACATAATATTAACTATACCTTAGGCTATTATCTTGCATATCAGAAAAAATAATTGGGATGTTATTTAATTTAAAAAAAAGTTAAAGCTTCCAAAAATAATCGTCATTTTTGGTAACTTTGAAATAAATTTTAATAGAAAAAAGCTAGTGGCAGACCTATTTTTTTTTGGTATAAGGTTCATCTTAGTAAGAATTCAAAATATAAATTTTTCGTAAACTTTTTGGGTTACATCGCTTTGAAAAATAAGAAATCTCAAATTTGCCCCAACTTTGGGGTCAAGTATCTCCAATGGGCACGGGTGAAATTAATGTTAAATAAACTACGTAATAAGAGGATTCTGATGATGTAAGAATGAAAGTGGTTTTTATGGTTCATTTAAAAGATATAGCATTTTAAAATTCGTCCATTTTATTACATAAGGTATGACTATTATAATGGTTTTTTTTTCAAAAGTATTCCAGAACCTCCCTGCAAGACCAGATTCTGAATCCTGGATGTAATATAGGTATGTGATGCGAAAAAAAACTTAGAAAATTCGCAAACTGGATTGGCGCCGCTAAAAAACGTGAATTTGAAGAAGTATAAAATGGAAAAAAATCTAAAAAATCTTTTGACTATAACATATCCTAATGTAAAATTGTCCGGTGAACTCAAATATGCCATAAAATTCTTAAAATAATTAGTCCTTAACCCAAAATTGGCCTACTTTATTAAGAATATCCTAATTTTTTCTTTCGATTTTGAAAAAGCAGCTTTACCTTCGCCGAGGTCGCAGCAACTTTCTCAAATTAAAATGCTGCATTATTGTTGGCCTTTTTATGAAGTTTAGGAATAATAAAAAAAAAGATACAGTAGGTGCGTTTTTTTGGCATCGCTATATGCGCTTAACAATATTTTTCATACAAAAAATTGCTTAGCTAAGACAGCATAATTATAGCCGCTTAGCTCATAGTCGCCGATAGAAACACTATTGCCAGATCAAGAAAATTATCGTCTACGTAATTTATTGGCATCACTTTTTGAAAAACAACCATGTTTATGTCACATAAAATAAAAAAAAAATCACTATGTTGATAGTACAAAAGAATTCAATTTTTATTTATTCTAGCCAAAGAACTAAGAGATAAGGAAGTGGTGAAGTTGAACAGAAATGAAGTATTTTACAAATACAATGAAGTTAATGCAAATACATAAACATTCAAACAGGGCCGCATTAGGTTATATCGTAAATAAAGGCGAAAACTTTTTGGTGTTCAGACGTATTTTTATTATTTAATTTTTATTGTATTTGAAATCATAGGTATTCTACAAACAATGCCAAAAATACGGGAAAAATTTTTTCCCGGCAGGACACTTAAAAAAATCTTGCAAAATACGGCACGTCCCGTGAAATACGGCACATATGGTACGACTAGTCGTTCGGCTCATTAGCATATTTTCGGGTGCAAAAATTGTGTACCGGGTAACCTAGTATTTAATAAAGGATATCACTGTCATATATAAATTTTTGACCGAAAAAATAAGTTATATATTAACTTCTATTTTTAACCGAAAAATAAACATATTTTAACTGGTATTTTTGACCGAATAAATAAAAGTAAATAATAAAAAAAAAACAAAACAAAAAAAATCGGTAAAAATAACCATTATTTATTGACTTTTTTGAAGAAATTTATAACAGTTACGGTCCCTGATTAAAACTTATCTTCAATCAAAAAAAAAATTAGTGCCCTAATGTTTGCCACCCTAAGGAATAAATGCGCTCATGAACGCTTATGCGCTGAACTTTTGTTTTGACAGAAGCTCTTGCACATGACTCATACACACAAATGGCGGGAAACCAACAAGCTATAAAGCAAGATTGCCTGTGAAACTAATAGCTGAATTACAATACTGCGTTAGGTCGGTCGGCCTTTGACCGTACTTTGGTCTCCGTTGTAAAAACTTTACGATATAAGCTGTCAAAACGGACGACCTCAAACTTTGCAAAACTAAATGTTGCGTTGACAGATCGTGCGTCTATCATTTTGGTGATGCCAATAAAAGCAGCTATACTAAAAATCCCACAAAACGTCCCTTTTTCCGAAATCATGCAATTATAATTTTAATCAATAAAAAATTAAAAGATATTGTCATAAAATCATTAAGAACCATAAAACCTACTTTAGAAAGCTAAGATCTTTTTATTAAGTGTAATATAATCTGCGAAATAATGAAAAATGTCACATATTAACGTGAAAATTCGGACTAGAAGCTTCAAAATAAATGAACGCTTTCCAATTTAATGATAAAATGTGAAATTAAATTAAAATTAAAAATGGAATTTCTGGAAAAACATTTCAGTTTTTATGGCAAAAAATTTTTCTTTGATTGATCGATATTTTTATATATATAATAGGTCTGTTCCCGTACTCTAAAGTTTTAGTCCAATTTACCATTTTTACAGGTTTTAGTCCGAGAAGCGTTCCCGTACTCGAAAGAATGGTAAAAGAGAGTGCAATCGAGAGATTAAAAAATTTCCCCTCCCTGTCAAAAGCTGCAAGTTTTAGTCCGGGAAATTTCTTCTGGCAAAAATGGTTAAAGTGTCAAACTGCTAAAAATCATATGTTTACATGTTAGCAAAGAAATTGCAAAGCAATAAAAGTTCTTTGAAATAAATAAAAAACTGTTGGAATGGAAACTAAAAACATGGTAAATTGTGTAAAAACTAAATATAAATGTTTATTTGAGATTTAATTTTTATATATTTCAAAATCTTTAGCATGTCGTCTGCGCTGCCAATGCTCCACATATAAACAAACGATTTTATTTGACAGTTTACACAATTTTAGTCCAAAAAGCGTTCCCGTACTTTTTTGTGTTTTTCAATATTTTTGAGAGATTTTTCCTTACTCTCACGTTTTTGACAGTTTTACCATTTTTAGCCCAAAAAGTACGGGAACAGACCTAATATATATATATATGTATATTGTTTTTTTTTATAAAATGTGATTACTTGATGTCATTATTTTTCTTTTTTTTGTCAAAATTACTGCTATTTATTATTATTATTACTGTTAATTTTTGCCGAGATTTTTGCAAATTTTGAGAGCAAAATGTAGGAAATTTCGTCAACGAAAGCAAGTTGGAAATACGTATGGAAATATTCATGTAAATTTGTGTATGGAAGTTTTTTGGTACGGTGCGTGTTTTGGGGCAATTTCAATCAATTTTTATCCACCTTGAACACCAGAGGACGCTTAAGTACAAATTTTAAGAAAATCGGTATATAGTGGTTTTCATGTACGTTGAGTGTTGGGCTGCTATCTTTTTTGAACCATATTGAACACCAGAGGGCGCTGTAGTACAATTCTTTATGCGATTAGAATGAAAATAGGTATATTGTGGTTTTGAGGTACGGTGAGTATTTTGGCGCTATCTTCTTTGATCCAACTTGGACACCAGTTGGTGCTGTAGTACAAACTTTTTACAAAATCGCCTAAAACTACAATATGCCTACCATAGGCGTAGAAGGATATCACCAAGTGGTACTTTATTGTGAGTTTCAATGTTATGCGACTTTAATTTCCATGTATGGGCGGAGCCACACCCCCTTGACCAATGCCTGTCCAAATTTTTTAGTAGAAATGCATCACCAAATAGTAATTCTATTCTAAAATTCAACATTTTGTGACTTACTTTCATAGCCTATTCGATATCAAAAATTGTAATTGTATGGGCGGAGCCACACCCCTTGTACAATGCCCGTCTCGGTTTTCTAGTAGATGGACATTACCAAGTGGCAACTTCATACCAAGTTTCATTATTATGCGGCATTTAACTCCAAAGCTATTTGATACCATAAGTTTGACTTATATGGGCGGTGCCATGCCCCCTTGTCCAATGCTCACTCAATTTTTCCAGTCAAAGGACAAGACTAAATACATTCTTACCGAGTTTCATTGATGTGTGACTAATAGTTCGAAAGTTATACCCACAATTTGGGAAGCCGAAAAAGTGCCACACCCTTTTCACAACGCCCATAAAATTTTACCAGTGGAACGGCACATGTAAATCGAGGCCGAACACCTAATTCCAATGTTGTGCGACTTATAATTACAAAGTTATTCGATATTGCAGATTCGAGCTGCCACGCCCCCTTGTACAATGCTAGCTGAATCACTTGTAATTAGTGAGTACTTGGGTACAACTTTACAAAAACAAAGTGAACTGCATTTGCCAATCTACCTTACCACAACATTCCTTTGTGTGTTATATTATTCAAACAATGATATTAAGGGTATTCGTCCTCAACCAACCTCATTAAAATATCTAATTGACCAATATATAAGTTTGCCATTTTGCATGAATACCCTTATAATATACTAAAAAATGCATAAATTTTAATATGAAATACAATTGAATAATATTAATATCATGCTAAATTCATCAAAATCATTTTTATACTACTTAAGCAGCATGTTAATTTAAAAAATTTGATCAATTTAAAAAAAACTCGCATCAAAATATAAATTCCCACGATAATCCTATGAAAATCTTAGTTGTCCATCGGAATCCAAGAA
Source organism: Pherbina coryleti (assembly GCA_943735915.1). Classification (NCBI taxonomy): domain Eukaryota; kingdom Metazoa; phylum Arthropoda; class Insecta; order Diptera; family Sciomyzidae; genus Pherbina; species Pherbina coryleti. The sequence continues at coordinate 69,677,724 of OX030950.1, read as the reverse complement.
TACCCACATTTTAGCATTGCTAAACGAAAATGCAACCCAGCGTTAATATGGAATGTCAAAAGCACGACCTAGCTTGAGCATGTCGCTACTCATAGCGTTGATCGTACGTCACCCCCTCAAATTCATATTTACGGGATGAGGTCGACTCAATGCACGAGGTCATATTTTGTGTTGCTTCATAAGAACCCATTGTTTCTAGTCGAGCTGTCAAAGGCCGACCGACCTAACGCAGTATTGTAATTCAGCCATAAACCTCCTTATTATGTGTTTTTTGTGAACTTTAACAACTTTTCACGGCACAACGCATGCTTATTTAGTTTTTTATTTTATTTATGTTCGTTTTAAAACAACTAGTGTCACCTTTGGTCGAGATTCGACCATTTAAAAATTGATTTTCTTTTTTGTATTTTTATTCACTCATATGCAAACGTAACCGAACTCTTACAGCACCAAACGCACCACCAGCAGGAAATCACAAATTGGTGCAATCACAAATCAATCAGTAACTCAATTCTGATTTTCCATGTTCTGTGATTTTTACTTTTAAAGCTATTCAATATCAAAAATGTGTCTTATATATGCGGAGCCACACCCCTTTGTCCAATGCTCGTCACAGTACCCTACTTCCCTTATTCTACTTTCTAGTAGAAATGCTTCCAAAGCTATTTGATATAACAACTTTGAGTTGTATGAGTGTTTCACTCCCCTTTGTCAAGGAAGGAAGTTCTTACCAAGTTTCATTGATTTGTGACTTATAGTTCAAAAGTTTACCGTAAACTTGGGCTGATGAAAAGTGCCTCGCCTCTATTTCAACGCCCATCAAATGTAACCAGTGGAATGGAACGTCTGATTTGAGAGATATTCGGTGCACTCCTTTTCCCTACTCTTATTGATTTAAAAAAAAATTATCAAAATTGGTTGAGAAACACGGGAGAAAATGTTTCTTAACTGTTCTGCGTACACCTATTTATATATAGATATATAATAATAATATGTATAATATATAAAGTAGATAAGGAAATGGCTTACACATATATTTGTGTATATAACTTTGGAGTGGTCTGAAATATTTGAAAAATTTTTTCACAGAAATTATTTTTTTAGCTGTAGAACTTTATAAAAAATACAAAAACAACATTTTGAAAAATGTAATTTTCATCAAAAAAATCATAGGGGGTAGCTCATGATTTTCGATGATAGAAACACTTAATTAAATTATGTGTCAAAATGAAGCAATTTTTGCAAATAAATGATATGGTATATGAAAGAGTGTGAGAGAAGAAAATAGAAAAACAAAAATAAAATTACAAAAAGAGAATGTCTGGTCTAATTTTTAAGCAAAAATTGAATATTTTAGAGTTTTTTTGAAAACAACATAAGAAATTGAATTAGTGGGATAACGGTAAATCTTTTCTTATTTCTCAAAAGTTATTTAATTAAGCTTTCAGACAAAGAAAATTACGGGAAAATCGATTGAAAAATGGCTGAGATATTTGCATGCAAAATCAAAATTTGAAATATCAATTGTTTTTTTTCTCATTCTGAGGCAATGACATTGCTTTAAGAAATACATTGCATGGAAAAAATCTACAGGTTTCGAAATATCGCAATACTTTTGGTGTCATAATAACGGGAAATTTTTTTAACATACTATTCGTGGAAAATATTAGCAAAAAAGTTTTCGTATACCGTTATTTTTCTCAACCAACGAATTTCCATACAAAAAACGTTGTACTGAAAACATGTATAGTTTTCGAGATATCACAATAATTTTGATGTCAAAATAACGGAAATTTTTCAAAATTTACTATTTGTAAGCAATTTTACCATCACAATAGATATTGACACTTGTAACATGAAATAGTGCTTATTGTAGGGTAACCGTAAACGATGGTGAAAAATATTAAATTTTTTTTTTGCACATCTTATGAATGTCTAAATTTCTCTCTTATATCATGTTTTTCCATCTCTTACAGTTAAGCTTTTATTTAATAAATGCTCTTTTTCCGCTCATATTTGAGGTCAAAGGTCACCAATCTTATATTCAATCATACTGTGCAGCCAGACCTTTCATCTGATATCACATTCTTCATTCTACCTCTTCCCAGTTCTGAGATCCCTAACTAAAATTTATATAAACTTTCAACGTTAATATTTCGGGTCAAAGGTCATAAATTTAAACTCTAACATAATTCGGCACATCTATGGTGCAGTACCTTTCGAATGATATACGTTTCATTGTCCCTGTTCTAAAATAAATATTGAAAAAGTGTACGACAACATTTGATGTTTGCGTATTAATATATAAGATTTAAAGCGATAAAACGCAATTCTGCCAAGTTTTGAAGAAAAAAGTAAAGAGAAATATTTAGCGCCGATGAGCGTTTTTTTTTTGACAAGCGTATATACCCAGTAAGTCCAGAGTAGCATGCATACACGAAATATGCATGCTGTACACATGCAGAAGTATGGACAAGGCATGCATTGTCATAAAAAAAAAAACAAAGATTCATCAGAATCACTGAAATTCTTGTTTTGCAGATATTTTATGCTAACAGTATGCATGTTGTTTAACATATATAAAGTAGCATGCATGCTAAAACAAGCACGCTGTGTTAGTACTAACGAATGTACCGAGCATGCGTAGTTAAAAAATTTTATTAAATTCCGATAAATTTTGGTTAAACCGATTTTGTATGCATACAGTATACATGTAATTTGCACAGCGTATCATGCATTCGGAAAAAACAAAACAGTGAAGAATTAGTGGAAAACCCAGAATTACCAACAACAAAAACCACACAAATACAACAAGGAAACGCCAAATTGCAGTGTCCTTGATTCTGAGGCGTAAAAACCAAACAAAACTTATTTCGACGAACTCTAACAAGCTGTAAAATTCTAACAAAACATCAATGACCTGCAGTATCAATTGAAGTCTTGATCAGATCAGTTCACAGACAGACCACCACACAAATTAAAATAAACAATACAAAATACATATATAAATAGCTGCACAAAATGTCACAATATTTTCACGAAAATATACCAGCCACACCAAATAATATTGCATGCATACGGCATTAGTATTTACTCATGCATACGGTATTAGTATTGACGCATGCATACAGTATTCATGATATTGTATGCATACAGGATTAGTATTAACGAATGAATACAGTATTACTAATTCCTCATGCATGCAGTATTAGTAATTGTGCGGGTTCACTGTACACATGCTCTTGTATGACATCGCCATGCAAAAAGGAAATGAACATGCCTTTATCCTGGCATGCATGCAGAGCATCAGACGCATGCATATATTCTCAATGCGGCATGCATGAATGTACTTACTGGGTAGCGATGCGAAAAAAACACACCTAGTATACCGTGTATACAGTAAAGAAGTGAAACTTCTTCTTTGTATACACTCTTTCTCTTCTAGAATAAGAACCATTTTAGTTTAAAGGCTCGATTATGCAATCGTAAAGCTACGCAACGTCACGTGGCGTAGAGTTCTATCTGGAATAGAGCCCATCGCTGCGCTAGGTTACGTTACGATTTCACTAACCACTTACACTTATTTTTCATAAGATAGAACTCTACGCTACGTTACGTTGCGTTGCTTTACGATTGCATAATCGAACCTTAAAGGCAAAGAGAGAACTTTTTAAGCAAAAGAAATACAATAAAAAGTTTTTATTAAAAAAATTTCTGTTTATTTATTATTCATTGGTATAGACCTATGGCCGAAAAGCAATTAATTTGATAACCAATTTGCGTCGTATTTACATATAGATGTGAATACAGAATACAACTTGATATATTTTTAATTCAACATATGTACGTATTAATATTACTTATATCAAACATATTATACTTACTATTATTAATAATATTTCTATATAAAATTATATAACTACAATATGTATAAAATAGTTATCTATTGAAAGAACTTATTCCAACTTTTCTTGCGCACAGTGTCAAGTTAGCGTCATGGGCGACAGCATATGCTTCATTAATTTGGGTTTTTATATAACTAGCGACCTCTGGTGCGCGTTGCTGCACCCATCAACTATAAAATAATAATAATTGCGAGAAGAGACAGAAGAGAGCTAAATGTGAGCAGAGAATAGTTTTGCTCTGAGTTTGATAACATTGTTCTCAGCTGCTGTTAAGAAAAAAAAAAACAACATAACAAAAACAATTATATGCAATTATATGCAAACTTTAATAAGCTATAACTTAAAATATATACATTTTTAAGAAATAAAAAGTCCAGTTTGCACATCTACAGGTCTGAACCTACCAAAAAATACTAAATTTATTAAGATTGGACTTGTACTTAAAAAGCCTTACGCCGGACAAAATTTGGGTTTGCGAAATATATATAAGATTTTATATCGCAATATTATGAATAATAGAGGTTATATTAATATATTGAATTAAAGATATACCAACGTTGGTATTCTAAAAAAATATTGGCTATTATTATAAAAATAAAAAAAAAATTTGCTGTGCTATTTCCCCGCTGTTTTCGTTATGAACAAAATGTATATAAAACTAGTAAGAAATGATCTTCGACTGAGTCGAAGTTAAAATACCCCCACGTCCGAACCAAAGTCTTAAGCAGTCAAAAAATGTTTATTTGTAAAAACATTTTCGTCATAGTTTTTAATAATATTCTCTTTTGTTTTTTGATAAAGTCACTTGATTTGGTTGAATTTCGTGCACAGAGTACGAAATCTCTCGTACTCTCTTTTGTTTTTTGATAAAGTCACTTGATTTGGTTGAATTTCGTGCACAGAGTACAGGTTATATATCAAAGTTCATATGCAAAATTTCAAGTCCATATATTAAGTTTTGGGGAATTTAAAGAAATTTTAAATTTAAGGTAAAGTCACTTTGTATGGGAGGTAGGCGTGGTTTTCACCCGATTTGGTTGAATTTCATACTCAGAGTGTATATTATATAAAGGGTCCGCCAAATAACTTTTTTTTTTAAAACGGCGCAAAACATCGAGTGTAGCTTCGGCTGTGTGGCACGTAGCGCCGTCCTGTTGAAACCAAATGTTGCCAATATCCTCCTCTTCAATTTTTGTGAACAAAAATTCGTTCAACGATGGCCATTGACTGTAACGGCCATTCCTCATTTTCGAATTATACCTCTGGACCAAAATCCGCACCAAACAGTGACTCGTTTTGGGTGCATCGGCTTTTCAATGTATGCGTGTGGGTTTTCTGTGCCCCAAATGGAACAATTTTGCTTGTTTACATACCCACTAAGATCAAAATGAGCTTCATCTGAAAAGATGATTTTTTTGGCAAAATCGGCATCTTCTGTAAGTCGATCGCAGGCCCACTTCCCAGCGTTGTTCAAGCGTATACACAACCATATTCGTTCAGCGGAAGGATAAAACTAACTATCTGTCAAATCAGACATGTGCTAAGTGTTACAATTCACGAAATAAGCACTAGTTGAAAAAAAAAAAGTTAGATGGCGGACCCGTTATTAAAGCTCATATGCAAAACTTCATATCTTAATTTTTGTGGAATTTTAAGAGATTTTACCGTTTTGGTAAAGTCACTTTGTATGGGAGGTAGGCGTGGTTATGATCCGATTTGGCTCATTTTCGAACTCGACCTTCATTTTTTAAATGAAAATTAAATATCGAATTTCGTGATGATAGCTTTAAAATTACGGCTGCAATCGTGATCACAGACAGACAGACGGACAGACGGACATGGCTAAATCAACTCGGGTGGCGATGCTGATCAAGAATATATACACTTTTCTATACCTACCACGCCTCCTTATGGGCGTTACAAACGGAGTGACAAAATTAATATACCCCGTTTACGTTTTTTAAACGTAGGGGTATAAATATGAGCTCCACAACTCTGAACTCTAAAAAGCACATCCTCAAAGCATACCAAAAATGCGCATAAAAAGCGCGATTTCTAGGAACGCTTTTTATTTTCCCGCTAGGCATCTACAGCAAAAGTAGTTTGATTAATTGGTATATAGAGTAAATTTTTATATGAATAGTTTAGCTCGTTGGATAGAGCGTTGTCTTTGTAATCTTTAGTTCGCAGGTTCGATCCTCTGCGGTGACAAGCAAATTTTTTAAGTCTTTTATACAATGTTTATCTCTCTCATTCTGTCTACTGTAAGACATATCTTTCTTCTCTATCGTGTAACGAAATGAAGTAAATTGACCTTGAAATTTCACTCCTCAATATTCTTGTTCAAATTTCGAAGCGCCGCCTAAGAAGTTTCACTTCAAAAATTATTCAAATCGGGCCATTTTTATGGCAAAAAAAGAATTTTTTTGTTGAGCTGACTTTTGGGAAAAGTTTATTTTTTGATGTCTGCAAATTTGAAATTATGTCATTCTTTGTTATGTTATATGGTTAAAGTTTTTGGTGTTCCTCTACCATACAACATAACAAAGAATGACATCATTTCAAATTTGCAGAAAAAAAAGTGAATTAAATCTATTCAAAAATAATTATTTGCTTAAAAGTCGGCTCCACATGAAAATTATATCCCTCAACTTCAGATTAACTTCACTATGTTTTCTCAGTGGCGGATCTAGGATTCGACAGAGGGGGGCTGAAACTACAGTTTTGTATGCCAATATTTGCAATGATGTCTGATGATGAAGATGAAAAAATTTATGTTTTTAAAGTTATTGTAAATATGCAGAAAACAAAGGGAAGAAATCTTTTAAAAAGATAAACTTTTCCCAAAAGTCAGTTCAACAAAAAAAACGTTTTTCTCCCATAAACATGGCCCGATTTGAATAATTTTTTCATTAATCCTAAATTTCATAAAAAGCCCAACAATGATGCAGCATTTTGATTTGAGAAAGTTGCTGCGACCTCGGCGAAGGTTAAGCTGCTTTTTCAAAATCGAAAGACAAAATTAGGAAATTCTTAATAAAGTGGGCCAATTTTGGGTCAAAAACTTATTTTTTTAAGAACTTGATGGCATATTTGAGTTCAGCGGACGATTTTACATTAGGATATGTTGTAGTCAAAAGTTTTTGTAGGACTTAAATTTAAATATGGAACTCGATTTGAAACATCCATTTTATACTTCTTCAAACGCACGTTTTTTAGCGGCGCGAATCCAGTTTGCGAATGTTTTTGATATTTTTTTCGCGTCACATGCCTATATTACATCCAGGATTCAGAATCTGGTCTTGCAGGGAGGTTCTGGAATACTTTTGGAAAAAAACCCATCTAATACTCATACCTTATGATATAAAATGGACGAATTTTAAAATGCTATATCTTTTAAATGAACCATAAAAACCACTTTCATTCTTATATCATCAGAATCCTCTTATTACATAGTTTATTTAACATTAATTTCAAATTTTTTCACCCGTGCCCATTGGAGATACTTGACCCCAAAGTTGGGGCAAATTTGAGATTTCTTATTTTTCAAAGCGATGTAACCCAAAAAGTTTACGATCTAGTCACTTTAAAAAATTTATATTTTTAATTCTTACTAAGACGAACCTAATACCAAAAAAAAAAAAAATAGGTCTGTCACTAGCTTTTTTCTATTAAAATGTTTTTTTTTTCAAAGTTACCAAAAATGACGACTTCTTTGGAAACTTTAACTTTTTTTTAAAATTCCCAATTAATTTTTCTGATATGCAAGATAATAGATTAGGTATAAATAATATTATGTTTTTTCATTGATTACTGTATGTTTAATAGGAGCTGAGATATGATCATTGCCGCAAACTCTATAAGATACAAAAATCGCTCGTGGTTGCATGACAAATATGGCCGCCATTTTCCAAATACAACAAAAAATTTTTTTTGAAAGCAGTTCTAAGATGCCGAAGCATAACGAAATTTATGATAAAAAAAATGAAAATTTTTTGGAATAGTCGAGCGACTACTATGTGATCAATCTTGGCGAACTGACCCTTTATTTATTTGTTCGACAACGAAGTTAACAAGACCTAATGGTCTAGTTAGCCTCGCATGGCACAACAGCGCATGGCTCAACAAGTGTCACTTGGCGATCTGTTCAATGCCATTTGCGTGTATCTGATTATGCATAATATGACAACGCATGGCAATGCTCAGATAAAAACAACTTCAACGCTGAATACATAGATAAACATGGAAGATCAATTTTAACCCTTTTGCATTGGTCAAGACTTGAATTCAATTCTTTGCTATTCCCTTTTAAACTTACCCTCTCTCACGTTGATGTCCGCATCTTTCATCAACAAACTCACAGACTTGATTTCAAGTCAGGACCAATGTAAAAGGGGTCTTTCAGTTTGATATCTTTGTATCTTCTATGCGTTTGACGTTTTGCCGAAACAGTTTTGCATAATCAGCACTTTTTTTGCTATGTGCTAGCTGCTTATCTATGTACGCTGCTGTGCCATGCGAGGCTAACTGCACCATAATGGTCTAATTATGTTCGTGTAACGCGACGTAATGTGGCCTTAGCAAATGTCACTTGAATTTCTGTTATATGGGCGTTGTGTGTATCTGGTTATGTACTACTCAACGTAGCTTAGAAAAATGTAGATAAAAAGAGAATTTTATCTGACAATCTTAAGATAAACGTAGAACAAATAAAAAGTTCAATTTCATTTTGAACTTTAAGTCGTTCTACGCTTTTTTGACAGCTTGTGCTTTTTTTTTTCTTTCTTTTGTTGTTTCTCTAATTTTTAGTGCGGTAAATTTGTGGCGTCCGTGGCGAAGTTGGTTAAAGTACAACGAACCTGGTTCGAACCCCAGCAGAGACAGTAAATTATTTGACAGCTAGGTCAAAGTCCTTGCAAGGGCTGAAATGGCCAGTTATTTATTTTTTTTTTTATTTTTAAATTTGCCAATAAATAAAATAATTGGGCCTATTCGGCGAAATCTGTTATTCTGTTACGCATTTTCTGTTATCAATCGTAACAGATGCCGATCATAAAAGATCTGTTAAAATTGGTATTCAGTATATCGAACTTTTATGGCAACCTGTTATCAATCTTCGAAAATAAGAATCTATTACAATTCCGTTAACTTCTGTTATGAAACAGCTGATTGTTGTAAATAAATTTATTCATAGTCAACAAAATGCAGAGCGAAAAAGTAAGTTAAGGGTTGTTTTATGCAAAAGCTTATTATAAATTAAACAATTTATTTTCTTCAGTATATTTCAGTCGTCTTTAAGTTCGCTGCTGGTACTCTGACGTTCATAAGCAAATCGAAGAAAAAAAAACACAAGTTAACAAAATGCAGCCAATTCATGTTGTTACCGGCGCTGCCGGTCAAATTGCTTCTCATCTTGCATTTGCTTGATATTCCTCCTATGGTTGGTGTATTCGAGGGTGTCGTTATGGAATTAGCCGATTGTGCACTACCTCTACTACGGCAAGTTGTACCAACAATTGATCCAGCTATGGGCTTCGAGGATGTTGCCGCTGCCTTCATGGTTGGTTCAATGCCATGTAAGAAGGGTTTGGAACGCAAGGATTTGTTCTTGGCGAACGTGAAAATTTCCAAGATGCAGGGCCAGGCGGTGGATCTACATGCACGCAAGGATGTTAAGGTACACATATTGCTGTAAAAAAAAGAATTTTTCGACTAAATTCCCTTATTCTAGCAATGAGACAGTGTGCACAAAATCAGTCTGGGATGCCGACTTACTGCAAGGAGAATTTGATGAGACGGTGCAAAAGCGTGGCGCTGCTGTGATTTCCGCACGTAGGATGTCTGCCGCTAAGGCTGCTTGCAATCATATGCACGATTTGTAGCACGGCACTCTTGCTGGTCAGTACGTCTTACGTGTCATTTCGAATGGCAACTATGGAACGCCCAAGGATTCCAACGCATTACCTGTTATGATCTCAAACAAGCAAACAAATTTTTTAAGGTTTGCAGATCAACACAATAGGTGTCGGCTAAAGCATTTGTATTTGGTATTTTATACTTAAATTGTATAAATGTTTAATCAGTGTTAACACTATAAATACATGTTGAATAAAATGTTTTTATAGAACTTAAATATTTAAAAGTAGTAAGAAATGATTTTAGACTGGGCCAAAAAACCAAAGTTTATTCAAAGTCTTAAGCAGCCAATAAAATGTTTATTTTTAAAAATATTTTCGTCATAGTTTTAATAGAAAATACTCGCTTTTGTTTTGGTTTTTATTCGATGGTTGAATTTCATACTCGAAGTACATGTTAAATATCAAAGTTCATATGCAAAATTGCAAGTTGAGTGCATATTAATAAAGATATAAAGATAAAAAAATCATATTAATAAAGATAAAAGCTTAAATATCGAGTTTCGTCATCACAGACTTTGGATGTTCCACGATTGGTTCCAATTTGTTCATGAGTAGTCGAGCATTCACCTTGTCCTAACGAAATAGCTGCACGAAGCGCACATCAGGAAGCTCGAATAGATTGCTTTGAAGCCGCAACTCTAGCAGAGTTGCTCGATGGTTTCGTCTAAAACATTAAATTGAACATAAACATATGCATATATTTATACTTAACAATTATTTTACTTACATTTTTCGCCTTTTTTCAGAATTTCTTATTAAAATTCTCAAATAAATATCCATTTCAGAAATAAACTGTCACTTTAATAGAATTTGTTATGATAAAAGACTCAAAAATCTGTCTGTTATTCTGTTATGGTTTTTAACAGATTTTGTCGCGCTGAATACCAATTATAGAATTTGGAATAGATTTTTTGACAGTTCGAAAATCTGTTATGATTTTTAACAGATTTCATAACAGATTTTGTCGTGCAGAATATGAATTTAGAACGCATAGCAGATTTTTTGACAGCTAAAAAATTTGTATGGGAAATCATAAAAGAATAACAGAATTTTTTCATAAAAGATTCTGCAGAATAGGCCCAAATATAAGCGAATTTATGCGCTAAAAGTGTTTCTTATATTGTTTTAAGTGAATATAAATTGAGTGTAATCCGAGTGCCAAGAAAATATTGAAAGTGGAAAACAAAAAATTATGATGGCACAATCATGTGGAAATTGCGGAGCTGCTGGTTCATGCAAACGGGGAAAAGCTACCCAGAAATTCATGGGTACAGAATATGTTTTACTACCAAATGCAATGCATTGGAAAAGGCTACCGCAATGGTGCGTGGCTACAGCATACGTCCGCTCCACTGCCAAACGCAATGCGGCCAGCAGGTAGACACTCCGCCGGTCCGCGATCTTCACGTGATTGGTCAAAGCTGCCTTCAAGACCATCATATTTTTCGCTTGCATTCGCTCATGGCACTCGGATCGCCCTTGATTAATAAATTAATTGATTAAATAAAAGCAAAACTTTTTTATTTACATTTCTGTGTACATATGAAATATAAATTGTTTCCTTTTTATAAGCAAAAGCAGCTGATTTGAAATTTTGTTAAGTAGATGTACGTTTGCATAATCAACACGGGATTTGCTAAGTGCAATCTGCTGTTTACTACGGCCACGTTGCGTCACGTTACGCGAACATAATTAGACCATAAGTCTTATGACAGGCACAAGTAGATGACGATCTTGTTGGCAATTATTTGAAAATTTCTAAGGTTAGCATCCACTCTGATAAGCATAATTTATTTATTTTATTTATTGTGCAAGATATAATTTTTTTGTAGCTTGGTTGTTAGTATTGTGATTGTTGGGTAATAACCGGGTATGGCCACCATTTCATTTAAAGCTTATCGACTGGTCTCTGACTTAACCTCGTAACTCAAAAAAACTTGATTTTGCTTTTTTATGGAAATAGCTCTATCATCAGATTCCGCATCTATCACAAAAATTTTAGAGCTTTGTGTGTATGTTGTTTGGTGAAAAACGTGTGTGCACTAACCTCGTAAACAAAAAAAGGTGAATTTAGTAAATGCAACAACCTCGTATATTGTTTAAAATTCTGGCATTTTATAGAAAAATTTGGTGCAACACTTAGCTAACTCTCCGTTATATTATATAAAGCTAAATGTCAAATACTTGTGCTAAGTTTCACTTTTATTAGTCATTATTCTAACAAACATTTAATTAAAACAAAACTTTTATTAATATAAAAATTCTCGTGATTTATTTCAAATATTTTCACGCAAATATTGAAAAAAGAAAGAAAACGAAGAATTATTTGTACCTGCTGATTATGTGAGAATTATAAAGGAAGCACGAACTAAACATGGTCCTTATAAAATCCGTTATATTGACCATCATTTTTTTAAGAAATATTCAAATTTAAATTAATTACCTTAATATTACTATTATATAATTATAATACAATTATATAAATTGCCTGAAGTTTTTTATGTTTTCTTACTTCTAACTATATAATACACGTTTAAAAATTACACACACAGTTCTTTTTTAAAACAATCTCCAAACTTAAGAACTAAACAATTTTTGGATCAAATTTTGAAAGTAACATCTAGACAGACAAAAGTCGGAACTTCGTAACTCAACAAAAAAAAGTCTGTTTTCAAAAGCAGTAACCTCGTAAGTGATTTGCAACTTTTGTAAGATGTATGTACAGCTAATTTTGCCCTATTTTCTATGTCAATAAATTCTTTAAGATTATTTTGACCATAATAAAGAAAAATATTACAACTTTTAACTCCCCCTAAGAAAAAAATCAGTTTTTTGCTTCTCCTGAAAACTTTGATTTTTTGACTTACGAGGTTAAGTCAGAAACCAGTCGTTATGTGCTGTTTCTGCGTCTGTTTTTGTTTTGTTGCATTTTGTGTTGCTACATAAGCTTTCTCAACGCTCCCAGAGCGCTCTGCCCATTACTTACTTACTTATCTGGCGCTTACAACCGAAGGTCGGTTTTGGCCTCGTATAAGAAATTGCGCGAGCCATTTCTGTTTTGCGCTTGCTGGCGCCAGTTGGAAACATCAAGTGTAGTCAGGTTATCCAACACCTGATCCTTCCAACGAAGATGTGGGTGTCCTCTTCTGCGTTGACCACCACCGGGAACCGAATCGAATATTTTTTTCGCTGGAGCGTCGTTTTCTATTCACTCAACATGATCTAGACAGCGGAGCCGCTTGATTTTAATACGCTTAACTATGTCGATGTCAGCGTACAGCTCATACAGCTCGTGGTTCCATCGAATTCGGTACTTGCCATTGACTCAGATTGGACCGAAGATCTTACGAAGGAACTTTCTCTTGAAGGCTCCCAAAGTCTTTTCATCAGAACTGCTCAACGCCCAGGTTTGTCCTGCATATAATAGGACGGGCATGATTAGTGACTTACAGAGCGTGAGTTTTGTTCGTCGAGAGAGGGCTCTGCTTCTCAATTGCCTACTCGGCCCAAAGTAAAACCTGTTGGCAAGAGTTATCCTTCGTTTTATCTCAATACTGACATCGTTGAAAGAGTTAATGCTGGATCACAGGTAGACGAAGTTCTTAACATCCTCGAAGGAGATGTTGTCAACAGTGACGTGGTTCCAAGACGCTGGGACTGTTTATTTGTTGACGCTAGGTATTTCGTCTTATCTGCGTTCACTACAGAACCCCTTCGACTCGCCTTTTTCGCTAACCTGGAGAATGCTGCGCTGACTTCACGCGTTTTATGGCCAATGATATCGATATCATCCGCATGCGCCAGCAGCATAATACTTTTGTAGAATATCGTGACACTGCGTCTCAAATCAGCAGCTCGGATGATCTTCTCCATCATTAGGTTGAAAAAGTCGCACGATAAGGAATCACTTTGTCTGAAACCTCGTTTGGTATCGAATGGTGGAGTGAGTTCCTTCCCGATTTTAACTGTGCTGCTGGTGTTGCTCAGTGTCATTCTGCAAAGACGGATGAGCTTTGCAGGAATACCAAATTCAGACCTGGTGGAATATAGATGATTCCTTATTGGACTGTCGAAGGCGGCTTTGTAATCGACTAAAAGATGGTGTGTGTCGATTTGTTTTTCTATGGTCTTCTCCAAGATTTGTCGTAACGTAAATATCTGGTCTATGGTGGATTTGCCAGGTCTGAAGCCACACTGATAAGGTCCAATCAGCTAGTTTACGATGGGCTTCAGTCTTTCACATAATACGCTCGACAGGACCTTATATGCGATATTCAGAAGGCTTATCCCATGGTAGTTGGCGCAAATTGTGGGATCGCTTTTCTTGTGGATTGGGCAGAGCACACTGAGGTTCAAATCGTTTGGAATGCATTCTTTCGACCATATTCTGCATAGAAGCTCATGAATGCATTTAAATAGAGCTTCGCCTCCATTCTTGAAGAGCTCAGCAGGTAAGCCATCGGCTTTGTTATTTTTAAGCCGAGCTATAGCTTTCAAGACTTCACTATGGTCGGGCAGCGGAACTTCAACGCCCTCGTCCAAAATTGGGATTCCGGGATATCATCTCTATTGGTAGAATTGTTGTCGTCGTCGCCATTCAGAAGCCTAGAGAAGTGTTCCCTCCACATCATCAGTGTACTCTGGATATCTGTCACTAGATTCCCATTTTTATTCTTTCAGGAAGAGACCCCGGTCTTAAAACCATCGGTCAGGCGTCTTATTTTTTCGAAAAATTTTCGGACCTCGTTCCTGTCACAATGCATCTCAATTTTCTCGCACTCACACATTTCCGCTTCTCTTTTCTTTCGCCTGAAAATGCTCTTCCCTCCTCTTCTATTTGTATCGCTCTTTAGCAGCACGCGTTACAACCGACTGCAGGGTGGCTTTGTAGGCGGCGTCTTTTTCTGCAGTGGCGTCGCGACACTCCTGGTCGTGCCACTGGTTTCGGCGAGGGCGGTGATAGCCAATCACCTCTTCGGCAGCCGTACGCATTGAGTGGGAAATGTGATTCCACTGCGCGCATATATCGTCGATCGGAGGAGTGCTTTCTTAAGGCACAGGAGTGAGAGTCGAGTAGCGAAGTCTTCGGCTGTTCGTTTTGATTGCAGCTTTTCGACGTCTAGCTTTCTCTGTGCTGGATTGCGCGCATTCTTGGTTGCGCACAGGCGTGTACGGATCTTGGCTGCGACAAGATAGTGATCCGAGTCTATATTGGCACCACGGATCGTGCGTACATCTAAAACACTGGAAGAGTGCTGTAGAATAACTGTACAACAACAACAACATAGGCAAAATAAATTGCAGCTACAGCCCAGGGCAACGCACGCTTGTTGACCTACTTTTATTTATTATTAAGTTTGTTGTTTTCATTTTATATATTGCGAAATTTTCATGTTTTTTAATTGCTTACATTATTAATACCAAATAAGCAATATTTATCATGAATTTAGGTTTTGTCATTTATTGAAGTTAATGTTAAGTAATCAATATTTAATTTGTTTAACTAAGCAATATGTTTTATATTTAAGCAGGTACAAGGAAATAATAATGTTAGTTATTTATTTTACACTAATCATCAAGTGTCTTTTTAAATCTCTACATAAACAATCCAGGTTCAAGTGCCTGTGTTTGTTAAGTGTTCAATCCAGAGCAATCCAAGTTCAAGTGCTTGTATTTGCGCCACTGGAACGAAACATTTTGGTAACCCCGACGTGATCGGAAGATAACTAGTTCAAGTGCCAAGTATCCATCAATCCATTGATCACTAATCACACAGGCGTGATACATTTTGGTGACCCCGAATATTAAGGATACGTTATCCTTCGACACCTTCAACAAGAAGGACATGCCACATCGATCAACACCTTCAAGGGTGCCACAAGGACCGCCACAGCGACCGCCGCAATCAAAGGTGCCACAAGGACACGCCACATCGATCGCCGCATTCAAGGGTGCCACAAGGACACGCCACAGTGACCGCCGCAATCAAGGGTGCCACAAAGACACGCCACAGCGACCGCCGCATTCAAGGGTGCCACAAGGACACGCCACAGCAACCGCCGCAATCAAAGGTGCCGTTAGGACACGCCACATCGATCGCCGCAATCAAGGGTGCCACAAGGACACGTCACATCGATCGCCGCAATCAAGAGTGCCACAAAGACACGCCACAGCGACCGCCGCATTCAAGGGTGCCACAAGGGCACGCCACAGTGACCGCCGCAATCAAAAGTGCCACAAGGACACGCCACAGCGATCGTCGCAATCAAAAGTACGACTAAAGTGCCACAAGAGGCACACTACAGCAAAAAATGTGAACATTCAACGCGTTATTGGAATTACAAATCAAGACTGGCGAGGAAATACAGCGGATGGTAACAAATTTCAAAAAGGATTCGGTTGGAAGAAAGTCGAACGCCGCATATTACAAAGAGCGGTCGTGTCAGCTCAACTTAGTTTGGGATGAATATGAAAAACCAGACAGCGAGTTGAGATGCAAGACCAATGAATCACGAGTATTTCACAGATCACTATGATAAAATACGTAAAATAGCTCAATACCACATAGAGCTATTCAACACGGAAATCATACGATTTGAATCACAAGAGGCATCAGGACTAAATACTGGTGCTAACAAACCTGGACCCAACCATGGGGCTGGTACAAAATAAGAGCAACAACAACATGATACGACAACTACTCAACATCAAGGCCTAATTCGAAAGATTGCAGCACGCATGACAGCATTACGGCGATTGCTCAATTCACTAGCAGCTGCACAAGAAGAGGAGACATCTCAATTCTACATGGTCAATATCAGCACCATAAATAAATTATGGAATCAACTTGGATGGCCTTCAGAATGAAGCATTGGAAAAACTGGAGGACCAAGCACCATTAGGTTTCGATCAAACTGAATTCAACGAATTAGGAGATATGGTGAGGCAACAACTGGTCAAACTCTCCATTAAGGAAGATCAGCTTCAATCAAGAAACACATTATCAACTTCAGGAAGATATCATCCTGCACAGACTACACTACCATTGCCATAGGTGATAATTCCGAATTTCAACGGCGATTACCTAAAATGGCAGGAGTTCTACAATATTTTTAATGAAATGATAGACAAAGAACCATTACCACTAGTCCAAAAAATGTGGTATCTAAAATCAAATGTTTCGGGAGAAGCCGCAAAGCTCATCAGTCATTTGTCACTGACTGAAGAAAACTACAATGCAGCCTGGACGCTGTTGCAAGATCGATATAACAACAAACGAATCCAGGTTGGAGCCTTGGTCCAAAATTACTAGAGCAACCTCTCGGTACATCAACAGCCGGTTCGGTAAAAAATCTACATGACACAACAAGAGAATGTTTGTTAGCTTTAAAAAATCTCGGAGTGGAAACAACTTCCTGGGACCCACTCCTGTTGCACATACTGATTAAAAAATTAGATAGAGCAATGCACATTAGATTCGAGCAATCATTAGCAAGACCAAAGGAGCTATTGAAAATCAATGAATTTTTGTCATTTTTGAAACTACAATTCCAATCAATGGAGTCGATCGGTTCCAAAGATAAATCGTCATGTACACAGGCAACGACTAGATCATTCACTACAGTTGCGACCACACAAAGGAATATAAATACTTGCAGATTATGCAACATCAGCTAACATGAGCTGTTTCAAGCTAGATCATACAGCAAGGAACTGCCCATCACGAACCTGCACTAAGTGTGACAAGAAACACAATTCACTAATGCATCTAGAAGGAAGAAGCGATGTCTCAAATGCAACAAAGGCAACTGATTCAAGAATAGCAGTCACATCAGCTGCAGCCAACACGATGCCAGCACGTAAAGGTTATGTCTTACTAGCAACAGCGAAAATAAAAATAACTGCGGCTAATGGAAGATCAGCTGAATTTAGAGCAATTTTAGACTCTGGTTCACAAATAAACATTGTCTCTGAGCGACTCATCAGAAGGTTGTCCATCATTCCAAACGACGCATCACTCTGCTTTGAGGGCATCGGAATAGCAAAAAGCAGAGCCACACAACGGGTCAATGTCATGCTGCAATCTTTGGACAACAATTTTTCAACTCATTTGGAGGCATTCGTACTTCCAAACATCAATCCTTGTCAACCAAACAATAATCTTGATATTTCTAAGTGGCCAATTTCTACCAACATTCAACTGGCGGATACAGAATTTCATCAACCAGGAAAAATTGATATTCTGCTTGGTGCCGAGTTCTATTTCAAGCTAATATCCTCAGGACAAATCACGCTGTCACCTGACCTCCCAGTACCTGATCTCCTACAAAATACAGTTCTTGGTTGGATCGTTAGTGGAAAGATTGGTAACAACTCTGAAGCATCGGACACATTGACTTGTGCTGTTGGTGGTCAAGATACCAGTGATATAAATTTCTCATTGGAGGAAATGGTGGAGCAGCTGTGGAAAATGGATGAAGTAGAATCAAATGAAAAGGGCTTATCCCCGGCGGAGCAGCGATGCGAGGCACACTTTACTCAAAACGTTCGCATCAATGAAGAAAATCGTTTTGTCGTTAAACTTCCGTTTCTTCAAACTACATCAGCCTTGGGAGAATCGAAGAAAATGGCTTACAACAGATTCTTAAGCATAGAACGTCGACTTCTCAAAAATTATATGGTTCGAAAACAGTATGTCCAATTCATGGAAGAGTACAAGCGATTGGGGCATATGAAGGAAGTTAATCTTGATTCTGTACTGACGCCTAATTATTTCATCCCTCATCATTGTGTACTAAAGCCAGACAGCACAACAACCAAACTACGAGTGGTATTTGATGCATCAGCCAAAACTACGTCTGGCTACTCCTTAAATGATTTAATGTTCACAGGTCCAACAGTCCAAAGTGAATTATTCCCATACTTCTTCGCTTTCGTTGGTCACGCTTTGTTTTTACTACGGACATTGAAAAAATTTATAGACAAATTTTAATACATCCAGAAAATCAGCAATACCAAATCATTATGTGGAGAGCTCATCCAACGACACCTGTATGCTACTACCAACTCAACACGGTTACCTATGGGACTCGAGCAGCACCATATATTGCCACAAAATGCTTGCAACGCATCGCAAACGAAAATATTAATAGTTTTCCACTAGGATCTCAGATTTTGCAAAACAATTTCTACGTTAATGATGGGCTGGGTGGATCAGACAGTTTGATAACAGCTATCGAAGCTCAACAGCAACTCATACACATCTTGAAAAAGCATGGTTTCAATTTGCGCAAATAGTGTGCAAATCATCCAGCGCTCCTTCAGAACATTCCTCAAGATGACCAGGAAGTAAAATTAGATTTCAACAATACTAACAACGATTCAATTAAGACACTTAGATTATTATGGCTACCAAAAACTGACCAATTTTGTTTTGAAGTAAGACTGGATCCAGTAAAGGTTGTCACAAAACGAGCGATCACATCTGATTTAGCTAGGCTGTTTGACCATTGGGAATCGTTGCTCCAGTGATAGTAACTGCGAAGATGTTTGTTCAGGAACTGTGGCAATTAAAAATTAATTGGGATGATGCCTTACCAGCTGAATTACATACAAAATTGATAAAGTTTCGCAGTGGCTTAAGTGATTTAGGAGATTTGAAATTTTCACGTCACATTTTTAAAGGAGACATTCCAAGGACAATCCAAATTCACGCATTTTCGGATGCATCAGAGAAGGCGTTTGGCGCTGCAGTGATATTCGTTCAGAATTTAGGGATGGGAGAATAATAGTGAAGCTTTTGTGTTCTAAATCACGAGTAGCACCACTTAAAATACAAACACTGCCTAGACTCGAACTATGTGCTGCAGTGCTAACCGCTCAACTGGTAAACCGAGTAAAGAACGACCTTAATCTCAAGGAACATCAACATTTCTCTGGACAGACTCAGAGATTGTTCTCTCATGGATTAATGCGCAGTCATCATCTTTCCAAACATTTGTGGCAAATAGAGTTGCAACAATTCAAAATTTAACATTGATGGAACAATGGCGTCATGTCAGCTCAAAAAACAATCCAGCTGACATCCTGTCTATAGGTCTGCAACCAAGTACTTTAGCCAATTGCAATCTTTGGTTTTATGGACCACTATTTTTACATGGAAAAGAAACTATGTGGCCACCAAGATTCAACTCCGCATTGGCGATTTCAACCAACATGGAAAAGAAACGGAAACCTTCACCAGTAGCCAGCAAAAACATGGTGTTCACATTAACCAAAAACGACAGGCTACTAAATAAAGATTTTGTGTACAAAATTAACCATAGAAATTCATTCCGCACATTTCAAAGAATTATGGGATACGTTCTACGGTTCATAAATCACACCAGATGCAAAAGAGAGCTAAGACAAACCTAAACGATACTTACTCCCACCGAGTTTGATCATGCATTAACTGCCATTGTTAGAGCAATACAGACTTCTGATTTCAAGGATGAAATAACACATTTGAAAAAATACGCGGAGTTCAAAAGGACAAGTCCATTAAGTAGTTTGTCACCATTTTTAGACGAAATGAACATTCTGAGAGTTGGTGGACGCTTAGAGGCATCGACATTACCATTCAATGCTAAGCATTAAATGCTGCTGCCATATAACGATCCTATAACAAAACTAATTTTGGTTATGTTACATAACGATAATATGCACTGCGGTCCACAGACTTTGCAAGCATTATCTAGGCAGCGATTTGGGATAATCAAAGGAAAATCAATGGCAAGGAATGTCGTACAAGGTTGTGTTCGCAGTTCCAGAGCAAAGCCATACCTTTTTAAACAAATTATGGGCAATCTTCCAGCATCCAGAATAACTCAAGTACGACCATTTCTTAAAACTGGAGTTGACTTCTGTGGACCCTTCTGGATACATTACAAAATTCGTGGTAAGAAACCGCATAAAGCATATATTGCCATATTCTGCTGTTTCGCTACAAAGGCTTTGCATCTAGAGTTAGTCAATGATTTGACAACCGAAGCCTTTATAGTATCACTAAAGCGTTTTACATCACGAAGTGGGCGCTGCGATACATTATACTGCGATGATGCCACCAACTTTGTCGGAACCAAAAATAAATTGCAGGAATTAAACGACGCCATATTTGTAAATACTTCTCAGAAGAAAATCACCAAACATGCAGCGACCGTGGAATCGACTTCAAGTTCATACCACCTCGGGCCCCACACTTTGGTGGACTATGGGAGGCGGCCGTGAAATCAGCAAAACATTTATTACTGCGAAGCGTGTCAACCGAATCCCTTACATACGAAGAGCTTGAAACTGTGATCATTGAGATTGAAGCCATCTTAAATTCTCGACCAATAATACAAATGTCCACAGATCCAAATGATTTGACTGCTCTGACACCAGGACATTTCTTGATTGGTGAACCACTAACTGCACAAGTCGATAGAAGATCACTACAGTCCAAAATATCATTGGCAACAAGATGGAAGCTAGTATCGCAGGTTAAACATGTATTCTGGAGAAGATGGAATCTCGAATACCTCAACCAATTACAAGAAAAACGAAAATGGAAGAATCATTCACAAAATGTTCGAGAGAATGAATTGGTTATTATCAAGGAAGACAATGTTCCTGTCATGCAGTGGCCTCTTGGCCGAATAGTAGAGGTACATACTGGAGCAGTGCGTGTTGTTGACGTAAAAACAGCAACAGGAATATGGAAACGAGCCAACATCTGACCCAACATCTGATCCAACATCGCCATCTCAACAGAATCATGAAGAAGAAGAAGAAGAAGAAAGGAGTGAAATTCCAACTAAACGAAAGAAATTCTCCAACAATTCACTGATCACAACTCTTGTAGTATCGTTACTGCTACTACCAATGATACTAGCAAATCCTGTCGACATTAAAAAATTTGAAAATGGTCCTGGAATCTATTTTGAAGATGTTGGTACAGCACATTTGGCGACTGCCGAATGGAAAATTGTTGCATACTATGACCTTACTCCGTTCTGGGTTGAACTCGAAGCTTTCACTAATGGAACATTAGCCTTTCAACAGCTATGCAACCAATCACGCCAAGGTTCAGGCTGCACTGCACTTGCCAAACATTTCCTGCACACAAGAAAGGAATTACAATTGGACAGCGAATTGTTAATAAGGCGACGCAAAACTAGAGCTGCTTTAGACATTGTCGGAAACATAGCCAATACACTGTTTGGTGTTCTTGATTCTGATTATGCCAAGGAAATGTCAAAAACAATTAGCCAACTACAGAATAACGAAGAGCAGATGGTCAACATTCTTAAGAAGCACACCTCCATTATTGATTCGACGATTAATATAATAAAGCAAAACGAAGTCAGCACAAACACAAGAGTAAATATGATACAGGAGGAACTAGCTACACTTGAAAATGCAATCAACAAGGAAACTGAGACACAACGAAGATGCCAAGTTCTTATGTCATTAGGACTACAGTTGTCTCTCATAGCTACAAACTTACAACAGATCCAAACTGCCATTCTAAATGTCTTCACCGCTACCCATCACGGTAAAATAAGCCCATTGCTATTATCTCCTCAACAACTAAGCGATGAGTAATCAACATAAAAAAAAACTTGCCACCATCAAAACAGTTGCCAATAGGAAAAGATGACCTGTTGCATTTTTACAAATTAATGATATCAGAAGGAGGAATAGCAAATAATCATGTTATATTTGTGATAAAATTCCCACTTATGGATCAGGAACGTTTCAACATTTTTCGAGTTATACCAATTCCTACCACAATCAACAATACTTTGTTATCTGATTTATGAAAACACAAACAATGTTGAAAGCGTAGAAGTGAAAAAAAAACAACTTCATCGGCTGCATGGTAGAATTATAAGGTAGGGCCGAGTCGCTCAGTGCCCTCACGCGTCAACGAAGAGTGGATAGTGAAAAGGTTGGGTAGTTGTCAAAATGAGGAAGTTGGTGGAAATGTCAAATGAAAAAAGAAATATCATGTTTTCAATTCGTAAATAGTGCGGACGCGTGTGTTAAGTTTGTGTTAATTTGAGTGGAAATATTGTAAAAACATTGTAAATAAATCTATAAAATGCCGCGAAAGTGTTAAATTTGAAAAAAAGCTTGTACAAAGTTTAACCTAAAATCCACTGCGAAACATGAACATAAAGAAACTCGAGATGAACAGCTGATTTTGACAACTAGCCCCCTTTTTCCCTGCTTTCCACTTCATTCTTCTCCGAGTCGGCCCTACCTTATAATTCTACCATGATCGGCTGCAGATGCATTTGCACGAACAGTTGATTTTGACAGGAGATGTTTTCTTGTAGAAGAGAAAATAAGCAGTTGTCAATACTACCTTGTATTATTATACCATGTTCGTGCCCTTCTCTGCTATAAAGTAGTGAAAGATAAGACACTGCCACAGCATGTGGATTATGAAAAAGATAATAATAAAAACGGTGCAGTAAGCAATACTTCATCTGGAGCATGGTATAATAATACAAGGTAGCATTGACAGTTGCTTGGGAAAACATCTCCTGTCAAAAAATATACTCAAAAAGAGATCGTTCACAATCCGCCATTGAAAACACAAACAATGTTGAAAACTTTGAAGTGAAAAAAACCAACAAGCTCAGCAGCTGCAGATACACTTTCACAGTTGTTTTTGACAGGAGATGTTTTCTTGTAGAAGAGAAAATAAGCAGTTGTCAATGCTACCTTGTATTATTATACCATGATCTGGAGCAGCATCTTCTTATATTGAGCTTTTAAAAAACACTAGAAAAAAAGTTTATTAATTTCATTAATGCATTGAGTCAAACATTGCTCTGTAATCATTTTAACAGATCCAAGAAAAAAAGACTGGACAGACACTAAACAACATCATTCAAAAACAGGACTATACATTTGAAGAGGATTTCAAGAAGCAAGAAATTTCGAGTGGAAATGAAGTAAGTAATATTTAAATAATATACGACAATATGATGCCGATATATGATACTGTAAGTCAAACATAAACAAACAACTATCAATAGGTTGCAGAGAAAATCACTGGACATTTAAAAACTGAGATAGAAATAGGTAGGATTTTAAATTTCCTGACTCTACTAAAGAAACATCAAAACAAGAATATTCGAAAAAAAATCAAGTAAGTAAAATTTCTAAAAAATATTTCATTGTTTTGAGCTGCATTCGACCTAAGGTAATTTTTTTTATTTAATATAAAAAAATTCGTTCGTTTGTTTTCCTGTGATCCAAAATTGTTAAGTGTTAACTTTATGTTTAATCCTGTCCCTGATGATGAACTCCGGCGGAGTTCGAAATATTTGGATAAATAAATAAATTTAACTTAAAAATATTAAAAATTGTTTTATATTTAATAAAAAATTGAGCCCGAATGCAGTCCAATGAATTAAGGGGTCGAAGAAACATAGCAAACTTAGGAAAAATACATACCAATGTTAAGTCTATTTTCCCTCGAAAGGAAAATGAGCAATTCAATTTATACTCTAATAATTTAAACCATACAAAATGTTTTGTATAATCATTTAAAAAATTTGAAATGAAATTAAATTACAATAATATATTTTGCAGATTCAATTTACTTTGATCGTGGCTGCTGCAATTCTACTTTGCTGGTTCTTGCACAATCGTAATCAAATTGGTTACATTCACATGGGCTATAAAGTTTTTTCTTGTTTGGATTCGTTTTTACTTACTTGGAATGCATAAGGGTTTGAATGAAAAGCAATGAAAATATGCAAGTCAAGCAACTGAAGTGAGTGAGAGACTGTTTATATGTAAAATAGATATATAAAAAAATTCTTATTAATTTTTATTACAGAAAACTTTCATACATGCCAATCAACCGTAACATCCTCACGCACAGCAGCAACAATTGTCCCATAATGCAACACATGCTATTGCCGAGGATCGCATATCCGGTGAAAACCTAAAAATACTATTTAATGCCATTAAAACACCAAATATATCGGTTACAAATGTAAGCAGTGCCTCAACACCTGCTGTTTCTGACGTTCAAGAAGTACTGGAACAAATTGAGGCAAAACCGGATTCGATAAATAAATCGATGGAACTTGCAGCTAATAACAACAGTGTTCATAGCAAAGAAATGGATGTAGCGATATCAAGCGATTCAATGCTTGATAGTCCTGATTTTGCAGTAATTGATGTTTTTCCCCTTCGATTCCCATCGAAATAATAAAGAAAGAATTTAAGAAAAGTATTTGCAATTTTTTATTTATTTAATGTTTCGTATATTTTATAGATGTAAATAAAGAACTAATAATAATAACTGGCCATTTCAGCCCTTGAAAGGACTTTGACCTAGCTTCTTATGATCAATTGTGTTGTGCGTGTTATTAAGTATGTACACAATTGACCGAGAAATGGACCTACAGGCTTAACGCCGACTCAGAACGGCGATGAACGGAATGTTCTTATTCTCAAGAAGCTTTAAATGGCATTTTGATTACTCTCTGAGGTTTGCCATTGTCTGCAGAGAGGTGGCGGCCGTACAGAAAAATAATTTTAATTCAAATAATTTTCTGTCGCTGCTGGGGTTCGAACCTGGGTTCCAGGTTCGTTGACATAGCGGCCACGCAATTTAACCAACTACGCCACGGACGCCACATAAATAAAGAACTAAATCATGTTTTAAAATTAATAATTGTAAAATTGTTAATAACTTTAAGCAATAAGATGATTTTTAATGGTTTTTTGTTTTTTAAAAATATGGTATTTTTTTTTATCGCTGCTGGGGTTGGAACCTGGGTTCCAGATTCGTTGATATAGCGGCCACGCAATTTAACCAACTTCGCCACGGACGCCACATCAATAAAGAACTAAATCATGTTTTAAAATTAATAATTGTAAAATTGTTAATAAATTTAAGCAATAAGATGATTTTTAATGGTTTTTTGTTTTTAAAAATACGATATTTTTTTTGTCGCTGCTGGGGTTCGAACCTGGGTTCCAGATTCGTTGATATAGCGGCCACGCAATTTAACCAACTACGCCACGGACGCCACATAAATAGAGAACTAAATCATGTTTTAAAATGAATAATTGTAAAATTGTTAATAACTTTAAGCAATAAGATGATTTTTAATGGTTTTTTGTTTTTAAAAATACGATATTTTTTTGTCGCTGCTGGGGTTCGAACTTGGGTTCCAGATTCGTTGATATAGCGGCCACGCAATTTAACCAACTACGCCACGGACGCCACATAAATAAAGAACTAAATCATGTCTTAAAATGAATAATTGTAAAATTAATAATAACTTTAAGCAATAAGATGATTTTTAATGGTTTTTTGTTTTTAAAAATACGATATTGTTGAACATATAAAAAAAATATAATGAATATTTTTAAACAAACTCATAACATAATTGATTACTTTAATGAAGCAGTTTTTATTTGGAAAATGTGATAAAAGCAATTTTTTTATTAATAAAATGCATTGTTGCTCGTTTGAAGTTTTAGTTTTTTTTTTGTAATTTAAAAAAAAATATAAATTATTGCTACTTGAGTACAAGACCAGCAATTTTTCCTCTTGATTAGATTTAGACCATGGTCAGTTTGTCTAAGCTCAGTGAAACTTTACAGTGGTGAGAATCCGAACCAGCTGAATAACTCAAACTGGCACCCAAACTGGGTGAGTTTCTCAACAAAATGTACGACCTCAACTATAATATTGTGTTAGTATTGACACCAATTTGACATAAAGCAGGCATAATGCTATTCATTTCACATGAAAGTTTCACATCTCGTTATCTCTGGTGCAACTATGTTTCGCGCGAAAGCCAAATTGGTGTTTTGCGATTAGCTTATGATGATAGAAATAGGTTTTTAATTGATTGCTCAAAATAAATTCAAAGGCTTTGCTAAAAAATGGAAGAATTGCTATTGTACGATATTCCGTATTATTAGATGTTGATTTTGGCAATGGAAGGATTTGTATTAAAAATAAACGTAATATGACTAAGAATTACTGGAAGAATTTTAATAAATACCATCTGATCCTATGGCTTTAGAATTAATTTTCAGAATAACTTCGCCAACACACGACAACGCAAAAGAACCAGCAGCAGGGCTTCTGGGACAGAGAAGTGTACATTGCGTGTTGAACCAGCTGGCTGTATAAAATTGCTATTTTTCATAGATTTAAAATTTCTAACAACTATGTTAACTCAAAACACAAAAACAACCATTTTTAAATATCTCAAAACTTAATCTAGTGTCCCTGCTTACTACCAAAAAATCTCGTTTTGATAAAATATTTCTGAGGTTAGCCAATTCGGTACCATACCAACTATGCTGGGAGAAATGGAATTGAGCGTTCATTACCTAGGTCAATAGTTAAGTACAAATCAACATTTGGACAGCATTAAAACCTTGGTCCTTGTAAAATTGCAACCCAACAATGTTCTTTTTAATTTATGATCATAAATTAAGTTTATATCCAGAAAGCTAAGGGAACAATTGAAAAGAAATAATTTCAAGTATTTTTTTTTTTTATTTATCGTTAAATGGTAAAAAAAAAAACATTACTTATGATCTGGGGCGTTCTTTCTTTTCCTTATAGAGGGCCAGAAGAGAAACATTAGCTACTTTAACAACTTTGAAACGAACACCAGGAATATCACCAACGGCGTGTCCTTTACGACCGAAACCAGCAACCAAAACTTCATCATTTTCTTCAATATAATTCAAGCTTCCGTCACGTGGTACGAATGCCGTAATTTTCTTGCCATTCTTGATCAATTGAACCCTGACGCACTTGCGGATGGCAGAGTTAGGCTGCTTAGCTTCAACACCACTAAATAAAATAAAAGAAAAACATTTCAATTATCAGCAAACAGACCAATATTTTGGAGAGCCAAACGAATAATTTGCTTTGTTAACACATTCACAACTCACAGTATAATCCTGTGATTTGATTTTTTATTATAACACAAAAACACAAAAGTATACTGCGAATCGTTGAAGCGCGTATAGCAATACACCGAATAAGGAAAAACTTAAGGGTCATTTTGAAGTTTTGGGGCAATACCGGGTGGGTTTTCAGAGTATAATGACTTTGCATCTAAACTTACACTTTTTCAAGAACAATTCCCTTTGCGTGGGAAGCTCCACCGAAGGGATTTGCCTTCCATCTTGTGCCCAAGTGAGCTTTCTTGTAGTCTTTGTCGGCCCAACGTTGATCACGGCGATGATTGACGTGCTTCCTAGCAGTGCGAAGACCTCTTGGTTTACCTGAAAAACACTCATACATAAATATTTTCTCATAAGATTTCCATGAGTTTTAAGGTTAAAATAGTCACTGTAAAGTTGAGAAAAAGCGGTGCATGTTTATCTTTTTGGACATAAATAATACTTAACAATAATGCAAACGCATATTTTAAGAGAACAAAAAGTAATAATAAATGATTACACAATAAGATTAAAGCTACAAAACTAGATTATTACTTTTTAGTCTATCATAACTTCGGTTCTCGAACTTGTTACAAATGTGTGCAATTTATTAAAATCATCAGTCAAGCAGATATATAATTAGTTTACGAATTGTTCCTTTACTAAAATTTCAAGTAAAATCGACTATTTCAACCAAATTTCGAATTTTATTTAACTCACCCATAATTTCCTATCTTTCTCAAGCAATGGCGGAAATAAAAGAACGATTTACCTACAAATTTATGGATCTTTCAAAATGGTCTTCGTTCAGTTTTGTTGTAATTGTCAAAACAGTCGTTCTAGATGCGTTCGAAATTTACAAAAATAAAGGCTCTGTTATAGCCAAAAGCCCAAACATAATAGTTTCGAGCTGGCTGCAGCTAATGTCCAAAATAAACGAAAAGCTAGCTCAAGTTCTGTTAAATGCTTAAATTGACCAAAATGACTTGAGCGGCGCTCGCCTTTATGTTAAAACTACATTTCACATTTGCTTTGAAAAACTCAACAATTTCTACATCAATTCGTTTTGTTCGTTTGAATTTATAATTATTAGAATGGATTGCGGAAATAAATTTATAAAAAAATTTACACCAACGATTCCGTACGGAGCATTCGATTTGAATCGCTCTGGCTGCAGTCAGATCAAGTTAACGAAACTTGACGAAAAAGCTGGCTCGAGCTATTATGGTTTGTACGCACCTTTTTTATGTAGTCGTATAAAATTTGACATTAGCTGCAGCCAGCTCGAGCCTATTAAGTTTGGGCCTTAAAAATAATTACTGCAACCAACGACAAACACCAATTGTCAAAATATAGAATGCATGTTTTCATATGCAGACGAATTTTATGATGTCAGCACGACAAAGAGAGGATGCGATGACAATTGCTGTGTCGCAGACTTAGATCGAATTCTAATTTGACATAAGACAACACCAAAGCATCATGGATTGTTTATGTCATGATAGAATAAATAGAGGTAGATGCAGACCTGACTGTGCTCTCTTTTAATACTGCCGTAACTGTCAAAATCCATATAAAAAAGTTGTTTGCTTACATTTAATTTCTATGAACTTTTTTATAGCTTTGAGATTTTATATGCGTTGTCAACTTCGTGTTGACATTCGCGGCAGTACGCTGTCATCTAGCGAATCTACCTGTATTTATTGTATCATGGTTTATGTTGTTTTCATTTTAATTGTAGTAAGCTGTTCTTTCTGTGCAGGGTTTATATTCGTAAATTTTATTATTTTGTAATTTTTTGCTTGGAATAATTTAAACTTCGGTAAGTAAAGAAATTATTCAACATTTATTATTATGCAGGTCGTCGAGAGCACTGCAACATTTCTCTCGTACGATAAGTTGTTGGGTTCTTCAGGCTATTAACCCGCATCCATCGGAAATTTCTAGAAACGAAAAGTACGTTGTGCATCAATTTGATGCAGATACAAAAAGACAATATTATTCATTGGATTTTCAATTTATTAACTATTCTAGCGCGATAAGTATAAGACTATCTCTAACTGTAGAACTGCTCACTTGTTTATTTTGATATTTTAGGAAGGTAGCCAAAATTCTGAATTTAAATATGCATATTTGTTTTTAATATATGAATGTGTTTCAAGAATTTGCATCAATTTGATGCAAACGATTTATGCGGGTTAAACAAACTTATCATCACGTGTCGTTGCGTGAAGGTTCAAGCTCAGCAAATGCTAAAATTACGACTCTTATTTTCAGTTCCTGAAATCCTGAACAATCACTCAAAAATCTTAAAAAGGGGTTACACATTAAAGCCGCTTTACATTGTCCTACTGTGTGTTACGACATGTGAGATAGAAAGCATAACTGAATTTCATCACACTTTCATTTGCAATTTTTGTATAAAGAAATTAAGTTTTCTCTTTAAGACTATCTCACAGAGTCACATTGCACTTTCATTCAATAAAAATTTAAAAATTGAAAATTCTTGAAATGAATCGGGACATATCAGCTATTGTAAGCATTATAAGGGCCAATTGTGCATTAAAAATAGAAGCAGTTATTATTTTGCTTGCTTTTAAACATTTGATGAAATGTAACTTGCAGCTTGGTGAATCCAATAAATTCGAAGAAATCTTATAAAACTCATCTCTGCAGATTCTGACCATGGTCGAA
The DNA here is from genome assembly GCA_943735915.1 of Pherbina coryleti. Lineage (NCBI taxonomy): Eukaryota > Metazoa > Arthropoda > Insecta > Diptera > Sciomyzidae > Pherbina > Pherbina coryleti. The sequence goes on along the minus strand of OX030950.1, from coordinate 69,647,234 downwards.
TAGAATGTATGATGAAATTAGAAACAAACCTAAAAAATTAAAATGTAGAACGACATGTCAAAAAAATCAAAACAGGTTCGAACACACTTTGCTTTTCGTTGTTTACACCATTCTACATTCTATCATACATGAAAATTTCGACAAGTCGTAACACACTGTAGGACAATGTAAAGCGGCTTTTAGAGAACAAGTTCGCCACAAGGTGGCCATATTCATACAAGTTCGCTAATTAATACCCAAGTTCGCGAGTACGACACACATGTTGGCTTATTGACAAACATTTTTGATTTTCTCCGTCACACAAGCTAATATGTGCCATACGTTTATGCTGACATGTATGTAAGCTTCATACTAACCAAGACACCATAGAAGCATAATCGCTTTTCTCAGTAAAAAGTTTGCTGTTTTAAATGACAACGTGGATAAACAGAAAACCTGTATTGGCCAACTCACACGGGATTGCTTGATTGGCACTCGATGAACTTTTCTTACTCTCACAGTTCATCACGACCCACCAATCATAATTTGACAGTTCTTTGAAAATTTTATTTCTCAATTTAAAGAGAATTGAGTACACTCAATTCACAATTCGAGAGTACTCAATTTGTTCTTTTTAAGTAAATACCTATAAGTAGGCTTGCCATACGTCAGGATTTAGTCCGGATTGTCCGGACTTTTCAACCATGTGCGGACTTTGTCCGGACTTGTGATTTTGTCCGGACTTGGACCCAACAAATTGAAAAAATAATTATAACCGAGCGTTTCCACTGCCCGAACGAACGAAGAAATCATCGCGAACAAATCGTAGCGATGAATTCTTCGTTCGGTCCAACCGTTTCCACCGCACGAACACAAGTTGCGAACATTGGTAAGTCGCCATCTTGTTCGTTCGTGCAGTGGAAACACTTAAATTCAATGCTTGCGAGCATCAGCGTTGATCAATTTTTGTTTATGCAAACGTACTAAATTTGATTAATTTTTACTACTTTTATGCCTTTTAATTTAGGTTTTATGTAAGTATTTATATAAAGAATTTATTATATAAAGAATATTATATAAATAATTTGATTATATAAAGTGCTAATAATAAAACAAAGTAAAAGAAAGTTCTTTTGCGTTAAATTTTCAATATATTTTCTTTCTTTTTTGTTTTTCCAACGTTATTAACTACCATTTCAACAAATCTACTACCTATGCGCAAATAAGCACTGGATTCGCCCAAAAAGATCGAGCGTCGGCCGATCAGAGCGAACGAAGAAATCTTCGTTCGTTCGTGCTGGAAAAGTGTTTACACTGCGCGAATAGCGCTCGCGAGCATTTTGTAAAAACCAATGTTCCGAACCTTGGTTCGGACCAAACTGTTTACACTGCCTGAACGAACGAAGAAATCTTCGTTCGTTCGGGCAGTGGAAACGCTCGGTCATACATATCTCTTTCCTAAAAAAAGGTCTCGTGTGAACACAAAGTGATCTTTAAGTAAGTAGCTGAAACACCCTGTGTAAGAAAATAATATAATATACTATGTTTCCATGGCGAGTTAACTCAGGGTTAGAGTTTTCGTCGAGTTAAGAAAATGGCGTCGCTAACTCGATAGTGTTTCCATGCACAGCATCGAGTTGAGTCGAACTTGTCAATTTCATTTGCATTTTTGTTATTGTTTTACTAGCGAAATGGATACTAAATGGCAGCATTCACTTTGACAGATAGAACCCAGTTAAATCTTACAAGTTTCGTGGAGTTTCGTGGAGTTTCGTGGATTTAACGAAACTCAACTCAACTCGCGTTTCCATAGCGAGTTAACCCCGAGTAAACCCCGAGTTAACTCGCCATGGAAACATAGTAATAATTTAATGAACTGTTAAAGGGCTTACACATCGGCGAATCTGTTCGTCACACGGCGGCCATGTTCACACAAGTTCGCTAGTTAAGAAGCGATGTTCGACAGTTTGTCACACGGTTGGCCGTGTTTACAAAAATTTTTGATTTTCTCTGTCGAACAAGGGATGCTGCCGAAAATGATGACAAACAACAACAAAAATCAATGGCTTGTGTGACGAACAGGTTCGTTCAATTTGAACGCTAGCTTTTTCACACACGTTCGCGCCGCCATATTGTTCGACGAACAGATTCGCCGATGTGTAAGACTTTTTAAGCATATCGTTGTTATATTTACGATTGTTGTTTGCAGTTATTATTAATTTGTTTTGACCCTTCTTAATTTGTGAAATGTTGCGATTTGTTTTTGTAGGTGTTTTAGTTTTAAACTACTTTGTACTAAGTAGTCCCACATTTGATACATATTTAGTGCAAAATTCATTTTAGTATTTATTTTTTTTTTTTATTTTCATATAATTAATTATTGTGGAGTTATTGTTACGTTTTTATATTCATTCTAAGTTTATTATTTTTTAAAGAACTTGTTTATTTTTAAATATTTCGTTAAATATAAATGAATTACAAACTTACTAATTGTTTTATATTTCTACTAATTTGAAAGGATCAAAGGTATCAAAAATAAGAAAAAATCAACAGCTTATTACATAATTAAGTTAAGAATTCTTGCTGCAAGCTTTATCGTAAAAAACATGAATTGTACAAGTGAAGCAAAATTGTGGATGTCATCTACTCATACCCCCCCCCCCCCCATTAACCCTCTCCGACCGTCCCTTAAAGAGCCCTGTTCAGTTGTAGCGAATAAATATACAAAAATAATTAAATTTGTTACAATTTAACGAACTTACAGGTTGTTTATTTTTAATTATAACAACCTCTGTTAGTAAGTAGAAACAACATCCAATACACAATCCATAGTGAATATTGTGTATTGGCTAATAGTTATTGTAAGATATGACGGATATGAAGCCAATACACATCTCTATAAATATATTATTGTGATCTAATGCAACATCGCTTTAGTTAGTACTTAATATTGAATCAGCGATGTTCTTCAACGAGGGCTTTTGGTTTGATGGTTATAGCGTTGTGGTTATCAGTCAACGGGCATGAGTTCAATCCCTGCAGCGGACAACAAATTATTTTAGTTAAACATTTTCTTGTTGCAATGAACCCAATCTAAAAACAATATCAATTCTAAGAAAAACGGTGTCGGAAAAAAGTGTCGTTTTTTCAGATTTCACTCCAGCAAATGGCAGAACGAGGCGTAAAAAGCTTCGCTTCAAAAAATCCGACACTTTGTTATTGCGTCATCAATGTCTCGAACAAAATTATGGCGAAAAACAACAAAAAGCAATCGATTGTGCGAACTGGCCGAATGAACGAAGAATTCGTCGCGAAGAAATCTTAGTGATGAATTCTTGTTCAGTCTAACCGTTTTCACCACACGAACTTAAGTTGCAAACATTGGTAAGTCACCATCTTGTTTGTTCGTGCAGTGGAAACACTTACCGAGTGTTTCCACTGCCCGAACGAACGAAGAATTCGTCGCGAACAAATCGAAGTGATGAATTCGTCGTTCGGTTCAACCGTTTCTACCGCACGAACACAAGTTGCGGACATTGGTAAGTCACCATCTTGTTCGTGCAGTGGAAACACTTAAATTAAGTGCTCGCGAACATCAGCGTTGATGAATTTTTGTTTATGCAAACGTACTAAATCGGATTAATTCTGACTACTTTTATCACTTTTAATTTAAGATTTATATAAGTATTTATATAAGGAATTTATTATATAAAGGATATTATATAGATAATTTGATTATATAAAGTGCTAATAAAATAAAAAAGTAGAACAAAGTTTTTTCGCGTTAAGTTTTTAATATATTTCCTTTCTTTTTGGTTTTTAGGAGATTTCGGACTATGCTACGTGTAGGATGGACATGTAGGATGGCAGAATAACGGGAATTTCTGTTCGAGCTTTCGAGTTATCCGACATGTCGCATGGACTTCATTATTTTTCAGCGTTCAAGAAGAGAGCATCGTACAATGGCAACACAATTTGTTGCTGCTCTAATAATTAATAATGTTTTTGATGGAGAAGAAGAGATAACTCCTTCCAAAACACAGTATGCGAAACAGCTGCCATATTAATATTTTCAACTTTGCGCTTTGGGTACATTTTTCTTTATATTTTCACTCCACGACTTTTTTTTTAGAATGGCTATGTTCACACGTCAGTCAAATGACTGAAGTTCATCACGATTTTTTGCTCTCTTTTACTCTCTCTGAAAATTTTGACTGACGCCTGCTCACACACGATCTTTTGATTGATGCTCTGACGACGCCATTTGTTACTTTTCTGCTACCTACTATTGTGTGAAATCGTATCGTGCTGTAAACAGAAAGTAAACACAACACAATAAAAAAAACCCGATTTAAAATTTTTTAATAGAAAAGTTACGTTGCATTTCATTTTGTTCGCAAGGGTTACAGATTACATCCTTTTCTCTTCAAAAAACTACATTTGTTACCAAAAAAGTACTAATTAACTACTTTTCTTGACATAATTTCCTACTAAACAACAAACAATTAAAATAATGCAACCATTTGACTGATTGATCCAGGTCTAGAGCTCAATCAAAATTTTGACTGACGAGAGAAGAATTTGGAGTTCATTTTCGCTCTGAGATAAAATTCATTTTTCTTTTACATAGGAAAGCAACAACAAATTTTTACTGATTCAATCATTTGACTGACGTGTGAACATAGCCAATGAGGAAATATGTGAAGTCGGATGAACGAGCGTTCGCATTTACTACATATAGGACGGACCAACAGAAAAAATCAAAACTTTTTGATTTTTATGCTACATGTCGGACGGACCGCAGCATTTGCTTTCACACATACTACATGTCCATCTGACCTGTCTAGTTGATCCTACATGTAGGATAGTCCGAAACCCTTTTCCTACGTTTTTAACTACTATTTCAACAAATCTAGTACTCTATTCACAAAGAAACACCGTATTCACCCAAAAAGATCGGGCGTCGGCCGATCAGAGCGAACGAAGAAATCCTTCGTGCTTGAAAAGTGTTTACACTGCACGAATAGCTTTCGCGAACATTTTGTAAAAAAACAATATTCGGAACCTTGGTTCGGACCAAAGTGTTTACACTGTCTGAAAGAATCTTCGCTCGTTCGGCCATTGGAAACGTTCAGTCAGAAATCAGTTCTACCCGTAATCCCCAACTCACAAGGGATTGCTTGATTGGCAATCGATGAACTTTTCTTACTCTCTTTTACATTAAGATTGTTGGTAGCTCACACGACACGCCAATCATAATTTGACATTATCTTGAAAATTTTATTTCGTAACCTAGCAACACTATTCAGATTGCTAATTGCCGACATGTACAGCAATCTCAAAATGAAAAAATTGAGATTGCTGCAATCTGTGTTTCTTCCGCTCTGGTTCTCAGAGTTTTTGACAGTTTCTCATTGAAAGCAACAACAAAACGACTATATTCTTTGATTGGCAATCACCATGTGAGTTGGGGATTACAAATGTGAAATTGCAAATTTGACAGTCATAACTTTTCAGGAGAGCGAAAAAAATTTTACTCAACAGAAATTCGACTCGGCAATCATAATGGTTCTTTTTACAATATTTAATAGTTTTATTCACCTTATGCGTGTTATTCATGGTTGTGCTCAGCATATAGAACCGTTTAAGTGGAATAGAATACAATGATAAAAGAAAAATTACATATTTCATAATTGTAACTTAACATTTGTAAGGATCCCAAAAAATTATCCCAAAAAATTATGTAATTATAAAAACTTATTTCAAAATATATAAGAAACAAAACCCAATATCAAAAATATTATTTTATTACTTCTTAATGTTTTGGTTTTTATTTAATTTTTATACATCAAATTTTGCATTTGTATTTTCATTATTTTTAATGTATTTATTTTTTTACTTGTGACAGTTTTAAATTTTTATATTTTATTTCAATTACTTTGCTTTAGCACTTTTATTTTAATTTAATTTTCTCATCAGTTTATTATTTACATTTTTTAATTTATTACTTATGTAATATTAAAAGTTTTTTATTTTTTTGAGAATGTTTTATTGTGTTTTATTTAAAATGTACTTTTAAGTTTTATTTACTTTCACTCTTATTTTTAATTTTATTTTATTTTATTAACTTTTAATTTTTTCACACTTAAGCTTTAATTTTTTACAAGTAAGTGTTTTTTAAATATTTAAAATAATATCTGTTTTGTTTTTTTAATAATAAAATATTTTATATAAAATTCAACCTGAAAATTTATATCGAATTAAACGTATCTTAAGGATCTTATAATTCAATTAGTATTTTTTTAGACGTTATAGTATAATTGATTAATAGTTTAAAGATAGCAAACAAGGCTTAGTTACTTTATTAAAATATTTTTATTTCATATTTTAGTGGCAATAAAGTAAGTTTATTCAGATACAATACAACTTGGTACTAGACCAATGTGGTTTCTTATTAAATGAATTATATATTTTATATAGGTACATAAGGGATGGATATACACAGGTAGATAAATAAAATATAATAAGAAAATAAATAAAGATATAATATATTTATTGAAAAAAATTTTTCATGTCATTTTAAAGATGGTAAAATTTCTATAATTTTTCCTTGGGTGTATTTCAATCAAATCAGAATTAAAAAAGTTACAACGATTTTTCTACAGCTCTATTACGAAATATACAAAGTCTTAAATATAAAACTTTTCTTGTGATCTACTAAAATTTAAGAACCTTTGCATCTTAAAGCTAAAAAGTAAAGAAAATCCTAGTGAAACAAAAACTTGCAGAAAAAGAAAGTAGAGCAAAAAAAGAAACCATTAAAAAAAGCAAAACAAATAAACAAGCCATTTGCTTACAATTCCATTGCAAAAATATAAACAAGGCTTTACGGCAACTTTGTTAGTAAGATTTTGTAATTTCAGAGTTTATCAACAAATTCTAGCTCTGCTTCTTATTTCGTCGTGCTAATATTTTTCTCCAGGTCCATTTTTGCATATACCCCTTTTACATTGGTTAAGAACTGAAAGCAATAATTTTGAGCAGTACTTGCTCTCTTTGTACCGGTTTACAATAGTCAAGAGGTGACGGTCAATTTTTTCGAATTCCCTTTTAAACTTAACGTTTACGTTTATACACATCAAGAGTTGACGATCAATTATATGTGTATCATATACTGCCGTTTCATTTCATCTCATAGAAATGAAATGAAGCGACGCCAATGATGCTCAAAACGAATAGAAAAAGTAGCGGGACAACGAACGAACACAAAGCGAATTGCCCAAGGTACGGTCAATTTTTTCTTTCCCTTTTGTTACGACTCCCGCACCCTCGAACACAAGACTTGATCTTCAATTCTTGACAAGTGTAAACCGGGACTTTTGTACTTTAGCAGAGCTCCTACTTTGATCAAGAATTGAATTCAATTTTCAATTACAATTTTCAGAACACCAAACGCACGCGAGCAAACGGTAGTCGAGTAGGTAGAGTGCTCGACTGCTACCCCAGAGGTCCCGGGTTCGATTCCCGGCCAGGTCATGGTCCTTCGCTTTAAACCTTTCGCATTTGTAATTTTCTATCCTCATTTCGAATCAACTGAAATTGAAAATTCATCAATATTTACGACTTGAAGTTGTAGTTGATGGTAGAGAAGTTTGTGAATGAGATTGCCTTATAACTTGAAATGACTGAGGTAAAGGCATAACACTTGCCTCAGATTCAAATTCACATGTTTCTACGGCTTTCCGCCACGCTTAGAACATCCTACACATGTTTCACTTGATTGCCCCTTCCCTCCTACCAATCTATCAACCCATTTCGAACCAAGGCAGACTTGACTGAATAGGTACTTCATCTGAAATGATTGGTTTAAAGTAAAAAACAAATTGTTCAATGTTGAAATAGCCTTTCAGATGCAAGGTCTATACCAGTGGCGTTCTTAGGTTTGGTGATACCCGGGGCGGAAAGCAGTGGTGTCACCCCTACAAAAACACTAAAAAAAATAATTACAATGAGATCAAAAGTTTTTATTAAGCTAAACAAAAATTCAATACAAATTTGAAAACAAATTTTTCGAGCTCTAGGCCAAGCATGTTGACAACAAGACAATATGAAGAACAAAGAAGTTGTTGTTGGTTGTTGCCTTCTTTGTTCTTCATGTTGTCTTGTAGTCAACATGCTTGGCCTAGAGCTCGAAAAATTTGTTTTCAATATAAATAATGAAAAGGCCGTATACAAATATTAAGATTAAATACAAATTTTTATGTTATAAAAATACATGTTATATAAGATAACAAAAAAAAAATATAAAGCTTTAATACAAAAATTGCACATACTCAAGTACATAAGCAACAAAAATAAGTAAAAGTAGAGCCACGTTTCCATGCTATCACTTAGGGCCAGTTTTTCAGTGCGGGTTTTAACTCTAGTCAAATTAAACCGAGCTTAACTCACCAAAAAGGGACGTTAAAATTCGGTTTAACTAGATATTGTAGCATTCGTTTAAGTTGAATTACTTAAATTATCATATAATGTGTTTTTATTTTGCTTAAACCGAGTTTAAACGTCCAATTTTGGTGAGTTAACTGGCCCTTACAATCTCCCACAATCACATTTTTTGTTAGAAACAAACACTATGTGACCCTCACCATATGGGATTGACGAATGTGAGTGTGAAACAGGCATTCATTTTTCGATTTTATAGTATGTGATATTCCCCAATCTCCAACTCACACGGTGATTGCCAATCAAACAATCTAGTCGTTTTGTTGCTGCTTTCAATGTGAAACTGTCAAAAACTCTGAGAGCCAGAGCGGATGAACACAGATTGCAGCAATCTAAATTTGTTCATTTTAAGGTTGCTGTAAATGTCGGCAATCATCAATCTGAATAGTGTTGCTAGGTTACGAAATAAAATTTTCAAGTGTCTAATTATGATTGGCGCGTCGTGTGAACTACCAACAATCAGAATGTGAAAGAGAGTAAGAAAAGTTCATCGATTGCCAATCAAGCAATCCCGTGTGAGTTGGCCAATAGAAATGAAATATAAGGAAGTGGTGTTATACTCACACACACTATGCGTGTGTTGAAGAATTTTTTTTTAGATAGAGCATGATTTTTTGACATAAGCTCTTGCACATCAAAACAAAGAAAATGAGTGGTGAAAAAACATTAAAATATTAAATAATTAGCGATTGTCATCGCTATAAATTGTTTTAAAACGAGCATAAATAAAATAAAAAATTATATAAGCATGCGTTGTGCCGTGAAAAGTTTTGAAAGTTAACAAAAAAACACATAATAAGAAGGTTTCATTTCACAGGCAATCTTGCTTTTACCTGATGTTTTTCCGGAACAAAACAATATTTAACATATTAAATCGATTGTGTTTAAGTGTATTCTACTTATAAATTATAATTTTTCTTACCAAAATTATGTTTACTGGTCAAAATTATAGTTTGTTGGTTTCCCTCCATTTGTGTGCAAGAGTCATGTGCAAGAGCTTCTATCAAAACACAAGTTCAGCTTCATGAGCGCATTAATTCCTTAGGGTAGCAAACATTAGGGCCCTCATTTTTTTTCGATTGAAGATACATCTTAATCAGGGACTGTAACTGTTACAATTTTTTCAAATAGCCAATAAATATTGGTTATTTTTACCGATTTTTTTTTTTTTGTTAAAAATTTCACTTTTATTGTTGAGTCAAAAATAAGATTTAAAATTTGAGTTTTATTTTTTCTATTAAAAATAAAGGTTAAAAATATGACAGTGATATCCTATATTAAATCCTTGCTTACCCGGTACACATTTTTTGCACCCGAAAATATGCTAATGAGCCAAATGGCTAGTCGTATTTTGCATAATTTTTTAAGTGTCTGTAAAATATCTATGATTTCAAATACGCATTCACATCAACTGAGACAGTAAAAAAGGAATGTTTCCTTTAAACCGAAAAAATAAAAGTCTAATTTTAATTGTTATTTTTTACTGAAAAATATTTTATTTTATATTTTAATATTGCATACCTCATAAGTGGTGTGTAAGTACAATAAAAATTAAATAATAAAAATACGTCTGAACACCAAAATGTTTTAGCCTTTCTTTACGATATAACCTAATGCGGCCCTGTTTGAATGTTTATGTGTTTGAATTAACTTCATTGTATTTGTAAAATACTTAATTTCTGGTCAACTTCACCGCTTCCTTTTCTCTTAGTTCTTTGGATATTCCCTGTGATTTCATGTGATACTAGGATCCCTTTTACATTGGTCAACACTTGAAATCAATTCTTTGCTATTCTCTTTTAAACATACCCTCTCTCACGTTGATGTCCGCGTCTTTTATTAACAAACTCACAGACTTGATTTCAAGTCTTGACCAATGCAAAAAGAGGTCTAGGAGATAGAAAAAGTTAAGCTTTTTGAACTTTTGCTATAAGAGTCTATCACTTGCTATAAATTTGACTAAAATTTCTATAATTGTTGTTTGTGAGCTGCCAAGTTTTGACGCATGAACGCATGAAAAAAAATAAAAAACATTTTTTGAATATTGAAATCACGCACGAAGTTTTTAAGCATAATATATTTTGTGTTATTTATTGTGGAAATTCTAGTGATCATTTTATAAAACTAACTAGCCTTTTCCCGGCGCGCGTTGCTGCACCCTGCAACTATATGGGAACATAATAGGTGTATTCAAAACTTTTCTTAAACTCATAGTTTGACACCACTGTCATTTTCCACTGACCGTTACAGTTTCCCAGCAGCAGGAGATCGCCAAATAGTAACTCCATTTTGAGTTTGTATGCAAGTACTTTTACTTTCAAAGCTATTCGAATATACAAATTTTAATTATATGGGCGGAGCCACACCCCCTTATATAATGCCCATCCCAGTTTTCTAGTAGATGGACATTACCCAGTTTTAGTACAGTTGCCAACAATGAGCATACAAACTAATTTATCAAAATGTAGCCAAATCGATGAAAACCGTAGGAAATATAGCATTTTTGTTGATTTGTGGGCTGTAAAAGGGGGTATGACAGAAATTTAAGCCATCTAGTACTTGAAAAAAATGTACTGCCAAAATTCCGGCTCTATCGGCTCAGTAATTTCGAAGTTTTCAGCCAGCACACAGACAGCGTTTTGCTTTTTGTATATACATATATTTTGGATAAAGATTATTGGCTTTAACTTTCGATTGGTAAGAGATACTAAGATAATTTTTTCTAATAAATTAATTTTTAAGCTTGTATATTTTTTCAAAAATATAAAAACACAATATTGGAAAAAAATGTCCACTTTGCTTTTTGAATCACAAAAATGGTTTTTACTTTAAAAATGGCGTAAAATGGAAAAAAATTTTTCCTATAAATGTTCCAATTTTTAAATGGAGTTAAAAATTTGCGAATTTGAATTTAAATTATTTTTACAACAAAAACAATTTTTTAGCCTTTTTTTGAGGAAAACTCCAATATTTCAGACCATTTTTGAAAAAAGTATTTAAAATATATATACTCAACTAACTGTTTTTTTGCAATAAGATTTTCATAGTATTTTGATGAAGCTTTAAGACAAAAAAAAATTTAACAAAATGTATAAAAGCATCACAAAGTTACATTTCGGATTGTTTTTTTCTCATTTTTGAACAACTTAATGCAACAAATATATCGTTGTACTAAAATTTTTCATAGCTTTCCAAATTTGTTCATATTTTTGGTGTCAAATTGACGGAATTTTTTTTTATGTTAAACGTAAAATCTTTATTAATCAAATCTTGGTGCACCGGTTTTGCTAAGAGGAAGAATATCGCTTCTAAAATTTCATTATTATCAAAATTTTCGCAGTATTGAAGATATGTTAGTATTTTTGGTATGAAAATAACGGAAATTTTTTAAATTTACTAAATTTAAGAAATTTTTTTTTGTAAATATTTGCATATGTAACCTAAAAAACAACTACAAATATGCCTATTGTAGTTTTGGGTGATATTGTAAAAAATTTGTTCTACAGCGCAATCTGGTGTCCAAGGTGGATCAAAGAAGAAAGTGCTTAAAAACTCACCGTACCTGAAAACCACTATTTACCAATTTCATTCTAATCGCATGAGCGGTTCGGAAGTTTTAGGTGGTTTTGCAAAAAATTTGTACTACAGCGCCCTCTGGTGTTCACGATGGGTCACAAAATATAGCAGCAAAACACTCAACGTACATGAAAACCACTGTCTACCGGTTTTCATTCGAATCGCATAAGCGGTTTGTGAGTTTCAGGCAGTTTTGTAAAAAATTTGTACTACAGCGCCTTCTGGTGTTCAAGGTGGATAAAAATTGATGGCCCACAAACACGCACCGTACTAAAAAATTTCTATACACAAATTTTCATGATAATCGGATGAATAGTTTAGGAGTGTATTGCATAGTTACACACAAAAACTCCTTTTTTATATATATAGACTTCCACACCGTTCGTGGCGTTCTTGGTTAAAGTGCGTGGCCTCTATCTCAACGAACCTGGAGACCTGGGTTCGAACCCCAACAGCGACAAAAAATTATTTGAATAAAATTATTTTTCTGTACGGCCGCCACCTCTCTGCAGACAATGGCAAACCTCAGAGAGTAATCAAAATGCCATGTAAAGCTTCTTGAGAACAAGAACATTCCGTTCATCGCCGTTCGGAGTCGGCGTTTAACCTGTAGGTCCGGTTCACGGTCAATTGTGTACAAACTTAATAACAAGCACAACATAATTGATAATAAGAAGCTAGGTCAAAGTCCTTTCAAGGGCTGAAATGGCCAGTTATTTATTATTTTATTTATTTCCACACCACCCTTGAGGTATACAAAATGGCGCGTTACCTATTTTTTTGGGTGTAGTTTAGACTTTATTAATTACACTATTTAAAATTATAAAAAATGAATACTGGAATGTAATGAAAAAAATATACTAAATGAAAAACTTAACTAATTTGCTAGAATTATAACTAACTAATATCAGCATGCGTTAAAATAAAAGAGGCATTAAATAAAAGCATTCTTTATCTCCATACTTTATTATTAGCATACTTTATTTCTCTATTTTCCATTATAGACAATGGCGCCCTAAGAATATATGCCATCACGAAAAATTAATGCACCCTTGAAAAATTAATGCGCCCTTCTAGCAGGTTTTGTTTTTTGACGTTTTCGATCTTGAAAAAATGGCGCGAAGGTTGCAAAATTGCTTTTTCACTAATTTCTGATTAGAAATTTATGAAATTTTAATTGAAAAACACTTTACTGCAATCAATTTAGTTTAAATAAAGTTATTTTCTTAAAAAAATTCTAACCGTTTGAACACAATTGCAAAATACTTACATGCGAAATGAAATCAACTTTTCCTTCAGTTTCTGGACACTTTAACAATTTTTCACCACACAGCGCATAATTTAAATGTTCTTTATTGTATTAAATTTAGAAATTTAATCAATTTTAGCAATTATAATCGCTTTTAATATAATTTTTGGCATACTTGAAGATGAACGAAATCTCAAAATTTATAAATCTTTTTTGTGGAATATATGTAACACATGGTCCAATAAGTTCCGAGACTAAGTAATAGAAAAACTTTTTTGCAAATATTCGTCTTTATTCATCAACATAGGTTCCTTCAAGAGCAATACATTGATTCCACCGCTTTTCTAACTTTTCAATACCGGTTTTGTAGAACGATTTGTGCTTTGCCTCAAAATACGCTTCAGTTTCAGCCATCACCTCTTCATTGGAGCCAAATTTCTTGCCGGCAAGTATTTTTTTGAGGTCAGCAAAGAGCTAGTAGTCGCTGGAGGTCAAATCTGGCGAATACGCTGGATTAGGAAGCAATTCGAAGCCCAATTTGTGGATTTTCGCCATCTTTTTCATCGATTTGTGACACATCCTTCAAACGTTCCAACAACGCTATATAATAATCGCTGTTGATTGTTTTTCCTTTTTCGAGATAGTTGATCAACAAAATTCCATGCGCATCCCAAAATACAGATGCCATCACCTTTCCAGCCGACTGTTGTGTTTTTGGTCGCTTTGGCCTGCTTTCATCGGTTGCTCTCCATGGGATTTCATGTTTCATCCATTGTCACTGTGGTGTATTTTACGACGGTAAAGGATTTTTACATTTTTTGTTTTAATTCCCTATTTTTGCCTTTTTGTGTTAACTTGCAGCAAGGCTTTGCCGACTTTCAAAGCATTAAAATGCCCCACTTGAGAACTTGAAAATAAAAGAGCGACTAGCGCACTGTTTTTGATATAATTCAAGTCTGAATTCTTTATTAAAATTTACTGGTATTTATACCAAAATTTTTGGTATTCTTGTTCTTATTCTAGATAATATTCTAATTACAGTTCTTAACATATATACACTACTAATATACAATTACGGGAATATGTGACATATTGGTAACATGTGTAAATCGATCATCTTTGACCGATATTTACAAGTAATGCAAACAAAACATAGCACAAAAAGAAACAAAAAGTCAGTCATTGCGACACACACCAATTCTGCTCTGCATGTCGCTCAAATTGCAGTTTGTCACACTTTAAGTTGACGCTGCTAGTGTGTCATAACAATAAGCGACGGTCTAGTTAGTCAGCATATGATAGCTGCTGTTGAGTGGGTTATTGGTACGCTATGAATCACATGTTGCCTATATGCACACTACAGTCACATACCGATGCAAATATTCATGTTTATTCTTTGTAAACAGTGCCAAACAGCTCTCCGAGTCATGGACACCTTTTTGTTTCTGGTCCGGTGTGAGAAAACGCGGCACCCATTTGGAAAGCGGCTTTCTCATCGACAAATGTTCCTGTAATCTTGTTCCCACACTGCCTTTCGATATCTTCAGAGCCTCAGCTAGCTCGAGCACCTTCACTTTACGGTCGGCCAATACCATTTTGTGTACTTTTTCAATGTTTTGTGGAACAACTGCCTCATTTGGGCGTCCGGAACGTTCAGCATCATTTGTGTCTGTACGACCAAGTTTAAACTCAACATACCATCGGCAAATGGTTGCTTTTGACGGAGCAGAGTCCAAATAACACTTTCGAAGCCATTGCTCAGCTTGGACGGTATTTTTTCCCATAAAAAAACAGTAATAAATCAACACACGGAATTGCTTTAAATCCATTATTTTGAAAATATCAACAGCAGCGTCACTTAAATCATTGCAACTTCTGAACTAAATGTTAGATCGTCATGAAATTTTTACACGTATTGTTTGAAGGTTGAAACTCTCGAAATATTATATCGATATTTCGTTAGAGGTGCCACCTAGTAGTTAGTCTCAGGACTCAAATCCGAAAAAATTTCACGCTGCTCTCAATTGGTTTAGAAGTTATAGGGCTTGAAAGTTGGGGAAATGGACTTCAAAAAATTGTGATTTTTTAAAAATTTTCCTACAAAACCTAGTAAATTATATAATCAAAAGAAACCTTTACTGTTACCTATTCAACGAGATATCAATCATTAAAATCCATGCATTACTTTTGAAGATAAAGCATTTTACATATTATGCACACTTGATGGTTCACACTTTTGTAAAATAACCAAAGCGTAAGTATAAAGATCAAATTGCAAAATTAATATAAGCGAAATGCGAATAAAGTAGACAATGCAGGAATTCGAATCTGTATATAAAAAGATATGAAAAATTGTTATAAACCCCGATTTTTTATAAGAATTTTTCGCCTGCGACGCTTTTTACGCCTCGTTCTGCGATTTGCTGGAGTGAAATCTGTAAAAACGACACTTTTTTCCGACACCTTTTTTCTTGGAAGGTGCGTTAAATCAGTTGACGGGAATGAGTTCAATTCCTGCAGCGGATTATAAATTATTTTTAATTTAACATTTTCTTCTTGCAATAGACGCAATCAAAAAACAATATCAATTCTAAGAAAAACGGTGTCGGAAAAAAGTGTCGTTTTATCACCGAGC
Organism: Pherbina coryleti; assembly: GCA_943735915.1. Classification (NCBI taxonomy): domain Eukaryota; kingdom Metazoa; phylum Arthropoda; class Insecta; order Diptera; family Sciomyzidae; genus Pherbina; species Pherbina coryleti. The sequence continues at coordinate 69,631,293 of OX030950.1, read as the reverse complement.
GTTTCCACTGCCCGAACGAACGAAGATTTCTTCGTTCGTTCAGGCAGTGTAAACAGTTTGGTCCGAACCAAGGTTCGGAACTTTGGTTTTTTACAAAATGCTCGCGAGCGCTATTCGCGCGGTGTAAACACTTTTCCAGCACGAACGAACGAAGATTTCTTCGTTCGCTCTGATCGGCCGACGCTCGATCTTTTTGGGCGAATCCAGTGCTTATTTGCGCATAAGTAGTAGATTTGTTGAAATTGTAGTTAATAACGTAGGAAAAACAAAAAAGAAAGAAACGCAAAAGAACTTTGTTTTACTTTGTTATTTTATTAGCACTTTATATAAGCAAATTATTTATATAATTATATAATATTCTTTATATAATAAATTCTTTACATAAATACTTACATAAAACCTAAATTAAAAGGCATAAATGTAGTAAAAATTAATCAAATTTAGTACGTTTGCATAAACAAATATTGATCAACGCTGATGCTCGCAAGCATTGAATTTAAGTGTTTCCACTGCACGAACGAACAAGATGGCGACTTACCAATGTTCGCAACTTGTGTTCGTGCGGTGGAAACAGTTGGACCGAACGAAGAATTCATCGCGACGATTTGTTCGCGATGATTTCTTCGTTCGTTCGGGCGGTGGAAACGCTCGGTCAGAATTCACTCCAGCAAATCGCAGAACGAGGCGTAAAAAGCTTCGCTTGAAAATGTTGCTTCTACTTACTACTAGATGTCGTTATGCTTAAAACTAAGAAACATGTAATTCAAGCCAGTTTTCGTGCTTATTAAATATGTTGCTCTATGTTCTAAGCAGCACTGTTGCCTCAAACTTGTTGAATGTTTGTCTTACAACTTTAGAGCAGCTGGCCAGCTGTAAATTAAGCAATTAAAAATTAAGTTGCACACGCGGTAAGGATCGAAAATGTGCTGATACTTACAAGCAGAGTCATAAAAACATGCCCACGAGCTGTTCAGTTCTTTATTGCATATTAATTCTTTTTTTCTATATTTATTTCCTACACTTGAACAGAAGGGCTTTAAGGGAGGGCCGGAGAGGGTTAATATCTTCAATTGTTGCAAAAAGCCGCAGTACACATACACTGTGTGTGAGAGAAACACCATTTGCTTATATTTTATTTCTTTGAATTGAGTTTTGATAAACATAGAAATAAAGTTGAGTTTCATTCTGCAAAATTGTACTGGAGAACTCAAGAGTTTATTTTGCATTCAGTGACAAAACTCAACTTTGTACTGGAAACTCAAACTAAACTCTCCGTGTAGACATAGCATAAGTTTCAAGCACAGCATCTGTTTCTTGACAAATTAAATTAAATAAAAATTTGATTTGCTGGTTGGTTTATTTAAAAGAATGGAAAATCCAAAGAAGTTTCAAGTGAATTGTTCTTCAGGAACCTCTGGCTTCCATTTGCGTTCATTTTGCTTATTTTAACTTTATTTTTATTAATTTTCTTACAAATTTCATAAGTTTTTTCACAATTAATTTTATCACTTTGACAATCAGCTGTTTGAAGCTCGAGATTTGTGCTCGAAGAAATTTTTCAATTAAATTTCGAGTAATAGAGTGACATTTTGCTTGTTCTTCTCTCTCGTGCTGGAAAAATGTGTACGGAAACGCTTTCAAGTTACTTAAAATGAGTACGGAAACAGACCTATTAATTGGCAGTCGAGAATTCACTTTAGCCCTTATAATCCGAATAGACTACATGGAGGGTGCGCACTTTAAAGGTCGTATTGTTCAACTCTGTGAACAACAAATATCCACTAGTAAGATATCCAGATGTAAATAATATGACCCTAAATGTTATAACTCAAAAAACGATAACAGTACATTCTCCGAATAGCCTACATGTAGGTTGGTTTAGGGCACGATTACGATTTCCGGGTCGCCGCGATTTGAAAGTGTTTTCTGGTAGAGAACAACAAAAAACATGATTCGCCCAACAAAAAAATCGATAACTCAATTAGTTATCGATTTTTAAAAAAATTGTTTGTTAAAAGATCTGTTCGAAAAAACATCTATATCTTTGCCGTTACCCAATACATCTTAAAGATTGGTGTCACTTGAAAGGTCATTAAATGACCTTTTAAATATATTAATTATAAATATCATTGCTACAATATTTTTCGTTTTATAAGCGAATTTATTCCAAAGTTGAATTTTTTAAGAACCGTTATTTTCTAAGAAATTAACATTATTAAGTTACTAAAAATATATTTTTTAAAAAGCTTACAGTTTTTTTAAAAAAGTGGGCGTTTCTTTAGCACAACACTCACTTATTTTACAACCTCATACCATATCTTGTCGGAGCTGTTGGTGTTAATGTTGGTCCACACTTGACAAACGTATTGCAAGGGAGAGAAGAGAGTTATTTCTTGGATGAAAAAATAAAAACAGAATAAAAACCTACCGCTTTGCGTGGCTCCTTCTTCGGGCTGCTGAGGTGGATGCACAATTTTATTTTATTTGAGACACTTCTGGGCTCGAATTAGCTTTGTTCCATCTGATGATAGAAGTTTTGTTTTGGTTTCCTTAGTTTTTAGAAAACAGATGAATTTGTGATTTATTTACAAACATTTGAAAATATCAAACTTTTATAGCTAGAGTGACATATATCTACCTCGCTCATTATAGCAAAAGTTTTTGATATGGGATTGGAGAAGATTATAGAAGATAGCATGGAAACGCGGCTTTACATTTGGAAACCTTTGAAAATTACATTCTTAAAAATTTACTTTTCTTACTTTTAAAGCAGTGAAATTAGATATAACATCGTCAAAATCAATAGTATTTGTTAATTTGTTTTCAATCGATAAAAGAGCAAGGTCTGAAACTCTTGCCTGTCTGTAGTTGATCATAAATAGTTTTTTATTAACTTCAGCTCAGAAAAACTTCTTTCGCATTAAGCCACCGCTAAGGAAATATTTGGCAGTGTTTCCAAAAAATGAAGGCTAGCATTTCTAAGGCGATCTACTCCTTGGCATTTTGAAAATCAATTTGCGCTGCTTTTATGTGCCTTCCTAGCCTCGGAATTTCAACAATAAGCTCATTTTTTGAGATTTCGTTATAAACTGTTGCCAAATTTTGTGCAGTTACCAAAAATTCATCTGAGTTTTCTAGCAGTAAATTTTTTGATTATATACCTGTAAAAGTTTCGGCAATGTGATGAAAAGACATCGTTCTTGTTTTAAGTTCTGTCTGAAAGGGGTCGACACATTCATTCAGAACTCTTCTGATTTCTTCGGTAAGGGTCAAGCCAGCATATCGCGAAATTTCTCCTGTCATCCTCTTTTTGTATCGTACTCTTCTTTCTATGTTAATGACCAGATTGTGATCTGCCAGCTCAAACATTTGTTACTACACTAGAGCCTCGAGTTGCGTCGTTAATGCGTTCCAAAAAACGCTACGCAACTCGAAAACGACGCACTTGTAATGTTCTTTAGTTTACTTCACTTAAACAACTCTAATGTTCTTTATTTTACTTCACTTAAACAACTCTAATGTTCTTTATTTTACTTCACTTAAACAACTCTAATGTTCTTTATTTTACTTCACTTAAACAACTCTAATGTTCTTTATTTTTTTTCACTTAAACAACTCTAATGTTCTTTATTTTACTTGACTTAAACAACTCTAATGTTCTTTATTTTACTTCACTTAAACAACTGACTTACTTTTTTAATATCTTAAAATATATATATTAATCTTAACTTAATTAAATGCAACTCACACATACACACAAACCTTGGTCACAAACAGCCTTGGCCTTGCACTGAACTCAGCAGCGACTTAAGAAATCCGACTCCGCTAGCTTGATCGACGCTAACTAAAGCACGTATTTCAAAACTGCTGATGACGTTAGTGCAATGAGCTGACTGCTCGTGGCCATAGCTTGCACAAACCGATGGCCCTGAACTTGGATAGCTTCAATGACTATGAAACTGTATCCGTTCCAGTGACCATGGGATCGTACAGCTAGTTTGGAGTTTATTGAACGCAACAATTCCTTCCCTTTTTTTGGAAGAGAAATATTGCACATTTTTTTTTTATTTAAAAAAAAAGGAATATTTCTCGATAGCTGTCGTTCAACAACCCATACGTGTATGTGAGCCACATTGGATTTTTTTTTAAAAATTATTGCAATAATTATTTTTATATTCTTGAATAACATATAATTTTGTTTTATTTGTTTTTTTTTTCTATTTTTGTTTTTTTTGTAATATACTTGTATAACATAGAAAACATTTCTTTTTATGACAGTAGTAGAATATAATATATGTAAGAATTATTATTTTTTTTTTTTTAATATAGTTGTATAACATAGAAAACTTTTTTTTTTATTTTTTTTTTTTTAAGATACTTGTATAACATAGAAAACATTTTTTTATGTAAGTAGTAGATTATAATATATGTAAGAATTATATTTTTTTTTTTTTATTATACTTGTTCTTTTTTTTTTTTTTTTGTTTTTTATGTTTCACTCACTAATTGGAACGACGTTTTTGGCGTAAATGTCATTGATCTTGCTAATGACTTTCTTGGCTTAGGTGTTATGTGAGGGTTAATATCCGTAGGAGTTTCAACCTCCTGAAGCCGAATATCTACAACAGATTCTACAGGTAATTTTTTTTTGTGTAGTTTCCTTTTTAATAAATTAATGAGTTTGTAAGCAATGTATATTGTGAGCAATAGCATTAGTGAGCTTGAAAAAGAGATTGAAGTTAGTGCAATCTTATTTTGGTGTGAGGCGGTTTTTTCTTTCTCTATTTGTACCAACTTTTTGTGCATTTCTTCTTGTGTTTTTGTCCCTTTATTTATAATTTCGTTTGTGTCTTTGCCCATTAATATTTGTATTGATCGGTTGCTTTTAATTTGTATAGAGATTTGGTAAAACTTGTGTTTAAATTGGTTATATCTGATTGTTCTAAAGGGGAAAAATTGGGTTGTTTTATTTTGAGTGGATGTCTGTTGTGTCCTTGAAATTTTATAATATATTCTTCAATTTGTATTTGGCAGGGTTGAGTTAAGGTTATTATTCCTTGGTGTTCGACTTTTATCGTTGAAAAACTACTTTCGCACGAAACATGTATTATTTGTGGAGTTTCCACCGAGAATAACCAAGTGTTAGGCCTGTTAAGTTTTATTAAAGTATCCTGTGGTGTTGTTTGTAGGTTTAGAGGGCAGTCCATTTTGTCGTTTAAAGGGTTTAGCAACATTTTAAGTACACACTCTTTAGTCGTTGTTGCTTGTGTCATTGGAACGTCCAGTGGCCCGATATACGAGTCAAAATTTATATTTCTGCTAACTTTAATATACTTTTGATGGCTTCGTTCCTTTAACAGTACCAGAGTCTGCCTCTCGTAGTTTATCGCTAAATATGAATATTTTATATTGGGTATCACCGAATGTCCGCTGTTAGTGTGGACTGGATAACACCATATTTGAAAATATTGCATTTTTGGAAGGTCGAATATGGGTAGTTCTATTTTTATTATTAATTTGTCCTGAAGAAAATGTGTTTTAATTTTGGTTGTCTGATATAATGTTGGCAAACAATCCTGACAAAGAGATTTTGTTTTTAGATAAAGGTTATTCAGAGTGTTTGGTGAAATAAGTAATGGGTGTACTTTGTTGTTTTGTGTGGCTATTATTACGTCCAGTAGTGTTTGTTGTCTTGATTCTAGTTCTATTACTTGAAGCAAGAGGGTGTAGAGTATATCCTGTCGTAACTGTGTTTTTTCTATTTGGTCGGTTATGTTTTCTAATTCAGTTATTCGGTATCCTATCTGTTGTTGGTTGGTCATTAAAACTGATAACGGTTTTTGTATTTTATTTAAAGTGGACTTCACCACACTAACTTGCTGTTTTGAAGTTCAATCAGTGCATTTTCTTTCAGTTCCAGTTTCCCTAACTTACTATATACCTCTTCTTCATTAGAGTGGTCCATGGTACCAAACAAGTAATGTAAACTGCTCCCTACACCGTCGAATATAGATCGTTTCTGACGTGGTGTATTTATTAGTTCCCGAATTGTTTGGGTCCTAGCCTTTATTTGCGCTATTACGGCATGTATGTGTCGTTCCTGGGGTTCACAAGTGCCTCCCTTTTTTTTGTATTGGTTGCATAGGCGGGAACTGAGATAGTCTGCATGTTCGGCTAATGTAATTTGGTTGTCCAATTCAGAGAGGTCAATTTCCGTGAACACGCTCCAAGAACTTTGGTATAACCATAGTTCGCCCAGTTCTTCGAAAACAACCCCTGTTGCATTTAGCTGGGTTACGTTTATAGGTTGCTCCATGACAAATCCCTGAGTTAGACCTATCGCCATTAAAATCAAGCACCACTCCATTTTGAACTGTGAAAAATACGTAGTTGTGATGGACGTCATTAAATTGGATAATTTAAATTTTGGTTTTTAGTATCTAATTTATTTGTTATTAATTTTTGCTATTTTTTTTTTTGTCTATTCGTAATATTGTTTTAATCTGTTGTTATGGATTACTACTCGTTTATTTCCTATTTTAACCTGCGTGTTGACAGGTCCTTTTACAGCAATTACTCGGTAAGGTCCTCGCCAAATAGGAGCTAATTTACCCTTTCTATTTTCATTTTTTACTAGGACCTGATCTCCTACATGAAAATTCTGTGGTCGTATTGAATGATCGTAATAAGCTTTGGATTGTTGTTTGCTCTTTAATAGGTTACGTCTAGCAATTGCATATGATTTCTGCAGTTTGTGTTTGAGTACGTGGTAATAACTTTCGTGGTTATAAATGGGTTCTGGCTCACGCTTTAAATTAGATGGAATATCTGATGTGAACCCATATAAGCACTCCATAGGTGTGAGTTTCGTACTATCATGGAAACTGTTGTTATATACAAATGTTGCTGATCGTAAATATTGATCCCAGGATTGTGGGTTTTCATCACAAATGCTTCGTAGGTATTCAACTATTGGTCTATGCGCTCTTTCGAGAGCACCATTGGATTGCGGGTGGTAGGCTGAAGTTTGTAGTTTTTTTATTTTTAATAGTTTGCAAAGGTCTTTAACACATTGAGTGCCAAGGGGTTTTGACGAAAACCTTCCCCGGGTGCCAAGCACATTTTTTGCTTTAAACTGGTGTAAAAGTAGAAAATATTCAGTTCTGCGCCAATCCCGGATAATTTTGTGGTTTATTTTGGATTTTATAACGGTTTTTTTATGTCGCACGTTTCTGTACGACGTGGCACTGCACGACGGAATTGCAATCGTAAAAATCACTGTCGTACGAAAATGTGCGACGCGTTTTTTTTTTGCTATTTCTTAATTTTTTTTTCTTTTTACGCATTATTCTTTACATTTATTTAAATTTTTTATTATATCTGTTTTTATTTTTATTTTGTGCTATTTTTTATTTTTATTTGTCTTCTTTTTTTGTTTTCTTTATATTTATTTTTCTTTATTTTCTTTGTTTTTTATTTTTATTTTTCTTTATTTTGTTTTATTTTTGTAGATTTGAATTAGAAAAATGCCGAAGCGAAACCTTAGAGATCGTGAAATACGTGAAGCGTTGGAAGAAAGTGATCATGGTGATTTTTCATGCGATGAGTTGATTGATGAGAACTGGCTACCAGATGACTCGGACACTGACTCTGATAATAACAATGATACTAATAACATTGATAACATTTATAACAGCGATACTGAAGACGACTGGGACATGGATGAGGACATGGATGAGGACGAGCCAACAGCATTGTCAAACGTAGTCGGTTCTTCCGAAACAAACATTTGGACTGAATTTAGTTCTCGTCAGAAAACTTTTACATTCACTGGGCGATCAGGCTTGCAACAGTCTATTAGAACAGATATTTCCTGTTTGGATGCATTTCTCCTATTTGTTGACAAGGACGTTATTGAATTAATTGTATCAGAAACAAATAAGTATGCGGAGGAATATGTAAATAAAGGTGCTGTTACCAGATTTTCTCGAAAAAAAAATTGGATACCAACAACAGATTTTGAAATGAAGAAGTTCCTTGGCCTTCTTTTGTGGATGGGTTTGGTGAAGGTCGGGTGTTTAAAAGACTATTGGTCCAAAGATTCGCTCTACAACTTTTCAATTCCGGGGAAACTAATGTCACGCAATCGCTTTCAACTATTGCTTAGTTTCATGCACTTCTCAGACAATAACTCAATTGTACCAGGTGATAGGCTTGCTAAAATAAAACCACTATTGGACATGTTACAAACGAGATACCAAAGCATTTACGTACCAGGTGAAAACATAGTAATTGATAAGACCCTTATTCCATGGCGTGGCAGACTATTATTCCGACAATATATACCAAATAAAGCTCATCCTTATGGTATAAAGCTTTTTAAGCTCTGCTCTACCGAAGGATTCACCTGGTCATTGCAAATATACTCCGGAAAGTCATCAAGTGGACTGAAAGAAGTCGGTTTGGCAAAAAGAGTTTGCGAGGATCTGATCATTGATTTGAAAGGTCAAGGTCGAACTTTATATGTACTTACTTACTTACTTATCTGGCGCTTACAACCGTAAGTCGGTTTTGGCCTCGTATAAGAAATTGCGCCAGCCATTTCTGTTCTGCGCTTGCTGGCGCCAGTTGGAAACACCAAGTGTAGTCAGGTTATCCAACACCTGATCCTTCCAACGAAGATGTGGGCGTCCTCTTCTGCGTTGACCACCACCGGGCACCGAATCGAATATTTTTTTCGCTGGAGCGTCGTTTTCCATTCGCTCAACATGACCTAGCCAGCGGAGCCGCTCGATTTTAATGCGCTTAACTATGTCGATGTCAGCGTACAGCTCATACAGCTCGTGGTTCCATCGAATTCGGTACTCGCCATTGACGCAGATTGGACCGAAGATTTTACGAAGGATCTTTCTCTCGAAGGCTCCCAGAGTCTTTTCATCAGAACTGCTCAACGTCCAGGTTTGTGCTGCATATAATAGGACGGGCATGATTAGTGACTTATAGAGCGTGAGTTTTGTTCGTCGAGAGAGGGCTCTGCTTCTCAATTGCCTACTCAGCCCAAAGTAACACCTGTTGGCAAGAGTTATCCTTCGTTTTATCTCAATACTGACATCGTTGAAAGAGTTTACGCTGGATCCCAAGTAGACGAAGTCCTTAACAACCTCGAAGGAGATGTTGTCAACAGTGACGTGGTTTCCAAGACGCTGGGACTGTTTATTTGTTGACACTAGGTATTTCGTCTTATCTGCGTTCACTGCAAGACCCATTCGACTCGACTCTTTCGCTAATCTGGAGAATGCTGCACTGACTTCGCGCGTATTATGGCCAATGATATCGATATCATCAGCATACGCCAGCAGCATAATACTTTTGTAGAATATCGTGCCGCTGCGTCTCAAATCAGCAGCTCGGATGATCTTCTCCATCATCAGGTTGAAAAAGTCGCACGATAAGGAATCACCTTGTCTGAAACCTCGTTTGGTATCGAATGGAGGAGTGAGATCCTTCCCGATCTTTGCAGGAATACCAAATTCAGACATGGCGGAGTATAGATAATTCCTTATAGGACTGTCGAAGGCGGCTTTATAATCGACAAAAAGATGGTGTGTGTCGATCTGTTTTTCTAGGGTCTTCTCCAAGATTTGTCGTAGCGTAAATATCTGGTCTATGGTGGATTTACCAGGTCTGAAGCCACACTGATAAGGTCCAATCAGCTGGTTTACGATGGGCTTTAGTCTTTCACATAGTACGCTCGACAGGACCTTATATGCGATGTTCAGAAGGCTTATCCCACGGTAGTTGGCGCAAATTGTGGGATCGCCTTTCTTGTGGATTGGGCAGAGCACACTGAGGTTCCAATCGTTTGGAATGCATTCTTCCGACCATATTCTGCATAGAAGCTCATGAATGCATTTAAATAGAGCTTCGCCTCCATTCTTGAAGAGCTCAGCCGGTAAGCCATCGGCTCCTGCGGCTTTGTTGTTTTTAAGCCGAGCTATAGCTTTCAAGACTTCACTATGGTCGGGCAGCGGAACTTCAACGCTGTCGTCCACAATTGGGATTTCCGGGATATCATCTCTATTGGCGGGATTGTTGTCGTCGTCACCATTCAGAAGCCTAGAGAAGTGTTCCCTCCACATCATCAGTGTACTCTGGATATCTGTCACTAGATTCCCATTTTCATCCTTGCAGGAAGAGGCCCCGGTCTTGAAACCATCGGCCAGGCGTCTTATTTTTTCGAAAAATTTTCGGACCTCATTCCTGTCACCATGCATCTCAATTTTCTCGCACTCACGCATTTCTGCTTCCCTTTTCTTTCGTCTGAAAATGCGTCTCTCTTCCCTCCTCTTCTCTTTGTATCGCTCTTTAGCAGCACGCGTTACAACCGACTGCAGGGTGGCTTTGTAGGCGGCGTCTTTTTCTGCAGTGGCGTCGCGACACTCTTGGTCGTGCCACTGGTTTCGGCGAGGGCGGTGATAGCCTATCACCTCTTCGGCAGCCGTACGCATAGAGTGGGAAATGTGATTCCACTGCGCGCATATATCGTCGATCGGAGGAGTGCTTTCTTGAAGCAGGAGTGAGAGTCGAGTAGCGAAGTCTTCGGCTGTTTGTTTTGATTGCAGCTTTTCGACGTCTAGCTTTCTCTGTGCTGGATTGCGCGCATTCTTGGTTGCGCACAGACGTGTACGGATCTTGGCTGCGACAAGATAATGATCCGAGTCTATATTGGCACCACGGATCGTGCGTACATCTAAAACACTGGAAGAGTGCCTTCCGTCAATCAAAACGTGATCAATTTGGTTACGCGTCTTTTGATCAGGAGACAGCCAAGTTGCTTTATGAATATCGAGATGCTTGAATCTAGTGCTACTAACGACCATGTTTCGCGCTGCGGCAAAGTCAATCAGCCTCATTCCGTTATCGGAGGTATTGTCGTGGAGGCTGAACTTTCCGACTGTTGGACCAAAGATATTTTCTTTTCCCACCTTGGCGTTGAAGTCACCAAGCACGATTTTTATGTCGTGGCGGGGGCTGCGCTCATAGGCCTCTTCAAGGCGCTCGTAGACAACTTTTACACAAGCTATGAATTGGCTCGTTCAATGCTAGATCAAAAAACACATGTTGTCGGTACACTCCGTGCCAACAAGAAACATTTGCCAAAAGAAGTTATGGTTGCTCCTATAAAGAAAGGCGAAGTAGTGGCTAGAGAAGATCCCAATGGTATAGTTGTTCTGAAGTGGAAAGATAAACGCGACGTCAGAATGCTATCTACGAAACATGCCCCGATAATGGTATCCACAACAGATGGAGCACGTAATCCTGAAGAGCCTTCAACTAGTCGAGGAGCGAGACGTAACAGACGAGCAACAGAAAAGCCATTGGCTGTGCTAGAATATAATAAGGGGAAAGCAGGCATTGATCTTTCCGACCAAATGGCTTCTTACTCAAATACCCTTCGTCAAGGGTTAAAATGGTATCGAAAGCTGGGAATTGAACTTTTACTCGGACTTTCCGTGGTAAATGCCTTTACTGTGTATAAAGCAGCTACGAATAAAAACATTAATATACGAACATTCCGTGAACGCATTGCTAAGGACCTGCTAAATCTCACATCCCCTCAGCCTGTATCGCAATCAAAACATATTATCAGAAAAAGAGTAGATGAAAATAATAAAACCATCCGACGTGCTTGCGCTTTATGCTACGCTGAAGCAAAAAGAAAATTTAGTCGAAAGGAAGCAAGAAAGAATATCAAAAGGACAACTACGTACTGTCCGCAATGCCCCAACACTCCCCAATTGTGCATTGATTGCTTTCCGAAATATGCACATCTAAACAATTAATGTAAATTGAAATTATCATATCCTAATTTTAATATTTTTGTATCTTTTTTATACTTTTTTTTCCGAAATATCGAATGAATTCCAATAAATTTTCAATATTAAAAAGAACCTCCGAGTTTTTATCATAAAACCGCAAAAAATGAAGATATCTCTATGAAACTTGAACAAAAATTTAGGGCAAACATTAGGGTACTAGAAACACATTAAAAAAACCCTGTAGAGTCACACAGAAACGCACGACAATATCTAAGGCCAGACAATGCCTGTCGTACGAAAACGTGCGACGTGGCACCCCAGGAAGTATTAGGTGTCGCACGAAAACGTGTAGCCATGGCACTCAATGTGTTAAAGAGGTCGCTTAAGAAGTTTGTCCCATGATCGGTTACTATTTGTTTTGGAATACCATAGCGCGTGATAATTTGGTCGAATACCATTTGGGCCACTGTCTGGGCTTCTGCGTTTGGGATGGCGTAACAGTCTACTAGTTTGGTGAGATTATCTTGAAACGTGAGAATATATTGATTATTTGTTAAAGTTTGTTGCAACGGTCCTACTATATCCAAATATATTTTATCAAAGGGTTTTTCAGCGATGTCTGTTATAACCATAGGCATTTTTGTTGGCAAAGATGATTTCATTATTTGGCATTTTTTGCATTTTTTGCATTTTTTTATGTAAGTTTTGATGTCACCAAGCATTTTTTTCCACCAATACTTACGTCGGATTTTTTTATACGTTTTCAATACACCTTGGTGTCCCCCAAAAATAGAGTCGTGGTAGTCCTTAAGGATTATTTGTTTCTCCTCAGGCTTACTTAGAACCTCTACTTTTAAATTTTCCTTTAGTATATTGGATTTAGGATTAGATTCTTTGTTCACATTCGTGTTATTCTGTTCGGTTAAACTGCTGTCTAGGTCTGTTGTAGCAGGTGCGTTTAAGCTTTTTGATTGCGCTCGAGTTATGGCATAGCATTTTAATTGGTTTGTTTCAGTTTTCGTAATAATTTCTTCTGGTCTTGTGTGTATAATAGCTGTTGTAATAACTTTGGAACTATCGTTTATTTCCGTTGGTATTCGGCTTAAAGCATCTGCGTTGGTATTGTATTTTCCCGGCTTATATTCAATTTTATAATCATACTCCGAGAGCTTATGATGAAACCTTACCAGTCGAGTGGTAGGATCTTTGGTGTTGAACACGCCTTTGAGTGGTTTATGATCTGTATAAACTGTGAATGGTCGTCCCTGCAGGTAGCACCTAAAGTTTTTTGTAGCCCATACGATCGCCAGAAGTTCCTTTTCTATTGTCGAGTACTTTTGTTCGGCTTTGTTAAGAGTTCGGCTCGCATAAGCAATTGGCCTATCTCTTCCTACTTCGCCTTGGGAAAGTACAGCGCCAATTGCTTCATTGCTCGCGTCTGTTGTAAGGTTGAATGGTCGGGTAAAATCCGGATAAACTAGGAGGGGGGGTGAAATGAGTTCACTTTTAATTTTTTGAAATGCTTCTTGACATTGCTCTGTCCATTTAAATTTAACGTCCTTGCGCAGTAGGTTGGTAATTGGTTTCACTATTTTTGAAAATGCTGGTATAAACTTTTGGTAATAATTTGCAAGGCCCAGAAACGATTGAAGTTGTCGCACCGTTTTTGGAACTGGGAAATTTTGAACACTTTCTGTTTTCCGAGGATCTGGGAGTGCTCCTTTTTCTGAGCAGATATGTCCTAAATAAACTATTTCCTTACATAAGAATTGGCACTTTTCAGGCTGGAGTTTGAGGTTATTCTGCCTAAGCTTGGAAAAAACTTTAACTAGTTTGCTATTATGGTCCTCCAAGTTTTTTCCGTAGACGACTATGTCATCCAAGTACACGAAGCATTCCAGGCCTTGTAAGCCTGTCAGTACATAGTTCATCAACCGCTGAAATGTGGCTGGGGCTCCTTTTAATCCAAAAGGCATACGTTTGAACTCGTAATGCCCATAATTTGTGCTGAAGGCCGTTTTTGATCGATCTCTTGGGTGAACTTGCACTTGGTGATATCCACTGGCCAGATCCAGTGTCGTAAAATAACGCGAATGTCCTAACTGATCTAATATATCCTCAATTCGTGGTAAGGGATATGCGTCGCCAATAGTTTTTTCATTGAGTTTACGGAAATCCACTACGACTCGCCATCTTTTTTCTCCATCTGGCCCATCTAGTTTTTTGGGAACTACTAAAAGAGGTGAGTTCCATGGACTTTTGCTTGGCTGAACTATATCGTCACGTAACATTTCTTTAAGTTGATCATTTATTATTTGTTTTTGTGTCTCGGGTAACCTGTACATTTTCTGATTTATTGGGGCCTGATCTTGAATGAGTGGTATTTCATGTGATAAAGCCCTAGTGTTTGTTAGTTTGTCACCTTTTAGGTGAAATATGTCATTAAATTCGCGACAAAGGTCAAGTATAGATTCTTTTTCTTCATCATTTAAGGTGTGTGTTATTTTAATTTCCTTTTCGAGTTTACTCATTCGTAAATTAATTTCCTCTGAGTATATTTTATTTGAAAAAATTTTTTTAATACAATCTGTATGAGTATCGCTCTCATCATTTTTTATTTTTAATTTTACATTTGATGTATTGGTATTTTTAATTTCGTTTAGTATGGGAACTCTTTCATATCCCAGAGCAGACGCCAGTTTTAGAGTAAGTTTAGCAAGCCTTACTGTATTATTTGTGGTATTAATGACGCCTACTAAAGGCCTTTTATTGCCTGTGGGTAATATACAATTTGATAAAAAGACCCCTTCTAAAAGTTCCTGTGATAGACAGATCATTTCTTCTTTTAACTTTATTGGTAGCTCAATAATCTTATGACACCGCTTCGGTATGACAGCGGGTGAATTAAAAACAATTGTTTGTTCCCTGACTTCAGATATTTTGCTTTTGTTATCTGTTTTATTTTGATTGTCGTCTTCGGTTAAGCAGCCAGCTTCCCTTATTGAAGAAGCCTTAAAGACATTACAGGTGGTTTGTATTACCTCCTTGGGCTCCACCTTGTCATTGTAATGTCCTATTTCGACTGCCCTCTGACAGAGTATTTGATTGTTACTCTCAATCATGGATAAACAAAACTCTTCTGCAATTGACTCTGTACGAGTGAACTTGAATTGTTTTGGAGTGATTTTTGTGGGATTTTGTCCCTCGTGAATTTTAGATTTTTCACTTATGTTATTTTGTCTATTCTTCATGGGTATCTGCAGTTCTTCACTGTTGAACTTTGTACGTGGAAATATCAGACGATCATTCGGTCCATCAACATTACAGTGTTTGGAAAGGAAATCATTTCCTAATAGCCCATCGTCCGTCATACCACTTATACCATTTATGACTTGAAAAGTGCAAGGGTACATTTTTTTTGAGTTTATATTGATATTTCCCTGGCAGTTCCCTAGGGTCGTGCCCTTACCAAAAGCTGTTTGTAGGGTGCATTTATTATTTTTTTCTATTTTTGTGTTTGCTTTTATACTACTTTTCTTAATTAAGCTAACCTCCGCACCCGTGTCCACTATTAGACTTAATGTGTCTGGATTTGCGATATCCATAGGCACTCTAATGGTGGGTACGGATGTAGGTGGTTGCAGTTCCCCCTTTTTACAAATATTATTTCTTATTGTCGAGTCGGGGAGTTGTGACTCGACCGCGACTCGTTTCCCTGATTCGTGGCTTTCCAACGTTGTTTTTGTTGACATTCAGCTACTAAATGTCCATTTCTTCCACAAAAATCGCATCTGATACGAACATTGTACATTCGTGGAATATTTGGAGTTCTCGTGTCCCTATTATTACCGCTATTCCCTCTGTGTATTTTTTGTATATTTTCTGTGTTATATCGATTATTATTCGAGTTGTTTAAGCGTCGACAGTCCCTTATGTCATGGTTATAAATTTTGCAATTAGAGCAAAATGGTGTGTTTTTTCTAGTCAAACATTCTGTATAGGTGTGACCTTTTTTCCTACAAAAATTGCAAGTAATTTTTGCGGCAAAATGTTCTGCAGTTCTAATAGACCTATTTAGTGCTGGTATTTCTTGGTTTGGTTGTTGGAAATATCTTTATGGAGGACATTCATTGAATTTAATTTGATTACCATGCTGATAGTCCGTATATGGCGGTACAGAAGTTGATGTTGTTTGTCGTACTGGGTATATGTTATTTAAATTAGGGTTTGTCTCGTAAGTCATTATAGGTGTATTATTTCGGTATGTTGGAAAAACTTGAGCTGTCTGAATTGGTAAGGCCGTTTGTTGTAATTTTTCCATATCTAGTGCCTTTCGTACTAATAAGTCTAAGGGCTCATCTTTTATTGTTAGTAAATACTGGCTTAAGTATGGATTCGTAACTGAGCTTTTTAGAGAGTTCTTTGCAAAATCTTCTAATTGTGTTATCACTGGTGCAACTGTTGCGCCATATTTTATTCTCGCTGCTTCCTTACATTGTTGTAACATGTTGCTTATTCGTGCCGTATAGGCAATAAGAGTTTCGTTTGGATGTTGACGTAAGGTTAGTAGTTTGTTTACTAATTCTTGGTATGTTTCTCTAGGTAGATAAGTGCGGTTTAGAAGGTTTTCAATATCCTGAAACGAAGTGGGTGGGTTTGAGGCCACTAATTGATAAGCCCCTCCCCGTAATCTTGTGGGTATTATATTTAGAAAGGCTTGTTGTTCTCTTTCTTCTAGGCAGTCAAGTACCTTTTTCGAGCAACCTAAAAATATTTGAAGGTCACTCACTACTTGGGGGTTTTGGTCACCAGAAAAAATGGGAACCAATTGAGCCGTAATCTTAGCAATTTTTGAATAATCTATTGACATTTTTTGTTTGTTTGTTGTATTTATTCGGACTGAATGGATTAGGTCTTGTTCTGACTTAGAGAGTGAAATACTTAACCAATTTAAATTAACACTTGAGTTACTACTATTTTCTATTTTTGTACAATTATTGTATAAACTAGAGCTATCTTCACTTATTTTGAAAGAGTGTGAGTGGGTTTGATATTTAACCAGTTCTTGCTTAAATTTTTCCGAATCTTCTCTAAATTTTTTTATTTGTTCTGATCTTATATCCTGAGTTTCTGTTATTTTTTTGTCTAACCGATCACAAAATACCGTGGATAATTTTTCACCCTCTTGCACTCTTTCAATTTGCCGAGTTAAATAAGATTTTAAATTAATAAAGGAATCGTCGCGTACCTTTCCGCTTCTAAGCCTTTTAGGTGACCTTAGTGTGGAGCTTTGCATTTACGTACTTTGTTACGTGTTGTTTCGACAGGGCCTCAATCTCCTTAGTGGATTTTTTATGACCTTTGAGTATATCTTTGCTTTGTTGGTTTTGTTGCTGTTTTTGTTGTTGATGCTGCGTTGTTAATGTTGATTTTTGTTGCTGTTGCTGCTGTTGTTGTTGCTGTTTATGTAGCTGCAAATGTGACTGTGTTATTTGCTGCTG
The DNA here is from genome assembly GCA_943735915.1 of Pherbina coryleti. NCBI lineage: Eukaryota > Metazoa > Arthropoda > Insecta > Diptera > Sciomyzidae > Pherbina > Pherbina coryleti. The sequence continues at coordinate 69,613,973 of OX030950.1, read as the reverse complement.
CTGCTGATGTTGGTGTTGTTGTTGCTGCTGCTGCTTTTTTTGTCTTAGTTTCGATCAATCAAAAAAAAGGCAGCAATTGTTGTGCACAAAGCAGTATCCGTTAAATATGTGTTCTTGTTTAAATTAAGCACGTCGCAGTGTTACTTTATTGAACGCAACACACTTAACAATTCTAGTACGTAAGTGAACAAATGATTTCTTAACTCAGGTCCCTTGACTGTCAGAATAGAAGTCCTAGCATGGATGGCAGATTAAATTTTGCAGACATCTATTGCGTTCAGTCCAGTAAGTTCTACTTGGGTTTCAGAATTGACGACTTTTTTCTTAAAAATTTTCCTATCTATGCCTACCTTTGATGAATAATTGAGTAATTATTTGTTAGCAATTACAAATATTAATATGTTAGTATACAAATGCTTTATTAACCAAGGTTTTCTTAACTCCTAATATAGCATGGACCTCACGTTTTTATGAGATCTAAAAGTCCCACTCTAGCAGAAATTATTTTATACTTGTTTACGAACTAACTACAAAAACGAACAAAAACGTGGTATATTAAATTTTTTTTTACTTAAATAATTATTTTCTGGTTTTAAGTCTTGTGTAAAATTTGACAATAGATTTTGAAGGTTTTATGTTATTATCAGTACAAAATTTGTTTTAAGAACCGAAATGGTACAATAAATAATAAAAAAAAAAACTGAAAAAATTCATTGACATTATCGAGACTACAAATCTCAACGTCAAGATTACAAAGCAATCGCCGTGTGCTCTGAGCTACATAAGCCATTTAAAGATATTATATAAATAGCAATAAATCAAACTTATTTTTACAATTTTTTTCCACATTCTGTGGTGAATTTTTTAAAATTTGTATTTGTTTCATAAAAAAAAAACAAAAAATTCGTCAACATTGTCGAAGCGAGCCTCGCTCTAAGCTGCAGAAATCACACCAAAATATTTTCTAAATGAGGTAATGAATTCACTTCAGTTGTGAATTTTTGAAATTTGAAAATGTCAATGAGCTTTTAATTGTTTTATTTGATTTTTAATGTGTTTGTATATAACAGGTCATTAAGTAAGTCCGTAGGATAAGTAAGAAAAAAACAAAATTTTGACAAAACTCGATTGTATTATTCAACATAGTTGCCTTCGAGAGCGGTGCAACGAGTATAGCGGTTTTCCAACTTTTCGATACCATTTTTATAGTACGATTTCTCTTTCTCGTCAAAATAGACTTCATCATTGGACTCCAGCAAGCATTCTCTTGAGATCTGAAAATAGGAAAAAGTCGCTAGGGAGTAAATCTGGAGAATACGGCGCACGTTGGGAAAAATATGATAAAAACGCTCGCATCGCTTAAAAAAAGCTGTAACGTCTAAACGGTTAGACGTAGAAGCACCAATTTTTGATATTTTATTTAGAAAGCATTAAAAAATAGTTGGCAGTACCTTTTCACTTTTTTTCGCTTATAAATTTAAGTACCCTACACTTGGAAGTTTAGACTTTTACAAGCCTTATAGCATGTATAGAAATTCTTTTTTTTTAAGAAACTAAGTTTGAATCCTTAAAATATGTTTTAAGAAGTTATTTTCAAATTGATAAAAATTCATCATTAACCCTTTAACGTGTTGTTCATTTTTATGCAATTTTCTTCTTTACCAAAAAGAAAGAAAAGATGACTTGAAAGAACTATGAGATTAATTGTGTTCATTTTCGACTCGAGCTCAAATGTGTAAGAACTATTCTCACCTAAAGAAAATTTGTTTAATCCTTTAACGACCAAATAACAGAATGTCAGAATGTATATTCTAGGTATTAGTTTAAAAAGTAATTCACAGCCATAAGCTAATAAGTATGGTAATAAAATTGTACCCAGTTGGAAAAAATCATGTTTTAACCCTTATCTTCCTAATTAATCCTGAAAATTAATTTCAGACATTTATAAAGGCATTTAAAAACAATTATAGAAAAAAATTAAAAAATAAAATATTTCCTAACATGAAATTTAACAATTTCATCAAAAAAATATCAAAGTAGAAAATGAAATCGTGGCCTTAAGCTGGTATTTTAAATTAATATTTTTAGAGAGGGTGTTTTTAAGAAATATTTGAAGAATCCAAATTGTGAAAAATACCGTCGGTACCATTTCTGATACCCGAATTAAAAAATCTTTTATTCATTTTTTGAAAAAGTTAAAAAATTGCACTCAGTTATACATTTCTCAAAACTAAGAAAATGCATATGCAAAAATTATGATAATTATTAATTCGCAAAATTTACGGAATACGCTTACACTATAATTAATACTACCAAAATTTAGACTATTGAGTAACAATTAAAAGTACTGTGCTATCTCGACTACAACTTTTGCTTCGAATATCCTTCACACAGGACACTAAGAATAAAAATCGTGAATGGCATCGTGTTTACCATTATATTGTTAGTTTGAGCCTATACTTATTTTTGCTTTAAGACATTCGTAGTTTTTTTTATAAAAATCAAAGCATTTTACGATCGTTATTTTTACCTGTTTTCCTCAAAAAACAACTTTATCCTTGCGGGACAGAAAGACATCCTTTTTTTTCCTAAAAATTTTTTTGGGTGATCTTGACAACCCCATGCAACTTTTGAGACCTCTTAGAATACTATCTAAATTTTTTGATACGCCCTAATGTATAGTGTTTTATAGTGCATACTTGGTAGTTAAGTTATAGTTTAAAGCTCAAATACTCGAAAAGGCGCAAGTAGTCGCAAAAAATTTTGGTACCACCAGAAAGAAAAAGGTTTGAAATGTTGGCTCTGAAGATTTTTCGTAGAATTGAGTGGAATTAAAAAAAATGACAGCTTATTAAAAATTACAAATTTTCAGAAAAAACACAAAAAACGCACAAATTCAAACATGCGTCACTGTCCCAAGAACAACAACTTAAAAAAAAAATACACAGAACTAACCTTCTATTAATAGGCTTTCATTGTGTAAAGTTTCATTAAATATGTTTAATAATTAAAGATTTTATAGGCAATTTTATTGAGTGGTGTCATATAAAAATAAAATAAACAAAATTTTTTTCAAAAAAGAGCCATCTTTAGTTGACCGTGGAAACTACATCATACGATAATTTAACAAACAAAACTGATTTTCTGCATAAGGAATGTATCTAGATTACAAAAAGAATTGAAAAAATGTAAACCCCGTAACTTTCCAATAACCCCTAATGCGAGAGTTTTGCCTCTTTTTTGCCCAACGTGCGGCGGGTGGGTAAGCAATTCGAAGCCCAATTCATTCAATTTTGCCATAGTTTTCATCGATTTGTGCATTGTCACGGTGCATTGTCTTGGTGAAACAACACTTTTTTTTCAAATGTGTTCGTTACTTTACGATTTCAGCCTTCAATCGATTCAAAAGTGCACAGTAATAGTCACTGTTGATGGTAGTTCCTTTTTGGAAATAGTCGATGAATATTATTCCTTTCGCATCCCAAAATACAGAAGCCATCACCTTACAGGCCAACTGTTGAGTCTTTCCTTGCTTTGGATTCGGTTCGTCGACTGCTGTCCACTTAGCTGACTGTCTTTTAGATTCTGATGTGAAATAGTGAAGCCATGTTTCATCCATTGTCACATATCGACGAAAGAATTCGATTTTTTTGCGGTTTAACAGCGCCAAACACTCCTCTGAAGCATCAATTCGTTGTTGTTTTTGGTCGACTGTGAGCTCACGCGGCACCCACTTTGCACAAAGCTTTCGCATACCCAAATGTTCAAGTACAATGGTAAAAACACAACCATCTGATATCTTTAAAATGTCAGCTAGCTCGTGCATCTTCAATTTGCGATCGTTCATAACCAATTTGTGGATTTTTTTGATGTTTTCTGGAATAACTCTGCATCATTTGTGCTGGTACGAGCCTTAGGTTCATATTGCATGGTGTTCGTTTGCCCGGCGTACAATGAATCTGTTTTACTCTCTTCCACATTTTGCACGCTTGTATTTTACTCGGCAGAAAAAGAACGGCAGACAGATTTTGACATTTCATTCAGTTTCATTACTATTTCTCCTACACTTTATTCCAACAAGGGTTTCCTACAACTATTTTCTTCATACTATTATAGTACAATAGTAGCACTTTTCTTCAAAAAATGTACTTTTTAGCTACTTAAATCCAAATCTTTAATTTCACCACCCATCAACACTGTTTTGCACGATGTACGCTGTATCGACACCGGGCAAGAATGAACATATTTTGTCCGCTGTTCCAAATGTCCATGGCTTATATTACACGGTGTCCGTTTGCCCGGCGTGCAATGAATCTTTTTTACTCTCTTCCACATTTTGCACGCTGGTATGTTACACGGGAGAAAAAGAACGGCGGACAGATTTCGACATTTCATTCAGTTCCATTACTTTTTCTCCTACACTTTATTCCAACAAGGGTTTCCTACAACTATTTTCTTCATACTGTTTTGTACAATAGGAGCAATTTTGTTAAAAAAATGTACTTTTTAGCTACTTAACGCCCAAGTCTTTAATTTCACAACGCAGCAACACTGTTTTGCACGATTTACGCTGTATCGACACCGGGCAAGAATGAACATATTTTGCCCGCTGTTCCAAATGTTCATCCTCTCACGCTATAGATTGTTTTTGACAGTTTCACGTTGAAAGCAACAACAAAATCAATTGCACGCCGGGCAAACGGACACCGTGTAACACTAGCCCATCCCTCACACTCTCAATTGTTTTTGACAGTTTCACATTGAAAGCAACAACAAAATCGATGCCCGGATTTTTCAAACATATACGTGCTATTAAAAATTTCAGCTACACTGCCAGTGTCCACAAGAACATCTGAGCGTATCTTTTCGGTTTTGAAAATGCTAAAAAAATCCAAAGAGGATAAAAACAATATATTTCTTTATTAGCAAAATATTTGTAATCACTTACAGTTTTCCAATGTAGTGCCGATTAAATGGTTTAGCACGAATTAGCAAACAATCCAAGCCGGCTGGATTTATCGCTCAAAAAATATTAAAAAAAATATAAAAATAAAAGTTTAACTTTTATTACTATGATTTTTTCAAATTTGTTTTATGAATGTTTGTCACGAAAATAAATTTCATCCCCTCCCATTGCAAAAATCTATCTATGCCCCTGGTATAAAGAACTATATTTCTTGGTTAACAGGACGCAGGGTATACACATAAACGGTGCCAGCTCGTCCAGTACGCATAGTCTATGTGAGATGTCATTGACAGCCGAACAAATCTTGTTTTCAGGCATTTCAATGTGGACAGCATAGTTTGTATTTCCAACCTCTTTTTTTCGTTAGAAGCCTATGGGTGCTTCAAACGTGTTGACTTGAGTCACAGTCGCACCAATGAATATGTTTTTTTTTTTTTTGCAAATTTATGGCATATGATAAAAATAGTAATTTCTTATGTTGTAAATATGGGGTTATTCCCAATTATGGGACTTATTTGCCATCAACTGTGAGCACACTTTTTAGAGCAACACTATTGCAAAAAAAGAAAAAAAAAATAAAGAAATAAAACAAGTCAAATAATAAATAAATTTTGTGGTCTATTTCCTTCATACCTATTAAGGCTAAGTCGCAAAGACGCTTTAGGTCGGTCGCGCTTTGACCGTACTTTGATCGTACTTTGGTCAACTTTACGGGATGAACTGTCAAAACGCCCGACCTTATAATTGTGAAATCATAATGTCGCGTTAGCATGTCGTGCGTTTGTCACTTAGATGATGCCACTGTACGCAGTTAAACCAAAAAAATCCCACAAAGTCTGAAATCCCCAAATCACAATGTATGTGGTAGAAGTACATGATGGCTGTATTTCTGTATTCATTTTAGCTATCCATATTTTAATAGCCGTCGCTATTAATAAATAAATTATATGCTATTATATGCTTTATTATTTATATAATAAAGAAAATAATTACAATTTATTATGTTTAATAAATAAATGTTTCTGTATATCTAACCAGCGTAGAAGTTAAATTATTTATATAATAAATAAACATCTGTGTTATATGTTGTATTACATTGCTGAAGTTTAACAAAAACAATAACAAACGAAAAAAACTAAAGCAACTGATATCTATTTATATACATACAAATTTACATACATATAAACAACAGCAGCATCAACAAAACACGTACAAATTCACATACATATAAACAACAACAACACGAGCAGGTACTGAAAAATATTCGCTTCAAACAAAGCAACAACCGTAACATAAGCAGCCACTGATGTTATGGATGATTTATCTTGTAAAAAAGTCAAAATTAAATTACATTCAATACAAAATATTTTCATGAAACAACAAATCCCATGTGGTCAACTCACACGGGATTGCTTGATTGGCAATCGATGAACTTTTCTTACTCTCTTTTGCATTCTGATTGTTGGTAGCTCACACGACACGCCAATCATTATTTTGCATTTCCTTGAAAATTTTATTTCGTAACCTAGCAACACTCAGATTGATAGATTGCCGACATGTACAGCAATCTTAAAATGAACAAATTTAGATTGCTGCAATCTGTGTTCATCCGCTCCGGCTCTCAGAGCTTTTGATAGTTTCACATTGAAAGCAACAAAAAAACGATTAGATTTTTTGATTGCCAATGACCGTGTGAGTTGGGGAATGCAAACATGTCTTTACTACTGCAACTCAACAATGCTCATATATTTAGCTAACTCAATGAAAATACAACCCTGCGCTATCGGCAAATGTCAAACGCGCGACCAAGTTGAACACTTCTCAACTTTTTTCAGCAGCTCGCGCTTTGACCGTACTTTACCCCTTCTTACGAGATTCGACGATATTTACGATACAAAGCACGATCAAAGCTTGAGGTCAAATTATGGATTGCTTCATAACAACTCGTTGTTTCTACTTAAGCTGTCAAAGCGCGACCGACCTAACGCGCCTTTGCGATTTGGGTATTAAAGTCATTTAAACAGTCATGGAGCAGAAATCTTTGAAATTAAAAATTAAAATTCCAAAGAAGTCCACTTTAAATTGGATTTCTCGCTTTTTATTTTTTCTTCGCTTGCTTGAGTTCCATTTGTTTGAGTAATTATGTTACTGATTTGACAGCTGATTGATTGGCAAATCAGTGATTCCCATGCACGACTGTATGCAATAGGATTTGCTTACTTACTTATCTGGCGCTTACAACCGTTGGTCGGTTTTGGTCTCGTATAAGAAATTGTGCCAGCCATTTCTGTTTTGCGCTTGCTGGCACCAGTTGGAAACCCAAGTGTAGTCAGGTTATCCAACACTTGATTCTTCCAACGTTCTACTCTGTGTTGACCACCACCGGGCACCGAATCAAATGTTTTTTCGCTGGAGCGTCGTTTTCCATTCACTCAACATGACCTAGCCAGCGGAGCCGCTCGATTTTAATACGCTTAACTATGTCGATGTCAGCATACAGCTCGTGTTCCATCGAGGATCTTTCTCTCGAAGGCTTTTAAAATATTTTCATCAGCACTGCTCAACGTCCAGGTTTGTGCTGGAGATAATAGGACTTACAGGCTTGCTACACAGGCCAGTATACTGGCTCTGTAGTTCGAAAGACTCAATACATTCACACTTTTTTACAAATACACTCACACTGGATTCACTTTCACACCACTTCCATCGCTACTGGCAACGAAATTTCGTAGCCAGTGGATTTTGGCAGCAGCGGCCAGTGTATGCCAAAAAGGGGGATATCAGTATTGTTTTTGATTAATTTTGGTACATTTATTTCGGGTTTTCCTCGATTTCGTACCGGAAGAAACACTGAGAGCTTGCTTACAACTTAACGCAAATGGAAAATATTAAGATTGTGAAAAGTTGCAGATAAAAATTAAAAATTTACAATTAAAATAATGGAAAGAACATTAACGCAAATAGAAATCATTAAATTGATTGAACTTTATCGCCACGTGGCGTCCGTGGTGTAGTTGGTTAAACTGTGTGGCCTCTATGTCAACGAACCTGGAGACCCGGGTTCGAATCCCAGCAGCGACAGAAAATTATTTTAATTAAAATGACTTTTCTGTACGGCCGCCACTATGTAAAACTTCTTGAGAACGAGAACATTCCATTCATCGCCGTTCGGAGTCGGCGTTAGTCCTGAAGGTCCGGTTCTTGGTCAATTGTGTACAAACTTAATAACACGCACAACAAAATTGATCATAAGAAGCTAAGTCAAAGTCCTTTCAAGGGCTGAAATGACCAGTTATTTATTTTATTATCGCTCCAATAAATTGTTATGGAATATGAGCATTTCTGCGTACAGACGAAATGACCTAAAAGTAAAGGTCATTGATGCAATAGCAAAGGAAATATCTTTGCCTATGGACATAGTAAACTGCAATAGCAGCGAGAACCTTCGCATATACCCCTTTTACATTGGTCAAGACTTGAATTCAATTCTTTGCTATTCCCTTTTAAACTTACCCTCTCTCACGTTGATGTCCGCGTCTTTCATCAACAAACTCACAGACTTGATTTCAAGTCTTAACCAATGTAAAAGGGGTCATACGATGAAATTTTTTGAATGAACTTTCACTTGCAGGTGTAGCACCTCTTGCTACTAGCATGAAAGTTCGAAATTTTTCGAATTATTCGAATAGTACACGTATTCTTTCGCACTTTCACTGTCACCGGCCTGTTATCCCCAACTCACGCGGTGATTTCCAATCAAGCAATCTAGTCGTTTTGTTGTTGTTTTCAATGTGAAACTGTCAAAAACTCTGAGAGCCAGAGCGGATGAACACAAATTGCAGCAGTCTAAATTTGTTAATTTTGAGATTGCTGTACATGTCGGCAATCAGCAATCTGAACAGTGTTCCCAGGTGGCGAAATAAAATTTTCAAGGAAATGACAAATTATGATTGGCGTGTCGTGTGAGCTACCAACAATCAGAATGTGAAAGAGGGTAAGAAAAGTTCATCGGTTGGCAAGAGTTATTAGTTGCAAGAGTATCATAAAGTCATAAGAGATACTTTATAAAAAAATTTGATATTTTAATTTTTCGTTTAAATAAATATGTAGTAAAACTACCTACAGTTTTAGAAAAATTTACTGTATTTAAATTAGAGGAAAACTTTTAATGTAACATCTAAAAGTGATGCAAATTTTTCAAGACGTATAAATGAAAATAGCATTTGTTAACATTTCAAATGTTTTGTATTCTGTTATTTAAATAATGTCAAAATAAGTAAGCTTATTTAGTAATAATATATACATTCTTATTTGGACAACAAGGTACTAATTTGGGGTTTTGTTTTAGATACTAATTTACTTTTATTTTCAAGAATTTCGGAGAGAGCAGAATTTTCTTACGAAAATATCGGGTCCTCCGGGCCAATTTTTTTGTTATAAATCTAGTGTATTTTTTCATCAGAAAATTCGAATAAATATCAGAAAATGTTGTTTTTTATATTTCTGTGAAATTTTGAAATATTATATTGAGGCATAACATATGTACCTTAAGGCCTAATGTATACGCCGTGAGGCACATGTACTGTGCCTTGTTTGTATATTTGTGCAATTTTGTTTTGATCATAGTAAATAACCATTTCCTCTGGCAATATTGAACTGCGACACATTTCATCAAGAATAAAGGGTCCGCCAAATAATTTTTTTTTTTTTTAAAAAAAAAACTGGTGGCGCCCGTGGCGTAGCTGGTTAAAGTGCGTGGCCGCTATGTCAAAGAACTTTGGAAACCCAGGTTCGAACCCCAGCAGCGACAGAAAATTATTTGAATTAAAATAATTTTTCTGTGCGGTCGCCACCTCTCTGCAGACAATGGCAAACCTCAGAGAGTAATCAAAATGCCATGTAAAGCTTCTTGAGAACGAGAACATTCCGTTCATCGCCGTTCGGAGTCGGCGTTAAGCATGTAGGTCCAGTTCTCGGTCAATTGTGTACAAACTTAATAACACGCACAACACAATTGATCATAAGAAGCTAGGTCAAAGTCCTTTCAAGGGCTGAAATGGCCAGTTATTTATTTATTTTTATTATAAAAAAAAAACTACTGAATAGTTTCTCAAATTTCTTTTTTTATTTGAATGTACAATCCTTCCGGTTAGTAATGGAAAATAATTTCATTCAAATGGCTGCCTCGGCTGGCCATTCAGTCGCCTACACGACCGGTCCAATTTTTAAGCACATTGTCGATTGTGTGCAGCTGTATTTCACCAATGGCTTCACGAATATTGTCCTTTAAAGCGTCAATTGTCTCTGGCTTGTCGGCGTAACACTTATCTTTGAGGGCACCCCACAAATAATAGTCCAACGGTGTCAAATCGCAGCTCCGAAGTGGCCAAACGACATCAGCTCTGCGGCTGATAATGCGATCTTAAAAAACAAGGCGCAAAACATCGAGTGTAGCTTCGGCTACGTGCCACGTAAGCCGTCCTGTTGAAACCAAATGTTGCCAATATCCTCCTCTTCAATTTTTGTGAACAAAAATTCGTTCAACATGGTGGCCATTCGATGGCCATTGACTGTAACGGCCACTCCTTGCTCATTTTCGAAGAAAAATGGCCCAATTATGCCTCTGGACCAAAATCCGCACCAAACAGTGACTCTTTTTGTGTGCATCGGCTTTTCAATGTATGCGTGCGGGTTTTCTGTGCCCCAAATGCGACAATTTTGCTTGTTTACATACCCGCCAAGATCAAAATGAGCTTCATCTGAAAATATGATTTTTTTGGCAAAATCAGCATCTTCTGTAAGTCGATCGCAGGCCCACTCAGCGAAGCGAAAACGCATTGGATGGTCAGCTTCAACTCCTGAACTAATTGGACTTTGTATGGCGTCATACCAAGGTCTTTATGCAAAATTCGTCTCAATGATGTCTCCGAAATGTTCAATTGTTGAGAACGACGGTGAATTGATGTTGATGCCGCTTCACGCACACTTTCTGCCACAGCAGCAATATTCTCGAGTGTACGCACTGTTTTTGGCTTTTCACGCTTTGGTTTATCGATGAGGATGCCAGTTTCTTTCACTTTTTTCACAAGATAATGAACATACGGAGCTGACGGTGCTTCTGTTCTTCCAAAATCCGTACGCAATTTTCGCACACATTCTGCAACATTACCATGATTTTCAAAGTAATGTCGCAATATTTCCCAGCTTTGTTCAAGCATATGCACAACCATATTCGTTCAGCGGAAGGATAAAACTAATTATCTGTCAAATCAGACATGTGCTAAGTGTTACCATTCACGAAATAAGCACTAGTTGAAAAAAAAACGTTAGATGGCGGACCCTTTATATATACATTTCTATACCTACCACGCTTCCTTATGGGCGTTACAAAAGGAGTGAGAAAATTAATATACCCCAGTAAAAGAGTTTTTTTTGTTAATCGTAGGGGGAATAAAAATAATGCGCTAAAGATAGGTTTAGGTATGCCAGGCCATGGGGAATTGAACTACGTTTACAGATTTGCATTACGAGGTACTTATTTTAAACCATGAACTATAATGTGTAATCAAATACTGAGGCACATACGCTGTGCCTCAGAGCCTACGTGGACATTTTATTGAGGCACACCGTATGTGCCTTATGGCAGTTAACGTGTTAATAAATTTAATTAAAAAATTGCAATAATATCTATATGTATAAACCAATGATGCACACGAGATGCTTACGGAGCCGCTCGGCTTTCACATACAAGTCGTGTGTGCGAAGGTACGAACTTATACGACGCTAGCAGAGAATCAGTTTGCGTCAGAGATGAAGAGATTGGAAACAATTCGGCAAAAAAGAGATAGCCGTATGCCAAAATGCAGTCAATACTAATGCAAATGTTATAAATGTGTTAGTAAAATTTTATGACAAACTCACCCCTCGTGATGGATTCTCGATGAATTCACCCCTTAGGATGGATATGAGTGCTGGTGAATATCTCACTTTCGATAGCTAAGCCACCAGTATACACATAGGGAAAAACTAACTTACAATTTTTGTTCAAACAAATTCATGCGTTTAAAAATTAGAACAGAGTTTTTAAAACAGAGATATAGCTGTTCTTGAAAGAAATTGAATTATGTTTTTCTGCTAACAACAGCACTTGTAAATAGAACAAGTGTTTTTATTTTAAATAAAATTTTTTTCTGTCAAAAATATTTTAGTGTATTATCAAAGCAACTCCATAAATTAGATTGAAGTTTAGGGCACCCCCAGAGATAAAGAGATGGGAAACTTCGATTCGGTTGTCATTTTTGATGACTTTGCGCCAAAATGGTGCTTGTTCTTCTCATTTTTTATGTCCTCACGTATTGTGTATGTGAGTTCACCTCACAGTTGTCAAAAATTGCTGTGTCGGCCGTCAGCTGTTGTTAAGTAATTTCGTAATTTTGTTTTATTAATTGTCTGCTTATCAAACCTTATTTTTGCTGTAATTTCATTTCGCATTCCAACGTTAGCTCGGGTCGAGAAAAGCTAATAATTGTTTTATAAAGTTGTGGTCATTCTTAAATAATAAAACTAAAGAAATATGCCTGCAAAAGCTGTGCGTTATCAATGGCGATGCTAGTGGCACCGTCTTTTTCGAACAAGAGATTCCCGACGAGCCCGTTAAGGTTACTGCTGAAGTTAATGGTCTCACCCAGGGCATACATGGATTGCATGTGAGGTGATCTGCAGACCGCGGTGCTGCTAGTCTGCGTCTTTCACAAAAGTTCACCCTTTATGGACTTCGATAGGTTCGGTGCAGGTATAGCAACCCAAGCATATCACAGTAAGTTGCCACAATTGACGCCTGCTGTTTCGCCTTATCATACTGTGCTGCTTCTGGACAAACATGCCTCACATGCAAAGGACAATGCGGCTTCAGCGATGCTGCATTTAAAGCAGCTATGTAGTAATTCCTGGTCTGACTCTTTGGATTGGGTAGATGCCAAACTTTAGAATTCATCTGCGCTTATACGCAAAACTAAAATACAGCTCTTCGACCAATTCAAGCGGGTCTATGCGGAAATTATCTTTGGTTGGCAGTTGCTGACAACGAGCTCGTTGGTGAGTTTTTAAAATTTATTTATTTTAAATATTGACGTGAACCTTATATGCTAGATTCTGAAGCACACAATGAATGCCAAACCCTTGCCACACGGTGTGGAATTCGTTACCGAGTGTACTGGTTGCAACAAGGTTAAACGCACGCCTTCATGCACAACATGTCGGCGTCCGGTGTTGACGAGTGCGCTCTGCTGTTTGCCGGTCAAGGGCGCCTGTTTAGCCTGTGGTAATGGTAGACATTGGTGCACATGCAGCAGTGGTTGAGGTAAGTGTTTTTGTGTTAAAATAAAAATAAAGCTAATTAATTTTAACTTTAAGAAACACAAGGTTTGCACCACCGGCTGTGGCTGATATTGTTTGGAGCCAACGGCGCTAATGTTGCAACATATTCAATAGTTCAAAGAAAACAACTTTAACGTTTACTTCTCTCTTCATACATTTTAAGCTGAAATTCAGCCCAATCATTGAATGGTAGGAATTGGATTGATAAAAAATAAATTTAGGGCTGGAAAAACATTTTTTCCTGATACTACAACTTACAAACAATATTGTCGTGAGATTTGAAGTCATAAGGAGTAAAAGTTTTTATTCATGTATCAAACTTTAATTGAGTTTGGCTAAGTTCCAAAACGTGTTTATTGAAAGCATCAGTGTGGTTTTTCTTTGCATTTTTGCTTGGTAGATTCACTAAAGCTGCGCAACTGGATTGTTATTTTTAAGCATGCTTTGGTTGCGCACTTTTGATGAATCTACTAAGCATCAATTCAAAGAAAATTCACACTGATGATTTATATAAACACGTTTTGGAACTCAGCTTTTTTCACAAAAGTTTTTTTTAAATCGGTTTTTAATATTTCTCGAAAACCTTTGGACCGATTTTGCCTAAACTTTGTACTTCTTTTACATACTAAATACTTGGTTCTGAACGAAGTATTTCAGAACCAAGTATTTAGTATATCTTTCAACTACGGCTTATTTTTTTAATAAACATAAAGAGCAATTTTTTTATTGCACCTTCACCAAAAATTAAAAAAATTTGTATTTTGTTTATTATTTAAAATAAAGGTTAAAAATTTAACAGTGATATCCTATATTAATTACTAGCTTATCCGGCACACGTGGTTTTGCACCAGAAAATATGCTAAAGAGACCAATGAGAACAAGTATTTTACATATTTCATTGAGTATGGATTGGGTAGAGAACAACAAGTAACTCGGGTATAATTTGAGTATCCGATTTCTGCCGGATACTCCTTGAAGTTCTCTGATGTGTAGTGATTCGACAAACAGTGACAGGAAAGGCAATGTAAAGTGATAAGCAAAAGAAATGTAAATAAGAGTACAATGAATAGAATTTGTGTTTTTGTTATGATTTACACTTTTAACCAGAAAAATTAATATTTTGTATATTGAATGCTTATTCTATTAGTTTAGACAAAATGGTTTAGGAAAGTTAAAAATCATGAAAGTTTAAAAAATGAATATATTTTCGTATACGAAAATCTCCATATTTTTATACTTACTTTTCCGCAAGAATTTATTTTCAATATCGTCAATAAAAACGTAATATATTATATTTATTTAAAGAAATTATTTATTTAAATAATATATTTTTTAGTGCTAAATGCATTTCCACACCACCTTTGAGGTATGCATTTTGGCGCGTTACCGATTTTTTTTGGTGTTCGGTTCCCCTGTAGGCCTATATCACCATTACACAATATACTATTTGTATGTATATTTGTGTATATATTTATATTTTGGCTGTAAGGAAAAATATAAAAGAAATCCTGAAATAAAGAGCAAATACATTATATCCGTATATACAAAATCTAAACATAAGCAGAAAGAGATCAATGGAATATGTGCAATGAAAGTTGAAGAGATTTTGGTAGTGTTAACGTTATAAAATAATAAAAATAAAATAAGCCACAAATAGCAAAGTACATTGCAAAAGGGGGCTTTGCACCTACCATATTACTCAAATAGTTTATATGGGTACGATTTTGAACTATTGTCTGAATGGGTGTTCTTGTAGTTCAAAATAAATGTGCATTTTGATATTAATACGTTATAAGACAATAACTCCCAAAATTTTGAAATATGTCCTAAAAATGAGAAAATGCGTTTGAAACCGTTTAAAACATGAATTTAAAGGTGTGTGACACGTAAAATTTTATTTTTGAAATTGGGTTCAGCTGCTTCTCTGTTGAAAAACTTGAGAAGGAAATAAATTCTGACCCTAATAAAAAACGCTAATA
Organism: Pherbina coryleti; assembly: GCA_943735915.1. Taxonomy (NCBI): domain Eukaryota; kingdom Metazoa; phylum Arthropoda; class Insecta; order Diptera; family Sciomyzidae; genus Pherbina; species Pherbina coryleti. The sequence continues at coordinate 69,598,652 of OX030950.1, read as the reverse complement.
AAATACCGCTGCCGCAGTTGTCACAACAAGAGTATGGCTCAATATCTTTCATTTGAGTAAATAGAAATTGGCTAAGTCCAATTCTGTGGCAAGCGCCATCAAATAATTGACAAAAGGTGTCATCTAATTTTTGAATATACAAAAGAAAGTCCTCCGGAGGCTTAATAAGATTGAATTTATCGCATTGCTTTTCTATAGTGAAAAGAAATTCATCCGTTATGATTTCGTTTCCAAAATATGGCAATGGATATACGCAATTGTGTTGCTTATACAATTTCAGATATAGCCAGCCACACACGTAGGCAAACGCATTTTGCTTAAGAAATTTTGACTCATTTATATCAATATCAATTTGGACTTTTTGAATAAATGAATGCTCTGGTCGTGGCAAACTTTGAAAATCTTGCCAAGACTGATCTTGTATCAGCGTGTCGTTGCAAACACTTTCCAGAACATCATTTATCGGTAAAGTTGGTACATTATTCAAATCAGTAGAAGGCTCACAATTGCCTGCGACAACTAAGCCAACAAATTGCAAGCCCCAACGTTTTTGAAATAAGCAAGTAAACATATGAGGTGTTATTCTTGAAGAATTGCCACCACCCCTTCTTATTTGGCCGAAAAAGTGTTCAAGTTCATCTTGACACAGTCTTCTTGTCATAATATAAGAAAACCCCTCATTATGCAAGAAATTCCACAATTGCCTCAAACTGCTTATATTTGACAGCCAACCCTTTATGAATGAAAATCCATTTTTAACATCAGTACCGTATGCGTCTTGAATTTTCATAGAATTCAGAAGCGATTTAGCTTCAAGAAGATGATCTAGCTGATCCTGGGATGCGGTGTAAACCTTTTTTGAAGGGAAAATAACATCACCACTGCAGCTGTTGAAAATATTAAATAATTTATCAAAAAAAAGGATATATTGCACCGTATTTGGAGTTGTTGGCGCTTTGGAAGTGTCTATAACGCCAGAGCTATACAGTGCATTCATCCCGGAAGCAACAGTGTTACTCAGAACTTGAGCAGCTAGACGGACGCTCATTTTTTGAAAACTATTCGGCCTGATGTGTGCTGCAGTAAGCTTATGTGCGCATCTTATTGACAACGTGGAGTCAACGCTGTAGAAGTGCACGATATCGTCCCAGCTCACTTGAACATCATTAAAAGTAATGATATTTTTTGAATTTTCTAAGCAATTCCGGCTACTTTTCAATAAATGAGGAGAGTCATGAAAAAAATAAACTCTCTTATCATTTACAGTAAAAAATGGATGTTCCTCTGTCACTCCTACAACTCTTGCAAAATTTACAAAATTGGAACCTTGGTCACAGACAAAATGACAAGGGTACAAATTAATACTTTGAAGTTGGGCAATAACTTCAAATACGTATTTTTTAATTATATCTCCTTTACATGCCCCATGTAAAAGAAAATACGCAAATGGTTGCTTCCAAGACAATCCACCAATGCCTTGGACCATCAACGTCATAACGCTATTAGCAGTTCTTGAAGTACGGTTCTCGTTGCCGTAGTCTTCAAGTCCGATAATCATATCCTTTAGCCGATCATACTGCAAGTGAACTTTTAACGACATTTCGTCGCAAGAAATTGAGACGAATCTCTGTTCTGCAGTGAAGCCACGGCTTCGCAGCTCTAAGGATTTAAGGCTACTGTAAGAGCAGCCTGGAGATTTAGGCCAAGAAGTTACAAACTCGTGAAGAGTTCTTTCTTCGGGCCAATTCATCGATTTTTTTAAGTACCTATAAGCTAAAGGTGATAAAAAATATACACCCAATGCAATAGTTTTTAAATGGTCGTCATATCTACGACCATTTGGATGCCGACAGCTATTTTTTAAACTATTCATTATTGTTGTTCTTAATGTTGTCGACATATTTCCAAAAAATGCTTCAGGTTGCTGCACATTACTTGTATTACTAATGGCAACATCCCGGTTTCTCGACATTTCTTTAACCAAAACCTCTTTTTCCATTTGTAATTTTTTATTGTCATTATCTTTAATTTTTAATTGCTCTTCTTTCAATTGCAATTCATTGTTTTTTATTTCTATTTCTTGATTTTTTATAATTAACTCGCGATTTTTTATTTTCAATTTATTCTCTTTAATTTGCAATTCTTTTTCTTTAATTTTCAATTCATTTTCAGTTACTTTTAAAGTGCGTTTCAAATTTTTAATTTCTTCAAAAAGTTTAATTTTTCTTGGCGTCATAGCGCTTAAACTTTCATCTGTTTGAACCTGTCGGCCAACAACAGCCGTTATAGAGTTTTCGTTATATTCGACCGGCATTTCATCATGACAAAGAAGATTGCTAGCTGCCGGTGAATTTTCATCAATTAATGAAGATGGTTCAACAGTATTTTCAAATAATGGAAGAAGAGGTTTTCGCAAGGTGGAAGAACAACTCAGAGAGGGTGGTTTAGATTTCATAATTGTAGAAGTGAACTGAGGAACAAAATTTCTATCACTACCATTTATTCCTATTCCCGAATCTCCTTCTGCTATAAAGGAAGGTAATTGGTTACAATAATTTAAATTACTATCTGGAACAGCGTTCTTGTGTAGCCGATTATACCCTCGCATTTTTTGAGAAAAATGCCTGTAGCAGGCATACATCGTCATCCTTCTAGTGCTGTTGGGCTCATTTACACCAAATACTGTAAGCCATTGTTTTCTTCTATATGCAAAAATAATAAGAAGAAAAACAATAAATATTCCTTACAAAACTAATATTATTAAATAATAACATAAAAAAAAAAAAATATTAGTATTAGTAGACTACCAGAAATTTTCTAATTTAAATATCAACCAAATTTTGTAAGTAAACATAAAAAAATAGACAAATAAAACCATTATTAGTTAACTGAAACGAAAACCAATATTAAAAAACAATTATAAATGAAAAATACCAAATTAAAATTGTAAAACATTACGAAAAACAAAATTATAGCATCCTTTATTTTAGTAGATCACAATTTTTCCAAGCTATGTACTTTAAATAATGGTTTTATAAAAACTTTATCAGAACGATGTTTTGTTATTTTCGTTACCAATTTTGTTATCAATCGCGCTGCTAAGAAAAGACTATCAGTATACCATAAGCAATTTAAAAACAAAATATTAATCAAAATATTTCCAAATTATAACTGTAAAAAACTACAACATAAAACAAATTTACAGCACCTATAATATTTATGAATCAGCATTTCTTGCAAGCTTTAAAGTTTATATAGTATTTTACAACGAACCTGTATCGGAGCGAAATTTAATTATTTAAAAAAATAATATATCAAATAAACAGCTGAAAGAAAAAAAAAAAAAAAGAAAATTATTACTTATTACTTCTTCAATCGCCGGTATCAGTTCATCTAGAAGTTTGCGTTTATCCCAGTTGAGTTCAATCTTTGGTATATCCTTGTTTTTGTAATTGTTTTTTGTTTAATCTTATTTCAAAAATCTTGCATTTAAAATTTAAACACATCTTTTGAAATTCAAGATTATAATATGATTCCACTTCCAGTTCGGTCGAGGATTAGTACGAATCGTATAAGCCATGTCCAATTTGAAATAATTGCTGCCGCAAATGCACGGAATGAAAAATTAGTAATTTTGTCTAAGACAGCTTAGTAAAATAGTTTTTTTCGAAGCATTTTACTATTTAAATCTATTTTTAAGCTGAAATATATTTTAAGCCTTTTTGTGCATATAGCATTATAACTTCAGCAAAATTAAATTTTGTTGGAAATTTTAATAAAATATTATATAAGTTTTTTGGTTCAAATTAGCTAAGAAGTTTCCAACTATCATTTTCAGAAACATTCTCAAAAAGTTTTTGGAAGCAATTTTTTTTGCTTAATATTTAAAAGGAAATAATTTAAGTAAGACTTATTCGCATTTACACACACATTTGAAAGTTTTTAAAGCTTTTACTAAACTTCACACACAGGAAAATATTTTACAAATTAATTTTAAACATTTACTTGCTTTTTTTGTTTATAATAGGCTTAGTTTATGTAAGTTTTTTTAAATTTGCTTTAAGAATGTAAAATTAACGGCAAACATGGTTTTGAAATTAATTTGCATCATATTTTTGATATTAACTAAACGTTTTTCTGTGTGTACGTTTTTTGTTATTTTTTTTCCGTGTGGGTGGTTTGCCGCTTATATTTAGCCGTTACAATATTCGGCTGCTTAAGCCGCCAACACGTTTCAATAATATTTGCTTATTATTGAATGAATGAACGAACTTAATGAATAAAATTAATTCAAATTAAATAAAATTACATACCTTTCAGCACTTTCAGGCTTTGAGCCATCAGGAAACTTAAATAAAGGTCCTCCAGGACATCCAATGCAGCACTTTCTTCCAGGCATCGTTTTTTTATAATTTTTTATTTAATCACTGTCACAATTATTTTTTTTCAATTTCAATAAGTTTTAAAAAAAACTATTGTATTTTTTATTATAAACTTGTAAATTTAAATATTTATAAAAATAAACAAAACTAGTCGATGATCAATCACAATACTGCAATTTTTCCACTTGTTTGAGTTTTGACCGTGGTCAGTTTGTCTAAGTTCAGTGAAATTTTACACAGTGGTGAGAACCCGAAACAACTGAATAACTCAAACTCAACTCAAACTGGCACCCAAGCTGGGTGAGTTTCTCAATAAAATGTACGACCACAACTATAATATTGTGTTAGTATTGACTTCAATTTGACATAAAGCAGGCATAGTGCTATCCCTTTCACATCGAAGTTTCCCATCTCTTTATCTCTGGGCACCCCAAACGATACTACATGTCGGATGGACCTGTCATGTCGTCGCACATGTAGTATCGTTCGTGTGCTAAAAATGAAGTTGGATGGACATGTCCGATGAAATACGAAAATTTTTGACATGTCCATCCGACATGTAGTATCGTTTGGGGTGCCCTTTTGGGATGCCCTAATAAGGGCGATGTTATGTAGACGGTCACGGGCACGGCACGGGCACGAATTAATGTTGTTTCAATGTAAAAGGGAAATTTGAGAGAGTGAGCGAGGGAATAAATTTTGCCCACCGCGGTCACCAAATGATTCGGCTGTGGATACCAAATCACTGGATCAAAACAGTGTTGCGTTGTGGAAATATTCACAATATTTGTGTTTTTGCATGCAAATAGTACACTTTTAGTACGAAATCTATCAAAGCAGTAATGAAACCTGCATAATAGCAACACTTACCATACTAATACTCGTCATACTTTTTTGCATAAAGTATTAAAAGTAACAAAAAGTGTGCTAGTGATCATAGATCAAATGACCGCCAGCATAACATACTTTGGGCACGACATTCATCAAACGGAAAAAGAGAGTAAAAACTCGTGCCCGTGCCGTGCCCGTGACCGTCTACATAACATCGCCCTAAGTGGCAGAAAGTGAGCCGTCTCAATTCCTCCATACGCTGGGTTACACAGGGGTAACGCGATCAAGTTGTGCCTTTCTCACAATGCAATAAGGAGTGTTCACATTCATCAAATTATTGGTCAAACAGTTTGACAAACAAAAATATACATGGAATTTGACGACAATTTGATGATAATTTGATGTGTGAACACTCATCAAACTGTTTGCCAAATCGTTTGACGAAAATCAAAATATTTTGATTTTTCTGTTGTTTGACCAACAGTTTGACGAGAAATTTGACAATGTGAATACTCGTCAAATTTTATAGTACAAATTTTGCCAGTTGAAAAAAGATTTCAACGTGAACACATCGCATAAACATGATAATAACAGAAGAATGTATCTGGAACAAAATTTTAAAATATTTTTGGACACATTCAGAGTTTGTTTGCTTCGTTTGGTCCATGTTTCAATAAAATATTAATAAAAATTGCTCCGTCATGGCAACGTCTTCACTTCGATGCGCAAGCAAATAATGAAATTTGACGAAAAATTTGAGAATGTGAAAACTTGCGTGGTCAAACTGTTTGACCAAAAATTTGATGAAAATTTTTAAATAAATTTTAAAAGGGCTTACACATCGGCGAATCTGTTCGTCACACGGCGGCCATGTTCACACAAGTTCGCTAGTTAAGAAGCGATGTTCGACAGTTTGTCACACGGTTGGCCGTGTTTACAAAAATTTTTGATTTTCTCTGTCGAACAAGGGATGCTGCCGAAAATTATGACAAAAAACAACAAAAATCAATGGCTTGTGTGACGAACAGGTTTGTTCAATTTGAACGCTAGCTTTTTCACACACGTTCGCGCCGCCATATTGTTCGACGAACAGATTCGCCGATGTGTAAGCCCTTTAAGACCGCTTTTACATTGGTCAAGACTTCAATTCAATTCTTTGCTATTCCCTTTTAAACTTACCCTCTCTCACGTTGATGTCCGCGTCTTTCATCAATAAACTCACAAACTTGATTTCAAGTCTTGACCAATGTAAAAGAGGTTTATGTTTCTATATTATTTGTAAACAAACTTATAACGAATACAATGCAAAGAGCAAAGTATGAGGAATACCAAATATAAAGAATGTACGAAATAGTACGTACTTGGTAATATTTGATTTGTATGAAAATTTCATATAAACTGGATGGTACCAAGCAAGATTAATGTAATAAATTCCGCCATGCGCATGTCCGCCATCTTTGTTGTGACGTCAGCTGTGAGAAAAAAGAAAATGTCAAACTGACTAAAAACAAAAACGAAGTACAAATTTTTTATAGGGGGCTTTTATAGTACGTTCACACCTGAGCTAATTTGCTCATTTCGGCCAAAAAACTTAAATGAGATGAGTAATGAGCTCATTTCCCATACAAATATTAGTTTGAATATCCAACTCATTTCAACTCATTTCAACGAAATGAGTAGCAAATGAGATAATTTCACGTTAAACACAGCTCTGAGCATATTAAACTGCTTTGAAAACATACCTTTCAAAGCAAAATGTAAAAAAAATTTGTACACAGAAAAATTTTATCAAAACAAAATATGAAATTACAACAAAAACAACCGTCAAACAAAATGAGATTTATAAGTGTGAACACTTTTTAATGAGATATTCAAATTTGCTCATTTGGCTTAGGTGTGAACGTAATAATACATTCGAAAACCTAATTTTCTTATGCAATGTTTATTTTTTAAAATGAAATAAACATTTCTCAAGAAAGAACACTAGTCCACAATAACATATAAATATTTTTTAATACAAAATTTGATAAAAACTGCATGTATCATAGGGGCATTAACTTCCATGTTTACCCCTTCACACAAAAAAATCAGCTACGTTGCTCGATTTGTTTGGAAAGGCCCATATTACAAGATGTCAGTTTTTCCGGCGTACGCTAGGGCAGACAAGCGATTTTGTTGTTGCATCCGCTCTCACTCTCACTGTTTTTTGACATTTTCACATTGAAAGCAACAACAAAGGTCGGACAAATGGACCATGATACAATTATGAAAGCTAGGAGTAACAACTGGCTATTTTCTCATGAATGTCTTGCATCGACTGTCATTTGCCTGTATATTTTACTTTTTATTTTCTTTTCTAATTTTTTTTGTTCTCTAATTTATACTATTTTTGACAGTTGATGCAATAAGAAAAAACAGTCACTCCTACCTTGTATAATTGTATCACGAAACGGACATCGTGTAATAGGGGCCATAGTGTTTTCACAGTTGTTTTGCTTTCATTCCCGCCTTTCGTGTTTTGCTTATATTATTGAATATTTCGTAGAAAGTGTCACGTGTCTCTCACGCGCAGAGCTGTAAAAGATTGAATCATTTCGGAATGCACACACTCTTAAATCATTCAAAAGCTGCATCAACCAGATTGCAATCTTATGCTTCTGTAGAGTAAATGAATTACAAATGCACAATTCATCATTCTTTGAAGATAAATGAATGCACACCCAATGCTTTATAAGGAATGGGACTTATGAAAAATATCAATCCCATTCTTGTAGGCTTAAGAAATACGATGAATGCACTTAGTTTTATCATTCTTTTCAACCCTGAAACACTGAACATTTTATTTACTACCATGAAATACTACTAAATATAAAGCAGCATTTTGCATTTTTGTTGTCATTTGTTTTTGACGGCCGATCTTAGTTACATGCTTTTGTCTTTCATTTGACATTTTCTGGAATAATAAAGTGCTTATTAACAATAAATATTATTAACAAAATGTATAAAAATTAACTTCTACAATTTGTTGTATATAATACTTTTTCTATATATGATATCAAGCCAATGGCAAACCATCACAGTCATGCCCAACAGTCACATACGCATACACAAATACACACAAAACAACTTCAGACAACAACAAATCCTTGCGGCTGAAGCCATCGCCGTCTGCATTCACTAAAATTTCAATTCGGCTGCAACTATCGATGGTTGCAGCCATCGTGGCTGAAGCCATCGGTGACTGGACTCGTTAAAATTTCAATTCAGTGTGCATTCTTTACGTTTTGTAATTCATGACTTGAAAACAATTTTTATCAGCCTAAAGACTTAAGCCTAAAGAGTTCACACTTTGAATTGTAACGCCTCCCTGTTTACCAGGGTCTATAGTTGGGACAGACAAAGCGGCTGTCCAGGGTCGTTCACAAAAATTTATTAACTTTGGAGACAAAACCAATTAATCAATCCTTTTAAAGTTTTCGTTATAATTTTATTCCCTCTTGAAACTAATTCAAACTTAATACATAAGTAATAAATGTAATAAAGAAATTATTAATCAAACAAAATAAAAAGAACAAAGAATTTAATATAGCATTTGTCTGGCTAAGAAATATTGAATATATAACATGTTTTTAATATAACTTCACCATGTCCTTAAGATACTAATCCTGGGCTATCGACTGTGAGATCCGTCGTTCCAGCGGTGGTGGTGTGGCGCGAGCGTCTCCGGTGCCGTGTTCTGGTTGACCTAATATTGAAGTCATATGCCTTACAAATACTGGTGGAGATTCTTAAAGAGGCACGAATAGGGTAAAAACCACGCTATCGTGATATACTTACAACTTAAATGTCTTATAGTTACTTAAAGGTCCTTAAAGAGGCACGAACAGGGTAAAAACCACGCTATCGTGATATAACTAGTAATAGTCGACGGAGTAGACAGGGTAAAAACCACGCCACTACTATAGACGTAAAGAGTAGCACTGTTAGTAAGTGGTACTACTGATACCTTACCGACAAAGTCCTTATAGAGGCACGAACAGGGTAAAAACCACGCTATCGTGATATAACTAATGATAATCGACGAAGTAGACAGGGTTAAAACCACGCCACTACTATAGACGTAAAACTAAGCTGATACGGATAATTTATAAAATATGAAATAGAAATAATAGTTAAATAGGAGATAATAAGAGATCAAAGAATTTAAGATAAAGAACTTTCTTTAGTAAATATAGTAAAATAGGTATTTACAATATTTTCTACTGAGTACTGGAATTTAGGGTGAGCGCTGGCAGAGTAGTCTGAGTAAAAACCACGCAACTACTTCCACCGGAGTTAGTATGTTGGATGGGAATTCTAAATAGGAGTGGTGGACAGAGTAACCTGAGTCAAAACCACGCAGTTACTATGTCCGGTTAGTTATGGAATGTTTATGAGTGGCAGAGATGATGAGGTAAGATGAGTGGTAGAGATAATCTGAGTCAAAACCACGCGACTAACTCTGCCGGAAAGTTATTAGATAGGAAAGATTTAAAGTTTAATTAAAGTCACTAAATAACTTAGATAATAAGTAGCTAAGATACCAGACAATATTTATAAAAGGAAAAAGAAAATCACGCATACCACCTTAGAACACGCACGCCTCACCACTTCGGCTCGTTGTCTCACAGGGAACCCTTAGTCCCTGGCTTCGCTGCTGACGTGAATGTTGTTGGCATACGATAGTATGCGGCTGAACGCTGTCCTGCGAACGCTGTTTCCTTGATGCCGCTGCCCGCTGCCGACCTTCCGTCCTCACTCGCTGTTGCTGCACTTTTCGATGTCGCTTCTTATATTGCTGCTGCGCGCTGTCGACGTCCACTATTGATCTAGGCCTATGTCGCTGCTGCGCGCTGTTGTCGTTCACTCAGTACTTATTTATTTGTATTACAACTTGCCACCACCGTGGCTCTTCACTGACTGACTAGTTTTTCAATCCGCACTTGAGCTTCGACCTATCGTTCCTTGTCTCGCTCTGGTTTATTCGGTTTCCACTTTTTAGCGAACGAGTGGCGTGATCGAACTCTCGCGTTCTCTTCTCACTCTCGCCTGTTTGTTCCGTTCCTAGCATCAGGCATACGAGTGGCGTGATTTTCTTCTCCCTTCTCTTCTCACACTCGTCTGTCTGTGGGTATCGCATCACGCGAGTTTACCGGTCCCCTTGGAACACGCGCATACATGAAAATAAAAATAATAAAAACTAACTGAAATACTCTCGACTCTATGCTGGCAAAAAAAAAAATGCTTTGTCGTGGAGTTTACCCTATTATTTTAAAATGAAAGTGTTTTCCTTAATATTTTTTTTTACATTATTTCAAATGTTGAATTATTTTTTTATTTTCCAGCTATGTTTAAAAAAATAATATATTAAAAATAAAATAAAAAAACTACTTTCATATAATAAAAATATAAATTGTATACAACGGCCGCGGTGCCTGCCGTTGAATGGCCAAGGTAAATTGCGAACTCCCGTCTCTTGGTGTTGGGCTGAAATAAAGGTGGAAGCACATTATGTAGGTCAAAATTTATGACCAAAATTTTGGACCTTACATCTTCCCCTTACTTCGCCGACCGTTTTGAAAAGTTATCGGTCCTGAGCCTATCGGTGACAAGCTTCTATTGCTGGACATTACGGGTTGTCATTGTGCACAGCATTTTGACGGGGTGCCATGCTTTCCGCCTGTCATTGATGGATTCCCGAGCTAATGATAGCTCTGACGAGTTAATGTTGCTGACGCAGCTCTCTACGTTGGCAACGTTGGCGTGTCTTGGCACGCTGGTGCTGCTAGAAAAGCTGTTGACGCTGAAGTGACTGGACACGCGTGTGATGTTGGCGCGATGCGACTGTATGCGATGACTCTGGCGCTGCTGCTGTTGGCTTGTTGGTTTGGCTGTGTGCGCTGTCGACGCTGGCATGGCTCAACACGCTGTCAACGTTGGCGCGATACGACGGGACGATAACACTGACGCTATTACTACTGGCTTCTTGGTGCGCGCTGTCGACGCTGGCGTAACTTAGCACGCTGCCGACGTTGGCGCGATGCGTCGATCCAATGATGTTGACTCCTGCTGTTAATTTGGCTGAGTGCGCTGTCGATGCTGGCATATCTCAACACGATGTCGACGTTGGCACGATTCGACGACACAAAAAGCTGACGCTGTTGGCTGGATTCTGAGCGCTGCCGCAGTGTCCTGGTTGGTCTTATGGGTCTTTCCTTCTATTATTTTTTTTTATGTTTCATTAGCACGTCTCTTCATTTGTACACAATTTTGCAGTTTTCCACGCATATGCTGCTGCGATTATGCAGTTGTTTCTGCAGGTGCCGCTGCCATTATACAGTTGTTCATGCAGATGCCGCTGCCATTATGCACTTGTTTTTGCAGATGCCGCTGCCATTATGCAGTTGTTCATGCAGATGCCGCTGCCCTTATGCAGTTGTTTTTGCAGATGCCGCTGCCCTTATGCAGTTGTTCATACAGATGCCGCTGCCCTTATGCAGTTGTTTTTAAAGATGCTGCTGTTGGCGCGATACGACGCGATACGACGGGACGATAACACTGACGCTATTACTACTGGCTTCTTGGTGCGCGCTGTCGACGCTGGCGTAACTTAGCACGCTGCCGACGTTGGCGCGATGCGTCGATCCAATGATGTTGACTCCTGCTGTTAATTTGGCTGAGTGCGCTGTCGATGCTGGCATATCTCAACACGATGTCGACGTTGGCACGATTCGACGACACAAAAAGCTGACGCTGTTGGCTGGATTCTGTGCGCTGCCGCAGTGTCCTGGTTGGTCTTATGGGTCTTTCCTTCTATTATTTTTTTTTATGTTTCATTAGCACGTCTCTTCATTTGTACACAATTTTGCAGTTTTCCACGCATATGCTGCTGCGATTATGCAGTTGTTTCTGCAGGTGCCGCTGCCATTATACAGTTGTTCATGCAGATGCCGCTGCCATTATGCACTTGTTTTTGCAGATGCCGCTGCCATTATGCAGTTGTTCATGCAGATGCCGCTGCCCTTATGCAGTTGTTTTTGCAGATGCCGCTGCCCTTATGCAGTTGTTCATACAGATGCCGCTGCCCTTATGCAGTTGTTTTTAAAGATGCTGCTGCCCTTATGCAGTTGTTTCAGCAGATGCCGCTGCGAATATGCAGTTGCTTACGCAGATGCCACTGCGATTATGCAGTTGTTGACGCAGATGCCACTGCGATTATTCTGAAATGAAATTTAAATTATTTATCGATGTTGGTCTTATTGTAGAACTTCTTGAGTTCACCGATGTGAGCTTTACGAATGCGAGACTCACCCTTCTTTTGACCTGTACGATTACTGGGGAAGTGTATCCAACTACACAGTAGGGACCCTCGAACTTCGGCGCTAGCTTAGCTGCAAAACTGTTGATGGCACTGGAGAGCGGATGTTGTCTTACGAGGACCATTTCTCCAATTTCAGGTTTCCATTCACGACGACGCAGGTTGTAGTGGCGTGCCTGGTCCTGTGTAGCTTGGTTGAGTCTATGACGTACTATTTCAAAGATTTCTTGTAGTTGTTTTGCTCTAGCTGTCGGTGTCTGCTGTTCTCTGCCTGTACCCATTGTGAGCTCATCATAGAGAGCGCCAGGTAACCTGGGCTCGCGTTCTTGTACCAGGAAAGCAGGACTATAACCGGTAACTTCTGATTTACTGCTATTGATTGCCAACATGAATTCTGGCAGATTTTTGTCCCAGGTCTTGTGTTGGTCCTGACTGAACTGGCGATCATTGTTTTCAGCGTCTTATTAACTCGTTCTGTTGGGTTTTCCTGTGGCGTGTACGGCGCTGTGAACTTTTGTTTAGTGCCGATATCTTGCATGAATTTTCGAAACGCACGGCCAGTGAATTGCAAACCATTGTCGGTAATAATAACCTTTGGAGCTCCAAACCGGGCAAGAATACGTTCTCTAAAACTCTTGCGTAAACTCTCGCTGGTGGCCTTTCGTAGTGGGATGGCCTCTGTCCACTTGCTGAATTTGTCAAAGAAGACTAGGATCATGGTGCTGCCGTGTTTAGATCGCGGCAGTGGTCCAACGAAGTCGGCACAGACGACGGACCAGGGCTCTTCTGCGATATGTGACAGCATTTTTCCTGCCGGTGCTTGCTGGCTTACCTTGTATCTTTGGCATACCTCACAGCATCTCACGTACCGGCTAACATCTCGGAAAAGACCAGGCCAATAATAGCGACTGGCCACTCGTATGATAGTTTTGCGCACACCCAGGTGCTCTGCACTGGGTTGATCATGGTTCTCTTTCATAACCCTATTTCGCATGTAGACTGGAACACATAATTTCCAGGGCGCTGAGTTTTTATCACCGATTTGATTGGAAATATGCAGATACAATTGACCGTCCTCTTCGATGTAATCTGCAAATTTACTGGGATTTTCGCGTACCTCAGCCTTCCTTCTCTCCAACCAATTACAATGCTGGGTATCCTCTGCCACCGTGGTGGCCTTGCACAGATTCTCCAGTGGTTGCCGGGAAAGCGCATCCGCAACCACGTTCAGCTTGCCTCTTCGGTACTGGATGTCGAAGTTATACTGCTGCAACTCTAGGGCCCATCGCGCTATACGCCCAGACGGACTCTCAATGGAGTTCAGCCACTTCAAAGAAAGGTGGTCAGTGATCACCGTGAATTTATATCCCTCTAGATAACATCGCATTTTCCTTATACCCCATACTATAGCCAAACATTCCTTTTCTGTGGGGCTATAGTTTTTTTCTGCTTGTATCAGATGGCGGCTCGCATATGCAATTACTCGTTCTTCGCCATCGATATCTTGCGTCAACACGGCTCCTAGCCCATACTCGCTGGCATCCGTCTGCAACACAAAGGCTTTACTAAAATCGGGGCACGCCAGGACCGGGGCTTCTGTGAGCCTTTTCTTTAATTCCTCGAAGGCCTTTTGTTGGTCTGGTCCCCAGCGCCAATTTTTACCCTTTTTTAACAGAAGGGTCATAGGGTGTACTATGGTGGAAAAGTCGGGTACAAACCGTCTGTACCATGACGCTACGCCTAGATATCGTCTTAATTCTCGAAGGCTTGTTGGTGGTGTTAGCATTTTTATTGCCACAATTTTGTCCGGATCTGTATGTATTCCGCCTTTGATAATCTTATGTTTGGTGATATTAGCAGGTCCCTGAAGTGTCTCAAATTGTTTTAGTTCTTTCTGGAGAAATCGTTCCACCTCTACCGGAGATATTTCAGCTTCTGCTCTTAAAGACGTAACGGATGGGATTCCAGTAATAGCCTGGCCATCGGGTGTCAACATGATTGTCTGTCCGCCACAACTAAAACTTGCTCCTGCCTTTTTCAGAAAATACATACCCAACAGTAAGTCGTCGGTCACCTCTGGAAGAACCAGCAGTTCGATCTCGTGTCTGCTTGAGCCCATTTGTATATTGGTAAGTAGGGTCTCGGTGACTTTGGCCAAGGACCCGTCTGCCATCCGTACGTTGGTCTTGGTGACTCGTCTGTCTCCAAATGTTCGTAATCTATCAGCCAGTACCCGGCTGGCAAAGCTGCGAGTGGCTCCAGTATCGATGGTGGCAGTTAATGTTAATCCTCCCACGTGAACTGTGGCGAAGATTCGTTGATTGTCGAAATCTAGGATTTTCGCTGCGTTTGAGTGAGCTCCGTTCTCCCCTCTGTTCTGGACAGGTCCCCGTGCGTTTCCCTGACGGGATGGACAGCATTCGAAAGTCGTTTTGCCACGGTATCTGCAGCGCCAACAAAAGGTGACATGTGCGTTGTTACAGAATCGCTTGATGTGTCCACTTTGGCCACAGTTTCTACAGGCTCTCCGTGGGTCTATTATGAATTCTCCTGGCTGCGTGATCATTCGATGTTGTTCTGGTTGGCTCCGTGCTGGTGTTTTAACTTGTCTCTCGCTCCCTGATCGAATACTCTCGTACTCTTCGGCCATAGCCAAAAGCTCATCCATCGACTCAAAGACCTTTCTCTTAATATAGAGCTGATAGTCAAGGTGGCAGTTTCTGAACACTCGCTCTAACTTTTGCGCCTCAGAGAAGTTTGCATGGCACATTAGATCTAGAATGTCTACGCAATAGTCTTTAAATTTTTCTTGACTTAGCTGTACTCGGCCTCGGATTTGATCCTCGAGTCGTTCAAAAAAAGTGACGGTAGGAAAAATGTTAAAAAGCTTACCTTAAAGGTTCTCCAGTCATTCCATTTTAAATTATGATTGCGCCACCAAATAAGTGCGCGTTCTTTGAGCAGCTCCGGCGTCGTTCGTGGTAAGTGATCCTTGTCGAGGTTATACACGTCTGCTAACTCCTCGACTCGTTCTATGAACCCCAGTGGATCCCGACCACCATCATATTTAACTGACCACCTCCGTACCTGGTCTATAACACTACTGTGTCTCACTCCGTCATCACGTCTGGTTACCACCTCTGGCACTTGAAACCCTTGCTGTTGGTTATCATATGGTGCTCCTTGTACTTGTGGTAATAGCAACATACGTGGTGACACAGGCCTTTTTTCAGTGTGTTTGCTTTCAAGCTCTTGTAGCCGGTGCTCCCATTTTGTTTCATTTTCTGTGTCAGTGGCAAAAGCTGCAAAACGTCTGCGTAGCTCATCCACTGTGCCGCTTTCGTCGAATCCAAACTCTTGTGCGTACGAGATAAGGTTATCTTTCCGTAACACATGGATCCACGACGTCTTCACCATGTTTGGGCCGTATTCAAACTCGCCACAACAGGTCTCAGGAACGAATACTGAATAAAATAGCCAATAATTGCTACTCGCGAAGACTTCTTCAAGTCTGTAGGCCTACCGAATGTGCCTCCCACCCACTAAGACCCTCAACCGATCACCAAAGTAATTTTAAATTGTCTTTTGACGGGTATATATGGCCTCTATAAGTGTGGTGGCCGAAATAAATAATCGATTGCTTACCTTCGCTCGGGCGCCATTGTAACGACTCCCTGTTTACCAGGGTCTATAGCTGGGACAGACAAAGCGGCTGTCCAGGGTCGTTCACAAAAATTTATTAACTTTGGACACTAAACCAATTAATCAATCCTTTTAAAGTTTTCGTTATAATTTTATTCCCTCTTGAAACTAATTCAAACTTAATACATAAGTAATAAATGTAATAAAGAAATTATAAATCAAACAAAAAAAAAAGAACAAAGAATTTAATATAGCATTTGTCTGGCTAAGAAATATTGAATATATAACATGTTTTTAATATAACTTCACCATGTCCTTAAGATACTAATCCTGGGCTATCGACTGTGAGATCCGTCGTTCCAGCGGTGGTGGTGTGGCGCGAGCGTCTCCGGTGCCGTGTTCTGGTTGACCTAATATTGAAGTCATATGCCTTACAAATACTGGTGGAGATTCTTAAAGAGGCACGAATAGGGTAAAAACCACGCTATCGTGATATACTTACAACTTAAATGTCTTATAGTTACTTAAAGGTCCTTAAAGAGGCACGAACAGGGTAAAAACCACGCTATCGTGATATAACTAGTAATAGTCGACGGAGTAGACAGGGTAAAAACCACGCCACTACTATAGACGTAAAGAGTAGCACTGTTAGTAAGTGGTACTACTGATACCTTACCGACAAAGTCCTTATAGAGGCACGAACAGGGTAAAAACCACGCTATCGTGATATAACTAATGATAATCGACGAAGTAGACAGGGTTAAAACCACGCCACTACTATAGACGTAAAACTAAGCTGATACGGATAATTTATAAAATATGAAATAGAAATAATAGTTAAATAGGAGATAATAAGAGATCAAAGAATTTAAGATAAAGAACTTTCTTTAGTAAATATAGTAAAATAGGTATTTACAATATTTTCTACTGAGTACTGGAATTTAGGGTGAGCGCTGGCAGAGTAGTCTGAGTAAAAACCACGCAACTACTTCCACCGGAGTTAGTATGTTGGATGGGAATTCTAAATAGGAGTGGTGGACAGAGTAACCTGAGTCAAAACCACGCAGTTACTATGTCCGGTTAGTTATGGAATGTTTATGAGTGGCAGAGATGATGAGGTAAGATGAGTGGTAGAGATAATCTGAGTCAAAACCACGCGACTAACTCTGCCGGAAAGTTATTAGATAGGAAAGATTTAAAGTTTAATTAAAGTCACTAAATAACTTAGATAATAAGTAGCTAAGATACCAGACAATATTTATAAAAGGAAAAAGAAAATCACGCATACCACCTTAGAACACGCACGCCTCACCACTTCGGCTCGTTGTCTCACAGGGAACCCTTAGTCCCTGGCTTCGCTGCTGACGTGAATGTTGTTGGCATACGATAGTATGCGGCTGAACGCTGTCCTGCGAACGCTGTTTCCTTGATGCCGCTGCCCGCTGCCGACCTTCCGTCCTCACTCGCTGTTGCTGCACTTTTCGATGTCGCTTCTTATATTGCTGCTGCGCGCTGTCGACGTCCACTATTGATCTAGGCCTATGTCGCTGCTGCGCGCTGTTGTCGTTCACTCAGTACTTATTTATTTGTATTACAACTTGCCACCACCGTGGCTCTTCACTGACTGACTAGTTTTTCAATCCGCACTTGAGCTTCGACCTATCGTTCCTTGTCTCGCTCTGGTTTATTCGGTTTCCACTTTTTAGCGAACGAGTGGCGTGATCGAACTCTCGCGTTCTCTTCTCACTCTCGCCTGTTTGTTCCGTTCCTAGCATCAGGCATACGAGTGGCGTGATTTTCTTCTCCCTTCTCTTCTCACACTCGTCTGTCTGTGGGTATCGCATCACGCGAGTTTACCGGTCCCCTTGGAACACGCGCATACATGAAAATAAAAATAATAAAAACTAACTGAAATACTCTCGACTCTATGCTGGCAAAAAAAAAATGCTTTGTCGTGGAGTTTACCCTATTATTTTAAAATGAAAGTGTTTTCCTTAATATTTTTTTTTACATTATTTCAAATGTTGAATTATTTTTTTATTTTCCAGCTATGTTTAAAAAAATAATATATTAAAAATAAAATAAAAAAACTACTTTCATATAATAAAAATATAAATTGTATACAACGGCCGCGGTGCCTGCCGTTGAATGGCCAAGGTAAATTGCGAACTCCCGTCTCTTGGTGTTGGGCTGAAATAAAGGTGGAAGCACATTATGTAGGTCAAAATTTATGACCAAAATTTTGGACCTTACATCTTCCCCTTACTTCGCCGACCGTTTTGAAAAGTTATCGGTCCTGAGCCTATCGGTGACAAGCTTCTATTGCTGGACATTACGGGTTGTCATTGTGCACAGCATTTTGACGGGGTGCCATGCTTTCCGCCTGTCATTGATGGATTCCCGAGCTAATGATAGCTCTGACGAGTTAATGTTGCTGACGCAGCTCTCTACGTTGGCAACGTTGGCGTGTCTTGGCACGCTGGTGCTGCTAGAAAAGCTGTTGACGCTGAAGTGACTGGACACGCGTGTGATGTTGGCGCGATGCGACTGTATGCGATGACTCTGGCGCTGCTGCTGTTGGCTTGTTGGTTTGGCTGTGTGCGCTGTCGACGCTGGCATGGCTCAACACGCTGTCAACGTTGGCGCGATACGACGGGACGATAACACTGACGCTATTACTACTGGCTTCTTGGTGCGCGCTGTCGACGCTGGCGTAACTTAGCACGCTGCCGACGTTGGCGCGATGCGTCGATCCAATGATGTTGACTCCTGCTGTTAATTTGGCTGAGTGCGCTGTCGATGCTGGCATATCTCAACACGATGTCGACGTTGGCACGATTCGACGACACAAAAAGCTGACGCTGTTGGCTGGATTCTGAGCGCTGCCGCAGTGTCCTGGTTGGTCTTATGGGTCTTTCCTTCTATTATTTTTTTTTATGTTTCATTAGCACGTCTCTTCATTTGTACACAATTTTGCAGTTTTCCACGCATATGCTGCTGCGATTATGCAGTTGTTTCTGCAGGTGCCGCTGCCATTATACAGTTGTTCATGCAGATGCCGCTGCCATTATGCACTTGTTTTTGCAGATGCCGCTGCCATTATGCAGTTGTTCATGCAGATGCCGCTGCCCTTATGCAGTTGTTTTTGCAGATGCCGCTGCCCTTATGCAGTTGTTCATACAGATGCCGCTGCCCTTATGCAGTTGTTTTTAAAGATGCTGCTGTTGGCGCGATACGACGCGATACGACGGGACGATAACACTGACGCTATTACTACTGGCTTCTTGGTGCGCGCTGTCGACGCTGGCGTAACTTAGCACGCTGCCGACGTTGGCGCGATGCGTCGATCCAATGATGTTGACTCCTGCTGTTAATTTGGCTGAGTGCGCTGTCGATGCTGGCATATCTCAACACGATGTCGACGTTGGCACGATTCGACGACACAAAAAGCTGACGCTGTTGGCTGGATTCTGTGCGCTGCCGCAGTGTCCTGGTTGGTCTTATGGGTCTTTCCTTCTATTATTTTTTTTTATGTTTCATTAGCACGTCTCTTCATTTGTACACAATTTTGCAGTTTTCCACGCATATGCTGCTGCGATTATGCAGTTGTTTCTGCAGGTGCCGCTGCCATTATACAGTTGTTCATGCAGATGCCGCTGCCATTATGCACTTGTTTTTGCAGATGCCGCTGCCATTATGCAGTTGTTCATGCAGATGCCGCTGCCCTTATGCAGTTGTTTTTGCAGATGCCGCTGCCCTTATGCAGTTGTTCATACAGATGCCGCTGCCCTTATGCAGTTGTTTTTAAAGATGCTGCTGCCCTTATGCAGTTGTTTCAGCAGATGCCGCTGCGAATATGCAGTTGCTTACGCAGATGCCACTGCGATTATGCAGTTGTTGACGCAGATGCCACTGCGATTATTCTGAAATGAAATTTAAATTATTTATCGATGTTGGTCTTATTGTAGAACTTCTTGAGTTCACCGATGTGAGCTTTACGAATGCGAGACTCACCCTTCTTTTGACCTGTACGATTACTGGGGAAGTGTATCCAACTACACAGTAGGGACCCTCGAACTTCGGCGCTAGCTTAGCTGCAAAACTGTTGATGGCACTGGAGAGCGGATGTTGTCTTACGAGGACCATTTCTCCAATTTCAGGTTTCCATTCACGACGACGCAGGTTGTAGTGGCGTGCCTGGTCCTGTGTAGCTTGGTTGAGTCTATGACGTACTATTTCAAAGATTTCTTGTAGTTGTTTTGCTCTAGCTGTCGGTGTCTGCTGTTCTCTGCCTGTACCCATTGTGAGCTCATCATAGAGAGCGCCAGGTAACCTGGGCTCGCGTTCTTGTACCAGGAAAGCAGGACTATAACCGGTAACTTCTGATTTACTGCTATTGATTGCCAACATGAATTCTGGCAGATTTTTGTCCCAGGTCTTGTGTTGGTCCTGACTGAACTGGCGATCATTGTTTTCAGCGTCTTATTAACTCGTTCTGTTGGGTTTTCCTGTGGCGTGTACGGCGCTGTGAACTTTTGTTTAGTGCCGATATCTTGCATGAATTTTCAAAACGCACGGCCAGTGAATTGCAAACCATTGTCGGTAATAATAACCTTTGGAGCTCCAAACCGGGCAAGAATACGTTCTCTAAAACTCTTGCGTAAACTCTCGCTGGTGGCCTTTCGTAGTGGGATGGCCTCTGTCCACTTGCTGAATTTGTCAAAGAAGACTAGGATCATGGTGCTGCCGTGTTTAGATCGCGGCAGTGGTCCAACGAAGTCGGCACAGACGACGGACCAGGGCTCTTCTGCGATATGTGACAGCATTTTTCCTGCCGGTGCTTGCTGGCTTACCTTGTATCTTTGGCATACCTCACAGCATCTCACGTACCGGCTAACATCTCGGAAAAGACCAGGCCAATAATAGCGACTGGCCACTCGTATGATAGTTTTGCGCACACCCAGGTGCTCTGCACTGGGTTGATCATGGTTCTCTTTCATAACCCTATTACGCATGTAGACTGGAACACATAATTTCCAGGGCGCTGAGTTTTTATCACCGATTTGATTGGAAATATGCAGATACAATTGACCGTCCTCTTCGATTTAATCTGCAAATTTACTGGGATTTTCGCGTACCTCAGCCTTCCTTCTCTCCAACCAATTACAATGCTGGGTATCCTCTCCCACCGTGGTGGCCTTGCACAGATTCTCCAGTGGTTGCCGGGAAAGCGCATCCGCAACCACGTTCAGCTTGCCTCTTCGGTACTGGATGTCGAAGTTATACTGCTGCAACTCTAGGGCCCATCGCGCTATACGCCCAGACGGACTCTCAATGGAGTTCAGCCACTTCAAAGAAAGGTGGTCAGTGATCACCGTGAATTTATATCCCTCTAGATAACATCGCATTTTCCTTATACCCCATACTATAGCCAAACATTCCTTTTCTGTGGGGCTATAGTTTTTTTCTGCTTGTATCAGATGGCGGCTCGCATATGCAATTACTCGTTCTACGCCATCGATATCTTGCGTCAACACGGCTCCTAGCCCATACTCGCTGGCATCCGTCTGCAACACAAAGGCTTTACTAAAATCGGGGCACGCCAGGACCGGGGCTTCTGTGAGCCTTTTCTTTAATTCCTCGAAGGCTTTTGTTGGTCTGGTCCCCAGCGCCAATTTTTACCCTTTTTTAACAGAAGGGTCATAGGGTGTACTATGGTGGAAAAGTCGGGTACAAACCGTCTGTACCATGACGCTACGCCTAGATATCGTCTTAATTCTCGAAGGCTTGTTGGTGGTGTTAGCATTTTTATTGCCACAATTTTGTCCGGATCTGTATGTATTCCGCCTTTGATAATCTTATGTTTGGTGATATTAGCAGGTCCCTGAAGTGTCTCAAATTGTTTTAGTTCTTTCTGGAGAAATCGTTCCACCTCTACCGGAGATATTTCAGCTTCTGCTCTTAAAGACGTAACGGATGGGATTCCAGTAATAGCCTGGCCATCGGGTGTCAACATGATTGTCTGTCCGCCACAACTAAAACTTGCTCCTGCCTTTTTCAGAAAATACATACCCAACAGTAAGTCGTCGGTCACCTCTGGAAGAACCAGCAGTTCGATCTCGTGTCTGCTTGAGCCCATTTGTATATTGGTAAGTAGGGTCTCGGTGACTTTGGCCAAGGACCCGTCTGCCATCCGTACGTTGGTCTTGGTGACTCGTCTGCCTCCAAATGTTCGTAATCTATGAGCCAGTACCCGGCTGGCAAAGCTGCGAGTGGCTCCAGTATCGATGGTGGCAGTTAATGTTAATCCTCCCACGTGAACTGTGGCGAAGATTCGTTGATTGTCGAAATCTAGGATTTTCGCTGCGTTTGAGTGAGCTCCGTTCTCTCCTCTGTTCTGGACAGGTCCCCGTGCGTTTCCCTGACGGGATGGATAGCATTCGAAAGTCGTTTTGCCACGGTATCCGCAGCGCCAACAAAAGGTGACATGTGCGTTGTTACAGAATCGCTTGATGTGTCCACTTTGGCCACAGTTTCTACAGGCTCTCCGTGGGTCTATTATGAATTCTCCTGGCTGCGTGATCATTCGATGTTGTTCTGGTTGGCTCCGTGCTGGTGTTTTAACTTGTCTCTCGCTCCCTGATCGAATACTCTCGTACTCTTCGGCCATAGCCAAAAGCTCATCCATCGACTCAAAGACCTTTCTCTTAATATAGAGCTGATAGTCAAGGTGGCAGTTTCTGAACACTCGCTCTAACTTTTGCGCCTCAGAGAAGTTTGCATGGCACATTAGATCTAGAATGTCTACGCAATAGTCTTTAAATTTTTCTTGACTTAGCTGTACTCGGCCTCGGATTTGATCCTCGAGTCGTTCAAAAAAACGTGACGGTAGGAAAAATGTTAAAAAGCTTACCTTAAAGGTTCTCCAGTCATTCCATTTTAAATTATGATTGCGCCACCAAATAAGTGCGCGTTCTTTGAGCAGCTCCGGCATCGTTCGTGGTAAGTGATCCTTGTCGAGGTTATACACGTCTGCTAACTCCTCGACTCGTTCTATGAACCCCAGTGGATCCCGACCACCATCATATTTAACTGACCACCTCCGTACCTGGTCTATAACACTACTGTGTCTCACTCCGTCATCACGTCTGGTTACCACCTCTGGCACTTGAAACCCTTGCTGTTGGTTATCATATGGTGCTCCTTGTACTTGTGGTAATAGCAACATACGTGGTGACACAGGCCTTTTTTCAGTGTGTTTGCTTTCAAGCTCTTGTAGCCGGTGCTCCCATTTTGTTTCATTTTCTGTGTCAGTGGCAAAAGCTGCAAAACGTCTGCGTAGCTCATCCACTGTGCCGCTTTCGTCGAATCCAAACTCTTGTGCGTACGAGATAAGGTTATCTTTCCGTAACACATGGATCCACGACGTCTTCACCATGTTTGGGCCGTATTCAAACTCGCCACAACAGGTCTCAGGAACGAATACTGAATAAAATAGCCAATAATTGCTACTCGCGAAGACTTCTTCAAGTCTGTAGGCCTACCGAATGTGCCTCCCACCCACTAAGACCCTCAACCGATCACCAAAGTAATTTTAAATTGTCTTTTGACGGGTATATATGGCCTCTATAAATGTGGTGGCCGAAATAAATAATCGATTGCTTACCTTCGCTCGGGCGCCATTGTAACGACTCCCTGTTTACCAGGGTCTATAGCTGGGACAGACAAAGCGGCTGTCCAGGGTCGTTCACAAAAATTTATTAACTTTGGACACTAAACCAATTAATCAATCCTTTTAAAGTTATAATTTTATTCCCTCTTGAAACTAATTCAAACTTAATACATAAGTAATAAATGTAATAAAGAAATTATTAATCAAACAAAATAAAAAGAACAAAGAATTTAATATAGCATTTGTCTGGCTAAGAAATATTGAATATATAACATGTTTTTAATATAACTTCACCATGTCCTTAAGATACTAATCCTGGGCTATCGACTGTGAGATCCGTCGTTCCAGCGGTGGTGGTGTGGCGCGAGCGTCTCCGGTGCCGTGTTCTGGTTGACCTAATATTGAAGTCATATGCCTTACAAATACTGGTGAAGATTCTTAAAGAGGCACGAACAGGGTAAAAACCACGCTATCGTGATATACTTACAACTTAAATGTCTTATAGTTACTTAAAGGTCCTTAAAGAGGCACGAACAGGGTAAAAACCACGCTATCGTGATATAACTAGTAATAGTCGACGGAGTAGACAGGGTAAAAACCACGCCACTACTATAGACGTAAAGAGTAGCACTGTTAGTAAGTGGTACTACTGATACCTTACCGACAAAGTCCTTATAGAGGCACGAACAGGGTAAAAACCACGCTATCGTGATATAACTAATGATAATCGACGAAGTAGACAGGGTTAAAACCACGCCACTACTATAGACGTAAAACTAAGCTGATACGGATAATTTATAAAATATGAAATAGAAATAATAGTTAAATAGGAGATAATAAGAGATCAAAGAATTTAAGATAAAGAACTTTCTTTAGTAAATATAGTAAAATAGGTATTTACAATATTTTCTACTGAGTACTGGAATTTAGGGTGAGCGCTGGCAGAGTAGTCTGAGTAAAAACCACGCAACTACTTCCACCGGAGTTAGTATGTTGGATGGGAATTCTAAATAGGAGTGGTGGACAGAGTAACCTGAGTCAAAACCACGCAGTTACTATGTCCGGTTAGTTATGGAATGTTTATGAGTGGCAGAGATGATGAGGTAAGATGAGTGGTAGAGATAATCTGAGTCAAAACCACGCGACTAACTCTGCCGGAAAGTTATTAGATAGGAAAGATTTAAAGTTTAATTAAAGTCACTAAATAACTTAGATAATAAGTAGCTAAGATACCAGACAATATTTATAAAAGGAAAAAGAAAATCACGCATACCACCTTAGAACACGCACGCCTCACCACTTCGGCTCGTTGTCTCACAGGGAACCTTTAGTCCCTGGCTTCGCTGCTGAAGTGAATGTTGTTGGCATACGATAGTATGCGGCTGAACGCTGTCGGTGTTTCCTTGATGCCGCTGCCCGCTGCCGACGTTCAGTCCTCACTCGCTGTTGCTGCACTTTTCGATGTCGCTTCTTATATTGCTGCTGCGCGCTGTCGACGTCCACTATTGATCTAGGCCTATGTCGCTGCTGCGCGCTGTTGTCGTTCACTCAGTACTTATTTATTTGTATTACAACTTGCCACCACCGTGGCTCTTCACTGACTGACTAGTTTTTCAATCCGCACTTGAGCTTCGACCTATCGTTCCTTGTCTCGCTCTGGTTTATTCGGTTTCCACTTTTTAGCGAACGAGTGGCGTGATCGAACTCTCGCGTTCTCTTCTCACTCTCGCCTGTTTGTTCCGTTCCTAGCATCAGGCATACGAGTGGCGTGATTTTCTTCTCCCTTCTCTTCTCACACTCGTCTGTCTGTGGGTATCGCATCACGCGAGTTTACCGGTCCCCTTGGAACACGCGCATACATGAAAATAAAAATAATAAAAACTAACTGAAATACTCTCGACTCCATGCTGGCAAAAAAAAAAATGCTTTGTCGTGGAGTTTACCCTATTATTTTAAAATGAAAGTGTTTTCCTTAATATTTTTTTTTACATTATTTCAAATGTTGAATTATTTTTTTATTTTCCAGCTATGTTTAAAAAAATAATATATTAAAAATAAAATAAAAAAACTACTTTCATATAATAAAAATATAAATTGTATACAACGGCCGCGGTGCCTGCCGTTGAATGGCCAAGGTAAATTGCGAACTCCCGTCTCTTGGTGTTGGGCTGAAATAAAGGTGGAAGCACATTATGTAGGTCAAAATTTATGACCAAAATTTTGGTCCTTACAGAATGCTACAAACAAAGATTTCAGCTTTTAAATTTTTAAACAAGAGAATGAAAACTGAAAATGATTCAATCTTTTACAGCTCTGCTCACGCGTGAGGTAGGCTGCACAGTAGAGTTTCATTTCTGCGCGCTGTTTGCGGAATCTATTTTATATTATTTTTAGTATCAAGCACGTTCCATATTTCATAAGCCTTTTTATTTGGTATTCCTCGTACTTTCTTCATTGAAATGGTATTCCTTGTGTATTTTCTGCATACCATAAGGAGTGTTCACATTCATCAAATTATTGGTCAAACAGTTTGAAAAAAAAAATATATATATGTGATTTGAGGACAATTTGATGATAATTTGATGTGTGAACACTCATCAAACTGTTGTCAAATCGTTTGACGAAATCGAAATGTTTTGATTTTTCTGTTGTTTGACCAACAGTTTGACGAGAAATTTGACAATATGGACACTCGTCAAATTTTTTAATACAAATTATGTCAGTTGAAAAAAGATTTTAACGTGAACACATCGTGTAAACATGATAATAACAGAAGAATTTATCTGGAACAAAATTTTAAAACATTTTTGGACACATTCAGAGTTTGTTTGCTTCGTTTGGTTCATTTTTCAATAAAATATTAATAAAAATCGCTCCGTCATGGCAACGTCTTCACTTCGATGCGCAAGCAAATAATGAAATTTGACGAAAAATTTGAGAATGTGAACACTTGCGTGGTCAAACTTTTTGACCAACAATTTGATGAAAATTTTGACAATATGAACACTCCTATACGTAAGTCCTGGTTTCCACTCGTCAAGTTTTGATGGTCAAGTCTTGAGTTCGGTGGTGTGGGAATCGTAAAGATGTTTGGCAACACCAAGAACTAAATTCATAACCGAGAGTTTAAACCATGGTGTAATTAACAAGGTGACCGTGAATTTTTAGCTTATCTCAAAAAAATTTTACCCACCGTTGTCAAAAACAGCTGTTGGTAAATTCCAAGCAAAAGTTGCAAAACAATCTATTACAATTTTTTATTGAGTGCAAGCGATTTGACACTTTTCCGCAGCATGTCTCTTTTTTTCTTACTTTCTCAACATTTTTTGACAACCGTAGGGAAATTAGTAAACGTCGCGATCACCTTGTTAATTACAACATGGTTTACACCAAAGAAATAAAATATAAGGAAATGGTGTTCTCCTCACATACAGTGTGTGTGTACTGAGGCAAAAGTTTTTCGACAGTTTGATCTCTCATGTCTAAAAAAAATTGGAGTCGAATCATAAATACCTATTATTTAATAAAAAGCAATTTTTATTGCTAAATTTTACTTAATTATTAACGTAAATAACATAAACAATTGACTTAAAATGCATTGAAAAGTGAAAATTTGTGCAAACAGCCATAAATTGAAGAACAAGGCAATATCCTTTCACAAGTACATATACCGGCATCAGTCGAATTTTATAAACAAAACAACTTTATTTAGTTTAAAGAAGTTGTAACAAGTGAAAGTTTTAATATTTGCAATTGGAATTTTGCGAAAAAAATTAAAATTAGAGCCCATTGTCTTGCACCGATTTAGTGTGATCGAACTGTCAAAATACAAATACCGCTTCAGAGGCGCATTCTATTTACACAATCGCACATATTTTTAGGGCGCTCTTGTTTTCAGTGATTCAATTTCAATCTTTCAGATTTCCATATATTGCCGTCCGGGGATTCATGAGCTGTATGTGCAAAAAACACATTTTGAGTATATGGAAGTTAAAGTTTGAAGCGATTTTTTTTTAAAAGACTATGTAGCAGTGGTCTTTTTAGGCCTCGGCGTGCGCCCACTTGCTTTTCTATTCGGTCGCCCTGGTTGTTATATTATGTTTTGAGAGCGCCCTTTGAAGCGCTCCTGGTCACAGTGCTAGACGAAAAAAACCAGGGCGGTCGACCTGCGTACGCGCACAACCGCACCTGTCGGTGCTACCGTCCAGGGCCCGCACGAGCTTGCGTGCCACTTTGCTGCCAGTTCGGGAATTGGGGGGGGATCTTTTCTGGGCCGTTAGTACCCTCTTGCCGCACACAAAAATTTCTCGTGCGGATTATTTTTTTTGTGAGCTCGCCCTGAGAACTCAGGTACCTGTAAGAAAAATAAAGAAAAATCGGAATTTTAATTTTTGAGTGAGAGGGGGGCTCTGTTCCTCCACTCAACCCCAACCGCGACGCTCATGGACCTGCTGTTATGGTCCATGCCCCACGTTTCCCACCCACCGTGAGGATCCGGGGCAAATTGTTTGGGATCCTCCCTTTCCAAGACTATCTTCCATCCCTAACCAATCAAATGAAAATTAGTTCATTTTAATTTTTTTTTTTTTTTTTTACTTGGGTCATTTAATACACATTGATAACTTAACTTTTACTTATTTCATCTAACAGAGATCAACTTTTACCGACTAATTAATTCTTCATATTTACATTTCAATAATTTCATTTCAACAATTTCATTTCAAGTCGTAAATATTGATTCAAGTCGGAATTTCATCAAATTCCTTAAATACATTTCAATAATTTCAATTTAACAATTTCATTTCAATAGTTTCAGTGGTAAAGTGGTAGATTAATGAATTTTTATTTTTTTATTTTTCGGTATATTTCAGTTAGGTGTTAAGTTCAACTTAGTTTGGGTTAATTTTTGTAGTTTAGTTATAGAGTAGTTTAAGTTGTAATTTTAGTTTAAATTTTTGGTTTAAGTTTTACATTTATGTTTTAGTTTTATTTCAATTTAAGTGTTAGGTTTAGTTTAATTTAAATTTACGTTTATGTTATATCTTTGAGTTTAGGTTTCTTTTTATTTTAATTTAATTTTTAAGTTTAAGCTTAGTTTGGGTTAATTTGGTAGTTTAGTTATAGATTAGTTTAAGTTGTAATTTTAATTAAAATTTGGTGTAAGTGTAAAATAACGTTTTAGTTTAATTTAATTTTAAGTTTTAGCTTAGTTTAAATTGTAATTTTAGTTTAAATTGTAATTTTAGTTTAAATTGTAATTTTAGTTTAAATTGTAATTTTAGTTTAAATTGTAATTTTAGTTTAAATTTTTGGTTTAAGTGTAAATTTACGTTTTATTTTTAGTTTTAGTTTCAGTTTTAGTTTTAGTTACAGTTTGAGTTTTATTTTTATTTTGATTTTAAATTTTATTTTATTTTTTTCTAAATTTTTAAAAATATATTATATATATTAAATTTTTATTTTTATTTTTAAATAAATACTTGGTGATTTATTTTAATTTCTTATATTTTTTTTTTTTTTTTTTTTTGTAGTTCTTTTATATTACACCGTTTATAGAAAGGTAGGTATATAATAAATTTTTCCCTTGCCTATAAAATGCAAACTTGTTCCAAATACATTTGAATACTTAAAATATTAGAAAACGTACTTTCTGATTATTTGTGAAATTATATTTGGTTTAGAAAATATAAAATTTTTGTAAATGTATCGCAAATGTAACAATAAATGATAGTTTTGAATAGGTAAATAAACTAAAAATTCTCGATTTTTTCTAGTTGAAATGGGAAACGTTTACATATAAATTTTGTAGAATTTTTTTTAAACACTAGGGTACAATGCGTTTCAAAGACAAACTTTAAACTTAAACGATGAATCATCAAAATTATTTTTAAGTTACATTTGAAAGCAAATCCTGCTGACTTTCCAAGAGGATTTGATCAAGAAACACTTGTGTATGATAAAAGAATTTACAATATTCATATATATGGATTGATGAATATGAAATGATGTTTGAATATATTCAGTGGAAATAACCCAAAACGGCCTAGCTCGAGTTAAATAATTTCTTAAAGGTACCTTCATTTGAATTCAGCAATAGC
The DNA here is from genome assembly GCA_943735915.1 of Pherbina coryleti. Classification (NCBI taxonomy): domain Eukaryota; kingdom Metazoa; phylum Arthropoda; class Insecta; order Diptera; family Sciomyzidae; genus Pherbina; species Pherbina coryleti. The sequence continues at coordinate 69,568,670 of OX030950.1, read as the reverse complement.
CTGTGCATTCTTCGATGCTTCCGCAACCAAAAAAAGTGGTGCAACTTGACACTCCTCCACAGTGAATGGCAAGGTTACTCGGAGTTCTTTAATCAGCGTTTTTAAGTTGTTGATTTGGCGCTTTGTGGTATCCAACAATAACAATTGACTACAATTTATTTTACCAGTTATGATGGAGGAGGAAGAGTGGAATAGCGATCGTAGTGAACGCACGACGTTGATGTCCTTCGTTATGTGCGCTTCGCTGAGACGATGGCACGGTGACAAATTTAGCACTATTTTTTTTTTTTTTGTTGTTTGTACTTTTTTTCCCTAGTCAGTTTAACCTAATTTCGTAATTAAAATTTCATGCAGTTCCAACCACTTCATCAGGAGTAAACGCAGGCTTAAGCTAATAATTAGACGATGACGAGCACGCACGTTGTAAATTGTTCTGCTCTCCAGCGCGGCTCAATCCAAAAGAACGATGGCCGATCGCTGCGCTGCTTCGCCAACCTTGATCCGCCATCTTCGTTCAATTTTCGGCAATTCACCATCTTTTGTCACCTCAGAGGTGCCAATAGAACGTCATCCCAGCCGGACACCTAACTGTTAGATATGCCATATATATGGCATATTCCTAACGCCAAAGGCGTTAGGTTCATATAAAACTCTCCATACAAATTACGTTAGGTTTGTTCTAGCGTTGGGAAAAACCTAACGCCTTTTTGTCTATCCGTGTGATCTGGCATCTCTGTCTGATTCATATGATTTATCCATTAAAAAAAGCTATTGCTGTCCTGTTCACACCAATTATAAATTCTATAAAGAATTTAATAATAAACTCAACTGTTTAATTAAGTACGCAGTTAGCGTCCCGCAAAACCTTTCCTCCATGGTGTAGTGGTTAGAGTGCTGGCCTTTAACGAAAACATACGCGGGTTCACCAAATTAAGCCAAATTTTTTTCTTGTTATTTTGTTTAGAAATGTTTTTTTTTTTTTCTATTTTTATTAATGGATAGATTTACAAAAGATAAATTTAAGTAAAACATTTAAAGACAATAAAAAACAAAGGCCCTGAAAAATAACTCTGTTATTATTTATTCAAGCAAGGAAATTTTCTTTTCTTTAGAAAGAAGGTATTTGAACTATTTTTAATGAATTTTGAACTGTATTTTGATGATTAAACAACACATTGAAAATCTTTGGGTCTCATGCGATATTTGAACCGCGGTCCTCTGTCATACAAGTTCCATATGCTACCCACTGCGCCACGGCCATCATCGTATAATTCGATGATTTTAGGATATTATTTATTGCGTGACTTAGGCCGCTGTTATACAGACGCTCAAATGATTCAAGATCACGTCCTTTTTTACGCTCTTTTTTCGTTTGATGAGCTCTGTGATGAAAGTATGTTATACAGACGCTCATTTGATCCTTGAACACTAGTACACTTCTTGCTACTTTTAATACTTTATGCAAAAAAGTATCACTAGTATGAGTATGGTGAGTGTTGCTATTAAGCAGGTTTCATTACTGCTTTCATGCATTTTGTACTAAGAGTGTACTATTTTCATGCAAAAACACAAATGTTGTGAATAATTGCACAGCGAAACCCTGTTTTGATCTCGTGATCCCATTTCATTTTGGAATCATTTGGTGACCAGTTTGAGCAAAATAAATTTCCTAGCTCACTCTCTCAAATTTCCCTTTAACATTGAAACAACAACAATGCGTGCCCGTGATGTGATCGTGAGCGTCTGTATAACAACGGCCTTACACCTGCACCGCTTAAAATTTTTTTCACCCCCCCAGCTTGTTTGCTGCGTAAAAGAGCAAGCTATTTAAACACATACAACTTTCCTTGTTTAACATGACAACAAAATGTAAGTGTGTTAGTGAACACCAAATTTTGTTTCATTGTGTTTGTAACTACTACTATGTTTCCATGGCGAGTTAACTCGGGGTTTACTCGGGGTTAACTCGCTATGGAAACGCGAGTTGAGTTGAGTTTCGTTAAATCCACGAAACTCCACGAAACTTGTAAGATTTAACTGGGTTCTATCTGTCAAAGTGAATGCTGCCATTTAGTATCCATTTCGCTAGTAAAACAATAACAAATACTATGTTTCCATGGCGAGTTAACTCGGGGTTAGGGTTTTCGTCGAGTTAAGAAAATGGCGTCGCTAACTCGATAGTGTTTCCATGCACAGCATCGAGTTGAGTCGAACTTGTCAATTTCATTTGCATTTTTGTTATTGTTTTACTAGCGAAATGGATACTAAATGGCAGCATTCACTTTGACAGATAGAACTCAGTTAAATCTTACAAGTTTCGTGGAGTTTCGTGGAGTTTCCTGGATTTAACGAAACTCAACTCAACTCGCGTTTCCATGGCGAGTTAACCCCGAGTAAACCTAGAGTTAACTCGCCATGGAAACATAGTAAAAAATGCAAATGAAATTGACAAGTTCGACTCAACTCGATGCTGTGCATGGAAACACTTACTATGTTTCCATGGCGAGTTAACTCGGGGTTTACTCGGGGTTAACTCGCTATGGAAACGCGAGTTGAGTTGAGTTTCATTAAATCCACGAAACTCCACGAAACTTGTAAGATTTAACTGGGTTCTATCTGTCAAAGTGAATGCTGCCATTTAGTATACATTTCGCTAGTAAAACAATAACAAAAATGTAAATGAAATTGACAAGTTCGACTCAACTCGATGCTGTGCATGGAAACACTATCGAGTTAGCGACGCCATTTTCTTAACTCGACGAAAACCCTAACCCCGAGTTAACTCGCCATGGAAACATAGTAACTATCGAGTTAGCGACGCCATTTTCTTAACTCGACGAAAACCCTAACCCCGAGTTAACTCGCCATGGAAACATATACTATGTTTCCATGGCGAGTTAACTCGGGGTTAGGGTTTTCGTCGAGTTAAGAAAATGGCGTCGCTAACTCGATAGTGTTTCCATGCACAGCATCGAGTTGAGTCGAACTTGTCAATTTCATTTGCATTTTTGTTATTGTTTTACTAGCGAAATGGATACTAAATGGCAGCATTCACTTTGACGGATAGAACCCAGTTAAATCTTACAAGTTTCGTGGAGTTTCGTGGAGTTTCGTGGATTTAACGAAATTCAACTCAACTCGCGTTTCCATAGCGAGTTAACCCCGAGTAAACCCCGAGTTAACTCGCCATGGAAACATAGTAATAGTATACGTTAGAGCTGTCTAGCTGGGATGTGGGTATGTTCACATAGGTTGTACGTTAAGGACCATTCCACACTTAACGCATGGTGTAAATAACCATGAAAAGGGTATTCACGAGGCGTTTGTGCCATTACAACTACGATAGGATTTCCTGAATGTCTCACCATAAGTTTGTATTAAAATGGTTATCCACAAACCATATTTCCTAATCCTTAATCTCACGCACAAAAGTACATTTTCTAACGGTAAAAAATCCACTTTGCTCTATACGCCATTTCAAACTTATTTTTATGTGAACTCATACTCATAGAGCAAAGATGCATAAGGAAAAAATGAAACAGATTTAAAGTTTTTCGTCAACAGCAGTTTATTCATTTACAAAGTCAAATTAATATTCATTGAAACACAAAAGAAAAATATGTTTTTAAATTTATTTAACAGAAATCATAAAAAAATGTATTCATTTACAAAAAACAAAAATAAAAAGCTCTTGGTATAACTATTACAAAACGGCGTATGGAGCACATGAATCCCCGGACTACGATATGCTTGATTCAAAAACCCTTTGGATTCAAGCACTGGGATTAGAAAATGATGTTATAAATGCAAGATCAGTAGCTTACTGTTGCGTGATTGCTGAAAGGAACTTCGTATTCAAACGAAATTTATTTGAATACGAAAATTCGTCTTATTCAAAAGACAAATCTATTTTGGAAAAAATATAAATATTATAATAGAATAATGTTAAATACGCTAAAATCTCTTATTGGAGAAACTATGTTTGAAGGTCATATAAAGTCTTCCGGCCATTATATTGTAGTCAAATCATTAATTGAAATTTGTTTAAAAAGGCGATATTATGTAACGAACAAAAATAAGCAAAAAAAGCTCCATAAAACTGTTAATTTTAAGGGGTTTAGTAGCTGAATTGTTTATTAATAATTTTACTTATGATTTCTGTTCTTTATGTGTGAAATAGGCCTACAAATGAACCGTACACCAAAAAAAAAATCGATGATGCACCAAATTGTATATCTCAAGAGTGGTGTGGAAATACAATAAATTTTCACAACTTGTGAAGTTTAGATTTTCACATCTATCACTCACATAAGTTTCATGTCATTTCTTCATAATATTACCTGATGACTTCACATTGTATACTTTCAACATTATTGATTCTATTTATTAATTCATTCCACTCAATTCTAGTTAATATTGCAAAAGTTTGCGCTTCTTATTTGCTGCACCCGAATGCGGTCCTGCGTAAATTTTTCTATGTGTGTGTTAACCAACACCAATGATAAAAATACCTCACTTCTGAGGTATAACACCGCTTCCTTATCTCTTACTTCTTTGGTTTACACTGCCTGAACGAACGAAGAAATCTTCGTTTGTTCCGAATCTTGGTTTTTTACAAAATGGTTTGGGTTTTTACAAAATGCTCGCGAGCGCTATTCGCGCAGTGTAAACACTTTTCTAGCACGAACGAACGAAGATTTCTTCGTTCGCTCTGATCGGCCGACGCTCGATCTTTTTGGGCGAATCCAGTGTTTATTTGTAAATAGAGTAGTAGATTAGTTGAAATGGTAGTTAATAACGTAGGAAAAACAAAAAAGAAAGAAAATATATTGAAAACTCAACGCAAAAGATTTTTGTTTTACTTTGTTATTTTATAAGCACTTTATATAATCAAATTATTTATATAATAATGGTATTCATGCAAATGGGCAAAGCCCTTATAAATGGTATAAACAAGATAACTTTATCACCCTTATAAATGAACTGTCAAAATTTGTACTGAGAAGCTTTTGCACAAACCAGATATATTTGCTCTTTGATTTAGGTGAGCAAACGAGGTGGCAAACTTATAACAGCAATCAGCTGTTTATATTTTTCAAAGTTAAGTCTTTTCCGCCAAATAAAAGCGTAGCAACAATTATAAAACAAAGGAAAGAATTGTTTCTAGTTATAAATACATAACTAAAACGAAATGGCTATTAACTATTCACAAGTTAACAGCTGACATATCTCTGAAAATGCACAATCGGTTTTAGGGGACGTTCACACAATCTACCTGATAAAAATAACTAATTGCCCTAAATATAACTTTGCCGCTTTGCATGAATACCATTAATATTCTTTATATAATAAATTCTTTTTATAAATACTTATATAAATCTTTCATTAAAATGCATAAAAGTAGTCAAAATTAATCCGATTTAGTACGTTTGCATAAACAAAAATTGATCACCGCTGATGCTCGCAAGCATTGAATAAAAGTGTTTCCACTGCACGAACGAACAAGATGGCGACTTACCAATGTTCGCAACTTGTGTTCGTGTGGTGGAAACGGCTGGACCAAACGAAGAATTCATCGCTACGATTTGTTCGCGATGATATCTTCGTTCGTTCGAGCAGTGGAAACGCTCGGTAAGACCCCTTGGACACCTTTTACATTGATCAAGGCTTAACATCAATTTTTTTAAGTTCTCTTTTATGCGCACCTTACACGGTCAATCATTTGACGTCAAGCATGTGTACGTGTGGATTGATGCTATTCCTTACACACATCAAGCATAGCGTCAAATTTTCATTCTTCATAATTGTTCGTGAAATACAGACGTGCCATGAGTGACACAGACGATTGCATCGCATATATTGCAATAGCATATGCTATTAAAAAACATAAAAATAAAAACATAAAAAATTGTTTGTCCTCCTCAATTCTTTTTTTTTGCAGCTTCTTTTTTTTCCACAGACATGGCCGCCACACGACAAAAACAAACGAACTGACGAAAAGCCGTCAATCAAGCCCTTACACACATCAATCTGCTTGACCAGCATTGCAAAAAATCAAAAATTTTAGATTTTCGTCAATCAAGCCATCAACGAGACTGTGTGATGCATACAAACAAATATTTACTAACACATACGAATGATTGACGTCAAATGATTGACCGTTTATAGGCCTAACCAAAATAGACGATTTGCTCCGTAACGAGTGAAGACGAAAATGTTCGCTTAAATTCATTTCAATGTTGTAACCCAAAATGAAATAACGTAAACTTATCGAAACTAAACGAAACGGTTTGACGAGACGTTCTGATCCGTAACAACCGAACTTTTAGCATCTCAACTCGTCAACAAAAGCTGTGCAGGTAGTTTTCTCCTTTTTTCAGACGATTGGAAGAACTCGTTTCATTTTTGGTTATATGTCAAAATAAACGTAACGAATGCAAACGTTCGGCAAGTTGCAATCGTCTCGTTTCGTCTATTTTGGTTAGGGCTTAAGGTGCGCATTAGACTTGACGAAACCTTTTACATTGGTCAAAATTTAATTCAATTTTATTTCTTATTTGCTTGTTTTCTATATACGACAGACTTACAATTTTCAGGTACAGAACACCGAACGCACGCAAGCAAACGAAAAATAATGTGAAGCGCTTTGTCAAAACTGCGAAAAGCACAAAAGAATTACAAAAATTTGCTTAAAAAGACCCCTTTTACATTGATCAAGACTTGAAAACATTTCTTTTTTTACGTTCTCTTTTAAACTTGACGAAACATATTACATTAGTAAAGAATTGAATTCTGACGCAATAGAGATGTATAACTTGCATTTGCTCTGCTCATACACATGCACTATGTTCGCAGCCTTACAATTTTGAACTACAGAATACCAAGCGCACGCAAGCAAACGAAAAATAATGTGAAGCGCTTTGTCAAAACACCGAAAAACTCAAAAGGAATACAAAAAATTGCTTTGACTTGAAATCAAGTCTGTGAGTTTTAAAGGGTGTTTTTTTAGGGGTTTGTTTTTCGAATAGAGATAAAACTGGCATTTTGTGGTCAAATCTGGCAACTTTAATGTCATTTATGTTCAGTTTGGTTTGCTATTTCATCATGAACAGGTTGACAAAAGAACAACGCTTGCAAATGGGCCGAAAATGAGATTGATCTCGATGCTGATTTTCATCGCAAAATTTTGTTCAGTGATGAAGCTCATTTTTGGTTGAATGGCTACGTCAACAAGCAAAATTGCCGCATTTGGAGTGAAGAGAATCCACATGAGATCCTTGAGACGCCATTACATCCACAAAAACTGACTGTTTGGTGTGCTCTATGGGCTGGTGGAGTCATTGGGCCATACTTCTTCCGAAATAATGCTGGAGAGTCAGTTACCGTTAATGGAGACCGGTATAGAGCCATGATAACCGACTATTTTGTTCCCGAATTGGATGGCATGAATGTGGATGAGTTGTGGTTCCAACAAGACGGCGCTACATGCCACACAGCGCACGTCACAATCGATTTATTGAAGGAAACATTCGATGAGCGCATAGTTTCGCGGAATGGACCTGTCAATTGGCCACCAAGATCGTGTGATTTGACACCATTGGATTATTTTCTTTGGGGATATGTGAAGTCGCTCGTCTACGCCAACAAACCAGAAACGTTAGGGGACTTGGAGGCCAACATTCGTGGCGTTATTGCCGACATACGGCCCCATATGCTCGAAAAAGTGGTTGAAAATTGGACCTGTAGAATTGGCTTTATTCGAGCCAGCCGCGGCGGCCACATGCCCGAAATCATATTTAAACATTAATGGCATACAATTATCCTTCCAATAAAGCCAAATTGATGGACATTAAAACGATTTTCTTGTGTTTTATTTCAATTCGAAAAACAAGCCCCTAAAAAAAACACCCTATACTATGTTTCCATGGCGAGGTTACTCGGGGTTAGAGTTTTCGTCGAGTTAAGAAAATGGCGTCGCTAACTCGATAGTGTTTCCATGCACAGCATCGAGTTGAGTCGAACTTGTCAATTTCATTTGCATTTTTGTTATTGTTTTACTAGCGAAATGGATACTAAATGGCAGCATTCACTTTGACAGATAGAACCCAGTTAAATCTTACAAGTTTCGTGGAGTTTCGTGGATTTAACGAAACTCAACTCAACTCGCGTTTCCATGGCGAGCTAACCCCGAGTAAACCCCGAGTTAACTCGCCATGGAAACATAAGCTGCATTCCCGTGGTCGTTGATCTAGAGCGCGGCTCTATTTTATTCACAAAGCAAAAACAAAAATTAGAATCAGCTCTTTTCCTGGCTCTATTTCTGATCTGAAAATGCTGCCAAGTTCAATGCATTTTTTGTTAAAAACGAACATAGTTGGCAAATCTAAAGTATGCTGTTTTTTATTGATTTCTATTGTTATCAAACAGCTGTTTCAAGACAGTGATGCCAAATTGGTATAAAGTTGAACTAAAGTTGTTCCACTGAGATTTGATCTGATCCAGTGCCACGGGAATGCAGCTATAGTATTTGTTGATGAAAGACCCCTTTCACATTGATCAAGACTTGAAATCAAGTCTGTAAGTGTAGCAAAGGAATAGCAAAGAATTGATTTCAAGTTTTGACCAATGTAAAAGGTGTCTAAAGAAAGGATGGAAATAAAATTGTACTTGTACGAAAAGATTAGTACTTCGTATTTATATAATAAAAACGTATTCAAAATGGTACAAAAGTACGTGCTTATGCAACCTTAGTGAGATTTCCCTTTTTAGTTATAAGCAACATTTAGAAATATTTCACTAAGCAGCATTGTTTTGCGCTAAATCTTGTAGTGCTGTTTCGAAGTGTTCTTTTTAGTATATCGAACAATTTGTGTTGCAAAGTTTTTTGATCGTGATCATATATTGCTTTTTTAAATTTTATAGTATTATCTAGCGAATCATGGATCTTGGGGGTCCTCAATTACTCTCTGATATCCTCAGCCCGGAAGAATTAAAGCAAACACCAGAAGCTGTTCAAGGGAAGCTGAAAAATTATCTAGACGGATTTTTCGATGAATATTGTAAAGAAAAAGCCGCAGCAAATCGACTAAGTATGTATAGAATATAAACTTCTAACGAATTCTTTAAACTGGAAGTTGCGCCAAGCCATATTTAGAATTTTACAAATTGTTATTTATCCCAACTCTGGATGAATTTGTGCCGTCTGTTCTAGAATGTAATGGTAGCGTCCATATTTCAGTTCGGCTTTTTTGTTACAATACATTTTTCGCATTAACTTCACAGTAAAGGAAACGAATTTATTTAATTTCGGTCCTTGACTTCTCTTCCTTGAAAGCAGATGTATTTAATAGATTTATTATTCTACTAAGCTTTTCAAAGGTACTGCATTCCTGTAAAAAATGTTAAATTGAAATAAGTGTGCGGAGCTGTAATGCAAAAACATTGTGAAGGAAGGGTTGCCAACGGAAGTAAAAATACATCAAAGAACTAAGAAATAAAGCTGGATTCACTGATCACCTTCAGCATGTTTTTCAAGTTTTTTTATATGGATTTTATGCGCTCTATTTTTTTCCACACTCAATGAGAGAGTAACAAAAACTTGCTGCATCTCTTGAACTTGATTAACTTTATTTTAATTTTCTTGCTGAATGTTTTTGAGCGGAACTGCCAGAATGAAGTTTGTCAAGTTGAAATAGGCATATTTTATTTTTCATGTCTTTAAAATAAAGGAACATTGCATCTGGCAATGCTGAATGACAATAAAAAAACCACAAACTTGCAGAATGTTTTACATGTCAGTGAATCAAAATTGCCACATTCTCTTGTTGAGAGCAATAGAGCTTTCGCAAAAAACATGCTGAAGGTGATCAGTGAATCCAGCATTGACAAACTCCAATCTGGCAGTTCCGATCAAAAACTTTCAGCAAGAAAATTAAAATAAAGTTAATCAAGTTCAAGAGATGCCGCAAGTTTTTGTTACTCTCTCATTGAGTGTGAAAAAAAATAGAGTGCATAAACTCTATATAAAAAAAATTGAAAAACATGCTGAAGGTGATCAGTGAATCCAGCTTAAGGCAGCGGTGTTATTCCTCAAAAGTGAGGTATTTTTCTCATCGGTGTTGGTTTACACACACAGAAAAATTTACATAGAACTGCATTCGGGTGCAGCGAATAAGAAGGGGGAAACTTTTGCAACATTAACTAGAATTAAATAGAATAAATTCGTAATTAGGGTGAATGATATAAATATGCAATGTGAATTCATCAGGTTATTCTTACAATCAGACCTGTTTAACAAAACAAAAAAAAAAAAAACATTGTTATGAAGAAATGACATGCCACGGTGCACATAGATATTTGGTGCACTCCTTCTCCATACTCTTATTGATTTAAAAAAATTATCAAAATCGGTTGGGAAACACGGACGAAAATGGTTCTACCTACGCCTATTTATCTATAGATTCTATTATAAAATACTTTTTGCTCAATAGATTTGTGTTTATCTCATAATTTAAATCAAGTATAATTGGAAATCTGAAACATATAACAGTTATAAAAACCAGGGGCAGAAATTAACGATTATTTCCAAAAATTAAATAAAAAAAAAAATCAGCATGTACCAAATGTCGGAGCACATTTTGGATAACTTCAACATGTTGCTTAATGCAGGTTATATCTATAAGGGAGTGCCGAAGAGGGTTAATATGTATGACCGACCCCCATTACTTTTGCAAAAGATTCCCTTGGGAATCTTTTCCCTCCGACCACTTCTTATGGGGGCGCCCATACTAATTTTATGATTATTATATACTAGCATACCCGTTCCCAGCGTTGCTTGGGATAATAAATATAATAAATAAATATAAGATTTTGTATGAGCTGCCAACTTCGATTTGACATTTATGGGCACTCGCTCTCACTCTTGCGACAACCTCATTAGTTCAACCATGATTACTACCATCCAATTTTACTATAAGATCATAGAAGTTAGTTTCGCCATTAATAAAAATGTTAATGGCCTTTAATGACAATATTTTTTTTTTTTTACTCAGCTTTATTCTAAAATTATGTAAAATTTTTAACTCAGTAGCTTTGAAATAAAAAGAGTGGCAAGCAATCTTAGTATGAAAATCAAAATAAATACGATATATTGGACTTATGGCAACACTGCAGCAAAAATAAACTAAATGCAACTATCCATGGTATAATAATACAAGGTAGCATTGACAACTGCTTATTTTCTCCTCTATCTAAGAAAACATCTCCCGTCAAAAACAGCTTTTTGTGGTTGTTGTTTTTTTTTTCTATTCAACGTTTTCAACATTGTTTGTGTATTCAATGGCGGATTGTGAGCGGTCTTTTTTTGAGTATATTTTTTGACAGGAGATGTTTTCCCAAGCAACTGTCAATGCTATCTTGTATCAAGAATGATAGAAAAATAGATTACACATTGCCCAGGTCCGTTATGTTGTTAACTTTTCATTTTGACATTTCTAGCTACGAACAAGAGATTTTTTACGATCATGAAGTCACGCTAGACCAAGTTTGTTTCTTGAATCTTTTGCCATTGTTTCATATTTCTGTGGTCACAAGGAATAACAGCCTAACTCAAAATATCGTAAAAACAGGATGTTTTATTTTCTTTACCTCGTCTGTTTTCTAGAAGTTAATGGAACAATCGAACATGGAACTTATAGATACATGAATGTCCTTTCATTTTGCATAAATACCAGTTCGCTTTTTTACCGGGAAACAGACGAGGTAAGGAAAATAAAACATCCCGTTTTTACGATATTTTGAGTTAGGCTGTTATACCTTGTGACCACAGATTTGTTCACATTCTGAACAAGACTTGACAGAGAGCCATATCGTAAGCTCATATCGTAAGTCTTTCGTGACGTAGATGCGCAGATCGTTGAAAATTATTTTTACGATCTGCGCAATCTATCTTTCTATCATTCTTGACCTTGTATTATACCATGGCAACTATCCACTCAAGATGGCAGCGCGGTGAGTTATAGACTCTCACCTCTCTCTCAACAAAGAGCTAAAGCTATTGTTTATTGTTATTTTGTGATGCTTATACAATGACAGCATGGATTAAAATGCATGAATTCTTAAATAATTAAATCAAAAGTTTTACCAAAAACGTAGTACGCAATAGCAGGGTCGCTTATTATAGCAATTGAATACTAAAAGAATTATTAAAATCGGTTCAGCGGTTATCCCGTGATTGAACGGCAAAAATCCGAGGAAACCCTTTTATATAATAGTATTGATATAGATTTAACTCAGAAGACATTGAAATAAAAAGAGTGGCACGCAAATAAATACGATATATTGGGCTTATGGCCAGTGTTGCCAGAAAACTGTGATTCAAAATCGTCATTTGCAGATTTAAAATACGTCATTTCAATAAAAAAAAACGTCAATTACAGGCCGGTTACACAGGCCAGTGACAGAGAAAGTGCGAAAGAACACGTATACTGTTCTCGCTGCTATATAAAGTTCAATAAATTTAATGATTTGTTTTTAAGTTAATTTTCTTTCTATTATTTTAATTGTAAATTTTTAACTTTTATATGCAACTTTTCACAATCTTAATTAATATTTTTCTTTTGCTTTTAATTGTAAACAAGCTTTCAGTGTTCCTTCCTGTACGAAATAGAGGAAAATCCGAAATAAATCCACCAAAAGTAATTAAAAACAACACTGATATCCCCATTTTTGACATACACTGGCCGCTGCTGTCAAAATCCACTGGTTCTGATATTTCGTTGCCAGTAGCGATGAAAGTGGCGTGAAAGTGAATCAAGTGAGAGTGTATTGAGTTTTTCGAACTAAAGAGCCAATATACTGTCCTGTGTAGCATGCCGGTTAAATATTGAAGCTGAAAATAGCGCTCCATTTGTTATATTTGGCTGCAAGCTGCATGCTCGTTGAATACATTAAAAAATATAACGTCGCTAATAGACACTTGTGATGACAATAAAGTCGATAACATCACTTATGTAGGCAGTGTTGCATGTATACTATGCAAGGAGTGTTCCTTATCATGTATCAATGTTCACATTCTACCTTTAAAACTTTTTGGTATAATGAAAAATATTGTGTCTATTAAATACGTCAAATATGCCTCAAAATACGTCAATCGTCATTTGAGCTTAAAATACGTCAAAATGACTTATTTAACGTCACAAAGGACGCTGCTTATGGCTACACTGCATGGTATAATAACACTGTGGAACAAATTCAGGTTAGCAAAAGTTAGGTCGATTCTGAGAGTGAGGGGTCAAAATAGATGCTTAATTAGAAGAAGACCCGTATCGCGGCGTTTGTTTATGTTAGTTCGAATTTTTTTTTAATCGACCTTCGAACTTTGCAGTCAAATGCCGATTTTCAGCATATTGTTTATATGTTTTTGGCTATAACTCATCGACTAATTGAAATTTTTTCAATCTGTAAAAGCCAAATTATTGCTAGAGACCTGTGCAACAATTAAAATTTTTTAAAAATTTATTTAGAAAATTTTTGTGGTGCTTATGAAACAAAATGTTGGAAAAATTATTTTTTTTTCATGCTTTTTGAAAATATTTTCCACAAAACTAAGTCTTTTTTGCTTTCTGTTTGATCTTCTTCAATAAATTTCATTTGAAAAGAAAACAATCATAATACAAAACTTGCGTTTTTCAGCTTAATATTAATTTACTTCTCATTTTTTATGTACCAATTTTGTTCAGTGTTGGTTTTGAAGAAACATTGAAAAATAAATTATAAAAATATGGAAAAAATATAATTTTGAAATGTTAGTTATGAAAAGTTTTAAGTAAAATAATTAAATTAATGATTTGGCCAGTTGCCGTTTAGCAGGCGGGTGTGGATCAACATCACTGCTCTCTCTAATATCTTGGTCATCTCATCTGCAGCATGGTAGAATTATAAGGTAGGGCCGACTTGGAGAAGAATGGAGTAGAAAGCAGCGAAAAGCGGGCTAGTTGTCAAAAGCAGCTGTTCATCTCGAGTTTCTTTACGTTCATGATTCGCAGTTGATTTTGGGGTAAACTTTTTACAAGCTTTTTTTCAAATTAAACACTTCCGCGGCATTTTATAGATTTATTTACAATATTTTCAATCAAATTAACACAAACTTAACACACGTGTCCGCATTATTTACAACTTGAAAAAATAATATTTTCATTTCATTTGAAATTTCTACGAACTTCGCCATTTTGATAATTAGCCTCCACTCTTCGTTGACGCGTGAGGACAGTAAGCGACTCGGCCCTACCTTATAATTCTACCATGATCTGCAGGTGAAAATGCATCTGCAGCTGCTGAGGTTGTTGTTTTTTTTTCACTTCAACGTTTTCAATATTGTTTGTGTTTTCAATGGCGTACTGTGAACGCTCTCTTCTTGAGTATATTTTTTGACAGGAGATGTTTTCCCAAGCAACTGTCAATGCTATCTTGTATTATTATTATACCATGGCTACACTGTAGCAGGAATTAACTGAGTGCAACTATCTACTCAAGAGACCAGCGCGGTGAGTTGTAGAATCTCACCTCTCTCTCTCAACAAAGAGCTTAAGCTATTGTTTGCTGTTATTTCGTGCTGCTTATACAATGGCAGCATGGATTAAAATGCATGAATTCTTAAATAATTAAATAAAAAGATTTACCAAAAACGTAGTACCCAGTAAACCTCTGCACAAATGCACTCGTTTTTTCCACAACAGTAGATCCAACAGTGCAGAGTTCAGAACTTGACAGAACTCTGTTAGTCAAGCAGAGCTTATCCAAGTCATTTAATGATAACAAACGAACACTGCAGAGCACTCGTCAGCTTCAAATCAAACCATGTTCGTGGTTTGCTTTAACAGAACAATTACTAACAGCAAAAAATGCACCAATCACATCTAACACAACAGAACCTTGGCGAACTAATTATTTCTACCATTGGCAAATATAAATTTTATTTTTATGAATTCGGTGCTTGGGCAAACACTAGGTAAAATTGGGTCGCTGAATCCGAAATGGTTGTCAGTATTATAAAATTTTTAACAATGGGTTGCTACCTTATAATGTATTTTTTACGAGTTTTAAACATTGTAAAACAGTTTTAGGGGGTTATTGTTTTCGAATCTGATGTCAGAATTGTAAAATTAAAGATAGCTAAAGGGGTTGCCACCTATTTTTTTTTATATTTACGAATTCGGTGCTGGGGCGAACACTAGGTAAAAATGGGTCGCTGAATCCGAATCCGTTGTCAGAATTTCAAAATTATGAAATTTTCAGCAATAGAGTTGCCACTTAATTATAATTTTGAAATTCTGACAACGGATTCGGATTCAGCGACCCATTTTTACCTAGAGTTCGTCCCAGCACCGAATTTGTAAAAATAAAAAAATTAGGTGGAAACCCTATCTGTCATTTTAAATTTTAAAATTCTGACATCAGATTCGAAATCAGCGACCCGCTAAAACTGTTAGATAATATTTAAAACTTTAAAATCAGATTCGAAATCAGCTACCCCCAAAAACGGCTAAACACGAAATCTACAGAACCCTAAATGGTCTTAATACGCTTAAGTTTTTCCTATACTTCATTGAATTATTTGGATACTTGAATTATTTGGATACTTGAATTATTTGGATCGGAGCCACACCCATTTGTCAAATACCCATCCCAGTACCCTACTCCCCATATTCTACTTTCTAGTAGAAGAATATCACCAAGAAAGAACTCCATACATATTGAGTTTCATTGTTATACGGCATTTACTTCCAAAGCTATTCCAAGACACAGCCTAACTCCAAGCGTTCTGCTGTTGTTTACATAACTTTCTAGTCAGTGCACACTTCTTTTTCGAATCGTGCCTAACATTGCTTTGGTTTTAGTTTGTTCTTATTCTGCTCAAGCGACGAGTGCTCTCTGTAGTGTTAGGCTTGATTTCATTGATGAGAGCAAAACATAGCAAACATAGCAAACATAGCAAAAAAGCTTGCACTACAAGCGAGTGCTTTGAAGCGCATTTCAAGCGCACTCGTGCAGAGGTTTAGTACCCAGTAGCAGGGTCGCTTATTATAGCAATTGAATAGTGAAAGAATTATTAAAATCGGTTCAGCGGTTACTCCGTGATTGAACGATAAAAATCCGAGAGAACCCTTTTATATAATAGTATAGATATAGATTTATTCCTTACCTACAAAAAATAAAACTGGACAAATGATTTTTATTTTTGAGCGTAAAAAATAAAAATTGAGAAATAACTTTTATTTCTGAGCGAAAACAATTTTTATTCTTGAGCGAAAAAATCAAAATTGTGAAATCATTTTTATTCTTGAGAGAAAAAATAAAAATTGAGTACAATTTTTATTCTTGAGCAAAATAATAAAACACAAAAATACTTCTTATTCTTGAACAGAAAAATAAAAATCAAAAAATAACTTATTTTATCTGATAAAAAAATCGCGAGATAATTTTTATTGATGAGCAATAAAATAAAAATCTAGAAATATATTTTAAACTTTGAGTTATTGGATATCGTTTATAATAATTACGATCCCTGATTAAAACTGATCCACTGAAAACAAGAACGCCCTAAAAACATGTGCAACTATTTTAATTGAATGCGCCCCTGAAGCAGTATTTGTATTTTGACAGTTCGATCGCTCTAAATTGGTGCAAAAGCAACGGGCTCTAATAGCCCGAACAGAATGTGCGCGACGAGCAGCACGTCTCCAATCTGTCGTTGTAGAGAAATGTTGAGCGACTTGATTATAACAAACGCGACAACAGCAAGCATAGTACACAAAAAACAATGGCTGCTTTCAGCCGACTCAACAGTTGCCGTTTAAAATAACAGCACAGTCAGAGCTGAAAAATAAATCTATTCAATTTGATTTTATTTTCACAATGAATGAGTGAATAACGAAATAAGAATCCATTCAATGAATGCAAAACTTATTCATAAATAAAAATGTTATTTTAAAAAAAATTTAAAAAATTTATTAATTATTCGTTTCATTTATTTATTTATTTATTATTTATTTTATTGGTTCTTTTGTAATAAATAAGCCCTATTGGCCAATGAACATATTACAAAGTGTATTGAATTCGAGTAAAACTTAAAAGCTAAAAGAAAAAAGTTTTAATATACCTAATAACACAAAATGGTTTCCCTAATCACAAAGAAGAACTAATTTAATCTCATAGTCTAGAAGTCCCAAAATGAACAGTGACCTGTCAATATAGTTATTAATGAGTTTGCTCTTGAAAGTCTTTGGTGTTACTGAGAAAGTACGCAAGTTAGCAGGTAACTTATTCCAGCATCAATTAATAAATAAAAAATCAATAATAAATAAGAAATTAGTAATGAATAACAAATGAATAATGAATAAAAAAATGAATAATGAATAAAAAAATGAATAATGAACAAAATATGAATAATGAGTAAAAAAAAAAATAATTGAAAATTCTTTGTGAATTGCATTCCTTGTGTATAGTTGTCATATGAATAAAAAATTGAAAAATTGACATAAAAAATGAGTAATTGAAATGAATAATTAATCAAGTTTTTAAAATTAAATGTGAATTAAAATTTTATTTATATATCAATTTTGCATTAATTTATGAATTTTTTTATCGTTATTAAGCTGTACTTAAAATAATTCTGAATATGAATGCAGATTTGACATCGCTGTCATATATTTCACAACAGTTCAGTTTGCTGAATGTGACCAGTAACAACAAATGTAAGCAATGGCAGAAACTTGCTCTTTCTGCCTGTCAAATTAGAATTAAATTGAAGCCGACGGATTGACTAATCAGTCTTTGTAAACTTTTATTATATTTTTGAGCAATTTAATTTTAATGTTTATCCTTTGATGTAGAATCATATCTCCTGTCTAAAATAAATAAGCATTTAGCGTTATCCGGAATTAATAATGCCTTTAATGTTTATTAAAACAATATTGTATAGTTTTAAGTTTATCAACATCTAATGTTATTTTTATTCAGCCGATTTTGTCTCAATAAAATTTTAAATTGAAAATTGAAGCCGACAACAACGTCGGGCGACAATGTTGAACGACAAGTCTCTAAAATACGTCCCATAAGAAATACATGTAAATGAAAAGTGACAATTGGCACTTGCTGCTCGTCACGCGTATTGTGTTCGATCTATAATATTAATTTTTTCGCAAAATGCCATTTGGAAATATTAAAACTTTCACTTGTTATAACTTCTTTAAACACAGTTAGATGTCGTTTAAAAAATTCAACTGGTATCGGTATAGTTACTTGTGAAAGGATATCGCCTTGTTCTTCAATTTCTGGCTGCCTGCACAATTTTTCACTACTCAATGGAATTTTAGTAAATTTTTTATGGTACTGACTTTAATATTTTCGTAAAATTTAATACTAAAAGTAGCTTTTTATTAAATATTTCGTATTTATAATTCGACTCAAAATTTATTTTGGACCGACATGCGATCGAAATGTCCAAAAACTCTTGCTCTCTCGCTCACTCAATTCATGAAACATGCCTCAGTACACACACTGTATCTGAGGAGAACATCATTTCCTTATATTTTACTTCTTTGAAATACATACATATCTAAAATTCCTTAATGTTGAGTACAACGCAAGGTTGCCAGTTAAGTGGGAAAAATCCCATTCATGGTAATTTTTAATTGCCCTTGAGAATTTTTGTTTTTGAAATTCCCATTGTATTTCTTAATTCAGCGTGGTATTTTTAATTAGTGTGTTGAATTCAGTGTGGTATTTTTTAATTGCCGTGGGATTAGGGAATATTTTTCTTCAAATAATTTTTATTTATTTTGGGATTTATTTTGGTATTTTTTAATGCGTATGGGAATTTTCAATGCATATATGATTTCTGGTTTTATTTTTAAAAAGCTTTGTATTTTCGTGGTAATTTTTTATGATCGTTGGTTTTTTTGTGGTATTTTTTAGTTAGAGCCCGAACAGAATCAAATATCGTTGCGACCGCCGATCCTCTCTGGTCGTATATCGCAGAGAATGTGTCCAGAATGATGCGATTGCGACTGACGATTCAAAGTTGCTTTTATTTAGTATTTTTTTATTTATTTTTTCTATTTCATTTCAATGTATTGGTCTCTTCAATTGTGTGAATACAACACACACAAAGAAGAAACGTCAAGACATAATAAAAACTAAGGAAATGTCTTTGAACATATCCCATTTCTAGAAAAAATATGGCAACACTAATAACACTCAGAGAGAGAATCGTCGGTCGCAAGAGAAGAAATAGAATAGATTCTAATTGTGCGATTTACCGTTGCGGAAAAAGAGCTGCGTTTTTTTCTACATTTTGCATGTATTTTCCAACAACAAAGATCGGAGGCCGCAACGATTTTTGATTCTGTTCAGGCTCTTATGTTGGAAGTTTTTTTTTTGTTTACCTCTACCATGGTAATTTTGGTGGTACTGTGTATTATTAATTTATGGTACTGTGGGAAAAAGCTAATTTCCGTGGGAATAGTTCCGAATTTTAGTTGGCAACCTTGGTACAACGTTCTAACAGAAAATAAAAATAAAAGAATTGTTCAATGCGAAATAGATTTATGAATAATCTTTAGAATTCACAATCTAATCTATATTATGATACAGATACCTAAATGAAAAATGAATGCATGAATGCAAATGAATGATGAATATAAAATGAATGATGAAAGCAACATGATCGATGAACGGCAACATGAATGATAATGAATGCAAATGAATAATGAATATAAAATGAATGATGAAAACACCATGATCAATGAATGATGAATGCAATTGAATAAATAATAAAAAAAATAATGAAAAGTGCGTGAGAATAGTGAATGCTTAAGAATTGCTAAGCTTGCAATTTTTTCCGTAATTCTTGGTCATGCTTTTATAACTCTGTGACCCTCGATTGCTAAATTGTAAAATATGAACTTAACTTTTAACTGTTTGTACTAAATTTCAAAAGAGACGTAATACCAGAGGTAAATACAAAAATAACAAAATCAAAGTTTAAAATTTTAAAATAAAATACGAGGGAAATAATCTTGTAATATTTTGTTATCCCGGTAAAATATTTTTCTTACCGGGAACAAAAAAATTTGGTTCAGAATCAAATCTCATTAGGATTCTTATTTGTTCTGAGTGTGGCAAATCTTTTTTGAGAATAAAATTATTCAATTAACAATTATCTCAACTACATGATGAAATGACAAATTAGTCTTATATTTCAGCCAAAAAAAAAAAAAAAAACAAAAAAAAGTGTGCATGTCAGCTCCGACGTGCGACTGGAGTTTACTGTTTAAGATCGGTTACCTTGGAAATTTAAATATACTTAATAGGCAAAGGGTGTGACTGAAGGAATCTCTTATATTACTGAAAGAATTATATACATTTATTCTTATATTCAAATATAGTAGTTATCTTAAATAAACACATTAAAAGGTACATTTACGAATAACAAAGCGTTTTTATGAATTTTTCTGTATCTAAGACGCCACAGAATTTATGCAACACCTGTAAACGACCGGATTCTGCACTCTTAGTAATAACGTGAATGAAAGAAGTCAGGTGTTTTCTAAAGAATTGTATATTTATTTTTTTTAGTCATGTTGTTATGTATTTCAAGTTTTAATTCCAGCTTTAATTTTTTGAATTCCCACATTTCAGACCACTGTGCATCAGCACATGCAGCAGCGACATCAATAACAAGAGAAAATATGGACAGCATTGTAGATAAACATGGAAGATCTGTTTCATTTTGATATTTTTGTATCTTCTATGCGTTTGATGTTTTGCCGAAACAGTTTTGCATAATCAGCACTTTTTTTGCTATGTGCTAGCTGCTTATCTATGTACCATTAGGGTGACAATGACTTGTATGGCCATGAATGCAATTTCTTGGATCACCAAGTATGAGTGATTAAAGTGTGCCATTATGTCTTAAAACAATACATGCAAAGTTTCATGCAGATCGGATAACGAAAAGGCGAGGCGGATGCCGACTGAATTGAAAAAAATGGGTTTTTAGTACAAAAAATGGATTTTTGTTGACTATTTTTATAATTAAGGTTTAGTGTCCTTAATTATTAAAATAAATTTCAAATTTATTAGCAAGGAAATTTTAATAGCTTTCCAAAAAGCCTTAAACGATCAAAATCGGTTGCAATTTACGAAAGTGATTACAATTTGCTTTTTTTCACTAACAATGGATTTCATGATGTTCAAAAGTAGTAGTTTTTGTAGAATATTTGTACGGAAAAGTAAAATGGATAGTATGTATCTAAAACTTAAAAAAACTCCTAAAATCGTATTCAAGTGTAAATTTCATTTGATTACTTTATACAGTTTGATTGCGTCCGTGGCGTAGTTGGTTAAAGTGCGTGGCCGCTATGTCAAAGAACCTGAAGACCCAGGTTCGAACCCCAGCAGCGACAGAAAATTATTTGAATTAAAATAATTTTTCTGTACGGCCGTCACCTCTCTGCAGACAATGGCAAACCTCAGAGAGTAATCAAAATGCCATGTAAAGCTTCTTGAGAACGAGAGCATTCCGTTCATCGCCGTTCGGAGTCGGCGTTAAGCATGTAGGTCCGGTTCTCGGTCAATTGTGTACAAACTTAATAACACGCACAACACAATTGATCATAAGAAGCTAGGTCAAAGTCCTTTCAAGGGCTGAAATGGCCAGTTATTTTATTTTTTACTTTATACAGTTATAATTTTAACAGTTATAATAATTACTTTATAAAAAATATAAATTTTTTTCTATTAAAATATTGTTTTGCAATGTAAAAAATGGGCTTAAACGTAGAAAATGTACCTTAAACGAAGGTATTTTTGAGCATTTAGGTTTCTGGACCTTCGGAAAACTTGTGAAATAGAACTTTTTTTATTTGTTAAATTTGTTTATTTATTTGTTTTATTTGTTAGCTTTGTAAATCAAATTGCAAGATACCAGAAATTACAGGTTGCGATAAAATTGGACGGCTTCCAATTATTGTCAGAACGAGTCAGGCTATCGCAAAGGGAGTTTTTGATACTCTGACCGAATGGAGACTTGCTGATAAAATTGAAGGAATGTCGTTTGATACGACTTCCTCCAATACTGGCAATAACAAAGGTGGATGTCTTTTGCTGCAAGAACTCCTTGGTCGTGACTTGGCCTATTTCGCTTGTCGCCATCACATCTATGAAATTGTGTTGCGAAATGTGTTTGAAGTAAAATTCGGAAAAACTACGGGTCCGGATGTTCCTCTTTTCGAAAAGTTCAAGCGAAATTGGAATAAAATTGATCTGCATAAATTTAGTAGAAGAATTGAGGAAGAATTTGTGCAAAATAAGATATCAGCAGACTTTCGCCAACAAATTATTCGATACTCTTAATACTCACTATCGGGACGAGTATAAAGAGTTTATGCACAATAATCTTTATACTCGTATTGTACTCTTTTTGGAGGGTACATTATGGCAAACCTCATTAAAAATGTTTTAACTTCGGAATGAAGTCCAATTTTAGCGAGGTGATTTGACTAAATTGAGAGATGTTTGCATTTTTATAGTTTCAATGTACGTCAAAGCTTGGTTTGGCAGTACAAATGGTATAAAGGTAGCTAATCAAGATTTAAATTTTGTGAAAAACGCAATTTTATATGCAAATGTGGACAAAGCAATATCCGAAGCGGTATTAGATAAAATAAGTAACCATTGTATTTATCCGAGGAATTGATTGCGTTGTCGTTTTTCGATCCCATAGTTTCTCACGCAGAGAAGAGAAAAATGGTTCAAAATCTTAATCTCAAAGCTGCGAATTCTGCTAACAGAATAAAAGTTACCATCAAATCGTATGATCTACACCAAACATACTCAACAAAAACAATAAGCGATTTTGTCACGGGCAATACTAACAGGTTTTTCGATCGTTTCTGCATTGAAACGCAATTTTTAGAATTCGATCCAGCAACATGGGAAGTCGAGAAGATTACAAAGAAGGTTACAAATTTTGTCGTAATTTGCTTTTCGTGATTGATACGGCTGAGAGAGAGCTGTAAAACTGATGACTGATTTCAATAAAATTCTAGTAAGAAGAGAAGAGGAGAAGGAATTCGTTATTCAAATCGTTGAACAGTATCGACGCGAATATCCATCTGTTAAAAAAGCGACTTTGTTAAAGCCAAATTCCCCATTGGTATACTCAATTTTTATACTAATTTAGATTCAATTGACTTTTATTTTATTTATTTATTTATTTATTGAAGAGATAATCTTATAATAAATTACAAAAATTATCTTAAAAAAGCCATAACAACTAAGGTTTTTAGGCTAATAATAGGAAAACTGAAAAATTAATAAAATGGGATTTAAATTGATTTTTCAGAATGCATCAAAATAGCTCAAATAATTAAATGTTAATTGCAATCACTTCCGCAAATCGCAACCTATTTTGATCGTCTTAGGCTTGTTGGAAAGCTATTCGAATTATCTAACTAATACACTTAAAATCTTGTTTAAATAATTAACTTTAGTGTCCTTAATTATAAAAACAATAAATAATAAACCCAATTGTACCAAAAACCAATTTTTTCAATTCAGTCGGCATCCGCCTCGCCTTTTCGTTATCCGATCTGCATGAAACTTTGCAGGTATTATTTTAAGACATAATAGCACACTTTTATCACTCATACTTATTGATCCTTGTTACTTGAAAAATAGCTGTCACCCTAATGTACCATGCGCTGCTGTGCCATTCGAGGCTAACTAGACCATCTAGTTAGACCATTAACTAGACCATTAGCCTCGCATGGCACAGCAGCGCATGGTACATAGATAAGCTAGCTGCTATAGCATATAACATAGCAAAAAAAGTGCTGATTATGCAAAACTTATTATAAAGCAACTTGGCCTTTATTTTTTAGATACAAGCTTAACTATCGAATTTCGTGATGATAGCTTGAAAATTACGAAATTAATCGTGATCACAGACAGACAGACAGACAGAAAATCTTAAAAATCTATTACAAAATTTTTGTAGTAATTTCGCATTGAGTTACATATGCCCCATAATCTGGCAACGCTTCCACCAGCAAATGTAACAAATTAGTTCCCGTTATCTTTCTAGAAACATATTTTTTTTACATAACTTGCAAATTTACTTGCTCATAATAATAGTTACACTTACAAGTTGATTTAAATTCTCGTATAAAAAAATTAAATATTAAATCGTTTTTGAGCTATTATTAAAATAACAGTAAGTTTATATTAGAAATCGTTAAAGTGAAAAAAAAAAAGAATAAATAAATTTTTATGAAGATGGGTCGTAAATCACACTGCACTGATGAAGAAGCTCGATTGGTTTTAAACTTGAGAAAAGAGGGAAAATCTCTTGGAGACATTGGTAAATTGATAAATAGATCGCACAATTTTGTTAAAGGCGTCTTAAAAAAGAAACCAAAGAAAGAAACTCGAGGCAGACCACAAAAAAACAACTCAAAACTTGATCGCTACATCGTAAATATCTGCAAGAAGGACCCATTTAAGTCATCAAAAGTTATTGCAGCAGAAATTGGGAACGTAGTAAGTGCTCAAACCATTCGTCGACGGTTACAACAAGCCAACCTACCAGGGCGAATAGCCAGAAAATTTCCCTTGATGCGAAAAAACATTTGATCATAAGGCTAAATTTTGCCAAGGATCACGTAAACTGGTCGGGACTTGAAGGTGAGAAAAAGTGGAGAAACATTTTGTGTAGCGATGAAACGAAAGTAAATCTGTTTGGAAACGACTCAGAAAGAAATGTGCGACGCCCCAAAGGAAAAGAGTTTCATGTTCGTTTTACGAAAAAAACTATGAAACACGGAGACGGAAACATAATGGTATGGGGGTGTTTTTCTTGGTATGGGTTAGGTCCGATATTCCGTACAACAAGCAAAATGACAGCAATCGAGTACAAGGACATACTTGAAAGTGTAATGCTACCTTATGCTGAGGAAAACATGCCCTTGCTTTGGGTCTTTCAGCAAGATAATGACCCAAAGCATACTTCCAAACTAGTTAAAAAATGCTTGGAAGATCATAAAGTGAACGTGATGAGTTGGCCAAGTCAGTCTCCGGATTTAAATCCTATAGAGAACCTTTGGGGAGAACTGAAAAAGAAATTGTCCAAGCAACCATTCTCTAACACAGACCAATTATAGAAGAGCATTCAAAAAATGTGGTTTGAAATACCCAAGGAGACTTGCCAATTTTTAATCAACAGTATGCCAAGAAGAATGTTGAAAATTGTCAAAAACGCAGGTGGTTACACGGGATATTAATCCAAAAATCGAAAATTTAATGAATGTAATATTTATCATTACGCAAATTTTGTATATCTTTTAATCTTTTGTGTGTACCTATTTTTTTGAGCAACCTAATGAAGACTTTACAAATGCGTATATAACTAATTTGACACCTTACGTTATATCTTAATAAAACTATACTTTTTTTGTAACTATAATACCAATGAAATAATGTGTATTTATTTTGTTTTAAATATGTTGAACAAAAAATTTTTTTGTATCGTTCAAGTTTAAATTCTAGTGTGTAACTATTATTTTGAGCAGGTGTGTATATACTTTTCTCTTTTCTCGCGCAAGTGTTCTCTTACCCTTTCGTCGCTTCCGATGTGCGTCGAATTGCCTACAAACTCACAGACTTAAATTCAAGTCTTGACCATGGTGTAATTAACAAGGTGGTAGTGAATTTTTAACCTCTCTCACAAAAATGAACTCACGATCTGTCAAAAACAGCTGATTGCATATTTTGAGCAAAACCATAGCAAAACAAAGTTTGTGATATTTGTGCTTATTGTGAAAGTTTCATGTGATTATAAAATAAGAATAAAAAATTGCTCTCAATAAAGTTGTTGTCGAGATGAATGCCCATATTTCGATAGCCAAATTTTCAACGCCATCGGCATTTGCGGAACTCATGAATACTCATGAATGCGGAACGAAAACTCATGTGTGAATTACATGAAGCTGGCACATCTTGTCCGTATAGATTAGTAAAATACATCGTTGTTCCAAACTCCTGTGTGGACTCCTGCGTACTTCACTTAACTTAACCTCAAATTGATTAAACTACTTCTTCGGCAGCTCAAGATTAAGTGCTGGATTCTTGAAGCATTATGTATCACCTCGTACGGATTGTGATACAGCTTTCGTATATTTCCTCGAAGATTTTAATTGACTCAGCTTATTGCTGCTATTGCTATTCTGGAACTATATAGCCAGCTCATCCATACTTGTAGGCAATTACAGTTCGTTTCCATATTCGGCTCTTGTTTTTCACTGTTTTTTCAATTGTTTTGATGAAAATCCGACGAAACTACTTATAATTGTATATTAGCTAGGACTTCTATAAGCAAGCAAACAAAACCATTAATGATTTGACACTTACCAACAAGTCCTCTCTTTATGTCACAATTTTTTAACAGATTCAGCAAAATTGAGTGTGTGGTGAAAAAATTCACTTCCACCTTGCTAATTACATCATGGTCTTGACCAATGTAAAAGGGGGTCATACACGCAAATCGCATTGAACAGATCGCCGAGTGACACTTGTTAAGCCATGCGCTGCTGTGCCATGCGAGGCTAACTAGACCATTACTAGACCATAATGCTGCTGTATGTATTTTGTTGGTATTTTTTCGATGGTTTCAATTTTTTGTAGTTTTTGTTTTTCATCTTTGCTTGCGTCGAAATTGTTATTGTTGCCGTGTGTATTTTGTTGGTATTTTCTCATTCTCATAAACACGTGTTGTTTTTTTTTTTTTTTGTCGCCGCTATATATATATGCTATACATCATGGTATAATAATACAAGGTAGCATTGACAGTTGCTTGGGAAAACATCTCCTGTCAAAAAATATACTCAAAAAAAGAGCGATCACAATCCGCCATTGAAAACACAAACAATGCTGATAACGTTGAAACGAAAAAAAAAAACAACAACCACAGCAGCTGCAGATGCTTTTCCACAAAAAGCTGTTTTTGACAGTAGATGTTTTCTTGTTGAAGAGAAAATAAGCAGTTGTCAGTGCTACCTTGTATAATTATACCATGCTATACATTAGAGTGGCGTCCGTGGCATAGTTGGTTAAAGTGCGTGGCCGCTATGTCAAAGAACTTTGGAGACCCAGGTTCGAACTCCAGCAGCGACAGAAAATTATTTGAATTAAAATAATTTTTCTGTACGATCGCCACCTCTCTGCAGACAATGGCAAACCTCAGAGAGTAATCAAAATGCCATGTAAAGCTTCTTGAGAACGAGAACATTCCGTTCATCGCCGTTCGGAGTCGGCGTTAAGCATGTAGGTCCGGTTCTCGGTCAATTGTGTACAAACTTAATAACACGCACAACACAATTGATCATAAGAAGCTAGGTCAAAGTCCTTTCAAGGGCTGAAATGGCCAGTTATTTATTTTATTTATTTTTATACATTAGAGCAGTGGTTCCCAAAGTGTGTTCCGCGAAACCCCGCGGTTCCACGAAAAAATTTAGGGGTTCTGCGTGACAAATTTAGTTTCATTAAAAAAAAAAAATAAGAATGGTGTTTAATATAATCATATTTTCGTCGGATAGGTTACAAATGGGTTCGGATATGCTTAAAAATAAGCAACTCGTAAATCAAGCAAATTTTCGTGCTTATTAAATGTGTTGCTCTGAGTTTTAAGCAACAATGTTGCCTCAAACTTGTTGAATGTTTGGCTTACAACTTCATAGCAACTAGCCTGCTGAAAAATTAAGCCACTCCAAAATTGAGCTGCTTACACGGTAAGCATCAGATACGTGCCGATACTTCAACTTACAAGCATAATCATGAAAAATACAAGGCTGATATTGCGTTGCAATAAAACAAAACAAAGCAATCGAAAATAAGAGAGACAAAAGTATAGAAACGATATTCATGATTCTTCATAACTTTTCTTTTTTTTTTCTACGTTTAGCCCACTACTGTGGGCAAAAAAAATAATTTTTGGGGATTCCGATAGGGACAAATATTTGTATTTTAAGTTGGCACTACTGTCACTGACAGCTGTATCAAATTACTCGTCAAAATCTATATTATTATTACGCAAGCGCTTTTTTTGTGATGACCATCAAATCTATACCGTAAATGCGATTTTTATAAAGAGGGTATCAATAGAAAGGTCTTGCTCTGTAGATGTGCAATAGGGTCTTACTTTTTCTTAAAAATTGTGTATTTAAACAAGAAAATTTAAAACAATCTTCTACGAAGAAAGTCAGCTTTCTATTTAATGCCTAAAACTATGTGATAAATTTTTTTCTCTAATTTTTGTGAGATAGCAGGTCGTGAAAATAGCAGCTTATCCAACAGAAATTTAGTATCGTTGCATTATAACTCACTCAGGAGACGTGCTACGGTAAATTTTAGTTAACGACAGAACAGATGTGCTATTAAGCCTCACAACGAAGATATTGTGAGTGCATTTTGTCCTTTTGTAAATAGCTTTCCATTCTATCTCTTCTATCGATTCAAAACGGTGTCCACGCAGCGGTTTCTTGAGTTTAGCGAAAATCAGAAAGTCACATGGCGCTAAGTCAGGCCACGGTGATTGAACGATATGGGTTGCGTTTTTGGCGAAATGATCACGAACTACGAATGCGTTTTTGCCACCAATCGCGATTTCACTTTTCTGAGACCCAAATGGTCACTCAAAATGGTTTTCACTGATTCTTCCGATATTCCAACAAGATCAGTAAGGTCTTGGACTTTCAATCAACGATTTTGGAGCACCAATTCTTTAATTTTGTTGAGGTGTAGCTCATCAGTTGATATTGAAGGTTGTCCTTCTTCTTCAACGCTTTCTCGACCCTCTTTAAACACTTTGTACCTCTCATAATCTGTTGTTTCCGATACAACTTGCTCACCGAAGACCTTCTGCAACATTTTCAACGTTTTGGCAGTATAAAATTCATTCCGCACACAAAATTTATTGGAACTGCGTTGTTGAATACTTTCAGACATTATAAAAAACGAAAAATTCACTTTTAGCTATTTACAAACGGACGTGTATCTCAAACACTAATGAACATTTTGACGTGTGATTTGGCACAGATATCAGTGACAGTAGGGCCAACTTAAAAATAAAAACATTTGTCCCTATTAAAAAAAAAAATAAATAAATAACTGGCCATTTCAGCCCTTGAAAGGACTTTGACCTAGCTTCTTATGATCAATAAGATCATAAGAAGGGTCTCCAGGTTCGTTGACATAGCGGCCACGCACTTTAACCAACTACGCCACGGACGGATTTTTTTAATAAAAAAAAATTTTTAAAAAATTTGGTTTATTGCAATTATAATTACGAAGCTTAGGAAGGTTTGAAAAATTTCAGAATTCCAAACAATTAAGAATTAACTCAAACAAAAATAATTGTGAGCAACAAATTATTTTCTCACTTGCTACAATTTTAGCGACTCGTTATCAGTGTTGCCAGAAAATTTTTGAGGGTGTAGCTAAAAATGCTACAAAAAGTAGCTAAAAAGAGCTAAACAATTTTTTTTATTGCTAAAAAAAGAAGCTAGTTTTTAAAAACAACTTAGTTACTATATTTTATTCATTCAGTTCAATTTTTTTTTTTAATTTTGTGTACATAAATAAAAACAACAAAAAGAATATATTTTCATATGCTAAGATACATTTTGATCAGTAAAATACTTAAACAATACACTTATCAATATACTAATAATTTTTTTAAAACGGTTATGTGTTAATTAAAACAAAAATGAAATAAAAGAACATGGCCAAAAAGTCTAGTTTTAAATAAATACATATATGTATGTATTAATATTTATATGTAGCCACAGTTTTGTAGGTGTATAACATCAGTTCGGATCTCAAATTCTATACTATCATTACTTTTATTATCTGAACTATCAGAATCTTCATCTTTGTAAATACAGGTTTTTCCAATAAGAGGTGTTATTTTGGTATTCAAAGAAAAATGGCATTTTTTGAGATATTTCATAATAAAGGAGAAGGTATGCCGTTAATAATGAAAAACAACATCAGCCAAATGGCCACCACGACCACGCTTACAGGACAATATCCTTTTCATGAAATTTTCCATAACCAAATCGCTGATCCAACCTCATTTTCGAAAAAGTAAGGTCCAATGACCCCGCCGGACCATAAACCGCACCAAACAGTCACACGTTGAGGATGAAGAGGCTTCTCAACATTAACTCTTGGGTTTTCCGAGCCCCAGATGCGACAATTTTGCTTGTTGACGTAGTCACTGAGGTGGAAATGGGCCTCATCAGTCAAGATGATTTTTCGATGGAATTCCGGATCATAATTTCAATAATTTCAATGCGTTGTTGAAGCGTGTATCGTTCCATTTTTAGTAATGGCGTAGTTTCTAGTAATGGCGTAGCTTTAAAAGTGAGCGATTCACAATAGCGGGCGATTCGCAATAACACCTCTTATTGGAATATAAGAGGTGTATCTATATACATATATCTTCCCGTTTCATAAATTTTATGAGATCGTCATTTATAATGTAATCATGGCAACATTTGTATATTTTTTAAGACATATCTTACCCCTTCATTCTGTATCACGAAATATGCTTACTAACGATAAGCAAAACTCGATAAGCAATATGTAGGTTTATATATAGAAGAAAGTAGTGCTGATCATTTCTTTTTTGTCATTCATGCCTTGTTTCGTGATACGAATGATGGGCTTAACATACTGTGGAATTTACCATTAACAATTAAATTGAATTTCTTTGTTTTGTTTTTATAAGACTCATTATTGAAAACGTAATCTCTTTTTCAACGTTGCTTAACGGTAAAAGTAAAAAATAAACAACAAATTTAGTAAGATCAGAGAAAGGGTTTTCGTTTAAAGTGTCCTTCAATTCTCTTACTTCTATCCAAAAATCAATAGAAGACGATACTTTAGCCCATGGATAAGTGTGAAGTTTTCTCCATTGGATTTCATCGTATGTATAAGTAAGAGATATAAAAAAAAAAAAAAAAAAAATATCGGTGGTAACAAGTGATTACGAAAATATTGCATTTTTTAACAAAAAAGAAGTAGTAGCTAAAAATAGCTAAACTCGAAAAATAAGAAGCTAAAAAAATGACTAGGAGCTAAAACACAATTTTTGGAGCTAAATGAGAAAAAGCGAAGCTAAATCTAGCTACAAAGTAGCTAAAATGGCAACACTGCTCGTTATATATCACAAATACCAAAAATTATTTCAGATGTATCTATTATTTCCATAAAGACTAAAGCTGATATATTTCTAAAAATAATTTAAGTTATAATGAAATAATTGAAGTAAAAACAAATTCTTGGATTT
Source organism: Pherbina coryleti (assembly GCA_943735915.1). Taxonomy (NCBI): domain Eukaryota; kingdom Metazoa; phylum Arthropoda; class Insecta; order Diptera; family Sciomyzidae; genus Pherbina; species Pherbina coryleti. The sequence goes on along the minus strand of OX030950.1, from coordinate 69,537,262 downwards.
TACATTTTGTAAACAAACTTTTATATTTTTTTTTTTTTTGTGAATTTATAAAGTGAAAACTGAAAGTAACAATGCATGTATTGTTTTTTTTTATGGTAAACTTTGTTGGTACAAAGGTTGCAAACAAATTTGGGGCAGTAACAATTTCAGTAAGAATTTGGCAAAATAAAATGTTTTAAGTAGCCACGCAGGTCTGCATTACGAAAATCTTAATTGCTCTTAGTACCGACCAAAACCAATGTTGCTTGCTCAGTGATTTCAAATAAAGGGCATTTTATAACTACACGTTAATATTCGGCATATAATGCATAGGCCGGGTTTGAGTGTGCATTTTTTACTTAAAGCCAGAAAGTTTTAGTTTTCTTTTTACTTTTAAAATTTTTAACAAAAAAGTAGTTTTAGGCTTTTATTTTTTAAGGCAAAAATAAAAATTAAAATTTTTTTGAAAAACAATTTTAAAAATGCACCTGAAGACCCTGACGCTCTCACACTTTCTATAAATCTACGCTCTTAGTTCTCTCACTGCGAGTCCACGCGCAGAATGTGCGCCAGATATGCCCGTCCCTACTATACATGAAATCGATTTTAAAGGCGGATTCGCTGATCACCTTCAACAAGATTTTAGTGAGCGCTCCTTTGATGTCTCTTCGGACTTCCGAACGACGATTCACTGACATCTAAAACATTCAGAAAGTTTTGTTTCAACAACAAAACAATTTAATATTGCCAGACACAATGCTTCTTTATTTTGAAGCTTCAAAAAATAAAATATGCCAATTTTAACTCCAGAAACTCCATTCTGGCAATTCCGCTCAAAAACATTCAGCAAGAAAGTTAAAATAAAGTTAATCAAGTTCATGGTATAATAATACAAGGTAGCATTGACAGTTGCTTGAGAAAACATCTCCTGTCAAAAAATATACTCAAAAAAAGAGCGCTCACAATCCGCCATTGAAAACACAAACAATGTTGAAAACGTTGAAGTGAAAAAAACAACAACCACAGCAGCTGCAGATGCATTTACACAAAAAGCTGTTTTTGACAGTAGATGTTTTCTTGTAGAAGAGAAAATAAGCAGTTGTCAATACTACCTTGTATTATTATACCATGAATCCATGTTAAAATGGTAAAATAAAGTTAATAAAGTTAATCAAGTTCATGGTATAATAATACAAGGTAGCATTGACAGTTGCTTGAGAAAACATCTCCTGTCAAAAAATATACTCAAAAAAAGAGCGCTCACAATCCGCCATTGAAAACACAAACAATGTTGAAAACGTTGAAGTGAAAAAAAACAACAACCACAGCAGCTGCAGATGCATTTACACAAAAAGCTGTTTTTGACTGTAGATGTTTTCTTGTAGAAGAGAAAATAAGCAGTTGTCAATACATGGATTCATGGTATAATAATACAAGGTAGCATTGACAGTTGCTTGGGAAAACATCTACTGTCAAAAAATATACTTAATAAGAGAGCGCTCACAATCCGCCATTGAAAACACAAGCAATGTTGAAAACGTTGAAGTGAAAAAAAACAACAACCACAGCAGCTGCTGATGTATTTCCACAACATGGTATAATAATACAAGGTAGCATTGACAGTTGCTTGGGAAATCATATACTGTCAAAAAATATACTCAAAAAGAGAGCGCTCACAATCCGCCATTGAAAACACAAGCAATGTTGAAAACGTTGAAGTGAAAAAAAAACAACAACCACAGCAGCTGCTGATGTATTTCCACAAAAAGCTGTTTTTGACAGTTTGTTTTCCTGTTGAAGAGAAAATAAGCAGTTGTCAATGCTACCATGTATTATTATACCATGTTTCCACAAAAAGCTGTTTTTGACAGGAGATGTTTTCTTGCAGAAGAGAAAATAACCAGTTGTCAATGCTACCTTGTATTATTATACCATGCCATGAATCAAGTTAAGAGCGTGCAGCCAGTTTCTGTTACTCTCTCATTGAGTGTGGAGAGAGGTAGAGAGTAAAACTTCATATAAAAAAAACTTGCAAAACATGCTGAAGGTGATCAGTGAATCCGCCTCAAAGGAGTAAACTCCAAAATGTGCATAGCATTGTTGTTGTTTCCTTGCGTCGAAAGATCATTCCCAGTGTGCCATACGGATGTGTTTCGAAGCGGATTGGTTGTGGCGTCCGTGGTGTAATTGGTTAAAGTGCGTGGCCGCTATGTCAACGAACCTGGAGACCCGGGTTTGAACCCCAGCAGCGAATAAAAATAATTTGAATTAAAATAATTTTTCTGTACGGTCGCCACCTCTCTGCAGACAATGGCAAACTTCAGAGAGTAATCAAAATGCCATGTAAAGCTTCTTGAGAACAAGAACATTGGGTCTAATGCATAAAAATGAGATGTTTCTCAGAGATCATTCGTGTGAGATCAATCTAAAGAAGTGAGTCATAAGAACAGTCTCAGTCTCAAAATTGTATGCATAAAAAGGAGATCAAGCTCATGACAAACAACTTAACATAAGTGAGATCGATCTTAAAGCTTCAGTTGAGCTTTAGTTTATTTAAAGCAAGCTAAAGCAATTAATCGTTAAAATTGCTTCTTAAAATTTCAAAAAAATGTCCAAAAGCGAATCTGAAAGTGAAAAAGACTGTACCCTGCAAGACATACCTAACTGAAACTCCAACACAATTACAACATTTGCAGCAAAAACTAACACATTCTCAGTTATTTCACTCTTGTCAATTTTGTCAGAATGAGACAACAATATAAACATTAAATTACGCAGCAAACAAGCTGATGGTGTGAAAAAAAACTTTAAGAGGTGCAAGTGTAAGTCACGGAATAAATAATATCCTAAAATAACCAAATTGAATGATAGTGGCCGTGGCGCAGTGGGTAGAATATGGAACTTGTATGACAGAGGACCGTGGTTCAAATATCGCATGAGGCATAAAGATTTTCAATTGTGTTTAGTTAATAAAATATAGTTAAAAAGTGATTAAAAATAGACAAATAAACACATCATTCTTTCTAAAGAAAAGCAAGATTTCCTTGCTAGAATAAAAAATAATAGCGTTATTCTGGGGCTTTGTTTTTTTTATTTTCTTTAAATATTTTACTTAAATTTATCTTTTGTAAATACTACCCATTAATAAAAAAAGAAAAAAAAAACATTTCTAAACAAAATTACAAGAAAAAAACTTGGCTTTATTTGGTGAAGGGTTTGAACCCACGCATGTTTGCGTTAAAGGCCAGCGCTCTAATCCAGGGATTGCCAAAGACTGATTTTTAAAGAGTGCAACAACAATTACAACTTAAAACCAACAACAACAACAAATCGTTGGATACGTAGTACAATAAGGAATTAGTAACATAAAAAACGCAAACAAAAAGCAGTCGGTGACGAAACCATACGCAAAATTACCAACAAGAAACCTTCAGCCTAGCAAGAGTTGTGCGCGGTCGCATGCGCTAATTTACCAACAACGACAAGAATAAACAACAACAAACACACGCTGTGTTGTTGCAGTGCAGCTGCGTTTGTGAACAATTCGTCGAATTACAACAATCATGAAAATATTGAAGTTGTTGTTGTAGAGTGGAAAGAGTTAGGCGCTGGCAATCGCTGCTCTAATCACTACACTATGGCGGAAAGGTTTTGCGAGATGCTAACTGCGTACTTAAGTAAACAGCTGAGTTTGTTATGAAATTCTTTACGGAATTTGTTGTTAGTGTGAGCAGAGCAGTTGTGTTCGGCAAGACATTGAAATACTTGCGTAAGAAAGAGATATGAAATCACACTTATACATGAGTTTTGGTTAGATTTTTCACATTGCCCTTAACCAAAGAAATAAAATATAAGGAAATGGTGTTCTCCTCACATACAGTGTGTGTGTACTGAGGCAAAAGTTTTTTGACAGTTCGATCTCTCATGTCTAAAAAAAATTGGAGTCGAATTATAAATACCTATTATTTAATAAATAGCGATTTTTATTGCTAAATTTTACAAAATTATTAACGTAAATAACATAAACAATTGACTAAAAATGCATTGAAAAGTTGTGCAAACAGCCATAAATTGAAGAACAAGGCAATATCCTTTCACAAGTAAATATACCGGCATCAGTCGAATTTTATAAACAAAACAACTTTATTTAGTTTAAAGAAGTTGTAACAAGTGAAAGTTTTAATATTTACAATTGGAATTTTGCGAAAAAATTAAAATTAGAGCCCGTTGTCTTGCACCGATTTAGTGTGATCCATGATTCAATAATTATAAGGTTATCCAGATATTTGACACATCCTTATTTTATGTAAACAAAAATATTTTTACGCTCTTAGAAAAATGGCAGTCAGGGTTGTGTGGTCTTTCCGAAAAAAAGTTATGTTTCAGGGTTTTGTTGTACCTTTTTTTAAGTACCTTTTTTATATGTAGGAGCTTCTGTTAAAAAGAAAAAAAAAACAATTGTGCAACTTTAATAAAATTTATTGACGTTAGATAATTCGTGAAAGTTTGTTGCAATTGTTGAAGCGTCATTTATATATCAATCTCAATTTCTTACAGTCGTATTAACGAAAATATTTTAATATAGCTTTGAAACGTTGGTTAAAAAGCTTTTTAATTTTAAAGACTTTTAAAATTTAGTTATTCATAAACATGTAGCTGATGTGTAGTTAAATAAGAACACTTCGATTTGAAGTGGGAAGAGTGTAAATTTTCAACATTTTTATATTCAAGTATCAAAAGTTTTTTTTAAAGTAACCCTCTGTACTGATTTTTTATATTTTTTTTCTTTTAAATACTTTGAAATGTTTTGACAAATTTTTTTGATGTTTTTTTTTTTTTTGGAAATTATTTATTTTGATATATTTTGAATAATTTAAATTATTGTTGACAATATTTGTTCACAAATGAGAGCAAATAATCATCATCATGCTTTATCAATGGTTTATTGAAGGTTTCAACCATATTTAAAATACTCTCACTTTCCCAAATACAAATATAAAAATCACTATATTCATACTTTCGGTTAAACAAAAGATTTCAAAGCTATGTATCACAGATTTAACAAAATTTCAATAAATTTTACCTCCAATACTATGTTGACACTAAGGCCGAAAAGCCGCTACATGATATTAAGTTTTTCGCCATAGAAAAACTGTCAAATCAAGAGCATCTTTTTGTGTGCTTTTCAGCAAAAAACTCTGAATAGCAAAAAAACAACCCTGGTTTGAAGTCTGTTTTTTTTTGAAGTAAAGTCAAAATCGATTAATACAATCCAGATTGTCACATTTCGTCTGTCTGTTTTTTTTATGTGTTTGCTTGAAGCCAATAGGAGCACCTTATTTTCTGGGAACAATGAAACAAAACGCAATTATAACGAACATATGACTACTGTGTGTCATATGAAAAGCTGCTTTTCAAGTGTGAACACATTTTTTGAAAAGAGGGTTTTCAGCTGAAAAGCGGCTTTTCAGCCTATGTGTGAACATAGTATAAACTAACTATAGTCAGTTCATTAATTACTTATTTGAACTCAAAGTTCAGATATATGATAAATATATGTATTCAAACAAATTCTTTGTGACTTGTGTATTGCATGCACAAATGTTATATTTTCAATATTATTTTATGTCAAAAATGATACCATTACATTTTTAAAAGCTCATAATGTAATTTTAGTTCAAAACAAACAAGTAGTAGAAAACGTAGTAGTCAAATGTATCTTTAGCTTTTTGTACTACGAAAAAGTATCATATTCAGGCAACTGCGTGATTTTTATTGTATTGAAAAATTGCTCTTTTGCTCTCCTCTTCAAATAAGGGTTCACATTCTTATTCTTGTGAGTAGACGTCAAATATCTGGACAACCTTATAATAATTGAATCATGGTGTGATCGAACTGTCAAAATACAAATACCGCTTCAGAAGCGCATTCAATTTACGCAATCGCACATATTTTTAGGGCGCTCTTGTTTTCAGTGCTGTATGTGCAAAAAACACATTTTGAGTATATGGAAGTTAAAGTTTGAAACGGTTTTTTTGTTTAAAGACTACGATAGGATTTCCTGAATGTTTCGCCATAAGTTTGTATTAAAATGGTTATCCACAAAACATATTTCCTAATCCTTAATCTCACGCACAAAAGTACATTTTCTAACGGTAAAAACTCCACTTTGCTCTATACGCCATTTCAAACTTATTTTTATGTGAACTCATACTCATAGAGCAAAGATGCATAAGGAAAAAATGAAACAGATTTAAAGTTTTTCGTCAACAGCAGTTTATTCATTTACAAATTCAAATTAATATTCATTGAAACACAAAAGAAAAATATGTTCTAAAATTTATTTAACAGGAATCATAAAAAAATGTATTCATTTACAAAAAACAAAAATAAAAAGCTGTTGGTATAGGGTGTTTTTTTTAGGGGTTTGTTTTTCGAATAGAGATAAAACTGGCATTTTGTGGTCAAATCTGGCAACTCTAATGTCATTTATGTTCAGTTTGGTTTGCCATTTCATCATGAACAGGTTGACAAAAGAACAACGCTTGCAAATCGTGCAAATTTATTTCGAAAATAATGGTTCAGTTCGCGAAGTTTACCGCAAGCTCCGTCCATTTTATGGTCGACATAATCGTCCATCAGAGCAATTAATTCGGTTAACCATGGGTCGTTTTCGCACTACGTTTACTCTATGTGATAATACGCATCCGCAGAGACGTCGAACAGTGCGCACCGAAGAAACAATTGCCGCTGTAGAGCAAAATGTTGAAGAGGACCCGAATGAATCGATTCGCCACCGTGCACAGCAATTGGAGCTTTGTCCATCAACATTATGGAAGATTTTGCGCAAACATCTTGGCTTGCGACCTTACAAGATCCAGCTTGTGCAAGAATTAAAGCCGCGAGACCATGCAATGCGTCGTGATTTTGGTGTATGGGCCGAAAATGAGATTGATCTCGATGCTGATTTTCATCGCAAAATTTTGTTCAGTGATGAGGCTCATTTTTGGTTGAATGGCTACGTCAACAAGCAAAATTGCCGCATTTGGAGTGAAGAGAATCCACATGAGATCCTTGAGACGCCATTACATCCACAAAAACTGACTGTTTGGTGTGCTCTATGGGCTGGTGGAGTCATTGGGCCATACTTCTTCCGAAATAATGCTGGAGAGTCAGTTACCGTTAATGGAGACCGTTATAGAGCCATGATAACCGACTATTTTGTTCCCGAATTGGATGGCATGAATGTGGATGAGTTGTGGTTCCAACAAGAGGGCGCTACATGCCACACAGCGCACGTCACAATCGATTTATTGAAGGAAACATTCGATGAGCGCATAATTTCGCGGAATGGACCTGTCAATTGGCCACCAAGATCGTGTGATTTGACACCATTGGATTATTTTCTTTGGGGATATGTGAAGTCGCTCGTCTACGCCAACAAACCAGAAACGTTAGGGGACTTGGAGGCCAACATTCGTGGCGTTATTGCCGACATACGGCCCCATATGCTCGAAAAAGTGGTTGAAAATTGGACCTGTAGAATTGACTTTATTCGAGCCAGCCGCGGCGGCCACATGCCCGTAATCATATTTAAACATTAATGGCATACATAAATTGATGGACATTAAAACGATTTTCTTGTGTTTTATTTCAATTCGAAGTTCTATACCTCTAAAAAAACACCATTTATAACTATTACAAAATGGCGTATTTAGCACATGAATCCCCGGGCGACGATATGCTTGATTCAAAAACCCTTTGGATTCAAGCACTGGGATTAGAAAATGATGTTATAAATGCAAGATCAGTAGTTGCTGTTTGCGTGATTGCTGAAAAGGAACTTCGTATTCAAACGAAATTTATTTGAATACGAAAATTCGTCTTATTCAAAAGATAAATCTATTTTGGAAAAAATATAAATATAATAGAATAATGTTAAATACGCTAAAATCCCTTATTGGAGAAACTATGTTTGAAGGTCATATAAAGTCTTCCGGCCATTATATCGTAGTCAAATCAAAATTTGAAATTTGTTTATAAAGGCGATATTATCTAACGAACAAAAAGTCTTCAATCAGACAAAAGCTCCACAAAACTGTCAATTTTAAGGGGTTTAGTAGCTGAATTGTTTATTAATAATTTTACTTATGATTTCTGTTCTTTATGTGTGAAATAGGCCTACAAATGAACCGTACACCAAAAAAAAAATCGACGATGCACCAAATTGTATATCTCAAGGGTGGTGTGGAAATACAATAAATTTTCACAACTTGTGAAGTTTAGATTTTCACATCTATCACTCACATAGGTTTCATGTCATTTCTTCATAATATTACCTGATGACTTCACATTGTATACTTACATCATTATTCATTCTATTTATTAATTCATTCCATTCAATTGTAGTTAATATTGCAAAAGTTTGCGCCTTCTTATTTGCTGCACCCGAATGCGGTCCTGCGTAAATTTTTCTATGTGTGTGTTTACCAACACCAATGAGAACAATACCTCACTTTTGAGGAATAACACCGCTTCCTTATCTCTTACTTCTTTGCCCTTAACAAACTGATAGAAACTTTGTTCTACAGGCTAACCGAAATGTCCGACAGCCCTATTGGTTAAATAACGAATCATTTAACCAGTACTTTTCTTGCAGGGTAGTTTATCAAATTATAAAAATAATAAGCTGGCATAATTTCTAATTGATGAGTGCCGGTGCACAAATTAAAAAAAGAAGCACTTGAAAGGTTTCGAATTGTCCTAGAGACTGATGAATTCCTATGTCCTCACCAATTCCATTTTGAAATCCAGGATCAGCCAAAAATCTTAAATATACTCTAATTTTTTCAGAATTTGTAAGAACTCCACCAAGCGATTCCAATGTTGGCCCTAGGAAATGCTCTGCTAACCAATCGATGTTTTCTTTATTAAAACGAAATATAAATTTACTGCTAGATTCTTCAAGATGTCTACGCAGCTTATAAATTTTTTGAGGACTATAAACGCGAAAGTATTCTGCCATTTCAGTTGCTTGAAATAAACTGTGAGATCACTTGATAGGAGACTCAACATTTACCGAGAAAGTTCTCAGACATGTCAGCTTCATCTCATGATTATGCATACCATTTTGAGAAATTTCTCACAAAGAGCTTTCGTTTTAAGAAGTTTCTCAGGCCTTGAGATCCATCTCAATGAGCGAGATCTTTCTAACGAGTAAATAACTTTTTATGCTTACGACAACGAGTAAATTCTCAAAATATCGAGTAAAATGTAATTTCTCACTTTTATGCATGAGACCCATTGTGTTCATCGCCGTTCGGAGTCGGCGTTAAACATGTAGGTCCAGTTCTCGGTCCATTGTGTACAAACGTAATAACACGCACAACACAATTGATCATAAGAAGCTAGGTCAAAGTCCTTTTAAGGGCTGAAATGGCCAGTTATTTATTTTTATTTATTTTAAGCGGATTTGTTACCGTTTCGAATCAGGTCCATCGAAACATAAACGAGCGAACTGCGCACTGACGGACTCGTAATGGGTTCGAAACGGATCCGCATCCATTTTTGTGCATACTGGGTTGTAAATTAATTTCACTCCTAATAAAATTGTATGCCATGATCTATATATGAAATCGATTCTAAAGGAGTAAACTCCAAAAAAAAAAAAAACAAGTGCCACATAGTCAAAATCGTGATACAAGGACAAGGTAGGATCAATTTAACCCTTCGGAGGGAGCGCCGCGGCAAATTAGCCGCAAACTGTTTTATTTGTGTTTTTCAAGTATTTATAATGGTAGCTGGCCGCTGCCACTCAAGTGACTTTGTAAGTTTTGAGATGCAGCGTGGTTTACCGTTAACCGCTGGTTGCTACGATATTTCGTTTAGGTGTTATTTGTGTTTAAAAATTAGTGTCTCGTTTTTGCGGCTAAATTGCCGCGGCGCGCCTTCTCGTGTAACAAAAAAATCAAGTGTAACTTGCAAACATTTTTTGTAGTTAATTGGAAAAAAGTGTTTTGATGAAGGTGAAAATTTCTATTATTGTTTCGTGTGAGTAAAAAGTATAGGCACGTGCATAAAAACGAAAACGTTTTCAATTGTGTTGGGTATAAATTTTGTTACGTTATGATATCAATAAACCATAAGTACAAAAATTACCTAAGGATTTATTGATGTTTTTAAACCTACATCGAATCGAAATCAGGAGTTTGTTATATTTGTGGACCGCACAAAAATAATGGAACAAAGTTTGTTGTAATAATTGTAATAAAAATGTCTGCAAAAAACATTGTAAGCAAATTTCGGAATGTGTTGAATGTATGAATGTGTAATGCCTCTGTTACCGATAATGAATAAGAATTAAAAAAATAAATGCTTAAAAAAAAAAAATTTGAAAATCAATAGAAAGCAATGGCTTGTTTTATTTAAATGGTTTTTTGCTATAAATGGGAAAAATTCCAGTGGAAACTATTTAAATTACTTTGCGGCAAATTTGCCGCGGCGCGCCCTCCTGTGTTACTTTTCAGAGCGCGCCCTCCGAAGGGTTAAGATTTAAGCATCTTGCTAACTTGGTCTTCAATATGAGCTTGCCTTGCTCTATCATAAAACCATTTTAAAATGAGCCTACCTTGTAATTGTATCATGACCTTGTCGTCCCATAATCAAAATAAATTTCAAGGAAACGTTGAAATACCGTTTGAAAAATTTCTGCCACCGCTAGTCTCACTAGGCTAGACTCACTTAGGCTAGTCTTGTGCTTAAATTTAAAATTCATCTTGATTTTGTGGTATGCTTGGACTGCATCCAACGCAGCCAATGGAGGCTTTTATGTTGAAACAAAAACAAAAAAAAAAAGTTGGTAATAATTATGAACTTCAATATGAGCCTACCTTGTAATTTTACCATGACCTGGGTAAAACAGATTATGTCTGAATTTAAAAACGGTAGGTTCGGTTTATAGATCCTAAATATGTAGAATTCGGAGGACAATGTAAGATTGTAAGTTGAGTAAATAGCTTCGAATCATTTCTGTTTTATGGTTTTTACTTTCCTTAACATGTACGACTTATGGGTCACGTTTGACTTAACTCAGTTTTTTTTTTGTGATAGTAAACAGTAGAACCGTGGTAATCCGGATCCTGCCTAATCCGTCACTCCCTGTAATCCGAATTGCCTATAACAATCCACATTTGTTACTATAAATTTTCGGCAATACGTGCTTACACATGTGACTAAGATTTTTATAAGTAAGATATGTATGTAATTAGTCGGGTTACAAGGTACTACTTTTCAAAAAAGTTCCGGACTACAAGGGGTTGATAGCAGTGTTCTATAATAATAATATAATAGAATTAAGCTGGCCATTTCAGCCCTTGAAAGGACTTGGACCGAATTTCTTATGATCAAATTGTGTTGTGCGTGTTATTAAATATTTGTACACAATTGAACTGGTCGAGAAGTGGACTTACTAGTTTTATGCCGACTCCGAACGGCTAATGTGTTTGCCAATGTTTGCAAAGCGGTGACAACCGAACAGAAAAATTAATTAAATTGAAAAAACTATCTGTCAGATGGAAATTGAACCAGGGTTTTCTGGAGTGTGCGTCACGCACTGCGCCAAGGACGCCACACAACAGTGTTGTATAGTCCGACAAATTCGACACCGCCTTGCGAAACGTTTGTGGATGGTGGATGTCTTAAAACGTAAAATGATATTACATTTGAATAGTTAACACATTCATTGTGATAACAAATACAACTCGCGATAATTGTGTAGATTTTACGATTTAACAAATTTAACTCGCGATAATTGTGTAGATTTTACGATTTAAAAATAAGCATCATCGAATATGTTAGATACTTTAAGTTTTCGCTTTATTCAGTTTCGTTGCTTTATTTTTTTTTTCATTAAATTATTTTAGATCTTTAGTTCTATAGCTTCCCAAGTTTGAAATGGGACCATGAAAACCGTGTCTCTCGGCTTGGTGCGTCAGAGTTTATCTCTTTTCCATACAAGTTTTTACCTGCGTTGGCCCAAATGCATATCCAAATAATAACTTTAGCTCGGTGTTCCCTTATTTTAGTGACCCGAATATATAAATATATTGTGCCTGCACAATATATACTTGTATATCTGTGCTATGTTTGGTATTGGTTTGGTGTTTGAGAGTTGCATCTCTTTTCCACGTAGGATCTTGGGTTGGACAGTAGCCCCAAGCCGAATGACAGCAGTTATGAACGCGGTTATGTATGGTCTGGTGAATTACTTTGGATGTTGTCTTGTATATCTTCGTATTATGAAGATTGTGCTTTTATTCGATGATGTTTATGATGTTTACATAAGCACAAAAAATACTCAAATTTAAAATGTTTCTTTACTTGATTTTGATTTCCGCTGAAAGGCCAAGCAATTGTGCTTAGTGGAGGCTTTTATTTGCCAATAGGTGGTAAGTTTTAGCACATAGGTGCATTCTATTCAGTCCGGCTGATCCGGGAACTTCTTAGAATGTAAATCGTGCATGCGTATGGCACGGGTCATACGTATCTATGAAGATTTCTTACCTCCGGGCGAATCCAAAAAAAAAAAAAAAAAAAAAAAAAGACCAACATTACAAATTTCTTGGACTATATTACTTATTGTAAATAACTCCTATTGCTTTACAATTGATGTATTAACTTTGTCTACCGTTTATGAGCTTTCCATTAAATTTAACCTCCGTGTTAAGGACTTCGTAGTTCTTATCATTTGGATACATAAAAAATGTTAAAAATGAATAAAAAGATTTTTTGTAAATAATTTTTAAGTGTATTTATTCACCACAAAAAAAAATGTTTTCCATTATCTCTTAGCGTTTTCCTGTAAAAAAATTTTAAATTTTCACTCGAATACCGAGCGCGCCAAGTAGGAACATGCCTTAATTAAATGAGTGGTACGAATTAACTTTACCCGTGTACCCGGCAATCTGTCAGAAATGTAAAATAACTATTACAAAAATTGCAAATGCATTAAATTAAATATTTTTATCTTTTCAATATTTTAGGCATCTACGAACAAAAAACAGAAGAACTCCAGGCTCAGATACAAGACTACGAAGTAAAATTACAAAATTATAATCAAAATGTTGATGAACTTCGAATACAACTGGACACAATTTCAACAGAGCGAGCTCAGCTGCTCGCTTCAACAAGCTCTTACCAAAAGGAGTTTGAAAGTATTCGCCAAGAAAAGAACGCAATAATTGACGAACGGGATTCGCTTTTAAAAGTGATTGAACGCCAAACAACTGAATTGGAACGCCAACAACATGAAATTAAATCCTATCAACAGCAACTTAAAGCCGCAATAAATGCAAAATGCGAAGCAATTACTCGATTAGATGAAATTGAAAGCAAGGAATCTGCACTTGATTTTAAAGAACGACGCATGGAACAAGAGCGTTCAATGATGCAAAATCAAATTCAAACATTATCAGAAGACTTAAACCGTAACATTTTAGAGTTACAAAAAATAAGACGTGATAACACAATGCAAAGTATGCACTTGGAGACAAAGCTATCGGAAAAAACGGAGGAATTGAAAATAGTGCAGTCTCAATGTGTACAATACAAGGAAACCATAGATCGTTTGACACAAAATGTGCAAGATTTGTCGACTAAAATGCATAATCAAAATGACGAGGCTAATAAAATGATGGAATACTATAAAAAAGAGCTGGAAGCGAAAAGCAAACTAGCCGAACTCTATAAGAGTAACTATGAAGATACCGATGTCGAAAGAAGTGAACTTGGCGCAGCAATAGGAGATCTTAAGAGGATGCTAGCAGAAGCTAGCGATCAGTATGGTGAACTAGAAACTAAATTAAAAGCAACAATTCTCAAATTTGAACAAGAAATAGAAGAAAAGGATAAAATCATTGATTCTCAAAAAGCTGAGATTCTACATGCCAACGATCTACTAAAGGAAGTTCAAAATGATACTATGGAAACTGCTATTTCTAAAATAGCGCCATCTGCAGCAGTAGCAAGTCGTTTAATCAGAGCTGACATGTCCCTGACTGAACTATATTCATTGTATGTTAAAACATCCGAGAGCTTAGAACTTCAAAAACGTGAGAACTCTCGCTTGAGTCTTCAGTTAAAAAATATTTTGCATGAGTTGGGAGAAAATGCCCCGATTATTAAAAAACAGGAATTGCAATATGAGAAACTTATTGAAACAAACAATATTCTAGCACATCAACGTGATGAATTGATATCCAAAAAAACTGATATGGAAGAAATACTAGAAAATGCCCACTCCAAGATAAGTCATTTGGATCGTGAAAATAAAAAACTAAAACATTCCCAAACTGATTTGAGCCGCCAAGTTTGTTACTTGCTCAAAGAAATAGAGCAGGTGAGTCTTTTTTATATTATGCTATATTAAGCTATATTAACCCGAACGGACTGGGTTTTGGTTTTTATATGGAAGAAAAGTTTTTCACTTCCCAAAAAGAACTTCGCGCTTTCAAACGCAACACACAACTGGCTTTTTGCTTTGCAAAACAGAAAATATGTGTATATATTCTGCAAAAAAAGTGCTTTAAATGAAACTTTTTTGCGTTGCTATATGGTTGCGCCCGGTCTCGTTGGGTTAAGAAAGTGAATGTAAGATAACTAGTACTAACTATGAATATAAAAATCATAGCTTGCAAACTTGGTACGTTATATTGATGAGTTAAATGTCATCGTGACACAGAGTGTTATGTCTAGAACAAACTATGATTTAGTAATATTAAGTTATTTTATTTATTTTTTTAAAATTTTAATAAGTACAGTAATATTACAAAATATATGTCGCCCATTTCAGATTAAGGTGACCTATCAGTCGCACTGACAATCTCCGATTTGGCTCAAATTTTGTTCCTAGATTGGTTTATTGCTTAGAAAACCAAATCCGAAGTTATACATTTTTAGAACCATTTTTCAAGGCCAAAATAGGGTGTATTTTGAAATAAGGTGTATTGAAATTTCTTTAACACTGAACGTTTTACGCCATAACTTCTGAATTTTTCAAGAGCACACCTTAATTTTATATCGTTGGAAAGGTATCGAAACGTACAAAAAACCAAAATAAAGAAACTGAAAAAAAAGTATAGCGTCTGTTGTTGGCTTGGTATTAAACTTTGAAATTAACAATGGGTCAATTTACAGCAATTTTTTTAAAAGTTTCATATTTTATCTTTAAAATAGAGGAGAAACCTATTCCAATGATACCTTATAGCGTTTTCGTTTCTCGCGATAATGTTGCATTTATTCTGCACTGCGGCAGGGCTGTCAAATTTTCGAGTTCTTTTCTCAGCATATTCATAGGGTTGCGTGTTCTTTTCTCAAAATGTTACACTCTGATCCGGCAAAAGTGCGCCATTTTCTACCCTAGTAAAATCGTAAGTGCGGAATGCAACATTATCATGAGAAAAGAAAACTGTATAATAGCGAGCGTTACCCAGTGGGTTTTTATGTATCGTTTACAATTCATAAATACAGATTTCGTTATAATGGATGTTTTCAATTGATTGGTGCTTCATTTTAATGCTAAAAATTACTTCTAATACTTGTGCGTCACAATCAAATAAATTTCAGAAGTAAACGGAAACAGTCGAACAGCTGGTTTTTGACAGGGTGGCATTTTTCTTGTTCTTTTCTCATGTGAAAAATGCAACATTTTCACAGGGACTATGGCAATATTTTTGTAATGTTTCCATCTAATGAGGTGACATTTTGATCGAGAGACGAAAACGCCATTAGTTAATAAAGGGCTGCATGAGTGCATTTGAAACCAGTTTCAAGACATTCACAATTTTTACACAACACTGCAATGTCTTGCTCTCAGCAAACAAATCAAATGAGAGACTGCAGCGAAGACAAAGAAAAGGAATGGGTGCAAATCAAATAAGTACAAAGACATTGTTGCTTTAAATCATTATTGCTAGAGGCACACTAAAAGCAATTCATAGTCAAGGCAATGAAAAAAACTGCAATAGCAATGAGTGCAATAGATCATTGTAATGAAAATCTGTACAGGTATTTTTTTATTCTGTTCTCCGCAATAACTCAAGAAGTGTTTGACGGATTTAAGTAAAATAAAATTTAACGAATTTTTTAATGTTATGAGTCGGAAAAAACCATATATAATTTGCCACACCCACCCACAACGCCCAGTTAGTGCAATTAATGTTTTCAAAAGGGAGGCTTTAGCATTTACTAGCTGGTACCCGACGCGTTGCTATCGTAGCAGAAATGATTTCCATCTCTATCTGTATCTCAAACTCAGTTTCAATCTCAATCTCAATCTCTATCTCTATCTCAATCTCTATCTCTATCTCTATCTCTATCTCTATCTCTATCTCTATCTGTATCTATATCTTTATCTCTATCTCTATCTCTATCTCTATCTCTATCTCTATCTCTATCTCTATCTCTATCTCTATCTCTATCTCTATCTCTATCTCTATCTCTATCTCTCTCTATCTCTATCTCTATCTCTATCTCTATCTCTATCTGTATCTCTATCTTTATCTCTATCTCTATCTCTATCTCTCTCTATCTCTATCTCTATCTCTATCTCTAAGTGGAACGACTCGTGTAAATTGATAACCAAATTTCGAGGCTATGCTACCTATAATTCCAAAGTTATTCAATATGGCAAATTTGGCTTATATGGGCGGAGCCACACCCCCTTGTTCAATGACGTCTCAGTTTTCTAGTTGATGGATATCGCCCAATAGTAACTCCATACTGAATTTCGTTGTTATACGATGTTTAGTTCCAAAGCTGTCTGATATCAAAATTTAAAGTGTATGGGCGGGGCTACACCCCCTTTTCCAAAGCCCATCCCAGTTTTATTGTAGAAATATATCACCAAGTGGCAACTCCATACTGAATTTCATTATTATACGGCATTTAGTTCCAAAGCTATTCGATATCATGAATTTGAATTGTATGGGCGGTGCCACACCCCCTTGTTCAATGCTTGCTCAATTTTGCTAGTCGAAGGACGCGACTAAATAGTACGCTCCTACCAAGTTTCATTGATGTGTGACTTATAGCTTGAAAGTTTTACCGAAAATTTGGTCTGCTGAAAATGTGCCACGCCCCACATTCAACGCCCATAAAATTTTACCTGTGGAACGGCTTTTGTAAATTGAGGTAGAACACCGAATTTCGATGCTATGCGACCTATAACTTCAGATCTATTCGCTACCGTAGATTTGGGTTGTATGGGAGGTGCCACGCCCCCTTGTCCAATGTTCCGTGAATTTTTCCCAAAACCTTCGCGGAACAATTACGAACAAACTCACAGAAGGACCACAAAAGTGGTCGAACAAACCAAGATTCATTTTTATATATGTATGTGACTTTTTATAGCTTAATTAATGGTTTAAAATTTATGTTATACTACCTGGATGGTTTTGTCATGTTTTAATCTGAAAATAAACAAAGTTTTGTTATTAAATGTTGTTAAAATGCTAATTTATTTTAATTAACCCTTATTCGGCATACTGGGATCATAACAACCCACTCTTTTGTGTTGTATATGTCCTTTTGCTTTTACTATCACTTTTTTAACTTCTTTAATTAAATTTTTTGCACATGAAACTTGCATATTATTAAAAATTAATTTTTGAGAAGCTAAAAAAAAATATCAAGTCAAATTTTTGTATCGCTTATTTTGACGTGATAACAATACTTTTTCCAGAGCAGATTTTTAAAAATGTTGAAAAAAAATGAATCGGCGTTTGATTCATTTGTTACTCGCTCATGATTTAAATAATGGTACAACCCTAGGACTAATTTTTTGACTTTCTGACAAAAATAAAAACAAAATTAAAGACGTATTCCAGACTTGGAGGGAGCTTTTTAAGCAATGGAACAGCAAATTTGTTACATAGAATTATTACTCGCTGAGTATTAGTGGTAGAGTAAAAAATATGATACGACAATAAAGGCCTGTTTAAGCCCATGCAATCAAATTATACAAACATTTTCTGACGCCTTGGGGATACAGAGAGACTAATACAACATTGAGCTAAGGCAAATGTTTAAAAACAAAAATGAAAGATTTATACATCGCCTTACGACAAAAATAAAAAAATTCTGACTTCATTTCAGGTCTTGAAGATAGCAGCTTATGCAACAGGAATGTAATATCGTTGCAAGGAATTATTACTCGGTCAGGGAACTTGCGACAGCATAAATGTGCTTTTAAGCACAAGTATTTATTATATTAAAAAAATTTTCAGAGTCATGACTTCGGGCAGGTAACCACTTAATGCAGTAGAATGCAACAACAATAAAACGTTGCATGGAATTTTAACTCTGACTACTGACGCAACGTTAAATTTTATAGAACGAAAATGAAGGTTAGGTCTTTGGCTACATGAGGCCCCACAGGAGCCCGCCTAATGTAACGTAGACACATTTGCGTAGACAAATTTTTGCATGGATTAATTGTATGGAGCTAGGGCAAAGTTAATGCACCACAGAAGAGCACAACTAATAGGCAAAAGCAAAAGCAAAAACAAAGACAAAATTTGCTTTAGTGTTGATCAAGTATAACTCTCTCACTCTGTTATGAATGAGAGCAAACTGTGAACACTGCAGTAAATCACACTGTGTGTAGGAAAGAATGAGTGCACTCATGCAGGGCTTTATCTATACTATTATATAAAATGAAAGTGAAAATTTTTTGTGTCCGCAAAACTCCAAAAGTACTGGCCAGATTTTTTTGAAATAAGTTTTAAAATATCACATTTGTGCTACAAAAGGTTCATTGGTTATTTTCTTTACGAAATTTCAATAATAAGTATCTTTAAGTAAGTGTTAAGTTTTTTAAAAAATCATCCAGAATGCCATGCGTTGCTTGATCGTTAGCTTTTCATGCGTTTGTGCTGCGAGAGCCTCAATAAAATGCATGTTGCTCTCTACTATACTATTTTTGTTCTCAGCAAGCACAAAACAACAAAACAAACAAACAATTACATATTATACATACATACTTTGCTGCGATTAAAGCTAATTGGATCGAAGTACATTCTAATATATTCAAAGTAGTTTTGATGTGGAGAATTAGTCTAACCGAGCGTTTCCAATCTTCGTTCGTTCAGGCAGTGTAAACAGTTTGGTCCGAACCAAGGTTCGGAACATTGGTTTTTTACAAAATGCTCGCGAGCGCTATTCGCGCAGTGTAAACACTTTTCCAGCACGAACGAACGAAGATTTCTTCGTTCGCTCTGATCGGCCGACGCTCGATCTTTTTGGGCGAATCCAGTGCTTATTTGCGCATAGGTAGTAGATTTGTTGAAATTGTAGTTAATAACGTAGGAAAAACAAAAAAGAAAGAAAATATATTGAAAATTTAACGCAAAAGAACTTTATTTTACTTTGTTATTTTATTAGCACTTTATATAAGCAAATTATTTATATAATATTGTTTATATAATAAATTCTTTACATAAATACTTACATAAAACCTAAATTAAAAGGCATAAAAGTAGTAAAAATTAATCAAATTTAGTACGTTTGCCTAAACAAATATTGATCAACGCTGATGCTCGCAAGCATTGAATTTAAGTGTTTCCACTGCACGAACGAACAAGATGGCGACTTACCAATGTTCGCAACTTGTGTTCGTGCGGTGGAAACAGTTGGACCGAACGAAGAATTCATCGCGACGATTTGTTCGCGATGATTTCTTCGTTCGTTCGGGCGGTGGAAACGCTCGGTAACACAGTTTTGTTAAAAGGGGATTCACTGACCACGTTTAGAATGTTGAGGATTTTTTTGATGAGAATAAGATTCAATCCGACTTGATGTATGTATGTATGTATGTATGTACGTATGTTTATTTGTTTCGCTGCATGCAACTTTTCTACACATGTTTTGACGGTGGTTTTCCTGTAATTTATAAATGAACAAAGGGCTGACTTTTTACTTTATAGAATTGACATTGTGTGATTCAATAAGTTTTTTTATAAGTAAACAAGAGAATTGGGAAGGGCATAGGAAAAGGGGTTATGGCTTGGACCACACAAGTCAAATTTTCGATATTGAATAGCTTTGGAACTAAACGTCGCATTACAATAAAACTCAGTATGAAGGAAAAGGGTGGGTGCCCCGATTCTCTATACAGAATAGCTATGGAAGCTAAAATCACAGGACATTGAAACGCATAATGTAATTGTCACCTCGGAGTGATGTTCTGCTACTGGGAAACTGTAACAGGCAGTGGAACATGAGCGTGGTGTCAGACTAAGGGATTAATAAAAGTTTTGAATGTACTTATTATTTCCAATATACTTGCCGGGTGCAGCAACGCGCGCCGGGTATGTATCGCTAGTTAGTTAATAAAATGTGGTTTAAATTGACTGAGCTACGTTGTCTAAAAATAGGCCCTATTTTGGCATTAGAATGGCTGTGGCTCCGCAAAAAAAATTTTTTGAAACTTTAAACTCCGGAATTGGGTTTCTTAACAAAAAACCCGACCTAAAAACAAATTTTGAGCCAAATCGGAGATGGTCAGTGCGACTGATAGGTCATCTCAATCTGAAATGGGCGATGTAATAATATATAATATAAATTAGTATAATAATATATAACAAAATATATATAAAAATATAAAATAATAGAAAAGATTACAAAATATCTTTTTAGCGTACAACGGTGAGATATTTATCATCAACAGAAAACATTAAATAAAAAAATAACTAAATTGCTTAAGGTTGCCAAGATAATTGTCATATCTTTTTTTTAAGTTCACAATATTCTTAAGTTCTAAAGCAAATCTTAGGCAATTAGGGTTTGGTGGTCTTTATGAAAAAGTTATATTTCAGTGTTGCGGAGTTTTTTTTTTAAATAGTCTCAATATCTTTTTGCTTTCATAGCTTTCCTAATCCTCGTCCCACTTTCTTTCTAAATCTTCTGTGCTTAATTTCGTCCTTAGTGTGTTTAAATCCTCGTTCCATTCCTTGCACCATTTCTTGTCCTTATAATTTTCCCAATCTTGTCCCAAATATGGTTTTAGGCATGTATGAATCTTTGTCCTTGCCTTTGTCCCAGTCCTTGTCGAAATCATCTTGAAATCTATCATCATCTATCGGTGAAAATGGTCAACTTTTTTGACGATGCAATTGCGATTTTGTGCACCACTAAAAATGCTACATGTAAAATGACAAACAAAAAAAATTGCATGTGAGTCAAAATTACAAGATAATGAAGTTGAAAATTCGCTTTCTACTCTACCTCTCTCTTCAAAGAAAAACACAAATACTTTGTGGGATTTACATGACCAACAAATTTTGCCCAATAGTGTCAATAAAAACTTGAAAATTTCTCTATTTCAAGCAGAGCTTGATAGTTTTTTATTTGGAGCCTTATACCAAGGGACTCCAATATTTTCGAATACTGGCATCAGAGTTCGTTTAAAATACTTTAAAAAGTTCCGATAAAATATCTCTCAGCTACTCCGTCTAGCGTTGCAAGTGAGCAACTTTTTAGTGCCGCAGGAGAATTATAGAAGATGTAGTTTAAAAGGAGTTAATGCTGAAAATTTGCTTTTTTTAAAACCCCACGTTTAAAAAACGTAAATGGGGGTATATTAATTTTGTCACTCCGTTTGTAACGCACATAAGGAGGCGTGGCAGGTATAGAAAAGTATATATATATTCTTGATCAGCATCTCCACCCGAGTCGATTTAGCCATGTCCGTCTGTCTGTCCGTCTGTCGTCACGATTACAGCCGTAATTTTCAAGCTATCATCACGAAACTCGTTATTTAAGATTTTATATAAAAAATAAAGGTCAAGTTCGAAAATGAGCCAAATCGGATCATAACCACGCCTACCTTCCATACAAAGTGACTTTATCAAAACGGTAAAATCTCTTAGAATTCCACAAAAATTAATATATGAAATTGAAATTTTGCGTATGAGCTTTGATATATAATATACACTCTAAGTATGAAATTCAACTAAATCAGGTGAAAACCACGCCTACCTCCCATACAAAGTGACTTTACCAAAAATGTAAAATTTCTTTAAATTCTCCAAAACTTAATATATGGACTTGAACTTTTGCATATGAACTTTGATATATAACTTGTACTTTGTGTATGAAATTCAACCAAATCGAGTGAAAACCACACCCACCTCCCATACAAAGTGACTTTATCAAAAAATAAAAGAGAATATTTTCTCTTAAAACTATGACAAAAATTAAATGCAATTTGATACATAAACATATTTATTTTTAAATAGGAACTTTTTTTACGAAAATAGTTTTTTTTTTAAACTTAGAATGTAAAAACAAAAAGTACTAAGGAATTTCATGTCACAGTTTATTTTATGCAGTTCGCATAAATCTTAAAAAATAACTGTTAATATAAATTTAAACATAATTTTAATATTTAGTGTGGTAGCCTTTGGCTTTGATAACATCATTTAATCTTTTTGGCATCGAATCTACCAATTTTTGAGTGGTTTCTGGAGTTATTTTGCTCCACTCCTCTAGAAGTACTTTTTTTAAATGCTCCTTGCTAGATATTTGATGTTTTCTGATGTTATTGTCTAAAAGTGCCCATAGATTCTCTATCACGTTCATATCAGGACTCTGTGCCGGTGGTGCCATTAAGTGTCGACAGTTCCAAATTAGCCAAGACTGCACAATCGCCGACTTATGTTTGGGGTCATTATCCTGATAAAAACGGAAACTATGACGTATTTCCAATTTTTCGGAGCTTTGGAGCAAATTTTTTTTCAATATGTCTAGGTAAACAGTCTTATTAATCGTTTCTTCGATAAAAACTAAATTTCCTACTCCAGCTGCGGACATACATGCCAATACCATCACGCAACCGCCACCATGCTTTACCGTGGCTTTAAGATTTTGATTTTGAAGCTCGGTATTTGGTTTTCGCCAGACATAATTCATGCCATCCGAGCCAAAAATATAAAATTTTGACTCGTCTGCAAAGATGACGCTGTTCCAGAAATCTGAAGTCCGAGTTATATGCTCCTTGGCAAAGGCGAGTCTTCTTTGCTTATTTCTGATATTTATAAATGGCTTCTTCCTAGCAACTCTACCATTGAAATCATGTTTGCGCAGCACTCGGCGGACAGTTTCAGCACAGCAGGATTTACCTAAGTCTTTTACAATTTCGCTGGTCAACTTTGGTGCCGATAATTTAGGATTTGCCTTTATTTTTCGGACTATAAAGCGCTCGTCTGTAGCGTTAAAAATTTTGTTGGGTGCGATTCTGCCTTTATTTTCAACCCGGTTTTCATGAATGAAACGCTCAATAATTTTCTGGTCTGTCGATGCATTTAAATATACTATTTGAGCAATTGTCCGCTGCGGCTTTTCGTTTTTAAAATGATGTATTACTAATTCACGCTGTTCAATCGTTGTGCGACGACCCATTTTATAAGAATGCGAGTATTGACGTATTGACACGCGCGATAAGACTAATTATTAACTTCAACCTGTTGCAGACATAATTTCGCCCATAAAGAAAAACAAACAACCGTTAATCGGAGTTACAGTTGGATAGAACAAAGAAAAAAAATGCATACATAAAATAAGCTGTGATCGTCAGTTCTACTGCTTTGTTTGTTTTTATCTCTGGTAGGGAGAGTGAGTCGATTTTTTGTTGCTTTTTTTTCGTTTGGTGCTTTTGCTAAACATATGTATAAAAATCTGCATTGAAAATTTAATCATTTTCTCATTGGTTTTTTTTATAGCACTATAAACTCGTAAATTTACAGTGCATAAAATAAGCTGTGAGCCACTGTACTTCGGCCCAGTCTAAGATCATTTTGATTACTAAAAAATTTTCAAGTTTTAATAAGTTCTTTTTATTAGTTTTTGTTTTATACCATAACACATTCTATAATTTACACACATGCTGGATATGTAATTATTTTACTTTTTATGTGGAATTAGTTTTGCTTTTATATGTTGTTAAATAAAACACGTAAATTTTTTTGTATTTAAGTATTTTCTTTTATTTAAATTCAATTTCAATGTTCGACTGATTGATCGGCATCGGTATCGGCAGGAAATGGAAGCATCGGCATCGGTATCGGTTTTTAAAATGCAGTCAACATCGGCATCGGTCCGAAAATTGAGAATCGGTCGAGCACTAGTGGCTACATTTGGAGTGTGCCAATATTTCCTCCGACGAGTTGAAGCTAATTAAAAAAAAATCTGGCAATTTATCTTTCGCTTGTAAAGAATGCTGCGCCGTCGAGTGTGCTATTCACTTAGGGCCAGTTTTTCAGTGCGGGTTTAAACTCTAGTCAAATTAAACCGAAGTTAACTCACCAAAATTGGACGTTTAAACTCGGTTTAAGCAAAAAAAAACCACATCATATGATAATTTAAGTCAATTAAACTAAAACGAATGCTACAATATTTAGTTAAACCGACTTTTAACGTACCTTTTTGGTGAGTTAAGCTCAGTTTAATTTGACTAGAGTTTAAACCCGCACTGAAAAACTGGCCCTTAGTGGTTGATGTTACGGATACTGACTCCAGCATGCTGATCGAAATGCTAAAACTAATTCGAGAGCTTTCTGCCAAGATTGATAAAACCAACTCGAATATTGATTTTATCAAAGCTAATTTGGCCTTGAATATACAGGCGCTGGCGACTGATATTTGTAAATGTAGTGATCGCATATAGCTTCTAGAGCCCAATACCACCTCCAAACTGAGAGAACTCGAGAAAGAGAATAACATTTTGCTACGTCGTCTGAATCGAGCAGACTTTATCGTCACTGGGCTGCCTGCTGGCATCCATGATCTTTACCAACCTATGTTAACGATTGCCAACATTTTTGATGTTTCCCTCTTACAGAGTGACATTGCATTGCGCATATATAAGGAATAAGAAAGCCATCCTTACCAAGCTTAACTCTGTACTCAAGCGTGATGAAATTATGAAAAGGTACTTCCAAACTCTCTCTCTACCTTTCCCAGGTCGTTGGTGGTAACCTCGACTCGCGTGTATTTCTCAATGACAACTACACTGTTGCAACCAATAAGCTACATTTCGCCTGTAGGAAGCTGATCAAGGAGAGGAAGATTGCTAAATTTAAAATTATCAACGCAGACAATCCTGTGGCTAATCTGAAACTCCTGGATGGTTCGGACCAAACTTTTGATCTCCAGCAATGCACAGACAACTTTGGTGTGACCGAAGCTGCCTTCAAGGAATCTGGAGCCTCTTAAGATAATATTTTTTCTTTCAATTTACTATCTCTATTTTGCTTTCTTTTGCCAATAGTAGTTAATTTCTCAGCATCATATAAAAGAAAAAAAATTCTTGTGACTATGTTTAAACTTTTTTGAATTTAAATTTTGTTTTTATGGCATTTTGCCAAATTTTTCTTAGACTTAAGTTAATGATTTTTAAGTTTTTTATTGATAATCAGTTTTCTCTAAGCACACTCGCCTCTGGTGTCACCTAACATGAACTTGGGTCCTATACACAGCGATAATTCTTATCTAAAATCTTTATTCAATACTTTTAAATATAATCTCAATATCGGCCATATTAATTGTCAAAGTATTAAACCTTCTTCTAGATCTACTAAGTTTGACGAACTTAAACTAATTTTAGATGAATGTGTTTTAGACGTCGTTGGTGTTTCGGAAACATGGCTCAAGCCATTTGTTTCTTCTGAGGCTATAGATGTTCCAGGATACCTTCTTCTTAAAAATGATCGCCCTGATTATAGAGGAGGTGGTGTTGGCCTGTTTTTGTCCAAAAATTTAAAGTATAAAATTGTTCCTGTGTGTTGTGAGTATGGCACCTGTGAAACACTTTTTGTTGAAGTCGCTCATAACCTTGTTCCAGTTTTATTAGTATTTATTCAATTACAGTATTCATTATTTTAATTAATATTATAATATAATATTATATATTTTTAATTATTTCAAAATATATCAAAAACAAACAAAATGTCAAAAAATGTTTGAAAATGTTTGTTTATTTTAAGGATTGTTTATTTAGAGGATTTTTAAAAATGGCTGAAACATGCTTTAAACTCCTCACAAATCATTTCTGCAAATTATTTGCTCTCATTTCAGCACAAATATTGTCTAAAATTATTAAAATAATTCAAAATATAACATTTGGAACATTCCATGGTGACGGGTGTTACATTTGCACGCCTTAAAATATAAATATTTTAGCATACATAAAAGTATTTAAATTTTTTGCAGTCATAAAAAATTGCTTTTTTGCTTGCCTATCCATACGTGGAAAAAATCTTTCAAAATCATGGTCACCGTTTGTGTAATTTTTATAAAAGCACCTGTGACGGGTGTTACGAGCACTCATTGAAAAATCTGACTTCACTTTCAATGTTTGTGAAATTCAGCCAAACTAGAATTGTTAAAAAATTCTTTTAATTACTGTCAATTAAATAATCTTTGACGATTAAACCTGTATTAAAACAAAAAAATTAAAAATTCGTTTTGGAGGTTTTTATTACAATTGTAATGTGTGACGGGTGTTACACTAGAAAAATAAAGACAAATTTAAGACTGATCAAATTAAAGGAGACAATCACAGGATATGGTATCTTTAAATATTGCAATATTGTGTTGTTTGGAATATGCTGTTGTTCCGTATGCAATGTTATTTCCACACAAGTGCATAAACTAATGACTTTTTTGTATTTGCAGAATAAGTTTTAAAGTTTCCCACCTCTTTAGAAGAACCTCCTTTATTATATTAACTAATGTTACTATGTTAGATAAAGTGAATTTATTTTTGAATTGAGCTGCGCATCCATCACTAAATATTTATAGTTTAGTCATTTCGAGATAAACAATTTTAAATCTTCAACCATGGTTTTAAGGAAGACCCCGACGAAAAACTTGTCATGAAAGAGACCGGTGCTTATTAAAACATATAATATACATTTAGTGCTATATTGCAACCAACCAGTATACACTCGGAATTTCATCTTGCGAAATTATAGAGTAGTTCTCGGTAAAATCAACTTGCAATAGAGCTGTAGTGTCTGTAGTTGATTCTTTTTTGGGTTTCAAAAACTGTGCTTGTTGAGGCTTAAAAATGTTAAAATTTAATATGACAATGTCAAATTTGACATTTTCACATTAGTGTTTTCATACCTCAACACTTAAAAGTCAACCTATGTATGTAAAATTAACATGTGTAGGGTATGAAAGAACAACAAAAGTATTCAAATATACACAAATCTTACCTAACTATCGAGGTGTAATAGTTAAGAAAAAAAAAATTGTGACGGGTGTTACACAATTTTATCGAGTTAAATTGGCGATCTGCAAAAACAATAAGAAAAATAACATTGGAAATTAATAAGCTGCAAGCATAACCTTACTTTTGTAAAGTTTCACCTAAATTGGATTGGAACTTTTGTACTGACACAACTATTTGTTGTTTTTTTGTGACGGGTGTTACAAATAACGTAGCAAGTTTAAAAATCCAAAATATCGCTTCCGCCAATTTACTTAATTTGAATAACAACAACTAGCTGTTACCTTCAACAATTTTTTTTCATATTCCACTTTAATATTTTTACTGACAATTAATTGACGCATAAAACGGTCCTTACAGTGTTGCTCTATTTAAAATATGAAAAATATTTTTCGTAGTACACTTAACTTTATAGTGAAAAATATCTTAGATTACAATTTATTTTGAATTTTTTAAGATATCACACTTACCTAAGACTAAATCTTTGCCATAAATATTGATATTTAATCCGATATCTTTAAATATAAAATTTTTGCCTTGGTAACGATTATCTTGGAATGCTCCATTTACAAAATATGTAAAAAAAAAAATTAAAAATATTTGACAAAAAAATTTGTCAAAACATTTAAAAATATTTGCAAAAAGACCTAGAGCCAGTGTTGCCATGTGGGCAGATAAAACTTGTTTTGCCAGTTTTTTGAGAGGGTAGAAAGTTTTCAAGTTTTTCCCTTAAAAAATAAAGTTTCATTTTATTTTACCCAGTTTTTCAAGTTTTTACGATTAAGGGGAAAATATACCCAGCGGCCAAAGAAAAAAGCTCATGTTTGTGCATCTTTTTAAGGAAACTTAAGGGATATTTTTAAATCTTTATACCTTTAGTTTTTATACCTTTAAATATACACATTTAAGAGTATGTTTAGTGTTTTTTTATTAAAAAAAAATTAATATTAGTTAGATACAGCATTTTTTGTAGAGCGCTCTGAAAATGCGGTGACCAAGATTGCTCCTCCTAAATTAAACTAAAACAAAAAAATGAAAAATATTATCAAACTAGATACTTAAAACTCTTACTTGTCAAAGCCGATTTTGAAAATATTGATTTTTCACAAAATGGCGGACTTCCGAACGTAAATTAACGATTTTCGACCAAAAATTCGTCATTATTTTGTCTATAAAAAATGAATGAAGCTAAAAAAAAAATCCTCTGACAAGTACGAGATTATTATGAATAAAATAAGCCTGCCAAAAAATCAAAACAATCGGTTCACTGAGCTTCGAGAAATCTTGGTCACCGACTTTGAAAACATGGTTTCGAGAAAAACGCGTTTGAAAATAAGGGCCAATATTGCGCGCTCTAGAAAGCGGTTCACTCACTAGGCTATAACTTTGTTTTTTGTGAGATATCGACTTGAAATTTTCACTTCATATTCTTGAGACCTAAAAATTTAAGAAAATGTAACAATTTTTTGAAAAAAAAAGTTCTGGGTATATTTCCCCCCTTAAAACGATGCTTTTTATTTTAGTGAATCTATGAATCAAATTGATAAACTAAATTGTAAGATACTACAAAAACATAGGTATCATTTGAAGCTGCTACTACTAATTTTCACTCCTTTTCAAAGTTTATTTTAATGGCAGCGCTGTTGCTATTATTGTTGCTGTCATTGTTTCTGTTCTTTTGTCTCGGTTTCCCTTCGTCGAGTCTTGGCGGTCAATTTTTGGGATTCCTTTTTAAACTTGACACTTCAGTTTACTATATTAAGAGTTAACGATCAAATCTTCCGTATTTTCTTGAGAAATGAAGTGGCCAAAATAACGGGACAACGAGAGAACAAAGCGAATTGCCAAACATTTTAAAGTACTCATTTTAAAAATACATTTTTTAGTTAATTTTTAATATCAAGTTTTTTCACCAAAAAACAAGTTTTTTTTTCTGGAAATTAAAGTTTTTTTTTTTTTAAATATGGCAACACTGCCTAGAGCCCAAAAAATACAAAAAAAAAAACATAAAAAAATTAAGGTCGAAGAAAATAAACAATTTACATATATTTAAAAAACAAAAAGAACACAATAAAATTACAATTTTTTTCTGTGCAGACGGTAGTTTCGAAAAACTTTTGATGGGTAAATATCAAAGGATGATAAAATTGTGACAAATAAATAAAATGCCATTAAATTTATCTAATACACAAACCATTATTCACACTCATCCCACTTAAAATGGAAAGTGTTTCTATTTTAACTACAAAGCAGCTAGTTTACGAATAAGAAACTTTTAAAAGACTTTCTATTGAACGTTTATGAATAAGAAAATTTTAAAAGACAATCTATTGAACGTTTTAAAGCTATTTTAAAATATTTTTATGAATACGGCTTATAATAAACAAACGTAACAAATATGTTTGGATACTTAATACACTTAAAGCAACTAAGAATTTTAGATATTATTCATTTAAATTATCGTACATAGATTTCCAAAAAGCGCAAATGGTTTCTTTGGAATTTTGCGGTTGTTAGTGCTAGCCATGTACACACTATAATTTGCAAAGTTATCAAGACATCGTTCGATTTTGCACTAAATTCCAGAGATGGTATATTATGAGAGGAACAGAGATGTTACAAATGTGATTTTAGCAAATTTTTTCTAAAAAAACCTTATATTTTTGTCCGGCCATTGAAATTACTTGGTATTTAAAAAAATTACTGTCGTACTGTATGAGCAGTCAAATTACTGTAAAAAACAGTAATTACTGTGCCGTTAACATCAGTGATTTCCACCTTTATTGATCTGCAACACAATTCTTCTTCCGTGCTTGACTATTTTCTTGTGAGCAATGGCTGTATAATTTCTATATCTGGCCAAATGCAGTGCCCGGGCATTTCTCATCATGCTTTCGTCTTTCTATCTCTTAATGTTGAGCCTTTGCGTAAAGAGGAATATATCGAATTTATAAATTATAATGCCATTGATTATGAGATGTTACGTAATGCACTTGAATCTTGTAATTTTGATGAAATTTATAGAACTAGCAATTCCGATGCGCAGTTTGAAATTTTGAACATAAATTTTGATCATTTGTTTTCCTTCGTACCCGTTTCCTGAATTCGAGTTCTCAACAAACAAAAAAATTTTATGAAATCTAATGATATTGTCTATGCCCAGTCTCTTCGTGATCTTGCATTCAAACATAAAAAAGAATCTTCAGATTTTAACTGGAAGGTTTTCTAAACCTATCGGGTGAAATAGATTATTCGCAAAATCAAGAAAATAATTCATTCTAAACTCTTTCATGGATTAGAGAATAAACATATCTGGAATACACTTCGTAATAATGGGTGTTTAAAATCTGCTAGCCCTATAGTTGACGCCAATGTCAATGTAATTTCCTTGCGCATCAACCCGGTGTCTCCAGTATGAGCTTAAATAACTTTGACTTTTCGGGTTTCATTGAGAATGATCATTCTTTTTCCATTCGTAATGTTGATTTGAATGTCTCGGCTTTGTGAAAATAAAATCCAATGCAGTGGGCTACGACAATCTTCTTATGAAATTCCTTAAATTGATTTATCCCTCTGTTCAGAACCATATCTTCACTTTGTTAACACCATTTTCAGTACCTCTCCTTTTCCTGCAGCTTGGAAGTTAGCAAGAGTGGTTCCGATTAAAAAGCATGGTGATACTCGCTCAACAACCTTAGGCCCATAAGCGTTCTTCCCTCTGATTCTAAAGTGGTAGAAAACCTTATAGTTCAACAAATTATGAGTCACGTAGACAGTAAGATCCACAGCTGTCAATAAAGTTTTCGCAATGGCTATAACACTACCTTGGTTTTAATCGGTCTTACCGATTGCATTAGAAAAGGTTACAATGATTCCAAGATCTCCATTCTTCTGTCTTTGGATCTGAGCAAAGCATTTGACAGTATTAATCATAACACCCTTGTCAGAAAATTGCACAGTGAGTTTAATTTTATCGTCCTGTAAGCTCGTGCTTTCCTACCTTCCAGAACGCTAGCAATATGTCTCATACAATGGTCTAAGCTATGTATGTATTTGATACAATAAAGTGCATCGAGCATTTGATTGTCTTGTTCTCTATTTACTTCATTTTTTCAAGTATAAGCAAACATAATACAGCATTCTCTTACAAAAAAGTGTTCACTCTACAGCATTTGTTAGCCTCTTAAATGCTTTATATATTCGATACGATCAAATCAATGCAAAAAGCAACGAGCACACCGAGTGAAACAAATATGTTATAGAGAAATAACAACATTCGATCTATGTTGCCAGAAAAGCACGATAAATAGTACTTATGGTATTTTTCAACGATTGTGGGATGTGGTAATTCCCATGGTATTTTGTGGTAAAAATCTCTCGCGTGGGGAAAAAAATACCACATGTGAGATATTTACCACGCGTGGGAAAAGAAATACCTCAAATTACCACAAAATACCTCAAAATACCATACAATACCTCAAATTACCACAAAATACCACAATACCTCAAAATACCTCAAAAGAAAATTTAAGGGATTTTGTGGTAATTTGAGGTATTGTGGTATTTTATGGTAATTTGAGGTATTTTATGGTATTTTGAGGTATTTTAGCGTGTGTGGTAATTTGTTTGAATTAAGTGTGAGAAAAAGAGAATTTTGATGGTAATTTCATCTGGCGACACTGCATTCGATGTTCTTTTCTTTGCTCTGATATGAAGCAGAAAAATTTTTTAAACACAAAACAATAACAACACACATTATTTGTGTGCAAGTTGTTGTTTTTTTTTTTCGTTCATTTTGTATTCGTTCTATGCTTTAGAAAATAATCATAAAATACACCAGTACTCAGTTTCAACTGCGTGAAGTTAAATTCGTAAATCCGAAGATAACTTGGCTAAGAGACAAACCATTATTTCTTCTCTGTACAAAGTTAAATTCGTACTTTTTTGCAAAGTACGAATTTAACTTTTGATACGAATTTAACTAACGACACACGAAATACTTCTACGAAAAGTACGAATTTAACTTTGGGTACGAATTTAACTTCAATTGTACTGAAATCACTTTGACATCGACTTTTAAACAAAAAAAAGTTGAAAAATTTATGAAAAAATCTAAAAAATATTTTTAAATGTAAACAAATGCAAATAAGTAATTTAATTTAAGAATTTTGCCGATTGGAAATTTTTGAAAAGCATTAATAATAGGTTCATGGTTTACTACTATTCAAAAATTTCCAATGGCCAAAATCCTAACTGTGCCACAAAGAGTCATATATCGTTGGAAAGGTGCATCAATTACCTTTGGTATGCATTATTTAAGAATTGTGCGTTTCAGTTTTGAGAATTTTGTCATTGAAAAGTAGTACCATGAACCTAACATTTGCTACTATTCAAAAATTTCCAATGGCCAAAATCCTAACTGTGTCACAAAGAGTCCTATATCGTTGGAAAGGTGCATCACTTACCTGTCCATTGGTATGCATTATTTAAGAATTGTGCGTTTCAGTTTTGAGAATTTTGTCATTGAAAAGTAGTACCATGAACCTAACATCTGCTACTATTCAAAAATTTCCAATGGCCAAAGAGTCATATACCGTTGGAAAGGTGCATCAATTACCTGTCCATTGGTATGTATACTATAGGAATTCTGCGTTTCAAATTTAAGAATTCTGTCATTGAAAAGTAGTACCATAAACCATGATTTTTCTACTTTTCAAAAATTTCCAATCGCTAAAATTCTTACATGAAATAACTTATTTGCATTTGTTTACATTTAAAAATATTTTTTAGAATTTTTAATAAATTTTTCAACTTTTTTTTGTTTAAAAGTCGATGTCAAAAAATTTCAGTACAAATGAAGTTAAATTCGTACCCAAAGTTAAATTCGTACTTTGCGTAGAAGTACGAATTTAACTTCGTTGTGTTGTGAGTTAAATTCGTATCAAAAGTTAAATTCGTACTATGCAGAAAAGTACGAATTTAACTTTGTACAGAGAAGAAATAATGGTTTGTGTCTTTGCTAAGTTATATTCGGATTTACGAATTTAACTTCACGCAGTTCTCAGTTTCTAGCACCGAGCATATCAACACATTTCAATTTTACTTTATATGCTTGCTTTGAAGAAGTTCTCGTTTGTCTTGTTTTCGATATCACAGTGCAACACGAAAAAAATAACCATATACGGACACCACTACGTGATAAAAGACTAAAAAAAAAAAGACCCGTGTCTCCCAATTTTTCCCAAAGTCATGCACTTTTTTGTTTATGGGCCGCCAAAGATTTGGGGCCTCGGTATCATTTTCGCAAAAAAGTGATCATTTTCTCGGGCTCATATCTTGCAAACCGTTCAGAATTTCGATTTACTCTCTGAGGCAAAGTTGTAACTCTTGTCATAAAGAACAAAAATTGCGAACATATAAAATAAAAAAACTTCACCTTCCAGATCAAAATCGCAAAAAACTTAAAAAAATTCGATTTTTTTTTACCTTTTTTCCCGTGTTCAGGTCCATAGGTAGCAAACCGTTCAAAATTCAAGGAAACAATCAACTACAAAAATTTACCTAAGATCTTAATAAACAAATTTCTAGAACAAATAAACTTCCTAGAGATGATTCTTAACACTGTTTAGGTAGCACGCAAAAGTAAAAATTTGCCGAAAATGTTTTAATTTGATTTTTTTTACCTTTTTTCTCCTGTTCAGGTCCATAGGTACTAAACCGTTCAAAATTCAAGGAAACAATCAACTACAAAAATTTACCTAAGATCTCAATAAACAAATTTCTAGAACATATAAACTTCCTAGAGATGATTCTTAACACTGTTTAGGTAGCACGCAAAAGTGAAAAAAGTGACGCGGTGAAAGTTATATAAAGTGCTACAACATAATTCGTACACAACAGTGGCAACTGACAGTTTCAGTATGCAGTGTGAAAAAATTGATTTATTTTGCTACGTTTGCGGTCATCAAACCGTAGAGTTAACATTAGCATGTGTGAGTTTTCTTTGCTTTAAAAAAGCTGTTAAAAATATTGCAAGTCGCTGCGATAATCCCAATATGGCCACAATGAAATCCATTTCCATTTGTGTTATTAGTTGTGGTCCATCTCTTCCCTGTTGGGGCTCATAATCGGTATCAAATGGATCTTCATAAGTAACACCACTTGCTGTACTCATTGCTGTAAATTCTGTAGTACGATCTGGAGTTGGCGGCCTTGGTGATACAAAATTTTCAGGTGCAAGCACTGGTAGTGTGGCTGTTGCAGTTGCTTTATAAATTTTGTTCTTCTCAGCATGTCGATTTAGACGACATGTGTAATTTACGCATGCATAGCAACTGGTTGCATCATGGTCACCTGGGCGATTAATCCAGTTTACCGGCTTACAATACTTCATAGTACCTCTGCCTCCACTCAACCATGCCATGAGATTGTTATAACATTGGCGACACACTGTATTAGGTGTGTAATTTTCACCAGTCAAGTCCACTTCGTCGAAAACCAATGTATATGCTCTTTTGAATTCACTAGTTAAAAGATTCTTTTCCTTCTGAAATCTTGTAGATGTTTTTTTTCTGGTTTGATGACCGCAAACGTAGCAAAATAAATCAATTTTTTCACACTGCATACTGAAACTGTCAGTTGCCACTGTTGTGTACGAATTATGTTGTAGCACTTTATATAACTTTCACCGCGTCACTTTTTTCACTTTTGCGTGCTAGCTAAACAGTGTTAAGAATCATCTCTAGGAAGTTTATATGTTCTAGAAATTTGTTTATTGAGATCTTAGGTAAATTTTTGTAGTTGATTGTTTCCTTGAATTTTTAACGGTTTACTATCTATGGACCTGAACAGGAGAAAAAAGGTAAAAAAAATCAAATTAAAAAATTTTCGGCAAATTTTTCACTTTTGCGTGCTACCTAAACAGTGTTAAGAATCATCTCTAGGAAGTTTATATGTTCAAGAAATTTGTTTATTGAGATCTTAGGTAAATTTTTGTAGTTGATTGTTTCCTTGAATTTTGAACGGTTTGCTACCTATGGACCTGAACACGGGAAAAAAGGTAAAAAAAAATCGAATTTTTTTAAGTTTTTTGCGATTTTGATCTGGAAGGTGAAGTTTTTTTGATTTTATATGTTCGCAATTTTTGTTCTTTATGACAAGAGTTACAACTTTGCCTCAGAGAGTAAATCGAAATTCTGAACGGTTTGCAAGATATGAGCCCGAGAAAATGATCACTTTTTTGCGAAAATGATACCGAGGCCCCAAATCTTAAGCGGCCCATAAACAAAAAAGTGCATGACTTTGGGAAAAATTGGGAGACACGGGTCTTTTTTTTTTAGTCTTTTATCACGTAGTGGTGTCCGTATATGGTTATTTTGCCATGACTTAAAAAATTACACTTAATGCTCATTTGTGTATGCTTAATGCTCATTTGTTCTTGGTCTCTATATTGTTACAGCCTTATTCAATAGGGGTATTAACGCTCCGGAGCTCTTTGTAGAGCTCTTGTGCAAAAAAGCGCAACAAACTGTGAACACACTCCACACACAGACCTAGCAATTGAAGTTAAGTTCAGTTAGCTTTGAAAGATAGTGATGTGAAATATGATATTAAAGACGTTAGTACCTAGAAGTGTTCACAATATACCATCACTATTTGTTTGCTGGCGAAAATTCACAAAATGAACTCAAGAGCTCAAGCGCACTACAAAATAACTACAGGGTATCGCCAGTGCTCTTGAGCAAAAAATCACAATTTTGACAGCACGTGTATTTTGTTATTGTAGAGCTCTTTTTTGTTGCACTTTTGTTCTTTTGCACAAGAGCTCTACAAAGAGCTCCGGATCGTGAATGCCACTAATATATTTCCTTAAACAACCCTTCAACGCTTGTTTAGTTACGCACTGTTTAACGCAACCTCTACGCAACCTTAAAGCGGGAAGTTCATTCACTGCATTTGCATATGCGTCCGTCTACTCGCTGGCACAATTTACGCAAGAAATTTATGGCAGAGTTCATTGATTGCGTTTTACATTCTAAGTAAGCAGGGCTACAAAATTATATAACATTTGGTATGTTCTTAAAGTTGAGTTTTTATCGTATTTATACACAAATACTTGAAATGTCTTCATTTATAATTAAAAAAAACTTAAATCCTGAGTATAAACAAGTTCTTTTGAGAAATTAGCAATGAAAAAATTATAAACATTTTTAATTTTTAAGATTTATTTACAAGAACCATCCCTTAAAGTAATGAGCTTCTGGCTCATTTCTTCTCTCTGTTCGTTATAAGTAACAAGTTGTCAAAAAACGCAAATTACACAAGAAAAGTTGAAAAATTTTGGACTTTGCTTGCGTAGCGAGTAAACGGACGCATATGCAAATGCAGTTAATGAACTTTCATCTGTAAGCTTTCACATATTTCTATTGCATTGCGTTCAGCGAGTAGACGGACGCATATGCAAATGCAGTGAATGAACTTCCCGCTTAAGTTGTGAAGGCCTAACCAAAATAGACAATTTCCTCCGTAGCGAGTGAAGACGAAAATGTTCGCTTAAATGCATTTCAATGTTGTCACCCACAATGAGCAAACGTAAACTTATAGAAACTAAACGAAACGGTTTGACGAGACGTTCTGTTCCGTAACAACCGAACTTTTAGCGTCTCAACTCGTCAAAAACAGCTGTGCAGAGTAGTCTTCTGTAGTGGCGTCCGTGGCGTAGTTGGTTAAAGTGCGTGGCCGCTATGTCAACGAACCTTTGGAGACCCAGGTTCGAACCCCAGCAGCGACAGAAAATATTTGAATTAAAATAATTTTTCTGTACGGCCGCCACCTCTCTGCAGACAATGGCAAACCTCAGAGAGTAATCAAAATGCCATGTAAAGCTTCTTGAGAACGAGAACATTCCGTTCATCGCCGTTCGGAGTCGGCGTTAAGCATGAAGGTCCGGTTCTCGGTCAATTGTGTACAAACTTAATAACACGCACAACACAATTGATCATAAGAAGCTAGGTCAAAGTCCTTTCAAGGGCTGAAATGGCCAGTTATTTATTTTTTGTTTTTAGAGTAGTCTTCTTCTTTTTTCAGACGATTGGAGGAACTCGTTTCATTTTGGGTTAAATGTCAAAACAGACGTAACGATTGCAAACGTTCGGCAAGTTGCAATCGTCTCGTTTCGTCTATTTTGGTAAGGGCTTTATTTATAAACATTTCTTCATTCGTTGCTCATGTTTGTAAGGTTTGTGTCTTAACTATAGAAAATCTCTACAAAAATTAAGAATTCCTATGGATTTGCAATGGCCGCTGCATAAAAAAATTCTGCAAAGGGCGCATATGGAGCATGTCTTTGATATTAAACGAAAAGACAAACAAAGATCATGGTTATATTTAATTTAGCCCGTTTAAAGTTACGCTGCCTCTAAAATTTGTTTATGAATAAGGTTGTTAGTGTTTAAATGCTGTTAAAGATGAGAGTTGAATAGAGTGAGCATGCAAACAACAAACGAATGTCTTGCAAACAGACCCGTGCAGCTCTTTAGCTCATTGACAATAACTTAACTTTCGAGTCCCACATTAATTATCTGATCTCATCAGTTAATCTTACTTTAAGGAAGCTTTATAGTCTAAATCTATATCTACCCATACGAATCAAGCTCAGACTTGTTCAAGCTTACTTGAAGTCAAAACTTACTTATGGCTTGGAAGCCTTTGGGTACCTTGTCATTTAATTTGCGCAAAGTTCAACTGCTTGTGAACAGAGTGGTAAGGTTTTTGTACAACGTTCGACGCTGGGAACACATCTCTAGCCACGTATCTCGTTTTTTTAACTATTCCTTCTTTGATTTCATCAATTTCAGACTTATGTGTATGTTGTTCAAGATAATCAAATGCAAACTACCTGATTACATTGCTAACTCTTTATTGTGTATCCCAAATTCAATTCTCAATTCGGAAGATCATTTTTCATTTTTAATTAGAGATATGCGGAACTTTAAGGCTTCCTGTAATGTTTTCAAAAATCAAATGACACTGTATTTAAATAACTAATTAGGAAGGTTCAGTACCTTCGAATTGTTGTACAGTTCGTTGAGGAAGAATCGCACACTCGTCTTTTTTATAATTTTATAATTTATAATATGGTTTAATTATTTCTTTACATTATTTTTGAATTTACGTTGATTAGATAAAATAAAATCTACTTCCATTATAAATTGAGTGATTTAGGTAAAAGAGACTTTTGTGGAATTTTTTTATGCGACTGCTTACATTGTCATCGACTGTAAAACGGCGACGAAAATGCAACGTAGTTGTCAATGCACACTTAGCGGAATGACGGCGAAAATTTATATAATAACTAGTTTTTTTCCCGGCACTTGTTGCTGCACCCTGCAATTATATCGGAACATAATAATTGTATTCAAAACTTCTTCGACCCATAGTTTGACACCATTGTCATTTCCCACTGCCCGTTACAGTTTCCCAGTACATCACCAAATAGTAACTCCATTTTGAGTTTGTATGTAAGTAATGTTACTTTTACTTCCAAAGCTATTCGATATTAAAAATTCTTATTGTATGGGCGGAGCCACATCCCTTATTCTATACCCATCCCAGTTTTCTAGTAGATGGACATTATCCAGTTTTAGTACAGTTGCCGACAGTGAGCATACAGACTAAATTGCCAAAATGTAGCCAAATCGACGAAAACCGTCGGAAATATATAATTTTTATTGATTTGTAGGCGGTAAAAGGGGGTGTGACAGAAATTTAAGCCATCTCGTACTTGAAAAAAATGTACTGCCAAAATTTCAGCTCTATCGGCTCAGTAATTTTGAAGTTTCCAGCCATGACACAGGCAGCGTTTTGCTTTTTGTATTTATATTTTGGATAAAGATTATTGGCTATAACTTTTGATTCGTAAGAGATACTAAGGGCCGTTTTATTCACTTTTATAACTTGAAAGTTAGAAGTAACTTAAAGATTTTTTTAAACTGAAAAAAAATTTGTTTTATTCAGTACAATATTTCTGTTATAACTTTTGAAAATGAAAATTCGATATAACTTGAGTTTTATAACTTTCGTCAACTTGTGATTTCAAAAACTTCCGAAATTGGCTCCAGTTATTTGATTTAACTTGGGATATTTGGCATAACTTGAGCTTTTTGTTTCATTCGTAAGAAATCGTAGGTTACAATTGAATACAAAAGTTTTTAAATTTTGTTAACAAATGGGATGATGTGGATTTTCTTGATCATTTTCGATTGACAAAAGAAACCATCTTGATGATTTTGGAGCTGATCAAAGACAAGCTACATTGTGACGACAGGCGTAAATTGAGTAAATTTTTGCTAATAGCTCACGTGAATTACAGCTAATCACTCAATTTTTTATTTTCCTTCGCTACGGTGATATTGGATCAGTTTAGGTCGCAGTTGCGGATTTCAGTTGAGTGTGTATTTTATCACTGCACATTGTATTATATAGAATGGGTATGGCACCTGTTATATTTAGGCAACAATTCGTCAAAATGCAAACAACGCAAGGTGAATTCCTGAGAGTTTCGAGAGAATTTTTCAGCATATCAAAATTTCCGCGCACAATTGGTGCAATTAACTGCACACATATGAGAATTCAATCGCCAGGAAACAAGGACTCTGAAAACTACCAAAATAGAAAGAGACGGTTCTTTTTAAATGTTCATTAGATATTATGGCGCGTTTTCAATTCAACAATATAATATTTATTACTGTAAAGTGTACAGTATCAACACGCATAATATTTTTATGTTAACCAATCAATGTCAATGTTAATGTTCATTTGGCCGGATCGTTTTGTATGGGAAAAAAAGGTCAGCCATTCGGTATCGATCTTAAAAGTAAGAAGAAAACATAAGAACGACTTCTGCATACTTGTTTTTTTCAAATCAGAGAAAATTTATCGAAGCCTTTTTATTCTCCTAAGTTCCAGTGGCGTCCGTGGCGTAGTTGGTTAAAGTGCGTGGCCGCTATGTCAACGAACCTGGAAGCCCGGGTTCGAACCCCAGCAGCGACAAAATTATTTGAATTAAAATAATTTTTCTGTACGGCCGCCACCTCTCTGCAGACAATGGCAAACCTCAGAGAGTAATCAAAATGCCATGTAAAGCTTCTTGAGAATAAGAACATTACGTTAATAACACGCACAACACAATTGATCATAAGAAGCTAGGTCAAAGTCCTTTCAAGGGCTGAAATGGCCAGTTATTTATTTTTTTTTTAAGTTCCTTTTTGGTAAAAAAAAAACATATTTGCTGGTAACTTTTTATTTTTTACAGAACGCATACCCAAATCTGGTAAAAAGATAAATATCTTACACGTACCAACATTATGGCATAAAAAAATGTTCGCTAGAGACAAATTCGAAGAGCCGAGAATAGAAAGCCATAGCTTACTTAATGCACAAAATATTAGCGAAAACTATTGTAAAAGGATTGACAATGCCGGTTATGCATAAAAATCGGTTGGGACATATTTATGGAGCTTAACAATCTCGTAAAAATACACGAAGTTTGAATCACGCCAAAATTCAGTTATAAATAAAATAGGGTATGCAAAATCGGTTCGAATTATTCGACGTTTCGGTTTTTTCTTTTATTATTCGAACCGGTTTTTTTTTTAAATAGCAATTTTCGAAAATCGGTTTTTTTGACTCGAATTATTCGACTACTTGAATAGTTAAGAAATATATAAATCCACAATTTAAATTGTAAAATTCTTAAACCACTTTTTTATTACATTTGAGCGACCCTGTTTTTGTTTTTTTCTACTTACGTTTTTACATTTCACGTTTCTAACATTTCTTATCTCTGGCTTTTATTTCATTTTGCTTTATTTGAGCTCGTTTAAGCATAAGCTTTGGTAATTTATTTTTGCTTTCTTTTGTTAAAACAGCATTTTGTTAAAACAGCGGCTGGCGTATTTAATGTAAGTTAAACATGATTTTTAGTTTATAATGCATTCTTTTTTAAAAAATATATTGAATCAACAGCTTGACGTGAACTAGAAGTCTGGAAGTATTTAAAAAAAGATAGGAAATTCAACAAGGCTTCTTGTACGAAATGCCCAAAAAAAATCTCAAAAGCATTAAGTACAAATATAGAAATAATCATTAAAAGATAAAAAACATATGTTAAAAAGATTGAAAGAAAAACTCGAAACATAATTCTACCCAGTGAATCAAAACTATTGTTTTCGAATTCATTTATAAACCATTTCGGGTAGAAACGTAACGGCACTCATAAATTAACCTTTTTTGTATCATTCTTCGGACTAAAATGTCTCTCAAAAATTAACTTTTTTTTTTGTTCGGAAATGAGTTAAAAATATACTTAGATTTTACTTTTTTGTTCGGAAGTTACCTTAAAACATAACCATAGAAAAGTTATTTTTCGGCACTCGGAAATGAACATTTTTTGAATCAATCGCCGTAGTGAATTGCTTTCAGAAAACGAACCTTTTTTTTTGTTCAGAAATGAGTTAAAAAATTAACATTTCTGAATTATAAATTTTATTATTGCTAAATATTATTTGTTATACATATCGATGTTTGTATAAAAAAAAATTATTTTGATTGAACTCATTTAAGAATGCAAAAGATAAACATTTACTAATCATTTCTGATCGGTCATTTTCGAGACATTTTTACCTACTAAAATGATAAAAAAGACTAATTTTAGAACTTATATATAGCAAGTACTTTTAAGCAACAAAATAAAAAATCAAAAATTAAAAAAATTCTGCCCAAACACCTTCGCAAAACTCTCACCTTACGCAAAACCTTCGCTTATGGTTCAGTGGGTAGTACGGCATATGTACCTTTATTTACTTTATTAAAAAATAGTTGCTATTTTTATTAAATAAAAACAAATAGATATATGTAGGTAAAAAAAGTAAAAAAATTTATTAAATTTTCTGGTCCAATAATTCGAAAACCGGTTTTGTAAAAATTGTACTATTCGAAACCGGTTTTTTTATAATGTCGAATAGTTGCATACCCTAAAATAAAACAAAGACTTTTTGCAATAACTTAAACAAAATGTGTTTCTAAAGATAGCAAAAATTTTGGGAGGTCAATAGGAGTTATAATAGATAATACATAATTTTAAAAATTGTTTTATTCTGAAATATTTGTATTTATCGTTTTAGCAGATTTCTAAATTGGAATTCTTACGTTCTGTAATTTTTCGCACACAGCTTTCAAACCGATATATAAAAAGAAAATAGAACTCAATACCTTTTCCACAAAATCAATTTCAAGTAAATTCAATGAAAAATTTGGCTTTCACAGCGGTTTTACAAAATGTGTTTTTAAAAGAAACAAAAAATGCGATTTATGGAGGTGAATAAGAGTAATATTTCATGCCAAAATGTCGGTATGTGTAAGATATTAATGCTTTTAGCAGATTTGGGAATGTGTTCTGTGAGAAAGAAAAAGTTCCAAGCAAAAAACATGTTTTTTTTTTACCAAAACGGACCTATAGGAGAATAAAAAAGGCTCCGATGAATATTCTCCAATTAAAAAAAAGGTATGCAGAAATCGTTCTTATTCTAGAGGAACTCTAACTTTTGAGAGCTCGAACGGCGGAATTAAATTTTTATATCTTTCTAATGTTCATCTAAATTTAGTACATCTTTGAATGCAAAATGCAAAATCAAAAATAAAAAACGAGGTCTGATTATAAAGGTCAATTCATAAATTTCTTTATTTAAATATTAGAACCAAAATAAAAAAATAGCTCATTTTGACTCAGCTCGGCAACGATATTATTTTCAAACTCGATTGATTGATTCAGAAATAATTTCAAAAGTTATAATTTCAATATTTTTGTTTTTTTACGACAAATGAGTTGAATTTCCTTGGGATATTTTGATAACTTGAGAAATTATAACTTTACTTAACTTTAATGCTAGAAACGTCAACTGACAAAAACCGAAACTGAATGAAACCAATTTTTAACTTAGGAAATTAAAATTTTCAACTTCTCAAGTTAAACAATTTGGCAAGTTGCAATAAGGTTTTCATAGTAATTTGATGAAGCTTTGAAACAAAAAAAAAATTAACAAATGTATAAAAAAGCAGCAGAGATATTTGAATCATGAGTCACAAAATTAAATTTCTGATTGTTTTTTTCTCATTTTTGAGCAACGATGTTGCATTATACACTGCATCAAAAATTTGCACATTCAGTAGATAATTTTTTATTTAAGCCATTGTATTTTCTAAAATAATGTACATATATTGAATAAGAATGTTTCATATTTTTTAGTTATTCATGAGTAATGATATTAAAAACAAAAACAATTAACTTATTGAGTTCAATAATTTACGAAAATTCCTGAAAGCGGCTATCCCCATAAGAAATATTATTAAAATTTTTTAAAAATGAATTTAACACAAAAAAGTGCCTATAGTCATAAAAAAATTAATCGTTAGGGTAAAAGATGAAGGAAAAAGTTATTCAGAAATAAGTAAAATTGTTGAAAGACCTCGTTCAACAATCCATTCTGTTGTAAACAATTTTGAATGAAATAAATCATTTGATATTGCATCTGGAAGAGGTAGGAAAAAAATATTGTCTCCGTCCGTTGAGCTCCATCCGTTAATCCGCAAACAATAAGAAATTGTTTACATTCACATGGTTACAAAGGTTGCGTGTCCCGCAAGAAACCGTTTATATCTAAAATAATGCTCTTAAACGCTTAGCATATGCAAAAGAATATATAAAT
Organism: Pherbina coryleti; assembly: GCA_943735915.1. Taxonomy (NCBI): domain Eukaryota; kingdom Metazoa; phylum Arthropoda; class Insecta; order Diptera; family Sciomyzidae; genus Pherbina; species Pherbina coryleti. The sequence continues at coordinate 69,493,234 of OX030950.1, read as the reverse complement.
AAGACGAAAAGTTCTGGGAAAAAAGTTACTTTTGTTGATGAAAGCAAATTTAATATTTTTGGCTCAGATGGACGTCGTTTTGTCTGGCGAAGACATAATACTTCCCTTACTAAAGAAAATTTAACGCCAACCTTAAAACATGGAGGTGGAAATGTTATGGTATGGGGTGCCATGGCAGCTAACGGTGTTGGAAACTTAGCTTCCGTTGAAACTACAATGGACAAATTTCAATATTTATCAATTTTAAAAAATAATTTAAGAGCCAGTGCTGAAAAATTAGAACTCGGTTGTGATTTCATGCTGGTCCAAGATAATGACCCCAAGCATAATTCACTACTAAGCAGAACTTGACTTGTCTACAACTGCAAATCGACACTTCCACATCCTCCTCAATCACCGGACCTCAATCCTATTGAGCATCTTTGGGATTTGCTCGAGCGTAAAGAACGACAGCATGAGATAACCAACCGAGAGTAGCTTCAAACATTTAACCTAGAGGAGTGGAATAAAATATCGCCGGACGATACATCCAAATTAGTGGAATCGATGAAACGCCGTTTACGAGAGGACATTAATGCAAATGGATACCATACTAGCTATTAAGTTTTTTATAAAATACTTAAATTAAGATATTTAAGCAATGTATGTACAATTTTTTGAGTGCAAGTTTTTTTTTTTTTTTTTTTTTTTTTTTGGATTCGCCCGGAGGTAAGAAATCTTCATAGATACGTATGACCCGTGCCATACGCATGCACGATTTACATTCTAAGAAGTTCCCGGATCAGCCGGACTGAATAGAATGCACCTACGTGTTAAAACTTACCACCTATTGGCAAATAAAAGCCTCCACTAAGCACAATTGCTTGGCCTTTCAGCGGAAATCAAAATTAAGTAAAGAAACATTTTAAATTTGAGTATTTTTTGCGCTTATGTAAACATCATAAACATCATCGAATAAAAGCACAATCTTCATAATACGAAGATATACAAGACAACATCCAAAGCAATTCACCAGACCATACATAACCGCGTTCATAACTGCTGTCATTCGGCTTGGGGCTACTGTCCAACCCAAGATCCTACGTGGAAAAGAGATGCAACTCTCAAACACCAAACCAATACCAAACATAGCACAGATATACAAGTATATATTGTGCAGGCACAATATATTTATATATTCGGGTCACTAAAATAAGGGAACACCGAGCTAAAGTTATTATTTGGATATGTATTTGGGCCAACGCAGGTAAAAACTTGTATGGAAAAGAGATAAACTCTGACGCACCAAGCCGAGAGACACGGTTTTCATGGTCTCATTTCAAACTTGGAAAGCTATAGAACTAAAGATCTAAAATAATTTCATGAAAAAAATAAAGCAACGAAACTGAATAAAACGAAAACTTAAAGTATCTAACATATTCGATGATGCTTATTTGTTAAATCGTAAAATCTACACAATTATCTCGAGTTAAATTTGTTAAATCGTAAAATCTACACAATTATCGCGAGTTGTATTTGTTATCACAATGAATGTGTTAACTATTCAAGTGTAATATCATTTTACGTTTTAAGACATCCACCGAGTCAGAAAAATTTATCAAGTTCAAGTTACCATTGAAATCACTACACATACATCGGAAAGGGTCGTGAAGGGCATAATTAGAAGTGCACTGACTCAACTTAAAAAACTGGAAATGTCTGGCTCCGCTCCTAGGGATGTTGAAGTTTAATAAAGAAAGAAGGTATTGTGAGTCTATATCGCCACTGAGTAGTTTGTATAAAAAGGAGAAGATTAAAGGATAGAAGTTAATTAGATTACTTTTTTAAATAATTTTTATAAATGAAGTGTAATTTTCAGAAAATGTTATAAATTGTTTTTTGAATGTAATAATACCATCCAATAAATATTAATAAAAGTTTTCGACATTTAAAACTTATTTTGTAAAAAATATAGCTTTAAATGGAATATGAACTGCTGTATGTGCAATTCTTTGATTCGACAATGGCATCTAAATTCTGCTTCTGAATATGTGGGAACAACATGCAGCAAATAATTTTTAACGCAATTTCGTTTCTTCGGCATACAAAATTCGAGCAATCCATAGATAATATCCTCGTCCCTTTCATCTGCAACTAATTCCATAAGCTCATCATCTTCAGAATCGCTTGATGATTCTACAAGCTCCGCAAAATGTTTGCACCAGACGGATTTGTTTGGTTCACTTCCAGTGCTGGCTTGATGTGGAGCATTGACAGTGCGGACGACATGCTAAAGATTTTGAACAATATAAAAATTAATTTTCAAATAAACATTTATATTGAGTTTTTACACAATTTACCATGTTTTTGGTTTCCATTCCAACAGTTTTTTATTTATTTCGAAGAACTTTTATTGTTTTGCAATTTCTTTGCTAACATGTTAACATATGATTTTAAGCAGTTTGACACTTTTACCAAACTTGCAGCTTTTGACAGGGACGGAACATTTCTTGCTCTCTCGATTGCACTCTCTTTTACCATTTTTTCGAGTACGGGAACGCTTCTCGGACTAAAACCTGTAAAAATGGTAAATTGGACTAAAACTTTAGAGTACGGGAACATACATACCTATTATATACAACAAATTGTAGAAATTAATTTTTATACATTTTGTTCATAATATTTATTGTTAATAAGCACTTTATTATTCCAGATAATGTCAAAGGAAAGACAAAAGCCTGTCACTAAGATCGGCCGCCGAAAACAAATGACAACATAAATGCAAAATGCTGCTTTATATATAGTAGTATTACATGGAAGTAATTAAAATATCCAGTGTTTCAAAGTTGAAAAGAATGATAAAACTGAATGCATTCATCAGATTTTTTAAGCCAACAAGAATGGGATTGATATTTCCATAAGTCCCATTCCTTACAGAGCATTGGGTGTGCATTCTTTTATCTTCAAAGAATGATGAATTGTGCATCCGTAATTCATTATCTCAACAGAAGCATAAGAGCCTGAACAGAATCAAAGCGATTAGCGATTAACGACATTTTCAAGCAATAGAATGGATGAAAACGTATGAACACGTCCGAAATCAAATCGCTGGTTTTCGATCGCGACGAGCATTCGCCAGATTAGAATCTATTCTATTTTTGCTCTGGCGACCAGGCGATCCTCGCTTTGAGTGGTGTCAAACATGATAAGTGTTGCCGTATTTTTCCCAATGATGGGGTACGTTCAGTGCTATTTTCTTAATTTTTATTATCTTCTGACATTTGTTGTCTGTGTTTGGCCCATATTACACGATGTCCGTTTGTCCGGCTTACGCTAACAAAGGTCGGACAAACGGACATCGTGTAATCGTGTAATATGGGCCTTTCTGTTTTCTTCATGTCAATAATGCATACACAAAACAAAACATTCGGAACATGGGCGTCCGCGGGAATTTTTCGAGGGGGGAAAAGGTATGCATTGGTGTGCACGTTGATGAAAATGAGCCTGGAATGTTACCTATGAAATTTTATTGCCTGAGATTTTCTGTGCAAACTTTGTAACATAAACACTATTATTATATGACAATTTATATTTTTCAATTTAACTTCCAGTATAACGAACTTTTGGCTTACAAAATCATATTTACATTTATTAAATGTATTTTAAAATATTTAAAATAATTGTCGTTCGTTTTTAAATATAGTTAAAGATCCGTGCAGACTGAAAAAGATATTTTCAATGAATTTATTTTATTTTATTATCATTTAAAATATCTTTTTGATTTCTTCTTTTGTTTGTATGAATGTGTGTGTCTGTGTATATTATCCCAATAAACCAAACTGATTCGTTTCGAATTCGAGGTGAAACCGAGATCTCGTGTATTTAGTTCGAAAACGAATTTCGTTCTACTTTCGTTTTCGAATCCGCGAGCGGAAGAAATTCACACTTCGTTTTCGAAACGAGATTTTTAGAATAATCGAATCGTTTTCGAAACGATATTTTTAAAATAATCGTTTTGTTTTCGAAACAAGATTTTTGAAACAATCGGATCGTTTTCGAAACGAGATTTTTTAAATTTACTTATATTCTCATATGTTATGATTTCAATAGTCTTCTTATGAAATCAATGCCTTTTTTAATAATATGTAGATGTATTAACTTTTATTTTTATTTATTTTTAAAAATTTTGAATTATAACTTCATTGCAGCTTGCAAAATTCTTTTTGTACTCTAAAATTTTTGTAAGAGAAGCTGTTCGGTAAAAGGAATATTCCCCACTGCAGTTCACGGCCGTGACGTAAGGTACTGCACGAAAAGTTTATCTAATTGCCAAAAAAATATGTAGATATATACCGTGTGCAACCCTTTTTTTAGAAATTAATTTTCTGTTTGCTTCTGCAGAGAACTTCTTGTGTCCAGTAGCTTCACTCACGGCCGGGAACTTCAGTAAGAAATTTACCCCTCCAAAAAAAAAAAAACAATAACTGGTCATTTCAGCCCTTGAAAGGACTTTGACCTAGCTTCTTATGATCAATTGTGTTGTGCGTGTTATTAAGTTTGTACACAATTGACCGAGAAATGGACCTAAGGCTTAACGCCGACTCTGAACGGCGATGAACGAAATGTTCTTATTCTCAAGAAGCTTTACATGGCATATTGATTACTCTCTGAGGTTTGTCATTGTCTGCAGAGAGGTGGCGGCCGTACAGAAAAATTATTTTAATTCAAATAATTTTCTGTTGCTGCTGGGGTTCGAACCTGGATCTCCAGGCTCGTTGACATAGCGGCCACGCACTTTAACCAACTACGCCACGGACGCCACTCCATTTACCCCTCTACCTTTTTAATATTCTCGGATTCATCTCGAATTCGAATAGAAAGCGAAAACTCGGATCCGAAACGAATCCGAGTCCGCTCTGTGGTTTATTGGGATATAAAAAGAGTGCATGATTCTCTTGTGTTTGTGTTTTAAAAATTTTTTTAATATTCGTTTTTCTTGAATGCTCGTTCAGTTATGAACAGAGCAACATACTTACTTACTTACTTATCTGGCGCTTACAACCGTAAGTCGGTTTTGGCCTCGTATAAGAAATTGCGCCAGCCATTTCTGTTCTGCGCTTGCTGGCGCCAGTTGGAAACACCAAGTTTAGTCAGGTTATCCAACACCTGATCCTTCCAACGAAGATGTGGGCGTCCTCTTCTGCGTTGACCACCACCGGGCACCGAATCGAATATTTTTTTCGCTGGAGCGTCGTTTTCCATTCGCTCAACATGACCTAGCCAGCGGAGCCGCTCGATTTTGATACGCTTAACTATGTCGATGTCAGCGTACAGCTCATACAGCTCGTGGTTCCATCGAATTCGGTACTCGCCATTGACGCAGATTGGACCGAAGATCTTACGAAGGATCTTTCTCTCGAAGGCTCCCAAAGTCTTTTCATCAGAACTGCTCAACGTCCAGGTTTGTGCTGCATATAATAGGACGGGCATGATTAGTGACTTATAGAGCGTGAGTTTTGTTCGTCGAGAGAGGGCTCTGCTTCTCAATTGCCTACTCAGCCCAAAGTAACACCTGTTGGCAAGAGTTATCCTTCGCTTTATCTCAATACTGACATCGTTGAAAGAGTTTACGCTGGATCCCAGGTAGACGAAGTCCTTAACAACCTCGAAGGAGATGTTGTCAACAGTGACGTGGTTTCCAAGACGCTGGGACTGTTTATTTGTTGACACTAGGTATTTCGTCTTATCTGCGTTCACTACAAGACCCATTCGACTCGACTCTTTCGCTAACCTGGAGAATGCTGCGCTGACTTCGCGCGTATTATGGCCAATGATATCGATATCATCAGCATACGCCAGCAGCATAATACTTTTGTAGAATATCGTGCCGCTGCGTCTCAAATCAGCAGCTCGGATGATCTTCTCCATCATCAGGTTGAAAAAGTCGCACGATAAGGAATCACCTTGTCTGAAACCTCGTTTGGTATCGAATGGAGGAGTGAGGTCCTTTCCAATTTTAACTGTGCTGCTGGTGTTGCTCAGTGTCATTCTGCAAAGGCGGATGAGCTTTGCAGGAATACCAAATTCAGACATGGTGGAATATAGATGATTCCTTATTGGACTGTCGAAGGCGGCTTTGTAATCGACAAAAAGATGGTGTGTGTCGATTTGTTTTTCTAGGGTCTTCTCCAAGATTTGTCGTAGCGTAAATATCTGGTCTATGGTGGATTTGCCAGGTCTGAAGCCACACTGATAAGGTCCAATCAGCTGGTTTACGATGGGCTTCAGTCTTTCACATAGTACGCTCGACAGGACCTTATATGCGATATTCAGAAGGCTTATCCCACGGTAGTTGGCGCAAATTGTGGGATCGCCTTTCTTGTGGATTGGGCAGAGCACACTGAGGTTCCAATCGTTTGGAATGCATTCTTCCGACCATATTCTGCATAGAAGCTCATGAATGCATTTAAATAGAGCTTCGCCTCCATTCTTGAAGAGCTCAGCAGGTAAGCCATCGGCTCCTGCGGCTTTGTTGTTTTTAAGCCGAGCTATAGCTTTCAAGACTTCACTATGGTCGGGCAGCGGAACTTCAACGCTGTCGTCCAAAATTGGGGATTCCGGAATATCATCTCTATTGGCGGGATTGTTGTCGTCGTCGCCATTCAGAAGCCTAGAGAAGTGTTCCCTCCACATCATCAGTGTACTCTGGATATCTGTCACTAGATTCCCATTTTTATCCTTGCAGGAAGAGGCCCCGGTCTTGAAACCATCGGCCAGGCGTCTTATTTTTTCGAAAAATTTTCGGACCTCATTCCTGTCACCATGCATCTCAATTTTCTCGCACTCACGCATTTCCGCTTCCCTTTTCTTTCGCCTGAAAATGCGTCTCTCTTCCCTCCTCTTCTCTTTGTATCGCTCCTTAGCAGCACGCGTTACAACCGACTGCAGGGTGGCTTTGTAGGCGGCATCTTTTTCTGCAGTGGCGTCGCGACACTCTTGGTCGTGCCACTGGTTTCGGCGAGGGCGGTGATAGCCAATCACCTCTTCGGCAGCCGTACGCATAGAGTGGGAAATGTGATTCCACTGCGCGCATATATCGTCGATCGGAGGAGTGCTTTCTTGAAGCAGGAGTGAGAGTCGAGTAGCGAAGTCTTCGGCTGTTTGCTTTGATTGCAGCTTTTCGACGTCTAGCTTTCTTTGTGCTGGATTGCGCGCATTCTTGGTTGCGCACAGGCGTGTACGGATCTTGGCTGCGACAAGATAATGATCCGAGTCTATATTGGCACCACGGATCGTGCGTACATCTAAAACACTAGAAGAGTGCCTTCCGTCAATCAAAACGTGATCAACTTGGTTGCGCGTCTTTTGATCAGGAGACAGCCAAGTTGCTTTATGAATATTGAGATGCTTGAATCTAGTGCTACTAACGACCATGTTTCGCGCTGCGGCAAAGTCAATCAGCCTCATTCCGTTATCGGAGGTATTGTCGTGGAGGCTGAACTTTCCGACTGTTGGACCAAAGATATTTTCTTTTCCCACCTTGGCGTTGAAGTCACCAAGCACGATTTTTATGTCGTGGCGGGGGCTGCGCTCATAGGCCTCTTCAAGGCGCTCGTAGAAGCTGTCTTTGGTCTCATCGTCCTTATCTTCTGTCGGAGCGTGCGCACAAATCAGGCTTATGTTGAAAAATCTTGCCTTGACACGGATTATGGCAAGTCGTTCGTTCACAGGTGTGAATCGCAGAACATGATGTCGTAGTCGCTTGCCAACCACGAATCCGCATCCAAATTCGTGCTTCTCCGCATGGCCGCTGTAGTAGATATCACAGGATGCTTGCCGTGAGCAACCCTGTCCCTTCCATCGCATTTCTTGGATTGCACTGATATCAGCTTTGTATCTTTCTAAGATATCTATCAGTTGGATAGAGGCACCATCCCAATTAAGGGTTCGGACGTTCCAGGTGCATATCCGTAAATCGTTGTCAGTTTTTCGTTTGCGGTAGTCGTCATCAGATTTGGGGATCATTTTTATCTTATTTCTTTGTCGTTTCATTGAAATTTGTTTTTACGTGGTGGGCATCAAACCCAACGCACAACCCTTTAAAGGCAGGGCGAGCCCGCCGCTCAGATTAGCCGTCAAACTAACGGTTGCCAGTTTGCCGTTTCTAGAGGACACCACGCAGAGGTTTGAGTCGACTTGAGACGAGTTCGACATGGATAATGCTGGCCTCACCAGGTTGAGGCAGTCAGACACGTTGCCATGTGAAGATCGCCCCCCTTGACCCTCACGCGTTGCCTTGTGAGGATCGTCCTCCAACAGAGCAACATGCTTAATGCTTTTTTAAGGTTCTATTACCGTCTAGAATTTTCAAAAAATGAATTTTTGTTTTTTTAAATTTTAGATTCTTTATGCCTTCAATAATAACTGTCTAAAATATTTAATCGAAATTCGAAGCCAGTGCCGATATATAACGACTCAATTGAAGCACGCTCTCGGCTCGCAGGTGTAAAAAACTTTACATGCGTTTTTCTCGAGTTTAGGTTTTTTTAACTGGCGGCCAGTTAATCTCCGGATCTACTAGGCCGTTTTTAATAAACTTTGCAGCATATTGTTTGTTTTTATATCCTGTGTGGTAGTTTACCACAATATGACCACAAAAAAAAAATATATGTGGTAGAATAATTAACTATTGTGAACTGGTAGTATTGTGTTTGGTAGAATATAAGAAAATGATTGTGAACTATAACTGGGATAAAATTCCTGGAAACAGCGACCATTTGCCAACTCAAAAAGCTCATGGTGCAAGTGATTGATTTGTCTAAGGATGCAAATGCATCTGAAACTGGTGGTGAAGCGCTAGACTTTAGTGAGAATGTCAGCGGTGGTGATTTATCCACTGGCACGGTTGGTACGCAAGCAGTGAGTGCAGCAAGTGTTGACCAATTTCAGAACCCCGTGGTCTCAACAGCTGCAGTGTCTATTGAGGTAGATCAAATTTTTTTAGTCCCAGAAGTAAATGGTGGTGTAACGGAAAATTCCGTTGGAAGTGTCGCTACTAACAAATTTACCAACAACACAACGAGTACACAACTAGTAACAGATTCTGAGCAGCGTAGCGAGTTCGAATATCGTGAATCGTTAAATTTGAATGCAAGCATGGCTAATGTAAGTGAAGCAAAAGCAACGTGTAAGCAGAAGCACGCAAACATATCAACGACTGAGCAAGGCGATTTAAGAATGTTTCAGCAGGATTCACAAAAAAGTGCACATAATGGCAATGTTACCGAAGATGATGTTGAGGACTATGATCAAGTTGAGCAATGGTTGACCAAGCGATTGCGTATAATGTGTGGCGGAGGACTTTTCGGCCTCGGCGTGCGCCCGCTTGCTGTTCTATTCGGTCGCCCTGGTTTTTATATTATGTTTGGAGAGCTCCCTTTGAGGCGCTCCTGGTCACAGGGGCAGACGAGAAAAAACCAGGGCGGCCGACCCGCGTACGCGCACAACCGCACCTGTGGGTGCCACCGTCCAGGGCCCGCACGAGCTTGCGTGCCACTTTGCTGCCAGTTCGGGAAGTGGGGGAGTTCTTTTCTGGGCCGGTGGCACCCCTTTGCCGCACACAAAAATTTCTCGTGCGGAAGTTTGTTTGGTAAGCTCGCCCTGTGAACTCACGTATCTGTAAAGAGAGATAAAAAGCAAAACGGAACGGAATTCTTAATTTTTGAGTGAGAGGGGGGACTCTGTTCCTCCACTCAACCCCAACCGCGACGCTCATGGACCTGATGTTATGGCCCATGCCCCACGTTTCCCACCCACCGTGAGGATCCGGGGCGAATATTTTGGGATCCTCCCTAACGCAAAACTCACTTCCATCCCTTACCAAATAAATAAATGGAATTTAGTTCATGTTTTTTTTTTCTTTTTCTTTAATCGGGGTCTTTAATACACATTTATATTATATAATTCATATTTATATATATTCTTATTCTATATATAATATATATTTAATATATAATAAAGTATATATTTTGTACATTTTGTATACATTTGTTATTTAATCGCGTATTTATATTCTATACATAGTTTTAAATACATAGTTTTTATGTGTAATATATACATATATTTAGTTTTTATAGTAATTTTAATATTTCAGTTTTAGTTTTAATTTCAGTTATTAGTTTTGGTTTTAGTTGTGGTTTTATTTTACATTTTGGGTTAGTTCTAATTTGCGTTTATGTTATACCTTTAGTTTAAATTTAGTTTAGGTTTTTATTTCAATTTAAGTTTTCGTTTAAATTGTAATTTTATTTTTAGTTTTAGTTTTAGTTTTCTTTTAATTTAAGTTTTAGTCTTAGCTTAAATTACAGTTTGAGTGTTATTTTAATTTTTGATTTAAATTTTTGTTTAGTTTCTAAATTTTTAAATACATATTAAATATATTAACTTTTTATTTTGATTTTAGTTGTGGTTTAAGTTTTGGTTTTATTTTAATTTAATTTTACGTTTTTAGTTTATTTTCAAATTGTAATTTTAGTTTACATTTTGGTTCAGTATTAGTTTTAGTTTTAGTTTATGTTTGAATTTGAGTTTGAGTTTTAGCTTACGTTTTAGTTTAAGTTTGAGTTTTATTTTAATTTTGATTTTTAAATTAAAGTAAATTTTGGAATATTTCTTGTTTTAATTGTAAGGTTTCAAAAGCTTGCTTGATTATATAAAACTTATAAATAAATGCTCAGCTAAGAATTAATATAAAATTGCATGTGCATTTTATTGTTGTTGATATTGTTTCTTTATGATTAATTTGATTCGCATACTGCTCTAATTAATTACTTAATTACAACAATAATAACAATGTGCGTCAAAAACAAAAAAAACGGAAAAAAATCAATTTAATTATAATTGAGGCAAATTGAAAAAAAAAACTTTCAGAGATCTCTACAGCATGAAAAGTTCATCAATAACTCGATAATATAAATTAATTCAAATTTAATCGAAAAGAAAAACCAGTACTTTAGCTTTGTAAACTATGGCTTAAAATCAATTTTCATTTTTGAATTTCTTTAAATGACTGACATAAGTTGCATATATAGGTATGTTTAGGTTAAAATAAAAACTTACAGCAAAAAGAGGCAATTAAAAATGTCCATGTAAAATTTGCGTATTCCGGGCCTAGTCCGCTTAGTATTGTATGCCTTTTAATGACAAACAGCTACACAGCTACATGCCACTTGTTTCACTCCTCGATGCTACCGCAGCCGAAACAAAGTGGTGCAATTTGACACTCCTCCACAGTGAATGGCAAGGTCACTCGGAATTCCTTTCTCAGCCTTTTTAAGTTGTTGATGTGTTGTTGCTCCGGGTGTTGTTTTTGTGACGGCACAGCGGTAGCGCTTGGGCTACTGTTGTAGCTGTTGGCTGTTCTGGCCGTTGTTAGGTGTTGCAGCGGCACAGCGGTAGCGCTAGGGCTACTGTTGTAGCTGTTGCTGTTCTGGCCGTTGTTCGGTGTTGCAGCGGCACAGCGGTAGCGCTAGGGCTACTGTTGTAGCTGTTGCTGTTCTGGCCGTTGTTCGGTGTTGCAGCGGCACAGCGGTAGCGCTAGGGCTACTGTTGTAGTTGTTGCTGTTCTGGCCGTTGTTCGGTGTTGCAGCGGCACAGCGGTAGCGCTAGGGATACTGTTGTATCTGGTGCCGGTTCTGGCCGTTGTGGTTGCGATAACTCCCGGTGGCAATCGCAATCGATTTGCTCTTTTTTGACGAGGGTATCACTTTGATAAAAAAATTTTTTTTTTATATTTATTAATTTTATCAGCATGCGACCATCCTCGCTTACGGCTCAAACAGAAAAGAACGATGGCCGATCGCTGCGCTGCTTCGCCAACCTTGATCCGCCATCTTCGTTCATTTTTCGGCAATTCGCCATCTTTTGTCACCTCAGGGGTGCCAATCGAACGTCATGCGGGTATGTTCACGTAGGTCGTACATTAAGGACCCTTCCACACTTAACGCATGGTGTAAATAACCATGAAAAGGGTATTCATGTGGCGTTTGTGCCATTACAAATGCGATTGAAAAAAAGAGTTGCAGCTTCTCGAATCTCAGCATGCTACTCGTAATTTTACCATGAACTTCAGTGATATATAAGCGGCCGTGCCCAAGTTTGACGGCGAAAGCAATGTTGACGTGAAGAAATGGATAGCTGATGTTGAATGCGTTACAACTGTGTATGAATGTACTAATGAGGACAAATTCTTCTTTGCACGTAGAATGCTCACTGGAAGTGCTGCTTTGTTTTTGAAGATGAGCTCTGTAAAAACTTGGGACCAGTTGAAAGAGGAACTTTTAGGAGAATATTACAAACCAGTGAGCCTTAAAGATATTTTTAACAAATTGGAAAAACGTACGTGGAGAAGAAACAAGGAAAGTTTGCATCACTATGTGCTGGTTTTGCAAGAAATTGCAAGAGACGCATCGGTGGTTGAATCTGACTTGGTTGAATATATTATACAAGGACTAGGAGATAGGACATCCGAAGCGTCTATATTTTACAATGTTTCGGCGATTAATAAAAAAAAAGAAATAACTGGCCATTTCAGCCCTTGAAAGGACTTTGACCTAGCTTCTTATAATCAATTGTGTTGTGCGTGTTATTAAGTTTGTACACAATTGACCGAGAACCGGACTTACATGAACGGAATGTTCTCGTTCTCAAGAAGCTTTACATGGCATTTTGATTACTCTCTGAGGTTTGCCATTGTCTGCAGAGATTGTCGAACCTGGGTCTCCAGGTTCTTTGACAAAGCGGCCATGCACTTTAACAAACTACGCCACGGACGCCACCAGTAAAATTTTTCATAGTTTTCAAGATATGTTCATGTTTTTTATGTCAAAATAACAGACATTTTTTTAATTTTACTTAATTACTTAATTAATAAAGAAAACCACTAAAAATATGCGATTTTGTAAAAATTTGTACTACAGCACCATCTGGTGTTCAAGGTGGATCAAAGAAGATAGTGCTGAAAAACTCATCGTATCTGAAAACCCGTATGTACCAATTTTCATGCTAATAGCATGAGCGGTTTGGGAGTTTTAGGTGGTTTTGCATAAAATTTGTACTAAAGCGCCCTCTGTTGTTCAAGTTTGGTCAAAAAAGATAGCAGAAAACACTCAACGTACATGAAAACTACTATGTAACAGTTTTCATCCCAATCACATGGGCGGTTTGTGAGTTTTAGGCAGTATTGTAAAAAATTTGTGTTACAGCGCCCTCTGGTGTTGAAAGTGGATAAAAATTGATAGCCCACAAACACGCACCGTACCAAAAAACTTCTATACACAAATGTTCATGCTAATCGGATGAATAGTTTAGGAGTCTATTGCATAGTTACACACAAAAACTCCTTTTTTATATATAAAGATATCAAAAAAGTGGGCGTAAAATTAGGCGTGGTCAATTTATCTTCAGTAAAAACTTAAAATGGATTACTACGAACATTTAAAAAATAAATTAGCCAAATCGGTGTAGCCGTTTTCTGATTTTAGATAAATCAAAAAGTGGGCGTGGTCAATTTTTCTTCAATAAAAACCTAAGTTGGATTATTACGAACATTTAACAAAAAAATTATCCAAATCGGTCCAGCCGTTCTCAACTGATACAATTACCAACGAACGACATTTGATTTTTATTTATATGGATTTCTAAGACTATCATACATGATTCATTTCTTTTCAAAACTTATCCCACAAAAGTATGTATAGTATGTATATATGACTCACAAAGTATGTATAAATGACTCAATTTACAAATTTTAATTTTAGGCGAAAAACTGCTATCACATATAATTGAATTAAAGACAAAAAATGCAAAATCGCACCTCTCTTTTTTTCCTTTTTAAATAAATAAAAGATCACTTTTTGAAAGTTTAAGTAAAATCAAAAAATAGTTTTTTTTCTTCACTGCTGAAATTTTCAGATTTTTTAATAATTTTTAGAAAGATTATATTTTTCAAACTAATTTTATATATGATCTACTTGAAGGATTTTTTAAAAAGAAATAACATCGCAAGCATTAGATTCTATATTTTTAAAAAATATACAATTTTATATAATTTGAACATTTGTGCGAGAGTTATGATATTTTATTTGTAGAAGCTATATGCAAAGACGAAAATTGGTAAATTCACAGAAAAAATAATCAACTTTCAGCTCATGCTGTGAGTCCAAATCTTCATGTATTTTCAGAATTTTTGCAGAATTCTCTTAGTTGAAGAATTGTCTGTCGATCGATACACTATAACAAGTGATAATATTAAAAAAAAAAGACAAGTTAGTTTTGGCCGCAATTATTACACTGTGCGGTCTATTTTTATTATGAGGCTATCGAAGAGAGAGGGCCTACTTACTTAGGCGGTCATCGCAACCCGTCGCCGGTTTTCGGTCGACCTCATCAGTTCTCTTATTACACTGTGCGGTCTATTTTTCCCAGCAGTTATTTTGGAGTCAATTGAAAAAGTCAATTGAAAAAGTGCGAAGAGCGCAGTTCGCAGTAGCTCTGAAAAAGTACAAAAGGCGTTCTGTGTAGAACAGTTATCTTTGCTTTTGTTTTCAAAAGTATTGCTGACAAAAATAAACGCGTTCTGGCTACTTTTTAAAATTTGCTGCGCACAAAAAAAAATAATAAAAAAAGAATGTTTATAGACAAAATGTTTTCTGGATTGTGGATGGAAAATATGGTACAAATGAGATCTTTAGGACCTTTCCATTGCACTAAATTCTTACACTTTTGATATGTTCACTTTAAAACTAGTTAAAAAAGAACCACTTTCAGATTGTGAAAGCAACCAGTTTAAAAATGTTCCTAATGCATCTAGTTCAAATATAGGGAAAAAGGAGTGTTTCTGGGGACAATTGTCTTTTCCTTTGACATCAACCCGCAAAAAGCGTCAGTTCGTTCAATGTTAAAGGGTATTGTAGTGGAACTAGTATTGGTCCTTTTTTGAACTAGTTCAGAACTATTTCAAATTTGGTCCACTTTTCTGCTGGGTTGTTATGAGCAGTGTTGCCAGGAAAAAAAATTTCGCATCGTAACTTTTCGCATCGTAACTTTTCGCATCGGATTTTCGTCAAGTTTGTCGGAAGGAAGACAAATAAAATACAATATATACTATGTTTCCATGGCGAGTTAACTCGGGGTTAGGGTTTTCGTCGAGTTAAGAAAATGGCGTTGCTAACTCGATAGTGTTTCCATGCACAGCATCGAGTTGAGTCGAACTTGTCAATTTCATTTGACATTTTTGTTATTGTTTTACAAGCGAAATGTATACTAAATGGCAGCATTCACTTTGACAGATAGAACCCAGTTAAATCTTACAAGTTTCGTGTTGTTTCGTGGATTTACGAAACTCAACTCAACTCACGTTTCCATAGCGAGTTAACCCCGAGTTAACTCGCCATGGAAACATAGTAATAGATGTATGATCCACATTTAAGGTTTATTTATTTAAATAAATTACATTTTCTACATAATCCCTTTCTCTAAGCAATGTAATACTACAAACATACAAAATTAGAGAATTTGCTCTGCAGAATTTGAGGTACAAACTACTTATACCTTAACAGAATAGTAGAAATTATTATTAAACTCGTGCATTTATTTTGCAACAATAATTAAGGTTTTTTTTACCTTTTTCATCAGAAATTTATCCATATCCAAATAAGAGATTTATTTTCATCCATGACATAGCTTAGCACAAATATAACAGTAAATAATTCAAACACAAAGAATGTCATTCTTTATGTTGGCATTCGTAATCAGAAGTGCTACCAATGATTCTTGATTAAAAATCAAAGGTGCTCAAAGTTGGCACCACGTTTTATAATTGAAATTTTTTCATTTCATATGCATAAAGAAATACGTATATGTGAAATCGGACGTCGGATCTATTTTTCCTAAAATCGTAACATTTTGAGGAATTTTGGCCAAATATCGGATCATCGTATCTAATGCTTAAAATCGTAACAAATCCGATATATCGGACCATCTGGCAACACTGGTTATGAGGCTATCGAAGAGAGAGGGAGCGAGAGAGAAAGTGAGAGAGGGAGTAAAAAGGGAGTGAGAGAGGGAATGAGAGAGAGACTGAGAGAGGGAGTAAAAAGAGAGTGAGAGAGGGACTGAGAGAGGGAGTAAAAAGGGAGTGAGAGAGGGACTGAGAGAGGGATTAAAAAGGGAGTGAGAGAGGGAGTAAAAAGGGAGTGAGAGACGGAGTGAGGGAAGGAGTGAGGGAAGGAGTGAGAGAAGGAGTGAGAGAAGGAGTGAGAGAGGGAGTAAGAGAGAGAGAGAGAGTGAGTGAGAGAGAGAGAGAGAGAGAGTGAGTGAGTGAGTGACTGAGTGAGTGAGTGAGTGAGTGAGTGAGTGATTGATTGATTGAGTGAGAGAGATAGGGAGAGAGCAGCAGCAAAAATATTTGTTTGTAGATCTTGTCTGCCTAGCTTTATTTGTAATTGTTCTTGAGCATGGCTGCTCAAATGTACTTTTACAACAACAAATCTGTAGGTGCCACAAACGTCAAACGACAAAAGCAACAACATCAATTAGAAAAAATTCAAAATGATCAGCTGACTGACATTTAGCTCTCCTTTTTCTCCAATATGAGCCTACCTTGTAATTCTATCATGCTCTCCAGTAAAAAAGGCAGAGAGATTTAAACTACAGCCTTAAGTATGAGACTACATACACTTATTTGGAACTGCAATAATCACATAATATATTTAATTTTTTTTTGGAATTGAAAGATATGGACTTGGACGACATTTGGTTCCAACAGGAAGCTGCCACAAGCCACACAGCACACGTTACAATTGATTTATTGAAGAGTAAGTTTGATGAGCGTGTTATCTCAAGAAATGGGCCAGTCGATTGGCCGCCTCGTTTGTGCAATTTAACGCCTCTAGACTATTTTCTTTGGGGCTACGTCAAGTCATTAGCGCCAAGTCAGGAAGAGCTCACAGCCAACATTGAACGCTATTACATTGAACGTAATAGCGGCCGTTTTGACCGAAATGTGTGGCCGAGTCATCGAAAATTGGGTCCAACGAATCGACCGCTGCATACGTTCCCACGGTGGCCATATGAACGAAGTCGAGTTCCATTCATAAATGTTTTTGTCGATTCAAGCCGATAATAACGTTTTTTAACTATCTCAAATGGTTTGCGTTTTATTTAAAAAAAAAGTCGTCAAGTCCTTAATGGAAAACCCTTTATTAAAAAATATTTATTTATTTGTTTCAGCAAACTTCTCAAATAAATTTTAAGTGTGGAATTGTTTAGGGCTATTTATACCTGTGGTATAGAAATTATATATTAATGATTATAACAATCGTGGCGGTCGTGGCCAAGTGGTCCGAGGTTCGAATCCTTCATCAGACAGAAAATTTGTTCAATTGAAATTAATTTTTCTGATCGGTTGACACCTCTCTGCAGATAATGGCAAACCTCAGAGAGTAAATAAAACCATGTAAAACTTCTTGAGAACATGCACATTAGCCGTTCAGAGTCGGCATAAAACTAGTAGGTCCAGTTCTCGACCAGTTCAATTGTGTATAAACGTTTAAAAACACGCAGAACACAATTTGATCATAAGAAGTTCGGTCAAAATCTTTTCCAGGGCTGAAATGGCCAGTTTATTATTATTATTATAACAATAATAAGCTTTTAATAAGCTTTTCTAAAAAATTTTATTGCTTCTTTTTCTCCGCCAATACTATTGCAATCGGGTCATCCGTTTTTGATAGTAGACAGTCAATCAGGAGGTGCGAAACTGTTAACGTTATTGCACATTCAGAGCATTGTATTGGTTCCATTTGAGTAAAGTAATACTGGATGCTGAATAAAGTTCTACCTACTAGAACTCTAGCTGAAGTTATGTACTCTTCTCGTAAAATTCGTTTTGGGTCTTTAAGAAATGATCTGAAGTATCTTACTTCTCATATGTCGTGTCCTTCTTACTTTCTTACTTACTTAGGTGGTCATCGCAACCCGTCGCCGGGTTTCGGTCAACCTCATCAGTTCTCGCCTGGCGCTTCTGCTTCGCGAGTGCCTTCTCCAATTGGTTTCACAAAGCGCGGTTAGGTGTTTCGAGAGTTTCGACTCGAACACACTTCTGGATAAGTGAATGTTCTGTGCATTCTTCTGGAATGCAATAGAACAACTCATGATAAGTGTGTCTAAGCAAGGAATTTCTGCGATTAAGGGCATGTAAATGGCCTGCTTTGTTGCTGCATATGTGAGTTCATTATTTCGATGAACTCCAGGTATTCCGATAAAAGTCCTAAAATGATTTTTATAAGGTACTTAGAAGGAACCTCTTTTAAGCCCATGCAAATATAAGTATACGCGCTGCCATACCCACTTTCGAAAGCCTTATTGACGCTCAAACTATCTGACCAAATAAGCGTATTTTTTTTTTGAGCCGTTGCATGCACAACTGCATAATGTATTGCCTCCAGTTCGGCATGGAAAACACTTGAGTTTAAAGCAGTGTCGGCCGACGCCTATGCACGCGTGCTTCGTGAAACTTCGTATTTTCACACCGACATAAAACTGGCTGTCGTGCTTTTACGCCGACGCTGCTCATCAGGGTGACCGTTGAGAATTTTGAAAAAGTTGCACAAAAAGTCGTTTTGTGAAAATAAAGTCGCACAAAAAGTCGTTTTGTGAAAATAAAGTCGCACAAAAAAGTCGCATTCTTCTTTTTTACGTTTTTATTTAAACAAAACACAGAGATATTCACATTAAAAAAAACAATCTAATAATTCATTCAAAATAAAAAACTAAATAACAGAATTAATAACTAAACAACTATCCATGAATAGTTGGATGAAAAGATTAATAGTTTAAACGTTAATTGAGTTTAATAAGAATATTCAAACTTAATGTATTATTTTTTTGAAACTTCGTTTCTATAAAGTTTTACCAGTTCGTCACTTGGACTCCAGTCTTCTATTTCGGTATCTAATAAGTTTAGGGCTGATAGCATAGAATCACAAGTTTCTATTTCTAACCTATTAGTTACCTTATTTTTCAGTAAGCCTAACTTAGAAAAAATTCTTTCCGCACACGCGCTGCTATGAGGTAAAGTTAATACATGCACGGCCAATTTGTATAAATTTAGGTACAAGGGTTCGTTTTAACCGTTTTTTAAACCTCCTACTGTATGCCAAAAACTCTCGGCATCATTAATTTCAAAAATACGTTCGTATAACTAATCCTTAGCTTTACTCTCTAATAATTTGAACTCTTTAATAAAAGCCTCAGGTTCACTAATGACGTGTTTAAATTCTGAAATGAGATCAATGTAATTAACGTCTTCCTTAGAGGTAAAAAATTTTGGTTGTAAAAACCTTAACATACTTAGTTTCTTATCTTTAATATTTATCCTCGACAATATTTCGTCACAAAGTTTTTGGTAAAACCTTAAAATATTTTCTTTGAATGCTATGCATTCAAGACTAGATAAATTTTCAGCATGTATTGCAGTCCTCATCTTGCTTAAGCCACTTATGCTGCAACTCCCACTCTTTGGAATAGTATCGGGAAACGATGCGTATTTTAGAAGAACTTGTTGGGATATCAAAATTATTTGATTCGGATTCAGAGGAGTCGTCAGAATCTGAGCATGTTTCCATACGCGTTGCAGTACCTTTTTTTAGCGCCTGTACAGCTTTACTTGGAGATTCATTTTCAGCCTTTCTTTTTGTTCTTACAAGAAATCTAAAGAGTTTAAACATTAGTATTGAAATACATATCAAGTAGAAAATGCTTACCTATCCATTTTTCAATTTTACATACAATTATTAAACACTTCCCTTAGCGCCGGTTCTATTTTTCGAAACGTCTTTAAATATGTATGTCCATGTATTATAAGGAAAACAAAGTTTGTGTTTATGTTTCAGAAATTGACAAAACACGTGAACAAAGAGCGTAGCCATTCATCGGCGTTGGCGAGTACTTTACTTGGTGGCAGCGCTGGTAAAAAGTGTCATTCACAACTGAAAAATACAGGGCTGGTTTGACTTTCACGTGATTGAATTTTTCTTTCACTGCCGGTCATTTAAATGGTTATATGACTGTTAGTACTAATGGAAATATCAGTAATAACAGTTATATAACCGGTTAACTAATGGGGAAGTGAAAGTGAAATAAAATCACATGAAAGTCAGAACAGCCCTTATAATTATGTTTTTTTCTCTTTTCGCGCTTTTTTTTTAAAGATAGACAACAAGCAGAACGAAAGAAAAAAGTCGCATTTGTAAATATGAGTTTAAAAAAGTCGCACATTAAGTCGCAGTCCATTAAAAAAGTTGCAAATTGCAACTTTAGTCGCACAACTGTCACCCTGCTGCTCATTATTCGTAGCAAGAGCGCTCAGTCGATGTTTCGCTTTTGGCTAGTTAACACCACGCTTCTATGCAACCAAAGGGGAGAATTAGCATATTTTTTCTTTAAAAATTATTTTGGGGAAGTGAAAACTTAATTTGTCAGAAGAAAGTAGGGTGCGCTACCAGGGTTTTTTTAAGTAATATGCAATATAAATAATATTAGTTCTATTAGGAATCGGTAAAATGTTATTAGTAAAAGATTGTTTTCCAAATAAATATGAAATATTGATATTAATAATAAATATATGTATATTGATATTATTAATAAAATATTGTGGCGTCCGTGGCGTAGTTGGTTAAAGTGCGTGGCCGCTATGTCAACGAACCTGGAGACCCAGGTTCGAACTAAAGAGCTGCAGGAATGTATTCCTTTTGTTTACCATTCTATGCATTCTAAGCGAGTATTCCATATTCTCATGTCATTTACAAAGAGAAACGAATTAGTGCGAAATATCAATTTTCCAGAGCGAATAAATGTGCCATTCTATTTGAGAGAGTTAAATGAATATTTACAATCTTGTCGTTTGTACCTCTTTTTTTATGGAATGCATTCGAAGTATTGAGAGTACTCTAAAATAGTTTGGCTGAATTTTAATGTTTGCTTCAGTGTTGTTTGCTTTTAATGTTGTCAAATATTTTATTTTTTATACAATATGAATTTTAGTAAATTTTTAAATTTAAAAAAAATAACATTAATGGAGTTACAAATTAACAAACAAATAGACATAAATTGTGAATTTGTCAACGAAATAATGTTCGTTCATAATAATATGGGAAAAACTGAGTTGGATAATATGTTCCAAATTCATGAAATTACATTTTGGTTCACTAAGAATTTTATTTTTTTAATAACTTTTTATGTATTTATCTTAGTATTATATTTATATATATCTTAGTACTAGTACTATAAAAAAAATAAGACAACAACAAAAAACAAGATCAAACTTTCAGTTTCGCTTATTCAATTACATTCCGCTCAGCCATTTGGAAGTACTCTCAAACGAATACTCTAAAATTGAGAGTACTCCTTTGAGAGTATTCCTTGTACACAAGTGCCACATTCCATTCCATTCTAAGCGCTTCGTGTGGACTCTCATTCCATTCGTTCCCTTAATGTAGTTGCTGAAATTTATTTCGTTCTAATGAGAATGTTTTGAAACGGCAATTGAATGTAGTCGTGCAGCTCTTTAGTTCGAACCCCAGAAGCAACAGAAAATTATTTGAATTAAAATAATTTTTCTGTACGGCCGCCACCTTTGTAGGCAATGGCAATGACAATTGATCATAAGAAGCTAGGTCAAAGTCCTTTCAAGGGCTGAAATGGGCAGTTATTTATTTTAATAAAATATTAATATTAATGTTATTATTAATAACGCGACCTCTAGACAAGAAATAATATTGCACATTATTTACCTACTAAGAAATTAATTTAATTTCAATTCACTTTCATACACCATTTAGAATGCCGCTTAATGTTAAAAAATTTCTTTAAGCCTCCTGCGAAGTAAAATTTTCACAGTGTAAGCCAAAGAGAAATTCTTTGCTCTCAGGACTGTATGGAGGATGAGTCATCAATTCGACGTTTTGACTGCTCAAAAATGCACATGTTTGACGAGATGTGTGAGAGCTCGCATTGTCATGATGGAGAATGATTCGTCTTTGGCGGTTGGTTTTTTATAATTTCTCCGAAGACTTCCGGCAAACAAATGGTCGTGTACCATTGAGAATTGACCATCCTACGTTGCTAAAACGGAACAGTGGCCACATGACCCATTCGGTGCAAGAAACAGGCGACCATTTGCTTCGCAGTGCTTTGTACGCGAAGAACTTTTGTTGGATTTGCCTCGTCTTGAATACCCACACGGTCGATTGCTGTTTTGTTTCCGGCTCATACGCATATATCCATGATTCGTCACCTGTTACGATTTTATACACGTCTTTTGAAGCACCGCGATTGAACTTTTTAATCATTTCCTTACACCAATCGACGCGACTCCGTGGTGTAGTTGGTTAAAGTGCGTGGCCGCTATGTCAAAGAACTTGGAGACCCAGGTTCGAACCCCAGCAGCGACAGAAAATTATTTGAATTAAAATAATTTTTCTGTACGGCCGCCACCTCTCTGCGTCCACGTCGAAAGTTGTGAAAAATAATCTAACGAAAACCTCTTTTCCATTTTTTGAACAAATTAATTTTCTTAACTCACTGTAAACAAAACAAATATCACTTGTACATTAAAAAAAAATATTAATATTCGGGTTCGGCTTTGGTATTCGGCCGAATACTTCCACTTTAACACTACTAATAAATACACTAAAAAATAATTTACAAAAAAATTTTTAAAATTTTTATGTATGAAACTTTAATTTGAAGTTGACGTGGCGATATCGGAAAGAGCGTTACCATAATAACTAAAGTTTGGCAGCACCCATGGTATAATAATACAAGATAGCATTGACAGTTGCTTGGGAAATCATCTACTGTCAAAAAATATACTCAAAAAGAGAGCGCTCACAATCCGCCATTGAAAACACAAGCAATGTTGAAAACGTTAAAGTGAAAAAAACAACAACCACAGCAGCTGCTGATGTATTTCCACAAAAAGCTGTTTTTGACAGTTTATGTTTTCCTGTTGAAGAGAAAATAAGCAGTTGTCAATGCTACTATGTATTATTATACCATGGGCAGCACCTAGAAAAAAAAGAAAATTGATAAATAATTTGAGTATGATTTTTGAGTTTGACAAAAAGACAAAAAATTTATGAAGATTTGAAGATCGTAAAAACTCTGTATAGAGCAAACATGTCCACGTAGTGGCCCGTATAGCCCGCGTGGCCCTTCATACAAATTTTTTTCTATCTAAATTTTGTCTTTGCGATGAGCCAAAGCCAAAGAACGCCCGCAAAAAACAACAACACAAACTGCACTCGTTCAGTGTTCAGCACATTTTCCAGCGAACTTTACAAAAACAAATGCATGCAAAGCCAAAATAAAAAACGCACACTCGATGATGTCGATGATGTCAATGCTGATTGTCCCGTTACTTGCGTGTCGAGTAATTTTTCATGCAAGCATTGTTATTGCAGTAGAAATTAAGTCTTGTCGCAGTACATTGGCAGTGTTCTTTATTACATGTGATTTTATTGCATTGTAATTGTTTTTTGTTTTGTTTAATTTTTTGTCAAAAACAACGATGAGCAACATTTTGTGTTTGTTTTTCAGTTTTTTTAAGCATTGGCCCGCGCTTTAAATTTCTTGGGCTCCAATGATATAGAGCAAATCACACAGCTTGGCTATACAGACTGTTTCGTTGGCCGCTACACCAACGAATCTTTGCATGACTTTACACTGTCCACTCAAGCTACTTAGGTTTTACTTCACTCGAATCCGAGTGCGCCAAATAGGAACATGCTTTAATGTTTGTGTAGGCCGTTGGGAATGGGTGTTTACACTTAAAAAGTAAAGCCAACGTGTTTCTGATGCCACATAACACCTTTTATCAGTGTAGAAATTTGATCTTGCAGTTGCTCGCAAAAATCATTTTGAACTCCATGTGACTTGATTGTAAGTGCTTTCGTCGCAAGTCTACCTGTCTATTTTCAAGGAGCCACTTGAAATTATAAAGACGTGCTTCAACTTCTAAGGGGCAAATAGCCGTTGATGTTAGGATTCCAGTGACTGTTCTGAAACATTTTTTAAGAGCTTTGTCCAATTTTTTTATGTTGGATGCTGTCGTTCAACCGTAAACAGTTACAAATTCCAATTGACGTGTCGATGTGTGAACTTTTAAAAGATTATTAATTTTGCTTACTGGTTTTTGACTGGAATTCGTTCATCTCTTCGACAAGAGTGCAGAATTTCCGAGTTGATGGGATTCAATAAATTTCATTTGTTTTTTTGTCAAAGTTTTGAAGGTTTTCAGCGACTTCAATTGTTGAACCAAAGATACGGAGAATATATTGCCAGCATTTACTATTAATATTCATGGAAAAATCTATTTCATTATTTATTTCGTTCGACGAGATGATTTTTTTTATTTTTTTTCTTACTAGACGATTCATGTGCCGTTTGCTGACACCACAAACTCTGTTATTCATCTTTTATTTGCTCACTGAAAAAACACTTCGGATAATATTCAATTACTGACAAGCGCACTTCTGTCACACAACTGATCATTTAAATGCCACGAGTTCTTTTCCTTTGTTCGTTTTTTCCTCTTTTGAGCGATTTCCATGAAGCATTCGCTTGCGCAACAACAGTGCTGACGTGCTTCCGGAGGAAGCTGCTGACATGGTGCCCGTTGGGATTATAAAGCAGTACCGACAATGGTGACGGTACTATTGTACCGTCGGTACAATGGTGAAGCTATTGTTAAGTGGATGGATTTGTGAAAAATTACCATCAATTCTTATAGTAATTTTTCGACTTGTAAGAAAGGACACCTTCAGCAGAATTTTCTAATATTCGGAGTGTAATATTCGTTTAGAGATTTTTTTTTCCAGTATCTGGGATAATGCTGGTAGCAGCGATATGGGGCGGTAATCTTCAAGCCGATTGGGATTTTTCCTGGATTAGGAATTGGAGATAAAATTGTTTTTTTCCAGTCATGAGGATAAACACCCGTCAAGATTATGTTGCTGTAGAGTTTGCATAAACGAATTTTTAACTCACGGGGGGTATTTTTAGCCTTGTAGTATTGGGACTGTGAAGAACTGAGTTCAGCTGGAAAACAGTGACCTCGCTGATAACGTTTGTTGCTACAGATTTAATGATAGGCCAGGAGTTAATATCGATAGTACAGAGCATAAGAAAAATGACTTGAAATACAAAGGATCTACCATTATTCAAGTACTTCGACTCTTCCGCCACCACATTTCAAAACATTCGAAGCAGTTTTGAATGAAGATTGCGTCGTTGCGCAAAAAAAAGGTTATGTGTAAAATTTCGATTTTTTTTTTACTATTTTATAGTCATACTAGCTGGTACCCGACGCGTTGCTGTCGTAGCGGAAATAATTTCTATCTCTATCTGAATCTCAAACTCAGTCTCAATCTCAATCTCAATCTCAATCTCAACCTCAACCTCAACCTCAATTTCAATCTCTATCTCTATTTCTATCTCTATCTCTATCTCTATCTCTATCTCTATTTCTATCTCTATCTCTCTCTATCTCTATTTCTATCTCTATCTCTATCTCTATCTCTATCTCTATCTCTATCTCTATCTCTATCTCTATCTCTATCTCTATCTCTATCTGTATCTCTATCTCTAACTGGAAAGACTCGTGGAAATTGATAACCAAATTTCGAGGCTGTGCTACTTACAATTCCAAAGTTATTCGATATCGCAAGTTTGGCTTGTATGGGCGGAGCCACACCTCCTTGTTCAATGACGTCTCAGTTTTCTAGTAGAAGAATATCACCCAATATTAATTCCATACTGAATTTCGTTGTTAAACGACATTTAGTTCCAAAGCTATCTGATATCAAAAATTTAAAGTGTATGGGCGGAGCCACACCCCTTTTTTCAAAACCCATCCCAGTTTTATAGTAGATATATCACCAAGTGGCAACTCCATACTGAATTTCATTATTATACGGCATTTAATTCCAAAGCTATTCGATATCATAAATTTTAATTGTATGGGCGGTGCCACACCCCTTTGGCCTATACTGGCTCAATTTTGCAAGTCGAAAGACACGACTAAATAGAACGTTCTAGCCGAGTTTCATTAATGTGTGACTTATAGCTTGAAAGTTATACTGAAAATTTGGCTGACAAATTGCCACGCCCCACATTCAACGCCTATAAAATTTTACGTGTGGAACGGCTCTTGTAAATTGAGATAGAACACCGAATTCCGATACTATGCGACCTATAACTTCAGAGCTATTCGCTACCGTAGATTTGGGTTGTATGGGAGGTGCCACGCCCCCTTATTTTAGGGGGATGAAAAATAGATGTTGTTCGATTCTCACCCCTGACTAATATCCTCGCTAAGGATCACGAAAATCGGTCGAGCCGTTTCGGAGGAGTTCGATCACGCACCCCGTGACAGAAGAATTTTATATATTAGATGTATGCCCCATCTACTCATCAAATGATTTTTTGATATTTTTATTGGTTCAGAAGTAAGCAAATGTGAAAGCTAGCTGGCTATGTGAAAATAGAATTGAAATTGTTAAAAAACAGAAATATTTTTCGTCTCCTGAAAAATTGTTCACAAAACATTTTTTGTATGCGCAACGATGATTTGTTGATATGATCTTAAAAACACCTTAATCAATAAATCACTTAAATTAATCACTACACCTATGCATAATCCATGTTTTTAATTTTTTTTTTATTGGTTTAATATCTGTCGACACGTTGCAAAAACTGATCTTTTTGGCCCATCTTGCTTTGTTTTAAAAATATGGCGTTTTTTTATACCTAATTTTTAAGGTTATCATATCGACCGACACCTCTACCTGTGGGTCTCGAGTACGAGGTCCCCTTCAGAAATGCCAAATCCCTTTTATTTTTGGTCTATCTTGCTTCGTTTTCGAGATATAGAGTTCTCTTATTTTTAAAGCTATTATATCGTCTAGAGTTTGAAAACCCCCATTTATAAAGCTCAAAACCACCAAAAAACGTAAAATGGGTATATTAATGTTATCACTCGGTTTGAAACGCCCATAAGGAGGAGTGGTAGGTATAGAAAGGTATATATATTCTTGTTCAGCATCACCACCCGAGTCGATTTAGCCATGTCCGTCTGTCTGTGATCACGATTACAGTCGTAATTTTCAAGCTATCATCACGAAATTCAATATTTAAGCTTGTACCTACAAGATAACGATCAAGTTCGAAAATGAGCCAGATTGGGTGAAAACCACGCCTACCTCCCATACAAAGTGACTTTATCAACTATATGGTAGACCTGGATGATTTGCATTATTTTTGCAGTACCATTAAATTAAACAACATTTATTTTAATGCACAAATTACATATTTTATATCTTTGAATTAAATTTTATATGTTACATTTTCATTCAATTATATTGAAGCTAATTGTGGAGCTTTAGGCCAAGTATGTAAATAAAGAAAACAACTAACAACAACAACGACTCTGTATAGAGCAAATCATACAGCCGACTAGACAGACTGTTTCGTTGGCTGCTACACCAACTCATCAGTAGTCTTGCATGGCTTCACTGTGATCCACTTAGCTACTAAGGTTAGCTAACCTCCAATTTTGCCGAGAAAGTTGCCCGGAATTTTTTGATGATATTGATATCCAATGATATGATATTGATATCATCAGCATACGCCATCAGCATAATTTTCTTGTAGAATATCGTGCCACTACATACGTCAGCAGCATAATACTCTTATAGAATATAGTTTGGTATCGAATGGAGGAGTGAGATCATTCCCGATTTTAACTGTGCTGCTGGTGTTGCTCAGTGTCATTCTGCAAATACTTATGGGCGTTCCTTATTGAACTGTTAGTAAATATGTTAACCTGGCTGTTTTTTACCTAAATCAGCAACAGTGCCCTGAGGCACTCTACCTCATTATATCTGTCTTCTAAACTAAACAAGAAAATTTCTAATTTCAATATTTATAATATTTTCAGTTTATTAGGTCATAATTCACCTAAAAAAAATTGTCCAATTCATTTTTTTCATTTTCATTTTTAAGAGATCGGCGTCTAGAGGGTTGATTTGCTGCTTTTGACTTTGGATTTAATTGTTTTTGCATTAATTAAATATTTAAATCAAATATATAACATTAGAAGTCGAAACCTTGCTGTTTTCTTGAAATCTCAAAAGGATAAATGGTTAAAGGTCTAAAAGAAACTAAAATCATCCGCTGTGCAATCTTGTCCTTATATTTTTCAATTCACTTCACTTCAATTCCCGATTTTAAAACTTATCCTTTAGAAAGTTATCTTCCTGACATACTATTTAAAGTAGTTTTTTTAGAAACCATGCAAGTAGTGCTTGTGCAGCAACCGGAGGGGTAGCAGGTAGTGGATAGGGCGTTAAAAAAAATAAAAAAAACGAACTTTATGATGAGTGCAAATCGGATTATCTCAGCACGTGGTATCTAACCGCCATTGCAAAAATCGTTTCCCTATCTCGATTTCCATTAAAACAAGGAGTTGGGCATCGGCTGTGTAGATTTGAAACACATTTAAAATGAACTTCAGAACTCGGCCTCTGAATCTTCTTACCGAAGAAGTAGCATAGGCTAGATCAGTGCTTTGGGAGTTCAGATAACCTCTGAGTTCCAAAGCCTCATATAAGGTATTATGGCTACTTAAAAGATACGTAAAAGTAAGTAAAACTGTTGGAAACCAAAGCTAATGTAAAAATGGCCTCTGCAATGAAAACTGATTATAAAATTGCACTAGAAGTGAGTACTTTAACGAGTCTTTTACCCACTCCTGTAACCTGTAATAAGCGAAACAAGTCCAAATAAATATTGTTTGATATTGATATCAAACAAATTTTTAAAATATTGTTTGATATCAAAGCCCAAAAATTTGTCACGGTTAGAGTTGTCAAACTATCGATGGCACTTTCGATAGTATCAATAGTTTCATATTTTTAAGACTACCAATACTCATTGATAGTTTCTTTTTTTTGTTTAATATTGAAACTATCGATCGTTCAGTAGTACTATCGAACATCTCTACTAAAAAAAGCAGGACAGGTTGTATCGGAGAGGCGAACAAGACTTAAAGAGAAATATGTAAACATGCTGCTTTTAGTAACTAAAAATCACTAAAAATTTTATATCTATACAAGATAACTATTTTACATAATATTTGATTTTTTTTAATGTGAATGAAGTTTTTTATGTGATACTTTTACATGACCAATAATGTGTTCATACCTTTAGGCTAAAATATATATTTTTTTGTTTTATTTATAAACTAGCTGTTATACCCGGTGTTACTCGGGGGAAAAAACGTAAAATTTTGATGTTTAGGTTTTATTCGTTCAGAAGATTACGATTTTTAGCCAAAAAAAATAGCTTTTGACGTAAAGCGTAGAGAAATATGCAAAATGGTTTTTTGGTCATTCTAAGGAAACGGCGTTATTAGAAAAAGACTTTGTACTAAAAATTTGTGCAATCTTGAAGATATGTATGTGAATTTTTTTGGTGTCAAAATTACAGAATTTTTTAAATTTAATTCAACGAAGCTTTTCGCTAAAAAGTATGCTAGTTGGTTGATTTCCCTTACTTGTAAAAGGGTGAAAGAGGCGTGGTCAAAACTAATTATTTTTTAATTTTTTTTTTTTATTTCCAATTCTTTTTTATTTTAGGGAAAATGCAACAAAACCAACTTTACTAAAAAAGTAATGAAAATAAAAATCTCTTTCAGTTGCAAAAGTTACTGTTTTAAAATTAAAAATGAAGAAATTTTTATTCGTTTAGAAGATTTGATTTTGATTATTAAATGCCAGAAAAAATTTAGTTTTTGCAGTAAAGTGTATTGAATATAGTTTCCAATGCCCGTGTCAGTTTTCAAGAAGAAATGCCTGACCAATAAGTAACTCCATACTGATTTTCATTGTTATATGATATTTATTTCCCAAACTATTCGATATCAAAAATTTGTATGGGCGGAGCCACACCCCCTTGTTCAATGAGCGTTTCAATTTTCTAGTAGAAGGATATCACCCAATAGTAATTACATACTGAATTTCGTTGATATACTACATTTAGTTCCAAAGCTATCTGATATCAAATATTTAAAGTGTATGGGCGGAACAACACCCCCTTTTTCAAAGCCCATTCCAGTTTTCCAGTAGAAGGATATCACCTAGTGGCAACTACGTACTGAATTTCATTATTATACGGCATTTAGTTCCAAAGTTATTCGATATCATAAATTTGAATTGTATGGGCGGTGCCACACCCCTTTAGCCTATACTTGCTCAATTTTGCCATTCGAAAGAAACGACTAAATAGTACGTTCTAACCGAGTTTCATTAATGTGTGACTTATAGCTCGAAAGTTGTACTGAAAATTTGGGCTGCTGAAAAAGTGCCACGCTCTACGTCCAACGCCCATAAAATTTTACCAGTAGAGCGGCAAGTGAAAATTAAGGTCGAATACCGAATTCTGTTGCTGTGCGACCTTTAATTCCAAAGCTATTCGATATAGAAAATTTGATTTGTATGGGAGGTGCCAAGCCCCCTGAGTTTTTTCAAATTTCAATAGTTATTCTGCTATTCGGGATGAATACAAATCCAACAAATAAAAGATCATTAAAATCGGTCCAGCCGTTCTTGAGTTATAAATGGTGTAACAAACCCGACTTTGTTTTATATATATAGATTATTTGTTTGTTTTTAAACTTTCTGTCATAGAGAAAATCTAAAAGAAGTTTGGTATGTATATCGGAAGTATTACGTGAGTTGGGTGACAGGCCCCTGATTTCTGTTGAAGTGCATCCGATGGGATCAAACAGTAGGAACAGCTATAATGAAGCAGCAACAAGACCTCTTCTGATAGAAATTTGTAGTAACAAAAGATGGCGAGTTATATTTGGGGCAGCTTCTTCTGGAAGGCGTTCGGGAAAAATGAAGATGACCCGAAGTTCATAGGCATGAAAATTATGTCTTAAACTGAATTTGAATAAAAAATTTTCCGATAAAATTTATTTTTATTTTTACACCTTTATATTTTTACACCTCATATTTTTATACCTCATACTTTTATACGTTTAAAAAACGTAAAACGGGTATATTTATTTTGTCACTACGTTTGCAACGCCCATAAAGAGGCGTAGTAGGTATAGAAAAGTATATATATATTCTTGATCGGCATCACCACCCGAGTAGATTTAGCCATGGCCGTCTGTCTGTGATCACGATTACAGTCGACTACATTTTCAAGCTATCATCGCGAAATTCAATATTTAAGCTTTTATCTATAAAATAAAGATCAATTTCGAAAATGAGCCAAATCGGATGAAAACCACGCTTGCCTCCCATACAAAGTGATTTTATCAAATATGTAAAATCTCTTAGAATTACACAAAAATTCATGTATGGACTTGAAATTGTGCATATGAGTTTTATGATATTTAATATACACTCTGAGTATGAAATTCAACCAAATCGGAAGGAAACCACGCGTACCTCCCATACAAAGTGAATTTATATAAAAGTAAAATCTCTTTAAATACCACAAAAAGTAATCTTCCATAAGAACTTTTATATATAACATGTATTTTGTGTATGAAATTTAACCAAATCGAGAGAAAACCACACCCATCTCCCATACAAAGTGACTTTATCAAAAAACAATAGCGAATATTTTCTGTTAAATAAACATTTTATTGACTATTTAAGACTTTGTATGTACTTTGGTTAGGCCGTGGGGGTATTTTAACTTCGGCCCAGTCGAAGATCATTTCTAACTAGCTTTATTATATTTTTGGTTGCAAAAATCCTCGACAAGGAAAATCTATCTACGCCCTTGTAGACATA
Organism: Pherbina coryleti; assembly: GCA_943735915.1. Classification (NCBI taxonomy): domain Eukaryota; kingdom Metazoa; phylum Arthropoda; class Insecta; order Diptera; family Sciomyzidae; genus Pherbina; species Pherbina coryleti. The sequence goes on along the minus strand of OX030950.1, from coordinate 69,461,324 downwards.
TTTTACATTTGAACACATAAGTAAAGGTTGTATCAAAAAGAGGTGAAGGCTTGCAAAGGCGTATTTAACAGCTGGTCGCTTGGTAGTTGTCAAATGTTGACATTTGTCATTTATAACCGCGGGAAAATTACTTATTATTACACAGTGAGAATACGTTGAATTTTATTACGAAAACTTTCAGCTTTCTGTTCCAAGAGACTGGCTCAGTGCAAGATGCAAAGACCCCAAAATGACTTCGCCCTGGACCTTCGACGGAATAGAGGAAAAGGTTGAAAACTACCCAAAGACCTCAATTCGTCACCGTGCTGAAGAACTCGACCTCCCTCTCCACGTCCACATTGTAGCGAATATTGGCAGTTGACTTAAGAACTGCAGCCGACGAATAACCAGCAACGCCGTCTGATTGGGTCTTTATGAATGATGACGGTGATTTTCGGAAAAACGTGTTTTCTGATGAAGTTCATTTTTAAATGGACCGCTACTTTAATCAGAAAAATTCTGCATTTGGGATCCAGAAACTCGCGTGTGATCCAGGAGATGCCAATGCACTCACAATGAGTGACGAGGGCCATACTTTTATTATTGAAATCGACTTTGGCGAAATAGAGCCCAATTAGGCGAAAGATTTTTCGAAAATTTCGGAAAATAAATTTCAGAGAATGTTATTTGTTTGCGTTCCATATTGAGTTCATAATTTCCATGTGCCTGCTTTAAAATCCAATATTAAAGAGATAATTAAATCTGTTGTTGATAGACACACCCTTTTTATGCGAATTCCAAGGAAATAAAAAATGTCTTCTGAGTTCTTTTAATATTCCTCTGTTAACTATTAAATATTTTATCCAGTGAAAAATTGAGACAATGAAAGTTACGTTTCTCATGGTTTCTGTTATCAAGCGTGTATGTCATACGTATTAATGTCACATTGGCTGTCTTAAAATTGCTTGAAAAAATGTATGTGTCAAAAATTGTTACGATTATCTTATAAAAAATACAACTTAAGCAGAAACATTTTATTTTTATGACAATTTTATTAATAGAACATGACAAACCCTAAATAATAAATTTTTTTTTTATATTGTCATTACAAATGTGAAGTTGCGACGATATAAGTTTTTTTTTTTTTTCTACGGCCAAAGTCCAAAAACAACAGCAACAATAAACGTAGAAGATCGAACAATTTCAATTTCAGTTTATTTTATTTAATTACTAACACTTATTATTTTTTACTTACCTTATTATTTTGATCGAACATTATTTAATAAAAACACATTTTTTTGTATATTCTAGCTGCGACTCGGACTTACTACGGATAATAAACCATCACATATTGGAAATTTCTCTACAACAAGCGAAGTTATTTCAAAGAAGCTTGTCACATTTAGTAATGTTCCTGAATTGCAAGAAAATAATCAAAAACTTCTGTTACTTGTTCGTGATTTAAGCAACAAACTTGAAGATGCCGAAAATCTTAAAAATGAAATAAATGAATCATCGTATAAAGAGAAAATTGAGAGTTATTCTAAGAAACTGCAGACGATGCAAGATACTCTTAACCAACAAAATAATACTGTGTCAACGCTTGTCTCCAAATGTGAGCGATACAAAAAACTGTACTTTGATGCACAAAAGAAATATACCAGGCGAAATTCAGAAAACGATTTGAGTGATTTAGATGACAGTGTAACAAATGATCCTAAAAATGTTGATGCTAAACTTTCATCAGTTAATGCCAGCAGCATGTCAAGGTCTTCAATCGTATCAGGCGACAAAGATAGACGAATCCAAGATTTAGAAAGACAATTGGAAGAGGTAAAAGATCAATATAAAACAATTAAGGAACAATATGAATATTATATTCAGGAGAAGAAAAATAATGAAAAAATTATGAACGAACAGTTTGACTCGATGCGCACTGAAGTTCGAGAATTAACATCTACTAACTGCAAGCTTATGTCCACCGTGGAGTATACAGGCGAACAAATAAAGCTCCAACAGAAAAATATAGCTACATACAAGCAGCAAATATCAGTACTTGAAGAGCGAAATAAAAACTATGAAAATACAATTGTTAAGCATGAGCAATCCTTGCTCTATTTGAAAGACGAAGTCATGAATGCCCAAAAAGGTCATTCAGCCGCAGAGGCGGAAGCTAACCACTTGAGACATGAAAATCGTTTACTTAAAGATACAGCTGGTCGTCTTCAATCCGAAAAGGAGGGCTACCATCGTGAGCGGCAAAACCAGAATCTGCTACTAAATAACTTAGAATTGATAAAGGCAAATTTGGAACGATCTGAAATTGAGGGTCGAGCTCGATTGGAACAGCGTCTTGATGACACTGTTCGTGAGTTATCTGCTCAAAGACGTCGTTTTCAGGAGGAAGAGGATCGTTTCCGAGAAATAACAGCTGATTTGAAACGTCAGGCAGAAACTGCAAAGGATCGCATGGAAGAGGAAAAGGCGAGTGCAAAAAAACTAAGTGAAGAGCTCATTTCTATTCGGAAAGAACTCAGCGGCAAAACATCTCAAATCGACGAACTCAGTAAGAAGTTGCAAGAAAGCCTCACTCCAACTAAAAACGACAATCCAATTATGCTTGCTAACAAAAAAGCTCGTGGACTTGAAGTCAAGCTTGACGAAGCTGCGATTGAAATTGCCTCTTTGACGTCTGAACTTGCCAAAGCCCGTGAGCATGCAGATCAATACTACAAAATATCTCAAAGTGCTGAAAAAGAAATTAAGAGTCTTCATGAAGTTTATACTAATTATGTAGCCAAGGCCGAAGCTGAAATTAAAAGTCTAAAACAATCCGATCTAAACTTAAAATCTCGCATTGAGGAGCTTGAAGCCGAAGTTCAACTGTCTACAGTAACAGAAACGTCGCAAACTAATCAAACTGACCAGTTGAAAAAGTCCCAAAATGAGCTGAAGGATTCTTTACAAAAGCTTAGCGATAACAACCGTTTGTTGCGATCGCTCCGATCGGAATGCTCTCATCTTACAGAGACTTTGAATGCCGTGGAAACTAAATATGCCAATGAAATGGTACTTCATTCAGCAGATATTCAGGAAATGTCAAAACTTAAGTCTGAAGTTACCAAGGTATGTAGAAATATAATTTTGTAAATTTCGTACCAAATAACTATTTTTTTATTTTTCAACTCAGTTCCAGGATGAAATAAATAAATTAACAGCTGAACGAGATTCGGCTAATTTGGCTTACACAGAAATAAAAAATTCAAATACGGAAAGATTGAATCTCCTTACTGTTGAAAAAGAAGAACTAGAAAAACGTGTTATCGATATAAACTCACTTAATGCAACATTGCACGATCAAATCGAAGCTTTGACAGCAAAACTATCCGTACTCAGTCGACAATCCTCCTCGATTAATATGTCATCGGTCGATCATGAATCTATTATGGAAACTTCAGCATCCGAAGCGAATATTTCGCAAAGCGAAAGTGAAGATAAGAATAATCAGCAGCTTCTGCAGATTATTAAATTTTTACGTAAGGAAAAGGATCTTTCTTTGGCAAAACTTGATATTCTCAAAGCTGAAAATGCGCGTCTTATCTCAGAACACACTATTATGCAAAAGAAAATTGATGAACTCAACGGTTTTCTTAATCAAGAACGCACTAAGACAGAAACTGTTACTGTGACTGCTTTGAAACATGAAGAAATACTGCGAAAGATTGAGACTCTTAATGCATTAACGGATAGTAATAGAATATTGCGAGAAGAACGTGATTCACTTTCCGCACGTGTTCGAGAACTAAATGATCGCATTGGGAAGGTTGAGGATGAACTCTTCCCATTGCAGAAACAGAACAGAGAATGCATTGCAAAAATAGAAGAAATCACCTTGGAGAACAACTCGATACGTAACGAAGCTATCAAATGGAGACAACGAGCAAATGTTTTGGTCGAAAAGAGTAATAAAAATCCGGAAGAATTCAAGCGTCTGCAAAACGAGCGGGAGAATCTTGCTAAAATGTTGACACATGAAAAGGAAGTTATCAAACAGGCAAATGAGGAACTAAACTCAGTCAAGGCGGAGAAGACACGACTGGAGAATGAATTAAATAACATACAAAAAGTCTTACAGGCAGTCAATGAAGAAAAGAAAAAAATTGCTGATGACTTTAATGCATTGAAACTTATAAGTACACGTATGACACAAGAAGTTATGGAGCTAAAGAACAAGTTGCTACAGAAAGAAGATGCATTACAAAAGCTGTCAGAAGACCTAGAAGCTAAGGAGGCCCAACTTCAAGATAGTAAAAACAAAGAAATACAAATAAGAAAAATTGCAAAGCGTTATAAGGACTCTTATTTAGAATTATCCAACAAAACAGCTGCAAGTGCTAGTGTCGAAAATAATGCTGGAACATCTCAAGATACCATGGAACTTGGTGCAAATAATACGGCAGATGGTGGAACAGTAGTTCCATCGACAAATTCAGAACTGGAACAACTGCGTGACTCAGTTGAAAGTCTCAATAACGTTATAAAAACCATGCAAGATGAAAATGAGAAAATACGAAAGGACTACGATGAGCTAAAAGCATCTGCAGAAATAGATGATCGCACAAAAACCTTATTACGTGAAGCAAAATCTCGAATTGTTAGTCTGACAGAATCAAAGCATGCAGTGACTCAAGAACTAGCAACAACTAAAACAAGACTGCAGACATTTATTCAATCTTCTGATGACCATGACGCTGCTATCAACGGCATTAAATCACAATACGAAGAAACCTTTACACGCATGGAGAAAGAACTTATCGATCACAATAATCAAAGCAAGGAAACGATTGCTCGTTTGACTCGAGAAAATGAAGCACTGCTAATTCGAGTGACACAACTTAGTCGCCAGTTGGGTCTTCAACAATCTTCAAAACCATCGACTAGTTCCGGTACAATATCTGATAAAGGCTGCATGTCTGAATCCTCACCGAGGACAGCTAATGTCAAACCAATGTCCGGGTCAGCAACCGTACAACAGTCAGCTACAGTTACGCCCTGGCGAGGAAGTGAAACTCCTCTAGCCAGCATTCGTCCCATATCCGTACAAAATAGTCGAACAGCAGCTATTCTTCCTACAAGCCAACAAAACTCTGGCAGTAGTTCTGCTACAACATCAACTTCTTCATCATCAACAACACCATCATCAGCCGGTTGCAGTAACACTGCTCTTGTACCACCCCAACAACAGGTTCATACAACAGGTACTAACTCAGTAGAATCTATGTCCTCATCGCCAACATCTTCGCATACCGATTATATGCCATCAACTAGTTCGGCTTCAGTAGCTGTTGCAGCAATACCTCCAATGGCCACAGCTGCTGAGAGTTCTCAGGAAGCGGAGAGCTTGCAACAACAACAAACAAATGAATCGCAGGTAAATTGTAGTAATTAATACAGGCCAGAATGTTTACTTATAATAGAAAAAAATAAAATATAAATACCTTAAAAGATAAACCATAATAACTCAGTTAAAGATAAATCTGAATCAAGGAAATACCGTACTTTATAATAATAACGTACTTTACTTACTTACTTATCAGGCGCTTACAACCATAGGTCGGTTTTGGCCTCGTACAAGAAATTTCATCAGTCATTTCTGTTTTTCGCTTGCTGGCGCCAGTTGGAAACACCAAGCGTGGTCAGGTTATCCAAAACCTGATCCTTCCAACGAAGATGTGGGCGTCCTCTTCTGCGTTGACCACCACCGGGCATCGAATCGAATATTTTTTTCGCTGGAGCGTCGTTTTCCATTCGCTCAACATGACCTAGCCAGCAGAGCCGCTCGATTTTAATGTGCTTAACTATGTCGATGTCAGCGTACAGCTCATACAGCTCGTGGTTCCATCGAATTCGGTACTTGCCATTGACGCAGATTGGACCGAAGATTTTACGAAGGATCTTTCTCTCGAAGGCTCCCAGAGTCTTTTCATCAGAACTGCTCAACGTCCAGGTTTGTGCTGCATATAATAGGACGGGCATGATAAGTGACTTATAAAGCGTGAGTTTTGTTCGTCGAGAGAGGGCTCTGCTTCTCAATTGCCTACTCAGCCCAAAGTAACACCTGTTGGCAAGAGTTATCCTTCGCTTTATCTCAATACCGACATCGTTGAAAGAGTTTACGCTTGATCCCAGGTAGACGAAGTCCTTAACAACCTCGAAGGAGATGTTGTCAACAGTAACGTGGTTTCCAAGACGCTGGGACTGTTTATTTGTTGACACTAGGTATTTCGTCTTATCTGCATTCACTGCAAGACCCATTCGACTCGACTCTTTCGCTAATCTGGAAAATGCTGCGCTGACTTCGCGCGTATTATGGCCAATGATATCGATATCATCCGCATACGCCAGCAGCATTATACTTTTGTAGAATATCGTGCCACTGCGTCTCAAATCAGCAGCTCAGATGATCTTCTCCATCATCACACTGAGGTTCCAATCGTTTGGAATGCATTCTTCCGACCAAATTCTGCATACGAGCTCATGAATGCGTTTAAGTAGAGCTTCGCCTCCATTCTTGAAGAGCTCAGCAGGCAAGCCATCGGCTCCTGCGGCTTTGTTGTTTATAAGCCGAGCTATAGCTTTCAAGACTTCACTATGGTCGGGCAGCGGAACTTCAACGCTGTCGTCCACAATTGGGGTTTCCGGGATATCATCTCTATTGGCGGGATTGTTGTCGTCGTCACCATTCAGAAGCCTAGAGAAGTGTTCCCTCCACATCATCAGTGTACTCTGGATATCTGTCACTAGATTCCCATTTTCATCCTTGCAGGAAGAGTCCCCGGTCTTGAAACCATCGGCCAGGCGTCTTATTTTTTCGAAAAATTTTCGGACCTCATTCCTGTCACCATGCATCTCTATTTTCTCGCACTCACGCATTTCCGCTTCCCTTTTCTTTCGCCTGAAAATGCGTCCCTCTTCTCTCCTCTTCTCTTTGTATCGCTCTTTAGCAGCACGCATTACAACTGACTGCAGGGTGGCTTTGTAGGCGGTGTCTTTTTCTGCAGTGGCGTCGCGACACTCCTGGTCGAACTCTATAAACTAGTAACTATTAAATCGAGACAAAAGCCAAGAAAACGGTTCTTACAGTAAAAGTTCCCTTTTCAGCATTTCATCAATGGGGAAAGATATGAATGCTTTTTAGGGGAAAGTTCTTGCCTAGCAGATCATACATGGCTCGCTTGCCTGCCATACAGAGGTCTCGGATTAAAATCGCGGTCGCTAAAAAGTTCTGACGCTTTTTGTATCATTATATCAAAGCCTCTGAAATTCAAATACATCAATATTCGTATTAAGACATTATATTTGCAGTTGGTGATAGGAAGATTGTAGAGAGATTAACTTAGCAATCTGAATTGACTGAGATAAAGGCAAAACACTTGCTTTGGATTAATATTACTTATTTTTCTAAAGCTTTTCTCCACACTAAGAACATTCTACACATGTATCGCTTTGAACAGTTCCCTTTCCCTCCCACGTGTCTATACTTTTTTCGAATCAAGTCAGACTTCGGTGAATTGTGTTAACGTCTGAAATCCATGGTTTAATGTAGAGTTCATATTCTCTAAGTATTAGCTAATCAACCCAGGAGTGCTCAATTCGTTATTCTTAATGAAGCACATACCAAGCATTTTAACATACCTTGAAAGCCTAAGTAAACCGCTCTCCTGGAGTAATTTTTACGCCTCTTAGCGTAACGACAAACAGAATTTAGCGGAAAAATAATTTAACTCTTTGCGACCGTATGTCTGCTTTCAGTCACCAAAATGTTTTTACCGTTCCAGTCGTATCTCTGCTCTCAGCAACCAAAGCTTATTTTTACCTTTCCAGTCGCATGCTTCATATTGGAGACTGCTTTGAAATATACCACACAATGAAGAACTATAAAATATTATTATGTTACATATATCTAAAGTTTTAAAAAGAATTAATAAATTTTATATTTCCTTCATAAGCTTGCATAACTATTGTTTATTACTGTTCTTTCGACGAAAATTAAATCCGACCAGCATTGACACCCTTAATACATAAAATTAATACGATCGCAAAGGGTTTAATGATGCTTGTCTCGTTTAGCTTCTGAGCTGCTTGTCAGCCGTGTTGTCACTCAATGGTCAGATGCAATAAAATTCGATATTTCTTATAAATACTTTACTTACCAATAATCAAATTAAGTTAAATATCAATGATTAAAAGACAATAGATAAAAGCCAAATCCGTTCCTTACGAAAAAAACGAATTGGACATTTCTGCCCTCAAAAGACTACCCGAGCTTCTTATGATCAATTGTGTTGTGCGTGTTCTTAAATGTTTGTACACAAATGATAAGGAACTGAACAAACTAGTTTATTGCCGATTCCGAAAAGATAATGTTTATGTTATCAAGAATCTTTACATATCATTTATTCACTTTATGAAATTTATCATTGTCTGCAGACAAAATATCTGAAATAAGGTTTCACAATCTCAGTGTTCGTTGCAAATAAATATACGATTTATAATTATGGATACTTTAACTTTCCGTATCTATATAAACTTCAGAATAATTCAGAATAAATTTTTCTATAAACTTATTATTATTGATGATATATTTAATAAATACAAATTTATTAAATATATGTAGAAATATACGCAGGGTAGCTAGACCATATTGCGTGAAAAGTATAATTAATTAGATTTATGAATAATCATATGTTTGTATGCCATGTTTGTTCAGAGATTGATTAATTTTTGTAAGTGTAGATATTTTTGTGCAGTCAAGAATTGTTTCTAAAGGTTCAGGTAGCTTGAATTTTGGACATTCTTTAAGAATATGATAAACATTCATTATTTTATTGCAATTATTGCATTGAAGTGAATTAGAATGATTGTAAAAATGTTGAGTGTTGAATAAAGCTTTACCAACTCTGAGGCCAGCAAGTGAAATGCATTGATATATAGTAAATTTATGATGGTATCTTGGTCTATTTAAGTTAGGATTATGTTGCTTTAAAAAGCAACTTGAATTATCCCATTCTAATTTTAATTTTATAAAATTCATTGGAAATATGGCACTTCAATTATTAGTGACATTTTGAGTGCTTGTTTTGCTGCATTGTCTGCATATTCATTTCCTATGATTCCAATATGTGATGGTATCCATAGAATAATAATAGTTTGTTGAATTTTGGGATTTTTAATCATATTGTCATAAATTCAATTTTTATTGTTTGAAATTGCTTTGATAGAGCTAAGACAATCAGTGCATATTATGGTTTTAGTATTTTTTTGTATTGCATAGTTTATTGCTGCATTTATAGCAGAAAGTTCAGCTGAAAAGATTCCAGAGAATGTAGGGAGTTGACTTTGTTTGATTATTGACCAATTTGTGTCAGGTATGTGTTCAATAACAGCATATGAAGCTAAGTTATTTTGACACGACCCATCAGTATAAAGTTCAGTTATTGCTAAAAAGATATTAAATTTTTCTGTAACCAATGTTTTATAAACCTCAGGGTTTGTATTTGATTTAGAATAAGAAGCTAAGCTGATGTCAAAAGTAATTTTTGTATTAGTATTTTTAAGACTAAAATTTTCATTATTTTATTTTTTTGGCATAGGTATATTGTTAGTTTTTAGAAGAGTAATTATTTTATTGATAGCATTGAGATTTTTTTTTTCGTTTGGTGTTGATGTTAAGCCAAAATGTGTTATGAAGACTGTTTTTGACGTCCGTGATGGCTTTGGATGCTTAATTATCTGAAGATTTAGATTCAATCCTTAGAGATAAGATATGAGTTGTCTTTAATAATCCAGTAGCAGTTCGAAAGCAATTGTTTAAAGAGCTATTTATTTTGAAAATATTTTTGTTAGATGTCCAGCCATAAATAGTTATGCAGTGTTGAATTAATCCATTTGTTAAAGATTTACATATGTCAATAGCAGTTTCGATATGTGGACCTTTCTTTTTTGAGCAAATTAGTTTTAAAAGATTATTAATTTTGCTTAGTTTTTCAATGATATATTTTACATGTTTGTTCCAAAGTAGATTTTTACTAAAAATCATTCCTAGAATTCTTATATTTGTTTTAAGAGTAATAATGGTGTTTTCTATTTTAAGTGTTGATTTATGGCATTTTATTTTTTTGCAAATATGTATTGCTTCTGATTTGAAAACAGGAATAATAGCACCTCTAGAAATAGCCCAATTTTGGATTTTGTTGTTGAGGTGGTTTAAATTTCGAAGAACTGGTTGTGGGTTACCGGATGATACAGCAAATATATTGTCAGCATATATTCCAACATAGTCTATACCAGGAAGATTTTTAATAGAATTTGCTAATGAATTTGTATATATTATAAATAGAACAACGGATAAAGGAGAACCTTGTGGAACACCATTATTTAAAGGATGTTGTTTTGATAAATAACGGGTATTCGTTATATTGGACGTGTACTGTAGTACATATAAGTTTATATTTACAAAAGTTAAATAATAATATAATATATTAATACAAAAGACAGAAACTATGTTAGATAAGTAAATGATTTTTTGTTTAATGTCTTTATTCTATTGTTTCTATCATCGAATCATCGCTTTCGCTACTTAGTGAAGTGGGGTTGGTGTAGAGATTCTCATTTATATTTTTTTTTCTTTTTTGTTTTTGTTCTTTTTTTGGGAGTTAGTATTAGCTTTTACTGTTAGAGACTGCTTGAGTCTGTTTGAGTGTTTCTTGGGAGAATTTTTATTTTGGTCTCAGTGATACGTTTTTTGAACGGATTTTCTGCCAGGTTAGATTGCTCAGATGGAATAGTAGTTATGGAATAATTGTTATGTTGTTCGGAGATTGCGGTATTTACACTTGCTATGGTGGTAGGCTTGTTTTTATTTTGAGGTGACGGAAGAGGTTGCGTGGTGAAAATATATGAGATTAAATTACGGCTGGTTTGTGAAGGTTGAGTTGATTTCAGCACGGAAGAGTAAGCGGTGGTCTTATGTTGATGTCGCTCATTATATATTTTAAGCGCATTCTTCATTTCTGTTTTTTGTAAAACTTTTATTGCCTGCAGCTCTTTTTCTTTTATAAATATTGGGCATTTTTTGTGGAGCACAGCATGATTATTGTTAATGTTTTTGTTTTCTTTACAATTAATGCATGTTTTTCATGTACACATTTGTCACCGGTTTCAATGTTAGTATGTGTTATTGTACAACAGTTTATGCAAAGTTTTTTGTTGTTGCATAATTAAGTGGTGTGTCCAAAACGAAAACAATTTTTGCAACGAATTAGAAATGGAATGTATGGGCGAACGTAGGTTTTTTCATAGCCAATATTACTTTGATCTGATAGAATAGAAGAGGAGAATGTAAGAATTATATGCCCGCTTTCTGTCAAGTTCTCGTTTACATTTCTTAAAAGTTATTTGACTTTTTGAGTATTATATAAAGGCGTTTGAGTATATAACGCCTTTCGTATGATTTTGATCAGGGATTGATGATCAGTTAAAGTAACTTTGATCTCCGATGAGATAGCGACAAGTTTCATATATCACTAAATCACTTTCAGTTATTTTATCCAGAGAGTATAATAGAATAAAGTACATGTTTTTTTGTTTGTTTTTTTTTACAATTAAAGAATAGCGTAGCTTATTCCCACGAGCTTATGTGTTCGATCGAGAAAAAGCACACGGTTAATCTTTAATTTAAAACGCACTTGAATCTTGGAATTTAGTAAGGCGAATACACTTCACCGCAAAGAATTATACATTGACCCTAGAATGGTAAACATATTTTTTAACTCTTTAGTGGTAAACTTCGCCTGTGACTCGACTTTTATAAAAAACGAATATTTCACCATTAACAAAACAAAATTTATTAAAACAAAAACATATTTATAACATGTTTGGTAACAAAATTAGACAAAATTAATTAATTTTTTAAATTAATTTTTTAAATATCTTTAAACATATTATAGGCATATTTGTAGATCCTATACACATATATCACATATTTTATTCAATATCGCAAAAAATAAAATTGCTTCGCCTCACAGGCTATGGTTACCATTCTAGGGTTCAGGTCGATCGGGCAGCCTCCTGCGAACAACGTCAGTTGTGCTCAATTAACCCTCATTAAAAATTACGACTACGTTTTTTGTGTTATTTGTTTTGGTTGTTTTTTTTCTTTCATCTTACTTGTGATGTAACAAGAAAAGTGACTGATATTCGTATGACATAATCTATCCGCATACATAATTCTCTCTTTTCGTGGCTATGTATTTTAATTTTTTACTAGATCTTTTTTAATATTGCATGAAGAATTCAATGAAATAAAAAATAAAATTATGTTTAGAAAAATGAATGTTTAATAATTAATTTCTTTATAAAAACTAGTAAGAAATAATCTTCGACTGGGCCGAAGTTCAAATACCCCCACGACCAAACCAAAGTATATTCAAAGTCTTAGCAGCCAATGTATGTATGTATGGAATGTGGTTTTCACCCGATTTCGTTAAATTTCATACTTAGAGTGCATATTAAACATCAAAGCTTATTTGCAAAATTTGAAGTCCATATACTTTATTAATTCTTGTGGAATTCTAAGAGATTTTACCGTTTTGATAAAGCCACTTTGTATGGGAGGTAAGCGTAGTTTTCATTCAATTTGTCTCATTTTCGAATTTGATCTTTATTTTTTAGATAAAAGTTTAAATATCGAATTTTATGGTATAAAAATTGGTAGTGGCCATGTTCGAACACGTTACAGTGTGGTGTTGATCATTCGATACTAATTTTACGAGCCGCGAAGTTCGGATTCGAACACCTGCTGACATAAAATTTTTTAAAATAAATCTCTAAAAGTAATGCCATGTAGAGTTTGTTGAGAGCATGTACCTGGGGAGGATTTCATCGTATTAATTTTTAATATGACTGATTGACATTATGGCAAAACAGCATTTTTTGGAAAATTTTTGTTGCTTTTGTTTGTTGCAATATTAGCTTTTTAATTCCTCGACCAACGGTTACAAAGTATTAAAGACCATAACTTCAGAATGGCAATAGTTAAAATAATATTTTTTTTTTAAATTGTTTAAAACTTTACCATAGTTCAAAGTGCATCAATCCTTCTTTCATGTTGATGAAATTTTTAAAAGTTATGAAGAGTTTTTTAAAAAATTTACACAAATTTCACGAAAAAAAATATATATTGCACCAAATATCCAAAAACCGCTTCCAAAAAATCTGAAAAAAAATCTTAAAAATACTTGACTCCATAAGCTTTCAAAAAATTTTTTTTGGGACAGCCTAATGCACACTATCTGCTCGCAATCGACATAAAACTAGTAGGTGCATTTCTAGATAATTTTTAATAAACATTAAATAACACGCACAACACAATTGATTACAAGAATCTTGCTCAAAGTCCTTTTAAGGGCTGGAATAGCAAATTCGCCACGGCCGCCACAATTGGCAATTTAAAGAAGACCTAATTGGCAATTAATCAAAATAAAAGGGTGCTCTACATTTAAAAAAAAAAGAACCCAAAACCAGTGTTGCCAATAAAATAAAATAAAAAATCAACGTATTTCATTTAAAACAACAAAAACAAAACCTCGGTCCTATTTATAGAAGCCGAGATATGACAATTTTAAACAAGGTCTAATTGGCAACTCTCCAAAAGTAGTCGAAAAACTAAAATCGCCTATTATTATTCGAAACAATATTTCTTCTTTAAATTTCTTTAATTTAATTTTAGTTAATGGTAAGCGGAGGACAACAAGCTGTAGCTTTGGTTTCGCCGCGTGTAGAAGGCTCAACACAAAATGCTCAAATTCCAATATTGTTACAACAGGAGACATCTAACCAACAGCCAAGCACCTCGGGATCCTCGAGCTCATCTTGCCATGTTGCAGTTAGTAGCCACAGCCGTCATACCCCATCTAGCAGTAATGTAACGACTACTCAAGCTGGTTCTTCTGGAGGTCACAAGCGTCCACGAGAAATTGAAGGCGACTCATCTACTAGTGCTGATGAAAATGGTGGAACTGAAAAAACAAAGCACCCCAAACGTACCCGAACTCAAATGCAGTCTGGTGAAGCGGCAGTACTCGTTGGAGTATCTGAATCTGGAGTTGATGTCGAATACCAAGTACCTACATCATCTCAGCGCGATCAAGAAGATGATATTGTAGTAGTGGATTCTGAAGAAGATGATGGTGTAGTAGATGAGGGGAATGCGGAAGCAGATGATGGGCCAGCTGATGGCGATGGGGATAATGAAAGATATGATGACATATATGAGCAAGATCATGATATGGATGAAAATGAATGTCCAGATATTGATGAGAGCAACATACAAGCAGACGCAGGGAATAATGAAGTTGATGTTGATGAATGTACAGATGTTAATGTCCATTGCACTTCAGAAGACAACCAAGTTGACGTTGCACCTGATGATAGCGGCGCCAGCACTAGTCAAGCAGCGGCTGCTACTTTTGTTAAGAATGAACAACAAGAAAATAACCAACAAAGTCAAACTATTAGTAGCGGCAGTTGTGAACCTACTGAAAATATATCTCAAGCAGGACCTTCAACATGGAAACCATCGACTTCTTCTTTTTCACGCCAACAGAGGGCAACATTAATGATGCTCCAGCAAGGCATCAACGACGATATGGATGTTGGTAATAATGATCTTAGCGTGAGTCATCACTCTGATAGGTAAATAAATAACAATATATCAAAAAAGTTAATTGTATACAAATTGTATACAATAAATATAAATGTTGACATGTAAAAGTCTTAATACTGTATTGTGTAAAGTGTTGTATATACCTGGGAATATTTATATATAATCTCGCACACTAAATACAAAAGAGGAACAACTCGAAATTTTTCAAACTGAACTTTTTTCAATAAATCGATTTAAAGTCTACGTCTCTTAATACAGCAAAAATTTCGTTTTCATCACCATCTTCTTTAACTGGCAAATTATTATGTTTTACTATTTTTAGTTGTGTCAATATTATAAAGAATAACTGATAACATAGCAAACATTCTTATATATAGAATTCCTTCAGAGTGAAACTCGATTTTTAAAAATATTACAATAATTTATACATATATAGTTTTTTACTTATCCAGAAAATTTGAGTTTTTAGAGTTGGGACTGTATTGTATTTAGTATGTGATATGTGTACTAGGTTGTTTTCTTATTTTTTTTTATTTCTAAATCAAGTCGATATTATTTTATCAGCTCAACTATTAAAAAACATCTCTATTAAGACAATATTAAATTTTAAAGAGTAAAAAAACTTTCTTGAGAAACAATTCTTGGTTCAGTCGGAGTCCCTATAAACGAATTGACTTATTATTTGGTTTGTATGTTCGATAAGAGTCCTTTTATACTCTGAATAAATATTATTATTTCCAATTGCAATTTCCAATTCCAATGACTTTTATAATGTTAGATTGATCACACAAAGCCTTAACCAAAGTTTTACTACAAGCCCCCTTTTTGAAAAATGGTACTTAATGAAAATTACAATTTTCTTTTTATAAAAAATAATAAATAAATAACTGGTCATTTCAGCCCTTGAAAGGACTTTGACCTAGCTTCTTATGATCAATTGTGTTGTGCGTGTTATTAAGTTTGTACACAATTGACCGAGAACCGGACCTACATGCTTAACGCCGACTCCGAACGGCGATGAACGGAATGTTCTCGTTCTCAAGAAGCTTTACATGGCATTTTGATTACTCTCTGAGGTTTGCCATTGTCTGCAGAGAGGTGGCGGCTGTACAGAAAAATTATTTTAATTCAAATAATTTTCTGTCGCTGCTGGGGTTCGAACCTGGGTCTCCAAAGTTCGTTGACATAGCGGCCACGCACTTTAACCAACTACGCCACGGACGCCAACCGTAAATTTTCTTTTTAGAAATGAAAAATGTAACTTTTGAATATCTGGAAAAATTCTGACCAGAGGTCTCCTTAAATAAAAATAAAAAATACATATAGCAATTCCTGAACGATATTTTGTTAATTATTAAATCATAACGATTTTATGTATATTTACTTGAATTTTTAATAGTCTCTTGCATTAATACTTAATTTATATTCAATTAATATTACATAGCGGCTCTTAAAGCAAGTCTAACCTTAGATGAGATACCATTGAGATGTTGACCTTAATCTAAAATGTTGAAAATTATATATATTTTAATTCCTAATGAAAAAATTCCTCCGAAATATAAGGAGAACCACTCTTTGAAGAGAAAACATTACTGTTGTACTGTCTGGTTAGTGAAAAAAGCAAGCACTTAAAGCAGCTCTCCCGATTAGCGCGGCTATCATATGTTTTAGCACCGAAAGTAGCAGTAAACGTATGTCTTCCTTTCAAAAGGTCTGTTTTTATTGCTTATTTTGCAACAAATTATGTTTGTATTCGGCTTCAGCTTAAATAAAAATATCAGTATTTAAGCAAAATATTATATTTACTGGTAAGAGAATGAGTATCCTTATACTAAAGATCTTAACAGTTTACATAAAAATAAGTTTTATGCTATTGGGTTTTTCGAAAAGTTGTAATGTAAAATTTCCTTGTTAAGTAGATGGTGTCCGCATATACAGTACCGTGTACTAATTAGCAACTGCGCTTAAATATCGTACAATTTTTTGTATTACATAAAATTTTAAGGATCGATGGGTAAAGTGTTATTGTTTTCTATACATGGCAACTCTGCTGTCGATAAACTATCAAAATTTGTTGAGTTGAACCGTCAATAAGTCTGTTATGAGCTTTTTCAAAATAAAGTTAAATAATGTCTGTGCACACAATAAACAACGCTTTTGTTTCACATAAAAATTTGTTGTGAATAAAGGCTTCTTCCGGAAAATTCTTCCAAATAGCCCATTTTCTCTCAATCTTCTTTTGATGGTATCTCAGAAGGTGAGCTATCTTTTTCACCAAAAATTGACACACGAATTTTATTGGCTGTCTTGAGGAAACTTTTTAGGTTCTCGCACTATCAGCTCATCTTCTCTAGCAGTAGTTTTATGGGCTCTACGTTTGCGGGATACCTTTTTTACAGTCTTATTTTTTTAAAATATTGTACAGCATTAAATATCATTCTTTTAGATACTTTTAAAGACTGCAATTTCGCCGTAAGACTGTCCGTCCTTGTTCTTCTGTACGATTATGACCCGTGTGCTTTCATCGCAAGATTTATTTCTACCCATTAAAAAACGCTAGAAAACACGTGAAATATCAAATACAATCTATATTTTTTTCAATCAACTAGAATTTTACCTTTGATTTTCCAAAAAATTAAAACACTAAAAAAGTTCCGCGTTGCTAATTATATGCACGGACGTTATTCTACTTTATTTTGAAACATGCTCATAACGGGCTTATGAACAGTTCAACTCAACAAACTTCGATAGTTTATCGACAGCAGAGTTGCCATATAGAGAAAACAATGACACTATCACCTCGATCCTTAAAATTTTATGTAGTACAAAAAATTTTACAATTAGTTAATTCGTTGCTTATTAGGTGCACGGCATTGTATGTTATAACTATGCCAATTGACAGCTCAAACTCTTATGCTTACCTTTAAAGAATATTGAGCGTTTTGTTTTGATGACGCATATTTTATACCAACTTGAAAATGGAAGACCAAACTGTATTGTCGCCTTATTTAAGTTGTGTGAAATTTATTTTAGCAATGCTCTTAAAGAACGGTAGTGCCTACGATTCACGAAATTCCTTGCTGGACATTTGATCTAAACGAGGCTCCTCAGTAAGAAGGGCAGCTTAGGTTGTTTTTAAAACCTTATCAGACCAGTTTTCAAAACCTTAAACCTTGTTCAGTTTTTCACCAATAATGACATATTCATTTATGAACGAGGTATCATGAAACTCTGAAAGATGACATAAGGCTATCCAACAAAATGGTCAAAATATAATAGATTGATAGAAATAAGTATAAAAGTAAGCTTTGTGTAATACTTACTTTTCGATTGGAAAAGGTGTTATAAATATATGATTTAAAACAGTTATTTAAGAACTTGAAATAAAATATTATTGTTAGCTTCTTACAACTGTTAAGAAATTGGAATAAAAGATAATAACATTGCCATAAATTGTTTTGAATTATTTGGATATAACTATTATTGTAAGAATTTTGTAATTAGTTTTTTTTTTTTTATTTTGAAAAAAGCCTATGCTGCAGCCTCGATCGAATTTTTTACCCAAAAGTTCTTCTGTGCTGAAAGGAATACAAGTATTTAAACATCATAAAGAATATACAATTGATCATTAAAAAATTAAATTGTACTCAAAGAAGACGTTTAAGTTTAAGCAATTATCAAACTTTTTAAGATTGATTTGAGTACCATCATCATATTTTGATGGAGTACATATATTTATATAATATTTCGTACATCTGGGCCTATTCATTCAAAGCCTGCTTTTTATTAACGTAATCAAACAATTTTTACAATATATAAACATGCTCATGTTCGAATTGAGAAATTTGTTAAAACTTAACATTATTACTATAAAAGCATTCACTGGAAAAAATACTGAAAGCTGCAAAAATACTAGATACTCACTACAAAACTTAATGCTAAAACATAACGTATGGCATCATTTTATAAAGCACCGTGATGTAACGCAACGCTAACGCAGCGCATCATTTGGATTTAAAGTTGCATTTTATTAATCACTTCGTTATTGCGTTAGCTTTATTACGTTTTCACGGTTAACTGTCAGTCAACAACAGTTTAGGGTTGTCAGATGTAAAATAACATTACGTCGTTGCGCATACAAAAAAATTGTAAAATTTCGATTTTTTATTTTTTTATTTTACCATTAAAATCCATATATATGCCCCATCTACCCACCAAATAGTTTTTTGATATATTTATTGGTGCAGAAGTTAGCAAATCTGATAGTTGGCTATGTGAAAACAGTATTGAAAGTTTTAAAAAACAAAAATGTTTGTTTCGTCTCCTGAAAAATTGTAAAAAAACACATAACCTTTTTTGTATGCGCAACGACGATTAGCATAATTTTTTTAAATTTTTGAAAAAATTCAAGTTCAACAAATTTTGTCATGTTGGCAACCATATCAGCTGTTCTCTTCATTCATCATTAAATTGAAATAGTAGGCGTATTCACGGGTTGATGCGAAGCAGTCAACAACAGTTTAGGGTTGTCAGTTGTAAAATAGCATTACATACATAACACCACACTCGCAAAATACCTCAAAATACCACAAAATACCTCAAATTACTACAAAATACCACAATACCTCAAACTACCACAAAATATAATTGTTTTTTTGGCAGCATTTTTTTGTATTTATATTTTTTAACAGTCGAAAATATTTATGAAGCTTTTTGTATGTTCGATATTTATCAAAAGCTTAAAATAATTGTTGCAAATACATTTTATAACACTATAAAGCGACATTTTTATATATATTATATTTTTATTTTATAAGTTTCAACGATGACATCACTTCACCACAAGATTCAAAATTTGATTATACCGAAAATACTGTACACTCTGAAGGGGTTGAGGCGAAGGCGGAAGATGTAGTTGATAAATGCGACAATGAAGGCAAAGATGCCATACCTAACAATGACGAACAAGATTTTGATGAAGGAAATATAGCCAAAAACATAAAAAAAGTGGAAAATGCAGAAGAAGGTACAGATGGTGAAGAAATACCCGAGGACGCATCAGTTCTGGCTGATGAAAATTTGGAGGCAGAAAGTATGTTTCAAATGCTCTTAACAATGTTCTGATGAAAATGTTTAACCCAATAATCCAATCGTATAGGCCATAACAGCAATGGAGCAACTCAATCAGAAATACAAGATTTCCAACAAGACCACGTTCAAGGCACAGGCGATGAAAATGAAGGTGTTGATGGTGTATCATCTGAGGGAGAGAAGCAGGCTGTTGAGGATGATATGGAGGTAATAGACAAGTAGTTATTGATATCACTAAGTTCCATTTAACAATTTGTGTTGAAAATTACATAGGAAGAAGGCCGCGAAGCAGAAGCGTCAACTTCACCATCAATCAACACACGTTCAAAGACGACCAGAGGGTCATCGATATCTCGAAGACCATCAAGAGGTTTTCAGCGCGGCGGAAGACCCACGCCGATAGTTTGGCAAGGTAAAGTATCTTATTCCTAATATTTTGTTTTTGGATATTTAAATGTTTATATTGTAAGAAACTCTAGGTCATTCGCGTCACCTGTCACCAAATCAAAGAAATCAAGAGCAGCCAGGCAGTCCATCTAGAGGTTATTCCAATCAAAGAGCGCAACGGGCTCGTCGGCTAAGACGACCTGCTGCAGGAAACTATGGAAATATGCGTTACTCTTAAGCGGCAAAGACAAAATACTATCTTTAAATATATGTATATACATATATGTGATTTCATAATTCATTGTATTTTACAATGCAAATTAATTTATATACACAATGAAATGGTTTGAGAAATGCATTTTCGAGAAACTAAACTATTCCACATACTCTTTAAAGTCTCATCAATATATTTATCCATTTCATTAATAGCCATTTATTTTTATTATTTATGCTAACTTTATTTCGCTTCTAATTTTGCGCTATGAAAAATATTTGAACACTTATAAAATGAAGTCAACATGAATCCGCCCTGTTGGAAGTTACAATTTAAAAGCATTTTGTCAATCAAAAGATGACCAGCAACTTCTGCACAACTAGCTATTTTTGAATTTATCAAAGTAGCGCAATTATAAAAAAGGATATTTGAAAAAAGATGCTTTGAATTCTGCATAACTTATCATATAATAAAATTTAAGAGTCAAAGTGGAGCTCTTAATATTCGGGATGTTCAGGAGAAGAAAATTACTTTATAACCCATAGAATAAAAATACAATAACAATAAAATTATAATCGCGCCAAGATAACAATAAGATAATTTTGCAATTTCTAAACTCAAATAAAGAAGTTAATTTTTTGAAAAGGGAAATTATTCATAAAAATAATGGGAATTAAGAATTTTGTTTGGTTCAGCGTTTGCAACTTTGGAATAAACATCGGGGGAAAATTTTAAATATTCGGGGCTGTCATGGAATCCAATTGCAATTGGAATCCAATTGCTGTCGGAATCGGTTTTAAAAACGACAAAAAATTTTCTTTGGTGTCATGAATTCCGACATTATTGGTTTTATGTTCGAATCGGAATTAATCGGGGTTGTTACTGAAACCGACAGAATTTTCTTGTTTTCGGAATTGAAATAGATATCGGTTTGAAATGGTGTTATGAAACAGATTTGATTTTCCTTTATTCGAACTTCGGCAAAACCGATATTCGAATCAGCTGATATGCGCAGCTGACAAAATCAATTCGGCACTGGATTTTAAATGAAAATTTTTGTTTTGGTGCTTGATCTAAATTCAAATTTAAAGACATGGATTCTATCGTCGTAGCCTTTTTTTAATTGTACAACTTAATAACAGAAAAAATCAGACGTAAAATATTGACAGACAAAAGCAATCCGCTCGAGCTACCAGAGTCAACGTAAGTACAATTCATCCTTTAATTTTGGTTTTGATTATCGTCTACACATTTTGACAGGTTCGTAGACCAATATCTTCCTAACAAGAAAGCATTCGTTGCGGTACTAGCGGTACAATTTAAGTTCAGTTGGACAGGTTGGTTATTCCACCTATGTTACAACTTGCAGCGACTCTTCGGTTTTTTTGCGGAAGGATCATATCAACGGTCTGTGTGCAACGATGCAAACGTCTGCTTAGCAAGGTCGACAGTGTTCACCACCAGTTGCTGTTCCTTCGGCTTTATTGTGAGCTAATTTTTTCACTTTTCCACTCAGTCCATACCTAAAGAAACCCAAAGAAAACACCGAAAGAAAATATTTAGAAAACTCGCTCGGCTTTCATATATGGGTCAATTGCAAAAAAAAAACGTACACAAAGAGGTTTTCATGTTTTGTTTTTAAAGTTTTTTTAAATTTTCCCGTTTTAAGTCAAATTAAGTGAAAACTAATGGAGAATTCAAAGCTGTTTTTAGGCCCTGCAAAAAATAATTTTTTCTATGGTTTTATACGATTTTTGTATTGAACGTCACACATCAAAATCACTAAAAATTTGAAAAATGTAAATTAAAGCTTACTGTGATGCTTGTTAGATTATTTAATAAGTTAAATCAGCTTTAGCAAAAATCTCCATTTCAGTTCAGAAATAATTATTTTTTACCAATAATACCTACATATTTTACAATTTTAACGGGAAAAAATTAAAATTTTTCTCAAAAGGCGCCAACATAGATGTTATTTTCAAAGTAGTAGACTTACAGCAATAAATATTAAAAAACTGTTAAATAATAAGCAATTTCAGAAAAAACAACAGGGTGACGTTCAATACATTTTGTGACGTTCAATACATTTTATTCCGCTTAACCAAATAATTTAAATAAAATTTTACAAAAAAAAAAAAAAAAAAAAAAAACAAAAAGTAAATATAAAGTATATAATTCAGGTATACATAAAATTTTTATCCAATTTTTTTTTTCTTTATTTTTTACAAAAAAATTACAAAAGTCAATAGCTAGTTGAATTTGTATTGAAAAACTTCACGTTTTACAATATAACTTCTGAACCCTTTAAAACCACATCTTCATTTTATATCATTGGGAAGGTATAACCTAACGTAAAAACGTAAAAAAATTAAAATTATAAAAAAGAAAAAAAATTATAGCACATGTTGCTGGCATGGTATTGAACTTCAACAAATTAAGAATGAGGCCGTGTGCTATTCGGAAACTTTTCACTCGGATGATGAAATTTTGACAGTCTGAAAGAGAATATTTGGCACTTGTGAGGTGAATATGATTGTCAAAAATTCATATAGCCCCAGGGGCTAGTATAAATTTTGACAATCGGGAAGAGAATTTTTGACACAAGCAAAAATAGAAAAAAAAAACACTTGTGAGTTCGTGAGTCGCAAAGAAGTTCAAAATTTTGTGCTTCCGACAGCATAGCAAGCAGAAGTGGAAAATATTTGCGTGAAATTCTGTTAATTTTCAGTATTATTAACAATTTTGCAAATTAAATAAAATTCTTGCACTGATACACTACCGAAAACTAAAACGTCAAAATTTCTAGTTGTCAATATTTCATCGTCCTTTTGTCACAGCAAAAATCACAATTTTATTTCAACAGACAGAAAATATATTCAACTCAGTAAATTCTTTCCTACCACGAGTGAAAAGTTTCCGAATAGCACACGGCCTGAGTCAACTTATTGCATTATTTTCAAAAATTTTGTACTTTTCCTCAAAAAAGATGAAATAACTTTCCCAATGATACTATATTACCGGTAATCTTTCTTAAGTTGATTGCGCTACGTAATCTCCAAATAGACCCTATTTTGGCCGCGAACAATTCTAAAAATTTATAACTTTGAATTTGGTTTTCAAATCAATAAACCAATGCAAGAAAAATATTTGAGAGAAATCGGAGATGGTCAGTGCAACTGGTCACTTCAATGTGAAATGGGCGATATCAGTTAGTAAAAACAAAAAGCAAAAATCAGGTCAAAGTCATACATAGGTACCATTCTTTTTGCTTTCGTTTATAGTCTTCATTTCGTTTCGTTCCTTATCTAGCTTTATTTTTTCCCGATATCTTCTTGCTCTTTCAGCAGGCGTTAACTTTGCTATTTTACTCTCAAATATACAAAAACGAAATACAAAATGAATACTTCTTAAAAGTGACGTTCAATACATTTGCCACTTTTTAGTTTTTTTTCTTAGGAATTTTATTTTGCAAATATACGAAAACAAAGATATTAATCAAAATCTATGAAACTAGGATCTTAAACTTGGATTTTTTGATTTACTATTTTTGCTTTAATAAAACTCCGCGTGACGTTCAATACATTTTTACACGTACTTATCATGATGAACTGAGAAAACACAAAAAAAAATTACTTTAGTATTATTTAATCGTCTTAATTTTTAGAATTTCGTGAGAACTAATCTCTGCACTTTCTTAATATAACCTTGTCATCTATACCACACCTAAATTAAAACTAACGAAGCGTAAAAAAAAAGTGACGTTCAATACAATGCGCGGGAACTAAATGTAAATCGAAAGCCAAATTCGCGATGACAATGTTTTGAGAATAACAATAAAATAAAACATAAGAAATAAATGCTTTCATTACAAAACAGTTATTATATGTTATATTTTTGCATTGTTTTCAACTTTTTTTTCACGTTTTTCATCAAAAAGTGTAACTGGGGACACATGTTTTTGTATTAAGCGAGTACGAGAGAGCAATATAACATTCTTCAAAACAAATATGCAAACAATTTTAGGATTCTGAAAAATGTATTTTGTCAATAAATATTCTTCAGTGATCACTTTATCATGTTTTATTTGTTTTTTTCTTTTTGTTTTTACCTAAAAACAGAGTTAAAAGAGCGGGGACAAAAAAAGAGCATTTTGTATGCAATTGACCCATATAAGAAATTACTTTTTTTCATCCATCAACTTCCTTGAAGGTGGACCTGCAGCATTAAGAACTCTCGCCAACTCCTGCCATAGGGAGTCCACAAGAGGCTTGTCACGCTTTGTGTAGCCCCTGGCCAGATCTGGATTGTTTTCCATATAATCAAAGAAAATGGCGATTTGGGTCGATTTCTTGTGCTATCCCTAGATTTAAAGAAATTATATTTTATAAATTGAAATATTTAAGAACAAATCGATTAAAACTTAAATTTTTCGAAAATACTGGGTTGCAAAAAAGTTAGCAATCAAATTAAAGAACAATTCTGCTAGCGGTCAGCTCATCGATTTGATTCAGACAATGAAATTGATAAATCGGTTTCTGTGACACGAAAAATCGACTCAAATTCTGTTTTGAAAATAAAACCGATATCGAAATCGACAATTAGAATCTGTAACACTAACTCGATTTTTTTGTCGTTTTTAATTTTGATTCCGACAGTGACCGGTTTTTGTAACAACCCAGAATATCGGTTTTGGGTGTCAGAAACCAATATTATCGATTTTCTTATCGGAATTAAACCAAGCATCTAAACGTTGACAGATTTAATTTGCGTAAGTTTTTTTTCTCTTGCTGGTTGATTTTTCGTTGAAATATAAGTAAATACTTGATCTTTATTTTGTTGTTCCCCAAATCTGATGACGACTACCGCAAACGAAAAACTGACAATGATTTACGGATATGCACCTGGAACGTCCGAACCCTTAATTGGGATGGTGCCTCTATCTAACTGATAGATATCTTAGAAAGATATAAAGCTGATATCACTGCAATCCAAGAAATGCGATGGAAGGGACAGGGTTGCTTCCGGCAAGCATCCTGTGATATCTACTACAGCGGCCATGCGGAGAAGCACGAATTTGGATGCGGATTCGTGGTTGGCAAGCGACTACGGCATCATGTCCTGCGATTCACACCTGTGAACGAACGACTTGCCATAATCCGTGTCAGGGCAAGATTCTTCAATATAAGCCTGATTTGTGCGCATGCTCCGACAGAAGATAAGGACGATGAGACCAGACAGCTTCTACGAGCGCCTTGAAGAGGTCTATGAGCGCAGCCCCCGCCACGACATAAAAATCGTGCTTGGTGACTTCAACGCCAAGGTGGAAAAAGAAAATATCTTTGGTCCAACAGTCGGAAAGTTCAGCTTCCACGACAATACCTCCGATAACGGAATGAGGCTGATTGACTTTGCCGCAGCGCGAAACATGGTCGTTAGTAGCACTAGATTCAAGCATCTCAATATTCATAAAGCAACTTGGCTGTCTTCTGATTAGATGTACGCACGATCCGTCTTGAAAGCTATAGCTCGGCTTAAAAACAACAAAGCCGCAGGAGCGGATGGCTTACCTGCTGAGCTCTTCAAGAATGGAGGCGAAGCTCTATTTAAATGCATTCATGAGCTCCTATGCAGAATATGGTCGGAAGAATGCATTCCAAACGATTGGAACCTCAGTGTGCTCTGCCCAATCCATAAGAAAGGCGATCCCACAATTTGCGCCAACTACCGTGGGATAAGCCTTCTTAATATCGCATATAAGGTCCTGTCGAGCGTATTTTGTGAAAGACTGAAGCCCATCGTAAACCAGCTGATTGGACCTTATCAGTGTGGCTTCAGACCTGGTAAATCCACCATAGACCAGATATTTACGCTACGACAAATCTTGGAGAAGACCCTAGAAAAACAAATCGACACACACCATCTTTTTGTCGATAATAAAGCCGCCTTAAAGAATCAATAAAGAATCATCTCTACTCCACCATGTCTGAATTTGGTATTCCTGCAAAGCTCATCCGTCTTTGCAGAATGACACTGAGCAACACCAGCAGCACAGTTAAGATCGGGAAGGATCTCACTCCTCCATTCGATACCAAACGAGGTTTCAGACAAGGTGATTCCTTATCTTGCGACTTTTTCAACCTGCTGATTAGGCTTGGGCATTTTAGTTCACAACAAAGATCGCTCTTTTTAGTTCAATCGTATGTAATGAACTAGTTCGTTCTTTTTGTTCGTTGCATGTTTTACTTCGTTTGTTCTCTTAGTTCGTTAGTTCTTTTAGTTCGTTCGTTCTTTTAGTTTGTTAGGTCTTTTAGTTCAATTGGTCTTTTAGTTGGTTTCGTTTCCTTGGTCATGTCCAGGTATATGAAATGAAACAAACTTGGTATGAATATGTGATAGCCATCAAATCCAACATTTATATTAGTGCAGACACCAAAAAGTCTCAAACCAAGTACTCAAACCATAGCTTGGTGAATTTAGTTATTTTTGCTCTCGTTCGTTTTGTTCCTACTCGCTGCAATATCAATTGAACTAAAATGAACTAAAAGAACTAAAAGAACGAGAAACACTGAACTAGTTCACATAGTTCATGAGTGGGAATCGTTCAATTGAACTAGTTCGTTCATGAACTACCCAAGCCTACTGCTGATGGAGAAGATCATCCGAGCTGCTGATTTGAGACGCAGTGGCACGATATTCTACAAAAGTATTATGCTGCTGGCGTATGCGGATTATATCGATATCATTGGCCATAATACGCGCGAAGTCAGCGCAGCATTTTCCAGATTAGCGAAAGAGTCGAGTCGAATGGGTCTTGCAGTGAATGCAGATAAGACGAAATACCTAGTGTCAACAAATAAACAGTCCCAGCGTCTTGGAAACCACGTTACTGTTGACAACATCTCCTTCGAGGTTGTTAAGGACTTCGTCTACCTGGGATCCAGCGTAAACTCTTTCAACGATGTCAGTATTGAGATAAAACGATGGATAACTCTTGCCAACAGGTGTTACTTTGGGCTAATTAGTCAATTGAGAAGCAGAGCCCTCTCTCGATGAACAAAACTCACGCTCTATAAGTCACTTATCATGCCCGTCCTATTATATGCAGCACAAACCTGGACGTTGAGCAGTTCTGATGAAAAGACTCTGGGAGCCTTCCAGAGAAAGATCCTTCGTAAAATCTTCGGTCCAATCTGCGTCAATGGCGAGTGCCGAATTCGATGGAACCACGAGCTGTATGAGCTGTACGCTGACATCGACATAGTTAAGCGCATTAAAATCGAGCGGCTCCGCTGGCTAAGTCACGTTGAGCGAATGGAAAACGACGCTCCAGCGAAAAAAATATTCGATTCGATGCCCGGTGGTGGTCAACGCAGAAGAGGACGCCCACATCTTCGTTGGAAGGATCAGGTTTTGGATAACCTGACCACGCTTGGTGTTTCCAACTGGCACCAGCAAGCGCAGAACAGAAATGGCTGGCGCAATTTCTTGTACGAGGCCAAAACCGACTTACGGTTGTAAGCGCCAGATAAGTAGGTAAGTAAGTTTTTGTTCTTTATAAAAATAAAAAAATAAAACTACAAAAAAGCTATATAAATATAACTTCACAGTAGGTTGATTAAAAAAAAAACATTTTTCGAAAATCAACCGAGCTCGTTCAAAAATAGGATGTAGAATTCGAAACTGGATATTACTAGCATGGAAAAAATTACTCCTATCTAATATGCACACACAAACATATGGATATGATCGTTTAAAGTTGAAAAAAGGCAAAAAGACGAAACACAAACTCACTCTAATGCGAATTGTAGGAACCTGTACCCGACTTTCGGGCGTTTATTACCAGTGGCGGATCTAAGATTTGCCAGAGGGGGGTCTAAAACTACAGTTTTGTAGCCTGAGGGGAAGCTGAAACGGCTTTTAGGGAGTTTTTCCCATACAAAAAGTTCTAAAAGGGGGGATTTGGGGGTCTATAGCCCTTTCAGCCCGTATGTAGATCCGCCACTGGTTATCACTAGTAATTTTGACTAAAAAGGAAGAATAAAATTTATTTCAGTTTTAATGTGTTTTTTGTTAGCAGCTACAGTATTAGTTCCCCATAGCTGTACTATCCAAGTTAATTTGACGTCTACAAAATAATGTTGAAGAATGGAATGAATGGTTGTCGAGGAATGGGTTTTCATTAAAAAAAAATATTGTTTTCCCACGCGAAATAGTTACAAGCGTTTCTTTTTTTTAACCCTCAAGGACCTTAAAAAAAAGTTTTGATCTAGAATCGAAAATTTTAACATGTTTTTATTAATGATGGTCTGTTGTACGTATGCCATGAAAGTTTCATAATTATATGTTTAAAAATGAGAGGGATATGAATATTTAAACTTTAAGGCATTTTTCACGTTTTTCTTCAACTAAAACAGAAAACCGCTGGTAGCACTATCTAAAAATTAAAATTTTTTTTTTTAAATTTAGGTTTTCATATTTTGATATAACCATCCTATTTTCGAACGAGCTCGGTTGATTTCAGTGTTCGTAAATACTTATCATTGAGGAGTAAAATATCCCTCACTCACCTCAATTCAACTCAACTCGGATTATTTCGTTTTGTTTCTTTCATTGGAAATGAAAAACAAACGAGCGGTCATTTGTTAGACCCCTTTTACATTGGTCAAGACTTGAAATCAATTCTTTGCTATTTAAACTTACCCTCTCTCACGTTGATGTCCGCGCCCATAGAAATAAAATATAAGGAAGTGGTGTTCTACTCACACATTCTATGCGTGTGTTGAAGAATTTTTCAACCGAGATAGAGCATGATTTTTTGACATAAGCTCTTGCACATCAAAA
Source organism: Pherbina coryleti (assembly GCA_943735915.1). Lineage (NCBI taxonomy): Eukaryota > Metazoa > Arthropoda > Insecta > Diptera > Sciomyzidae > Pherbina > Pherbina coryleti. The sequence goes on along the minus strand of OX030950.1, from coordinate 69,432,087 downwards.
CAAAGAAAATGAGTGGTGAAAAACAATAAAATATTAAATAATTAGCGATTGTCATCGCTATAAATTGTTTTAAAACGAACATATATAAAATAAAAAATTAAATAAGCATGCGTTGTGCCGTGAAAAGTTGTGAAAGTTCACAAAAAACACATAATAAAGAGGTTTAGTTTCACAGGTAATCTTGCTTTATAGTTTGTTGGTTCCCGCCATTTGTGTGCATGAGTCATGTGCGGGTATGGGCAGAGAGCGCTCTGGGAGCGATGAGAATAAGAATTGAGAGCAAAGGCTTATGTAGCAACACAAAATGCAACAACAAATCAAAGACAAAAGACAAACACAGAAACAACGCAGAAGCTTTAAATGTAGTGGTGCCCATACCCGGTCATGTGCAAGAGCTTCTGTCAAAACAAAAGTTCAGCTGCATGAGCGCATTTATTTCTTAGGGTGGCAAACATTAGGGCCCTAATTTTTTTTTTTTAAGATAAGTTTTAATCAGGGACCGTAACTGTTATAAATTTCTTCAAAAAAGTCAATAAATAATGGTTATTTTTACCGATTTTTTTTGTTTTCTTTTTTTTTATTTACTTTTAATTATTCGGTCAAAAATACCAGTTAAAATATGTTTATTTTTCGGTTAAAAATAGAAGTTAATATATGACTTATTTTTTCAGTCAAAAATTTATATATGACAGTGATATCCTATATTAAATACTAACTTACCCGGTACACAATTTTTGCACCCGAAAATATGCTAATGAGCCGTACGACTAGTCGTACCATATGTGCCGTATTTCACGGGACGTGCCGTATTTTGTAAGATTTTTTTTAAGTGTCCTGCCGGGAAAAAATTTGTTCCGTATTTTTGGCATTTTTTGTAAAATACCTATGATTTCAAACACAATAAAAATTAAATAATAAAAATTCGTCTGAACACCAAAAAGTTTTCGCCTTTATTTACGATATAACCTAATGCGGCCCTGTTTAAATGTTTATGTATTTGCATTAACTTCATTGTATTTGTAAAATACTTCATTTCTGTTCAACTTCACCGCTTCCTTATCTCTTAGTTCTTTGTCCGCGCCTTTCATCATCAAACTCACAGACTTGATTTCAAGTCTTGACCATGATACAATTATACAGGTAGCATTGACAAGTATAGATTTTCTCAGCAACAAGGAAACCACCATCTGTCAAAAACAATTGTTCGTGCAACAAGAATTAAACGAATGTAAAAATAAATAAATTCCGCAAAATATGTGCGTTAAATAAACAATTATAATAATGAAAGTTGTGAAAAAATTAGGTCTGATATATCGACTCATAACCGCCAAAATATCTTAAGCGCCAAAAAGAAAATTTTACAGGAGAAGGTTTTTTTAATTATCTTTGCTATTAATTTTATCTTTTATCTCTTATCTCTTTGCTATTAATTTTATTTTAATAATTTTATCTCTTATATTGATTAATTTCTTTTAGAGAATTTCATCTTAAGCGACACTTTGCTGTCATGAAAAATGTAAACAAACATGTAGTGTGTACTTAAGCTAAAATTGCTTTTGGTTTAAATTCATAATCTAATTTCGTACACCTATGAAATTTTGACAGACGATGTAAACCATCGCAAATTATCGATTTTCATCAAAAAACATAAATCGGATATTATGTCGCTTAAGATATTTTGGCGGTTATGAGTCGATATGTTCAACGTTTTCCAGCCGTGGTGTTTTAATTTTAATTAAAAACTTCTTTAATTTTGTCCATATGCATCTGCAGCTGCTGAGGTTGCTGCACTTAAACGTTTTCAACCTTTTTTTTATGTTTGCACTTAATAACATTAAGTTTAGAGATTATCTTCGTTCTAGTAATAATAACTCACTATTAATAAAATAAAATATGCAATATTTTGTTATCAAATATGTGGATATTTGCAAGCTCTGAAACATAAAAAATGGCGAAAATATAAGCATAATTGAACGCTCTCTTTCTTGACTTTTTTTTTGACAGATGCTGGTTTCCCAAGCAACTGTCAATACTACCTTGTATTATTATACCATGGTCTTGACCAATGTAAAACGGGTCTTACGCTGCGGCCACACGTGCAAGTAATAACTTGCAAGTAGAGAATACATATTAACTAACAATAACAACGAAAAAATTCGAAAATTGCTGCAAGTTGTTTCAGCGACCACATGTGCAAGTGCAAGTTCATTTACAAAATGTCATCGAATGCGAAGGTTCTTGCTACAATTGCCATATTGTGTGAGCTGAAAAAGCTGCAAAATGAAGAAAATCATTGTAAAAAAGTTTAAAAAATTACAAATAGGAGATGCTGGGTTAGTTTCTTTTAAAAAGGACTGATCACGATCTTGAGGCTCATTTGCTTAAAGATTTGTTATGGGAGGATGACGAAAAATATTTTAAAAATTTCTCAAGCTTAAATGTGAATCAGTTTGAGGAAATTCTCAGTTTGGTATGTATTTTTTTTACCTATAAAGCTTTTTATTATATTGTATATACTCAATAACTAGGTTCATGGAATTATAAAAAAAGGACACATGCATGCGGGCAGCAATACCACCCAGAACAAAGCTCGCGATAACTCTGCGGTACTTGGCATCTGGCGACTCGTTCAAGTCTTTGGAATTTTTAACGAGAGTGTCAAGAAATACCATAGGTGCATTCATTCCAACGGTTTTGCAAGCAATCTATACTGCGCTAAAGAATCAATACATAAAGGTAACTTGACTGAAAAATACAGGGTGGCTTTATATGCAATACAGCTCTCTGAAAATTGAAATATTATTTCTATTTTTGTACGTGATCTGTGAATTATATTGAACTCCACTTTTTTTTCATTCACAGCTGCCTGACACGGAAGAGGAGTGGAGAACAATTGCAAAGGATTTCAATAATCTATGGCAATTCCCACATGTCCTAGGAGCTTTATTTAGATGGCAAGCACATAAGGATCAAAGCTCCATCAGGCAGTGGATCCCAGTTTTACAACTATAAGGGATTCCACATTTTTATTCTTTTTGCGTCCGTGGATGCGCACTGCCGATTCACTTTCATTGTTGTAGGATGCAATGGGAAAGCTTCAGACAGCACCATTTACCAAGATGGGATCCTATACAATGCCCTACAACATGGATATTTAAATATTCCTGTAGCAACCGAGCTTATTCAAAGTCAAGGCAGCAAAATACCGTATTTTTTAATAGGAGATGACGCATTCAAGTTGGACATGAACTTGATGAAGCCGTACAGTAGGTCGGTAAAACTTAGTGTGCAGCAGTAAATATTTAATTACAGACTATGCCGTGCCAGAATGGTAGTTGAGTGCGCGTTTGGAAGATTAGCAAAAAGATTTAATATCTTCAATCGACCTATTGAAGTCATTCCTTCTTCCGCAGACTTAATTGTACTGGCCAGTTGTGTTTTGCACAATTATCTTTCAAAAATCAAGACCACACCAATGTCGTGGAATTTTGAAGCTGAGGGTCCACCACGAACATTTTCTTCAATTGGACAGCAGCATTCTAGTTCCTACAAGTATGCCTGCCGGATAAGAGATGAGCTGTCGAAGTACTTTTTAGCGGATGGAAATGTTGATTTCCAATGGCAAAAACTAAAAATTTCACCTCCCTTGTCATAAATATTAAAAATATAAATATATTTATATGTATATGCATATATATATATATCAACACTTAACAACAACCCATTTTTTATTTTCAAATCTTCAGTTTTGGTATTTGGCATTTTTACTAGGTATATTTATTTATTTCCAGTCATTGAACAATGCCATTAAATTCCCAGTCATTCTAAAATCCCTTGAAATTCCCTTATTACCAGTCATTTAAAATACCATTAAATTCCCAGTCATTCTAAAATCCCTTGAAATTCCCTTATTACCAGTCATTTAAAATACCATTAAATTCCCAGTCATTCTAAAATCTCTAAAATTCCCTTATTACCAGTCATTTAAAATACCATTAAATTCCCAGTCATTCTAAAATCCCTTGAAATTCCCTTATTACCAGTCATTTAAAATACCATTAAATTCCCAGTCATTCTAAAATCCCTTGAAATTCCCTTATTACCAGTCCTTTAAAATACCATAAAATTCCCAGTCATTCCAAAATCCCATGAAATTCCCTTATTCTTGCAGCCACACTGATGCTTATGGTATAGTTTTGAGATATTTTCTGCAAAATATTACAAAAACCAAAATTCGGAGTTATGTTAAAGAAAAAAAACCCAAAGAAGTAATGCATAAAACTATATTTTGCTCAAAACTTTTTAAGTTAATTTAATTCAAACTAATTTTTAAGTAAAGTTTAAAATAATTTAATTTATCGTTTCTTTTTTCATCTCAGGTATCGTAGTTGTGACCGATGTGCGACGATGTGTGACCGTGAGCTCCTTTGGAACATGAGTGGCCCACTATACAGGCGCAATGATCTCAAAAACAAAGAAGAAATTGCAAATGAGATGCACTTGCCAGTGGATGTTAAAATAAAATATAAGGTCGCTGCGATCTCGATGTACAACGTGCGGCAACTTTTCTAAAAAAAAATTTATCATGAATAATAATATTTAAAAAGAGAGTAGATAAAAATACCTCAAAAAGATGTGATAATGAAATCAGTTTGTTTCATTGTTGTTTCATTCTGCTTCTGCGAAATTAATTTCAGCCTCAAAAATTGCAGTATTTAAAATATCGCGGAAAGTCGTCGGATATTCGGCTGGGCTATGTAGAGGCGTCGATGTAAACCGAGTGGAATCATCTGATCCGCTTAGTGGTGCTCTCGTGGATTGAAGCGAGCTGCATGAGGGTGATGGCAAAAAAGTGGAGCTGCAGGAGGGTACTGGAATCAATCTCTGCTTCTTTATGTTTTTCAATTCGGCCTGTGTTAACAAATTTTGGATATCTCCCATCAGTGGATACGAAATATCTTCCGGAAGTTTTTGCAGCTGGATTGAAATGCTGTTTCCAAATGCAGAAAATTCATTGTTTTCTTTTTCATTTATAAGCATCAACTTCTCCAGTGCCTCGTCAAATTTTGAATTTTCATTTCGCGCACGTTTTGCTGATGAATTCGAGCACTTGCTTGTGTTAGCCTCGACTTGCTCCTCTTCGATGAGATCTTCAAAATGGACAGAAGCTTCGCTTATCTAAAATTAAAAAAACAACATTTATTTTAAAAGACCATGGAAACCTGACATTACATGCACTAAAACTACAACAAAGCTAAGCTAACAAAATTCGCAACACGATTGAGCCATCCAGGAAGCGCATTTCGTCAAACCAAAATACTGTTGGCAGGTAAGCTTCCTCAGCAGCCGATCCAGACTTCTTGCACTGCACCACTTTTTTAAATTCCGCGGTGTACGTCGATCGCAGCGACCTTATTTTTTTTTTTATAACATCAAGACAAGTGCATCTCATTTGCAATTTCTTCAAATGCTTTGTTTTTGAGATCATTGCGCCTGTATAGTAGGCTGCTCATGTTCCAAAGGAGCTCACGGTCACGATACAAATCAATTATTTTAAGTATTTCTTAAGTAAATCAATTATTTTAAGTATAACTTCCATTTTTATTTAGGTTGTAAACACGAAAATGTCGTCAAGAATTAATACTATTGCTTCTCGTATAAAATGGTGGATATTCCAGAAAATCCGCAAAAAATTCACAAAAACACAGCAAAAACTTCGCTTTCATCCCGCTTTTTGACATTTACTTGCAGCAAGTGTCAAAATCCACTGTCTCTGAAAATTCGTTGATAGTAGCGCTGCAAGTCGGCTGCAAGTGCGAAATTGCGAGTGTGTTAGTAAAATTATTTGAATGTATATAGTTTTTCGAACTTGCACTTGCAGGTGTGGCCGCCGTGTTAATCTCCGAATGAGCGAGCGAATCGCTTATTTGCATTTCTCTTTGGTTGCTGTTCACAGCCACGGTTGCCACTTTGGTCATTTGTGTCCAAATTTGGTCATTTTTGTTTCACTTGGTCACTTGGTCATTTTTTTCTACATCTGGTCACTTTTTATAAAGTAATGAAATTTATAAAGAAATGAAATTTATAAAGAAACGAAAAAAGAATTTGATGTTCTCAAAAATTAAATGCATGAACTCAGTGGCGTAGATAGCTTTTTGCAATGGGAGGGGATGAAATTTATTGTTGTGACAAATTGTTGTTAAAATCGAAAAAAGTTGAACTTTTATTTTTATACTTTTGTTAATATTTTTTAAGCTGGTGGCTTGAATTGTTTGCTTATTCAAGGATTTCTTCAGCCGATATTACTATTTCTCGATGAATCGCCAGTGCTGTCAAATCATTAAATCGGCCGTACATTGGTAAAATATAAGTTATTACAAATATTTTGTTAATAAAGAAATATATTGTTTTTATCTTCTTTGGATTGTTTTTATCATTTTCATATCCGAAATGGTACCCTCAGACGTGCTTGTGGACTCTGGCAGCTAAAATAGCACGTATATGCTTGAAAAATGATCCGCTATGATTCAGATATAACTTCCAAATTGCCAACCCTCTAAAAACTTTAGAAGTACCAACGTCAAGAAATTTACCGTAAAAATTTACGGTTTTTAAAATTCTTCAGCTTATTTGTCAATTTCTGTAACTTAAAAGCGGGATGATAATCCTTTAGTATATTTAATCCTTTTAGCATATCTTCGTGTTTAGCAGAGAGACTCTGCCAGACATATTGCTTGCCCCGTCGTATCCTTAACCGATCACGAATGAAACGTCCAGGTTACGTTTGTATATGCAAAAAAAAAAAATAAAAAACATAACCTGTGTTTGAAACTGCCAGTACAAATTTTAGAAAATTTTAGCGTAAAATATGTCTGCCATTTGATTCATGCACATATCGAATGCCGTTTGTTATAGGCCTTCGTCTAATGTTCTTGGTAAGAGTAATAAAATTATAAAAGTTATTATAAAAATCAGGCATCAATTATAGCAGAGTATAACGAAAAGAAACCCTTAATTGAGCACACATTTTTACATCTATTTAATTATTAAATTTCATTTCAGAGAAAACAATTATGATAAGTGCATAGAAAAGTGCGAATAAGCGCATCTAGACTAAAAGCCTTGAGAAAAGACCAATATTGTCTTCTTCCAGTTGTCGAAATTTATTCTGACAAGTGCTTGCAATGGTTGAGACTATTGTCCACCACCTTTAGCAAACAATACACAAGGAATGCAAGCAATAAAGCCAGAAATATGCAACCAACTATTTGAAATATGCAATCAACTATTTGTATTGTATGGAAATATTAAACAGCGAGTCTTAAAATTGTGCCAGAAGTTGAAATTAATAATTTTAAGGCGTAGCGCACATAATAAATTTCTTCTACCATCTTCACTTTAGACTTTTTTGTGAACCAGTGCAAAAAATTCTATCGAAGGGGGGTCTATCCCTTAAATTCCCCCATCTACGCCACTGCATGAACTGCACCTGCATAAATTAAAAATATAGCAAATTATAATTTTGTGTGCATGTGCTACATTTTCAAATTTATAATGTTTTGGTCACTTTTTACTGCATTTGGTCACTTTAATTGGTCACAAATTTTATTTTCAAGTGGTAACCGTGTTCACAGCATGCGCTTTTGAAGAGCTTAAGCCGATATGTGAGCTCACTCTATTTTTTACCTCACTCAGATTATTTGAAAATGATGAATTCTTTTTAATGATAGTTATAAACAGTGAGCTCTGAGTGAGTTTTATTTTGATGGCATCATTTTTTGGCCATTTGTTTATATACACTTGTTCGCGTGTTATATTAAATATTTTATTATTGAAATTGGGTAGAATTTTGAATATTAACAAGTAATTTAATTTATTAATTTAATAAATAAATTAATTTTTGTTTATTTCTGCAAATGTGTTTTTTCTATTTAGGTATTTTTTTTGTTTAATGTGTTCTTTATAGTTTTAAGAATAAACATACACATTTTTAAATCGATATTTAAAAAACAACAGAAGTTATAACGGTTTTCGTTAACCAATGTCTTAACTCCATACAACGTAAATAAAAAACTTTAAACGCTATTTCCTCGAAACTAGTTTTTTTAAAACGGTTCGATATATGTATAACTGGAAAACTATTTGGTCGATTTCAATTATTTTTTTTGCATTTTGTTCGTTTGTATTTAAAAAAAATATTTTTATTTAGTATTTTTTATGTACAATAACCTGTATAAATTTAAAAAAAACAACGAATTCTTATATTTAAAAAACTTTTTTGAAAACAGCTCCTGTTTTTGGTTGTTACACGTATATTATACCCTAAATAAAGAAAAATGTTTGGGTATGAAAATGAACGTTTGCGTTTCATTTCACTTAATAGGAAATATCAAAATGATAAATATCAAAATACTTATCATTGATGAATTCAAATATTTTTCAGCTCAAATAAAGAGCACATCATTTGCAGAACTCGGAGGATGAAAACAGTGACGATGTTCTCACAACGATGAGCGCTCTTTGTACAAGAACGAATAATCAAAACAAGTGTTTGAGGAGTTTATGCGAGAGCGTAGCGTTCAACGAGTTCATGGTGTAATTAATAAGGTGATCGTGACGTTTACTAATTTCCCTACGGTTGTCAAAAAATGTTGAGAAAATAAGAAAAAAAGAGACAAGCTGTGGAAAAGTGTCAAATGGCTTGCACTCAATAAAAAATTGTAATAGATTGTTTTGCAACTTTTGCTTGGAATTTACCAACAGCTGTTTTTGACAATGGTGGGTAAAATTTTTTTGAGATAAGCTAAAAATTCACGATCACCTTGTTAATTACACCATGAACGAGTTGCTCTGAAAAGAGTATTCATTGCAGTGTTGCCAGATGCCTCTCACCATTTATCCCTTGATTGGATTTCAAATTCCCCTAAATTTTTTTTTTGAAAAACATACAAAAATATAGTTGTAAATAACTTAAAATTTATTGAGTTAAAACTTCAGCCTCCAGGGGCAGCTGAAGAGTAGCGCAACTGCAATGCAAATTACTAATGTGTTCCTATGTATTTAAAGGGCTGAGCTGTTGGACGTCTTCAACAAGCTCAGGAAGTTGCTTTGTAGCTTTCAATTATCCAAGTTGAAATTGGCCTTAAAATATAGTTTTATTTGAAAGCAGGCTCCGTCTCCCATTTTTATACCCCTACGTTTAAAAAACGTAAACGGGGTATATTAATTTTGTCACTCCGTTTGTAACGCCCATAAGGAGGCGTGGCAGGTATAGAAAAGTATATATATTCTCAGATCAGCATCACCACCCGAGTCGATTTAGCCATATTCGTCTGTCTGTCCGTCTGTGATCACGATTACAGCCGTAATTTTTACGCTATCCTCACCAAAGTCAATATTTAAGCTTTTGTCTAAAAAATAAAGGTCAAGTTCGAAAATGAGCCAAATCCGATGAAAACCACGCCTACCTCCCATACAAAGTGACTTTATCAAAAATGTAAAATCTCTTTAAATGTCACAAAATAAATATATGGCGTTGAAATTTTGGATATGAACTTTAATATATAACATGTACTCTTTGTATGAAATTCAACCAAATCAAGTGAAAACCACACCCACCTCCCATACAAAGTGACCTCATTAAAGAACAAAAACAAATATTTTCTGTTAAAAATATGACGAAAATGTTTTTACAAATAAACATTTTTTTGACTTCTTAATACTTGAAATATATTTTGGTACGGACGTGGGGGTATTTTAACTTAGGCCCAGTCGAAGATCATTTCTTACTAGTTTTGTATATTTTTCGTCAGTTTTCCCCATAAGCCCTAACCAAAATAGACGAGTCGCTACGCAACGAGTGAAGACAAAAGTGTTCGCTTAAATGCAATTCAATGTTGTTGCCCAAAATAAGCAAACGTAAACTCAACGAACTGAACGAAACGGTGTGACGAGACGGTTTGTTCCGTAAGAACCGAACTTTAAGGGTCTCAACTCGTCAACAACAGCTGTGCAGAGTAGTCTTCTTCTTTTTTCAGACGATTGTAGGTATCTTTATTTCCCAAGGTAAACTCTCCAAATACCCCTAAAAAAACTCCTAAGGATTTATTACCCCTAAAATTCCTCAAACCAGTTAAAAAACCTCTAAATATAGGGAGAATTCCCCTAATCTGGCAACACTGATTCATTGCTTCTGTTTGTATAAATAGGGCACCCCAAACGATACTACATGTCGGATGGACATGTAGTTCGAAAAAATAACGGCACTATTTTTCGTTGGTCTCAAACGGTCGCACATTTTGGATGGACTTCATTATTTTAAAGTTGCCAGCAAGTAAACATCGAGCACTTTTGCAGTGCTCGATATATTTATAAATTTTATTTTTATGAACTCCTCTTTTATTTTTTAAAGTCATTGTGAGCCTTCTATACAGCTCAAAAAATTCCTTCTAAAAATCTACTTTTATTACATTTGTCATTTTTCCGCTCGATGTTTCTCACTCAAAAACTTTTATCGAATGAGAAAATGCACTAAGTTGGATGGACACGCACACAAACGATCGCACATGTCGTACGCATGTCGGATGGACCGAGCAAAAAGTCAAAAATTTTCGTCTTTCATCGGACATGTCCAACTTCATTTTTAGCACACGAACGATACTATATGTGCGACGACATGACAGGTCCATCCGACATGTAGTATCGTTTGGGGTGCCCCAATGATAACTCAAAAGAGCGAGAGTGAATTTTGAGTGCTCTACGCACTCTGATTGATTTTCGAAAAAAATTCTTTTTTGAATCACCCTACTGCAAGTAAAAGAAAAATACGCTTATGCCGACTCAGGCAGCTTAAAATAGATTTCTGCAATCTATCAAAATTCTTCTCTTCATCTTTTCTGAGCTCCTTTCTTCCAGAAACAAAAAGGCTACAACAGATGAAGCCATAAATGCTAATTATGCTTATTAATTGCTTTTTACTTAATGTCAACAGAAAAACACTTCAATTTAACAAAATTCTGAACTAAAGCTAAATAAAATGTCCACATATGCAGACAAAATGTGGAAAACAGCTGATTCGAACATCGGTTTTGTCTATGTTCGAAAAGAGCTAAACCATAGCGTTTTTGTGACACCAAATGAAATCAGAATTGGTATGCAATTCCGACAAAAAGAAAAACTGTCTTGGTTTCTATGACAGCCCCGATTAAAACTATAATAGTTGGGTTGGATTTCAAAAGAAATTTTGAGGGATTTTGTGGTAATTTGAGGTATTGTGATATTTTATGGTAATTTGAGGTATTTTATGGTATTTTGAGGTATTTTAGCGAGTGTGGTAATTTGTGGGAATTAAGTGTGAGAAAAAGAGAATTTTGATGGTAACTTCATCTGGCGACACTGCCAAGAAGTATATCACTATTGCAGTTGATGCAGCAAGAGTATGGTGCAATTCCCTTAATTTCTTGGAACAAATATTCGCTGAAGCCTACTCTGTGGCAAGCACCGTCAAATAGTTAAACGAACTTTTTATCTAACATCATCATGACTTTCAACTTAATATATTACGCAAATACATAATCAAAGCAATTTTACAAATTTTATAGATAAAACAAATGCTAGTTTGCCAAAGCAATATTAATTCCAACCAAGCAAATTTTCAAAGAAAACAATGATAGTTGACAACTCTGATGGGATGAAATGCAACACAACTTTTACAAAATGACCGTGGTGAAAATAAAAAGCCATTTACAAATACAACAAGCGCCAAAATTTGCAAACTTTGTTTGGCGATTAAGAATAAAATAAGAAAATGCATGTAATTATTTGAGTGTTAAACAGATTCCTGTAACACAACTTAAAGATTTAAATATTTAAACACTCAATCCATACATTATTTTTCTTGTTTGTAAACGAAGTTTCAGCAGAAAATAGCAGAAGAAGAACAAGAGCGTTCCTTTTTTAAATTTCACCTCGAATAGCGGTGGTTTGTGTAAAATAGCGGGGGTTTGTGTAAAATAAAAATTTTTCAAAAATGTTGACAAATACAACAATTGAAGAAATTGGCAAACTTTAGACGCATGTATGGACTAAAATAAAAGGACTTAGTAATCAGTTTTGGTTGCAAACAGTTTATTGCAACTCAACTTAAATATTTAAATCATAATAAATAGATTATTTGCATTATTTTCAGGGGTTGCAAAGTGATTTCTTTGAGAGTTTGCGGCCGATGAAGAACAAGAGTAAAATTCAGGGTTGATTTTTCGTCGCACTAATACATGCAAACCTTTTTTGAGGTTATGTTTTTTAAGTTTCCCATCTTGTTATCTTTGGTGGCAACCCAGCTAGACAGCTCTAACGTAGTTACAAACACAATGAAATAAAATTTGGTGTTCACTAATACACTCTTAAATTTTGATGTCATGCTAAACAAGGAAAGTTGTATGTGCTTACATAGCTTGCTCCTTTACGCAGCAAACAAGCTGAGGATGTGAAAAAAGTAGCGAAAAAACTTTAAGCGATGCAAGTGTAAGTCACGCAATAAAATAATATCCTAAGTGATAAATTTAAACTATGATGTCCGTGGCGCGTTGGGTAGAATACGCAGCTTATGTGGCAGAGACCGCGGTTCAAATACCGTCCGACACAGGAAGGTTTTCACTAAATTTAATTTAATAAGTTAAAATATTTATATGTAAAATGTAAAATACACGAAAGAGAAATATATGGTTATTAAAAATGGCCAAATTCCTTTCTAAATAAACGCAAGTTTTCCTTGCTAGAGTAAAAAATGATAGCTAATATTTGAGGGATATTTTTTTTATTTTCTTTAAATGTTTTGCCTAAATTTACCTCTTGTAAATACTACCCATTAAAAAAAATAACAAAAAACACTTCTAAACAAAATTATAAGAAAAAAAAATTTGGTTTTATTTGGTGAAGGGTTTGAACTCGTGTTTGTTTGCGTTAAAAGCCAGCGCTCTAACCACTACACTATGGTGGAAAGGTTTTGCGGAACGCTAACTGTGTAGTTAAGTAAACAGCTGAGTTTGTTATTAAATTCTTTACGGAATTTGTTGTTAGTGTGAGCAGAGCAGCTGTAGCTTTTTGCAATGTTTAAAACATATGTGGCAGACAGAGATGCCAGATCACACGGATAGACAAAAAGGCGTTAGGTTTTTCCCAACGCTAGAACAAACCTAACGTAATTTGTATGGAGAGTTTTATATGAACCTCCAGGCAGACAGAGATGCCAGATCACACGGATAGACAAAAAGGCGTTAGGTTTTTCCCAACGCTAGAACAAACCTAACGCAATTTGTATGGAGGTTCATATAAAACTCTCCATACAAATTACGTTAGGTTTGTTCTAGCGTTGGGAAAAACCTAACGCCTTTTTGTCTATCCGTGTGATCTGGCATCTCTGTCTGATTCATATGATTTATCCATTAAAAAAAGCTATTGCTGTCCTGTTCACACCAATTATAAATTCTATAAAGAATTTAATAATAAACTCAACTGTTTAATTAAGTACGCAGTTAGCGTCCCGCAAAACCTTTCCTCCATGGTGTAGTGGTTAGAGTGCTGGCCTTTAACGAAAACATACGCGGGTTCAAACCCTTCACCAAATTAAGCCAAATTTTTTTCTTGTTATTTTGTTTAGAAATGTTTTTTTTTTTCTATTTTTATTAATGGATAGATTTACAAAAGATAAATTTAAGTAAAACATTTAAAGACAATAAAAAACAAAGGCCCTGAAAAATAACTCTGTTATTATTTATTCAAGCAAGGAAATTTTCTTTTCTTTAGAAAGAAGGTATTTGTTAATTTGTCTATTTTTAATGAATTTTGAACTGTATTTTGATGATTAAACAACACATTGAAAATCTTTGGGTCTCATGCGATATTTGAACCGCGGTCCTCTGTCATACAAGTTCCATATGCTACCCACTGCGCCACGGCCATCATCGTATAATTCGATGATTTTAGGATATTATTTATTGCGTGACTTACACCTGCACCGCTTAAAATTTTTTTCACCCCCCCAGCTTGTTTGCTGCGTAAAAGAGCAAGCTATTTAAACACATACAACTTTCCTTGTTTAACATGACAACAAAATGTAAGAGTGTGTTAGTGAACACCAAATTTTGTTTCATTGTGTTTGTAACTACGTTAGAGCTGTCTAGCTGGGCGGCTGGGAACTAGACAAGTCGCAAAGGCGCGTTAGGTCGGTCGTTCTAACAACGAGTTGTTAGACATTTGCCGATAGCGCAGGGTTGTATTTTCATTGAGTTAGCTAATTACATGAGCATTGTTGAGTTGCAGTAGTAAAGACATGTTTGCATGGGATTTGTTATTTCATCAAAATATTTTATATTGAATGTTATTTAATTTTGACTTTTACAAGATAAATCATTCATAACATCAGTGGCTGCTTATATTACGGTTGTTGCTTTGTTTGAACCGAATATTTTTCAGTACCTGGTTGTGTTTTTGTTGATGCTGTTGTTGTTGTTTATATGTATGTAAATATGTACGTGTGTTGTTGATGCTGCTGTTGTTTATATGTATGTAAATTTGTATGTATGTATATAAATAGATAACAGTTTAGTTTTTTTCGTTTGTTATTGTTTTTGTTTAAACTTCCACTTCCACCATATACATTGTGATTTGGGGATTTCAGACTTTGTGGGATTTTTTTGGTTTGACTGCGTACAGTGGTATCATCTACAGTGCCGGTAAAAAAAATAGCACTGGAGACAACAGTTCAACTATTATATAAAAAACCTCATCTGAAGCAACTTGTTTAGCTGCTACTGTTATATAATATTTTAAAGAGTATTCACTCTCTGAAAGTAAGATCTCAAAGAAGCATTAAAAGGGTAACGGTTTTTTTATGTTAAGCAATTTTAAAAGAGGAGTACGAATTTGTGCGGTAAAAATAATAGCTTTAGTGGAAGTGGTTGTAACACAACAAAAAATAAATTCTTAAATAATTTACGAAGCTATGGGTCGCGGAAAGTATTGCAGTGCCGAAAAACGTGAAATTATTCAAAGAATGATTGCAGAGGGTAAAACGTATGCAGAAGTTAGACATGCAGTTGGCTGTTCTAATAAAATGGTTCGTAATGCCATAATATATGCACCAAAACTTGAAACTCGTGGACGAAAGCATGCTATGTCGCCGTTACTCGTCCAACGCTTAATCCGGCAAAGTAAGAAGGAGCCGTTTAAGCCAGCAACAGAGCTCAAAACAGAACTTAATATTGCAGCATGTGTTGAAACTGTTCGTAGCCGTCTTAGAGATCATCATTTAGAGGCATGTAGTCCCAGAAATGTACCTCTCTTAACTGCTAAGCATGCAACAAAGCGTTCAAAGTTCGCAAAACAACATGCCAACTGGCCAGTAGAGAGATGGAGACACATTTTATGGACGGACGAGAATAAAATTGTAATTTATGGTGGCAAGGGTTCTCGTTCTTACGTTAGGAGACCTCCTAATGCAGAATACAACCCTAAATTTACTGCTCAAACAGTTAAGCACGAAGGTTCAAGCATAATGATATGGGCTTGTTTTTCTTATTATGGAGTTGGTCCCATACATTGGATTACGACCATCATAGACCAACAAGTATACGTTGATATATTGGATAAAGTAATGCTGCCTTATGCAGAGGAAGAAATGCCGTTATTGTGGGTCTTCCAGCAGGACAATGACCCGAAGCATACCAGCAAGAAAGCTAAAAAGTGGTTTGAGGATCATTCGGTGAATGTCATGGCTTGGCCAGTGCAGTCGCCCGACCTCAATATAATTGAGAACCTCTGGACTGATGTCAAAAAAGCAGTTTCTATTGCAAAACCGATCAACAATCAAACCCTTTGGGCTGCAGTTCAAGACTCCTGGATCAAAATTCCAATTAAGAGGTGCCAGGATTTGATCAATTCCATGACAAGACGTTGTGCAGCCGTAATTGCCAACAAAGGACATGCGACGAAATATTAATTAATATACCGCCTATTTTTTAAGTTATATGAAAAATCTGAAATATTTTCCATAAAAGTTAATAAATTTTGCAATTCCTTTTTACCTACTTTCTTTGAGGTTAATTGTATTTATTGATATCTTCAAAAGTTGTTTGAATCGATTTATTTAATTTTTACTTCTTAAAAGAAATAACTTTCGATGATGGTGCTATTATTTTTACCGCAGCTGTACGTGACAAACGCACGACTTGCGCTCATTTCTTCAAGAATAACAGATTCCTGAAGTTCACGTTTTAGTATCGACTTCTCGTAGATTTGAGAGTCGTTGCATCTTCCCGGGCTGCCCACATTTATATAAAGGAATCGATATCTAGAAAATAAAGGATAGTCGTAAAACGTTCTTATAAAGAAGCAGTTACGTACTTTGAGTCAACTAAAGCCAAAAGCCCTTTATAGTTATAGTAATCGACGGCTTCCTCACTTTTGGGATGTATCTCAATGTGACAGCCATTTGCGGGAAAACAATTCATTGAAAATAATTCTTCAATATGAATTCTCCATGATCTTACCTAGTGCACCAAGACATTGTGGGAATCCAAGCTGATGGAAGCCATCCACGCATTCTTGTACTTTTTCTCGAGTGAGAGGAAAGTTTTTAAGATAAATGGGATATAGCACGTTCCAAGCTTCCTCACAAAACTCAAGTAGAATAGAACAAACCGTTGACTTTCCAACTCCAAATAAGTTGCCTATACTTCGATAGTCTGCAGATGAACCAAGGGCATTTAAAGCGGCAACGCGCTTCTCAACCGGAATTGGATTTCGGAAATTAGAGTTTTTTTTGTTCAAATTTGTAAAGAAATCGCATAATTTATAAAATGTATTACGGTTCATCCTAAAAGTTTTTTTGAAGAAGGCACTCGATTTTCCAAAAGGTGCTGCTTCGGTTCTGTAATTTAATTTTTGTAATTGTTTTTTGTAAAATTGTGCAAACTTACCAGTGTCCACACACTCCTTGGATTTGCGGATAGCATTGAGTGCACCATCATTAAAAGACCACACTGAACGTTTTTATAACACATCATAATTTTAAATATGTTTATTTGTTTTGTTACAAGTTCGGACGTTTTTGCTTGTAACTGCTCTAATTTAGCATAATTGTCAATTATATTTAAATATATTTGATCACAAAATAATATTGCTCTTAACCAGCGCATTTTCACAACATACAAATAATTTTAATGAATCGTCAATTTAAATGCGAATTAAGGGCTACTAAATACATAGTTTGAACACTTGATATTTGTAAGAATTTTCGAACTTCTAAATGCGCATTTAAAACTCAGTCTGAACATAGTATAACGCTACATTATGATTTCAAAATTATAATGGCTAAATCCCAATACTGCGTTATACTATGTTCACACACAGGCCGAAAAGACGCTTTTCAGCTGAAAAACTTCTTTTCAAAAAAAGGTGTTCACACTTGAAAAGCAGCTTTTCATTTCATTGTTCTCAGAAAATAAGATGCTCCTATTGGCTACATGTATACACATAAAATAAACAGAGAGACGAAATGTCAAATATCAGTGATAACCTCAATTTTAGTAATAGATTTTGACTATACTCACAAAAACAGACTTCAAAGCAGGGTTGTTTTCTAGCTTTTTAGAGTTTTTCGCTGAAAAGCACACAAAAAGACGCTTTTCCTTTGACAGTTTTTCTATGGCGAAAAACTTAATATCATGTAGCTTTTCAGCTGAAAAGCCATTATTGTACGAAAAGCCGCTTTTCGGCCTAAGTGTGAACCATGGTGTAATTAACAAGGTGATCGTGACGTTTACTAATTTCCCTACGGTTGTCAAAAAATGTTGAGAAAGTAAGAAAAAAAGAGACAAGCTGCGGAAAAGTGTCAAATCGCTTGCACTCAATAAAAAATTGTAATAGATTGTTTTGCAACTTTTGCTTGGAATTTACCAACAGCTGTTTTTGACAACGGTGGGTAAAATTTTTTTGAGATAAGCTAAGAATTCACGATCACCTTGTTAATTACACCATGGTGTGAACATGGAATTAGGTCGGTCGTGCGTTCAAAGATAACAAGATGGGAAACTTAAAAAACATAACCTCAAAAAAGGTTTGCATGTATTATCAGCGTTCGGACGAAGCACAGAATCGTGCACAAAAAACACCGTTTTCTGAAGTGTTTGTGCTTCATTACTGCACGAACACTCTGCGTTGGTGCGTGTCCGCATGCTAACACTCTCTGTTGGGTGTCTACAAACCGTGTCGCACCGTTGTGCTGCGCTCTCAGTGTTGAGCTGACAGCAAAAGAAACACCTAATTGTGCAAGATATGTGTGTAACACAGAGTTGAATGTTGAGCTTGTGTCCCAGCTAGCATTTTCAATTGTAGGCGACTCTTCCAC
Source organism: Pherbina coryleti (assembly GCA_943735915.1). Classification (NCBI taxonomy): domain Eukaryota; kingdom Metazoa; phylum Arthropoda; class Insecta; order Diptera; family Sciomyzidae; genus Pherbina; species Pherbina coryleti. Next base: position 69,413,681 of record OX030950.1, on the reverse strand, counting down.
GATCGGAGCGTGCGATTAAATAAATCGTCGACGATGTCGTATTCCGATCGCAGAAGTTCAGTTCAACGGGAGAAACTGTGTCAAGCCGGCGACTCTTCCATTCGAGTCGTCTACGATGCTCAAAAAAGAATCGTGTAAGATGCTTTTATTCCTACTTCAAACGATCCTTGAATCAATCGCCTAACTGAGTCGTGTACGATGCTCAATAAAGAATCGTGTAAGATGCTTTTATTCCTACTTCAAACGATCCTTGAATCAATCGCCTAATTGAGTCGTGTACGATGCTCAAAAAAAGCAAAATAAAAATAAAAAGCATTGTTCTGTATTGTTAATTTTTTTATTGTAATATATGTAATTAGCTTAAAGTCGTATAAATAAATAAAAATAATTCAATTATTAATTAAAAAAAAAAATAAAATTCAGACATAGAAAAAAAATATATAAAAAATAAATTATAGAGCCAAATCCCCCTAGTTTTCTTCGTCATCCTTCTTGGTCCGATCACCCTTCCTGAGTCGGTCACCAGCATGAACAAAATGTTGCTGCAGCACTTTATTTATTAATGCGTCGTCACCATTGAATTTTGAGTGACATGCATCTTAAAAAAGAAAAACAAATTAGGAAACTGTAAGAGCATGAAATAAAAAGTACTTACTTGCTATAATTCTTGGAATACATTTTTTTTGCTTCCCGTTTGCTTTTTAATCTTATTGCTTTGGTAGATAACATTACAATTCTTAATTTTTAATTTTTATATATACTTTTTAATATCAAAATATTTACCAGTCGCGACACGTGTTCACTAGCTAACAACTGAGTTATAATGATGCAAAAATCAGTTGTTCTTTGTAAACTTTTCTTAACACAACGGTTAAATTCACCAAACGATCGCGAGAATGCGTAAGCGGCGATTTCTAAACATAACGGTTAAATTCGCCAAACCATCGCGAGAATGCATAAGAGGCGATTTTAGAGTAACACAAAGTACACGAATGGTCGTCAGAACGGTTAAACGACGATTGTAGAGTAACAAAAAAAAAAAAAAAAAACACTCATCAATCAATCATCAAAATGAGTCGCATTCTTGCTTGCACTCTTTTAATGCTCGCCAAGATGCGCGAACGACGATTCACTCGTCCGAAAATCGCCACAACGACTCGCCATAGCATCATTTGGAAGAGCAAAATAAAATTCTACTTAACAATAGTCTTGACGATTAAAAAAAGAATCGCGAAATGATCGCGATCGTCATACAATCTTTCAAATGCTAGCTGGGGTGTTGTGTGGACACCGCATGCTGGTGTGTGTGACCATAGGTGTCGATAAATGGTGTCGCTCTGTTTTACAACTCTTTGTGTATTGTATTCTTATTTTTTAGGTATTTAGCGTTTTATACTTTATAGTTATGTTTATGTTAGTTTTGTTTTATATTTTATGTATATTAAAATTATTGGATTGTCTAATCAAGTCCAATGGGGTACACTGGCTGTACACATGTATACGTACAGGTGCATGAGCAGCCTGGTAACGTCTTCAACCTATCTTCCATTCGCTCATGCATTCACGGACGAACACATCCGTACGCAGTATGTTATATTGCCTGTTTGGTCAGCCAAAAAAACGTTCTGTGGTCGTCCCTAACTGGGTAGCGATCTTGTACGAATGGACCTACTGTCTGGTATCTGGAGTAGTAATACGTACGTATGTATACATGTGTGCAGCCAGTGTACCCAATAGAACTTGTTCCAAAAATATTACATTAATTTTATTTATTCTTATGTATAGAATTTAAGTTTAACTAACCGAATAAAACCCGCCCACTGAAAGGTTTAGATACAACAGGTTATCATATTTAACATTCAAATAAAATTCTATAAAACTCTTTATTAAAAAAAATAAATAAAATTAAATTACACTTCAGTATAGTATCTGTTTAAAATAAAAAATATAAATTCAGTCAAAATATAAATAATAAAAGACAAAAAATAAGGTATTCAGTCGTTGTGATAAGATTATGTAACATTGTAATACTATGTAACACAGTTTTTTATTTATTTATGTCAGACTCAAGATCTAACAAAGGTAGAGCCTGGATCTCTTATCCAAATAGCACGAGTTTAATTTAGCAATTAGAATATTTTCTAAGGTGTCTTCACTAAGACGGTTTCGGTTATCTGTCAATATTAATTTAAGCGAAGAAAATGCACGTTCGATAGTAACCTGAAAGAAGATAGAAAGTGTTACACAATTAAATAAACGGATATACATATATGTACATTAGACCGTATCACCTTGTATGGAAAAAAAGTAAACCCATTTTGACCCCGCCTCAATCGTTAGACATTTAAAAGACATTTTCAAAAAAAAAATTTTTTTTTTTTTTTGAAATGGTCCCTATGGTGCTTTTTTCTTGTTTTAGTTATATCTTCTGAGTTTCTTGTCCGATCCGAAAGATTTTTCATACATGTGTTTATTGTTTTTTTGCAATTTTTTCCTGATTTTATTTTTTCGCAAATCTTGTTTTTTTAAATGATCACCCACCTTATCTCAGTTGCTACTATGTTAACAAAATCTAAAAAGAGCAAATAATTAAAGCTCACAAAAAATCATTAAGACTATGGAAACAAATGATATCCATTAAATTCATTTTTAAAGCAGTTCCAAACGATTTTATCCCAACAATAATACTTCCGAAATGTTCGTCACTCATACTCGAATTTTTATTAATTTTCTAAATCTTTACGGGATTCAAGGTGGCTGTAGCACTCGAAGCTGTCAAGCTTCACGAAAATGTACCCCAAACGATTTTCGTCAACGACTGCTGTGGCCGACTTTTGCACAATTTGGACGTAACTCTCGATGTTTTGCGAGTGACAAGGATAATCTGTGAAAAACATATAACATGATAAATTCGATTTAATATATGACGTCAAATTTAATCATTTATTTCATAAAAAAAATATCTGCTATAATGCTCACCAGGAATTTTAATAATGACGTCCAAGTACTGTAGATCAGTCAATCGCTCTTGAGTAAAAAACTGAAGACATGGTGGATCAGTGATCTAAAATTTGGTCCAATCGATCATTTCAGTGTATGTGGTGCTGCCATATTGGATAAAGGGCTGGTGGTTGGGTCCACGAAATTGCCGAATACGATCTGTTAGGTTTGAACGGGCTTCAAATCGAAGACGAAGAATTGATGTATGTTGCTATTGTTGTTGTAACAATGATGCAGGCAAAGCGAAGACGTTTGTTGTTTTTGTTGACTGCATAGCGAAAACGAAGAGTAGGTGGTGGTGATGGCCTTTTTTGTTGTTGGTACAAAGTGTTTAAATATTTTTTGTTCATGAATGGAAGCGATGATGAGCTGGGGGGGGGTGGTGGTGTCATTTAAAGCCGACAACAACTACTGTTGGGCAGAGTTTGTAACAGAGCATGATTTTATTAGTTAAACTTACTCTCAACGAAAAATAATCGTCGACTTTAATAAACAATTAGAGATTTTATTACAATTCTAGTAAAAATCAAATTTCAAATATAAAAGGTTTTTGCAATCTTCAACACTCGATATAATAGACTTTTATTAATTGTCTTATGAGAACAGTTGTGATTGAAAAAGCCAAGTTATTTGTTTAATAAAAAGTCCAGTATGACTGACGAAAATTTCAAAAGTGTTATTTTTGGGATAAAATCGGTCGGAACTGCACCAAAAATAAATTTTATGGATATCATTTGTTTGCATGGTCTTAATGATTTTTTGTGAGCTTTAATTATTTGCTCTTTTTAGATTTTGTTAACCTAGTAGCAACTGAGATAAGGTGGGTGATAATTTAAAAAAACAAGATTCGCGAAAAAATAAAATCAGGAAAAAATTGCAAAAAAACAATAAACACATATATGAAAAATCTTTTGGATCGGATAAGAAACACAGAAGATATAACGAAAACAAGAAAAAAGCACCATAGGGACCATTTAAAAAAAAAAAAAAAATTTTTTTTGAAAATGTCTCTTAGCTGTCTAACGATTGAGGGTGAAAACTTACCTGAGGTAGCTGTCTAATATAGGTTAGTTTTGGTGATACGGTCTAATGTACATATACAGACTTAGGCGCCTATTAGGTACGACAACTCAACTTAAGTTGACGTGACTTAAGACACGTCAACTCAAATATTTTGTCATATTACATATAACATACATTTTCAGTTGAGGTATGGTGTAGAACTGCTGTTATTATTAGAGCAAGAGTACACCGCAATTTTGATACTTTGCTCGAATTGAAACAGCTGATCACATTTTAACTGCATTTTTTTATATTGATTAAAAACCATGGTATAATAATACATGGTAGCATTGACAACTGCTTATTTTCTCTTCAACAGGAAAACATAAACTGTCAAAAACAGCTTTTTGTGGAAATGTATCTGCAGCTGCTGAAGTTGTTGTTTTTTTTCACTTCAACGTTTTCAACATTGCTTGTGTTTTCAATGGCGGATTGTGAGCGCTCTCTTTTTGAGTATATTTTTTGACAGTATATGATTTCCCAAGCAACTGTCAATGCTACCATGTATTATTATACCATGATTAAAAACTAAGTAAACAATGGAGTTTCGATCTGTATTTTGGAGATGAGGAAAATGTAGCTCAAATAAGAAGAATTCGAAAACATGTTCGTGACCATTCCAATCCACTGGATCTACCAAATGCTAAGTATGCAATGAAAAGAAAAACTGACCGCTTTAATTTAACTTTTTATCTCAACAGATTCCTAAGCTATTTCCGTCTCAACAAAGAAGCTTTTGTCTATGTTCTAGACGAAATAAAAGAATTTTTAAAGCCATCGGAGCGATCTACCGCCATACCTGTAATTTTAAAATTATGCCCAGCATTGCGGTTCTTTGCGGAGGGTAGCTACTAAAAGTGCAGCGGGAATGACTTTAACGTTGGACTAGCACAACCCACAATTTCAGTCGTTGTTAAAGAAGTCCTGCTCGTTTTGGAGTCAAAGATTTGCCCTGTCTGGATCAAGGCTAAAATGAGTGAGCCTGAGCAAAATGCTTCTCAGATACATTTTTTTGAGAAGACGAGATTTCCTGGAGTTGTAGGTTGTGTAGATGGAACGCATGTTCGCATTATTGCTCAAAAAAAAAAATATTCAACATTTGTACCTGAATAGAAAAGGTTATTTTAGCATAAATGTTATTATTGTAAGTACGTTAATTGTATTATATTAATATTATTTCAAGGAATTTGTTTTTGAACAGGTTTGCGATTACAAGATGAATATATGCTATGTAGACGCTCGGAATCCGGGCTCATCTCACGATTCCTTTGTTTGGAATTCGAGCGACTACAAAAGAGATTTAAGCAATAGCATTTGTGAAAACACATGGATTTTAGATAAAATTTATAATTTTTCAATACAAGTATAGGTACAAACTTTTCTGGTAGGTGACGCAGGATATCCTCTACAACCACAGTTGATGACTCCTTTTCGTGTGACCGAAAGCGGAAGTCCGGAAGCACGCTACAATAAACAGCACGCACGGGCAAGAAATGTTGTGGAGAGAACTATTGGGGTTCTAAAGAGTAGATTCAGGTGCCTCCTTTCCTCAAGAGGACTGCACTATGAACCTCATAAAGCAACTCAAATTGTTAATTGCTGTTATGTTTTGCATAACGTTTGTCCACATTTTCAATCTTAGTATCCAGACGATGTCGGTGAAGCATACGCGGATGATGTAGTGGCTTTACACAATCGCAATGAGGAAGGAAACAATGCAGGCATTGCTGCAAGCATACGGCATAATATTATCCAAGCCATCAATGAGGGCTAAATTCTTTACATCATAGCTTTCAAAACTAAGCAGTCCTTTTCAGGACTACAATATTAACTAAACAAAGAGAAAAATAAATCCAAATTGAGTATGTATGAAATATGTTACTATATTTATTTATTTTAAATAAAAATATTTTCTTTGGCAAATGTACCTCTCAGATTTCACTGCTTGGCGTTATTAAAATATAAAATAAAAGGAACAATTAATTTTTTAGAGTAATAATAAAAATACTTTTTTTAAAAACTTATAGTTATCCAGTCTCGGTAATTCAGTAAAATAAATAAAGGAACACTAATCCATATTTTGACTTATAAACTAATTTTAAAAAGTAGCATTCACTGCTTAGCGTTATTAAAATAAGAAATAAAAGGGACAATTCATTTTTTAAATTAATAATAAAAATATATTTTTTTTAAAAAACTTATAGTAATTTAGTAAAATAAATAAAGGAATAAAAAAAAAGTAAAAAGCAAAAAAATATAAAAAAAAGATAAATTCATTTTTGTACTTATAAACTAATTTAAAAAATAGAAATTCAATGCAGTCTTATTAAAAACGATTAAAAATAAAATTAAAAGTAATATAATATATAAGGAATAAAAGTGAAAAAAGCGCATTCACGGCATCACAAAAAATTTGTTATATATCATTAATTTTACATTTTGTTTTGTTGCAACTCCCACAATTGTGCTTTTATGAGTTCTTTTTTATTTTTTTTTTAGTTCAATGTCCAATTTTTGCTGCTCTTTGTACAATTCGTGTTTTTCTTTTTTTAATTCATAAATTTTTTTATTTAATTCGTAATTTTTGCAGCACTGTTCTTGAATTTGCTGCAATGTTTCAATCATGTCTTCCTGATTTTGGGTTTGGACATGAATAACCTCTAATCTTTCTTCGTCTATTGTTTTTTTCTTTTTTGGCTTCGGTGGTTGAGCCGATGTGGAAGGGTGCGATGGTTGATCCAATGTGTATTGCTGCGATGCTTGAGCCAATGTGGATTGCTGAGGTGGTTGAGCCGATACGGATGGCTGCGGCTCAATCAGGTCGATGTCTGAATCATGTCCATCCACATGGTTACATTTACAATGTTCATGTCATTTTCCGCATTGACAGTGCATCCAAAAGTTTGTCCTGGTGGAGTTATATTAGTGTGCAGATGTAATAGGCTTGCAACACTTTCTCCATTTGGCTCAAACTTATTTCCTGCGATGGGCCTCCACCAGTTGCCAGTAAGTTATTTTTGTTGTTGGCCATTTTTCTTTTTAGGTTGAACTTATAGTGAATCCACACCTAAACAATTTACATTACCATAAATAAATATTTATAATTGCATTATTAAACAAACCCTTTGCCATTCGGTAGATGACCTGCATGGAGGCCCCAAGCTATTTAGCTCCACCGAAAACCTTTCCCAATGCTCATTTGTTGTTTGCTTAGAAGACCCAAACCTCTAGCAATATCAGGATCCTGCTCCAAGAGGAAAATCATTCGTTGGAACTGTCTTCTATTGGTTATTTTTGCGTTTCTATAAAATGAAATTAATTAAATTTCAATATATGTATCATTATGCATAATATTGCATAATTATATTTAGGGTATTCACAAGGTCTCATAAAGTCAAATGTCTTAAGTTTTAAGTTGTAAAAATTTACAACTAGTGTGAACAACCTATCATAAATTATTGTGCTATTTCAACTCTCAATCAACTGATGCAAAACAAATTAAAATAAATATTTGTTATCACAATGCCAAAAGAAAGCGAAAAAGACAAAATAATAGCCGGTTTGTGCAAGAAGCATGTTTTGGACGTTATTGAATACCACACTCAGTAAACATAGCTTTTAAGGTTGTAATATTTTAGTACTATTTTTATATGAAAGGCAACATCAACATTTTTAAACTAGTATAAAATTTTATTACCATATGATAATATGACATGATAGCACACCTTGTGAATACCCTAATTATATTTAACAATATTAAATAATATACGCATATTAATATAATATATGTATATAGGATATGGATAATAACATATATGCATATACATAATATATGTATTTATACTATATTCTACTACTACTATACGCATATTAATATAATATATATAGGATATGGATAATAACATATATGCATATACATAATATATGTATTTATACTATATTCTACTTACGTATTTTTATCCATTTTAATTTACGAAAAACTTTAAATTACGAAAATTCAGCGAAAAACAATAAACTAATAAAACTTTCCAATGAAAAACACGAAAACATCTAGCTCAAAATGGATGTAAGTTTTTGATATTCTTTACACTCGACACAGAGTTGAATTGTTAAACATAATACCACAAAATTTACATACACATCTCTGAGATACATACTTGTCAGACGAAATACACGTATGTACCTCAAATGTGTTATAGATAACACAGATTTACAAATTACACACTCAACTTAAGTTGAGTTGTCGTACCTAATAGGGGCCTTACTTCTGTAGGTGGGACAGCAAAGCAGGTATTGCTTAACAAATATAGCTCCGGCATTTCATTTTTTTTTCTTTCCAGAAATCTAAAATGCTTATATCATTTCGGTGGAAGGGGATGTATAGCCCTTCGATTTTCGCGTATGCGTCAGCAACAACAACATTAACCGCTTCAGATTGTGCGCTTAAAAATTTATACAGCATTTGCTCTTCATCATCCATACTTTCTATTGGTAGTGCTGTAGACAAGTTTTGTGTAGGGCCTGCTTTGGAGTTAACTTTGTTTGTTCTGTCCCATAGCGCTTTAAGGTATACAATTGCTTGGTTTCTTTTTACTGCAGTTAAGATATGTTGAAATCTTGGGTCTAAAAAGAGGCATGCATTACAAATTTCATTCGAAAGCATTATTGAAGTCCTGTTTTCGATGCTCTTTAGTAAAGTTGAACCAATTTTGAATTTAAGACTATTTTCAAATGTACTATTTTGTGCTACAATGCATTCTGTCGACAATTTGCATTTCAGCCATTGTGCGTAGAAATCGCCGAAATGTAATTGCTCCTCCTGAAATTTAAGTATAGTTTTTTGTAAACTATGAAAAATCCATGTGTAGCTCTCAATAAATTCCCATACAGCTTCATTTATAGTAAAATTTTCTTCATCAGTTTTGTCGTGTATGGAGTTCACTGTTTCTAGTACACTTCTGGCAGCTAATAAATCAGTTACTATGGTGAATGTTGATCCCCATCTAGTTGGGCAGTCGAGCTGTGGAATCCGGAGCAAATCTCAAGTCTCAAAGCAAATAATTCACGGTAGCCATTTGAGGATTTGCGAAAAAATTTTACCATATTTCTGCAGTTTAATAAATTTTTCTTGACGTCAGAGCTTTTAGTTACGTCAAGTGCGCACAATTGTGCTGTGTGAGCTGCGCAGCGGCAAATCTCAATGCCGTCAACCTTTTGTACATCCGTGCTTTGAAATGTATCCAAATTCTGTAAGTAAGCAGAGTTTTCATACGGTTCATCATTGGCTTCGTCTTCCTCTCCTTCTGCACATAATTGTGATAAAATTTTTGTACATTTCACCATATTTGCTCCATTATCTGATGTTATCGACTCTATTTGTAATAGGCTTATTTCATACTTGTTAAGAACATTTAGAATTTCTGAAGCTAAATTTTTTGAGGTACTTGAATGGGTTCCTTTGAGTTCAAGCATAGCCAAAATTCTTGATTCGGTTGCATCTTCCTTCATATATTGTGCGCTTACTCCAAAAATATTTTTGCAGAGTCTACTGGCGCTATCTATTTTTAATGAAAATAGTTTACCGCTTAGATCTGCTTTTATATTTTGCCTTATATCAGCAGCCACTATTTGCAAATATTCTTTACAATTTTTGCTATTCACACATATTTTCTGACCAAGATCTTTTTCAATTGCCTGACAGATTGGGTCTAAAATATTCCTCATGTTAGGAGAATCCAGAACATTAAAAGATATGCCATCCTCAGTTACCAATCCAATAACTGATCTGAGTAGTTTTTCAACTCCTATAGGAACTTTCACTTGCTTGTCCTTTTTGCAGCTATAGTCCAAGTTTAATTAATGCACCTGTAGTAAGTGGCGCCTAAGATTTGAAATTCTATTGGGGGTTGGAATTAATTTTAAACGGTTTTTGAGCATTTATTTAGAAACAACGGTACAATGTATATTATTCAAAGTATTGTCCATCGTTAGCTACAACATTTTCCCATCTTTCTGGCAGCATATGGATTCCGCGCCGGAAGAATGACTCGTCTTTTGAGGCAATCCACGAATCGACCCATTTTTTTGTATCCTCGTAAGAAGTGAAGCGCTGCTCAGCCAAGCCATGCGTCATCGATCTGAATAGGTGGTAGTTGGAAGGGGCTATGTCTGGGCTATAAGGCGGGTGGGGTAGCACATCCCAACTCAGCGCCTCCAACGTTTCCTTGACGGTTCTTGCAACATGTGGCCGTGCGTTGTCATGTTGAAAAACCACTTTGTCGTGTCTTTTGCCATATTCCGGCCGTTTAACCTTTAATGCTCGGCTCAATTGCATCAATTGTTGTTGGTAGCGTTCCCCAGTGATGGTTTCGTTAGGTTTTAGCAGCTCATAGTACACGACACCCTTTTTCGGCTGGCCCGGACGCTCTTTGTCTTCCGTATCAAAATCACTACTTTGAAACCGACGGAGCCAGTACTCACAAGTAGAAATCGATGGAGCATAGTCCCCGTAAGCCTCAGTAAGCGTGCGTTGTGCTTCAACCGCTTTTTTCTTCAAATGGAAGCACAAAAGTAAACCTTCCCGCAAATTGCGTTTTGTTGGAACGAAAGTCGACATGTTCACAGAAAAAAAAATATATGTTGTTTACACTTCAGTGGAATGACACATACTGAAAAATGAAGCTTAGACAATGTGCTTTGAAATTAATATAGTCACAGGTGTGCCCGATGCGATCTATTGATAGTTACGCCATCTCTTAGAAAACCTTTAAAACTAATTCCAACACCCAATATAACTCGTTATAGAACGACCACATTTTCTGCAACTAACAACATCTGTTCCTCTATTTTTTTCAAAAAAGTCCCACACATTTACTGCGTTTTGGCTGTTCATCATTAACGTTCATATTTAGTCACTTTTTAAATTTATGCGTAGGTGTTTTCTTTACAATAACTTAATGCATACTGTTGATATAAACAAATGATCAATGTCAGCATAAAAAAAAACAGTTTCGCAAATGTAGCTAATAATAAAAAAGATATAGTAGTTTCGACTATGTCGTAACACAAGACGTAGAATTAGTCAATTCGCTTTTGATGACATCTTTTTTAAAAACTATTTATCAAAATATTTATTCCATACACCTGAGCATATGACCTTTAAAAGAGTGCCGGAAAGGCTTAATATGTATAACCGACCCCCATTACTTTTGCAAAAGGAACATATTTGCTTTTGATACCTATTCCCTCCGACCTTTCCTTAGGGGGGCTCCCATACAAATTTTATGGTTTTTGTTTATTTTTTCCATACACCTGAGCATATGACCTTTAAAACAGTGCCGGAAAGGGTCAATGTATATGACCGACCCCCATTACCTTTGCAAAAGGAGCATTTTTGCCTTTGACACCTATTCCCTCCGACCACTCCTTAGGGGGGCTCCCTTACAAATATTATGGTTTTTGTATATTTATTCCATACACCTGAGCATATGACCTTTAAGAGAGTGCCGGAAAGGGTTCATAGGTATGACTGACCTCCATTACTTTTGCAAAAGGAATATTTTTGCCTTTGACACCTATTCCGTCCGACCACTCCTTAGGGGGGCTCCCATACAAATTTTGTGGTTTTTGTTTATTTTTTCTATACACCTGAGCATATGACCTTTAGAAGAGTGCCGGAAAGGGTTAATGTGTATTACCGACCCCCATTACTTTTACAAAAGGAACATTTTTGCGTTTGACACCTGATCCCTCCGACCACTCCTTAGGGGGGCTCCTATACAAAGTTTATGGTTTTTGTAAATTTATGCCATACACCTGAGCATATGACCTTTAAGAGAGTGCCGGAGAGGGTTAATATGTATTACCGACCTCCATTATTTTTGTAAAAGCAATATTTTTGCCTTTGACACCTTTTCCCTCCGACCAATCCTTAGGGGGCTCCCATACAAACTTTATGGTTTTTGTGCCGGAATGGGTTAATATGTATCACTGACCCCCATTACTTTTGCAAAAGGAGCATTTTTTCCTTTGAATTCTATTCCCTCCGACCACTCCTTAGGGGGGCTCCCATACAAATTTTATGGTTTTGTCGATAAAACCGGAAACTGTCGATAAATAGGTAGCAAGTTTAAGCAAACAAAAACATCAAATGTTGGCTTTATATTTCATGTAATTGTGTAAAATTTATATAAGTTGGAGAGTTCTAACATGAATTTTTGTAGCATTGAGGATCAAGCAGACCAACAAGTGCTAACATCAACATTGTACGATCAGTACTTTAGGCCCACCAAAGGCTCAAAAAGTTATATAAATACCGACACCTGATCACTATCAACCACCCTACTTACCTCCGAGAATGACGTATTCTACGTCAAAAATCCTTTACCATCGACAAAACTACATGCGTAAAAAAATTAACCCCTAGAAATCATACACAATCAATCCTACATACTTATTGTAAAATATTGTGCTCATTGAGCATCGATATGTCTTTGCCTTAGAATTCTAGCGAACGGGATTTTTTTTGTATTGCCGTTTATGATCATTGTTTTTTTATGACCACCGCAACGCAACAACAACAACACTAGCTCTTGCGAAACGAAATAAAGTGTGAGTTCAAGTGTGCACATTGAACACACGACACTTGTGCGCACTATTTGGTATTGGGATCGGCCATTGGACGTTTTGCAAAACGCACGTATTTTTTCTTAACGCGTGAATTTTTTTATGCTAGAAAGCTTTTATTAAACTAAAATAAAATAAATCAACATAAGAGTGTTCGTTTTTAATTAAATTTTAAAATTATTAAGCTGTTACTTGCTGGACTGTGTTGTCTGTGGAGTTCTGCTGCATTGTGGCTGTTAAAGTCATTGAAGTTGCTGGTGTTGGGCGGAGCCTGCATTGTGCATGTTTGCTTCTATCTACTCTGGGAAAGGTGCGTATCCCTAAAACGGAGCTGCTGCTGGTTTAGCAGAGGGCTGTTCTGCCTTTTGAGACTCGGGTTTGCGGTCTTGAATGTGCCGTTATTTTATATGCTGTTTGCTGCGTTAAATTGCGCACGTATTGGTGTAAGCCAGTGACGCTAAAAAAAGGCGGGAACCTCAGAAAAAGTGCACGAGTGTGCTTATTGCTGTGTGGCCTAGTTGCTCGTTCTGGATCAATGATCCGAAAAAAAAGATGAAGCAAGGAAGCTATATTCTAAAATGATGCCCAACAATCCGAAAATCTTAATCAGTCCGAGGAAAAGTGAAGCAGCGCAGCAACTGGTAGCGTTAGCAACTGGCACTACTACCATCAACTCAGCAAATGCTGACATAGACAACAACATGGAAATTGTTGAAGCAATCAACGAAGACTGGAACACAGTCTCAAGAGGAGGGAGGTGCACTGCATCTAGATCCGGGTCTGTAGAGGATCTCCAGGCACCGAAAAGAATCGACAATCGTTTTGCCATTTTAAACGACTTAGACGTCAGTGGGGCCCTACTCAGTAAGCATCATCATGAAAATAACAATAAGCAGAAGCTCGAAATAGGGCGTTGCCAGTAAAGGAGCAGTCAACAGAGAGATGGATCCTACTAACGAAAAGGAGAACAATCAGAACACCAAGTTTCAACAAAGCAAAAAAGGTAGGTTTTGCCCTCCCATTTTTATTAAAAATATTGATATACGTAAGTTATCAAAAGGCTTAAGTAGTAAATCTATTGTTTTTAAAATTGTGAACTTAGAGCATAAGAGTAAAATTTATGTTGAAGATAGGGTGATTCATAGGGAGCTTTTCGGGAAGCTGAGAGAGAACCCTAACATACAAGCGTACTCCTTTACTCCCAAGGAGGAAAAAACTGTTAACTTAGTACTAAGAGGGCTTACTTCCGAGCACAGTGAAGAGGAAATCCTTGAAGAGCTACTTGCTCTAATTCCAGGTGGAGTTGATAAGGTGACAAACCTTATCACTGCGCGTCGCGTAGGGACAATATTAGATATAGCTTATTTGTAGTACGACTACCGCCTGGTAAAACAGCGACGGAAATATTAAAAATCAGATATCTCTTCAGTACGCAAATTATTTGGGAAAAACTAAAAGTAAACTCTGGTCCTATTCAGTGCAGAAGATGCCAACAATTTGGGCATATGGCCAAAAATTGCGCATGCAAGTATAACTGCGTTAAGTGCAAAGGTGACCATCTACCAGGTGAATGCACTGTTACTATGGAATCAGGTTCGAAACCTTTTTGTGCGAACTGTAAGGGGGATCACCCTGCCAGCTATCGAGGCTGTGAAATTTATAAAGCTTATGCCTTACAAAGAAAAAAGAATATACAAAAAGTGAGAGAGAATATTAAAGCAAGGACGAGTAATCTATTTGTTGCTATAAAAATGGCTCCTCCCCCTCTCACGGCGACATATGCCAGCCTCTTTAGACGGCAGGATGATCCCCCTGCGGGGGATCCCTTTTTAGACGGCGGGGACCTCAAGCGCGAATAACACAAAAACCAACGTCCTAGGACAGTTTTTTGAACTTTCTAAGGACCTTTTTGGAGTAAATGTACAGGGCCTCCTGGGAAAAATCGAGTTTTTTTTTAAAAATATTAGTAACTCTACCTCAATACAAGACAAGAGAATGCAATACCTAGAGCTACTAAACGAAATTATTTTGGGTAATAAATGATGACATTAAATTTATTAGCATATAACATTGCTTCTGTGATTGATCACAGCAGGAGAATTGAATTGCAAAAAATTCTTCATTCAGGCAACTGTTTAACTGCCTTTATACAGGAAACTCATCTGAAAAGTAGACACAAAGTATTCCTTAATAATTACAACTTTCTGGGAAATGATCAGGAACAGGGAGTTGCGATTGCCATTCTTAAAAACATTGGCTACGAAATGGTGTCTCCTTGATTGGGATTTCAGGCATTTTTATCTCAATTAAAGTTAAAGTAAGAGGTCTTTTTAAAAAATTGCTTATTGGTTCTATTTATGTTCCCACTAATTGTAACACTGGAACTCTTGCGGAAGATCTAAAAAAGATTGAGGACACAGCCTTACTATTTGTTGGAGCAATCTTGGGGGGTGATCTGAATTGCAGAAGTCCCAATTGGGGCGACACTGCCTACAACACAAATGGTAAAGTGTTTGAAAAATGGCAAAGAGAAGAGATTACCTTCCTTAATCAACATAACTCCGGGCACTCCTTCATTTCCAAGGAGCTCATCTTATTTAGATCACTTCTTGGTCTCTGCACATCTGTTAAACAGGTTAGAAAACAACTACGTAGTTCAAACCCTGCCGACCTTCTCGGATCACTATCCTGTCTCAATCAGCATAACTCTTCATGAATTTGACATACCGTTTTTGGAAATGAACAGTTGTATATCCTTTAAAAGTACCGACTGGGACATCTTCAGGGACGACTTAGACGATAAACTGAGCAGTTGTATCCCCACTCATTCTAATAACCTTACGAACGATGAGGTGGACAAGGGCATAGAATCATTTAGTTCCATGCTGGTGGAAACACTGAACAATCACGCAGTGAGGGTCCCGGTGTCTTTTAAAAAATATAAGAACCTTCCTAGGGACATTGAAGACTTGTTTAAAACCAAGCACATATGGCAAAAACAATTGAAAAGGATCTTCCACACGGCTTTTAATAGAGCCAACAGAGAATATAGAGAATTGTCAGGCAGGATTTCTCTTCTAAAAAAAATCATTAAAGATAGAGTGAGGCTGTGGCTTAACAAGCAATTTAAAGAAAGGCTGGCAGAAATAGCTCCAGGGCCTTGGGCATTCAAGGAAGTTTTTAGGATCATTGGAAAAAAGAAAAAGTTCTCCTGCGAGAAGGTGGAAGTGGATGGTAGCCTTATTTGCGGTGAACGAGAAATAGTCTCTAAATTTGAAAATTACTTTAAGGAAGTTTTCTCGGGCAGACCGGCGGTCTTCGAGCCGGACCTAATAGAGGAAGTAAAGGAAACAGTTCGGTCAAAACGAATACTTAAACCACAGCACATTTTTATTTTTGATAATAATAATACTGCATTGGCTCCTCCCGACTCGAGAATTTTTACTTCGCAAGAGGAATTATCCAAGATTATTCATAGTTTAAAGGCCAAGAAATCATGTGGACCTGACCTAATTTCCAATTTCCATCTTAAAAAAATTTCATGCCTTGCAATTAAATATTTAACAATATTATTCAATAACTGTATTAATAATGGATATTTCCCTCGGAAGTGGAAAATTGCTCGTATACTCCCAATAATGAAAAAACCTAACAGCTTTCTTATTAGTAACTTTAGACCGATCTCGCTACTCTCTAATGTAGGGAAAATCTTCGAGAGAGTGATTTTGACAAAGCTGGAATCTCCAGAAGTTGTCCCAATTGAATATATACCAGACTTCCAATTTGGATTCAAAAGAGGACACTTCACGGTGCATGCCTTGTTGAAAGTCCATAATGAAATAATAAATGGTCTTAGAAATAAGAAATGTACCGTGGCTTGTTCATTGGACGTCGAGAAGGCATTCGACAACGTCTGGAGAGAAGGGTTACTGTTTAAGGTTATCAAACTTAACTTTCCTCATCAAATCTTTCATCTTCTGGACAGTTTTCTAGACGAGAGGAAATTTTTTATTCAATTGCAAGAAACATCCTCTAATCTTTGTGAATCCAAAAGTGGGGTAGCACAAGGCTCTACAATGGGCCCTAAACTATTCAATATATTTATGTATGCTTTCCCTCACGTGAACATTGCCAGCAATATTAATAATGATATTTCCACCGGAATACTTTTCGCGGATGACACCTTTGTCTATGCCAGTGACGATTATCCAAATAATGCTCTTAGAAAATTGGAGAATCATATAAGCAAAATTAGTCTGTTTTACAAGAAATGGGGGATAAAAATAAATAATTTGAAAACAGACTGCATCTGCTTTAGGAATGCCAGTGGGAAAGGTAAGGAAGGGGCGGTTAAGGAGAGCCGCAATTTAATGTTGAGGATGGATAACAATTTCATCCCATTTAAGAATTCCATTAAATATCTTGGCGTGAACTTTAATAACCTGTTTAAATTTAATCAGCACGCTAGAGGAAACATTGACAAGGCAAGAAAAGTCATTAACACCTTCACATCGCTTTTTTGTAGTAGAGATATGAACAAAAGAACTAAGCTACTTCTTTATAAATCAATTATACGACCGGTTCTTCTTTATGCATTCCCTTGTTGGTTCTCGATTTCACCTACGGTGGCAAATGAGATTGAGAGGCTCGAAAGAAAGGTCCTTAGAATGTGCATAAGCAAAAACTTTGAATCAAGTAACAAAAGATATGCAAACGAATTTGTGTACTGTGAAGCGAATATCATACCTATCATGAGCTATTCTATGCATTTTATGAAAAAATCTATTCTCAAATTGAATCAATCAGAAAACTATTTAATCAGGGAAATCTTTTCCTCGCAATCGGATACATCTTGGTTGAATTCTCCTTACCACTCGCCTGTTGGGGTTCTCTCTGGGGTTCTTGAAGGGACTTCCTATGGTTCACCCATTCCATACTACACGAAAGCAATACCAGGCCATAACAGAGGCTGAACTCTTAGTGCCAGTAATAAGTTTTGTTACTTCTTTAAGTATTCTTTTATCGACAAATTGTGGAGAGCAAAACCTATCTAAGTATATTACTTTATTTTATTCTTAATAGTCATGTACATATGAAGACTTAAAAATACGTCAGAAAACGTATAATTTTAAAACATAGCAAGATAAAGTTTTGTAAGCAATTTCAATTTTATATTGACACTGTAACATATGGCAATCTAAGTTCAACGTTAAAATCTTAAACGTATTAAATGTCATAGTTTTATTGATCGTATTTGATTCTTCATTTGAAACAATGCTAAAATTATATTATATTATTACTTTTCCGTGTTTATTATTCAAGCCTTATAGCTGAATTACAATACTGCGTTAGGTCGGTCGGCCTTTGACCGTACTTTGGTCTCCGTTGTAAAAACTTTACGATATAAGCTGTCAAAACGGACGACCTCAAACTTTGCAAAACTCAATGTTGCGTTGACAGATCGTGCGTCTGTCATTTTGGTGATGCCAATAAAAGCAGCTATACTAAAAATCCCACAAAACGTCCCTTTTTCCAAAATCATGCAATTATAATTGTAATCAATGAAAAATTAAAAGATAGTGTCATAATAGCGTTCAATAGCGTTAAAAATCTTTTTTAAATGCTTTATAAATGAGATAATTTTAAAAATGGAGGAAACCTTCAATAAACCCTCGATAAAGCATTTTTAAATTTTA
Source organism: Pherbina coryleti (assembly GCA_943735915.1). Taxonomy (NCBI): domain Eukaryota; kingdom Metazoa; phylum Arthropoda; class Insecta; order Diptera; family Sciomyzidae; genus Pherbina; species Pherbina coryleti. The sequence goes on along the minus strand of OX030950.1, from coordinate 69,395,298 downwards.
TTTTGTTTTCATCTGAGCACAAATTATGTCGAAAATACATCAAATTGTTTCATAATATATAAAAAAAAAAAACAGAAAATGTAAAAAAAAATTATTGAAAATGTTTGTTTATAAATGAGAGGATTTTGAAAAATGGCTGAACATCCAATAAACCCCTCATAAAGCATTTTTAAAATTATTTGCTCTCATTTGAGGACAAATATTGTGAAAAATAATTAAAAATACTTAAAAAATTTGGAAAATATGTCAAAAAAATTCAAAATTATAAAAAAATTCAAAAGAAAAACAAAATAAAAACAAGAAAATTGGTCAAAACATTTCAAAATATTTACAAAACAAGATAATAAAATGACGATGTTTTCAGTGCAGAGAGTAGCTTCGAAAAAACAACGATGTTTAAACATCAAAATGTTGACGAAATTTTGACAAATAAATTAAAAGTCATTGAATTTATCAAATACACAAACCATTATTGACACTGTTCCCACTTCAAACCGAAAGTATTCCTATTTTAACTACAAAGCAGCTACAAGATTTTTATGAATAACAAAATTTTAAAAGCTTTTTAAGCATTGAACGTTTTAAAGTTATTTGAAGATATTTTTATGGATACGGCTGAAAATATATAATTTTTTAACCTTTATTACTATGGATTAAAGACAATATATTCTTAAAGCTTGGAAATTAATCTTTCATTTGGTGTATAAAATTTAAGATTTACTTGAACTTTTATCGTGTTTTTCTATGATATAATGATTGCCCTTGTACGAAATGCTCTAAAAAATAGGGTAGATAACGATTTCTGGAACGCCACGATTCGACAGTGCATTTCAGAAGTTCTCTTCATAAAAATAAGAATGGCTGAAGGTTTTCTAGTAGATGGACATTACCAAGTGGCAGCTCCATACCAAGTTTCAGTATTATGCGGCGTTTAACTCCAAAGCTATTTGATACCATAAGTTTGACTTATATGGGCGGTGCCATGCCCCTTGTCCAATGCTCATTCAATTTTTCCAGTCCAAGGACAAGACTAAATAGTACATTCTTACCGAGTTTCATTGATGTGTGACTAATAGTTCGAAAGTTATACCCACAATTTGGGAAGCCGAAAAAGTGCCACACCCTTTTCCCAACGCCCATAAAATTTTGCCAGTGGAACGGCACATGTAAATCGAGGCCGAACACCTCATTCCAATGTTGTGCGACCTATAATTCCAAAGTTATTCAATATTGCAGATTCGAGCTGCCACGCCCCCTTGTACAATGCTCGCTGAATCACTTGTAATTAGTGAGTACTTGGGTACAACTTTACAAAAACAAAGTGAACGGCATTTGCCAATCTACCCTACCACAACATTCCTTTGTGTGTTATATTATTCAAACAATGATATTAAGGGTATTCGTCCTCAACCAACCTCATTAAAATATCTAATTGACCAATATATAAGTTTGCCATTTTGCATGAATACCCTTATAATATTATTTATAATATACTAAAAAATGCATAAATTTTAATATGAAATACAATTGAATAATATTAATATCATGCTAAATTCATCAAAATCATTTTTATACTACTTAAGCAGCATGTTAATTTAAAAAATTTGATCAATTTAAAAAAAACTCGCATCAAAATATAAATTCCCACGATAATCCTATGAAAATCTGAGTTTTCCATCGGAATCCAAGAATACCCACATTTTAGCATTGCTCAACGAAAATGCAACCCAGCGTTAATATAGAATGTCAAAAGCACGACCTAGCTTGAGCATGTCGCTACTCATAGCGTTGATCGTACGTCACCCCCTCAAATTCATATTTACGGGATGAGGTCGACGCAATGCATGAGGTCATATTTTGTGTTGCTTCATAAGAACCCATTGTTTCTAGTCGAGCTGTCAAAGGCCGACCGACCTAACGCAGTATTGTAATTCAGCCATTATGATACTTCTTTTATTACACGGAAACTGAAAGACTGATGTTCAATATAATAATAAATAAATACTCATAAAGTTAAGTGAGATAAATTTTATAATCATAACTCAGATAATGGCATAATTTGTAAAATATCCTTTTAATTCAATGTTTAAGTGTATATGTCCGACAATGTATCTTATTCATAAGATAGTAAGAACAATTTGTAAAACTCTAACTCATCATGTGTTCTCGATTCACATTAACAAGTTTATGTTATTTCATTCTTACACAAGGCAAGGTACCTGAGAAAGACCAACGACTCTGTAAATATATCTTTAGTTTAGCGTTTATGTGTATTCATGTTTGCGCTGTCGTTGGCTCTTTCATTTTGTATATACTTTTGTTAATTGTACATTACGTCAAAATCAAAAGTTAAAATGCTCCTAGAGCGAGAGCAAATTCTTCTGTAAGAAAAATTCTAGCCAAGTGGCTGTGGATTTATTAATATTTAATATTGTGAGAGTCTATGCAGGCCATACTATTACAGCCGCAAGTTTATTAACTCATAAGAAACAGTTTGTATATTCTTGTAAAATCGATGATAAAAGTCTCAATAAAGTACAATACAATACAATATTTGGTATTGTGTCGGAACCGGTTGCACCCAAGCGGCCGTGTTTGTCACGAACTTGTGCACGGTTTGGTGTTTGAAATAAGTGTTGCACGCTGATGATTTTTTTTGTTTTTTTTTTTGTTAAAGACGACAGGAGGGAATCTTTTATGGACAAATGGAAGCCCGTACTTCCAAATAGTGTCAGAGTCCCTGGTATGGTATACTGACTAAACCACTCCTTACTTTTCTCTCCTCCTGCAAGACCCTACGGAACCACCAATCGAGGCATTACTTCGTAGGGCAGGATTGAGTATGTTTACTCATCTACGATTCTACGCTTCTTCTTAACAAAGAAACGTTTTGCAGATCATGCTTGTTTATATTCCAAAGCGATGATGTGCTGTGCTTAATATGCAATGACGTGTTGTAGGCTCATCGTGATGATGATGCATCAGGTGGAGACCGCCTCGGGAAATGGTCCCTAGCCGAAGACGCTGACGGTGCTAACGACTGCGGTCTCTTCTTGGAGAGGGGATTTCGGGGGGAGGCCGCTTCGGGAAATGGTCCCTTGACGAAGACGCTGACGGTGCTATCGACAGCGGCCTTTTCTTGGAATGGCATCACTTCGGGCATATGAATCCCTAGACGAAGACGCAAGGTACAATCGACTGCAATACCTTCCAAGATGAGCGCAGGGCTTCATCACCCCCTAACCTCTGATCTTCAGCAAATCTGCACGGTGCGGCCTACCAACTTTGTCTATAGCATAGAGTCTGCAGTTGATCTGCGCAGTCTTTCTACACGACGCAGTTCTTTGGTTATGGCGCATGCCATATTGCCTACTGAGATCCAGTTTTCTTCAGAGTTAAGCATAATGCCCACGAGAGTTTCCACTGTTGGTGACCTCCCTAGGTTATTGCTTAGCTCTAGTCTTTCGGCGTTAAAATTCGGACAGACGAAGAAGACATGTTCGGCGTCTTCAATAACACTTCCAGCACAGAAACTGCAAAACGGATTTTCGTCGTGCTTGAATCTATGAAGGTACGACTTAAAGCACCCATGACCAGTTAGTATTTGGGTGAGGTAGTAATCTACCTCACCATGACGCCTGTTAAGCCACGGTTCCAAATTTGGAATTAGGCGGTGCGTCCATCGTCCGTTCTGTGATGCCTCCCAGCGCATCTGCCACACTGCTACACTGCGGTCTCGCGCTATCCTACGTTTGGAGGACTTAGGCAGTTCGAGTGGAAGCGAATCGTATGTCACGTTCTCGTTCGCAAGAAGATCTATAGGGGGAGTACCCGCAATAACCAGCGCTGCATCCGAGGAGACAGTTCGGAACGCACAGCATACTCTGAGTGCACAGATACGATACACCGATTCCATGCTTCGTAAGTAGGAGCTGAATCTGGTTGCCTCGACCCATATGGGGGCTGCATACAAAAGTATTGATCTGACGACAGTACTTATGATCTTTCTACGGGTTTGTCTAGGACCTCTGGTATTGGACAAAATTCTTGTTAGCGCTGCAGCTGCGCCTCCCGCTTTTCCACTTGCGTATAAAAGATGCTGCTTAAAGTTAAGCCTATGATCTATCATAACGCCAAGGTATTTAACGAATGGTTTCGATACAATTGTATGTTCACCAACCGATATTCTAGCGGTCTCAACGACTTTTCGGCTGCTTATTAGCACTGCCTCGGTTTTGTGCTCAGCCAAACTGAGACCCGCTGTATTCAGCCACTGCCGCACTGCTATAATCGCTTGGTTGCACTTATCTTCAACCTCGTGCAAATGCTTTGCTACTACTATGAGGGCAATATCATCTGCGAACCCGATAATATGGGCCCTCTCTGGCAGCTGTAGACGTAGTACTCCGTCATACATTATGTTCCATAGGACTGGACCCAACACTGATCCTTGTGGGACTCCGCCAGTAACTTTATACTTTTCAGTACCCCCTTCTGTTTCGTAGTAGAGAATTCTATCCTCGAGGCAATCTCGAATGATTCTACAAAGGTAGGAGGGGACGCTAAAGCGCGCAAGAGCTTCCAGTATTCTGGTCCAATTCGCAGAATTGAATGCGTTTTTTATGTCGAGTGTTGTAACTAGACAGTACTCTTTGTCACCGTACAACCATCGAGATCCTGAGATTGCATGGAGTGCAATTTTTTTCACCGCTCCAATTGCATCTATTGTTGACCGAGCTTTGCGGAAACCATACTGTTGGTTGGAAAGATCTCCGGCATCTTTAATTGACGCATCCAGTCTATTGCTTATCAATCGTTCTAGGATTTTGCCGGCAGTATCGAGCATACAAAGTGGACGATAAGCCGATGGATCCTCTATGGAACTAGTATTCTTCAGGATCAACACAAGTCTTTGTCGCTTCCACATTGTTGGGAAGACGCCATCTTTTAGACAGGTATTGTAGAGGTCAACGAAAACCTCTATTTTCTGCTCTATCGCAATCTTGAGCACCTTATTTGGGACTCCGTCAGGTCCGTGGGCTTTATTGTCTACAACTTCTTTGGCTATTTTTAGGAGCTCCTCATTGGTTACATTTTGAAAATTTTGTAACTCTGTTTCAACTTCTCTGTTTAGTGCTGGCGTGTCGGGTTGTTGTGGAAATAGTGTGTGGACTATGTTCCTCAATAGTATGGGACACATAGGTGTTGGTTGCCTAAACGAAGAGAGCTTCTTCATAACGAGCTTATATGCAAAGCCCCAGGGCTGCTGTTCAGCGTCGTCGCAGATTTGGTTGAAACAATGGGATTTACTCATTTTTATGGCCTTTCTAAGTTGAGTTCTTGCGGCTTTGAAACGCCACTGGTTTGGTAGAAATTCCTCTGTGCCTCTCGAGCGATAGTATGTACGTCTCGCTCTTATGCAGCACCTTCGCAGGCTTGAAATTTCATCAGTCCACCAGTAGACTGGCGCCCGGTGATTGTTACCTCTACCTTTTCTAACCATCGCAGCGTCGCATGCTCTTATTACAGTCTTCATCACTTGCGAGGCCTTGTCTCTAGCATAGCCAGTTGCAGACATACCTGCGAGCATGACCTCTAGAACGCCGGTATCCAGAGTGCTTTCTTTGTATCTCCTCTGGTTTTTGCACACCCTTCTTATGACGGAGTCTCCCGTGCTGAATATGATTGCGTGGTGATCGCTTCCGGTGTAGTGTTCGCTTACTTGCCAGGCAGTTTTTGGCAATAGGCTGCTACTCACAAAAGTTAGGTCAATTATGGAACCCATCCCAGCTCTTTCAAAGGTGTTTTGCTGTCCAGAGTTCAGCGTAACGATATCTAAGCTCGCAAACGCCTCCAGAAGTGCTTGACCTCTCGAATTTGTTCTTGGGCATCCCCAGTCAGTTGACCATGCATTAAAGTCACCCGCGATAACTATTGGGTGTCTTCCTACAGCATCATCTGCTATTTCTTCTAGAACATTCGTGGCTTCTTGTAGAGTAAGGCTTGGGGGTAGGTAGCAGCTATAGACATAGAGTCCACCTAGTTTAGCCCTCACGAAGTAGTTCATAGATTTTGTGTCTCTAATTTGCTGCTGTCTTTGGCCACAGTACCATATGGATGTTTTCCCAGATCTATCACTGATCTGGTCACCGGAGTTCCTAGTACGATAGGGCTCGCTGAGGATGGCAACATCGGCGTTTACATCCCGCACGTTTTGCTTCAAGAGATCATGTGCAACTTCGCAATGGTTGAGATTAAGCTGATAGAACCTTATCGTGCTTTAATCTCTCGCAATGCCTTCTGGTAAAACGGACATTTAATGCTCGTTGTCGCGTGCTTTGTGTCAGACTTCTTATGTCTTACGCATAGTCTGCATATTGCTGCGTTTTCGCATGCTTTGGCACGATGGCTCAGGCTGCCACACCTAAAACAGGACTTTGAGCAGTCTTCTTCGCTCTTGCACTTTAATGCAGTATGGCCGAAGTCCATACATTTAAAGCATCTCATGGGGTTTGTTTTAGACCTATGCGGCAAACAACCCATCCAATTCTAATTTTGCCTGCTTTAGTCAGCTTTGAGGCGCTTTTGGGTGCCAAACTGATTGTTGCTGTTTGGGTGCCTCCATATGCTCTGCGTAGGCTGAGTATGTTGGATGGTGACACCTTCAATTCAGCAAATTGGTGTTTTAGTGCCTCAAGCACTTCCTCTTTCGTTGTGACCTCATCGATATCTTTTATCTCTATTTGGATAACTTCGGTGAGGATTTTGACTTCGGCATTAGTTCCGAGTACCGTTTGCACTGCGTTTTGGAACTTTCCGGAGGCAGGGTCCGAGGTTTTCTCCAGGAGAAGTAGGAGCTCTCCCTTGGCCGTTTTTCTCACGCCACATACATTTTGGCTAAGCTCTTTTAGTTGAGGTTCAGCCTTAACCTGTCTGAGGATATCAGCATAGGAAGCTGCGCCTGTCGTTTTTATTACGATGGCGTCTTTTCGCGGTGGCCTCCTCACTTTTCTTCGTTTTTTCCGAACTTTTGTCCACTTACGGTTCGGGACAGTGCTCTCGTGTGGGGTAGCAATTTTCTCAATTGCTTCCGTCATTTGCTTTTGGCTAGCTTTTTCTGCAGTAACTCGTTTCACCGCTTCCTCACGTGGTGGGTTTTCTTTCTTATGAGCAATCGCGCTGGCCTTGGATTGGGCTTGGCGGATTTTGTCCCCAGCAATCTGAACCGTACCATGGCCTTGAAGAGGCGTTTTATGCTTCCTCTTCTTGGCGGATGGCGTCGGCGATTGGGGGTCGCGTTGTTCTCTCCTTGTTCTCTTGGTAGAGCTAGCTCCTGACGTGGGAAGCACTGTGGACTCTGTTTGAGTCTCAACACTCTGCCTTAGTCGTGGTTCTGACGATTTTGCTTTGGCAGCATCCTGTTGGTGCCGCTCTTTGCATGCCTTCTGATGCAATGTTGCAATTTCGTCCACGAGGTCTCTTAGAGGCTGGTGGATGCTTCGTCGAGGGAGGGCCATCATTTCCACAAGCTTCTGCATTTTGACGGTAAGGATATCACTTGCCGTCATATCTTGCTCGTGGTTTGCTGATGGCGTTGATAGAGCTGGTGGTGATGAGCGTGTACGCTCATATGCTCTACCGGCCGTTTTCTGGGGAGAACGTGCAACCCTTGGAGTACCCTTGAAGGGGTTCTGAGTATCCCAACTATATGAGGAACCGGGAGTACTACCTCTTTCGTTATTGCTTGTAGCATTATCTGCTACGGCAGCCAAGTTAGCTACCACCGTAGCATTGCGGTCATTTGATGACGACCACTGGGAGCCCGCTTGCTCACTCTCTACAGTCGCCGAAACTGCTCTCTTAAAAAGAGTGTTGGTAAGAATGTTGGATGGGGCCTCCAGACTCCTTGCCCCAACCGTGGGAGTTCCCACGGGTGGATTTCCACTACTGTGGTTACCACCTGGAGTAGTAATGTTTTTAACCGACATTCCTACATAATGGTTTTTAATCAGGGTGACCTTCCCCTATCCTTTTATACCTACGGACAGGTATTAATACTGCCGACCGTTACGGCACAGACGCAGACCAGGGAGCCGCTCAATCTGAGTCAGACGCGCCTGGATTTTGTGTTAACTAGGGTCCGCGGGTTCGTTAAGCCCGAAGGATTGTTCTGAGAACTGATCCCCCCTGCGGTATTGCACGCTGATGAGAGTTCTATTATCAATGCTGCACTGAGTTGTGTGCTCACAAAAGTGTTTTGTTTTTGTGTTCTCTGTGTATAAGTGTTTTCGTTGTTTAAACACTTGTGTTGTGTGTCCATTAGCAGCACTTGCTCTCCAAGTAAAATGTGCGGTGTCGAGTGTTTTGGTGTCTTTCTGAACGCTGTGTATTAGTGCGACGAAAAATCAACCCTGAATTTTACTCTTGTTCTTCATCGGCCGCAAACTCTCGAAGAAATCACTTTGCAACCCCTGAAAATAATGCATATTATCTATTTATTATGATATAAATATTTAAGTTTAGTTGCAATAAACTGTTTGCAACCAAAACTGATTACTAAGTCCCTTTATTTTAGTTCATACATGCGTTTAAAGTTTGCCAATTTCTTCAGTTGTTGTATTTGTCAACATTTTTGAAAAATTTTAATTTTACACAAACCCCCGCTATTCGAGGTGAAATTTAAAAAAGGGACGCTCTTGTTCTTCTTCTGCATTTTTCTGCTGAAACTTCGTTTACAAACAAGAAAAATAATGTACATATGGATTGAGTGTTTGAGTATTAAAATCTTTAAGTTATGTTACAGGAATCTGTTTAACACTCAAATAATTACATGCATTTTCTTATTTTAATCTTAATCGCCTAACAAAGTTTGCAAATTTTGCCACTTGTTGTATTTGTAAATAGCTTTTTATTTTCACCATGACCGTTTTGTAAAAGTTCTGTTATTTTTCATCCCATCAGAGTTGTCAACTATCATTGTTTTCTTTGAAAATTTGCTTGATTGGAATAAATATTATTTGGTACAAACTAGCATTTCAGTCAAAGATAACAAGATGGGAAACTTCTGTGGGGAATCTGAAATTGCAAAAAGTAAACACACATACAAGAGAAATCATTTCACCCAAAATAGTGAGGTGAATATGTTAGTTTCGAGTTATGTTCCTTAACCCTTCCAACACGTTTGTTATTGATTGGCTTTATAACGAAAACAAAAATATCTAAAGTTCTCTAAATATTTTTATATATGCTAAAAATATTTATTTTTGTGCTTTAGCTTCATGTTCAATAAGATTTTATACATAAAAAAACCACATTATTTCCCTACGAAAAGTAAAAAATTTGTGCATGTAACGTAAAGGTTAATAATATCAGCTGGGTTAATTTATGAATGAAATGTTTTTTTCCATTCAATGGTAAGAAGTAGTGTTGCCAATTTGTCTTCTTTAGGATAGCTTTTAATTTTTCCTTTTATGAGGTTTTTAATTTTTATTTCGTTTTTAGGACAGCTTCGCCTAAATTTCTCTTATAAATCTACAACGATGATTATAGGAAATTAATTAGGTTTACGGAAGTAAAAATATATAAGCTGGTAAACTTAATTGATTCATAGTCTGAATTTGAAATATATTTTTGACCGACTTTATCATGACTTTAAACTTAATATATTACGCAAATACATAATCAAAGCAGTTTTACAAATTAATTTTATAGATAAAACAAATGCTAGTTCGTACCAAATAATATTTATATATTAATACGCAAACATCGAATGTTGTCGTACACTTTTTCAATATTTATTTTAGAATAAGGATAATGAAACGTACATCATTCGAAAGGTACTGCACCATAGATGTGCCGAATTATGTTAGATTTTAAATTGATGACCTTTGACCCGAAATATTAACGTTGAAAGTTTATATCAATTTTAGTTAGGGATCTCAGAACTGGGAAGAGGTAGAATGAAGAATGTGATATCAGATGAAAGGTCTGGCTGCACAGTATGATTGAATATAAGATTGGTGACCTTTGACCTCAAATATTAGCGGAAAAAGAGCATTTATTAAATAAAAGCTTAACTGTAAGAGATGGAAAAACATGATATAAGAGAGAAATTTAGACATTCATAAGATGCGCAAAAAAAAATTTAATATTTTTCACCATCGTTTACGGTTACCCTACAATAAGCACTATTTCATGTAACAAGTGTCAATATATATTGTGATGGTAAAATTGCTTACAAATAGTAAATTTTGAAAAATTTCCGTTATTTTGACATCAAAATTATTGTGATATCTCGAAAACTATACATGTTTTCAGTACAACGTTTTTTGTATGGAAATTCGTTGGTTGAGAAAAATAACGGTATACGAAAACTTTTTTGCTAATATTTTCCACGAATAGTATGTTAAAAAAATTTCCCGTTATTATGACACCAAAAGTATTGCGATATTTCGAAACCTGTAGATTTTTTCCATGCAATGTATTTCTTAAAGCAATGTCATTGCCTCAGAATGAGAAAAAAACAATTGATATTTCAAATTTAGATTTTGCATGCAAATATCTCAGCCATTTTTCAATCGATTTTCCCGTAATTTTCTTTGTCTGAAAGTTTAATTAAATAACTTTTGAGAAATAAGAAAAGATTTACCGTTATCTCACTAATTCAATTTCTTATGTTGTTTTCAAAAAAACTCTAAAATATTCAATTTTTGCTTAAAAATTAGACCAGACATTCTTTTTTTGTAATTTTATTTTTGTTTTTATATTTTCTTCTCTCACACTCTTTCATATACCATATCATTTATTTGCAAAAATTGCTTCATTTTGACACATAATTTAATTAAGTGTTTCTATCATCGAAAATCATGAGCTACCCCCTATGATTTTTTTGATGAAAATTGCATTTTTCAAAATGTTGTTTTTGTATTTCTTATAAAGTTCTACAGCTAAAAAAATAATTTCTGTGAAAAAATTTTTCAAATATTTTAGACCACTCCAAAGTTATATACACAAATATATGTTTAAGCCATTTCCTTATCTACTTTATATATTATACATATTATTATTATATATCTATATATAAATAGGTGTACGCAGAACAGTTAAGAAAGATTTTCTCCCGTGTTTCTCAACCAATTTTGATAATTTTTTTTTAAATCAATAAGAGTAGGGAAAAGGAGTGCACCGAATATCTCTCAAATCAGACGTTCCATTCCACTGGTTACATTTGATGGGCGTTCAAATAGAGGCGAGGCACTTTTCATCAGCCCAAGTTTACGGTAAACTTTTGAACTATAAGTCACAAATCAATGAAACTTGGTAAGAACTTCCTTCCTTGACAAAGGGGGGTGAAACACTCATACAACTCAAAGTTGTTATATCAAATAGCTTTGGAAGCATTTCTACTAGAAAGTAGAATAAGGGAAGTAGGGTACTGTGACGAGCATTGGACAAAGGGGTGTGGCTCCGCATATATAAGCCACATTTTTGATATTGAATAGCTTTAAAAGTAAAAATCACAGAACATGGAAAATCAGAATTGAGTTATTGATTGATTTGTGATTGCACCAATTTGTGATTTCCTGCTGGTGGTGCGTTTGGTGCTGTAAGAGTTCGGTTACGTTTGCATATGAGTGAATAAAAATACAAAAAAGAAAATAAATTTTTAAATGGTCGAATCTCGACCAAAGGTGACACTAGTAATATTTATTCCAACCAAGCAAATTTTCAAAGATAACAATGATAGTTGACAACTCTGATAGGATGAAAAATAACAGAACTTTTACAAAACGGCCGTGGTGAAAATAAAAAGCTATTTACAAATACAACAAGTGGCAAAATTTGCAAACTTTGTTTGGCGATTAAGATTAAAATAAGAAAATGCATGTAATTATTTGAGTGTTAAACAGATTTCTGTTACATAACTTAAAGATTTAAATAATCAAATACTCAATTCATACATTATTTTTCTTGTTTGTAAACGAAGTTTCATCAGAAAAATGCAGAAGAAGAACAAGAGCGTTCCTTTTTTAAATTTCACCTCGAATAGCGGGGGTTTGTGTAAAATAGCGGGGGTTTGTGTAAAATAAAAATTTTTCAAAAATGTTGACAAATACAACAACTGAAGAAATTGGCAAACTTTAAACGCATGTATGATCTAAAATAAAGGGACTTAGTAATCAGTTTTGGTTGCAAACAGTTTATTGCAACTGAACTTAAAAATTTTTATCATAATAAATAGATAATATGCATTATTTAAGGGGTTGCAAAGTGATTTCTTCGAGAGTTTGCGGCCGATGAAGAACAAGAGTAAAATTCAGGGTTGATTTTTCGTCGCACTAATACATGCACACCTTTTTTGAGGTTATGTTTTTTAAGTTTCCCATCTTGTTATCTTTGATTTCAGTTGATCTCGTCCTATTGCCGGTGTCGGTGTAGTTTATTTTATTGCTGTGAAAAGTGTTTAGTGTTTTTTAATAATTGTTTATATAAATTATTTATTAATATAATCTAGTGAAGTGCTAAGTATTATAACTGTTTTAAGTGAATTTGTTCATATTTTAAATATGTTTTAATTTATTTGTTTAATATGTGTTAATTTCGTACTTGTTTGTAATACTTGTTATAAAAAAAAAACAACAAATTAGTGCTTGCTTGTCTGTCTTCTTTTTTTATTTTTTAATTCCTCTTTGTGCAGTGTTGTTTTTCTTAAGCGTAGTGAACGTTTTCAATTGTTGTTGTTACTTGTAACTGTATTCGTTCACTGCACTCTTTTGAGTAAAACTGAGAAGCACATTCTGAGTCCAACTGAGAAGCACTTTTTGAATTTAAAAACATTTGCTCAGAATTTTAAATTTTCATTTATTTTTTATTTTTCAATGGATTATTTTTCTGTTGACAATATTGCTGCTTGTTCTTTAAACGAGCAGTGCAAGAGCCAAAATATACTGTACCCGAGTATCACTAGTGAAACTTCTACACCGGAAAATATTGCGCCTCTCTCATCTGAGATTGCTTTTTCTGGAACTTTGCCGGTTTTACTAGGAGAAGACCCAATTAATTCTAAAGCACAGAGGAAAAACAAGAAAACCGAAAAGAATAATAATAAACGTCGTAAAGCGTCCTCTAGGTCTCCCAAGGCAAAGCACCCCTCAGCAACGCATCTAACACCTCAGCAACCAGAAATTAATTTTTCAATAACTTCTTCTACACCTCCTACTATTCCTCCATTATGAAGTAGCTCCAATGCAATTTCAACAGCGCCTAATAGTCAATTGACTTTAAAGGCAGTGTCGAGGACCAAAAACATTTTTGTTTTACGTCTACAGCCCGACACATCATCTGAAAATATTGTGACGTTTGTTAAACAAAACAATTTAGTTGCTTCAAATGCATTCTGCTCATGTAAGAAAATAGATAATAAGCCTTCCCACGCTTCTTTTATTCTTACAGTTGCAGCTGAAGACTTTGCAACTGTACTAAACTCTAGAATGTGGGCCGATAAAATTCTCGTTAGGGAATTCAAGCCTAAAAATTCGTAGGACGACCGCAGCCGCCCGTCAGACCCAAAAAAACTAAATAGGCTATCCCTTTACTATCAAAATGTAAGGGGATTGCGTTCAAAGACGCAAAACATATTCTTGTAGTCGCAGAATTGCTCTGAGGATATTATTGCGTTAACAGAAACGTGGCTGAATGGAAGCATTACTGACTTGGAATTGTTTGACAATAGTTTTCAAGTATTTAGAAGGGACAGATTCACTGACAATAGTTCTTCTGTCGGTGGTGGTGTCCTTTTAGCTGTTAGGAACTGCTTTGTGAGTTCTCTTGTTGATATTCCCTGCTCATCTAACGTAGAACTAATATGCGTTAAAGTTATACATTGTAACTCCAATGTATATGTGATAAATGCATATATTCCTCCGACGAGTAGTGCAGTAGTGGAATTCTCAAACGCATTAACGACACTTGTGTTATCGTTAACAGGCCCTTAACAACACTTCTCGTTAACTGGTATTCTCAACATCTTAGCTAGCAATGTTTGTCCTTAACTTTGACAGTTCGTTAATCATATTTGTCGCTCACTTAACTACGACTATTTAGGTGCCGCTAACTTAAACATTAAGAACCTTTTATGAGAATTTGTTTTGTTAAGCTTTTGTGTTAGAAAAGAAAAAATAAAAAAATCAAAATGGCATTCCAATATTTGGCAATGGATGCAGCAATGTTGCAAGACGAAATTGCTATGCGAGAAAGTGCGTCGGAGTGGGCTGTTTTGCGAAGGGTGGACAGTCCATTTGATTTGAGAGAATCAAAATTTAGAAGCTTGTACCGCTTAACACCCGAGACAGCTCATAATATAATCGACTCCATTCGAAATGACTTGCAAGGAAGAACGATTTCAGCTTTATCGGCCGAAAGCCAAGTAAGTATATTAAAAAAGAAACACTTTATAAGGAATCATTAACATGAGCTTTTTATTGCAAGGTACTTGCTGCGCTTCGGTTTTATGCAACAGGATGCTACCAGCGGCCAGTTGGAAACCAAAAAACCATAACGATGAGTCAGTCATCTGTGAGCCGTTCGATTCATCGCGTTACAGATGCAATAAATGCAAAAATTTTTCGGCTTAATGTACGCTTCCCATTTACGCAAATCGAGCGACAAGCAGCACGCACGCTATTTAGAACAGCATCTCAGCCTTTCGATGGTACTATAGGGGCGATTGACTGTGCCCATGTCGCCATAATGGGACCACCAAATCATGAAGAGGCATATGTTAACCATCATGGTTACCATTCAATCAACGTACAAATGGTGAGTCCTAAATTGTATCCACATAAAATTTATTTCAAAGGTTTTTTGTAGATATGCGATCCAAATCTCAAGATTTTAAATGTCAATGCAAGGTACCCTGGAGCTCGCCATGATGCTTTTATTTGGAGTTCTTGTGCTGTTCGCACCGTCATGCAAAGAGCGTTTGAACGTGGTGACCACCAAACATTTTTAATAGGTACATTTCTAAGAAAAACAATTAACAATTAAACTACCAAAACCAGTTCACGATCATGACTGGTATTAAAAAAAGATAAAATGAATTAATGAAAATATATCAACTTTTTCCGTGCAGGTGATTCCGGCTACCCATTGGAACCGTGGTTAATGACTCCGTTGACAAATCAGCCTCAAGATTCACCAAAGTTTCGGTACAATAAAGCATTGTGCAAGTCTCGGAACTACATAGAGCGAACGTTTGGAGTCCTTAAGGGCAGATTTCGATGTCTTTCGGGCCAAAGAGTGTTGTTGTACGAGCCTGGGTTTGCCGGTAAAATTGTAAATGCTTGCGCAGTTCTTCACAACATGAGCGTGAGCACATTAACAGAACCTGAAATTGAGAATTTCAGAAATGAAGAGCCGGAACGAGTAGTAGCTGAAGCAACAATGGACATTGAGTCTCGTTTATCAGTTGCAAAACGTATTCAAGATCGTTTGATTGCGCACAAATTTTCTTAACCATAAATTAATTATTATTTTGCCTTAAAAATCAAAAGAAAAAACAATTCCATAAACCTTCTTTTCAATAGCTTCATGCTTTTATTTAATAGTAAATAAAAAACTTACAACTAATATAGCTTATAAAAAAAAACCTCTACTTTAACATTCTTTTTGTATTATATCTGTGGCAATAAGGAAAAACAACATAAGTCAAAATATCGTAAATACTAAATGAAATAAATAAATAAGTTGTATAAGAAAATAGATTAAATATATAAGTAATAGATAAGTTATAAATTAAATAAGAAGTAAATTAAATAGATATAAATATCGAGACAGAGAAAATCAAACATTCCGTATTTACAATATTTTGACTTATGTTGTTTTTCCTTATTGCCACAGATATATTTTTAAATTTAATTTCATTTTCACTTTTAAAAATTCCTACACTAATAAAACAAAAAACTAAAAAAAAAAAGCTAATACAAACTTAAAAAACATTGCACTTCTTGTTGCTTACACAATCCACATATCCTAGCCTACATATCCAAATATTCCACATTTGGGTTCATTGCAACTGCCAATTTCTCCAGTGCAGAAGATAAGCGGTCAATAGCTAACGCTTGAATCATTGCAGCTTCGGCATGCTGCTTCGCTGCTTTGGCCTGCATCTGTAAACATACATACAAAAATATCATGACAATATCTAATAATGCCATACTAAGCATTGTACTCACCGTAATAGCATCCGCTTGCTGCTTAGCTATTGTAGCGAACTGCTCCCTGGTGGAATCGAGAACGAGCCTCTTCCTCTGTTTTTTGGGCTGCACGTTCCTACCCACGGAACTCTTTTTTCCCGCCGTCTCCACCACGTCTACCAACTCCTCAAAATCGCCAGTGTTGGGCACTGCTGGAGTGTAAAGCAGCACATCATCATTCCCTTCCTCAAGTAAAATTTGTAAATGCTATAAAGTAAGAAACATAAATGATCAAAATATCATAAAGTTGCATGCAACCATAGTAACCTCTTCCTCCGGAACGCTATCAGCGCATTTGCTGCTGCCTTCAACGTATTCCATCCCAAGAATACTTAAGACCCGCGAATCCAGCTCCGTGAGCGCAGGAATGGAAAGGGGCTTACCACCTGTTTTGCCCATTTCCTTTCTGCGCTCTCTTGCCTTCACTGAAGTCCGGCTTTTTAGGTCACGCCATGCCTATCAACGAAAATTTTTCGAAACTTTATTAAAGAACTGCATTTGTGCATTTTGAACTCACCACTTGCCACTGGCTCGCTGACTTCTCCGCTCCTCCAACACTGTTTAGCTGGCCAGCGAGTTCGTCCCACTTCTCGGCTGCTATCTGACGACCATGCATTGCCACGAACTTCCCCTCTGCTAGGCCTTTATTGGCTTCAAAAAAATCCACCATCAATCCATACTGCTCGCCTGTTGCCCGACTTGACCTTTTTTTGTTTGTATTCATTTTTATTTTGTTATAATTGCTTTCGTTGGTTTTTTTTTTTCTTTCACTTTTCTATTTTTTTATCTGTCAAATGGCAGTGCTGCCGTATTTTCGATAGAACTAAGCAATATTTGTAGTTAACTTTTTGACGAAACTCTTAGCTAAAATTGTAGCTTAGCAGAGTTTTGAGAATACAACATTTGTTATTGCAAACTACAAACGTCGAAAGTTAAGCATAGCGATTTCGTATCGTTAACTTTTTGAGAATTCCACTACAAAGGTCTACGCAAGCCTTGCAGATTGCGTTCACTACGTTGTGAATGTACTTGACGTTAATGACGACATTTTATTATTGGGAGATTTTAATCTGCCTAACTTAAAATGGCATTCTTCTGACGATGATACATATTATTGTGCATCAAATTCGAAGACCTGCCAAGAACATATATTTGTTGACAATATATGTTCTAACTTACAACAAGTTAGTTGTATTTATAATAGTCTGGAAAGACTTCTTGACCTGATCTTTACTACTGACAGCAACAATGTCATTGTTAAGAAGGCCTTTCATGCTCTGTCAACTGTTGATGAATACCATCCACCATTGTGCATTTGGTATAAATCGGATAGAGAGAGTGCAGTTAATTCGAGTTCGGAAGACAAAGTTTATGAATTCAATTTTAAAAAAGCTGACTTTGAGGTTGAATCATTTACTTCATAACAAACTTAATGTTATTTTAAAGTATATAAATGGAAATAATCTTGACGATTCCATTAATTTTTTTTATATGGAACTCTTTGCTATGTTCTCTAAGTCCGTTCCATATAGGCTCAAATATGCGAAAAATTCTTCGTACCCCTGGTACACAAAGGATTTAAAAACTCTTCGCAACAACAGGAATAAGGCATGGAAGAAATATGTCTGTAGCTTAGACTCAAATGACCTAGAAACCTACAAACGTTTGTTTCCGAAATTTGAAAATAGCTCAGCTACATTGTATAGTGAATATTTAGACAATATTAAGCTGAGAATATTGTCTGATCCAAAAAAGTTTTGAGGATTCATAAACACAAAGAAGAAATCCGATGGACTCCCTTCATCTTTCAAAACTCCTGATGGGTTTACTGACGATCCCGTCAAAATTTGTGGCTTATTTGCAAATCTTTTTAATAAGTAATTTTGCTTAGATTCTTTTGATCCTGATAAAGATTATTTTGAATATACATATGAATTCCGCACCCAGGGTCTCTTTGGGACTTAAATCCTTTACATCAGAGGATATACTAAAGTATATTGGATCAATCGATGAGGATTTTGGTGCTGAACCTGATGGAGTTCCTGCCGCAGTGATAACTCTATCTTTATTATTTAATAAATCTATTAACGAAGGCTATTTTCCACTTTTTTGGAAAAATTAATTTATTAGTTCGATTTATAAAAAAGGTTGCAGGAATGAAGTTATAAATTATAGGCCTATCGCTAAGCTTTCATCGATTCCCAAACTTTTTGAGCGAATGGTTTACGATCGCGTTAAGGTTCACTGTGGAGAAGTTTTAACAACTCGTCAGCATGGTTTTGTTAATGGCAGATCCACTGTCTAATCTTCTCGATTTTACAACATTTTGCTTAAATTCGATTGAATCTGGTAATCAGGTCGACTGCATCTACACTGACTTTAGTAAGGCATTCGATAAGCTTCCTCACAATCTAATTTTATTTAAGCTCACGTCTATGGGATTTCCACAATATTTTGTTAGCTGGATTAAATCGTATTTGTCAGAGCGATCTTATCAAATACGATTCGGAGGTGTGTTGTCTTCTGAGTTTATTGCGGAATCCGGTGTTCCTCAAGGTAGCCACCTTGGTCCACTTGTGTGTATTTTAGCAATTAATGATGTAACTCACATAATAAAAAACCTCTCATCTGCTTATTTGTACAGATGATATGAAAATATACAGAACAATAAGCTCACAAGACAGTTTAGCCCTACTCCAGTCTGATCTGAAATCTTTTGAGGTTTGGTGTTCTAAAAATAATATGTTTCTAAACCCAAATAAATGCCAAACTATGACCTTTTCGCGTAAAAGGAACAATTTAATTATCAATTATCAAATTAAAGATACTGCCTTAAGTCGTGTGGATGTCGTGAAAGATCTCGGTGTATACATGGACTCTAAGCTATCGTTTAACATCCATATTGATTACATTTGTAAAAAATCAACTTCAATGCTTGGATTTATAAAACGCTGAGCCAAAGAGTTTGAGAGTATGATTACAACTACAACTTTGTATTATACAATTGTGCGTCCTCACTTAGAATCACGCTTGCCACTCACCTATTTTTTTTCGTACCAAATTTTCCGTGAAAATGTACCAAAAAGGAATAAAATGTACCAATTTTTTTGGTACCACCAACAAAACAATAATATTAAGTTATTTTGTGTACTATTTACTATATTGCGCCGATTTGGTTCTACCACATTTTGAAGTTTTAGCAATTTGTGAGTCTGGGCACATACCAATCACAAATTTGAAAGAAAAACCTTTGGAAGTAATGGTCGTTCTGCATAATGCAGAACATTACAAGCGCAAGCTCTGCCTGCCGATCTTGCTTTTCTAAAAATGTATTTTCTGCTTTGATGAATGCATCCATGGTGATCTGATTATTTTTTGTTTTCATTTTTTTTGGCTATGCAAAGTATTCTTTGCATGTCTGTGCAAGTGATGGGTACAAAATGCATTCTCATTTTTGTTTTGTACCCAAGAAAATTGTTGCAGCCATTCTGGACGAAACTTCCCTTTGAAGTCAGTCTTTGGTTAGGAAGGAACATCAACACTTTAAAATAAAATTTTACAAGTTCAAATAAATTTTTCAATAAAAATTAAACAGCTACCTGCTGCATTCAGCTTCAGAAGTGGCCGCTTATGCAAGAAATATGCAAGCAAGATTTTATTTAATTTGATATGATATTGAATATTGAGTGTTTATAAGTACACACTTGAAGAGCACTCTTGAAAAATTGTAAACTACATTTTATAATTTATACAAAAAGTTTCGCAAAAATCTAGGTTGTTCCTATTATTTTTAATTATATCTTCTACTTTTGACTCTTTCTTTCCCTCAGAATAAAGGTAGAACTTCATGCAATGCAAGTTTCCACTGAACATAACTTTGAACACTGAACATTACGCCAACAGTGCTATCAAATTTCGGTTTTTGTGAAGTTTCTAAACTTTTATAAAATGTACCAAATCAGAAAATAATGTATCTATGTACCAAGCGAAAATAAATGTTCCAATTTTGGTACAATTGTACCAAAGTGGCAACCGTGCTTAGAATACGTAAGTCAAGTTTGGTGCCCAAGTTACAATGTGCATGTTGATCGTATAGAAAGGGTCCAAAAACGTTTTGTTAGGTTTGCTCTAAGGGGCCTAAGTGGATTTGACATTATAAACCTTCCTCCTTATAAGGATCGTTTAAAACTATTAAAAATGCAATCACTGAGTGAGCGAAAGAAGTCTGCAGATATTGTCTATTTCCACCAACTCATAACCGTTGTATTCGTTTCTCCAGAACTTCTTTCTCTTATAAATTTTAACTCGAATCGGAGAAGCAGTAGAAACGCTAACATTTAATTTATTTACCATTTAGTAAAACAAATTATATGTTAACTGCTCCATGAAACCGCATGAGTAACTTAGTTGGCAATTGATGTTAAGCTTAGCTTTTTTGATGTTAACTTGTCAAAAGGTCAACTCAAAAATAGATTAAAAACTATTGTGTAATTGCATGGTTATGTGTCTGCATGGTTAGTCGTGACGTCTTGTGTTGTCCTCGAGCCCAACCACTGTGTGGTGGGTAAATTTTTCCCACATAAACTCATTTTGAACCACTATTACAAATATCGTTGAAAATCTCAAAGATTTTTAGGTTGTGGCTTTGAATGGGTGAATGCTGAGAATGTGCGAAAAAGCTGTAGTAGCTAAACTCTATTGTTATTGCATGCGTTTTATCAATAAAATTTGTAAAACTGCTTTGATTATGTATTTGCGTAATATATTAAGTTTAAAGTCATTTCACATATTATTCCATTATTTGCCATAAATATTATATTTCCATTTATATTCCTGCGGCTCAGTCCTCAAACTAATAACTCAAATTTCTATCATTATTTATCCTTTCTGAATTTTAAGGGAATATCTGTTACATTTATGGAAATATTTCGAACACTTAATTTTGGTTCATTTAACAATAAGAAATTATGAGCAATAATAATTTGGGCAAATAATAAGATTTTTTTTTTTTTTTTTTAAATAATAAGAAAATATTTAATTACACATGCTTTTATTATATCAACCATGTTATTTCTTAAAATTCAGACTATGAATCAATTAAGTTTACCAGCTTGTATATTTTGACTTCCGTAGACCCAATTAATTTCCTATGATCATCGTTGTAGATTTATAAGAGAAATTTAGGCGTAGCTATCCTAAACACGAAATAAAAATTAAAAACCTAATAAAAGGAAAAATTAAAAGCTAACCTAAAGAAGATAAATTGGCAACACTACTTCTAACAATTGAATGGAAAAAAACATTTCATTCATAAATTCACCCAGCTGATATTATTAACCTGTACGTTACATGCACAAATTTTTTGCTTTTTGTAAGGAAATAAAGTTGTTTTTTTATGTATAAAACTTATTGAACATGAAGCTAAAGCACAAAAATAAATAGTTTTAGCATATATAAGAATATTTAGAGAACTTTAGATATTTTTGTTTTCGTTGTAACGCCAATCAATAACAAACGTGTTGGAAGGGTTAAGGAACATAACCCGAAACTGACATATTCACCTCACTATTTGTGGTGAAATGGTTTCTTTCGTATGTGTGTTTATACCCAAATCGCATAGGCGTGTTAGGTCGGTTGCGCTTTGACAGCTAAAGTAGAAACAACGAGTTGTTATGAAGCAATCCATAATTCGACCTCAAGCTTTGATCGTACTTTGTATCGTAAATATCGTCGAATCTCGAAGAAGGGGTAAAGTACGACCAAAGCGCGAGCTGCTGAAAAAAGTTGAGAACTTTTGAACTCATGGTATAATAATACAAGGTAGCATTGAAGGCTGAGTCGCAAAGGCGCGTTAGGTCGGTCGCGCTTTGACCGTTCTTTGATCGTACTTTGGTCAACTTTACGGGATGAACTGTCAAAACGCCCGACCTTATAATTTTGAAATCATAATGTCGCGTTAGCATGTCGTGCGTTTGTAACTTAGATAATAGCACTGTACGCAATCAAACCAAAAAAATCCCACAAAGTCTGAAATCCCCAAATCACCAAGGATCCCGAAGGATGTTCTTAACTGGCACCCGAGCAGGGACCAAGCAGGGACCTCGAAATGTGGGTTCCTAGGAAAAAATTACCCTTTGAATATTGGGCCTTTGCAACAGCTGAGCCTTTGCTTGGTAAAATATTTTTTTAGAAAATAAAAATAACTCGCGTTGCAAAACTTCCCCCCACCAGTGGTAAGGAGTTTTGTTGACGCGAGATCATCATTGAAACGTAGAGATTCCCCCCACCAGTGGTAAGGGTCTCTAACCAGTTTCTTTGATGAATAAAAAATCCTGTGCTGTAATGTTTCCCCCAACCAGTGGTAAGGGGCTTGCAGACACGGAAACATCAAGAAAACGTTGAGATTCCCCCCACCAGTGGTAAGGGTCTCAAATCAGTTTCCTTGATGAGTAACAAAAAGAACATAAAAAAAAATGATTATAAAAAAGGAAAATAACGTAATGCAAATAGGTTACAATCTCTGAGGAGCATTTAAGCCTATAAAATTAAAAACTAAATTAAACCACTTTCTGCTTGTACCCATAAGAACACAAGTAGATTGAATGCAAAGGACAGCAAGGTATGTTGCACAATTTGTATTGGCTAAGAGGACATCGCGCACCTATACACCTAGGCCGGTTTCCCTCTAAGATTAAGCCAAGTGGTTAACGTGTTTGCGATCCTGCAATATATTTTTCAGTGTTCACATGAGAACACACTGAAGATTGCTAACGGTCCAAACTTCCGTTGTGAAGCAAGTCGTGCCTTAGTAGGTCGCCTTCAATCTGATTGTTGGCGATTAAACAGGATCACATGACCCTTCCTCGTCCAAAGGAAAAATATAAAGACTTTCTGTCGCCGTTCCCGTAAGAATACGGTTAAATAAAAAAAACTTCATTATTTTTTTTCTTTCTTTTACAGAGATGCTTTTGATGTAAGCCCTGTATAAAAAATACCAGATACTAGTGCCAAGTACAGAATTTTGTAAAAAGTTTAATAAAAAATTGAATAATTGTGCCTTTAAAATAAAATAAAAAAGAAGCAAGGAATAAGAAAAATTTTTACAAACAGTTCAAATAATATTATATAATTGTGCTTTAGGAAAACAATAAGAAAGTATAATAAAAAATTGTGTATAGTAAAGTTATTTACAAAAGTGCATTAAAAACAAAAAAAGAAATTTTACAAAAAGTTAAAACAAAAGCATTATATAATCGTGCATTAGAAAAAAAAGAAAAATTATATGATCGTGCACTAGAAAAAGAAAAAAGAATAATCAAAAATTGTGTATAGTAAAGTTATTTACAATAGTTCGTGCATAAAAAAACAAAAAAAAAAAGAAATTTTACAAAATTTTAAAATAAAAAATTAAATAATCGTGCATTGAAAAAAAAGAGAAGAAGAAAGAAAATAAAAAATTGTGTGTAGTAAAGTAATTTGCAATGTCCAAAAGATCGTGCATTGGAAAAAGAAACCTGAGCTGAATAAAATATTTTGCAAGAAAGATCTTCTTAAAAAATTGGTAAGTGCTTTTTTGATTACTGTTAATAAAAAAGAGTAGAAAATATGGATTCTTTAACGCAATCTGTAACTGAGCTGACTGGATCAGTGGGAGCACTAATGCAAGAGTTGAGGAAGGCGGATACTAGGATTCGCCAGCTTGAGCAATTAAGCCAAGCACCTAGTATCCTGAGAGATACTCCTGCTTTACCATTACGTGGCCCTACGACAGAGGACGAACTAAGGGATATATAGCCCCCTACCTGAATAGCTACCTTGATGTGGTGTAGGGGCTTAGGTTGCCGTGACACAACAGGCTATGATGACGGGAGCTTCGGCTCCTGGTAGGGTCACCCTTGTCATACAGGCTGCGGTGTAGCAATGAACAAAAGGCTATTCAACCCCTAATCCAAGGTGTCAAGCGTACCGTGCCTACTGGATGGTTTGCAGCCAGGGGTTAATTCCGGCTGTATTAGAACGGAGCCTCACTGACACCTGGCCACCTCAGTGAGTAACCTTGGCCTTACCACGTCAAGCGGGGCTCTGGCGTGGTGGACCACCCTTTCCCTAGCTTCTCGTGGGTCCAAAATAGAAAACCAACACGCAACAACTCTAAAACCTGACGGAGATCCTTCATCGATCTCTGTCTGTCAGCCTATGGCTGAAAAACCTGAGCTAATCGTGCGGTCTGACTACTCGATCGTGCTCTCTGACAGTGACAGAGAATCCGTCACTTCTGCAGGCTCAGAACTCTCGGACGTAACCTGCATAGACAGAGCAATTGCCTATGAAGGAGAGTCAGTGAGCGAACTGAACCTTGGCAGCTTGAACATCTCTAGAAAGAGACTGCGCACATCGCAGAAAAAAATGATCAAGCGCCTTATGGCTGACAAGATGCCATACAAAGAAGCACTAGAGAAGGTCCTGGCGGTGCCATCGCCTGGTGCATCTGTCCCCTCTGGAAAGAGAAGAAGGCCAAGTGACGACTCACCAGTTGTCACAGTGAAGAAGAAGTCAAGGCCAGAAATACCTTCTTTCGCTGAGGTGGCAGGTGTAATCCAGGTGGCTGTAGTTCCGCTGGACTTTCCTAACAGTCATCTAACCCAGGATGAACAAAAAGTAGTGGAGAAAACCATAATAAAGGAGCTGCATAAGCTCCCCACCGGTGGTCCACAGATTAGGTTTCTGGGCTGCTCTTTCAAACCGGGCTGGATGACTGTCAAGTGTGCAGACGTTGCAACGCGAGACTGGTTGAAGAAGGCAGTTGCAGTCATGGCCCCTTGGAAGGATGCTAAGCTGCGCATGCTGGAAGGAGATGACCTTCCTAAGCCGTGCGTCGCCACTGCATACTTTCCTGGAGCAGACTGCGGTGCTGAGGAAATACTACGCGTACTAAGCGTACAAAATAATACGTTACCAACCTCAGACTGGAAAGTATTGAGGAAGGTCGTGAACCCTCAAGGTACTGCCCTTACCATCTCGATGGATGAGAGATCGGTAAAACTGCTTGAGAAACTGGACAATCTGCCATATTATGATATGAACAGGGTACAGTTTCGCATCAAGCGGAACCCGCACTCTCGTCCATCCCCCCAGGCTAAGGTGAGTGGAAACGTGGGGGGGAAGGAGGCTGATCATCGACCTTCCGCCACAACGAGTCAAAAGACTAAGACGATAGTCTCGACTCCGGGGCCTAAGGTGGATGACCAGCACCCATCCTGCTCCAGGTCCACTTCAACACCAGTAGCCTCTGTGTGTCAGGAGGGAAGATTGACTGGTCAGCTTCCCTCGGACAAAACAACACCACCTCCACTGCCATCCACCAGTGCAGAGGCAAAATCATCTGCCCCTGCACGGCCGGCTGGCAAAAAAACGGACCCAAAAAGGACGGACAAACACACAAAAAGACCGCCAAGACCAACGGACGAAAACCGAGGACCGCAACGAAGGGGACGTGGCGGAAAAAAGGGGGATTCCTTTAGTAAGAATCCCCAAAAAAGGCACTAATGGTGAAGGCTGTACAAGTCAACCTTCACCACGCCAAAGCAGCTTCCGCAGTTCTGGTCCAGACAATGCTTCAACACGGAGTAGACATTGCATTTGTGCAAGAGCCCTGGACCAGCACAAACGGCGATATCCTGGGTCTAAATAATGCAGGTAGGATTATATATTCCAACTCATCTTCTAGACCCAGAACCTGTATTGTTCATAATAATAATATCTCTCTTTTTCCTTTAACAGAGTTCATCAACCAAGACCTCACTGCGGGCCTGATGAAGCTCAATGATCAAAAGGAAGTCATTGTAGCTTCAGCTTACTTTGCGGGAGACGAGCCCATTTGTCCCCCGGACTGCATAGCTGATCTGCTTAAATTTGCTGCCAAACACAAGACAGAAGTTGTCTTGAGCTGTGATGCCAACGCTCATCATACACTGTGGGGTAGCACAGACACAAACCAAAGAGGTGAGTACCTTTTAGACTTCCTTATTTGTAATAACTTGTATGTATGCAACGTTGGAAATGAACCAACGTTTATTACCGCAAATAGAAGAGAGGTTCTAGACCTAACTCTTACCACATCAGCTCATGATGATATAATAGCTGACTGGTATGTTTCAAAAGAACCTTCGTGTTCGGATCACAGACACATTAGGTTTGAAATAAAGTCAGCCATTATACAAAACCTCTTTTATCGCAGAAAACAAGACACTGACTGGAACTCCTATAAAGAGCAGCTTGGTCAGCTCATCCCCGATAAACTTCCCCTCAGAATCGATACGATAAGCAAATTGGAATACTCAGCAGACTATGTCCAATCATGCATTACTCAATCTTTTGAGGACAACTGCCGTCTTAAACTGAAGAAGTTCAAGAGACAAGCACCCTGGTGGAACAACCATCTCAACGACCTCAGAAAAGGAGTAAGGAAGCTGTTCAATAGAGCTAAGCGCAATAATGATTGGCTATCCTACTCCCGATCTCTTACTTATTACAATAAGGAGATCAAGAAGGCTAAAAAGGACTCGTTCAGGAACTTCTGTGGCTCCATCAAAGATGTTCCAACGAGTTGTCGCCTTCAGAAGATCTTATCAACTGTCAGACCACAATCCCTAGGTAGTCTATTACATGGGAACGGTGTTCAGACAAAAACAAAGAAAGAGACCCTAGAACTCCTTCTCAATACTCACTTCCCGGGCTCCGTCATTCAAAACGGTCCCCACCCAAACCAATCTTAACACCTACGAACAGACAAATCTGCCAAGTAGAGAAGATTGGAGAATCAGCAAACAGATCTGCAATACTTCAGCAGTTAATTGGGCCATAAATTCCTTCAAACCCTTCAAATCTGCTGGTGGAGATGGTATTTTTCCAGCTCTTCTACAACAAGGTTCAGAACATCTGATACCACTACTATCAAAACAATTCAGCTGCAGCTTAGCCTATGGCCATATACCTGGAGCATGGAGAAAAGTGATAGTAAAATACCTTCCTAAGGCTGGCAAAGGCTCAGAGAGTAATCCAAAATCTTTCAGACCCATCAGCCTTATGTCCTTCATACTGAAAAGCATGGAGAAAATAATTGACAAATACATCAGGGAGAATGCCCTGTCAATACACCCCCTAAGTAAGGCACAACATGCCTATCAAACGGGTAAATCAACAGAGTCAGCACTTAATGACCTTATAACCACAATTGAAAAATCTATCGACTGCAAGGAAATATGTATTGTCGCTTTCCTTGACGTCGAAGGAGCCTTCAATAATACGTCATACGAGTCCACTAGAAGGGCACTTAATAACCTTGACATGCCAACAATCATAGGCAGGTGGATTATGACGACACTCAATAGCAGAGTTATCCAGACCTGCCTGGATAACACCTCCCTCAAAGCAACTACAACCAGGGGATGCCCGCAAGGAGGCGTCCTATCACCTCTACTTTGGTCACTAGTTGTAGATAGTCTCCTAGTTGAACTCAAAGAAACTGGGATAGAGGCGGTTGGGTATGCTGATGACGTAGCAGTCATCATACGGGGGAGCTTTGAAAACACAGTGTCTGATGTTCTACAAGCAGCACTGAACACAGTCCAGAGATGGTGCAATAACGAAGGCCTCTCCGTAAACCCAAAAAAGACAGTCATTGTTCCTTTTACAAAACGACGCAAGCTCAATCTGACTTGCCCGGTACTTTTTGGGGAAAAAGTAGATTTTTCCAACTCAGCAAAATACCTGGGAGTGATCCTGGAGAGCAAACTGTCTTGGAACCTCCACATAGACCGCATCATCAGCAGATCAACAGCCTCATTGTGGACCTGCAGAAGAATTTGCGGCAAAAACTGGGGGTTAAGCCCTAAGATGATGTACAATCTCTATACTTTGATCGTCAGACCAGCACTAACATACGCGTCTGTAGTATGGTGGTCGAAAACGCTAGAAGGATCAACCATCAAGCGGTTAGGACGAGTTCAAAGATGTGCAGGGATATGTATGACAGGCTGCATAAGATCTACGCCAACAGCAGCCCTCAACGTCATCTTAGGGCTCACCCCAATCCACATACACATCCAGATGGAGGCGAAGCTCAGCCTTCACAGACTTTTCCATCTGGGTTACACTGTCCCAAACCATCCCTTAAAGGGACACCTAACCTTAATCACAACCCTAAAGCGATAAAATGAGTTCTGCATGCCATTAGATGACATGCTTCCCAAAAGCCGCTTTAACAAAAACTTCATCGTACTTATCCCCCCCAGATCCAACTGGGAACACGAGAAACTAAACCCGTCCGAAAACGACCTTGTGTGGTACACAGATGGCTCCAAAATGGAGAAAGGCACGGGAGCAGGGGTCTTTGGAGAACACTCCAATGAGAGCCACTTCTTCAGTGCAGGTCTATTTACCACAATCTTTCAAGCGGAAATCCTTGCCATTAACAGATGCGTCAGACTGAACTGTATGAACAATGTTAGAGGCAAATCAATTTTCGTCTTCTCTGATAGTCAAGCTGCCCTTAAAGCTCTGACATCACCTATCATAAAATCCAAGCTAGTGCTGGAGACTGTAGACGTCCTCAACGACCTGGCTGCGCAAAACAATAAAGTTACTCTACAGTGGATTCCTGCCCACTGTGGTTTTGACGGGAATGAAAGAGCAGACTCCCTGGCCAAACAGGGAGCATCATCAACACTCACAGGACCGGAACCGTTCTGTGGGGTTGGTAAGAATCTGTTCAAGCAACACGTCAAAAAAACCTCATTCCGCGAATCTCAAGACATCTGGAAGAACTGCTTAGGACAGATATGCACTAAGCAAATATTCCCAGAACTTTCTCCCAAGAAATCGAAATTTCTTATTAACCTAGGGAAGAAAGACCTAAAGATGATGACCGGAATCATAACTGGACACTGCAAACTAAAGAAACACCTACACAAAATGAATCTCGCTACTGATTCATTATGTAGATTATGCCTTGAGGATGAAGAAACCTCCAGACATATTCTCACAGAATGTCCAGCCCTTCTCCATATAAGAAAGAGAATCCTAAATAGCGAAATAGTCTCTCAAGGACACCTTGCGATCCTCAACCTCGAAAATATATTATGTTTTCTGAAAAAAACTAGAGCAAACGAACTGCTTTAAGAAAAGAAAAGGTATGGCACAATAGGCATCACAAGATGCCGCAGTGCCAGAGCTGAATTAGCTCGCCACAAGCATATCTATCTATCTAAGGGATATAAGTAGACTTCCAGACTCCGTGAAGGAGCTGCAGGTTTTCGAGGGCGACCCAGCACAATACGTTTCTTGGGTGCATTCGGTAGAAGGTATACTGCAGGACTACCAAATTGTTAGGGCGAAGCCCATTTTTAGGGCAATTCTCAAGAGCAGAAGGGGAAAAATTAGAGGTAGCGCAGACAGTGCACTCATCTCGCATAACATCTTCGATGATGATTGGCCAATTATCAAGTCTTGCCTTTCACTGCACTATGCCGATAAGCGGGATATTCGAACGTTGGAACACCAACTCGGACAGATAACCCAGGGTGTGGCCAAACTTGACGAATTCTACGCGAGGGTCAATCATCAGTTCTCACTCATAATTAACAAAATAAAAACAGAAAGCTATTCCACTGAAACGGTGAATGCCTTGATGGAAACATATAGAAACAGGGCCTTAGACGTTTTTATAAGGGGATTAAGTGGTGATCTCTCGAGGATGATAATCGTGCAAAAGCCGAGCAGCCTACCGGAAGCCCATACGGCATGTTTAGACATGCTATAGACAAAATTTTTTGTTATTTTGCTATTTTGTTTAGACAAAATTTAAGCTATAGAAGCCACTCCGTACACAATCCCAACGTTAAAAACTCAATTACGGTTCCGGTTAATGAGTTGGCAAGGAGGGATAATCCTCCTCACTTGCCACCAAGAAGAACATTTTTTTCTAACAATAACGGAAGGTTTAATCATGGAAATGGAAGGTTTAATAATAGATATCCATCACCAAGGCCAAACGGACCAAAACCTGGAGAAAAAATGGAAGTTGATCAGTCCGTTCAAACCCGACGTGTAGACTATATGAACAGGCCTCAACACGGATACCCTTACAAACGGAAATTCGAATCCGATAACTTCTGGCCAAAGCAACAAAGGATGTTCCACATCCAATCAACCGATCATGATGAGACCGCGTATCAGCAGCACCTCGAACAAAACATAGAGGAAAGCCAGCTAAATTTCATGGACGGGGCCTATCCAGCGTACCTTACATAGAATACGTAGGCAGTGAGGGCACGGTGTGGAAATTCCTTGTGAACACCGGTGCCAACAAAAACTTCATTAATCCACGCCTTGCAAAAAAAAAGCGTAAGACTCTTAAATCCTTTTTCTGTACAATCCGCCGGGGGTCAGGTAATGATTTCCGAAAAAGTTGAGGGCAGGTTTTTTCAACAGGCAGGAAATGAAACTTTATTAACATTCTTTGTTTTGCCAGGTCTTGTTGCCTTTGATGGTATAATTGGCGACGATACCTTGAAAGATTTAGAAGCAATTATTGACAGGAAACAAAACCTTCTTATTCTTAAGCCAAACATATGAATTCCGCTTCTTGAAAAGCTTTCTAAACAAGTTTACCCTATACTCGATAACCTTTCATAAAACGCACAAATGAGATTACGCCATTTGATAGACACGTACAAACCACTTTTTGGGCCAATTAACAATAAAGAAATTACTGGAACCTCTGTAAGAGCCGAAATAAAGACTACAACCGATGAGCCTATATATACTAGGAGCTACCCCTATCCCGCCTGTATGAGATCTGAGG
The DNA here is from genome assembly GCA_943735915.1 of Pherbina coryleti. Lineage (NCBI taxonomy): Eukaryota > Metazoa > Arthropoda > Insecta > Diptera > Sciomyzidae > Pherbina > Pherbina coryleti. Next base: position 69,364,182 of record OX030950.1, on the reverse strand, counting down.
TAGAAAATCAAGTGCAGGAACTATTGGATGAAGGTATCATTCGACCATCGAGAAGTCCTTATAATTCTCCTGTTTGGGTTGTTCCCAAAAAACCTAAGCCAACTGGGGAAAAACAGTACAGAATGGTGATCGATTACAAAAGACTGAATTCTGTAACTGTTCCTGACACATACCCCATACCAGACATAAATTCCACTCTGGCCAGCCTTAGTAAAGCAATGTATTTCACAACTCTATACTTGACATCCGGATTTCACCAAATTCCGATGAAATCAAGTGATGTCCAAAAAACAGCATTTTATACCATGAATGGGAAGTATGAGTTTCTTCGACTGCCATTCGGTTTGAAAAACGCTCCTGCGATATTTCAACGAATGATAGATGATGTCCTAAAGGAGTTCATCGGAAAAATATGTTAGGTATACATTGATGACATTATTGTATACGGTGCAGATGAAAATGAACACCTTGAAAACGTCGAAACCATATTTTCGAGACTTAGCAAAGCAAATTTGAAAGTAAACCTTGAAAAAACCCATTTTATGAAGAGCGATGTTGAATTTCTGGGTTATCTGGTTACGTCTAATGGCATAAGACCCGACGAAAAAAAGGTTATTGCGATCCAAAATATTATTCCTCCACAAAATTTAAAAGAGCTGAAAAGCTTTCTCGGATTAACTTCATATTACAGGAAATTTATCCGTGATTACGCGAGAATAGCTAAACCACTGACAAACTTGATAAGAGGCGACTATGCTCAAGTTAAAGCAAATGCCTCAAAACGTGTCCCTATTGTCTTAGACGAGGAGGCTATGAAAGCATTTGTCGACTTAAAAACATCTTTAACCTCCGCCGATTTGTTGGCATTCCCGGACTTTGAAAAGCCCTTCAATTTCACAACGGATGCGTCTGATTACGCAATAGGAGCCGTCTTGTCCCAAGGGGAAAATGGAAAGGACAAGCCCATTTCATACATATCGCGGTCACTCAGCAAAACTGAAGAGGGATACGCGACTAATGAGAAGGAGATGCTCGCTATTGTGTGGGCATTAGACAACCTCCGTTCATACCTCTATGGTGCAAAAAAAATTCTGATTTTTACGGACCACCAACCATTGACGTTTGCATTAGGTAATATAAATCATAATGCAAAGCTGAAATGATGGAAGGCTAGGATCGAAGAATATAATCACGAATTGATTTACAAACCCGGTAAATCAAACGTAGTGGCCGACGCACTTTCTCGCCTTAGAAGTCAAGTGAATATTCTTTCGAACTCCGAAACGGATACAGCATCAGAGGAAAACTCTAACACAATAACCGCACGCGAAGGTACAATGCACAGCGCTGAACAGGATGCGAGTGATTTGATTCCGCATGTTGAGGCACCCTTGAATGTGTTCAAAAATCAGATTGTTTTCCGAGAAGGCAAAGAGCTATTTAGTTTCATCAGTCCACACAATGGCTATCGTCGACATATTGTCACACTTCAAACAATAGACAAAGATTCACTGATGCTCTAAAAACCAGGCTGAATCCTACAGTCATAAACGGAATTAAAATACCTGAAAATCGCATTCAATTGCTTCAAGAAATTTATTGTGAACACTTTTTATATTACAAAATCAGAATAACTCAAAGGCTGGTCGAAGACGTTGCTAACGAAGAAAGAATTTGCTCAATAATAGAAAACGAGCACAAAAGGGCACACAGTAACCCTGTTGAAAATAAGGAACAAAAATTTGAAAAAATTTTTTCTTTCCAAGAATTACCAGCAGGATAAAGTATTTTACAAAGTCTTGTGAGATCTGTAAAATAAACAAATACGATTGACATCCCTTTGTACCCAAACTAAATGAAACGCCAAACCCAAAATACCCCTGTGAAATCTTACATGTAGACATATTTGAAATACAAGGCTTAAAATTTTTGAGTTGCATTGATGAATTTTCTAAATTTGCGAAATTTTTCCATATAAAAAACAAGTCTGCAGTTCAACTCCGAAACAAATTTGCAAAAATTCTACTGATAATGAAAAGGGCTTCATGAGTCGAACGGTTTCCAACTACATACAAAATCTGGGTGTGCAACTTTATCAAACACCTATTCAAAGAAGCGAAGTCAATGGACAAGTAGAAAGGCTTCATTCCACAATAATTGAAATATACCGTTGCCTACAAAAAGAACTTAAAAAAACGAACCCTAAGGAACTGCTTTATATAGCAGTCGATCGCTATAATAACACAGTCCACTCTATCACCAAACGGAAACCAAGTGATATTTTTTTTTAATAGAACAGAACGAATAAACTATCAAAATCTGAGGGACTCTCGTAGCAAGGTATTAAAGGATGTAGGATTTCAAATTAGAGAAAATGCGGAACGCCACAACTTACGTATGAATAAAGGAAGACATCAGCCAAGGGAATATAGGGAGGGCGATGAAGTTTATGTTATACCTGCGACACATTGGCATAGGAAACCTAGATTATCTTTTGTAGTTTAAAATATAACCATTGGGGATGACACACTCAATATTTTTGTTTACTAGTTTATAAAAATAACGAGAAATATGGATAAGCGAACAACACTATAATCGTAAATTTCAGAGCGTTTGCTCGAGTGAGAGCGCTATAGTTCTCAACGAAAGTGTAGAAAGTGGAATGTCAAAATCAGCTGCTATAACTCGTTTAACTGCGATAAACGAGTTTCGGGAACTAGTTTTGGCTAAACGAATTTTAAACATAGTTTAGCAGATATTTAAACGAGAAAAAATACTTAAACGAGTTTAAATGGACCAATGTGTCGCAGGTATTAGGAACAAGCAGATTAAGGCTAAACAAAAACCGCTTTATAAAAAGGAAGTTGTTGGGAGAGATAACAGGGTAACCATAGATACGGACGGTAGAAAAACAATCCATAAGGCTCATATAAAAAATATAAAATGATAAAAACAGTTATATAATCAAAAAAGCACGAGATAAATAAAAATAAAAAAATTAGAACTTGAAAATAAAATGCACACAAAATACACGAAAGCTAAAAATATGCACAAAATAAATAGATTAATTTGGAAAGGCACTATATGATTTAAATACAAATAGCACAAGAAAACAAAAAAAGAACGCACGAAATAAGAAAATATAAGATGCACATGTAGACTTTACACGAAAACATTAGTAAAAATTACAAAAATGACAAAAAAACAAAATGCACAAAATGCGCAAGGGCACAAACGCTGTAACTCGTTTTGCATAATTTATAAGTTTAATATAAGTATATAGCATAACTAAATAACTTCTTTTTCATAATTTGACTATTTAATATACGTAAATATTATGTAGGGAAAATAAGCATATTAGTTAAAATAAAGTTTTTAATCCTACTCGTTACAATTTAGAAGAAAAACAAGGACTATCTGCGCCTTTATTTTTGAATTTAATCAGATTAAAAAAAAAAAAAAAAAAAAAAAAGGAAGGGGGGAAAAAGGAAAAAAAAAATTAATTTAATTTGTCATGATACAAAATAAAACTTGTATTGCTTATGCTTTAGAAATTATTCACTAGAAACAAAAATCTCATTTAATGAAATATTGTATAACTTAACATTCTTTATTCCTATATTGATGAGCTAGACTGATTTTAATTTCTGGAGTTTGCGGGTTCAACGTGTTCGACTACAACTCCCCATTGGTGACGATTGAACATGGAAGCGGTTGGATAGTCAACGGATACTTTAAATTAATACATACTGTCGACCTCGACTACTTTGATAAAATCGTAACAGGATTAGAAGAGACTATCAATCACGACTTTGACCAGAATGCAATGAAGTCGATAATAGAATTCCACCTCAGCCAGACGAAACTTCGCCTTGATGAACTTCAAAAGGGAAAAACAAGAAGAAGTCGATCTATAAACTGGATTGGATCGGCGTGGAAATGGATCGCTGGATCACCAGACGCCACCGATTGGGATAACATTCTTCAATCTCAAAATGGGTTGATTGAGAACAACAATAACCAATACATCATTAACAATAAGATCTTCAATGCTACTCAGGAGGCCGTGAAAAGGATAAATGACATGGTCACCTACGCCAATAACATTGACAAAGGCATCAGTACGAGCAACCTTGAGTTATTGCTATCCCATAAGGTCCACGTCGTCAAGGAGCAAGTATCTGAAATAGTTCAAGCAATCCAAATAGCGAAAACTGGAATCGTCTATACAAATATTTTACAGCAAGAGGAAATAGAGCGCATTATATCCGAAGAAGAAACGCTTCCATAACATTAGTCAAGAATTGAATTCTGGTGCAAAAGAGATGCATAACTTGCATTCTTTATTGCTTTAATATGTTTGCTCTTCTCATACACATGCACTATGTTCGCAGCCTTACAATTTTCAGCTACAAACACCAAACAAAAATAATTTGAAGCGCTTTGTCAAAACAGCGAAAAGCACAAAGGAATACAAAAAATTGACGGTACAGCGCAAGTGTTCTCTAACCCTTTCGTCGCTTCCGATGTGCGGCGAATTGCCTTCAAACTCACAGACTTGAATTCAAGTCTTGACCAATGTAAAAGGGGTCTTAGGGCCAGTTTTTCAGTGCGAGTTTAAAATCTAGTCAAGTTAAACCGAGGTTAACTCACCAAAATTGGACATTTGAACTCGGTTGAAGTAGATATTTTAGTATTCGTTGAAGTTAAATTGACTTAAATTATCATATTATGTGTTTCTTTTTTGCCTAAACCGAGTTTAAACGTCCAATTTTGGTGAGTTCACCTGGGTTTAACTTGACTAGAGTTTAAACTCGCAATGAAAAACTGGCCCTTACTTGTTTGTTGACCCTTAACTAGTTGTCAAAATCAAATGATAATTTTTAGTTTTTCTAATTGTTGTTGTTGCTTTTGTCGTTTGTAGCTCTTACAGCATTGTTGTTGAAAAATTCACAATTGAACAGCCATTTGAAAATGAGCCTACCTTGTAATTGTATCATGCATACAAGCAGGTAAGTGCTGTATTTATCAACATTTAATAAATATGTTTTTCTTTGTAGGTGGACGCAATACCCTGTCTCTTTCTATCTGGGTAGTACACTTATGCTGAAAACCCATGCGCAGATATTCTGTTGCAGCAAAATTTATACTTATTTATTCATATGACAAGAGACACATGTATATTCTGCATATACCCCTTTTACATTGGTCAAGACTTGAATTCTATTCTTTGCTATTCCTTGATTTCAAGTGTTGACCAATGTAAAAGGGGTCATAATAACGTAGCCAAGGTTGCATCGGAGAAAAATAAAACGTGGTGCCACATTCATAAAAAAGTAACGGTTTTCTAACAAGGTATGACTGAAAAAAAAAAATTAATTAATGTATTTATATTATATAATCGTATATTATTATGTAACTATATGGATTCACATTTTTACCATGCATATTCAGTGACATAAAACTATGTGCTGTCATAAAGTATAAATATATTTTATTTATTTATATTTAAAATATATTAAATATATATATTGTGGCGTCCGTGGCGTAGTTGGTTAAAGTGCGTGGCCGCTATGTCAAAGAACCTGGAGACCCAGGTTCGAACCCCAGCAGCGACAGAAAATTATTTGAATTAAAATAATTTTTCTGTACGGCCGCCACCTCTCTGCAGACAATGGCAAACCTCAGAGAGTAATCAAAATGCCATGTAAAGCTTCTTGAGAATAAGAACATTCCGTTCATCGCCGTTCGGAGTCGGCGTTAAGCCTGTAGGTCCATTTCTCGGTCAATTGTGTACAAACTTAATAACACGCACAACACAATTGATCATAAGAAGCTAGGTCAAAGTCCTTTCAAGGGCTGAAATGGCCAGTTATTAATTTTTTTTTTTTTTTTTTAAATATATTAAAATGTATTGAATAAAGTATTTAAAGTCTATAATTGCATTTACCTGTCAGTAAAAAATATGTTTGGCAAGATATAATTTCCAACAGTCACATCCAGTGACAAAAAGAAAAGCAAAGTAATCCGTCTCAATTCCCCCATAAACTGGGTTACACGGGAGTAACGCGGTCAAGTTTTGCCTTTGAAGCTGCAATACACTTACACACTAACACTATCGAATATGACTGCCAGCTTGATATAAAATTTTCCTTGATTTTTATTTAATTTGACTGTGGCAAAAACAAATATTAAATATTTTAATGTTTTCAACATTTAATTTATTTAGATTTTCACAATTAATTTTCCACAATTAAAGCTTTCAAATAACAACGTTTACTAATTGCACAAAAATGTTGCATCGTATGAAAATTCTTATTATTTATTTAAAATGGCATGGCAACATCATTTCATTCTTTCACTCTGTTTTAATATTATTTGTAAACAAACTTATAACGAATACGATGCAAAGAGTAAAGTATGAGGAATACCAAATATAAAGGAAGTACGAAATAGTACGTACTTGGTACCATTAGATTTGTATGAAAATTTCATATAAACTGGATGGTACCAAGTACGATCTATATTTCGTATTCTTTTATATTTGGTATTCCTGATACTTTCCTCATTGAAATGGTATTCCTTGTGTATTTTTTGTATCCCATACGTAAACAATCTTGGAATAGTTATTGGAGTGCTGCCATATAACTATAAAGAAAGTAAATCTAAAGATGTTTGGCAACACCAAGAACAGAATTCATAAGGGAAGGATGGAAATAAAATTGTACTAGTACGAAAAGATTAGTACTTCGTATTTAAATAATAAAAAAGTATCCAAAATGGTACAAAAGTACGTACTTGTTCAACCTTGAACGCAGCGCTGCAAGTACTCATCAAAATAAAAATTGCTTCGCATCAAAGAACTAAAATATAAGGAAGCGGTGTAGTTATACAAAAATGAAGTACTTTTGATAGTGGTGTTGAATCACTAATACACAAACATACACATAGGGCCGCATTCGGGAACGAAGTTATAAATGGCGCAAAGAATGGAGCCCTTATTTGAATACTTTTCAAAAATCGTTTGAAATCATATTTTAATTACATATTTTTTTAATTTTATTGTATTTCCGCACCACCTTCGAGGTATACAATTTGGTGCGTTACCGATTTTTTTGGGTGTTCGGTTCCCCTGTAGGCCTATTGCACCCATAAAGAAAAGAAATCATTAGTGAATAATGTTAAAAGAAATGCATTCGTAATAATAAATTAATAAATATATTACAAATTTAAGTTTATTATATATTTATATATTATTATATTTATATATATATTTATATTTATTTATTATATTTATATATATATTATAAATAATAAGTATATATAAATTATTTCTAAAACATATTTATGTAGAACACATGCAAAAAAAACAAAATTAATTCACATTTATATCATAAATAATTTAAAATATAAAGATATACATATAAATTATTTCTAAAACATATTAACGTAGAACACATGCAAATAAAAGAATTAATTTATATACAAAATTATTATTCTCAAACTCCTTTAAAATTAATTGTTTTGTGTAATTTTTGCCGTACAGTTGGCTTTTCATTCGTTTTTTTTTGTTATGTAAAAATAACACGTTTTTAAAAAAATTGGAAAAAACTTGGAAATCTATAAAAAACAAGAAATTAATTTTATATGGTCATAATACATTAGTTTTATATTGTTAAAAAAGTAGCGCCCTGAAATGCATACCACCTCAGAAATTAAATGCGCCCGTGAAGTGGTGTTTGACAGCTAACATATCACAATTTCGAAGCTTTCAATGGCGCCAGATTGCGCCAAATCGATGCGCTGAACACATTTAATTTTTCTTATAATTCTGATAAGAAATACATTTATTTCCAATTGGAATTCACTTCTCACACATCACTCTTATCAAAATAACAATTTTATTCTTTAAAAACCTTACTTATCTTATGATACTTACTTGTGGAATGAAATCAGCACATTTTTGAACCACTGTCTGCTGCCGCAATTTTTCAGAATACAACGCATATTTAATGAATTCTTTTAATAAATTCTGATTTCACTTTCGAAATTTAAGAAAATTTGAGCGATAATAATCACTTTTTGATTTATTTATTTTATTTACTTTGTATCAATTTCACCGACACTTGCTTTCTTTTGTTTTTTTTTTATTTTGTGATGGCTAGCCTGTCAAAAAACACTTGCTATCTCCTTCACTCACAATTTTAGAAGTACTTCATTACACATACACTGTATGTGAGGTAAACGCCACTTCCTTATTTCTTAGTTCTTTGCTTCGCATATTCACTGCTACCAACATAGACCCCTTTTACATTGGTCAAGACTTGAAATGAAGTCTGTGGGTTTGTAGATGAAAGACGCGGACATCAACGTGAGAGAGGGTAAGTTTAAAAGGGAATAGCAAAGAATTGAATTCAAGTCCTGACCAATGTAAAAGGGGTAATACAAACTCAAAATTTATTGTTTAATTTAAAATGAGACTGTAAGTGAAAATGAGACAAAACAATTCATGATCCGAAACAATGCTGCTTCGCCAATAGTTGTGTATGTAGCCCACTGTCAAAAAAAAAATCTGCACATCTATTTTGTCTGCAGCGCTGCGCGCAGAAACGCTACACATGTGTTTTTAGCATTAAATCTCTCTTATTATTTATATTAAGAACTTCCACTTATATACTGTTACACGCTATACTATATTTTTTTTTACTTCTTCGGCCTTGTGCTATTCGGAAACTTGTCACTCGGATGATGAAATTTTGACAGTCTGAAAGAGAATATTTGGAACTTGTGAGGTGAATATGATCGTCAAAAATTCATGTAGCCCCAGGGGCTAGTATAAATTTTGACAATCGGAAAGAGAATTTTTGACACAAGCAAAATTGAAAAAAAACACTTGTGAGTTTGTGAGTCGTAAAGAAGTTAAAAATTTTGTGTTTCCGACAGCATAGCAACCAGAATTGCTAATTTTGAATATATATTAACAATTTCGCAAATTAAATAAAATTCTTTTGCTAGTGCACCACTAAAATCTAAAACGTCAAAATTTCTAGTTTTCAAAATTGCACAACAAAAATTGAATTGAAAATTGTTGAATAAAAATTACAATTTTATTTCAACAGACAGAAATTGTATTCAACTCAGTAAATTCTCTCCTACCACGAGTGAAGAGTTTCCGGATAGCACTTCGTTATTGATTCTTGGTTGAACGCAAGGTATATTCAACAAGGTAGTGTTAGTTGTTGAAATTCTCTCTTGTGATGGGTACAGCACCTGTCAAAATCGGCTGTTTGCGAATAAAAGCAAACAGTTTTCTATTCGCTGTTTTTTTTTTATATTCTTCTTGTGTTTGACCGCTGCTGTACCCACCTCTCCGGCACGATACTACCTTGTTAAATATGCCTTGGTTGAACGTTAACTAAGGTCGAAAATAAGATGTGATCAGGTGCGTGGGTGACTGGCGCAAAGAAAAGAAGAGAATGGAAGATAAGTGGAGAAGAAGAATTAAATAACTCTTTCAATCATGCAACTCAGAAACTTTTGGCGGACCATCGTCTACTACGATTTGTGTTATTGTTGTTTGTACATGGTTTCGTTTTTGTCCGCTTTAAGTGCTTTGCTATGGTTTTTGCAAATTGGAGCTTGGTCTATGCTCATGGTCGTCAGCAGGGGTGGGGGAAAAGGTCTTATTATTCATAGACCCCTTTTGTAATTAACAAGGTGGTAGTGAATTTTCAACCTCTCTCACAAAAATGAACTCTCGATCTGTCAAAAACAGCTGATTGCATATTTTAAGCAAAACCATAGCAAAACATAGTTTGTGATATTTGTGCTTATAAACGGGTAAAAAACATGGATAAGAATAAAAAATTGCACTGGCTCGCGTTGTAAACAAAGCAAAGCTATTAGCCAATAAAAAAACCAACATATATTAAACTTACCACAAATTGATTAATCTAATTCTCCGGCAGCTCAACATAAAGAGCTGGTTTCTTGAAGCATTATGTACCACCTCGTACCGATTGTAATATAGCTTTTATAGATTTCCTCGAAGACTTTAATAGGATCAGCTTATTGCTGCTATAGGTATTATGGAACTACATGGCCAGATCATCCATACTTGCAGCCAATTACAGTGTGTTTCCATATTCGGCTCTAGTTTTTCACAGTTTTTTCAAAGATTTTATGAAAATCCAACAAAACTACATATAATTGCAGTTTATTACGTATTGGCTAGAACTACTTCAAGCAAGCAAACAAAACAAATAATGATTTGACACTTACCAACAGGTCCTCTCTTTAAGTCACAATTTTTTGACAGATTCAGCAAAATTGAGTGTGTGGTGAAAAATTCACTACCACCTTGTTAATTACATCATGACAGCGAATAGAAAACTTTCCTTTAATTCGTAAACAGCCGATTTTGACAGGTTCTGTACCCACCACAAGGGAGAATTTCAACAACTAACACTACCTTGTTGAATATACCTTGAGAGAGTAAAAATAAAATGTGAGAATAGTTGCAAAAGTACGGAAACAGCTTCTAGTAACTTTCAAGCACAAAACAGCTGATTTTGACTGCCTTCGGATTCACTTGGCAGCACAAAATTTAAAACACTTTCACTCAAATTATTAAAAGCCATTTTTTAATGCAAAACTGAACAATTACTAATTTTTATTTATTATTATTTATTTATTGTACGTAAATTTATTTTTAGGAACACAATTTGTGAATTTATTTATCGCAAAACATAAACAATTATGAAATGTAATTTGACATTTGCTTCTTCTTATTGATGCTTATTCTTCTTGATGCTTGTTCTTACCTTACTCGAAGTCTTGAGTTCTAGCACTCTATGTGCACTTTGTGTGCTTGACAGAGCGATTTTATGCTTGTTCTTTTTCTCCCATTTTAAGCACAGAAAGTACGGAAACAAAAAATAGTGTCCCACAAGTTACACAGTGTGAGTACGGAAACAGACCTATTATTAATATTTTTTGAAAATAATAAAAAATGTATTATATTTCTGAAGTCAAGGGAGAGCGGCAAGAGCCCCTCAATGGATCTCTCTGTGGACGCCCATGTCTACACTCAAGAACATAATACAGCTATATTCGTAATAATAATAATCAGTTTTGTCTTATCCGTTTCTTTAATTTATGCGATGACCAGTTACACTTTAGTTCTCGTCAAAGATAACAAGATGGGAAACTTCTGTGGGGACTCAGAAATTGCAAAAAGTAAACACACATACGAAAGAAACCATTTCACCACAAATAGTGAGGTGAATATGTCAGTTTCGGGTTATGTTCCTTAACCCTTCCAACACGTTTGTTATTGATTGGCTTTATAACGAAAACAAAAATATCTAATGTTCTCTAAATATTCTTATATATGCTAAAACTATTTATTTTTGTGCTTTAGCTTCATGTTCAATAAGTTTTATACATAAAAAAACAACTTTATTTCCTTACGAAAAGCAAAAAATTTGTGCATGTAACGTACAGGTTAATAATATCAGCTGGGTGAATTTATGAATGAAATGTTTTTTTTTCATTCAATTGTTAGAAGTAGTGTTGCCAATTTATCTTCTTTAGGATAGCTTTTAATTTTTCCTTTTATTAGGTTTTTAATTTTTATTTCGTTTTTAGGATAGCTATGCCTATATATCTATTATAAATCTACAACGATGATCATAGGAAATAAATTGGGTGTACGGAAGTCAATATATATAAGCTGGTAAACTTAATTGATTCATAGTCTGAATTTTAAGAAATAACATGGTTGAAATAATAAAAGCATGTGTAATTAAATATTTTCTTATTATTTTCCCAAAGATACAATTATTATTGCTCATAATTTCTTATTGTTATATGAGTCAAAATTGAGTGTTCGGAATATTCCCATAAATGTAACAGATATTCCTTTAAAATTCAGAAAGGATAAATAATGATAGAAATTTGAGTTATTAGTTTGAGGACTGAGCCGTAGGAATATAAATGGAAAAATAATATTTATGGCAAATAATGGAATAATATGTGAAAAATGGAAAAATAACGTCAATAAAAAATAATTGCATTTCCACACCACCTTTGAGGCATACAATTTGGTGCGTTATCGATTTGTTTTGGGTGTTCGGTTCCCCTGTAGGCCTATGTCAACCAAAAATTATATAATGAATAACTTTAAAGAATTCATACAATAATAATAACCTCTTGAGGCTTAAAACATATTTTATTGGCTTTGAATTACAATGAATCAAATCAAATGTATATATAAAATTATATAAGTTACAAAAGGTGTGTTTTTTTGGCATCGCTATAAACGCTTGTCCAAAAAGCGGATGTAGAACATCTCAGGCTCCAGTTCTGGTCACTCTGGCACATTGATTGGCTCAAAGAGGTACTCCACTTCCAAGTCAATGTCCACATTGATTTTCTTTCTGGAATGCTTGAATTGAATGCTTGAAGGAGACGGCAGCACGTTTCCCAAGAATGGACAAGTGGTCTCTGTGTACTATACCGGAACTCTGGCTGATGGAAAGAAATTTGATACATCGCGTGATAGCCAAAGGCCTTTCAAGTTCACCATTGGCAAAGGCGAGGAAATTCGCGGCTGGGATGAGGGTGTCGCCCAATTGCCTGTTGGTCAGCGTGCCAAGTTGATCTGCTCACCGGATTATGCTTATGGTCCCGGACATCCAGGTGTAATTCCGCCAAACGCTACACTCACCTTTGACGTTGAGTTGCTCAAGGTCGAATAAGTGCAGCATAGCCAAATACAATAACAACAACCACAACATCCAATTTAATAAAAACCCGCAAGAAAAACAATTACAATTAATTCCACAATAAAAAACAAAAGCAATTTTTAACAAGAACTCATCAGCACTTTAATCAAATCTCTTGAAATAATCAACATTCTGAAAATACATCTAAATCTATTTGGATCATCAGCACAGCAACAAAATTCCATCGCTGACATGGAGATTAAAGTACTGAACCTAGTCAGCAGCATTTGACTTTATTGAGCAAAACACAGAGTTTTTGAATTTGTACATTTTGTTCTAATATAATTTTATTTAATTTATAATCTTCTATGTTAATATGATCCTATGGAAATGTCTTTCTTTTTGCGTTATCCAAATAAATCTAGATAAATTAAATAAATAAGATTGTTGGCCATTCTGTGCAAATAGAACATATTTTATCATTTGTTGCTTTGCTTACTTTTGATTGTGATTTTTTTTTATTTTTTGTGATATAAACATGGTTGTTTTACAAAAAGTGGTGCCAATAAATTATGTAGACTATCATTTTCTTGATCTGGCAATGTGTTTCTATCGGCGACTATGAGCTAAGCGGCTATAATTATCATGTCTTAGCTAAGCAATTTTTTGTATGAAAAATATTGTTAAGCGCATATAACGATGCCAAAAAAACGCACCTAATGACTTATAACTGTGAAACACATAAATATTTATTTTTAAAATTTGGCTGAACATATCCCGATTGAAAAATTTAAGTATAAAATATGATCTTATTCTAATGAAAAGACCAACAAGTATATCACTATTGCAGTTGATGCAGCAAGAGTATGGTGCAATTCCCTTAATTTCTTGGAACAAATATTCGCCGAAGCCTACTCTGTGGCAAGCACCGTCAAATAGTTAAACGAACTTTTCATCTAACATCATCATGACTTTCAACTTAATATATTACGCAAATACATAATCAAAGCAATTTTACAAATTTTATAGATAAAACAAATGCTAGTTTCGCTAAAGCAATATTAATTCCAACCAAGCAAATTTTCAAAGAAAACAATGATAGTTGACAACTCTGATGGGATGAAAAATAACAGAATTTTCTGAAAACGGTCGTCGTGAAAATAAAAAGCTATTTACAAATACAACAAGTGGCAAAATTTGCAAACTTTGTTTGGCGATTAAGATTAAAATAAGAAAATGCAACTAATTATTTTAGTGTTAAACAGATTCCTGTAACATAACTTAAAGATTTAAATATTCAAACAATCAATCCATACATTATTTTTCTTGTTTGTAAACGAAGCTTCATCAAAAAAATGCAGAAGAAGAACTAGAGCGTTCCTTTTTTAAATTTCACCTCGAATAGCGGTGGTTTGTGTAAAATAGCGGGGGTTTGTGTAAAATTAAAATTTTTCAAAAATGTTGACAAATACAACAACTGAAGAAATTGGCAAACTTTAAACGCATGTATGAACTAAAATAAAGGGACTTAGTAATCAGTTTTGGTTGCAAACAGTTTATTGCAACTAAACTTAAATATTTATAGCATAATAAATAGATAATCCAAGTCAAAATCATCAGAAATCATCAACAAGTCGTGTTCTCTGTTAAAAATGTTTTTAAAAGCGAGTGTTTATCATATAAACTTATAAATCTATTTGAAATCACGCAGTAAGTCAAAAGCGCCACTCAATTTGCAAGCTGCCATCAATGAACAAGAAGCGAATCTGCGTTTTTAATAAATTTATAAATTTATTTATTTTTTACTCATATTGATCACTCAACGTTGCTGCAAAACTGTATTTTTGCCGCTGTATTAGTTTATAAACAAAGATAGCACCATAAACTAAACAGCTTTTCGTATCTCTCAATATACTGGTACAGGGTTGCCACCTTGTACTATGGATGATTTTTGTGGGAAATGCGACAAAAGCTTTGCCAGAAGTGGTAATGAGTTTGTAATTGTGCCATGCAGTGGATTTTGCAAGAGTTATTTTCACCGTACATGTTGTGAAGCTCAACTGTCTGAATATGATGTGAAACTGCTTAAAGCTAACCGTAATTTGGGATACTATTGTTCAGACTGTGTATCAGTATCAGATAAAATTGTTAAGAATCACGAAAAATGTCTTCTTTCGCAAAAATTGGGGTTTGAACGCCTCTCATCAGATTTGAACAACAAAACTACATCGCTTAACAAAGATATTTTGGATCTAAGGAGTTTTGTGGAATTGAAGTTCAGTGAAATTGTGGATAGTATTGAAAATATCGTAGCATCAGCGCTCAGAAAAGAAGTTGCAGATTTAAAAAATTATGTTGACAGTGAGTTTAGTAAACAGATGACTGTACTTAGCGATAACAACGAAAAACTGCAGAATTTAAAAAAAACTTATCTATGACCATGCCAGCTTCGTCAGCTTGCACAGCTCCACCTGCTACTCGCATCATATCTTCCTCACCTGCTCGACCGCACACGTCTGATAAAGCTTCGGATAATCATCGTTCATGGGCACAAATGGTAGCTAATGCTTCACCATCAGTTACGCATAGTGTTACAAATTCACAAACTCTCCCATTGCCTAAAACTGGGAGCCTTTCATCGCATTTAATT
This sequence comes from Pherbina coryleti, assembly GCA_943735915.1. Lineage (NCBI taxonomy): Eukaryota > Metazoa > Arthropoda > Insecta > Diptera > Sciomyzidae > Pherbina > Pherbina coryleti. Next base: position 69,348,804 of record OX030950.1, on the reverse strand, counting down.
GAAGTTGAAAACCGGCCCACGCAAATTGAGTCTAATTGGATAGAGGTTCGTAATCGTAAATCAAGTAAGAGACACGGACAGGACAGTAATGTATTAACTTCACGCTGAGACATGAGTAGTGTCGAGTCTATCGAGAAAGACATAGCTCATGTAAGAATTATTCATGAAAATGCTAAATCTATTGTCACTGGAAAAAATCTAAACGCGGAGCTTGAAGTTGTCGCTAAAAAAGCTGGATACACCTATCATCGTTTAAGCCATCAGTATCTGAAGATGACATAATTTCCTACATCGTCAAACACACAGGCATTGAAAGGCATCATTTCGCTTGCCATAAACTTTTAAAAAAAGACGCAGACTTAGCTAATATTAAGCGAATTACCTTCAAATTTGGTTTCATATCGAGCTACTTCAGCAAAATAGTTGATCCATCTCTTTGGCCTGCTGATGTCAACATACGCTCATTCAATTTTTTATCAAAGCCAGTCTTAGCCACAACTTAAGTGTGAATACTCCTACTACCTCAGCGCAGCCGCTTCATTGCACGTCTTTAGTTAACGAAGATCACATGCTTCATTATAATAAACCATCGTCACATCATGAACTTACCAGTAATCATCACACATATTCAATGTACTACCAAAATGCAGGCGGCATTCGCACGAAATCTCAGCAATTTCTTTTGGCGACCTCTCTCAATGAGTATGACATTATAACTCTAACAGAAACTTGGCTCAACGACACCATTAACAGTGCAGAATTTTTTGACGATTTTTACCGTGTTTATCGCTTTGATCGATGTGCTTTAACTACGGGACGTGGAAAAAGAGGAGGTGTCCTGATTGCAGTCAGAGCTGATCTTAGTAGTAAACTTATTTCTCTACCAATTAAATATAAGCTTGTTGAACAAGATGCTATTTGTGTTGATTTTTCATATAATAAGTCCATTTATTTCATTGTTTCATACATTCCGCCTAATAGCGTTCTCGAACTATATACAAAACATTTAGATAATATATACTATATCGCTAATTTATTAACAATAAATCATGAAATCATAGTTGTTGGTGATTTCAACCTTGGCAATATATCTTGGGCTTTTGAAGGCAATATTTTTCTGCCTTTTAACTTCAAATCGGATATTGAGTCCTCTTTTATATCTTTTTTCTTAGCTAATGGATTAAATCAAATCAATTTTGTTAAGAATGATATAGATAGAATACTTGATTTAATATTTGTTACAACCAATTTTAAGGCATCTTGTGACTCAAATTGTTCTCCTATTTCTAATAATAGCGTGCATCATAGAGCATTGACACTTCATTTTGAATTTTATCGGTTTGACAAAGTCGATCTTTTAACACCTATGGAGTTCGACTTCGCCAGAGGTAACTTTGTCGAAATTAATCGCAGTTTAGCTCAATATAACTGGTCTTTGTTAGATTCATTTTCTGATCCAAATGATGCGTATGTGCATATTTATAAACAATTTTCTTTTGCTATAACTACTTTCGTACCAGTTAAATCAGTTATTCGATGAAATAAGCGCCCCTGGTTTAATAAAATGTTGTCCCATTTAAAAAATATAAAAAATAAAGCTTTAACGAAATATCAGAATAGTCTAAACACTGCTAATCGAAGTCGTTTCGAGCAATTGCGCAATGAATTTAATTTTCTTCATAATTACCTTTATAACCAATATATTTTAAAAATAGAGTCTCAATTACAATCAAATCCATCTTATTTTTGGCGTTACATTAATGATAAACGTAGTTCTAATGGTGGCGTGGCGTCCGTGGCGTAGTTGGTTAAAGTGCGTGGCCGCTATGTCAAAGAACCTGGAGACCCAGGTTCGAATCCCAGCAGCGACAGAAAATTATTTGAATTAAAATAATTTTTCTGTACGGCCGCCACCTCTCTGCAGACAATGGCAAACCTCAGAGAGTAATAAAAATGCCATGTAAAGCTTCTTGAGAATAAGAACATTCCGTTCATCGCCGTTCGGAGTCGGCGTTAAGCATGTAGGTCCATTTCTCGGTCAATTGTGTATAAACTTAATAACACGCACAACACAATTGATCATAAGAAGCTAGGTCAAAGTCCTTTCAAGGGCTGAAATGGCCAGTTATTTATTTTATTTTTTAGTTCTAATGGTATCCCTGTAAGTATGGAATATGAAGGTAAATCTTCGAACAATATGCGTGATTCCTGTAATCTTTTTGCAAAATTTTTTCAAAGTGTTTATGAAGACTATAGCAACCTACCTATTGGCACATTTGATACAGATTCTATCAACATCAACATTATCGAAAACTTCATTATTTCTGAAGAAGATGTCGTATCTGTAATTTCCAACTGAAAGCCTAGTTTTAAAAATGAAAAAGGAGGCTTTCCACCCAGTTTCTTCAAACTATGTGTTGTGAAGCACATGTTGTGAATAATGTGAAGCCTATTTTATTGTTATTTAATTTGTGTCTAAAATCAGGAAAATTTTTGGATATTTGGAAAACTTGTTCCATTTTTCCGATATGTAAAGCAGGAAATCGTTCAGATGTCAAAAATTACAGAGCTATTGTTAAGCAAGTAACATTTGCTAAACTATTTGACAACGTTTTGCATAAAAAATTATACGAAGTTATTAAAAATGATATTTGTGACTGTCAGCATGGTTTCCTGCCTGGTAGATCAACAAGCACTAATTTAGCTTTAATTTCAAACCATATCACAGTTGCTATGGAGAAATTTGGTCAGCTTGATGTTGGGTACACTGATTTTTGTAAAGCGTTCGATAAAGTAGATCACAGGATTCTTTTATTAAAATTGAAAATGTTCGGTTTTTCCGAATCGCTTATAAATTTTTTCTTCAGCTTTTTGACTAACCGTAAATTATTTGTGAAAATTGACTCTGCTGAGTCGGAAATTGCAATCCAATCCTCTTCTGGGATACCTCAGGGAACGCACTGCGGTCCTTTACTTTTCTTAATATTCATAAATGATCTGCCAAAAATTTTCTCCTTTGCTAAGTGTTTACTTTTTGCGGATGATGTCAAACTTTTTTCGGAGATTACAAATACTGTTGATTGCTTAAAATTGCAAGCTGAATTATATAAATTCAACAATTGGTGCTGGCTTAACAACCTTAAATTAAACATCAATAAATGTTGTGTAGTTTCCTTTTCAAAAAGCGTTCAACCCATATATGTAACTAGCGACCACTGGTGCGCGATGCTGCCCCCAGCAATTATAATAACATACCTCTATAAAGAAGAGGCAGAGTTAAGTAGGCATATTTTATTTTTCATGTCTTTATAATAAAGGAACATTGTATCTGGCAATGCTGAATGACATTGAAAAAACAACAAACTTGCAGAATGTTTTACATGTCAGTGAATCAAAATTGCCACATTCTCTTGTTGAGAGTAATAGAGCTTGCGCAAAAAACATGCTGAAGGTGATCATGGTATAATAATACATGGTATCATTGACAACTGCTTATTTTCTCTTCAACAGGAAAACATAAACTGTCAAAAACAGCTTTTTGTGGAAATACATCAGCAGCTGCTGTGGTTGTTGTTTTTTTCACTTCAACGTTTTCAACATTGCTTGTGTTTTCAATGGCGGATTGTGAGCGCTCTCTTTTTGAGTAATTTTTTTGACAGTATATGATTTCCCAAGCAACTGTCAATGCTACCTTGTATTATTATACCATGAAGGTGATCAGTGAATCCAGCTTAACAGACGCTCTATTAAGAAGAGACAGAAGAGAGCGAAATGTGAGCAGCGAATAGTTTTGCTCTGAGTTTGATAACGTTGTTCTCAGCTGCTCTGTTAATAAAAGAAAAACCAACATAACAACAACAATTATATGCAATTATATGCAAACTTTAATAAGCTATAACTTAAAATATACAAATTTTTAAGAAATAAAAAGTCCAGTTTGCACATCTGCAGATCTAAACCTATCAAACCATACTAAATTTATTAAAATTGGACTTGTACTTAAAAATCCTTACGCCGGACAAAATTTGGGTTTGCGTAATATATATAAGATACTTCTATATTGGCAGTACACTCAAGGTACATTCGCCAACATTAGAGTACAGCTATATTGAAATATGAGCGGGAAAATATATAAACGAATGTACCCGAAATTAAATTTGAAAATAAAAAAACTCAGGAGCGGTGCTTCCATTGTCAACAATTTCAGTTGAAAGTTTTGTTGTTCGAATTTTAATGGATAAAATCTTGCTAGCTTCAATTTTTCTTGTTGAAATTTAATCATGTTTCACGCGTTGTTGTTATAATTGTTTTCTAATAGTGCGTACGTGTGAGTTATGCAGAACAAATATGATTTGTTTTGTTTTAAGTTTGGTGCAAACATTTTTCATAACAACCGCCTCTGTGACGATTTGACATTTTTTTGTGTGTAGTAATTTTCAAATATTCAAATATACTAATACAAACAAAAAAATCTCATGTAGGCTGTCTCTCTTTGATTTCGTAGTTGAAATTCATTGAAAATGTAAGTTGCTGCCAATATAGAAGTATTACATATATGGTTCAACCTATTCACTTCGATTACAGCATTGAAAATTGTGTTCTGATACGTAAAACTGAAAATAAAGATTTGGGAGTTATTTTTGACTCAAATTTTAATTTTAAGAAGCACTTTGATTTTATTATTGGTAAATCCTTCGCTTTGTTAGGATTCATTAAGAGAAATTCGGTTAATTTTAAAGATCCATTAACTTTAAAGCAGTGGTCGGCAACGCACACAACCATACAATGCTTCGTATTTTAATGTAACGATGTGCGTACACTGAGGCAAATTGCACGTTGAAAAGAAAACATTTGCGCCGATAATTTCACAAAAAAAAAAAAAATACAGTTTCGATAGTATCGTAAGTGTAGACGTAGAATTTTTTGTTTGATATATTTGGTGATGAATTTGTTGTTCTTATAAATTTTACTGTTGATTAAAAATAAATGTAATTCAATTTTATGTTTAATAAATGGAAAATATGAATTTATTGTTTTTCCTGCAGTAAAGAACTTAAATATATTTTAAATTCAATTGAAAATTTAAATATTAGCAAACAAATATATCTTTGTATATATTAAATACAAAATGTAATATATTCATACGTTTTAATAACAACAACACCAATAACAAAAACAATGGTGTCTTTCGAAATTATACTTTTTCTTGGTAACTTTACGTCCACATATCAAGCATTCTGCCTATTCTGAGAAATTCTCAGTAAAAACAAAAATTCTTTTTCCCATTCAACCTCTAACATGTTATTTAAAATAAAAAATAAGGTATATTATAAAAAAATGCTAATATTTTCTGATTCAATATGAACGGCTTATACTTTCTTTTAACAGTGTAAGCACCCTTTCTAGCGACAGCTTGTATGTGGCTGAAAATAAACACGCAAATTTGCTGAAGCAAAAAAAATCTGAAGAAAGCATGTGACGCGAACTTGCTCACTCGACAGTTGGCATAAGACTGAAGTTCGTTTATTTAGCTTCGGCTTCACATGCATAAGGCACTAATACTGATGCGTTGCCCGCGGGCATGCTTTTGCCGATCACTGCTTTATAGCTGAATTACAATACTGCGTTACGTCGGTCGGCCTTTGACCGTACTTTGGTCTCCGTTGTAAAAACTTTACGATATAAGCTGCCAAAACGAACGACCTCAAACTTTGCAAAACTAAATGTTGCGTTGACAGATCGTGCGTATATCATTTTTGTGATGCCAATAAAAGCAGCTATACTAAAAATCCCGCAAAACGTCCCTTTTTCCGAAATCATGCAATTATAATTTTAATCAATAAAAAATTAAAAGATATTGTCATAAAATCATTAAGAACCATAAAACCAACTTTAGAAAGCTAAGATATTTTTATTAAGTGTAATATAATCTGCGAAATAATGAAAAATGTCACATATAAATGTGAAAATTCGGACTAGAAGCTTCAAAATAAATGATCGCTTTCCAATTTAATGATAAAATGTGAAATTAAATTAAAATTTAAAATGGAATTTCTGGAACAAGACTAAATAGTACATTCTTACCGAGTTTCATTGATGTGTGACTAATAGTTCGAAAGTTATACCCACAATTTGGGAAGCCGAAAAAGTGCCACACCCTTTTCCCAACGCCCATAAAATTTTGCCAGTGGAACGGCACATGTAAATCGAGGCCGAACACCTCATTCCAATGTTGTGCGACCTATAATTCCAAAGTTATTCAATATTGCAGATTCGAGCTGCCACGCCCCCTTGTACAATGCTCGCTGAATCACTTGTAATTAGTGAGTACTTGGGTACAACTTTACAAAAACAAAGTGAACGGCATTTGCCAATCTACCTTAACACAACATTCCTTTGTGTGTTATATTATTCAAACAATGATATTAAGGGTATTCGTCCTCAACCAACCTCATTAAAATATCTAATTGACCAATATATAAGTTTGCCATTTTGCATGAATACCCTTATAATATTATTTATAATATACTAAAAAATGCATAAATTTTAATATGAAATACAATTGAATAATATTAATATCATGCTAAATCAGTGTCGATCAAAATTAGCTCGAGAGCTAACAGCTTTTTCTGCAACGTATAGGTATATAAAATTTTGCGCTGCTAAAAAGCTTTCAGTCTGCAGGCAGACTCCAAGCAGAAAGGGTCACGTCACTTTGTTCGCTTAATTTGATTATAATTACGCAATTTTTGTACACCGAAAAGAAAACATTAAGAAGCAAAGCACAGTTCAGTTAACTATGATTCTTCGGAAACGCAACACTTTGTAATGTAAGCGATGATTGTATGCAATTTTATATTTATTTTGTTTTTAGTTAATACCGAAAAATGTTGCTATTTACGTATGTATATTAAATATATGTAAATAATTCAGCACACTTTTGCTGTTTTCAATTAAGAAATAGCTGTCAGCAAAAAAGAACTTGTAAATGCAAAATAAAAAAAATTGGGATGAAAAATAAGGTTAGTGCAATTCATAAATTTAATGTTTGCCTAAATACAAGGTTTTTACTCTTTCCAAATTTTCTTTTAGATGAAAGCGTTTACTTGCTTGCCGCAAAGGACTTAAAAATAAAATTGAATATTTTTTCAATTCGAAGAATAAGATCGCCTCTTCACCAACATACTTGTTTCAGCATTTGTAGACCTATAATTAGTCAATTCAAATTCTGATAAACTGAATCATATTGTCGCCTATAATTGAAAAAGTCATAACTACAAAAAAAATCGAATTATTGACTTTTCAAAATAAATTTAATTAAAGAAACCTGTCTTACTGAATTCTATACTAATATTTATTGATTAGCTTGTTAATCAACAAAATGCATAAGAAGGAGTGGTTGTTCAATCTGAAATATGTGTCTTTTTATAAAGTTTTCGTCTTTTCCTAAGAAAATATAAAAAAATGTTGCTGCGGCTTTTTGGATTTTGGGTGATGATATCTTCATATATAAATCATGTCTATCTAACAAATCTTCACTGTGATTTTAGATTTCATTCAGACCAGTTGATTTTCGTTTACTTTGCTCCGCATTAAGATTATTTTAAAAAAATTGATTTTAGAACTGTAAAAAATGTTTTTAGAAAGGTGGGTAAAAGATTATTTTTTTATAAAAAATAGTTTAAGCGAAGCTCAGTGCTTAGTATGCTTTAAGGTGTTGGCTCAGGTGAAAATATCCAATATCAAGAGGCATTACATTACACAACATGCTGAATTCCATAATGTAGTGGGAGGGGAGAGACAGGAAATACTTATTGACTTAAAACGTATGTTTTTTGAAAAATTCAATGAATTTAACACCAATAAGAAGAAAAACGCAGTAATAAGTCAGTCGGTAACCGATATAAATTTTGTCCAATTAAAAGCTTCTTATGTTATAAGTCTTGCTTTAGGGAAGAGGTGCAGGCCATTCGAAGATGGAATATTCTTTAAAGACTTAGCCAAAGAAGTTTTTGAGTGTTTTGGTGAAAAAGGTAGAGAGTTTAAAGACATTTTTGAAAGCCTAGCTTTATCGAGGTCAACAATCACTCGTCGGACTGAAACTTTGAGCGAATACTTATTTTCAAAAACTCAAAAAAGAATGCGTGATTGCAAGTACTTTTCTATTTGCTTAGACGAGAGCACTGACGTTAATGATTGTTGTCAACTATTAATTTGTGTAAAAACTGTGAATGAAAATTTTCATTGCTCAGAAGAAATGCTAATAGTTGAGTCTATGCATGGAAACGTGAAGGGCAAAACAATTTATGATGTTTTAAATAGTAAAATCTTTTCATTTGCAGACATAAATAAATTATCTTCGGTTTGTACCGATGGAGCTCACGTTATGACGGGGAAAAAAGAAGGGCTTATAGGTTATGTATTAAAGAACCAAATTGATGTACCCGTATTTCACTGTATAATACATCAACAAGCTTTGTTTGCCAAATCATTAAATTTATTGGAAACAATGAAAATATCCATTAAAATTATCAATAAAATTCGAGGTGGTCACAACTCTTTAAATCATAGAAAATTCAAAACATTTTTGGAAGAACTGGAGGCCGATTATGGTGATTTGCTACTTTTTACTGAAGTACGATGGTTGAGTCGAGGAAATAGCCTCAAAAGATTATTTCATCTGCGTTTTGAAGTTTTGTCATTTTTTGAGCTTAACCCCTCTCCTGGCTCGGATTTATTAGTTAACTCTTTAAAAGATCCTATTTTTAACTTGGACTTGGCATTTTTAACGGACATATCTGAATTTATCAATAAATTAAATCTAGTATTACAAGGGAAGCAAAAAATGATCTTTGATTTGGTTTCAGCCGTTGTAGAATTCCAACGACAGCTTACTATTTTATCTACTAAATTTAAAAACGGCAACCTAGAAAATTTAACAAGAACTGCAGAGGCTTACACTGCGTGTTGTAATGAAGTCAGCATGAACCGTTTTTTTGAAGTCTTTGATACATTAGAAACCAACTGTTCTAAAAGATTTCAAGATTTCCAAAAAATATCTGATTTAATTGAGCTACATAACAATCCTCTAAAATGCAATATAGAAAAACAAAGCCCATCGATCCAAAGCGAGTTAAAAATTTTGCAAGAAGATTTAATGTTACCTATTGCAGACGGATGTGAATTTTGGAAAAATGTTGATGAGTCCCTTTATCCAACAATAAAAAATGCTATATATAAACTTTATTCGATGTTTGGAACAACATATATTTGCGAAAGCTCTTTTTCATTGATGAAAATAATAAAAAACAAACACCGAAATCGCTTATCGGACAATCATCTGCAAGATTTGATGCGCATAAAAATTTCCAATGACGATGTAGATTTTGACGAAATAATCAAAGATTTTAATAATAAAAATAATAATACCAAAAACAATAATAATAACAACACTAATAAACATATTTGGCGGCCGTGGATATAAAAAATCAACAACAATTGGTTGATTTGTTATCATGTCAAAAGTATGTCAGAAAATTTCAGGAAAAAACTTTTCAAAATCAGTTTGAAATCGGTTTTTTTCATATCGTTTTCATGTTATTTGACCCCGTCTTAATTTTAATATTTTTTCCAGAAATATTAACATTATAAGAAGCAAACAAGGGCACTGCACATATTCAAAGTATTCAAAATATACCCATACGATATATATTCATATATAATAATAAAAAATCCAAAAACAATATAATATGAAATATATTATAAGCAAATAATCTATTACAAATAATTTCATAGTTTTTCGATTTGCGTCGATTTAATTCTATTTATGAACATAAAGCTTTCGGAAAGCTTTCAAATTGCTTTAACATTAGATTTCTTTCAGTGAGAAGCTTTAAGTGTTACACACACATCCAATAAAGTTTAGTTGTGTGCGTTTGAGCATCACTGTGCTAAATTCATCAAAATCATTTTTATACTACTTAAGCAGCATGTTAATTTAAAAAATTTGATCAATTTAAAAAAAACTCTCATCAAAATATAAATTCCCACGATAATCCTATGAAAATCTGAGTTTTCCATCGGAATCCAAGAATACCCACATTTTAGCATTGCTCAACGAAAATGCAACCCAGCCTAGAAACAATGGGTTCTTATGAAGCAACACAAAATATGACCTCATGCATTGCGTCGACCTCATCCCGTAAGGCCAAAGCACATAGGAGGCATGCATGCTTCAAGCATCTGACATTTGTGATTGAATATACATATTCTTATGAAGTAGCCCACATTAAAAGCATGCACGCATGCATGATGCTTGAAGCATGCCTGAAGTTGACGAACTTTTAACTTTTTGTAGGCATCAAAGCATTGACAGAAGACATGTGTGAAATAAAAGCAATATCAACACAACCAATAAGCATAAAATATCCTCAAATTCCATTTGTAGTTGTTTTTGATTAAATTTAATGTATTTTCACTACTTTTTCTTTAAAATTTCTATTCAGTTGAACATATTTGAAATTGATCACATATGCGATGCATGCTTTCTATGTGCTTTAACCAAGCATGCTTCACAGGCATGATGCATGCTTGAGGCATGCATGCTTTCTATGTGTTTTGGCCTGTAAATATGAATTTGAGGGGGTGACGTACGATCAACGCTATGAGTAGCGACATGCTCAAGCTAGGTCGTGCTTTTGACATTCTATATTAACGCTGGGTTGCATTTTCGTTGAGCAATGCTAAAATGTGGGTATTCTTGGATTCCGATGGAAAACTCAGATTTTCATAGGATTATCGTGGGAATTTATATTTTGATGAGAGTTTTTTTTAAATTGATCAAATTTTTTAAATTAACATGCTGCTTAAGTAGTATAAAAATGATTTTGATGAATTTAGCATGATATTAATATTATTCAATTGTATTTCATATTAAAATTTATGCATTTTTTAGTATATTATAAATAATATTATAAGGGTATTCATGCAAAATGGCAAACTTATATATTGGTCAATTAGATATTTTAATGAGGTTGGTTGAGGACGAATACCCTTAATATCATTGTTTGAATAATATAACACACAAAGGAATGTTGTGGTAAGGTAGATTGGCAAATGCCGTTCACTTTGTTTTTGTAAAGTTGTACCCAAGTACTCACTAATTACAAGTGATTCAGCGAGCATTGTACAAGGGGGCGTGGCAGCTCGAATCTGCAATATTGAATAACTTTGGAATTATAGGTCGCACAACATTGGAATGAGGTGTTCGGCCTCGATTTACATGTGCCGTTCCACTGGCAAAATTTTATGGGCGTTGGGAAAAGGGTGTGGCACTTTTTCGGCTTCCCAAATTGTGGGTATAACTTTCGAACTATTAGTCACACATCAATGAAACTCGGTAAGAATGTACTATTTAGTCTTGTCCTTTGACTGGAAAAATTGAGTGAGCATTGGACAAGGGGGCATGGCACCGCCCATATAAGTCAAACTTATGGTATCAAATAGCTTTGGAGTTAAATGCCACATAATAATGAAACTTGGTATGGAGCTGCCACTTGGTAATGTCCATCTACTAGAAAACCTTCAGCCATTCTTATTTTTATGAAGAGAACTTCTGAAATGCACTGTCGAATCGTGGCGTTCCAGAAATCGTTATCTACGCTATTTTTTAGAGCATTTCGTACAAGGGCAATCATTATATCATAGAAAAACACGATAAAAGTTCAAGTAAATCTTAAATTTTATACACCAAATGAAAGATTAATTTCCAAGCTTTAATAATATATTGTCTTTAATCCATAGTAATAAAGGTTAATTTTGAAGAAAAAAATGGTTTTATGTAAAAAATAAAATTACTTTTACATGCAAATATCTTTAAAATCTGAAATACTTAACGGATTTCATTAATTTCAAATTTTCTGAAAGCTTATTGTATTGTCTGCAATTTGGCACCTCAATCATTAATATTGGTTATAAATTTAGAATAATACAGCCAATTTTCTTCATACACCTTATAACAAAAAAAATATTTTTAAATCGATAACTCGAAAACAAATCGATAAATCGATGTCGAATAATTTGATGTATTTTTGACATAATTTGTGCTCAGATGAAAACAAAATAAAATTTAAAAATGCTTTATCGAGGGTTTATTGAAGGTTTCCTCCATTTTTAAAATTATCTCATTTATAAAGCATTTAAAAAAGATTTTTAACGCTATTGAACGCTATTATGACACTATCTTTTAATTTTTCATTGATTACAATTATAATTGCATGATTTCGGAAAAAGGGACGTTTTGTGGGATTTTTAGTATAGCTGCTTTTATTGGCATCACCAAAATGACAGACGCACGATCTGTCAACGCAACATTTAGTTTTGCAAAGTTTGAGGTCGTCCGTTTTGACAGCTTATATCGTAAAGTTTTTACAACGGAGACCAAAGTACGGTCAAAGGCCGACCGACCTAACGCAGTATTGTAATTCAGCTATTAAAGCAGTGGTGATCAACGCAAGGTTCAAACAACAACAAAGAGAGCTTTCCGAGTGCACAGCTTTACACTGAAATAAGAAGTTGTTAAAAGCTCTCACAACATTTGGTGCAAGGAACTCTTGTCGAGTGTTGGATTTTCAAAATAATCATTTCTTTTTTATTTTTGTGTTTGTTTTTCGCTATTTTAACATAGAAAACATCAAGCAAAAATGTAATGATGCTTTTCCTGAAACATTGCGATATATTTACGTATATTAATAAATAAAACAGCGAGCAACACCCTCACCACATGAACGCTCAAAGCATACTGACTTGAAATTTAAAGCACAGCAGAAAAAACAAACTTTTACGCAGTCAGTGTTGCCAGATGCCTCTCACCACTTACCCCTAGATTGAATTTCAAATCCCCCTAAAATTCCCCTAAAATTTTTTTTCGAAAAATATACAAAAATACAGTTGTAAATAACTTAAAATTTATTGAGTTTGCAATATTGCAAATTGCTAATGTGTTCCTATGTATTTAAAGGGCTGAGCTGTTGGACGTCGTCAATAAGCTAAGGAAGTTGCTTTGTAGCTTTCAATTGTCCAAGCTGAAATTGGCCTTAAAATTTAGTTTTACCTTTGAAAGCAGGCTCCGTCTCCCATTTGTTTGTATATTTTTGGGCATACCTTTTCTTTTCGTCAGTTTTCCCCATACTTGCTTTGTTTTTAATATTTACCCAGAGTTGCAAGTTAACCCTTTCAGTGCTAAATTAGCCCTGACAATGCCAAACATTCCAAACTTCGTTCAGGGTCAGTTTTTGACTAAAATAAGCTGAGTACGAAGTTTTAAAACCGTATTGCTTTCCTAAAAGATACTACAAAAATTTCTAGAAATATTCAAAACAATTTTAAAAACTTCTAGCGCTATAAATGTCACTTATTTTTTCTAACTAAAAATGTAAATAAGATTTTTTTCATTCATAGTATTACATTTAATTACCTTTAGCTTTAGAAAATTCTCGGAAATATTAAAAAAAATAATTTTGAACATGAGTTCACTCGGAATAACCTTGAAAAAGATCCTATACAAATTAATTTTCGTATTTTTTATTTTCTTTTCTTTTTCATCACATTTCAATCTATTATTAAAAATGTATTGTTAAAAAGCGGGGTGTCCCAAACTGGAAACAGAGCCACAAAGCAAACTGTTGCCGTATGGCAACAAATATGCCGAAAGGGTTAAGCGAGAAGCGAGTTTGAAGAGAAGTGGGAAATGATTGGTAATTTATTTGAAATGTTGCCAATTCAGCTGTTTTTATAAAGTGTTGCTGAATTCGCTTTTTACACAATATGGAGAAAAAAGTATTTTTCCTAAATTTTTTGCATAGTTTTAAGGAAAAGTAATAAATCTTTATTTCCAAAGGTAAACTTTTCAAATACCCCTAAAAAAACCCCTAGAAAATTTGAAGACCCCTAAAAAAACCCCTAAAGATTTATTACCCCTAAAATTCCTCAAACCAGTTAAAAAACCCCTAAATCTAGGGGGAATTTCCCTAATCTGGCAACACTGTACGCAGTGTACAAACATAGCGAGCCGATTGCTACTTCGTGTGCAAAAGCTCAACAACACACGATGTCCGCGGGCTATGGGAAACCATGTAGTGAGCACCACTGCTTTAAAGGCCCTGTATGTCTGTATGTTAGATCAAAGCTTGAATATTGTGCGATTATTTGGAATCCGTTTTATGATGAGCACTCAAATCGCATTGAAAAAATTCAAAAGCGGTTCACAAAATATGCTCTACGCAAATTAAGTTGGCCTGATGGTCTTCCGTCATACGAGTCTAGAAGGAAATTGCTAGGGTTGCAATCACTAACAGATAGACGCTCTTACTGCTCCTTAATATTTGTTTATAACGTGCTATCCGCTAAGATTAATTGCCCCGATATATTAATGTTATTCCAATTGTATGATCCTCCTAGAAATTTAAGGCACAATAGATTATTCGAGGATAGCGCTCACAGAACTAACTATGCACTTTATTCGCCTATAACTCGATGTAAACGTCTCTCCAATAGTCTTGCATGTGTTTTAAAATTTTAATGTTAGTCTATCGCGTTTTAAACTGGATTTATTTATTTTGTATAATTAGCTAAAATATTTTTAATTTACTTGCTTTGTGCCTTTCTTAGTGCAATCTAGTTTTCTATTTATTAAGCGATTATATCTCCAGAAATCACTTTATGTATTAATTCTTAATTTATATTAGGTGCGTTTTTTTTCATCGCTATATACGCTTAACAACATTTTTCATACAAAAAATTGCTTAGCTAAGACAGGATAATTATAGCCGCTTAGCTCATAGTCGCCGATAGAAACACTATTGCCAGATCAAGAAAGTGGTATTTTACATAATTTATTGGCAGCACTTCTTGGAAAACAACCATGTTTACGTCAGACCGGTGATAGAAAAAAAGTCTATCTAAAATCAGAAAAACAAATAAAGCATCAAAAAATTAAGCATAAAAAATATGTTTAGCTCCAGCACCCGAAACCTTTTGCGCAGCAGTGTTTTGCATCGTTGCAAAAGCACCCTCGTCGTGGCTGAACACAACAATGAGGTTTTGAATCCTGTAACGCTGAATACAATCTCGGCAGCAAAGAAAATCGGAGGCGACGTAACTGCTGGTAGCAGGCACCAAATGCGGACACGTTTCCGAAGCTGTTTCTAAGGTGTCTGGTGTTGCAAAAGTTCTCTGCGGACGGCGGTAGCGGTGCCATCGATGCCATCGAGCGCCTGCCCACTGGTGATTTCAAGTCAAGTCTAAGCGAGTACGTTTCGTCCGAGCTCACAAAGTCTGATCGCCCTGAGCTAGCTAGTGCCAAGGTGATTATATCGGGTGGTCGTGGCCTCAAATCGGGCGACAACTTCAAAATGCTGTACGATTTGGCAGACAAGTTTTTTCGCTGCTGTCGGTGCTTCACGTGCTGCTGTCGATGCTGGTTTCGTGCCCAACGACATGCAAATCGAACAGACGGGCTAAATTGTAGCTTCGGACCTATACTTTGCTGTCGGAATCTCTGGCGCTATTCAACATCTGGCTGGTATGAAAGACTCCAAAACTATTGTGTGGAGCGACTAAAGGATGCCAAAGTGCCAATCTTCGCTGAAATTGGTCTGGTTGCTGACCTTTTTAATGCTGTTCCCGAGATTACAAAGAAACTGTAAATACGTTTGGTATCGAAAAGTATTAAACAGTAGAAATTTGTGCATTTATTTTTTTAAACAAAAAAAAAAAAAAGAAATAAAATAAAGGGTGATCCGTTTCGAAGCTCCCTACCTTTTTAAGAAAAAAACACGGAAAATTCAATTTTAATGAGGAATATGTATTATCATTTGAAAGAACATTTTTTGGCATTTATTTTTTCAAGACAATGTTTATCAAATGTTGGCGGGGAGATTACGATTTCCGCGGCCCCTCGATTTGAGTATGCAGTTTTAAATTACTATTTGAGAAAATAATATTCGCCGAAGGATTTATCGATATATCGATGAGTTATCGAGATATCGATTTTTCAAAAAAATATTTACTCAACGGAACCAATATTTAAATTCGGTTATATCTTTGCTAATATTTGTCCGATCTGAATAATTTAGGTGTCATTCAAAAGATATTTAAAATGTTTTTAATATGAAATAAATAAAAGAATATATTTTTCCGTAAATCGGCCACGCTACAGACTGTCTTTCTGCATAATATGTTTTATTTTTGCATAAAACCGTTATTTTATCATAAAAATGCGTTATAAAGATTAAATAAAGATATAATTAATTGAAAGCTGAAATATTAACCTTTTGTTTGGTATACAACATGTTATACTTTTTCTTTTATTTTGACCGATTTTCGCTGTTATGTTATAATTTAGGTTGATCAGTACAATCATATAGCATAGGAAAATGTTTCATAATTGGGATGAATATATTTGATTTGCTTTATAAATTGTGCATTTATACTGTAAATGGTGCAAGAAAGATCTTCATAAAATTTTCGATGCATTTTGAGTTATTGAATAATTTTTTTTAGTGGTTCTGCCTTTTACATAATGTACTTTTCCTGTAAAAGGAGCCAGATAGACTTTTATCAAAGGTTGTTTGTTGTATTCTGAAGTATATATTGATATTTTTCCTAGCCTTTTTTTGAGTTATTGAATAATTTTTTTTTTTGTGGTTCTGCCTTTTACAAAATGTACTTTTTTGTAGAAGGAGTCAGATAGACTTTTATCAAAGGTTGTTTGTTGTATTCTGAAGTACATATTGATACTTTTACTAATTTTTATAAAAAAAGTGGCTTTGCCTTTTACAAATTGCACAATTATTCTGTTTTTTTTTTTTTTTTTTTTTTTTTTTGTGAAATAAAATGAGAATCCGTATATCTTATTTAAAAAGAACACGATGAGAATCATAATTAATATGATTCGAATATTCTTTTTTATTTTACATAGGTGTGCGACGTGCTTGCTTCGTGATGAAGATTAAAGTCTGTGCTTCGTGATGAAGATTAAAGTTGTTGATGTTTATCAACAGTACATCAAAATTGTACGTTTAAAAAGCAAAATAAAAACCGTATGATTGTTCTGTTTAATCTAGTAACAATATAAAAACGAGAATAATGGTAGAAATAGGGGAAACAAGTATAACATATTATACACCAAACGAAAGGTTAATGTTTCAGCTATTACCATATGTTATATTCTACTTACTTTTTATTACGTACTTTTTGAAGAAAATAACGGTTTTATGAAAAAAAAAAAATATATATCATAACGAAAAATCATCTGTAGTGTAATTAGATAAAGTACCAAATTTTTGTTTTATAAATTATTTTGGAGATATTTAAGTTTGTTATCGAATGATACCCAAATTATCCTGATCGGTCAAATATTAGCACAGATATTGTCGAATTTACATTAAAACTTCTTTTAGTAAAAATTTTTTTTAAAAATCGATAACTCGATAACTAATCGATATATCGATAAATCCTTCAGTGAATCTTATTTTCCCAATGAGTTCTTCAAAACTGCATATTCAGATCTTGGGGCCACGGAAATCGTAATCGTGCCATGTTGGCCGCGGCTACGTCTCAGATGGAAGCGGGATTGTCCGCATAAACTTTAGACTATTGAAAAAAGTCTCTCTACTTGGATCACCCATTATTATATCACCCAATATTTGACAGTAACACGCAATGCTGCCAAGTTTTTAAGAAAAAAGTTAAGCGAAATATTAAGCGCCGATGAGCGTTTTTTTGGACAAGCGTATATAGCGATGCCAAAAAACACACCTATTGTTACGTTATTATTATTTTTCTAAACTTTATATTCAATTTTATTTAATTCAATTAGTCTGTTTGATTGTTTATAATCAGTAGGCCGAACAAATAAATAAATAAATAAATAAATAATAATCATTATTTTCAGGGGTTGCAAAGTGATTTCTTCGAGAGTTTGCGGCCGATGAAGAACAAGAGTAAAATTCAGGGTTGATTTTTCGTCGCACTAATACATGCAAACCTTTTTTGAGGTTATGTTTTTTAAGTTTCCCATCTTGTTATCTTTGGTTCTCGTGTTGTTCGGTTAAAAAGGCTAATAAATGAAAATACCAATGGGTCGTAAACCTAACCGTATTTTGCTCGAATTCTTCAACGAGTATAATGTAGAGGCTGAATGCAAGTCGTGCGGCCAAAAAATACGTTCCAACATTACTAATTTAAGAAGGCATTTACAAAAAAAACACAGTGCACTTTTAAATGGGTATGAAAAAAGAAGAAAATTAAATAATATTCCAGTGGACGATAAGGACATTAAGAAACAAATTACCATTGCAATATCCGCTAATGAAGTAGTCAATGCATGCGTTTGTATGGAGACGAAAGACTCCCTATCTTTATCATTTTTCGACTCAAGATCGCTTAAGACTCTCATGAGCCCAATTTTCGATGGCTTATATATCCAAAAAATAAATTCGTAAAATGCTTTGGATTTCGTTAAAGAAATATGTGAACTTATAAAATCGAAAATTATTCGCTTTTGTTTTTTGATGAAGTCACTTTGTATGGGAGGTAGGCGTGGTTTTTATCCGATTTGCTTGAATTTCATACTAAGAGTGTATTTTAAATATCAAAACTCATATGCAAAATTGCAAGTCCATATGCATTTTGGTAGAATTCTAACAGATTTTAACGTTTTGATAGAGTCACTTTGTATAGGAGGTAGGCGTGGTTTTCATCCGGTTTTTCTCATTTTCGAACTTAACCTTTATTTTTTAAATAAAAACTTAAATATTGAATTTCGTGATGATAGCTTTAAAATTACGGCTGTAATCGTGATCACAGACAGACGGAAATGTCTATATCCACTCGGGTGGTGATGCTGATCAAGAATATATATACTTTTCTAAGCCTACCACGCCTCCTTTGGGCGTTACAAACGGAGTGAGAAAATTGATATACCCCCATTTACGTTTTTTAAACGTGGGGGTATAAAAATGCAAGTGTATTCAATAATAACCGATAATGGAAGAAATATGGTGAAAGCAGTGGGACTTTTATCAGTGCAAGCAAGACATGATGACAATGCGAGCCAAAATGAAAGTGATGATGGCAATAATAATGAAAATGCTGAATTTATGAAAGCTTTTTAAGTGACATTAAATATGAACACAGCATTTCTATAAAATGTGCTGCACATACTCTTCAGCTAGCCATAAAGGATTTTTTGGGGGACTTACGTTCGCAAACAGTACATAAAGCTCGTCAACTTGTTAAAACTTTACGGACGCCAGCATTTCGGTAAGAATTTTTTTTACAAAATTAATTTCTTTAGTATATTTTCGTTACCTCAGGAATGAAATTGAAAATTCAAACCTTCCAAAGCCACAAATTGACGTTGTGACACGGTGGAGTTCCACCTACCATATGTGGGAGCGACTTTTGCAATGGAAAGATTAAAGCATACAATCTTTGATGGCATCTGGATAGCTGAACGCTGATGAATGGGCAGAAATTGAAAAAGTGGTAAGGGTTCTAGCCCCAGTAAATTTGTTGACATTGCACCTGCAGAGAAGTCAGCTGCTGTTAGGTGATTTTTAAAACGTTTGGCTAGAGTTGATATTTCAGCTGAAATCTATGAGCTGCGATATGAGCAGAGAAATTATTCCATACATAGAATCAAGTGTGACTGGCTTGCTGGACAATATAACAATGTACGCTGCATTATTCTTAGACCCTAAATTCCGTCGTTTGTTGTCAAGAGATAAAACTGAAGCTGCGAAAGTACATCTCAAGCAAATAGTCAAAGAACTAAAATATAAGGAAGTGGTGTTGTCTACACATACAGAGTACGTGAACTGAGGCCAATTTCGTAAATTGAGTGAGCGAAACAGAGTGTGTTTTTTTGACATTTCTGAGCGATCGTCAGATGTTCACAAGTCTTCTCAGTAAAAAACAAATAGTCGCGCCAATTTGATGCGACCACAATTGTCAAAACGCAATCACTGCTTCAGGGGCGCATTATTTTTTCACTCTTTAACACACTTTTGGGGCGCTTTTGTCTTCAGCAAAGTTTATGATATATAATTGTTATTTTTAATTTTTTTCAGATTTCCGCATATTTTGGGTCTCAAATTATATTATATTATATTATTATATTATTATTACCCAATGAAATATCAAAAAAAAAAAACAAAAAAGAAAAAATAGGTGGTGTGGAAATATAATAACAACAAAACTATATTATCATATTTTTAAAAAGCCTTCATTTATAATAATTTAATTATTTTTATATTATACTAGCTGGTACCCGACGCGTTGCTGTCGTAGCGGAAATAATTTCTATCTCTATCTGAATCTGAAACTCAGTCTCAATCTCAATCTCAATCTCAATCTCAATCTCAATCTCAACCTCAACCTCAACCTCAATTTCAATCTCTATCTCTATTTCTATCTCTATCTCTATCTCTATCTCTGTCTCTATCTCTATCTCTATCTCTATCTCTATCTCTATCTCTATCTCTATCTCTATCTCTATCTCTATCTCTATCTCTATCTCTATCTCTATCTCTATCTCTATCTCTATCTCTATCTCTATCTCTATCTCTATCTCTATCTCTATCTCTATCTCTATCTCTATCTCTATCTCTATCTCTATCTCTATCTCTATCTCTATCTCTATCTCTATCTCTATCTCTATCTCTATCTCTATCTCTATCTCTTTCTCTATCTCTATCTCTATCTCTATCTCTATCTCTATCTCCATCTCTATCTCTATCTCTATCTCTATCTCTATCTCTATCTCTATCTCTATCTCTATTTCTATCTCTATCTGAATCTCAAACTCAGTCTCAATCTCAATCTCAATCTCAATCTCAATCTCAATTTCAATCTCTATCTATCTCTATCTCTATCTCTATCTCTATCTCTATCTCTATCTCTATCTCTATCTCTATCTCTATCTCTATCTCTATCTCTATCTCTATCTCTATCTCTATCTCTATCTCTATCTCTATCTCTATCTCTATCTCTATCTCTATCTCTATCTCTATCTCTATCTCTATCTCTATCTCTATCTCTATCTCTATCTCTATCTCTATCTCTATCTCTATCTCTATCTCTATCTCTATCTCTATCTCTTTCTCTATCTCTATCTCTATCTCCATCTCTATCTCTATCTCTATTTCTATCTCTATCTGAATCTCAAACTCAGTCTCAATCTCAATCTCATTCTCAATCTCAATCTCAATCTCAATCTCTATCTATCTCTATCTCTATCTCTATCTCTATCTCTATCTCTATCTCTATCTCTATCTCTATTTCTATATCTATATCTATCTCTATCTCTATCTCTATCTCTATCTCTATCTCTATCTCTATCTCTATCTCTATCTCTATCTCTATCTCTATCTCTATCTCTATCTCTATCTCTATCTCTATCTCTATCTCTATCTCTATCTCTATCTCTGTCTCTATCTCTATCTCTATCTCTATCTCTATCTCTATCTCTATCTCTATCTCTATCTCTATCTCTATCTCTATCTCTATCTCTATCTCTATCTCTTTCTCTATCTCTATCTCCATCTCTATCTCTATCTCTATCTCTATCTCTATCTCTATCTCTATCTCTATTTCTATCTCTATCTGAATCTCAAACTCAGTCTCAATCTCAATCTCAATCTCAATCTCAATCTCAATCTCAATTTCAATCTCTATCTATCTCTATCTCTATCTCTATCTCTATCTCTATCTCTATCTCTATCTCTATCTCTATCTCTATCTCTATCTCTATCTCTATCTCTATCTCTATCTCTATCTCTATCTCTATCTCTATCTCTATCTCTATCTCTATCTCTATCTCTATCTCTATCTCTATCTCTATCTCTATCTCTATCTCTATCTCTATCTCTATCTCTATCTCTATCTCTATCTCTATCTCTATCTCTATCTCTATCTCTATCTCTATCTCTATCTCTATCTCTATCTCTATCTCTATCTCTATCTCTATCACTATCTCTATCTCTATCTTTATCTCTATCTCTATCTCTATCTCTATCTGTATCTCTATCTCTATCTCTAACTGGAAAGACTCGTGGAAATTGATAACCAAATTTCGAGGCTGTGCTACTTACAATTCCAAAGTTATTCGATATCGCAAGTTTGGCTTGTATGGGCGGAGCCACACCTCCTTGTTCAATGACGTCTCAGTTTTCTAGTAGAAGAATATCACCCAATATTAATTCCATACTGAATTTCGTTGTTAAACGACATTTAGTTCCAAAGCTATCTGATATCAAAAATTTAAAGTGTATGGGCGGAGCCACACCCCTTTTTTCAAAACCCATCCCAGTTTTATAGTAGATATATCACCAAGTGGCAACTCCATACTGAATTTCATTATTATACGGCATTTAGTTCCAAAGCTATTCGATATCATAAATTTTAATTGTATGGGCGGTGCCACACCCCTTTGGCCTATACTGGCTCAATTTTGCAAGTCGAAAGACACGACTAAATAGAACGTTCTAACCGAGTTTCATTAATGTGTGACTTATAGCTTGAAAGTTATACTGAAAATTTGGCTGAAAAATTGCCACGCCCCACATTCAACGCCCATAAAATTTTACGTGTGGAACGGCTCTTGTAAATTGAGATAGAACACCGAATTCCGATACTATGCGACCTATAACTTCAGAGCTATTCGCTACCGTAGATTTGGGTTGTATGGGAGGTGCCACGCCCCCTTATTTTAGGGGGATGAAAAATAGATGTTGTTCGATTCTCCCCCCTGACTAATATCCTCGCTAAGGATCACGAAAATCGGTCGAGCCGTTTCGGAGGAGTTCGATTACGCACCCCGTGACAGAAGAATTTTATATATTAGAATATTAAAATTAGCTCCAAAATCAGTAAATTTAACTCAGAATCTATTGTATATGTGATTCCAATTAGAAACCATTTGGACCGTCTTTAACGATCTTACCGAATACGGCCCTGAGTAAAATAATTCTGTATCACAATACAATTTCTTTTAATATATTAGCAGTCTAATTTATTAGATTTCGTTAAACAACCTTTAAGCAGTTGTTTAGTTAAACATCGTTTAAGGTGTTACGCAACCTTGCTTAAATTGTTATATATAAACGATTTATATTCATTGAGTAACTAAGCAAGTGTTATGTCAAAAATATACAAACTCTACTACAATAATCTCTTACATTCTGAGGAAATGCAACCGAAATTGCAATTATCGGTTGCATTAAGTGAAAATCTTAGTTCTTTGCAAATAGTTCATCAGATAATGGATAGAGATGGGTCGATATTTTGATAATAGGTATTTTGTCACTGTTGCTCAAAACTAACAGGAACAGCCTGTTACAAAAATATTAAAGTTGCAGTGACTGTTATTCTTTTTCACCCTATCAGCCTTGTTTTTAAGGCCCCTATTAGGTACGATAACTCAACTTAAGTTGAGTGTGTAATTTGTAAATTTTTGTCTATTACACATTTGAGGTACATACGTGTCTGTAGTCTGACAACCCAACAAACAAAATAAGTTTACTTTAAATTTACTACAAACTTACATCAGTAAACATAATATTTGGAAAAGCCTTACTGCAAGCATTGTAATACATTTGCTTCCAAATTTCGAATAAACAAAAGGGATCCCTGATTGTATAATTGTGATTCATGTTTGGAAAATATTTGGAAATAAATATAGTGATGTAGTGTATAATAAAGAAGTTCAAAAGTTTGGAATAAATTTACAGTTGAAAATAATTCCAAATATTTTCCAAGCCTGAATTACAATTATACAATAAATGTTGTAATGTATTGCATAATAGGGAAAATACGAAGCTTGTAATAAAAATGCATACATCTTTATTTAAAAGTTTGTTTATAATATCAATAAATTTTTGAATAATAAATTAAGTGTTGAAGTGCCGCCACAGTGCTTCCCTGCCGTGCTTTTAGATTCTTCTCTTGCGCAAAATGCTCCTCGGAGAGTCTACGTTTGATGGTAGCATCTAGAACAGTGATGCTCAAACGCACACAACTAAACTTGATTGGATGTGTGTGTAACACTTAAAGCTTCTCACTGAAAGAAATCTAATGTTAAAGCAATTTGAAAGCTTTCCGAAAGCTTTATGTTCATAAATAGAATTAAATCGACGCAAATCGAAAAACTATGAAATTATTTGTAATAGATTATTTGCTTATAATATATTTCATATTATATTGTTTTTGGATTTTTTATTATTATATATGAATATATATTGTATGGGTATATTTTGAATACTTTGAATATGTGCAGTGCCCTTGTTTGCTTCTTATAATGTTAATATTTCTGGAAAAAATATTTAAATTAAGACGGGGTCAAATAACATGAAAACGATATGAAAAAAACCGATTTCAAACTGATTTTGAAAAGTTTTTTCCTGAAATTTTCTGACATACTTTTGACATGATAACAAATCAACCAATTGTTGTTGATTTTTTATATCCACGGCCGCCAAATATGTTTATTAGTGTTGTTATTATTATTGTTTTTGGTATTATTATTTTTATTATTAAAATCTTTGATTATTTCGTCAAAATCTACATCGTCATTGGAAATTTTTATGCGCATCAAATCTTGCAGATGATTGTCCGATAAGCGATTTCGGTGTTTGTTTTTTATTATTTTCATCAATGAAAAAGAGCTTTCGCAAATATATGTTGTTCCAAACATCGAATAAAGTTTATATATAGCATTTTTTATTGTTGGATAAAGGGACTCATCAACATTTTTCCAAAATTCACATCCGTCTGCAATAGGTAACATTAAATCTTCTTGCAAAATTTTTAACTCGCTTTGGATCGATGGGCTTTGTTTTTCTATATTGCATTTTAGAGGATTGTTATGTAGCTCAATTAAATCAGATATTTTTTGAAATTTTACACATATTTCAGATTGAACAACCACTCCTTCTTATGCATTTTGTTGATTAACAAGCTATTCAATAAATATTAGTATAGAATTCAGTAAGACAGGTTTCTTTAATTAAATTTATTTTGAAAAGTCAATAATTCGATTTTTTTTTGTAGTTATGACTTTTTCAATTATAGGCGACAATATGATTCAGTTTATCAGAATTTGAATTGACTAATTATAGGTCTACAAATGCTGAAACAAGTATGTTGGTGAAGAGGCGATCTTATTCTTCGAATTGAAAAAATATTCAATTTTATTTTTAAGTCCTTTGCGGCAAGCAAGTAAACGCTTTCATCTAAAAGAAAATTTGGAAAGAGTAAAAACCTTGTATTTAGGCAAACATTAAATTTATGAATTGCACTAACCTTATTTTTCATCCCAATTTTTTTTATTTTGCATTTACAAGTTCTTTTTTGCTGACAGCTATTTCTTAATTGAAAACAGCAAAAGTGTGCTGAATTATTTACATATATTTAATATACATACGTAAATAGCAACATTTTTCGGTATTAACTAAAAACAAAATAAATATAAAATTGCATACAATCATCGCTTACATTACAAAGTGTTGCGTTTCCGAAGAATCATAGTTAACTGAACTGTGCTTTGCTTCTTAATGTTTTCTTTTCGGTGTACAAAAATTGCGTAATTATAATCAAATTAAGCGAACAAAGTGACGTGACCCTTTCTGCTTGGAGTCTGCCTGCAGACTGAAAGCTTTTTAGCAGCGCAAAATTTTATATACCTATACGTTGCAGAAAAAGCTGTTAGCTCTCGAGCTAATTTTGATCGACACTGATCTAGAATGAAGTAAAAACCAAATTATCTTTAGTCTAAGGAATTTGTTTATTTTTTAGTATTCCTTACACTTTATAGCCGGAATTCCACAGCTATCCACTGCTTGATCGTTTTCTACTTCCGATTGAAAATTTTTACGCGTTATTTTACGCAAATGTAAATAGCGAATGACAAAAAGCAAATTGTACATAGAAATGATACATATTTTTCTACAAAAGTAACTATTAAAAATTGTTTCTGCTATCACTACTTACGAAAACATTGCGAAAGAAAAGTTTTTACAAGCCTGCTTATGAAAGCTTTGCGAAATGTTTGGTACAAGTAATTTTCACAAACCAGTTTGGAAACAGGCTTACATAAATGTTTATTGGGAAGTATGTATCTCAGAGATGTGTATGTGTTTTTTGTGGTATTATGTTTAACAATGCAACTCTGTGTCGAGTGTAAAGACTGTTAAAAACTTACATCTGATTTGAGTTAGTTGTATAGCGTCTTTTTCATGCGAACTTTTTATTTTTTTATTGTTTTTTGAGTGAAAATGGATAAAAATACGTAAGTTAAATAAAGTATAAATAAATATATTATGTGACAAAGAATAAAGTTTTCTCGCTTTATTTTTATGTATTTTTTTTTTTACACAGCGCTCCTTGGACTAACCCATAAAAGAGCTTTTTTAACTATTTGTTGAAGTGGTTTTTAAACGATTTTTTAGCTGCACTTAAGAAGCGCTTCCATCCTAGCATGCGCTTCTGCCATAGTTTTACACACACCTGGAGCGCTTTTTAAGTAAACCAAATTCATATTAAAATCTACATTGGATATCCTAGGATGGAAGTGCTTCTTAAATAATTGCGTAAATTTAATTACGCAAGATGGTCTAAAATGTTAAAGTCCTTTAATCGAAAAAATTAGAAAGATTACAGTTCATTTTCAAGAAAGCACTTCTGAAAATAACAAATTTTTATCATACCAGCAAAATAATTCTGAAACAGGAGAGAACCCAAAAAAAAAAAAATTATTCTTGATGTTGTTACGCGTTGGAACTCAACATGCAATTAAGATGCAATTAAGGCAACGGTGGCTTTAGTTGATAAGGAACTTCCAGTTTTAACTTCAGATGAATGGTTGACTATTGAGCATGCGATAAAAGTTTTAAAGCCATTTGAGGCAATAACTAACTTAGTGAGTGTAGAGAAATATTTGTCAGCATCTCTTGTTATCATTATAGTAAATGGGTTGAAAAATATTCTTCCAAAATTCGGAGCTGAAATAGTCAATCGAAATTCAACCATCGAAACTTTAATAACTTCTTTGAGAGCTGGTGTTCTTCAAAGGTTAGATAACATGGAGAATAGTACAACGCTATGTTTTTCTACTTTGCTTGACCCACGTTTTAAGAATATTGCATTCTTCAATGAAGCTGTGTCGGATCGAGTTAAGAAGATTATCATAAATTCAATAGCTTTAAAAATTATATATATTGAGGAACAAAGCCTGAGTATTCAAATCGAAACAGTGTCCCCGAAGACATGTCATCTATTTGGAGTCTGTTGACGAAAAAGCAGCTAAATTTAAGCCAAAGGAAACAGCTTCGTCTCGTGCAATAGTTGAAGTTTAAAGATATATAGATGAACCACTTTTGCCAAGGAACGAAGACCCGCTGATGTGGTGGTCAAAAAATTGTCATAATTTTCCTAACTTGAGTCAGCTAGTGAAGGAAAAATTGTGTGCTATTACAACATCAGTTCCGTGTGAAAGGCTTTTCTCAAAAGCTGGGCTAATTCTCAACGACCGCAGAACTAGAGACTTAAGTCAAGTCAAGTGGAAAGGTTATTATTTATAAATCAAAATCATAAATTATGCAATGATAAATCACATATAATTTAATTCGTTGACTTAATAAGCACCTGCAAAATAACTTAAAACAATTGTTCCTTTTTTTTATTTATATATTTGAAATATTTTATTATTTCGTTAGTGGATCTAACACAATTTCAAATTTTGGAAGGAAAAATAGTCAAAAGAAAGGGCAGTACTGCTCAGGTTAGCTCGATTTCTAAATTTAATGTTGCTGCCGATTAACAACAAAAATGTACAAACACTGCTACAGCCGCTGCTATATTGTATTTTACTCATAAATTCTTATTTCTTTAAAAAATCTTCAACAAGTCACCCACAATACTTTAATAGCCTGTTTTGGATCAATTTTAAATTTAATGCAATGATTGCATTGATATCAGATTTGAACTTGTGTTGCTTTAAAATTTTTTTAATAATAAAGTTTTGTTATTTTTTAATGTTTCTTTTTTTATTTGTCCTCCATGGAATTTTAGTTGTAAATAAATCACGCATGTTATTTGAATCACACCTGTTATTTGATTTACTGATATATGAGTCATAAGTATTTGAGTATCAGGTATTTAAGTAACAGGTTAAACAGTTACTGAAAAATAACAACTTTGCCCATGACTAATAATGGATGCTCCGAAAGTAAAACATGAAAAAATATTGATTTAAGTGTACTGCTTTTGTATATATTTGCTTATTCTCTTATATGCTAATGGTACATTTTATTAATTTTTTAGGAAAATACCCAAGAGCCTTCTTCCACTTCAATATCACCGAATGTACATCAGGTAAAATTTAAACACATTTAATGAATAAATAATTTTTAATCACGTGGTGAATTCTTCGCCATCTTTAGGAAACCAATGAAGAGCTACCATCTACATCAAAGGATGCTGCAAACGAATCCTTTTTGTTTGATGGAAAGTCCTCTTCATCTATGTTACGAAGTGAAATTAGGGAGATGGAGCTTCCAAACTCAACATCTGAGGAAGATCAGGTGACAGCAAATGAAGATGTTTGAAAAGCTGACGATGTTTGACGTTTGATGTTTGACGAAATGACAATTATAAAGAAAAAAGACTTGATGTCGATGAGGGCTTGATGGAGTATCGGAAAAAGAAAAAATATTCACTGCCGTAACCTTGCATGCGTTGTCCACGCTGTACCCGCCACGAAAGTTAGTGTAGCGAGATCATTTTCAGCACTAAAATAGATCTTTGGCGATTTGAGATCCAATTTGCACGAAGATAGTCTGGCTGCTATACTGATCGTGAAATTGAATTCAGATATTTCATAATATAAGTAAAAATGATATTTCTTTTCCTAAATTTTTCTTTTTTTTAATACTTCAGGAGTAAATGGTTATTTAAAGTTTCAATATTGATTTTCTCATTTACTTGATTTTCATTAAGTTTAAATTTTGTATAGGTTTAAGTAACAAGCATATGTTCCAAATTTCATTTCCAAGCTTCTAGAAATAAGAAGTCAATTCCGGAATTTTTCCTAAAAAGAGGCGTGGTTCACCCACCTTTTTTAAAAAATCGATCTTCATGCTTAGCCCCCCCCATACCAAATCTCATAATCATTGCGCATTGTGGTCATGAGATATTGTAATTTTTCCTAAAAAGGGGCGTGGTTCCCCATACCAAATTTCATGATCATTCCGCATTATGGTCATGAGATTTTGTAATTTTTCCTTAAAAGGGGCGTGGTTCACCCACCTTTTCTAAAAAAATTGATCTTCATGCTTAGCCCCCCATACCAAATTTCATGATCATTCCGCATTGTGGTCATGAGATTTTGTAATTTTTCCTAAAAAGGGGTGTGGTTCACCCACCTTTTCTAAAAAATTGATCTTCATGCTTAGCTCCCCCATACTAAATTTCATGATCATTCCGCATTGTGGTCATGAGATATTGTAATTTTTCCTAAAAAGGGGCGTGGTTCACCCACCTTTTCTAAAAAATTGATCTTCATGCTTATCCCCCACATACCAAATTCCATAATCATTGGGTGATCATGAGCAGGGGCGTACCGAGGCCAATTGATTGGAAGGGTAGCAAGGTATTTCGGCCGACTTAAGGCCGACCCTTAAGTCCCGAATTTTTTTTATAATACAACATAGCTGAATTAATTAAAGTTACATCATGCGTTCCATCAATATAAATAAATCTTAACGGGTCTTTTTTTTTTTGTAAGAACCTTTTTTAATGATGAAAATAAACTTGTGTGCATTAAAATACATATAATTAAGTATGTTTTGAATTTTTTGTTTTGTTTTTTTGGTTTATCTGCCCTTTTGAGCTTTTCGCAATTTAGACCTCATTTTTCGAATCCAAAACGGTGGCAACAATTTCTTAGCTTTTACAAAAGATAACTGAAATTTTTTAAGTTCATCTAAACTAGGGGTGGGCAAAGTTGCCCGTATGGGCATTTTGCCCGTACGGGCATTTTGGTTGCCCGCTGCTTGCTGCACGGGCGACAGCATTGCTTCATAAATTCGAAGGTAAAGGAAACGAGGGACATGCGAAAATATAATGAGATAGAGCGTAAGAAGAGCGTAATATAGAAAGTGATATGATACTTGTGCTCATTGCGCTCAGAGCAGTTCATAATCAATGTTGCATGCCATTTACACAAAAAAAAAAGGGCGTTTTATAATTTTACTATTTAACATTTTGAATTTAATTGAATTCAATCACGTTGAATTCAATCATATCTCGATAACTTCTTGTGTCATAAAATTGCTTTTAAGTAGTTACGCGCAAAATAAAAGTATAAATTTATTATGTGATTCAGTTCTAACAAAATATTAGTTAAAAATATGTTAGGAGGCAGATGTAGAATTGTTATGGTTGCATGCTCTTGCAAAACAATTATAAATATGCCAAGAAGTTGTTTTTGCAAAGTGATTTTATAGCTGCTGGTAGTAATTTAAAGAAAAAAAACTCCCTTTTAATAAGCAATCCTCTTAATATATTAGATATGCAACACTTACTTTTCACAACAGCATGCTCTCGCTCTTACGGTTTCTATTTATAAAGCACACTGAAAACAAAGTAGTGCTAAAGTGGTTTTTGCGGAAATTTTATAGATATTTGAAATTTTTTCTTTGCTCTTATTTATACTGCAAAATGAAATAAATGTGTAGTGGACGGATTATAAAAATTAAACACAGTGACAGATGGTTAAAGTGAAATACAGATACAGAAGCAAACGGACATGTAAAAAGCTGAAAACTTTAAATTTCTTGGTTTGTATATCTCAGCTAAAAGTGCACAAAATTTTATTATGGGACGGCGATGGGCTCATGGAAAAATCATAAATGAAAATAAAAAAAATAACAAAAAATTTCATAGAATGTTAGATTTGATTTTTTGAAACAACCCAACAAACAAATTGATTCACTAATGTTATCGCTAACGAATCGCATTCTCGTACATTTTATTCATTAGCAATTATTAGAAGCGATTCACTTATAATATCGCGAGCGGGAGAAATTCCTCCTTCGTTAACGAATCGTCAAATCCGAAAAAAGGAATTCGTTAACGAGTCCCCAAAAATATAAAAAGCAATTCGTTAACGAGTCTCCAAAACTAAAAAAAGCAATTCGATAACGAATCTTATTTTATCTTATCTTAATGACAGATATTTTGAATAAAAATTTTGGTATGAATCAGAGCTTTCAAATGATATTATAAGTTTCATTCGAATGTGTTGTTTAAAAAAGGGGTAAAAAGGGAGGCGGTTTAAAGTTTGCGCATTATTATAAGAGGTAAGAATCACAAATTTTTAAATAAGAAAAATATATTAAATATCGGAAATAATTGGGGACAAAAGAATTCGTTCACAAATCGTAAAATAAAGCTTAAGTCAATCGGTAACGAATCGCTAAAAATAAAAGTAGTGATTAGTAAATGAATTGCTAAAAATGAGAGAAGCCATTTGCTAACGAATCGCTAAAATTTAAAGACTTGATTCGCTAACGACCCACAAAAATGTTGAAAGGCGATTCGATAGCAAATCGATGCTAAAAGCGTCCTTAATGGAATTTAACAAAGTCATGATTTCAATCGGTGCTTTATTTAAGCATCAAGCCAATCTCTGATGCAGTAGGAACGAAACTATTCGAAAACAATTAAAACAGCGATTCATAAGTGATTCGTTAACGAATCACCACTCGCCACAATGTTTGTTGGGAAAGAAATTGTTATAGATCTTGAATGATTTTAACAAAAAATAAATCGGACTTCAGGGTAGATGATTTAAAATAAACATTTATATTTATTTGAAAAAAAAATTTATGAACAAAAAACTACTGCAATAAAAAATGGTACAGTTTGATGCAGAAGCATCTATAAATTTGCATGCATGAAATTTTGTACAGTGTACAATTTTTCGTCATCTATTCAAGCAACAGGCCAGTGCAGATATTGCTGCTT
The DNA here is from genome assembly GCA_943735915.1 of Pherbina coryleti. Classification (NCBI taxonomy): domain Eukaryota; kingdom Metazoa; phylum Arthropoda; class Insecta; order Diptera; family Sciomyzidae; genus Pherbina; species Pherbina coryleti. The sequence continues at coordinate 69,316,719 of OX030950.1, read as the reverse complement.
GACGTTCGCTTGAACACTGAAGCTTTGATCGTTCTGTACGTGAGATTAATACATATTTTTCTGTACTAACGCAATCTCAAGTGCGCTCTTGTGATTGCATATTGTGAGAGGATTACAGAGAGGATTTTCCGTTCCGCAATCCGATTCACCTCCAAATTCATCATGCAATTGATTTCGCCCGCTGCTTGCCCGCAGTCGCAGCACGGGCAAGAATTGTGCCCACCCCTAATCTAAACAATAATACTTGAACTATAAGATTACTTATAATCAGCCAATTAAACCTCATACCTGTTTTTGGCGCCATTTTGAAAATAAAAATTGAAAAGTAATCCTATTTTTTTCTGAAAAATTCGAGTTTTAAGTTTTTAAAGATGATTGTAGGTAATCTTAGAGATTTTATAATAATAAATATAATGCAAAACAGTTTCAGCTCAAACGAACTTTTTCTTTAATGTTTGGAACCTTTTTAAGAAATCCTGAAATTTTTAACACGTATTTTACCCACCCCATAGTAACACTTTTATATAAACCAAAACATCCAAATTCTTTTTTTTTCAAGCGAAAAAGATCCCTTCAAGCCAGTTTTCATATCGTGCCCTCTTTTAAAGAAAATAAAAAAAAACATTATCAAATTATATGTGCGAAAAAATAAACAGAGCTTTACAATTTCTTGAACTCGCTTCTTTCCTTTAACAAAATGCTAGTAGTATTTAGTATGTACAGTAGATGACCTTTTTTCTGCAAAAGTATCTTGGATCCTCCCTGCAAGGGCTGATTCTTAAACTGGCATTCAATATAGATATGTAGGCTGAATAAAATCGAAGAAATTGCAAAAACTGAATGCGCTACTCGTAAAAATGTGATTTTGGAGAGTATTTTTTCAGACGCTTCAAATTCGATTTTTTAAAACCATTTGAGAAACTTGAAATTTAACGTCAGTATTTTATTTTTATGTAAAATTGGCCGTTGAATTCATTTTCGAAATCAGATTTTTGATAAATGTGAAATTGAAATCAAGAACGCTTTCCAAACCAAAAATTTAGTTATTTTTTTATCATTTTTCAAATTCATTCGTTCCCCACGTACAAAAGAACGCATCTTTTTTAAAATTGAATCCTCTAGGATTGTTTGTAATTTAATGAAGTTTATAAAAAAAAAGAATAGATTCGGGACATATTTGCACAAGAAACAATTTTTCCCTGAAGCAGTACTGTAGGCGCATAAGGAAATATCGCAATTAGCATTCGTAATCATTGTGATAGGATAACAAAATTTATACCGAAACGTAAACAATAAAAAACAGCTATCACTTCTGATAGTACTACTCAATAGTATAGTAGTAGTTACCTCATTTTTAGTATTAACTATAGTAGTAATATTAAGTATTGACCATATGCTACTTATTTAACACACCTGTATTTGGCCTGTCGCCATCACATTGCCGAGTTGTTGCAAAAAAAATCATTCGAAATGATCGTAGAACCGGATTCAGCTGCACCAGTAATAACCATTTTTAAAAGATTCCAAAAGGCATGGCCCGCAATCAAAATCGACCCCGAAAAAAATCAAGCAAACAGCGCAATAAATGATACTTGCATTGCTAAATTTTTCCCCCCACACATTCGCAACGATCTGACTGAATTCGCTAACAAACAGTTAAATGCATATCATGAACGTGCCGACTACTCCGATTTTGCCCACATGGTGCTTATGTTCTTAGGAGGGAAACCATTGAATTCAAAATTAAATTTCCGGAAGATCAAAGTACCATGTGCTTTTTCGCGTGCGCGATTCATGGCCATATCGAATTATGGTTTCAAAATTTATTTTTTTCGTGATCAATTCAAATGAACTGGTGAATAAAACTTTCATATTTTTAAAAAAAATTATGATTATGCTTATTTTACTTTGCAGATATTGAACTAGCTGGTTTAAGGGATTTTAATGTTTTCATCGCCATCGTTTATATGCGTTATTCGTTTCAAAGCAATTCACCATCTGCTGCCCAAAACGTCGATATAACAATGATTACAAAGCTAATTGAGTATCGCGAAGTAAATGAAAAAATTGCGAATAGAGTTTTGACTTTATTGAGTCGCCAATTATGGTATTTGTTAGAGACTCTCGTCGGTTTTACCTTCTTTAATAGAACCATTGACGCAGAAACGGAACGGTTAATGGTGGCTGCTCTTAACAAAAAAGGTGATGACAAAAAGTGTAAGAAAGCTAGTATCGCAGTGGGCTCGGTTGATGATTCTAATTTGAGCATTGACAGATTCGTTACGTCAAACACTCACAAATTTTTTGATACATTCTTTGCGAGCGATTCGAACGAATGAGATCTCAAGAGCTTTTCGCGAATTGATCCCAGCCACTGGATCAACAATAAAAATTACTTGCGCGCCGAGGAAATTGTGGGAAGCATCAAAGTCGTAAACAATGCCGCCGAAAGGGCAATAAATTTGATCACAAGATTCAATGAAAAAGTTACTACTATAGAAAGCGAAAAACAGATGGTTCTGAAAGTCGTAGACGCACATCAGAAACTGTTTCCTTACAGAGCAACGAAAAAGGACATCATTACAAATTTGCAGAAACGAAAATGAAAAAATATCAAGTATTCGACATCACACAACCAAAATTATTTTTTGTGCAAATATGTCCCGAATCTAATTTTTTTTCTTTTTTTTTATCAACTTCATTAAATTACCAACAATCCTAGAGGATTCAATTTTAAAAAAGATGCGTTCTTTTGTACGTGGGGAACGAATGAATTTGAAAAATGATTAAAAATAACTAAATTTATGGTTTGGAAAGCGTACTTGACTTCAATTTAACATTTATCAAAAATCTGATTTCGAAAATGAATTCAACGGCCAATTTTACATAAAAATAAAATACTGACGTTAAATTTCAAGTTTCTCAAATGGTTTTAAAAAATCGAATTTGAAACGTCTGAAAAAATACTCCCCAAAATCACATTTTTACGAGTAGCGCTTTCAGTTTTTGCAATTTCTTCGTTTTTATTCAGCCTACATATCTCTATTGAATGCCAGTTTAAGAATCAGCCCTTGCAGGGAGCATCCAAGATAATTTTGCAAAAAAAAGGTCATCTAATGTACAGTACACGTCCAATATAACGAATGGTTTCTTGTCCAGCCTCCAGCCTTTTCGTTAAATCGAAAAATTCGTTATATCGAATTAATATTTTAAACAAAGAAATATATTTTTGTAGTGGTTCAGTTTTTATTTAGATATTAATAAAATATTTCGTTTTTTTTTTTAATTAATTTTTGAAAAAACTTAAGAAACTATTTGTTTCTTGATGCTTTCCATTGATTTCTTGTGTGCTTTCTCTTGAAGCTCTAGTAAAATATTAATTTTAGTGTATTTAACATTATTTTCTGAAGCCCATTGTATGGACGCCCTTACTTAAGTGTTCCATAGCATTTGCATGGGATATTTTTTGGGTGTCATTTCAGCCACAGATTCTCCTTAGTTTAAAACTCTTTCGCTTCCTTGCCATTACTAAATATTTTTTTATATAGAACTTTAAACACGCGTGAAAAATTACAACTGACCTAAGCACGTACCACTCATTCCTTTTTTGCAGTCCAACAAACGTTAGGAATTTATAACAGTACCAAGAACAAAAAACAAAACGAATCTGTGTATGCAGAATGGTGGGAGATGAGATTACAGCAACAGCTGATCAATAAAAATAGTTTCAACTCGTATTGATATCATTCGTTAAATCGAATGACAACAAAAAATTTGAATTCGTTATATAGAATAGTCAATGAAGAGATTTTGCCGTTCGTTATATTGGACATTTGTTAAATAGGGTATTCGTTGTATTGGACGTGTACTGTATGTTTATGTAGCATATTGATATGACATAGTAGCAATATAGGTAAAAGCAGTAGAATGTGTATCACTTACACTTATCGGTGTATAAGACATTACTTTAACACGTTAACTGCCATGAGGCACATACGGTGTGCCTCAATAAAATGTCCACGTAGGCTCTGAGGCACAGCGTATGTGATAACACATTTGATTACACATTATAGTTCATAGTTTAAAATAAGTACCTCGAAATGCAAATCTGTAAACGTAGTTCAATTCCACATGGCCTGGCATACATAAACCTATCTTTAGCGCATCATTTGTATACCCCCACGATTAAAAAAATCCCTTTTTACTAGGTTTTTAAATTTAAAAACTTTAATTTTGTCACTCCGTTTGTAACGCCCATAAGGAAGTGTGGTAGGTATAGAAAAGTTTATATATTCTTGATCAGCATCATTAACCGAGTCGATTTTGCCATGTCCATCTGTCTGTCATCCACAGTAAACGTATACCTTAGGCCGTGAGGTACATATGTTGTGCCTCAATAAAATATTTCACAATTTCACAGAAATATAAAAAAAACATTTTCTGATATTTTGTTCGGATTTTCTGATACCAAAATACACTAGATCTGTTTAAAATATACATGGCCCGGAGGACCCGATATTTTTTTTTGTATGGTGGCAGTTAAAGTGTTAAGAAAGGCGACAAGATAACAAAATCGCTTAATATCAAAGAGGAGCAGTGAAAAGAAAAGAGCACCAGGATAAAAAGTAATCAAATTATAATCTATTTGTTTTGGCTCTCTTAAATACTATTATTTTGATTTTATTTACTCACTTTTCTTTTTATTACCCACTTTCTTTCTGCCAATGTAATTTATTTGCTTTAATCATTATTATTATTGTAACGTATTTTATAAACTGCCTTTTTTTATTATCCTTATATTATTATCATTATTATTTATGATTGATTTACAAGCGAGTCACAATGTTAACTTGAAGGCAATTCTGGGGATTGTAAGCAAAAACCATCGAGGATTGCAGCTGTGCTATCTGAATGGGCGCAGCCTCAATCCATAAAAAATTGATTATTTAAATTACATATTTTCTGAAAGTGTTATTGATATAGTTTGCGTCACTGAAACGTGGTTTAAGAAAGATATTGTAGATGGTATGTACCGGCTCCAAGGTTTCAATATTATTACACCGAGAAAAAAAAGCAATAGTAAAATCACCTAAGTCGGCTTAGGTAAAAATAATTGTATGGACATTAGAAACTTATACTTATTCACCAAAGTAATATATTGTTTAATACATTGCTTTGAGAGCATTTACTTCGATACCCTGCCAAAAAAAAAAAATGTTTGATTCACCCAAGCCAAGAATATAACATTTTAACCAATAGTGTAGGTAAATCACCGAAAACTTTGACACTTTATCAAAATGGTATGAGCAAAATTTATCTCGATTGTATAATCGAATAGTTCTCGATTAGTTTTTGTAATGAAAATGATATAGCCTACATGTTTACCCAAAGCGCAATGCTTCGTGAGTGCATTTCTTCGCATTTAATTAGATATATTAATAAGCGATCTAAATGCATGATTTTTTACTTTGTAAATCTATTTTGTAATTTTTGTAAATGTATGTATATTTACATTTACTAAAATAGGTTTTCCTTAGTAAAAATTAAAAATTTTTGTTCATTTTATTTAGAAGTTTCATCTAAGTACTTGGGTAATTTTGCACAACAGCAATATACAAAATTTTACCTAAGTATATGTACATTTCATACTTGTATTTGGAAATTTACAAAAACAATATAAAGTAATTTACCTAAGTAGATGTATATTTTATACTTCTCCCTGTATATTTATTTATCTAATTAAATTGTCTTGTAATTTATCATCCAAATCAATATCGGTAAGTTCACATGTAAAACTTAGATGTTTTGCCCAAAAAGTTAGGAAAACTAGTTGGCTGAAAACTGCCAAAGCCATCGTATAAATCATACTAGGTTTTTTATTAATTTTACATAAGCTTTTTTCTCGGTGTAGGAACGATCGTGACAATGGCTTAAGAGGAGGAGGAATTGCAGTCTATCTTAGAAACTCTATTAAAAGTGAAACAATTTTTAAGTCTAATGGTGAGGATCAAGTTGAGTTTTTGGGTATTGAATTTGGAGAAGCCTTAAATAAAATTCTTTTAATTTGTGTATGTAACCCACATATATACACTAGATATTCCGCACCGTACGAGCATGTACTGATGTGTGGCGATTTTAACATAGATATACTTGTGGATGACTCTCGCTCAAGTTCACTACGTGATCAAATAAGTTCTTCCGGATTAAGTCTTATAAATAATTGTCCTACCCGCTTTGCTCCCAACTGCAAGCCCAGTCTAATCGATTTGTTTTGTGTGTCTGATAAATCATCACTTTCACATTTTGAACAACTTTCTCTAGCCGGTGTTTCAGATCATGATCTGCTTTTTGCAGCTTATAACATTAAGCTTACAAAAATATCTTCTGACTCAATTCTATTCTATCGCGATTTTAAATTTATTGATATTACCGCCATATTCAGTGAAGCTAGTGTTCTAGAATGAAGAGGCTGTTGGTTCCTCCCTAACATCGGAGAAAAACTTGAGTACTTTACAATGCTTATTAATTACTTATATAATGGGCCCAATCGCGATACTGTCGGATTTTCCGCTCGTCGGGAAGCTTTCCGCCCGACGTGATAAAAAGTTCAATCGAGATTTCCGTCTGGAAGGGATGAAGGAAAATAACACGACTACATTATTCTCTCAATTTCTCAGTCCGTTGTCATATTTTCGAAGTGAGTGAAAAGTATTCACAATGGAGTGTTCTAAGAAATAGGACATATGGGACTTTTTGAAGAAATAAATGTATAAGTTTTGCTTTCATAAGTGAATGTTGAAACGCAAATTAGCTGTGTAACATTTTAAAAAAAATATATTTGTGGTAATGATAGTTTTATATTTGTAATAATTCAAGAAAACTTATTTGTTTTTGTGATGATATCAGAATCCCATGAAAATAAAAAACACCCGTGGTAGTTTATTTTTCAAAACAAAACACAGCTGATTGTCAGAACAAAAAAAAAAATCAACAACAACAACAACAACACCACCACCACCACCACCACCAACGGAAAAGGACTACGACATGAATTAGGATTGGAAAAACACACCTTTCCAAACTAGGAAAGGGATTAAAAAAAGAGGGGAAGAAGTTTTGGAAATGGAGGAAGTGGCTCCGCAACACCTTCAACATCTGCGCACCACGCTGTTTCAAACGAGGAGAATGCTGAAAGTGATGGTAAGATTTTTCAAAACATTGTAAGATTTTGTATCAACATTCCTAATTTTTAAAGACGAAAATACAGTTGCTGCAAGTGAGCCTCTTGCTAGGAAACAAAAGAGGATGTCCACGAATGAATTACTTGAAGACCAATTATGTATATTTTGGAGGCATTGAATCTTATACGCGACGTATTGCCGAAGCACCAGAGGAAAACTTCCAAGAAAAAAAAAAATGCACAATAGTTTTATGGAAAAACTTAGTTTGAAGAAGCTTGCACTGGAAAAAGAATTAAGTGAAGCACAACTCGTCTAAATCAAACAAAATAAATAAATTTATTTTCCGTGCTGCTCTTATATGCTTATTGTTTTAATTTTTTTGTTCAAAAAGTTTCATCTTATATATAAAAATGACTGACGTCCGTGTGTACACGCATAACTCAAGAAGGGGTCGTTCTTTGCCACACCCTCTTTTACCGCCCACAAATCAATAAAAAAAGCTATATTTCCGACGGTTTTGGTCGTATTAGACTACAATTTGGTAATTTAGTTTGTATGCTCACTGTCGGAAACTTTACTAAAACTGGGTGGCCTCACATCTCCTTTCACCGCCTACAAATTAATAAAAATTCTATGTATCGGAAGGTTTTGGTGGTATTAGACTAAAATTTGGTAATTTAGTTTGTATGCTCGCTGTTGGCAACTGTACTAAAAATGGGTTGCCACACCCCCTTTTACCTCACACAAATCAATAAAAATGCTATATTTCCGATGGTTTCGCCGTATTAGGCTACAATTTTGGAGTTTAGGTTTTATGCTCCCTGTCGGCACCTGTACTAAAACTGAGTTACTACACCCCCCTTTTACCGCCTACAAATCAATAAAAACTCTATATATCAGCAGATTTTGCTGGTATCATAAATAAATTTTTATATTATTATACTAATTTATATTGTTTGCTTGCTGTCGGAAACTGTACTAAAAATATGTTTTACCACCCACAAATATACGAAAATGCTATATTTCAAACGGTTTTGGTCATAATAGACTAAAATTTGGTAATTGTGTTTGTCTTTCAAAACTACACCGTCATCTATTGAAAAAGTAAAAACATCGAATATTAAGTTTGGGCAAAACACCGTTTGCCGGGTCAGCTAGTTTTTGATATTTTTACAATCTTACATTCAAAATTTAAGTGAGTGAATTTGACGGAAAAGATTTTTCTTGTGAAAAAAGTGATCGTAAAAAGTGATTGTATTTTTTTCGACGGAAAATTTCGAATTTCCGATGGAAACCTCGATTGTATTTTTAGTGAGATTCAGCAAAATGTCTCCCGACGGGCTTCCGTCGGCGATCGTGATTGGGCCCAATAAAAACGTTCCCATGAAGAAAATCGTAATTAAAAATTCAAAGCAGCCATGGCTCTCACACGAGGTTGAGGAAGCAATTAAAGCCAGAAATAAAAATTATAGCAAATGGAAGCGCAATCCGATAGAATCTAACTGGAAACTTTTTCGTGCATCTAGGAATTATGTCCCTCGTACATTGCGTCAATCCAAGAAATTGTATTACTGTGACAAACTCAATGTGAACCTACCTGAAAGGGTGTTGTAAAAAAATCTAATGAGGATCGGTGTGAAAAAGGACAATCCGGAGTGTAATATAGATCTAGACATACTAAATGACTTCTTCCTGCAGTCAAATAAATTTGTTGACAGCTCTTCCTTTGAAATTAATCGCCGACTTTTGTATCCACGTTACGAACAATTCAACTTTCAAACTATAACCGAGGAAGATGCTGTGAAGTCCATTATGTCAATTAAATCAAATGCGGTTGGAAATGATGACGTTAACATAAAATTCGTTAAACTTATACTTCCATTCATAGTTCCTATATTGACACACATATTCATCAATCATGCTATAACGTCATCAACTTTTCCGGCTGAATGGAAGATAGCAAATGTAATCCCTATTGGTAAAAAAACCAATCCAAAACTCCCTGAAGATTTCCATCCAATAAGTATTTCCCTGTCTTATCAAAATCGTTTGAGAAAATTGCTGAATTGATGTTCGAATTATTTAGCCCCAAAAAGATTTGCAGCATCTTTACCTAAACCATAAAGGATTCTACAGTCTAAATGTAATGGTTGTAAGTTAAATAATATAAATTAATAAATAAAATTTAGATCTGATATGTTCGTTTCATAGATGTGGAATAATAAGATGAATATCCGATATGTTGATGCTAGGCACCCTGGAGCAAACCATGACTATGATTTTCAACGTCAGCAGTTTAAAGGCATATTTGGAGCGGACCACGCCAGAAAATTCATGGATCTTGGGTAATGTTTAATAAGAAATTAAATTAAATAATTTTATAATTACGTATTTATAAAGGCGATGCAGGATACCCTTTATTGCCTTACTTGATGACGCCTTTTCGCGTGACGGACTTTGGTTCACAAGAAGCGCAATACGACACGATACACGCAAATACCCCTTTTACATTGGTCAAGTCTTGAATTCAATTCTTTGCTTTTTCCTTTTTAACTTACCCTCTCTCACGTTGATATCCCCGTCTTTTATCAACAAACTCACAGACTTGATTTCAAGTCTTGACCAATGTAAAAGGGGCCAAAGGCTCGTCGAAAGTACCATCGGTGTTGTGAAGAACAGATTTCGCTGCCTTCTTTCTCCAAGGGCACTGCATTGCACACGAAGTAAAGCTACACAAATTGTAAATGTTTGTTGCGCTTTGCACAACATTTGAGGTATTAGCTTGTTGCGCGCCCGCCGCAAGGTAAAATACTAGTTTTTTAATTTATTGTTAATTTTTATAAGTACATAATGTGAATTTAATGAAATGTAATAATACTTTTAGCATAATAAAAATGTATTTTTTTATTGTTGATTTTAATACCTAAATTGCACTAATTTCATGAAAAAGTGGGAAAAGGCTGCGGGAGAAATTTCGACGCAGAAGGGGTGGTAACCACGCCCACCATAAAAAACTTTGTAGATATCATATTTCTTATGTATGTGTTCAAAAAAATGCAAAACATTTATAAAAAGCATAGAAGATTTTTTTTTTTAATTTGTGTAAATATGGTCTATTAAGGACATTTTACCGAAACTTTCGGGCACGGGTAAACGTTGTAAAAAAAATCTGTTTTGGTTTCGTTCTTAGAATATAAAAACGCATAAAAAACCTTTCAGCCCCTTGACATTTCCAAAAATCGCAAAATAAGGGACACTCTAGTGTAGCTAGCATGCTTCATTCGATAGCCTTTTTCTTAAATCCAGTAGCTGCTTGTTTATTACATAATTTTTATGGATTGTATTTTCAATCTTAACAAGTGTCCTTTTTATTCCTTTTGGGTTTCAGCTTGTGCTTTTAAGGACAAAACACATAGAAAGCATGCATGCCTTAAGCATGCATCATGCCTGTGAAGCATGCTTGGTTAAAGCACATAAAGCATGCATCGCATATGTGATAAATTTCAAATATGTTGATAAATTTCAAATATGTAACTGAATAGAAATTTTAAAGAAAAAGTAATGAAAATACATTAAATTTAATCAAAACCAATTAAAAAGGAAATTGGAGGATATTTTATGCTTAATAGTTGTGTCGATATTGCTTTTATTTCACACATGTCTTCTGTCAATGCTTTGATGCCTGCAAAAAGTTAAAAGTTCGCCAACTTCATGCTTCAAGCACCATGCACGCGTGCATGCTTTTAATGTGGGCTTCTTCATAACAATATGTATATTCAATCACAAATGTCAGATGCTTGAAGCATGCATGCCTCCTATGTGTTTTGGCCTTTAGGGTTTTCATTCGCTCTTCTTTTGGCGTTTGGAGTGACGGGAGACAGCTCTACTGGTGTGGGGGCTTTTTCAAGCAATGGTGGTGGTTCCACATTTTCTACCCCAAAGGCATAACCAGCTGGAGTGACTTGCTTGGCCATCTGTATTAGTTGCACCACACTTTCCTCTAGCGGGTTCAGCGGCAATTCTTGAGTTGGACCACCTCCTGTTGCAAGAATATTTTGCTTGCTATTGGCCAGCTTCTTTTTTAATTTTGCCTTGTAATGAATCCACACCAATATAAAAAAAATCATTTAGTAAATATAGACACGAAATTTATTCTTGTTTGTTATATACCCTTTGCCACTCTTGCGAGGTCCCACTTGGTGGACCTTTGCTGCTTAGCTCCAGCGCAAATTCCTACCATTTTTCTTTAATGGAGCTTTTGCTGGAGCCAAACTGTGGTTTCCCGCGTCCAATTTGTGAATTCTCCAGCATTAGCTCTACCAACCCCTCGAACTTTTGTTTGTTTGTGATTTTTACAGGCATGCCCAACGAAATCAACGAATTTTTTTTTTGTTTCGTTGAAAACGAAAATTTTTCGTTGAAACTTATTAAAAAAAAAATTGAATTGTTTCGATGATGAAGGCTAGGAGTATTTTTGTCAATATTATAATACATATAGTTTGACCTTATATTGAGCAATTAAACGAAATAAATAATAATTAATGTTTATTAAAAAAATGTAAGAAATTGAAAACTGCAACTAGTTTCGCGAATTCAACTTAAGTGTTAATAAATTTGAGTGTTGAGAATGCGCGCTCAACACAAACTTGAGTGGCAGGAGTTCCATGAACAACTTGCGCCAAGTTGTACAGCACATTATGCGAATACTTTCTGGTCTCCCAAAATTCCGCCAGATTTATTTTGGTATGGGTGTTTTCACAAAAAGTTTTAATTGCTGTAAACGCTTCAGATAGATTTGTGGAATGTATTCTTTCCGTAGCACATATCTCATTCAAATATGCACCCAGCAAGCCCTCGCTGTCAGTTGTATTGACGTTGGAATCAAGAAGTTGATCATTTTGAGAATGATCCTGGGAGTCCTAAGGAAAAGACAAATCCACTTATTATTCTAATAAATAAGAGATTTGATAGTCACATAATTGTACACATTTTGACGAAAATAAAAAAATCATATTTTATTTATCTTTAACCTTTTGTGAGAGGCTTTCAATTTTTTTATGAAGAGTTTTTAAATGCTTTATGGCAACTGGTATCAAATTGACAAACTCAGGACTTTTCAACAGTCTTTGTAAGCGAGGGTCCAAATAGAAAGCTGCAGCCACTGTTTCGTTCTTTAAAAAAGCTTTCTTGTGGTCATTAAGGGATTTAAATAAAAGTTTGGATAGTTGGGAATTATTTGCCTCGATTTTGATTGTTAAAATTGTTTCAAAGTAAATTTTCTGATTGAAGTTTTAAGGTCATCGTTTTCACGGCTTTAAAGCTTTTCAAAAACTCTTCTACAAAATTCCAATCGATATCGGTCTGATGAAAGTTTTGATTGATAAAAAGGCCGATGTTCAATAAACTTTCAATTAAATCATAGGCATAAGACCAGCGAGTGGGGCAATCTGCATTTGGAGGAAGTAAATTTTGCATTACTAAATTTTTATGCATTGTCGGAGTGCGACGTTTTTTGGCTACACTTCGACGTTTTTCGAAGTTTGCCTTTATGTTTTCTTCTTTAAGTACGTCGTGGAAACTTAATTGTAAAGTATGTGCTGCACACCGTATTACAATCAGCGAATCTGTAATTTTTTAAATAATAAAAAATATGTTTTTTTATGCATGAATTGAATGATTTTGTTTGTCTTACTAAAGTTTTGAACAACGCATTCTTCTAGATCGTATTGATCGAAAATCGAGTTTTGAGGATGCAATGTTGAACATTCCTCTACAACGGGCTCTAGTTGATTATCCGCTGTGTCGTACTCAGTTATCTCACTGTTATCGGCCATTGTCGCTAGTTATGCTATAAATTTGGTCGATGGACAAATCATACCTATTAAAACAAGTAAGAAATTATACATATTTTTTTTTGTGGATGTAATATGTACTTACTTACTTACTTACTTATCTGGCGCTTACAACCGAAGGTCGGTTTTGGCCTCGTATAAGAAATTGCGCCAGCCATTTCTGTTTTGCGCTTGCTGGCGTCAGTTGGAAACACCAAGTGTTGTCAGGTTATCCAACACCTGATCCTTCCAACGAAGATGTGGGCGTCCTCTTCTGCGTTGACCACCACCGGGCACCGAATCGAATATTTTTTCGCTGGAGCGTCTTTTTCCATTCGCTCAACATGACCTAGCCATTCGATTCATTAACATTCGCGGAGCCGCTCGATTTTAATACGCTTAACTATGTCGATGTCAGCGTACAGCTCATACAGCTCGTGGTTCCATCAAATTCGGTACTCGCCATTGACGCTGATGGACTGAAGATCTTACGAAGGATCTTTCTCTCGAAGGCTCCCAAAGTCATTTCATCAGAACTGCTCAACGTCCAGGTTTGTGCTGCATATAATAGGACGGGCATGATAAGTGACTTATAGAGCGTGAAAAGTCTTAATAATGATATTACTATCACTCAAATTTGGACATTACAAGCAGAGAACGCAAATAAAATAAACGATATCCGAACAGATCGCTCAGAGGGTGATACAAAACCTTTATTTTTCATTCGTTTCGTTCGTGAGGCCTACCGAAACACGAAACTTTTCAGTGGAAGAGAGAACTAACGTAATTTTTATAATTTTCGCTAACGTGTCAGTATAAAAAACGAAACCAAATCAAACGTTTCATTAATGATCATTGGTATGCAAAAGGCATTGAACTCAAACTCCGTGGAAAGAGTCAGCATGCGAATGATGCTTGCCTCTTCTATCGAGTTGATTTTGAATTTTGTTTTTGACCTGTTTGTCAATAGCGTTGTCATCATTCAGTGGTTGATATTTGTGAACGTAGAAAAAACAATTTTATTTGAAGAATCTATCAATGACGATCGCTTCTATACTTTTGTCCTCTTTATTTTCGTTTGCTTTGTTTTCTGTTTTACTCTGATATTCTAAGCCAAACATTCATCAAGTTTGAGGCCAAATTGTTGATACGAAAATGCAAAAATGCAAACTGCGCATAAAATGCTAACTGCGCAAAATAATGCGAGGTAGAGGCCGTGTGCTATTCAGAAACTTTTCACTCGGATGATGAAATTTTGACAGTCTGAAAGAGAATATTTGGCACTTGTGAGGTGAATATGATTGTCAAAAATTATACTAGCCCCTGGGGCTACATGAATTTTTGACAATCGGAAAGAGAATTTTTGACACAAGCAAAAATGAAAAAAAACACTTGTGAGTTTGTGAGTCGTAAAGAAGTTAAAAATTTTGTGTTTCCGACAGCATAGCAACCAGAATCCCTAATTTTCAATATATATCAACAATTTCGCAAATTAAATTAAATTCTTGTGCTAATGAACTACCAAAATCTAAAACGTCAACATTTCTAGTTGTCAAAATTTCATCGTCATTTTGGCACAGCAAAAATTACAATTTTATTTCAACAGACAGAAATTGTATTCAACTCAGTAAATTCTCTCCTACCACGAGTGAAAAGTTTCCGAATAGCACACGGCCAGAGAATTTTTTTGTTGCTATCCGACGATCGTTTAACGAATCGTTGTTTCGGTTTCGTTTGTGTCTCTTCGTCGCTCAATCGTTTTGTTTTGTTAATGGTTTCGCTAGCGACAGAAACCGAAAAACAAAACAGACGCCCAATCGTTCTTTTGTTGTTTGAATAGTTTTTGGTTCGTTCGCTTGAAAGATCCGAACGTAACAAAATAGAACGATTCGTTTTTGTTTATTTGCGTTCTCTGATTACAAGCGCTGAGCACTGTCAATTTTAATCGAAAAAATTTTATTCTTTAGCAAGTATTTAATGGCCTTCATTTCGTCTTCATACTTTTTCCTTATTATTACATTTATGTTATTCCGATTTATAGTATTCATACCCAGTGCGCTGAATATTGGGCTCATTAACTGCTTAAACTGATTTGAACTAAAAAAGTTAGCGGTGATCCACATTCTGTTACGAAACCCGCTCAAATATTTTCTATGTCCACAACGGACGTGTCCAATGAAATTTTTCTTTTTTTTTGTTATATCAGGTCCTGTTGATCATTTTTTATTTTTTCCGTTTCATAAGCAGCTTTATATTTACGCGAGATGTGACTACGCAAATTACCGAGGTGGTCATTTTTCATATTACAATGACAAATTTTGCACACAATTGTCATTTTGTCGTTTTCTCGCACAAAAGAATAAAACTCGCGCACAAAATCGCACTCTTTTTCTGCCCATGTTGAAAAAGAAAAAATTTTAACAACCAATATTGTATTTTTAAATTTCAATACTGTAATATATATTGTAGTTACACTGTATATCGTAGTTATATATTTTTGATATAGCAATGACATTTATATTGTAAAATTAAATTTAGTATGGCAACACCATAACAAAAATTGCAACTTTGGGTATATCGGAGGAAGCCATCATTCTTTTGTGAGGAGGCCATCAAGAATGATATATTACCAGATTGCGCATTGCGCATGTCGTCCATCTTTGTTATGAAGTTGGCTGCTAAAAATCGTGCCGTAGCTCGGGTTTGTCAAAGTGGCTGAATGTAAACGTAGTCAAAATTGATTTATAGAGGTATTTATTTGTAAAGATGAAAAAACTTCGACATTTTCTTATCGAAACTTGGCGACTTGAAATAGAATTAAAGTCATTTCAAATATATTTATAAATAAATTAAAGCACATATATGTTTCAATACTATTTCTTAAAAAAAAATGCACCTATAATAGGGGTGTGTTTTCGCATTTGCACCGCTTCACACAAAAAGCAGCTACGTTGCTTGATGTGTTTCACAGCACTTTTATTGCTTCTTTGTTTTCATTTTGTCATGTTCTTCTTGTTTGCTATTTCGTAAAGACTTAGAGCCGCCGCACACTACAGACTTTTAGTCGGCCGATAGTTTGATTTGTTTTCATGTGGGCATGGTGCATGGTTGAATAAATAAAGTTGTCTCGGACTGATCGTACTCTCTTCTCAGTACCCATAATTGTCAAAATTAATGCAAAGCAACAACAACAACTTTATTGGCTTTACATGTTATCAATTTTCGCTTTCAGATTTTGTATGACCTGTCAACTTCGATTTGACATTTATGAAATGCGCACACCTAACGATCGAATCAAACCCAACTTAAAAATCAAATGGAATCAGATTTCCACTTGATTTTAAAGTCTGGCAACGATCTGCAGACTGCCAAGTGGGTATGGCGTGCTATGGAAGACCGCACACTAGCCGATCAAATAGTTTCAATCAATAGTATGAATGGGGATAAGTGTTGCCTTTTGTAGATAGCAAATAGGGAAAAACAAGTTTTAATTATTGTTATAAAAGATAGCGTTAGTGCCAGTAAAATGTTGAATGCTGCTTATTACCGAGCGTCTCGACTAGCAATAATTCATTGCATGACATCTGTCAAAATCCATTGCAAGCAATGGCAATATTTCAAGGGTTGGTTTTTTATTTTATGCTATTTTATTTTTAAAAAGGCGCCGGACAAACTAGTACGCTGCTTGCGCGCGCTTTATGCTTTAAATCAGCACTCAAATGGCCGGTATGAATTTATTATTTTATAAATTTCGTCTCCACGCCACTTCATTTTCAAGAACTTCATTTAATTTTTAAATTTCTAGCCCTAACTTCAATTTATTAAATTTTTGCAGTACCTTTAACTTTCAGCACATATAAAAATGACAGCCAAATAAGGAAAAATTACAGCTCATTGCCAAGTTCGTGTTGGCAACATTGCAAGCCATGTATTGTCAACTTCGGCAATTGAATGGTCTCCATTGGCAATATTTGATGTTTGACAGATGGTACGCAATTGTATTGCTAGTCGAGACGCCCGGTTACATAATAATCTAATAAAAAAATTTTTAATATTCATACCCGCACCAAAATCAACAAAAAATATGTCAGTAACGAAAAATTTTATGAAACTCAAAACAGCCAAATAATTTTAAAACTCCCCATGAGAATGTTTCTCAAATGCAACCTCGCAATTGGCAAACTATCCGGGCACAGTGTGCGCACCTACAACCAACTTAATAGTTGGCTTGTCAGTTGCAGCCAATCAAGCATCAAACTATCGGCCGACTAAAAGTCTGTAGTGTGCTGCGGCTCTTAAATACTTGCGCTGCTTGTGCTTGCTATTTGCTTTTTGATATTTTCTTTTGTATGTATTCATAAAGTGTCACTGTTGAGAACCCGGATGACGTAGGCTGCGCAGTAGATTTTTTTCTCGACGCTTGCACAGCGCAATCCTTTTATCTATCATTCTTGGGAGGCCATCATTCTTTTGATAGCTTCCGGTTGACGAGCAACCAAGAAATAGAGCAAAAAAATAAAATCGAAGGAAATCAAAAAATAAAGGAAATAAAAAAAACGAAGATTAAATCTCAGATGTGGGGTATAGCCACAGCTTCCATAAAAAGAGATTATTTAAAAAAAAATTGTGGCGTCCGTGGCGTAGTTGGTTAAAGTGCGTGGCCGCTATGTCAAAGAACTTTGGAAACCCAGGTTCGAATCCCAGCAGCGACAGAAAATTATTTGAATTAAAATAATTTTTCTGTACGGCCGCCACCTCTCTGCAGACAATGGCAAACCTCAGAGAGTAATCAAAATGCCATGTAAAGCTTCTTAAGAACGAGAACTTTCCGTTCATCGCCGTTCGGAGTCGGCGTTAAGCATGTAGGTCCGGTTCTCGGTCAATTGTGTACAAACTTAATAACACGCACAACACAATTGATCATAAGAAGCTAGGTCAAAGTCCTTTCAAGGGATGAAATGGCCAGTTATTTATTTATTTTTTTTTTTTTTTAAAAAAATTTTACATGGATAGACGTGCAACGCGACAAACAAAGGCCGACGTGGCAAATGCATCCAAAGGAGAGCCTCCCGTGAACATCGTCATGCCACCAACCGCGGAATCGACGGAACACCAGAAGGCAACACATTCAGAACACTCTGTCACCGAGGTCACTGCTGTAAACGCTGCCGAACCAAATGAGGTTAGAAACGCCGATGCTGCCGCAACTGCTGTACCAACCGCAGTCATTGAATCCGCTGTTGCTCCAACCACTTTTAATCAAAACAAAGCGGTCATGGATGATGAAGAGTCCGCTGTCAATGATGTGCCTTCCGTCATTGCTGTATATGCCCGAGGTCTAGAAGAAGAGTTAAGACTTCTACGATTGCGACGAGAAACGCTGGAAATTCAACAACAAATTCGATTGTTGGAATCAAACCCCCCTACAGCTGCAACACGACGCATAAACTTTGAGGAACTGGACACAGCAGTGCCAATATTCACTGGAACTGACTTATACGATATTGGCAAATGGTTTGCTCAATTCGAGGACTACGTATACATATGTGGATACAACAAACGTGAGCAGTGCTTAGCAGTCCGACGTCACCTGGATGGACTATGTTGTCAATCTTGGTCTAGTCGATTATGACAACTTAAAAAAGAATCTGCTTAAAACTTTTAGCCGAAATGTCACGCGACAAGAGGTTTACAGGCAACTACAAGCTCGTAAGCTGAAACCAAACGAGTCATGCCTGAGTTATGTCATCGCCATGCAGTCCATAGCCAATCAGTCAAGCATCGGAGAACAGGAGCTGGTGGACATTATCATAGATGGTATACCGTAACGTATGAATCGTTACGAACATCGTCGCTTAGGTCAAACAAAGATAGCGACTAAAATGCAAACAAAATCAACCTCAGTCACATCTGCTGCTGCTGCCGCCGCCAAGAATGAAAATAAAATTCGCTGCTTCAATTGTTCGCAGTTTGGGTCTACAAAAGTGAATGCCCGAAACCACATCGACCGCCAGGATCATGTTTCACCTGTCACCAGATGGGTCACTTCCATCAAGAATGTCCAAAATTAACTCGTAACCGTGGTGCCGCTGGGGTTCAGTCAAAAGGTGCTACTGTTTCCAGCATTGAAGAGGACACCGAAGAGATTTATCATAACCAAATTGTAAGTGTGGCTTTTTATGTTAATAATCGAAGCAGATGCATTAAAAAATTTAACATATTTTCTCTTATCGATTCGGGCAGCCCTATTGGTCTCATTCAGAACAGTCAAGTACCAGTTTCTGTCGATCGATCGGATACGCTTATGCCAACTAATTTTCAAGGTCTTGGCAGGAAAAAGATCTATATATATGGTACACTCACTTGTTATATAGAGTTCCGAAAAAAAACACAATTAATGAAATTGATGATAGTTCCCGATGAAACGAGGACAGTACCGCTGATTCTTGGGTGAGACTTTATGTGCAAGTTCCATATTAAACTAAATCAAATTAAAGATAAGAATTTGTTATCAAATAAAAGTGAAATAAAAAATACATTTAATTTTGAAAATAGTTATTGCAATGCATCTGATTCGAACGAAGATTGTAAAGTTTTCCGCAATAATGCCTATCATTTATCCTCATTACAAACAGATAAAAACAAATTTTATGACAAAACAGAGATGGTAGAGCCAACTGAAGATTCCTTTTTGCAGCCAGGCTTTGGGGATGAGTTATTTTTATCGTTATGCAAAATTGATATCGATGAATTTCAAATCGATACTAACTTAGGCCCACATCTCTCTAAAACTCAGATTGAAAAGTTGAGAATTGTTATTAATAACTGTTATTTGCACCCGATTGATATCAAACCGGAACCTATCGAGTATAAGATGAAAATACGAACAAATACTGACGTACCGTTTTATTGCCCACCGCGTCGACTATCTTTCCACGACAGATCTGAGGTTCAGAAAATTACTGCTGATTTGGTAGAAAGGAAAATTATTCGACCTAGTCAGTCTCCTTATGCATCACCCATCATCTTAGTAAAGAAGAAAAATGGTGAAACAAGGATGTGCATAGATTACCGAACATTAAATAAAAACACAATACGCGCCAATTTTCCATTGCCTTTAATCGAGGATTGTATAGAGTATATGGCAGGAAAATGTTGGTTTACTTTACTCGATTTAAAGGACGGATTTTATCAGTGTGCAATGGATGAAGCTTCTATTCCATTAACGTCTTTTGTTACTCCTCATGGGCAATTCGAATACTTGAGGATGCCATTTGGTTTAAAGAATTCTCCGGCAAATTTTCAGCGATTTGTATACAATATTTTTAGTGATCTAATTGATGAAAATCAAATTAAAGTCTATATTGATGAAATTCTAATTGCCTCTTGCGACTTCGAGTCACACATTAACCCGCATCTATCGGAAATTTATAGAAACGAAAAGTACGTTGTGAATCAATTTGATGCAGATACAAAAAGACAATATTATTCATTGGAATATTTTCAATTTATTAACTATTCTAGCGCGATAAGTATAAGACTATCTCTAACTGTAGAACTGCTCACTTGTTTATTTTGATATTTTAGGAAAGTAGCCCAAATTCTGAATTTAAATATGCATATTTGTTTTTAATATATGAATGTGTTTCAAGAATTTGCATCAATTTGATGCAAACGA
Source organism: Pherbina coryleti (assembly GCA_943735915.1). Taxonomy (NCBI): domain Eukaryota; kingdom Metazoa; phylum Arthropoda; class Insecta; order Diptera; family Sciomyzidae; genus Pherbina; species Pherbina coryleti. The sequence goes on along the minus strand of OX030950.1, from coordinate 69,296,029 downwards.
TGGATGCGGGTTAAATTAGTTAAGGAAGTGCTTAGTAGAATATGTGCGAAAGGTCTTGAATTGAAATTAAAAAAATGCAAATTTGGGTTTAATGAAATCGAATATTTGGGCTATTTAGTCACGTCTCGAGGTATAAAACCAAGCGATGCACACATTAATGCTATTAAAAACTACCCAGTACCCAAAAACCATCGGGAATTACAATGTTGTCTAGGCCTATTTTCATATATCCGTAGATTTGTACCTTCTTTTTCAAAAATCGCTAAACCATTATTAAACCTATTAAAAGCAGATGTCCCATATGCATTTTCTGTTGAGTGTAAGAACGCGCTTTTCGAGTTGAGAGACAAGTTAACTCCCGCTCCTGTTTTAGCTATTTATAACCCAAAACGTGAGACTGAACTTCACTGCGATGCAAGTAGTTGTGGCTTCGGGTCGGCACTGCACACTGCTCCTGAAGCAACTTCAAGTTGACCTAAAATGGCAACGTAAACTGAATGTCTCCAAGTGTTTGTAATGCTTTTCTGATGAAATATCACTTTGAATTAAAATCCTAGCTGATTTCGTTTTAAAAATATCTCAATTTTTGCATTTTCACGTGATTGAACCACCTTGTACATTAGACAGCGCAATATATTCAAGTATAAAAGTGTTTATATATGTATGGATGTATGTTTGTATATATTTATATATAAGTTATGGTATTCAAAATTAATAATACCAAAAAAAAATGTTTTTTACGAGCTATGCTCTTTATTCTTCAAACTAAAAACTTAAACTGCAACTAACAATTTTTATATCTTAGAGTTTAACTTATTTCTGCTGGTGTTGTCTTAGTGTTGGTTGCTATTTTTGTTATTGTATGTTGATGTTGAAATAATCATCCAACTTATTTCTGCTGAAGTTGTCTTAGTATTTGTTGCTATTCGTGTTGTTGTATGTTGATGTTGAAATATTTATCCAATTCCCTGGAATTGTTGAAAGAAAGAAAGAAAGAAAGAAAGATAATTAACAATAAAGATTTATTTATAATTGCATCTGTTTTTAACAATTCAATTTTTTCAGTATTATTTAAATGCAGTTTACTAAGCATTTCAAGAGATAAAAGATTAACAATTTATTTCTCTAAGGGTGCTGGTTGAATTATTTGAGGGGTTGCTTCTATTTGCGTGGTTTCTAAATTTTTGTAAAATTTGTTATTTATCTCTATTGTTTCATTAAAGAATGATATTAAATAAGTTCCCTCAACATACATTTTATTTAGAGAACCATTGAATCCATTTAGTAAAATTAATCCTGTGTCTAATTGTTCTATTTCTGGTACATGGTAATCATAGGACATATCGCAGGTTGAGTTAAATCCTCTTAATACAAACGGAATACATGTTGAGTTTGAAATATTATTTATCTGACTTTTCTTACATATGTCAAAAGAATTTATATTTTTACAATGTTCTTTTATGCCATATATTTCTTCTTCATATTTTATTATTTCTTTATAGATTGTTTGTATAATTTTATTATTTCTCTTAACAGGTCTAATAATAATTTTGTTATAGGTTTTCTCTGAAGTAAGTGGAATATAAATAACGTACAATAACGTTGAGTTGTAATATAATATTTTTACGTTGGCGAATTCTAACGCCTCTTCTACAGAAGAATATGCAATTTTTTCTTTATTCAACGTATCGAGTGCTAAGTGCACTTCCTTTTTATTCAACAATATCGAGTTTATTATATTATTTTTCGCCCATTGGATGGCGTATTTTATATTTTGTAAATCTTCCTTAACTATTCTTAACTTAACTTGTATACTAATGGCTACTGTATTGCTAATAGAATCCGTTTTTCCAACTACTTTATTAAGTTTATTGATAACGATTGTTAGGTTATTCATTCTATCCGATAGCATTTCATTTATTACGATTTGTTTATTATTGTTTTCATTCAGAGAGTTTAAATTATTTTTTATTATTTCGAAATCATCGTGGTCTGGTGATCCAGCGATAAACTTCCATGCCGTGCCCAGCATGTTAATTGATCTTTTTTGTTTTGATTTTTCTAAGGGGTAAATAGAATTTAACATTTCTGACAATTGATTAACTTCATGAGTTATGGAAGGAAAGAATATACTATCCTTAGGTAAGCTTTTGTTTACAAATATTTGTATTTCGTTCAAAAAATTCTGATACTCATTTAACCTTATTACGTGTACTATTTTGAAAGTACCGTCTTGAATTTTTGCCATCCCATTGTTTATTGTAACGAGGTGGGAAAGGGTGTAATTTAGGACTTGTCGCTCGGCAATGGAGTGGGGATGATGGAGTATTAGGATTCTGAAAAGAAATATATTTTTGTGTTAAGTTTATTTTTTCGAAAAGGAAAATGTTAATGTTTGTTATGTAATGTTAAATTTGCAATTTTAGTTCCTTATATTACTTTTATGGACAATTCTATTCGTTTCTGTCAATATTGTGGTTGAATTATCTTGTTTTACTATTTCTTTCCTAAATCTTGGTGTAGTTTTAGTTCCTAACCTTTGGTTTATTCTGACATATATAATATCGCCTGGATTATAAGCTTTAAGCGGCTGGCGTTTCCTATTATGGTATTCTATATCTTTAACTTGTTGTTCTTTAAGTCTAGTTATATTTTGAAGCCTAGCTTGTTCAAACTGAGCGGGTTCAGTACTAACGGTTCGTCCGAAAAATACTTCTATAGGTCTTTTTCCGGTCACTGAATGAATAGTATAATTGTATTCATAGACAGAAATGTCAAGAAGTTCGTCAAATGTTCTGAAAGGGTTTTCGCTTTTTAGGCAGCGCATTAGCTCTGAGAGCGTGGAATGAAATCTTTCCACCTGTCCATTTACAGTGCTTTTATAGGGAGGGGTTTGAAATATTTCGATTCCAAGCTGGTCTTTTACCATGAAAGAAATTGAGGCGGAGTTAAATGTTTTCTCGTTGTCAATCACGATGACTTTGGGAACTCCAAAAAGGAATAAGATTTCACGAAGTGGATTTCTGACATCTTCTATAGCTCTGGATTTTAAATGTTTGACCTGTGCATATTTGGAAAACTTATCTATTGCCGTTAAAATGATTCTATTTTCTGTTTGGAATATATCGATGTGAAGGATTTCACCGGCATATTGAGGAATCGGAGTATGTTTCAGCTCAGGCTTATTAGGGTGCCTTTCATACTTGTTCTCTTTACACACTGTACATTCTTTGATAATATTTTTTATTTTTCTAGCCATGCCTGGAAAGTAATGATTTTCGATTATTTGCATTTTGTTTTCCTTAGAATTTCTATGAGCGCGCTTGTGTACTGAAATTATTAATTCTATTTGCTCTTGTTCATTTTTTACATCTATAACTTGGAAGTTTGAGAATCGTATTCGATAGTTTTTAAAATGTTCACGGTATATTTCCTGGATCAATCCCATGATTGGCTCGGTTGTCTTGATGCAATTTGTAACTGATGGATTCAAATATCTTTTTAGTATAGAAACTAGGTTCGGTGTATCATAGCTTGGTTCGTCTATCGTGTGACGGTGAAAGGTAGGAAAAACTATTTCGAATTTGTAATTTGAAACAGGGCTTGAGTTAATAAAAAGCTGATTTTTAAAAGCATTTATAGGTGCATCTACATGTGTTATTAAGTTGTGTGAAGAGCTATCGTCACTGTTTGTTGCGATGGATAGTGAATTAACTAGTGCTTCTGAAGGTATTCTTGACAGCGCGTCAGCAACAACATTTGTTGTGCCTGGTTTATACAAAAGTTCATAATTATATTCTTCAAGAATAGCCTTCCAGCGCTTCATTTTGCTGTTGTTGTTTTTATTACTAAGTGCGTATATTAGGGGCTGGTGATCTGTGAAGATTTTAATTTTTACGGAACCATATAGATAATTTCTAAGTGAGTTTAGCGCCCAGATTATTGCCAATAACTCCTTTTCATTAGCTGCATAGTGTTCTTCTGTTTTATTTAAGGTTCGTGATATGAACGCAATGGGTTTATTGTTTTGAGAAAGGACTGCTCCTAATGCGTATTTTGAAGCATCCGTGGTAAGTTCCAAATCTTTACTAAAATCGGGGTAGGCTAAGATAATTTCTTCTGATACTAGGGAGTTTTTTAATTTTTTGAAAGCTTCAGCAGCTTCAGGGTTAATTGAAATTGGGATAGATGCAGATTTCGCTTTCGACATCCTACCTTCTTCCCCTCTAAGAAGAGAAGTCAGGGGCTTTGCCAATTTAGCATAGTCTTTAATGAATCTACGATAATATCCCGAAAGGCCGAGAAATGATCGTAGTTGTTTTATTGTTTCTGGAATGGGGAAATTAATGATGGCATTTACTTTTGCAGGGTTTGTTTTTACTCCTTCAGCGGATATAATGAAACCAAGGAATTCGACGTCTTTTTTGAGAAAATTACACTTTTCCAGTTGTACCTTTAGATTTGCTTCTTCTAGTGTTCTAAATATCCTATCAACGTGTTCGAAGTGTTCTTCTTCGTTTTTTCCAAATATGACTATATCGTCTATGTAGACATAGCATATTTTTCCTATGTGTTCGTGAAGAATGTCATCAAGGGCTCGTTGAAAAATAGCCGGGGCATTCTTTAAGCCGAAGGGTAGACGAGTAAACTCGTACTTCCCGTTGCAAATAGAGAAAGCTGTTTTCTCCTGATCAGATTTTTTTAAAGGGATTTGATGAAATCCACTTTTTAGATCTATTACCGAATAGAACTTGTTTTTGCCTAGCTGCGATATTACGTTCTTTGTGTCGGGGATGGGGTATCTGTCGGGAATTGTAACAGAATTGAGTTTCCTATAGTCGATTACGAGTCTATACTGTTTGTTCCCAGCCAAGTCTGGTTTTTTAGAAACTATCCACACTGGGGAGTTGTAGGGTGATCTCGATGGCTTTATAATACCGTCTTCGAGCAAATTTTTAACCTGTTTCTCCACTTCTGACTTAAGTGCTGATGGATAAGGGTAAAACTTTGTATACACATGTGTATCTGTATTCGTGCGGATTTCACCCACTACTCTGGTGGTATACGTGAGTTTTTCGTCTGGATCCATGAAAAGTTTGGGATATTTCTGAACTATTTCATTCATTCTTTGTTTCTGGGGGGCTGTCATATGATCATTCCTGATGGCTATTGAATTTACGGAATCGGAGGACAGTTGGTGGATTCTTATTTTTATATTGTTTTGGATTTGCATAATGTTTTCTTTTGTATAAATGACTGCATTTAATTCTTTCAGCGTATCATTGCCTAGAATACCACTAAAAGATTTTAGAGTGGACATTAAAAAGAATTTAATCTTTTTATCAAGGCCAAACAGGCTAGTGAATGTATGTTCCTTAATTTTAACGTCTCCAGCTATAGATTTTGCAAAAAAAATGTCTTTATTTGGGAGGGGGTTTTGTACAAGATGTGATTGTATGTAATTTTTGCTAGATCCAGTGTCAATTAAAAACTTGAGTATATTACCGCTCTCCGTTCTAACCATAAAATAGGGCAGAGAAGAGCTGCTCATTCTAAAAAATGGATGTCACTTAGCTCTAATGTCTGATTGTCCAGAGTGTTTGGTTCCTGTGTCGAAGTCAGATAGTCGGTTAGTGTTACGTCGTGTTGGCTATTTTCTTGATGGATTGCGTCGGAATAACTAGCGAATTCATTGTCTAGGTGGAAGGTCCTGTGAATTTTTCGTTGAGGTTGGTTGATAGAAGGTGGAGGCCTCTTAGCTGCATAACTTTCTCTTGGTCTATTCATGTAATCTATTCTCCTTGTCCTCAATGTTTCATCTATTTCCATTGGCTCCGGCTTGGGCTGAGGCTTTGGACCTTGAGGTCTCGGTGGAAAACTATTATATTGCGGGGCTTGTTGATAATTATTTGGATTTGGATTTGGTTGGGAATAGGGAAACTGGGGGATATAGGCAAGCTGAGGATAGAATCCCATTTGCCGTTGTTGAGGAGCTAGTCTAGAGTTATTATTAAACTGTGCTTGGGGAGTGGGATTAAATTTTCGAGGAGGTAGTGGAGGATGGTATTGCACTTGGTAGTTCTGGTTTCTGTTATTGTAGTTACTGCCATGAGCATAGTTTGCACGGAATGTTTGGTTTTCCAACTTCAAGCACAAGTGAAGTGCTTGAGGGAGATCTGCCGGTTCTCTTATTCCGAGAAGCTTGGGTAAGTCACCATTCAACCCTCTAATAAAGGTATCGAGCGCTTTTTCCCTGTAGGTTTTTGTTAGTAAATAAAGAGACTCGTTTGAAGCGTCTAAGCATCCTAACTTATTAAGGATCAATGAAAGATGTTTATAGACTAATTGGTAAAAATCTTGAATTGAATGTCTGCCTTGTACTAAGGAGGTCATCTGATACTCTAATGTTGACAAGTCCCTCTTGTCCGCATAATGCAAAGTTAAACACTTAGAAATAGCACCCCAATCTAAAGGTGTATTATATGATTCCAACACTATGTCGGCATTCCCGACAATTTTGTTCCTAACTATGCTCAAAATTCCGTAGAATTTGGGAGTACCTCTAATTGGATTATAAATTTGCAATATCCTATCGACACTCTTCTTCCAAGAGTTAAATTCACCACTTACGCCAGAAAATTCTCGGAGGCACTTAACCACGTCCGGAATTTTGTCTAAATCTTGAATATTATCTCTATGTTCCTCATTTATAATCTGATCAGACACTAATCCGAGATTAGCATTTGGGTTTAAAGCATTTTGGACCATACTTGGTACTTGTTGTTGCAACACTTGCGTAGCAATTTGAGAAATTAAGGGTGTTAACTCAGCTAATGTTAAGGGTCTTGCTGGAGCTACTGGAGGCTCTTCAGCATTGCCACGATTTAGGATTGGTGGGCGTAATAAGTTGCTAGGATTTGCCATTGTAAATTATTTAAGAGTTTATATGCTTAATAACCAAGTTTTCGTTTTCTTTATCGTTTTGTTGTTTGTTTTCTTTTTTTTTTTTTTTTTTTTTTTTTTTTTTTTTAATATTTATGGAAAATATAAGTTTTTTAGTTTTTATAAACTGGAAGGTCCGGCTTTTAGCTACAACTTCACAGTTTCAGAAAAATTTTTTATTTTTGTTTGAAAGTTATTTTCATTCGAATTATTATTAATATCTTAGTATTTGTTATTATCTTAATATGTTATACACTGGAGGGTCCGGAGTTCGGAGTCGCAGTGTGATAATTTTGTTATTTATATTTTTTATTAAATTTGTTAGCTCTCTTGTTTTTATTATTTTCAAACGGATGAAGTTTCGATATTAATTCTTTTGCAAAAATTTACTTAACTATATAAAAAATTTCCACTTTCTTTCTTATTTAACTTTAATTGATACAAAATTGAATGATAAATAAATATAGGTTAATATTTTTTCTTACATATAGCAAAATATAATCTTATATATTTCCATTCTGGTTGATTTCCAAATACGGTTGATCCTTGAATTGACTGATGACAGCTGAAGTTCAATGCTTTTCCCTTCTGTTCTTGCTTCTGTAAGTTTATCGGTTCTTAAGGTTTGGTTAGTGCATAACACTTCCCGTTTGCTCTGAAAGCTACTAAGGCACCAGCAACCGTTGATGTCCGTATAATTTTTGTACTTTCACTACTTAAGTGCTTGTCACAGCTTCAGATGATGTGCACGTATCGAAGATTTTTTCACAACTTATTATTTGCGAGTGCACTATTTGAAAGTTCTTATTATCTGCGACTTCTTTGCGCGTATACTACTTGAGGATTTTTTGCGACTTTATTTGTTTGCGCGTATACTACTTGAGGATATTTCGCGACTTTTTTGTTTGCGCGTATACTACTTGAGGATTTTTCGCGACTTTTTATTATTTAATACTTATTGCTCGGGCGCCAGTTATGGTATTCAAAATTAATAATACCAAAAAAAAAATGTTTTTTACGAGCTATGCTCTTTATTCTTCAAACTAAAAACTTAAACTGCAACTAACAATTTTTATATCTTAGAGTTTAACTTATTTCTGCTGGTGTTGTCTTAGTGTTGGTTGCTATTTTTGTTATTGTATGTTGATGTTGAAATAATCATCCAACTTATTTCTGCTGAAGTTGTCTTAGTATTTGTTGCTATTCGTGTTGTTGTATGTTGATGTTGAAATATTTATCCAATTCCCTGGAATTGTTGACTTGCAGGTGGAACGATGTCTGGAAAAACGTCAGCATTTATTTTAGAGCGGATGCGCGTGGAGTTTAAGAATATTTTATTAACGAAACATTGTTATCGTTAACTTATATATTATACCTACGTGTGTGTTTGTGTGTGTGTGTGCGTGTAAAATATTGAGAATTGGGATATTGTTTCCACACCATCTACGGAGATAAATATCGCGGCGCGTTTTTTTTTAAGTGGTATCTCTTGTAGACTTATTCCACTATCCCGTCCCGTCCATAAATTACGTAATCACTTTTATACTTATATTGAGTCAAATTGGACAGCCTCTCAGAAATTCAGCCATAGTCAAAACTATTTACACATCGCTAATATTTTTAAATGTTTTTCTCTGGCGTCAGAAGTATTTACACAGCCTTTCTTGGAGTCAATAAACACAATTATTTACAAACATAAGTGCTGCACGACCGTACTTTTTAGGATTTAAGGAAGATACATGAATGTTTTTCCAAAAGACTCCTCGAATTTACAGGAAGACTCATCAGTCCACAAAACATTGTGCGAAAACTGTATAGGGCAGAGAATAGTTATATTTTGATAATTTTTTTTAATGATATTTTTCGTTAGGTGTTTTAAAACATGTTTTCTTTACTTTGCATACTACAAAGAATACAACAACCAAAAATTTCTTTGCGAATTATGCAAACAACAAAAAAGGCAAGCGCTTTCTTTAATCTATTTCTTCTGAAAGTGTAAATAATTTTGACTTGGGCTATATACATCTATCATTTATTACAAATGTTGCGAAGTAAATGTCACTGCAGCATTTTTTAAGCGACTTGAGTGTGAAGAATCTTCGATAAGATTAATTTTAAATCTCTCCCAAAACTTGTTAAATTCCCTGTGAATCGACTCTCCAGCCTGCTCCGACCACAACTTCCCGAACTTCATCTTTTGCAGGGCTTTGTCAATCATTTGTTTTGGAGTGGTATCGGACCTCTTTTTGGGCGGGAAAAAACATTGATTTGGGCCACAAAGTTGAAATTAATGGCTAAAAATAATCAAGGAGAGATCTTTGAAGGCAATGCATGCAGACAACTTTTAAAGGAATCTGCAAAACTTAATGACCCCGATATTTATGAAACGGTTGGACCTTATGCCTTGAAGCCCTTTGAGTGTGCTTTTCGGACAATGAATAAAATTGTAGATTCTTGTTTTATAACCAAAAAAACCGATTTATCCGATTTAGATAAAAATTTGATAACTTTTCGCAAAGCCATTGAGAGAACTGGTGTCTCGCAGACGATAAAAATACATATTATATTAGATCATTTGAAGAATGCTATTATAAAACTAGACTGAGATGGTTTGGGATTGTAGTCGGAGCAGGCTGGAGAGTCGATTCACAGGGAATTTAACAAGTTTTGGGAGAGATTGAAAATTAATCTTATTGAAGATTCATCATACTCAAGTCGCTTAAAAAATACTGCAGTGACATTTACTTCGCAACGTTTGTAATAAATGATAGATGTATATTTCTTAGAGGCTGTCCAATTTGACCCAATTTAAGTATAAAAGTGATTACGTAATTTATGGATGGGACGGGATAGTGGAATAGGCCTACATGGGATACCACTTTAAAAAAAAACGCGCCGCGATATTTATCTCAGTAGATGGTGTGGAAACAATATCCCAATTCTCAATATTTTACACACACACACACACACACGTAGGTATATTATATATATATATATATATACATACATACATACATATATAAACAGTTTTATACTTGAATATATTACGCTGTCTAATGTACAAGGTGGTTCAATCACGTTAAAATGCAAAAATTGAGATATTTTCAAAACGAAATCAGCTGGGATTTTAATTCAAAGTGATATTTCATCAGAAAAGCATTACAAACACTTGGAGACATTCAGTTTACGTTGCCATTTTAGGTCAACTTGAAGTTGCTTCAGGAGCAGTGTGACTGATGCAACGCCAAGACGATGGCAAATTCCACCTTATAGCATATTTTTCTAAATCTGCATCAGAAGCTGAATCCAAATACCATAGTTTTGAGTTGGAAACCCTTGCAATTATATATGCACTCCGTAGATTCCGCGTCTATTTAGATGTAATTCCGTTCAGAATTATAACCGATTGCAACTCACTGACTTTAACATTGAATAAAAAACAGATTAATCCACGAATTGCTCGATGGGCCTTAGAACTAGAGAATTACAACTACTCCATACAACACCGAGCAGGAAATTCGATGGGTTATGTAGACGCCTTAAGCCGATGTTATCCAAAAGAGTGTAGCAATGACAATATTTTGATTCAACCTCAAACCGAGAATGAAAATGTGTCTATAGCAGTTGTTGACTGCGATGATGTAGATATTCAAATATTTGAATTTGAAATGCCCAGAGTCGAGACAAGAACATTCAAGATTTGCTCCAAAAATTGGAAACAACACACTTAGATAGTTTTGATCTTAAGAATGGTTTAGTTTTCCGCAGAAATAATAACCATATGTTACTTTATGTACCAGAGGAAATGGAAGACAACATTATCAGAATGATACACGAAAAAATTGGTCATTTGGGCACGGATAAATGTTATGACAAAATTCGACAAAACTATTGGTTCCCTAAGATGAAACAAAAAATCTCATGCTTTATTCAAAACTGTATTAAATGCATTATTTATTCTGCACCAGCCCGCTCAAATAATCATAATCTATATAACATCCCTAAAAAACCAGTTCCATTCGATACAAATCATATAGATCACTTTGGCCCCCTACCATCCCTTATATCCAAACGAAAACATATTCTTGTGGTCATAGATGCTTTCACAAAATTTGTTCGGTTATATTCTGTAAAGTCGACAAGCACAAAAGAGGTGTGTTGTGCATTGGAGAAGTATTTTAGTTATTATAGTAGACCCAAACGAATAATTTCTGACCGCGGTACTTGCTTTACATCTAGGGAGTTTAGCCAGTTTTTAGAAGATAATAATATACTACATGTAAAAGTAGCTGTAGCATCGCCGCAAGCAAATGGTCAGGTTGAACGTGTTAACAGAGTTATCAAGTCAATGCTGGGTAAACTGAGTGAACCAATTCAACATTCTGATTGGTCCATTAATTTATCCAACGTCGAATATGCTATAAACAATTCTATTCACAGTACGACAAAATATACGCCAAGTCAATTATTATTTGGGGTGAACCAACGAGGTAAAGTTATTGACGAGTTAACAGAATATCTCTGTGCAAAATACAGTCAAGATAGTGACCGTGACCTGGGCAAAATTAGATCTACAGCATTAAGTAATATAGAAAAAGCTCAAGAATACAATTTACAATATTTTCTAAAACTTAGCTCGCCTGCAAAGTCATATTCAGTTGGAGAATTTGTAGTTATAAGACATGTAGATACAACCGCTGGGATAAATAAAAAGTTTATTAAAAAATATAGAGGTCCTTACGTTATTACTAGGGTTCTGCCAAATGATCGTTACGTGGTTAAAGATATAGATAATTGTCAAATGACCCAAATACCATATGATGGTGTAGTTGAGGCTATCAGAATGCGGAAGTGGTTAAAACCAGGAAAACTTTAGAGAGCATTGCTGCGAATTACTATTAGCCACACTTTTATATAAGATATACTAATCAATTATGTTTATGTCATTTGCTCTTTGATTGAGGCCAATCAATGTGTCAGATTGGTCGAGTTGTAATATATATTGTAGTTACACTGTATATCGTAGTTATATATTTTTGATATGGCAATGACATTTATATTGTAAAATTAAATTAAGTATGGCAACACCATAGCAAAAATTGCAATTCTGGGTATATCGGACGAAGCCATCATTCTTTTGTGAGGAGGCCATCATTCTTTTGATAGCTTCCGGTTGACGAGCAACCAAGAAATAGAGCAAAAAAATAAAATCGAAGGAAATCAAAAAATAAAGGAAATAAAAAAAACGAAGATTAAAATACAAAGAAACGAAATTTTTTGATGAAAATTAACGTTATTTTCAACGATAAATTGGGAAAAAAAACGAAAAAAAATTATTTTGTTAACTCTGAAACGAAATAAATATTTTTCGTTTTTTAAAATAACATTATTTTTGTAATTTTTTCGTTTCAACGAAACAAAAATAAAATTTTGGTTATTGTTAAAATTAACGTTAACGTGCATGTCTGGATTTTTATGTTCCTATGAAAATAAATAATTTATATGGTGCTTCCATTCTCCGCGTTTGCACAACGCCGCCAACTTGCAACAACTAATCAAAGAAATAAAATATAAGGAAATGGTGTTGGCCACACACACAGTGTACATGAACTGTGGTATGCTTTCTGAATTGAGCGAGCTAGATAGAGAGTGTTTTTTGACATTTCTGAGATCACTTAAATATAATTGAAAGTTTGTGCAGTGAAATAATTAAATTAAAAGCGTTTTTCACTGCTAAAACTATGTAATTTTAAAGAAAAATATGAACAAAAATAATTATAACATGCGTTGTGTGGTTAGAATTTGCTGAAATGCAAATTAGAGCCATTTGATTTCGCACCAATTTGCACTCACAATGGTGCACCCACATCTGTCAAAATGCTTCAGGGGCGCATTAGTTTTTCACAGCTGAATACATTTTTGGGGCGCTTCTGTGTTCAGCATAGTTAATCAGATGTAATACATTTTATTAATTTCTTTTCAGATTTCCGCATATTCGGGACCTTAAACTGACTATTCGTCAAAAATTGTATAAAACTATACATTTCAAAATGTGTAAAAATAAAATTTTTCATTTATTTTTTCATGCGTTTTATATGAATATTAGTAAAAATCCCATAACAAAACATAAACAAACAGAACTGTAGCTGAGAAATAAATCGCAGAGAACTATTTCGTACTATATTTCGTTTTTTCTTGCACGAACAGAAAATCAGTGAGAACAGAGGAAGTGTTTTTTCCTATCTACGTCACGAAAGACCTAACGGTGCAACTTTTTCTGCCTCTGATGGCGTAATCTGATTTCTATTATTTTTGGGTTGTACCCATGTAGAGTAATAAATATATAAACTTATTTCCATGTTATTTGAAAATATTTTTTTTATATATTCTTTTCTAGTGATTTTTCTTTTTAGGTGTTATATAGACCTACAGGAGAACCGAACACAAAAAAAAAAAAAAAAAAAAAAATCGGTAATGCACCAAATTGTATTCCTTAAGGGTGGTGTGGAAGTGGAAATACAATACAATTTTCTTTTAATGTATTAGCGGCAGTATTCATGAAATATTTTGAACCTCTTATAAAGCCTTCATAAGAAAAAAATCGGAAAAAAATTAAAAACATTATTCATAAACGTTACTGAACGAAAAATCACTATATTTTTATGAATACGGTCTATGAGTAAGAATTTTTATGAATAAGATATTGTTATGAATACGACTGTAGGTCTTTAATTATCAAACTTTTACTAATAACATATTACTCTAAACACCGGTTTTATATGTAATTCTAACAAGCACACTTTGAGCCTTCTTTTTCGACGTAACCGAATACGCCCCTTTGAGAATGTTTATGTATTTGTGTCAACCAACACGAATAAGAAAAATACCACACTTTTTTGCAATAACATCACTTCCTTATATCTTAGTTCTTTGCAACTAATTACTAGTTGCTGTCTTTTGACAGCTTTTGCAACTAAACAAAACAACAGTGGTTATCGATAGTACCACAAAAATTTGACAAGCAACTGTGAAAGCAACGAGTAGATCAGCTGTTCGAAAATGTTGCCATCGGTAATAAGAATTTGGCAACCGCAACTCAACTGCGAGTAAAGTTGCCATACGCAATAGACGCATTGAAATCAAGTCTGTGAGTTTGTAGGCAATTCGCCGCACATCGAAAGGGTAAGAGAACACTAGCGCTATACCGTAAATTTTTTGGCAATTTTTTGTATTCCTTTTATGCTTTTCGCTGTTTTGACAAAGCGCCTCACGTTATTTTTCATTTGCTTGAAAATTGTAAGGCTGTCGTATATAAAAAACAAGCAAAGAAGAAATAAAATTGAATTCAAGTCTTGACCAATGTAAAAGGTTTCGTCAAGTCTAACCGAGCGTTTCCACAGCAGAGCTGTAAAAGATTGAATCATTTCGGAATGCACACACACTCTTAAATTATTCAAAAGCTGCATCAACCAGATTGCAATCTTATACTTCTGTAGAGTAAATGAATTACAAATGCACAATTCATCATTCTTTGAAGATAAAATAATGCACACACAATGCTTTATAAGGAATGGGACTTATGAAAAATATCAATCCCATTCTTGTAGGCTTAAGAAATACGATGAATGCACTCAGTTTTCTCATTCTTTTCAACTCTGAAACACTGGACATTTTATTTACTACCATGAAATACTACTAAATATAAAGCAGCATTTCGCAGTTTTGTTGTCATTTGTTTCCGACGGCCGATATTAGTGACATGCTTTTGTCTTTCCTTTGACATATTCTGGAATAATAAAGTGCTTATTAACAATAAATATTATTAACAAAATGTATAAAAACCGGCTGAAGCCATCGGTGGCTGCACTCGTTAAAATTTCAATTCAGTGTGCATTCTTTACGTTTTGCAATTCATGACTTGAAAACAATTTTAATCAGCCTAAAGACTTAAGCCTAAAGAGTTCACACTTTGAATGCTACAAAAAAGAGTTCAGCTTTTGAATTTTTAAACAAGAGAATGAAAACTGAAAATGATTCAGTCTTTTACAGCTCTGTTCCACAGGTAGTGTAAACAATTCGGTCCCAACCAAGGTTCGGAACATTGGTTTTTTACAAAATGCTCGCGAGCTCTATTCGCGCAGTGTAAACACTTTTCTAGCACGAACAAACGAAGATTTCTTCGTTCGCTCTTATCGGCCGACGCTCGTCCTTTTTGGGCGAATCCAGTGTTTATTTATGCATAGAGTAGTAGATTTGTTGAAATGGTAGTTAATAACGTAGGAAAAACAAAAAAGAAAAAAAATATATTGAAAACTTAACGCAAAAGAACTTTTTTAAGTATTAAAGTATTACTTCGTATTTTATTAGCACTTTATATAATGAAATTATTTATATAATAAATCATTTTTTATATCTTTATATACATAAATCTTTAATTAAAAGGTATAAAAGTAGTCAAAATTAATCCGATTTAGTACGTGTGCATAAACAAAATCGATCAACGCTGATGTTCGTAAGCATTGGCCGCTTTTACATTGGTCAAGATTTGAAATCAATTCTTTGCTATTCCCTTTTAAACTTACCCTCTCTTACGTTGATGTCCGCGTCTTTCATTTACAAACTCACAGACTTGATTTCAAGTCTTGACCAATGTAAAAGGGGTCATGGAATTTAAGTGTTTCCACTGCACGAACGGACAAGATGGCGACTTACCAATAGGGGCTTTCAGACGGACGTACATGTCAGCCGACATTGTACGACGCCGAACTAACGGGAATATTTTGTTGAGCTTTCAAACGATCGGATATGTACGACGACTTCATTTTTTGCAGACTCTCGAGCGTAACACATCGGTAAAAAACCGAAGTAAAAACCTTTTTCGCTTTGCCTAAGCCGATGTTTACTCGATGAAAACTTTATAGAAATGATAAATGCAGCGAGTCGGTCCGACATGCTTTCACACGTCGGACATGTCGGACCGACCAGCAGAAAAATCAAAAAATTTTTGATTTTTTTCCGACATGTCGGTCCGACCGTCTCATTTGCTTTCGAATGATCGTACATGTCGTTGGACATGCCCAAGTCGGATGACATGTACGTCCATGTGAAAGCCCCTAATGTTCGCAACTTGTGTTCGTGCGGTTTAAACGGTTGGACCAGGCATAATTTTTTCGGTACAATTGTACTATTTTGGTACAATTTTACACCTTTCCTGCTTTCCTACTACCGAAGCGTTTTTACTACATTTTATTTCGCTCAGTAAAAGTGAGTACGTTTTTAAATTGGCACATTTCATAATATAATGAATAAAAATTTCATGGCCAGTTTCATAATGTTTATAAAAAAAGCAACACTTTTAAAGTAACTTCTTTTTTCATATTTTTGCAGCTCTGATGATTTACTTAGAAATCAATCAAATTAATATATAAATAATTTCCTAACATCTATTGTTGTTTCTGTGTTTTTATTTAACGAATACCGACAAATTTGTTCATGGCTTGATTGTGAATTCAGACGAGCATTCAGTGCAAAGGTTTCTTTTGTGTTAAAAGTTTCGTTAAAAGTGATCAGTTTTGTGCACAAATTGAATACTTTATACGCAGTCATGTTATACAGAAGTAACTAAAATTTAAGAACAAAACTTTTGATAGCAGTCTAATTTTTTTTTCATTTTTTTTCTTTTTTGCACAGAGAAGCAACAATATTTGGAAAATGCTGAGAAAGATGAAGATTTGTCTCAAATGTATGCAAAAGTTATAAATGTATTTCTAAGGATATAAATTATTTTCAATTCTAACGATCACTTAAATACCAAGCACAAAAATATGAAGTAGCATTCCTTCAAGAATGGAGGGCACAGTTTCCTTGGAGGGAAAAGAAAATTCGTTATAAGGTCAGAAGCGTACGCTGGTGGCCTTGCGCATATAGAACGTATTTCTTTAGCAAACGTTGTAAGATTATTTTCTATTCAAAATTTAAAAAAAACAAATCAAACAGACTTAATTTAGCAACAATTTTGTCTTTAACAAAAACAAAACAGATTTTTCAAATCTAGTGGAAAACAATGCCACAATACTGATTTTAGAATTTATATATCAAATTAAACATGTTCTGTAAAAAAAATTTAACTGACAGTTAAGAATAGCTTGACTGAGGATTTCACCATAAACTTGTACGTTGTTTTTTTACTACAAGAAGAGCTCTTAACTTGTTGAGTTTGTTTATTAGTTATTAGTTTGTTTATTAGTTTAAGTTATTATTTTTTACTTCTAAGCTTTTATTGTAGCGGCCGTGGCGCAGTGGGTAGATTGCATGACCCACTCGCCAGAGAACCTTGGTTCAATTCCATCTGACACAGAAAGTTTTTCAATTGAATTAATTTTTCTGTTCGACCGTCACCTATCTGCAGGCAATGACAAACCTCAAAGAGTAAATAATGCCATGTAAAGCTTCTTGAGACCTTAGCCGTTTCTTGAGAATTCAGCCGTTCGGAGTCTGCATAAAACTAGTAGATCCATTTCTCGATCAATTGTGTAAAAACATTTAATAACGATGAATTTTAATTTTACGAATTTTATAAGACATGTTGACTACCTTATTAAATATGTTTGTGATTTATTATAAAAATTAAAACCTTGTGTTAAAAAACACACAATTTAAATAATGTTTTTTTTCTTGTTTTTTGAAAATTTATTCGATACTATTTTCTTTCATTTAGTACAATTCTCTCTGCATTTCTATACCAAATTGAAGAACTCATTTATCAACCCTGGGCGATTCGCGATTTGTTTGCGAAGAATTCTTCGTTCGTTCGAGCAGTGGAAACGTTCGGTAAAAGAGAACGTAAAAAATGTTGATTTTAAGTCTCGATCAATGTAAAAGTGGTCTATGCGATTGTGGCTGAAGACGATCGTTATTCGAGCGGCAAAAAATGACGATTGGGCTTGTGCAAATCTCTGAGACCAACTATATCAACCATGCAGTGTTTCTCTCGTTGCTCCAAACTATTTATCTTTGTCTCCAATGACTCAACTTTGTCATCCAATTTGCTGAGGGACGCATTGGTATCTTCTAAAGTCTTTATTTTAGTTCGGTGCTCGGTAACAACATTTTTCAAAGCAACGATTTCACTGATGCACTGAACACATTGACGACGGCAACGACATTACGACATCTGTCAAATTTTTTTACATGTATTTCTTATGGAGAGAATTTGGTCTAATGTCGCAATGTCGTGTCGTCGATTTAGAACTATTCCTAATTTGACAGCTTGTCGTCGCTGTCGTCGTCATTATGTTCAGTACATGAGCAACATTTTTAGCGTAATCTTATGCTCACCTGCGATGTCGTCTATTTGAGTGACATGTATACAGATGGATGATGCCATGTTCTTATTGCTGTTTCCATTTGTAGTAGTAGTAGTAGCTCGCAAAGTAGTGCTATTAGAAGACGCGATGATGTTACCTGATTGAATTGGAGGTGTAGCACTTAAAGAAGAGGCGAATTTGTTGGTAGATGAGAGGACTGGTACATTCTCATGAATTCATTGTCTGCGTTGAGTGATACATTTATTGCACTTAAGTTTTTAATTGCTCTTTACATAATAATCGACTTCTCTATTATCAGTTTTGGCGCACTTTCCCATGATACAATTATACAAGGTAGCAGTGACAATTTTTTCGCCTTGCACCGTCTGTCAAAAATAGTATAAATTAGAGAACGAAAAAAAAAGAAAAGAAAATAGAAAACAAAATATACAGGCAAATGACAGTCGGCGCAAGACACTGGTGAGAAAAAAGCCAGTTGTCACTCCTACCTTGTATAATTATATCATGCACCATAGAAGTGTTTCTTGTTTCTTTAAAAAAATATACAGAGAATTTTATTTAATTTTTATAAATAGCTTGTTTTACAATTGTTTCGTTATATATTGCATTTATTATTTTATTAAGTTTTCATACTTTCAAAATGTTTTATATTGTAAAATATTAAACAAATGCATTTCACTAAATACACTGTTCAACACGAAAAAAATAACAAAGTTCCGACAATACAAAACAATAAACATGTTCCGACAAAACAATAAACATGTATCGGCGTTTTGAAAGTTTAAGTTTACTTATGAGACATATTGGGGGGGATTTAAGTTTCCCCCTTTTTGAACATTCTTATAGTGAATCGGCATAGGAAATCATATTATCCTTACATTTTGGGTTTACAATGTGTTCTGAGGATTTATGTAAAGTACTACGAGAAATATTTTTGTGGAATATGTTAACCCCCTAACTTCTTAAGTTATGGGTCTCTTTTTTACCGTTTTATGACAAAAGGCAAAAAAGACCAATATGACAAGGATACAATGGGTTAAAGTGTTTGACAAAAAAATTTGTCATAAAATTTAACTATAAGTCTCTGAATACACCAAAGCTGAAAATTCAACTAAAATGCCAGAAATAAGTCAAAACTTAAAATGTGTTTTAAGGGTTAATTTCGTACTTTTGCAGAATTGATGCTAAAATGTCGCACAAAACCTGGCTTTAGAGGGTTATTTTCTATGAAAAAGTGTTTTACTCATTTAGCGCATCATAGTTAGCAATAGCAACAAACCTTATCAGATGCACTTTGGCTGATAAGATCCATTAGGTTCAAACAAAAAACTATGAAAAGCAAAATCAAAACAAAAGTTTAGTTTAATCCCCTCCTTCCTTATTAAAATCAATTTTTTTGGGGAACCGTGAAGGACCAATGTTATGCCAACAATCCGGAAACGATTCAGCACTTAAGCCTAATATCATCCAAGCAATCCGTGAGCTACAGTCCGAAACCATCAACAAGGTCTTGAAAAATTGGAGTGACGGAATGCGCTACTGCGAAGCCACCCTAGGCAGCCACTTGAACCACGCTGTGTTCCATACTTAATGGGAATGTTTGCTCTTACGCTGCAAACACACGTGACAAATTGGCATAACAATTTTAAAATATATAAATATAAGTTGTCCAATTATTGTCGCCATCAAGCCAATTGCTAATAGTGACGTAGGTGGCATAACAATTGCATGACAAAAAGTGACATTTCTTTCAGCTTCAGGGTGTTTGTTTTTTTTTTACACTTTCTCAAGTAGACGTCAAATTTTGCCACTCTATGTCAAATTTCTTGCAAACCGATTTGCAATGTGATTGTTGCAAACAATTGTGCTGGCAATTGAAAAGTTATGAGTGTTGGTAACAAAATTTTAAATGTGTTGAAATTGCCATGGCAAATTGTCTTATGTGTTCGCTGGGTTACTAATAAAGCCATAATACTACATGGAAAAAGTTAAAATTTGTTTGTTTTATTGCATTTTTATAAACTTATATTTGGCCCACCCTGCCTTTAAAAAAAATAATCGCTCTCACTTTTTTAATTCTGATTAGTTTGAAATGCATTCAACAAAATTTTGTTTGCATTTGTTACTGAAAATAAAATTTTTATTTATTTTAAATGAAAAATCAAATCTTTTTATTGGATATTTCAGTGAAAACAAAGTAAGTACAGTAACACCAATACAATCTAGTTGGTCTAGCTGGCTATTGTCCTGAGTGGGAACTAGACCAAATGATTTGTTATTAATTTTTTTATATAGGTACTTAAGAGATGGTTATACATAGGTAGATAGCAGAGCTGTAAAAGGATTGAATCAATGCACACAGTCTTAATACATTCAAGAGCTGCATCAACTCGATTGCAATCTCAGAGCCCGCACAGAATCAAAGCGATTGGCGACCGGCGATCCTCTCTTCTCGCCAATCGCTCAGAACACGTCCAGAATGAAAGCGATTAGCGATTGGTGAACTATTCAGACTGAATTGTCCGAATCAAGGGCGTCCACAGGGGGTACAGGGGTGCACTTGCTGCCCCCTCAACTGAAAAATTTTATATATTTTTTTTCCTATGTGTATATGTTACAGTTTTGTTTATATGTTACAAAGTTTTAAACTCTTAAGTTCTGATTTCTTAGGTGGTACGAAACTTAGTTTTATCTGAGTTTTGTCACTTTTTGTTAAGATTTCATTAACTACTTCTGTGCATTGTTCATATAGCAAATTTGAGTTGCGCTTCGACACGCTCCGTTACGTTTACATAACCAGCCCTGAGTAGCGATCAACAACCGATTTTGTTCTCTAATTATCGTCTGTTGTGCCACTATTGTTTTTATTAATTGTGTTGTATATGTGGAGTCTAAATATTATTCGAGAAATCAAAACTAATAGATATATTTTGTAAAACGAACGCAGTCACTTGCGTTAAAATTTTTAGTCTGGCAATGCCTTTTTCATGTGAAGTAAAACAAAGTCTCTTTCTCACTCAGAAATGTTCTACTAAAATATATTGCCAGATAAGAAAACCCGAAGTGACGTGATTGCGTGCGTTTTACAAAATATGGCCATAAGTTCTTTGATGTGTGAATGGCAAAGTATATCAAGACTTTGTTCCTCTCAAAAGTTGCGAGGCGGCCCGCAACTTTTGTTAAAAACAATATTGATAATTTTAAACAAAGTGTCAACACACTTTGCCAAAGGGAGCTAGAGACGGGTCGATTTCAAAAAAGCCACTAAGTCCTGCCTGAGTCCGTTGTCTAGTCGCCTGAGTCTAATACCCAAATCGCAAAGGCGCGTTAGGTCGGTCGCGCTTTGACAGCTAAAGTAGAAACAACGAGTTGTTATGAAGCAATCCATAATTCGACCTCAAGCTTTGATCGTGCTTTGTATCGTAAATATCGTCGAATCTCGTAAGAAGGGGTAAAGTACGATCAAAGCGCGAGCTGCTGAAAAAAGTTGAGAACTGTTCAACTTGGTCGCGCGTTTGACATTTGCCGATAGCGCAGGGTTGTATTTTCATTGAGTTAGCTTAATATATGAGCATTGTTGAGTTGCAGTAGTAAAGACATGTTTGCATGGGATTTGTTGTTTCATGAAAATATTTTGTATTGAATGTAATTTAATTTTGACTTTTTTACAAGATAAATCATTCATAACATCAGTGGCTTCTTATGTTACGGTTGTTGCTTTGTTTGAAACGAATATTTTTCAGTACCTGCTTGTGTTGTTGTTGATGCTGTTGTTGTTGTTTATATGTATGTGAATTTGTACGTGTTTTGTTGATGCTGCTCTTGTTTAGATGTATTTAAATTTGTATGTATATAAATAGATATCAGTTGCTTTAGTTTTTTTCGTTTGTTATTGTTTTTGCTAAATTTCAGCAATGTAATACAACATATAACACAGATGTTTATTTATTATATAAATAATATAACTTCTACGCTGGTTAGATATGCAGAAACATTTATTTATTAAACATAATAAATTGTAATTATTTTCTTTATTATATAAATAATAAAGCATATAACAGCATATAAATTATTTATTAATAGCGACGGCTATTTAAATATTGATAGCTAAAATTAATAAAGAAATACAGCCATCATGTACTTCTACCACATGCATTGTGATTTGGGGATTTCAGACTTTGTGGGATTTTTTTGGTTTGACTGCGCACAGTGGCATCATCTTATACTATGTTTCCATGGCGAGTTAACTCGGGGTTAGGGTTTTCGTCGAGTTAAGAAAATGGCGTCGCTAACTGGATAGTGTTTCCATGCACAGCATCGAGTTGAGTCGAACTTGTCAATTTCATTTGCATTTTTGTTATTGTTTTACTAGCGAAATGGATACTAAATGGCAGCATTCACTTTGACAGATAGAACCCAGTTAAATCTTACAAGTTTCGTGGAGTTTCGTGGATTTAACGAAACTCAACTCAACTCGCGTTTCCATAGCGTGTTAACCCCGAGTAAACCCCGAGTTAACTCGCCATGGAAACATAGTATTAGTGACAAACGCACGACATGCTAATGCGGAGCTTACACGGTCAATCATTTGACGTCAAGCATGTGTACGTGTGGATTGATGCTATCCCTTACACACATCAAGCATAGCGTCAAATTTTCATTCTTCATAATTGTTCGTGAAATACAGACGTGCCATGAGTGACACAGACGATTGCATCGCATATATTGCAATAGCAAATGCTATTAAAAAACATAAAAATAAAATCATAAAAACATAAAAAATTGTTTGTCCTCCTCAATTCTTGTTTTTGCAGCTTCTTTTTTCTCCGCAGACATGGCCGCCACACGACAAAAATAAACGAACTGCCGAAAAGCCGTCAATCAAGCCCTTACACACATCAATCCGCTAGACCAGCATTGCAAAATATCAAACATTTTAGATTTTCGTCAATCAAGCCATCAACGAGTCTGTGTGATGCATACAAACAAATATTTACTAACACATACAAATGATTGACGTCAAATGATTGACCGTGTAAGGTGCGCATAACGCGAAATTATGATTTCAAAATTATAAGGTCGGGCGTTTTGACAGTTCATCCCGTAAAGTTGACCAAAGTACGACCAAAGTACGGTCAAAGCGCGACCGACCTAAAGCGCCTTTGTGACTTAGCCTTAACGATGTCTGAGTCGTTATCTAACTCAGTGTTGCCAGAGAGACAACTGAAATTTACCACTATTTGGGAAAAAATTTACCACTTTCGGAGAAAATTTACCTTGTCCTAAAATAAAAAATAAAATAAAAATTTTTTAAATGATCTCATCAACAAGCTAACCGTCATGTCTTGACGTGTGTAAACTATTTTGTTTCGCTATTTTTGAATTTAATTCATTTGTTGCTTTTACCCCTTTTACATTGGTTCTCTTTTCAACCCAAAAAGTTGACGATACAACACAAGCGTACCGTCAATTTTTCCCCCTTCTCAGCCAATTCGCCGCAATTAGCCAACAAACTCGAAAAATTGCTTTCAATTATTGACCAATGTAAAAGGGATCTTTGTTCAGCAACTAAAGATGGATAGTTCAGATTTTTGAAGTGAAACTTCTTAGGCGGCGCTTCGAAATTTGAATGAGAATATTGAGGAGTGATTTCAAGGTCAATTTACTTCATTTCGTTACACGATAAGGAAGAAAGATATGTTTTACAGTAGAGAGAATGAGAGAGATATAAATTGTATAAAAGACTTAAAAAATTTGCTTCTCACCGTTGAGGATCGAACTTCCGATCTAACGATTGCAAAGACAACGCTCTATCCAACGAGCTAAACTTTTAATATATGAATTTACTCTATATCAGCGATTGCCATCGCCTAACTCTTTCCACTCTTTCCACTCTATTACAACAACTTCAATATTTCTATGATTGTTGTAATTCGGCGAATCGTTCTCAGGCGCAGGTGCACCGCAAATATACAGCGTGTGTTTGTTGTTGTTTATTCTTGTCGTTGTTGGTAAATTAGCGCATGCGACCGCGTACAACTCTTGCAACGCTGAAGGTTTATTGTTGGTAATTTTGCGTATGGTTTCGTCGCCGCCTGCTTTTTGTTTGTGTTTTTTTATGTTACTAATTCCTTATTGTACTACGTATCCAACGATTTGTTGTTGGTTTTGGTTTTTTTTTGTAATTGTTGTTGCACTCTTCAAAAATCACTCTTTGGCAATCCCTGCTCTATATACCAATTAATCAAACTACTTTTGCTGTAGATGCCCAGCGGGAAAATAAAAAGCGTTCCTAGAAATAGCGATGTGCTTTTCAGAGTTCAGAGTTGTGGAGCTCATGTTTTTATAGACATTTTGTTCAAAACAAAAACAGCGGAAAATAGCACAGCAGTAAGACATTTGATTGTAATGCGAGCGGTGCGAGTTCAATCCTCGCATATTAAAAAATGTTCTCGATTTGTTTTTTGTTTTTTTTAAAGAGCTTTTTAACTATTTGTTTGTTAAGAAGCGCTTTCATCCTAGGATATCCAATATAAATTTTAATATGAATTTGGTTTACTTAAAAAGCGCTTCAGATGTGTGAAGCGCTATGGCAGAAGCGCTTGTTTAGGGCTTTTGTGTGCTGATTGCGGATTGTGGGATTGTGTGCTGATTGCGTTTTATGTGTAGAAGACAGGGGGGTTGCCATGACTCGGGTAGAAGAGAGAAAGATTCAGCGAAGCAGAAGTGAATAAGAGAGTTGCCCTGAGCGCATTATGATTTTCGCAAAGCAAACTCTCATACTAGGGCTGCCATGCCAATATTTTTTTAGAATACCAACGTTGGTACATATATCCTTAATTCAATATATTACTATAACCTCTATGAATTTTGCTCATATTACACATATTATATTATTATTCATAATATTGCGATAAAAAATTATATAAAAACCTAAATTCCTGAAGCATATGCTGTCGCCCATTACGCTAACTTGACACTGTGCGCAAGAAAAGTTGGAATAAGTTCTTTCAATAGATAACTATTTTATACATATTGTAGTTATATAATTTTATATCGAAATATTATTAATAATAGTAAGTATAATATGTTGGATATAAGTAATATTAATACGTACATATGTTGAATTAAAAATATATCAAGTTGTATTCTGTATTCACATCTATATGTAAATACGACGCAAATTGGTTATCAAATTAATTGCTTTTCGGCCAATGAATATTAAATATACAGAATATTTTTTTTATAAAAACTTTTTTTGAATTTCTTTTGCTTAAAAAGTTCTCTCTTTGCCTTTAAGGTTCGATTATGCAATCGTAAAGCAACGCAAAGTAACGTGACGTAGAGTTCTATCTTATGAAAAATAAGTGTAAGTGGTTAGTGAAATCGTAACGTAACCTAGCGCAGCGATTTGTTCTATTCCAGATAGAACTCTACGCCACGTTACGTTGTGTAGCTTTACGATTGCATAATCGAGCCTTTACACTAAAATGGTTCTTATTCTAGAAGAGAAAAAGAGTATACAAAGAAGAAGTTTCACTTCTTTACTGTATACACGGTATACTGTATCTTTTTTTTTATTACATAGGATGATTCACAAGAATATTAAACTACTTGTGAGAATGTTAAGTGAGGTAACAGTACTGCCAATAACTCGAAACTTTAACAAGTCTAAAAAAATTATTATTTCCGCAAAATTTACCACTTTTGGTCAAAAATTACCTTTTTTACCTCTGCCCAAAAAATGAGTCAAAAATTACCTCAATTAGGTAAATTTACCTCAATCTGGCAACACTGATCTAACTACACTCAAAGTGAGAGCAAAAATAACTTACTCTCACCGAGTATTAGTTTACTTGAATGAGAATCAAATCATTCTCATCTAGTCTAGCTACTGTCAATTAGTTTTACTAATCAAAATCTAATCTGTTCTTATATATAATTGCAATTAAATATATAATAAATAAAAATATATTATAAAATAAAAAATATATAATAAAGTAAAAAATACCAAAAATAGACATACTTAAGTAATACACAAAAAAATTTTTAAATAAATAACTGTATGATAAAAAATAAGTAGCGATTAAAAATAAAGAAAGAAGAAACTAACGAGAAATAATAAATAATATGCTATAAATAGTAAACAATGTATAATAAATAATAATAATCAATAAAAATTGTTTGAATAAATATTAATATAAATCTAGCTGGCGTCCGTGGCGTAGTTGGTTAAAGTGCGTGGCTTCTATGTCAAACGAACCTGGAGACCCGGTTTCAAACCCCAGCAGCGACAGAAAATTATTTTAATAAAAATAATTTTTCTGTACGGATGCCACCTCTCTACAGACAATGGCAAACCTCTGAGAGTAATCAAAATGCCATGTAAAGCTTCTTGAGAACAAGAATATTCTGTTCATCGGCGTTCGGAGTCGGCGTTAAGCATGTAGGTCCGGTTCTCGGTTAATTGTGTACAATCTTAATAACACGCACAACACAATTGATCATAAGAAGCTATTTCAAGGGCTGAAATGGCCAGTTATTTTTATTTTTTTTTTATTTTTTTATAAATCTAGCTCATCTAAAAAAGAGAATGGAGGGTTTAATGAAAAAAATGTTGGATATTAGGATAAGATTTTCCCATTGCTAAGTGGGAGCTTAACAATAGAAACTAAAGAAGCCGAAAAATATAAAAATTCAATATTCAATCCGATGAAAAAAGTGGAAAACGACCTACTATCTAATGCCTGGTTAAAGCCGTGTAGGCGCGTGGGTTTCCTTTAAGAATTCTTTTGGCTTACCACCAAGTAAGCTCATCAGAAGGATTTAAAAATAAAAATTATCCTACCAACCCTCTATAGACTGAATGTTACACATTCGAAAAAAACTAAGACTAATCAAAAGAAATTTTTTAAATTATACAAAACATTCGTGTCTAATTAAGGTACTATTACCGTCTAGAATGCTAAAAAATGACATATATTCAACAATTTTTTTTTTCACTTTCTTTATGTATATGGTTATCAAACTTTTTTTTACAGTATTAAACAGTTCTTGAAGATTACGAAAATTTTTTTTATTTTTATTTTCTACTAGCCTTATTCCCGGCGCGCGTTGCTGCACCCTGCAACTATATGGGAACATAATAGGTGTATTCAAAACTTTTCTTAGACTCATATTTTGACACCACTGTCATTTCCACTGCCCGTTACAGTTTCCCAGTAGCAGGAGATCACCAAATAGTCACTCCATTTTGAGTTTGTATGTAACTATTGCCACTTTTACTTTCAAAGCTATTCGATAATACAAATTTTAATTATATGGGCGGAACCACACCCACTTATATAATGCCCATCCCAGTTTTCTAGCAGATGGACATTACCCAATTTTAGTACAGTTGCCGACAGTGAGCATACAAACTAAATTATCAAAATGTAGCCAAATCAACGAAAACCGTAGGAAATATAGCATTTTTAATTGATTTGTGGGCGGTAAAAGGGGGTGTGACAGAAATTAAAACCATCTTGTGCTTTAAAAAAATGTACTGCCAAAATTTCAGCTCTATCGACTCAGCAATTTTGAAGTTTCCAGCCAACACACAGACATCATTTTGCTTTTTGTATATATATATTGAATAAAGATTATTGGCTATAACTTTTGATTGGTAAGAGCTACTGAGATAATTTTTTTTAATAAATTATTATTTTAGCTTGTAAATTTATTCAAAAATATGAAACCACAATAATGGAAAAAAAAATTTCTTCAAAAAAATCGAGGGGTAGGCCTTGTTTTTTGAATCACAAAAATGGTTTTTAATTTTTGCGTAAAATTGAAATAATTTTTGCTTATAAATGTTATAATTTTTGAATAGAGTTGAAAATTTACGAATTTGAATTTAAATTATTTTTACAACAAAAACAAATTTTGAGACTTTTTTTGAGGTAAACTCCAAAATTTCAGACCTTTTTTGAAAAAAATATATAAAATATATATACTCAAGTAACGGTATTTTTGCAATAAGGTTTTCATAGTACTTTGATGAAGCTTTAAGACAAAAAAAAATTTAACAAAATTTATAAAAAAGCAGCGGATATATTTGAATCGAACGTCACAAAATTAAATTTATGATTGTTTTTTTCTCATTTTTGAGCAACGATGTTGCATTAAATATATCGGTGTAGTAAAATTTTTCATAGTTTTCAAGATATGTTCATGTTTTTGATGTCAAAATAACGGACATTTTTTTAATTTTACTAAATCTAACAAATATTTTATATTTTGTAAATATTTGCATATGTAACTTAAGAAAACAACTTAAAATAGGCGATTTTGTAAAAAATTTGTACTACAGCACCATCTGGTGTCCAAGGTGGTTCAAAGAAGATACTGTCAAAAAACTCATTGTACCTGAAAACTACTATATACCAATTTTCATTCAAATCACATGAGCTGTTTGGGAGTTTTAGTTGGTTTGGCGAAAAAGTTGTACTACAGCGCCCTCTGGTGTTCAAGATAGGTCAAAAAAGATAGCAGCAAAACACTCAGCGTACATGAAACTCACTGTATACCACTTTGCATTCTAATCGCATAAGTAGTTTGTGAGTTTTAGGCAGTTTTTTAAAAAAATTGTACTACAGCGCCATCTGGTGTTCAAGGTGGATCAAAATTGATAGCCCACAAACACGCACCGTACCAAAAAACTTCTATACACAAATTTTCATGCTAATCGGATGAGTAGTTTAGGAGTCTATTGCGGCCTTACAAACATAAGTTCCTTTTTTATATATATAGATTAATATTAATATAGGGCGCTCAAATTGTCTTCTCAAAAAAACACTGCTGCATGGCGGACAGTTAATCTCTGGAACGGTAAGTCTGAAACATAAAATTCAAAAAGAGCTACAAAAAGGAAGTGCTCTTACATGATAGTTTAACAGAAAAATTGAAAAAGCATTAAAAATAAAAAAATGGCCAAAATTTGAAAATTTTTTTCGAAAATCGCCTTTTTTACGACCTTTTTTCAGACTCAAAAATTTTATATATGTAGGCCTTTAATTTATTTAGCCGCTTAACTAAAACGCACGCAATTCTTATAAACGCACAATCATTTTCTTATATTCTACCAAACATATTCACAATAGTTAATTATTCTACTACATCTCGGCCAATCTGACCTTAAGCGATCATCCTTGATCGCTATATACCATAAGACTTAAATACATAAGACTATAGACCATAATTACACTAACATAATACATAAAATCCTATAATGCATGACACATAAATATTAATTTTCCTTTTAATTAAATTATTCCCTATATAATTCTGTAACTAATCGCGATTTATATATGCATCAGTACCCTAGGGTTAAAACATGCTAAGTGCCGCTTTGCTGTTTATCTTTCCACAATTTGATATAACATGCTTCGACGACCCCATTATACGGTATCTGTGTTATCTGACAGTTCTCTATATCTCTGATGACATATCGGTCATTCGGTAGTATTTTATGTATACGGTATGGGCCTTTGTATTTTGGCAAAAGTTTCTTGTTAACACCCACCGTTGTGTCCACATTCTTTATTACCGCAAAATCTCCAACATTGAAACAATTCACCTTATTGTTCCTTTGCTCACTACGTCTCAAATTATAGATCTGCGTTTTCTTAATAGATTTACCTGCCTTTTCTCTTAACAGCTCTAAATCTCTCCCCGGGGTTGAAATGCATGAATCTAAATATTCGGTTAGCTTGTCTATCCTCTGACCCTTTTATAAGACTCCAAACAATGCTTGACTTGGAGTTATATCAATAGATCTTTGGACAGTGTTGTTAAGAGCGAATTCAATATCAACTAAGTGTTTCACCCAATCAGAATGTTGTACCGGATCACTTGATTTTGCTAGCATTCCAACAAGGGTGCGATTTACTCTCTCCACCTGTCCATTTGCTTGAGGCGAATGAACAGCCACTTTAATATGAGTTATGTTCATATCGCTCATAAATTCATTAAATTCTTTTGATGTAAACCCAGACCCACGATCAGTTATACATCTCACCGGTCTACTATAGTATTCAAAATACTTTTTTAAGGAAGCAATTATTTCCCTACTACTTGTGCTCACAACTGGATATAGCTTAAAAAATTTGGTGAACGCATCTATAACAAGTAAGAGGTGTTTTCGTTTTGATTGTAATGATGGCAAAGGGCCGAAATGATCCAAGTGAACTGTATGGAACGGTAAAGGTTCTTTCGGAATGCTATGAAGTATTCGTTCATTAGGTTTTGCGGAGCTGAATATATTATGCATTTAAGACAATTTTTATTTAAATTTTCGATTTTAGTTTTAATTTCGAGAAACCAATAGTTTTCTTTTAGTTTGTAATAACACTTGTCTACTCCTAAATGACCAAGTTTTTCATGCATTTCTCTTATAACTTCATTTTCAAGTTCTCTAGGAACGTATAATCTAAACTGATCATCCTCTTTTCCCACTTTTCTATAAACGCCACCATTTAACATAACAAAGTTTTTCATATTTCCCTTTTCCAACTGACTCTTTAGATTTATTACATTTTCATCCCGAGCCTGCGCTACTTGTAATTGAAAATCTATATCTTCAGTTTCTACTGCGGCAACAACATTTTCACAATCTAATTCGCTCCTACTGAGATCGTCTACATGGTTCATTTTTGACCCCGGGCGATTAGTGTATAGTATAGTTGAAATTTTCCAATTCAAGTGCCCATCTTGCAATACGGCTGTTCACTAATTTTTTGTTTAGCGTTAATGTCAAAGAGTTACAATCAGTTATAATTTTGAATTTAATTCCTTCCAGGTAGACTCGAAAACGACGAATAGCATAAATAACAGCCAATGTTTCGAGTTCAAAACTATGGTAGCGAGTTTCCGGATCAGATGTTCGCTTCGAAAAATATGACACCGGGTGAAACTTACCGTCATCCTGTTTTTGAAGCAAAATGGCACCGAACCCATATGAACTGGCATCACAGTGTTACTCTGTTTCTCGTTTTGGATTATAAATGGACAAAACTAGACCCGAAATCAATATATTTTTTAAATTTTCAAAAGCTTTTACACACTCTTGATCAATTTCGAATTTCGTGTTAATTTTCAACAAATGGTAAAGTGGCCGTGCTATTATTGAAAATGATTTTACAAATTTCCTAAAGTATGAACAGAGCCCCAGAAAGGATTGCAATTCTCGGTGCGTTTTGGGCAGTGGATAGTTCGAAATAGCATTTATATGATTTTCTGATGGAAATATACCACATACGGAAACTTTGTATCCCAAGTTTTCAATTTGATCATATGCAAATCTACATTTATTCATTTTTAATTTCAAATTATGATTTGCTTAACGTTGCAAAACTCTAAAAATTGTATCAAAATAGTCCTCAATGTTCTTACTAGCAATCACAATATCATCGATTTAAACAATTATTTCATTTTTATCAATGAAGTCTTTTAGAATTTGTGTAATAAGCCTTTGGAATATAGCCGGTCCATTCTTCAAACCGAACGGCATTTTTAAAAATTCAAATTGACCATTTGGGATCACAAAAGAAGTATACTGAATCGAATCTTCTGCCATTTTGATTTGATGGAACCCTGACTTTAAATCTAGCATCGTTAAAAATAACTTTCCTTCTAAATGTTCAAGGCAGTCTTCTATAAGCGGTAAAGGATAATTATCCCGAGCTATAATTTTATTCAAATTTCAATAGTCTATACACATTCTAGTTTCTCCTGATTTTGTCTTTGTCGATACTATGGGTGACGCATATGAAGAATTGCTTGGTCTTATAATGTTTTTTTCTAAAAGTTCTTTAAAAATCTCACTAACTTTTTGTTGTGTGGCGTCCGTGGCGTAGTTGGTTAAAGTGCGTGGCCGCTATGTCAAAGAACTTTGGAGACCCAGGTTCGAACCCCAGCAGCGACAGAAAATTATTTGAATTAAAATAATTTTTCTGTACGGCCGCCACCTCTCTGCAGACAATGGCAAACCTCAGAGAGTAATCAAATGCCATGTAAAGCTTCTTGAGAATAAGAACATTACGTTCATCGCCGTTCGGAGTCGGCGTTAAACATGTAGGTCCCTTTCTCGGTCAATTGTGTACAAACTTAATAACACGCACAACACAATTGATCATAAGAAGCTAGGTCAAAGTCCTTTCAAGGGCTGAAATGGCCAGTTATTTATTTTTTTTTTTATTTTTTAACTTTTTGTTTCTCTGCAAAAGAACGACGCCTAGGTGCACAAAATGTTGGAGACTTCGATGTCAAAACGATACGAGCTACATAACTATTATTAGAAAAATCATCACTTAGCTGATCCAAGTATGTGTTCTTAATCATCTGTTTAAATTTATTAATCCAATCCACATACACATTTGGGTTAATATTAATTTCAGTTTCCATTTCAATACTCAAAATTTCTTTAACAGCAATATTAAAATCATCAATTTCTTCGATATATTCACATTTTTCAGAAACGTTTCCCTGATCATTAATTATGTTTTTTTCGAAACAATTTTCACAATCACTGATAGTTTTGTGACAATTGTCAAATTTTTTTGTTACATTTTCAAATGAAGTTTTATTTAAACACTAGAAAATACCCGCTTCGCCGGCGATATAAATATTAAATATCATTAAAAACTTTAAATCTTTAAATTTAACAGCCGTATTCATATTGAAGTAGGAAGAGTGTAAATAATGGTTTGTGTATTAGATATATTCAGTGACTTATTATTTATTTGTCACATTTGCGTCAACATTTTGATATTTAAACATCAAAAATTTTGCACTGTTAATTGTCATTTTATTATTATTTTTTTTTTTTTTTAAATATTTTGAAATCTTTGACAAATTTTCTTGTTTTTATTTTCTTTTTTATAGAAATTTTTTAATATTTTGAATTTTTTGACATAATTTCCAGATGTTTGAATTATTTTGAATAATTTTAATTATTTTTGACAATATTTGTGCTCAAATGAGAGCAAATAATTGTAAAATTGCTTTATGAGAGGTTTATAGCACGTTTCAGCTATTTTTAAAATTCCTCTATTTTATAAACAAACATTTTCGAACACTTTTTGACATTTTGTTTGTTTTTGATACATTTTGAAATAATTTGATACATTTTTGATCCTCAATGCGACAAAAATTTATGTTAGAACTCTCTAACTTATATAAATTTTACACAATTACATGAAATATAAAGCCAACATTTGATGTTTTTGTCCGCTTAAACTTGCTACCTATTTATCGACAGTTTCCGGTTTTATCGACAAAACCATAAAATTTGTTTGGGAGCCCCCCTAAGGAGTGGTCGGAGGGAATAGGTGTCCAAGGCAAAAATGTTCCTTTTGCAAAAATAATGGGGTCGATCATACATATTAACCCTCTCCGGCACTCTCTTAAAGGTCATATGCTCAGGTGTATGGAATAAATAAACAAAAA
The DNA here is from genome assembly GCA_943735915.1 of Pherbina coryleti. Classification (NCBI taxonomy): domain Eukaryota; kingdom Metazoa; phylum Arthropoda; class Insecta; order Diptera; family Sciomyzidae; genus Pherbina; species Pherbina coryleti. Next base: position 69,262,274 of record OX030950.1, on the reverse strand, counting down.
CCATAAAATTTGTATGGGAGCCCCCCCAAGGAGTGGTCGGACGAAATAGGTGTTAGAGGCAAAAATGTTCCTTTTGCGAAAGTAATGGGGGTCAGTCATATATACTAACCCTCTCCGGCACTCTCTTGAAGGTCATATGCTCAGGTGTATGGAATAAATATACAAAAACCATAAAATTTGTATAGGAGCCCCCCTAAGGAGTGATCGGAGGGATAAGGTGTCAAAGGCAAAAATGTTCCTTTTCCAAAAGTAATGAGGGTCGGTGATACACATTAAGCCTTTCCGGCACTCTTTTAAAGGTCATATGCTCAGGTGTATGGAATAAATAAACAAAAACCATCAAATTTGTATGGGAGCCCCCCTAAGGAGTGGTCGGAGGGAATAGGTGTCAAATATTCCTTTTGCAAAAATAGTGGGGGTTGGTGATACATATTAACCCTCTCCGGCACTCTTTTAAAGGTCATATGCTCAGGTGTATGGAATAAATATTTTGCTAAATAGTTTTTAAAAAAGATGTCATCAAAAGCGAATTGACTAATTCTACGTCTTGTGTTACGACATAGTCGAAACTACTGTATATTTTTTTCTTATCAAGGCTTTAAAAGACGTTTATAAATGTTTATGAATACAGCCGTCGGTGGAGTCCGTGGCGTAGTTGGTTAAAGTGCGTGGCCGCTATGTCAACGAACTTTGGAGATCCAGGTTCGAACCCCAGCAGCGACAGAAAATTATTTGAATTAAAATAATTTTTCTGTACGGACGCCACCTCTCTGCAGGCAATGGCAAACCTCAGAGAGTAATAAAAATGCCATGTAAAGCTTCTTGAGAACGAGAACATTCCGTTCATGTAGATCCGGTTCTCGGTCAATTGTGTACAAACTTAATAACACGCACAACACAATTGATTATAAGAAGCTAGGTCAAAGTCCTTTCAAGGGCTGAAATGGCCAGTTATTTATTTTTTTTTATTAATCGGCGAAACATTGTAAAATATAGACGCTTTGGATGTCCTATCTCCTTGTCCTTGTGTAATATATTCAACCAAGTCAGATTCGACCACCGATGCGTCTCTTGCGATTTCTTGCATAACCAGCACATAGTGATGCAAACTTTCCTTGTTTCTTCTCCACGTACGTTTTTCCAATTTGTTAAAAATATCTTTAAGGCTCACTGGTTTATAATATTCTCCTAAAAGCTCCTCTTTCAACTGGTCCCAAGTTTTTACAGAGCTCATCTTCAAAAACAAAGCAGCACTTCCAGTGAGCATTCTACGTGCAAGGAAGAATTTGTCCTCATTAGTACATTCATACACAGTTGTAACGCATTCAACATCAGCTATCCATTTCTTCACGTCAACATTGCTTTCGCCGTCAAACTTGGGCACGGCCGCTTCTATATCACTAATGTTCATGGTAAAATTACGAGTAGCATGCTGAGATTCGAGAAGCTGCAACTCTTTTTTCAATCGCATTATACGCAATCGCTTGGTCAACCATTGCTCAACTTGATCATAGTCCTCAACATCATCTTCGGTAACATTGCCATTATGTGCACTTTTTTGTGAATCCTGCTGAAACATTCTTAAATCGCCTTGCTCAGTCGTTGATATGTTTGCGTGCTTCTGCTTACACGTTGCTTTTGCTTCACTTACATTAGCCATGCTTGCATTCAAATTTAACGATTCACGGTATTCGAACTCGCTACGCTGCTCAGAATGCGTTACTAGTTGTGTACTCGTTGTGTTGTTGGTAAATTTGTTAGTAGCGACACTTCCAACGGAATTTTCCGTAACACCACCATTTCCTTCTGGGACTAAAAAAAATTGATCTGCCTCAATAGACACTGCAGCTGTTGAGACCACGGGGTTCTGAAATTGGTCAACACTTGCTGCACTCACTGCTTGCGTACCAACCGTGCCAGTGGATAAATCACCACCGCTGACATTCTCACTAAAGTCTAGCGCTTCACCACCAGTTTCAGATGCATTTGCATCCTTAGACAAATCAATCACTTGCACCATGAGCTTTTTAAGTTGGCAAATGGTCGCTGTTTCCAGGAATTTTATCCCAGTTATAGTTCACAATCATTTTCTTATATTCTACCAAACACAATACTACCAGTTCACAATAGTTAATTATTCTACTACATATATTTTTTTTGTGGTCATAGTGTGGTAAACTACCACACAGGATATAAAAACAAACAATATGCTGCAAAGTTTATTAAAAACGGCCTAGTAGATCCGGAGATTAACTGTCCGCCAGTTAAAAAAACCTAAACTCGAGAAAAACGCATGTAAAGTTTTTTACACCTGCGAGCCGAGAGCGTACTTCAATTGAGTCGTTATATGTATATCGTCACTGGCTTCGAATTTCGATTAAATATTTTAGACAGTTATTATTGAAGGCATAAAGAATCTAAAAATTAAAAAAAACAAAAATTCATTTTTTGAAAATTCTAGACGGTACTAGAACCTTAAAAAAGCATTAAGCATGTTGCTCTGTTCATAACTGAACGAGCATTCAAGAAAAATGAATATAAAAAAAATTTTTAAAACACAAACGCAAGAGAATCATGCACTCTTTTTATATCCCAATAAGCCACAGAGCGGACTCGGATTCGTTTCGGATCCGAGTTTTCGCTTTCTATTCGAATTCGAGATGAATCCGAGAATATTAAAAAGGTAGAGGGGTAAATTCAGTGGCGTCCGTGGCGTAGTTGGTTAAAGTGCGTGGCCGCTATGTCAACGAGCCTGGAGACCCAGGTTCGAACCCCAGCAGCGACAGAAAATTATTTGAATTAAAATAATTTTTCTGTACGGACGCCACCTCTCTGCAGACAATGACAAACCTCAGAGAGTAATCAATATGCCATGTAAAGCTTCTTGAGAATAAGAATTTCGTTCATCGCCGTTCGGAGGCGGCGTTAAGCCTTAGGTCCATTTCTCGGTCAATTGTGTACAAACTTAATAACACGCACAACACAATTGATCATAAGAAGCTAGGTCAAAGTCCTTTCAAGGGCTGAAATGGCCAGTTATTTATTTTTTTTTTTATTTTTTAACTTTTTGTTTCTCTGCAAAAGAACGACGCCTAGGTGCACAAAATGTTGGAGACTTCGATGTCAAAACGATACGAGCTACATAACTATTATTAGAAAAATCATCACTTAGCTGATCCAAGTATGTGTTCTTAATCATCTGTTTAAATTTATTAATCCAATCCACATACACATTTGGGTTAATATTAATTTCAGTTTCCATTTCAATACTCAAAATTTCTTTAACAGCAATATTAAAATCATCAATTTCTTCGATATATTCACATTTTTCAGAAACGTTTCCCTGATCATTAATTATGTTTTTTTCGAAATAATTTTCACAATCACTGATAGTTTTGTGACAATTGTCAAATTTTTTTGTTACATTTTCAAATGAAGTTTTATTTAAACACTAGAAAATACCCGCTTCGCCGGCGGTATAAATATTAAATATCATTAAAAACTTTAAATCTTTAAATTTAACAGCCGTATTCATATTGAAGTAGGAAGAGTGTAAATAATGGTTTGTGTATTAGATATATTCAGTGACTTATTATTTATTTGTCACATTTGCGTCAACATTTTGATATTTAAACATCAAAAATTTTGCACTGTTAATTGTCATTTTATTATTATTTTTTTTTTTTTTAAATATTTTGAAATCTTTGACAAATTTTCTTGTTTTTATTTTCTTTTTTATAGAAATTTTTTAATATTTTGAATTTTTTGACATAATTTCCAGATGTTTGAATTATTTTGAATAATTTTAATTATTTTTGACAATATTTGTGCTCAAATGAGAGCAAATAATTGTAAAATTGCTTTATGAGAGGTTTATAGCACGTTTCAGCTATTTTTAAAATTCCTCTATTTTATAAACAAACATTTTCGAACACTTTTTGACATTTTGTTTGTTTTTGATACATTTTGAAATAATTTGATACATTTTTGATCCTCAATGCGACAAAAATTTATGTTAGAACTCTCTAACTTATATAAATTTTACACAATTACATGAAATATAAAGCCAACATTTGATGTTTTTGTCCGCTTAAACTTGCTACCTATTTATCGACAGTTTCCGGTTTTATCGACAAAACCATAAAATTTGTTTGGGAGCCCCCCTAAGGAGTGGTCGGAGGGAATAGGTGTCCAAGGCAAAAATGTTCCTTTTGCAAAAATAATGGGGTCGATCATACATATAAACCCTCTCCGGCACTCTCTTAAAGGTCATATGCTCAGGTGTATGGAATAAATAAACAAAAACCATCAAATTTGTATGGGAGCCCCCCTAAGGAGTGGTCGGAGGGAATAGGTGTCAAATATTCCTTTTGCAAAAATAGTGGGGGTTGGTGATACATATTAACCCTCTCCGGCACTCTTTTAAAGGTCATATGCTCAGGTGTATGGAATAAATATTTTGCTAAATAGTTTTTAAAAAAGATGTCATCAAAAGCGAATTGACTAATTCTACGTCTTGTGTTACGACATAGTCGAAACTACTGTATATTTTTTTCTTATGAAGGCTTTAAAAGACGTTTATAAATGTTTATGAATACAGCCGTCGGTGGAGTCCGTGGCGTAGTTGGTTAAAGTGCGTGGCCGCTATGTCAACGAACTTTGGAGATCCAGGTTCGAACCCCAGCAGCGACAGAAAATTATTTGAATTAAAATAATTTTTCTGTACGGACGCCACCTCTCTGCAGGCAATGGCAAACCTCAGAGAGTAATAAAAATGCCATGTAAAGCTTCTTGAGAACGAGAACATTCCGTTCATGTAGATCCGGTTCTCGGTCAATTGTGTACAAACTTAATAACACGCACAACACAATTGATTATAAGAAGCTAGGTCAAAGTCCTTTCAAGGGCTGAAATGGCCAGTTATTTATTTTTTTTTATTAATCGGCGAAACATTGTAAAATATAGACGCTTTGGATGTCCTATCTCCTTGTCCTTGTGTAATATATTCAACCAAGTCAGATTCGACCACCGATGCGTCTCTTGCGATTTCTTGCATAACCAGCACATAGTGATGCAAACTTTCCTTGTTTCTTCTCCACGTACGTTTTTCCAATTTGTTAAAAATATCTTTAAGGCTCACTGGTTTATAATATTCTCCTAAAAGCTCCTCTTTCAACTGGTCCCAAGTTTTTACAGAGCTCATCTTCAAAAACAAAGCAGCACTTCCAGTGAGCATTCTACGTGCAAGGAAGAATTTGTCCTCATTAGTACATTCATACACAGTTGTAACGCATTCAACATCAGCTATCCATTTCTTCACGTCAACATTGCTTTCGCCGTCAAACTTGGGCACGGCCGCTTCTATATCACTGATGTTCATGGTAAAATTACGAGTAGCATGCTGAGATTCGAGAAGCTGCAACTCTTTTTTCAATCGCATTATACGCAATCGCTTGGTCAACCATTGCTCAACTTGATCATAGTCCTCAACATCATCTTCGGTAACATTGCCATTATGTGCACTTTTTTGTGAATCCTGCTGAAACATTCTTAAATCGCCTTGCTCAGTCGTTGATATGTTTGCGTGCTTCTGCTTACACGTTGCTTTTGCTTCACTTACATTAGCCATGCTTGCATTCAAATTTAACGATTCACGGTATTCGAACTCGCTACGCTGCTCAGAATGCGTTACTAGTTGTGTACTCGTTGTGTTGTTGGTAAATTTGTTAGTAGCGACACTTCCAACGGAATTTTCCGTAACACCACCATTTCCTTCTGGGACTAAAAAAAATTGATCTGCCTCAATAGACACTGCAGCTGTTGAGACCACGGGGTTCTGAAATTGGTCAACACTTGCTGCACTCACTGCTTGCGTACCAACCGTGCCAGTGGATAAATCACCACCGCTGACATTCTCACTAAAGTCTAGCGCTTCACCACCAGTTTCAGATGCATTTGCATCCTTAGACAAATCAATCACTTGCACCATGAGCTTTTTAAGTTGGCAAATGGTCGCTGTTTCCAGGAATTTTATCCCAGTTATAGTTCACAATCATTTTCTTATATTCTACCAAACACAATACTACCAGTTCACAATAGTTAATTATTCTACTACATATATTTTTTTTGTGGTCATAGTGTGGTAAACTACCACACAGGATATAAAAACAAACAATATGCTGCAAAGTTTATTAAAAACGGCCTAGTAGATCCGGAGATTAACTGTCCGCCAGTTAAAAAAACCTAAACTCGAGAAAAACGCATGTAAAGTTTTTTACACCTGCGAGCCGAGAGCGTACTTCAATTGAGTCGTTATATGTATATCGTCACTGGCTTCGAATTTCGATTAAATATTTCAGACAGTTATTATTGAAGGCATAAAGAATCTAAAAATTAAAAAAAACAAAAATTCATTTTTTGAAAATTCTAGACGGTACTAGAACCTTAAAAAAGCATTAAGCATGTTGCTCTGTTCATAACTGAACGAGCATTCAAGAAAAATGAATATAAAAAAAATTTTTAAAACAAACGCAAGAGAATCATGCACTCTTTTTATATCCCAATAAGCCACAGAGCGGACTCGGATTCGTTTCGGATCCGAGTTTTCGCTTTCTATTCGAATTCGAGATGAATCCGAGAATATTAAAAAGGTAGAGGGGTAAATTCAGTGGCGTCCGTGGCGTAGTTGGTTAAAGTGCGTGGCCGCTATGTCAACGAGCCTGGAGACCCAGGTTCGAACCCCAGCAGCGACAGAAAATTATTTGAATTAAAATAATTTTTCTATACGGACGCCACCTCTCTGCAGACAATGACAAACCTCAGAGAGTAATCAATATGCCATGTAAAGCTTCTTGAGAATAAGAATTTCGTTCATCGCCGTTCGGAGGCGGCGTTAAGCCTTAGGTCCATTTCTCGGTCAATTGTGTACAAACTTAATAACACGCACAACACAATTGATCATAAGAAGCTAGGTCAAAGTCCTTTCAAGGGCTGAAATGACCAGTTATATATTTTTTTTTTTTGGAGGGGTAAATTTCTTACTGAAGTTCCCAGCCGTGAGTGAAGCTACTGGACACAAGAAGTTCTCTGCAGAAGCAAAAAAAATTAATTTCTAAAAAAAGGGTTGCACACGGTATAATCTGCATATTTTTTTTGCAATTAGATAAACTTTTCTGTTTTCTTTTTTAAACATATTATTAAAAAAGGCATTGATTTCATTGAAGACTATTGAAATCATAAGATATGAGAATATAAGTAAATTTAAAAAAATCTCGTTTCGAAAACGAAGCGATTATTTTAAAAATATCGTTTCGAAAACGATTCGATTATTCTAAAAATCTCGTTTCGTAAACGAAGTGTGAATTTCTTCCGCTCGCGGATTCGAAAACGAAAGCAGAACGAAATTCGTTTTCGAACTAAATACACGAGATCTCGGTTTCACCTCGAATTCGAAACGAATCAGTTTGGTTTATTGGGATAATATACACAGACACACACATTCATACAAACAAAAGAAGAAATCAAAAAGCTATTTTAAATGATAATAAAATAAAATAAATTCATTGAAAATATCTTTTTCAGTCTGCACGGATCTTTAACTATATTTAAAAACGAACGACAATTATTTTAAATATTTTTAAATACATTTAATAAATGTAAATATGATTTTGTAAGCCAAAAGTTCGTTATACTGGAAGTTAAATTGAAAAATATAAATTGTCATATAATAATAGTGTTTACAAAGTTTGCACAGAAAATCTCAGGCAATAAAATTTCATAGGTAATATTCCAGGCTCATTTTCATCAACGTGCACACCAATGCATACCTTTTCCTCCCTCGAAAAATTCCCGCGGACGCCCATGTTCCGAATGTTTTGTTTTGTGTATGCATTATTGACATGAAGAAAACAGAAAGGCCCATATTACACGATTACACGATGTCCGTTTGTCCGACCTTTGTTAGCGTAAGCCGGACAAACGGACATCGTGTAATATGGGCCAAACACAGACAACAAATGTCAGAAGATAATAAAAATTAAGAAATTAGCACTGAACGTACCCCATCATTGGGAAAAATACGGCAACACTTATCATGTTTAACACCACTCAAAGCGAGGATCGCCTGGTCGCCAGAGCAAAAATAGAATAGATTCTAATCTGGCGAATGCTCGTCGCGATCGAAAACCAGCGATTTGATTTCGGACGTGTTCATACGTTTTCATGCATTCTATTGCTTGAAAATGTCGTTAATCGCTAATCGCTTTGATTCTGTTCAGGCTCTTATGCTTCTGTTGAGATAATGAATTACGGATGCACAATTCATCATTCTTTGAAGATAAAAGAATGCACACCCAATGCTCTGTAAGGAATGGGACTTATGGAAATATCAATCCCATTCTTGTTGGCTTAAAAAATCTGATGAATGCATTCAGTTTTATCATTCTTTTCAACTCTGAAACACTGGATATTTTAATTACTTCCATGTAATACTACTATATATAAAGCAGCATTTTGCATTTATGTTGTCATTTGTTTTCGGCGGCCGATCTTAGAGACATGCTTTTGTCTTTCCTTTGACATTATCTGGAATAATAAAGTGCTTATTAACAATAAATATTATGAACAAAATGTATAAAAATTAATTTCTACAATTTGTTGTATATAATAGGTATGTATGTTCCCGTACTCTAAAGTTTTAGTCCAATTTACCATTTTTACAGGTTTTAGTCCGAGAAGCGTTCCCGTACTCGAAAAAATGGTAAAAGAGAGTGCAATCGAGAGAGCAAGAAATGTTCCGTCCCTGTCAAAAGCTGCAAGTTTGGTAAAAGTGTCAAACTGCTTAAAATCATATGTTTACATGCTAGCAAAGAAATTGCAAAACAATAAAAGTTCTTCGAAATAAATAAAAAACTGTTGGAATGGAAACCAAAAACATGGTAAATTGTGTAAAAACTAAATATAAATGTTTATTTGAAAATTAATTTTTATATTGTTCAAAATCTTTAGCATGTCGTCTGCACTGTCAATGCTCCACATCAAGCAAGCACTGGAAGTGAACCAAACAAATCCGTCTGGTGCAAACATTTTGCGGAGCTTGTAGAATCATCAAGCGATTCTGAAGATGATGAGCTTATGGAATTGGTTGCAGATGAAAGGGACGAGGATATTATCTATGGATTGCTCGAATTTTGTATGCCGAAGAAACGAAATTGCGTTAAAAATTATTTGCTGGATGTTGTCCCCACATATTCAGAAGCAGAATTTAGATGCCATTGTCGAATCGCAAAATCCCTATTTTTGAATTTAAGCAACAAATTCGAAGACTTTTCGACTCTTGAAGTTGATAAAAGATTACCCGGCAAAACTCATTTGGCTGTATTCTTGTGGTTTGCTGGACATGAGGCAAGCAGCTATCGTGACTTAATGGATTGGTTCGACTTATCTCTGTCAAGTGTGTGCAGAATAATCGAAGGAGTCACTATATTCATCAGCAGTCTTGGTCCTAATGTAATTAAGTGGCCTAATGATGAAGGAAAGCAGCAGTCTACTGAATTTTTAAAAAAAAGTGTGGTTTCTCGAAAGCAATAGGTAAAGTATTCATACATAATTTAAATATGAACTTAATTTTTTCTTTATACAGGCTGTATTGATGGGATCCACATAACTATCGATCCACCTGCAAATTGCAAGATGACTATATTGATAGAAAAGGAAACGTGACAATAACAATGCAAGCAATTTGCAATGAACAAAAAAAATTCATTAATATACTTGTGGGATTTCCGGGATCAAGTCACGATAGCTGGGTGCTTCAAAACTCACCAATTAATAGCAAATTGTCTTTTGTTTGTGGAGGTAATATACATATCACAGAACTGCATAAGCGTACCTGAAATCTATTACTAGTACATATATACATATATTCAAAAAAGGATTTCAGCTTTTGAACATTTATACAGGAGATTGAAAAGTGAAAATGAATTAAAACTTTTACAGCTCTGGTAGATAGATATAATATAATAAGAAAATATATGGACAATTCCACAGTCCCGGGTGTACATGCGTCCAACTTCAAACACAGATATTTTCGCAATGAAAATAGCTAGTGGATAAGTTGCTATAAAAAATAATAGCACTCCAGCTAGTCTATGCACACATGAAAAAAAAAAAATCAAATTCATGGTCTATTCTGGTGGTAACTTAAAAAAGATGCCAGGGACTGGCGTTTTGATCACACGACACCATTTCTGTAAAGCTCAAGAAAATTGCAAAGTTCAGCAAAACTAGAATATTTAAAATGAAGTTTTTGACATTATTCGCTTGAAAAATGATTGATTGCAAACTCTTTATTAAAAATTTAGTACTGAGGCGGGTGTTACATGAATTAGGACGGGCGTTACGAGTACAAAATACTATTTAAGAAAACAAAGAATTGGATTTTCCAACCGCTCAGCGTTGCCGTCGCGTTATTATGGTTTGCTTCATACAATTCATATTAGCATGACGATTTTTTGACAGATAAACAACGACGCTCTTGTTTAGGTTTCACAGTAAGCTTTCACATATTTCTATTGCATTGCGTTCAGCGAGTAGACGGACGCATATGCATATGCAGTGAATGAACTTCCCGCTTTAGGCGATGGCAATCGCTGCCCTGGAGGATGAATGGAATGACTTGTCTTTTTTATTTAATGACCAAAGCGATTATGATGTAAATTTTTGGAAAACTGTTTCAAGCAAAACATTCAGATTTTGAAAGTTTTTATATGTATATGTACCTATAAAATTTATTTATTTATTTATCAAACTGTAATTTAAAATTAAAAATCTTAAATTCAGTTATTAAGACCAATTTCTGCTAAGGCCTTCAGCTAATTTTCAAGTGAATCTATTAACATAAAATAAAAATAAATAAATTAATTAAGAAATCATAATATAAACTGAAATCTAAACTTGTACATTTGATCGATCTCAAAAGTGTTAAATTAAACATATTTAATGCTTTGAAGAAATATTTGACATTAATAAATTTTTTTTTATTATTTAATTTTAATTCATATTTTAAAACTCAATACGCCTAAGTCTAAGCATTTTTTTATACTATTTTGTTTTTTTTTTTTTGTTCTTTTTTTTTGTTGTAGTTATCAAATTTTATGGTATAAGTTTATAGATTTTAAAAAGGAAATTACATATTCAATATGTTCAGTAGTTGGATTGAATAGACAATTAAGTGGATCTTTACTTTTGAATATTTGTTGTCTTTGGACGTTCAGGGTCGAGCAATTTGAAAAGATGTGCTGAATAGGTATGGGAGTGTTGTCACTGCAGTAAGGGCAGATGAGGGGAATTGTGCTGTTGAGTAAGTGTTCATGTGTTAGTTTGCTGTGACCAACACGTAATCTTTCAAATTTTGTTAAGTCCAGTCTGGTTAAGTTGGGATTATGGTCAAATTTAAAAAAATCATTAATGTTTAATTTGTTTGAGTTGAGTGTTTTATACCATGAAGATGTGTTATTCCATGTCTGAAGTGAATGTTTCCGATTAAACTTATGTTTAAGATGTTTTATAATATCTTTGGAGTTAGAGTTGATAGTTGTGAAAACAGGTGATTTTGTGGCGAGTTTTGCTGACTTATCGGCGTATTCATTACCGATTATATTGGTATGTCCTGGAATCCATATTAAAATAATTTTCGGATACTTTTCTGAAAGTGTGTTCCTGATCAGATTAGAATAGAACTCGTGGTTATTTATATTATAAATTGCTTCAAGGGAGGATAGAGAATCAGAGATTATAGCAAATTTACCTATTCTAAATTTAACCAGGTCTATTGCTGACGCAATAGCAATAATTTCCGTGGTATAAATAGTGGTAAAATTAGGACAATTTGAAATTGTAAGTATTGAATTCTCTGTAGTTACACTATATCCTATATTCTTGTTTGTTTTGGAACCATCAGTGTATAAGAATGTTCGGTTACTCATTTCATTTTTAAGTTGGTTGAAAGCTTGCCTAAAAATTTCGTGTGGAGTAGTATTTTTATTAAATTTGCTAAGTTCAAAATTTACTATTGGGGACTGATTGCGCCATGGTGGTGACTTGTATTTTACATGTTTCATTGGTAGATACGGCAAATTTAGCATTTTACATGAGTAAATTATTTTTGAAATAGTAGAGGGAAACTTTCGTTTTTTTCGATAATTTCTCTGTCCTCTTAATATTTTTATTAAAGGAGTGTTGGTCCTATATATTAATGTTTTAAAAAGTTTATTTGTTAAGAACTTACTTCTTGCTTTGATATGTTGTATGCCAGTTTCGAAAAAAATATTGCTAATTGGTGTTGTACGATATGCAACTATGGCTGCTCTTAAAGAAGAATTCAATAAGGAGCTCAATTTGTTAAGTTGTGCTTTAGGAGCCGATCCATAAAGAAAAAGACCATAATCTATTTTTGATATTATTAGAGATTTGACAGCTGAAACTAGTGTGTGAGCCTTACAGTTAAATTTTAAACTTGAAAGGCACTTTATTATGTTAAGTCTTTGAGAAAGTGATTGTTATAAGTGAAGAATGTGAGAGTTCCAATTGAATTTTTTGTTAAAAATTATTGCAAGGATTTTTAATTTGTCAACGGATTTAATTTTAACGTTATGACTTCTGACCGTACAGACAGTTATGCTTACGGCAAATATGTAAATCCTAAAATTTTTCTACCGACAAAACTGCTCCAAAATAGTTACACCATTCTTGAATATTTTCAAATAAGGAGTCCAAATTAATGTTAACGTTTTTATCCTTTTTCTGTTCAATAACTAAATTTCTAAATCTAGAGTGATTTTTTAAGTGCCTGATAACTTTTTTTTTAAAAAAAACGCATAAAATTTGCAAAATCTCATCGGTTCTTTATTTGAAACGTTAGATTGGTCCATGACATTTACTTTTTGAAGATAATTTCATTTAAATGTTGACCGCGGCTGCGTCTTAGGTGGTCCATTCGGAAAGTCCAATTTTGGGCAACTTTTTCGAGCATTTCGGCCGGAATAGCCCGAATTTCTTCGGAAATGTTGTCTTCAAAAGCTGGAATAGTTGCTGGCTTATTTCTGTAGACTTTAGACTTGACGTAGCCCCACAAAAAATAGTCTAAAGGCGTCAAATCGCATGATCTTGGTGGCCAACTTACCGGTCCATTTCTTGAGATTAATTGTTCTCCGAAGTTTTCCTTCAAAATGGCCATAGAATCGCGAGATGTGTGGCATGTAGCGCCATCTTGTTGAAACCACATGTCAACCAAGTTCAGTTCTTCCATTTTTGGCAACAAAAAGTTTGTTAGCATCGAACGATAGCGATCACCATTCACCGTAACGTTGCGTCCAACAGCATCTTTGAAAAAATACGGTCCAATGATTCCACCAGCGTACAAACCACACCAAACAGTGCATTTTTCGGGATGCATGGCCAGTTCTTGAACGGCTTCTGGTTGCTCTTCACTCCAAATGCGGCAATTTTGCTTATTTACGTAGCCATTCAACCAGAAATGAGCCTCATCGCTGAACAAAATTTGTCGATAAAAAAGCGGATTTTCTGCCAACTTTTCTAGGGCCCATTCACTGAAAATTCGACGTTGTGGCAGATCGTAAGTCTATTCATGATGAAATGTCAAAGCATACTGAGCATCTTTCTCTTTGACACCATGTCTGAAATCCCACGTGATCTGTCAAATACTAATGCATGAAAATCATAACCTCAAAAAAATCACCCTTATGGAAATCATCTGCATATGCACAAAATTTAATTTCTTTGTTTAATTTTATAGTATCACATAGCTTATTATATCGACTCATAACCGCCAAAATATCTTAAGCGACATAATATCCGATTTATGTTTTTTGATGAAAATCGATAATTTGCGATGGTTTACATCGTCTGTCAAAATTTCATAGGTGTACGAAATTAGATTATGAATTTAAACCAGTGATGGGCACACACATACTATCACATACTTTGCTTGTGTGTGAAGCAGAGAAAAACGAAGATCAAGTTGACGGTTGCCAGTTTTACACTGAAAAAAACATTCAACTGTCGAAAAGAAAAGATTTTGGTTGCTTCTTTAGTATATAATTTTTTTTAAACTTTTTTATAAACATATTCACTTATACAAATAATACAAAAAATATACAGAAAATAAAAAATATACATATGTATAAACAAAATAAGCTAACAAATTAAGCTAACGTCGGGATAAGGGAATATTTTCGCAAAGCCTCAAAATTTCATTGCATTCTTCACCAAAACATTTTAAAACATCTGATGTTAAATTTAAAAAAAAAATACCGTCGTCAAATGATCGGCAATGCTTTGATGAGGCTTTTTTTAGAGACAAATTGTTATTTTCATTCAATGGATGCCTTTCCTGATGATCACTATGAGCCTCATCTACCATAGAACTGGCAGGTAGCTCACCTTTATCAACCATAAATATTAAAAAAAATTTTGCTTTTAACTCTAAAATTTTTGTTGTTCGTTCACCCCCCGTTAACTTAGTAAAATTTTCATGGCTAGAGAAAAAATGTCTTCTTAAACAAAACATATTATTGCGACTCATAATGCGATAACAAATCATGCCTTGCAAGTCACCATCATCGTTTTCCATAAAAAAGAAATCATTTTCCCACTCTTCAGGGGACATTTTTCTCTCTGTATTTTAAAAAATTGCGCAGCGAAGTCTTAACTTAGCAAGTGCTGAATATCAACTGAATTGATTTGCTTAGCGAAAATGAAAACAAAGCAACAGCCGAACGCACACGATCGAAAGCCACACGAAGGAGCTTATAGAGTACTTGTGTCGACGTCGCGCAAGCAGCATTTTGTTTCAAAACACGCGTGTTTGATAATTTAAATTGTGCCCTTCGCTGATTTAAACCAAAAGCAATTTTAGCTTAAGTACACACTACATGTTTGTTTACATTTTTCATGACAGCAAAGTGTCGCTTAAGATGAAATTCTCTAAAAGAAATTAATCAATATAAGAGATAAAATTATTAAAATAAAATTAATAGCAAAGAGATAAGAGATAAAAGATAAAATTAATAGCAAAGATAATTAAAAAAAACCTTCTCCTGTAAAATTTTCTTTTTGGCGCTTAAGATATTTTGGCGGTTATGAGTCGATATGCTATAAGAAATAGAATGACTGAAAGCGGTGAACCTTGTGGGATTCCATTGAATAAAGCATTGGTGTTTGAACTTTCCTACTCGAACTATTATTTTCCTATTCTTCATAAAGCTAAGAACATAGTTCTTAATTTTGGAGCCTACTTGCCATTGATGGAGTTGGTCAATAACAGAATGCAAGCAAATTTTATCAAATGCTTTCTCGGAGTCTAGCGGTATTACCGATATGTGCTTATTTTTAGACAATGAGTTCGTAATAAGGTGCTCTAAACATAAAAGAGCATCGGTTGTTGACTTTCTTCTCTTAAAACCTATTTGGTTATCTTAAATTAGTTTGTTGTTGGTAACAAACCACCATAACCTATTAGCTATGATTTTGTCCATCAGTTTTGCACAGCAAGAATTTAAGGATATTGGCCGGTAAGATTTTAAGACAGTTTTGTCGGATTTAGGCTTTAATATGGGAACAACGACTGAAGTTTTAAAGGATTGAGGGATATACGAATTTAAGATGTCATTGTCAAGGTTCAGTAGCCTTGTTGTCACAGGTGATGACAAATTACGAATCATGGAATATGAAATACAATCCTGTCCAGGAGTATGCCCTTTAAGATTTTTTAAAGCTGATTGAAATTCAATTAGGTTGATATCAATTTCGATTGCCAAGGCATGTTTATTTGAAGTGATATTAAAATGCGTACTTATAGCTCTCTGCTTATGCATGGCAAAATCTGGTGGGAAATTAGAGTTAGACGATTCTTTAGACCAATAGGAGCAGAACTCATCTGCTATGGCCTTAGGATCACATACTGCTGAACCAATTAGGTTCGAATTTTTTATGCAATGTATGCCGTGAGTCGATTTGTATCCGGTAAAGTGTCTAATGTTGGCCCAAATTTTGTCAGATGAAGAATATGGATTAATTGCCGCGGAAAAATTATGAATGAATGCTTTTTTAGCATCTTTTATTTCTCTCTTATATAAGGCATTAGTTTTTTTGTAGTTCATTATATTTTGTTGGTTAATGTTGCGTTTTAAAGTTTGCCAATATCTGTTTTAATCCTCTCTTAGTTTATTAAGTTTTCCATTCCACCATGGAACAGTACGGGTGTGCTTGATTGGAGTCGATTGAGGGATCGACGAATGTGCGCTTTGCAGAATGATTTTCTGGATTGTTGCGGTTTCTTTGTTGATATTAGAAGAACATGGTCTTTTTTGATTTAAAATGGCAGAATTATTTTCAAAAAGTGGCCAATTGGCTAGTTTAACATTAAAATGACATTTCATTGATTGAGCTTTTGGTGTCTGTGTTTGAAAAATAGATATTAGTATTGGAAAGTGGTCACTTCCATGCAAGTCATTTTTTATAGACCAATCAGATACTATGGCTATGTCAGGGGAACAAAAAATTAAGTCAATATTTGTTAAGGTGTTAAGTGTTGTGAAATGTGTTGGAGACCCATCATTTAGGATAACATAGTTAGATTGATTAATAAACTTTGCTAAAGTATTGCCCTTGCGGTTATTTACAGGAGAACCCCACATATTATGCCACGAATTAAAATCACCTGTTATCAAGTATTGTTTGTTCGAACTGAGTAAGACATTTTCTTGGTTTTTTTTTATTGAAGTTGCGAGAAGGTGAGATATAAGTGGAGATAATTGTAATTTTTATTATTGAGTGTATTTCTACAGCGACAGCATCGAAGTCGTTACTGAGTGAAATAGTGTTGTGTTGAATTGAATTGTGTAGTAGAAGGGCAACGCCTTCGTAAGAATTTGTTGTATTTAGGGTATAGAGGGAGTAATTAATTGGGATTGGTATTAGATCTTTTGATTTAATATGTGTTTCCTGCAATGATATAACTTTCGGATTTAGTTGTTTTATAAGAAAACTAGCTGGTACCCGACGCGTTGCTGTCGTAGCGGAAATAATTTCTATCTCTATCTGAATCTCAAACTCAGTCTCAATCTCAATCTCAATCTCAATCTCAATTTCAATTTCAATATCTATCTATCTCTATCTATATCTCTATCTCTATCTCTATCTCTATCTCTATCTCTATCTCTATCTCTATCTCTATCTCTATCTCTATCTCTATCTCTATCTCTATCTCTATCTCTATCTCTATCTCTATCTCTATCTCTATCTCTATCTCTATCTCTATCTCTATCTCTATCTCTATCTCTATCTCTATCTCTATCTCTATCTCTATCTCTATCTCTATCTCTATCTCTATCTCTATCTCTATCTCTATCTCTATCTCTATCTCTATCTCTATCTCTATCTCTATCTCTATCTCTATCTCTTTCTCTATCTCTATCTCTATCTCTATCTCTATCTCTATCTCTATCTCTATCTCTATCTCTATCTCTATCTCTATCTCTTTCTCTATCTCTATCTCTATCTCTATCTCTATCTCTATCTCTATCTCTATCTCTATCTCTATCTCTATCTCTATCTCTATATCTATCTCTATCTCTATCTCTATCTCTATCTCTATCTCTATCTCTATCGCTATCCCTATCTCTATCTCTATCTATATCTCTATCTCTATCTCTATCTCTATCTCTATCTCTATCTCTATCTCTATCTCTATCTCTATCTCTATCTCTATCTCTATCTCTATCTCTATCTCTATCGCTATCTCTATTTCTAAGTGGAACGACTCGTGTAAATTGATAACCAAATTTCGAGGCTATGCTACCTATAATTCCAAAGTTAATCGATATCGCAAATTTGGCTTGTATGGGTGGAGCCACACCCCCTTGTTCAATGACGTCTCAGTTTTCTAGTTGATGGATATCACCCAATAGTAATTCCATACTGAATTTCGTTGTTATACGACTTTTTGTTCCAAAGCTATCTGATATCAAAAATTTAAAGTGTATGGGCGGGGCCACACCCCCTTTTCCAAAGCCCATCCCAGTTTTATAGTAGAAATATTTCACCAAGTGGCAACTCCGTACTGAATTTCATTATTATACGGCATTTAGTTCCAAAGCTATTCGATATCATAAATTTGAATTGTATGGGCGGTGCCACACCCCTTTGGCCTATACTTGCTCAATTTTTCCAGTCGAAAGACACAACTAAATAGAACGTTCTAACCGAGTTGCATTAATGTGTGACTTATAGCTCGAAAGTTATACCGAAAATTTGGTCTGCTGAAAAAGTGCCACTCCCCACGTCCAACGCCCATAAAATTTTACCTGTGGAATGGCTCTTGTAAATTGAGGTAGAACACCGAATTCCGATGCTATGCGACCTATAACTTCAGAGCTATTCGCTACCGTAGATTAGGGTTGTATCTGAGGTGCCACGCCCCCTTGTCATTTAGGGGATGAAAAATAGATGTTGTTCGATTCTCCCCCCTGACTAATATCCTCGCTAAGGATCACGAAAATCGGTCGAGCCGTTTCGGAGGAGTTCGATTACGCACCCCGTGACAGAAGAATTTTATATATTAGATGTAAGTTATTGTAATTGTTATAGTATCCTCTGATATTCCATTGAACTATTTTAATTGTCATTACTTAATATAGAAATAAATATTGATGTCAGTATAGATATCGTATTAGTGTATTAACTTTAAGTTAGAGTAACTCATAAATACTGTGAATAATGTCTGTTTATAATTTAAGAGTTAGTTTTAAATTAAATAAGTTATAAGCTTATTCATACATAATATGATCGTTGATTTCTTCAATGGTTATGGTCTTGGCTGGTTGTTTGTTGTTTGTTTTGGTGTTTTTAATTGTTTTTAGTTGTGATTGAAGTCGTTTGGAAATATTTCCTGGGTAAATTTTGTTGCTTTGTTTTGCCGCATTTCCAGATGTAGATGGTTTTTGTTGGGATTCAGATTCTGAATCAGTGGGTTAATCTGAATAGGTTGTTAAAGGGCGATTGGGAATTGTAGCTGTTAAATTGGTTGAACTTAGTATTTTTTCTAAAAATTGAGTTGAAGGTATTGCTTATTTGATTGCAGTTGGTTTGGTTGTTGCTGATAACGCATAATCGACGAAAAAGAAGTTTCATGTTGGTGACGTTCATTATATATGACTGTTGCTGTTCTATGATCAACTTTGCGTGTCGTTTTAATTGCTTGCAGTTCTTGCTGTTTTACCAATATGGGACACTTTTTATCGGTGGCGGGATGGTTGTTGGGTTGTATATTGTAAGTATTGCAATTAATACAATTGTCGCTATTACTGCATTTTTCATTAGCATCATCATTGAGATGGTAATTGTTTGCACATTTGTAGCAAATTTTAGTGTTCTTGCAAAATTTTGATGTATGACCGTATAGAAAACATTTATTGCAACGTAGGGGTTGAGGAATATATGGACGAATATTAACATTTTCACAACCGATTTTAACTTGAAATGGTAAAACTGATGACGCAAATGTTATTATAACAAGACCTGTTTCAACAAGGTCTGTCATTTGTCTTTTTAAGTGTTTTTTTATTTCACTTACATTTTGATTTTTAAGTTCAAAAGGAATGATTTCTTCTGGAATACCTCTTAGATCATTACAATATATAACACCTTTGGAATAATTTAATGTTTTGTGCTCAGTTACTTCAACAGAAATAGTATTAGATAGCGCTATTAACGTAGTTAGTTTGTTAGATTGTAAATTATTTTTTGTTTTTATTAAAATTTGACCATTTCTAGTTTTTTTACACTCTTCGACCTCACCATCGCATGTGTAGTCAATAGCTTTTTTGATTAAGAATGGAGAAACATTCGAGAGATTATCCGAACTATTTGTTCTGGACATTATAAGGTAGTGTGGACCTGCATTTTGAAAGTTCGACAGTTTTGTCTTGTCCCACTGAAGGGATGGATGGTCAGGGGATCCTTCATTTTTATGTGGTCCTTACTCAGCAGCTCTGTTAAACGGCACTAAAATTTATTTATTTTTTTATGTTTTTCACTAGATTGTATATAGCCTTATCGTTTTTTATTGTTTTTATTCAAGTTATCACTAAATTCACTTCTTATGATGCACTTCCAATGCACTATACGTATATAAAATTATTAACCAACAATCAAATCTTTTTAAAAGGAAAAAAAAAATTTTTAATTTGTAAAAATTTTCCAATGAAAAATAATGTTTTAATTTCCGATGACAAGAAAAGCCAACGTGATTGCTTTAAAAATTTTTTCAGACTGACCTATAAAATTTGTTTTGTTTGGTTTCTTGAAAAAATAAACTTTTATATAAAAAGTTTCTGATGATTAAATATTTGATGGTATTAATATTTGGTGGGACTTTTTGAGGGTTTTTTGTGTCATTTTGGTAGAATAAATGGGTTTAAATGGGGATGCGATCGGGATTTTTTACTAAATGAGAATCAGATCACTGGTTGTGACCCAAAATTAATAAACCTAAACTTTTCGAAACTAAACGATACAGTTTGACGAAAGAAACGCTCTGTTCCGTAACAATATCCCTTTTACATTAGTCAAGACTTGAATTATATACTTTGCTATTCCCTTTTAAGCTTACCCTCTCTCATGTTGATGTCCGCGTCTTTCATCAACAAACTCACAGACTTGATTTCAAGTCTTGATCAACGTAAATGGGTTCCAAGCGAACTTATAGTGTCTCAACTCGTCAACAGCTGTACAGAATAGTCTTTTTTTATTTTCAGACGATTGGAGGAACTCGTTTCATTTTGGTTTAAATGTCAAAACAGACGTAACGATTGCAAACGTTCGGCAAGGTGTAATCGTCTCGTTTGGTGGTTTATTTAAAACAGGGACCGAAAATAAAGATTATTTCCAAAAATTAAATAACAAAAAATCAACATGTTCCAAATGTCGGAGGACATTTTGGATAACTTCAATATGCTGCTTAATGCATGTTCTATCAAAATAAGAAAGATTTTTATTTATTGAGTTTTACCCATAAAAATTTAATTTAATTATTATTTACTGATTTTTATTTTATTCATCAACAATAAGAGAAATGTTTTGATTTTTATTTTTCTGTTCAAGAATAAGAGTTATTTTTGATTTTTATTATTTTGCTCAAGAATAAAAATTGTTTCTCAATTTTTATTTTTTCGCTCAGAAATAAAAGTTATATCTCAATTTTTATTTTTTCGCTCAGAAATAAAAGTTATTTCTCAATTTGTATTTTTCGCTCAAAAATAAAAATCATTTGTCCAGGGTTATTTTTTTTTTCCTCAAACATAAAACTCAAAACACCACACAGCTTTGTTGTTGCTGGCACATGCTCGCATTGAGTGTGTCTTGTGTGCGAACGAAAAAATTGTGTTTAGGGGCCGTTTTCAACATATCGTTAAAGTCAGAATTTATTTGTATTGTTAGGGCCAAGTAATCAGTGTTGAGGTAAAATCTGGTTAATATTGTTCCATTCCAATCTACAGAAATTGAAAATGTTACGGGAGGGTCAAACCCCCTTCAGGTTCCTCATTAAAGCGCAAGCCACATAGTTCTTAATTCTCAGAAGCATAGATACTAAGGTGGGTCGTTATATCAAGTCCTTTTTAGAAATATTAATTTGTTTTAAATTTACTGAAAAATCTATAGCGATTTTTGTAAAATATATCCAAAACTTGCATTCAAAAAAATCTCGAATCTAACAATCTTCTTATTCATAACTTTGTGGCCCCAGATACCTTTAAATTGCACCCTACTTTGGGGTATTTATTTCAGCTTTATAAGATCTTACAGCGAAAACACTGTTGATTTTTGGCGAAAAAGTGATTTCTTCAAATCAAAACCGCTGGCAAACGGTTGCACCGATTTCGATATCCTTTTGAATTCAAGATCTACTTGAACCCAGTTTCCAGAATATGAGTGTCGAAAAATTTTTTTTTTACGCCTGAACAAAACGATCCACCTTAATAGACACGAGCTCATGTATATTTACACATGGAAGCTGCATGGCTCAACAACTAAAAAGTCATACTGAGCGACTTCCCAGTAAGTCAAATGAGTTCGAAACGAATCCGCATTCTCGGACATTTTAATCGTTAACGATTATCGTTTTCGAATGCGCGAACGGAAGAAAATCACCACTCGTTAACAAGTCCGAGAATACGATTCGAGAACGGTTCGCTAATTTAAAAATATCGAGTCCTTCTCCAACTGTCTAAAAGATAATTGCCAATGATAGATATTATTATGTTTGTTAACTGCAGTGTAAATTCAAATAAAGTTATGCAATTCAAGTGTTTTACAAACAAAAAAAATGAAAAAAAAACACTTAGATTTATAACAGATTCATAAATTTCTTATAGGGAATTATATGAAGAGACTTAGAAGATCTTCATATAAAATGAGTCACATTTTTATACTCCCACGTTTAAAAAACGTAAAAGGGGTATATTAATTTTGTCACTTCGTTTCTAATCAGCATCACCATTCGAGACGATTAAGCCATGTACGTCTGTCTGTGTACAGCCTCAGTTTTCAAGCTATCATCACTGAACTCGATATTTAAGCTTACATCTAAAAAATAAAGATCAAGTTCGAAAATGAGCCTAATCGGATGAAAACCACGCCAACCTCCCATACAAAGTGACTTTATTAAAAAATAAAAGCGAATATTTTGCGGTGAAACTATGACGAAAATGTTTTAACAAATAAACATTTTATTGACTGCTTAAGACTTTGAATATATTTTGGTTTGGCCGTGGGCGTATTTTAACTTCGGCCCAGTCGAAGAATATTTTTAACTAGTTTTTATTCTAATTGCCATATTTTTAACAGATAATTAATATAATATAATTTTGTATGGATCCGAGAACTCGTATTCGTTTCGAGCTCGTTTACGAATCGTGCTTCGTTTGTTGTTTATTGGGTTGTTGTGCGTACCGGGAAAATTTTAGTGAATATGAGTGGATAAGAATGAATGAATAAAATTTGAAATTGAAACAATTTTATTAAATAAGGGTTGCCATCTAAAAAAAGAACTCATGCGTAATAATATTTAATATATTTAAATTGAAATATTCTTTGTACATTGAATCTTATTTTTATAGTATAATACATAAAAGAATCATACATAATAGTATCATACATATTACTAGCAGGAATAACAGTTCGTATAAAAAGTAATTTACATAAGTAAATGTAATGACTATTTGGAATTAATTTTTAAAAATAAAATTTTTTCTAAATTATGAGATGAAAAATTGCATCTAAGGTCACTTAAAACCAGCCTAAGTGCAGAAAAAGACCTTTCCGCACTCACTTGAGTTGCTGGAACACTTTGAACTATTTGCGCTAGTGACCACAGGTGTGGATACTTAAACAAGTCCAGCCAATTATTTTTAGGAGACTTCTATATACTATGGCTGCAATTAAAATTAAAAGTGCAATCAAGTAGTAGCCCTTACAGTCAGTTGCTAGTTAAATGTTTGGAAAACGGGAGACACATTTATTGGAAAATCCTTCCGTGATTTCATCTTTGTTTCTGGATCCCCGAATTCGCCGATTACTAGTTCAAATTCCAGAAAATATTATATATGCCAAAATGCATTTAAAGCAACTAATTTACCAGATTTTAGATCTAAAAGCCAAGGTAGAACTCAGTTGGTTTTACATTTTAGTTTAATTTTTTTTTTTAGTTTTTTCTTTTTTAATTCTTTATCATTTTTCTTTAGACCAAAAAGTCGCACAGAGATGACGATAGTGAACCAAGCACGTCACAAGAAGTCGAAGCTTCAGCAACAGTTAGCCAGGAAATACATCCCCAAAGCTCAAATTTCTTGCTACTTTTAATTTTACTATCTTTTGAATTCGATTAACGTATCTCCATTAGATGAAATATCCGAAGATGAGTTAGGAGATGGAGAGTTGCAAAAAGCTATGTATGAAATTGAGAGCTATGCACCAAAACCTATTGAGTGAGATGTCAAAATAATGGATTATTGGAACAAACAACGGTTTAAGTATCCACACCTATGGTCACTAGCGCAAATAGTTCAATAGCAATTTTTCATCTGATAATTTAGAAAAAATTTTATTTTTAAAAATGAATTCCAAATAGTCATTACATTTACTTATGTAAATTACTTTTTATACGAACTGTTATTCCTGCTAGTAATATGTATGATACTATTATGTATGATTCTTTTATGTATTATACTATAAAAATAAGATTCAATGCACAAAGAATATTTCAATTTAAATATATTAAATATTATTACGCATGAGTTCTTTTTTTAGATGGCAACCCTTATTTAATAAAATTGTTTCAATTTCAAATTTTATTCATTCATTCTTATCCACTCATATTCACTACAATTTTCCCGGTATGCACAACAACCCAATAAACAACAAACGAAGCACGATTCGTAAACGAGCTCGAAACGAATACGAGTTCTCGGATCCATACAAAATTATATTATATTAATTATCTGTTAAAAATATGGCAATTAGAATAAAAACTAGTTAAAAATATTCTTCGACTGGGCCGAAGTTAAAATACGCCCACGGCCAAACCAAAGTATATTCAAAGTCTTAAGCAGTCAATAAAATGTTTATTTGTTAAAACATTTTCGTCATAGTTTCACCGCAAAATATTCGCTTTTATTTTTTAATAAAGTCACTTTGTATGGGAGGTTGGTGTGGTTTTCATCCGATTAGGCTCATTTTCGAACTTGATCTTTATTTTTTAGATGTAAGCTTAAATATCGAGTTCAGTGGAGTTCAGTGATGATAGCTTGAAAACTGAGGCTGTACACAGACAGACGTACATGGCTTAATCGTCTCGAATGGTGATGCTGATTAGAAACGAAGTGACAAAATTAATATACCCCTTTTACGTTTTTTAAACGTGGGAGTATAAAAATGTGACTCATTTTATATGAAGAAGTTCTAAGTCTCTTCATATAATTCCCTATAAGAAATTTATGAATCTGTTATAAATCTAAGTGTTTTTTTTTCATTTTTTTTGTTTGTAAAACACTTGAATTGCATAACTTTATTTGAATTTACACTGCAGTTAACAAACATAATAATATCTATCATTGGCAATTATCTTTTAGACAGTTGGAGAAGGACTCGATATTTTTAAATTAGCGAACCGTTCTCGAATCGTATTCTCGGACTTGTTAACGAGTGGTGATTTTCTTCCGTTCGCGCATTCGAAAACGATAATCGTTAACGATTAAAATGTCCGAGAATGCGGATTCGTTTCGAACTCATTTGACTTACTGGGAAGTCGCTCAGTATGACTTTTTAGTTGTTGAGCCATGCAGCTTCCATGTGTAAATATACATGAGCTCGTGTCTATTAAGGTGGATCGTTTTGTTCAGGCGTAAAAAAAAATTTTTTCGACACTCATATTCTGGAAACTGGGTTCAAGTAGATCTTGAATTCAAAAGGATATCGAAATCGGTGCAACCGTTTGCCAGCGGTTTTGATTTGAAGAAATCACTTTTTCGCCAAAAATCAACAGTGTTTTCGCTGTAAGATCTTATAAAGCTGAAATAAATACCCCAAAGTAGGGTGCAATAAGAAGATTGTTAGATTCGAGATTTTTTTGAATGCAAGTTTTGGATATATTTTACAAAAATCGCTATAGATTTTTCAGTAAATTTAAAACAAATTAATATTTCTAAAAAGGACTTGATATAACGATCCACCTTAGTATCTATGCTTCTGAGAATTAAGAACTATGTGGCTTGCGCTTTAATGAGGAACCTGAAGGGGGTTTGACCCTCCCGTAACATTTTCAATTTCTGTAGATTGGAATGGAACAATATTAACCAGATTTTACCTCAACACTGATTACTTGGCCCTAACAATACAAATAAATTCTGACTTTAACGATATGTTGAAAACGGCCCCTAAACACAATTTTTTCGTTCGCACACAAGACACACTCAATGCGAGCATGTGCCAGCAACAACAAAGCTGTGTGGTGTTTTGAGTTTTATGTTTGAGGAAAAAAAAAATAACCCTGGACAAATGATTTTTATTTTTGAGCGAAAAATACAAATTGAGAAATAACTTTTATTTCTGAGCGAAAAAATAAAAATTGAGAAACAATTTTTATTCTTGAGCAAAATAATAAAAATCAAAAATTACTCTTATTCTTGAACAGAAAAATAATAATCAAAAAATAACTTTCATTTCTGATCAAAACAATAAAAATCATAAAGTTATTTTTATTGTTGAGGAATAAAATAAAAATCTAAAAATAAGAATTAAACTTTGAGCTTTTGGATATCGCTTATAAGAATTACGATCCCTGATTTAAAACAATGACAAATTCAAAGAAGTTGCAAGGGAATTCTTTTCCCTTGATTTTATTGATTTTCTAACCAATTTCATAAATTATTTTCAAAACCCATGATACAATTATACAGGTAGGTTTGACAACAGGCTATTTTCTCACGAGATCGTTCATGGATTGTCAAACTCGTCTGTTGTTTTTGTTTTTTTTTTTTGTTTGCTTTGTTTTGTATGATTTTTGACAATTCATGTTCGATTGAAAACTGTCACACCTACCTGATTAATTATACCATGTTCAAAACCAATTAATTGAATCACTTTGACAATCAGCTGTTTAAAGTTCGAGATTCGTGCTCGAAGAAATTTTTCAAGCAAAGTTCGAGTAATAGAGAGTGACATTTTGCTTGTTCTTCTCTCTCGTGCTGGAAAAATGTGTACGGAAACGCTTTCAAGTAACTTCAAGTTAATTGAAACGAATACGGAAAGGCCCATATTACACGATGTCCGTTTGTCCGGTGTACACTAGGGCAGACAAGCGATTTTGTTGTTGCATCCACTCTGACTCTTGTGGTGGTTCACAAATATGAATATTTTTGTTTGAATTTGATTTTTATTATTTATTTTTAATGAACAATGTTTTATAATGTTTGAATAAATTTTTTTATCTAATAAAATATTTTTGAAAGTTTTTTGTTGATAACAATTTTTTGATAACTTATTTTATAATTAAAATTTAAAAACAAGTGTATAAAGTGTAAGTGTATTTTATATGTGTGTGATTGTGTGTCTTGTGAGAGCATCACATTATTCCCCCCATAGAATTTAATTGAGTTGGCCAAGAGATTATAATGTACCTTTTTTTTGTGGGTCTGTGTGAGGAGGATAGCATCTCTGTAGTGTCTCTGTCCATGAATGTTGCTTTGACTCTGTCGATGTGAACTGTAACTGTGTTATTATTTTTAAGAAGTGTAAAATTTTTGTTTGTTCTGTCGAGTACTTTGAACGGTCCTTCGTATGGATTCTGTAGTAAACGTCGTATTGTGTCATTTCGTACGAATACGTATTTACAACTCTTCAATGCTTGTGGTAAGTATTGACCGGCATTTGTATTATGATGTGAAATGTTTGAATCGTTATTTTGAACGTTTTATTTGAGTTTCGCTAATGTTTCTGATGCATTAAAAGATTGGTAATTCTGAACTACTTGTTGTCTAGGTAGCTTTAAGTTTTGACCGAAAACCATTTCAGCCGGGGACGCTTTGATGTCTTCTTTGACTGTGTATCTTATACCCAAAAGAATCTGAGGAATCTCTGTGTACCAATTAGTTTGGTTATTACTAGCCATTATTGACGCTTTTAATTGTCTGTGAAATCTTTCGATCATCCCGTTTGATTGTGGATAGTGCGACGAAGTAAAAATGTGGTGACAACCAATGTCTTCAGAACATGTCGGTCAGAAATGATTTCTATTGGCACGCCAAATCGCGAAACGAATTCTCTATAGAATGTGTCGATTATTGTTGTGGTCTCTATGTTCTTGAGTGGGTATGCTTCAGGCCAACGTGTATTTCGGTCAATCGAGGTTAGAAGATATTTATCTATAGTCCTGACAACTAATGCATTCTTGAGTCTATTTATTAATTTGTAAATTCATGTTTGGCCAAAAATACCATTCTGTTATAAGTCGTCGGGTACCTCTTGTCCCTGGATGTGAAATATTGTGTATTTGGTCAAAAATTGTCTTACGTAAAGATTGTGGAATATATGGGCGTGTGTTATTTGTAGAGTGCTCGCACCAAATTTCAATGTTCATGAATGGCATTTTGATTGGTTAAAATTTGTATAACGTTTGATCTAATATGCCTTTGTGTTCTGTATCTGTGTTTTGTTCGCAATGCAATAGTTTGAGATTAAGATCGTGTGTTTTGAGTTCTTCTACCTCGCATCTTGATAATGCATCTGCTACTGAATTATCTGTACCTTTGACGTGTAGTATCATGTTAGTGAATTGTGCTGTGACCCCTTTTACATTGGTCAAGACTTGAAATCAATTCTTTGCTATTCCCTTTTAAACTTACCCTCTCTCACGTTGATGTCCGCGTCTTTAATCAACAAACTCACAGACTTGATTTCAAGTTTTGACCAATGTAAAAGGGGTCCAAGTATTTTAGGTGTCGTGTTTGTCTTGGGCTTCTCTCTTTTTAAGAATTGAGTGCATTTTTTAGTGGTTTATGATCTGTGTATACTGTAAAAATATTACCTTCAAGGTAGTGTCTAAAATGTTTGATTGTTAATAATATAGCTAAAAGTTCCCTATCGAATATGCTGTATTTAGATTCTGTGGAAGTTAGTTTTTTTGGAAAGGAATGCTAGTGGTTCTAATTTGTTGTATTTCTGTTGTAATACTCCACCTACTGCTGTATTTGATACATCTACAGCAATCGATAGTTCTGCTTTACTATTAACATAGTTAAGTAGTGTTTGCGTAGCAAAACTATCTTTAATTGCTGTGAATGCATCCGAGGTTGTGTTTGTCCATGTTAAAAGTTTTTGTTTTGTTTTTGAAGCTATTGTGACCATTTCGTATATTGGGCCTAGCACGTGCACTAATTTAGGAATACACCTGTGATAATAGTTAGTCATGCCGATAAATTTTTGCATTTGTTTGACAGTATTTGGTTGTGGATAGTCTCTTATATAGAGTGATTTTTTAAGTGCCTGATAACTTTTTTTTTAAAAAAAACGCATAAAATTTGCAAAATCTCATCGGTTCTTTATTTGAAACGTTAGATTGGTCCATGACATTTACTTTTTGAAGATAATTTCATTTAAATGTTGACCGCGGCTGCGTCTTAGGTGGTCCATTCGGAAAGTCCAATTTTGGGCAACTTTTTCGAGCATTTCGGCCGGAATAGCCCGAATTTCTTCGGAAATGTTGTCTTCAAAAGCTGGAATAGTTGCTGGCTTATTTCTGTAGACTTTAGACTTGACGTAGCCCCACAAAAAATAGTCTAAAGGCGTCAAATCGCATGATCTTGGTGGCCAACTTACCGGTCCATTTCTTGAGATTAATTGTTCTCCGAAGTTTTCCCTCAAAATGGCCATAGAATCGCGAGATGTGTGGCATGTAGCGCCATCTTGTTGAAACCACATGTCAACCAAGTTCAGTTCTTCCATTTTTGGCAACAAAAAGTTTGTTAGCATCGAACGATAGCGATCACCATTCACCGTAACGTTGCGTCCAACAGCATCTTTGAAAAAATACGGTCCAATGATTCCACCAGCGTACAAACCACACCAAACAGTGCATTTTTCGGGATGCATGGCCAGTTCTTGAACGGCTTCTGGTTGCTCTTCACTCCAAATGCGGCAATTTTGCTTATTTACGTAGCCATTCAACCAGAAATGAGCCTCATCGCTGAACAAAATTTGTCGATAAAAAAGCGGATTTTCTGCCAACTTTTCTAGGGCCCATTCACTGAAAATTCGACGTTGTGGCAGATCGTAAGTCTATTCATGATGAAATGTCAAAGCATACTGAGCATCTTTCTCTTTGACACCATGTCTGAAATCCCACGTGATCTGTCAAATACTAATGCATGAAAATCATAACCTCAAAAAAATCACCCTTTACATTGTATTCGTTCCTCCGATGGCCGTATGCCATGTCTTGAAATATTGTAGCTCAGAAAAATGATGTTTTCAACTCTGAAAACGCATTTGTTTGGTTTAATATTCAAACCATATTTGTCGAGTCGTTCAAAAACTTGCGTCAAATGTTTCATGGGTTCTGTTTCTGTCTCGCTAGCTATCAAAATGTCATCTAAGTAGACGATAATGAAATCTAGTCCGTAAAGGACTTCATGTATGAACCGTTGGAATGTTTGTGATGAGTTTCTCAAACCGAAAGGCATTCGGAGAAATTCGAACTTTCCAAATGGTGTCGTGATAGCTGTCTTGTGTATGTCTTCGGGAGCCATAGGTATTTGGTGATATGCTCTGACCAAGTCCAGTTTCGAATAAATTCTTGTGTTGTGTAAATTGTTTGAAAAATCGTGTATATGTGGTAATGGGTAGCGGTTAGGTACTGTAATTGCATTGATGCGTCTGTAGTCACCGCATGGTCTCCAGTCGTTTGGTTCGCGTTAAGGAACGAAGTGTATCGGAGAAGATGTCATCGATTTCGACGGTCTGCAAATGCTAGATGTAACTAAGAAATCGAATTCTTGTTTAGCTATTTTCGCTCTGAACAAGTCAAGACGTCGTGGCTTCGTGAATGGTAACTGTCCTTTTGTCACTATGTGATGAACTGTTTGATGTTTTACCGGTGTAGTATAGTCGGGTTCTGTTACTAGTGAAGGAAATTGTTTGAGTAATTGTGTATACTTGTTATCTAGTAAAAATAATTTTGGCAATGTTGTTTCAGTGTATTCCGTTATTGTGTTAACTGATAAATTCGTTAATGGGTCGATGAGACGTTTATATTTGAGATCAACAAGAAGTCCACATTTCGTTAAAAAATCTGCACCAATAATAATTGGTTTAGAAATGTTTGCTATAATAAATATAAATGGTAATTCTCGTCGTAAATTTAAGTCTAAAGTTAATAATTTTTTTCCGAATGTAGATATTGCTGTGCCTTTAGCAGCTTGAAGTGTCAAATCAGATTTCTGTCTATTAATTTTGAATTTTGAGGCAGGAAGTACCGATACTTCCGCTCCGCTGTCAATAAGAAAATTTAATTTATTTGACGGATCAAATACGAAAAGACGACGTGTTAATGTGACGGGTCTATCATCAGTCGTCGCGATTATAGAGTCTTTTAGTTTGTTGTATTGTGTGACATAGTGTTGTGTTGTGCAGGGTGGCTGTTTCGAACGAATGAACATGGTTGTTCACACTTTCGTGCTTGACTACCGAATCTATAATGGTATTATACCAGGCCCATACTCATACTTTATTGAAAGATTCTAAAATTTTTTAAGTGAAAATTGTTAAAGCTTGTACCATTTTCGTAAGTTCAATCGTGTTGGAAGGTTTTCCGAATGCACTGACTTCATTTTCGGCCATGACTTCACAGAGATTGTCGGCTAACGCTAGCCGTTCCTCGATCGTTTTGTGGCCTGACCCAGTCAACGCTATGTTTAAAGTTTTGGGTAGTTTCCTAAGCCACAACTTTAAGAGGAAATCTGGTTCCACTGAAGAACCGGCTAGAAGTAGGAGCGACCTGTACAATTGGGATGGTTTTCGGTCCCCAATTTCGCAGTCAGATAAAATTTTTTCGATTCTTTTATTCTCACTTAGAGAATGACGTTCAATCAAAATTTTTGTTAAATTCTCGTACAAATTTTTTGTATGAAATCAAGGACTGTCATAATAACATCCTGTGGAAGAGCTGTAACTAAGTATTCGTACTTAGTTTTGTCTGTCGTTATTGATTTTGTCTGGAATTGTATTTCGGCGTGGTCGAACCATGCTTCAGGACAAGTTGTCCAAAATTGTGGTAATTTGATAGATGTTGCGTGTATTTCCGTACTGTAAGGTATATCGAAAGGGTTTGGAAGTGTGTCTGTGTCAAGAGTTATTAATGGATTGTCTCCTTCTCCATGGTGAGAAGAGTGAGAGGGGTATGTTGTAGGCTCATTGTGAATGTTTAAGTGTTTTCTTCAAATGTGTTACCCTAGTGCAGTGGAGTGCCTACGTAAGTGAGAATCTAGGTTTCTTCCGACCCTATACTCTTAAATACGTTTCAGAATCTATGGTGTGTGCCTCGTGTTAATCTAAATTTAAAAGCAACACATGAACAAATTTTTTATAAAATGTCAAATAAATAATATAAACTTTATAAAATTTTGAAAGAATGATTCAGTGATGTGATTCTGATTAGTAAAAAATCCCGATCAAATCCAGATTTAGACCTGTTTATCCCACCAAAATGACACGAAAAACCCACAAAAAATCTCACCCAAATATTTATACCAATAACGATTTTTTATGCAATTTTTGAAAAGAAATAAGGATGCCCACCTGCTGAACAGGCCCACCTACTACTGAACACTGTGAGTTCTGACATCTGTATGATGCGCCAATGTGTAGTGTTGCAGTAACATCTCATTGAATGTTCACTTTTGATAAATCATTGAGATGAATGCGAATGCTGCTTTAGCCTCACGGCCGTTGAGAAATAAAATATTCGAATAAAACGAAGCTGAGCAAAAATAGTTCATCTCTATTTAGTGAATTTCAGAGTGTTTCTTATCGATAAAAAAAGGTGAATATGAGTAGAATTCTATATTTAATGTTTATTTTTCACAATTCGACGAGCAATCGAACAAAATTGAGAAATGGGAAAAAAATATTTCACGTCATATCATGATGGCGTGCGTGCCCACCTACTGAACAAAACGTTGGTCCACCTTCCGAACAAATTTTCAGAAATCGTGCAAGTAAAAAATTGTCATTTATATGATTGAAAATAGTGTTTGAAATTAGTTATTTAGTTTTCGTTATTCTCGTCCACGTTCAGATAAAATTTTAGAATTTCGTCGCCTAAAAAAAAGTGAAAAGAAGAACAAGTATAAATTCTGATGCGATGGCTGCAGCCATCAAAGAAATTCAAATCTCTATTGTTGAAAGTTCAGTGAGTCATTGTGAACTATTGATAGAATAAACTTTTTATAAACTCTCAAAAACTAATGTTTTTACTTCATTTTCTAATTTTTTTTAACGATTTGTTTTAGGTGTTCAGTAGCTGGGCCGATTTTTTAAGCGGTCGATTTTAAGACTTTTGCTAGATCGACTGTCAAAATTATAATTTTTGGAAATTTTAAATTCTGATTAAAACTCTTGTTAGTTATTGAACTAAGCTTCCAAATGAAACCAAGAGCTCTGAAAAATTATGTTTTAAACCAAAGGTATAGCCTCCAAGCAAAACGTGTTTAGTAGGCGGGCATCCTCCCCTACATTTTTTTAACATTATAATAACTTTATAGTTTAATAATGTACATAATGAAGTTTTTCAATAAATATTACAAATTTTATAAAAAAAAAAACAATACGAAAAGTTAAACACTGCGTTTTTTATAAAAACTATCTTAAGTGTATGAAGTAATCGTAAATTTCTTTCTTTGCATCAAAATTAAACTAAGCTTATATTTTTGTTTTTAAATGAGGATCTTATTTTCATTAATTTTAAGCCTCTTGAATATATACAGATCCCTTTCTTACATATTTAGAATCAATGAAACAGCAATTAAACGAAAAATTTTGAAATATTTAAAAATTATGATTCAGTAGAAAATCCCACCTACGCATCTGAAATCCCACACGTTCTCAAATAGGCCAAATATCCCAAATTGAGCCCGAAATCCCACCAAATCACATCACTGGAATGATTTCTGCTCTCGTAGTTGTTGTAGTTGTTGGTGTTGATTTTTTTTGTTGTTGTTGCTGTTGATTTATTTGATGTTGTCATAAATACTGTAGGGTTTTGCTTGTTGTCGTTGTTATGACGTTGTTTTTGATATTGTTATTGTTATGACGTTGTTGTTGAAGTTGTTGTTGTTCCGTTATCTTACCGGCAGATATAGGGTTTTGCTTGTTGTTGGTCGATGATGTTGTTGATGCTGACGATGGTAGTGGCGAGCGTTTCAGCTGCTGCTGTTACTGTTGTGACGAATTGTGTTGGGCTCTTTTGGTGATACTGTTTTGTTTTTGAGCGTGTTCGCTGTGCTACGCAGTCACTAAAGATGTTGTTGAGTTCGCTATGATGGAAGCGGTAAATGTAGCAGCGTTTGTGGTTTTTTCCTTTGGTCAAATGTTGTTGCTACCGTCGTTATTGCTGCAATTAATGTTGATGTGTGGAGAAAGACGTTTTTTTATGGTTTGTAACTTGCTGTATTGTATATGTGAGTTTCACATTGCAATCAACAACAAAGGTCGAACAAACGGACATCGTGTAATATGGGTAAAACAGACCTACTACGTCAATTTCATTTGAACGCCTTTTTACTTTGTAAGCGATGCTATGTTGTTGTGTCTGTATATGTATGGAATATAAACAGTTCGGCATACATAGATATATACTCGCAAGGAAAGGCTCTCGCACTCAACAGGTAAGATATCTGCTCCGCCAATTGAAACTGAGAAACCGAATTAGATGTCGTTAAGAGATTTTATAACGTAGAGCATGTTCAGCAGTGGCGGTTTAGGCCCATATTACACGATGATCGTTTGATCGCCGTCAAAATATTTTTGTTGTTGCTTTCAATGCGAAACTGTCAAAAAAAACTGAGAGCCAGAGCGGTTGAACAATTGTTTCGCATTGAAAGCAACAACGAAAATATTTTGACCGCGATCAAACGATAATCGTGTAATATGGGCCTTACATATAATTTTGCTTAGGTGGCTTAAGTACGTCTATGGTTATGTGTGTGTTTGTTGGACCTCTTCTGACAATGGAAGGAATACTTCCGACTTACACTAAAAAATTTTAAAAATCTCTTTTATTCACCAGTAAGCTAGATAACTGAAGGTTGTGTGGTTTTTGTTTAGCTTTGAACCTAGTTTAGTCAGGAGCGCTGGAAGCTATTTTCATTTGGGGGACAAAACACTTCACTAAAAAATTAAAGTTAATTATGAATGTGAAGAAGTGTCGAATGCGTTAGAAGTTCTTGAGTCATATTACATCAAAGGTATGTTTTAAACCAGTGATGGGCAAATTTTCGGCTCCTAAAATACTCAAAGTGCAAACGAGTGCTAGACAAAGGGCACAACTACTTGCGGGGAAAGGGAAACGACAAAAATTTCTACATCCATTCGTGCATGATGTTCATCGCACAAGAGTTGAGGAGAAACTAACATTGACAACAAATTTTCTTTCAGCAAAGACTGCAATAGGGTTACCAGCTCCCTCAATTAATGAATTAAAATTTAAACTGCAAATATCAAATGATAATTATATACAATTATTTGTTTGAAAATTACAAATTTTACATTGACTTTACTTTTAAAAAATGTAACTAAATTTTCTTTTTTTTTAATTACAATTTTTAAACTAATTTTAATAGATTTTGCAAATGTTGAAACTGTTCTATATATAAAGCATACAATTATGTGTAAGCGGCAACACTTTTCATTTTCGCCGTCGCTCAACCAAGCGACAAATATGAGAGTAGAATAAGTAGAGAGAGAGTAGAGAGAAATATGAAATATGACAGTAAAGAATTTCATTCTGCTCTTGTATTCCTTCCCTTCATGCTGGCTCTTGACTGTCCCCTTCGTCTAGCACTCAAGTGCAAACGGGTAGCTCGTACAGTGTTGCCAGATTAGGGGGATTCCCCCTAGATTTAGGGGTTTTTGAACTGGTTTGAGGAATTTTAGGGGTAATAAATCTTTAGGGGTT
The DNA here is from genome assembly GCA_943735915.1 of Pherbina coryleti. Taxonomy (NCBI): domain Eukaryota; kingdom Metazoa; phylum Arthropoda; class Insecta; order Diptera; family Sciomyzidae; genus Pherbina; species Pherbina coryleti. Next base: position 69,226,474 of record OX030950.1, on the reverse strand, counting down.
TTTTTAGGGTGACTTCAAATTTTCTAGGGGTATTTTTAGGGGTATTTGGAAAATTTACCTTTCAAAATAAAGATTTATTACTTTTCCTTAAAGCTATGCAAACAATTTAGGAAAAATACCTTTTCCTCCATATTGTGTAAAAAGCAATTTCAGCAACACTTTATAAAAACAGCTGAATTTGCAACACTTCAAATAAATTACCAATCATTTCCCACTTCAGTTCAAACTCGCATCGTGCTTAACTAGCAACTTTGGGTAAATATTAAAAACAAAGCAAGTATGGGGAAAACTGACGAAAAGAAAAGGTATGCCGAAAAATATACAAACAAATGGGAGAGCGAACCTGCTTTCAAAGGTAAAACTAAATTTTAAGGCCAATTTCAGCTTGGACAATTTAAAGCTACAAAGCAACTTCCTGAGCTTGTTGAAGACGTCCAACAGCTCAGCCCTTTAAATACATAGGAACACATTAGCAATTTGCATTGCAGTTGCGCTACTCTTCAGCTGCCCCTTGAAGCTGAAGTTTTAACTCAATAAATTTTAAGTTATTTACAACTGTATTTTTGTATGTTTTTCGAAAAAAAATTTTAGGGGGATTTGAAATCCAATCTAGGGGTAAATGGTGAGAGGCATCTGGCAACACTGAGCTCGTAAGTGCAAAAGGCTCCTGCGAGCCAAATCGCCCATCACTGTTTTAAACCACCGGAGAGCGGTTCAGAAAAAGCTGCAGATACCGGAATCGTAACTACCAAAACAATTTATTTTACAACTTCATTTAAGAATTTGTACACTTTATCGGAATTGTTATTGAATTGATCAATAATTTTGTGGAAACTTGAAGGTGGAGTAAGGTCGCTTATTGGGCATTTCATGTGAAGCGGACAACGAAAAAAGTGAGTTTCTGGAATTCGTTCATATTGGGCATATATGTACTTCTAGGGGATATGAACGTATTTACATAATATTTTTTTGATTTGAGGTTTAGTTGTTTAGACATGGAATTCTATAGAATTCCCCTGACGCAAGGGTTTTTTTGAAATTTTATTTTTATATTGAAGATAATTATTATAAAATAAGAAATGTAATTTTTTTATAGGAAATTTGCTCCTCTTTTTTATTTTCCAATCAGTTTTTAAATTTAATTTTTTTTGTTTCCAGTTTTAAACCGGATGTAAGTATTTCAAAACTTTTTTTTACTTCGACTATTTTAATTTAAATTTTTTTAACGAAAAAAATAAAATTTAACATTTATACATTTTACCATAAAAATTGCAGAATGGGATCTAAATAAGTTTAAGGGATAAATGAATTAGAGTACATACATTTCATACTGGGCACTTGGTAAAGTTGGCTGGTTTGTGCAAAAAAAGAGTAAACTTAATGTTATTCTTAATGATAAATTTATAACTAAATAAAACACTATTGTATCAGAAGAAAACCATGTTAGAAATTTATATTTATATTTATATTTACAAAACCATGCCTTCAGTAGTTGGAACAAAACAATGGTTCGTTTTTGTCCCTGGAATAGTTACTGATGATTGAAATCGTGGTTGGAGAAAAATTCTTTGGCGTTCAATATCATCTTTGGAGCAGTAGTAAATGGCTGTTGAAGTTAAATTATAAATATAAATATAAATATAAATTTCTATTATATAACTGATTCTTCTGATGAAGTGATTCCTTTCGTAACTAAGAGATGGCGTTATTTTTCGTATTTCGTTGTCACAATACGAAAAAACATCATGTACAATGTTTTACTTTGCTACTGCTTTCTACACTTACTTTTGTTCAAATTATTGTATTTTAAATTAAGATATTAAACTAGTAAGAAATGATCTTCGACTGGGCTGAAGTATGCAAAGTCTTAAGCAGTTATGGTCAGGCCCGCAGAGAGCCAAGTTCGGGCCCGGGGGGTTACAGCATACGGGCCCCCTCAAAATCTTTTCAACAATAAAAGTATTAACCAATGCAAGCTATTGCAAGATCCATGAAAAATGAAGTACATTTTATTGTTTGGTAAAAAAAAATAAATAACTGGCCATTTCAGCCCTTGAAAGAACTTTGACCTAGCTTCTTTATGATAAATTGTGTTGTGCGTGTTATTAAGTTTGTACACAATTGACCGAGAAATGGACCTACAGGCTTAACGCCTGTACGAGTCTCCGAACGACGATGAACGGAAAGTTCTTATTCTCAAGAAGCTTTACATGGCATTTTAATTACTCTCCGAGGTTTGCCATTGTCTGCAGAGAGGTGGCGGCCGTACAGAAAAATTATTTTAATTCAAATAATTTTCTGTCGCTGCTGGGGTTCGAACATGGGTCTCCAGGTTCTTTGACATAGCGTCCACGCACTTTAACCAACTACGCCACGGACGTGGCTTTATTGTTTGGTACATGGTAGAATAACAGAGGTAAACGCATTTCGGACTGCGCTCTCTTTCTCATAGCCAAAATTGTCTTTCAATAGTAATTTGAAAATGAAAAAAAAAAATAAACAAAAAAAATAATCGTTTTCAGATTTTCTATGGGCAGTCAATTTCGTTTTGACAGTTGCGGCAGTCTGCCTCTCTGAAATGCTTCTACTTTGTTTTCATTGTACCATGGTTTGTTATCTGTATTAATTGTCAATACCTAACGACAACTTTTTTGTGTAAAATTCAAAATAAATAAAACCTACTGATGATTTGCATTAACCCAATCTTTTTATTCTTTTGTATTTTAGTTCTTTTTATTCATGTAAATTTATTTTCCTTGCTTTGGCAGAGGCAAACAATAAATAATTACATCAAAGTTTAATTTTTTTGCCAACTCCGATTTTATACTTAAAATCGCGAGCCCGAATACACATTAGCTGCATTCCCGTGGCACTGGATCAGATCAAATTTCAGTGGAACAACTTTAGTTCAACTTTATAACAATTTGGCACCACTGTCTTGAAATAGCTGTTTGAACAACAATAAAAATACAAAACAGCACAGTTAAGATTTGCCAACTATGTTCGTTTTTAACAAAAAATGCTTTAAACCTGGCAGCATTTTCAGATCAGAAATAGAGCCAGGAAAAGAGCTGGTTCTAATTTTTGTTTTTGCTTTGTGAATAAAATAGAGCCGCGCTCAAGATCAACGACCACGGGAATGCAGCTATTGTTGTGTAGAACATGATCTGTTGAAGTTTTTGATTCGCGATAAAATACTGAAGGAGCGTTCGGCACAAGCGACGCTGACAGGTCAAGTGCAAAATAACTATTCTCAAGGCAATACAAACGTTTGGAAAGAGAGTGTGAATATTTTTTACGTAAATAGCATTCAGGAAGTCAAAAGGAGAAAGATTTGTATGAAAATTTGCTTTGTATATGTATATTTTTAAGATGAACGATTTCACTCTTCAATTCTTTGGAAACATCAGCTTCGTACTTCTTTAAAAATTTTTCTGCAGATTTCTTGAGAGTATTTTATTTTTTAGTATATATTTTCTTCATCCAGTCTACTAAATTCGCAGATCTTATGTATTGTATACTATAAAAAAGATTTTCTACTGGGTATTTCTACTGATCAGTGAAACACTCATACTCGTATACTGTGTTGTCACGACATACATATATTAAAAAGGAATAAATGCAAGTCAAAAATATTTCCAGAAGTGTCTATCTTAAAAAAAAAGTATCAACGGATTAAATCCAAAAGTTCCCTCACCACGAGCATGAGTTTCATTCATATCGTATATACAAAATAAAGAAGAAATCTGAACTTTTCTCCCTCTACAACAAATTAGCCTTTTGTTACTTTTTTTACCCGCCGCTCCGGGCCCCCTTAAAACTCCGGGCCCGGGGAAAACACCCCGTCCCCCCTATCGGCGGGCCTGGTTATAGTCATAGTTTTAACAGAAAATACTCGCTTTTGTTTTTATAAAGTCACTTTGATTGGGAGGTAGGCGTGCTTTTCACTCGATTTCGTTAAATTAAAGCAATAACAATAGAGTTTAGCTACTACAGCTGTTTCGCACATTGTCAGCATTAACCCATTTAAAGCCGCAACCCAAAAATCTTTGAAATTATCAATGATATTGAAACTAGTGGCTCAAAATAAGTTAATGTGGGAAAAATTTACCCACCAATATATGGTTGGGCTCAAGGACAACACAAGACGTAATGACTAACCATGCAAAGAAATACCATGCAATTACACAATAGTTTTTAATCTACTTTTGAGTTGACCTTTAGACAAGTTAACATCGAAAAAGCTACAATTGTTAACTAATTTACTCATACGGTTTAATGGAGCAGTTAACATATAATTTGTTCTACTAAATGGTAAGTAAATTAAATTGTTAGCATCTCTACTGCTTCTACGATTAGAGTTAAAATGTATAAGAGAAAGTAGTTCTGGAGAATCAAATACACCGGTTATGAGTTGGTGTAAATAGACGATGTCTGCAGACTTCCTTCGCTCACTAAATGATTGCATTTTTAGGAGTTTTAAACGATCCTCATAAGGAGGAAGGTTTAAAGTGTCAAATCCACTTAAGCCCCTTAGGGCAAACCGAATAAAGCATTTTTGGATTCTCTCTATTCGATCAACATGCACATTGTAACTTGGAGACCAGACTTGACTTGCGTACTCCAAGTGAGGACGCACTATTGCATAATACAATGTTTTAGTCGTAATCATGCTATTGGCCCAGCGTTTAATAAATCCAAGCATAGAAGATGCTTTTTTACAAATGTTATCAATATGAATGTTAAAGGAAAGCTTAGAATCCATACATATTCCCAGATCTTTAACGATATCCACACGACATAAAGCAGTATCTCTTATCTTATAATCAAAAACTAAATTATTCCTTTTTCGCGAAAAGGTCATAGTTTGGCATTTATCTGGATTAAGAAACATATTATTTTTAGAACACCAAACTTCAAAAGATTTCAGATCGGACTAGAGTAGGGCTGAATTGTCTTGAGAATTTATTTTTCTGTATATTTTCATATCATCCGCATAAATAAGCAGATGAGAGTTTTTAATGATATGGGTCACATCATTAATGGCTAAAATAAACAGAAGTGGACCTAGGTGACTTCCTTGAGGAACACCTGATAACGCAACAAACTCAGCAGACAAAACCCCTCGGAATCGTATTTGATAAGATCGTTCTGTCAAATACGATTTAATCCAGTTTACAAAATATTGTGGAAATCCAATGGACATAAGTTTAAATAGAATTAAATTGTGTGGTAACTTATCAAATGCTTTACTAAAATCAGTGTAGATACAGTCGACTTGGCAACCAGATTCAATGGTGTTTAAGCAAAAGGTTGTAAAATCGAGTAGATTAGATACCGTAAATCGGCCATTAACAAAACCATGCTGACGAGTTGTTATGACTTCACGGCAGTGAATTTTTACCCGATCATACACGATTCGCTCAAAAAGTTTTGGAATCGATGACAGTTTAGCAATGGGTCTGTAGTTAATAACATCATTCCTGCAACCTTTTTTATAAATAGGGTTAATAAATTATTTTTTTCCAAAACAGTGGAAAATTACTTTCGTTTATAGATTTATTAAATAACAAAGAAAGTGGTTGACACAAAGTTGAACCGCATTGAGTTAACACTGCGGCAGGAATTCCATCGGGTCCAGTGCTAAAATCTTCATCGATCGAACCAATATATTTTAAAATATCCTCTGAGGTAAAGGATAAAGAGTCCAAAGATACTCTGGGTGTAGTATTCATATATTCAAAATACTCCAAATCTGGATGAAAAGAATCTGAACAAAATGATTCTTTAAAAAGATTGGCAAAAAGGCCACTTATTATGACAGGATCGTCTGTAAACCCATTTTGGGTCTTGAAAGATGAAGGAAACCCGTCAGATTTCTTCTTAGTATTAATGAATCCCCAGAATCTCTTTGGATTAGACAATATTCTCAACTTAATATTATCTAAATACTCGTGGTATAATATAGATGACTGATTTTCAAATTCCAGAAACAAACGTTTGTAGGTTTCCAGGTCATTTGAGTCCAAGCTACAGACATATTTCTTCCAGGCCCTGTTCCTATAGTTGCGAAGCGTTTTTAATTCCCTAGTGTACCAGGGATATGCTGAGTTTTTTGCAAATTTGAGGCTAAACGGCACAGACTGAGAAATCATAGCAAAGAGTTCACAACAAAAAAATTAATGGATTCATCAAGGTTGTGTCCATTAATGTATTCTAAAATATAATTCAGATTACAATCAAGTAAATGATTCAGCTTCAAAAAGTCAGCTTTTTTAAAATTGAATTCATAAACCTTGTCCATTGAACTTGAATTTACTATGCTCTCTCTGTCCGATTTATACCAAATGCTCAATGGTGGATGGTATTCATCAATAGGAGTCAGAGCATGGAAAGCCCTCTTAACAATGACATTGTTACTGTCTGTAGTTAAGACCAGGTCAAGAAGTCTTTCAGGACTATTATAAATACAACTAACTTGTTGTAAGTCAGAACATATATTGTCAACAAATATATGTTCTTGGCGGGTCTTCGAATTTGATGCACAATAATATGTATCATCGTCAGAAGAATGCCATTTTAAGTTAGGCAGATTAAAATCGCCCAATAATAAAATGTCGTCATTAACGTCAAGTTTGTTTATAACGTAGTCTAAGCAATCTGCAAGGCTTGCATAGACCTCTGCACTACTCGTTGGAGGAACATACGCATTTATAACATATACATTGGAGTTACAATATATTACTTTAACGCATATTAGTTCTATGTTAGATGAGTAGGGAATATCAACAATGGAACTTACAAAGCAGTTCCTAACAGCTAAAAGGACACCACCACCGACAGAAGAACTATTGTCAGTGAATCTGTCCCTTGTAAATACTTGAAAGCTATTGTCAAACAATTCCAAGTCAGTAATGCTTCCATTCAGCCACGTTTCTGTTAACGCAATAATATCCTCAGAGCAATTCTGAGACGACAGAAAAATGTTTTGAGTCTTAGAGCGCAGTCCCCTTACATTTTGATAGTAAAGGGATAGCCTATATAGTTTTTTTGAGTCTGACGGTTGGCTGGAGTCGTCCTTCGAGACTTATTTTTAGGCTTAAACTCAGTAACGAGAATATTATCGGCCCACATTTTTGAATTTAGTACAGTTGCAAAGTCTTCAGCTGCAACTCCAAGTATAAAAGAGGCGTGGGAAGGCTTATTACCTATTTTCTTACAAGAACAGAACGCATTTGAAGCAACTAAGTTGTTTTGTTTAACAAACGTCACTATATTTTCTGATGTTGTGTCAGGCTGTAGACGCGAAACAAAAATGTTTTGGGTCCGCGACACAGCTTTTAAAGTCAAATGACTATTGGACGCAGTTGAAATCGCATTCAAATTATTACACAGTGGAGGAATAGAAGAAGGTGTAAAAGAGATTACCGAATTATTCTTTTCGGTTTACTGGGGAGTAAGAGGCGTTGCTGAGGGCAGCTTTGCCTCGGATTGCCCGGAGGACGCCTTTCGGCGCTTATTATTTTTCCTTTTGTTTTTCCTCTGTGCCTTAGGTTTTGTTGGGCCTTTAACTAATGAAACGGTCATAGTACCGGAAAAAGCATTCTCAGAAGAGAGAGTTTCAATATTTTCCGGTAAAGAATTTTCATTTTCATTAGTAGTACTGTTATTTGATGCGGCACTAACTTCGCTAAAAAATGACAGAATTCTTCTAAAATCATTATTTAGCAAGTTAAGACTTTCTCCAAAAGTTTTAATTTTTGAAAATATTTCATCAGGAGAAAGGGCTCTGCATGAGGTACAGTACCAACGAAGCCCTGATCGGACGGACATTAAACTATCAACGCACGGTTTTGATATGCCAACACAAGAAGCGTGAAACATTTGCTCACAAGGACCAGAACAACTGAACATAGGGCACAGAATATTCTGACTTTTACACTGCTCGTTCAAGGAACAAGCAGCAATATTATCAACGGAAAAATAATCCATTGAACTAATATTTTATTGTTAGTGAGCACCAAAAAGCGTTAAAAAAGTGCTTCTAGGGTTGGTTCAGCACAATGCAGTGAACGAAACAGTTTGTTGACAACAACAATAGAGACGTGTACTAAGCTTAAAATAAAACAAACACCGCACAAAGAGGAATAGAAAAAAACACACAACAACAATTGCAAGCAAACCGGCACAAGTTGGTTATTAAAAACAAAGTATTATACTTATTTTAAAAATTGAATGCAAAAATATTTACGCACAAATTAGAATGAAAAACATTAATGTACTTAAACGTTCACAAAATATTACAATTTTTTTTATTAATTTTAACACAAAGTTGACACTGACACTAAATACACAAAATATATAAATTTCTTTTATGATTTTTAGCACAATGTTAACACTGACACTACAACACAAATAACTAAACCGACACCGGCAAGGAGACGAGATCAACTGAAATACTCATATTTAAGCTTATTTACAAAATTTCAAGTCCATATATTTTTAGTGGAATTCTAAGAGATTTACCCGTTTTGATAAAGTCGCTTTGTATGGGCGGAAGTCGTGGTTTTCTCCGATTTGGCTTATTTTTGAACTTGAATTTTTTTTACGTTCCACAAGCTTAAATATCGAATTTCGTGATGATAAATTGAAAATTACGGCTGTAATCTTGATCACAGAAAGGCGGATAGACAGATAGACGGAAAGATAAAAAGACAGACGGACATGTCTATATCCACTCGGGTGGTGATGCTGATCAAGAATATATATACTTTTCTATACCTACCACGCCTCCTTATGGGTGTTACAAATGGAGTGACAAAATTAATATACCCCTTTTTAGTTTTTTATACGTAGGGATATAAAAATAACCTAGTAATGACACAAATAGGCAAGACAATAGTACATAATTAATATTATTCAAATATAACCAAACATTGAAAACATTGGAATTATGCAATTCACAAGATGTTCTAAAGTTGTATGTTGTAAGCAAAAGTTGTATAAAAATACAACCCTTGTGAACACAATCGTGGAGTTGTATGTCATATTATTTTTAATTATACAATATTTACCATTTTTTCGCCATTTTCCTGCATTTTTAAATGTAATTCTTGATTTTAGCCGCACGAATATAAAAATATAAGGAATAAAAATATAAACAAAATCAGCTGATCGAATAGCACACTCTTTAAACATACATCGCAGTGTTGTATGTGTCTTATCGCAATTGTGCATGGGAAACAACAACAGTGTTGACACGACAGTTGTAAAAAAATTCAACAATAAGACGATACGACACCTTGTGAATTGCCTAAATGTGTTTTTATATCATCGAAAGGCTTTAAGAAGCGACAGGTATCACGCTCAGAGCGACATGTACGTACTCTAATTGATTTATCTCTTAACCCGCATCCATCGTTTGCATCAAATTGATGCAAATTCTTGAAACACATTCATATATTAAAAACAAATATGCATATTTAAATTCAGAATTTTGGCTACCTTCCTAAAATATCAAAATAAACAAGTGAGCAGTTCTACAGTTAGGATAGTCTTATACTTATCGCGCTAGAATAGTTAATAAATTGAAAATATTCCAATGAATAATATTGTCTTTTTGTATCTGCATCAAATTGATGCACAACGTACTTTTCGTTTCTAGAAATTTCCGATGGATGCGGGTTAAACTAATTTAGATCCCGTTCTACAATTTTTATGGTAAAATTTATAAATTTTACACTTTATTTTGCAAATAAAAAAATTGAAATTAAAATGGTCGAAGTTGTTAAAAAAAATATCTGAAATACTTAAAAATAATAAAAATTTAAAAACTGATTAGAAAATTAAAAAGAGCAGTCAATTTCCTATAAAAAATTAAATTCCTTATTCTATAATAATTATCTTCAATATAAAAATAAAAAAAATAAATAAATAACTGGCCATTTCAGCCCTTGAAAGGACTTTGACCTAGCTTCTTATGATCAATTGTGTTGTGCGTGTTATTAAGTTTGTACACAATTGACCAAGAACCGGACCTACATGTTTAACGCCGACTCCGAACGGCGATGAACGTAATGTTCTTGCACTCAAGAAGCTTTAAATGGCATTTTTTATTACTCTCTGAGGTTTGCCACTGTCTGCAGAGAGGTGACGGCCGTACAGAAAAATTATTTTAATTCAAATAATTTTCTGTCGCTGCTGGGGTTCGAACCTGGGTCTCCAGGTTCTTTGACATAGCGGCCACGCACTTTAACCAACTACGCCACGGACGCCTTCCTATATCTTAGTTCTTTGATTATGCGAGAGTGCATAAGAAATTGAAGAAGAAGCATTTTTATCTGTCAAAATCAACAGAATTCACAATAGAAACGAATTTTTCCTTTCTCATTATCTTTGCCCATGCTATAATAATACAAGGTAGCATTGACAACTGCTGATTTTCTCTTCTACAAGAAAATATCTCCTGTAAAATAAAGCTGTTTGTGAAAATGCATCTGCAGCTGCTGAAGTTGTTGTTTTTTTTTCACTGCAAAAGGGCTTACACATCGGCGAATCTGTTCGTCGAACAATATGGCGGCACGAACGTGTGTGAAAAAGCTAGCGTTCAAATTGAACGAACCTGTTCGTCACACAAGCCATTGTTTTTTGTTGTTTCTTGTCATCATTTTCGGAAGCATCGCTTGTTTGACAGAGAAAATCAAAAATGTTTGTAAACACGGCCAACCGTGTGACAAATGGCCAACTCACACGGGATTGCTTGATTGGCAATCGATGAACTTTTCTTACTCTCTTTAACATTCTGATTGTTGGTAGCTCACACGACACGCCAATCACAACTTTACATTTCTTTGAATTTTTTTTCATAACTTTTTCATAACAATCATACCTTTGCATTTCTTTGAATTTTTTTTTTGGTAACCTAGCAACACTATTCAAAATGAACAAATTTAGATTGCTGCAATATGTGTTCATCCGCTCTGGCGCTCAGAGATTTTGACAGTTTCACATTGAAAGCAACAACAAAACGACTAGATTGTTTGATTGGTAATCACCGTGAGTTGGGGAAAACCTTCGAACATAGCTTCTTAACTAGCGAACTTGTGTGAACATGGCCGCCGTGTGACGAACAGATTCGCCGATGTGTAAGCCCTTTAACGTTTTCAACATTGTTTGTGTTTTCAATGGCCGGTTGTGAGCGCTCTCTTTTTGAGTATATTTTTTGACAGGAGATGGTTTCCCCATGATACAATAAGAAGGTAGGGTAAGGAGGTTTGACAAGACCTACTGGTTATGTCAAAAAGTATTTTAGCGATGCCACTTTTCTGTATATTTCATAAATTTGGGATAAACACATAAAAAAGGAATGTTATAAAGGGTAAATAAGAAAAATTGAATCAATGTGTCTATATTTGAAACAACGAATTTTTTAGTTATTTTATAGCTTTATTTTCACTAATTTAATATTGCCCATCATTTTTTGTTTATCTTTTTGTATTCTTTATTTCTTGTTTAAAAATTTGATTCTAATGTGCATACGATATCTTAAAAAAAACTTTTTTAAGTCTTCTTAAGGCAGTGGAACTGTTGAAGATAAATTAACTTTTTTTAAAAGTTCCTCGATTATCAATATTTTCAGCAATACATTTTATATAAAACGTTACCCACGGAAACCATGAAACATGGATTTGTCATGGGATTTTTTCTTAAGATATGGTAGCACAGTATTTTATAGTGTTTGACATTAGCAGTAGGTCTTGTACACTAAGGGAAAAAAATATTAAATATATCCAAAAACTTTTTTAATTTATCCAAAAAGCGAGTCATTTTTGCACCAATAACGCATTTGCATAAATCGACTACGTAAATATTTAAAATTCATTTAAAAACTTTTTTAATTAAATAAAATATTAAAATATTTAAACAGAAATAATAAAAAAATATATTAAAATTATGCACGAATTTTTTTAATATCTTTTAAAAATGTAGTATTTGAAAATAAAACTATCTAAAGGAAATTTATATAAAAAATATTGAAATTAAAAAACAATATATTCAAATATTTCTCACGAGCTGCGTCAATTAATGCCATTAGCATGGTTACTTTATTTTCTTTTTTCGTTCCTTAATATTATACTATTTTTGACAGTTGGTGCAATTATGACACCATATGTCAAAAATAGTATAATAGCCCGAACACAATACGCGCGACGAACGGCGAGCAACACGTCTCCAATCTGTCGTTGTAGAGAAATGCTGAGCGACTTGATTATAATACACGCGACACCAGCAGACTTCAGCAGCATGTATAGTACACAAAAAACAATGGCTGCTTTCAGCCGACTCAACAGTTGGCGTTTAGAATCATGGTATAATAATACAAGGTAGCATTGACAGTTGCTTGGGAAATCATATACTGTCAAAAAATATACTCAAAAAGAGAGCGCTCACAATCCGCCATTGAAAACACAAGCAATGTTGAAAACGTTGAAGTGAATAAAAACAACAACCACAGCAGCTGCTGATGTATTTCCACAAAAAGCTGTTTTTGACAGTTTATGTTTTCCTGTTGAAGAGAAAATAAGCAGTTGTCAATGCTACCATGTATTATTATACCATGGTTTAGAATAACACAATCAGAGCTGAAAAAGAAATCCATTCAATTTCATTTCATTTTCAAAAAGTTGAATGAGTGAATAACGAAATAAGAATCTATTCAATGAATGCAAAATTCATTTATAAATAAAAATGTTATTTCACATTCAAATTTAAAAAATTTATTAATTATTCGTTAAATTTATATCAATTAATGAATAAAAAATCAATAATAACTAAGAAATTAATAATGAATAACAAATGAATAATGAATAACAAATGAATAATGAATAACAAATGAACAATGAATAAAAAAAATTAATAAAGATTAAAATATAATTATATTAAGAAACAATTGCAAATTCTAAAATTCTTCGTGAATTGCATTCTTTGCGTATAGTTTTCATATGAATAAAAAATTGAAAAATTTACAACAAAAATTATTTATTGAAATGAATAATTAATCAAGTTTTTAAAATTAAATGTGAATTAAAATTTTATTTATAAATCAATTTTGCATCAATTTATGCAATTTTATGTCGATATTCAGTTGTACTTATTCTGAATATGAATGCAGACTTAAAACTCTGAATAAAGTTCAAACAAAACATCCCTCACTACCATCGCTACCATAAATTTCGCATTGTTTAGTTTGCTGCATGTGACCAGTAATAACCAATGTAAACAATGGCGGAAACTTGCTTTTGCTGCCTGTCAAATTAAAATTAAATTTAAGCCGACGGCAATGTCGCGCGACAATGTTGAGCTACAAGTCTCCAAAATACGTCCCATAAGAAATACATGTAAAAAAAAAGTGACAATTGGCGCTTGCCGGTCGTCGCGCGTATTGTGTTCGGGCTATAAAACTATAGAACGAAAAAAGAAAATAAAGTAACCATGCTAATGGCATTAATAAAGCAAACTAATAAAACAAAATATGCAGGCAAATGACAATCAGTGCGACACATTCGTCGGAAAATGTCGAGTTGTCACTCCACCCTACATATAATTGCATTATTTCAGCACGCAATCGCTGATACGTACGGCCAAATATCCCTGTTATACAACTCTTGCAACAAAAACGAAATGAGAATTATAAGAACTAAGGTTGCAACTGCAAGAGAACAGAGTGCGATGCTGTTGCTGCTTGTCGGAATATGTGTGTACGTGTGCGATGCTGTTGCTGCTTGCTTGTATGGAATATGTGTGTACGTGTGTGGTATAAATAAAATTCAAATACGGGGAAAAAACGAGTTGTAGGGAAAATATTTGATTTATCCACGTAAATATTTAAATAAAATTGATACTCAGGCGTGGATAATGTTAATATGCATTATTTCCCTTAGTGTATAAGGGTTTCCCAAGCAACTGTCAATGCTACCTTGTAATTATTATACGGCGATCTCTGACATAATGCAAAAAAAAAAGCTAATTTGAGGCTTCAAAGTGAAGTTGGTTGCAAAATTGTCCGATTCGATTTAAAAATTCGACATTTAAAAATTTCCAAGATAAATGAAATGGTGAGCGGATATTTATATGTTTTACACCGAACGGTATTAATTTACACCGCTTAACTGGTGTGAAATGTTGAACTGTTCCGATCGGTATGCAATAAGAAAGGCAAAGAAGAAAGGCAACATTCGAATCACATTATCATTGACAAACAAATTAAATGTTGAAATTTCTATGATTGAAACTGAAAGTTTTAATTAAAGAAAAAATATTTAAACTAAAAATAAAACTTTAGTGCTGAGCTTAGTGAATAATTTGTGAAGTTTTTTTGAAAATCCTGTTGCAATTTTTGTGAGAATGCTTAGGCAAAATTTGAAAGCAAGTCCAAATAAAATTTGCCTCTTTTTTGTATCAAATAATTGAAAAATAATTAATTTAACACCTATGTGATAACAATGTACAAATTTATAAATATGTTAAGTATTGCTTTTAATAACTTATCCGAGTATAATATTTAGTACCTGGGCGACCGAGCTCCGCTCAGATTCCCACAAAATCTCCTCCCTCGCATTCACGAAGTTGCACCTTGGCTAAACATCTAGGCTATATAGTTTTCATTACAAAAACTAAACGAGAACTATAACAAACCGGGAATTTTCAGCGACAAGCAAGAATCTTAATTCTAAAAACTTCATTGATAAACTGCAGGAACAGAGTGCGATGTAGTGGCTGCTTGTCGGCTATTTCAGCTGTTTGTAATAAGTCAGAAGCTTCACGGTAGAGCACCCATATGTGCAAAGGTGTTTTTTTTTTCGCTCCACCAGCATTTTCTAATAGAATGAGGTTAAAAAATAAGTTCTGCATCAAAAGACGGGTATCGTTAGTGGAAAATAGCCAGCCGGTTTTCATTTAAAGCACCAAAAACGGGCTTAAAATTGCTTGAAAAAAGCTCAAACATTTTTTGCTCTGTAACTTTATTAAAAAAAGTTAACGGTCTTAATTTTTTTTTTCTTTTCGACATACAATTAAACAGGTAAGACTGTCCGTGCAACTTTTTTTATGTAGGTGCGATATTTAATGGTGTTTTTGAAGATCAAACTCAATTTTTTACTTAATTTTTATGTTCTATTTTTCTTAAAAAAATTCCCAAAAATCATAAAAAAATCTGCGAACTGATAGAACTATATCATCATGAAGGGAATTTATTGAGGTTTAAGAAATTTATTACTTTTCATTATTTTTTTGCGTTCCACCCATGAACTGACGTCTTAAAGGTAAACAAATGATTTTTATTTTTGCTTCATTCAATGGAAATCTTTCAAATTCAAACAAAGTACTTATTTTACTCACCTAAATCATTGATCCCTAAATCATTGACACCTAAGTAATGATTCATTTATTTGTTGTAAGAGCCGTTGAGCTTTGTTTCAATTCAATTTTTCTCATACCCCTCGTTAATAAAAAACTTAAATATTTTGTTTTTTTATTTTGGATTTTAATTGGGTGGGATCGTTTGGCCTCAATTCTTTGCCAAAATACCAAACAAAATGAAATTGATAATACACCTCGTATAAATTACGTGTAAATTCTAAAATTCTAAAGAAGGATACAACAATTCGTTTTAATATAATTTAACTCATTCGTTGTATACTGTGAAACTAGGCAATAGTGTAAAAACACGTGCTTTTTGAGGCTGTTGTTAAAGCTTAAAAAAATTCATACAATTTTGAAATTTTCATATCATTTGAAATTCAATTTTGAAATTCAAAACTATCATGACTACATGGCGGCAAAATCATTAGTTAAGAAATTACTGGTTGTAAATGATACAGCAGAACGTGGTGTTGCTTTAATTTGAAGGTTTAATGCCGTATTAACACACCAGGAGGAGCAAAAGCAGTTCATTTTGCATGCAATGGAAAAACATTTTAGAAATATCCCAACCAAAAACTTTTCGAAAACAAAATTGTTAGAATATTAAACTTCAAATAAATAAATAATTTTATTTCTTTTCGTTTAAAATGGTATATTATTTTTTCCTTAAAGTTTTTTCAAATTTCTTAATTTTTGGTATACACCTAATTCTGTTTTTACACGGTAGATTAGTTCCAGAAAAAAACGTGTAAAAAAACGTGTAAAAAAAGACGTTGATCGTATGAAAAAATAAGGGATTGGTTCCTTATCTCTAAGACCTATTAAAATGAGGGAAAAACAAGGATTTTTTAAGAACAATTATTCATGTTTATTATATTAAATCACATATGTATATAATGTGTATTTACACAAGCATAGTTATTAAAAAAAAAAGACTGTAGGTTTAAAAGCAATTGAAATTTCATTTTTTTATAGTTCTTACTGTGGCTTCGTTTAAACTGAACATTTTGCCAAGAAATGAAGGTGATCTAAAATTTCAATTTTAGTTTCCAAAGAAATAGCTTTACGTTTTTGTTTTGTATTTGTAGTTTTCGACATTTTCTTTTAGGCATACATAAAATATTTAACAAAATTAAAAAAATATAAATAACTGAGGGAATATAAACTATTTTTTGGCTTACCTTTTATTTTAATGCGTTAAAATTCAATTTAATTTAACGTTAGAAAAAAAAATCTTCCTATAAAAAATGTCTTTGCCTTTAAATGATAGTTCACAAAATGTTAACCCATTTCAATTGCTTTGACAAGTAAATTTGCTTGTATCCACAAAAAGGACATTCCCCTAAATTTGTGATATGAAAATATTTCGCAAAAATTAAATTTGACAAAAAAAAAAAGAAAAAATGTAAGCCCAATAAAGAAATTTCAAATTTTCAAACCGTGTTAAATCAAAACCATGTAAAAAAAGACCGTGTAAAAACAGAATTAGGTGCACTTACATAATTGTCAAAAATAATTATCCATTCCAGCTCGATTCTGCAGATTTAAATTAGGTTTTCTTAGCACATGTGTTTAACGAAGGTGGATTTATCAGGTGAGCTAGTTAGGTACGGATTTGACTTCATTGGGGGTCACACAATTGTTGTATCCTTCCTTAGAGTTTTAGAATTTACACGTAATTTATACGAGGTTTATTATCAATTTCATTTTGTTTGGTATTTTGGCAAAGAATTGAGGCCAAACGATCCCACCCAATTAAAATCCAAAATAAAAAAACAAAATATTTAACTTTTTTATTAAGGAGGTGTATGAGTAAAATTGAATTGAAACAAAGCTCAACGGCTCTTACAACAAATAAATGAATCATTACTTAGGTGTCAATGATTTAGGGATCAATGATTTAGGTGAGTAAAATAAGTACTTTGTTTGAATTTGAAAGATTTCCATTGAATGAAGCAAAAATAAAAATCATTTGTTTACCTTTAAGACGTCAGTTCATGGGTGGAACGCAAAAAAATAATGAAAAGTAATAAATTTCTTAAACCTCAATAAATTCCCTTCATGATGATATAGTTCTATCAGTTCGCAGATTTTTTTATGATTTTTGGGACATTTTTTAAGAAAAATAGAACATAAAAATTAAGTAAAAAATTGAGTTTGATCTTCAAAAACACCATTAAATATCGCACCTACATAAAAAAAGTTGCACGGACAGTCTTACCTGTTTAATTGTATGTCGAAAAGAAAAAAAATTAAGACCGTTAACTTTTTTTAATAAAGTTACAGAGCAAAAATTGTTTGAGCTTTTTTCAAGCAATTTTAAGCCAGTTTTTGGTGCTTTAAATGAAAACCGGCTGGCTATTTTCCACTAACGATACCCGTCTTTTGATGCAGAACTTATTTTTTAACCTCATTCTATTAGAAAATGCTGGTGGAGCGAAAAAAAAAACACCTTTGCATTTTTCATATATATTGTGGGTGCTCTACTTCACGGTGTGATGAAAGTCAATTTTAAGGGGTCTTTTTCATTTGGCTTAAAACCAGAAAAACCAAACAAAGTACTTTTTCTTTTTTCGTTGCTCCAATTAAAAAGACTACTTACTAAAAGCAAATTTATATTTCTTTATTTAGAATGTCTATGTTTAAAATATAAATTGAAATCAGATCAATATAAACAAATGTCAACAGTGAAGTTTCACTCAAAAAACAAAAAAATCTGTGCACATCCGGAATTGAACCCATGATCATCAGATTGACAGACAAAAGCTCTAACTACCTCTAACTACCTGAATTAATAAAATTAACATAACATACAGTCCGCGAAAAAAGTATAGTGTACAAACTGATCATCGTATTTATCTTGGTAGTCATGCTTTGTTTGGAGATTTGTTATATTTATATATATGCGCCAGAGTTATGAGTTGTTCATGACTCAATTTCAACAGCGTAAGCACCATTGGCAATCCCGTTATTTTTTGTTTACTTCATATTTTCACTCATTCAGTGCGAAATAATTATAGCGTACAGTAAAGAAAATTTTGGTGCAGCTGCAAATTATTTCTTTTTTTCGCGTTATTTAACAATTTTTGAAGGTAAGCTTATCTCAAGCGGCATTTATCTGCTTATTTACTTAATTTTTCCGTCATTCATTAGAAATATATTAGATATGCCACGCGGAACTCATTTATCGCTTTTGGAGCGCACAAAAATTGAAACGCTGCGGCAATGTGGTGCGACAATAAGGGATATTGCAGAAAAATTGCATCGAAATAAGAAAACAATATGTTCATACCTACAAAATCCTGAAAATTATGGCACTAAAATAAGAAAAGGGCGACCGCCGAAGATCGATGAACGGGCAAAGCGTCAAATAAAGCGCCTCGCAGTCAATAAAACCATTTCTCCAGCAAATATAAGACGGCAATTGAAGGTAGCAGTGTCCACACGAAGAATTCAGCAGATTTTAAAGGAAGACAATAACCTCAAATATGTCAAGCGTGTGCCTCAGCCTAAACTACTGCCTCGTCATAAAGCTGCTCGAATGCAATTTGCACAAAGGCACTTGATGTGGGATGATGAGTGGAAAGAAGTGGTTTTCAGTGATGAGAAAAAGTTCAATTTGGACGGGCCCGATGGTTTACACAAATATTGGAGGGATATGCGGCGACCACAAGACACGCGTTACGCTAGGAATTTTCAAGGAGGATCTTTGATGGTATGGGCGGCTTTTGCATACAATGGAACAAGTCCAATTTGCTTTATAAGTCACAAAATGACTGCGTTGGCGTATATCGAACTTCTCGACAGCGTTTTAGTAGATTTTTCTGAACAATTTTGCAGTGAAAAATTGATTTTCCAGCAAGATAACGCTGCAATACACAACGCAGGTGCAACGAAGAAGTTTTTGGCTGAGAGAAAGATAACTGTAATGGACTGGCCGGCCATCAGCCCAGATTTAAATCCCATTGAGAATCTTTGGGGGATACTTTCTCAGCGGATTTATTCTGGTGGTAAGCAGTTTGAGTCTCTAATTGAGTTGAGAAGGTGTATTCAATCCGAATTGAAGAAAATTCCGGTTTCCACCCTTCGCTCCCTAATTGAATCAATGCCGAGACGTGTAAATGCCGTTATTTTGGCTAAGGGAGATCACATTCATTATTGATTAGGTACTTAGTTTTAAATATTATTAAATTAATGCTAAATTTTTATATTGTACGCTTTACTTTTTTCGTTCCAAGCAAACTGAAGTTTAATTTTTTTGTTTATATGAATACTTTATTTTTGTTTTTAATTTTGTGTAAATATATCTCTGAGCTTCTCTTATTTATATATGTACTAAAATATAATGGAATAAAACATCATGTTTAAAAAAACTAATTTTATGGCTGTACACTATACTTCTTTCGCGGACTGTATTCAGCAGGATAGTAAAGATATTTATTGTGCAAACTCGGAAAAACGAATTTTCCCAGAGATGAAACCTAGCTGGATCAATTTTTCATCCAGCTCTTCATCTATATTGTAAATTTCATCTAAATCGTTAGCGTCGTTTTCGAGAACTCATTTACAAACAAATATATAAATATTGCTCGTTTAATAGATTAATATATACTCGAAAATATTGCTCTCAGAGAAAAATTTAATAAAAAAA
Organism: Pherbina coryleti; assembly: GCA_943735915.1. Classification (NCBI taxonomy): domain Eukaryota; kingdom Metazoa; phylum Arthropoda; class Insecta; order Diptera; family Sciomyzidae; genus Pherbina; species Pherbina coryleti. The sequence continues at coordinate 69,206,403 of OX030950.1, read as the reverse complement.
TCATTGAATTAAAAATGTTTGGCTTTTTTATTGTAAAAAGCTATTATTACACCGAAATAACACCGTTCGATGTTAAAAAAATTGTAATTTTTCTCTTTCTAAATAAACACCTAACAGAGGTACAAAATACACATCCTATCTGATATTTGCTTTTTTACACCGATCTTGACACGGTGTTTTTTAACACTGAACGGTGAAGGACTCCCTGGAACACCGATCGGTGTAAAAATTCTATACGAATTTTTTGGTGTGTAGTGATACCATCTCCAAAAATCCTTTAAAACTTTTTTATAAATACAGTTTTTTAAATCCTAACAAACTGTTCAAAAATACATTTTTGAAAATATTTGGCACCAATCGCAAGAGAATTCTCAAAGTACCCGGATGTATTTATTATTAATATGCCGTGGTACAGGTATTCGGAATTGATTGTCTGTGATCAAAGTTGACGAACAAAATAGAGAAATTAAATTTTTTAGTTTTTAAAATTTTTATTTAATTTAATTTAATATTTAAAATAAACGAAATTTTTAAATTTGTATGTGTATTTATTTTATTCTTCCAAAACAACTGAATTGTGTCGAATTTGAAACTAACTTAAAGATGCATTTAAAATCCATCCTACAAAAATTTAAGAATTTTGCACAAGTACTCTTTGGTAGATAGTCCTCATAAAGTTAAGATAACAACTAAGAAAGTTTTAAATCTATCAATGTAAAAGAAACAAATATCGTTTAAAATGCCTTGTTGGTTCAGTCCGAGTGGTTAAATCAGGTTGTTTACTTTGAAGCTCATCATCAACTTATTTGACTGCGCCCGTTGCAGATGAAACAACTCTTCATCTCTGATATGATTAAAACTATACACTTAGAATACTGCAACATCCCGATCATTGCTATCAAGAAATTCTTGATGCATTTTGGGAGAGATTTATTATCGATGGGAGCAGCTAATGCCTCACGCCCATATTTTAAAAAAAGCCGCTGCGCCGCTTTCCGATACTATAAGATGATAACATGCGACCAAAGTCCCTCCTACTGCTGTGTACATAGGAGAATCCACACAAGATTGTTTCTTCTATGCCTTTAGAATTTCATTCGCTTTTGGATGCTCAGAAGAAGGTGGATCGAAGTGAAATTGGCGTACGCTTTAAGCTTTGTTTTTATGAGTCGATGCATATTTGAACGTGAAGCTGTCTGATAATAAATCAACATGTGCTGCGAATTGCCTGAGGATGCCAAATACTATAAACAAATTATCAATATGACCTTTTGCAGTGCTTGCTAAAAAGTTCAACCATACACCAAGTTAAATGCTCTCTTTGAGCAAAATGAAAAATAAAATTCGCAACTCTTTCATGCAGAAATTGGCCACCCAAAATGTTTTGGCTTACTTCACAATTTACAGACTTGCATGTTGAAATTATGTTGCTTAGTGTAGTCTCAATATTAGATACAATCTCTAAATTTTACCCTTATTTTTAAGTTATTGAACTATTAAAAACAACGTGTTGGCACACCAAGTGAAAGGATCTCTTTGAGCAAAGTGCAAAATAAAATACGCAACTTTTCCATGCAAAAATTGGCCACCAAAATGTGTTGTCTTGCTTTACAATTTACAGACTTGCATGTTGAAATTATGTTGCTTAGTGTAGTCTCAATATTAGATATAATATCTAAATTTTACCCTTCTTTTTAAGTTATTGAACTATTGAAAAACAACGTGTTGGTACACGAAGTGAAAAGATCTTTTTGAGCAAAGTGCAAAATAAAATACGAAACTCTTTCATACAGACAACTGGCCACCCGAAATGTTAGATCTTTCTTCACAATTTACAGACAAGCCTGTTGAAGTTTTGTTGCTTAGTGTAGTTTCAACACTCAAACCTTAAATATAATCTAAAAAAAAAGTGATTGAACTAACGAAACCCAACGAATTGGTAATTCATTGCGTAACATAACTCAAAAAGTTATGCACCGATCTTAACGACATTTTGCACACACTTTTATATGATAAATAGTTGCGGATGAACAATCGTTTTTATTAAAAAACAATTTTACTATTGCATTTTTTACAGGCTGATTTTTTATGTGAAAATGGTACCTTAAATTTATAAAGATAATTTGGACATTCTTCTTGTTATTCAAGGAGTAATATGTCAAAATAATTTATTATATAAAATATAAAAATTAACATTGAATGCTGGTATTTCGCCTTTTTTACAAGCCTGGTAAAAAATCATAACTTTCTGTATAAAATAGATAACTCAAAAACTCCCATGGGATAAAAATCGAAGCTTGAAACTATAAAAAAAAATATTTGACAAAAAAAAATTATTTTAATTGCTTAATTTTATATAAGCTATTTTTAAGGTAAGAAAATGGAAGTTTTTTAAGAATATTAAAACAATAGTTAGGAAATTAATTTTTTGTTGTTAAAATATTCGTAAATTAACTAAAAATGTGATTTTTTATATTAAAAAATGTGAAAATCACAATTCATTTGCTACACATTGAAGGTACAAATTCAAGTGACCTCGTTTGCGAGGTTTTTGCATGAATACTCTAGTGCAGTGGTCATCAAACTCTATACAAGCATACTTTGTTTATGTATAAAAGCTCATTGAAAGCTTTGCACTGAAAAAAAAATACTACTTGAGTCTCAGTCCAGCTTTCATGCAAGACGATGGTTCGCTTGTTTGATTATTCAGTGGCGCCGGAAAAAATTTTCATCTGGTGTATTACAAAACTATGGGAGAGGCGTGAGGGGGAAATGTTTTAAAAAATTTTGCGATTTACGTATGCTTACTACTGTTCATAATAACATAATTCATATCGAAGAAACATATTAACATTCACTATTTTATGCACTGTTACAAAAAAGGAGAAAACTTTAGCATATTAAAGTTAATTTCATAATTTAATTTCAATTTTTAAAATTCAATTTTTATTTAAAAGTGTCAATACTTACTATACGAAAGTGTGTCTTTTTTTTGTTTTTTTTAATTCTTTAGGTTTTTTTTTGTTTTTTATTTAATTAAACCATACATTGAGGTTCAGAAAAAAATATTTTCTGCAAAAAAGAATTGCAACTCCCATTCAAGTAGAGACATTTTGCATAGAAATAGCAAAAACTGATATTTTTATGAGTGTAGCATAAGGTGCGTATGCGCAGCAAAAAAAAAAAACACAGGTGCGTCACTGGACACACGACAGAAGCGAAGCATTTTCACAATTTCATAGATTTGATAATTTAATGGCTTTTTTTCGATTCGAATAATTTTTAAATTCAAAACTTGAAAATAACAAAGTAAGCTAAAAAACACACGTTTATCTTCACACCAATAAGTTTTATTATATATCATTATTATTTTTTTTTTCTGTCACTTAGAAAAGCACTTGTCAACGCACTTTTGGTCAATTGTTAATTTTTCCTTCGCGCTATGCAAAAATAAAAAAAAATGCCCAAACAATAACCCAAACTACTGAACGCTGTTGATGACAGTGTGGAATAGAAGAAGCAACAGTTTTGTTTTTTGCTACTTTTGTTGTTTGGCTAGCCAAGACACAATCCTTTGAAGAATAGTCAACACACAATCCTTTCTTAAATTAATAGATTATAGTGATCTGCTGAAACATAGCTTTAGCTAATGTTTATCACTGAATCAACAAAATTATAAAAGAAAGGGTTTTAGCGTAATGGTTAGAGGAAAGTACCAACAAACGATAGAACTTTGAGTTGTGGGTTCAATTCCTGCAGCGGGCAAGAAATTATTTTTAATTTAACATTTTCTGGTTCAATTGATGCAAGCAAAAAACAATATCAATTCTAAGAAAAAAGGTGTCGGAAAAAAGTGTCGTTTTTTCTGATTTCACTCTAGCAAATCGCAGAACGAGGCGTAAAAAGCTTCGCTTAAAAAAAAAAAATTTAACAAGCATGCATGTGCCGCTGGTCTGTTCCGCATGAAATTTCAATAGATACTGATGCAGTTCAGTGCTCGTCCGTGAGTTAAAGACCTATTCCGGTGAATTGACAAAGTTCAACATATTTACAATAGTAAATATATTGACAATTGTCAATATTTCCTATTCTTGTTCAATTCTAAAAGCTCTTTTCTTGACACAGTTGTCAATAGCAAAAGAGGTGTTGACAGTGAACTGTGTATGTAGATATCCAGCTGCTGCTGGTTGGTTTGCTCATATTTTGCTCGCCAAATCAAATAAATGATTATAATTGTATAGTAATATTTTATATATATTAATAAAACAATAAGAACTAACGAATAAAAATAAAAATAAAGAACAATAAGAATAAAAATTATTTCGTCCACTTTCTCGAAATAATTTAAACACTGTCAAAACAAACACTGTTGCCTCCTATAAACAGTATTGATCAAATATGTTGTGGGGGCTAATTCAAGTACAAAATAAAATTTTTTTGTTTTTGTTTCTTTAACCCTAGAACTGTATCGTGGGGTGAAGAAGCACCCCAGACTGGCTTAAATCTCGCGCCAGACACAAACACCTTTCGTTTACGGCCCGGGACCGTAACCATAATTCTGTTTCAACGTCTGAGAGTAGAGGGAGCATGCTCGCGTCATCCGTACTACGTGCTTGCTCAAGCAGTGAACATAAGAAGTGCGTCTCGGGTGCTTTTTCACCCCACGATACAGTTTGTGTATATTTTTCGTCATCTTAAAGTTTTTTTATTTTCGTGTTGTTTAAACTTTTTGGACAAGTAATGAGTGTATAGTGGCCCCACTTCACATATATTTACATATATTCATTGAAAACAATAATTTTGATTATAAAAAAAAAATAATCATATATTATGTACTTTTTACTACCTTGCCATGTTACATTGGGTCTTTCGTGTCCAGAAAAAATTTCAATAGTTTCGTATTACAACACAGTTAAAAGCTCTTAAAAGGCTGCTCACGTTTGTCAACAGGTCACTACAGTCCTAAACTTTTATCCCGCCTGACTCTTAACCCCATCTAAACTACAAACTACAGTCGTAAAAAAAAGTTAAAAAGTGTAAAAAACTTTAGTCAAAATAAAAAAACGTGTCCAATTGAGGTTATGAAATAGGGAAATTGGGCGTATAATTAACAATTTTTAAAAAAAAATAAAAAAATTACGAATTCGAGAAGCTTGTGGGATTTCTCGAATCCGTAAGAAAGCAAATAAGAAACTTAATAAAAGATAAATATGGACCATATAATACAAGGAACCCAAAATAAATTCAATTACACTCAAATATAGAGAAAACTAGACCTTCCACTAACAAAAAAACATGTTTCTCTATCATGCATGATACAATTACAAGGTAGGCTCATTTTAAAATGGCTGCTCAATTGTGAAATTTTGCAACAACAAAGCTGTAGAAGCCACAAACGTCAAACAACAAAAGCAACAACAACAACAAAGAAAAACTAAAAGCTATTAGCTGATTTTGACAACTACAATCATAATCATACAATCATGTACAATCATATCAAATAAGCGCAATATTGAAATTTGACCGCAAACACATGCATTGGACAACGGAATAACATTCCAGCAAACCAAACTTGACGACAATATCGAAACTCCGACTAATTCGTTACTATTTCGAACTGTCGTAAAGAATTCGTTACTATATCGTTACATCAAATTTCGGAATAGTTTCGATTTTGATACGAATTTATATCGAGTTTCGATATATGCCAGTTTGTACAATTTATTCTTTATCATATGATATCACTGTGCAAATAAATAAAAAATAACAAAGTTGGCTAGGCAAACAACGTTCATTTTTTTAAATAAACGTGTAACAGTGCAACCTAAACAAGTGCGTGTTGCGGTGATTGAGGTAAAATTTGTTTTAATTTCTAAAATTAATTGTTTTCCGTGGTTGTACTTCAACAAATGTGAAATGTCGCATTAAGGTTTTAGAAAAAGTGTAAAAAAAAGAAGCTGCAAGGCTTATGGACTCCTTTCCTTTCTCCCAAATACTAATTTCAACAACAATACCAACAACAACAACAACAACAACAACAACAACAACAGTAAGTGTTTTATTGAGTGACAACGAGGAATTTGTTAATTTTTATTACTTAACCGTTTTGATTATTACATTCCATATAGCATAATCGCTCTTTTAGTGGTTAAATTTGATATATTTTTAACTAAATATTATTTTATTATAACCAAAATTATAATTTACTTTTCAGATGCTTGCGTGCTTTCTATTGAGCATGCAAAAATATCTAAAATCGATGCAACCATTAAGAAATATTTCGAATCGAAAGGAACTGATAACCTCTGAAATATTCAACAAAAATTCGACATTAATTTCAACATTCCTTTTATTCACATTTTATTTTATAACAAAGTCTAATTAGATCGTTTGAAATTGTTCAATAACATGAAATTTATATAAAATAAAATTTTTAATTTTCGTATCTCTAAATTACACCGTTCTTAAGTTATATGCATTCCTTCATTTCGCTTTCGTAAATACATTTCGTTCCGATTTCGTAACTACATTTCGTTACGATTTCATAACTACATTTCGTTACGATTTCGAAATGATATCTCGTTCCGATTTTATAACTACATTTCGTTACGACTTTGAAACGATATTTCGTTCCGATTTCGTAACGAAATTTAGTCACAAAATAGTTACGACACCTCGTAACGAATTCGTGTCAACCCCTTCACACGATTTTCTTTACAATTTCGTAACGAAATGGGATTCCGAAATCTGAAAGATACCGAAATATTCGAAACGAATTCGTTACGATTTCGGAAATTTTGGTTTGCTGGGATATAACAATATTGTTAATGTATGGATTAACTTGCCAGTACTTGAACTGGAAGTTAAGGTCGAAAGGAAATTTCGATTTGAATTTCTAGTACTTGAACTAAAAATTCCCGATGAATGAAAACCAAGTTGACTCTTTTGCTTTCTGATTTCAATTAATTTATTAACATTTATTATTGATTATTTATAACAAAATTGCATATAAGTGATCTTAATACATAACTCGTCATAATATAAATATCAAAAAATATCAATAGTAAAAAAAACTTAAATTAATGTAAGAACGCTGGCATAGCATATTTTGTGAAGCTACATGTGTATATTTCAATATTAAAGCCGCGGACGGAAATTCGCAACAACATAGGTGTCGAATTTCTGTTCGCTTAATATGTAAATTAAGGGAATTGTTATCCCTTTTATTAAAAAAAATATATTTTTTGGCTAATGCCAACTTTATTGATTAAAACACGTCTTAGATTAACTTAATACAAACAGAGACTAAAGTTATGAAATAATATGAATAAGCTTATCAGCTACTGCGTCGCTGCTTCTGCCGCTGCTGCTGTTATTGTTGTTGTTGTGGTTAGCTTTTGTTGTAGGTGACGATTTACCTGTGCGCGTGCATTGTTCTAGTTAAAAGCGCTAGACATAGCGTCAGCATAAATGATGGGAACGGATGTTTGTTTAAATTTATAAGTTTGTAATTTCGGCGTAAATGACGTTAACTCCTCCCTCCTTAAATGTGATTGCCCTCAATCACTTAAAAATATGGTAGGTCATTGATACTTAAACTTCTTGGTATTTCTTGCCACTTTTCGGGGAGTGATTTTTTCTCTATAGCTGTTGGAATCGGTGTTATCTGAATTTCTTTTAACATGACTTTTTTATGTGATTTTTTACAGATCTTTAATGAGATGACAATGATGGTACAGATGCTAGCCAATATTACCAATAATATTCTGTTAGTTTTGTTGTCCGTCTGCAAAGACGTGATGAACTCTGTATTTCTTATGTGGAGATCCTTAAGGGCTTCTAGTGACAGTAAATTTATTCGGTTCTTCTCCGAGGGTGAAGGTTGCATTATTGCTGGCGATGTCTCTAAGGTAGTTGCTTCTAGGTTGCTGTATTCTACTTCGTTAATCTTTACAGTAGAGTTTGTAAATCTTACTAGGAAGGTTCCATTTAGATTGTGTTGGGATGTTCCCGCTTCTATAGTTCCATTAAAGTCATTAATCAGAAGTATGCCTTGTTGGATTTCTTCTACTGGTGGTACATGATGACCATTGATGAAAGTGCAGGATGAATTTAAACTCTTAATCAGGTTTGGGACGCATGTATCGTTACTTAAGTCTAAAAGTTCGTTTCTTTTACATATTTTAATATTGTTGTACTCTTTACAATTACGAATAGTGTCGTAAAATTTATCTTTATATTTTAACAATTCATTATATTTTAGTAAAATCATTTCATTATTCTTTTTTACTGGTTTAATAATTAAATTAGTATAAGTTTCTTTCATAGTAAGAGGAATTTTAATAACATATAAAATTGTTTTATCATTTGTTAATACATTTATTTTAGCAAATACCAAAGCTTCTTCTTCTGAAGCAAATGGCATATTTTCTTCTTCTAATTTTTTCATTGCAATTTTTATTTCTTTCTTATTTAGTAACATTGAATTCAATATTCCATTTTTTGCCCATTCGATGGCGTATCTTATATTCACTAATTCTTCTTTTACAAGTCTTAATCTATATTGGATGCTTAAAGCTATATCATTTTCTATGATTTCATCTTTTCTTATTACATTAGTTATTTCATTCATTATTTGTGTTAAATTATTTAATCTTTCATTAAAAGCTTGATTTATTATTACTTGCTTATTATTGTTATTATTTAATTCATTTAAATTTTTATTTATTAATTCCAAATCATCGTGATCAGGACTGCCGGCAATATATTTCCATGCAGTTCCAATTATATTAATTGATCTCTTATTTTTTGTACTTTTAATTGGTGAAAGGGATTCAAGGATTTGGATGGATTGTTGGATTTCGTGGGAAAGAAGCGTAGAATAAATGTTATTTTTCTGCACAATTTTGTTTGTATAAATCTGTATGTTATCTAGGAAGTCGCTATATTTCTGAATGTCGATAATGTGTATGAGTTGAAAAGTTCCGTCCTGGATTTTCACTTGTCCATTAGTGATTGTTATTATGTGGGTTGATGTATAGTCTAATATCTGTATTTCAGCTGAAGCAGCAATAAAGAGAATCCTAAAAAGAAAAAGGATTTATCTTTTAATGTTTGCTTTATGTATCGTTCTTCCTGATTGTGTCAAAATTGTAGTGTGTCTGTTTTCTCTAACTATTTCTTGTTTATAACGTCTTGTTAATTTTGTACCATGTCGTCGATTGATTCGTACGTAAATGATGTCTCCTTCTCTATAGTCTTTTAATCGTCTCCTATTCTTGTTATGTGTTTCCATGTCTTTAGCTTGCTTGTCTTTCAATTTTTGGATTGTGTCTTGTCTAGCTTGTTCGTACATTTCTGGGTTAGTTCTTACTCTTCTGCCGAAGAATACTTCAATAGGTCTTTTATTTGTTGTAGAATGAATGGAATAATTGTATTCATAAACACTTCGGTCCAATAATTCTTCAAAAGAATCATGAGTTTCGTTTTGCTTAAGGCATCTTAATATCTCTGACAACGTAGAGTGAAACCTTTCTACTTGTCCATTTACGAAGCTGCTATCTGGTGGTGTTTTGAAAACTGTAATTCCTAATTGGTCTTGGATCATAAATAAAATGGATCTTGAATTAAAGGATTTTTCATTGTCTATTACTATAGTTTGGGGTACGCCAAAGGCGAAAAGAAGTTGCCTTAAAGGTTCTTTAACATGTTCGGTTGCCCTTGATCGGATTATTTTGGCTTGCGCGTATTTTGAAAATTTGTCTAATGCGGTTAATACAAGCGTTTTCTCTGTTATGTAGATATCAATATGTAGTATTTGTCCTGGATATTCTGGGATAGGTGTTTCAGTAATTTCTGGATTGGTTGGATGTCTATCGTATTTGTATTGTTTACAGGTATTGCATTGTTTTACTAGTCTTTCTATTTTTGCTGTCATGCTTGGAAAATAGAATTTTTCTAAAATCTGAATTCTGTTTTCGCGACTGTTACGATGTGCTCTGTTATGTTCTTGTAGTATTCGTTCAGTTTGTTCTGTCTCTGAAGTAATATCGGTAACCTTTGTTTGGGTAAACCTAATTTTATAGTTTCGAAAATGAATAGGATAGAAGTTTTGTATTTGGCCCATTATTGCTTCTGATGTAAAAAGTCCGTTAATGACTGATGGATTCAAGTATCTTCTAAAAATGGATATTAAGTCTTCTTCTGTATAAGAAGGTTGGATTATTAAATGTCTGTGAAATGTTGGGAAGGGAATTATAAATTGACAAGAGGACTCATTGCCTATTTGAATCCATAACTGGTTTTTGAAGGCATTGATCGGTGTTTCGACTGCGGGGATCATATCATGTGATGAACTTTCATCGCTGTGTTCACTCATTGTAAGAGTATTTATTTGCGGGGGACGAGATAAAGCATCTGCTACTTTATTAATGCAGCCTGGCTTATAAACAAGTTCGTGATCGTATTCATCTAATATTGCTTTCCAGCGTTTCATTTTTATATTATGATTTTTGTTACTTAAAGCGTATATTAACGGTTGGTGATCTGTGAATATCTTGACTTTCGAGGATCCGTACAAATAATTCCTAAAGGATTTAAGAGCCCAAATAATTACTAATAATTCTTTTTCATTAGCAGCATAGTTTTCCTCAGTTTTGTTAAGTGTTCTGGATATGAATGAAATAGGTCTTTGGTTTTGCTCTAATACTGCGCCTATTGCGTAGTTAGATGCGTATGTTGTTAAATGAAATTCTTTGTTAAAATCGGGGTATGCTAAAATTACGTCATCTGACACTAGAGAATTTTTTATTTTGTGAAATGCTTCAATGGCTTCAGGATCTAAATAAATTTTTGTATTCTTTGATTTATTTTTGGACACTCGTCCATCCTCCCCTCTTAGGAGTTTTGTAAGAGGCTTTGCCAATTTTGCATAGTCGAGTACAAAACGACGATAGTAACTGGATAAGCCTAAGAAAGATCGTAAATCTTTGAGAGTGTTTGAGATTGGAAAGTTTATTATTGCTTCTACTTTAGTCGGATTAGTTTTAATTCCTTGGGGTGATATTACAAAACCTAAAAATTCAACATTTTCTTTAAAAAATTCGCACTTATCTAATTGTACTTTCATGTTGGCAGATATGAGGGTATGAAAAATTTTTTGAATGTCTTCTAAGTGTGTACTTTCATCTTTACTAAAAATGATGATGTCGTCTATATATACGAAACATCTTTTGCCAATATGGTCTCTCAATATGTCATCAAGCGCTCTCTGAAAGATTGAAGGCGCGTTTTTGAGGCCGAATGGAAGACGGGTGAACTCGTATTTCCCGTTGTTAATTGAGAAGGCTGTTTTTTCCACATCGGATTCCTTTAAGGGTATTTGGTGGAATCCGCTTTTTAAATCTAATACCGAAAACCATTTGTTTTGTCCTAATTGCGCAAGGACTTCATTGATATCGGGAATAGGATATCGGTCAGCAATTGTTACTGTATTCAATTTTCTATAGTCTATGACTACTCGATATTTCTTTTTTCCGGAAGCATCTTGCTTTTTAGGGACGATCCAGACGGGGGAATTATACGGTGACCGTGAAGGTCTAATGATTCCGTCTTTCAATAAATTTTGTATTTGTTCTTCAACTTCGGTTTTTAGAGATGAAGGGTATGGATAATATCTAGTGTAAACTGGAGTATCGGATGATGTACGAATATCCGCTACAACTTTTGTTGTAAATGTTAATTTTTGGTCCGGTTCCGAAAACAATTCTTGATTTTTATTAACTAATGAGTTCATGATTTCCTTCTGTTTTTCAGACATATGTTCATTTCGTATTTCTATTGCGTTTACGTTTTGTGCTAAACATTGTTTTATGCGAATTTTTATTTTGTTTTTAATGATCATATAACCGTGTTTTACGTGAATAACTGCTTCTAATTCTTTTAAACTGTCATTGCCTAAAATTGCGTTGAATGATTTAAGTGTTGGTAATAGAAAAAATTTTATATTAGTGTCTTTCAGTCCAAAGATGTTTGCTATAGTATGATGACTTATTTTGATATTGCCACCAACTGAGTTTGCATAAAATGGGGCTCTATTTTGGATTGGATTTGAAACAAGTGATGGCTGAATATAATTTTTATTCGAGCCAGTATCTATAAGAATTTTAAGTATTTCACCACTACCTGTTTTGCATTCAAAATAGGGCAGCGATGAATTCGTTAGCCTAAAAAATGGATGTCAGTATAATCAATAATTTCGTTAGGTTGGTTATTAGTTTCATCTTCTTGTGCAGTATCTTCATATATTTCTTGAGGAGTCATGTATTCAGAAAGTGTTTGATCATATTGTTCATTTTGAAATTCTACGGCTTGGTTATAAGTTTCGGGATCTTTAGTGCTTATATGATAGTTCCTCTGATATTTTTGTGGAATTTGTGATGTGTTTTGATCATTATTTGGTCTTTTGCCTGCATATTTGAAAGCTTGGGGTCTATTTGCATAATTTACTGCAGCACTTCGAATGCTTTGATCTATATCCATTGGTTGAGGTGGTTTTGGTGCATTGGGTCTAGGTGGAGCATTATTTTGAAAGGGTTGTGACTGTGGCCTTGGCTGAAATGGTTGATTTTGGAATCTCTGTTGAAATGGTTGATTTTGGAATCTATGTTGAAAATTCGGTGAAGCGTTTGAATTAAATGGAGAATTAGATTGATTTTGAAATCTTGGCTGAAAAGGCTGTGGTACAAATGGATTATGGCGAACTTGGGGTAGATAAGCTATCTCTGGGTAAAATTCTCTTTGTTGTCTAAATGGTGGTATTGATGGTGGTGGTTGTTTCCTTGGTGGTAGAACCGGTGGATTACCATATGTTTTTCTCATTGAATTTTGATTATTATAGGCGTAATTTGAGCGAAAATTTTGATTTTCGAGTTTTAGGCATAAATGGAGTGCTTGAGGAAGGTCAAGCGGTTCTCGCATTCCTAATAGTCTAGGGAGATCTCCTTTTAGACCTCTTATAAATGTATCTAGGGCCTTTTCCCTATAAGTTTTTGTCAAAAGGTGAGTTGATTCTAAACCAATTTCCATACAACCTATTTTATTCAGAATGAGTGAGAGATGGGAGTAAATTTGGTGGTAAAATTCTTGTATTGTTAAATTGCCTTGAATCAGAGAAGTCATCTGGTATTCTAGAGTACCAATATCACGTTTGTCTCCGTAGTGTAGGGTTAAACATTTCGAGATGGCTCTCCATTCTAATGGAGTGTTGTAGGACTCTAAGGCTATGTCTGCGTTTCCTACTATTTTATTCCTAATGACATTTAGAATGCCATAATATTTGGGAGTTCCTATTTGATTCTGGTAAATTTGCAAAATTCTGTCCACACTCTTCTTCCACGAATTAAATTCACCTGGAACACCAGAGAATTCGCGAAGACATCGGACAACGTCCGGTATTTTGTCAAGGTCTTTAATATCATGTTGTTGGGTCATGTCTATTGTAACGTCTGTAAAGTTTGTGAAATTTGAATTGGGATTGAGTGCAGCTTGCACAATGTTTCGTCCTTCTGTACGCATGGTTGTTAACACTATACTTGAAATTAAATTTGTGAGTTCGTCCATATTTAGCGTGCTATTGGCAGTGGATGTGGAATTTGAGGATGAGGTGTTAGGAGGATTAAGTACAGGCGGTCTAATTAGGTTATTAGGATTTGACATTTTGTAAAAAAAAATTCAGAATATTCAATTATTGTATTCAATTATTATAATAAAAAAATATTAAATTTTACTTTAAACTAAAACGTAAGGCTTTTGGTAAAGTAATGTTTATTTATAAACGATTTAATCAATTTAAATAAATCAATTTGATTTAATTCTTTATTTGGAAAAAAAAATTTTATAATTGTTATTATTTACTTCGTTTAATATTTATAATAATTTATAAACTGGAAGGTCCGGCATTAGAAGCTACAACTTCACAGTTTCGATTATTTTTTGATAAGATTTTTTTGGTTATGTTTTTGTTTTATTATTGAGTCTCTGTTTTCTATTGTTTATTTATATATTTTTTATACACTGGAGGGTCTGGAGTTCAGATTCGCAGTGTGGATATTTCGTTATAATTTTTTTAATTTATTTTTATTTTTGTTCAATTTAAATTCACTAATACTAATTTTGTAATATATTCTTGTTTCTTTTCAATATAAAAATTTTCTTTTTGTTGTTTTGGTATTTTCGATATATGTACTGTTATATTATAATTGTTTTAATATATATTTTACTATAAATGCAAAAATTAAAAATTTTAAATATCCAATTTTATTTAAATTTTTCCTTATTTAATTTATATTCAATCAATTTTTTAATAAAATAAATTCCATTTAATTTCAATTAAAATATTCAGTTAAAATGTTTCTTTAAGCGTTAACTAGAAATGGCACTATTCTTGACTTACAAATATATGAATTTTTCCATTTAAAATAATTATTTTGTAATCCTTTTCCGGGCTGGCGGTCCTGAAAAGCCGTGGACGTCCTTTTTGGCTGATTTCTGCCTACTTGGGGGCCTTTGTTTCCCGCGAGGATACTTTTTTCTTCGGATCGGAGAAGTATTAAAGGTGAACTGTGGCACTTGCGGCTCCTTGAACGGCTTACTATGGCTCACTTTATTCACTTTAACCGGCTTATCTTTCTTTTTCCGAAACCAAACTAATTTTTCTTTATGCTCGGGCGCCAATTAAGGGAATTGTTATCCCTTTTATTAAAAAAAATATATTTTTTGGCTAATGCCAACTTTATTGATTAAAACACGTCTTAGATTAACTTAATACAAACAGAGACTAAAGTTATGAAATAATATGAATAAGCTTATCAGCTACTGCGTCGCTGCTTCTGCCGCTGCTGCTGTTATTGTTGTTGTTGTGGTTAGCTTTTGTTGTAGGTGACGATTTACCTGTGCGCGTGCATTGTTCTAGTTAAAAGCGCTAGACATAGCGTCAGCATAAATGATGGGAACGGATGTTTGTTTAAATTTATAAGTTTGTAATTTCGGCGTAAATGACGTTAACTTGTACAACATTTTAAACTTGTGTCGAACAAAGTGCATTGAACCTTTGTTCTAATTACTGCCGAATAAATAAAATACAGAATAAAACAAAGACAAATGAATGAATAAAAATTGCTATGCAAGCGTTATTAATGAATGCGTTAAAAACATTGCTGGTTACAAAAATAAAATAATGACGTGCAGCAACATCCTCCCCCGCGTTTAATGAATGTTCAACAATCCACCAGTACTTTTATATGTCCACACAGAAGCTGTAAGAATGCCGAGGACCTACTAGTGGCTGGGCGTTAGGAACTACATCTGACGGTGGAAGTTCTTCCATTGGTGAGTTTGTAGGTGCTGTTTGGGTAGACGTTGATGGAGCTCGTCCGTGCTGCCTTTTGTGCCGCTTGTGCATGATAACGATGGTCAAGATGATTACAACACTTAGGAACAAGGCCGATTAACCTACTGCGAAGCTATGATATTGATGAGTTTGCAGTTTATTGGAGAAATCGTTGATTTCGTGTGCGTCCAAAATTTCTTGCAGCTTTTACAATTTTGTTAATGTGGATTCATATTCAATCTCTGTGGTATCCAAGACTGGAAGTAATGCTGGTTTCGTTATATTTACGTTGGCAATGTGTCCAAATGCAGTGTAGGAAGTCCTTGCAAATGATGATAGCATCGGGTTGCTTTTTATGGTTAAGAGTTGATATTTGAACACACATCCTGCTTTTAACTCGACAAAACCTACCCCTCCAATGAAATTCGTGAGATTTGGTTGTCACATACTGCTGTCATTTGAATTGGGGTTGATAAAGCAAACAACCATCGATTTCTGTCATTGACTTGTGTCCACACATGATCTTCCCTATTCTCAAGATTACAATGTGATCGGGTTTCATTGTTGAACAAACTAACTTCGCAAGCACAAACTTCTGATCCTTTATTGTATGTGGGTTGGTTGTTGGCACATAGATACAATTCGTTTTCCATTCTAAAACAAGATTGTAACATTTCACCTGTGGTTGGAAAGTATTGATCTCGATGTACGTTGATTGCCAGAATTGTTGTACGCAATTTTATTGCCACCATAGTGTTGTTAATTTTTGTGGGAATTGGTATTAGCCGGTACAAATTAAATTGATTGAGGCTGGTTAAAGGAACAGTTATCTGGAAAATTGCATGGTTCTCTGTTATCGCCACCTTAACTGTCATAAGCTTGTATATCGAAAGGAGATCACCTTGATAGCCTGGGATCTGCATGGTTGGGGCTAAATGTGCTGTTATTTTTAAAATTTCATCGTTAAGTTGCTGTGGTGAGAGCAACTGAGGACTGATCTGTCCGTTATGAATATTTGTAAGGACATTTATGAGTGCTGCTTGCACACGTTGAACGTTTGATGTCATAATAGATAATTGAAAGGCTAATGATAAGAACATCTGAAATGTCTGCTCTCTCTGGTCCTCCTGTTCATTATGCCGTAATTGCTTTTTGATGTCCGTCATTCTTCCTTCAAGCCTTTTGAAGGCCATTTGAGTTGTGGTTTGATGATGTTAATGGTTGAATCAACTACCGAGATCTGTTTTTTCATCATGCTTGCCAAATGTTGTTCATTGTCATTGATGGCAGTTATCGTTTGTGACATACAACGTGACAAACAACGAGTTGGCCTTATTTCCTACAAAATTAAGTGCACCTCCTTTTTGACGATGGCTTCCTAACAAACTTGTCGTTGGCTGTATTTGTTCGCACATGTGATTCATAGTTGTGGTGCCATTTTTTAGTAGTTGAATTTCAGTACGCAATGGTTTCAGATCATAGTACACAACCAGTTTCCATTCACTGTTAATGATTTTGCTTGATCTGATGTGTTCAAAGTGAATGCCTGCATTTGGATCAAACTTTGTAATCTTAACTGGATCGCACCATACTATTGGCAACATTAACAGTATTGCCAATACTGTAATTAAACTGTAATGCCGTGCCGTTTTTGTTCTCCTTGGTGGTTCTTCATTTGTTTCGTTCTTTCGTTTTCTTGTAGTCAAATCTTCCCTTGATTCTGTGGCAGTGTCTGTTTCTATGGGTAGTCGAGCGAGGCGGTGAATAGCACGTTTATATGTTCCCGTTGCCGTCTTTACATCAGCAACACGTACTACTCCGTCAGGTCCATTATATACCTCTACAATTCGGCCAAGAGGCCAACGCATGTCAGGAACATTGTCTTCCTTGATAATTACCAGTTCCCCGAGTCTAACATTATCTGTTTGCTTTGTCCATTTTTGGCGTTGTTGGAGTTCATTAAGATACTCATTGGACCATGTCTTCCAGAAATCTTGTTTTACTTGCGACACCAACTTCCATCGTGACAACAGGGATAGTTTTGTTGTGTTTGCCCTACTATCTACTTGGGCGGTGAGTGCTTCTCCTATGAGAAGATGCCCTGGCGTCAATGCAGTCAAATCAGAAGGATCCGATGAAAGTGGCGTTAGTGGTCGAGAATTCAATATAGCTTCGATTTCTACAATAACAGTTTCCAATTCTTCATAAGTCAATGAAGCTGACGCGACACTTCTTAGAGTAGAAGATGTTTTCCAGATTTAACTGCAGCTTCCCACAGTCCACCGAAATGGGGAGATCTGGGAGGAATAAAATGGATAAAATGCATGATTTCTTAATTTGGTCTTGAGCGTTTAATGAGTAAATTGCTGATGATAATTCCGTTACTTGATTTCTTGCTCCGATAAAGTTTGTTGCGTTGTCACTATAAAAGTTTAGGCAGCGACCTCTTCGACTTATGAACCTTTTGAGAGCTCCAAGAAAAGCGTCTGTTGACAGATTGGTTACTAACTCCAGATGAACTTCCTTGGAGGCAACGCAACAGAATACAGCTAAGTAAGCCTTAGTTGGCCTTTTTCCTCGGATCTTATAATGCACCCATAAAGGTCCCGCGAAGTCCACACCAGTGTTAATAAATGGACGAGCTGATGTCTTGTAGCTGGCAGATTTTCCATCATTTGTTGTTCTAATTGAGGGCGAGCCCTATGACATCGAATACAATGCTGGACAATTGATCGAGCTGTTGTTTTTCCCTTTATAGGCCAAAAACGTTGCCTCAAGGTTCCCAACAACGCTTGAGGTCCACAGTGCTTGTTCTCTTCATGCACTTTGATGAAGAGTAACTTGACCAGCGGGTCGCTGTACGGAAGCACCATTTGGTGTTTAGCGTCGAATGAAAGTGCAGCCGCTTCTAAACGTCCCCCTACTCGGAGAATATTCATGTCATCTAGAAATGGTGATAAACTGCACAGTGAACTGTTAATTTTGACCTCATTATGTTGCTTCAAGTTTTGGATTTCTTCTTTGAAGTCATAGGCCTGAATGAATTTGACGATGATCGCCAATGCATGTTCTTGTTCGATTGTCGATAGAACAATGTGTTCTGATCTAGATTTCTGTTTGAACTTTGTATTGTTCATAAATCTTAAAACGTATCCAATGATTCTTTTAAGTGTGGCAAATGAATTGTGATGATTAATTTGATAAATCCATTCTCCATTTGCTTGCCCAGTGAGCAATGATATGGCTGTATCCTTTTTCTTTTCGATGTCAGAAGCAATTTTCAGCTGATTGGACCACATTGGGGGCCATAGTTCTTGTTTGCCATGCAGAAACGTTTGTCCCTGAAACCAAAGTGTATCGTCAGCCAATGCCTTTGCTGAACATCCTCTTGATTGTAAATCAGCTGGGTTTGCCTTTGAGCTAACATGTCGCCATTGCATAGGTGAAGTTAACATTTGAATTTTTGCTACTCTGTTTGTCACAAAAGTTTTGTAAGTGGATGATTGTGCAATAATCCAATGAAGTACAACTTCTGAATCCGTCCAAAAGAAAATGGCTTCGTTTTTTTATCTGGCAATCTGTTTTGATTCTAGCTGCGAGTTGGGAACCAACTAGTGCGGCGCAAAGTTCTAGCCGAGGCAAGGATTGTGTTTTGAGCGGTGCAACACGGGTTTTTGCACATAATAATCGCGTTATTATCCTGCCATCCTTCAACGTTGCTCTTAAGTAAGCTGCGGCACCGAAGGCCCTTTCAGAAGCATCAATAAAGATGTGTAGTTGAGTTGATGATGACGGTTCTCCCTTAAAAATGTGTCTGTGTATTTCGAGGTTGTTTGAGTTGCTCAAATTTTCTCGAAATGCTGTCCATGTGGCGTCGAGATCTGATGGTAGAGCTTCATCCCAGGATAACTTGACTTGCCATAGATGCTGTATCAATATTTTTGCTTAAACAATTACGGGTGCTAATAGTCCCAATGGATCAAACAGTCGTGCTAAATCGGAACTGATTGTTTGTTTAGTAATTGCCCTTACAGGATCCAGCGTTGTTCTGATGCAGAATACGCGTAATAAGCCAAGCGTTTTTATTGAGTCATTACTGTCCTCAGAGAAGTCCAAATTTACTTCCTGGTCACCTTGTGGAATATTTTTCAATAGTTTAGGATGATTTGCACACCATTTTCGTAAATTGAAACTATGTATGCTCAGTATTTTGATCAACTGCTGTTGCATTTCTATGGCTGTAGCTAGACTGTCTGATCCTCCAAGACCATCATCTACATAAAAATTGTCATGCAACATTTGAGCTCCTAAATGATGACTTAGCATGTTATCGTTTGCGATTTGTTGTAGACATTTGGTCGCCAGGTATGGTGCTGCCCGTGTACCATATGTGACGGTGTTCAATTGATAGTAAAGGGTGATTTTTTTGAGGTTATGATTTTCATGCATTAGTATTTGACAGATCACGTGGGATTTCAGACATGGTGTCAAAGAGAAAGATGCTCAGTATGCTTTGACATTTCATCATGAATAGACTTACTAACGAGCAACGCTTGCAAATCATTGAATTTTATTACCAAAATCAGTGTTCGGTTCGAAATGTGTTTTATCGACAAATTTTGTTCAGCGATGAGGCTCATTTCTGGTTGAATGGCTACGTAAATAAGCAAAATTGCCGCATTTGGAGTGAAGAGCAACCAGAAGCCGTTCAAGAACTGGCCATGCATTCCGAAAAATGCACTGTTTGGTGTGGTTTGTACGCTGGTGGAATCATTGGACCGTATTTTTTCAAAGATGCTGTTGGACGCAACGTTACGGTGAATGGTGATCGCTATCGTTCGATGCTAACAAACTTTTTGTTGCCAAAAATGGAAGAACTGAACTTGGTTGACATGTGGTTTCAACAAGATGGCGCTACATGCCACACATCTCGCGATTCTATGGCCATTTTGAGGGAAAACTTCGGAGAACAATTAATCTCAAGAAATGGACCGGTAAGTTGGCCACCAAGATCATGCGATTTGACGCCTTTAGACTATTTTTTGTGGGGCTACGTCAAGTCTAAAGTCTACAGAAATAAGCCAGCAACTATTCCAGCTTTGGAAGACAACATTTCCGAAGAAATTCGGGCTATTCCGGCCGAAATGCTCGAAAAAGTTGCCCAAAATTGGACTTTCCGAATGGACCACCTAAGACGCAGCCGCGGTCAACATTTAAATGAAATTATCTTCAAAAAGTAAATGTCATGGACCAATCTAACGTTTCAAATAAAGAACCGATGAGATTTTGCAAATTTTATGCGTTTTTTTTTAAAAAAAAGTTATCAGGCACTTAAAAAATCACTCTTTACTTGATTTCTGCTGTTGGATCTTCTCTCCAAATGATGATTTGATACCGTTGATCATCTGGATGTATAAGGATCTGCCGATACATCTTCTCGATATCGGTTGTGAAGACAAAACGTGGCAACCGAAAACGTAGCAATATTGAAAATAGTTCGCTTTGAACTGTGGGCCCCGTATGCATTAAATCATTTAATGCATACCCTGTCGTGGTTTTAGCGGAGGCGTCGAACACCACTCGCAATTTTGTTGTGGTGCTCTCGGGTTAGAGTGATGAGGAATGAAATATTTAGGAGATGGAATTGAGTCAAGATTCAACTTCTTCATGTGTCCTAATCTTTCGTACTCTTTCATAAACTCCACATATTGTTTCCGTACTTCTGGGTTCCTTTGAAGTCGACGTTCGAGACCAAGAAATCGATTGTGGGCCATCATCCTTGATTCTCCCAATGCTGCTGGATTTTCGAGAAATGGAAATTTAACTATGAAGCGCCCCTGGGAATTTTTGCGCATGTTTTGAAGAGAGTGTGCTTCACATTGTAGTTCTGCTGGTGACATACACCTTTCAGTTGTTTCGAATTCATCCATTTTCCATAACTTTTCAATTGCTTCGATTAGTGGACCAACTCTGCTATTGGTATCTGTTTTTATACCGAAAACTGCACATGTCTGTGATTCTGCCGAGAGTTTAGAGATCTACATTTTCCGCTCACAATCCAACCAAGTGAAATGTTTTGGAGAATTGGGCCGGTAGTCATTAACTTTATATGACCAGGTACCAGGAGACTGAGGTAAAACTCGGCACCAAGCCAATCTTACCTTGCTTACAAAAGTCTGGATCTGCCAGTTGTAAGTTGGCTGGGATCTTCCACTTTGAAGTATCAAGTTGAAGATTCGGTTGATCGGTAATAATGTTTGGGAGTACAAACGCTTCTAAATTTGTTGTAAAACTGCCATTAGTGGGTTGCATTTTGACATTAATTCTCTGAGTGGCCTTCTTTTGAGCATCACCAATTCCTTCAATGCACAATGAAGCCTTGGTCGGTGCTATGGATAGTCTTCTCATGAGACGTTCTGAGACGATGTTGACCTGCGATCCGAAGTCCAATATAGCTCTAAATTCCCCTGAATTGCCATTGGTCGCAGTGATTTTTATCTTTGCTGTTGCAAGTAGTACGTATCCTTGAGTTGACACGTTACTTGCTGCTGCTGATGAAACGGTTGCATTTGGAATATTACTAATAGCTACATCGGCTGGCGGTATTTTTGTGATTTGTTGCCTTTGATTTCCGGTTTCCACATGTAGCAACGTGTTGTGTTTCTTATCACACTTGTAGCAACATCTCGATTTGCAATTATTTGACGTGTGATCGGTTTTGAAACAATTGACACACAGTCGTTGTTTTTTGACCCATGATTGGCGTTCTGTAGATCACAGCTGCAAAAATTTCTTGCAGTAGTACAATGTATGATTACTATTTTCACATAATTTGCAGCTTTTGCTCGATGTTGTTATGGAAGACACAACTCTAGTAGGCAGTTGTGGCAATGCAGCCTTCTCCTTAAAGCCGATGGCTTCCAGTGTATGAAATTGTCCTTCAAGAAACAGCAAGAAGTCATCCACCTTTTGTAATTCCTTTGGATTTGTCAATGATTGTTCAAATCTCATGTGTGTTGCTCGATCAAGTTTATTTAGAAGCAAATGAAAAAGGATCGGATCCCATGCTTTTGTATCAACCTCTAGGTTGTCTAAGGCCATGATGCATTCACGTGTTGTGTCGTGTAAATTCTTCATTGTTGCAGCAGTCGAGGTTCCTGATGGCTGATTCACTAACTTTTCGATTAGCGTAGCCACAATTACCCTTTTGTTGTTGTACCGTTCTTGTAATAACGTACAAGCGGCTACATAATTGTTTTCTGTTGACGAAAAATGACTGATTAGTTTTGCCACTTCTCCTGTAACGTTAGCCTTTAGGTACCACATTTTTTGCACTGCTGCTATTGGTTGTTTGTTGATCATTTGGGAAAACAGAGCCGAGAATTGTTGCCACTTCAGGTAATCGCCATTAAACTGTGAGAGAGTTACCTTTGGGAGATGAACTGCACTTCGCATGGTTTGTTCTTGATCTGCTCTTATAGCGAGCTCTACTAGCTGGTATTGTACCATTTCTTCTAGTTGTTCGTACTGCCACTGAAGGATCTTCAAAATGTTCCCAAAGTTCGTCGTACACCAGTTCGATTTGGGTCCAAAGATGGCTTATGTTATTTAACTTAAATTGATAAAACTGCACTGGCTGGTTTTCTTGGACAGCTTCAAGGTTTTCGAGTCATCATCTTTCAAGTCATCTTTCGAACCAGTCCATGTTGGGTGGAAACGCCAGATGATTCTCTCAAACTTGGTGTATTTTCTGCTTCATGTTGAGATGTTGTTGTCTTCACGGTCGATGTTCCTGGTGCTATCTGTCGAGGAGCTATGCTTGGCATGTTTTCCATCTCTTCGTTTGCTTGCCTTGAACCGAGTGGCTTCTGCTTGGAAGATTTCTCGATAGTTTGTAACTATGCTGCTGATTTTATCGTAGTATCCAGATGCAAAGTAGTTGACTTCCGCTGAAGTTGACTTCCGCTCTGCGGAATCCTTTTTGAAGTTTTTAATAATTCGGGAGATTTCTTCACCGAGCTCCTTTTGATGATCCACTAGCTCCGATGTCGATGTCATCTTTGTATATTAATTTTTCTTGTACTTTAACAGGAAAATTACGTTGACTTGAATTGAATTTTTCAGTACTTGAACTGAAAAATTATGTTGAATTGAATTGATGAGTAAGAACTTGAAGTTTATTTTTTATTCGTAAAGATATTCTAGCCCATAAACTAGGATATCTCGCCTGGCCCTCCAAAATGTTAATGTATGGATTAATTTGCCAGTACTTAAACTGGAAGTTAAGGTCGAAAGGAATTTTCTACTTGAATTTCTAGTACTTGAACTAGAAATTCCCGATGAATGAAAACCAAGTTGACTCTTTTGATTTCTGATTTCAATTAATTTATTAACATTTATTATTGATTATTTATAACAAAATTGCATATAAGTGATCTTAATACATAACTCGTCATAATATAAATATCAAAAAATATCAATAGTAAAAAAAAACTTAAATTAATGTAAGAACGCTGGCATAGCATATTTTGTCAAGCTGCATATGTATATTTCAATATTAAAGCCGCGAACAACACAGGTGTCGAATTTCTGTTCGCTTAATATGTACAACATTTTAAACTTGTGTCGAACAAAGTGCAGTGAACCTTTATTCTAATTACTGCCGAATAAATAAAATACAGAATAAAACAAAGGCAAATGAATGAATAAAAATTGCTATGCAAGCGTTATTAATGAATGCGTTAAAAACACTGCTGGTTACAAAAATAAAAAAATGACGTGCAGCAACAAATATTGCATTTTATGATACTGACTCCGTGAGTTGTTACTGGCACAATCTAGGCCACAAAGATGTTCATTTGTCCAAAAGAAACTTTGGAGGCGGAAATTTTTATATTCTGGACAGCGTTCTCTACAGAAGGAAATGATAAAATATTTTTTATTTCAACAAAAATTAACACCGAAATGTTGGAAGATGTACTGGCGAATTTAATGAAAGAAAAAAAATGGATGATAACCGTATCTTTCAGCAAGATAATGCATCAAGCCATGTATCTAAGAAATCTTTGCAGTGATTTAGATAGCACAATATAGCTCTCCTTAAATGACCACACTAAGGGAAATAACGCATATTAACATTATCCACGCCTCAGTATAAATTTTATTTAAATATTTACGTGGATAAATCAAATGTTTTCCTTACAACTCGTTTTTTTTCCGTATTTGAATTTTATTTATACCACACACGTACACACATATTCCATACACGCAAGCATCAACAGCAACGCACACGTACACACATATTCCAACAAGCAGCAACAGCATCGCACTCTGTTCCTGCAGTTTATTTCTTGCAGTTGCAATCTTAGTTCTCATAGTTCTCATTTAGTTACTGTTGCAAGGGTAATATAGCCTGAATATTTTGCCAAGAATATGTGCGATTGCGATGGTTGATCGTATGATCAACTCATGCAAGGTGTGAGTGACAATCGGACATTTTCTGACAAATGTCTTTCACTGATTGTCATTTTCCTGCATACTTTGTTTAATATTTATTTTGGTTCACTTTTTCCTTCTCTAATTTAAACTGTTTTTGACGTTTGGTCAAAAAGCTGTCAAAAATTATATAAATTTGAGAACGAAAGAAATAAAAAAAAAAAAATAAAATATACAAGCGATGGCATTTGATGGACGTAGCTCGTGAGAAATATTTAAATATATTGCTTTTAAATTTAAATATTTTTATATAAATTTTCTTTAAATACGATAGTTTTACTTGAAATAGTAAATATTTGAAAGATGTTTAAAAAATTCGTGCATAATTTTAATATATTTTTTATTAATTCTGATTAAATATTTTAATATTTTATTTAAATAAAAAAGTAATTAAATAAATTTTAAATATTTACGTAGTCGATTTAAGCAAATGCGTTATTGGTTAAAAAATTACTCGCTTTTTGGATAAATTAAAAAAGTTTTTGGATAAATTTAATATTTTTTTCCCTTAGTGCAGCTAGCAGCCCAGACCTGAAACCTATATATATAGAACTTATTCGGTATCATGGTTCGCAAGATTAATGATCATAAGCCACAAAATCCAAAATTTCCTTACAGTTACCGAACTTAAACTCAAAATAACGGAGGTTTGGTCTGAAATTGAGTCACAAAAACTTAAAAATTTACTGAAATTAAAAATGAAGTCATTTAAAAGAAATAGAAAATCCACAAATTGTTAAATTAGTTTTCACTATTTCTTGATGTTGCGATTAAACGAATACTCCACATAAAACTTTAGTTTCAGAAAAAAGGTTAATAAAAAAATTAAACGATTACATATTTTTTGTCGTTTCCTTTTGAAAATATTACCTCATAAGCAGGGGCGCACACAGGGGGTTAAACCCTCCACCTCCAATGAACGAATAAAAATTAAATTAAATATACAAAGTAAAACAATTATAAATAGCACAAAATTGTTATTAATTTGTGAGCACCCTGTTGTATTCTTTGTAAGCATTGTCGTATTTAAAATCAGCTGCTTTGTCACAAATGTTAAATTCAGAAGCTTGCCGACTAAATTAAAATGCCAAAACCTAACGAAAAATTATAATTATTACCTATTTATGCCTTAAAGATGCAATGGATGCAGTCCAGGTTGACTCCAGTAGGTATTGCATAACTTTCCTTAAACATTTACAGCCTTATTCAATAGATTTCCTCATACAACCGTTCGACGCTTGTTTTGTTACGTTTTAGGCTTTACGCAGCCTCTACGCAATCTTGCTTAAATTTTTATTTAATATATACTTAGAAGCAATTTTTTTCTTTATGCTTTTGTAAGTATTTTTATTTTTTTATGCAAGTAAATTCTTACAGCCGTATTCATAAAAATATTTGAGAACAGCTTGTAAACGTTAAATAGTTCCAAAGCTTTTTAATATTAAAAAAAAAGCTCAAGCCTGTGTTAGATAACACGGGCGCATAGGTCAGACGTAGAATACGTTAGTCATTAACAGCCTTATTCAATAGATTTCCTTAAACAACCTTTAAACGCTTGTTTAGTTACGCACTGTTTAAGGCTTTACGCAGCTTCTATGCAACCTTGTTAACATTGTTAAGCCCAGTATGCTGTAGAAGCGGAAAGAAACTTTCCATAAGGAATGCATTGAGTTTTTGACAGCGAAAAGGCAGCGGAATTTTTTTTTCGCTACTTAGTACGCTGTAGAGGTGAAAAATTTCTTCAATGCTAGCAAGTACAACAACCATGTGGAGAGTTGAAATGTCAAAATTTCGCTGTCGATTATAGGTCCGGGCATTTCATTGGCACCAAAATTTTGACATTTCAATAAGAAAACAGTACGACCTCGCTTTACGCAACACTCGATTATCGCAATACTCAAAAATTTATATTGTTGACTCAGTAAACGCAACTTAAGAAAAAAAATGCACAATTATCGCAACTTCCATTTGCGTAAGCTTCCATAAACTTTTATATTATTTACCTTCAGTTCTTCTTTTCTTGCAAAATACATTTTTGATGTCCGAAAAATCTCTTAAAACAATATTTAAGGAAACAAAGTGCATATCTTAATACATAAAACCACAACATCTAGGATTCAGAGCCATAAAGCTTTATGTTTAGAAGTTTAATTGTGTTTCTTCAACATTAACTACGTCAACTGGCCGAATTTCTATTAGTTGTATTGAGCTAGGTCGTACTGTAGTTGCTTTTTTCTTCACACAAACATTTTTGACTCTACACCAGTGTCGGCCAAAAAAATACATACACAGTTCTTTCAGTTTTGTAGTAGTGTGCGCCCAATTGAGAGCAAAGAATCTCTCTTTGGCTTACACTGTGAAAATTTTACTTCGCAAGAGGCTTAAAGAAATTTTTTATATGAAAGTGAATTGAAATTAATGAAATTTCTTACTTGGTAAATAATGTGCAATATTATTTATTGTTTAGGGGCCGCGTTATTAATAATAATTAATAATAACATTAATATTAATATTTTATTAATAATATCAATATGCATGTATTTATTATTAATATCAATATTACATATTTATTTGGAAAGTAATATTTTACTAATAACATTTTACCGATTCCTAATAGTATTTATATTGCATACTACTTCAAAATAAAAAAAACAATGATAGCGCACCCTACTTTCTTCTGACAAATTAAGTTTTCGCTTCCCCAAAACAATTTTTAAAGAAAAAATATGCTAATTCCCAAATTTGGTTGAACATTTTTTTACGTGTAAGCATTTAAAATTACGTAATAAATTGCGCGCATAAGTTGCATAGAAGCGTGGTGTTAACTAGCCAAAAGCGAAACATCGACTGAGCGCTCTTGCTACGAATAATCGGCAGCGTCGATGTAAAAGCACGACAGCCAGTTTTATGTCGGTGTAATAAACCGAAGTTTCACGAAGCACGCGTGCATAGGCGTCGGCCGACACTGCTCTACACTAATATTTCGGGTGTAGAATTATATGCCAAGAAATTTTCGTTTCTACAGCATACTAGGCTTTATTCATAAACATTTTTTCATTTTCTGCTTATGATTGTAAGGTTTATGTCTGAACTATAGAAAATCTCTACGAAAATTAAGAATTCCTATGGATTTACAATGGCCGCCGCATAAAAAAATGCTGCAAAGGGCGCATATGGAGCATGTCTTTGATATGAAAAGAAAAGACAATCAAAAATCATGGTTGTATTTATCATGGTTGTCGTTCGCTACTTGGTCATTATACTTCTTCTCTTTCTCACACTGGTACTGTGATGAACACACAGATAATCGTACTGCTCTTACACATGATGTTATAATACATAAAATACAAAGCATATGAAAATTAGTACAAAATTTGAAGGAGTTAAATTTTGATTTACTTATAGAATCAAAAAAATTATATGTAGCAATATGATTATTTAAATACAAATCAAAAGAAGACATATTAAATATGTTACGACCATACTTGAATTTTCTTCAATGCATGCATAAAGTATTAAAAACTTATAATGAAAGTGACAAACATTTTCTCAAAATTTTGTGCTCCAGATTAACACCCCCGTATAACGTATTCTACGTTAAAACTTTAAAAATTTTGTAAAATATGCAAAACATGCATAAACATGTTGTAACTGCTTTTTTGTTCAATATGAATATTAAACTTCTTAAGTTTTTTGAAACTGTTGTATGTACTGCACAGTTTGTCATTTTATTATATTATTTTAAATATTTTCAAATGTTATGATAAATTTTATTATATTTATTTTCTTCTTTTTTTGAAAATGTTTTTATACACATATTTTGAATAAAATATTTATATAAATATTTTTTTGTAATATTTTAAAAACTTTAAGAAATTCTTTTCTGCTTCATTTTTTTTAATGATTTCCTAAATGTTTGTTTTATGTACAAACACTTTATTATATGCATTCACTTAAATTTGTTTTTTTTACATCCGTCAGTATGTGTTACTGAAAATAAAATATTTATTTATTTTATATATATGAAATGTAACTACAATGCAAGGCTGCATAGTAAGCCATCTTGTAGCTGACGGAGATATAATTTTTTTACTGGAAAAGTTAAAAAGATTTCTGGAACTCTATAAATTGGGGTGAGCTTTTTGGACTTTCTGACATCTTATATATATTATGCAAACCCAAATTTTGTCCGGCGTAAGGCTTTTTAAGTACAAGTCCAATTTTAATAAATTTAGTATGGTTTGAAAGGTTTAGACCCGTAGATGTGCAAACTGGACTTTTTATTTCTAAAAAATTTATATATTTTAAGTTATAGCTTATTAAAGTTTGCATATAATTGCATATAATTGTTGTTGTTATGTTGGTTTTTCTTTTATTAACAGGGCAGCTGAGAACAACGTTATCAAACTCAGAGCAAAGCTATTCGCTGCTCACATTTCGCTCTCTTCTGTCTCTTTTTAATAGATCGTCTGTTAACAACAAAATGAAAGTCAGAAAAATGTAAGGCTTTTGCAAGCCGCTCGCGCTGAACGCTCGCAACCAAGTTACATAGAAGTTTTTTTTATTGCAATTTTCTGCTCACATTTCACTTAATTCTGTTTCTTCTTTATAGAGGTTATGTTATTATAGTTACTGGGGGCAGCAACGCGCACCGGTGGTCGCTAGTATTCTTATATTCCTATATCTCTTAATGCGAAATAGGCATTCATCACGCAAACAATTTTTTTCTGCTTTTAAAACCAGTGCAGATGAATGGCAGATACATTTAATCAGAATCAAGTCAAGTGACCAGCCAACCAGTTTTGTAAAGAATTTAAACTTTTAAAAATTATGACACAGTACAACATCCCACCTAAGCATCCAAAATCCCACACGTTCTCAAATAGGCCAAATATTCCAAAATGAGCCCGAAATCCCACCAAATCACATCACTGAGCACAAGACTGCAGCCATTTCTCCGTACACATGCGAGTACTTCTTTGTGCTGCACAATTTGGAATTTTTGTCGGACCATACTAATATGAGGACCTCATCCTATACACTTGTCCAAGTTATTTTTTTCGCTTTTTTGTTAATTTTTTGCATAGAGTTAATTGCATGTCAACGAACCTGGAGACCCAGGTTCGAGCCCCAGCAGCGACAGAAAATTATTTGAATTAAAATAATTTTTCTTTACGGACGCCACCTCTCTGCAGATAATGGCAAACCTCAGAGAGTAATAAAAATGCTATGTAAAGCTTCTTGAGAACGAGAACATATTCTGTTCATCGCCGTTCGGAGTCAGCGTTAAACATGTAGGTCCGGTTCTCGGTCAATTGTGTACAAACTTAAACTAGGTCGTAGCAGTCGCTTAGCAAACACTTACGCGTTTGCTAGCTAGCCACATAAATTGGTACTTTGTGGAGGCAATTTAGTTAAGTTGCTAGCCCCAATAGATTTTTCTAAAAACTATATAAGCTATAAAGATATTAAATAGGTTTTGTTATTTCAATTAAATGTCATGTTAATTGAATGATTCAATTCAATTAAATGATTCTACTTTTTGTCAATAAAATTACCAGATCTCAAACATTCAATTACAAAAAAATGTTAATATATTTTAGTTGAAATACAATATTTTATTGTATTCTTGGCGTTTTTGAACCAATCCTTTCTTTTTATTTATTTTCTTATCATAAGGATTAGCCTATCATAAGGAATATAACCTAAATTCCCTTTCTCTTATATCGAAAACTGCTTGATTGAGAATTAATCTTTGCCATTTTTAATATTAATGGCATACGCAAGTTATAGTGAAAATTTCTTGCGAGTAAAATTGGTTGATCCTTTTTTGAATGATACCACTACGGAATAAATAAGTAGAACATTTAAATTATTGTATTTTGGTCCAGAATAATTGGGAAACTTGATCATAATGCACAAAGGAAATTCTTCTATAAATCGGCCTTTTTCGCAATTGTTATAGAAAATTTCAACAACCTCACCTGTGGCCCATTGCACAGTCCCACTAATAGAAAAAGATTTTGACTCATTAATTTAAGTCTCAAGTTTTGGCTTAAACCTCTTGCATCGTCGAAGGAGTCTAACAACGCTCGTGGGTGTACAAAGCATTGATGATTGTCACAGCATTGCCAACATTTTTCAGCTTCTTAATGTTGTATTCTTCAATTTCAGCGCTTTTTGTGATTATTCACG
The DNA here is from genome assembly GCA_943735915.1 of Pherbina coryleti. Classification (NCBI taxonomy): domain Eukaryota; kingdom Metazoa; phylum Arthropoda; class Insecta; order Diptera; family Sciomyzidae; genus Pherbina; species Pherbina coryleti. Next base: position 69,175,325 of record OX030950.1, on the reverse strand, counting down.
TTAAAAATTTTCAAAAATGTGTCTAAAAATGTACCGGAAGTTTACCGTTTACATACAATTTGACCGGTGTGAAGTTACCATCGTTTTCGCCCCATCCGGCGAATATTAGATATCCTAGCTCTGTTATCACACATGTTAATAGCAGAATACTGCTAACTGTAAAAAGCTCAAAAATTTATAAGCGAATTGAAAAAAAGCTTTCAAAAATTCGATCGCATTTTTAGTTAGCTGAAAAGGCTACTACTAGAGGGCATTGCCTAAAAGCTTATTCAGCTAGTCAAAAAATTTATTCTATTATCCACGTGAGGGCCATAACAACAAACTATGACAGCGATGATAATGGCTGAATTACAATACTGCGTTAGGTCGGTCGGCCTTTGACAGCTCGACTAGAAACAATGGGTTCTAATGAAGCAACACAAAATATGACCTCATGCATTGCGTCGACCTCATCCCGTAAATATGAATTTGAGGGGGTGACGTACGATCAACGCTATGAGTAGCGACATGCTCAAGCTAGGTCGTGCTTTTGACATTCCATATTAACGCTGGGTTGCATTTTCGTTGAGCAATGCTAAAATGTGGGTATTCTTGGATTCCGATGGAAAACTCAGATTTTCATAGGATTATCGTGGGAATTTATATTTTGATGCGAGTTTTTTTTAAATTGATCAAATATTTTAAATTAACATGCTGCTTAAGTAGTATAAAAATGATTTTGATGAATTTAGCATGATATTAATATTATTCAATTGTATTTCATATAAAAATTTATGCATTTTTTAGTATATTATAAATAATATTATAAGGGTATTCATGCAAAATGGCAAACTTATATATTGGTCAATTAGATATTTTAATGAGGTTGGTTGAGGACGAATACCGTTAATATCATTGTTTGAATAATATAACACACAAAGGAATGTTGTGGTAAGGTAGATTGGCAAATGCCGTTCACTTTGTTTTTGTAAAGTTGTACCCAAGTACTCACTAATTACAAGTGATTCAGCGAGCATTGTACAAGGGGGCGTGGCAGCTCGAATCTGCAATATTGAATAACTTTGGAATTATAGGTCGCACAAGATTGGAATTAGGTGTTCGGCCTCGATTTACATGTGCCGTTGCACTGGCAAAATTTTATGGGCGTTGGGAAAAGGGTGTGGCACTTTTTCGGCTTCCCAAATTGTGGATATAACTTTCGAACTATTAGTCACACATCAATGAAACTCGGTAAGAATGTATTATTTAGTCTTCTCCTTTGACTGGAAAAATTGAGTGAGCATTGGACAAGGGGGCATGGCACCGCCCTTATAAGTCAAACTTATGGTATCAAATAGCTTTGGAGTTAAATGCCACATAATAATGAAACTTGGTATTGAGCTGCCACTTGGTAATGTCCATCTACTAGAAAACCTTCAGCCATTCTTATTTTTATGAAGAGAACTTCTGAAATGCACTGTCGAATCGTGGCGTTCCAGAAATCGTTTTCTACCCTATTTTTCAAGGGCAATCATTATATCATAGAAAAACACGATAAAAGTTCAAGTAAATCTTAAATTTTATACACCAAATGAAAGATTAATTTCCAAGCTTTAATAATATATTGTCTTTAATCCATAGTAATAAAGGTTAATTTTGAAGAAAAAAATGGTTTTATGTAAAAAATAAAATTACTTTTACATGCAAATATCTTTAAAATCTGAAATACTTAACGGATTTCATTAATTTCAAATTTTCTGAAAGCTTATTGTATTGTCTGCAATTTGGCACCTCAATCATTAATATTGGTTATATATTGTAAAAAAAAAAAATAAATTGTAAAAATCAAGGGGTGGGCCTTGTTATTTGAATCACAAAAATGGTTTTTAATTTTCGCGTAAAATTTAAACATTTTTTGCTGATAAGTGCTACAGTTTTTAAAAAGAGTTGAAAATTTGCAAATTTGAATTTAAATTAGTTTTACAATAAAAACAAATTTTGCTTCTAAAATTTCATTGTAATTAAAATTTTCGCAGTATTGAAGATATGTTAGTATTTGTGGTATCAAAATAGCGAAAATTTTTTTCATTTTACTAAATTTAAGAAAAATTATATATTTTCAGCCGTATCCATAAAAATATCTTCAAATAACTTTAAAACGTTCAATACTTAAAAAGCTTTTTAATGCTAAAAAGTCTTTTAAAATTTTGTTATTCATAAAAATGTTGTAGCTGCTTTGTAGTTAAAATAGGAACACTTTCGATTTGAAGTGGGAAGAGCGTCAATAATGGTTTGTGTATTTGATAAATTCAATGACTTTTAATTTATTTGTCACAATTTCGTCAACATTTTGATGTTTAAACATCGTTGTTTTTTCGAAGCTACTCTCTGCACTGAAAACATCGTCATTTTATTATCTTGTTTTGTAAATATTTTGAAATGTTTTGACCAATTTTCTTGTTTTTATTTTGTTTTTCTTTTGAATTTTTTTAAAATTTTTAATTTTTTTGACATATCCAAATTTTTGAAGTATTTTTAATTATTTTTCACAATATTTGTCCTCAAATGAGAGGACAAATAATTTTAAAAATGCTTTATGAGGGGTTTATTGGATTTATTGGATGTTCAGCCATTTTTAAAAATCCTCTCATTTATAAACAAACATTTTCAATAATTTTTTTTTTACATTTTCTGTTTTTTTTTTTATATATTATGAAACAATTTTATGTATTTTTGACATAATTTGTGCTCAGATGAAAACAAAATAAAATTTAAAAATGCTTTATCGAGGGTTTATTGAAGGTTTCCTCCATTTTTAAAATTATCTCATTTATAAAGCATTTAAAAAAGATTTTTAACGCTATTGAACGCTATTATGACACTATCTTTTAATTTTTCATTGATTACAATTATAATTGCATGATTTCGGAAAAAGGGACGTTTTGTGGGATTTTTAGTATAGCTGCTTTTATTGGCATCACCAAAATGACAGACGCACGATCTGTCAACGCAACATTTAGTTTTGCAAAGTTTGAGGTCGTCCGTTTTGACAGCTTATATCGTAAAGTTTTAACAACGGAGACCAAAGTACGGTCAAAGGCCGACCGACCTAACGCAGTATTGTAATTCAGCTATAAAAAAACACAGGTGCGTCACTGGACACACGAGAGAAGCGAAGCATTTTCGCAATTTCAAAGATTTGAGAATTTAATGCCTTTTTTCGATTAAAATAATTTTTTAATTTAAAACTTCAAAATAACAAAGTTTTTCGTTTTTGTATGGGAGCACCCGTAAGGAGAGGTCGGAGGGGATAGGTCCTCAAGGGAAAAATGTTCCCTTTGCAAAAATAATGGGGGTTGATAATACATATTAACAATCTCCGGCCCTCCTGTTCAGTTGTAGGGAATAAATATACAAAAATCATTAAATTTGTTTGTAGCGTAACGACATCTAGTAGTAAGTAGAAGCAACATTTGTGTTTTTTAGTACTCTTGTTTGTATAGCCAATACACAATCTATAGTGGTTATTGTGTATTGGCTAATGGTTATTGTAGGAGATGAAGGCTTGTAGCCAATACAATTCCTATAAATAAATTATTTTGATCTACTGCAACATAGCTTTAGTTAATTCTTGATATTGAATCAGTAATGTTTACCAACAAAGGGTTTTGGTTTGATGGCTTAAGCTTTAAACTATCAATCGACGGGCATGAGTTCAATTCCTGTAGCGGGCAAGAAATTATTTTTAATTTAACATTTTCTGGTTCAATTGATGCAAGCAAAAAACAATATCAATTCTAAGAAAAAAGGTGTCGGAAAAAAGTATCGTTTTTTCTGATTTCACTCTAGCAAATCGCAGAACGAGGCGTAAAAAGCTTCGCTTCAAAAAAAATAATTTCCGTTAAATATTTTTCCGTTGAACTTTTCCGCTCTTCGGAGTTGAGATCAAAAAGGTTGCCATATATTCAATGATGATATGTTCGAATTTATTTATGTAACCCAAATTGAACATAGTACGATGTTCAATTAAACTCCCATTTTTAATGAAGTGTGTAAAGTGTAACTTTCGTTATTTTCAAATATCGAAGAAAAAACTACATGAATTGTCATTGCATTTAAAAGGTGGTGTTAAGGCAGGGGTGAAATAGTGTCACAACGTTCCAGAAAATGTTGTCAAAGTTTTTTTTAGACCGATAGTTTATATTATAAAGATAATTTTGAAGTCATACTCTTGTGAAGCATTTATTTGAAGCTTATATTATGATGAGCTATCAGCTTCACACCTCAAGATTGATTTAGAATTGAACAGACAGGATGTGCTTCGAAACGGCCGAAGAGGCCATATGTCTAAAAAATTTTTAAAACGTAATGTCATGCAACATTCTTTATAAAGAAAGACAGGCAATAGATATTAGACATGTGCATGAATGTGTTTGAAAACATTTTTCAACTGTGAACACTTGTGCAGTGAACCGGTTTTAGTTCAAAATCCAAATCATTGCACAGTACAATAAAAAACTCTCTCAAGAGATTAAGAAAAATTGCAGTATTTGGTTGCTTCTCTTCAAATGGTGTGCACGGTTTACATTTTTCAAGTACTGTATTCTAAAACCAATCAAAACGAGCACACCAATTAAATATACAAAATACAGTGAGTGCACGAGTAAAATGAATGAAGTGAATAGGGATATTCACACTGACTTGGGTAGTAAGGTAGATTGGCAAATGCCGTAAATTTTGTTTTTGTAAAGTTGTACCAAAGTACTCACTAATTACAAGTGATACAGCGAGCATTATACAAGGGGGCGTGGCAGCTCGAATCTGCAATATCGAATAACTTTAGAATTATAGGTCGCACAATATTGGAATTAGGTTTTCGGCCTCGATTTACATGTGCCGTTCTACTGGTAAAATCTTATGGGCGTTGGACAAAGGGCGTGGCACTTTTTCGGCTGACTAAATTGTTGGTATAACTTTCGAGCTATTAGTCATACATCAATGAAACTCGGTTAGAATGTACTATTTAGTCTTGCCTTTTGACTGGAAAAAATTGAGTGAGCATTGGACAAGGGGGCATGGCACCGCCCATAAAAGTCAAACTTATGGTATCAAATAGCTTTGGAACTAAATGCCGCATAATAATGAAACTCGGCATGGAGTTGCCACTTGATAATGTCCATCTACTAGAAAACCGAGACGGGCATTGTACAAGGGGGTGTGGCTCCGCCCATACAATTACAATTTTTGATATCGAATAGTCTATGAAAGTAAGTCACAAAACGTAGAAATTTAGAATAGAGTTAATATTTGGTGATGCATTTCTACTATAAAACTTGGTCAGACATTGGTCAAGGGGGTGTGGCTCTGCCCATACATGCCAAAGTTATGATATCGAATAGCTATGGAAATTAAAGTCGCATAACATTGAAACTCACAATTGAGTTCCACTTGGTGATATCCTTCTACTAGAAAACTGGGACGAACATTAATCAAGGGGGTGTGTCTCCACCCATACAAGCCATAGTTTTGATATAGAATACCTTTTCTAATACAATAATAATATAATTTTATTATTAGTATATAATAATATATAATAATATATAATAATATATAATAATATATAATAATATATAATAATATATAATAATATATAATAATATATAATAATATATAATAATATAATAATATATAATAATATACAATAATATTTTATAATATATAATAATATGTAATAATATATAATATAATAAATTTAATGTTATTTTTAACGATTATGACACATCAAAATGGAATTACTATTAACAACTATTTATTTGTTCATTTTAATTTTATAAATTACGCATCAATGAAGATCATATAATTTTAAATTATTCAAATTAAACTCTTGATACGCAGCTTAATACCTTAATATGAAAATAAATTCGTTTGCTTGCATAAACTCAAAAATACTTGGTGCACCTAGTGCATTGAACACTATATTTTATATGCTTGAACTATTTTGCACACTTTCTTCCACCAATTATTAAGCGTGTGCAAAAACGTTCGCAATAGGGGCATTCATAATAAATGTATGTAATTTTGGTTCAATAAAAAAATTGGTAATAAAATAATGGTTTTATAAATTGCACCATAACAATTTCAGGTTCAGATAGAGCTTGCAACTATTTTAATATTGCTTTTATCTAATCAACTTTGTATTAATACATTCACAATCAAATTATTAACAGGTTTGTTGAAAATCTGGTAAAATTATTTTATTTTAATGATTATAACGAAATCCTTAATTCATTTATTTAATATGCTCTAGTTTTTGAGATATTCAATAAATTAAAACATTATATTTTCTTACAATTAATGGGTATTTTGTAAAAAAATATTCTAAAAATCGTTCTCATTTATAGAGTCCAAAAGTTGACCGGAATATAACTTCTAGTAGTTATTAGTATAGTAGACTCCAGATTTTTATGCAGAAAAAAATTTTCTCATTATAGGTATTTTAACGGTTCTTACCTATATATTACCGGTATATATACCTTTATATTTAAATTTTCCTTTTGCAAAAGTAATGGGGGTCGGTCATACATATTAACCTTCTCCGGCAGTATCTTAAAGGTCATCTGTTCAGGTATATGAAATAAGTATATAAAAATCATAAAATTTGAATGGGAGCCCCCCTAAGAGCATAGGTCGGAGAGCATAGGTGCCCAACGGAAAAATTTTCCTTTTGTAAAAGTAATAGGGGTCAGTCATACATATTATCCCTATCCGGCCCTATAATAATAATTATAGTTTCTAATAATTTCGATTAACTTTTTTATAAATATATTAAAGAGACGGACGGCAGACGGACATGGTTAAATCTACTCAGTATGTGGCGCTGATCAAGAATAAATATAATTTTCTACATTGGATACTCCTACTTCTGTGCATTACAAAAGCTTTCGAAAAGTTAATATACCCTGGCCTATTCAGGTAAAGGGTACCAAACCTTTGTAGAAACGAAATCATGGGGTGTCCCAAAAAACGGACTTCAGATTTGATTTTAACGACTTCGAAAACATTAAGTAAAGTCGTCAAACCTCACGGCTTTTTTACAATTGTTGTGCAGTGTAATTATCAAATTTTTTAATAGTTTTACAAACTTCTGTTCCTATACTTCCATTTTTTTTACAAAATTAACAAATACTGTAAGTAAATACGAAATGTATAAATTACATTTCTGTGCAATAATGCTTAAAAGCAAATGAAGTCTTTCAGTGAAAAGCATGTACTCAAAAGAGAGTAAATTCCTATTAATTTTCTTATTTAGATCGTTTCAGGTTTTTTTTTCAATGAAAAATGTTTTTATAAACCCCTGTTTTATAGCAAGGAGTATAATATTAATAGCAAGCGTTCTTTTCTAACGAAGTCATATATGCAAGTGTAAAAAGTATAATGGATTAAAAAGTATAATTACATATGCAACAAGATTTATTGTGATAATTTCATACCGTTTTTTATGGTTTCAGTTTAACCAAAACAATTTTTTACAATTTTTATATACACTGAAGATACAGGGGCTATTATACTCTAATTTGCTTTTATGGAGATAATTATTTTTGGATTTCTGTGAGTATGTTGCAGGTATATGTTCAATTACAAAAATATATTAGTGGCACCTTTTCATGTTGTTTTTAAAACTTAAAGTGGCCACGCTGCATGTGTCATTGACTTAAAGATTTTCTTTGAGTTGTAAAAAGCACAAGAATAATTAAAACAAGTTTAACTAAAAAAACCCAAAAAAAAAAACAAGGAATATTTCATGAGAAATGAATACGGTAAGTAATTTTGACATATAAGTGAATGTATTTTTTTAATAAGTGAAAGAAGTTATTAAGTGTTAAAGAAAAAAGTTATAACTTATAAGTGTAAAAGAAAAAATTGTAGTTGTTTTTTTTTTGTTTTGGCGGTTTTCTTTTTCACCACTTGGATATGGTGTCAATCATGGTGTAATAATAATAAGGTGTTAGTGGATTTGACACTTCTCTCTCAAAATGATAAATTTTTTCGCCCCGCTCCTGTCAAAAACAGCTGATGGTGGATTGGAATGAAAATAAATCAGCTAACGTGCAGTCGGTCAAAGCTCAATGCCATTTCCACTTCTTTTGATGGTTATTAGCAGTTGAGGTGTTGAACATTCTTTCATGGCATTCGATATTTTCTTGAAGCAGTCGATGTGAATGCAAGACAATTTGCATGCTGGCCAAAGTTTCATGTCGGTGGCACCTTCCAAAGCACGTTTTTGATAAAATGACAAAACCATTCAATGGCGAACTTGGCAAATGGACGAAGACAACTGCAATAACTTTTTGTCAACACAATACGGCACAATTAATTGAATTAAATATTTATTTCAACTTTATTCGCACAACAACCTATAAAAACTCAAAGAACTAAAATATATATAGCACATCATCATCTAGCAACTCAAACAAATACCACAATTTGATAACTATCAACGGCTCCTCTCTTTCGCTCTCAATTTTTTGACAGAAAGAAAGCTATTCTTGGTGTTGTCAAAAATTCGCTAACACCTTATTATTATTACACCATGGTGTCAATTTATAAGTCAACTTTTACACCATGAAGGTTCTGCTTCTCACCAGAAGATGGAGCTTATAAGCTTTATAATAAATAAGCTTTTTAACATTGCACGATTATTTTAACACTAGGGTGGAGCGTTTACTATTTTTTTTTAATTATGTTAACAATTAGTGCTCAAAAGTTGTTGGTGGATCCATAAAGTATTTTTGTAACGTTTCAAGTCAATGTGTACTTTTTTAAACTATTTTAAGGCATGTTCTTACTTGGCGCGCACAGTATTCGAGTGAAAATTTGAAATTTTCTTATAGGAAATCGGTAAGAGATAATGGAAAAATATTTTGGGGTGAAAATACACTAAACAAAATTATTCAAAATTTGCTTTTTAAATTTTTAAAAGTTTTTATGTACCTATAAAACTTTAATTTGAAGTTGACGTGTCGATATCGGAAAGAGATGATGGTTATCATAATAACTAAAGTTTGGCAGCTAAAAAAAAAACATCATAAATAACATGATTTGGCTATCGTGTGAACTTAAATTTTTAAGTTTGGCCAAAAAAAAAAAAAATAAAGATTTTGTGCAAAAAAATATAGAAAAAATAAAAAGTTTTGAAATATTTTAGTTCACACGGAAACTACATATGTGGAAAGTACGTATAAGAGCAACGATGGTAACCAGGTATAAAAATGTAGTTTCGAGAGTTTAATAGATCTTATACATAAAAAATGTTAAAAATTAAACAAAATTTTTTTTGTAAATAATTTTTTGGTGTATTTATTCACCCCAAAAACATTTTTTCCATTATATCTTACCGTTTTCCTCTAATGTAAATTTTCGCTCGAATACCAAGAGCGATAAGTAGGAACATGCCTTAATGATCATAACGCCACTTAATTCTGTGTGTGTGTATTAATTCATCATCTGTATCAAAAGAAGTAATAAGTAAATTTCACTAACTTCAGGTCTGTACCAGAAACTGCATAAGCCTACTTGAAACTTATTCCAAGTACTTGCTTAAAATATGAGATCATGGCTTGAACTTGATAAGTTTCAATCAATAAAGGCTTCTACTTGAATATAAGTAAGTCAACGTCAGCTTGTGACTTGCAATTACGTTTTTACAAGCGAACGGTTCGAAGTCCCAAGGAAAGGAAAAACTTGATGTGTTCAGCAAAAAGCTTCAATTAAAAGAAAGTATCCAATTAAATCAAGTATCCAAATAATTCAATGAGCTTGTGTGGAAAACGCTTAATCATCAACTCATTTTAAAAAAAATTGAACTGGGATATTCTAATAAAACTTCTTGAGAATAAAGTTAAGACAGTCTTCTAGTATATCTATATGAGATCACCGTTTCTTATTTCTTCTTTTAGAATCTGTGGCATTAGCAGTTTCACCTATTTTTAGCAAATAAGAAAAAAGTTGAATTCTTGCAACTCATTTTAAAAAAAATTGAACTGGGATATTCTAATAAAACTTCTTGAGAATAAAGTTAAGACAGTCTTCTAGTATATCTATATGAGATCACCGTTTCTTATTTCTTCTTTTAGAATCTGTGGCATTAGCAGTTTCACCTATTTTTAGCAAAAAAGAAAAAGTTGAATTCTTGCAACTCATTTTAAAAAAAATTGAACTGGGATATTCTAATAAAACTTCTTGAGAATAAAGTTAAGACAGTCTTCTAGTATATCTATATGAGATCACCGTTTCTTATTTCTTCTTTTAGAATCTGTGGCATTAGCAGTTTCACCTATTTTTAGCAAAAAAGAAAAAGTTGAATTCTTGCAACTCATTTTAAAAAAAATTGAACTGGGATATTTTAATAAAACTTCTTGAGACCAAAGTTAAGACAGTCTTCTAGTATATCTATATGAGATTATCGTTTCTTATTTCTTCTTTTAGAATCTGTGGGATTAACAGTATCGCAAATTTGTTCAAATTAACATAAGTTGAATTTTTCGCTTTTCAAGTTATATTTTTTGGAGTAATGCGATTGCTTTATAAAAAGAATATTTTACCATTGAAACGTGTAGTCCAGACAAACTTTTTTCTTTCTTAAAAACTCATCTCCTTCAAAACATGACAGCTCTCTTATTGTTAGAAAACATTTTGTTTTTCTGTTTGTGTATTATATTAAAATATTTAATTGTCAATGTATCATGTAAAATTCTTTTTACGATTGATTTGTAATTTCTTTAAAATTTTTGGATAAAAAATTTATTCGATTAAGATTATAATGATCGTAAAATATTCATTTTGTTCATAATTATCTATACTTGTTTTCTATTCTCTGACAAAATATGTAAAGAAACATAGAAAGAGCTTTTTTTAGCTTTTATGTTAAAAAAAAACTGTTACTAACAGAGTTTTTACATTTTTATCTGTTAACATGATTTTTACAGAGCTATGTTAAGTTAACAGAGCTCTGTTAAGTTTTTTTCGCCGGATGCTGCATTTCGCCGAATGCTAACTTCACACAAGTTACAATTTGGCCACAAAGTGACAAATGGTAACATTGATAACGCAAATGATAACATGCGTTAACGCAAATGGTAACAAATGCGGTAATTGTGCGTCAAACGTGATCAACTGCCACCCCAGAGGTCCCGGGTTCGAATCCCAGCTAGGACATGATCCTACTTTGATTTTGATCCGCTTTGACCTTTCGCGTTTGCAATTTTCTTTCATTAAGTAATAAGCTGAAATTGAAAACTCATCAATATTTACGACTTGGAGTCGTAGTTTGTGGATGAGATTGCCTTATTACTTGAATTGAATTGAATTGAATTGATTGCCCCTTTGCTCACACTAATCTACCACCCCATTTCGAACCAAAGCAGACTTGACTGAATAGGTATTACACCTAAAAACCTTGGTTCAAAGCTTAAAAAAAAATGATAAGGTTATGTATGTTATACTCTGAAGTACAAATCATACTCCATTATGTGTGTCAAATTAAGTTAATTAAACAACACAATAGAAAGCTTAACTTTTATTATAAAATTGACGTTATTAATGCTATAGAACTTACAAAAAATAATAACTTTACATTAGGAAATAATTGTGTACAAATAAATGTACATACTAAAATAATCAAAAATTATGAATTAAATCATAATATATATCAATCAATACAAGTACAAGTAAGTAACCTGTTCAATAATGCATTATCTACATTAGCGAAGATTGTCAAAAAAATATTCAATAATAATGGAAATATTGGATTACAGGGGGTGCCTGTAATATTGGAATTAGTCAGGGGCCGGATTACCGGGGGTCCAGTGTAAAAACAAGATGAACGCTGATTGTTGATTAAAAACTTGATTTGTAGACAGTTCTTCTAATGATACTCTTAATAAACATTCCCTGAAATTTTGTTGTTCTGTCCAATTTGACTCATTATCTGGTTCATTACGAACACTTTCCTTATTTAATTTAGTATTGCTAATTATTGTGTTAATTTGTTGTTTAAAGCAATGTGAACAAAAACCAAGACTCGACTTTCATCTCTATTCAAATGCTGAGTGCTCCCTCTTGATGCTTCTGAATATACGAAACCGTCTAGTGGAGTTTTAATGAACTAAATGACAATATTTAGAAACATTTCTAAGTCTGTATTTCAATTCATGTCGCGATCAATATCACAATATTCTAGATCCTAGGACCTACAAATTAGAATATCGTGATATTGATCGCAACATGGATAGGAATGGAGGCTTAGAATTATTTCTAAATATTGTCGAAAAAATTCATTTTATTAAAACTGCTAAAGACGATTTTATAACATTTATTGGTTTTTTTTTTGTTAATTATTTGAATTAAAATCTATTGGTGTTTTCGTTTCTACAAAAAAATGTTGCCCTACCACAGTGCAACATTTTTCAAGTGTTGCACTCAACCCTCAAAAAGTGCAAGTTTTGAACACAAAACACTACCCTGCTTACTCAATCAGCTGATATATTTGTGTGCGCCAAAAATAAAAATTTGCTTTGTTAAAAATATTATTTAAGTGTCAAATTATGAATGCATATATTTAACCTTGTCTAACACACGCATTTCATAATATTTTCGTTTAAAGCAATCAGCTGATTTTCAGGGCAACATTCTCCCCTCAAAAAATTTCGCAGGGCAAGAAATGTGCCATTTTTGCCCTATATAAATGTAACATTTTAAGAAACGAACACAGATTTTTTCACCCGTTTGCACTTATTTATCGAACACGAACACGAAAAAAGAAGAGGGCAATGAAAAGGTAACATTTTCTGGTAGAAACGAAAACACCATAAGTTATAGTCATGAATTGATAGAATCTGATAATGGTTTGATGAGTTGGTGTTAAAATCAGCACATTCTTAGGGGAAGCAATGAAAGCTAATAAGCCTACCAGTCACCAAATAATAAAAAATTAAAAAAAATTGCAAATTTCTTTTATTTTACAGGGTCTACCAACACATGAAAGTAAAAACATTAAACAATTTAATTTGAATGTATTTGCATCCATTTACGAACTTCAGCATAGCAGTTATTTATTTTAGTTAGTAATAAACAGCTGTTGCAGCGAACAACATTTGCCTTAATGTTTTTGTTGTTGTTGTTGTTCCATGCTGTTCGGTTATTTATAGCGAGCGAGCGAAGCGAACGACGTATACATACAGAAGCAGGTAAGCAGCAAACTGAATTAAGCGAATATGTATCAACAAAAAAACAATATGGAAATATTTTTTTCAATAAATTTCTAAACCAAAGAGAATTTCCAAATTTGGGCTTCGCAGGCACCTAATTTAAGATCAGTAGAACAGTTTAGAAAAAGAAATATTAAAATCGGTCAACCCATTTCAGAGTTCTGCTCTTTTAAACATTCTTCATGCAAGTTGTTCCATGCGAGCTTCGCTCGCTCGCTCCAAAAAACACGCACAACACAATTGATCATAAGAAGCTAGGTCAAAGTCCTTTCAAGAGCTGAAATGGGCAGTTATTTATTTTTTTATTTTTAAACGTATAGTGCACATGTCAGTTTTTTGCAATGCAATGCAATTTTTTCATTCTGGGTGCAAAGACAGAAGTTCAGCAAATTAAATTTTATTTTTTTTTAAATTTTTGATTATTAATATGTTTTTTTTGCAAATGAAAAGTGCCTCGGGTCAATATGACCCGACAAACGGGTTTAAGGTTAAATAACCCTAAACATAGAAGCTTATTTAAGAAAACAAAACAATTTTTATTCGAAAAAATTATTTTTATTTATTACAAAAAATGCATGCAAAAAGTAACAAAAAAACTAGCGTTTAACTCTTTATTTCACAGATAGTTGAAATTTGAATGCTAAAATATAAAATAATTTGGATTTTATGAACATATGTTATTATATAGAAAGAAAACATAACATAAAACCAACAAAAATAACATTTTATTCAATAAGTAAGCAGTTTCGGAAATATTAGCGAAGTGATTTTTACACATATTTTTGTGGTAGTTTTCGCACTTGGTCTTAACTTTTATGTCTTTTGATCGTGGACAAACGGTGCATCTCATTGCTTCTGGATTATCTTGTGGTGTTTTATCATTAAAAAGGTTTGGTGCTTTAAATTTTTATTACAAATTTTTGGTTTTGTTTTCAAACTGTTTTTTTACGCGATCACTAGCGAGGTGTCTGCTCACTCCAGCCAAATTTCAATGTGACCAATCACCGTAAGGACGCAAGCTGGACTAAAGCCGGGAGTAGAATGATTGCGTATGCGTTTTTCATCCGTTTACTCGCTGGCGTTATAAAATAGAAGTATGTGAAAGCTTATGGGAGCGAGTTCAATGGTTGTGAACGTTACGCTGGCAAAACGCTAGTTACTTATAACGAACATCGAGAAGAAATAAAAGAAACGAGTCAGAAGCTCATTACTTTTAGGGATGACTCTTGTAAATAAAACTTAAAAATTAAAAATGTCTATAATTTTTTTCATTATTAATTTCTCAAAAGAACTTTTTTATACTCAGGATTTAAGATTTTTTTTACTTATAAACGAAGACAATTTAAGTATTTTTGTGTAAATACAATAAAAACTCAACATTAAGAACATACCAAATGTTTTATAATTTTGTAGCCCTGCTTAATCTGAACGTAAAACGCAATCATTGAACTCTACCATAATTTTCTTGCGTAAATTGCTCTAGCGAGTAAACGGATGAAAAACGCATACGCAATCATTCTACTCCCGGCTTTAAGCGTTAGGGTTTGCGTTAAAAAATAAGTGTTATAGCAGCGCGATTGTTATGATATTGGAAGAAATGTAGCTTTATTCGGTTTAGTAATTTTAAATGGTCATAGTAAAAGCGAGCAAATTTTAAGTTTATTTCAAAAAAGTTAAAATCAAAGAGTAAATTTTAAAAATTCTAAACTACCCGGGTAGCTCGAAAGCTCGAAATTACCCGGGCATTTATTATCAAACTACCCGGGTAACGGCCGAATACCCGGGTTTTCGAGCTACCCGGGCTTTTTTCGGGTTTCGAGTATTCGGGCTCGAACAAAGCTCGAAAAAAACTTTTTAACAAAAAACAAAACCGACTTCAAAATCACTACAAAGTAAAAAATAATTTTAAATAACTTTTCCCATTCATTTCTTGGTCATATTTTAAAAGCTATTTATGTGTATTATAATATTGGAAATCTTATCATTTTCATTTTTTCTATTTTGTTTTATTATCATCAATATAATAATTGCTTTATGTACATAAAAGCTTTGAAGTCAGCGCTTATCTTACTATGTAAAAATATTTTTATTTTAATTTTTTCTAATTTGTTTTATCATAAAAATATTATTAACTTTATGAATATAAAAGCTTCTTGGCGATTTTTTTTTCTTTCAGTTGGCAATTTTCGAGTACGCTGAATGTAGCCAATGTGTTCCATGCATTATTTGTGCAGCTGTTACACACTATGGCATATTCAATATGAGCTTTACAAGCTCACCCAAACCAGTTTAGTGAGAAATTTAATGTGTACAAAGCTTTTAAAATTACTGCAGTGTCACCAAGGTGCACGGATGGTAAAAGATCATGATTGTGTGTCAAAAATGAGCCCCGACTTCAAAGCTTTTATGTTCATAAAGCAATTAATATATTGATGATAATAAAACAAAAAAGAAAAACTGAAAATGATAAGATTTCCAATATTACAATACACATAAATAGCTTTTAAAATATGACCAAGAAATGAATGAGAAAAGTTATTTAAAATTATTTTTTACTTTGTAGTGATTTTGAAGTCGGTTTTTTTTTTGTTAAAAAGTTTTTATTTCTTCCTTTTTAGAGAATATAGAAAAGTTTCAAACGTGAAACTTTGTTCTTAAAAAATTTGTTTTATAATTTCCTGAAAGTTTGTTGGGTATTTTCCATTTCTGTTTCTTTACAATTTTTAGTGCCACGCCCTTTCTCTAATCCGGCCCACTTTATTTACCGTACTTTATAATGATTCTACCTAGCCCTGTGCCAAATTTCATTTTCCAAGTATCAATATTAACCGTAATATAGTACTTTCCTTAAAGTGCCACACCCTGTGTACAAACCCGAATTTTAATGGTTCTACCTACCCACCTAAATGAATACCAAATATTAGTACGCTAGTGTCAATATTAACTAAGATATAGTATTTTTATAATATTGACACGCCCCTTTGTTGAATAGCGCCCACTTTTTTGGCCGTAATTTGTAGTAACTGTACCTACTCATGTACTAAATTTCAGCACCCTAGTGTCAATATTATTCGATATATAGTGTGTTTCTAATATTGCCACACCCCTTTGTCGGATAACGCCCACTTTATTTACAGTAATTTTTAAAAATTGTGTCTACCTCTGTACTAAATTTCAGTACCCTATTGTCAATAATATTTGAGATACAGTGTTTTTTAATATGACCACACCCCTTTGTCAAATAACGCCCACTTTATTGATCATAATTTGTAATAATTGTGTCCACTCTAGTATTTTTACTGTAAATTTCAGTACCCTAGTGTCAATATTAACTGAAATACAGTGTTTTTCTTATATTGACACGGCCCTTTGTCGAATATTGCCCACTTTTTTAAAAAAGGACCTCCGCGTTCATGGTATCTATCTGTTGACAAAAAATTACGGCAATCGGGCAAGTGCTTTAGGAGTTATCGATGTACATACATTAAAAAAAAAAAAAAAAAAAAAAAGCGGACAAACCAACGAACTTGAGAACCTCCTCCTTTTTGAAATCGGTTAAAAATCGAGAGCTCTAGTCAGAACTTATGTAAGAAAGTTTTGTAGAAAAACACTTTGTTTCAAAAAATACTGAGCGAGAAAAATCTCATCTCAATGCTCACTTAGATTTTATAGAAAGTTCGCAGGTGGCAGGATTGCCAGTTTTTTATACTCTTTGATCGCCATTTGTCTATACCTAGACCGCCAAAAACCACCAACATTTTTTTTTTGTAACTTTAAAAAAAATAATAAATAAAACCATAAGTAGTAAGCAGCGAAAAGCGGGCTATTTGTCAAAATCAGCTGTTCATCTCGAATTTCTTGATGTTCATGTTTCGCAGTTGATTTTAGGTTAAACTTTTTACAAGCTTTTTTTTAAAATTTAACACTTCTGCAGCATTTTATAGATTTAATTACAATGTTTTTACAATATTTCCACTCAAATTTACACAAACTTAACAACTAAACACGCACTATTTACAACTTAAAAACAAAATATTTTTATTTCATTTGAGGTTTCTACGAACTTCGCATTTTGACAATTAGCCAACCTTTTTATTATCCACTCTTCGTTGACGCGTGAGGGCACTGAACGACTCGGGCCTACCTTGTAATTCTGCCATGTCTGAAATATTTGTTGCCTACTCCATCCTCATATTTATAAATATCTAACCAGAAAGTAGCAATTGAAAGCAGTTCTTGGGACGTTGTTTTGAAAATAACTATTCCAATCAACAAAAGGGAGTTTATTCCATTGACTTTCATATTAACTTGCGGATACTGATGGATCCCAAAATCCATTAAAAATTTCAGAAACAAGAAAATTTTTCATGTTCAATAATATTGATGCATCTTGCAGGACACAGAACCTTGAGTTTTCTGAAATTTTCAATGTTTTTTGGCAACCGAATAGCCATCTCAAGCAGTAGTTTGCGCAAATATTGAAAACAAGACAGTTTTAAATTCAAAATAGTGTCTACAGTAGGGGTAGTCTATTTTTGTAACACCTACTTTACATGGCATAACACGATGAGGAATAGTAAAAAAATGATAACTGCGTTTTTAGTTTTTCGATTTATTTCAAAAACTTCACGCAGAATTTAAATTGAAAAAATTCATATGTTATATGCGAAGAAGAAGAAGACAAATTTTGATTTAGAAGCAATAAAACTAATTTAAGTACAAGACAAATACATTTTTATAGTAAATATACGTTTTAGTTCATTATTTAATTCATTTTTATATTATTTGAGATAAACTTAAGATTTAAACTATATTCAGATTTACAAAAAGGGTAAATTTCCTGAATAACTTTGATGGCTCTTTCAGCGCAAATATTAGATCTTTTTAAATTTAGAATGGCAGAATCTTCCTTTACCCAGTGTTTTAGAAAACACTTATGCGCAGTTCCGAATTGCTTGACGGATTTTTCCAATATTTCAAAATCATTGTTATGAAAACGGTGATCCGAGAACCAAACATCATACCATGCGCTGCATATGAATTGGAAAATTGGCAAAAGTTGTATTCTGTGTTCCGGTATTAGTATGAACGTTAAAATCGCTAGAATAGCTCTAGAATTCCATCGAGCGTTGCTGAGCGCTGGTAAAACTCTAAATTTTATGCATGGGAACTTGTTGCTCACTTCATAATATTTAAAATATTGCCCTAGTTCATATAAAAATTGCATGTCATCACGCCATTTAATAGATCTTAAGGTCAACTTTTCTTCGTTTTGTTTGTAGTTTTGTTTTAGGTTTTCGTAGTTCATAATCAATTCGGTAAATATGTCATAACTGATGTTTGGCGATGTCGACTTTCCACTTAGTAACTCATTCATCACATGCTTCAAAATTAAATCTAATACATGATGTTGGCATCCAATATACTGCGGTGGGGACAAATGTTTTTCCTTAAAACAATTCTGCAGTAAACGAACAACTCCACTTTTAACCCCTGTATTAACGTTTGTTGTGTCACTAACAATCATTCTTATGGAATTCCAAAGGTTAAATTTATCCAAGACATTCCTTATTCCTTAAAAGAGTTATAGAAAGTTAATTAATGCTCTAAAAATATATTATTAAATAGAAACCTTCAAAAATTGACAAACTTTTCCCGTTTTCAAGAACCATTGCCGCTACTCTTACTTCCTTAGTTTCATTTGTTAACACCACGGCCTGCACTTCTTTCTTCCCAAATTTCTTGCCGTCGAAATGAATACACCAAATGTCATCTCTTAAGGAATTCTTATAATTTTTTTCCAAGTTCAGCGCTGCTTTAATCATCGCTTTGTGAATACCTGCTTGTGTTGGTGTTGCTATATTTATTCCTTCTTTGGACAATTCTTTGCATATTTTAGCGGCATTTTTGGTGCTTACATGGGCTTTTGTTACCATTGTCACTGCTTCTTTTGTTGAACACTTCGCATTTCTTTTTCTTGGAAGGGGAGCTTTATATTCAGCAACAGGTGGAGAATGTGATTGCTCGACAGATTCAGCTGATGATGTTGACGTGTTGAGCGCCACTTTATTTAAACACGAGGTGCTTCGAACATTTTTTCTTGAAAGGGCAGCTTTGGAGGGATGCACATTAACTGCTTTAGCTGTCGTGTACCCAACTTCTCCATTTGTAGTTGTTTGGAGTTCATACAACTTTTTGTCCTCAGTTCCTAGCTAGACACCATTTAAATCAGTTATATCACATAACTTGTTGAACGTCATTGTAACATTTCTGCCATCCGGGAATTTTAAAAATGTTGAATAATCATTTAAAACTTTTGTTATCTTCCGTTCTGCAGCTATACGTGTTATGCTCGGAAAGTTTAGTTTCGACCACAATACAATCATTTCGTTTGTAATAATCTGACATCTTTTCTTTTTAAATTTCTCCGCTTTTGCTAATTACACAATTCACTCAAGGGTTTTTCAATGTTATTGATTTCTCTTCTCTTATTCTTAGATTTTTCCCATTGTTTTCCCATTTTTTTGAATTTTGTAAAACTTCAGCACCACTTTTTTTAAAAGACATTGTTAATTAAAAAAGACACTTTCACTCAAGCCGCCACGCACTGAATGAGAGATCGACAGCTAAATAAAAGCAACTGGCGCGACGCTTATACGAAGTTTCAATCATTCATAAAGCATTTACTCAAATTTATCGTTATGTACTTTTGTCATATTCAAAAATACGATGAATAACAGAAGAAGAGCAAAACAAAACAGACGCAAAGAAAAGAACATAATCTCATATGGTGTTTTTTCTTGGCATATGTATGAAATTTGCATACGAATTTTCAATTTAAATTCTGCGTGAAGTTTTTGAAATAAATCGAAAAACTAAAAACGCAGTTATCATTTTTTTACTATTCCTCATCGTGTTATGCCATGTAAATTTTTTTTTTTTTCAAAAAATGCAAAAAGTTGTACCCCTACTCTACAGTTAAATTAACATATAAAAGTTGATTTGAAAAACTCATTCCGAAATCGATTGAATCGATTGTTTGCCTTGATACCTAACACTGTTCTAGATCTCACACTCTGATACTATGTACCACATTTCCGCTTCGAGGTGTTATATGTATATTAATATGAGTGGCCAATGAGACCCAGTTTGTCTTAGTGCCTGCGTTCGCAACCATTTTCTTTTCGTACAAGGAAATTGGTGTGGTAAATACGACCCAATTCGTCGGATTACCAACTTGTTAAGCCAAAACTTCATTGGCTTCAAGACAGAACGATATATATTTTATACATATTCTCATTCTCGATACCACCGCCTTGGACCCTCTGGATGATTTATTATTAATTTATTTTTTTTTTTGCTTTATAATACCTTTATTCATAATATCTATTATTCTGTACATTTTTAAACGCTCATACTTTAATTTACATTACATTACAACTGAACTTATTTTACTTTGGTTTTGTATTTGCATTTGAAATGAACTGAGCTCTTTATATTAGTATTATTATTAGCATTATTAGTATTAGTATAATTGTATTATGAATTTTAATTTTAAAATTTTTTAAATTGCTATAAAGCCTAAAAGGTTTAGCAAACAAATAAACAAATCAATTGGCAGGAAAGCGCTATCATTGCTCATCGCTTCAATTATTTGAGTTGTAATTTGTTGTTAAATTAATACTATATAAAACTGCTTACCATGAGCCCAACGTGCATTCTCCCAATCATTTCCGTACTTTCTTACTCCTTCCTGAATTTTTTTGGCATTTTATGTATTTATTTTGTAAAGGCGCGCAAACTGAACAAATTGAAGCTGTGAAAAGTGATTTTAGGTTTTACGTTGTGGTAGCACTCTTGCTCAGCGAATTAAGAATTAGAGACGTAAAAAAATGTTTGCATTGTGAAGTGTTGCATAACGTAAACAAAGGATTTTGACTTCTTTTTAAGAAATATCGTCGAAATATCGCCAAAAAAAGTTTGAAACCGCGACTTTTTCGTCATCACGACAAACAAAATTCCTCTCGCCAAAGTGGTTGTTCAAACCGCCAGTTTGGCGAGATATCGTCATATCTGGCAACACTGGCAGGTGGTCGATATGAGCGTTGTGAAAATTGTTCAGTTCAGTTTCACAAGGGGTAAAGAGCGTATCGACGAGTTGTTTTTTTTTTAAAAATTAAATTTTCCTGGACTTATTCAGTTTAATTCATTAACCCGGTAAAGTTGGGTGAAAATTCAATAAAAAATATTTTCAAAGTAATGTTTCAAAAGAACTAAGTTACTCTGTGTTAGTGAATTCTGAAGAAAGTATTTAGTAGTGCGCGCAAAATTCCCAAAGAGGAGGTCCCAACACGAGCAGTAAGCTTTTTGCATATATTTATATGCCCCCATGCATATTGCGTAAGGGTGTAAAGGGAATTCGCTTTGTCACTCTGTTTTTTAAGCTCGTAAGCATGCGTGGTAGCATATTTATAGAAAATTAAATACAGTGGCCAACAAAAGTCTTCAAACAGCATTTAATTCTTTTTTACAAAATTTAAGAATCTTAACGAAAAATTAAGATGCAGTTTAATTAGTAATGGTTATTTATTAAAAAAAATCTACTCTTTAACTGTCCCCATCGAACATCGCCACGGACTGTCCAAGCAATTTTCTTTTTTATTTAAATGAAGCCAATCATATCGGTCTATTTTCTTGTGAGTCACTTCCATACTATATTTTTGATGAGCATCACCACTCGAGTAGATCTAGCTATCGTTATGAACTTCGATAACCATTGGTTATTAACCAATAAGCTTATATTTAAAATATAAAGATCATGTCGCAAATTAGCGAAATCGTTTGAAAATTACGCTAACCCCACATAGAAAGTAATATGAAATTGGTAGAATCACTTCAAATTTGTAAAACATCAAAAGCCTTTATTTAAATTTTATTATTGAGGACATATTAAATTCAATGGCACAAAATAAAAGAAGAATTGACTTTGTACTCTAAATCTATATTATTATTACGCAAGCGCTGTTTTTGTGATGACCATTAAATCTATACTGTAAATGCGATTTTCATAAATGGAACATCAATAGAAAGGTCTCGCTCTGCAAATGTGCAATGAGGTCTTACTTTTTCTTAAGTATTGTGTATTTAAACAAAAAAGGCAAAACAATCTTCTAAATCTTGATGACTTTTAATACTGTGTTTTATTGTTGCAACGCATCCAGAATAAGGGATTACTTGAACTGTTTCCTTAAAATCACCAGAAAATTAATCAACTTATCAAAAAACAGTTTACGAATGTCTGGTAATATCGCTAAACATGCGATCAATTACTGTCGGTGCTACTGCAGGAATCATACTTGCTTCATCAATAAAGAGAAGATGAGCATAATGAAAGTACCTTCTGTGCTCAAAATTGGGCTTAACGCCTGATACCGATGTATCTCAAGAAGAAGTCTAGGAAGTTTGATTTGGCTGTGCAAGGTACGTCCTCGTTCAACCAAGCTAGCTGTGATACCAGTAAAGGCTACTGGAGCTTGCTCTTTTGCGGTTGGTACATCAAGATAACATTTATTTGAAGGTTTTTCGCTTTGAACTGCTTTAATTATACAAAAGTATGATTTTGGAAAATATCAGAAAAAAATATCACATACTTTAAGGTAGGGACGGGCATATCTGGCGCACATTCTGAGGTAGTGGGCGCCAGTGTGCGCCAAGGCGCGCAGGCTCGGCTGGTGGATGAATTCGAGTGTGAATCAGAAAGGGGAACGGAAAAATGTGAGAGAACTAAAAGCGTTGATTTATAGCATGATGTAATTAACAAGATGGTAGTGAATTTTTCACCACACACTTAATTTTGCTGAATCTGTCAAAAAATTGTGGCATAAAGAGAGGACCTGTTGGTAAGTGTCAAATCATTATTTGTTTTGTTTGCTTGCTTGTTGTAGTTCTAGCTAATAAGTAATAAGTTACAATACAACAAGTATTTTCGTCGGATTTGCATCAAAATAATAAAAAGCAGTGAAAAACTAGAGCCAAATATGGAAACAAACTGTAATTTCCTGCAAATATGGATGAGCTGGCCATATGGTTGCAGACTAGCAATAGCAATAATAACCTGAGCCAATTAAAATCTTCGAGGAAATCTATGAAAGCTGTATCACAATCCGTACGAGGTGGTACATAATGCTTTAAGGTAAAAAAATTTTGTTTTGTTTAATGTGTTCTCTATAGTTTTAAGAATATACATACACATTTTTAAATTAATATTTAAAAAAAAAAACAGAAGTTATAACGGTTTTCGTTAACCTATGTCTAAGCTCCATACAACAAATAAAAAATTATAACGCGATTTCCTCGAAACTAGTTTCTTTAAAACGGTTCGATAGATAACTCGAAATCTATTGGTTCAATTTCAATGATTGGTTTTGCATTTTGTTCGTTATTTTGTCCTTTAAGTATCCCCCTAAATTCAAGTATCGATTTTTTTTTTAAATAAAAAAAATAAATAAATAACTGGCCATTTCAGCCCTTGAAAGGACTTTGACCTAGCTTCTTATGATCAATTGTGTTGTGCGTGTTATTAAGTTTGTACACAATTGACCGAGAACCGGACCTACATGCTTAACGCCGACTCCGAACGGCGATGAACGGAATCTTCTCGTTCTCAAGAAGCTTTACATGGCATTTTGATTGCTCTCAAAGGTTTGCCATTGTCTGCAGAGAGGTGGCGGCCGTACAGAAAAATTATTTTAATTAAAACAATAAACAAAACAAAAAACAAAATAAATAATTGTTTATATAAACAAAAAAGCGCCCGAAAATGTATCTATTTTTTTAACTTTTTACTTAAAGTTCCGCCATAATTAAAAAAAAAACCCCCAGGGTCTTGCATAGGGGGGATGCTTAATATATGGCCTATGCTCTAAAATGTCATTTGATTTTTTTTGTTTTCGATACATGGGAAAGGCCATATCCATCGAACCGTTTTGGATGTCTTTTTTTCAATGCCATTTTCAGCGCCCTCTATATAAAATCCAGAACTGTATTTAAAAAAAAAAAAATAATAACTTCGTATATATAAAAAAATTTTTTGAAAACAGCTCCTGTTTTTGGTTGTTCCTTAAGAATTCAGCTATTTATCTTGAGCTGCCGGAGAAGTAGTTTAATCAATTTGAGGTTAAGTTAGATATTTGTTGGTTTTTTATTATGTAATAGCTTTACTTTAGGCACAACGCAAGTTAGCGCAGGCCACGCAAGAGTTTGGAACAACGATGTGTTTTACTAATCTATACGGACAAGATGTGCCAGCTTGGTGCAATTTAATTAACAGAATAGCATTTAAATGGAACAGCGTCTCAGCAGCTTTTTATTCTCATCCATGTTTTTTGCACGTTTATAATCAAATTAAACTTTCACCATAAGCACAAATATCACAAAATTTGTTTTGCTATGGTTTTGCTTAAAATATGCTTTCAGCTGTTTTTGACAGATCGAGAATTCATTTTTGTGAGAGAGGTTAAAAATTCACTACCACCTTGTTAATTACACCATGATTTATAGAAAGCGTGAGAGCGAGAAAATAGTCTTAAGAAAAGCAAGTGTTGCATATTGTGCATATTAAGAAGATGATTTCTTAAAAAGGGATTATTTTTATTTGATGTAGCTACAAAAATCAATATTATTTGCTTACCAATCAGGTCAGGGTCTTCAGGTGCATTTATAAAATTGTTTTTCAAAAGAATTTTTATTTTTATTTTTGCCTTAAAAAAAAATAAAAACCTAAAAAATACTTTTTTATTAAAAATTTTAAAAGTGAAGAGATAATTAAAACTTTCTGGCTTTAAGTAAAAAATGCACACTCAAAACCGGCCTCTGCATTATATGCCGAATATTAACGAGTAGTTATAAAATACCCTTTATTTCAAATCACTGAGCAAGCAACATTAGTTTTGGTCGGTACTGAGAGCAATTAAGATTTTCGCAATGCAGACCAGCTTCCCACTTAAAACAATTTATTTTACCAAATTTTTTCTGAAATTGTTACTGTCCCAAATTTATTTTCAACCTATGTACCAACAAAGTTTACTTTAAAAGAAAAAACAATACATGCATTGTTACTTTCAGTTTTTACTTTATAAATTTACAAAAAAAAAAAAATAAATATAAAAGTTTGTTTACAAAATGTAAAATCCATGAATTTGTTTTTACTTCAATTATTTCATTATAACTTAAATTATTTTTATAAATATATCAGCTTTAGTCCTTATGAAAATAATAGATACATCTGAAATACTTTTTGGCATTTGTGATATATAACAGGTTGTTTTGAAGTGAATTAATTTAATGTCAGAGTTGCTAAAATTGTAGCAAGTGAGCAAATAATTTGTTGCTTACAATTATTTTTGTTTAAGTTAATTCTTAATTGTTTGGAATTTTGAAATTTTTCAAGTCTTCCTTAAGTTCATAATTATAATTGTAATAAACCAACTAAACTACCAAGTAATATTAATGCAATATATTGAATCAAAAATATATCAAGTTTGTATTCTGAAAAAAATAGTGGCAAGGCTTGTGTGAGAGTCTGCTTTGTGAAAATCATAATGCGCTCAGTGGTACTCTCTTATTCGCTCAATTTTTCTCTCTTTCACCCGAGTCATGGCAACCCCCTCATCTAGTGCACTTACGCACGTAGTCAGCACGCTCTGTCGCATATTGTGCGCCTGTGGCGCAAAGTTGGCGCACATTGTGCGCCTGTGTGTAATGTGTGCCATTTGCCCAACTACCAGAGATAACAAGATGGGAAACTTCGATGTGAAAGGGATAGCACTATGCCTGCTTTATGTCAAATTGAAGTCTATACTAACACAATATTATAGTTGTGGTCGTAAATTTTGTTGAGAAACTCACCCAGTTTGGGTTCCAGTTTGAGTTGTTCAGTTGGTTCGGGTTCTCACCACTGTGTAAAATTTCACTGAGCTTAGACAAACTGACCACGGTCAAAACCCAAACAAGGGAACAATTGCCGGTTTGTTATCATCGAGTAGTTTTATTTACTTTGATTAACTTCTCAGTTTTACAAGTTTAGAATAAAGAATGCAATAGTTTTTTTTTTAAAAACTTATTGAAATTTAAAAAAAATACTCACACTTTATTTTTTTTAAAGTGAATAAAATAAAAAATAACAAAAAAACAATGCTTGGAAGAAAGTGCTGTATAGGATGTCCTGGAGGACCTTTATTTAAGTTCTGATGGCTCAAAGCCTGAAAGTGCTGAAAAATACGTTATTTTATTTATGGCATCTTGCTGTAAAACGAAGACTTCGGCTGAAGCCTCGTTCGTTTTCAAACGATGTCGGATAAAATTGGCTTGCTGTATTTATTCTTTGCGTCATCGTGCACTATAACGTCGGTTACGTTACTCAAATACTCTCGACGTGAATATTTGTCAAAAGAAGCATTACCAGATGATAAAATTTCAATATTCTTAGTGAATTTTCTAAAATCCTTAAAAATTTTAATGTTAAATCATTACATCTTTTTATGTTGGCAATGCTTTTTTCATCAGCAGTTTCATTTATTTTTGCTTGGAAATAATTGCTGACTTTTGCAGCAATCTGCAATTTGTTTTCATATATTTTGTTAAATTTGAATAAAAATAGTATTTTATAATATTTTCTGCGATAGCATTTTATAATTTTAACAACAAAAGTGAAAGTGATAGTGATGAGCAGTGCATTTCCTGCACAAGAACCTAAAATTGTTCGCTTGTTGTTTTCTTTGTGCTGAAAACATATAAAATATTGTTAATATATATTTTTATTATCATTTTTTATATAATAATGTTAAATATGCTTATTAAGATGTATTTACATCTTCTTCACAGCAACTTCCATTATTAAAATTTTGTGGACGATGGCAATTTGTTTATCGTCGTTTTTTTACGTTCCGCTTCTGGTAATTTTCTTACAGCAAGCCATATTTGTACTGCTGTTACGTCTTCGTTCGTAACTGAATCAGCTGTTCTCGTTTGTGTACAATAAACGATTTACATCAAGCAAAAGCAGCTGATTATTGGCTTTTGAACGAAGTCTTCGTGAAATATACGTTTCGTTCGTTTTACAGCAAGATGCTATTAATTTCAATTAATTTCATTCAATAAGTTATACGAACAAATATTATTGAAATGTGTTGGCGGCTTAAGCAACCGAATATTGTAACGGCTAAATATAAGCGGTAAACCACCCACATGGAAAAATATTAACAAAAACATACACACAGAAAAAAGATTAGTTAATATGAAAAATATGATGCAAATTAATTTCAAAACCATGTTTGCCGTTAGTTTTTACACTCTTAAAGCAAATTTAAATAAACTTACATAAACTAAACCTATTATAAGCAAAAGAAGCAAGTAAATGTTTTAAATTAATTTGCAAAATATTTTGCTGTGTGTGAAGTTTAGTAAAAGCTTTAAAAACTTTCAAATGTGTGTGTAAATGTAGATTAGACTTATAGCATCTTTCTGTAAAACGAAGGCTTCGTTGAACTCCTCGTTCGCTTGCAAACGTTTTCGTTCATATTTTGCCTTCTGTATTTTTTCTTTGCATTATCGTTCTCTTTTATATTTCTTACGTTTGTCAAATTCTATGAACGCAAACATTTGTCAAAAGCAGCACTGCCAGATTATAAAAGTAACACTATTTCTTCATATGGGCAATTCCATGGTCGAGCACGCGACATTCGTACGCCTTTGAGGAGCAAAACAATGAAGAAAATTAAAAAAAAAAATTTAATTTTTTTTTAGTTTTCGATAGCATTTTAGTAGCAATACGTTTAGTAAAAAATGTAGATTCGGTAGATTTTATGTTTCCAAGATATTAGCAATTAACAGGGGATCTAGCACGCGACAAAAAATGGAACTCGTTTTCGACTGCATATAGAAAAATGCAGAAATCTGCGAAACGCAAAAAAAAATTTTAAAACGATTAATTTTAAAATTAAATTGATTAATGTGACCTTATGATAGTTGTGAAGTTGGCATACTTACATTTATTTTTTTTTTAATTAATGTTTAGTGAATGTAGCACGTGACATCTAGCACGCGACATATTTTTACATCGCGTTTTTAATAAGTATAACTTCAAAAAATTTCAACTCAAAATTTCATTAACAACAAAAAACGTCATGTATGTTGATTGTGAGTATTATATCAGTAATATTAATAAAAAAAAAACAATAAATTAAAATACATATGAGGCAATTGAAAAAATTATGAAATATTTTTTAATGAATATGCCGTTTGAGCTACCATTAATTTCAAATGTTCCTTATATGAGATCGAATGCAGTTCCTGGATGCCAGGAATATTTGGTATATCCTTCCACTTGCTTATCAAATTTGACGAAATCTCTTTGATTGTGTCATCACCAATATACATGATGTGAATACCAGTTATGTGCTCTTGTGCACACTTAAAGAGAGAAAATGCATCATTTAAAAGTGTTGCATAATGCATCATGTACGTGTTTTACCCATCTGCATAAATATATATGCAAGTTAAAATAAAATAAAATTTCTTTTTTTTTAAGTTACACTTACGATAGCGAACGCGACACACTTTGTAAATCAAAATTAAATTTTTGGTATTATTATTATATAAAGAATCTTTTTTTTTTGAATGAGGCCATTAAGTTTGGTTTGAATTAAAATTTTTAAACACTTGCCTAGATCGATCACGAAGTACTGATAACAAATGATGATTAAGGTACACGAACGCGACATTATAATATCAATGAAAGCAAAATAAAAATTACCGTTAATCGAGCTTGGTTTGGTCTTTTTTAATTTTTTAGTATTTTATTTATTTGTCTTTCGTAGAAAAATGTCATAATGTGAGAGCAACCATAAAATAAATGTATAAAGAAAAAATACTAATGAGAAAAAGGCATTAAAAGTAGCTAAGATCAAGAAAAATATATTTTCAGTTTTCTGGTAAATTTTTCTGGCAAAATAACAACTGAGATAAGCCGTAAATGCATTATATTATAAAAATTTGTGCATTTTTTAATATACAAAATAAAAAAAATAAATAACTGGCCATTTCAGCCCTTGAAAGGACTTTGACCTAGCTTCTTATGATCAATTGTGTTGTGCGTGTTATTAAGTTTGTACACAATTGACCGAGAACCGGACCTACATGCTTAACGCCGACTCCGAACGGCGATGAACGGAATCTTCTCGTTCTCAAGAAGCTTTACATGGCATTTTGATTGCTCTCAAAGGTTTGCCATTGTCTGTAGAGAGGTGGCGCCCGTACAGAAAAATTATTTTAATTCAAATAATTTTCTGTCGCTGCTGGGGTTCGAACCCGGGTCTCCGAGTTCGTTGACATAGCGGCCACGCACTTTAACCAACTACGCCACGGACTCATTGTTTAATATAATATTAAAAAAAAAAAATGATTTGTTTCTTAACATTTTATTTTTCGATCCCGGTGGACCATACTGTGGAAATGCCCATATGTTCTTAGTTTTCTAAATATCCGACATTTTTTGTCAATACTTCTTAATGCTGGCAATGCTATTTGCGTCAACTGTTTCGTTTGTTTTGTTTTGTTTTTTTTTTTTTTTTGACATATATTATTAAATTTTGCTGCAAGCTTGAAAACAGTGAAAAGTTTTGTGAAAATTAATAAATTATAATTAATATAAATTGCTCGCTTGTGGTTTTTTTGTGCTAAAAATAAATAAATTGATTCTAAATTCTTGCATTTGTTAATAAAATAATATTTACGATTTCTTTGCAGCAACTTCCATATCAACAAATTTCTAAACGATAAGAAAATTTTCATCGTCTATATTTGACGTTTCGTTTCAAATTTTTTTCATATAGCAAGCAAAATTTTACTGCTGTTACGTTGTCGTTCGTTTCTGAATCAGCTGTTCTCGTTGGGCTACGAAATTATTTTTACATCAAGCAAAAACAGCTGACATTCGGCTTTTGAATGAAGCCTTCGTGAAATGCACGTTACGTTTGTTTTACAGAAAGATGCTATTACTTAAATTTCTTCTTTTTAAATTTTAAGCAAAAAAAAAATTGTTTCCAAAAGTTTTTTGGGAATGTTTCTGAAAATGTTAATTGGAAACTTCTTAGTTAATTTTAACTAAAAAAACTTATTTAATATTTTATTAAAATTTTCAACCACATTAATTTTGTTGAAGTTATAATACTATATGCACAAAAAGGCTTAAAATATATATAATAATAAAATGCTTCGAAAAAAAGTATTTTACTAAGCTGTCTTGGACAAAAGTACTAATTTTTCATTCAGTGTATTTGGGGCAGCAATTATTTCAAATTGGACATGGCTTATACAGTTCTTACTAATCCTCGACCCAACTGGAAGTGGAATTATATTATAATCTTGAATTTCAAAAGATGTGTTTAAATTTTAAATGCAAAATTTTTGAAATAAGATTAAACAAAAAACAATTGCAAAAACAAGGATATACCAAAGATTAAACTCAACTGGGATAAATGCAAACCGCTGGATGAACTGATGCCGGCGATTGAAGAAGTAATAACTAATACTTTTCTTTTTTTTTTGTTTGCTTTCAGCTGTTTATTTGATATATTATTTTGTGAAATAATTAAAGTTCACTCCGATACAGGTTCGTTGTAATATACTATTTAAACTTTAAAGCTTGCAATAAATGCTGATTCAATAGAATAAACAATAAAAGTAGTTTTTACAATAATAATTTGGAACTATTTTCATTAATATTTTGTTTTTAAATTGCTTATGGTATACTGATAGTCTTTTGTTACCAGCTCGATTGATAACGAAATTGGTAATGAAAATAACAAAACATCGTTCCGATAAAGGTTTTTTATAAAACCATTATTTAAAGTACATAGCTTGGAAAAATTGTGATCTACTAAAATAAAGGATGTTATAATTTTGTTCTTCGTAATATTTTACAATTTAAATTTGTTATTTTTTATTTATATTGTTTTTTAATATTGCTTTTCGTTTTAGATAACGATTTTATTTGTCTATTTTTGTATGTTTACTTACAAAATTTGGTTGATATTTAAATTAGAAAATTTCTGGTGTCTACTTATACTAATATTTTATTTATTTATGTTATTATTTGATAATATTAGTTTTGTAAGGAATTTTTCTTCTTATTATTTTTGCATATAGAAGAAAACAATGGCATGATAATGTATCTTGTAGGTAATGTATGCTACAGGCATTTTTCTCAAAAAATGCGGGGATGTAATCGGCTACACTGGAACGCTGTTCCTGATTGTAATTTAAATTTAAGTAACCAATTACCTTCCCTTATAGCAGAAGGAGATTCGGGAATAGGAATAAATGACTTTCATTTCAATTCACTTCTTCAATTATGAAATGTAAACCACCCTCACTGAGTTGTTCTTCCACCCTGCGAAAATCTCTTCTTCCATTTTTTCAAAATACTGTTGAACCATCTCCATTAATTGATGAAAATTCACCGGCAGCTAGCAATCTTCCTTGTCATAATGAATATAACGAAAATTCTATAACGGCTGTTGTGGGCCGATAGGTTCAAACAGATGAAAGTTTAAGCGCCATAACGCCAAGAAAAATTAGACTAACTAAAAATGAATTGAAAATTAAAGAGAAAGAATTACAAATTAAAGAGAATAAATTGAAAATAAAAAATTGCGAGTTAATTATAAAAAATCAAGAAATAGAAATAAAAAATAATGAATTGGAATTGAAAGAAGAGCAATTAAAAATTAAAGATAACGATAATAAAAAAGTACAAATGGAAAAAGAGGGTTTGCTTACAGAAATGTCGAGAAACCGGGATGTTGCCATTAGTAATGAAAGTAATGTGCATCAACCTGAAGCATTTTGTGGAAATATGTCGACAACATTAAGGACAACATTAATGAATAGTTTAAAAAATAGCTGTCGTCATCCAAATGGTCATAGATATGACGACCATTTAAAAACTATTTAAAAGACCATTTAAAAACTTTTATCGCCTTTAGCTTAGAGATACTTAAAAAAGTCAATGAATTGGCCCGAAGAAAGAACTCTTCACGAGTTTTTAAATTCTTGGCCTAAATCTCCAGGCTTCTCCTATAGTAGCCTTAAATCCTTAGAGTTGCGAAGCCATGGCTTCACTGCAGAACAGAGCTTTGTCTCAATTTCTTGCGACGAAATGTCGTTAAAAGTTCACTTGCAGTATGATCGGCTAAAGGATATGATTATCGGACTTGAAGACTGCGGCAACGAGAACTGCTAATAGCGGTATGACGTTGATGATCCAAGGCATTGGTGGAGTGTCTTGGAAGCAACCATATGCGTATTTTCTTTTACATGGGCCATGTAAAGGAGATATAATTAAAAAATATGTATTTGAAGTTATTGTTCAACTTTAAAATATTAATTTGTACCCTTGTCATTTTGTCTGTGACCAAGGTTCAAATTTCGTAAATTTTGCAAGAGTTGTAGGAGTGCCAGAGGAACATCCATTTTTTACTGTAAATGATAAAAGAGTTTATTTTTTTCATGACTCTCCTCATTTATTAAAAAGTAGCCCGAATTGCTTAGAAAATTAAAAAAATATCATTACTTTTAATGATGTTCAATTGAGCTGGGACGATTTCGTGCACTTCTACAGCGTTGACTCCACGTTGTCAATAAGATGCGCACATAAGCTTACTGCAGCACTCATCAGGCCGAATAATTTTCAAACAATGAGCGTTCGTCTAGCTGCTCAAGTTCTGAGTAACACTGTTGCTTCCGGGATGAATGCATTGTATAGCGCTGGCGTTATAGATACTTCCAAAGAGCCAACAACTCCAAATACGGTGCAATATATCCTTTTTTTTTATAAATTATTTAAAATTTTCAACAGCTGCAGTGCTGATGTTATTTGCTCTTCAAAAAAGGTTTACACCGTATCCCAGGATCAGCTAGATCTTCTTCTTGAAGCTAAATCGCTTCTGAATTCCATCAAAATTCAAGACGCATACGGTACTGATGTGAAAAATGGGTTTTCATTCAAAAAGGGTTGGCTGTTAAATATAAGCAGTTTGAGACAATTGTGGAATTTCTTGTATAATGAGGAGTTTTCTTAGATTATGACAAGAAGACTGTGTCAAGATGAACTTGAACACTTTTTCGGCCAAATAAGAAGGGGTGGTGGTAATTCTTCAAGAATAACACCTCATATGTTTACCTGCTTATTTCAAAAACGTTGGGCTTGCAATTTGTTGACTTGGTTGTCGCAGGCAATTGTGAGCCTTATACTGATTTCAATATTGTGCCAACCTTACCGATAAATGATGTTCTGGAAAGTATTTACAACGACACGCTGATACAAGATCAGTCTTGGCAAGATTTCCAAAGTTTGTCACGACTAGAGCATTCCGTTATTCAGAAAGTGCAAATTGATATTAATATAAATGAGTCAACATTTCTTAAGCAAAATGCGTTTGCCTTCGTGTGTGGCTGGCTTTATCTGAAATTGTATAAGCAACACAATTGCGTAAATCCATTGCCATATTTTGGATGGATATATATCTTGCATATTTTAGATCCGACAGATATCGGATACTGAAATCATACCCGAGTTACTTGTTGTTCTCTACCCTATCCATACTCAATGAAATATGTAAAATACTTGTTCCCATTGGTCTCATTAGCATATATTCGGGTGCAAATCTACGTGTGCCAGATAAGCTAGTAATTAATATAGGATATCACTGTCAAATTTTTAACCTTTATTTTTAATAGAAAAAATAAAACGCAAATTTAACCTCTTATTTTTGACTCAAAAATAAAAGCCAAATTTCAACTTATATTTTTGACCGGAAAAACATTCATATTTTATGAAACATATATGGTCATATTTAAATTTTTATTTCTGACCGAAAAAAGAAGTCATATTTTGACTTTTATTTTTGACCGAAAAAATAATGGTCAAATTTTAACTGTTATTTTTGACCGATTAAATAAAAGCCAAATTTCAACTATTACTTTTGACCAAAAAAAAAAATAAAAGTCAAACTTTAACTTTTACTTTTCACCAAAAAAAAAATCGCTTAAAAAATAACTATTATTTATAACTATTATTTTTGAAAAAAGTCCTAACAGTTACGGTCCCTGATTTCTTTGCTATGAACACTGTTGTTATTAGCTGCAATTTCAATAGATTTATTTAGCGAATCCGATTTTGCCTCAATTTGTTCCAGTACAAATTTTCTCTTGAACGCCAGAAATGCCGATCAAAGAGAATAACAGAATTGGTACCATCAAGTCGTATGAAGAAGAAAGATGGTTGCCTTTTAACCCGCATCCATCGTTTGCATCAAATTGATGCAAATTCTTGAAACACATTCATATATTAAAAACAAATATGCATATTTTAATTCAGAATTTTAGCTACCTTCCTAAAATATCAAAATAATCAAGTGAGCAGTTCTACTCTTAGAGATAGTCTTATACTTTTCGCGCTAGAATAGTTAATTAATTGAAAATATTCCAATGAATAATATTGTCTTTTTGTATCTGCATCAAATTGATGCACTATGCACTTTTCGTTTCTAGAAATTTCCGATGGATGCGGGTTAAATAAAATGTTAAGGTGTAAAAAATTTAAGAATGCACTCAGGTTAATTATTATTTATTTGAAAGCGAAGACGATGTAGCTGTAAACTTTTCAATAAGGAATTCGAATTGCTTTATAAATAAGTAATTGAGGTACATTATTATCACATGATCTCTGGTCGACTAAATCCCATTTTTAAATTTCTAGCTTTTCTATTTTAAAAATGAATAACAATTTTCTTATATCGATTTTACATATAAACAGCCTCTCAATCACTTCAGCTGCTTGACTTGCATATTTTCATTGCTTTTCATTCAAACCCAATTGCATTCCAAGTAAATAAAAAAGAATCCAAACAAGTAAAAGCTTTATAGCCCATGCGAATGTAACCAATTTGATTACGACTGTGCAAGAACCAGCAAAGTAGAATCGCAGCAGTCACGATCAAAGTAAATTGAATCTGCAAAATACATTATTGTAATTTAATTTCATTTCAAATTTTTTAAATTTAAATTTAAATCACAAAACATTTTGTATGATTTAAATTATTAAAATGGAATTGATATTTTTAATATAAAAGTATACAATATCAATATTTGGGAAACGATCACATAAGGAACATGCTTACCTCGGATATTTACAACAGTTCAAAATTATCCTTGACTATGTCCAAAACTATAGGGTCAGTCCATATCAAGTGGTCCAGCACTTGTCACTCGACCATTTTTAAAAACGTTTATATTTTCATTGAAATTTGTTCAATGTATTGGGATATCAGAACCGCATTGAAAATAATGGCATTCAACTGTACTACCAAAATGGCGGCCATATTTGACTTGCTACCTGTAGAGATTTATGCGTTTGTAAGCGTTTGCGGTTACTTTAATTTCTCAGCTCCTGTTAAACATAGAGTGATGCATTAAAAACCATGACATTAAGCACACTTTAAACTTTAATCTCATATACAAGAAGTGATAATTAAATAATTTCTTCATATTAAAAAAAATGGTGAATCTTTTTTGTTAAAATCCTTATATTTTGCAACTTTAAGAATTTTTTTTATAGAAAGCAATTACTTGTCGACTTATTTTTTCTTTTTTAAAGTACATCTTAGCAAGTAGTTTAAATATAATTTTTTTCACTTTCTGACTTACGAAGTTTTTTTTTAACAGCCTCTTAAAAATGGAAATTTTGAGAATTTAACTAATTTTAGGGTCAAATATCTCTGGTGGGCATAAGTTTAATTTTTTGTTTCAATATTTATGTTTAGTTACATTCCAAACGAAAGATTAAAGCTTGTGTTAGAAAATAAATCTCAAGAATATCTTAAAAAACACATATTATATAAGGTGAAATATCATTAAGTTTGAAGGGCTGTATCTTCCAAACGAAGCGAATACCAAACTCGAAGTTTTAACTGAAGTAAGATATTATTATGTATTTATTGTGAATAAATTTGAAATTTTTAAACTTATGCCCACCAGAGATATTTGACCCCAAAATTAGTTAAATTCTCTATATTTCCATTTTTAAGAGGCTGTTAAAAAAAAACTTGGTAAGTCAGAAAGTGAAAAAAATTACATTTAAACTACTTGCTAAGATGTACTTTAAAAAAGAAAAAATAAGTCGACAAGTAATTGCTTTCTATAAAAAAAAATTCTTAAAGTTGCAAAATATAAGCATTTTAACAAAAAAGTTTTTTTTAATATGAAGAAATTATTTACTTATCACTTCTTGTATGTGAGATTAAAGTTTAAAGTGTGCTTAATGTCATGGTTTTTAATGCATCACTCTATGTTTAACAGGAGCTGAGAAATTAAAGTAACCGCAAACGCTTACAAACGCATAAATCTCTACAGGTAGCAAGTCAAATATGGCCGCCATTTTGGAAGTACAGTTGAATGCCATTACTTTCAATGCGGTTCTGATATCCCAATACATTGAACAAATTTCAATAAAAATATAAACGTTTTCAAAAATGGTCGAGCAACCAACTTTCGTTTTTTTGGACCACTTGATTTGGATTGACTCTATAGCAATTATGCTGCTATGGACGTTACTTCCGAACACGCTGTTCAGATCACATGGATCACTTAGCTGTTCTAGTTTTTCCAACTGTGCTGGTAGCAGCGTGAAGCGTAATGAGTAATTATTTGAATGAAAATAATTTTTCTTTACGGCCGCCACCTCTCTGCAGACAATGGCAAACCTCAGAGAGTAATCAAAATGCCATGTAAAGCTTCTTGAGAACAAGAACATTCCGTTCATCGCCGTTTGGAGTCGGCGTTAAACCTGTAGGTCCGGTTCTCGGTCAATTGTGTACAAACTTCACACGCACAACACAATTCATAAGAAGCTAGCTTAAAGCTCAAAGTCCTTTCAAGGGCTGAAATGACCAGTTATTTATTTTTTTTATACATGGAAGAATGCATACTTCCCATACAAAAAGGCCTTGTATAGGAAGAGGGCGTGGTAGTTGAACTTCAATTATAATTTTTGGTAAAATTACTTTCTTTGGCATAGAAAGCATTGGTACTAGGAACTTCGTTCTTGACGGGGTGGTGTGGTCAGGTACTTTTTTATATTTTGCCATAAGGTTAAAGAATGAACCTTTACTGACATACTTACCATAACTTTTTTGCCAGCGCCAAAGAAATAAAATATAAGGAAATGGTGTTCTGCTCACATACAGTGTGTGTGTACTGAGGCAAAAGTTTTTTGACAGTTCGATCTCTCGTGTCTAAAAAAAATTGGAGTCGAATTATAAATACCTATTATTTAATAAAAAGCGATTTTTATTGCTAAATTTTACAAAATTATTAACGTAAATAACATAAACAATTGACTAAAAATGCATTGAAAAGTGAAAAGTTGTGCAAACAGCCATAAATTGAAGAACAAGGCAATATCCTTTCATAAGTAAATATACCGGCATCAGTCGAATTTTATAAACAAAACAACTTTATTTAGTTTAAAGAAGTTGTAACAAGTGAAAGTTTTAATATTTGCAATTGGAGTTTTGCGAAAAAATTAAAATTAGAGCCCGTTGTCTTGCACCGATTTAGTGTGATCGAACTGTCAAAATACAAATACCGCTTCAGAGGCGCATTCAATTTACACAATCGCACATATATTTAGGGCGCTCTTGTTTTCAGTGATTCAATTTCAATGTTTCAGATTTCCATATATTGTTGTCCGGGGATTCATGTGCTGTATGTCCAAAAAACACATTTTGAGTATATCGAAGTTAAAGTTTGAAGCGATTTTTTTTTAAAAGACTAGAATTTCCTGAATGTCTCACCATAAGTTTGTATAAAAATGGTAATCCACAATACATATTTCCTAATCTTTAATCTCACGCACAAAAGTACATTTTCTAACGGTAAAAAATCCACTTTGCTCTATACGCCATTTCAAACTTATTTTTATGTGAACTCATACTCATAGAGCAAAGATGCATAAGGAAAAAATGAAACAGATTTTAAGTTTTTCGTCAACAGCAGTTTATTCATTTACAAATTCAAATTAATATTCATTGAAACACAAAAGAAAAATATGTTCTTAAATTTATTTAACAGAAATCATAAAAAACATGTATTCATTTACAAAAAACGAAAATAAAAAGCTGTTGGTATAACTATTACAAAATGGCGTATGGAGCACATGAATCCGGGCGACGATATGCTTGATTCAAAAACCCTTTGGATTCGAGCACTGGGATTAGAAAATGATGTTATAAATGCAAAAGGAACTTCGTATTCAAACGAAATTTATTTGAATACGAAAATTCGTCTTATTCAAAAGACAAATCTATTTTGGAAAAAATATAAATATTATAATAGAATAATGTTAAATACGCAAAAATCCCTTATTGGAGAAACTATGTTTGAAGGTCATATAAAGTCTTCCGGCCATTATATCGAAGTCAAATCATTAATTGAAATTTGTTTAAAAAGGCGATATTATATAACGAACAAAAATAAACTAAAAGTCTTCAATCAGACAAAAGCTCTACAAAACTGTTAATTTTAAGGGGTTTAGTAGCTGAATTGTTTATTAATAATTTTACTAATGATTTCTGTTCTTTATGGGTGAAAAAGGCCTTCTAAGTTTGCGCCTTCTTATTTGCTGCACCCGAATGCGGTCCTGCGGAAATTTTTCTATGTGTGTGTTAACCAACACCAATGAGAAAAATACCTCACTTTTGAGGAATAACACCGCTTCCTTATCTCTTACTTCTTTGGCCAGCGCCTATACTACAGCTGTCAAACTATCGATATTCGACACAATCAATATTTTCGATAGCGATAGTTTAAACTATCGATTCATTGTCGATAGTATCGAAGATCATATTGATCCATCACTGGCCATATATTTTTAATATTCATTATTAATAATATAAAAAAGAGCAAGTTTAAAGAGCAAAAAACCTTTTATTAAATGAAAATTTAAATTATTAAAACGTATTCATACATACATATATTAAAAAATTATTTTAGAGCATTTCTTATTGGGATAATTTTTTTAAAAAGTTCACATTTACAACTCATTTGAGATCGTTATATTTTTCAGAACTTTCAATAATCTAATAATTTTTGTTAATAAATAGAATCATATAAACGGATTTTGGCTTAAGAGCACATCTTCGCTGGGTCGGAAATAATTGACCCAGCCCATGATACAATTATAAGGTAGGTCGGAAAGAAGTCAGGCTGTTAAAATTTAAAATCTTGTTCTTCTTCTCATTGTAAATTATCAGTCAGCTGTTTTGAAAAACCGATATCAGGGTTCCGTACTTTTTTATTCAAGAACTATTTTATTCATATTTTAATATGGGTTGCTGGGCATTTCTTTGTACATTTTAATTCCTATTAATGAATAAAATTCATACGCAACTATTTTTTTACCGAGCGATTTCCATAATAATCTGAGAACGACATTGGATATTGAGACCATAAAAAGAAATGAGTCCATCAATGACGAAATGTTTCCCGAGGAACTTGAAGATATCTATCCATCGGTAGATATAGATATTCTTCACGAAGACGCGTTAGAGTATGTGGCAGGCTACATTATAAGACGTCTCAAGCTCTACGAATATGCTACATAAGAAGGGAAGTCATGGACTTGGGTCGGCCAAGTTTCTAGAGAAGGATGAAAAAAACCATCGCCAGAGTTCTTAGACGCTATAAAGTCCTTAGAACTTGTGTTTAAAAAACTCAACGAAGAACTTATTGTCCATATGAATACTTTAAAAAACACACTCGTATTAATGAGCTCCTCAATTTCAGTTTCAAATTGTGTTAAATTGTTATTTTTTAAATGTAGAATTAACTTTAGAATTAAGTTTTTGAACAAAAATCTAAAACTTCAAAGACAGTTTAAGTTCCTGGGTAATCAGAAATTATTAAAAACTTTACAATAACATATTTCATCGCTTTATTATTTCAAGTAATTTTCCATATAAGCTAATTCTTGAGATAATTTGTGATTGAAGTCTTATATTTCTTATTTTAAGGCAACAACTTTAAGCATCAAGACAAATTTACCACAGATTGCAGATACCACACCTAGGGGCCCAAACCGGCTCATTTTTTTACTAATCTATATTTTTGGTTAACTTTACAAAAATTTATACAAATAAAAAAAAATAAAGGGTACCTTGTCATTGTATCATGACCCAGACGTGCTGAACATTCGTCTCGATTCAGTAAATGTGGCTGGTATTGAAAAATACCGTATTGTACACGTCAAATTTATGTACTCGAAATTTCCTCTTTAAATAATTTGTGATGAACAAGAGCTACACAACTGATAGTCGATAGTCGCGACTATCAATCGATAATTGAAAAAAAGTGACACCATCGATAGTACCGATAGTGCCATCGATAGTTTTACAGCTCTAGCCTATACTCAACGAGTAACAATTCAAATCAACGCTTCTACATTTTGGGAAAAATGCCTTACTTAACTTTTTTGGAAACCTGCAAGGTAAAACGTTACGTTGTTACGTCAAAAAATCTATTCAACCGCTATCTAAAAAAACGCAAAAATTAATTTTTCTAATATTTTGTCTGATCTGAAAATTTAATGGTACTCTTTTTTGCTACCGAGGTAGCGGTTCTTGAGTTAATTTATCGCAAACATTAAAAACCCAATCCTGATGTATTTATATTTATGCAGGCTTTTAACTTCATGTTCAACTTTTTACATTTCACTTGCAAAATATTTAAATTA
Source organism: Pherbina coryleti (assembly GCA_943735915.1). NCBI lineage: Eukaryota > Metazoa > Arthropoda > Insecta > Diptera > Sciomyzidae > Pherbina > Pherbina coryleti. Next base: position 69,134,234 of record OX030950.1, on the reverse strand, counting down.
AATTTAACTTTTTAAAAGTCGTAAAAGTCGTAGAACGAAGTTACGTTGTACCGCTCTAGTTTTCAAAAAAGTTGAAAAATGAATTTTTTAAAAATTCATCTGCGTTTCATTGAATTTTTACTCGCTGGGTATAAGAGCTATGATTAAAAAAATAGTATGACCATAAAAATTAATTCTTTGGCTATATTAAAAAAACAAAAATAAAATTTAATACGGCATAGGGACGTAGTGGGAGCTGCGTAAGCAACGCAACTGAAAATTTCTTACATGGAATTATTACTCCCTGAGTATTAGTGCTAGGATTAAAAATACGATACGCCAATAAAGGCCTAGTGAAAGCCCTCACAAGAAAATTAGACAAAAAATTTCTGACATCATGGGGACGCTGAGAGAGCCGCTCAAAGATCGATAACGCAACATTCATGCAGCGGCGTTGCATTGAATTTTTACTCAATGAGTATATAACCTACGATAAAAGTTTAAAAAGGAAAATAAAGTTTTTATGCATGGCTTTACGACAAAAATAAAAAAAAAAATTCCGGCGTCGTCAGGTCGTGAATATAGCAGCTTATGTAACAGAAATATAATATCGTTGCATGGAATTATTACTCACTCAGGAGGAGTGCTACAGTAAATTTTGTTTTACGACAGCAGGGATGTGTTATTACGCTTCACAACTAAATTACAAAAAAATTTTGTTGTCATGATTTCAGGGTGGCAACCAATTAATGCAGTAAAAATGATACAACCATGAAAAAACGTTGCATGGAATTTTAACTCTGTGACTACCGGCGTAACGATAAATTTTAAGGAACGAAAATGAAGGTGAGGACTTCGGGCACATGATAAAAATAAAAAATTCACGGTGTCATGAGGCTTCTCAGGGAACCGCCTAATGTGACGCATATGCATCACTTTTGCATATGTCAACATCAACATCAACATCAACATCAACATCAACATCAACATCAACATCAACATCAACATCAACATCAACATCAACATCAACATCAACATCAACATCAACATCAACATCAACATCAACATCAACATCAACATCAACATCAACATCAACATCAACATCAACATCAACATCAACATCAACATCAACATCAACATCAACATTAACATCAACATCAACATCAACATCAACATCAATCTCAACATCAACATCAACATCAACATCAACATCCACATCATCAACATCAACATCAATATCAACATCAACATCAACATCAACATCAACATCAATATTAACATTAACATCAACATCAACATCAACATCAACATCAACATCAACATCAACATCAACATCAACATTAACATCAACATCAACATCAACATCAATCTCAACATCAACATCAACATCAACATCAACATCAACATCAACATCAACATCAACATCAACATCAACATCAACATCAACATCAACATCAACATCAACATCAACATCAACATTAACATCAACATCAACATCAACATTAACATCAACATCAACATCAACATCAACATCAACATTAACATCAACATCAACATCAACATCAATCTCAACATCAACATCAACATCAACATCAACATCAACATCAACATCAACATCAACATTAACATCAACATCAACATCAACATCAATCTCAACATCAACATCAACATCAACATCAACATCAACATTAACAACAACAGCAAGAAACTTCGTCACGTCAAAACCTACGGGTGTGTCCACGGCACAGCCAACTCTTTTTTTTTTTTTTTAAAAAACTTATTTCATTTCAAATTCAACCTTTTACAGTTAAAAATTTTCATCCGTTTCGAACGCAACATTTTAAGACATGTTGCTACTTGGCGTGATCGGTATTCGAGTGAAAATTGAGAATTTTTTTGATTGGAAAACGGTAAGAGATAATGGAAAATTTTTTTAGGGTGCATAAATACACTAACAAATTATTTTTAAAAAAAAAAAATGTTTTTTATTAATATTTAACATTTGTTATGTATGAAACTTTAATTTGAAGTTGACGTGTCGATATTAAAAAGAGCTGATGGTTATAATAACTAAAGTTTGGCAGCACCTAGAAAGGAAACAAATAAAAATTCATAAATAATATGAGTATGGTTATCGTGTGAACTAAAATTTTTAAGTTTGGCAAAATAATAATAAAAAAAATGATGAAGATTTGAAAAAAAGAATAGTAAAAACGCAGGTTTTTTCTGGATTTTGTGCAAAAATATACAAAGAATAAAAATGTTTGCAATATTTTAGTTCACACGGAAACATTACATGTGTAAATTGTGCGGTTAAAATTTGGAGATAATCGGACAAGGTCATTTTGTGTAACGATGGTATAAGGGTATAAAGGTATAAAAATTTAAAAATTTTTGTGAGTATTAACTCACCCCAAAAAAAATTTCCATTATCTCATAACGGTTTTCCTGTAAAAAAATTTTAAATTTTGACTCGAATACCGAATGCGCCAAGTAGGATCATGGCTTAAATTTCAAATTAGCAATGAGAAACTCACAGGTGTGAGTGAATGTGAGTGAGTGACGAGCGAATTGCCATAATCCGTTTCAGGACAAATTTTTCAATATAAGCCTGATATGTGTGCATGCTCAAGACAGCTTCTATGAGCGCCTTGAAGAGGCCTATGAGCGCATAAAAATCGCCACCGCATAAAAATCGTGCTTGGTGACTTCAACGCCAATATGGGAAATAAAATATCTTTGGTCCAACAGTTGGAAAGTTCAGTCTCCATGACAATACCTCCGATAACGGAATGAGGCTGATTGACTTTGCCCCAGCGCGAAACATGGTCGTAAGAAGCACTAGATTCAAGCATCTCAATACCTTTAAAGCCACTTGGCTGTCTCCAGATCAAAAGACGCACAACCAAATTGATCTCGTTTTGACTGACGGAAGGCACTGTTCCAGTGTTCTAGATGTATGCACGATCCGTGGTGCTAATATAGACTCGGATCATTATCTTGTCGCAGCCAAGATCCGCACATCTGTGCGCAACCAAGAATGCGCTCAGTCCAGCACAGAGAAGGCTAGACGTTGAAAAGCTGCAATCAAAACGAACAGCCGAAGACTTCGCTACTCAACTCTCACTCTTGCTTCAAGAAAGCACTCCTCCCATCGACGATATATGCGCGCAGTGGAATCACATTTCCCACTCTATGCGTACGGCTGCCGAAGAGGTGATTGTCTACCACCGTCCTCGCCGAAACCAGTGGCACTGGCACTGCCACCCTGCAGTCGGTTGTAACGCGTGCTGCTAAGGAGCGAGGAGGAGAAGAGGAGGGAAGAGAGACGCGTTTTCAGGCAAAAGAAAAGAGAAGCGGAAAAGCGTGAGTGCGAGAAGATTGAAATGCATGGTGACAAGAATGAGGTCCGAAAATTTTTTGAAAAAATAAGACGCCTGGCCGATGGTTTAAGACCGGTGCCTCTTCCTGCAAGGATGAAAATGGGAATCTAGTGATAGATATTCAGAGTACACTGATGATATGGAGGGGTAATATTTCTCTAGGCTTCTGAATGGCGATGACGACAATAATCCAGCCAATAGAGATGATATTCCGGAAACCCCAATTTTGTACGACAGCATTGAAATTCCGCTGCCCGACCATAGTGAAGTCTTGAAAGCTATAGCTAGGCTTAAAAACAGCTGATGGCTTACCTGCTGAGCTCTTCAAGAATGGAGGCGAAGCTCTATTTAAATGCATTCATAAGCTCCTATGCAGAATATGGTCGGAAGAATGCATTCCAAATGATTAAAACCTCAGTCTACTCTGCCCACTCCACAAAAGAGGCGATCCCACCGTGCCTTCTTAAAATAAGCCTTCTTAACATCGCATGTAAGGTCCTGTCGAGCATATTATGTGAAAAACTGAATTTCATCGTAAACCAGTTCATTGGACCTTATCAGTGTGGCTTCAGACCTGGCCAATCCATCATAGACCAGATATTCACGCTACGAAAAATCTTGGAGATGACCCTAGAGCAGCGAAGGGCACAATTTAAATTATCAAACACGCGTGTTTTGAAACAAAATGCTGCTTGCGCGACGTCGACACAAGTACTCTATAAGCTCCTTCGTGTGGCTTTCGATCGTATGCGCTCGGCTGTTGCTTTGTTTTCATTTTCGCTAAGCAAATCAATTCAGTTGATATTCAGCACTTGCTAAGTTAAGACTTCGCTGCGCAATTTTTTAAAATACAGAGAGAAAAATGTCCCCTGAAGAGTGGGAAAATGATTTCTTTTCTATGGAAAACGATGATGGTGACTTGCAATGCATGATTTGTTATCGCATTATGAGTCGCAATAATATGTTTTGTTTAAGAAGACATTTTTTCTCTAGCCATGGAAAACTTACTAAGTTAACGGGGGGTGAACGAACAACAAAAATTTTAGAGTTAAAAGTAAAATTTTTTTTAATATTTATGGTTGATAAAGGTGGGCTAACTGCCAATTCTATGGTAGATGAGGCTCATAGTGATCATCAGGAAAGGCATCCATTGAATGAAAATAACAATTTGTCTCTAAAAAAAGCATCATGTACCGTAGCCTTGGCTTTGCCAAAGCATTGCTGCCCATTTGACGACGGTATTTTTTTTCAAAATTTAACATCAGATGTTTTAAAATGTTTTGGTGAAAAATGCAATGAAACTTTGAGGCTTTGCGAAAATATTCCCTTATCCCGACGTTAGCTTAATTTGTTAGCTTATTTTGTTTATACATATGTATATCTATTATTTTCTTTATATTTTTTGTATTATTTGTATAAGTGAATATGTTTATAAAAAAGTTTAAATAAAATTATATTCTAAATAAGCAACCAAAATCTTTTCTTTTCGACAGTTGAATGGTTTTTTCAGTGTAAAACTGGCAACCGTCAAGTTGATCTTCGTTTTTCTCTGCTTCACACACAAGCAAAGTATGTGATAGTATGTGTGTGCCCATCACTGCCCTAGAGAGACAAATCGACACACACCATTTTTTTGTCGATTACAAGGCCGCCTTCGACAGTCCAATAAGGAACCATCTTTATTTCAGCATGTCTGAATTTGGTATTCCAGCTTTGCAGGATCCGTCTTTGTAGAATGACACTGAGCAACACCAGCAGCACAGTTAAAATCGGGAAGGATCTCACTTTTTCACTGTTTCAGACAAGGTGATTCCTTATCGTGCGACTTTTCCAACCTAATGATGGAGCAGATCATCCGAGCTGCTGATTTGAGACGCAGTGGCAAAAGTATTGTATGAAGTATTTCTAAGACGAAATACTTAGTATCAATAAACAGTCCCAGCATCATGACAACCACGTCACTGTTGACAACACCTTATTAGAGATTGTTAAGGACTTCGTCTACCTGGGATCGAGCATAAACTTCGTATTGAGATAAGACGAAGGATAACTCTTGCCAACAGGTGTTACTATGGGCTGAGTAGGCAGTTGAGAAGCAGAGCCCTCTCACGACAAACAAAACTCAGGCTCTATCATGCCCGTCCTATTATATGCAGCACAAACCTGGACGTTGAGCAGTTCTGATGAAAAGACTTTGGAAGCCTTCCAGAGAAAGATCCTTCGAAAGATCTTCTGTCCAATCTGCGTCAACGGCATAGTTAAGAGCAATAAAATCGAGCGGCTTCGCTAGCTAGGTCATTTTGAGCGAATGGAAAACGACGCTCCAGCGAAAAAAATATTCGGTGCCCGGTGGTGGTCAACGCAGAAGAGGACATCCACATCTTCGTTGGAAGGATCAAGTGTTGAATAACCTGACTAAGCTCGGTGTTTCCAACTGGCGCCAGCAAGCGCTAAACAGAAATGGCTGGCGCAATTTCTTATACGAGGCCAAAGCCAACCAACGGTTGTAAGCGCCAGATAAGTAAGTAAATAAGTTATTTTTTCTTGATGTGATCAAAAAGTATTACATACTTTAAGTTTGAGTGTAAAGAATACCATTAGTTTCCGCCAATAAATTATTCAATTAGTTTCACTTGTATTTCGAGAAATGTTAATGTTGTATATTTTTCGGTTTGTTATCTGTGAATTTATCTAAATTAATAAAATTCATTTTCTGTATGTTTGACCAGAATACAAATCTTAACCGCTGGGTAAATTTAACTCAAATTCGGCACACATGTTACTAGAATGCTAACTTAGGTTATTGCATAATTATTTTTTGACCACGCCTCTTCCGCCCCTTTACGAGAAACGCTAATCTACATATTAGCGCCTTTTTTTATCGAAAAAGGTTCGTCTTTTAATTAATTTAAAAAAATTCAGTTATTTTGACACTAAAAACATTAAAATATCTTCAAAATTGCACAAAACTTTAGTACAAAGACTTTTTCTAAGAAAATCGTTTCCTTAGAATAAGAAAAACTATCAGAAATTCGTATGTTTTACTTTCGATGCAAATAACTCCGTTCTTTTTGAATATATTTCATTCACTTCTTTTTCTTTGATAAATTCCATTAAAGTACTTATTAAAAACCAATTGAAGCATACCGTTAGCTTATATTTTTAATCTTTTTTTAAAAAAAGGTCCAAAATATTCAAATTTTACTCAAAAAAAAAAGCACTAACCCTGTTTTTGTTGTTAAAATATAAAAACTCAAAATTGCATTTTTGACTACCTTTCATCATGACATGGCGTTAAATAGCAAACGTGTTAGACGAGGACCAAATGGAATTCACCCGAGTAAACTCGGTATATATCAGCTAGTATACAATAAAGTAAATAAAAATGTTCACGCCATCAAAAGAGCGGGCTCGACTTAATGTCAAATATAGTTGGCCGTGTGGAATAGTGGGGCCTGCAGGAAAATTGCAACTGTTCTCAACGACTTTCCCAGAATAGTCAGAGCAAATGACAAAGACACGGGAAATTTCAAAAATTACTTTTTAAATGAAAAAAGAGTCGGCTGTTTCGGGGACACACTCGTAGGTTTTGACGTTACAGTGTTTTTTATCCACAAATCGTTCACTTAATCCTTGTGAAAGGTGTGTTTTAGGTGTGACTAAAAATTTGTCCTAACCCATTTCCTATAAAATATATTTGTACGTTTCTCGCTTTGCTATACTGCTTTAATTATACAATACATAGAATGATTTTGGAAAATTTCAGAAAAAAATATCACATAGGTTTAGGCACCACATAGAAAACTCACTTTCTTTGCAGAAGATTGTTATGCTTTTTTTATTTAAATACAGAATATTTAAGAAAAAGAAAGACCTTATTGCACATTTGCAGAGCAAGACCTTTCTATTTATACCCCATTTATTAAAATCGCATTTACGGTATAGATTTGATGGTCATCACAAAAAATGCGTTTGCGTAATAATAATATAGATAGATTTCTATGAAGTTTTTTAGATGGTATTTAATCTCAAATTTTAATAACTTTTAGGGTAGGTTTAAAAAAGTAAAGTATGCAATAGCTAGAATGACGCTTTGAATTAGTAAAAGAATTATTAAAATCGGTTCAGTAATTTTTGAGTTTAGCGTACACGAAGATACGTGTTAAGCCTTTTATATAATAGTATAGATGAAATAAATTTTATTTATTACATAGGCTTAGAAGGGGTGAATTAAGATAGATAGATATAATATTAAGTTAAGTTAAAAATAAAAAAATAATAAATTCAGTAAAAAAATTATTTGTTATGGCATTTTAAAGATGGTAAAATTTTCTATAATTTTTCCTTGGGTGCATTTCAATCCAAACAGAATTAAAAAAACTTGCAGCGATTTTTCTATAGCATTTGAGATAGGCCAAATCGGAAAAATATAACTTTTCTGGCGATCAATGAAATGCAGCCAAAACAGTTCAGAAAATTCTGCTAAACTGAAAAAATTGAGCAAGAACAAAAACCATGTTCAAAAATTTTAGTAAAAAAAACGATTTTTGATGTCATTTTAAAGGTGATAAAATTATCTACAATTTTATCCTTGGGTGCATTTCAATCCAATCAGAATTTAAAAAGTTACAGAATTACGATTTTTCTATAGCTTCATTGAGATAGGCAAAATCGCGACGTAACGATACCACTAAAGTATCGATACTTACTCATATGAGTAGTACCAAAGAATATACAATATATAGAATGCGCATCTCATATAAGAAGAAATTTTGTTTGCGGGTCGTAATATTACGACCCGCTCTCCAACATTGCAACCCGTTCAAACCAAACATGACAACCCGCTCTCATATTCCATAACGCAACGTGTTGTGCTCATTGTTGTTGTTGCACCATTGTTGGTACATTGTTTTTGTTATTAAATCTGTCTGATGTGTTCGGTTGCTAAAGTCATGGTATGAGAGAAGGGAATCGGAATTTGTATACTTTTGCAACTTCGCGGGCGCAGCAATTTCTATCAAGCAATTTTTTAATTTATCGGTTTTCGATCAAATTAATTGCAATTATGCTTTTTTAGTAATAAAAAAATTATCAAGTTCCATAAAAGACGGCAAAATATGTATTATAAAAACTCTTTGTAAACAAATAAAAAAATTAATAAATAAAAAACAAAAAAAAAAAAAACACGGTATAAGAAACATTATATAGAGAAAGAATAAGAATAATAAGAATAAGAATAAGAATAAGAATAAGAATAAGAATAGGAATAAGAATAAGAATAAGAATAAGAATAAGAATAAGAATAAGAATAAGAATAAGAATAAGAATAAGAATAAGAATAAGAATAAGAATAAGAATAAGAATAAGAATAAGAATAAGAATAAGAATAAGAATAAGAATAAGAATAAGAATAAGAATAAGAATAAGAATAAGAATAAGAATAAGAATAAGAATAAGAATAAGAATAAGAATAAGAATAAGAATAAGAATAAGAATAAGAATAAGAATAAGAATAAGAATAAGAATAAGAATAAGAATAAGAATAAGAATAAGAATAAGAATAAGAATAAGAATAAGAATAAGAATAAGAATAAGAATAAGAATAAGAATAAGAATAAGAATAAGAATAAGAATAAGAATAAGAATAAGAATAAGAATAAGAATAAGAATAAGAATAAGAATAAGAATAAGAATAAGAATAAGAATAAGAATAAGAATAAGAATAAGAATAAGAGTGCGAATACGAATACGAATAAGAATAAAGTTTGGCAGCATCTAGAAAAACAAAAAATTCTAGATTCGGAATCAGCGACCACCTAAAACTGTTAGATATTGTTTAAAATTCTTGAAAAAATATGTTATTAGATGGCAACCCTAGTGTTAAAAGATAGTAATTTTTAAATTCTGACATCGAATTCGGATTCAGCGACCCATTTTTACCTAGTTATAAAAAAACAAATCATCAATCACAAATCATGTGTGCATTTCATAATTTAACTGCAATAAAATATTTTTTTTAATAAAAAATGGTTTTTGAAGTGATGTTAAAAAGTTAGTGAATTATGACTTTTCTTTAAACATGTACATACATATATACTTGAAATTTTTGTAATAAAATTCTCTATCACATAAGAGGGCTAACTTTTTCTCTCCTATATAATTATTTCGAGATATAGGGCTTCAAATATAAAAGATGTTTATAAAAAACGAAAAAAGTGATTTTTTGACCTGTTTTCGATCATAACAGCCACTGATGCTATTGGCACATATTATGCCTTCAAATTTCCACCTGACTCTCTTCTACTACATGCAATTAAATTAAAATACATTGACTGAACATGTAAGTTTTTACAAGCATTTATGTGAAGTATGTGTTCCCAATAGTGGATTTTTTTGAATTTTCCCATTTACATAAAAAATTGGGGCCAATCGAAAAAAATCATTACGATATTCGGATTCTATGGAATATTTTACTATAGAAAATGTTATTGCAATTCGTTGTGGAAAACCTTGTTGAGTAGTGTAATCTAGAATCATTGCCCATAAAAAAGTAAAAATAAGATAAATCCCTTTAAGAACCTATAAATTGATAATTTCATTCAAAACTAGGCGATTTTATTTATTAAAATATCAAAACGCAGAAAATGCTGAAAATTGAGAATTTGCATTGATGACACACATACTTTCATAACAAAGCATAAACGCGATCAAACAAACACCAAGCATTTATGCTCTTCAGCATGTACCCCGCAACCTCTTTTCCAATCAACATCCAAACTTTCAATGTTCGCTTGCAACCGTCATCCGCATGCAACTTCTGTTTGATGTATCGTGCAACCAAGTTGTGCTCACTTTTGCGCTGAACCTTTTTCTTTTCTATTTTTGCTTGCATAAAAATATTGCTTTTGCTTTGGACGCGTCATATATACTTTTCTATACCTACCACGCCTCCTTAGCGTTACAAAAGGAGTGACAAAATCAATATACCTCTTTTACGTTTTTTAAACGTGGGGATATAAAAATGGCTGTTGCAAATGTACACATTTGAACCGTAGTCCAAATCTAAGATATTGCATTTTTCTCGACATATTTGACCGATTGCTAAATGGTGGGAAGGAAATTTTAATATTAGGGGAATTTCTTTTTGATTTTTTGCAAGTCTGCATACAGCATTTAATGCAGACTTCAGATTGTTTTTCTTTATTATATTTCTTGACATTATAACGCCTTGTCGCATCAGCAATTCATATAATAAAAAAATTTCAAAAAGGCCAGCAAAGCTACGAATGCCGATCATGCTAACAACATGATCGAGCTCAGAAAAACATTGTGTGCTTTGTCAAACATCACCATTCCTGTTGCAACCTTTGGTTGGTTCGCTCAAAATGTTCGATGTTGCTTAATGCTGCTCACATCGTATCTTCGTCTTGTTGCTCCCCCCGCATCTATGAGTAAGACAGAAAAATGTTTGCGTTTTGTACCAAGATGCGCATTCTATATATTGTATATTCTTTGGTAGTACTTAGAAAATTTTCCGATACTACTCATATAAGTAGGAACAAAGTATCGATACCTACACTAAGGGAATTAACGCATATTAGCATTATCCACGCCTGAGTATAAATTTTATTTAAATATTTACGTGGATAAATCAAATGTTTTCCTTACAACTCGTTTTTTCCCGTATTTAAATTTTATTTATACCACACACGTACACACATATTCCATACAACCAAGCAGCAACAGCATCGCAGAAGTACACACATATTCCGACAAGCAGCAACAGCATCGCACTCTGTTCCTGCAGTTTATTTCTTGCGGTTGCAGGTTTCTTATAGTTCTCATTTAGTTAATGTTGCAAGGGTAATATAGTCTGGATTTTTGGCAAATATGATTTGTGAGTGCGATGGTGAGTGCGATGCATGATAAAATCATGTAGGGTGGAGTGACAACTCGGTATTTTCTCAAGAATGTCTTGAACCGGTTGTCATTTACCTGTATAATTTTTGACATTTGATGCCATAATATTACACCAACTGTCAAAAATAGTATAAATTAGAGAACGAAAAAAGAAAATAAAATATACCACCAAATGGCATTTGATGGACGCAGCTCGTGGGAAATATTCAAATAAATTGTTTTTCAATTTCAATATTTTTATATAAATGTTCCTTAAATAAGATAGTTTTATTTTCAAATAGTAAATATTTGAAAGATATTTAAATATATTCGTGCATAATTTTAATATATTTTTTATTAATTTTATTTTAAATATTTTAATATTTTATTTAATTAAAAAAGTATTTAAGTAAATTTAAAATATTTACAGTCGATTTAAATAAATGCGTTATTGGTGCAAAAAAGAACTCGCTTTTTGGACAAATTAAAAAAGTTTTTGGATAAATTTAATATTTTTTTCCCTTAGTGTACTCATATCGATACTTTTCGGTTAAAAATAATTATCACTCATACGTCCCGGTATGAAACAATTTTATGTAAACTTTGTATGAGTGTTTTGCAGCAAAGTGACGTTAAATCATAATTTTTTAAAATTAAGCTTTATTAAGAACTATTTTAACCCATTTTCTACCGCTGTTGTGTTTTCGCAACACCAACTTTTATGAATATTATAAAAATTACCAAAATGTTCTTAATATAAAATACATCCAAAAAATAGAATAGTGGAATATTGCATTGCGTTCAAAGTGAATTTTTCATCGAAATGTGATCGCAAAGTGTTGAAGAGCCAAAATACAAGGAGCCAAAATTATAAAGATATCTTAACTGAATCGGGTAGCGCTACAAAATGGGTTAAAATAAAGTTTATAGAAGAGACTAAAAATTGTTAACCCTATTTTCAGAAGATCCGATTAAAATATAATATAAAAGGTATTTAAATAAAAATAGAAAGAAAAAATTAAAAAAAAAAGAATCCAATTTTATTTAATTTTTAATAAAACATCAAAACAAAAAAAAATGAACAAAACAACAAAAAATATATACAATTATGAACAACTAAAACAATAGTCAACAATAAACTTTTTCAAGTATAGCCAAAACTAACGATAACTTATTTGGATTTCTGCATGAACCATCAAATTGTATTTGGGTCGAAGAATACGAACCATAGCTTAATAATTATAAAAATGCGTATAAATATAATTTTTTTTAATCTAACAATAAATTGCAGACTTACCAGCTTAAATTCATTAAAAACAAATACACTTAAAAACATATATGTAATGCATTCAAAGTACATTCGCCAACATTAGAGTGCAGATATATTGTTATATGAGCGAGAAAATATATAAACGAATGTATCCGAAATTTAATTTCATAATAAAAAAACTCAGGAGCGGTGTTTTCATTGCCAAAAATTTCATTTAAAATTTTTGTTAGAATTTTTATAGTTTAAATTTTGCTTGCTTGAATTTTTCTTTTTAAAATTTAATCATATTTCACGCGTTGGTGTTATAATTGTTTTATATTGGTGCGTACCTATGATTTATGCAAAACAAATATGTATATTGTGTTTTGTTTTATGTTTGGGGGACACGTTTTTCTTAACAACCGCCCCTGTGAGGATTTGACAGTTTCTTGTTTGTAGTAATTTTCATTATTCAAAGATACTAATGCAATCAAAAAAATCTTATGTAGGCTATCTCTCTTTGATTTCGTAATTGAAATTCATTGAAAATTTAGGTTGCTGCCAATATATGTAGAAGTATTACATATATGCTTAAAAATAATATTATTTCGTCAAAATCGGCCTGCGTATTTTTGAAAAGAAGAAGCTCGAAGAATGGTTGGTATGAAAATAAAAGCAAATGAAACAAAGAAAATAAACGTCAAATTTTGGGAAGCGTTCGAAAATGCGTTTTTTTGTTAAGGCCGTGTTCACACTTTTTCTCATTTTCTTTGAACTGTTTAGACACAGAAATGAATCGATACGCCACAAGTTGTTGGATTCAAAATAAAAAATACTTGCGCGCAGAAGAAGTCGTCAAAAACATTTCTGTCGTTAACGATGAGAGCAATAAATCTTATGTCGAAATACAACGATAAAGTGACGTCATTGGAAGCGGAAAAACAGGCTCCTCTTCACGTGGTAGAATACCATTCTAAGCTCTTTGCATGCGGTGCAACAAAATCTAATATTTTTGAACGCATGCAGCAAAAGAAAAACCTTATTCACAATGATTTAAATAAAATCCTTTAAAAATCACTATACTAAATATATCATATCTTATTAAAAAATGGGTCGATCCTGTTTGTTTTTTTTTTTTTAATTATGAATACCACAAAATGGGCTGCAATAATGCATTAATTAATTTTGAAAAAATATCCTAGATCAATGCAAAGGACAAACATGAATAACAAATTATATGAATAAATTTTAAAATGTTGACTTAAAATACGTTTATAGGGACCTGACGTCATTGTACGTCAAATCTAAGTCCAGAATCAGATTCTTATGCTAGTTAAACAAAGAAGTAGATACTTTTGTTTTTTTTTAAATTCGAAATGCATTAGAAAAATGTAAATACGTTTCATTTAAAATTACTCTCCGAAAACCGGATTTTCGACCAGAACCGGGCCATTTTTGACAATTATTGAACTTTTAAGAGCTCTAATTACTTCATTTGCAACCTTCGTGTTTTTCAGGGGGGGCGCGGAGGATTCCGTACAAAGTAGCATTTGACTTGGTCTATGTACAGTAGGGCGTATCGAATTACAATTTTCTTTCGAATTTCACATTCTAAGAGGTCTCAAAAGTTGCATGGGGTTGTCCAGATCACCCAAAAAAAATTTCAAAAAAAAAAAGGATGTCTTCCTGCCCCGCAAGGACAAAGTTGTTTTTTGACGAAAACAGTAAAAAATAACGACCTTAAAATGCTTTGACTTTTATAAAAAAAACTACGTATGTCTTAAAGCAAAGTAGGTATAGGCTTAAACTAACAATATATTGGTAAACACGATGTCACTCACGATTCTTATCCACAGTGTCCTGTGTGAAGGATATTCGAAACTTAAGTTGTAATCGAGATATCACAGAACTTTGATTGTTACCCAATAATCTTCATTTTGGTGGTATTGGTTATACTGTTAACATATTCCTTAAATTTGGCGAATTAAAAATTAGCATAATTTTTGCATATGCATTTTCCTATTTTTGAGAAATGTATACTTGAATGCAATTTTTTAACTTTTTCAAAAAAAATAATATAAGATTAGTAGTTTTTTTTATAAAAGTCAAAGCATTTCAAGGTCGTTATTTTTTACTGTTTTCCTCGAAAAACAACTTTGTCCTTGCGGGACAGGAAGACATCCTTTTTTTTCTAAAAATTTTTTTTGGGTGATCTTGACAACCCCATGCAACTTTTGAGATCTCTTAGAATACGATCTAAATTTTTCGATACGCCCTAATATACAGCACTATTTGAAATGATCCAATACCATTTAGTGGACTTTCTTTACCATTTCTGGCATGGTCTTTTCATTTGGTCAACCACTGCGATATTCGTTTTGGCATCTCGGACGGCCTCGTTTAAACTCTGTTACCAAATATTTTACTGTTGTAAACGAAGGAACAGACTCGCCCAGACTAGAATCAAGCTCTGCTCGGATATTTGTTGAACTAAGCCCTTTCAAATGAAAGTATTGTATCTGATCAATGACCAATTTTTTCCATGTTTACAAATTCACTGAGAGCGTTCATTATTGATGGCTGCCAAACAAATACTGAATAACGTTGTGATGTCAAACTTCAAACTTAAGCTTTATAAGGTTGGTACTTTCTACCATAGTCTTTTTAAAACAACAATTGTCATCTATTCGTCATTTCGGGTACTTCTGGTACTACTCACTTAACCCGCCGTCAATGAACATGGGTGTACTACACCCGAGCTGTTTTTATTTGTACGAGGTTAAGCTATTTGGCTCCTTACTGCCGTGAAATTCTCACTAGATGCTAAATGTTAATATATTATTTTTTTTTTTAAATTAATATATTAATGACTGAAAAAAAACAACAAAAAAAAATTTCTTGTAAAATATAGTCTTAATTTTCTATACTTATTTTTCCTCGGGTGTGAAAATAAGTTCATTGTCGGTGTGACAAAAAATATGCTCAGTGACGGCGTGATAAAAATCCTTTTATGGAGCTTTGAACAAAACGGTTGGGCATAGTTTTGGAAGCAGTGCAAATTGTAACCCACTGATTTAGTCCAGTTGCAGTGTTTTTGTTTTTTAAAAGTTAAAATAAATAACATACTCTTTTTATTAATTCTTTTTAATCCAAGTAATAAAAACCTTAATGTACTAAGAAGAACTATTATTATATTTTTCAAAATTTCCCGCTGTGGGCCCGGGCCGACATAGACCATATGGTAAAGCCACCACTGGGTATAAGGGTTTTGAAATGATCGTGAAGACGTTGAAGATGAAGAGCGCACGGGTCCTCGTAGCATGTCCTGACAATCGATGAAAACGTGAAAAAAGTGAATGAATTGATTATGAATGCTCGCTGAATCACAATTATAGAAGTTTCTTATGATGTTGGCATATCAACTGGATCGTGCCATGAAATTTTTTCGGGTGTTTTGAGTATGAAACGTCTTACAGCGAAGTTATTCCAAAAGTGTTATATTTCGTTATAACATTGGTGAATTTTGGAATTTGCTCAAGAGCCGCTGAAGTCAAGAACGATGCCAAGACCGAACAAAGGTCTACAAGTTCGGTAAAATGTCAATATTATGCTCACCGTGTTTATTAATGTTAGTGTTCTTGCCACATGGATAAATAGTTAATAAGGAATGCAACGTACAAGTTCAACACCGACTGTGATACGAAGAACACTTTTGCATCACGACGATGCACCTGCTCACACTTAGAGCCACCGTACACTACAGACTTTTAGTCTGGCGATAGTTTGATTTGTTTTCATGTGGCCATGGTGCCTTATGGAAGTGCGTACACCTAACGATTGAATCAAACCCAACTAAAAAATCAAATGTGAGGTCAAATTTCCACTTGATTTTAAAGTCTGGCAACTATCTGCAGACTGCAAAGTGGGTATGACATGCTATGGGAGTCCGCACCAGTGATCTGCAACGAGTTATGAATGCCGCAACATTTTTTGATGAGTATGAATATGAAGTTGAGGCCGAATTAATGCGTATACACTCGAGTCAACTCTGTATATAACTACTCGCTGCAGTTCTCTGGTCCGCACACTTGCCGATCAAATAGTTTACAAACTAGTGGACATTTTGTTTGTTTTTGTGGTAATTTTATTTTTCGTCGAAAAGTTCTGCTTTTTGTAGTTTGAATTTGGATAAGTGTTGCATTTTGCAGATTGTAAAAAGGGATGAACAAGTTTTAATAACGGTTTTAAAGGATGCCGTTAGTGCCAGCAAATGTTCAATACTAATAATTTGATAAACTAATAAAAAAAAGGTTTAATATTCATCCATGGACCAAATTTAACAAAAAAATATGTCAGTAAGTAAACATTTTGTAAAACTTAAAACAATCAAATATTTTTAAAATTCCCCATGACAATGTTTTGCAAATGCAACCCTGCAATCTGCAAACTATCTGGACATAGTGTACTGTCAATGTAGCATCAAATTATCGGCAGACTAAAGGTCTGTAGTGTGCGGCCGCTCTTAATTGCTTTTTCGTGAATTTTTGGTAAAAAAACGGAATTGTAGTACTTTGATAACATTAATGTAGATGAATTAATAAATTTCTTTCTAAAAAATAAAAGGTCCCTTATTTTTTTAGCACACCTCGTACATTATCTAAAATAATGTTTACTTGATGTATTTTTACCCTTTATTTTACCCTTTTTTCCAAAACTCTTTCATGCCTAAGAAATCCTAAGAGTTCCATGGGTTTGATATTAGTTCGGTTCCTATTTCTTTTTTGATTTGTGTCAGTTCTCTTGAATTCAACAATTTGGGATCATCCAAAATAAGTATCTTCTAGTCGGGTTATCCGACATTTTCTACTATTGTATCACTTATTTTTCGTTAAGCTTTGCTTTAAATTAAAATTTAAAAATGTTTTCTTATTAAATATCATGGAACAAGTTTTTGTAGAGATTGTAAGTAGTTTTTTTATTATTAAATAGCTGATATACGGTATTACACGGCGGAATGTTGATGTTCAGTCCTCGATTTAATATTTTTTAAAAATCTAATAATTACAATTGCGCTGCACTGAAGAGATAATTAAATGCCTGCGGGAGTTTTTCGGAAAAAAAGACACTTTTTGAATTTTTTTTTTTGCATTTGTTTACATTAGGGACGAGAATATCTGGCGCACATTCTGCGGCAGTGGGCGCCAAGCCGCGCAGACTCAGCTGCTGGATGAATTTGGGTGTGAATCGGAAAGGGAAACGGAAAACTGTGAGAAAACTAAGAGCGTAGATTTATAGAAAGTATGAGAGCGAGAGAATAGTCTTAAGATAAGCAAGTGTTGCATATTGCGCATATTAAGATGATGATTTCTTAAAAGGGGATTATTTTTATTTGACGTAGCTACAAAAATCCGTTGTGGCGTCCGTGGCGTAGTTGGTTAAAGTGCGTGGCCTCAATGTCAACGATTCTTGGAGACCCGGGTTCGAACCCCAGCAGCGACAGAAAATTATTTGAATTAAAATAATTTTTCTGTACGGTCGCCACCTGTCTGCAGACAATGGCAAACCTCAGAGAGTAATCAAAATGCCATTTAAAGCTTCTTGATAACAAGAACATTCCGTTCATCGCCGTTCGGAGTCGGCGTTAAACCTGTAGGTTCGGTTCTCGGTCAATTGTGAACACACTTAATAACACGCACAACACAATTGATCATAAGAAGCTAGGTCAAAGTCCTTTCAAATGGCCAGTTATTTATTTTTTTTTTTTTAGCTACAAAAATCGATGTTATTTGCTTACCAATCAGGTCAGGGTCTTCAGGTGCATTTATAAAATTGTTTTTCAAAAGAATTTTTATTTTTATTTTTGCCTTAAAAAAATAAAAGCCTAAAAAATACTTTTTTGTTAAAAATTTTAAAACTAAAAAGATAACTTAAACTTTCTGGCTTTAAGTAAAAAATGCACACCCAAAACCGGCCATTATATGCCGAATATTAACGAGTAG
This sequence comes from Pherbina coryleti, assembly GCA_943735915.1. Taxonomy (NCBI): domain Eukaryota; kingdom Metazoa; phylum Arthropoda; class Insecta; order Diptera; family Sciomyzidae; genus Pherbina; species Pherbina coryleti. The sequence continues at coordinate 69,115,725 of OX030950.1, read as the reverse complement.
TTATAAAATACCCTTTATTTCAAATCACTGAGCAAGCAACATTGGTTTTGGTCGGTACTGAGAGCAATTAAGATTTTCGCAATGCAGACCAGCTTTCCACTTAAAACAATTTATTTTACCAAATGTTTACTGAAATTGTTACTGAAATTACCCAAATTTTTTTGCAACCTATGTAACACCAAAGTTTACCAAAAAAAAAAAAAAAAAACAGTACATGTATTGTTACTCTCAGTTTTCACTTTATAAAATTACAAAAAAAAAAAAAAAAATATAAAAGTTTGTTTACAAAATGTAAAATCGAAGAATTTGTTTTAACCTCCATTATTTCATTATAGCTTAAATTATTTTTTGAAATATATCAGCTTAAGTCCTTATGAAAATAATAGATACATCTGAAATACTTTTTGGCATTTGTAATATATAACAGGGTTGTTTTGAAGTGAATTAATTTTATGTCAGAGTTGCTAAAACTGTAGCAAGTTAGAAAATAATTTGTTGCTTACAATTATTTTCTTTTGAGTTAATTCTTAATTGTTTGGAATTCTGAAATTTTTCAAGCCTTCCTTAAGTTCATAATTATAATCGCAATAAACCAACCAAACTACCAAGTAATATTAATACAATATATTGAATCATATATCAAGTTTGTATGCTGAAAAACATAATGGCAAGGCTTGTATGAGAGTCTGATTCGTGAAAATCATAATGCGCTCAGTGGTACTCTCTTATTCGCTCAATTTTTCTCTCTTTCACCCGAGTAATGGCAACCCCCTCATCTAGCACACTTAGCACGCAGGCAGTGCGTAATGTACGCCATTTGCCCAACTCTAGTTTACATTATTAAAGAATAACTATTCGAAATTGGCTGCGAGATGTTGGCACCCCATTGGTTTAATTTCGACTGACCAATTGCATCATTTAAAAGGTTAGCAAAAGGTCAGTAAAGGTCAGTAAGTTTCAGTAATAGGTCAGCGGTAGAAAATTTTTCATTCGCGGTTTAAATTTTTTAAGGTCACATTGAGATGTTGGCACCCCATCATCAATGAAATAAAAAAAAAATACATGAAATCAATAGAATATTGTCTGCTGATAACACAGTACGACAAAATCAATTTTTTTTGAGTACACATGAGAAATGTTAACAGAATATGAAAATAGGCTTAAAGTAAAGAAATACGTGTCTCGGCGATTTGCTGTAGCACGTCAGAATTTTGAGAAAATCGATTTTAAAGATTCGAAGGATCGTGGAGGTTCACTTGTAACGTAGTACTATTATAAAAAGAAGAGTTGGCTGTGTCGTGTACACACCCGTAGATTTTGACGTGACGAAGTTTCTTGTTTGTTGTTAGTGTTGGTGTTGTTTTTGTTGTTGTTGTTGTTGTTATTGTTGTTGTTGTTGTTGTTGTTGTTGTTGTTGTTGTTGTTGTTGTTGTTGTTGTTGTTGTTGTTGTTGATGTTGATGTTGATGTTGATGTTGATGTTGATGTTGATGTTGATGTTGATGTTGATGTTGATGTTGATGTTGATGTTGATGTAGATGTTGATGATGATGTTGATGTAGATGTTGATGTTGATGTTGATGTTGATGTTGATGTTGATGTTGATGTTGATGTTGATGTTGATGTTGATGTTGATGTTGATGTTGATGTTGATGTTGATGTTGATGTTGATGTTGATGTTGATGTTGATGTTGATGTTGATGTTGATGTTGATGTTGATGTTGATGTTGATGTTGATGTTGATGTTGATGTTGATGTTGATGTTGATGTTGATGTTGATGTTGATGTTGATGTTGATGTTGATGTTGATGTTGATGTTGATGTTGATGTTGATGTTGATGTTGATGTTGATGTTGATGTTGATGTTGATGTTGATGTTGATGTTGATGTTGATGTTGATGTTGATGTTGATGTTGATGTTGATTGTTGTTGATGTTGGTCTTGATGTTCATGTTGATGTTGATGTTTATGTTTATGTTGATGTTGATGTTGATGTTGATGTTGATGTTGATGTTGATGTTGATGTTGATGTTGATGTTGATGTTGATGTTGATGTTGATGTTGATGTTGATGTTGATGTTGATGTTGATGTTGATGTTGATGTTGATGTTGATGTTGATGTTGATGTTGATGTTGATGTTGATGTTGATGTTGATGTTGATGTTGATGTTGATGTTGATGTTGATGTTGATGTTGATGTTGATGTTGATGTTGATGTTGATGTTGATGTTGATGTTGATGTTGATGTTGATGTTGATGTTGATGTTGATGTTGATGTTGATGTTGATGTTGATGTTGATGTTGATGTTGATGTTGATGTTGACGTTGATGTTGATGTTGATGTTGATGTGGATGTTGATGTTGATGTTGATGTTGATGTTGATGTTGATGTTGATGTTGATGTTGATGTTGATGTTGATGTTGATGTTGATGTTGATGTTGATGTTGATGTTGATGTTGATGTTGATGTTGATGTTGATGTTGATGTTGATGTTGATGTTGATGTTGATGTTGATGTTGATGTTGATGTTGATGTTGATGTTGATGTTGATGTTGATGTTGATGTTGATGTTGATGTTGATGTTGATGTTGATGTTGATGTTGATGTTGATGTTGATGTTGATGTTGATGTTGATGTTGATGTTGATGTTGATGTTGATGTTGAGATTGATGTTGATGTTGATGTTGATGTTGATGTTAATGTTGATGTTGATGTTGATGTTGATGTTGATGTTGATGTTGATGTTGATGTTGATGTTGATGTTGATGTTGATGTTGATGTTGATGTTGATGTTGATGTTGATGTTGATGTTGATGTTGATGTTGATGTTGATGTTGATGTTGATGTTGATGTTGATGTTGACATATGCAAAAGTGATGCATATGCGTCACATTAGGCGGTTCCCTGAGAAGCCTCATGACACCGTGAATTTTTTATTTTTATCATGTGCCCGAAGTCCTCACCTTCATTTTCGTTCCTTAAAATTTATCGTTACGCCGGTAGTCACAGAGTTAAAATTCCATGCAACGTTTTTTCATGGTTGTATCATTTTTACTGCATTAATTGGTTGCCACCCTGAAATCATGACAACAAAATTTTTTTGTAATTTAGTTGTGAAGCGTAATAACACATCCCTGCTGTCGTAAAACAAAATTTACTGTAGCACTCCTCCTGAGTGAGTAATAATTCCATGCAACGATATTATATTTCTGTTACATAAGCTGCTATATTCACGACCTGACGACGCCGGAATTTGTTTTTTATTTTTGTCGTAAAGCCATGTATAAAAACTTTATTTTCCTTTTAAAAGTTTTATCGTAGGTTATATACTCATTGAGTAAAAATTCAATGCAACGCCGCTGCATGAATGTTGCGTTATCGATCTTTGAGCGGCTCTCTCAGCGTCCCCATGATGTCAGAAATTTTTTGTTTAATTTTGTTGTGAGGGCTTCCTGTAGGCCTTTATTGGCGTATCGTTTTTTTAATCCTAGCGCTAATACTCAGCGAGTAATAATTCCATGTAACAAATTCTCAGTTGCGTTGCTTACGCAGCTCCCACTACGTCCCTATGCCGTATTAAATTTTTTTTTTATTTTTTTAATATAGCCAAAGAATTAACCTTTACGATCATACTATTTTTTTAATCATAGCTTTTATACCTAGCGAATAACAATTCAATGAAACGCAGATGCATTTTTAAAAAATTCATTTTTCAACTTTTTTGGAAACTAGAGCAGTATAACGTAACTTCGTCACGTCAAAAAGTTCTATAAAAACAGAATGGGTGAACCGATTTAAGTGCTTGAGCCAGTTTTGAAAAGGGAATTAAATTTGGATTTGTTTTTATAAAAAAAAACATTTTTTTCCGCTAGATGGCGCTTTAATTTTCATGTAAAATTAAAAAATATCCAAAAAATGTAGAAATTCATTAAAAATACAATTGTTGATTTGAAATCCAATAACTAAAGTAGAATCTTTTTCGCTGGCCGGGAATTGCTTGATTCAGCGATTCGGGGCTCCGAGCCAGATCAAACTAAAAATATTATTATTCAATTTCAACGAGCTTACAGATCGGGGTTTCTGCAATTAGAAAAAATTAAAACAAGTCGTCTGGGATTTGAACCATATGGCGGTCGATTGTTTCGAAGATTGTCATTACTTCTTATCTGCGCCTTAACGTTCTAAGCCAACGACCAACCTTTTTACTTTGTCACTAATTGCAGTCTTCTCTCATTTTCCTCCTTCTCTCTCTCTCTCACGTATGAATGGTTTTTTCCATTACAATACGTTCAGCTTTCCTTACTTCACGCACTTGTGCTGAAGTTTTAGAAAGATTCTATTTATAGTGAAATGAAAGTTAACATGTCTTTAAAAATTCATTTTTTGCACAACCATTTAGACTTTTTTCCTTCAAATTTGGGTGATTTAAGCGATGAGCATGGAGAACGCTTCCATAAAGATATTGTTACAATAGAAAATCGTTTCAAAGGAAAAGACATGACTCACATGCTTGCTGAATATTGTTGGAATTTATGCCGTGATACAAAACCTGAAGTTTACACACGAAAAACTAAACGACCAACATTTTTGACACAAAATAATAGTTAAGATATCATATTAATTTTTGTATTTTTACATTACATTTACCTTAAATTGAATTACATTACATTTTTGGATATTAATTTTTGTATTTTTACATTACATTTACATTACATTGAATTACATTACATTTTTGGATATTTTTTAATTTTACATGAAAATTAAAGCGCCATCTAGCGGAAAAAAATGTTTTTTTTATAAAAACAAATCCAAATTTAATTCCCTTTTCAAAACTGGCTCAAGCACTTAAATCGGTTCACCCATTCTGTTTTTATAGAACTTTTTATAATAGTACTACGTTACAAGTGAACCTCCACGATCCTTCGAATCTTTAAAATCGATTTTCTCAAAATTCTGACGTGCTACAGCAAATCGCCGAGACACGTATTTCTTTATTTTAAGCCTATTTTCATATTCTGTTAACATTTCTCATGTGTACCAACCACTGTCGTACTGTGTAATAGGTCAGCATAAATGAATAATAGGTCAGTCGTATTTCTTAACCAAATTAATGAATTAAGTTCCGTTTTCGAGATCGCCCATGGCGTATGAGTGATTTTTAATTAATATTATATCCCATTAATGTTGCGTATACGCTACGGTGACAAGATTTCATCAAACAAAATACGGTGTATGGAAAAATTATACTAGATAAATTAATTTTTATAAATAATTTTTTGTGCTGCTTATACAATGGCCAGCATGGATTTAAATGCATGAATTCTTAAATAATTTTAAAGATATATACTATATATAAATGAAATATATGAAAAGTTTTACCAAAAACGTAGTACCCATTAGCAGGATGAAAGAATTATTAAAATTGGTTCAGCGGTTGAATGAATCTTAGCCCCGTTCACCCCGTTAGTGAACGAAAAAAATCCGAGAGAACACTTTTTATGATATTATAGATTTTATTTTTTTATGTTTTTACTCAACACAAAATATTTATTTTTTTCTTCTTAGTTTGTGAGATATTTTGATAATGTGATAAAAATTAACTGTGCCCTGATAAGCAGCATCATCTCTTACGAAAAGTGCTGCAGTTGGGGTAATTGTTGGGTCATGTGTGATTCGCATTTCTTTGGGTGACATGTCATTATGAATTTCCCATTGATTATTGGTCCTTCTACAGTAAGCCACAAAATGACCTGTGCTATAACCAATGATTCCTTTAATGCAAAAAAAAAGCAAAGTGCAAAAACCCCCTTAAAGCATTTATGAAAGAAAAGGAATAATTGAAGTTGTGTGGAAACAGCGCGACTTTTTATAACAATATGTCATGTTTTGTTATTATAGCTGGAAGTGCTAATTTAATGAAAAAAGTATATTTTTTATTGAAATTGGTTTTGTTTATTCATTAGAACTAATAATTTTTTTTTAATTTGATCTTCATATTTACATTTTGGTTATTTTGCAAAGGGCTGGACCGTCAAGTGTGCGTAATATATAAAACGGTTTATCGTAAGAAGTAATGCATGGATTTCAATGGTCAATAACTTTTTGAATAGGTTACAGAATGACCTTTCTTTTGATACCCATAATGCTATTTTTATTTTAATTTTAATTTTTAATTTTAAAAAAACAGAACTTTTCCAGGCCCATTTTCCCAACTTGCGAATCCTATAACTCCTAAGCCACTTAAGAGCGGCGTGAAATTTTTCCGGAATTGGACTTAGAAGGTGTTAATACTCATATTCCATCTAAAAATAATGTTAATTTTGAGTTTCTATTTATCTTTAATAATGCCAAAAAAATATTTACAAATGTTAATAGTGCCAGATTACGTAGTAAAAGATTGGTGCCAAAGTGAGGGTTAAGGGAAAAATTTAAAAATTTTGAGAAAATTGCAGTCAATTATCTTGTTCTTGATTTCAACGTTTAATACTGTGCCAGCAATAGGCTTTATAATTTTTTTTTTTATTTTCATTGGTTTTTAAGTTTCATTACCTTTTTAACAATATAAAATGAAGGTGTGTCCTTGAAAGAAGTTGAAAGCTGCCAACTTCAAGCATGCATATTGATTAGAGTGTCCCTTATTTTGCGATTTTTGGAAATGTCAAAGGGCTGAAAGGTTTTTTTATGCGTTTTTATATTCTAAGAACAAAACTAAAAAATTTTTTTTTTTACGACAACGTTTACCCGTGCCAATCGGGCCCGAAAGTTTCGAAAAAATACCCATTTTAGACCATATTTGCTCAAATTAACAAAAAATCTTTTCTCTGCTTTTTATAAATGTTTTACATTTTTTGGAACACATACATAAGAAATATGATATCTACAAAGTTTTTTTATGGTGGGCGTGGTTACCGCCCCTGCTGCGTCGAAATTGCTCCCGCAGCATTTTCCCACTTTTTCATGAAATCAGTGCAATTTAGGTATTAATATAAACAATAAATAAATACATTTTTATTATGCTAAAAGTTTGATTACATTTCATTAAATTCACATTATGTACTTACAAAAATTAACAATAAATTAAAAAACTAGTATTTTAACCTGCGGCGGGCGCGCAACAAGCTAATACCTACAAGCAGTCTTATTGCGGCTTTTCAACCGAAATCATAGTTTTTTTTTATAAATAAAAAAGATCAAAAACCAAAAATGTATGCCCCTGGAGGGTTAAATTATAATAAGAAATACAAATTAATTAAAAAAGACAGAGCCTTATTTGGAGCTTTTATGCTATTCATTATTATCGGAATCCGTCAAGTCTGTATTTTTGTAGTTCTACTATACATCAAAGTCTGGTTTGAAGCTACTAATAGCATAAAAGCTCCAAATCAGGATCTGTCTTTTTTCAAAGATTTGGTCGCATACAAGACAATTAACAAAAAATATCCATTGCTGCAAGTCAAAAATTTGGTCGGCATCTTTGGTACCTTGGCGAAGAACTTGTAGCACTCGCTTTTTTCGATGATGCAGTTTCTATTGAGAGAAAACGCAGTATGGTGACAGCATTGCAAGCTCAGAAGTTTCCATGTAATCATACAATCGCAAACCCAAATTCTTTAAATGAATGGACAAAAAAGATTTAGATTGTTTTGCATCTTGTCGAACAATAAATCTATTTCGTAGGTTTAGTTTGACATGCAATTTTTTAAAATATGATTCTGACGAATGGGAAAAAGATGAAGAATACCAGAGAGTAAAAAATTATTTTAAAGATCTTTGTATTGTAAATGATGTTGCGGAGCGTGGGGTACAACTTGCTCAAGAATTTCTCGAGCTTACAAAATCAGAAGCGCAGCTACAAAACCTACTTATTGTGGCCCAAAATACTCGAAAAATATACTTGAATTGTCAAAAAAAAAAAATACATGCTCTTAAAAAAAACTTATAATTAATTTGTATTTCTTATTAAAATTGAACCCTTCAGGGGGCATACATTTTTGGTTTTTGATATTTTTTATTTATAAAAAAAAAATATGATTTCGGTTGAAAAGCCGCAATAATACTGCTTGTAGGTATTAGCTTGTTGCGCGCCCGCCGCAGGGTAAAATACAAGTTTTTTAATTTATTGTTAATTTTTGTAAGTACATAATGTAAATTTAATGAAATGTAGTAATACTTTTAGCATAATAAAAATGTATTTATTTATTGTTTATATTAATACCTAAATTGCACTGATTTCATGAAAAAGTGGGAAAATGCTGCGGGAGAAATTTAGACGCAGCAGGGGCGGTAACCGCGCCCACCATAAAAAAACTTTGTAGATATCATATTTCTTATGTATGTGTTCCAAAACATGTAAAACATTTATAAAAAGCAGAGAAAAGATTTTTTTTCAATTTGTGCAAATATGGTCTAATATGGGTATTTTTTCGAAACTTTCGGGCCCGATTGGCACGGGTAAACGTTGTCGTAAAAAAAATTTTTTTTAGTTTCGTTCTTAGAATATAAAAACGCATTAAAAAACCTTTCAGCCCTTTGACATTTCCAAAAATCGCAAAATAAGGGACACTCTAATATTGATGCTTCATGCACGCATACTTTGTATGAGCGACACCCCGTAAGCTTATTTGTTTTTAACTTATACTTCAGATACTTTAATGCGTACATGCGTGAAAAAAAGATCTGCTCGTAAATATTTAATATATTCCGATCTAGAGAAGCTGTTTTTTCATTAAGTGATTTTTGTAGACAATAAAATAACGAACAAAATGGTGTTAATTAAAAATAATTTTAGTTAGTTTAACGTCATGTAAAACAATGTGAAAAATTAAATTGATGTTATTTCCTTTTATTTGTATATTACCAATGTTTTCTTAAAAATAACCCGTAAGCTAGCCTTACCTTTTTTTAAAAAATCCTGAAACAAGCACCTATCAATTATTTTTATGTATGTATATTAACTGTAAAGAATACTCAGCCGATTCTAAAATGTCAAGTAGAATAAGGTGCGCGATTTATAAAAGAATGACCCATGTTCAAAATTAATTATAACCAAGATTAATTAATTAATTATAAATATTATTGAATATTTATCTAATATAATTTTTCCATACACCGTATTTTGTTTGATGAAATCTTGTCACCGTAGCGTATACGCAACATTAATGGGATATAATATTAATTAAAAATCACTCATACGCCATGGGCGATCTCGAAAACGGAACTTAATTCATTAATTTGGTTAAGAAATACGACTGACCTATTATTCATTTATGCTGACCTATTATCAGCAGACAATATTCTATTGATTTCATGTATTTTTTTTTATTTCATTGATGATGGGGTGCCAACATCTCAATGTGACCTTGAAAAATTTAAACCGCGAATAAAAAATTTTCTATCGCTGACCTATTACTGAAACTTACTGACCTTTACTGACCTTTTGCTGACCTTTTAAATGATGCAATTGGTCAGTCGAAATTAAACCAATGGGGTGCCAACATCTCGCAGCCTCGAAATTCATCCCCAAAATTTTGGTCCAAAAATATTCGTCGATAAGGTAGAACGCTGCAATGCCGCGAAAGACTTTTAATTTGCGGTGAGCAAGATATCTGGAGGCTGGTTCATCTGAAAAAATATGTGATGTCTTCAAAAAATGGCAAGGGGTGGCCTATTTTTTCGATGACAAAAACAGTTAATAAAATTTTGAGTAAAAATGAAACCACTATTTCAGTTTGCTATTAACACGTTAACTGCCATGAGGCACATACGGTGTGCCTCAATAAAATGTCCACGTAGGCTCTGAGGCACAGCGTATGTGCCTCAGTAGTTGATTACACATTATAATTCATGGTTTAAAATTAGTACCTCGAAATGCAAATCTGTAAACGTAGTTCAATTCCGCATGGCCTGGTATACCTAAACCTATGTTGAGCGCATCGTTTTTATACCCCCACGATTAAAAAAAACCCCCTTTACTGGGTTTTTAATTCTAAAAACTTTAATTTTGTCACTCCGTTTGTAACGTCCATAAGGAAGCGTGGTAGGTATAGAAAAGTGTATATATTCTTAATCAGCATCATCACCCGAGTCGATTTAGCCATGTCCATCTGTCCGTCATCCACATTAAACATACATTAAACGTATACATTAGGCCGTGAGGCACAATATATGAGGCAAAATATTTTAAAAGTTCACAGAAATATAAAAAAACAAACATTTTCTGATATTTTGTTCCGATTTTCTGATACCAAAATACACTGGATTTGAAAAAAAAAATGGCCCGGAGGACCCGAAATTATTTTTTATGGTGGCAGTTAAAGTGTTAAACGTTATGTAATGTGAAAGGTAAGGGAGAATAGGGCAATGGGAGTCAGCGGATAATGAGAGTCACTCACATTTACACAAAACTGTACACTCGAGCGTCGCGTAAACTACTTCCCCGCCCCAATTTGTGCCCCCAGACATTGTTTTAAACCAATCATGACCACGTAGTGGCCCATATGGCCCGCGTGACCCTTCAAACAAATTTTTTTCTATCTTAATGACCCAAATTAAAAGAACGCATGCAAAAAAGAACAACACAAACCTCACTCGTTCAGTGTTCAGCATATTTTCCATCGAACTTTACAAAAACAAATGCATGCAAAGCCAAAATAAAAAACGCACACTCGATGAAGTCGATGCTGAAGCTGATTGTCCCGTTACTAGTGTGTCGAGTAGTTTTTCATGCAAGCATTGTTATAGTAATAGAAATTAAGACTGCCAGTCTTCATGATATGTAATTTTATTGCATTGTATTTATTTTTGTTTTGTTTTGTTTGATTTTTTTGTCAAAAGCAACGATGAGCAACATTTTGTGTTTGTTTTGTTTTTTAAGCATTGGCCCGCGCTTAAAATTTCTTGGGCCCCACAGTTTTAAACGACTCGTGATCGACAAAATTCGATAAAATTGTTCACACATATAAGATGTTCAAAATATTCCATGAAAGAACCATGAAAAGGCAAAGCGGCAGATACTTCAAGAATAAAACGATACTTCAGTGTCAAATTTTGGTAATAACCACTTATGCCAGGATGATGAAGACGACAACGGAGAAGATGCGGAGAACAGATGCCTAATATGCAACGATTTTGGAAGAGACAATGAGTTGTGGTACAGATGTACTTTGTGTGGATTCCTCACGCGGACTGCACTGAGTGGGACTCAGCCGAAGGTTACGTTTGTGATATCTGTTGAATTGTCTCTGACTCCGATTAACAACAGGATAACCACCATTGCCCCCATGTCAGTGCAACAAGAGTCAAATGTATTTTTTTTCAACTGTTATAACGTCCAAAGTGAATTACTAAAGTCTTTAAAACTAGTCTTAGTAAATAGCTGGATAAGTAAACTTGATGTTTAAGCGGTTGCCATAAAAAGTTATAAAATAAAGAAATAAATAACTGGCCATTTCAGCCCTTGAAAGGACTTTGACCTAGCTTCTTATGATCAATTGTGTTGTGCGTATTATTAAGTTTGTACACAATTGACCGAGAACCGGACCTACTGGTTTAACGCCGACTCCGAACGGCGATGAACGGAATGTTCTTATTCTCAAGAAGCTTTACATAGCATTTTGATTACTCTCTGAGGTATGCCATTGTCTGCAGAGAGGTGAATTGTCTGCGTCCGTACAGAAAAATTATTTTAATTCAAATAATTCCCTGTCGCTGCTGGGGTTCGAACCCGGGTCTCCAGACTCGTTGACATAGAGGCCACGCACTTTAACCATCCACGCCACGGACGCCACGCAATAAAAATTTAATTATATATTATATATACTAAGGTGACTCCCATTATCCTATTCTCCCCTAATCAAAAATGCAATTTTGAGTTTTTACTATTTTAGCAACAAAAACCGGGTTTGATCCACTTTTTCAGTAAAAAGTTAAAATTTTGGCTCTTTTTTGAAAAATACATAAGCTAACGGTACCCTTAAAAAGGTTTTACTAAGTGTTTGAATTGAATTAATCAACGAAAAAAAATTGAATGAAATATATTCCAAAACAACGGAGTTATTTGCATCAAAAATAAAACATACAAATTTCTGATAGTTTTTTGTTATTCTTAGAAAAAGACGTTGTACTAAAATTTTGGCCATTTTGAATGAACTGTGAATGTTTTTGGTATCAAAACAACAGATATATTTTTTAAATTAATTAGACGAGCATTTTCGCTAAAAACGCTAGTAGGTAGATTTGCGTTCCTTGTAAAGGGGCGGAAGAAACGTGGTCAAAACTAAGTATTGCCTAATCTAGGATTCAAGTAATATGTGTGCCGAATTTGAGTTAAATCCGTCCAGCCTCAGAGATCTGCATAAGACCATTCGTAATTTCTTGCCACTCGAATAATATTCGTCGTCAGCCACAATCGCACACAAAAATTAATGCATGCATACTACTCGAGTTCGTGGTAGTTTCTCACGGTTGCGAATATATACAAAGGCAACATCCGGACAACACAGACGTTCGGATGCTTCGCTTAAAACTAGAGTATGTTCTGCTGTATGAATTTTTCATAAAATCACTAGATTTGTATGGAGGCCCCCCTAAGGAGTTGTCGGAGGGGATAGGTACCCGAGGGAAAAATTTTCCTTTTGCAAAAGTAATGGGGGCGGTAATATATATTTACCCTCTCCGGCGCTCCCTTAAAGCCCCCTGATCAGGTGTAGGGAATAAATATACAAAAATCATTAAATTTGTATGGGAGCCTCTACAAGGAGTGGTTGGAGGGGTCGGAGGGGATAGGCCCCCAAGGGAAAATTTTCTTTTTGCAAAAGTAATGAGGGTCGGTCATACATATTATTCTTCTTTGGCCCTCCCTAAAAGCCCCCTCCCCTGTTCAGGTGTAGAGAATAAATTTACAAAAATCATTAAATTTTTAATGAGGGCCCCCTTAGTAAGGGTTGGAGAGAATAGCTCCCCAAGGGAAAAATGTTTCTTTTATAAAAGTAATGGGGTCGGTCATACATATTAACCCTCTACGTGCGACTCCTAGTACGAAAACCTAGTGTAACCCGAAAAAAACTGACTTCATATTCGGTTACACCGACTTCGATAATATTAAACGAAGTCGGCAAACCCCACGAGGTTTTTGTTTTGAAAATTCTTGAACAGTGTATTTAACATTCTTTCCTTAGTCATAAAAGATTTCTTTTAGCGACTGTTGCTGATGTCTCGTTTCGTTGGGTCTTCTTGATTCGTAGGCATTCTTAACACATGGTCCAATAAGTCCCGAGACTAAGTAATAAAAAAACGTTTTTTTGCAAATATTCTTCTTTATTCATCAACATAGGTTCCTCCAAGAGCAATACATTCATTCCACCGCTTTTCTAACTTTTCAATACCGGTTTTGTACAACGATTTGTGCTTCGCCTCAACATACCCTTCAGTTTCAGCCATCACTTCTTCATTGGAGCCAAATCTCTTGCCGGCAAGCATTTTTTGAGGTCAGCAAAGAGCCAGTAGTCGCTGGCGGTCAAATCTGGTGAATACGGTGGAAGAGGAAGCAATTCGAAGCCCAATTCGTGGATTTTCGCCATCGTTTTCATCGATTTGTGACACGGTGCATTGTCTTGGTGAAAAATAATTTTTTTCTTTTTCAAATGGGGCCGATTTTTCGCGATTTCATCCTTCAAACGCTCCAACAACGCTATATAATAATCGCTGTTGATTGTTTTTCCCTTTTTCAGATAGTCAATGAACAAAATTCCATGCGCATCCCAAAATCCGCAAAAATTCATGTTTATTTTTCGTAAACAGTACCAAACAGCTCTCCGAATCGTCGACACTTTGTTGTTTTTGGTCCGGTGTGAGAAAACGAGGTACCACGAGGTAGACCTAATGTGGTCTAGAAGGCGCTAGAATCGCCTACAGAATCTGAATGATATTGTCTATAAATTGAACATTTTAATAACCCTATAGCCTCAGTACTTAGTTTTTGCTTAGTTTTGTTGCTTTTGTTATTTAGTGATATATGAGAAATCAAAGGATCTGATGAAAGTAAAGAGTAATTAAATATATCTATATTTGTGTGTTCGTTTGTATCTTTTCTTGTTCTGTGCTCTTTAATAAACTTAAAATCCTTATTTTTTGACTCTTGAGCTTCTTCACCAAGTTGACCTATTGGTAGTATTGCATACTTTATGATTTCGGCACCATGTGATAACACCTTGAGTTTGCTGTAGTAACATCTAGAATAACTTCAGCTGCAGCACGTTTTCCACATTTTCTTAAATTAAATTGAGTAGCAAAAGCAAGTTCTTCTGTACTAGTAGTACTAGCTAATTTTTTATTATTTTTTTTTTTGTTTTCCTCTCTTGCAACAGTCTTTAAAGTTTTTGAATGGTCTACCACGTTTAGATAGCCCTAGACTATGTGTATTATCTATTTTGTCAGGGAAAATAAGACGTGAGTCTAGCCAAGACCTATTTTTAGCTTTAAATTTGGCTTCGCTTCTGTGATTTATTTTCCAACTTTTTTTAACTCTTTTTATAAATGTGATCAATACAGTTCGAGTATTAAGTTGAACCACATTAAAATTATTTATTATGAATAAATTGAGTGCATTGTAGCACTCATTTAGTTCCAAATGCTTAAACTTGAGCCATTCTTTGAAGAGATCCACATAAGTTGGTGCAAGACCCGGTCCTGAAAATGTGAATAAAATTTAAAGTTGCAGGTGGATGCACCCAGGTTTTATTTCTTCTAGCAACCAATATAATTCTATTTTGTGACAAACTAGGTTATTACAGCCGCAAATTTGCGCATAGTTTTTTATTCACTATTTAAATTGCAAGTTGATGAAATAAAAATCATTGCAAATATCTTCTTTGAACATATACATAAAGAGTAGATAATGTGAATACAATTAGTATATATACCTTTTAGATTATTATTCACCAGTAAACTTTAAAAAAAAAATTAATTTCTTTAATAAAAATACTTTTTAATCACAATTACAAAAGTGCACTATTTTAAGACGAGCAAGCACGTGGTGTGATTGAACGCAGTGTTGCCAGATAGGTTGAGCTTCTTTCCCCTAAATCTGAAAAAATTTGCTGAATTTTCCCCTAAAAATAAAAAAAAACCCTTAAAATTTTTTTGAGTTAATTTATTGAATACTTTGTTTAATTGATGTCAATAAATACAATATCAAAATAAATTTTTGGACTTCAAAAAAATAACATTAGTTTTTTTGTACATGGTAATTCATTGAGGAACTTAAAAACACAAACTCAAGTAATAAAGAAATTACATATTTTGAATTTCATTAAGATCGCTTCAATATAAGAGCTATAACCGCCATAACAGACGGACAGATGGAAACATGGATATACGCAAGAGAAAACAAAAATATATCTTACTAAATTTAAGTACCTTTGTTAATTAACACAAACACATCTTTCACAAACATCTTTTAGCTTAACAGAATTTGTCTTGAAAATTAGTGCGTTTTGAGGAAAACTTGTTTTTTAAGCGTTTTTTTAAATTAAGTGTTTTATCTTATGCGCAACTTTGCGCAGCCAATTTTTAAGAAACATAAGGCAGATATACTATATTTTATGAAAGTATTATTTTTCGATTGTAATTAGGTTGAACTTTTTAGATTTTTCTACTAAATTTTAGTAAAATAAAAACTGCAAATAAATTTAGAGACATACTTCCACGTTTTTTCTAATTTTTGTTTTTAAAATTTTTTTCTTTTTGTTAGTTACAAATTCAGTGGTATTTAAGTCATTGGACCTACAGGCTTAACGCCGACTCCGAACGGCGATGAACGGAATGTTCTTATTCTCAAGAAGCTTTACATGGCATTTTTATTACTCTCTGAGGTTTGCCATTGTCTACAGAGAGGTGGCGACCGTACAGAAAATTTTTTTTAATTCAAAATAATTTTCTGTCGCTGCTGGGTTTCGAACCTGGGTCTCCTGATTCTTTGACATAGCGGCCACGCACTTTAACCAACTACGCCACGGACGCCACCATTTAAGTCATTGAAAAATACAAAAAAAAAAAATAAAAACAAATTTAAATATATGCTTTCTCGTCTTCAGAATTTAAAACAGCATCTCATATCACACATATTCTGGTGCTATTTCGCTCATTCGACAAACAATCAGCTGCGAAGCAGTATTGTTTCGATGGTACGCAATTGTTTTGACTCACTTTAACAAAATAAGCGGGTATGGGCACTACTACATTTAAAGGTTCTGTGCTGTTTCTGTGTTTGTCTTCTGTCTTTGAATTGCTGTTGCGTTTTTTGTTGCTACATAAGCCTTTGCTCTCAATTCTTATTCTCATCGCTCCCAGAGCGCTCTCTGCCCATAGCTGAAAATAAGCCTTGTAAGAGCTAAAACAAAATGAAAAAGAGAACACAAAAGGGTGCATCAAATGCAAAAAAAAATACAGTTCATAGTTGATGTTGCCACTTCTTTTAGAAACCACTAAAAAATCTCAAAAACATTAACAGAAAAATAAAATCCCCTAAAGTTTTCCCCTAAGCATTTTTGACCCCTAAATTTTCTACTAAACCGAAAAAAACCCCTAAATCTAGGGGAAAATCCCCTAATCTGGGAACACTGATTGAACGGTACTTAGCAGTGTCGCCACCATGTACAACATAATAATCAGTAAATTTCAGTTGCCTTTTACCTAAAAAATAAGCCCATTTTTAAGAAAAAAAAAATATGTTGGTTTTTTTATTCAATTCGTGCTAGAATTGCCATATAGACCACAGTGCACCCATTTGGAAAGCAGCTTTCTCATCGACAAATGTTCCAATAATATTGAATTAATTAATAAATATTCTGAACTAAACGTTAGATTGTCGTGAAATTATTACACGTATTGTTTGAAGGTTGGAACTATCGAAATATTATATCGATATTTCGTTACAGGTGCCACCTATTAGTTTGTCTCGGGACTTATTGGACGATGTGTTAATAGCAAACGTTCGTACTCTATGCCATTCGTTGCACAGCGAACGGGGCATGTATTCGCGCATTAATTTTGATGCAGAAGGCACATCCGTAGCTCATATATTGACGAAACATTCGCAACGCCATTTGAATGCACTCAAGCTGTTTTCTATTAGATATGCACTTATGTTCAGAATGATATGAAATTTTAACCAGTATTATTTGAAGGTTAGATATAAAAAAATTATTCTTTCCTTTAAAATTCGCTAATCAATTAGTAGCTCCAACAATTAAGTTGCCCCAACTATATCGAAATATCTACGCATTAGAATCGGTTCAAAAACAATTCTTACTTTTTGCTTTACATTATCGTTGGAACCCCAACATTATTCTTCCCCCTTATGAAACCCGCCTTAAAATTATTTCCCTGCCTTCCTTAAGAAGCAGAAGAATTATGCTCAATGTCTTCTTTTTATACAAACTACTAAGTGGCGATATAGACTCACAATACCTTCTTTCTTTATTAAACTTCAACATCCCTAGGAGCCGAGCCAGACATTTCCAGCTTTTTAAGTTGAGCCAGTGCACTTCTAATTATGCCCTTCAAGACCCTTTGCGATGTATGTGTAGTGATTTCAATGGTAACTTGAACTTGATACATTTTTCTGACTTGGTGGATGTCTTAAAACGTAAAATGATTGATGAACAAATTATAATTGTGTAGATTTTACGATTTAACAAATATAACTCGTGATAATTGTGTAGATTTTACGATTTAACAAATAAGCATCATCGAATGTGATAGATACTTTAAGTTTTCGTTTTATTCGTTTCGTTGCTTTATTTTTTTCATGAAATTATTTTAGATCTTTAGTTCCTATAGCTTCCCAAGTTTGAAATGGGACCATGAATACCGTGTCTCTCGGCTTGGTATGTCAGAGTTTATCTCTTTTCCATACAAGTTTTTACCTGCGTTGGCCCAAATGCATATCCGAATAATAACTTAAGCTCTGTGTTCCCTTATTTTAGTGACCCGAATATATAAATATATTGTGCCTGCACAATATATACTTGTATATCTGTGCTATGTTTGGTATTGGTTTGGTGTTTGAGAGTTGCATCTCTTTTCCACGTAGGATCTTGGGTTGGACAATGGCCCCAAGCCGAATGACAACAATTATAAATGCGGTTATATATGGTCTAATAAATTACTATGGATGTTGTCTTGTATTGCTTCGTATTATTAAGAATGTGCTTTTATTCGATGATGTTTACATAAGCACAAAAATTCTCAAATCTTAAATGTTTCTTTCAAATCTTAAAATGAAAGGTCAAGCAATTGTGCTTAGTGGAGGCTTTTATTTGCCAAAAGGTGGTAAGTTTTAGCACGTAGGTGCATTCTATCAGTCAGGCTGATCCGGGAACTTCTTAGAATGTAAATCGTGCATGCGTATGGCGCGGGTCATACGTATCTATGAAGATTTCTTACCTCCGGGCGAATCAAAAAAAAAAATGGTACCATGAACAAAACAGAAAGAGATACCTAGAGGTCTCACGAAAGTACCTTCAACAATGCAATAAAAAAACGAATCTGCCCCTGAAAGATCTTTGATCAAATGTATTGCACGTGTTAAGGGGGACTATATACCCAGAGGCCGAAAAAAAGTCATGTTTGTGAATTATTATGAACCTAGGGGATATTTTTAAATGAGGGTTTTTATTTCAATAACAATGACTTTAAATTGTAAAAAATGTGAACAAACTTTTAACAGAAATTAAACAAACAAAGTGCAATGCAGTGGCTTATGTAGACAGTGGTTTCATGGCAAAAGTTGTTTGAACTTGTCTGATTATGATATCAGGTTGATAGAAAAGGATTGTGGCATAAAATATATTTGTGAAAAATGTTTTAATAATTACGAAACGTTGAAAAATAATTTCGATGAGTTATCAAAAAAGATTATGAATGTAGAACAAAATACAAAAGAAGCTATTATTAAGAGTGAAGAAAAATTAAAGAGTACATTTTTAAGAGACAATAAAACAGTAAAATGCACCGAGAACAAATTAACATATGCAGAGCAGTTAAAATTACCCGTTATAGTGAAACCAAAAAATAGCCAAACAAGCAAAATAACAACACAAGCCATTAAAAATAGTATTGATCATGATACAATTACAAGGTAGGCTCATATTGAAGAGCAGGGTGCGCTAGTTGTCAAAATCAGCTGATAGCTTTTCGTTTTTCTTTGTTGTTGTTGGTGCTTTTGTCGTTTGACGTTCATAGCTCGTACAGCTTTGTTGTTGCAAAATTTCTCAATTGAGCAGCCATCTTAAAATGAGCTTACCTTATAATTGTATCATGGTATTGATGTGTGCAACCTTCCAGTAAAAGTGAGAGCCTGAACAGAATCAAAAATCGTTGGGGCCTCCGATCTTTGTTGTTGGAAAATACATGCAAAATGTAGAAAAAAACGCAGCTCTTTTTCCGCAACGATAAATCTCACAATTAGAATCTATTCTATTTCTTCTCTTGCGACCGACGATTCTCTCTCTGAGTGCCATTTGTGTTGCCATATTTTTGCTAAGAATTGGCTGTGTTTCATGAAATTTGCTTAGTTTTGTTTTATCTTCTGACATTTCTTGTTTGTGTGTGTTGTATTCACACAATTGAAGAGACCAATACATTGAAATGAAATAGAAAAAATAAATAAAAAAATACTAAATAAAAGCAACTTTGAATCGTTAATCGCAAACGCATCATTCTGGACACATTCTCTGCGTTCGACGACCAGAGAGGAACGTTGGTCGCAACGATTTTTGATTCTGTTCAGGCTCTCATTCTGGACACATTCTCTGCGTTCGACGACCAGAGAGGGTCGTTGGTCGCAACGATTTTTGATTCTGTTCAGGCTCTGAATCGTTTATATGAGAGAAAAGATGGAACTGTCTCAATTTGCTGTTCTAATGATCAGTCAGTGAAACAACTTGGAAATGAGCTAAAAGAAAAAATGAGAGAAGAGTATGAAGTACATATTCCAGCAACAAGTAATCAAAAAATCATAATATGTGGAATGTATGAAAAACTAAGTGATGAGAGAATAATAAGCTCTATTAAAATTCAAAATAACATACAGTGTAAGACAATAAAATGCTTAAAAGTATACCCTTCATTTAAAAATAAAGATGTGTTTAATGCAGTGTCGGCCATAAAAATACATACACAGTTCTTTCAGTTTTGTAGTAGTGTGCGCACAAGTGAGAGCCAAGACTCTCTCTTTGGCTTACACTGTGAAAATTTTACTTCGCAGGAGGCTTTAAGAAATTTTTTATTATAAACATTATGCGGCATTCTAAATGAATGCAGGTATATGAAATTGAATTGAAATTAATGAAATTTCGTACTAGGTAAATAATGTGCGTGGCGTCCGTGGCGTGGTTGGTTAAAGTGCGTGGCCGCTATGTCAACGAACTTTGGAGACCCAGGTTCGAATCCCAGCAGCGACAGAAAATTATTTGAATTAAAGTAGTTTTTCTGTACGGCCGCCACCTCTCTGCAGTCAATGGCAAACCTCAGAGAGTAATCAAAATGCCATGTAAATCTTCTTGAGAACGAGAAAATTCCGTTCATCGCCGTTCGGAGCCAGCGTTAAGCATGTAGGTCCGGTTCTCGGTCAATTGTGTACAAACTTAATAACACGCACAACACAATTGATCATAAGAAGCTAGGTCAAAGTCCTTTCAAGGGCTGAAATGGCCAGTTATTTATTTTTTTTTTATTTTAAATAATGTGCAATATTATTTATTATCCAGGGGCCGCGTTATTGATAGTAACATTAATATTAATATTAATATTTTATTAATAATATCAATTTGCATAAATTTATTATTAATATCAATATTACATATTTATTTGGAAAGTAATCTTTTACTAAAAACATTTTACCGACTCCTAATATTATTTATATTGCAAATTACTTCAAAATAAAAAAAAAACGCTGGTAGCGCACCCTACTTTCTTCTGACAAATTAAATTTTCGCTTCCTAAAAATAATTTTTAAAGAAAAAATAGGCTGATTCCCACATTTGGTTAAACATTTTTTTTACGTGTAAGCATTTTACGCAAATTACGTAATAAATTATGCGCATGCGATGCATAGAAGCGTGGTGTTAACTAGCCAAAAGCATGCATGCAAATGTATGAACACGTCCAGAATGAAATCGCAGGTCAGCAGCCGCAACGATATATCGCACAATTAGAGCCCGAACAGAACCAAAGCGGCTGTCGGTTGTCGGATGCGCTGTGCAATAAAATACATGAAAATCTATGCAGCCTCCAAAAATTAAATGGCCGTAGAAATCCGCGACGGAAAAACGCCAGAATAGAATCTATTCTATTTTTTCTCCGACGGCTGGCGGATCTCTCTTTGAGTGGCGTAAGTGTTGCCATATTTTTGCTAAGAAAAGGCTGTGTTCAGTGCTATTTGCTTAGTTTTTACCATGAGTTGACCTTTTGTTTTGTATGTGTGTGTTGCATTCCATGAGCTAACATTTCGTTTTGTGTGTGTGTGTGTTGAATTTGTAGCATTTACGCAACGAAAAGCAACGCTGATCCGACAACCGACAACCGCTCCTATTCTGGACGTGTTCTCAGCGGATTTCTCCGAGAGAGGTCGGCCAACCGACAACCGCTTTGGTTCTGTTCGGGCTCTTAGAATCTATTCTACTTTTTCTCTTGCGACCGACGATTCTCTCTCTGAGTGCCATTAGTGTTGCCATATTTTTGCTAAGTATTGGCTGTGTTTCATGAAATTTGCTTGGTTTTTTGTTATCTTCTGTCATTTCTTGTTTGTGTGTGTTGTATTCACGCAATTGAAGAGACCAACACATTGAAATGAAATAGAAAAAATAAATAAAAAAATACTAAATGAACGCAACTTTGAGTCGTCAGTCGCAATCGCATCATTCTGGACGTGTTCTTTGCGATCGACGACCAGAGAGGATCGGCGGTCGCAACGATATTTGATTCTGTTCGGGCTCTAATCGGCAGCGTCGGTGTAAAAGCACGACCAGTGTTGCCACTCAATACATTTTCTCCGTAGCAAAATACGTATCATATCTGGCTGCAATGTAGAAAAAAAAACAAATGTAAGTCTAGCAATAATAATTAGAGGCAGCTATTTGGCAGAATTTGTTTTTTATCGAAAATTTTATTTGTTTATATTTTTATTTTTGTTTTAAATAATATTAAAAAAAACACTTTAAATTCTTTAAATAATGGAACAATTCTTGTTTTTTTAAATATTAAGGGAAGGGTTCCCTCATTATGGACAAAAATAAGGCAAAGTTTGTATTTTTGTTGTAGGACAATGAAAAGGCGTACGAACTTTTGGTTTTGATGATTATATTAGTTTATTATCAGAGAATTTAAAAAAAGTGAAAAAGTTGAAAAAATTCAAAATGGCGGCTACAAAATGCACATTTTCGTGGGCCCCTGCGCGCGAAACATGGTGTCCTAACTAAAATTCTGCCGCTTCTTGTGGTGGACTGAAATCTAAAATTGTTGTTATTACTTAAAGATAATGATATTTTCTATGACTGGAACTAAAATTGTTATTATCCATGTAAAATTCATTGAATAATGAACATTAGAACTAAAAGTTGTTTTTTTCCATTTCAACAACGTTAAAAAAATATAAATAAATAATTTTTATACATGATGTTAGTTCAGGGCGTACAAAAAAGCATGCACTTCCAAACAGTTCTTAGATAAAGAGAATCGGATCAATAGATCAGGCCTGAGAGTTTTAGTTAGATCGGAAAACGTGGTTTCGAGATAAGCGCGTTTGAAGTTTTTTTAAAAGTTTAGTTTGGACGTAGCGCGCGTGAGATAGGTGTCTTCAAGACGTTGCCATTCGAAAAATATTCGTCGGATCGAAAAATCCATTTACACACATATTCTACACATATGTGGCTTTCATTTTTTGCAAAAAAAAAAATCGATTTTTTAGTCCAAAATGAGGGAACCCTTCCCTTAATGTTACAGGCTAGTGCCATTGCTTCATTATCGCAGCTAAAATACTTACAGTGAATCAAAAAAGTTTAGAAACAAAATATTTTTTCTCAAACAATCATTGAAATTTTACACTTTTAAAGCTGTTTCAAAAATTTTTTTCATATATTTTTATTCCATATATATTCACAACACAATAACAAAAAAATTAAATCAAAAACAATTACAATATTCGTACAAGTGATAAAAACAACAAAAAGAACATTATTTCATAGCCAAAAAAGTTTAGAAACAAATTAAAAGTTGTACAGAAAAAATTAAAGAAAAACTACTCTTTTAATATTTTAGTACTTCATTTGATAGCCTTTCGCATCAAGAACCGCTTGGAGTCTATTTTTCATTCTCAAAGATAGTTTTTCGAGCTCTTGTGGGGTAATTGCATTCCATTCTTCTTATATGGCTTGTTTAAGCGACTCTTTGGATGTAATATGATGATGCATGATCCTTTTTGCAATAAGCTTCCACACATTTTCAATATGTTGAGATCTGCAGATTGTGGGGGTGTATGCAACTGGTGTGGGACTTTGAAAAGCAGCCATTCTATGACCAAACGCGACTTGTGCTTGGGGTCATTATCTTGTTGGAAAAAGAAACTGATTTCATCTAGCTCCATTTTGTTCACACTTTGCAGCAAATTTTCTCTTAAAATGTCTAAATATGTTCTTTATTCATTATTCCTTCAAGGAACTTCAAGTTTCTAATGCCAGCTGCTAAAACACACCCCCACACCATCACACTACCGCCTCCATGTTTTATTGTTGGTTGAATATTTTCTTTTTGAACTCCATTTTTGCCTTTCTCCACACCATACGACATCCGTCCGAACCAAATATGTTGTATTTCGACTCGTCACTGAATACCACAGTTCTCCAAATTTTTTCCGATTGGTTGATGCTTTTTTTTGCGAACTCCAAGCGTTTATCCGCATTTCGCTTATTTATGAAAGGTTTTTTCGAGGAACTCTACCATGATAACTAGCCTTATGGAGCCTATTTTGAACTGTTTGGGCATTTACGTGGAAATCATGAAATTTCTTTAGTGTCGCAGCAATCTTCAGAGCAGAAACGTTTGGAGTTGCTTATATTTCTGACAAAATAACTCGTTCATGGAGCTCTGTTAAAGAACTTGGCCGACCAGATAGAAGTTTTGGTTGTAATGATCCCGTGTATAAATATTTATTTATAATTTTATGAACACTAGAATGGCTTCTCCCTATTATTTAGGTAATATCGCGCACTTTTTTATTTTGAAAATACAGCCTTAGAATAAGCTTACGAACGTCCAGTGAGATTTCGGTATTTTTCCCATTTTTAAGACAAATAATCTGCGTTTATTACAAAAAAGCGAGTGACTGATGCGTATATTACTGACATTTATAGCTAAATACTTTGGATCCCGTTATTTTAAAGTTTTTTTTGAAACGAAGCAATGCAAAGTTCAATCAAAAGCACAAATGTTTCTAAACTTTTTTGGCTATGAAATGTTTAGTTTTTTGTTTTTTTTTTTTTTGATTTGTAGTGATAAGAGAGTTGTTTTTTGGTTTGAATTTTTGATGTTGCGTTAAAAATATATATGAAATATTAAATATGTAAAAAAAATTTTAGTTTTGTGTTAAAGTGTTAAAACATTGAATAAATGTTTTAAAGAAACTGCTTTGTTTCTAAACTTTTTTGATTCACTGTACATCTCATAAATTTTTTCACTCCAATTTCTTCCTCCACTTTCTCTACTCTTGGTTTCTTAACCACGAACCATAAAAAAAAAAAACAATGGATTGCACAAAATCAAATTAACGTGAGATAGCATCGAATTTTACGTTGACATCCATCAACGAATCGCACAGTTTATTTACATGCACCAAAGGTATGAACACAATCTTATTTATTTGTTTCCACATATACAGTCCGTTTTCTAATTTTTTTCTATTGAATATACAAAAATTGTTTGAAACTTTGAAAATGTAGCATTTTAAGAAGCAATGTAGCATTGTAGCTTTTTATTTTAAACGTAGCAAATTTGCTACAATTGTAGCAAAACGGCAACGCTGAGCACGACAGCTAGTTTTATGTCGGTGTAAAAATACGAAGTTTCACGAAGCACGCGTGCATAGGCGTCGGCCGACACTGGTTTAATGCTTTAATTGAAATTGATGGTGAAGCATTTAAAAAGATTCTTAATATGAAAAAAATATTTATCGGCTTGGACGATTGCAGTGTGTATGAAAAAATTGGAGTTTTAAGATGTTTCAAATGCCTTGGTTTCAATCATAAGTCAAGCAAGTGCGCAGAGACTGCATCTCGCTGTCATAGATGTGGAGAGAATGGGCACACTAAGCTTAGATGCACAAAAAAGGAAGACGAAATCCAGTGCATTAATTGCGTTAAAATAAAATCGAGCTTAAATTTAGGAAATCGACATCGACGTCCTACATGGACCTTTCAGCGCGGATTGTAAGACTTACCAAAGAAAATTAAAGCATCAGTCGGATGTTGTCGGAATGTTGAAATAGTGAAAAGTTTTGTATTAGATAAAGAATTGTGGTTTCTTGTTATAAAAGTAAATTATAATAATTTAGTGTTTTACCTGGCAGGTCTATATAGATCACCTAAAGCTTTAAATATGAATTCGAATTTTTTTAATGTAATAAGTAATTTTATAGAAGAACTGAATGAATTAAATGATAAGGTTATTTGTATGGGAGATTTTAATATAAACTGGATAACAAATAGTAATAAAAAAAGTAGAATGAAAGAAATTTTTGATGATAATGCGTTTAAACAAACTGTAGAAGAATATACTAGAATAACAAGTGAAACAAGAACATTAATTGATTGGATAGTGACAAATAAATTTATTACCAGTGAAGTTTCAGTCGAAAGTGACTCAAAAATTAGTGATCATGAAACGTTAAAAATAACCCTAGAGAATGAAGCAATTAAAAACAATAAGAAGAAGCGTATACAAATCATAAAATATAAGAAATATGCATTTTTATCAAAAATTAATAGGAATGATATATCAACTATTTTTTCACGGATTGTAACAAGAAAGCGGATATTTTTAGTAAAAACTTGCATAAAATTGTAGAAGATTTTATAGTCGAAAAAGAGATAAAATATGTGAATAACCAATGGTTTACTGAGGAATTAATGCAATTAAAAAGGGAAAAAACAAGGCAATATGAAAAAGTAAAACGGGTTAATAATGCTATTGAGTGGTAAAATAAAGAGTGATTTTTTAAGTGCCTGATAACTTTTTTTTTAAAAAAAACGCATAAAATTTGCAAAATCTCATCGGTTCTTTATTTGAAACGTTAGATTGGTCCATGACATTTACTTTTTGAAGATAATTTCATTTAAATGTTGACCGCGGCTGCGTCTTAGGTGGTCCATTCGGAAAGTCCAATTTTGGGCAACTTTTTCGAGCATTTCGGCCGGAATAGCCCGAATTTCTTCGGAAATGTTGTCTTCCAAAGCTGGAATAGTTGCTGGCTTATTTCTGTAGACTTTAGACTTGACGTAGCCCCACAAAAAATAGTCTAAAGGCGTCAAATCGCATGATCTTGGTGGCCAACTTACCGGTCCATTTCTTGAGATTAATTGTTCTCCGAAGTTTTCCCTCAAAATGGCCATAGAATCGCGAGATGTGTGGCATGTAGCGCCATCTTGTTGAAACCACATGTCAACCAAGTTCAGTTCTTCCATTTTTGGCAACAAAAAGTTTGTTAGCATCGAACGATAGCGATCACCATTCACCGTAACGTTGCGTCCAACAGCATCTTTGAAAAAATACGGTCCAATGATTCCACCAGCGTACAAACCACACCAAACAGTGCATTTTTCGGGATGCATGGCCAGTTCTTGAACGGCTTCTGGTTGCTCTTCACTCCAAATGCGGCAATTTTGCTTATTTACGTAGCCATTCAACCAGAAATGAGCCTCATCGCTGAACAAAATTTGTCGATAAAACACATTTCGAACCGAACACTGATTTTGGTAATAAAATTCAATGATTTGCAAGCGTTGCTCGTTAGTAAGTCTATTCATGATGAAATGTCAAAGCATACTGAGCATCTTTCTCTTTGACACCATGTCTGAAATCCCACGTGATCTGTCAAATACTAATGCATGAAAATCATAACCTCAAAAAAATCACCCTTTATAAGGAATTGAGAAATAGATATAAAGTTTTGATTAACAATAGTAAAAATGGTTTTATCCGAAATAAGATTAAAAACGTGAACGATCAAGTATCTATGTGGAAAAATATCAAAAATTACATACTGAATAAAAAAATAATGAGATCACGGAGGTAAAATTTGGAACTGATAAAGTAAATGAAAGCTTGAGAATAGCAACAAAGCTGAATGAATATTTTACAAAAAGCGTTGAAGAGATAAACAAATCTATTCCGATATATTCATATATGAATCTTATTGAAAGAAATAATAATGCGTTCAAATTTAGAATGATTACAAAAACTGAACTTGAAAATATTATAAGCAAAATGAATTCAAAAAAGGATTGTTATTTAGTTGGAGCGAGCGAGCGAAGCTCCCATGGAACAACTTGCATGTAGAATGTTTAAAGGAGCAGAACTCTGAAATGGGTTGACCGATTTTAATATTTCTTTTTCTAAACCGTTCTACTGATCTTAAATTAGGTGCCTGCGAAGCCCAAATTTGGAAATTCTGTTTAGTTTAGAAATTTATTGAAAAAAATATTTCCATATCTTTCTTTGTTGATACATATTCGCTTAATTCAGTTTGCTGCTTGCCTGCTTCTGTATGTATACGTCGTTCGCTTCGCTCGCTCGCTATAAATAACCGAACAGCATGGAACAACAACAACAACAAAAACATTAAAGCAAATGTTGTTCGCTGCAACAGCTGTTTATTACTAACTAAAATAAATAACTGCTATGCTGAAGTTTGTAAATGGATGCAAATACATTCAAATTAAATTGTTTAATGTTTTTACTTTCATGTGTTGGTAAACCCTGTAAAATAAAAGAAATTTGCAATTTTTTTTAATTTTTTATTATTTGTTGACTGGTAGGCTTATTAGCTTTCATTGCTTCCCCTAAGAATGTGCTGATTTTAACACCAACTCATCAAACCATTATTAGATTCTATCAATTCATGACTATAACTTATGGTGTTTTCGTTTCTACCAGAAAATGTTACCTTTTCATTGCCCTCTTCTTTTTTCGTGTTCGATTGTTAAATAAGTGCAAACGGGTGAAAAAACTCTGTGTTTGTTTCTTAAAATGTTACATTTATATAGGGCAAAAAAGGCACATTTCTTGCCCTGCGAAACTTTTTGAGGGGAGAATGTTGCCCTGAAAATCAGCTGATTGCTTTAAACGAAAATATTATGAAATGCGTGTGTTAGACAAGGTTAAATATATGCATTCATAATTTGACACTTAAATAATATTTTTAATAAAGCAAATTTTTTATTTTTGGCGCACATAAATATATCAGCTGATTGAGTAAACAGGGTAGTGTTTTGTGTTCAAAACCTGCACTTTTTGAGGGTTGAGAGCAACACTTGAAAAATGTTGCACTGTGGTAGGACAACATTTTTTTGTAGAAACGAAAACACCAATAGATTTAAATTCAAATAATTAACAAAAAAACCAATAAATGTTATAAAATCGTCTTTAGCAGTTTTAATAATATGAATTTTTTCGACAATATTTGGAAATAATTCTAAGCCTCCATTCCTATCCATGTTGCGATCAATATCACGATATTCTAATTTGTAGGTCCTAGGATCTAGGATATTGTGATATTGATCGCGACATGGATTGAAATATAGACTTAGAAATGTTTCTAAATATTGTCAACATTTAGTTCATTAAAACTCCACTAGACGGTTTCGTATATTCAGAAGCATCAAGAGGGAGCACTCAGCATTTGAATAGAGATGAAAGTCGAGTCTTGGGTTTTGCTCACATTGCTTTAAACAACAATTTAACACAATAATTAGCAATACTAAATTAAATAAGGAAAGCGTTCGTAATGAACCAGATAATGAGTCAAATTGGACAGAACAACAAACTTTCAGGGAATGTTTATTAAGAGTATCATTAGAAGAACCGTCTACAAATCAAATTTTTAATCAACAATCAGCGTTCATCTTTTTTTTACACTGGACCCCCGGTAATCCGGCCCCTGACTAATTCGGCACCCCCTGTAATCCAATATGTCCATTATTATTGAATATTTTTTTGACAATCTTCGCTAATGTAGATAATGCATTATTGAACAGGTTACTTACTTGTACTTGTATTCATTGATATATATTATGATTTTATTCATAATTTTTGATTATTATAGTATGTACATTTATTTGTAATTGTAACAATTATTTCCTAATGTAAAGTTATTATTTTTTGTAAGTTCTATAGCATTAATAACGCCAATTTTATAATAAAACGTAAGCTTTCTATTGTATTGTTTAATTTACTAAATTTGACACACATAATGGAGTATGATTTTTACTTCAGAATATAACATACATAACCTTATCATTTTTTTTAAGCTTTGAACCAAGGTTTTTAGGTGTAATACCTTCAGTCAAGTCTGCTTTGGTTCGAAATGGGGTGGTAGATTAGTGTGAGCGAAGGGGCAATCAATTCAATTCAATTCAATTCAAGTAATAAGGCTCCAAGTCGTAAATATTGATGAGTTTTCAATTTCAGCTGATTACTTAATGAAAGAAAATTGCAAACGCGAAAGGTCAAAGCGTAGGATCATGTCCTAGCCAAATTGTATGTAAACGGTAAACTTCCGGTACATTTTTAGACACATTTTTGAAAATTTTTAACGTGAATAATCACAAAAAGCGCTGAAATTGATGAATACAACATTCAGAAGCTGAAAAATGTTGGCAATGCTGTGACAATCATCAATGCTTTACACACCCACGAGCGTTGTTAGACTCCTTCGGCGATGCAAGAGGTTTAAGCCAAAAATTGAGACTTAAATTAAGGAGTCAAAATCTTTTTCTATTAGTGGGACTGTGCAATGGGCCACAGGTGAGGTTGTTGAAATTTTCTATAACAATTGCGAAAGTGGCCGATTTATAGAGGAATTTCCTTTGTGCATTATGATCAAGTTTCCCAATTATTCTGGACCAAAATACAACAATTTAAATGTTCTACTTATTTATTCCGTAGTGGTATCATTCAAAAAAGGATCAACCAATTTTACTCGCAAGAAATTTTCACTATAACTTGCGTATGCCATTAATATTAAAAATTGCAAAGATTAATTCTCAATCAAGCAGTTTTCGATATAAGAGAAAGGGAATTAAGGTTATATTCCTTATGATAGGCTATTCCTTATGAGAAGAAAATAAATAAAAAGAAAGGATTGGTTCAAAAACGCCAAGAATACAATAAAATATTGTATATCAACTAAAATATATTAACATTTTTTTGTAATTGAATGTTTGAGATCTGGTAATTTTATTGACAAAAAGTAGAATCCCCATTTAATTGAAATAACAAAACCTATTTAATATCTTTGCTTATATAGTTTTTAGAAAAATCTATTGGAGCTAGCAACTCAACTAAATTGCCTCCACAACGTACCAATTTATGTGGCTAGCTAGCGAACGCGTAAGTGTTTGCTAAGCGACTGCTACGACCTAGTTAATAAGAGGATGATTTAAGATTCGTTCCATTTGATAGGTGAAAATTTAGTATCAATTATCGATGCATCATTAGAGACAGGAGTCTTCCCCAGCATATGGAAAGAATCGATAATAGTTCCTATAGAGAAAGTTCTTCATACAAAAAAGGCGAATGAATTTAGACCAATAAATATGATCTCAATTGAAGCTAAGATAATAGAATAGGTAGTATATATACAATTAGAGAATTTCTTGAATAGCAATAACTTAATATCAGAATATCAATCAGGATTCCGTAAAAAACATAGTTGTGAGTCGCTTATTAATTTAGTAATAATGAATTGGAAAATGGCAATGAATGATAAAAAAGTAATAGCTGCAGTATTTCTTGATTTAAAGCGCGCATTCGAAACAATTGATCGTGATATTCTTATTAGAAAACTGGAAACGTATGGTGTCAGAGAAAAAGAGTTAGCATGGTTTAAATCATATTTGTCAGGGAGAAAACAGAGAACCAAAGTAAATGGTTTAGTTTCAGATGCAATAGATGTAGTATTAGGAGTACCCCAAGGCTCAGTGTTGGGAGTACTGTTATTTTTAATTTACATAAACGACATGGAAAAATCTGTAAACATGGCTAAGTTAGTATTGTTTGCAGATGATGCACTGTTGTATGTATATGGTGATTCAGTTGAGGAGTGCACTAGGCATATAAGCGCAGAGTTAGAAATTTTAAGTGTATTTTTTAAAATTAATAAACTGAAGCTTAACGTAGAAAAAACTAAAGCTATGATAATAAATGGTTCAGCAGAAGGAAATATATTTATTGATGGCCAAATTATTGAAAAAATAGATTAAATGAAATATTTAGGAGTAATCATAGATAATAAATTGAATTTTAAATCTCATATAGACTATGTCTGTAAAAAAACAGCAAAAAAAGTCCAGTTCTTCTCTAGAATTAGACAAAGACTGGATTTTAGCAGTGCAATTACAATATATAATACTATTATAAAACCACACTTCGAATATTGTTCGACAATTCTCTTTACAGCTAATAATGAAATGAAAAACAGAATTCAGAAATTGCAGAACAGAGCTATGAGGATAATCTTAAAACTTAATAGATACACAAACATCAATTTTATGTTGAAGTGGCTTAGTGTTAACCAAAGAATAATAATGAATGTATTAATTACAGTATTCAAAATGAAAAATGATTTATTACCTAAGTACTTATGTGAGAGGTTAGTTTATGTTGGTGATATTCATAATCATAACTTAAGAAACGTTTTTAGTTTCAGATTAAATCTTTTTAGAACTGAAAACAGTAAAAACATGTTAATGTACAAAGGACTTAAATTATTTAATGAAATGCCATCTAATATTACGAGTGAAAACAATTTGTCAAAATTCAAACAAAAAATTATAGAATATATTAGGGATAAGTTTGATTAAGAAAATTATATATAGTGCAAACATTGTAAATAAAAACAAAAATAGTTATATGAACTAAATAAAGATACAATAATAAAAAAAAAAAAAAGAACCTGTATTTAAATGTGATGTACTGATGTTTATTATGTGGGCTAAGAGTACCAAAAAGAAAAACATTGGTTTTTTATAATTTACTTTAAATATTCACATCCCTATGCTGTAAACGTTTGTAGCTGTTTCTACACGTATTGCTAAAATACTGAATTCTGTTCCTGTTTTTGTTTGTTTTTTGCGATATCGCGCCTGTAGCTGTAAACAGTCACACATACCATCTTAACCTGAAATCACAAAAACACCGCATTTTTTGGATAAAATATATCCAAACACCGCACAGTTTTAATTTAAAAACCCAATTGTAGACGTAAAATTCCTTTTTATACAGTAATGGAGAAAAATTCCGGTTTTAGTAGTTTTTATTTATTTTGATGTTGGTCTTTAAGATTTGTATTCGGGTCAGAGAAACAGAGAAATAACTTTTATTATTATAATTATCTTCACCCCAGCGTCAGCTTGTGGTATGTAACACAAAAAAATAATCCTGAGCACCACACAATCATATGGAGTGAATATGGAGTGAATATGGAGTGAAATGTGGATGGCTATTTTTTTCGTAGCAAAGTTTTTTCCAATAAGTGGAATAATTTTTTCACATATTGCAGCAAAACACAAATTATAACCTTCTTTTGAAAAACCAGAGGCTCGAAATAGATTTTAGACTAACGGTTTCTTGAGCAAAGTTGAATTTGCTCCGTAGAACATTATCCACGCCTACCATTTTTTGAAAAAAATTCAACCCGCTCTAATGTATATAAAGGGTGGTTAAATTTTAAGGGCCGATGTTGAATATAAACCACACCTAAATGTGAAGTTTTTTCTGCATTTCATTTGACATTTCTCAATTTCAGACTAACTCAATTTGAACCGTTAAAGATATTCAGGCTTATTATGAAAATGGGCTTTCAAATTAAAATGCATATCGAGCACTTCGTGATTTTTTCGGTCAATTTAATCGTCCAAATGTGCGTACAATCGGAAAAATCGTGCAAAAATTTGAACAAACCCGGTCTGTGGGAGATGTGAAAACAATAGTGCATGCTCGTACAGCTCGTACTGCAGAAAATATTGCTGCTGTTCGCGATAGTGTGGCTGAAGAGCCGTCTACCTCAACTCGTCGTCGTGCCCAACAATTGCACCTCTCACGCTCGTCGTTGATGAACATTATGCATAAAGACTTGCATTTACACGGTCAGAATGGTGGCAAGAAATGGAGAAAATCATCTTGAGTGATGAGGCACATTTTCACCTCAGTGGATTCGTCAATAAGCAGAATTGCCGCATTTGGGCGAATGATAATCCAAGAGTGATTGTCGAAAAACCAATGCACCCACAAAGAGTGACTGTTTGGTGCGGTTTATGGGCTGGCAGCATCATTGGGACGTATTTTTTCCAAAATGAGGCCGGTCAGACTGTAACTGTGAATGGTGTTTGCTATCGTGAGATGATAACGAACTTTTTATGGCCCAAATTGGAAGATATGGATGTGGATGATATGTGGTTTCAACAGGACGGTGCCACTTGCCACACAGCTAACGAAATAATGGCTCTTTTGCGCGACAAATTCAATGGCCGTGTTATCTCACGTGGTGGCGATGTCAATTGGCCGCCAATCATGTGATTTGACACCGTTGGACTTCTTTCTTTGGGGTTATTTGAAAGAAAAGGTGTACGTCGATAAGCCAGCAACAATTCAAAAGCTAAAGGATGAGATAATTCGGCACATTAACGGCATAGAACCTCACTTATGCCTCGGCGTCATCGAAAATTTGGACCATCGGATGGAGGTGTGCCGCCGAGGTCGCGGCGGCCATTTAGCCGATATTTTGTTCCATGCATATTTGAACCATACCAATATTATCATAATAAAAAGTAATGACAATAGCTTCCTTAATAATTTGTGTTTTATTCAAAATCAACATCGGCTTTTAAAATTTAACTACCCTTTATATATATAACGTACATAAATATTTTTGAAACCCCCCCGAAATATATTCCTGGAACCGCCCCTGCATTCAAGAGTTTGTTTAATTTTTTTGTCTTAAAAAAAAAAATAATAATTAGGTAGATATTATTGAGCGTGAAAATATTAATTTTTCACAAAATGGCGGACTTCCGAACGTAAAGTAACTATTTCGACCAAAAATTCGTCATTATTTTACCTATAACTAATGAACGAAGCAACGAATAAAATCGTATGACAAGTACAAGATTATTATGAACAAAATAAGCCTGCAAAAAAATCAAAACGATCGGTTCACTGAGTTTCGAGAAAACTTGGTCACCGACTTTGAAAACATGGTTTCGAGAAAAACGCGTTTGAAAATAAAGGCCATCACTGCGCGCTCTCGGAGGCGGTTCACTCACTAGGCTATAACTTTGTTATTTTTTGAGATAATAATAATAATAATAATAATAATAAACTGGCCATTTCAGCCCTTGAAAGGACTTTGACCGAGCTTCTTAAGATCAAATTTTATTGTGCGTGTTATTAAATCTTTGTACACAATTGATCGAGAACTGGACCTACTTGTTTTATGCCGACTCCGAACGGCTAATGTGCATGTTCTCCAAAAGTTTTACATGGCATTATTTACTCTCTGAGGTTTGCCATTGTCTGCAGAGAGGTCACGACTGAACAGAAAAATTAATTCAATTGAAAAAACTTTCTGTGTCAGATGCAATTGAACCAGAGATGGCGTATGGGTCACGCACTCTACCCACTGCGCCACGGCCGCCACCATTTTTGAGATATCGACTTGAAATTTTAACCACATATTCCTGAGACTTGAAGCTTTAAGAAAATGTAAAAAAATATTTTAAAAAAAAAAGTGGTTGGTATATAACCCACCTTAATAGACAAATGTTTTTACACAAATGATAGAGAAATGAACCTGCAAGTTCATATGCAAGCTCTCAAGAAACTTTACCTGACACTTTTACTCTGTGGGGCCGATCAGATAGGATTTCTTCTGTGTGATGTGGGATTCGAACCAGGAATCTCTCTCCTACCACGCATGCTAGCGATTTTATTTACGGTTGCCATTTTTTAGTATTTAACTATACAAAACGTAGTATTTGAATTATTTTCTTATATTTTCTCACATTTCTCAACCTTACTGTTCTATATCTTGTATTTTCCTCTTCTGTTTCCTTCTCTACAAATTTGATCTTATTTGATAATTTATATAGGTATAAGTCTATGTTATAAATAACTAATTATAAGTCTATAAATCTATGTTATAAATAATTAAAAATACAATTATTGTGACTAGCATTTTAAATGTATAAGGGTTAACCCCTTTTAATGTTGGGATGTTCACAAAATTAACAAATGAAATAAAAAATAGTGAATTATATTGCACTCTGAGTCACACCTTGTTTGGATGTGTTATCTGTTGGTAAAGGGAATCTTCCCGTATTCGAAAAATAACATTGAGCTCCATTCTGATGCCCAAATTAATGAATTTTGCTAATGTTGAATTTAAAAAATGACAAAACTACCTGGCAGAACTTTCTGACAATTACCTTATTTGTTCATTCAATGTGTTCGGTTTAAAAATCTACATGTTTTTGTCTAAGCTCAAAGAAAGTTTATAACAGAATTAAGTAAGATGCCAAAACTAACCTTTCCCTTAAGAAATTTTTATCATTATCACATGGTGTTTAATACGAAATAAATGCAAAGTTGTTACTTAAAGCCTGAATAAACTTCAAACTCCTGAAAATTTCCAAATGGGTAAGTTTCAAGTTTGTTGAAGTAGCCGATCTCAAGTTGTGGCTCTCATATCGTCATCAGTTTCACAACTTGTTGGAGTTCTATTGACTCAGTGGTGGGTTGTATGTTGATGCTTCGCTTCGGTTAGCTTGACTTGTTTCTTTCTTTGCACAGGTATTAGTTTTTTCCCAAGAGTCCAGATACAAAGACGTATCTCATTCATTCGTTCGCTTGCTTTCTTGATAGTCCGCCAGTTAACAGTTCGTTTCGGCCGTAGGTGCGGTTTGGTTAAAAAATATGTAAATTATAAGTGCTTCATTCCAAGCACCAGAAGTGTGTTTAGTGTACCTAGCAAATCGTTTCGAGATCATTCACTCTCGGCTCCTATCCGATACTGTTTAGCCGCGTCTAATTAAAATAAAAACTAAATTGTTTTTAAAAAAAGTAGGGGAAAAGTGCACCTCATAACAATATCGAGTGCAACAACAGTGTTTAAATACAGCAGTGCTTTGAGCCATGAAATATTATCGATAACGATATTGTTAATACCTTACATTAGGAAAATTCAAACGGGCTGAAAAGTGTATCGATTTTATTACAAGCTACTTGAATCTTAACTAATTTCGCAATTTTTGTTGAGCACTAATGTGGATAAGTGCTGACAAAAACCCCGATCACAAAATCTTCAAAGCTAAGGGTGACTAGCCACGGCCACGGCTGCCGACAGGCGCAATAAGTTAACGGGAAATGCTACCTTAAGCAAAATGTTTTTAACCCTCTTAATTCAACAAGTTGCCGCTGTCGCTGCTTTAAAATGGAACCCTCATATGATCACGAACATCATCTGCCAACAAATTACAAGTAATATTTACATTTTTCCCATGACAGAGTTTTTCTTAATTATACCCAACTCCAGCGTAGATCGTATCTTTGGAATAAAAATAATAATAATAATAATAATAATGAAAATACAGTCGTAAAGAAATACACAAACGCGATACTCGTCTAAGATACTCGTCATATACAAATGTAAATACAGTATAAACTATTTACTAACATACATATAAAGCATATAATACACGGATTGAGCACATATCTACATGTGTAAGCGCGCACATGGAGAGCGATCTATATTGCGGGCCTGTGTGGCCCGAGCTTCTCGCTTACAAACACTAACTCTAGGGCTTCAGCGTTGTCCCCGTCTAGAGCTGAACGCATAGACCTGTCAGTCGATAGTAGCTCGTATCTTTGTAGGTACAAATATCCGCAACATTGCAGCTCTTATATGCATAGTATGTGCAACACATTGTGTATACGTGTATTAGCGCGCTCAGGTAAATTTATGCAGATAACTGTTTATTTATGAAAGGCTATGGGAATTAGGTCTTATTGTGAAACCAAGCATCACATCCGAATTTGAGCCCAAATGCATAAGCCAAGTAGGAACTTTAATTAAGGTCTCCTTCGTGCTGGGTTCTTGCGAGTTTGTTCGTCTCATTTGGCTTAGTTTATCATACGGCAGATAGAGCTCATAAAAAACGAAAAAAAAACCAACAGCTTAGTTTGAGGCTTGGATCTAATTAGGCGGGATTTAGGTTAGCATTCGTTTCGTAATTTCCACCTATTGGTCGGCTTATGGCTCGGATGCTGTATGGCAATATACATATATATGTAGCTATGCTTGTAGGTATGTGTGGTTCTCACACCTTTATACATATGTAATACATTCATACATAAAAACCCATTAAAATTGCGGTGCGTTATGATTCTGTTCTTTGGTTCCAACGTAACGTCCACCGTTGCTTGGTTTTCTCATGTTCTCCGCATCAATGACGTTTATAGACAGGTTTTTTTTATGCTTGTGCGCGTGCGGTTTATCGAAATGCATTGTGAGTGGTTATCTTATGAATATGTATGGTTGAATGTGTGAGTTGTGCTCAAATGAAGCTTATCAATAGACACACCCACCTATGAGTATCATTAGGTGGCTTGCCATACCAATGGCAATCATTTCAATGGAGTAAATTATTTACTCGTACTTTTATTCGAAACTGTTCGAATCAAAGCTTTTGAATTGAATGATCTTAATTATTATTGATATATAATTAATTAAGATACATTATGACAACTATGAATGTGTGTTCAAAATGAGCTTAGAATAAGTTACCACATCTCTTTATTTCTCAATGTTGCAATTGGTACCTACATACGTATTGATCACTTGCGTGATTTATTTCTGTGGCAATTTGTTAAAGTTGCTTAACCTAAAAAAAACTTTAAAGGAGGGGTTAAACCCCTTCACAGGGTCAAAAACGAACGAAAAATTCATACAAATTAGATCATTAAAAGAAAAGGTTGATATATTTCACTATAGCATCTAAAGATAAACTTTGAAACTTGCTGTCAGAAATAAGAGATATATTTTTCATTTAAAGTTGCCTTTGCAATGAAAACCTTAAAGCATTATTTCGAAATATGATAACGTGGAAAAGGC
The DNA here is from genome assembly GCA_943735915.1 of Pherbina coryleti. NCBI lineage: Eukaryota > Metazoa > Arthropoda > Insecta > Diptera > Sciomyzidae > Pherbina > Pherbina coryleti. Next base: position 69,077,291 of record OX030950.1, on the reverse strand, counting down.
GAAGTTTTTAAGCCATAGTTATTAATCCAGTGGTTTTTAAAATTAGGTAAAGAAAAACTATTATAGACTACAGTCGGACTAACATATAACGAACACCCCTATAGCGAAGACACCTCTAACAAAGTTTTTTTCAAGACACTGCAATTTTTTCCATATATTTGGACTTCTGTATAGCGAACTCCTCTGTAGCAAATTCCTCTCTGTAACGAACTGTTTTCGAACATAGAAACAGTTTTTTATATAGAACTAGAATACCCGTTCCCAACGTTGCTTGGGAGTATAAATATGATAAAAAATCATATTTTCATATCTCTACGATACATTGGTCTTATGGCAACACTGCAGCAGAAATTAACTAAGGCCGTGTGCTATTCGGAAACTTTTCACTCGGATGATGAAATTTTGACAGTCTGAAAGAGAATATTTGGCACTTGTGAGGTGAATATGATTGTCAAAAATTCATGTAGCCCCAGGGGCTAGTATAAATTTTGACAATCGGAAAGAGAATTTTTGACACAAGCAAAAATAAAAAAAAAAACACTTGTAAGTTTGTGAGTCGTAAAGATGTTCAAAATGTTGTGTTTCCGACAGCATAACAACCAGAATTGATAATTTTCAATATATATTAACAATTTCACAAATTTAATTAAATTCTTGTGCTAATGCACTACCAAAATCTAAAACGTCAAAATTTCTAGTTGTCAAAATTTCATCGTCCTTTTGGCACAGCAAAAATTACAATTTTATTTCAACAGACAGAAATTGTATTCAACTTAGTAAATTCTCTCCTACCTCGAGTGAAAAGTTTCCGAATAGCACACGGCCTAAGTGCAACTATCCACTCAAGAGACCAGCGCTGTGAGTTGTAGAATCTCACCTTTCTCTCTCTCTCTCTCAACAAAGAGCGTAAGCTATTGTTTGCTGTTATTTTGTGCTGCTTATACAATGGCAGCATGGATTAAAATGCATGAACTCTTAAATAATTAAATAAAAAGATTTACAAAAAACGTAGTACCCAGTGGCAGGGGCGCTTATTACAACAATTGAACAGTGAAAGAATTATGAAAATCGGTTCAGCGGTAACCCCGTGATTGAACGATAAAAATCCGAGAGAACCCTTTTATATAATAGTATAGATAACTCCTCTGTAACTTATTTATTCAAACGCAACGTATGTACGTGAATTTTTTTGTATAAAAAAACTTACGTCGACGTTGTTTACCATCGTTTTTAGAGACCCGTTCAGCTCTGCAATTAATACTGACATTAGCGAAATCGCGTAGCGGTGTTCCCGAAAACATTTTCGAATCCATTACATTGTTGGAAGATTTCGTTCACAAGGAGAAAGTCAAAGCGGCCAAACAAACAAAAATTCGCAATTTTTTTTTCCAAAATAATAAATGTAAATGAACATATGTTTATACATACATACTTCTATGTACATAACTCCTCTATAACAAAGTGCGGTCTCAACGACTTCATTATAGAGGAGTCCGACTGTATGTTGAGAGATATCCTCTTATGTCTTTTGTCTGTAGAAATAGAACAGAAAAACTTCTGAAAACATCTCTTTACTCTTTTTTTTTCAAAAATACATAAGAGGATATCTCTCAATATGCAGTCGGGAGATATACGGGGGATATACTACAGCTTTTTTACATAATTTTATTAGCTTGTTCCAAAAAATTGCATAAAAAAATATTTCCCCTTCTACATCCGCATTGTTATATTACGTACTTAAATAAAACTTCTCCATGGAAGATTTTTTTTAAGCCTTAATCAAGGATTTCAGTTGGTAGGTGTAATCAGATGTCTGTCTTGGTTCGATATTGTTGAATTTTAAGCAAGTTTATTAGAAACAAGGTCGAAATTGAAAAAGATGAGGACTATAGCCTAGCCAAGACTCGAACTCAGGACCCCTAAATGGCAGGCAATCACGCTTACATTTGTATACCATCGAGATCATCGTTGTCATTTTCCTTGTCATTTTCTGAAGGTTGTTTTATTTCCTTTCTGTTATTATTTCTTTGTAATTTTTTTTTTTTTTTTTTTTTTTGTTCGAACAATACAGTGTACGTTGTTTCCTTTTATTCTTCTCGCTTTTCATGCACAGAAAATAAAAGAATTGATTTATTACCTAAACTAGTTTAGCTAATGTGAAAGTTTCTATTTCACCTAATCTTTTCAACAACTTTTCTACTTACACAGTTAATTTAACAATCATGCATTAGGTAATTCACCTAATTAAAATTAGTTAATTCAACTAAAATTTTGCTTATTAAATCATCTAATTCTTCTAGTTATTTTACCTAATGCAAGTTGTCGATTTGTTCGTACACTAGGGAAATAACGCATATTAGCATTATCCACGCCTCAGTATAAATTTTATATAAATATTTACGTGGATAAATCAAATGCTTTCCTTACAACTTGTTTTTTTCCCGTATTTGAATTTTTTATTTCTGTGCAGCCCAAGGAGAGCACAGCGCTCTCCTATAAAAAACATAAATAAAAACAAAGTGAGAAAATTTTACAAAAAATAAAGCCTCATTGCGAGAATTGAACTCGGGCCGCTGGCGTTATAGTCAAACGCTTTACCGCTGTGCTGTTACGCCGTTTGATAACTTGTGAACAAAATGTATATAAAAATATGAGGTCCACAACTCTGAAATTATGTTTCCACTGGGCATCTACAGCAATTTGATTAATTGGTATGTAGAGTAAATTTCTGGATTGGAAATTTATCTCAATAGATAAGGCGTTGGTTGTTGAAATCTTGAGATCACAGGTTCGAATCTCAGCGGTGGCAAAGAAATTTTTCAGTCATTTATGCAATGTATATATCTCTCTCATACTATCTACTATAAAACAAATCTTTCTTCTCTATCATGTGACGAAATGAAGTAAAGTCACCTAAGGAAAGTTTCACTTCAAAATAGAAATTGCAAAACAAAAAACATATTTTTTGCATATTTTTTGCACGGCATTCCCACTCTTAAGTGGGAATGCTATCTAAATAATTAGATGATTTTTCTACACTTAGTAGGTGGCTTGCCTAATCTGAAGTGGTCATAGTTGAAAAAAAATTAGCTTATTCTTCTAATAAATTATGTGTCTTATCTATTTTATGGTTGAAGGTACACCTAAATATTTAGGTTTTTTTAGCTACTCTCGCAGTTAAACTACCCAATATAATTGCATATAATTAACATTTAGAAATTGGTAGCGCACCTAATCAAATTCGTTGACTGAAAATCACCGGATTACTTTAGCTGAATTGACTACATTTTTAGGTAAAAGTTCTACTCTTTTTTTTCTGTGTGTCCTCTCCGATCCGATGTCTGTGTCCTCTCAATTTTATATATATTGAAGAGTCCTGAAACTTCACCAATTTTCTAAAGCTACTAAAATAGAGCATGGTGTCAAATTATCTTATAATATAAGCACAATCGGCCCATGATATCAATCTTGTCTTGTTGGTTTTGTAGGTACTTTACTGTAGGAACAATTGATCATGAATCTACGCTGTTGTGATCCTTAAACATTTCCTTCAGAAATAGATAATACAGAAATATCTAATAAAATGGTATTTTGATAAACTGTTCATAAACTTTAGTAAGAAAGGTGACTTTGGTAACCGCCGAATCGAAGCCGATGGCTTCTGCTGAAATATCGTAGTTTTTTTTAGCATCATAAAAATTAGGAAAACCCTTTTAACATTTATAATAATTCAAACACATACGGAATAGCTGACCGCAAAAGCCAGTAACCATTTGGGGCTATTTGAAGTCTTAGAGGAATGTTTGAAATTTTCCCAATTTTGACCGAACCTTTTTTAATGCTGAAAATAAATCAATTGCTAGATTGTTTTGGTTTAACCTTAGTGCAAAAATAGGTCTTGCTCTTGGTTCGGAAATGGCATAAAAGACATTTATGAAGGGAAAGGCGAAATAAAGTAAAACATTGGTGTGATATTTTAAGTAAAGCGATATTTTGCTGCAAATGTTATGTCTTTACCTCAGCCAATTCAATTCCTTTAGATTTTTTATCGAAAATCTTGCCAACTATCATTAACCGTCTATTAAGATATAAATTGCGATGTACTGTCGGAATTGCTGTTTATTTGTAAAACAGAAGGATACACAGAGGGCTAAGGTATTGAACGCAACCTGAACATGGGATTATCAACACGGTAAACAAGCTTGCTACTTGATTCGCCGAATCTCCAAAATTTGTGGAATTTATGGTAAATTTTTCAACCTTGTTCAAAATATTTTAGTGGTTGGTTTCAAAATCATTCAGCGTTTTCTTATTTTTTATTTTAATTTGTTCATATTTTTTTTTTGCAACTTTAAATTTTCAACTTCAAAAATTTCATTTCTCAAAAAAAAAAAAAAAAAAAAAAACAAGGGCACCTGTGCAAAAAGTAATAAATAGCAAAGGAACTCTTAAACAAGAGATTATTCTAAAAAAATCAGAATTTTCTCTCTCGTGGGCACATCTACATGACATTTCCTCTATTTTGACACTTCAACTATATTTAAATGTGTACAAGTTCACACCTCAGCGACTCCCGCAAGATAAACCTTATTTGAATAATGTAAAGATATTTTGGTAATAATAATAATAATAATAAACTGACCAATTCAGACCTTGAGAGGACTTTGACCGAGCTTCTTGTGATCAAATTGTGTTGTGCGTGCTATTAAATATTTTTATACACAAATGACCGAGAACTATACCTATTAGTTTTATGCCGACTCCGAACGGCTAATGTGCATGTTCTCAAGAAGCTTTACATGGCATTATTTACTCTCTGAGGATTGCTATTGTCTTCAGAGAGGTGACGGGCGAACAGAAAAATTAATTCAATTCAAAAAACTTTCTGTGTCAGATGGAAATTGAGCCAGGGTTCTCTGGAGTATGAGTCACGCACTCTTCCCACTGCGTCACGGCTGCCTCAAGATATTTAATAAGAAAAAATTCTCAAAAAAATTGGGCTAAAATCTTGAACTGATGCTCTATATTCATGAGTATAGTGCACTGTCTCAATTAATCACATAAATTGCGCTGTCAGAAATTAGAAGAACTTTTGAGAATCTTTTTGATTAAGATATTTCTGCATTTATAAAATTAAGAAAGTACCAGCAAAAACATTTCTAAGTGTTACTCTCCATCTTACTCTCTGCAAACTTTCTCTTAATACCTTGTTTAACTCTTATTTTCTTTCTGACTCAAAAATGCAAACTATATCTTTATATTCAGACCTGGGTGTTATTTTCGATTCAAAGTTTTCGGTTTTTGACCATGTCAACTTCCTTATTCTTCTTCTCTCTCTCTCTCTCTCTAAGGCGTCTATTCGAAGAAATATCAAAGAGTTTTCTAATCCACAACTTCTATAATGTTGAGATTGGAGTATGCATCCATTATTGGAGCCCTTTTTATATGTCAACCGTGCGGGAAAAATTAAAAAAATTTCACTAGGGTTGCCTTGCGGTCAATTAACTTTCGTAACCCTTTGCCACCTTATAGCTCTCGTTTAATGCTCTTAAGGCTGAAGTCGCTTAATTCCAGACATAAGATTGCATCACTAATTTTTACATATGAAATTTCTCTGGATTAATAGACTGTCAATCTCGTTTGGAGCTTAAACCTTTTCATATTCCATTAAGAAATTTAAGAAATTCCAAATTATTTTATGTAAAATATTGTAGAACTAACTATGTCTTAAATGAGCCAATTACTAGAGCTTTGTTACTATTTATTGGGTTGAATGAATCAAATTACTTTGATCTCTTTGCTCCGAAAAATATAATTTAGAATTATGTCAAAGGTATTTACTTAACATAGTTTAAAGATTATATTATTACTAAAATATTTAAATTATTTAAATTATTCTAAATTTAAAGTATTTCTCTAAGCTAATATACTAAGTCTGTAAGAATATTTTTATTCAAAGAATTCAAAATAAACTAAAATAAATAAACTAAAAACGTAATTTATTTATAAAAGAAACGCCAAACTGAAAATTTAAAAACTTCATAAAAAAACGTCAAAGTTTGATGAATGATCATCGTTTGCACCGTGCGGTCAATGGGATGATTTTAAACTCTTAGCCCACTGTTTTATCGCAATATTCTGTTCTGTGATGAAGCGGATTTTTGGCTCAGTGGGAATGTCAATAAGTAAAATTGTCGCATTTGGAGTGTATCGCATCCACAAGAGATTCTCGAGGCGTTGAATCCACAAAAAAATTATAGTTTGGTGTGTTTTATGAGCCGGCTGAATCATATGTCCTCACTTCTTCAAAAATGAGGTCGACGAGATGGTTCATCTCGTTGTCTAGCGCTATATAGTCATGATTGCCAATATCTTTAATGGAATATTTATTGATAACATAGGTAACATTTGGCATAAGCGTTATTTCTCGAAATTGGCATATCCTTACTTATCTGGCGCTTGGTTGGTTTTGGCCTCATATAAGAAATCGCGCCAGCCATTTCTGTTTAGCTTAGTCAGGTTATCCAACACTTGATCCTTCCAACGAAGATGTGGACATCCTCCTCTGCGTTGACCACCACCGGGCACCGAATCGAATATTTTTTCACTGGAGCGTCGTTTGCCATTCGCTCAACATTTGTTCACGTCGTTTTCCAGCGCAGCCGCTCGATTTTAATGCGCTTAACTATGTCGATGTCAACGTACAGCTCATACAGCTCGCGGTTCCATCGAATTCGGTACTCGCCATTGACGCAGATTGGACCGAAGACCTTACGAAGGATCTTTCTTTCGAAGGCTCCCAAAGTCTTTTCATCAGAACTGTTCAACGCCCAGGGTTGTGCTGCAAATAATCATACGGGCATGATTAGTGACTTATAGAGCGTGAGTTTGCCTACTCAGCCCAAAGTAACACCTTTTGGCAAGAGTTATTCTTCGTCTTATCTCAATACTGACATCCTTGAAAGAGTTTATGCTCGATCCCAGGTAGACGAAGTCCTTAACAATCTCTAAGGAGATGTTGTCAACAGTGACGCGGTTTCCAAGACGCTGAGAACTTTATTTGTTGACACGAAGTATTTCGTCTTATCTGCGTTCACTGCAAGACCCATTCGACTCGACTCTTTCACTAATCTGGAGAATCCTCTACTGACTTCGCGCGTATTATGGCCAATGATATCGATATCATCATCATACGACAGCAGTATAATATTGTACTTTTGTAGAATATTGTGACACTATGTCTCAAATCAGCAGCTCGAATGATCTCCATCATTAGGTTAAAAAAGTCGCACGATAAGGAATCACTTTGTCTGAAACCTCGTTTGGTATCGAATAGAGGAGTGAGATCCTTCCCGATTTTGTTGTACTGTTGGTGTTGCTCAGTATCATTCTGCAAAGACGGAAAATCTGCAAAGATGAAAATTATATAAGAAAACGTGAAAATGATACGATATAAGTGTTATTTTGATATTTTTTCATATCAGATTCAATTGAAAAAACGTAGAATTGATATGAGACTAATGTAATATTGATAGGAGGCTTATCAAATTGATATTATATTATATCAACACTAACGTGTTACATATCATATAATATTTTAACATTTCTGTGGTGGTACATATTAAGTTTACATGACATTATTACCATTTTATCATCATATTGTCCACATCATATTAATGTGAAGAAATGTTGAATTTTAAAGGAATTTATAATATATATATGGTTCATATGTTAAATTTCAAGATAATAAACGTAATTTTGATATTTATCGTATCAACTTAATATGGAAAATGATAATATAATTGTTAATTCGATATTGTACATATCCTTCGTATTAGCCCTTAAATAAATCACCAGTTCATATTAGCACTGTTAGAAAAATGTTAAGGTCCAATTCAAGAATATTTCAACTATCGAATGACGTTGGATTTACTCCTCTAACGCATTTTGTCTCTAAACTATGATCTTTAAAGAATGGTTTAGGGGTAAAAAATCAGCCTACCTATTTAACCGAATTAGATACAAAAGAAGAAAAAAGGTTTTAGTATTAATTGTATATTTTCTATTAATAAAAACTAAAAATTCCTATTATTTTGAACAAGTTTCGCAATATCTTCAAAGTTAGTTTTACATACAAAACCCAAAAGCAGTAATCAACTTCTTAAATTTTCCAAAAAATCTCTAACAATGGGGTTTTTTTTTATAAATATAGATACATATTTATATTTGTTTGCAAGAAAAACTACATAGGAACCGACTCGGTTGGATAAATAAAATTAAATACATTGTAAACTTTAAAATAGATATCTAAGGCAAGAACAATTAATTTAAATTTTTGAAAATGGCTGTATTGTTAATTTCCTTTCAATAGACTCCTAAAGTTCCTCTCCTGCGTCAATTGCAAATTAATAATTGTCTTTATGTGTGCGATGTAGCTTTAATTGTCGTTATTCTAACTTGAGTTATTCCTTCCTCAAGTTTTGTTACATACCGTGATATTGGCTTTAAAACAACATCCAGTACATCACGTATACGGCATCTTTTGAATCTAACAAAAAATAGTTAATATATACTTTATTAGTTTATTAGTTATAACTATCCTCATAATAGTTTAAATAGTATTAGATAATAAATGAGGAATAAATAATTATACGGGGAATAACTCATCATAGTATCATTAATTCGCATCTTAAGAGTTTCGTCGGAAAACACGAATGTTATGAATTGTTTTTAAAATATGTCTCTTTTCTAAGACATAGTCCTATAAATAAAAATAGGACCTTTAACTGTTTTATTCCCTCAATTGATTAGTTATCCACTATCATGTCTGCCAGTTACACGTAACCTTGTTTTGATTGACCTTCGTATACTCGCGCATTGGTCTCTCAGACCTACGATTTACGTTTGACACATTATTTTCTTGACAAAAGACGTTAAAAGACTGTTATTAGCTAATATTATGTAATTAGCTAATAATGATATGCTACTTAAAATATGCTAAAATGGACCTAGGACTCTCGGTCTAACAGACAGTGCGCGGGTATACTTGCTGCACTATTTGACGCGAGTATACGAAGGTTAAAGTTATAAGCGTTGGTTTTATAAGTAGCATGTTGGAACTGTGCCTAGCGTACAGAAACCATAAAACCGCAAACTTAAAAAACTATTGCAGACTACTACAGACTTACAGCAAATTAACAAAAAGTATTTAAGGATATTTTATGACTTTCTTTTAAAAGAGGTATATTTTAACTGCAAAAGTATGCAAAGTATTTATTAAAGGAATCCAACGAAACTTGCACACCTAATATTAATAGTATTATGATTGTGATTATGATTTACATTGTTACCATAAAAGTTTACGATTTCGGAGTATTGAATGGACTAAGATCATTACTTCATTGCCATACCATCATACAATACCATACCATCGTACAATACCATGTAGTCATACAATACCATAACATCATACAACCAGATCCAGATTCCAGATCTTCTCTATTTAAGTATCCAATCCTTTCATAACCGATGCCACTCTTAAAAAAATAATAATATTTTTGCATTAATATCAATTTTACGTTATTCATGTCAAATTGATATGAATATTGCCAAAATTATAATATATATTATATATTATATTATTATAATATTATGAAATTAATATGAATATTATCAAAATGATATGTATTAATATTCATTTAACGTTTATTCACATCAAATCAACATAATCAAATTGACGTTTTTTCCACATCAAATTGATATGAATAATATCAAAATGATATGCATTACTTAAATTTTTTGTTTTTTTCCATAAAATTATCAATTTAAATGCATTCATTTCAATTAAACGTTATCAACACTTTTTTATATTAATTCAACGAAAAAAAATCGACATTTATATTATCAAAATGGCACAAATCACATCAAATCTTAGTTCTTACATTTTATTGAAGTCACTTAATCAAATAAACGAACAAGTTTAGACATGCAGAGAGCTTACCTGAAAAAGCTCCATAAGTTTGCTCGAGTTTAAAGGACTGAAGAAGCATATGGAGAATATCTGGAGTTTTAAGCTGTCTCTCTGCCAGCTCTTGTTGGTGCTCAGTGACCAATCAAAGACTTCATTCAAAAAATACACTATAACATGGTTGAATAAATAAGGTTGTCGCATGGGTGAGAGCGAGTTCCCATAAATGTCAAATCGAAGTTGACATCTCATACAAAATCTGAAAACGAAATTTAATAACATGAAAAGCCATTGAAGTTGTTGTTGTTGCTTTTCATTGATTTTGACAATTATGGGTACTGAAAAGAGAGTACGATCAGCCACGAGACAACCTTATTTATTCAACTATGCACTATAAGAAGTTATGTGCCATTTGAGTACGTTTTTACATAATTTTTCTACTTTTTCGTTTTGTTTTTCCACTACTTTTAACTATTTTTTTTTTTTTTTTTTGTATAATTTTTCACTTTTTTGTAATCACTTCAAGAAGTTCAAGATGTTGTCTCTTGAGCGACCGACAGAAAACTGCGAACATGCGAGCTTGTTCATGCTTTGCTCTCTGAGAAAACGGTAAATTCGTATGAATTTTGCTTATAAAAACGAAGAATTGATGTGAATGCATATCATTTTGATAAAATTCATATCAATTTGATGACAGATAACGTAAAACTGATATTTACTCATTTTAATTTAATAATATTCATATCAATTTGATGTGAAAAACAAAAAATTGATATAAATACCTATAATTTTGAAAATATACACATCAATTTCAAATCGATATACTGTGTTTTCGACTACTTTTTCAAGCAAGAACCAGACCTTTATCGCTTTAAAGATGTTTGGAAACCCATACTGTTTTTCGAAGATAAATATTTCTTGGAAAATTCCTTTGATAGGCTTCTGTCTACTTAATTTAAAAAATAGCGTTTAGTTAAATTTATCTAACATAAATTGTCAAAAACGCCAACAAAAATATTCCTGGTAGTTTTATTTCAAGTTGGTTCAGACATCACATTCGTAGGAGCAACCGTGTGCCGATTGTCTACCGAAATTATAGTCATATATGGGGTCTTTCAGGCCTTAACGCAAACCAGCCCTGCACTCTGAAATTGGACTTTCCCAGAAAGCTCCATATCCGAGCAAGCCGCGATGGCCACATGCCTGAAATCATATTTAAACACTATTGGCATTAAATTATCTTTCTAATGAAGATAAACAATACAATATTTGGTAAATACTTAGATAATTTTTTAATCTTAATATTTGTATACGGCCTTTCCAAAAATAATAAATACAAGATTATGCCATGCGCATGTCTGCCTACGTCATGATCGACACATTGTCAAAATCAGCTGTTTTTCACTGAGCAACACATAAAAAACAACTGTAGATGAAAAAAAAAATCGTACAGAACTATTTCGCACTATCTTTCGTCTTTTCTTGCATGAACAGAAAATCAGTGAGAAGAACAGAGAAAGTGTCTTTTCCTATCTACGTCACGAAAGACCTAACGTCTTGCGCAGAACGGTGCAACTTTTTCTGCCTCTGATGGCGTAATCTGATTTCTATTATTTTTGCGGCCTTTCCATTATATATATGTATTGAAAACAAATTTTTGAGCTTTAGGCCAAGCATGTTGACAACAAGACAACATGAAGAACAAAGAAGGCAACAACCAACAACAACAACAACAACGGCTGTGATTTGCTCTATACAGAACATGAAGAACAAAGAAGGCAACAACAACAACAACGGCTATGATTTGCTCTATACAGAGCCGTTGTTGTTGTTGTTGGTTGTTGCCTTCTTTGTTCTTCATGTTGTCGTGTTGTCAACATGCTTGGCCTAAAGCTCAAAAATTTGTTTTCAATCTTTAGAGAGTTTTTATTCATCGCAAGCATAGTTTTTTAAGATACAACAAGGGAATATACTTGAAAGCCAAAGGTTAAATTAAGGGGACAAATACATATAAAATCAAATAAAAAATAAATGTACTGCCAGGAAACAGCAACAACTGGAAGATTATCAGCTTTTCGAGGAAGCTGAAGGGCTATTATATGCGCCTTAAATTTCTGATTGATCGGTAAGTCGCAAAAACTAATAGTTTTATAAACTTTAAACTTACGTTAAACTTAAACTTTAAACGCGATTTTCTCGAAACTACTTTTCAAAAACGGCTGCCACTGCAGCTCAAAAAGTAATTAACCGATCGGGCTGAAATTTTGGGGGATTTTAGTCAACATAATTACCCATAGAATGATCCTAAAATATTGCACATTTTGCATAAATAAAATATTTTAATTGGGCAATAACTGTCGAAAAAATAGGCGAAAATACGAATGTTTTATTAAAAAGTGTACCAAATTATTTATATCGTACTTTTTTTCAATTTTATAGGTGTACTCTATGCCTAAACTCATCAGTAATCGAAATATTTTTTGGTTTTTGATTTCAGACCAATAGAAAAAGATAGGCTATAGCAGCCGTTTCACGACTTCAGCAAAAAACGGCCTTCGTGGAGGGACTGTACCGCCGCCATTTTGTATTAAAAGAAAAAATTGTTTTTATTACCAGACACATGTCGTTAAATTATGTCAAAAGTGTAAAATGATTTAATTATTTTATCATCCTCAAAATAATTCACGAAAAATTACTGATTTTCGAGCCTTAATATGTATTTCTCCCCTTAAAAAACCGAAAGTTGTTATATATTCAATAAAGATATATTCATGCATTAATAAATATTAAAAAATTAAGTAAAATTGAAAAATGTTTCAATTTTGTTTCTAAAAATTTAAATCAAAAAGAAAAAAATTAAATATTCTCCGTTGGACCATTTGTCAATCCACTATAGACAAAAATAAAAAACTATGACCTCTATTCTAAAATTAATCTGAAATTTTATTTTCCGAGTACACACTAGAGCTCGTACAATTTGCAAGTAGCCTAGTGTTCCGAAACTACTTGAAGGAATAGGCGACCTATTGTGTTTAGATACCCTTTTAGAAAATCCTCGGGAAGTCCAACAATTTCTAAATCCGAACCAGTATAACCCTTTCATGACCGAACTAAAATGGGAGGGGCTACAAATTTTTTGCGGGCAAATATGTGTTAGTCTTAACTTAAATATGAACTGACAATAATTTCAAAGTCGTTGGTGTCCTGAATTGTTTGTAACAGGATGTTATCTACAGCATAGATGGGCATAATGCATTGAATTATTAGTGCATTAAAAATATCATTAGCATTATCCACCTAGTGGTATTGCAATTTAAATTTTCATTACCATTAATACGTAATGCTAATGGGAAAAATATTTGCATTACCATTATTATTTTTTTTTTTTTCATGGGAAAAAATTGCATTACCATTAATATGTTATGGTAATAGAAGAACAAATTACCACTAAAATTTAAGTTGTAATGGAAAATTTTTTATGGTAATGGAAAAACTTTTTTATGGCAATGAAAGAAATTAACTTTACTACTAAAATTTCAAAAAACCTCAACAAAAAAAAATTTTTTTCAAGCCTAAAATTCTGCAATTTTCAATTACAAAATGACTTTTCGAAAAATAGTTAGTGGGCTTTTTTAAATTAATTTTGACTAACAAAAAAAAAAAAATTTAACAACCGAGAACATCTTCTGCGTGACATGTGACATACAGGGCCCCTTTCGTAAGCTCGCAGGGCCCTCTTAGAGCGTGGGCTTTTAAGGCACGTGCCTCACTTGCCTCAAGAACGATGCGGCTCCGATTGCATATCGGATGTAAAGACATATGTATAGGTACATACGCCCATCAACATTGCATAAAAGCTGCATTGCACTTTTTATTTGGCACACTTGTTTCCAATAGTATAGTATAGAATTTTATGCTTAATTTTTTTTTAATTGTGAGTTTTTTTGAAATTTTAGTGGTCATGTTTATTTCTTTCTATGGTAATGCTAATTTTTTCATTACCATTAAAATTTTCCATAACCACTCACATTTTAGTGATAATGCAATTTTTTTTCTTCCATTATCATTATGTATTAATGGTAATGCAATTTTTTTCTCCATTACAAATATTTGTTAAATTTAATTTGCATTACCACTGGGTGGATAATGGTAATGGAAATTAGTGGTTATGGAAAATGCCCATCTATGATTTATAGGCAATATTGGGCAGTGGTTGGACAAACTAAACTTTTTTAAGTTTTATTTTTAATAATTTTCTTACCTTTATTTATTTATTTTGTTCAGTTGATTTTAGGATAAAACAGTTATTTTAATGTTTTTAAACATTTTTTGTAAAAAAAAACACTTTTTTCGCGAAACGGTCTTGATCTTGATTTTGACAATTCAAACATCGGACAATGCTTCCAAGTTTGAAAAACATTCTTAAGCGACTTAGCAGTCGTTTTTTGACTTCTCGCTTGGTAAAAAACACAGCTTCATATTATTAAACCATGAACCAAGTAAAACTTAATCAAATGTTGGAATATTTTTAGATTTTTTTTTTACCGCAAGGTAGCACATATTATTATTGACATCACTTATCTAGTTTCACACTCAATTCACCTGCACCGGCGATGAATTCTGGAAAAAAAATTTTTACAGAATTCATCGCCGGTGCAGGTGAATGATAAAAAATTGTAATAGACAATAGACATGACAAATGTCATGACAGTAATAGACACTTCTTTGACTTTATGACAGTGGTGTTCACACGCATACTACTACAATTTTCGGCTTTTGTACCACTGATGTTAACGGCACAGTAATTACTGTTTTCTACAGTAATTTGACTGCTCATACAGTACAACAGTAATTTTCCGAAATATCAAGTAATTTCAATGGCCGGCCAAATATATAAAATTTTTCAGAAAAAATTTGTTAAAATCACATCTGTAACATATCTGTTCTTCTCATAATTTTATCATCCCTAGAGTTTAGTACAAAATGCGTTTCTAACTTTGCAAATAATACTGTACACATGGCTACCACTAACAGCCGTACAATTCCAGAAACTATTTTGCGCTTTTAGGAAGATTTATGTAGGATCATTTAGGTGAATAATATCTAAATTTTTGAATTTTTTAAAATGTATTTAGTATCCAAACATATTTGTTACGGTTGTGTATTATATTTATAAAAACTGAAGACTCAGAAATATATTACTTTGTTATATTTACGTTTTAAGAACTAATAAGTGCACAAAATTATAATGTTAACCCTTAAATGCCCAGTGTATCTTTTTGGATACAATCGAGAAAATAAACTATTTTACAATATTGCAAAAATTAAAATGCGGGATGTGTAGTTTCATTCAGAAAATTACAAATATAAAACAAAAATTTAATTATTAGCATAACTTTGTTGGTTTGGGAAATATTGACCGTCAAATTCAAAAAATAGTTTTTTTTTTAATTTTTACTGAAAGTTCACTTTTTGACTTATATATTTTATCTTTTAAACTATTAACAATTTTAGAGTATTATTTAACAAACAAATTTGGATTTATCATGAAAAGAATCGTTTTCCACGTTTTTGCCTTGAACTCCTACAACCAAGCTGATTGATGGTATACGTCGGAATGCCCACTGTATCTTTTTGGATACAACCATGTTTTCTTTAATAACATCTTTCTTTAATAATAAATTTTGTTTTCGTAAACAAAAATTTTTTCCAACTAAATAAAAACGGGGTCGTGTTCAGGGGATCATTTAGCACAACATATTTTTTGAAGCGAAGCTTTTTACGCCTCTTTCTGCGATTTGCTAGAGTGAAATCAGAAAAAACGACACTTTTTCCGACACCTTTTTTCTTAGAATTGATATTGTTTTTTGCTTGCATCAATTGAACCAGAAAATGTTAAATTAAAAATAATTTCTTGCCCGCTGCAAGAATTGAACCCACAACTCACAGTTCTATCGTTTGTTGGTAATTTCCTCTAACCATTACGCTAAAAGCCTTTCTTTCATAACTTTGTTGATTCAGTGATAAACATTAGCTAAAGCTATGTTTCAGCAGATCACTATAATCTATTACTTTAAGAAAGGATTGTGTGTTGGCTATGCTAGGACTGTGTATTGGCTAGCCAACCGACAAAAGTAGCAAACAAAACGAACTAGAGCAAAGATAACTAAATTTACCGAGCTATGGTTTGAATCTTCGGTTTGTCCATGCGAACTAAAAGACCTAACGAACTAAAAGAACGAACGAACTAAACGAAATATTCACTAAGGATTGTGTATTAGATGTTGTTTCTACTTTCTTCTAAAGGTCGTTATACATATCGTTAAAAATAAACAACCTGTAAGTTGATTAAATTGTAACAAAATTAATGATTTTTGTATATTTATTCCCTACAACTGAACAGGGGGCTTTAAGGGAGGGCCGAAGAGGGTTGATATATATGATATATATACTTTGTTATTTTAAAGTTTTGAATTTAAAAATTATTTTAATCGAAAAAACGCTATTAAATTATCAAATCTATGAATTTGCGAAAATGCTTCGCTTCTCTCGTGTGTCCAGTGACGCACCTGTGTTTTTTTTTTAATGAAATCGGTGTTGTTGGGCATTTAAGGGTTAAGTTATATTCACTAGGTGCAATTCATGAAATTGAAAATTACTGCTGGACTTTCGTCATTTTGACATTTATTTACTAAAAACCTGTTACTAAATTTTAATTGATTTTTTTGTTTTAGTTATACAGTAATTCCACTGTAATTTCTGTTCCAATTCACAGTAATTTTGCATTAAAAACAGTGAATTTTTCGTGTCTAGAACAGTAATTTCAACAAATTATGTTAACATCACTGTTTTGTACTTATGTTTGTAGCTCTCTCCTTCTTTGCACTGACAAAAATTGTTGTGCAGGTATTAAGCAAGAATTGTGTTACAATTATCATTGTCATCATCATTATCTTTATTAGTTTCACTATCTAAAGTCACTATTATCATTATCACTATCATTAAAATATTAAATAACGTATTTGCATATGCCTCAAACATTTCGTGCAGTGCAAAACACACGACCAAGCGGCGTGAACAAGCCAGCTTGAAGTTTCAGCGCCAACTGATTGAGAGAACTTCGTGCATTCGATCCATGATACAATTATACAGGTAGTATTGACAACTACTGATTTTCTCAGCAACGAGGAAACGACCATCTGTCAAAAACAGTTGTTCGTGGAATAATGTGAAACGAAAGTGAAAAACATAACCTAAATAAAATTTGTGCGTTTAATATAAAATAATGAAAGTTTTGAAAAAACTAGTATGTGTAATTTGTGCTAAACGTTTTCCAGTCGGAAGCGTTAAATTTTATTCAATTATGCACAATTTTAATTGAAAACTTATTTCATTTCGTCAGCATTTCATCCATATGCATATGCAGCTGCTGAGGTTGCTGCATTTGAATGTTTTCCACATTTTTTTTTATGTTTGCACTAAATCACATTAACAGATCAATTCTGTCGCGGTAACATTAATCTTGTTACCGTAGAAATTCACCTTTTAGTAACTTGAACACTCTGTTGGTATTCTGTGACCAAGCGTTACCGGTGAATATTGTTACCATCTCTTCAGGTGGTAACAAGCAAAACAGAAGACATTTTTTAGCTTGCATTACAAAAAATAGCTCGCATTTTGAGTAATTAATCTAATTTTAAAATCCTCAAATTGAAATCGGAGCAAATTAAAATAAAAAACGATGTTAAATTCACTGTTGCTGCTTCCTCAGCACTTTTCAATGATAAAAATTTATAGCAATTCACTGTGTAATATTTATTAATTTACATAAAATTAATATATAAATTAAATATAGATAACACCGCAGCTGCGCCGGCGTGCGTGCATATTTCCTGCCAAGAAAAACAAATATTATATAAAAAGTTAACATAATGCAATTAATTCTATGTATTTACTTCTCACTTTCCATTGTTTATATTTCACCACACAAAAGAGCGAGCTTCATTTCTATAAGGTGAGTTTACGACATTTGACAGCGTTACCGAGTGCACAGAATACCGATTTATAAGACCGGTAACGAGTTTTGGTAACAATATTGCTGTTACCGGTAACGCACAGAATCGATCTGTAAGTTGACAAATTATTTTCGCTAAAGTAATAATAAATCACTATTATTACAATGCTCACTATTTATAATTACATAAAATAGAAAATATTTTACAAGCAAATGTTTGGTTAACGCAAACAATGGCGTAAAATATCAACAATAATTGAACACTCTCTTTCTAGACATTTTTTTTGACAGATGGTCGTTGCCCAAGCAACTGTCAATACTACCTTGTATTATTATACCATGCATTCGATCATGGTATAATTATACCATGCATTTGATCGTGTACGTGTTTCGATTCTCGAATAAAGCTTTCGAGTCTTACCAAGCGTGGTACTACGTGAACCATGATCATCAGTGTTGCCAGAAAATATTTGAGGGTGTAGGTTAAAAATGCTACAAAAAGTAGCTAAAAAGAGCTAAATAATTTTTTTTGTAGCTAAAAAAAGAAGTTAGTTTTTAAAAACAACTAAGTTACTCTATTTTATTCATTCAGCTTAAATTTCAATTTAAGCTAATTTAAGTTCTGTGTACATAAATAAAAACAACAAATGGAATATATTTTCATATGCTAAGGTATATTTTGATCAGAAGAATACACTTTCAATATACAAATAATTTTTTTAAAACGGTAATGTGTTAATTAAAACAAAAATTAATTACAAGAAAAAGGCCAAAAAGTTTAGTTTTAAATAAATACATATATGTATGTATTAATATTTATATGCAGGCACAGTTTTGTAGATGCATACCATCACTTCAGATCTCAATTCCATACTATCATTACTATTATTATCTGAACTTTCAGAATCTTCATCTTTCTAAATATCTTCCCATTACACAAATTTTTCGAGATCGTCATTTATAATGTAGTCGTGGCAACATTTGTTTATTTTTTAAGATATATCTTACCCTTCATTCTGTATCACGACATAGGCTTACTAACTATAAGCAAAATACGATAAGCAATATGTAGGTTTATATATAGAAGAAAGTAGTGCTGATCGTTTCTTTTTTGTCGTTCATGCCTTGTTTCGTGATACGAATGATGGGCTTAACATACTGTGGAATTTGACATGAAAAATTTAATTGAATTTCTTTGTTTTGTTTTATAAGACTCATTATTGAAAACTTTTTTTTTCAGAGTTGCTTAACGGTAAAAGTAAAAAATAAAAAACGAATTTAGTAAGATCAGAGAAAGGGTTTTTCTTTAAAGCACCCTTCCATTCTCTTACTTCTATCCAAAAATCAATAGAAGACGATACTTTAGTCCATGGATAAGTGTGAAGTTTTCTCCATTGGATTTCATCGTATGTATAAGTTAGAGATGTCACAAAATTACGCAAATATTGAATTTTTTAACCAAAAAAAAGTAGTAGCTAAAAATAGCTAAACTCGAAAAATAAGAAGCTAAAAAAGTAGCTAGGAGCTAAAACACAATTTTTGGAGCTAAATGAAAAAAAAAAGAAGCTAAATCTAGCTACAAAGTAGCTAAAATGGCAACACTGATGATCATGGTATAATAATACAAGGTAGTATTGACAGTTGCTTGGGAAACCAGCATCTGTCAAAAAAAAAGTCAAGAAAGAGAGCGTTCAATAATGCTTATGTTTTCACCATTGTTTATATTTCAGAGCTTCCAAATAACCACACATTTGATAACAAAATATTGCATATTTTATTTTATTAATAGTGAGTTATTATTACTAGCACGAAGATAATTTGTAAACTTAATGTTATTAAGTGCAAACATAAAAAAAAGGTTGAAAACGTTGAAGTGCAGCAACCTCAGCAGCTGCAGATGCATGTGGACGAAATTGAAGAAGTTTTCAATTAAAATTAAAACACCACGACTGGAAAACGTTAAACACATATCACACATCATTTTTTTACAACTTTCATTATTATAATTGTTTATTTAACGCACATATTTTGCGGAATTTATTTATTTTTACATTCGTCTAATTTTTGTTGCACGAATAACAGTTTTTGACAGATGGTGGTTTCCTTGTTGCTGAGAAAATCTATACTTGTCAATGCTACCTGTATAATTGTATCATGTACGGAAACCACTTCTAGCGAGTTTCAAACACAAAAACAGCTGATTGCCTATAAATGTAAGCACCGCCATGGTTGAATAAATAAGTTTGTCTCGTGGCTGATCGTACTCTCTTCTCAGTACCCATAATTGTCCAAATCAATGAAAAACAACAACAACAACTTCATCGGCTTTGCATGTTATCATGATACAATAAATAGAGGTAGATGCAGACCTGACTGTGCTCTCTTTTAATACTGCCGTAACTGTCAAAATCCATATAAAAAAAGTTGTTTGCTTACATTTAATTTCTATGAACTTTTTTATAGCTTTGAGATTTTATATGCGTTGTCAACTTCGTGTTGACATTCGCGGTAGTACGCTGTCATCTAGCGAATCTACCTGTATTTATTGTATCATGCATGTTATCAATTTCCGCATTCAGATTTTGTATGAGATGTCAACTTTGATTTGACATTTATGGGAACTCGCTTTCACCCATGCGACAACCTTATTTATTCAATCATGAACACCGCCAAATTTATTTACACTAATTTGACATTTTCTTGTTCTTCTTGATGCTTGTTCTTATCGTGCTCGAAGAAATTGTTCAAGCAAAGTTGAAGCTAGTTTCGAGGCTCAAGAGAGTGGCATTTTGCTTGTTCTTCTTCTCTCTCGAGCTCGAAAAATGTGTAAAGAAACGTCTTCAAGCAACTTCAAGTAACTTGAAGTGCGTACGGAAACAGACCTAATAATACAAGGTAGCATTGACAGTTGCTTGGGAAAACATCTCCTGTCCATGATACCATAAGAAGGTAGGGTAAGAAGCTTTGACAATACCTACTGCTAATGTCAAAACCATAAAATACTGTGCTACCATATCTTAAGAAAAAATCCCATGACAAATCCATGTTTCATGATTTCCGTGGGTAAGCGTTTAATATAAAATGTATTGGTGAAAATATTGATAACACTGAGTTACAAAATGACACTTTATAAAAGGTGCAGAGTTCTCGATAGTCAATCCCGAATGCATTTTGGATGCTGATTTCAAATATGGACTCCGTTTTTCTCCATTAGCTCGAGTTTTTGAGTTATAGGCAAAAACATGAAAATGAGTTCTTTTTCTGATAATTTTGCTATATCTATTACACTGATTTACCGATTTGTATTGAGATGACGAATTTCAATGAAGAAAAATTAGACCTTTCAATTTTTTGTTT
Source organism: Pherbina coryleti (assembly GCA_943735915.1). Classification (NCBI taxonomy): domain Eukaryota; kingdom Metazoa; phylum Arthropoda; class Insecta; order Diptera; family Sciomyzidae; genus Pherbina; species Pherbina coryleti. The sequence continues at coordinate 69,055,953 of OX030950.1, read as the reverse complement.
TTTTAGTTTTGAAGATATCGACGTTCAAAGTGGAAAAAATATCACAATTTTACGTAGGCTACTCTTTTCAAACCCTGTATTTTTAATATTTTTCAACGGGTTTGCAAAAACTTTTTTTTACTTGATAGAAAATCTTTCGAATTTTAATAAACATTTTAGTTTTTTTTTATTATCTTACATTTTTTCAAAGAAATTAAAAAAAAAGAAACATTTTTTAAAATTAATTTTATTAAAATTCAAGTACGGTTTCAAAAATAAGGTTTTTTGATAAGCAATTGATAAAGAAGGATCATGTTTTGCTTACATAAGTAGAAAAATGCCACGAATAAGTTTAGAAAAGCTTAGAGCTGGTGTAATCGATGGCCCGCAGATAAGGCAGCTAATGAAAGACCCTAATTATAAAACCTCGATGACTAACCTTGAGCGAAAGGCATGTGTCATTTAAATAAATTGTCAAAAACTTTTTAGGCAATTGCAAAGCAAGTAATTTTGAGCAACTAGTGACCAACATGCTAGACAGTTTTAGGGATCTTGGATGTAATATGAGCATCAAGATACACTGTCTACACAGCCATTTATCCAACTTCCCTGAGAATTTAGGAAACACTAGTGATGAACAAGGTGAGCGTTTCCATCAGGACATGAAAATAATGGAAGACCGCTGCCAAGGAAGATGGGTCAAACATATGATGGCAGACTATTGTTGGAGTCTTAAGCGTGATGGTCCTGATGCCTTTCATTCCAGAAAGTCATTGAAGAGAAGTTTTTCACGTCGTAAATGATGCTAACATTATCAAAAAAACCTTATCAACTGAACTTGAAATTTCATAAAATTAATTTTAAAAAAGGTTTCTTTTTTTTAATTTCTATGAAAAAATGTAAGATAATAAAAAAAAACTAAAACGTTTATTAAAATTCGAAAGATTTTCTATCAAGTAAAAAAAGTTTTTGCAAATCCGTTGAAAAATATTAAAGATACAGGGTTTCAAAAGAGTAGCATACGTAAAATTGTGATATTTTTTCCGCTTTGAAAGTCGATATCTTCAAAACTGTCAAAGATATTGTAATTTTATGTGCAAAAATTGAAAGGTCTAATTTTTCTTCATTGAAATTCATCATCTCAATACAAATCGGTAAATCAGTGTAATAGATATAGGAAAATTATCAGAAAAAGAACTGATTTTCATGTTTTTGCCTATAACTCAAAAATTCGAGCTGATGGAGAAAAACGGATTCCATATTTGGAATCAAGAAACCAAACTAGTCTATAATCAGCTGAAAAATCTCCGGCACCAAATTGTCTGTCGGGCTGTGTAATCGAGGAACTTTTTAAAAAAAGTTAATTTATCTTCAACAGTTCCACTGTCTTAAGAAGACTTAAAAAAGTTTTTTTTTTAAGGTATGCACATTAGAATAAAATTTTTAAACAAGAAATAAAGAATACAAAGAGATAAACAAAAAATGATGGGCAATATTAAATTAGTGAAAATACAGCTATAAAATAACTAAAAAATTCGTTGTTTCAAATATAGACACATTGATTCAAATTTTTCATATTTACCCTATATAAAATTCCTTTTCTGTGTGTTTATCCCAAATTTATGAAATATACAGAAAAGTGGCATCGCTAAAATACTTTTTGACATAAGCAGTAGGTCTTGTCAAAGCTCCTTACCCTACCTTCTTATTGTATCCATGGTATAATAATACATGGTAGCATTGACAACTGCTTATTTTCTCTTCTACAAGAAAACATCTCCTGTCAAAAACAGCTTTTTGTGGAAATACATCATGATACAATTATACAGGTAGGTTTGACAACAGGCTATTTTCTCACGAGATCGTTCGTGGATTGTCAAAATCAAATGAATATGTTTGTTTTTTTTTGTTTTCTTTGTTTTGTATGATTTTTGACAATTCATGTTCGATTGAAAACTGTCACACCTACCTGATTAATTATACCATGGAAATACATCTGCAGCTGCTGTGGTTGTTGTTTTTTTTTTCACTTCAAGGTTTTCAACATTGCTTGTGTTTTCAATGGCGGATTGTGAGCGCTCTCTTTTTGAGTATATTTTTTGACAGAATATGCTTTCCCAAGCAACTGTCAGTGCTACCTTGTATTATTATACCATGATTGTATCATGCGCCTGTCAAAAAATATACTCAAAAAGAGAGCGCTCACAATCGGCCATTGAAAACACAAACAATGTTGAAAACGTTGAAGTGAAAAAAAAAACAACAACCTCAGCAGCTGCAGATGCATTTTCACAAACAGATGTTTTTGACAGGAGATGTTTTCTTGTTGAAGAGAACAAAAAAAGCAGTTGTCAATGCTACCTTGTATTAGGTCTTTTTCCGTATAAAGTTCAAGAAAAGTTCGAGTAAAGTTCAATATGTGAGAGTAATTAAATTATCTGTCAAAATGAGAGAATTTGCAAAAAAGTACGGAAACGACTTCTAGCGAGTTTCAAGCACAAAAACAGCTTATTGCCTATAAACGCAAGCAGCGCCAAATTTATTTACACCAATTTGACATTTTCTTGTTCTTCTTGATGCTTGTTCTTATCGTGCTCGAAGAAATTGTTCAAGCAAAGTTGAAGCTAGTTTCGAGGCTCGAGAGAGTGGCATTTTGCTTGTTCTTCTTCTCTCTCGAGCTCGAAAAATGTGTTAAGAAACGCCTTCAAACAACTTCAAGTAACTTGAAGTGCGTACGGAAACAGACCTATTATTATACCATGTTACTACGTGAACATCACTGCTATATATCAAAGTTCATTTGCAAAATTTCAAGTCCATATATCTCACACCCTCTTCAAAAGAGACACAACTCGAAATTTTTCAATTTTGACTTTTTAATATAAATAAATTTGTAATGCACATCTCCATCGACTGTCAAAATTTTGTTGACAGCTCGTTAATTTTTAAAAAATCATTTTGTATCCTTCTTTTGTATGAAGTTATATGATAACGAAATAGTTTTTTGACTCTCCTGAAAATTTCTAAATTTTGAGTTGTGTCATTTTTGAAGCGATATTAATTTGCGATATTAATTTTTGTGGAATTTAAAAAGATTTTACCTTTTTGATAAAGTCACTTTGTATGGGAGGTAGGCGTGGTTTTTATCTGATTTGGCTCTATTTCGAACTTGACCTTTATTTTTTAGATAAAAGCTTAAATATCGAATTTCGTGATGATAGCTTGAAAATTACAGCTGGACTCAATGGATTTGAAACATTTTCAATTTTACGCGCTTCTAATTAGAATTTAGATCACTTTTAATACAATTAAAAATGGATTCTAAAATGCATTCGAATAATGTAATTAAATTAATAAATAATTTCAACTAACATGCCATGGCATAAAATCTCCACCAAGCAAATACTGTTGCACATTTTGACAGCTGGCGCTCAGCCCTTGACATATTTGATGGCATGGGTTATGTGCAGCTATGGGCAGAGAGCGGTCTGGGAGCGTTGAGAGCAAGAATTGAGAGCAAAGACTTATGTAGAAACACAAATCGCAACAACAAATTCAATACAAACACAGAAGCTTTTAATGTAGTAGTGCCCATACCCGGTTATGTCTCGTGGAGACGGCCTGTTATGTAGGCAGTGTTGCATGTATGACCCCTTTTACATTGGTCAAGACTTGAATTCAAGTCTGTAAGTTTGTAGGCAATTCGCCGCACATTGGAAGCGACGAAAGGGTAAGAGAACATTGACGCTGTATTGTCAATTTTTTGTATTCCTTTTGTGCTTTTCGTTGTTTTGTCGAAGTGCTTCACATTATTTTTCGTTTGCTAGCGTACGTTTGGTGTTTTGTAGCTGAAAATTGTAAGGCTGCGAACATAGTGCATATGTGTGAGCAGAGCAAATATGTCAAGTCTAAAAGAGAACGTCAAAAAAACTTGATTTCAAGTCTTGACCAATGTAATAGGGGTCTATACTATGCAAGGAGTGTTCCTTATCCTATATCAATGTTCACACGTTCACATTCTACCTTTAAAACTTTTTGCTATAATGAAAACTATTATGTATTAAATACGTCAAATATGCCTCAAAATACGTCAATCGTCATTAGTGCTTAAAATACGTCAAAATTACGTATTTAACGTCACAATGGCAACGCTGTTGCTTCCCAACGGGCCAACATGTCAGCAGCTTCCAATCATGATACAATTATACAGGTAGCATTGACAGTTGCTTGGGAAACCAGCATCTGTCAAAAAAAATGTCAAGAAAGAGAGCGTTCAATTATTGCTTATGTTTTCGCCATTTTTTATGTTTCAGAGCTTGCAAATAACCAAACATTTGTTAACAAAATATTGCCTATTTTATTTAATTAAGTGTTATTTAACGCACATATTTTGCAGAATTTATTTATTTTCACATTCGTTTCACTTTTGTTGCACGAACAACTGTTTTTGACAGATGCTGGTTCCCTTGTAGCTGAGAAAATCAATACTTATCAATGCTACCTGTATAATTGTATCATGGCTTCCAATAGTATGAGAGCCCCAACAGAATCAAAGCGGTTGTCGGTTGTCGGATACGCTGTGCAATACAATACATGAAAATCTATGCAGCCGCCAAAAATTAAATGGCCGTAGAAATCCGCGACGGAAAAACACCAGAATAGAATCTTTTCTATTTTTTCTCCGACGGCTGGCGGATCTCTCTTTGAGTGGCGTAAGTGTTGCCATATTTACGCTCAGAATTGGCTATGTTCAGTTTTATTTTCTTAGTTTTTACCATGAGCTGACATTTTTTTTTTGTCTGTGTGTGTGTTGCATTCCATAAGCTGTTGTTTCGTTTTGTGTGTGTGTGTGTTGCATTTGTACCATTTACACACCGAAAAGCAACGCTGATCCGACAACCGCTCCTATTCTGGACGTGTTCTCAGCGGATTTCTCCAAGAGAGGACCGCCAACCGACAACCGCTTTGGTTCTGTTCGGGCTCTGACGTTGTGCTACTATTTGTTTGCACTTTTTGTTTTTGTTATTGTGCAAGCGAACAGTACATTGAGGGCGCTCAGCAACGAACACAAGAAAAACGAACAACATAAAAAACGAACAACAGAAAAAACGAACAAAGAAAAAAAAAGCGTGGCATGCAAATAATCAGTTGTTTGATGCAAGTGCGCCTTTAAACAAGTTTAAAAATGTGTTTTTTGCAAGTGAAATTTATTAAGTGAGTAAGTGAAAACTTAATAATTAAAAATGAAAAAAAGAGTTTGTGGTGGAATCTAAGAGCCCGAACAGAACCAAAGCGGCTGTCGGTTGTCGGATACGCTGTGCAATAAAATGCATGAAAATCTATGCAGCCGCCAAAAATTAAATGGCCGTAGAAATCCGCGACGGAAAAACGCCACGATGGAATCTGTTCTATTTTTTCTCCGACGGCTGGCGGATCTCTCTTTGAGTGGAGTAAGTGTTGCCATATTTTAGCTAAGAAAAGTGTGTGTGTTGCATTCCATGAGCTAACATTTCGTTTTGTGTGTGTGTGTGTTGAATTTGTAGCATTTACACAACGAAAAGCAACGCTGATCCGACAACCGACAACCGCTCCTATTCTGGACGTGTTCTCAGCGGATTTCTCCGAGAGAGGTCCGCCAACCGACAGCCGCTTTGGTTCTGTTCGGGCTCTTACCCTTATTTTCGATAAAATTTAAAATCTCTCTCCTTCTCTTTATCTCTCTCTTCCTCTCTGCAGCTTTGGGCGATGTTATGTAGACGGTCACGGGCACGGCACGGGCACGAATTGTTGTTGTTTCAATGTAAAAGGGAAATTTGAGAGAGTAAGCGAGGGAATACATTTTGCCCACCGCGGTCACCAAATGATTCGGCTGTCGATACCAAATCACTGGATCAAAACAGTGTTGCGTTGTGGAAATATTCACAATATTTGTATTTTTGCATGCAAATAGTACACTTTTAGTACGAAATCTATCAAAGCAGTAATGAAACCTGCATAATAGCAACACTCACCATACTAATACTCGTCATACTTTTTTGCATAAAGTATTAAAAGTAGCAAAAAGTATGCTAGTGATCATAGATCAAATGACCGCCAGCATAACATACTTTGGGCACGACATTCATCAAACGGAAAAAGAGAGTAAAAACTCGTGCCCGTGCCGTGCCCGTGACCGTCTACATAACATCGCCCTATCTTTTTGAGGTAGACAAAATCAAAAAGAATGCAACCAGTGTTGTCACTTTACCACAATTGTGGTAGATCTACCACTTTTTTCGACATTTTTCATTTCTACCACTTTTACCACCCACTATTTGCAACTTGCTAAAATCTACCACTTTTTTATTTCAGTCATAAAATTTTTTTCAGTTCTTATCACAAATTTTATTTACCACTTTAATATTTACTGAGCTCTTGTTTATTATTTGAATTTTATCATTGTGAATGCATTTTTTCGGCGTGTCATTGTGATTGCTCATCGGCTAGTTCAGAAGTGAAAGAAACAGATGCAAGTGCATTACAAGGAAAAATATTTGTGAAATAAGGACAAACAGTGCATTATTTCAGTATTTTAAACGGTAGAGTGAAAGGTTGGAAAGTTCATAAACAAAATTAGTTTTCATACTTTTACATGAATTGTTTTTGTTGTTTATTTTTTATTTTCTATTTTTGATATTTTCGCAAAGTTTTAGTATTAAACTGAATGTAAAATGCACTACTATATATAATTATTTTTTTCACTAGTCAACGTTTCAATAAAAATGATTGATAACTTAAAATGTACCTTTAATAATATTATAAAATGCAATGCCTATGTATGTTCTTCTATTTTTATTTCAATAAAATTTAAAATTTTAAAAATACTGGATTTTTAAAATTATGTATATGTGTACATACAAATAAGGATTTTGAATGGTTTTCTTAAGGAGAAAAAATCTACTACCCACTTTTTAAATCTACCACTTTTTTTAGACTCAATCTACCACTATTTAAGATTTTCAAGTGACAACACTGGATATAGCGCCTCTTCAATACTCTAACTCGACGCACTCATTGCATACGAGTCTAAGTGCTTCGGGTCACGCCGCGATCGGATATAAGTATCTACTTATACCCGAAAAAATGCTAATGAGTTGAATGAGTATAAGTATTGTACATATTTTATTGAGTACGGATAGGGTAGAGAACAACAAGTAACCCGAGTATGATTCGAGTATCCGATTTTTATCGAATACTCATTGCAGTTCTCTGATACACAAAACAAAACATTCGGACAATTCAGTCTGAATAGTTCGCCAATCGCTAATCGCTTTCATTCTGGACGTGTTCTGAGCGATTGGCGAGAAGAAAGGATTGTCGATCGCTAATCGTTTTGATTCTATTCGGGCTCTAAGGCCGCCGCTTTTATTTAGGGATGACGATTCAGCGTTCATGTAAGAGCCCGAACAGAACCAAAACGGCTGTCGGTTGTCGTGTGCGCTGTGCAACAAAATACATGAAAATATATGAAGCCGCCAAAAATTAAATGGCCGTAGAAATCCGCGACGGAAAAACGCCAGAATAGAATCAATTCTATATCTTCTTTGACGGCTGGCGGATCTCTCTTTGAGTGGCGTAAGTGTTGCCATATTTTAGCTAAGAATTGTTAATGTTCAGTGCTATTTTCTTAGTTTTTACCATGAGCTGACGTTTTGTTTTGTGTGTGGGTTGCATTGTATAAGCTGAAGTTTCGTTTTGTGTGTGTGTGTGTGTGTGTGTGTGTTGCAAACACCGAAAAGCAACGCTGATCCGACAATCGCTCCTATTCTGGACGTGTTCTCAGTGGATTTCTCCGAGAGAGGTTTGCCAACCGACAGACGCTTTGGTTCTGTTCGGGCTCTAAAACAGCTGGTTACTCGCTGTTCAACGCTCTTGTTAAGGTTTCACAGTTAGAATCAGTATTGCCAGAACTTTTTTGAAAAAGCGCGAGATTTAAAAAAAATATCGCCCAAAATCGCCCAATGAAAAAAAAATCGCCAAAATCGCAATTTATTCTAAGAAATTTATTATATTAGAAAAAACAAAACAAATTATATACTTTTTTTTCAAATAATATTGAGATCTGTTAATAGTATTAGATATATAAAAGTTCTTATTTTCGTATTTATTGAAATAATATTGAGATCTGTAAAAAATAATAAAAAGCTACTTCATTTTATACGAGAATTTTGATCGTTAAAGATAATTTTTTTAGAGACTATAACTGTTTAGAATTTTTCAATATGCAACTTTAAAAATAAAAACTTTTTTTATTTTTAAATAAATAGACGCCCGCGACGTCTTCGAAGAAAAAAGGTCCGATGACTCCTCCAGCGAAAACAGCACACCATACAGTGACTTTGAGCGGGTGTAATGGCTCTTCGTGGGTTACACGCGGATTTTCAGTGCCCCAGCAGCGTAAATTTTGCTTATTTACGTACCCGCTAAGATGGAAATGGGCGTCATCACTCATGATTATTTTTGATGAAAAATCATCTTCCTCTTGGTGGTGATTAAGGATGGCAATATTCCGCGTTCTGGAGCAGTGTAGCGTAACATTGCTTATTAACGTGTATTTCGCATGTGTTTACTACACAAATGTCAAAACAGAACTGACATTAGGGGCCAATCGCAAAATGTATAGCATTTTCTGATAGGAGGATTACTTTTGCGCCACCTTGTAGTTTAAACATCTTTCAGGACATAAAAAAAGAGCAGTTTCAAACATTTCTAAATGACTAGGTAATCGAGTTAACATTTCCTTGATTAAAACTATAATGAAATTCTGGTATTTTGATAGTATGTCTATCTTAGCAATATCATCACTTAATTTATGAATTTCTTCATGGAACTGATAATGAAATGTAATGTTATTTTGTAAGGCTAAAATTTTATTTAAGCTGAATGTAGCTAAATTATCAACATTGAAATTTTTGACAATGTCTTCTTTTATAATTTTTGAAACAAGTCTTTGAATAAATGTTGTGATTTCAACGTAAGCTTGAAAAAAGTTAACTTTTTCTCGTTGAAAATATAAATAAAGTGAGTTGATGTTTTGAAGAAACGGTCTCAAAAAAATAAGTATTTCTATATAAATAAATTATCGATAACACAGCTTGTAAGCTATGTTCAGTCGCATTGTTAACAGAGTGTTCCAAACACTTTTAAAACAATTGTTATTTTCTTTAATTGAAATTTTAAACACATTAGATAGATGAGTTTATGAAAAAGCGTGGTTTTCACAAAAATCGCCCAACAAATCGCCAGGCGATTTCCTAAAAATTTAACCCTTTCGGCATATTTGTTGCCATACGGCAACAGCTTGCTTTGTGACTCTGTTTCTAGTTAAAGACACCCCGCTTTTTAATAATACATTTTTAATAATAGATTGAAATGTGGTGAAAAAGAAGAGAAAATCAAAAATACGAAAATGAATTTTTATAACATGTTTTCAAGGTTATTCCGAGTGTACTTATGTGCGCAACCACGCGGCCACGCGACTTTAAAAAAGAGCAAATCAAAAAATTATATTTTTAAATATTTCCGAGAATTTTCTAAAGCTTAAAGTAATTAAATGTAATACTACGAATGTAAGAGATCTTATTTACTTTTTTAGTTAGAAAAAAAATGTGTTATTTATAGCGCTAGAAGTTATTAAAATTTTTTTGAATATTTCTAAAAATTTTTGTAGTATCTATTAGGAAAGCAATACGGCTTTCAAACTTCATACTCAGCTTACTTTAGTCAAAAACTGACCCTGAACGAAGTTTGGAATGTTTGGCAATTCCAGGACTAATTTGGCGCTGAAAGGGTTAAGCGCAAAAACAAGGAAAAATGCGCCCAATTGGCGATAAATCGCCCAATCTGGCAACAGTGGTTAGAATCTACTCTATTTTTTGTGACCCACGATTTTCTCTCTGCTATTAGTGTTGCCATATTTTTGCTTACAATAGTGTATGTTCAAAGCCGTTAATTTTTTTGTCTGAGCAGTATTTACGCAATTGAAAATACATAAAATACGCTAAACTTGATAAGTAAAAGCAACCCTGAATCGTCAGTCGCAATCGCTTCATTCTGGACGTGTTCTCTGCAATTGACGATCAGAAGAGACTCTTGAGTTGCACGTAGGGTGCGGTGGGGTAAAGCGTTTCACCTGTGAAATTTTGACAGTGTGCTTACATATAACCAAGTGTCATACCGTTGCGTGTTGCTTTTATTGCCGCACAGTTTTTCATGACACAGCGATGCATTCATACGTACATACATTGTTGCTCTTACAAAACAATTCACATTGATACAAATGTGAAACACAAACACTTTTTTTGGCAGAAATGTTTAAAATAAAGTTGTCAAAAGCAACATTTTTTCTTCTCTGCTGCAGAATATACTCCAATTAAAGCAAAAGCTTATTTTGTTTTGATATTTTCTTATGTACCGTTAGTTGGTGCAACGCTTTACTTTGGACTTTGGTTTTGTTTACATATAAATGTGTGAATGCTAGTTAAGTGCCTGCATTTGGTCGATATTTTGGTAGCAGTGATTTTTTCACAGCAATCACAGTCTGTTACTAAAATATTTCAGTCACAGTGATTGCTACTCCGATATTTTTTTTTATTTTATAGGGAAAGTACTAATCGCATTAGCAGTGACTGTGATTCTTAAAAGCTTCGAATAAGTAAGAGTATCGAATAATTTCTGATACTGGTACAGAGGCGCAACCAGGAATTTGTTTTGGGGGGTTTTATAATTATATGTATATCTATATATAAATAGGCGTAGGCGAAACAGTTAAGAACCATTTTCTCCTTCGTTTTTCAACCGATTTTGATTTTTTTAAATCAATAAGAGTGCACCGAGTATATGTGGTGGGCGTGGCACATCCCATACAACCCGAATTTGCGATATCGAATAGCTTTAGAGTTACAGCCTCGGAAATAGGTATTCGACCTCAAATCACACGTACCATTCCATGAGCAACATTTTATGGGCGTTGAAAGAGGGACGTGGCACTATTCAGCAGCCCAAATTTTCGGTATAACTTTCGAGCTATAAGTCATAAATCAATGAAACTCGGTAGGAACTTCCTATTTTGTCGTGTTCTTCGACTGGAAAAATTGAATGAGCATTAGACAGGGGGGTGTGGCACCACCCATACAATTCAAAGTTTTTATAACGAACTAGCTTTTTGCCGGCGCGCGTTGCTGCACCCAGCAATTATATCGCAATATAATAATTATATTCGAAATTTTTCATAGACCCATGTGGTGTTAAACCACTGTCATTTTCCACTGCCCGTTACAATTTCCCAGTAGCAGGAGATCACCAAATAGTAACTCCATTTTGAGTTTGTATGTAAATACTGCTACTTTTACTTTCAAAGCTATTCGATAATACAAATTTTAATTGTATGGGTGGAGCCACAACCCCTTATATAATGCCCTTCCCAGTTTTCTAGTAGATGGACATTGCCCAGTTTTAGTACTAAACTAAATTACCAAAATGTAGCCAAATCGACGAAAACCGTAGGAAATATAACATTATTATTGATTTGTGGGCGGTCGGTAAAAGTGGGTATGACAGAAATTTAAACCATCTCGTACTTGACAAAAATGTACTGCCAAAATTTCAGCTCTATCGGCTCAGTAATTTTTAAGTTTCCAGCCATTACACAGACAGCGTTTTGCTTTTTGTATATACATATAAATATTTTGGATAGAGATTATTGGCTACAACTTTTGATTGGTAAGAGATACTAAAATAATTTTTTCTAATAAATTAATTTTTAGCTTGTATATTTTTTTAAAAATATAAAAACACAATATTGGAAAAAAAATTTTGTTCGAAAAAATCAAGGGGTAGGACTTACGTTTTGAATCACAAAAATGGTTTTTAGTTTTTTCGTAAAATTTAAACAATTTATGCCTATAAATATTATAATTTTTAAATGGAGTATAAAATTTGCGAATTTGAATTTAAATTATTTTTGCAACAAAAACAATTTTTTAGCCTTTTTTTGAGGAAAACTCCAATATATCAGACCTTTTTTGAAAAAAATATATAAAATATATATACTCAACTAACAATATTCTTGCAATAATGTTTTCATAGTACTTTGATGAAGCTTTAAGACAAAAAAAAAAATTTACTAAATGTATAAAAAAGCAGCGGAGATATTTGCATCGAAAGTCGCAAAATTAAATTTCTGGGTGTTTTTCTCGTAATTTTGTGTAACGATGTTGCATTAAATATATCGTTGTAGTAAAATTTTTCATAGTTTTCAAGATATGTTCATGTTTTTTATGTCAAAATAACGGACCTTTTTTTAATTAAGAAGTATTTTATATTTTGTAAATATTTGCACATGTGACCTAAGAAAACCACTAAAAATATGCGATTTTGCAAAAAATTTGTACTACAGCACCATCTGGTGTCCAAGGTGGTTCAAAGAAGATAGTGCTAAAAAACTCATCGTACCTGAAAACTACTTTATACCAATTTTTATTCTAATCGCATGAGCGGTTTGGGAGTTTAAGGTGGTTTTGTAAAAAATTTGTACTACAGCGCCCTCTGGTGTTCAAGGTGGATCAAAATTGATCAAAATTTATGAGTTTTAGGCAGTTTTGTAAAAAATTTGTACTACAGCGCCCTCTGGTGTTCAAGGTGGATCAAAATTGATATCCCACAAACACGCACCGTACCAAAAAACTTCTAAACACAAATTTTCATGCTAATCGGATGAGTAGTTTAGGAGTTTATTGCGGTCTTACAAACATAAGCTCCTTTTTTATAAATATAGATATAGATAGCTTTGGAAGTAAATGTCAAATAACAATGAAAATCACACGGAGTTCCGACTTGGTGATATCCTTCTAGAAGAAAGTAGAATATGGGAAGTAGAGTCCTGGTACAGGCATTGGACAAAGGGAAGCAGCTCCAAATATATAAGCCAAATTTTTGATATCGAATAGCTTAGAAAATAAAAGTAACAGAACATGGAAACTCAGAGTGGAGTTACTATTTTGTGACTTTCTGCTGATGGTGAGTGAAGAAGGAAAAAAATGTGTTCAGTAAAAATACAAACAAAAAAAAAAATCAATTTTAAATGGTCGAATTTCGACCGCAGGCGACACTAGTAAAATAAAATGTACGTAACTATAGTGGCTATGGTGTAATAAGTCCAAATATTGCACTCAAAACGTTAATTCTACCACAATGGCAGCAAACATAATGATAAATTTATTATAAACATTTATTTATTATCATTATTGTGGCGTCCGTGGCGTAGTTGGTTAAAGTACGTGGCCGCTATGTCAAAGAACTTTGGAATCCCAGGTTCGAACCCCAGCAGCGACAGAAAATTATTTGAATTAAAATAATTTTTCTGTACGGCCGCCACCTCTCTGCAGACAATGGCAAACCTCAGAGAGTAATCAAAATGCCATGTAAAGCTTCTTGAGAACGAGAACTTTCCGTTCATCGCCGTTCGGAGTCGGCGTTAAGCATGTAGGTCCGGTTCTCGGTCAATTGTGTACAAACTTAATAACACGCACAACACATGATCATAAGAAGCTAGGTCAAAGTCCTTTCAAGGGCTGAAATGGCCAGTTATTTATTTTTTTATTTTTTATTTATTTATTAGAATAGAAAAAATTTTCTTTATTATTTTTTCATTAAAAAGACTTTAGTTACAGGATTAAGGCGATTAAGAATGATAAGATATCGACGTTCAAAATGGAAAAAAGTCACAATTTTACGCAGGCTGCTCTTTTGAAACTCTGTATTTAAAATTTTTTAACGGATTTGCAAAAACTTTTTTTACTTGATAGAAAATCTCTGGAATTTTAATAAACATTTTATTTTTTTTTATTATCTTTTTTTTAAAGAAATTAAAAAAAAATTTTTGAAATAAATTGTATTAAAATTCAAGTTCAATTGATAATATATTTTTTATAATGTAAGCATTATTTACGACTTGAAAAACTTCTCTTCAGTGACTTTCTCGAATTAAAGGCATCAGGACCATCTCGCTTAACCCCTTCGAACCCAAATTTTTTCCTGTTGTTCAAGAAATTATTTTGGTATTTGAATCATGATTTACTTACTCAAGGAGTGTTTGTGCAAAACTGTATGTCTTCACGCCCCTCCGTTTGGGTCGTAGAGAGAGTTGCTTGTAAGCAATCTTGGGCCATAGTGGCATAAGTAAATAGGATTTTTTATATGAAGAATTTATGTTTTTATTTGAGTTTATTACTAAGTACTGCTAAGTTAAGAATCACAAAAAACAATTTTTGTGGTGTAAAAGTGGTCTGTAACAGTTAATTTGCAATGTTAGCTAGAATTTAATCAATGTTTTTCGTAATACTTAAGTAAATTATAATGCTTATTGTAAAGAAAACAAGCATTTGTAACTGATGTGCTTGGACATCAGTAAAAAACTCGAATGTACCACTTATATTTCCTCTCCAGCACATTTTACTTCAAAACCGTTTTTCTGATGACGGTAAAAATTTGTTTGATCCTTTCTATCAAAAACCTCAGTATCGAACAAGTCGGTAAAATTCTCGACAGGAAACTTATTTTCCAAACACTTTTTGAAAGTTGAAATGGTTTACATTTCCATCTTAGAACCTTTACGTCGATTTTTTTCGGTATTACTGTCAATTTCCACTTCTTCAGTCATTTGTTCAGCTACTTCTCCAACAAAATACTCCAAGAGTCCAACTTCAATGTTTTCTCCTCTTTCTTCAACATTGTTCCGCAAAGTGCCGCAGTCATAAGTTGGTGTGCAGCGAAAAAAAAATCGAGGCTTTGTGAAGATAATACACCTAAAAATTAGGGGATTTGTAACCAGGGCTTCTGAAAAACACCCTAATATTAAAAATGTACATGGCTTTTTACACATAGAAGCACTGATGACGAAGTCTCTGCCTGATGAATTATTGTCGGTCCTACAAAAAGTTGTTGAAATTGTCAATTACATCAAGTCACGACCGCTGAACTCTCATCTGTTTAATGTTGTGTGTCAGGAAATAAGAGCAGATCATCAGTCACTTCAGTTTCATACCGAAGTTCGATAGCTTTCTCGCGGAAAAGTGTTATCTCTGATTTACGAGCTAAAAAATGACACCCACACGTTTTTAGAGGCCCACGGTTCAGAAATTGCTTCTGTGTTTAAAAAAGAAGAATTGACCAGATATGGATACTAAAACTTGCATATCTGGCGGACATATTCGCTCATTTAAATGAGCTTAACAGAAAAATCCAAGGCAGGAATTCTTATATTTTAAAGTCTACAACCTACTTACAGAATCTACAATACCTTCTAAATTAGTCAACATAGTCTAACTTCACTTTCCTCATCTTCAGATTGATCCCAATCGAACTTCTACATCTTTTTAATATCTTCATTAAACAAACTTCTCATATGCGGCTTCATAACCAAAACAAAATATTTTATATCCACTATCGCCCAAAGTTGCCCACAGGCAACTTGTGAGTTTTATAAAATCATTACTTTATGTATGAAGCGCACCACGCAAACTTACTTTCCAATTAATATTATGTGATGTGTGTAGAATACAGTATTTATGTTACAAAACAATAGTATTTAATTATTATCGAAAATAGTGCACTTATATCTGATTCGCAAATATTATGATTCGCAAAACACTACCCATCAACAATATATAGTTTAAGAAAAAAATATTTTTCGATATTATGATTCGCAAAACACTACCCATCAACAATATATAGTTTAAGAAAAAAATATTTTTCGTAGCTTTAACTATAAGACGACAAACATGTGAAATTGCTTTCAGGCAACGTTAGGGTCGAAAGGGTTAAGACTCCAACATTAGTCTGCCATCATATGTTTGTCCCATCTTTCTTGGTAATGGTTTTCCATTATTTTCATGTCCTGATGGAAACCTTGTTCTAATGATTCTAGTTTCCTAAATTCTCAGTGAAGTGGGATAAATGGCTGTGCAGATAGTGAACCGTGATGCTAATATCACGTCCAAGATCCCTAAAACTATCAAGCATGTTGGTCACTAGTTGCTCAAAATGACTTGATTTGCAACTGCCTAAAAAGTTTTTGACAAGTTATTCAAATGACACCCATGCCTTTCGCTCAAGGTTAGTCATCGAGGTTTAAAAGTAAGGGTCTCTAATTAACTGCCTTATCTGCCATAAAACCAGCTTTAAGCTTTTCTGAACTTATTCCCGGCATTTTGCTACTTATATAAGAAAACATGCTCTAAAAGTACGTAATTCGTACTTGAATTTTAATACAACTAATTTAAAAAAATGTTTTCTTTTTAATTTCTTTAAAAAAATGCAAGATAAAATAAAAAACTAAAATGTTTATTAAAATTCCAGAGATTTCCTATCAAGTAAAGAAAAAGTTTTTGTAAGCCCATTAAAAAATGTTAAATATACAGGGTTTCAAAAGAGCAGCCTACGTAAAATTGTGACTTTTTTCCCACTTTGTACGTCGATATCTTTAAAACTGTCATAGGTATTGTAAAAGGTATTGAAAAAGTTGAAATTTCTTGTATTTCTTCATTGAAATTCATCATCGTATTACAAATCGGTAAATCAGTGTAATAGATATAGCACAATTATCAGAAAAAGAACTGATTTTCATGTTTTTGAATACAGCTGATGGAGAAAAACGGAGTCTATATCTGAAATCAGGAAACCATATTTGTCTATAATCAGCTAAAAAACCTCCGGCATCAAAATATCTGTCGCGAAATGTTATGCTTGAACTGAAATCGATTTGAAATTTAATTTGGGTTTTTCGCGCTTTTGATAAAAACATGTCATTACTTATCATATTTTTCTTTTTGGGACAATAATTAGGGGGGGAGGGGCTTACACCCCAAAACTACCCCTTTGGTTGCGCTTCTGTACTGGTATTCCCCTTTCACAAAATCACAGTAGCAGTGGTTGATTGTTGTGTTTTTTTATTGGTGTTGTTATTTTCGTATAGTGTGGTGTTAATTTTGTATTGTGAGTTCTGCGCGCACTTTTAAAGTATTTATACGTATGGTCATTAAAAATTTATATTGTTAAAAATGTATAGTTTTAAAGAAGGATTTCTTTATTCGATTTCAGGATTTCGACTGATATTGGGTAATTTTTTTATATAATGTCATATTTGTTTAAATTATAACAATAATTTTAATTTTAGTATGAGCTCGTTGATAACAAGAAAAATCAGCCCAATTTGGGACTTCTTCAGCTCAGTCGATGGAAGTTTTGCTAAATGTAATATTTGCAAAACAAACTTTTCATGTAAAACGTCGGTCAGTAATTAAAAAAAAAAAAATTTAAAGAGCAAACATCCTACGGTGCAGTTAATGAACATGGCATCGAAGCAAGAAGCTCCATACAGAAACCTATAGTAAGTTTTTCAGATATGTACATAAATCCATCCATATTAACGATTTCAATTGTTTATAAAAAAAAGAAAACATTTTGTTTGTTTCAAAAAATGTGGAAACAAACAACCTTTATTTTGGGTAGTGGCTTGGATATATATGTACATACATTTATAGCTTATATATACACAGAAAAAAAAGAGTAGAACTTTTACCTAAAAATGTAGTCAATTCAGCTAAAGTAATCCGGTGATTTTCAGTCAACGAATTTGATTAGGTGCGCTACCAATTTCTAAATGTTAATTATATGCAATTATATTGGGTAGTTTAACTGCGAGAGTAGCTAAAAAAACCTAAATATTTAGGTGTACCTTCAACCATAAAATAGATAAGACACATAATTTATTAGAAGAATAAGCTAATTTTTTTTCAACTATGACCACTTCAGATTAGGCAAGCCACCTACTAAGTGTAGAAAAATCATCTAATTATTTAGATAGCATTCCCACTTAAGAGTGGGAATGCCGTGCAAAAAATATGCAAAAAATATGTTTTTTGTTTTGCAATTTCTATTTTGAAGTGAAACTTTCCTTAGGTGACTTTACTTCATTTCGTCACATGATAGAGAAGAAAGATTTGTTTTATAGTAGATAGAATGAGAGAGATATATACATTGTATAAATGACTGAAAAATTTCTTTGCCACCGCTGAGAATCGAACCTGTGATCTCAAGGTTTCAACAACCAACGCCTTATCTATTGAGCTAAATTTCCAATACTGGAATTTACGCTACATACCAATTAATCAAATTGCTGTAGATGCCCATAATTTCAGAGTTGTGTACCTCATATTTTTATATACATTTTGTTCACAAGTTATTAAACGGCGTAACAGCACAGCGGTAAAGCGTTTGACTATAACGCAAACGGCCCGAGTTCAATTCTCGCGCTAGACTTTACTTTTTGTAAAATTTTCTCACTTTGTTTTTATTTATGTTTTTTATAGGAGAGCG
The DNA here is from genome assembly GCA_943735915.1 of Pherbina coryleti. Lineage (NCBI taxonomy): Eukaryota > Metazoa > Arthropoda > Insecta > Diptera > Sciomyzidae > Pherbina > Pherbina coryleti. The sequence goes on along the minus strand of OX030950.1, from coordinate 69,037,560 downwards.
CTGTGCTCCTATAAAATTCAAATACGGGAAAAAACAAGTTGTAAGGAAAGCATTTGATTTATCCACGTAAATATTTATATAAAATTTATACTGAGGCGTGGATAATGCTAATATGCGTTATTTCCCTAGTGTACGAACAAATCGACAACTTGCATTAGGTAAAATAACTAGAAGAATTAGATGATTTAATAAGCAAAATTTTAATTGAATTAACTAATTGTAATTAGGTGAATTACCTAATGCATGATTGTTAAATTAACTGTGTAAGTAGAAAAGTTGTTGAAAAGATTAGGTGAAATAGAAACTTTCACATTAGCTAAACTAGTTTAGGTAATAAATCAATTCTTTTATTTTCTGTGTAATAAATCAATTCTTTTATTTTCTGTGTACAATAGATTTGCACTTATTTGGAAATATTATAAAACTGTTAAAAATATTCAGACTATGGTCACACACGATGCATTGCAAGACGTCAATCTTTGGGAATGAAACTAAAGAAAAAAAAGAGAAATAATTAAAAAATAGTATTCATACTATGTATTTTTCCGTACTCATTTTAAGTCACGTTCGAGTAATAGAAAGTGACATTTTGCTTGTTACTCTTCTCTCTCGTGCTGAAAAAATGGGTAAAGAAACGCTTTCGGGTAACTTCAAGTTATTTGAAGTGAGTACAGAAACGGACCAATTATGTGCACCAAGCTGCCGGATCTATGTATGTATTTAGTATTTCGAAATAAAATACATATTGGGGTGGAAATTAAAAAATTTTAAAATAACAAAAATAATTGCTAGCCTGGTTCCAAGAATGATAGAAACAAGATTACGCGTTCCCCAGTCCCGAGCAATAGATGCTCTCTTTCTCAACTGATTGCATGACGTTACACAGTACTTTTGCTTGACAAAAACGTATGCAAGTGTGCGATCTCTTAGGCAAATTGACAAAATTGAAAATAAATTCTTTCGAAAAAGTAAAGTAAAAATATCTACTCTTCTGTATAAAAATATGAATATTTTCGTATATGAAAAATATGAATTTTTTAAATTTTCAAGATTTTTATCTTCTAAGCTATTCGAGACTGACAAAATTTTATTGTACCAATGAGTTAAGGAGGTTCATATACATATTATAAAAATAAGAAAAAAAAATATTTAGGCGTGGGTACGCGTAATCTGGTTTCTATAATTCTTGGCCTGGTTCTATGTTTTCCATGCAATAGTCAACATTTTTTTTTCACTAAAGGAGGATGCCGGTGACGCTGCAAGTTCGATCCAAGCCATTGATTGTGAAGTATATAAAAATAATGCAAGTTCTAATATTGGTCATTTAGGTATAATAACCACAGCTTCAGATCAAAAACGTAGGCCGGAATTGATTCAAGATACGATTCATGGATTTTTACCGAAAAAAAATAAGTTACGACAGAAACAACAAATAGATGCTAAGCTAATGGAACTTTTTACGAAAGATTTTCAACCCTTCCGAGTGCTCACAAGCAAGTGAGCTGGATCATTTCAATTGATCCAATTCGATGTTTTTAAGTGTTGAGACCGCAACTGTAAAAGTAGGCAACACTTAGTTGTAATTGACGGCAAGATGGCGCTGGGTGTCCGGAAAATTGGCAGTACTGCATTATTTGACATATATAAAGATTGGCAGTATTGGTATTGCTGACAAAACATTTAAGCCGCAAACATAAATTTTGAGCTTGAAGGGATGGAAACAAATAAAGAAGAGTAAGTGAAGTTAAAATTTCTTAAACATTTTATTACATTTGCTTTATTTAGGCGACGGAAGTGGACAACAACCGAAACCAGGGCGTTTTTGGCAGCATATGCTTGCCGAAAAGAAGAGTTCTTCCATATAAGAAAAAGGGCACATGCGATGGCAAACGTGCTTGCCGACTTAGAGGCTACAGGTGTCTTGGTAATGGAAATATGTTTAGTATGCTGTTAAAATATCTATCAATTTAACTGTTTAATTTCAGACGCAACCAACAACAGCACCTATGTTGACCACCAAGTTGAAAAACTTGATGCGTGCTTTTAAAACAGCGAAAGATGCCCAAAATAGAACTGGGGCAGCTGGAACAAAAATTCCATTTGAAGAGGAGATGGAGGAGATTTTTGGCGACCGGCCAATATTATCAAAAACGGCTACAATAAATATTGGTGGCACTCCAAGTGTGCGTGGTGAACGAGCAAGTGCTTTGCCGAATGCCAGGGAGCAGAAGGGACCTTCAAATTCAACTAAAAAAGGACTCACAGTGGCAAGATACTTGGAGGGCAAGTTGGAATTGAAGCGGCAAGCATTGCAAGCTAAGATGCAAATGCACAGAGAAAAAATTATGAAGCTCGATGAACTCATCAATAAAAAATGAATTTAGTAACATTTTAAAAAAAACCATGATCTCAAGAAAGTTCCTTCATAATTTTGTGTGATATATAAATAGTACAAATAAAAATAAGTCAAAAATTAAAACACACCATTTTTTTTAATTTTTTAAAAATTAATTTTTAGCAACATACCAAAAATTCGTACATTTGAAATAGGTTTTAAATTTACACCAAGGTTTGAAAATTTAATTGTTCAAAATACCCAAATCTATCATTTCCTGAAAAAGAACGTGACGACGATTATCAATTAAATATTCATAAGGAGAGTTATCCTCATTCTCTTCGCTATCTGCATTTTCTTGGAATGGTTCTTCGATAATGTCATCATTTTCTATGCAAAAGTTGTGCAAAATACAAACTGAAACCACTATGTTTATGACAAAATTTACATTTTGTTGTTCAAAAAAGTGTAGAAGTCAGCGAAATCGTGTTTTTAAGAGGCCAAATGCGTTCTCCACAACTATTCGCGTGCCTGAATGTAATTTATTAATTTTTTTTTGCATTCGTTGGAGATTTCCAGTGTCCTTAAATGGTGGAATGAGCCATTCCATGCACGGATAGGCTGAGTCCCCCAGTATAAATGTATTATTCTCAAACCCAACTCCATGTAATTGCCGATAGAGAGATGATCGTCTCAAGGCACGGCTGTCATGCATTGAACCGGGGTCACCACAGGAAATGTTATACAATTTTTTATCATAACCAGCTACGGCTTGAAGTTTGACGCTGTATCGTTTCTTTCTGCAAAAGAAGTCTTCCTTGTTTTCTGTTGGTGCCCTGATATACAGTGTTGCGCAAAACAATAGCAACAAACCGCTTGTCACACTTTGAATTCATATATACCACATATTTATGAAGCTTTTAATAAACCTAATAATTTATTTTGATTCATCACTGTTAACAGAAAAATTAAGTATATTTACAAAAACAAAAACAACAACAATTTTTATTCTAATTGTAACAACAATAATATAGAAATTCTTCGAATTTAGCTGCGCAAAACGATAGCAACAACTTTAATACTTAGTGTACCCGCCCTTATTCTTTAAAACATCCGCGCATCTTTTTGGCATTGAATTAATTAAATTATATAATGTGTCATTTGGGATTCCATTCCATTTAGTTTTTAGCCCTTGGAGTAATTCATTTTTATTTTTAAAGCGTTGACCCGCTACTGCCCTTTTTAGGATTTTCAATGGGATTCAAGTCTGGTGATTGTGCCGGCCAATCAAGAACTTGAATTCCATTGTCACTTAACCAATTCTTTACTAGCCTCGATGTGTGTTTCGGATCATTATCCTGTTGAAACATCCATCGAAGAGGCATATTCCACTCAGCATAGGGAAGCATATAATTTTGTAGGATATTTTTATATTGCAAGCTATCCATTATCCCATCTATTGGAATAAAGGGGCCCACGCCATAAGCAGAGAGACTCGTCCAAATCGTCAAACTGCCTCCACCGTGCTTTGCAGTTCCGTGGATTGAGTCGTTCACATTTGCGGCGTCTTACTGTGCACATACCATCTGAATTAATCAGATTGAACTTCGACTCATCGCTAAAAAATACAGTTTTCCACTTCTGAATTGACCAGTTCATATAAGCTCTTGCAAAATCAAGCCTATAGGAAAAAGGGATAGTGTTTTTAATGTACCGAAATTTCTTTTTTCTCGTATTACCCTTTTTTTAAGTGCTTCTTTGTAAGGATTGGCTTCTTTACTGGCCTGTAACTTCTTAAGTCATTTTCAATAGCTAAAAAATTGTGTGATATGGCAACATGAGTTCCTTGTGAGCGACTTTTTTCGAAAGTTGAACTTATTCTAAACGACCGCAGATGCAATCTTAAGTCAAGCCAAGTGGAAAAGTTATTGTTTACTAATCAATCTCATAAGTCTTGAATAAACAACTAATCTAAGCAATATTATATATTTGCTGAATTTAATAAAGTACTCTAGTTTATGTTTTTCGCAAAAAATTGCAAAAATTTATGTTTTGATTTAATATCACTCAATTATTTTATTATTATTAGATTTTGAATCAATAATGACCAATACGAGTGGTTATATTTAAGTATAAAATATTATTTTTATGCCCCCACATTTAAAAAAGTAAAAGGGTTATATTAATTTTGTCACTCCGTTTGTAACGCCCATAAGGAGGTGTAGTAGGTATAGAAAAGTATATATATTCTTGATCATCATCACCACCGGAGTCGATTTAGCTATGTCCGTCTGCCTATCTGTCTGTCCGTCTGTCTGTCTGTGTGTCTGTCTGTCTGTCTGTGATCACGATTACAGACGTAATTTTCAAGCTATCATCCCGAAATACGATATTTAAACTTTTATCTAAAAAATAAAGGTCAAGTTCGAAAATGAGCCAAATTGGTTCAAAACCACGCCTACCTCCCTTACAATGTGACTTTATCAAAACGGTAAAATTTCTTAGAATTCCACATAAATGAATATATGGACTTGAAATTTTGCATATGAATTTTAATATATAACAGCACTCTTAGTATAAAATTCAACCAAATCGGATGAAAACCACGCCTAGCACCCTTACAAAGTGACTTTATCAAAAATGTCAAAATCTCTTTGCAAATGCAAATTTGCAAAATTTCAAGTTCATACATTAATTTTTGTGGAATTCTAAGAGATTTTACCGTTTTGATAAAGTCACTTTGTATGTGAGGTAGGCGTGATTTTCATCCGATTTAGCTAATTTTCGAAATTCATCTTTATTTTTTAGATACAAGCTTAAATTTCGAAATTCGTGATGATAGCTTGAAAATTACGGCTGTAATCGTGATCACAGTCAGACGGACAGACAGACAGACGGACAGATAGACGGACAGACAGACGGACATGGCTAAATCGACTCGGCTGATGATGCTGATCAGGAATATATATAGCTTTCTATACCGTTTCAAATGGAGTGACAAAATTAATGGACCCCTTTTACGTTTTTTAAACGTGGGGGGGGGGGGGGTATAAAAAGACAAATGGTGAAAACCTGAGCATGTCTTTAATTGATGTAAGGGAAATGGGAATTTATAACATTCTGTGTGATAATGCTCATTAAAAGAACCCCACTAAGAACTTATTTCGATATAAACTGATAAATATTAATAATACTTTTAAAACTAGAAGAAAAAACGTCCGAGCAACAGAACTTTTAGAATTTTATTTTGATATAATCTTCTTTCTTGACACTTGGAGGATTTAAAAATATATCCACATTTCAAATTTTTATACCCCCACGTTTAAAAAACGTAAACGAGGTATATTAATTTTGTCAGTCCGTCTGAAACGCCCATAAGGAGGAGTGGTAGGTAAGGAAAAGTATATAAATTCTTGATCAGCATCACCACCCGAGTCGATTTAGTCATGTCCGTCTATCTGTACGTCTGTCTGTCTGTCTGTGATCACGATTACAGCCGTAATTTTCAAGATATCATCACGAAATTCGATATTTAAGCTTTTATCTTAAAAATAAAGTTCAATTTCGAAAGTGAGCCAAATCGGTTGAAAACCACGCCTACCTCCCATACAAAGTGACTTTATCAAAATTGTAAAATCTTTTTAAATTCCACAAAAATTATTATATGGACTTGCAATTTTGCATCTGACCTTTGATAATTAATATACACTCTGGGTATGAAATTCAACCAAATCTGATGACACACCCACCTCCCGTACTAAGTGACTTTATTAAAAAACAAAAGTGAATATTTTCTGTTAAAACTATAACGAAAATGTTTTTATAGATAAACATTTTATAGATTGCTTAAGACTTTGAATATGTATACACGGAAAAAAAAGTGACGTTTATAACAACGAAAAACGCGGTTCAAGTCAAATGTTTTGACGCTTAAAAATGCTCCAAAAGTAAAAACATTTGATTTCAAAAGCGATGTATTTTTGATCCAAACGTCATGTCAACCAAACGTTTCTGCTTTTATATCAAAGGTGTTCACGTTCGAGTTCAATGTTCAAAGCGTTTATATTTTCAAACGTTTAACTTTTAATCTGAATGCAAAAACTTTTGAATCAAATAAAATGCGTTCAATTTGAAAGCATTTAAATAAAACGCCGTCATCGTTTGAAATGAATACACAACTATTAAACCAAACTCAGCACGTTTAAAATAAACATCTCTCTACTTGAATAGAATGTTTACGTTTTTAATCGAATGAAGCCTGTAAAATAAAACACTGGGTGTTCCAAATGTTTTGAAAAACAATTGTTTATTTATTTTTAGATTCAAGTATATAATTACTTATAATTTTTTTGTTTGTTTTATTTAATTTACAATATTAAACTAAAATAAAAAAATCCATCTCCAAGTTCAAAAAAATTGTTTGTAATGAATTATGCAACACTAAAGTTATGATTATAATTAACAAATTAAATGTTTTTAAGTTTTATTATGACTTCAATTTACAAATGTTTTTGTCTAGTAAGAACTTCACCGTTTGGAAGTGTATAAATGTGTAAAGGTGGACTGGCAAAAAATTCAATATTAAACATTAAAGGTACGTCAATTGCTTGTCCCACTTGAAAACTTTGATAATGTTCATTAAACTTAAGAATATTTATTTCATTACATATAATAAAAAAATCGTTCTGATTACTTATTATCATATCATTAATCTTAAACAATCGGAAGATATTAAACTTATGGCCAGTTAAATAGAAATTTTTTTTGTAAATTTTGTTTTTATATTCTACACTATCTGGCATATAAACTGATACAAATTTTGAGATGTCATCAACAACTAAATGAGAATATTTTGGAAAAGTTAATAAATTATGCACTGAAGACATTGTAAAAATTAATTTTGGTGGAAATCCTACACTTTCCTTGATAAAAGTAGTGAAATTAAGGGATGATTTAAGAGCTAGAGAATACGCAATATTCCTTCTTGAACTTATGGTATGTGCATAAGTTTTAAAATTTTTATGCTTGGCTTCAAATCGAAAACACCATAAGCTTCGAAGAGGCCCATTCTTTAAAATAGCACTTGGGTAATGAAGCAAAAAATTATGTTTAGGTTTTAAAGGTCCGAATAATTTCATGTAAAGTAAATGATGTTCTGTTATTACATCTCGCAGACTATTCACATCAGAAATAGTAAATTCACAACAACTAGCTTTGTCAACAATTTTTATCAGTAAGGTAAGCAGTTTCCAATATGTATTTTCGACAGGTATTAAATCTCCGATCAATAGAGGTAAGAAATGAAGAAAGTGCCACATTTCGCTAGAAGACATTTTCAAATTATTATTTTTAAGTCGATTAAATACAAGTGGTACTGACAAATTTTGTGACTCCAAGACTCCATAAGAAAACATACTTTTTCTATTATTTATTTTTTCTAGAGTAATATTTTTAATTTCAATTAATTTTAATAAGACTTTACTTATTTCGTAATGACATATTCCTTCGAATATATCATGCATTAAGTCTACAGAAAAATTCTCTACAACATGGAAATAGGGAATAGAATTAAATATACTATCTTCATTTATTCCCGAAATTTTGGGATCCTCTTCGGAAATATCTTTCTCATACTGGACTCTATTTCTTAAAGAATTTGGATATTCAATTAAATCTTCTTTCATCTGCTGTTTTGTTAGGTTACAGAGTCTACAATATCTTTCACAATTAAAAGACTTAACAAAACCTAAAAGGCTTTTTACCCCTAGATTATCGCCAAGAACTAAAGCTAAATAAAAATGTAATTTGAGACAAAGTTTATTGACAGTTATTTCTATTCCTTCGCTTTCTAACAATTTTATTTGTTCTATTAAATAATAAAAAGAAGAGCTATTTCCATGTTCTTTAATATATTTGGCTTTAATAAAACCGGCCACAAATATGTAATTCAAATTTGCAAGGTGATAACTTGGTATTGTAGGGAAGCTATAATAAATAGCACACAAGTTATGCTGACCAGAATGACTTCCTAAGGGATTATTCACTTCAAAATCATCTGTATACAAAAAGAAAGGGATATTTATTCGATTGACACCCAGTGACCTCTGTTGGCTTTGAGAAACTTCACCTTTCAAAAAATTACAAATTTCGTTCCTTTCATTTATAGCTTTTATTTCAGAAATGGTTTCTTCATAGACACCTGGAAGTTCAAAAAATTTTTTGAACTGAAATTTTAAAGATAAAAAATATCCCTTGGACTCAACTGTATCATAACTTAATTTTCCTCTTCTTCTTACTTCTTGAATATCGTTATTTATTGTATGACTGATTGGAAATTCAAACATATTTTTCTCAATCATATACTTGAAATACCTATGTTCAGATTTTACACTTTCAAAAGGATTTGAGCAAATTTTAATAACATTTTCTTTTGCTTCCTCATTTTTCAGTACATCACAGGAAGATAAAGTTTCCATTAAACATTCAGTAATTGATGACACCTCTTTTACAATTAGTGTTGCATTTTTCCTACTTATATTGTAACTAGAATATAGTGTAGAAGTAAAATGAATACATTTGTTAATAAGTACATTTAATTTATCCTCAGAATAACTATCGTGTTCTTTACACTGCGAAGAAAAATTGATTTCTGGTACCAGATTTGGAGAAAGGGAATCTTTTAAGTTTAATTTATTTTCATTTTTATTCTGAAACAACTTAACTGTTTGTTTTTCTTCGTGGATAATTAAATGTTTTTTAAATGCTTTACGAGATGAAAAAGTTTGATTACATCTATCTTGGCAGCATTTATAAATATCGTCTGTTGCAAGCTCATGGACATTTTTTAAATGATTTATTAAATTTGGTACACTTTCAAGGAGATGGCTGCACTTGAAGCAAATGAACATTTTGGTAGTTTGATGTTGTTTAGTTGTTCAAATACGAAATAAGTCCAGAGACCTGAGGAAATGGTTTTTCATTTAATATTGTAAAACCAAAAAAATATCTTTGTAAAAAAATCCAAACTCCGGCACAATAAATTGGATATTGCAAATTAAAGGTTTGGAATATTTTGAAACACAAGTCCAAAGCAGACAAAAAAGACGGTAATTTAATTTTACTTCATCAAAATAAACAAAAAACTCAGTAATTTTTTCTAAACTTGGACCTACAACAATAACTAGTGGCTGAATTGTTTCTTTTAGTTCATAGAAACGATTTTTTAAATCCGATATAGCATTTGCCAAATCAATAATGTCGCTTACATGCAATACTAATGAGTCTTCTGCATCCTTAATAGTACACTTCTTTTTTTTTCGTGTTCATCTGAGAATCTCTGGTAAGGTATTATTACTGCATTCAAAAGTAGTATAATTATGCAATCTCTTGCGTCTGCAATATAAAGAAGAAAACAAATGAGATTAGTTTTGCTAAATATTTTCAAGTATAACCAAAATATAAGATACTTACTTTCAGTGATATCTTTGTCAATGCTGGTAAGTAACTTCAATGAATCCTTTTCCTTGATACTCTTTTTTAAGTACGGTTTAATCTTTGTTAAAAATTTAGACCAGTTCGAATATAAAAAATTTTCTTTTCCTTGGTGAATATGATCAAAGTCAATGTCAACCTATTTAAAAGAAAAATAACATTTAACCAAGACTTTTACAACATAATAATCAAAGCCAGGAAGAAAAAATAGAACAGTTAAACTAGGAATATTATCTGGAATGAACTATAACGGAATGAATTGTCAAGAATGATATATTTTTTATTGATTCTTTATCATACTTTAATACTTACAAGTTTTGGTCCAAGAACACCATGCTTAAATAAAGGCCATTCCGCAATTACTTCTTGAACGTGTTCATTGCTTGAAATTATGCTTTTTCGTCTGTAATTAGCAGTCTGTTTCCACTTGAGTATTACATCTTCGGATGAGCTGTCATTATATTTCAGCCATGACTGAATGGTTTGCATATGGCAAACATCGAATTCTTCTTCGTTGTGTTCCGTAGAAATGTGGTTTTCTATACTGTCATTTTTTAGATTCTTAGCCGTACATTTCCGCAATTTGTTTTTTACATTGAAATACCTATCGTGCAGTTTTCCGCTTGGTCTTTTGTTAGTTTTTGATCGAGAAACGTAGTAGGTATTCTGAAAGAAGAGTTTCGTATATCATTTAAGTTAATCGTTTTCTATAAGTGACAGTTTTTAAAAACCTTAATACCTGTGATTCTCCATGGAAGATGTCAGCAATTTTTGTACTGATTGTTTTTAAATCAATTGAACTTAGACTTGAATGTTTTGCTAGCAGTGAATCAATAATGCAATTTGTCACATCTTGTTGGTGAGATGGCTCTAATAATTTGTTTTGTTCGAAAAATTCCAAGACTGATTTCCCTTTAGCTCTTTCACGAAGTACTTCTTCTACATTAATCTTTATTAGCAGATGATTAAAAGGTGTATGTTATAAACAAGAGAGCATAATAATATTATTCAGGTGATTTCATGAAATAAAAAAAGGAATTTATAGGGATTTGATATAAATGAACGAGAGATATTCTTACCTCTATTGTACTGTTAGCACTATATATTGATGACGTTGGACTCTCTAAAGAATTACTGTCTTCTGTTAAGTCCAATTTATCATTTGATTGGAAGGGACTGCAGCCGAAGTAAAGTCCCTACAAAATTTTAAAATAAAGTAAAATTTAATTTTGAAACTTAATCATGAACACATAAATGAAATACGAGACATATTTAAGACAATTTTTTATTTTGACTTACAGTGTCCTTTCTCCAGATATCAAGTTTAGCTCGGAAAATTGCCTTTGTTCCCACCTGTTCCAAGCGTTAATAATGAATTGTAACAGATTGTATTGCAACTTTTGCTTGAAATTTGCCATCAGGTGTTTTTGACAAGTGTAGGTAAAATTTTTTTGAGAGATGTGAAAAATTCACGATCACCTTGTTCATTACACCATGGGCAAAATATTCATGCCGTATGCGAGCCGGAGAGAGCAGTTACAAGATCCAAAATGAGTTCAAAGAGTTGCATAGAATTATTACTTGGAGTGTATATGCGGCACGATAAATATGATAAAACAAAAATGAAAGATTTTTACTAGGTCTTACACAGAAAATAAAAGAATTGATTTATTACCTAAACTAGTTTAGCTAATGTGAAAGTTTCTATTTCACCTAATCTTTTCAACAACTTTTCTACTTACACAGTTAATTTAACAATCATGCATTAGGTAATTCACCTAATTCAAATTAGTTAATTCAACTAAAATTTTGCAAAACGCAAAAGTAAAGAGCACAGCGCTCTCCTATAAAAAACATAAATAAAAACAAAGTGAGAAAATTTGTGGTGGCAAAGAAATTTTTCAGTCATTTATATAATGTATATATCTCTCTCATTCTATCTACTATAAAACAAATCTTTCTTCTCTATCATGTGACGAAATGAAGTAAAGTCACCTAAGGAAAGTTTCACTTCAAAATAGAAATTGCAAAACAAAAAACAAATTTTTTGCATATTTTTTGCACGGCATTCCCACTCTTAAGTGGGAATGCTATCTAAATAATTAGATGATTTTTCTACACTTAGTAGGTGGCTTGCCTAATCTGAAGTGGTCATAGTTTAAAAAAAATTAGCTAATTCTTCTAATAAATTATGTGTCTTATCTATTTTATGGTTGAAGGTACACCTAAATATTTAGGTTTTTTTAGCTACTCTCGCAGTTAAACTACCCAATATAATTGCATATAATTAACATTTAGAAATTGGTAGCGCACCTAATCAAATTCGTTGACTGAAAATCACCGGATTACTTTAGCTGAATTGACTACATTTTTAGGTAAAAGTTCTACTCTTTTTTTTCTGTGTACGACAAAACAAAAAAATTTGACGTCGTCAGGTAACGTAAAAACGCAATAATGTTACATGGAGTTTTTACGCTCTAAGTAGAAGTGCTACGAAAAATTAAATTTTGCAACAATAGAAATGGACCTCTAACCTCATTAAAAAAAAAAAAATTGGAGTCATGACAAAATCGAGGCAACCCGCCTTAGTGCAGTTAAAATGAACAGACTATTTGATTTGAACCACTAAGAACAAAATTTATGACAAAGATTTAGAGGGGAATTGGGACAAAGATAAGGAAAGGATTTGAACAACGATAAGGCCAGCAATTTGGATATGGATCAAAACAAGAATTTGTACAGGAAGTAGAACAATTATTAGAACAAATATAAGACTAAGAATACGAATGAAGACAAGTTTGGGAACAAATGAAAGGATAGGGACAAGAACAAGGATATGGATAAAGATATACTGTCACGTCAAAATCTACGGAGAATCTTCAAGAGAAAAATCGATTTTGATATATGGTCGAATTTCGACCACAGGCGATACTAGCCATTTTTAAAAATCTGAATTTATTTTTCGAATTGACCAACACTTCCTCGCAGAAAATGGAATACCCCGGGAAGTTAATAATGTGGAGAAATTTTTTTGAGGATATGAACAATTAACCTTTGGAACTGCATAATACTCGTATGTCCTGTTCTCAAAAATTTAATACCTTGGACTATCCAATTGATCCTTTGAAGGGATCTATTTCAATTCAAAAAAGGTTCCAACTTCTTGTAAGAGTAACAAAACAATTTCAATTAACTTCAGTAATTTTTCTGTGAAAATAAGAGCCCATTGGAGCACTCCATATTCAACACACTCATTTCCAAATTCTGAGTGGAACAGACTGCCAACCAAAAAAAAAAAAAACCCGATAAAAAAATAAAAATTAAAATTGATGTATTTAAATCCACGACGAAAACATCCATCAATCTGTCTGTCTAGCTGTCAGCTGTTTAAGCACCCACAAAGTGGTTGAAAAGTGATTTTCAATAAATACCAAAAAGCAGAATTTTTCGCTTCGAATAACTTCTTAAAGGAGAAAAAGAGCCACACAAAGAAGCAGAAGATGAAGAAGAGGAAGAAAACTCTAGCTATATTTTGCGCGTATTTTTGTTTTTCATTCAATGCATTCGTTAAAATTTATTTATTTTTTTTTTAAATTTCAAAAGCATGCCAGATAAAAATACATCAACACTAACTAGAGCACAATAAGAAGGAGAAAAAGTACACACTGAAGACAAAAAAAAAAAGTAGAAAAAATACAAGAAAATTCAATAAAATTGAAAATTCACAACAACCAACAAAAAAACTTGTGTTACAAGCAGATTTGAGATTTTTTCTTTTTGAGGAAAGCACATTTGCGTCCCTCTTTTACAAAAACAGAGTCAAAGAAATAACAGCAAAAACAAAAAAATTAATTAAACGCACTTAACAATTGTATCATTTACAAAATATTTATGAAAATTTATTTGGTCACTTATTTAATAAATATTCAGTTTATAAGTAGAAGCAATTAACATACTTATAAGCCGACGCAAACGAGAAAACTAAATGAAGCAAATTTTGTGTATCATTTCAATTCCTAACTGTAAATATTAAACGTACGATTATTTCGAACAAACGCAACACGTTTGAGAAAGTCAAACGTTGAAACGTTTGAATCAAACGCGCAGGTTTGCTGTTTGAAAGTTCCTTTAGCTTTTACTTATTAAACTGAAAGGTTTGAGCGTTTGAGACAAACCTCCTGATTTTGGTTTGAACATGAAAATAGTTGCAATTAATAACTGTAAAAATTCAAACAGTAAGAAACTTTGAAGGAAACGCGTAGAGTTTGTGTAAAACGAAATTTTTATTTAACTCGTTTGACTTGAAACGCATCGACGTTTCTTTTAAATTAAAATGTATTTGAAAGAAATGCCAAAATACCAAATGTTTACACATTTCATTTAAAAGAAAATTTCAAACGTTCCAACTTTTCCAAAAACATTCAATTTGAATAGATTTTTGTTTGGATTGAACGTAAATTTTTTAAACCAACAGTTTTTTTTCCAAAAGTGCAGTCAAACGTGCGCTACTTTTGATTTAAAAATCACTTTTTTTTCCGTGTACTTTGGTTTGGCCGTGGGGGTAGTTTAACTTCGGCCCAGTTGAAGATCATTTCTTACTAGTTTTGATTTGATTTTATTTTTTGTTTTTTTTTTTTTGTATACTTTAGAACCTTTTTTAATTTAAGCTCCACTCACCCTCTCTCTACCTACTGGCTTCTAGCCTGTACTTAATTATAAGATTATTAAATGAGGAACATCAAAAATTTACGATATTATCAAAAATGTACTTAAACACTTTTGATTCCTATCAAAGCACATATGTTTGTTTTTGAATTTGTGTTATGGTCAAAGGCAAATCCTTGAGTGTAAACTCAACAAAATATCTTAACCGAATGTGTAGGCAACTGAACTGTCTGGTCTGTATTAATTTTTATTTTGCTTGTTGGATTCTGAGAAGGCATATCGCGTTAAAATGTGTCGCATCTTTTCAAACTTATGCATAGAAGCTTGTGCTGCTGTAGTTTATTCCTGTCCCCATCGTTTATTGCGGCCTCCTTTGATATCCAATAGCTGCACGCGCCCAATTTACATTTATGTCTACTGATATTCGAAAAGGAAACTCTTGTGCCGCAAACGGTCCACTAACGAAGAATCGAACGACACACCAACTTGATCGCTACTTTGTGTTTTGGTAGCATTGCGGCTGCCAATATATTGTAATTTTTTTTTCAGAAATAAGGGAGAAACTGTCAATGTGTCTAAATAAAATCTGTTAACTTATAAATCGATTCTTATGCTCTGCTGTGGGTTGCTCTACCTTTCGTTGACTCAGTACGTTGCGAATGGTTTAGTTTAAATTCCTTAGTATGCCGCCGGTTCAATACCCATGACCATGTTTCTGTAGACTCACGTGGCCTTAACTTGGTAAATGGCGGTAATCATTGGCTGCAGCATTTCGATGTACAGCACATTGCATGCATGCGGATATACAAACGTATATATATATTTGTATGTATCTGGCTATATTTTCAGCATTTGCGATGGGTCCTTAAATAGATTGAAAATAACATATTAAAGCAAATCAACATATTTTTATTTATTGCAGTCTTTTTCTTTATGAAGCATGCTGCAGGCTTCCACCGAAATTGAAAATAGCGCCTTTGTAGTTCGTTAAAAAGTTCGTTATTGAACATATTTTATAGCAGTTAAATTTCCACTTAAACTCTTGCTAAGTTTGCTGATGTTGAGGTCAAATCCTTTATCAAGATACCTAAATATTGTTGTTAAAGATACATTTTTATTTAATCCACAGCCAAGAACACTCGCGTTCTAATGAAAACGAAAACAATTACAACATAGATTTGCCGGAATACTCATTGCCAAGCGAAGGGCGGGTACATCAAGAACGACACGGACTTTTTCTAAATACAAGAGAAGGCAGCGAACATTCCTTATCAGAGCTGTATACCTTAGCCATGCATAACTCAAACTACGAAGCTGAAAGCCTTAACAATGGACAAATGCATGGCCATGGGCAGAACGGAATGACTTCGAGACAGTTATTTTCGTCGCATCCGTCAATTATTAACTCAAACTTTCCACTTCTCACAAATAGTTCATCACTTTTAAATAAATTTTTATCACACTCCAACATAATGCCAGGGTCAATGACGCCCGAAATGGATGATTGCTCTGTAGCTATGGACTCACCAATTTGGAGTTATGATAACAAAAGCGATATGTGCCCCACCAGCTGTACATATCTCGATAGACATATGATAGGTGGCGATGTGAAGTATAGATCAAATACACATCCTTCAAAATGTGCCAAAGAAACAAGAATCAGACGACCCATGAATGCATTCATGGTTTGGGCCAAAATAGAACGAAAGAAGCTTGCCGACGAAAATCCAGATCTACATAATGCCGATCTTAGCAAAATGTTGGGTAAGTTAAATGGAAAAATTTGGTAGATTTAGCTTTTAATTAATTAAATTATTAATTTTAATTAAATTAAGTAAATTATTTTAAAACGTAAATGGTCATTTCAAATTTTAATAACATTTTAGGGTAAGTTTTAAAAAATAAAGTATGCAATAGCTTAGGTTAGAATGTCGCTTTGAATTAGTAAAAGAATTATTAAAATACGTGATAAGCCTTTTATATATAGTTAAGATTAAAAAAATGTATTTTAGATACATCACAATATTGTATATAAAAAGATTTAAGTAAATACAAGCAATTATGTCGGAGCAGTTCCTATCGGAATCCGGCTTAAAATCATGGCTGTTTTTGAGAGGAAACATTTTGCCGACATTCACTGCTCGTCCAGAAAAATTGAGAAGACTTATCTTAGAATTTTTGTTTTTAAATGTGTTATTGAAACATTTTTAAGCTTAAATTATTAAATTAAAAAAACAACGAACAAAAATTACAATATGAAAAACATTATTTAATTCCACTTTGAAACCACTGTGTACGCCACACAAAACGCCAAAATGTGAAAAAATATGTAGTGTTAGTTTTATTTCATCAAAACTTTTACACTTTTTGACATATTTCTGTTTTAACTGTATTTGATGTTGTATAACTTTCCTTAACCCTATTCATGTCACGCTATTTTAATAACGTAAACTGTCACGGTGTGACTTAGAGACACTAATACAAAAAACATAATTACTTTATTGAAAAAAAGAAAATTTAATACAAAATATCGTTCATGGAGAATTAATTTTTTTTTATTAAAAAGAAGAATTAAATTATTTATAAATAATGTGGAAATTGTTATTAAACTATTAATTTGTACATTTAAGGCAAACTACACTTTTCTGTGAATGCTCGTTACTCATGGGTTTCTGACTATTGCCACGGAATTGCTTAGAAAATCGTCCTTTCTTATAAGAGGAACAGTTACGTTGACGCCTTTTCTTTGATTATACTGTCGATGCATTCTAAGCTGGGTTTCATGATGAGTTTTCCATTATCACGTCTTTTGCAGATACCAGTGTTTTAGAGTCACTAGGTGACAGTTCATGTTATTTTTTAATATTATGTGTAATAGGTAAATATTATAAAAACATAAAAAAAATTAATTGTATATTACAGAAACAGAATGACCAATAATAAAATACATTTGACTTATTTTGCTTTAAAACAAGTTTTAAATCATTTATATTGGTTTGAAATTGAATAGTGACCCAAAGACACAGCCTGAGATGAATAGGGTTAATGGGTAAAATGCGTTGCATACTCCTCACTTTAAGGCATGTTGCTACTTGGCGCGCTCGGTAGTCGAGTAAAAATGAAAAATTTTTACGGTAAGAGATAATGGATACATTTTTTTGGGGTGATTTACAAATATTTATATATCTTATGCCCTGCTTACGTTAAGAAGGCAAATAATTATTTTTAACTTAATGATTTACATGTATTGGGATTATATTTGTTTATGAAAGGATTTCTTTAACTTATGTAAGCATATCAAGCAATTTTATAGATGAGGATATTTTTAAAAGAGCACTCTTTTGAAACAATAAATTTTACAAATGCCGACTTTCATCCACCTTTTCAACATATTTATTTAGCAGGTCAAATCACTTAATTTTTTTTTTTTGGAAAATAATTTGGATATTGAATTGGAAAAGGAATTCAGAAAACATTGCTTAGAGTTTTATATTGAATGTGTAAGTCAATTAACAAAATGTTTCGATTTTCCGGAAAAAAAGTTTTAAAGTCTTTCAACCTTTATGTTGTGAAAGAGGATATGATTCCTTTTTATTTCCATCCCTTAGAAAACTTTTAACAAATATATCGCCCATTTCAGATTGAGGTGACCTATCAGTTGCACTGACCATCTCCGTTTTGGCTCAAAATTTGTTTTTAGGTTGGGTTTTTGTTAAGAAAATGCTTGAAGCATGCCTGAAGTTGGCGAACTTTTAACTTTTTGCAGGCACCAAAGCATTGACAGAAGACATGTGTGAAATAAAAGCAATATCAACACAACCATTAACCATAAAATATCCTTCAACTAAATTTTTAATTGTTTTTGATTAAATTTAATGTATTTTCACTACTTTTCCTTTAAAATTTGTATTCAGTTTAACATATTTAAAATTTATCAAAAAACGATGCATGCTTTCTATGTGTTTAAACCAGCATGCTTCACAAGCATAATGCATGCGCGCAGCATTTGGTGTACAAAAAAGTTTTAAAGGATCTTTTTTCAAGTTTGACGCTTTATTGCGAAAAAATTAATTTCTCAAAGTATTGTCCATCGCTAGCCACACCTTTTCGCCATCTTTCTGGTAATTTTTTGATACCATCTCGAAAAAACGATGTGTGTTTTGATGCGAACCACGAATCAATCTAATGAAAGTGCTGATCCTTAAGGGCATGCGCCATCGTCGAAAACAAATAGTCGTCGTAAGGGGAAATGTCTGGGCTATATGGAGGGTGGATTAGGACTTTCCATTTCAGCGTTTTAAGGTATGTTTTGACAACCAGTCATAATACGACGCAAAAATCCCTTTCCTTTTTTGCCGTTGGAGAAGCTGTTCACAAGAGAAAAAACTGCGTTCGATGTCTCTCGGCTTCAATTCATACGGCACCCAATATCCTACCTTTTGGATCATTCCGAAGGCTTTTCAGCGAAGAGATATGGCTTGTTGAGTTCCTCTCAATGCTTTTGTGAGTTCTTCTTAGGTTTCGCCCGAGTCTTCATCCAATATAGCCTCAAATTCGGCATCCTCAAACTTTTCTTTTGAGATTTTTTTTATTATAAATTAAAAAAGTAATAAAATTACAATCTTAAGGCTAAATATAAAGCAATAAACTTTAAGGCTTAATATAAAGCAATTATATATAATATATAATAATAATATATATATATATATATAATAATATAATTAATAGCAATTGTCGTCAATTTTAAAACATTTTTTTTTCAGTGTAGCAACTAGCAGCTAAGACTATCGGCTATATCTAAATACTTTGTTAATACTTTATAATTCAAACATCATTCTTAATTCGACCAGAAGATGTATAAGTTTGTTGATATTCGCTAGATACAGTTGTCAGAAGAGTTTGTATTTCAGGAATGTTGAGAGCAGTTCTTTTGTGTTGTATTTCATGGCAGTTTTTTATTAGGTGGTGTAATGTTGTTGGTTCAGCAAATCAGTATTGACGAAGAGGTGGCGGTTGACGTTGAAAAAGATATTGGTGTGTAAGTCGAGTGTGACCAATACGGAGACGAGTGTAGATTATAGTTTTACGACGGCTGATGGAGATTGGATATTTTGGAACAATTTGATAGGGATTGATAGTTTTGAAGTGATGAGAGTAGTCGCTCCAAATTTGTTGATTTATTTCAAAAATTTTTGAGTTAATAGTTTAAAAGTGAGGTCTGCTAGATCCAGAGGCGGATCCAGAAGCTTCATTTGGGGGGGGACGATCGTAGCTCGTCAGATCAAATCAAAGGCAACAAAATATTCTATAAAATGTAAAAATCGTTTTGTGGAATAACCCGAAAATGGCGATATTTAAAAAACCAGTTTTTCGAATACATTAAATAAAAAAGAGTTAACCAGTTTTCAGTGACTTTATGTGTACATGAATTAAAAACACATTTTACATAACTTATATAAAAATTAAAAGGGAATTATAAAATTTTTGGCTTACAGTTTTGGTCGCCCTTATCGCCCCACCGTGGATCCGCCTTTGGCTAGATCCCACGTCAGGAATATTTTTAAATTTGGAGCACGTCAGTTGCAGAGGGTAAACGTAAAACAAACAGTTTCCAAATTCCACCGCCTACAAATTCCTTACATATATGTATTTAACTAGCATACCCGTACCCAGCGTTGCTTGGGAGTAAAAATATGATATGAAAACATATTTTCATATCTCTACGATATATTGGTCTTAAGGTAACGCTGCAACAAAAATTAATTGAGTGCAACTATCCACTCAAGATGCTCACCTTTCTCGCTCAACAAAGAGCTTAAGCTATTGTTTGCTGTAATGGTATAATAATACAAGGTAGCAAAAAATAGACTCAAAAAAAGAGCGCTCACAATCCGCCATTGAAAACACAAACAATGTTGAAAACGTTGAAGTGAAAAAAACAACAACCACAGCAGCTGCAGATGTATTTCCATGGTATAATTAATCAGGTAGGTGTGACAGTTTTCAATCGAACATGAATTGTCAAAAATCATACAAAACAAAGAAAACAAAAAAAAAACAAACATATTCATTTGATTTTGACAATCCACGAACGATCTCGTGAGAAAATAGCCTGTTGTCAAACCTACCTGTATAATTGTATCATGATGTATTTCCACAAAAAGCTGTTTTTGACAGGAGATGTTTTCTTGTAGAAGAGAAAATAAGCAGTTGTCAATGCTACCTTGTATTATTATACCATGATTTGCTGTTATCTTGTGCTGCTTATACAATGGCAGCATGGATTAAAATGCATGAATTCTTAAATAATTAAATAAAAATTTATACCAAAAACGTAGTACCCAATAGCAGGGTAGATATTGAAATAAAAAGAGTGGCACGCAAATAAATACGATATATTGGGCTTATGGCTACCAGAGCTGTAAAAGATTGAATCATTTCCACTTTTCAGTCTCTTGTTTAAAAATTCAAAAGCTGAACTCTTTTTTTGTAGCATTCAAAGTGTGAACTCTTTAGGCTTAGGTCTTTAGGCTGATTAAAATTGTTTTCAAGTCATGAATTGCAAAACGTAAAGAATGCACACTGAATTAAAATTTTAACGCGTGCAGCCACCGATGGCTTCAACCACGATGGCTGCAACCATCGTTAGTTGCAGCCGAATTGAAATTTTAGTGAATGCAGCCGGCGATGGCTTCAGCCGCAAAGGTTTGTTGTTGTCTGAAGTTGTTTTGTGTATTTGTGTATGCGTGTGTGACTGTTGGGCATGACTGTGATGGGTTGCCATTGGCTTGATATCATGTATAGAAAAAGTATTATACGTATACAACAAATTGTAGGAGTTAATTTTTATACACTTTGTTAATAATATTTATTGTTAATAAGCACTTTATTATTCTAGAAAATGTCAAAGGAAAGACAAGCATGTCACTAAGATCCGCCGTCGAAAACAAATGACAACAAAAGTGTAAAATGCTGCTTTATATTTAGTAGTATTTAATGGGAGTAAATAAAATATCCAGTGCTTCAGAGTTGAAAAGAATGATAGAACTGAGTGCATTCATCAGATTTTTTAAGCCAACAAAAATGGGATTGATATTTCCATAAGTCCCATTCCTTGGAGAGCATTGGGTGTGCATTCTTTTATCTTCAAAGAATGATGAATTGTGCATCTGTAATTCATTTACTCTACAGAAGCATAAGATTGCAATCTGGTTGATGCAGCTTTTGAATGTATTAAGAGCGTGTGCATTCCGAAATGATTCAATCTTTTACAGCTCTAATGGCTACACTGTAGCAGGAATTAACTGAGTGCAACTATCCACTCAAGAGACCAGCGCGGTGAGTTGTAGAATCTCACCTCTCTCTCTCAACAAGCTATAGCTTAAGCTATTGTTTGCTGTTATTTCGTGCTGTTTATACAATGGCAGCATGGACTAAAGTGCATGAATTCTTAAATAATTAAATAAAAAGATTTACCAAAAACGTAGTACCCAGTAGCAGGATCGTTTATTATAGCAATTGAATAGTGAAAGAATTATTAAAATCGGTTTAGCGGTTACCCCGTGATTGAACGATAAAAATCCGAGAGAACCCTTTTATATAATAGTATAGAGTATAGATAGATATAGATATAGATGTAAAGAGAGTCTGCTCAAAGTTAACATGAAATTTGTACGCAAATTTATTTTACTTGCACTATTCAAATATATCTGTTAACTGTTTTACGTTAAAACTGTTAATCGCATTTTTGTAGAGAATTATCTGATCTAAAAATTTGCTATGAGCATATTTTCAAAAAAAAAAGTCTGGCAATGCAATATATAAACCACCGGACGCAGTCAATAGTTATGTCGCAAAAAAAGCTAAAGATGCAGAAATTTCTTTTTTTACGTGTAGTTTTCAAAAGTATATGTAGTCCATGAAGATTTTTTTGTTTCCATACATTTCGTTCCACTATACTGTGCAGACATTCATATTTAAAAAGTATGCACAAGCGTCACTGCATAGCATATAGAGAAATGTCAAAAAAAAAAATTGTATTGAAAACAGTGTTGCCGCACGATAATTTTTAAAGTTAGTGAAATAGGAGTATAAGACTGAAGTATCATACGTACATTATAGATTGTCATACATATTTTTATGAGAAAAAGCATGCGGACAAATGCAATTTTTCGGTATTTGGACACAATGGGGCCAAAGACCATTTTATTGGTGTTCGGTATATTCACAAAAGTTAAAACCTGACACAATGTGAACAACTTTTTCAAAGAAATCTTGCCGAAAAAACCAATCAGATATTAGTAACAAACCATAAAATAGGGGATAAAACCGGAAAAAGCGTCTCTTGGAGGCAAAATTAATAAAAAATTTTGTGTGAAGGGTGCAGGAAACTTAAAAAACGAATGATGCCGTTTGATTTCTCATACCCGTAATAGGGTGAAACCGTCCTCTCTGATCATTTCTCTTTTTTGGACTTTCAAAGTGCAATAAAAAGAACTAACGAACCGCTCACATTTCGCTGTTGTCGAAACACACTACTTGTAAACTGAACCAATTCCTAATCAGCCTATTCCAGTCTCGTTCTCCCCTCCTATTATGTTCGAAAATTAAACAAACAATTTATACAAATCACATCATTAGGTCATATACATATCTATCTTCCTCTATATATATAAAAATAAGTTGCATTGTGTATGAAATTGATGTTCTCTGTAATGCGTGAACCAATTTTGTTTCTGGAAATTTCCCATGAAAGGTGACGTCAATACGAAGGTTTTTTTGTATAAATGGTCTTTGTATGTGCATTGGTTCATGAATTATAGGCATTTTAGTGAACTTATCAACAATACAGCTGTGAAAAAATACAGGTGCGCACGGTATTTGCAAGGGTAATTGGAAATAAATGGAATATTGGAATAATTTGGCAAGTCTCACTTTAGTTTGCATTTGCGCGAAAAATAACGGTGCGTGTTTGTGGGCTATCAATTTTTATCCACCTTGAACACCAGAGGACGCTGTAGTACAAATTTTTTACAAAACTGCCTAAAACTCACAATCCGCTTATGCGATTAGAATGAAAAGTGGTATACAGTGGTTTTCATGTACGTTCAGTGTTTTGCTGCAATATTTTTTGACCTATCTTGAACACCAGAGGGCGCTGTAGTTCAAATTTTTTGCAAAACCACCTAAAACTCCCAAACCGCTCATGCGATTAGAATAAAAATTGGTATATAGTAGTTCTCAGGTACGATGAGTTTTTGACTGTATCTTCTTTGAACCACCTTGGACACCAGATGGGGCTGTAGTACAAATTTTTTAAAAAATCGAATATTTTTAGTTGTTACATATGCAAATATTTACAAAATAAAAAATATTTTTTAAATTAAGTAAAATTAAAAAATGTTATTTTGACATCAAAAACATGAATATATCTTTTAAACTATGAAAAATTTTACTACAACGATATACAGGGTGGACCAGAATAACTGTCCCCTTTATTTTAAGCGCCATCTATTGCAAAGTTGTTGAGTAAAAGTGCTGCAATATATTACGTGATGTTTGTTGTTTTATTAAGCAAAAATCTTAAACACGTGGAAATTTTAAAACTGTTTCTGAGTTTTAAATTAGCTGTGGACGTGAAAAGACAATTGGTTTTAAGCTTGCACAATCAAGGTCTTAGACAAATAGATATACTTCGAAAGCTTCGTCAGCATGAAAACTTTGGTAAAATAAATTGAAAATTTATCCAACACTTAAAAAAGATTTGAAGAAACTGGAACTGTTGATATTAAAAAAGAAACAGGCCGAAAAAATCTGTGCGCACCAGTAGTTTGATCAAATGTGTAAGAGATAAAATTCGACGAAATGGTCAAAGAAGTGCCAAAAAAATGGCTGCAGAGCATAATATAAGCCGAAGTTCGATGGTAAGAGTTCTGCAAAAAGACTTGAAGCTCAAACCATACAAGAAAACCCGGCAGCATGGCATAACATTGAAGAATATGATGGAGAGAAAGAAAAAATGCAAACAGCTTTTGAGACGGCACGCAACTTCAAATATCGTTTTTTCCGATGAAAAGTTGTTTCTGTTGCAACCAAGCCTTAATGTTCAGAAGTATCGCATTTATTCTGTGACATTGGAGAACATTCCCAAAAATAAAAAAAGCTGTTCAACGATTTCAAAATGTCCCCAAGGTCATGGTGTGGGGGGCAATATCAAAAACGACAACATTTCCCCTGTTTTTCGTTGAAAGTGGCGTCAAAATCAATGCAAAATATTATCTGGAAGAAATTTTGGAAGAGCATCTGCTGCCTTATGCTGAAAAACTGTTTCAAAATAACCGATGGATATTTCAGTAAGATGAAGCGCCAAGTCATCGCGCAAATGTGGTTCAACAGTGGTCAAGTGAAAACATACCCAATTTCATCGATAAAGACTCGTGGCCAGCATCATCACCTGATCTTAATCCTTTGGATTATTTCGTTTGGGGTTATATGCTGGCTAAACTGAAGGACTTAAATATTACAAAAATAACGAATTTGAACAGGTTCAAGTCACTTTTAGTTAAAATTTGGGACAAAATTCCTATGGATATGGTGCGTGTCTCATGCAACTCGTTTCCTACTCGATTACGCCATGTTATTCGTGAAGGAGGTGGCAGAATCGAATAAAACGTGGCAAATAAAATCTTTTAAGTATTCTTAAGTGTTTAATAAAAATAGAAATTAAAATACATCACAATTGAATTTTTAATCAAATCATGAAAAGGGTACACTTATTCTGGTCCACCCTGTATATAATGCAACATCGTGCTCAAAAATGAAAAAAACACAATCAGAAATTTAATTTTGTGACTTTCGATTCAAATATCTCCGCTGCTTTTTTATACACTTTGGTAAATTTTTTTTTGTCTTAAAGCTTGATAAAAAGTATTATAAAACCTTTATTGCAAAAGTACCGTTAGTTGAGTATATATATTTAAAATATTTTTTCAAAAAAGGTCTGAAATTTTGTTTTTGTTGTAAAAATAATTTAAATTTAAATTCGAAAATTTTCAACTCCATTTAAAAATTATAACATTTATAGGCAAAAATTGTTTAAATTTTACGCAAAAATTAAAAACCATTTCTGTGATTCAAAAAACAAGGGTTACCCCTTGATTTTTTCGAACAAAATTTTTTTTCCAATATTGTGTTTTTATAATTTTCACAAATCAATAAAAATGCTATATTTCCTGCGGTTTTCGTCGATTTGGCTATATTTTGGTAATTTACTTAGTTTGTATGCTCTCTGTCGGCAATTGTACTAAAACTGGGATGGGCTTTATATAAGGGGGTGTGACCCCGACCATATAATTTGTATTATCGAATAGCTTTGAAAGTAAAAGCAGCAGTACTTACATACAAACTCAAAATGGAGTTTCTATTTGGTGATCTTCTGCTACTACACTCAAAAAAATATCAACTGTATTATTAACAAAAACGCTTTGTTAATCTCTAACAAAAGATTTTTGTCAATATGAACAAATTTTGTTAATTTAACAAAAATATTTATTGAATTTGACAATTTTTTGTTCATATTGATAAAAAATATTTTTCAAGGTGAAATTTAATAAAGGATTTTGTTAAGTTGAAAAAACCTTTATCAATTTTTAAAGAACTCACAAAATTTTTATCATATTGACAAATTATTTTATTAATTTAACAAATATTTGTCAATAGAGCAAAAACTTTTATCAAATCTGTAAAATTTTTTTGTTAATTTTTTTTATCATTACAACAACATTTTTTATCAATTTTATAGATAGTTTTTATTTCAAACTAACAAAATTATGCGTTGTTTTGATAAAGTTTTATCATTTTTTCGCTTGATTGACAAAATTTTATCACATTAACAAAATTTTTTGATTGATTTGATAAAATTTTATCAATAATACAAAATCTTTGTTAATAAATAACGGACGCCGCTATTGCGTCATTTCTAAATAATTGTTTTTCATGACTTTCGGTTCTTCTCATTAAAAAAGAAAAATAAATACGTTTTAAGCGCAAAATTAAGTGACAAAGTGTGAAAATTAAGTCAGTGGATAAAAGATTAATTGTTCATATTCCAGGAAAGTAAAAATGAAGGATTTGGAAGAAATCATAGTGGAGCTACGACTGGATTTAGAAAAAATAAAAACAACGAAGCTTCTGGAATACTTAGTGGGTAAGTTATTTAATAAAATGATCTTAGTATAATTTATTAAAATAATATCATTGTTAAGAGTGTGAAATAGATCGAAAGGCACTTCGTATTATCACAGAAGAACAATTAGAAGCTTTCTTTGGAAACCATCGAGTACCATTGGGATTACAAATCTTATTCGAGCAACGTTTGAAAGTGTGGCAGAAAATTAAGGTTAGTTCTATTATTTTAAAAAGTTTAAAAATAATTTTAAAGTCACGTAAGAAGTGCGAGTTTAGTTGATGTTAGTTTAAAAAACTTTTCAGTATTACGTCAAACTAGTTAAAAATTAAAATTATCAGGCATGTGATGGAAATCGAACGAATTCAAAACGCAAACAAAATTGCAAATTTACGATTGTTTTACGTGTTCAATTTATTTAAATTCGTTAAAATTCATTTAATTAAATTCGAGTGAAATTGAACTTCACAAATTTGTGCAAAACTGTGAAAAATTACACAAATTAGTGTACTTTAAAGACAGGTCAAATCGGTTTCGCTAGCTATTTCGTACGAAAACGATTTCTATCACATGCCTGTGAGTTGTAATTTGAATGTTAACTTATCTTGCACTTCTGGTGTAAGCTTTTCATTTTTAAAATTAAATTAATCAGTAATTATTTTATATATTTCTTTCAGAATTAAATCTAATACTCTTTTTCTTTGATTTAAATTTATAAGATTAATTATTTTGAGCAGTTTTGGTAGTACTGTAAATTTTGTAATTGCGTTATGTTTTTTGTGCAAGTCAGACAACTTTACTTGTAAATCTTTGGTGGTTCACTTGAAAATTTTTCATTCTCTTCGATTTAATAGTACATACGAGTGTAGCGAAGGCAATTGTAATCAAGCGTTTGGGAATTCAGATAGTTTTAGAAAACATCTGAAAAAAAACATGCTTTTTCAAATGATAATTTCGAAAATCCCCAAACAAAGAAATGTTGTACTCTTCCTTTAGAAGATTTGAGTTCAAATGAAGAAATCATTGATAACAATGAGAGTTTTACACAACCAGTAACACCCAACATACCCCTCAACAACATTAAAAACTTTGCTGATTTAATTTTAAAATCTTCTTTAGAATTTACATTATGTCTTCATAACAAGAACAATTTTAATAAAAAAGATGTAGAACTTATTCAAAAATTAGTTGTTGACAAAATCACCGGACCAATTTCAATATATTTAAACAGTAACTCTGTATACTCATTAGATACATTACGTGAAATTTCGAAAATTTTATCGGATCCATTCAAATTATGCTCTTCGGATTATCAATTAAAAAATTGGTTATTAGAGAATAACTATTCTGAGGAAATTTTGGAATTTTCTATTAATGAAGAAATTGGAGTAGTGAACCGCCAAGGAGAAGCAATATATGATGAGAAGAAAACCACAGGTGCACTTGTTCCAATGCGATTTCAATTAAAAAAACAATTTGAGGATAAAAGCTTATTGAATTATTACTTAAATGAATATGCTTCTAAGAACTGCAGCAATAGCAATGAAATTTCGAATTTTATGGATGGTAAATTGTGGAAAAAAAAAATTTCGCCTTATCCAAATGAAATTTGTGTTCCATATTTTATGTATATTGATGATTTTGGGATCAACAATCCCCTTGGTTCTCATCCCCAGTCAATCTCAGGCATTTATTTTGGTTTTCCTTGGGCTGCAAACAATTCAAAGCTGATGTTTTGAATTTTTGACAAAGATAATGTTTTTTTAGCAGGTTTTATAAAATCACTAGATTTCAAGACTTTTGGAAATGATAAGTGTCTTCAGTTTATAATAAATGAAATAAATGAAATTGAACTAAATGGCTTGGAAATTAAACTTAATGACAGTTTGATAAAAGTGCATTTCATTTTGGGATTGTTTTTAGGAGATAACCTTGGCCTTAATTCAGTTTTAGACTTTAGCAAATCGTTTTCAAGTAACTATTTCTGCCGTTTTTGTAAGGCAGATAAACTTACAACTCAAAAGCTTTGCGAAGAAAATCCACAATGTTTAAGAACAATAGAAAATTATGAATTTGATCTCTTGAATAATTGCTTCGAAGAAACGGGAATAGCTAAAAACTCCGCTTTAAACGATATCAAATCATTTCATGTCGTTGAAAATTTTGCCGTTGATATGATGCATGATCTCTACGAAGGCATTTGTCATTATGATATTTGCCATATAATTAAATATTACATTGATGAAGTAAAACTATTTTCATTAGAAACAATAAACTATCGCAAAGAATACTTTAATTATGGTCATATAGAGGTAGGAAATATATCAGGACCGATTAAGGACAATGATTTAAAAAAGTTTCGTTTAAAAATGTCGGCAAGCGAAATGAGGTGCTTTATACACTTTTTTCCTCTTATGATTGGAGATCTTATACCAGAAGGTGACGAGGTTTGGGATTTTTTTTTATGTTTACTTCAAATAATAGACATTTTGCTTTCTAATAAATTTACGCTCGATAGTGTTTCTGCACTCAAGCAACTTATTAAAGATCATAATGCAAAATATTGCTATTTGTTTAAAGATTCTTTGAAGCCCAAGCACCATTTTCTTACCCATTACCCGTCTATTATTCTTTATTCAGGTCCCCCAAAACAAATTCGAAGCCAAACATAAAGAATTCAAATCATACGCACAATTAACGAATTCAAGAAAAAACATAACGCTTACTTTAGCAAAGAAGTATCAGCTCAAGTTTTCTCACTATTTATTTTCGTCAGAAGCTGATTACCTTCAAGTAAAAGAAAAAAATAGGGCAAGTGATAAAAAAGAAATTGATTTTACTAAACTTTGGTTCAAACCCCACATTAGACCAACTGAATACATTAAAATTATCTTTAAGGGGACATGTTATAAAAGAGGATTCTTTTTAACAAAGTTTACAAAGCAATTGTGCTTATTTAAAATTGTTAAAATTTTGGTCTTTGAAGGGGGTAAACATGTAGTACTTGTTGTTGATGAAATTTTGATAGAAGAGTTTAACTCCCATTATTGTTCATATAAGGTAGATTTAAAGGAAACTGTAATAAAAAAAAATCTATTGTACAATATAAAAGATTTCAGTGGACCACCAATCAATGTTCATAAAATTTTTAACGGACAGCTTATGATACGTTTAAGAGAATATTTTTAATATTGATTGTTATTATTTTTTGTTGATCAGTACGTTTGGATTTGTTTTGGTTTAAGTAGAAATAACTTTAAGTCATAAATACTTTGTATTAAATCAAAATTAAATAAGAATTATTATAATACGTTTTAAATGGAAAAAATGGATGAGCTATCGCAATACATTTATATTAATAAAACTCAGTCATCACAAAATATGGAGTCATCTGAGGAAATTGAGCTATCGCCGGAAAATATTCAAATTATTTACAGCTCCGCCCAAATTCAACCTGTTGTTTCTGAGGAAAGAATTGATCAACCAGAGCTTTTTAACCTTCTTACTAACTGGGGTGTTCAAATTTTGTATAGAAAATGTATTGGTAAGTTTTGTGGAGTATGTAATTAAAAATGTTGATTCAATTTCGACATTTCAGACGAAGAAATTAATTTGGATATTCTTAAAATCATGACATCGAGACACGCGGAACTATTAACTAAAGAATTTAAGCTCGGTGTTTTGGTCAAATTTGAAAACAATTTAAGGAACTGGCAAATTCGTTTAAATTCAACTGTCTCGTCTAGCTTATCTGAAAATGCTTTAGCTGAGTTGTCCAATAAAACATTTAATTCACAAAGTATCACTGACATTCCTGATAACACAGAAATCAAGCTAGAACATATACTTCAACAAACCAGTAATAGAAAATCTTTATTAGAAAAATGTAAAAATGGTATTGAGTTGAACGATGGATGCAGAACCATTCTTTTGGATACCATCATCAATCATTTGATCCAGAATAAAATCAAAATGAGCACGAAGTTGGCAGAGAATATATCGGATGAAATAGTTTCTGTTTTTCCCAAAGAGTTAAAAGTACTTAACATAATTTTTGTTATTCTAATTTTAAAAATTAAATATTTGTTTTGTTTTTTCTAGACATTTTACTTCCTTAAAGAAATCGGCAAAGCTCCAAGAGGGAGAATATACTCAAAATATTTTAACCAGCTGCGTTCCTTAAAAAACTGCGGTCTTTTGGGAAAGAGGACTTATACTGACACAAAAGAAGAAACGTTTGATCGATTTCTACATCCTGACTCAAATTTATCTGGTAACTGGATGTAGGTTATAAAAGACATGCCATTTGAATTTGTTTTTTTATTAGAAGAAGATAACATAGAAGAACACTTGGAGGCAATAAAAAAGGACAATAGCAGCTGGACGGAAATAGAGACCCACTATGCAGCAACAGCTAAGTTTCGACTTGCGAAGATTGCGGAATCATCATCGACTTTAGACATTTTTAATAGCTGGAAACATTACAAATGCCCGCTTGGATTTAAACTGGTAAAAATTTGATGTTTATAAACAATTATTTTTTTCTATTGATTTGTATTGTAAAATCTATTTGATTTATAATAGATTGATTGCGACTTTAAAGTTTTGCACCCCAATTCGCCCAGCCTTATTCAATGTCTTACAAATTTCTCTGAAAAGATATTTCAAATAATTGAACAGAAAATAAAAGACAACAGCAGTCTTTCTTTGTTTAAAGAGTGGAAACAAATACAAAATCCAACAGAAAGTAAGTAGAATTATTTTTTTATTAAATTGCATTTCAATTTAATAATTTTTTCAATAATTTTTTTTTATTTGTGTATCAGATGGGCGATATGCAACGATTTTATATTTATTACATGCGGTCCTTGTTCCAACATCCAAAATTGTCAAAGTTGAAAAAGGAAAAAAAGTGCACATTAAGCACTCTATCAAAGACTCTCAAAACTCTTTCATAATAGTCGGCAGAACAGTGGAAGAAGCAGAAGCTGAGCTCCGACAGAAATTAGAAAAGAAGGTATCAATTCAACCTCTAATTATGCTTACTGGTAGCGTGTTGAACCCAGAAAACATTGTGGTATACTTTGATGGAGTTAAATTCAAATTTTTTTCCATATTAACAGCTTTAGATATTTACTTCAAAATTTATATAATATTCAACTTAGAGTATCCTGTAGAATCAAAATTAATTTGGAGTTTTATACAAAAATTTTGCTATAATTTAAACATAAAAAGCGAAACAATTCACCCAAATGTAAGTTTCCTTTGCTCACAACTTGAACAATAAATATGAATCACACAAAAATATGTTTTTTCATATATAATTATTTTTGACTTAATTATTTCTTTATTTTTATTTCTGTTTTGTAAACTTAATTTGTATGCCTAAGTTAACTTCAAAAAAAGAACATGAATTTTTATAACTCTTTAATCCTTTTCTTCATACAATGATAAAATAAATGATAAAATTAAAAACGTAAATTATCAAATTTTATTTCAAGAAGTAAAAATTGTGTAATCTTGAAAAAAGTAAGTTTCAAATAATGGAAAGGCTCTTTTTCATACTATATCTCTTTATTTTCAGGATCTTGTGCCCGTATTCACAGAGCTTGTTTGTTTTTCGCATGTTATTTTGAACTTTCGATTATAAAATAATCAAAATTTCAAATGAGCATGTTTAAATTTAAAGTAGGTGAATACCAGCAATTTTAGGATTTCACTTTAATATTTTGTTATATTGACAAAAATATTTATCAAAATAACAAAATATTTTTATCAAAATAACAAAAAAATTATCAATTTAACAAACAAACTTATCAAAATAATAAAAATTTTTATCAAAACAACAAAAATTTTTTATTAATTTGACAAATATTTGTCATATCAACAAAAAGTTTATCAATATTGATAATCTTTTTATTCATATTGATAAAAAGTTTTATCAATTCAACAAAAAATACTATTAAAATTTTATCAAATCAACAAAAATTCCAAATTGCATATTGATAATTGCACTATCAAAATAACAAAGTGGTTTTGTTATTTCAACAACGTTTTGATGATATTGACAAAAATTTTTGTTGGACGTATATTGACAGCGATTTTATCAATAACGCATAGGAATTTATCAATAACACAGTGTTTTTATTTTGAGTGTAGGAAACTGTAACGGGCAATGTAAAATGACAGTGGTGTCAAACTATGAGTCTAAGAAAAGTTTTGAATACATCTATTATGTTCCCATATAGGTGCAGGGTGCAGCAACGCGCGCCGGGAAAAGGCTAGTTTCATTATAAAAGTTAAGCTCTTTCAATATTAAATTGGACAAAAACCTGAGAGCATTAATTTCGATATATAATAAAAAAGGCGAATTGTATAGTTTTTAATAGTTATAGTTATTATAATTTATTGACTGCTAAAAATATCGCTTAATAATCTGATAAGTTTTTATTTTTTTAGGTTTAGTTTTAAATATACTTTATATCTATATTTACCTTGTTTGTTTCATTAAATTTTTCTTAAGGGTTTACGCTCTCCTTTAAATATGCTTGTATTTATTAAAATGTAATGATTGTTCTTCAAAATAAGAACAAACATGTACAATACTTATTCAAAGAATACATCCAACGTGGACTTAAAACACATTAAGTCAAAAGATCTTGTAAAAGATACAGAACGCGTTTTTTTCTATTTATTTTTTTAATATTTTTTTTTATATATATAAGTAAAATAAAAACATCGTTCTAATAGGTTTCTTAACTATCTAAGTATCGGGTTTTCGATATTCATATTCTCAAGAAGAAGAAAAAAATGTGTTTTATTGTTCAAAGAATTGCCCAACTTAAGCCCTCTCTCTACCCATTTTTCGGGCAGTTGTCAAATACCTCCTCGGCTGCTGGTGTTAATTGTTGTCCAGACTTATCTCATGACTTTTTGTGCTTGGGATTAACGTAATAGATGCCCTTTTCATCGTCCATGACAATTTTATGCAAAATCAGTTGAAGCCGATATCCTTACTTTTAAAATATGCAAACCACTTCCGGTATGTCACCAAAAAGCGGCAGCACTTCTTTCATGCTAAAGTAATTGGGCCTATATTTCTGCACAAGAAATCAAAAACCATTTAATGTATGTTACATATTTTTGCCTTTGTAGGTTTTTTTGAATTATCTATGCTTGGTTTCATAATATAACTGAACTAATAATATAACTTCTCCTTTTTAATTAAGTGTGTATGTTGTTTCGTTATACGTACGTATGTATGTATGTATGTATGAAACGCCTTAGATAGGTATTTCATAAGGGGGGAGGGGGGGCGGGGGGGGGCGGGGGCTTTACTGAATCAAAATAAAATTATGTATTATATTATATTATATTTAACGTAATATCTGCTAACAAAAATAAGCAGTTAATAATACACAATTTGCAATTTATCTTCACACATAATATGGCAAAATTAAATATTTTGGAATACACTGTGCAACACAGTTTTCTAATGGAGAATTGGCCAACACAGGTTGGTAGTACTAGCATATAGTAAAAAAACCC
The DNA here is from genome assembly GCA_943735915.1 of Pherbina coryleti. Taxonomy (NCBI): domain Eukaryota; kingdom Metazoa; phylum Arthropoda; class Insecta; order Diptera; family Sciomyzidae; genus Pherbina; species Pherbina coryleti. Next base: position 69,003,337 of record OX030950.1, on the reverse strand, counting down.
TAAAAGGATTTTGCAAAGTTAGCTCTCTTTTAAGAGATACAGGCATTGCAAGTTTGCCTCTTGCAGCGTATTTCAAAAAAAATTAAGTGCTAATTACTCGAATGATATTTATATTTTTTACTGCATTCTTCCGAGAAATAAGGATGAAATGTCAACTAATTTCAACATTATATGAGTTTTTCTCATTAAGAATTTTAAACTATCCATTTTATAACGTTTTTTACAAAATAAGCAATAATATTAAAAAAATTTATAGAATTTAATACAATTTCGGTATTGTTGTTTTGTTGTAATTTTTTTTACGCGCAAAACACAAGTGGTGCGCGTATAAAATTGGCATCTCTATATTTACTCTCGTTTCGAGCGTTCCAGTCGTGCTTAGCGTATTGATCACCAGTGTACTGCGTATTCCAATCACACAGAAAACACATATATTTGACGTATCATCCTTGCATGCCACAAAGTCATGCCACCACCTTCAAATCGCAACAAATTCGCCACTGGTTTTCGTTATACTTAACAACTTCTATATGCTGAAGATTATCGTATGTTTCCTTTGTATTATTGCTATAAGCTACTGGGACTGCAGGTTTGGTATTTTTTTATGTAAAAGCACAGCTTTCAAGCTGGACTTAGAGCTGTCTATAAATAAACCCAAACCCCTTTCTTATAGCTGATACCCATTGCTTTCATTAAACCTTATATATCGTTGCAATATGCGAAAGTGTTTTCATCTTCAACAGTAAAACAATCTTTCATTTCCTTTTTTCGATATGCAGTTACTTTTGTTTCCGGCGCCAATAAATTGTTCGATTTTAATAAAGAAGCTAATACTTCCGATTTACGATGGGATAGTCCTAACTTAGCCATACCCAGCAGAAAAGTGGACCAAATTTGAAATAGTTCTGAACTAGTTCCAAAAAGGACCAGTACTAGTTCCACTACAATACCCTTTAACATTGAACGAACTGACGCTTTTTGCGGGTTGATTTCATAGGAAAAGACAATTGTCCCCAGAAACACTCCTTTTTCCCTATATTCGAACTAGTTGCATTAGGAACATTTTTAAACTGGTTGCTTTCGCAGTAGCCTGAAAGTGGTTCTTTTTTAACTAGTTTTAAAGTGAACATATCAAAAGTGTAAGATTTTTGTGCAATGGAAAGGTCCTAAAGATATCATTTGTACCATCTTTTCCATCCACAATCCAGAAAACATTTTGTCTATAAACATTTTTTTTTTTAATATTTTTTCTTGTGCGCAGCAAATTTTATAAACTAGCCAGAACGCGTTTATTTTTGTCAGCAATACTTTTGAAAACAAAAGCAAGCATAACTGTTCTATACTGAACGCCTTTTGTACTTTTTCAGAGCTACTGCGAACTGCGCTAGAAATGAACTAGTTCACTTTTTCAATTGACTCCAAAATTACTGCTGGGTAATTAGATCTAGTATTTCTTGCGTATTTAAAACTGGATCGCCCAATTTTGATGGAGGAGGGACGTATTCAGACGTTGCATCTGTACTAGCGAAAGTAAATCTTGACTCAACATCGGGAGATTGGCATAATGGCACAGGGATGTTGTTGGAATGAGATATTGGTAATTGTACACTAGGAACTGCCACATAAGCTTTTTTTTTGCTTCTCTTTTTATTAATTCCATTTGCATGATTTTCGCAAGCATAACAATTTTTAGAATCGTGAATTCCCGGATCGAACCATAACGTAGGTTATATAAAAAATTTAATTGAAAAATACAGTAAAACATCTCAACTTTCAAAGGCTAAAACATTTAAAAGCGAGCTAACTTTGCAAAATCCTTTTAGGGTTTCGTTGGTCTAGACTAGGGGTGGGCACAATTCTTGCCCGTGCTGCGACTGCGTGTAAGCAGCGGGCAAGCAGCGTGCGAAATCAATTACAAGCAGTGATGCCAACCCGAAGATAGTAAAAAATCCACAAATGCGACATAACAAATCCGTGTAAATCCGTGTAAATTTATATAATTTTTTTTTGTTAATTTAAAACTAGCAACTCATCTATATATAAATATGCGTAGGCTGAACAGTTAAGAACCATTTTCTCCTATGTTTTTCAACCGATTTTGAAAATTTTTGTTTTAAATCAGTAAGAGTATGGAGAAGGAGTGCACCGAATATCTATGGTGGGCGTGGAACATTCCATACAACCCGAATTTGCGATATCGAATAGCTTTAGAGTTATAGCTTACACACTATTGGAAATTGGTATTCGACCTCAAATCACACGTACCATTCCACTGGTTACATTTAATGGGTGTTTAAAGAGGGGCATGGCACTTTTCAGCTGCCCAAATTTTTGGTATAGCTTTCGAACTATTTCGAACAATTCGAACAATGAATCTCGATAGGAACTTCCTATTTAGTCGTGTTCTTCGACTGGAAAAATTTAACGAGCATTCGACGAGGGGGCGTGGCACCACTCATACAATTCAAAGTTCTTATATCGAATAGCTTTGGAAGTAAATGGCGTATAATAATGAAACTCAATATGGAGTTCCCACTTGGTGATATCCTTCTACTAGAAAGTAGAGTATGGGAGGTAGGGTACTGGGACGGTCATTTGACAAAAAGGTGTGGCTGACAAAAAGGCGCATATATAAGCCAAATGTTTGATATCGAACAGCTTTGAAAGTCAAAGTCACAGAATATGGAAACTCGGAATGGAGTTACTATTTTGTGATTTCCTGCTGGTCGTGCATATGGTGTGGTATGAGTTCGGTTAAGTTTGCACATGAGTGAAGAAAGAAAAAAAAAGGTTTCAATAAAAATACAAAAAAAAAATCAATTCTTAAATGGTCGAATTTCGACCAAAGGCGATACTAGTACATAAATTACTCAATTAAAGACGTTTACAGTTTTTACAAATATTTTGTAATTTTTTTTTTCAAAATTTGCATTCAACTTATAAAAAGTTAAAAAAAAACTTAACAACATAACTAAATTGAAAAATTGAAAAAATAACATAAAATATATCTTTTATTTAGACTATTCATTTTTTTTTTAATCGTTATTCATTAACAATACAATAACATTGAAATACATTTCAAATACACTTTAAGTTTTTTTTAAGCTGTATACCCTGCCCACTGTTTAATTGATTCCCAGTTATGTAATTAATATCTTTTGTATATTATAAATTAGGGGTGGGCACAATTCTTGCCCGTGCTGCGACTGCGGGCAAGCAGCGGGCAAGCAGCGGGCGAAATCAATTGCATGATGAATTTGGAGGTGAATCGGATTGCGGAACGGAAAATCCTCTCTGTAATCCTCTCACAATATGCAATCACAAGAGCGCACTTGAGATTGCGTTAGTACAGAAAAATATGTATTAATCTCACGTACAGAACGATCAAAGCTTCAGTGTTCAAGCGAACGTCAAGCAACAATATTTGCGCTGGCCTGTTGCTTGAATAGATGACGAAAAATTGTACACTGTACAAAATTTCATGCATGCAAATTTATAGATGCTTCTGCATCAAACTGTACCATTTTTTATTGCAGTAGTTTTTTGTTCATAAATTTTTTTTTCAAATAAATATAAATGTTTATTTTAAATCATCTGAAGTCCGATTTATTTTTTGTTAAAATCATTCAAGATCTATAACAATTTCTTTCCCAACAAACATTGTGGCGAGTGGTGATTCGTTAACGAATCACTTATGAATCGCTGTTTTAATTGTTTTCGAATAGTTTCGTTCCTACTGCATCAGAGATTGGCTTGATGCTTAAAGAAAGCACCGATTGAAATCATGACTTTGTTAAATTCCATTGAGGACGCTTTTAGCATCGATTTGCTATCGAATCGCCTTTCAACATTTTTGTGGGTCGTTTGCGAATCAAGTCTTTAAATTTTAGCGATTCGTTAGCAAATGGCTTCTCTCATTTTTAGCAATTCATTTACTAATCACTACTTTTATTTTTAGCGATTCGTTACCGATTGACTTAAGCTTTATTTTACGATTTGTGAACGAATTCTTTTGTCCCCAATTATTTCCGATATTTAATATATTTTTCTTATTTAAAAATTTGTGATTCTTACCTCTTATAATAATGCTTATAATCTTTACCCCTTTTTTAAACAACACATTCGAATGAAACTTATATCATTTGAAAGCTCTGATTCATACCAAAATTTTTATTCAAAATATCTGTCATTAAGATAAGATAAAATAAGATTCGTTATCGAATTGCTTTTTTTAGTTTTGGAGACTCGTTAACGAATTGCTTTTTATATTTTTGGGGACTCGTTAACGAATTCCTTTTTTCGGATTTGACGATTCGTTAACGAAGGAGGAATTTCTCCCGCTCGCGATATTATAAGTGAATCGCTTCTAATAATTGCTAATGAATAAAATGTACGAGAATGCGATTCGTTAGCGATAACATTAGTGAATCAATTTGTTTGTTGGGTTGTTTCAAAAAATCAAATCTAACATTCTATGAAATTTTTTGTTATTTTTTTTATTTTCATTTATGATTTTTCCATGAGCCCATCGCCGTCCCATAATAAAATTTTGTGCACTTTTAGCCGAGATATACAAACCAAAAAATTTAAAGTTTTCAGCTTTTTACATGTCCGTTTGCTTCTGTATCTGTATTTCACTTTAACCATCTGTCACTGTGTTTAATTTTTATAATCCGTCCACTACACATTTATTTCAGTTCGCAGTATAAATAAGAGCAAAGAAAAAAATTTCAAATATCTATAAAATTTCCGCAAAAACCACTTTAGCACTACTTTGTTTTCAGTGTGCTTTATAAATAGAAACCGTAAGAGCGAGAGCATGCTGTTGTGAAAAGTAAGTGTTGCATATCTAATATATTAAGAGGATTGCTTATTAAAAGGGAGTTTTTTTTCTTTAAATTACTACCAGCAGCTTTAAAATCACTTTGCAAAAACAACTTCTTGGCATATTTATAATTGTTTTGCAAGAGCATGCAACCATAACAATTCTACATCTGCCTCCTAACATATTTTTAACTAATATTTTGTTAGAACTGAATCACATAATAAATTTATACTTTTATTTTGCGCGTAACTACTTAAAAGCAATTTTATGGCACAAGAAGTTATCGAGATATGATTGAATTCAACGTGATTGAATTCAATTAAATTCAAAATGTTAAATAGTAAAATTATAAAACGCCCTTTTTTTTTTGTATAAATGGCATGCAACATTGATTATGAACTGCTCTGAGCGCAATGAGCACAAGTATCATATCACTATCTATATTACGCTCTTCTTACGCTCTATCTCATTATATTTTCGCATGTCCCTCGTTTCCTTTACCATCGAATTTATGAAGCAATGCTGTCGCCCGTGCAGCAAGCAGCGGGCAACCAAAATGCCCGTACGGGCAAAATGCCCATACGGGCAACTTTGCCCACCCCTACTCTACAGAATTGATTCTCTTTGGAAATCATAACAAAAATAAAATCATATCTTTTAAGAAATCCCTGTATAAAACTATGTTTTATGGTCATACATTTGAATGGAAAATTTTGATAACTGTGAGTTACTTATTTCCATATCATAACAATTACATTTCTTGAAAAGTTGCTTTGCGTGTAATATTCCATCCAAAGTGGTTGTTTCTAATCGATTGCGAATTTCAGTTTTATTCAGATTGACTTGAGAAAAAATTCTTTCAACGGTTGCTGAAGAATGTTGTAGCAAAAATATGTGCAGTATTAGTGTTGAAACTAGTGGAAAATGTATGCTTCCATCCCCCTTTACAACTTTATTGACTTCTTGCCAATATGCGGCCACCTCAAGGTTCTTTGACGGCCGATCCATATTCCGTAAAGTTCTATATTCGATGTCAATCTCGTTATAAAATTTTTCTGGTAAGACTGATGGAATATATTGAAGCAAGGCTGTTATTGTTTTATTATTAATAACATTTTTTGGATCTACCATTCCTAAATTTTTTAAAAATTTCATGTTTTGAAATGGAAATATTTTTTTATTTGAAATGAAGCCTCAACATAAAAATTCACATTTTGAAGGTACACCTCATTGCAGTTTAAGTAATTGCATGAGTTATTATATCAATATCTTCGACTTTGCTATTTAAATTATATCTGGTTGAATGTAAAAATCTAAAATTGTTTTATAAAAAGTGATAAAACTTTCATACAATAGGTGTATCCTTAAGGATTCAGTTTGCATTTCAAGTGTAATATTATAAAAATATGGTAGAACGAATTCTGAAAATAAAAAAATATTACTTATTGTTAGTGCAGCAGTTGTCAAGTTGATCAGAAATTGTTTTTGCTTTTGTGTTGCTTAACATTTTCACTCTGAAGAACATGTTTAGAGTTTATATTACTTACGTGTGCAACTTTCAGGGATGCACATTTTTATTAGTTGCAAGTGTTGATATGCGCAAAGTTTTAACAAATTGAGTAAACGTATTTTTGAGCGTTGAATATATTTTTTTACCATTCAAATTAATTTCAACATGAAATTTCGTGAAAAATCTACGCAAATTCTGTGTGATATTCTTAGAAATCCGTAGATTTACCTTATTTTGCCGCTGTTGTCCGTTTATCTGTACAAGGCTTAAAAATCCGTAGAAACCCGTAATTTCCGTGTAGTTGGCATCACTTATTGCAAGATGAATTTGGGGGTGAATCGGATTGCGGAATAGAAAATCCTCTCTGTAATCCTCTCACAATATGCAATCACAAGAGCGCACTTGAGATTGCGTTAGTACAGAAAAATTTGTATTAATCTCACGTACAGAACGATCAAAGCTTCAGTGTTCAAGCGAACGTCAAGCAGGCAACATCTGCGCTGCCCTGTTGCTTGAATAGATGATGAAAAATTCTACACTGTACAAAATTTCATGCATGCAAATTTTTTGAAGCTTCTGCATCAAACTGTATAATTTTTTTATAACAGTAGTTTTTTGTTTATAAATATTTTTTTCAAATAAATATAAATGCTTTTTTAAATCATCGACCCAGAAGTCCGATTTATTTTTTGGTAAAATCATTCAAGATCTATAACAATTTCTTTCCCAACAAACATTGTGGCGAGTGGTGATTCGTTAACGAATCACTTATGAATCGCTGTTTTAATTGTTTTCGAATAGTTTCGTTCCTACTGCATCAGAGATTGGCTTGATGCTTAAAGAAAGCACCGATTGAAATCATGACTTTGTTAAATTCCATTGAGGACGCTTTTAGCATCGATTTGCTATCGAATCGCCTTTCAACATTCTTGTGGTTCGTTAGCAAATCAAGTCTTTAAATTTTAGCGATTCGTTAGCAAATGGCCTCTCTCATTTTTAGCAATTCATTCACGAATCACTACTTTTATTTTTAGCGATTCGTTACCGATTGACTTAAGCTTTATTTTACCCCAATTATTTCCGATATTTAATATATCTTTCTTATTTAAAAATTTGTGATTGTTACCTCTTATATTAATGTGCAAACTTTAAACCGCTTCCCTTTTTACCCCTTTTTTAAACAACACATTCGAATGAAACTTATATCATTTGAAAGCTCTGGTTCATACCAAAATTTTTATTCAAAATATCTGTCATTAAGATAAGATAAGATAAGATTCGTTATCGAATTACTTTTTTTAGTTTTGGAGACTCGTTAACGAATTGCTTTTTATATTTTTGGGGACTCGTTAACGAATTCCTTTTTTAGGATTTACGATTCGTTAACGAAGGAGGAATTTCTCCCGCTTGCGATATTATAAGTGAATCGCTTCTAATAATTGCTAATGAATAAAATGTACGAGAATGCGATTCGTTAGCGATAACATTAGTGAATCATTTTGTTTGTTAGGTTGTTTCAAAAAATCCAATCTAACATTCTATGAAATTGTTTGTTATATTTTTGAAGCGAAGCTTTTTACGCCTCGTTCTGAGATTTGCTAGAGTGAAATCAGAAAAAACGACACTTTTTCCGACACCTTTTTTCTTAGAATTGATATTGTTTTTTGCTTGCATCAATTGAACCAGAAAATGTTAACTTAAAAATAATTTCTTGGCCTCTGCAGGAATTGAACTCATGCCCGTCGACTGATAGTTTAAAACTTTAACCATCGAACCAAAACTCTTTGTTTGTAAATATCGCTGATTCAATATCAAGAATTAACTAAAGCTATGTTGCAGTAGATCAAAGATCAAAATAATCTATTTATAGGAATTGTATTGGCTACAAGCCTTCATCTCCTAGAATAACCATTAGCCAATACACAATAACCACTATAGATTGTGTATTGGCTATACAAACAAGAGTACTAAAAAACACAAATGTTGCTTCTACTTACTACTAGATGTCGTTACGCGACAAACAAATTTAATGATTTTTGTATATTTATTCCCTACAACTGAACAGGAGGGACGGAGAGGGTTAATATGTATTGTCAACCCCCATTATTTTTGCAAAGCGAACATTTTTCCCTTGAGGACCTATCCCCTTCGACCTCTCCTTACGGGTGCTCCCATACAAAAACGAAAAACTTTGTTATTTTGAAGTTTTAAATTCAAAAATTATTTTAATCGAAAAAAGGCATTAAATTCTCAAATCTTTGAAATTGCGAAAATGCTTCGCTTCTCTCGTGTGTCCAGTGACGCACCTGTGTTTTTTATTTTCATTTATCGTTTTTCCATGAACCCATCGCCGTCCCATAAAAAAATTTTGTGCACTTTTAGCCGAAATATACAAACCAAAAAATTTAAAATGGATTGTTTTCAGCTTTTTACATGTCCGTTTGCTTATCTGTATTTCACTCTATCCATCTGTCAGTGTGTTTAATTTTTATAATCCGTCCACTACACATTTATTTCATACCGCAGTATAAATAAGAGCAAAGAAAAAATCTCAAATATCTATAAAATTTCCGCAAAAACCACTTTAGCACTACTTTGTTTTCAGTGTGCTTTATAAATAGAAACCGTAGGAGCGAGAGCATGCTGTTGTGAAAAGTAAGTGTTGCATATCTATCTATATATATAAAAAGAAGCTTATGTTTGTAAGGCCGCAATAGACTCCTAAACTACTCATCCGATTAACATGAAAATTTGTGTATAGAAGTTTTTTGGTACGGTGCGTGTTTGTGGGCTATCAATTTTGATCCACCTTGAACACTAGAGGGCGCTGTAGTACAAATTTTTTACAAAATTGCCTAAAACTCTTAAACTGCTAATGCGATTAGAATGAAAACTGGTATACAGTGGGTTTCATGTACGTTGAGTGTTCTGCTGCTATCGTTTTTGACCTATCTTGAACACCAGAGGGCGCTATAGTACAAATTTTTTACAAAACCACCTAAAACTCCCAAACCGCTCATGCGATTAGAATAAAAATTGGTATAAAGTAGTTTTCAGGTACGATGAGTTTTTTAGCACATCTTGTTTTACCAACCTTGGACACAAGATGATGCTGTAGTACAAATTTTTTACAAAATTGCATATTTTTAGTTGTTTTCTTAGGTTACATGTGCAAATATTTACAAAATATAAAATATTTCTTAAATTTAGTAAAATTAAAAAAATGTCCGTTATTTTGATATCAAAAACATGAACATATCTTGAAAACTATGAAAAATTTTACTACAACGATATATTTAATGCAACATCGTTACACAAAATTACGAAAAAAACACCCAGAAATTTAATTTTGCGACTTTCGAGTCAAATATCTCCGCTGCTTTTGTATACATTTTGTTAAATTTTTTTTGTCTTAAAGCTTCATCAAAATACTATGAAATCCTTATTGCAAAAAAAACCGTTAGTTGAGTATATATATTTTAAATATTTTTTTCAAAAAAGGTCTGAAATTTTGGAGTTTTCCTCACAAAAAGGATCAAAATTTGTTTTTGTTGTAAAAATAATTTAAATTCAAATTCGCAAATTTTCAATATATATTTAAAAGTTATAACATTTATAAGCAAAAGTTGTTTCATTTTTACGCAAATTTTTTTTTCCAATATTGTGTTTTTATAATTTTGAAAACACAATAATATATACAAGTTAAAAAATTAATTTATTAGAAAAAATTATCGAAGTATCTCAAATCAATCTCTCAATCAAAAGTTATAGCCAATAATGTTTATCCAAAATATATATACAAAAAGCAAAACGCTGTCTGTGTGATGGCTGGAAACTTCAAAATTTCTTAGCCGATAGAGCTGAAATTTTGGCAGTACATTTTTTTCAAGTTCGAGATGGCTTAAATTTCTGTCACAGCCCCTTTTACCGCCCACAAATTAATAAAAATGCTATATTTCCTACGATTTTCGTCGATTGGGCTACATTTTGGTAATTTAGTCTGTATGCTTACTGTCGGCAACTGTACTAAAACAGGGTAATGTCCATCTACTAGAAAACTGGGATGAGCATTATATAAGAGGGTGTGGCTCCGCCCATACAATTAAAATTTGTATTATCGAATAGCTTTGAAAGTAAAAGTAGCAATACTTACAAACAAACTCAAAATGGAGTTGCTATTTGGTGATCTCCTGCTACTGGGAAACTGTAACGGGCAGTGGAAAATAACAGTGGTGTCAAACTATGAGTCTAAGAAAAGTTTTGAATACACCTATTATGTTCCTATTAGTTGCAGGGTGCAGCAACGCGCGCCGGGAAAAGGCTAGTCTAATATATTAAGAGGATTGCTTATTAAAAGGGAGTTTTTTTTCGTTAAATTACTACCAGCAGCTATAAAATCAACGTGATTGAATTCAATTAAATTCAAAATATTAAATAGTAAAATTATAATACGCCCTTTTTTTTGTATAAATGGCATGCAACATTGATTATGAACTGCTCTGAGCGCAATGAGCACAATTATCATATCACTATCTATATTACGCTCTTCTTACGCTCTATCTCAGTGATGTGATTTGGTGGGATTTCGGGCTCATTTTGGGATATTTGGCCTATTTGAGAACGTGTGGGATTTCAGATGCGTAGGTGGGATTTTCTACTGAATCAAAATTTTTTAAAGTGTAAATTAGCAAAACTGGTTGGTATCACTTTTTTGTAATCTTTCAAAATTTTTCGTTTAATTGCTGTTTCATTGATTCTAAATATGTAAGAAAGGGATATGTATATTCAAAAGGCTTAAAATTAATGAAAATAAGATCCTCATTTAAAAACAAAAATATAAGCTCAGTTTCATTTTGATGCAACGAACGAAATTTACGATTACTCCATACACTTAAGAGAGTTTTTTAAAAAAACGCAGTGTTTAACTTTTCGTATTTTTTTTTTTTATAAAATTTGTTATATTTATTGAAAAACTTTATTATGTACATTATTAAACTATAAAATTATTATAATGTTAAAAAAATGTAGGGGAGGATGCCCGCCTACTAAACACGTTTTGCTTGGAGGCCATACCTTTAACTACCTTTTATATACCTCATAACTAACAAGAATTTTAATCAGAATTTAAAATTTCCAAAAATTGTAATTTTGGCAGTCGATCTAGCAAAAGTCTTGAAATCAGCCGCTTAAAAAATCGGTCCAGCTACTGAACGCCTAAAACAAATCATTGAAAAAAATTAGAAAATGAAGTAAAAACGCTAGTTTTTGAAAGTTTATAAAAAAATTTATTCTATCAATAGTGATTCTATCCCAATGACTCACTGAACTTTCAACAATAGAGATTTGAATTTCTTTGATGGCTGCAGCCATCAGAATTTATATTCGTTCTTCTTTTCATTTTTTAGACGACGCCTTTCTAAAATTTTATCTGAACGTCGAAGAGAATCACAAAAACTATTTGAACTAATTTCAAACACTATTTTTAATATAAATGACAATTTTTTACTTGCACGATTTCTGAAAATTTGTTCGGAAGGTGGACCAACGTTTTGTTCAGTAGGTGGGCAGGGACGCCATCATGATATGACGTGAAATATTTTTTCCCGTTTCTCAATATTGTTCGATTGCTCGTCGAATTGTGAAAAATAAGCATTAAATATTGAATTCTACCTTTTTTACCTTTTTTTATCGATAAGAAACACTCTGAAATTCACTAAATAGAGATGAACTATTTTTGCTCAGCTTCGTTTTATTCGAATATTTTATTTCTCAACGGCCGTGGGCCTAAAGCAGCATGCGCATTCATCTCAATGATTTATCAAAAGTGAATATTCAATGAGATGTTACTGCGACACTTTACACATTGGCGCATCATACAGACGTCAGAACTCACAGTGTTCAGTAGTAGGTGGGCCTGTTCAGCAGGTAGGCATCCTTATTTCTTTTCAAAAATTGCATTAAAAATCGTTACTGGTATAAATATTTGGGTGGGATTTTTTGTGGGTTTTTCGTGTCATTTTGGTGGGATAAACAGGTCTAAATCGGGATGTGATCGGGATTTTTTACTAAATCAGAATCACATCACTGCTCTATCTCATTATATTTGTGCATGTCCCTCGTTTCCTCTACCGTCGAATATATGAAGCAATGCTGTCGCCCGTGAAGCAAGCAGCGGGCAACCAAAATACACGTACGGGCAAAATGCCCATACGGGCAACTTTGCCCACCCCTAGTCTAGACCAGCACTATCGACGTGCGTTAGTCGCTTCTCCGTTAGATTGCATGATCTTCAAATTGTTCCACAGTGATATTTGCATTTTTATTTAATATAAAAAAATATTCTGGATTGCTAAGGGGGGGGCCGGGGGTATTTTAACCCCCAGAACCCCCCATATCTACGGCGTTGTATGTATGTATGTATGTATGTTGTCTGTACGTCTCATTATCTCGAAACTAGGAAAATGCAGTTAACTGTTTTTGCTTTGCACGGTAGATTTGACATATCCGATAACTCACAAAATCGTAGTGTAGTCAGTTACGTTTCAGTGATAGTTGACAGTACACGGAATATTTGGTTAAAGGGGACAATGAGAAAATTTACTATCAAAGTCACATCTTGTAAAACACTACAAATAATTTCTGAAGCAGTAATTTCTTTGCAAATTACTTTTATGAAATGAAAGGTTTGATACCTTAATCTGATATTCAATTTTTTGTAATCACTTATTCACTCCACTGACCCCATAACATATTTCTTTGAGCGTGGAATAGAGTTTATTTGAGAAAAAATGTGTTTTTAAACCTTCTGTAGTCAATGATCTAAAGAGTAAACCAATCACATAAAATGCATAAAATTTTCATTCACCCACTTTTTTTAGAGAGTCATTTTACCCCTAGAATGACATACTGCCTTAAAGGCTGTAGAATTTATATAAAACTCTTGTGTTTTTCATCACTGACAAAACTTTAAAATTACAAAAAATTTTTTACACTTACAGGCAAAAAATGGCGATCACTTACACCCCAGGATCGGCGTCCTTATGTCGAAGAAGCAGAACGACTCAGAGTTATCCACATGACCGAGCACCCCAATTATAAATATCGTCCTCGAAGAAGAAAACAGTCAAAGCTGCGAAATATGCAAGGAAGTTTAAAAGAACAACCAGCAAACTTATCATCTACAAAACCCAGAGAAAAGTCAGAATCCCCATTAGTTAACAATTCTGCAAATACAGCAGTAGAACGAGAGTCCAACAAAATATTGTCCAAATATTATGGTCAGAAGCAGAAGATCAACTGTACTTCAGACTCTATTGATCGAGTCACAAATCATGACACGGCTGAACATGTGGATTGCTTCAGCAACCAAACTCAATATGAAATGGAAACCCAAAGTCTCAAGTCCAGTTTTGATACTATTGTTCAGGGCAAAGAAAAACTCAAGAGGAACCCATCACCTAAAACCAGCAATAAGAAAAAATATCTTAAGCATTCATCATCTCATAATGAGTTGGGGCTTAATACCATGCCACCGGAAACGGAAAGCAAACCGCAACATTCTCCATACCAAACGCACCCCTTAGTTTCAACATCGCAAGCAGTTGTTTCTGGTCGTGGTATGTACGTCACTTGCAATAATAGAGGTATTCTCGATCACGGGCACTCTGTTAAGGGAACATTTTATCCTCCAATGTCAACCTCCTCAGAGGACGTGCAGAGAATAAAAACATCTCCCGCAGTTGATGTTCTTTCCCTTACTATTAATTCAAATATGCTTTGCACAACTCAGGCGTCCTTATTTGACATGCCGTACCTTTCTCTGCAACAGCCCTCACGACCTCTGACAGATATGTTTACACAAAATAGAGGGTCAGACCACTCAGAATATATACCAGTTTCAAGTGCTTATAACCAAAGTATTCACGAAAAGGACTACGTCCGCTACTCCTCTGCTAATATTCACTTCCCGTCAAACATGTGCTCAGATGCACAAGATGCACATTTAAAATCGAATGAATACATTAAATATTCCAAGTATCCCGACACAAATCACAACTACAGCGAATATGATGCATTTAATAACTCAGTTTCTGGACTAGCCGCCAGTAGCAACTTTTACTCACAAGGCCCTTACGCGTTGTCGACTACTTCGTGCCCTTCGTCACCATTGTCTGTGCCGTTCCCATTGACTTTACCGCACCAACACTCACCGACAGCTCTTGCTCATCACAACCAGTCACAACAAAGCAGCTACTTGCGATATCAACACCAGAGCGACGATAGCCTGAACAGTGCTGGCATGTCACCGAGCTTTTTTATTGGCGCGACGGGTACAAACGATTCTTCCGACCACGATCCAATCAACCCGAACCTTACGCAGCATGCAGATGAAGTCTTGTCTTCGCAGCAGCAGCAGCATCAACAGTCCACAATCGTTTATCCCACAATAGTCGGTAATGGTGCCGCTGATCGAAATAATGACGTACGCAGAGACGACGAAATCAGCAACATTTTAGCTGGAGTGAGAAAAACCTGCTTCAGCAATTAAGTCTTTTCTTTAGCTTATTAAGTAAAATAGTTTTAAAAAATTAAATATATATATGTATTAAAGTAGTAACAGGTAAATATAATGTTTGTTTTTGAGGAAAGTATGTCTTTTCTCTTTAAAGAATTCTCTTAAAATGTTTTATTGTGTATTTAATCTGATACCGCAATTCAAACCACATGAAACTTGTGATGGGATTTGCAATGTTTCTACTGTTAAGCTTGTATATTTGGCCAAAAATCAATTTTTTAACTTGAATTAAATAAATACATTTTAACAATTATGAAATGATGCAGTGATTACTTTAAATTTTATGCATTTTGACTTCCTATTGAGCATATATGTAGGAGATTCCACAGTCTTGGTGCGGTTTGTTGTTCATATTGCTTTTAAAAAAATTATCATAAATAATTGGTTGTTTATACCATAAAAAAAAATCTGATTTTATTAATAAATTATTTGGTATCAAAAAGTATGAAAAATTAAAAAAAAATGTCGTAATTTTTGATCCAGCCTATTGTTTTGTTATCGGAAAGAATAACAAAAACAGGAAAATAATAACAAAAAATTATGTTAGATATTTTTTTCAGAGTTTTTAACGTAATTTTTTGTAAACTTAACAATGTAGGATAAATATGTTTTAACCAAAAACCTACGTTAAGTAAATAAAAAGTTTGTTAATATAACAGAAAGTTTTGTTATTTTAATACAAAAATTTTGATATATTAACCCTTTCAGTGCCAAATTAGCCCTGGCAATGCCAAACATTCCAAACTTCGTTCAGGGTCAGTTTTTGACTAAAATAAGCTGAGTATGAAGTTTTTTTTTTTTATTTATTTGTGAAGTTTGAAAGCCGTATTGCTTTCCTAATAGATACTACAAAAATTTTTAGAAAAATTCAAAAAAATTTTAAGAACTTCTAGCGCTATAAATATCACACATTTTTTCTAACTAGAAATGTAAATAAGATCTCTTACATTCGTAGTATTATATTTAATTACTTTTAGCTTTAGAAAATTCTCGGAAATATTTAAAAATATAATTTTTTAATTTGCTCTTTTTTGAAGTCGCGTGGCCGCGTGGTCGCGCTCATGAGTTCACTCGGAATAACCTTGAAAACATGTTATAAAAATTAATTTTCGTATTTTTGATTGTCTTTTCTTTTTCATCACATTTCAATCTATTATTAAAAATGTATTGTTAAAAAGCGGGGTGTCGCAAACTAGAAACAGAGCCACAAAGCAAACTGTTGCCGTATGGCAACAAATAAGCCGAAAGGGTTAACAAAAAAATTGTTTCAACCTTAACAAAGCACAGTTTGCTTTGTGGCTCTGTTTCTAGTTAAGGACACCCCGCGTTTTAATAATACATTTTTAGTAATAGATTGAAATGTGATGAAAAAGAAGAGAAAATCAAAAATACGAAAATTAATTTTTATAACATGTTTTCCAGGTTATTCCGAGTGTACTTATGTGCGCGACCACGCGGCCACGCGACTTCAAAAAAGAGCAAATCCAAAATTATATTTTTAAATATTTCCGAGAATTTTCTAAAGCTTAAAGTTATGAAATGTAATACTACGAATGTAAGAGATCTTATTTACATTTTTAGTTAGAAAAAATATGTGATATTAGTTATTAAAAGAAGTTCTTAAAATTTTTTTGAATTTTTCTAAAAATTTTTGTAGTATCTATTAGGAAAGCAATACGGCTTTCAAACTTCATACTCAGCTTATTTTAGTCAAAAACTGACCCTGAACGAAGTTTGGAATGTTTGGCATTGCCAGGGCTAATTTGGCGCTGAAAGGGTTAACAATTTAATTGTGTTTCTTTCAGATAGATAAGTACATACCCTCATAGGACCCGAGCAATCAATTTTTGAATTCAATAAGTCTTTTCGAATGATTGATTTGATGTTACAAAAAGCAAATTCATCATTTAAATGTGAAATAAGTTTCTGCTTCAGGATATTCAGGTGATTTTGGGTCACAGAAGGGAAAATAACAGGCTGTTTCAATTTTATCAATTTATTACCATATTAGTACAAATTAGTTAAATGAGGAAAGTTGTAATTATTTATCACTAGACGTCTGTTCTCTACCTTCAACAAGAAAGATCCACTATAACTCAATAGATGGAGTTGCCACGAAGCTTTTGTGAAGTCAGTTCTTCCAATAAAATTAAAATAAACAACTTCTGTTCAATTACAAAAAGTGGCTCTTTATTTCAGAATTAGAATGAACGTTGATTTTTATGTATCTACTGAAACCGAACAAAAAGCATAAGAAAACTATTGACACAAGCAGGGTTGCAAGCAAAACTCTAACTTGCGAGTGCTGCCACAGCTTATCCCCCCTCAGAGACTTGGTCACGAAATGAAATTAAAGTAACGTATTCATAGATGAGCTGCGAAAGAAACATTCTTTTTTATAAGTCCCAAGTACTGGTTGTTTGTTCTCTGGATTCTTCTCTATAAACGCTGGTTTAAGTCTTTCCACCGAAATATTTTGAATTGAGCCGTTGACATCGACAGAAAAGAGCCGCTCGTTAATGCTTCTCATCACCTTGTGTGGACCAGTATATGGTGGTTCCAGTGGTTTTTTTAAGTGATCTGACCTAGGGAAAACATGTGTACATGTATCAAGACTTTTAAGAACGACAAAATTTTTGTTGATATGATGTGCTGCAGCAACTGGGCGTACTTGACGTATATGCACCAGAGATCTGCATGAATGGATTCATTTGCTGTTTCAAGTCCCTTTAATTTTTCAACTCCCTGCAAGTCGAGGCAGGCAAGCAACAAGTTTGCGCGAATCATAGGCAGCAAAAATCAAGTCGCCAAATGTAGAAAACTTGAAACGTAGAAACTTGATATGTAGAAAACTTGAAATGTAGAAACTTGAAATGTAGGGGAAAAAGCAATTATTTTGCCTACAAATCGTTTATTTTCAAGTCTGTTTACGAAGTTCGTGGAATTAACTTCGTGTCGTCAATGCAAACTTCGTTTCTCGAGTTGAGAAAACAGTTTAACTTTAAAGAAGTGTCGACCATAATAATAGCTTTTGTCTCATTTACTCTTCCGTGTATACGCAAAAAGACAATGTACAACGAGTCTGACTTATGATTCGTTTTTCAGAAGCAAGTCGAGGCTTTTAGGGTAGAAACATATCAAGTTTCTACAAGTCAAGTCGAAGCTTGATTATTTTCAAGTTGCTTGATTTTCAATTGACTTGTTGCAGATCTCTGATATGCACCCGAAACTTGGATAAAAATGTATGCGGATCATTTGGTCATCCTCGTCTAGCAAGAACTCCGCAGGCAAACGAAGTACTGTACCGTATTACATTTCAGCTGCGGATGCTCCTATATCTTCTTTAAATGATGTTCTGAGTCTAAGCAAAACAGTTGGTAATAGATCGACCCAAGGGATTTCCTGATGACACATTAACAGACCTATTCTGGCTCTCAATTTACAAGAAATAATTTGTCAAAATTTTGTCAACCTGACTTGTAAAACCTATTCAGGCGAACATTTGACAAATGAAAAGCTTTATTTATTCACCACAGGAAGGTGAAGGTGCACTTTTATTGAAAAAATTACCCCAATTTTGTTAAGTTACTTTTTTAAAATAAAAATAGGAATTTATCGTTGAGAATCTGTTAGTTCTTTTGATATTATATATTTAAATATTGAAACCTTTAAAAAAATGGCACAAAAAATGTCTTTATCTTTTCTTTTAGAAGTTATATAGGTTCAAAGTTATTTCTTAAAAGTGTGATAACTCGGATAGTTTGACAGTTATTATAAAAAACTATATATCAAATTGAAGGATAAAAATATGACTTTTTTATTATAATAATAAAAGACTTCCATAATACTGAATTTTTTTCTTTAAAATAAGTTTATTGAAAGAACAAATCTTAAAAAAAAGTAAAATCGTTATGTCTGAAAAACTATGAAGAAGTTTAGTAAAAACTTTAACAAGTATAATAAAGGCAATCAATCTACCTCTTCAATGATACCAACTGTGATGAAATATCTTCGAAACTTTCAGAGATAGCACACTTTTAAGATGAACCTTTTAACCACTATATATTCTAAATCAAAAGATAACTACGCTTTTTCTTTTCACATTTTTTTTAAACGCTTCAATATTTTTACATCATTTACAAACATTTAAAGAAACAAAAACATAAAAATTTCATTTTGTATTTGAATTATCCCCCACAACATCAGTGTCGCCAGATGAAATTACCACCAAAATTCTCTTTTTCTCACACTTAATTCCCATAAATTACCACAGTCGCAAAATACCTCAAAATACCTCAAAATACCTCAAAATTACCACAAAATACCATAATACCTCAAAATACCTCAAAATACCTCAAATTACCACAAAATACCACAAAATCCCTCAAAATACCTCAAATTACCAAAACATACCAAAATGCAGTAAACTAAATTGATTCTGACAACATCATAACATAATTACCAAGAATTGACCATATTCATTAAAAAACATTGAGTTTAAATATTATTCAGTTCTTTATTTATTAAAAACATAATAAGCATATTAATTCAGTTCTTTTTCTAAATATTAATTAAATAAAAATTAAGAAATTAATTAAAAAAAAATATAAATTAGTTTAAAGTATAAAATAATAAGAAGTATAAAAGTATAAAGTATAAAATACAAGAATAAGCGTATAAAATTCTTGAAAGCATATCCGTTGATAGCCTGTTTCTTAATTTATTTTTATTAATATTTATTTGAGAAAATATTCGTTCCACATTAGCTGAAGAATGAGGAAGGCAAGATATATACGATATATACAAAACAAGGATAAAACAGATACATACATACCACTACAAACCAGTTTATGCATTCACGTGCATTCAAAAGGATGATCACAGTGTGATTTTTTAATGAAAATTTTCTCTTTATTGATGAATTGTAGAACAGGCAGGTAAACAAAATAGATACATAGAAACCACCCCAAACAAGTGCATTCAGTCATTTCAATAAGTCATTTAACGCATCGTTCTCTTAATTCGTATTTCTACCACGCGTGTTAAAAATTTCGAGGTATTTTGTGGTAATTTGAGGTATTTTGTGGTATTTTGAGGTATTTTGAGGTATTATGGTATTTTGTGGTAATTTGAGGTATTTTATGGTATTTTGAGGTATTTTTTTTTCCCACGCGTGGTAAATATCCCACATGTGGTATTTTTATTCCCACGCGAGAGATTTTTACCACAAAATACCATGGGAATTCCCACATCCCACAATCGTTGAAAAATACCATAAGCACTATTTATCGTGCTTTTCTGGCAACATAGCACAACATATTTGATCAATACTGTTTATAGGAGGCAACACTTTGTTTTTGACAGTGTTTAAATTATTTCAAGAAAATGGATGAACAATTTTTATTCTTATTGTTGTTTACTTTTATTTTTCAGTTCTTGTTGTTTTATCAATATCTATTGTATATTATTTATACATTTATAATCATTTCTTTTATTTGGCGAGAAAAATATGAGTGAATGAAAAATGCACTGTCAGCACCTCTTTTGCTATTGACAACAGTGTCAAGAAAAGAGCTTTTAGAATTGAACGAGAATAGGAAATATTTACAGTTGTCAATATATTTACTATTGTTAATATGTTGAACTTTGTCAACTCGCCAGAATAGGTCAGTAAAGCTGTTTTTAGTGAGCGATGCCAACGCTCTATCATGCCATTCGAGGCAGGACGATATGGCGAAGTCCTAATCCGCTGCGCTCCTACAAAAGTTGCCAGTGCTTGGAGTACCTTGGTCTGTGGTTATAGTTTTCGGTGATCCAAGTCTTGAAATCAAAGTAGAATAAAATTTTGTTGCCACAGTGTTAGCTGACATATCTTTTATAGGCACTATTTCAGGCCATCGTATAAAACGATCAATCATTGTTAGACAGTACCTATAATTTTTTGTGCTCAGGTAAAACAATAAGATCAATATGGACATGATCAAAACGCTGATCTACAGCTTCAAATGGTTTAGGCACAATTTGGTTGTGTCTGAAAACTTTGACACGTTGACAACTCTGGCACGAGCGAACCCATTCTGTAACATCCCTTCTAATAGAAGGCCATACATATTTTCAGCAAAGCTGTTTTAATGTTGATCTGGTTCCTGGATGCGAAAGAGAATGAACTGAATCAAAAATTTTTCAGCGAGGTGCCTGAGGTATGTATGGACGAATCAACGATGTTGATGTATCACAGTATACCTTGATTCCGGACTGCAAAACAATTTTATGAAGTTTCAAAGATGTTGCTCCTTCAAGAAGAATGAAACAAGCTGATCTAATTGGTTTCCACTACCATCAGCTCTGTTCCTTTCTGGCGAATGAACAATAGCTACCATGATTTCACTTTGCTTAGTTCTAATCGTTGGGCTCACCAATTGTGGAGTCTCTTCTCCAATAAAATTAAAATAAACTACTTCTGTTCAATAACAAAAAGTGGCTCTTTATTTCAGAATCAGAATGAACGTTGATTTTTATGTATCTACTAAAAACCGAACAAAAAGCTTAAGAAAACTATTGACATAAGCAGGGTTGCAAACAAAACTCTAACTCTGTTTTTTTGGTTGTTCAGGCAAAATAATTCTACTTTGCAAAATACAAGGTCATTCCGCTGAACCGTTTTTATTCTATTCAAGGTATAAAAAATAAAATAATAAAATTGTATGCGTGCGCATACAGGGGACCGATGAGGGTTAAGGCATTTTGCTACTCGGTATTCGAGTGAATATAACATTTTTTTACAGGAAAACGGTAAGAGACAATGGAAAAATTTTTTTAGGGTGAGCACTAAAAAATTATTTCCAAAAAAATTTTTTTTCTTTACATTTAACATTTGTCATGTATGAAATTTTAATTTAAAGTTGACGTGTCGATGAGTTGATGGTGAGCTGATGGTTACCATAATAACTTAAGTTTGGCAGCACCTAGAAAAACAAAAAAAAAAAAATAAATAATATGAGTATGGTTATCGTGTGAACTAAAATTTTTAAGTTTGGCAAAAAAATAAAAAAATTATGAATATTTGAAAAAAAAATTTCGTAAAAAAATATAGAAAAAATAAAAAGTTTTGCAATATTTAAGTTCACACGAAAACTACACATGTGGAAAGTATGCGGTTAAAATTTGGAGATAATCGGACAAGGCAATGTTGTGTAACGATGGTAACCAGGTATAAAAATGTAAAAAACTTTATATTAAAGTGTCATACAAACAAAATGTTAAAAATTAATAATAACCCCATGTGTCACTCGAAGTGTTAATAATAAATAAACTTATCAAGCAAAACAGAGAAAAACTGATTTCGCTCCTTTATAAAATTAAAAGCTCATTTAAATAGCATGTTCAAAGCGAGCATTTAATTTTAATGAATTTAAATTTAATGAAGTGAAATCGAAAAAGGAGTTATCAAATGAAGTTCTAATGAAGGTCTAATGAAGTTACATGCATACAATTGTTGTTAGAAATTTAACGTGTTAAATGATTTAACAGGTTTCAAAACTCGTTAAATCACTGGTCCTTTTTTTGCCTTTGGAACGAACCCGAATCTGAAAAGAGCTTTTTAATTTGAAATTTTTAATGTATGTAAACAAAAAAATTCTTTGACAAATTTTTGTACATTTTTTATTTATTTTTTATAAAACTATTTTTTATTTGTATGTAAACGAAAAAAATTGACATTTTGAAACTAGTTAAGGCAGTGTGAACAATCGTGTTAAAAAAAGTGAACCATCGTATTTTTTGAGTAACTTGTTAAATAAAGTCGGTTTGAAAATGCTATGATTCCTCAGAACTGAAAAATAATCAAAAAAATTTTAATACAAATAACCAAAAAAGTAGAGTTTTTTAAGTAGTTAATTGATTTATTCTTTAATATAGTCTTTCTAAGGAACTCCCATTTCATATAATGGCAAGAGTGAATTAACAGCTCTATTCTGCTTGTTAACATAACTATGATACAATTACAAGGTAGGCTCATATTGGAGAGCAGGGAGCTAGTTGTCAAAATCAGCTGGTAATTTCGAATTTTTCTAACTGTTGTTGTTGCTTTTGTCGTTTGAAATTTGTAGCTCCTACGGCTTTGTTGTTGCAAACTTTCTCATTTAAGCAGCCATCTTAAAATGACCTTATCTTGTAATTGTATCATGAACATAATAAGGAATTGTAAAGAAGCTCTTGTTAATGTTCTTGTTAAGTAAATTTTCGCATTCTGGCAAATCATTAACAATTTGAAAGCTCTAAAAAGCTGTTAAAGTTAATTTAATGAAAGCATTCTTTTCGTTTTAGGTTGATGTTTTTTGATAGGAATATCAAAGACATGCTTCATATGCGGCGAATGTTTTCGTTTCCTTGTCATTAAGAATATATCGGTTTTACTCCCGTTCAATTCGCCGTATTGCTATACGCGGCGAAAGAAGTTTCACTTAAAAAAAAACAAACGGTCAGAAATAATAGAAATGAAAAAGTTCTTCCAATCTGCAGCAAAAAAAATTTAATATTTGCCTTCGGACCAAAGTTAATGCAATTTTCATGAATTTTTTAACGTTTTTTTATATTATTGTATTTTCACTAAAGGTAAAACTAATTTTTTTTTTTTGCCATGTTCCTTTTAGTCAAATAAATTGTCCCAAATAGTGTAATCGAAAAATTCCAAAGTTCTCCATATTGTATGTGGTTTATGGGATTCTTATGAAAATATTTATAACCGCCATTTTTTGACTGATTCAAAGGTATCATTGAAATGATAGTGGCTGCTGCTATTCATTCCTGTCACTTATTAACCCTTATTAATTAAATTAATTAATTAAACACAAACTAATATGCAGTAACCTGTTAGCAATATTTTTAAATTTTGCATTTAATGCAATTTTGCAATAATTTCAAAGTAGGCTGTGCTATTGATGGGCTGGAGAAAAATATAAATTGAATTAAACGCTTGTCATTAGCATGATTGAATCATTATAAAATTATCCAGATATTGATTAATGATTTTGGTTGTTTAAAGCGAAGGCGATATCCTTTGTTTTAGGTTAATCTCTTTGGTAATAACTGATTTCTTCTTTCATAAAATATGATCTCTTCACTTACAATATGTAATTTTGTGTTTTAATTATAAGTAATTTTTCCGTTCCACCCTCCCCCCCCTCTGGTAGGAAATGAATGTACGTCCCTGGTTTTAAGCTCTGTATAATCTTTATTATATACGGGATTGATTTAAAACAACATATTCTTGAACAGTTGTACAACAATAATAAATTAAAAAAAAATTCGATTTTCAAAAAAATGCTTACCTAATACTGTCCTGGAGTATTTGTCCGGGAGTATTTCCGATGATTCCGCATTTCTTACTCCTATTTCTGCCTCTGATTGGATAAATGATTTCTTAGATAAGTTGTCTGATTTGTGTCTTCAGCCGGTTAATAATATTCTTAATAAAAATTATATAGATCTCTTGACCTTGTATTTGTGGACAGATGCACTTCCGTAAATCTCCGTCGTTCGAACCCAGTTTCTTTTCCGGAAGACGATTATCATCCAACTCTTGAAATAACAATATTACTTGCCAACGAAAATGAAAATAAATTAGCTCCAGATACGCGAAATAATAAAATGTTTAATTTTAAAAAAACAGACTAAGTTAAACTTAATCTTCTCGCGCGGATTGACTGGTCCCCAATTTTAAATAATAGGTCTTCGTACTCTTTTTATGATGTCTAATCTTCAGTACAGTTTCTCAATGATACCTTGTAAAAATGTTTCTCATTATCTGTGCCAAAAACAAAAATAGTAATTCCAAACCTTTAAACCCTCCTTGGTCAATTAATGAGCTTAAGTCTTTAAAAAATTCCAAAAATCGATTATTTAAGATATATAAAAAGTCAGGCTCTAATTTAGACTTCGCTTGCTATTCCTCTTGTCGTTACATATATCAACTATTAAATAAACAATGCTACTCTGCTTATATAGCCAAAATAAAAACTCAATTCAAAGATAATCCGAAACTTTTCTACACTTTTGTCAACTCAAAACGAAAAACCTCCAGTTTCCCAACTCTTATGAAATTCAATTATGAAGAAGCATCTTGCGACATCGAAGTTTCCAACATGTTTGCAAACTTCTTTAAAACAACCTACTCCGATATACCATTGAGCACGAGTCTTGAATATCCTTACCAACCACCAGTTAACTCTTTTGAAACCCCCGTAATAGATTCTAATATAGTTATGCAGTACCTTCGACAAGTTAAATCTTCTTTTACGACTGGTCCTGACGAAATCCCGAGCAGCATTTTAAAACATTGTTCTATTATTTTGTGTTTTCCCCTGTCAAAAATTTTTAACACATCCTTGCACAGTGGTAGTTTTCCCTATATATGGAGAAAATCTTATATAATATTTACTTACTTACTTACTTATCTGGCGCTTACAACCGAAGGTCGGTTTTGGCCTCGTATAAGAAATTGCGCCAGCCATTTCTGTTTTGCGCTTGCTGGCGCCAGTTGGAAACACCAAGTGTAGTCAGGTTATCCTTCCAACGAAGATGTGGGCGTCCTCTTCTGCGTTAACCACCACCGGGCACCGAATCGAATATTTTTTTCGCTGGAGCGTCGTTTTCCATTCGCTCAACATGACCAAGCCAGCGGAGCCGCTCGATTTTAATACGCTTAACTATGTCGATGTCAGCGTACAGCTCATACAGCTCGTGGTTCCATCGAATTCGGTACTCGCCATTGACGCAGATTGGACCGAAGATCTTACGAAGTATCTTTCTCGCGAAGGCTTCCAAAGTCTTTTCATCAGAGCTGCTCAACGTCCAGGTTTGTGCTGCATATAATAGGACGGGCATGATTAGTGACTTATAGAGCGTGAGTTTTGTTCGTCGAGAGAGGGCTCTGCTTCTCAATTGTCTCTCAGCCCAAAGTAACACCTGTTGGCAAGAGTTGTCCTTCGCTTTATCTCAATACTGACATCGTTGAAAGAGTTTACGCTGGATCCCAGGTAGACGAAGTCCTTAACAACCTCGAAGGAGATGTTGTCAACAGTGACGTGGTTTCCAAGACGCTGGGACTGTTTATTTGTTGACACTAGGTATTTCGTCTTAT
This sequence comes from Pherbina coryleti, assembly GCA_943735915.1. NCBI lineage: Eukaryota > Metazoa > Arthropoda > Insecta > Diptera > Sciomyzidae > Pherbina > Pherbina coryleti. The sequence goes on along the minus strand of OX030950.1, from coordinate 68,977,287 downwards.
CTGCGTTCACTACAAGACCCATTCGACTCGACTCTTTCGCTAACCTGGAGAATGCTGCGCTGACTTCGCGCGTATTATGGCCAATGATATCGATATCATCAGCATACGCCAGCAGCATAATACTTTTGTAGAATATCGTGCCACTGCGTCTCAAATCAGCAGCTCGGATGATCCTCTCCATCATTAGGTTAAAAAAGTCGCACGATAAGGAATCACCTTGTCTGAAACCTCGTTTGGTATCGAATGGAGGAGTGAGGTCCTTCCCGATTTTAACTGTGCTGCTGGTGTTGCTCAGTGTCATTCTGCAAAGGCGGATGAGCTTTGCAGGAATACCAAATTCAGACATGGTGGATATAGATGATTCCTTATTGGACTGTCGAAGGCGGCTTTGTAATCGAGAAAAAGATGGTGTGTATCGATTTTTTTTTCTAGGGTCTTCTCCAAGATTTGTCGTAGCGTAAATATCTGGTCTATGGTGGATTTGCCAGGTCTGAAGCCACACTGATAAGGTCCAATCAGCTGGTTTACGATGGGCTTTAGTCTTTCACATAGTACGCTCGACAGGACCTTATATGCGATATTCAGAATGCTTATCCCACGGTAGTTGGCGCAAATTGTGGGATCGCCTTTCTTGTGGATTGGGCAGAGCACACTGAGGTTTCAATCGCTTGGAATGCATTCTTCCGACCATATTCTGCATAGAAGCTCATGAATGCATAGAAGCTCATAAATAGAGCTTCGCCTCCATTCTTGAAGAGCTCAGCAGGTAAGCCATCGGCTCCTGCGGATTTGTTGTTTTTAAGCCGAGCTATAGCTTTCAAGACTTCACTATGGACTTCACAATCTTATATAATACCTCTTCAAAAATCCGGCTCAAAAATTGATGTTTCCAATTACCGAGGTATCGCAAAACTAAGTTATTTGAGAAAATTATAACTGATCAAATAATCCACGTTGTATATTCCTCCATTTCCACCTCTCAACATGGTTTCTTAAAGGGAAAATCTACGTCAACTAACCTCTTGGAGTTTACTTCGCGTGTCATCTAAGGTTTTACTTTAGGACGACAGATTGATGTTATTATTACAGACTTTAGCAAAGCTTTCGATTGTGTCAATATCTCTTCTTGGGTTTCGCCTCAAACTATTACACTGGATTAACTCGTACTTGTCGAATCGTTCTCAAAAAGTTTTATTATGAGAATTCTATTTCAAAAAATATTTTGGTCACATCTGGTGTTCCGCAGGGAAGTCATCTTGGTCCGGTTTTATTTTTACTGTTTATAAATGACCTTCCTTCTGTAATAAAACACTCTAACGTCTTAATGTACGTCGATGACGTGAAATTTTTCCTAACTTACAAATCGCCTGAAGATCAACAACTCTTACAATCGGATTTAAACAGTCTAGTTGAGTGGTGCAATTTAAACCTTTTAAAATTAAACTTAAAAAAAATTTAAGCAAATGACATTCTCACGTCGAATTGCTAATAGTACACTGAAAAAAAATGTTTTAAAATTGACGACAATTGTTATTAATTTGACGATATTTGTGTTTAAAAAATAGCTTGCAACAAATTTCGTCAAAGTAAGAGCAAATGTATTTAAAAATTTTGAAAAACATATGAAAAAAAAGTCAAATTAACAACACATTGTGAACACATTGTGTTTAATTTTAATCTAACTTTTTTTTTCAGTATATAAATTACACTATAAATAATACTAACTTAGAAATTGTACACAGTTTTCTTGATTTAGGTGTAATTATGGATCCTAAACTTCGTTTCAATCTTCAAGTTAATTTGGTGGTAAATAAACCTAGAGGTGTCCTTGGTTTCATTATGAAATGGCTAACCTCTCTTGTTAGACCAATTCTTGAATATGCATCCGTAATATGGAACCCTCAATACAATGTCCACATCGATGCATTAGAATCGGTTCAAAAACAATTCTTAATTTTTGCTTTACATTGTCGTTGGAACCCCAATATTATTCTTCCCCCTTATGAAACCCGCCTCAAAATTATTTCCCTGCCTTCCTTAAGAAGCAGAAGAATTATGCTCAATGTCTCCTTTTTATACAAATTACTCAGTGGTGATATAGACTCACAACAGGCCCGTAGCCAGGATTTACCTAAGGGGGGGTTTGGATTAAAAAAATATCGATAGTTTTGATATCGATAAATGATAAGGTATTTTTTATATAATTACCAGAAAGATGGGGAAAATAGTGGCTAGAAATGGACAATACTTTGAAAAATGAATTTGTAACAAATTTTTTAAAAAACACTTTAAAACTTTTTTGTACACCAAATACATAAAACAAAAATTAATTTACTTTATTTTTGTTTATTTTATATATGTATACTAGAGGACCCGGCAAACTTTGTCCCGCCCTAAATTCGAGCAATCACGATACCACCCGAAATTAATTTTTTATCGAACATTCATGATCGTTAACACATGGTGCCAATCGAATTTCAATTATTGATTGAATGAAACACTCCAATATCCCATATTAACACGGAATGTAATAGGCTGCTGTTATTCGAATTCAAAAGATTGTGCTGTCATATCATTTTATTGCGAATTCTATTAGATTTTTTTAGTACATTTCAATTTGAATAAAAATAGTCAGCTCAACTGTTAGTTTTGAATCCATGACGTGGTCTAAGGATCGACCCTCACAATGGGCAAATAAATAATTTTTTTTTTAGCTTTTTTTTATTTATTGAAATGATAGCTTTTGTGATTTTTGGAGTAAAAAATTAATACGTTGGAGCTTTTTTCAAATATGGTTTATTAAGTGTTTAAATTGAATTTATCCACGAAAAGAAATTGAATGAAATATATTAAAAAAAAACGGAGTTATTTTCATCGAAAGTAAGAAATACGAATTTCTGATAGTTTTTTATTATTCTAAGGAAACGAAGTTATTAGAAAAAGACGTTGTACTAAAATTTTGTGCAATTTTGAAGATATGTGAATGTTTTTTGACAGAATTTTCTTTTAATTATTTATACGCACAGTTTCGCTAATAAAAGTACGCCTGTATAATTTACGTTTCTTGTAAAGGGGAAGAAGAAGGGGCGTGGTCAAAACCAAGTATGCCATAACCTAATCTAGTATTCAAGTAATGTGTGTGCCGAATTTGAGTTAAATCCGTCCAGCCGTTAAGATTTGTTGGCTATTTAAAGTAGTCTGATGTGGCAATTCCCATACAAAATTACCAATTTCGATTTTTTCGATTTTTCCGCTATTCCTTGAAGTTTTTGTAATTTTCTTTCTTTCTAAACCACATCTGTATTAAGGCAAACAATACAAAAAAGGAATTATTAAAATCGACCCAGCCGTTTCTGAGCCTTAGCAAGACTAACGCACACGCATTTGATTTTTATATATATAGAATTAAGTCTTCTTATTTTTTTTTTTTTTTTTTTGTTAATTCAACCCCTATGTATGCTTAAGGATGTACACCCATTTAACATAAAAAACGTGTGTTCTATAATTTTAAAACTGTCGTTTGTTGAGTTTAATGTGTTTCGGCTATATATCTTGCTTATCGTTGCACTGTCATTTTGGAATACAGAAAAACGCTAAAAAATAAAATTTTCAAGACAAACTTCTAAAATGACGATTATTAAGCATCTTATATTATTATTTTAATAATTTACTTGCAAACTTATATCTGTTTAAAATTCTATATAAAAATAACCACGATTAGTATAACGACATTTTCTTGTATTTCCTGACTTTTGTAAAGGCCACAATGAAAAGGTTAGAAAATTTTAAAAAGTTTTTATTATCATTCGGTAAAATGACCAAGAGGTTGTGATCCTGCACCTCCAAAACCAGTGCTAAAAAATACGCAAAACTTGCAATAAGCTGCATTTTCCAATTTGGAGTAAGCCAACCAATGCCAACGGTTCAACCAAGAATGCTTAAATCGGAGTTTGGGAGAACCGCTGGCAGGAAAATTAAAATTTGCGGAGGCACATAAATGCTTTGAAAACTTTCAAGGCGGTTCGAATCGGAAATATTGCTCATCAACTTGGAAATATCGTTATTTGGACATTGATATACTCTCGAAGTCGAAGGCAATTCCGATGAATCAAATGATATTTCTGGAACAATTTCTACAATCATACACACAAACTTAGAGTTAGAAACATTAAAAGTAAAATATTAATACCACAACTTGTAAATACTACCGCTTTCCACATAACTGTCAACATTAAAGCTTTCTTCAACTGCAGGTTACAAAGGAAGTTCTGAACACTTTTCAGATTCCAAAGTTTCTTGAACGTTTTCTGCAATACATATGAAATATAATATTATTCGGATTTTTTCGGTTCCGCATCAAGCAAAAAGTTAATCCATTAATATTCAATCAATGCAAACACGCTACCAAAAAAAAACAGCTTTCAAACATTTAGAAATATTCGGCAACTTTTTAACGCATTTACGCATTGATAAAGGAAAAAAAAATCATTTAAATCAAGCACTTACTTTTCACCGTTCTAGCCTTTTTTACTTCTGGTTTCTGCAGCCAATTAAGTAGAATCATTTTTGTAGTTTTGGCACAGTAAAATTAACAATAGAAACTCTTAAACTTATCTAACGGAACTCAATCAAAATTTCAGCACTTTCCCGTCACACCTGTTAACGCAATAAATTCTTAAATTGCTGGTGGTAGACAAAGTTCAATTGAATGTTTCGAACTTTTTTCGATACTTAAGCATGTTGATTTTTTCGCTGTTGCTGTTTACACTTGCAGTTTGCACTGTAAAAGAAAAAAGACGCACGTGCAGCAATATATTATAGATATATTATACAGATATATTATTTTTTTATACTTTTTGGACCATAAGGGGGGGGGGGGTTTAACCCTAAAAACTCCCCTCCTTGTCTACGGGCCTGACTCACAATACCTCTTTTCTTCATTAAACTTCAACATACCTAGGAGCGGAGCCAGACATTTCCAGCTTTTTAAGTTGAGTCAGTGCACTTCTAATTATGCCATTCACGACCCTTTGCGATGTAGATATGTGTAGTGATTTCAATGGCAACTTGAACTTGATAAATTTTTCTGACTCGGTGGATGTCTTAAAACGCAAAATGATATTACATTTGAATACTTAACGCATTCCTTGTGATCATAAATATAACTCGCGATAATTGTGTAGATTTTACGATTTAACAAATAAGCATTATCGAATATGATAGATACTTTAAGTTTTCGTTTTATTCAGTTTCGTTGCTTTATTTTTTCATGAAATTATTTTAGATCTTTAGTTCTATAGCTTCCCAAGTTTGAAATGTGACAATGTATACCGTGTCTCTCGGCTTGGTGTGTCAGAGTTTATCTCTTTTCCATACAAGTTTTTACCTGCGTTGGCCCAAATGCATATCCAAATAATAACTTTAGCTCGTTGTTCCCTTATTTTAGTGACCCGAATATATAAATATACTGTGCCTGCACAATATATACTTGTATATCTGTGCTATGTTTGGTATTGGTTTGGTGTTTGAGAGTTGCATCTCTTTTCCACGTAGGATCTTGGGTTGGACAGTGGCCCCAAGCCGAATGACAACAATTATAAATGCGGTTATATATGGTCTAATAAATTACTTTGGATGTTGTCTTGTATTCCTTCGTATTATGAATAATGTGCTTTTATTCGATGATGTTTATGATGTTTACATAAGCACAAAAATTTCTCAAATTTCAAATGTTTCTTTATTTAATTTTAATTTCCGCTGAAAGGCCAAGCAATTGTGCTTAGTGGAGACTCTTATTTGCCAAAAGGTGTAAATTTTAGCACGTAACATAGGTGCATTCTATCAGTCCGGCTGATCCGGGAACTTCTTAGAATGTAAATTCTGCATGCGTATGGCGCGGGTCATACGTATCTATGAAGATTTCTTACCTCCGGGCGAATCCAAAAAAAAAAAAATACCTCCCTAAAGTAACATAAATGCATCATAAGCAAAAATCAAAAGCAAAAATTAAAATAACTACAGATATATAAAAATGAAATCTTGTTTTAAAAACAAGTATTAGGACAAGGATTTGGATAAGGATTAGGACAAGGATGAGACCAAGTGATAAATAAAATACGGAGTATGAAAAAGATTTGGTCAAAGATTGGAATTGGACACGGATAACGACAAGAATTAATACAAGGATTCGGGAAAAGACTATGGCAAGAATTAGGATTTGGATTAGGACAAAGATTTAAACACACCTGAAAGAATAGTGGTGGCCATGGCACAGTGGGTAGAGTGCGTGACGCAAACGCCAGAGAACCCTGGTTAAATTTCCATCCAACACAGAAAGTTTTTTTAATTGAATTAATTTTTCTGTTCAGCCGTCACCTCTCTGCAGACAATGGCAAACCTCAGAGAATAAATATTGCCATGTAAAGCTTCTTGAGAACATGCACATTAGTTGTTCGGAGTCGGCATAAAACTAGTAGGTACAGTTCTCGATCAATTGTGTTAAAACATTTAATAACACGCACAACACAATTTGATCATAAGAAGTTCGGTCGAAGTCCTTTCAAGGGCTTAAATAACCAGTTTATTATTATTTTTATTATGAAAGCTTAGATAAGACAATTTTGGGAAATGTATGGGACACGGAAAATATTAAGGATTTGGATCCAATAAAGACAAGATTTGCGACAAAGATTGGGAAAATAAGTGGGACAGGGGCTAGAAAAAGGATTTGGATATGCTTAGGTCAAGAATTTGGACATGGATTAAAAAAAGTTTAAAAATGAAGTAGGACAATTATGAGGACAAATTAAAATGAGGATGAGTATACGTTTGGGAGCAAAGAAAAGGAAAGAGACAAGAATAAAACTTTTTCACGTCAAAATCTACTTGTGTGTCCAACAACCAACTATTGTTTTTTTTTATTGATGATTTGATGATTTTTGCTTTATTATAAAGAATAAACCTTCCGATTGATAGTGGAATTTAACTTCATTCAAATGGCTGCCTTAGTAGCCCATCCTGTCATTCCAATTTTGTACATTTCCTATGGTTTCATCCCCTAATTTAGTAAATGTATTAATAATATTAGGGGAATTCACGAGTTGATGCGAATTGCAAGAATGTGAAAATATAAGATATTTTTCGTACTAAAGCTTGCACATTAATATTGCAACTTTAATGTTGCAAATCGGTTAATATGATAACTGCCAATCAAAAGTTAAAAAAGTGGTCAAAGAAATTCAACCTTATTTCAAAATCAAAAAAAGTTATTAAAATCAACGTGCAAGCTTAAACTTTTTAATGCTTTAATCAGATGACAACTATGTTTGAAAAGAACCAAAACATGAATCATCTGTTTATCATCACTGCTTGTGCATTTTTGCAATAGGTTTCAGCAGTGCGTGATTGAAGTAGAGTTGCAAAATTGCTTCCAATATGTTTGTTGTTGAAATGATGCGAAAGTTCGCAATCTTGCTTTTTAACATCGTTGCAATTGCGTTTCGCATCAAACCGTGAATACCCCTATTGGGTTTTAGTGCGAGAATCATTTCGAGACTGTCAACATAACATCGATCTTTAACGGCAACCCATTAAAAAGTCTAAGGCCCAGGTTTACAATCCATACTTAAGTTGTACTTGAGTCAAATCTTAGCTAAGTAAAACTTAAGTTTCGGCCTCTTTTGCGTTTCACAAACCATACTTAAGTATTGGCGAAATTCAATACAATAATATGGCATCACCATAAAAAATGGCTTGTTTACGTTTTATGACAATTGCCAAAAACAAATATTTTAAAAGTGCTTAGCAGTTAAACGAATTAAAAATTAATAAACTTGACGAATCAAAAAGAAAGATAAATTTTAGAGCAAATGAAGTGGAATTGCTTGTGAGTGTTGTGGGAGAGTTTAACAATGTGCTGGAATGCAAACGAACCGATGACACGCAATTGAGGAGGAGTTCAATGCGCAAAGTGCAGCCGGCTCGCTCCGAAGCGAAAAAAATCTAAAAAAAGAAATAACAATTTAAAAATGGACTTAAAGAAAAGGGCGGCGAGGAGAAAAAATCGCTGTATGCAACAGGTGGAGGCTCTCCAATAAACTTGTTTCAGACAAAACAAATCCATGGAATGGAGAGCATATACGATAGCGATTTTATTGACAATAAATGTGAGTGCAAATGTTAGGGAGTACACCTAGATAAATAGGTATAGGTTACTAAAGTCGATGGACTGTAACTTTTCCTTACTAGTTGTTCTTTTTTTCTTACAATTACAATCGTATTTTTAGATACAAAGGCATTAGCAGAAACCAGGATGGAGTAACATCCTTATAATTAGAAACTGCAAGTTTTATTTTGTTTTTTCCTTTAACGTAATGTACATATGCAGATGCGGTCTCAACTATAGCAGTGGAAAATTGAGAGGAATGCGTCGAATTTTTGGAGTATGAACAATCTTTGACATACTACCTGTCTAATATGGATTACTTGAGGAAATAAACGAACGTAATGAAGACTTAATAATTTTTTTACAGAGGCTGACAACGAACACATAAATGTCTGCAATGAGACAAGAGAGCCATGGAATAACTACACTGAACAACAAAATCAAATTTTTTCCAAAATAACAAGGTTCCGACACTGGATTCTGGTAGAGAAGACAAAAACAAAACAATATACGTATATCGGCGTTTTGAAAGTTTACGTATGAATCTTATTTAAGGGGGATTTAATTTCCCCCCTTTTTGAACATTTTTAAAATGAATCGGTATAGGATATCATCATAGCTGACAATTCAACTTAAATGCCAGAAATAAGTCAAAACTTAAAATTAAAACTTAAAGGGTTAATTTCGTATTTATTCAGGGGCCCTACTCTGTATTGCGATGCGAAAAAAAAAATAGCAAAACAACACAATCGGTACTCCGTAATGCGATAACCACGTGCGATTTGCTATTTGAATGAGCATAGCGTTTCATTTTCGCAACGCATCGATTTACGCGTCGAAATACGGAGTAGGGCCCCTGAATTGATGATAAAATGTCGCACAAAACTTGGTGTTAGGAGGTTACTTTTTATGGAAAAAGTTTTTTACTCATTTGGCACATCATACTTAGCAATAGCAACGAACCTTATCGGATGGACTTTGGCTGATAAGATCCCTTAGGTTCAAACAAAAAACTATGAAAGCAAAATTAAAACAATTTTAATCCCCTCCTCCGGTTCCCATTATTTATTGTACCAAAACTTGTTACCATATGCGCCATATACTTGTTATTGTGTTAACAATTTTTGGCGTTTTTAAAAAGAATAACATCTTTCAAAACTATTGAAAATCTGCAATGATAGTGCAAATGACTATCACAAAGCGTTTACACATTTAAAGAAAAGAAACCTTTTCTATTTCGGAATAGCTCGGCGTCTTCACCACCTGTATATGAATAAGTTAATATAGCATGATTTTGAGGGTTTTTTTTATAACATTGCTTACCGGGAGACAAAATTATAACGTGCGTACAATCGATCGCAGCAATAACACGAGGGAACTTGGCCAATTTAAAAAAGTTTTTTTGACACAATTTCCTTTCTTCACCCGATTTAGGACATTCAATAAAGTCTTCTCCCAGTTTGGCTATGTTATGTGAAACATTTGTGATTATATGCGATGCAGTGGATTTTGAGACCCCAAATAAATCGCCAACTGTTAGTAACTGGCTTCCGGTGGCGAAGAAGCGCAAGGTCAATAAAAGCATCTGTTCCGGGCACAGGGCGTTGTTTCTGTAGGTATTTTTTCTTTTTATGGACAAACCAATAACTATTAATGCAAATAACCTAACGATCGATATCGTGTTGGATTGCACATTTAATTAAACAGAGAATTAAACAGGAATCTTTCGCGAAGATCTTTTTCGTCGTACATTTGAAAATGACGTGGACGTTCAGGAATAACATTCGATCTCTGCATGATCACAATATTGAAGAGATCCTCATAGTCTGCATCGCTATCTGATTCGGAATCCCAGTCAAAATCCATCTTTGTTTTTTTAACAAACAATTCTTCACAATTATAACAAAAAAATATTATCAGCTGCTTGCTGCTTGAAGCTGCTTAAGTACAACTTAAGTCACGCATTTCACGCATAAATTAAACTTAAGTATGGTTGGTGAAACCGGGCCTAAGGGTGTCAAATAGCCGCCAAATTGAAATTGTGCATCATTCGAATAGTTGCGTTTTTGAGCAAAATCGCCATCATTTTCCAGCTGTTCCAAAGCTCATACAGAGAATCAATATCGAAACGTATGATAATTTTCATGTTCGATTTCGTACCGCGGAGAAATGATTCTGAATTCCTGCCACTTTTTTAGCGTGAAATAGATGCCTTCTGTCTTGTAACAAAAGTACTTTTACGATACGTTTTGACGTTTGATATGAAAATTAATTTAGCAGAATTAACTGGTACATTGTTACTTTAGACTTAATTGGATAAAAATATAACCCTCTTTTCTGGCTTACCATAAAAATGTGTAACAATTATAAGACAAAAATAAATATTATCTGAGAATTTTGATTTATTTAAACAATTGATACAATTATGTGACATATTGAGCAGTGTTACTGTTTATATATTAGTATTACATATGTTTGTGTATATGTATATGTAGATATACTTATTTTGTATATAGTAACTACTCTTACTTTCTCTAGGTCAACAATGGAAGACTTGTTTACATTTTTGTTATATTACTTAGCATTTAACTACAAATATCGGAAGACATTTTCTTATTTTGGAAGACATAGTTTTAACATTTGTATAAGTTTCTATACGTCATATATATATAGCTTATTTTTTATATAATTTTTTTCAAGTTGAAATTTTATTAAAATTAAAAATTCATTAAAAATAAAATTATACTAAAAAATTATAAAGAACTTAATTCATGATGTTTAACTTACTCTGAAAAACTATTATTAATATGAATTTATTATTTATGGAGATTAAAAGTGATACACTCCATTCGAATGAAATTTATGTATAAACCAATGATAATGATGATAAATTAAAAATCTTTTAAAATTTCTTAAAAAGATATAAGGAACATTTTTAAAAGTTCATCAACAATATTAATAAAAAAGAACTCTTTAAGTTTTACTATAATGTGGATATTGTTGCCGAGCTAAAAGGATCCAACGAATAATGTAATAAGTTCGAGGAGTGGAAAGCCAATGATAAACTTTTTGTAAAATCTTACAAAAACATGGCATATTCTTCAATGCGTGCAAGTTGTTGAAACAAAAATACATAAAATTTAAAAAAAAAAAAACAAAATCCCATAGAATGAGAGAAGACTTATTATTTAAACTCTTATTTTGAGTAGATAGGAAACATGATCAGGAGTAATGTGAATATAAGTGCCTTGGAATTCTGAATGCATAACCTGCGGGAGTAAAAGTTATTTTCCATTTTAAATCTTCCTTTTCACAAAAGATTCATACTTTTGATTAGGAACCGTAAATGTTATGAGTCTTATTAATGACATTAGCATGAAACAGTTATTTTTCGAGATTTAATTTTTCAGAGATCAGAAATTAGCCCTATTTTTTAGATTTATTTTTTTAGTCGCTGGATAATACTTTATTTTTAGTTTTATATTTTGACTCTCAAAATATCTCTTGTGTTTAAAATTTTATTGTCCGAAGAGTACGGTCCGAAGAGTCTTGATGGGTTTTTATTTTTATACTATTTGTACTTTATATATACTAATTAAACTAATGAAATGTGTGAGAAATCCTAAATAATGCTCTCTATATGCATGGCTTCTCAAGATCCCTTCGACTCGTCGCAATTTTAGTTTTTGAATGAAAATCCACATTACATATTTGTATAAATATATGTAGTAAATTAAAATCAAAATGGGTTCGTTTGGGAGTTCAAAGAAAGACTTTTATATGTCAATTTTACCCCGTCAAATTTATACAAATTTAAAAATTAAGCCTATAAACCATTGATTAAGAATACAAAAAAAAAGTTGAACAAAATTAAAACTTTTACCTAAATTACAATTTCTTAAAATTATAATTTCGCTAACAGTTGTCATTAACCATTGTAGCTATTATTGACTTATTTTTCCACCTGGTAATGGTAGCGAAGCTTACTTTAAATGGGCTATTTAAAAGGGTAGGCCGATTTCAAAGGCATTTATCAAAGCATTTCCTGAATCATAAATACCAATGACACCAAACAAGATCCCCAAGCCAATAATAACATAGTCCTTAGCAATCTCCCTTTGATCTAAAAGGTGTCCTTTAATTTTAAGATGAAAATAACATGGCCAAATGAAACTCAACATAGTGCCAGTAAAGCTTCCTATGAAACCCATTAAGATTGAAAAGTGTGGAATGAATATAGCCATCATTATTGTGCTTAAAATAACACCCAATCGAAATCCAAGACCCCAAACTTTAAGCTCTCCATCCAAATGCCATATGGTAGGAAATTTCGTTTTTGGTGGACCACGGAAAAAATTTCTCTCTAAGAGCTCACATGCTGCGTAAAAAGGTAGGGGATAACTCAGGATAGCCTTGATGACTAGGAAAAAATTAACGAGTCCCTTAAATCCCTGCGAATGCAAATTGTTCGTAATAACTTGTTGCGTATCGTTTTGAAATGTCAGAAAGCAGATGTACCCAAAACCAGCTTTGAAGATAGCCGCCGCTATATGCGACCAATCAAGCATCCAATTAAATTTTGTTCTATCTATCATATTACCCTCTAACGTAGGCAGGAAAATCTGTGATGTATATGAAAACACAATAACTCCCAGAGAAATTGGGAAATTCTCCATATCAATTGTCCAACGTACCTTCGACCAACCCCAGTCGCCAATTTGTAGAAAACAATAGCCTAAAATAACTGCATTGATAACTATGTGTGACATGGTACACCAAAATGACAGTGTAGATACCATTTTAAGAGATTTGAGGAAGCCCATGGGCAACAAAAATATACCAACAAACATCATCCAAGATCGTGAATCAAGTGATCCCTGTGGATATGTCCCTGCTAACAGATCTCCACATACAACAACATATAAAATACACGTCATCAGCAATTCAATAAGCTGTGCAATGCTGACAGCTCTGGCGCCCAATTTAGGTCCAAAGCAAACCTTTGCTATAGCCACATAGCTATCTCGTACTCGTACTTGTTGACCAGTGTTAGGATCTGGTTCGTATAGACATTGCACAAGCACCTTTCCTGTGTAGCAACATATATGTGCAATGCCCACCATTGCTATTATAGCCCAATAACCACCATGTAAGACTGCAAACGGCAATGAGACTATGAACATTCCTTGTATAGCATTGGTAACATTCCACGCTGCTTGAAATTCATCAATTTTTGATCCACCGCCTCCTTCACCTTCACACACGAATGAACTTCCTTCAGATGCAATGCTTGCTTGTCTGGAAGGAAAAAAAAAATATCTCTGAGAACTTATATTTTTAAGCATATATTAGGTTCTGTTCCCGTACTTTCTGGGCTAAAAATGGTAAAACTGTCAAAAACATGAGAGTAAGGAAAAATCTCTCAAAAATATTGAAAAACACAAAACAAGTACGGGAACGCTTTTTGGACTAAAATTGTGTAAACTGTCAAATAAAATCGCTTGTTTGATTTGGAGCATTGGCAGTGCAGACAACATGCTAAAGATTTTGAATAATATAAGAATTTAATGAATAAATAACTGGCCATTTCAGCCCTTGGAAGGACTTTGACCTAGCTTCTTATGAGCAATTGTGTTGTGCGTGTTATTACCCAGCAGAAAAGTGGACCAAATTTGAAATAGTTCTGAACTAGTTCCAAAAAGGACCAGTACTAGTTCCACTACAATACCCTTTAACATTGAACGAACTGACGCTTTTTGCGGGTTGATGTCATAGGAAAAGACAATTGTCCCCAGAAACACTCCTTTTTCCCTATATTTGAACTAGTTGCATTAGGAACACTTTTAAACTGGTTGCTTTCGCAGTAGCCTGAAAGTGGTTCTTTTTTAACTAGTTTTAAAGTGAACATATCAAAAGTGTAAGAATTTTGTGCAATGGAAAGGTCCTAAAGATCTCATTTGTACCACCATCTTTTCCATTCACAATCCAGAAAACATTTTGTCTATAAACATTTTTTTTTTATTATTTTTTCTTGTGCGCAGCAAATTTTAAAAAGTAGCCAGAACGCGTTTATTTTTGTCAGCAATACTTTTGAAAACAAAAGCAAAGATAACTGTTCTACACTGAACGCCTTTTGTACTTTTTCAGATCTACTGCAAACTGCGCTAGAAATGAACTAGTTCACTTTTTCAATTGACTCCAAAATAACTGCTGGGTAAGTTTGTACATAATTGACCGAGAACCGGACCTACATGCTTAACGCCGACTCCGAACGGCGATGAACGGAATGTTCTCGTTCTCAAGAAGCTTTACATGGCATATTGATTACTCTCTGAGGTTTGCCATTGTCTGCAGAGAGGTGGCGGCCGTACAGAAAAATTATTTTAATTCAAATAATTTTCTGTCACTGCTGGGGAGAAATAAGAATTAATTCTCAAATAAACATTTATATTTAGTTTTTACACAATTTACCATGTTCTTGGTTTCCATTCCAACAGTTTCTTATTTATTTCAAAGAACTTTTATTGTTTTGCAATTTCTTTGCTAACATGTAAACATATGATTTTAAGCAGTTTGACACTTTTACTATTTTTGCCAGAAGAAATTTCTCGGACTAAAACTTGCAGCTTTCGACAGGGAGGGGAAATTTTCTACTCTCTCGATTGCACTCTCTTTTACCATTTTTTCGAGTACGGGAACGCTTCTCGGACTAAAACCTCTAAAAATGGTAAGTTGGACTAAAACTTTAGAGTACAGACCTATTTTGTGCTTTCTTAAGATCAGAACGAAATATACAGTGAAAAACAAAAGTCTACACTAAGCAATGAATTTTTATTTTCTGTTTGACTTAAGCATCTTATTGTAAAAGCGGTATCATACCGAGTTCCGTCGACAACCAGGAGTACCTTTAAAACAATGTAAACTGGAACCGCGTCTGTTGTACACACTTTTAATTCAAGGTTCCTATTATCGTCAGATTTACGCATCTTTTATATATACTTATGCCATTAATACGCAAACACCGAATATTTTAGTAAACTTTTTTAACATACTCTCCATATAAATTTACTGCATTTTCAACTTCAGACTTCTGCTTTCATTAATAGAGCTAGAAGGAACACTGTTCACTCGCTAAATTGATTGACAGGTTCTTCAAATTGTGTTAAAATATGTCAACATTTAAAGAGAGAAGCTGAGAGAGGTGTCAAATAAAAGACAAAGAAAATATAGATAGAAATAATATTTCTATCTTGGCGCATGATAAAATAATTACAAGATATTATTTTATCATGACAACTGGCTATTTTCTCACGAGCTGCGTCCACCAAATGTAATTTGCCTGTATATTTTACTTTCCATCTTCTTTTTTTCAAAAACAGCAATTTCAGCAGCTGCAGATGCATTTTCACAAACAGCTGTTTTTGACAGGAGATGTTTTCTTGTAGAAGAGAAAATAAGCAGTTGTCAATGCTGCCTTGTATTATTAGGTGCATGGTTGAATTAATAAGGTTGCCTCAGGGCTTATCGTACTCTGTTCTCAGTATCCACAATTGTAAAAATCAATGAAAAGCAACTACAACTTCATCGGATTTACATGTTATCAATCAGGGTTGAATTAATAAGGTTGTTTAGGGGCTGATCGTACTCTATTCTTAGTACCCACAATTATCAAAATCAATAAAAAGCAACAACATTATCGGCTTTGAACTAGTTGCATTAGGAACATTTTTAAACTGGTTGCTTTTGCAGTAGCCTGAAAGTGGTTCTTTTTTAACTAGTTTTAAAGTGAACATATTAAAAGTGTAAAAATTTAGTGCAACCGAAAGGTCCTAAAGATCTCATTTGTACCATCTTTTCCATCCACATTCCAGAAAACATTTTGTATATAAACATTTATTTTTTATTATTTTTTCTTGTGCGCAGCAAATTTTAAAAAGTAGCCAGAACGCGTTTATTTTTGTCGGCAATACTTTTGAAAACAAAAGCAAAGATAACTGTTCTACACTGAACGCCTTTTGCACTTTTTCAGAGCTACTGCGAACTGCACTAGAAATGAACTAGTTCACTTTTTCAATTGACTCCAAAATAACTGCTGGGAACTATAAATTTTAAAGAGAAAAAAATTTGTTACAAATTTTGTATTCTCAACAAAAAAAAAAAAAATGTATAAAATAACAAACAGTTTAAATAATATAAATAGTTACTATATTACTAAATAGAAAACAAATATTTTAATATGTATATACTTTCAAATCTGAAATTTTGAAAAAACTGTAATTTGCACTAGGAGGAAATTTTAAAAACTGCGCGTTTGTCTAAAAAACTGTAATTTACAGTTATAAATGTGAATATGGCAGCACTGCTAATGACAAAAATAGACAAAATATTCATGCCATCATGAGACCGCGGAGAGAGCCGCAGCAAGAACCAAAATTCATCAATCCTGCAACGACGTTGCATAGAATTATACTTGGAGTGTACGAAATTTTTGAAGCCACGACATCGCTGAGGCAACCCGCCGTAATGCAGTAAAACTACAACAACAATGAAAAAATGTTGCATGAAATTAGAACTGCATGACTTTTGGCGCAAAGGTAAATTTTATAGAACGACACTAAAGCAGAGGTTTTGCGTTACATGATAAAAATAAAAATAATGGGGTCATAAGGCCTCTTAGGGAGCCATAAAAGTAACTATTATGTTCCAAAAAGCAAAAGCGAAAAAAAGCGAAAAAAAATGTAAATTAAAATTAAAATAAGGACAAGTATTAAGGTTAGAGCACTGATTACCAGGAATAAGATAAGGACTGGAAAAAGTTAGAGATATGAGACTCAAAGATTAGAGTATATAATTGGACAAGGATTAGGACAAAAATATACGATTAAGAATAAGAATAAGAATAAGAATAAGAATAATAATAAGAATAAGAATAAGAATAAGAATAAGAATAAAAATAAGAATAAGAATAAGAATAAGAATAAGAATAAGAATAAGAATAAGAATAAAAATAAGAATAAGAATAAGAATAAGAATAAGAATAAGAATAAGAATAAGAATAAGAATAAGAATAAGAATAAGAATAAGAATAAGATTAAGAATAAGAATAAGAATAAGAATAAGAATAAGAATAAGAATAAGAATAAGAATAAGAATAAGAATACGAATGTTTTTAAAATTTTTATACAAACAGAGAAGACATCCTTTAACTTAAAAAATCAAATCGCAGAATATTAGAATATTTTTTGAGCCTTAGAATATTTTTTGAGAACATTTTCGATAAAGTAATTAAAACAAATAAAAAAAGTATACGGAAATTCCAAAAAATACGGAAATTCACGAAAAATATCTGGCAGCACTGATAGTCACTTTACTAATGGATGTAGTATCATATGTAAAAGAGTCAAAAAAGCAATTTTGTGTTTAAATCAATTCTACAACAAGTTGGGTCAATTTTTTAATAAAAGAACAGTAAAAATAAATAAAAGTAATTTTGATAAAAACAAGAAAAATAACGACATCAAGCAATTACATTTTATGAAAAAAAAATATATCTATATATATATATATATATATATCTGTATAAAAATATCGATTATTCAAAGGAACATTTTGTGCCATAAAAACTGAAATTGTGTTTCCAGAAATTTAATTCTAATTTAATTTCACTTTTTATCATTAAATTGGAAAGAGTTCATTTATTTTGATGCCTCTAGTCCGAATTTTCAAATATAATATGTAACATTTTTCATTATTTGGCAGATTATATTAAACTTAAAAAAAGGTCTTCGCTTTCTAAAGTAAGTCTTGTAATGATTTTATGACAATATCTTTTAATAATTCATTGATTAAAATTAAAATTGCTTGATTTCGGAAAAAGGGACGTTTTGTGGGATTTTTTGTAAAGCTGCTTTTATTGGCATCACCAAAATGGCAGACGCACAATCTGTCAACATTGAGTTTTGCAAGGTTTGAGGTCGTCCGTTTTGACAGCTTATAACGTAAAGTTTTTACAACGCAGACCAAAGTACGATCAACGCACGACCGACCTAACGCAGTATTGCGTTTTAGCTATTAAGGGATGATATAAATAGCATCATTATTGAAGAAATAGTTTTAAATAACATCACGCTTATGGCACATGACTTTCCATTTCTGGTTAACGAGATTTGTTCAGTTTTTCCAACCGAAAAAGGTGGATGTAAACAAAAAAATGTCACACTAAACACAGTTCTGCCCATGCACCTCTGTGTGCACAGCGTGTTAACTTAAAACTAAGCTCAAACTAAACTTTCTGTGTAGAATGGATGGTTCGTTCGAAAATAAAAAATTCTTGTACCAATATAACAAGGTTTATGTGTTATACTATAACATTTTTGTAAAAAATTTCCACTAGTGATATGATATTAAAAATATTTCTGAATTTATTAGTCCTTCTTACATTTTTATTGTATAAATAATGGAAAAACACATGTTAGAATTAAATATATTTAATGAATACTTTTCTTTTTTGCTAAAGTTGATTTATTTATTTTTGAATAAAATAAAAATTAATTTTTTGTATGCGATAACATAGCTAATACGGTTATTGCTTGGCTTGGGTGTAAAAGGATATCGAAGTTCGAATTCGAAAATAAAAAAGTAAGTACCAAAAAATCTAAAATCAAGGTTGACAATTCCAAAATCGACCTTAGAACATTCCTAAAATAAGAACAAAACAATCTTAAAATAAGCCCCTTTTAATCTTGAATAACGGAAGGACTACATTTAAGAATATATATTCTTAAAAATATACCAAAACAATCTTAAAAACAGAACGTAATTATCAGGATGAATATAAGAATTTGTTCTTGGTTTAAGAATTTTCGTACTTAACAGACGTTTGTCAACGGATGTGTGTAATTGTGTGGAGGGGTTTCACAGCAAACGCCATGCTTGAATTACAATTCACATCATCGCGAATGAAAAGCAGATTCTACTTTCAAGTATTGGAAAATATTCTCATTTCTGGTGCCACTAATTTTCCAACAGGATAACGCTCACACTCATGTAGGCAATTGATATGAATAGCTTTTTACAGCTATGGATTGGTCGGCCTGTCCTTTGAACTTAAATCACACAGAGAATATGTGGGGCATACCAGTGAAAACGCTTTATGCAAACAATCGCCAATATGACAACACTGAGGAGATAAAGGCTTCAATTGGATATCAGCCATTTGAAAAAAATATTGATGAAAAGAAGATTGCTTTGCATTTTTAAAGCCATTGACGTAACTATTAATTATTAAGAAGTAATAAAACCTTTAAAAATTAATAGAAATTATGTATACTTATTTAGTTTAAACGACAATTAAATTATTTTGAAACAACGTGCGTGTATTTCGGTTTTTGCTCCAGCAAACTTTCGTTAATTTTTTTATTTTTTGTTGAACAACAAAACTAATTGACCACTTCTGCCCGAGCTTTATTAAGAAAGCAATGCTATTTTAATTTGCATATTTTTCTTGAGCCAATTCTCGCAAAATACTACTTAGCTGACAAAGTTATTAGTCAAAAGTGTGTTATGATTATGAAACGTACCTTATACGTTTTTTTTATGAGTATAAGCCAAATTCAAAACGGCAAAATGTTTAAATCTCCTGAAAAATTAATCTAAGAACTTGAACTTGAACAGTAGACTCTCACAGACTAGAACCACTTTGTTCCACGGGTGGTTCTAATTTCTGAAATGTTCTAATTTCTGGACGCTTTTTTTCACAGAAATTTAAAGGAAAAGAATGAAACTGGTTAAAAAATTTCTGTTATCACAAAAGAATTTTTATTTATTTTTTAAGCTCTAATTTCTGGAAAATTTCAATTTGTGAGAGTTCTAATTTGTGAGAGTGTACAATTGCACTGTGAGTTTAAAATTTTGCAAAATCGAATATACATAATAATACCGACTACTTCACATAGGTACACAGTGACATCATCAAAATAGCAAAGCCTACATTAACACCCCAAAAATTAATATATTGACTTGATATTTTATATATTTTGCGTGGACCACTCGATGCCAATTTGAGACCTGGTTCGAACCTCAGCTGACAATACCTCAATTTTAGTTATTTTTTCTAATCGGCCGTCACCTCTTTGCAAACAATGGCATAGATAATGCACATTGGGCGCTCGGAGTCGGAATAAAACTAGTAAGTTCAGTCATCGGTCAAAGAAGCTTCATTAGAAGCTCGGTCAAAGTCCTTTCAAGGACTGGAATGGCCAATACGTTTTTTTTCGTTTTGATATTTTACAATGAGTAGAAAATATAAAAATCCAATGAAAACTTCGCGTCACAATCCAAAGTTGTGTCATCCATATTATTAGACTTGGAATATAATGTGATTTTCCGTGTGTAACCACGGCTGTGGGGGTATTTTAACTTCGGTTAAGTCGAACACAATTCTTTACTAGTTTTAAGTTTAGTTGTTATTACCTGAATCCATTAGTTTGTTGGTACCTGCCATCATATGCATTTGTGAAGGATGTGCTTTGATACTCATCACCTTTAAGATTTGTATCATTTCCGGCGTCTATCCAGCCACTTGGATTCCTGAACGGATTCAACTCTGTATGCTCTGCTGATTGAACTAGCAAGGACAATATTGTTATATAACCGAAGATTTATTGACAATTGCCAATAAATTCATATATCAGTACCTAAACCTACCATAATTATTTTCTGTCTGAAATCCTTCTTGTGGCTGTTGACTAAAGGCCTGTTGAGGTTTGTTCACTCCCGGTTGCTCATAGTCCTTTTTATCGGGCATTTGTTGGCGCGCTGTCTGAACAGCAACATTTAAAATATTTTTAAGAGGTGGCATAGGTGTCGACCTTAATTTTTCTATGACAAACATAGTGATTGCGATGACGGATGAGAAAGTGGCGGAGATAGCAGCGCAGCTCTCGGAATAGCTGCGTGAATGAACTTGACAGTATCGATTTTATGTATCGGATGATAATGATAGGACAACTTCAGCAAAATTTCTTTTCACTGTGATTGCGAATTTCCAAATGTTTTTAATTTGCCAAATACATATTTTACTATAGCAGGCTTCTCCGACTACTCACCAATCCTTCTCCAAAATGCATTTTTAAATTAAAAAATACTTCAAATGTGCTGTTCCTGATGAATATATTGGCTGTTCACTTGTCTCACATAACAAACACTCTGATTAGTGGCTCTGAGTTATTTTTGGATCAATTTAATAATACATGTCTTGAATAATTTCAAGCCTTTAAAATAGCCAAGGCTGTCGATATAATTAAAAAATTTTAAGAAATTAGAACGTGCTCAAAAAATAATACAATGAAATTCTAATGGTTTTCGTCACTTCGTATGAGCATGCGCCAAATATGCATATCTACATATATCTATGTATGTGTTTGATAGTTCACTTTTGGAACATGTCCTTAAACATTCCAACATCCCTAGTGTGTTAAAGGTCACTTTGTGCCCGCGAAAAGAGACGGCCTGAAAGAAGGTTAAATGAGGACAATTTTAAATGTTTCTGAGAACTTCATTTTTCAAAAAATATGCATCGCTGATAAATAAACCAATGCAATACCAGTGAAATGTATTTTTTTTTTGTTTTTATTTTTTATTAAAAAAAATCTTATTTCTCAATGTTTTACTAAAAAAACAACAAATAGCAATAGATATAAGGTTATTCATTTTAGTACAATGTCCCATAGTCGGGAGCTCAAGTACAATTAATAATGGCTTACTTTTCTAGTTTTCATACATGTCTTATGTTTGTACTAATAAAAACAATCTTAAAATATAATTATTGTAATGCAAACAATAAAAGCATAACTTGAATTGCTTAAGACTTATTGTTAAAAAAAAGGTAAAAGAAAACTAGTAAGAAATGATTTTCGACTGGGCCGAAGTTAAAACCCCCACGGCCGAACCAAAGTATATTCAAAGTCTTAAGCAATCAATAAAATGTTTATCTGTAAAAACATTTTCGTTATATTTTTCAAAGAAAATATTCGCTTTTGTTTTTTGATAAAGTCGCTTTGTATGGGAGGTGGGCGTGGTTTTCATTCAATTTGGTTGAATTCCATACACATAGTACACATTATATATCAAAGTTATTATGCAAAATTTCAAGTTCATACATTCATTTTTGTGGATTTTAGAGAAATTTTACCGTTTTGATAAAGTCACTTTGTATGGGAGGTAGGCGTGGTTTTCATCCGATTTGGCTCATTTACGAACTTGACCTTCATTTTTTAGATAAAAGCTATATTGAATTTCATGATGATACACGGAGAAAAATCGCGGCTTTTAACTTGTTTGGAGGTAAACAAAATATGTTTGTGGATGATGTTTCAAATAAAGTTTTATTTAAAATTATCAAGAATTTGTTCAGACTGGAAGATAATATCTTTGTGACACCTGAATTGAGAGAGAGTTTGCAGATAAAGTTCATTAAAAATGTGTGATGTTTAGTTTTAACAAACTTTTTCTGTATTTACTCTTTGGTTTTAGCAACAATTTGTTCAGATACAAACAAAATATGTTCGGAAATAGTGTTGCAAATAAATCTTATTTGGATCCAAACATACTTTGTTTAAAATAAAAAGAGCAAAAAGAGAGCAGTATGCTTATTATTTCAGACTCTAAACAACATTTGTTTGCATCTAAATGTAAAATATTTGCAACAATTGAGAGAAATGAGAATACTTTAAGCCTCAAAAAAAATTTGTTTGCATATGAACAATAAATGTTCGAAATTTTAACTAAAAGTTTGAAATTTTGGCAACGTTGCAGCGTCTTTTGAAATTTGACAATGTTGTTAAATGAAATTCATTGTAAGAGTGTAAATTGCGTCGGAGAAGCTGAAGTTATTCTGTGGATATTAATTTGTAAAACGTAAGTAATTTGTTATTAATTAGAATTTTACTTTTCTAATTATTTCATTGTTTAAATTAAGATTTAGTAAACAATAAATGAAAATGCTAATTCAAGCCTCTTATGGTGAAGACAAATTATTTGTCGATATTCCTGAGCCATATATAAATATATGATGATTTTATTGCTGCAGGTATTGTTTGTGAATATTTTAAGTTTCAGTTTTCCGTTAAAATTGTTGTAGAATAGTTACATACTTATTTTGTACTTTATAACTTATTTAATTTTGTGATCTTAGCTACCAAAGAGTTTAAAATTGAAAACTCACACAACATTCTTCTTGAGGTAAATGGATGCAGGATAAAAGAAACGCAATTCAGGTCTGTCGTCCTACAGTTCTGCAATTCCCCAGCATTTGTGGTTGATATTGTTTTAAAAGGTAAATATATGGAATACAGCTGTGTGTAAAATAATGGTAGTGCCCTTATATTTAGAAATAATGCTAGTCTAAAAATTTCGGATCTGTTAAATTCATTATTATTCCTATACGAACTTTCCCCACTGAAGGAAACTGAGTACAAATTTAGAAGCAGTGTTGAAAGTACATATAGGAATAATGATGAATTTAACAGATCCGAAATTTTTAGACTAGTATTATTTAACAAAACATGTCTTCATATAAGAGCTCTACTATTTTTTTGCACACAGCTGTAATAGAACTGGAAGATGATTTTTTTCAATTCCAATTGAATCATTAATTACGCCACTTACATCACATATATGTAAAGTTAATGATATGAGCTTTATAAACTGGTTGTAATAAAAGTAATGTGTATTACATGTATGTATTTATAGTAATATTTTAATAAAAATGCATTGAAATATTTTAAAATAACAAAAACATCCTTTTTTTAAAAACAGACTCATTCAAATAATATTTGTTTGACACGTAAGTATACTTCTTTAATGTGTAAAACTATAATATTCGGATAACTGCATGATGAAAACAAGGTTTGTTTGTATCTGAACAATTCCTTTTTAAGGTGCAAAAATGTAATGTTCGGGTAACTGTTTCATTCAAACAATGATTGTTTGTACCTGAACAACTCCTTTTTGTAGTGCAAAAATGTAATGTTCTGGTAACTGATTGATGCGAACAATGTTTGTTTGTACCTGAACATTGTCTTATTTTGGTCCAAAAATGTTATATTCGGATAACTGTTTGATGCAAATAATGTTTGTTTGTACCTGAACATTTTCTTATTTAGGTCCAAAAATATTTTATTCGGATAACTGAAGTTTGCAAACAATGTTTGTTTGTATCTGAACAATTCCTTTTTAAGGTGCAAAAATGTAATGTTCTGGTAACTGATTGATGAAAACAAACATTGTTCACTCACAAACATTATGTTATTGTACATCAAGAGAGAGAGAAAGATAAATTTGCAAATATTATCTGCAAATAGAGAGTGAGAGCGTGTATTTCTGCAAAGTCCCATGCGTTCTCAATATGTGCCAAATAATAATGTGTTGCCAGCAGAGTTTGTTTGGGAAAGCGGTATAAATTTTCTGCGTGTAGCTTTAAAATTACGGCTGTAATCGTGATCACAGACAGACGGACAGACGGACATGGCTAAATCAACTCGGGTGGTAATGCTGATCAAGAATATATATACTTTTCTATACCTACCACGTCTCTTTATGGGCGTTACAAAGGGAGTGACAAAATTAATATACCCCCCTTTACGTTTTTTAAATGTGGAGGTATAAAGATCTTTGTTTTTTTATTTTTCAAGAATTCATTCAAATTGAATGCAACGCACTAAAATTATGCCAATGAAAATCAATGAAACTTCATACAGATGCTATATATAGGGTGTTTTTTTTAGGGGTTTGTTTTTCGAATTGAAATAAAACACAAGAAATGTCAATCGTTTTAATGTCCATCAATTTGGCTTTATTTGAAGGATAATTTTATGCCATTAATGTTTAAATATGATTTCGGGCATGTGGCCGCCGCGGCTGGCTCGAATAAAGCCAATTCTACAGGTCCAATTTTCAACCACTTTTTCGAGCATATGGGGCCGTATGTCGGCAATAACGCCACGAATGTTGGCCTCCAAGTCCCCTAACGTTTCTGGTTTGTTGGCGTAGACGAGCGACTTCACATATCCCCAAAGAAAATAATCCAATGGTGTCAAATCACACGATCTTGGTGGCCAATTGACAGGTCCATTCCGCGAAACTATGCGCTCATCGAATGTTTCCTTCAATAAATCGATTGTGACGTGCGCTGTGTGGCATGTAGCGCCGTCTTGTTGGAACCAAAACTCATCCACATTCATGCCATCCAATTCGGGAACAAAATAGTCGGTTATCATGGCTCTATACCGGTCTCCATTAACGGTAACTGACTCTCCAGCATTATTTCGGAAGAAGTATGGCCCAATGACTCCACCAGCCCATAGAGCACACCAAACAGTCAGTTTTTGTGGATGTAATGGCGTCTCAAGGATCTCATGTGGATTCTCTTCACTCCAAATGCGGCAATTTTGCTTGTTGACGTAGCCATTCAACCAAAAATGAGCCTCATCACTGAACAAAATTTTGCGATGAAAATCAGCATCGAGATCAATCTCATTTTCGGCCCATTTGCAAGCGTTGTTCTTTTGTCAACCTGTTCATGATGAAATGGCAAACCAAACTGAACATAAATGACATTAGAGTTGCCAGATTTGACCACAAAATGCCAGTTTTATCTCTATTCGAAAAACAAACCCCTAAAAAAAACACCCTTTACATAAAATAAAAAGTTAATTTTTAATTTTTTTTTTTTTGTATCTTATCAGGTTTGGTCTGTAGAAGAGGTTGGTCAAAAAAACAATACATATTGATTTTTATTGCTTAAAATATTTTTATTTTGTTAAATATTTTGATAGTTGGTTATTGATTGTTGTTATTAAATATTGGTTATAATTTTTGTTTTTTAATATTACAAAAATTTATATTTTGTGGATTATATTAAAAAATTTTGTGTGAACAGCAACATCACATTTTGAGCATTTGAAAAAGGAATGTTTATGACAAACGCGACAACGTCGAGGTTTTTCAGCTTTCACGATGCCATGGTTAGTTTGTTATCCTATGCATCAAAGGTTTAGCTTGCCGCAATAAGCACTCGGTAACATGAACACGGAAATCGAGTTGCGGTATCGTACTGCGTTTCTTTTGACATAGCTTCTTTTGCCGATCAGTTCCTATCTCTTGATTTTCATGTCTGCATGCTTACGAAGCACAGAATAGAATTTCCATGCATTGACCATAGCGGCGTCAAGAGCATTTGTTAGCAAGGGCCAATACCACTTTTTGCCGCGTACTCGAATTCGGTAGTTGCTTATGGCATTGTCAAATAAATCGACGCCTCCCATTCGCTTGTTATACGCTTGAATAATTTGTGGCATTTGGATAGTAGTAATTTTTCCTACTTTCCGATACCATCGCTTAACACAATGCATAGGTTCAATCCCTTCGTGGTTTGATACAATTGTGACGACGGAGTTGACATTCCAACGAGCCATAAACAATTTATTGTTCTTGTCTTGTACAAAATCCAAGGAACCATGCTCCTTCTTTTTCATTTCTCCAGTATCCATTAGTGGAGCGCTATTAGTTCGGTTGTTTCTAATGGTGCCGGTGCGGAAATAATTCATCTGAGGTAATCGAGACATCAATCGATGACTCATAAAGAAGTTATCGAATGCAACACAATGTTGATAAGGTTGCCCTAGTTTATTCAACAGCTTTAGAACGACTGTTTCTCCCAATTCATGATCGATGTAAGCTGGATCCGTAACTGCATTAGCACCACCATACGGAATGAAAGAATATAAGTAGCCTTCGGCCAAACACAAAGAACAGTACTTAAATCCAAAACGGATTGGCTTTCCTTTCATAAACATTTTGCAGGAGTGGGGGCCATAGTAGGCAATCATTTGTTCGTCAATGGATAAGTTATTATAAAACAATACAAACTGCATACATTTCTCATTCATCAAATCATTCAAGGGTATCACTTTAGAGAATTTGTCACTTGTATTTAATTTACGATTATCGCAGACATGGATATATCGTTTCAAGATCATAAAACGATTGCATGGCATTGTATTACGAACCAATGGGCATTCCAATGTCCCGCACATTGACCAATAATTATTAATATTCAGTCGTGTATTATAGCCGGTTAAAAATAGTATGCCAATAGATTTTCTTATTTCCACAGCATCTGTTGAAAAGGAGGCGTCATTTTTGTCTATAGCAGCATAGTCAATAGTGCACTTCATAATCCAGTCAATCACTTCATCATCGATGAATAACTCAAATATTTGAATTGGAGAAAAAGTACCTAAAAATTGATTCAAAATGTGTGAGCATGAGATGAGTAATGAAAAAATAAACAATTATTCACGATTTCCTACCGTATTTTTCGAACAGCTCCGCAATTTTTTCTTTTTCATCGTCGACTGTTTGCCTAAAAAAAGAAACCTTTTTTGACGTTGACCACTTAGCAGGGAAAATATTCTTAGAACTTTTCTTTGCTCGCTTAGTCGGTTTATTACAGTGGTAATCGTCAGCATGGTCAACATCAACTTCGACAACATGGACAATTTCATCATGGTCAGCATGCTCAGGTTTGTTTCTGTTGGAATCATAAAATTCACAAAAAACCTCGATAGGGCTGACAACTTCAACAGGTGTTAAAGCATTTGGATTGTTTATAACTAGTTCCTCTTCGTCAATATCTTCTACATCACTCAATTCATCGACTGTGTCCGGTGGCAACAACACCAAATCAATATTATCTGCATTACAAAAAAGTGTTGCAGTTTCTTCCTCATCACAGCTTCCGTTCGCCAATTCTTCTATTTCCACTTTTGTTTAAAACTTTTTACGATACATTTTGCAACTTTTAAATAGGCAAATAATGAATCAGAAGCACGAAATCTAATGAACAACGATCGAAGCTCGTATATACCAAGCTGTAGCGGAATTCCCAAACGTATATAACTATAATATTACGTTTATAGTTATCGTTAACTGGCCTTTCCTACAATTATCGTTAACTGGTATTCCCAACATCTATGTTAGCTATTTTTGTCCTTAATTTTGACAGTTCCCTAACGTTATTTGTAGCTAGCTTTACCACGAATATTTTAGCGTCGCTAACTTAAACAACAACGTTAAGCGATTGTTTTACATGCTATTGTGATTTTATAAAACATAAATAATATGCATAAAATGGCCACAACACGACGAGGCATATGTTAACCATCATGGTTAAAATATCAAAATAAAAATAATTCCATAAACTTTATTTCCAATAGCTTCTACACTTTTATTTAAAGTTTAAAAAAATAAAGAAAAGTTTTTAAACTAAATAAAATCAAACAGATCAAACCAACAGATAAAAGGCACATTTCAGAGCATTAATAATAAAAATAATAATAAAAGTAAAAATAATAAAAAAGTTATAACAAGTTCGTTGAAGGCAATCGCTCAAACGAAGTCGACAGCCTCTCAAGCGTAGAAGCAATTCGGTCGCAAGCAATTGCTTGCATTAGCGCTGCCTCTGCTAATAGCTGCGATGCAGCTGTCTGCTGCTTGGCTGATTCAGCATGTATAGGGTGTTTTTTTTAGGGGTTTGTTTTTCGAATAGAGATAAAACTGGCATTTTGTGGTCAAATCTGGCAACTCTAATGTCATTTATGTTCAGTTTGGTTTGCCATTTCATCATGAACACGTTGACAAAAGAACAACGCTTGCAAATCGTGCAAATTTATTTCGAAAATAATGGTTCAGTTCGCGAAGTTTACCGCAAGCTCCGTCCATTTTATGGTCGACATAATCGTCCATCAGAGCAATTAATTCGGTTAACCATGGGTCGTTTTCGCACTACGTTTACTCTATGTGATAATACGCATCCGCAGAGACGTCAAATAGTGCGCACCGAAGAAACAATTGCCGCTGTAGAGCAAAATGTTGAAGAGGACCCGAATGAATCGATTCGCCACCGTGCACAGCAAGAATTAAAGCCGCGAGACCATGCAATGCGTCGTGATTTTGGTGTATGGGCCGAAAATGAGATTGATCTCGATGCTGATTTTCATCGCAAAATTTTGTTCAGTGATGAGGCTCATTTTTGGTTGAATGGCTACGTCAACAAGCAAAATTGCCGCATTTGGAGTGAAGAGAATCCACATGAGATCCTTGAGACGCCATTACATCCACAAAAACTGACTGTTTGGTGTGCTCTATGGGCTGGTGGAGTCATTGGGCCATACTTCTTCCGAAATAATGCTGGAGAGTCAGTTACCGTTAATGGAGACCGGTATAGAGCCATGATAACCGACTATTTTGTTCCCGAATTGGATGGCATGAATCTGGATGAGTTGTGGTTCCAACAAGACGGCGCTACATGCCACACAGCGCACGTCACAATCGATTTATTGAAGGAAACATTCGATGAGCGCATAATTTCGCGGAATGGACCTGTCAATTGGCCACCAAGATCGTGTGATTTGACACCATTGGATTATTTTCTTTGGGGATATGTGAAGTCGCTCGTCTACGCCAACAAACCAGAAACGTTAGGGGACTTGGATGCCAACATTCGTGGCGTTATTGCCGACATACGGCCCCATATGCTCGAAAAAGTGGTTGAAAATTGGACCTGTAGAATTGGCTTATTCGAGCCAGCCGCGGCGGCCACATGCCCGAAATCATATTTAAACATTAATGGCATAAAATTATCCTTCCAATAAAGCCAAATTGATGGAGATTAAAACGATTTTCTTGTGTTTTATTTCAATTCGAAGTTCTATACCTCTAAAAAAAACACCCTGTATCTATCGAAAAGGCCTATCTAAGCTGTCAAAAAAGTACAGTGCTGCCATATTTTTGATTTCTGTTAACGACGTTTGTAGAATATATTGTGAATGTTACATTTTAACAATTTTGTCGCTAAGTACTGTTTTGAGAATACAACATTTGTTATTGCAAACTACAAACGTCGTTAGTTAACCATAACGATTTCGTATCGTTAACTTTTTGGGAATTCCACTACTGATACAATGAACAGCACAAATAGCGATATAACCAATAACACTTCGGAATCATATGAATTTTATAAAAAGGGGAGTCCCCTGCTGAATAACTAACACAATCCACATACAGCCCATATTCAGCCCATACACACAAACGTGGCTATTTACAAACAGGGATTTTCCCTGTTTCAAATATGCTGATCAAAGCACAAAGGCCAATAAATATTAAACAATGCATTTTTATATATCGTTTTCGACCAGTGGTCGAAAAATCGACCAATGGATTTCAAGCTCAGGTGTTTGCGTAAGTAAACCGTGGATCTGGCTCAAACTATTTTTATTGTAAAAGATAGGTGTTATATAAGATTTTATATAATGTACTTCTCTTTTCGATTTTGTAAAATATATTTTTCAATCTTTGCAATTTTTTGTCTTCATCTTCTTGAAAATCGATTTGCGCTAGTGCAGCTAAAAACAAGTAAAAACTGAAACTTTCCGTAGCAAAAAATAATTTAAGTTAACAAAGGTGTAAACGAACAAATGTACTAAAGTGCTCAGTTTTATCTATTTTGCGCTAGCGTACAGAAAATTCCAGAGTCACTGGTCGATTTTTCGACCACTGGTTGTAAATGGGTTAACCAAGCATAACTTTTGAGGTGGAAAAGATTTTACAATAAGTTTTTATTTTTGTAAATATATAGTTAAATTCTGATATGACTTTATAAAAATAAGTTTTTTAAAAAATGAAAAAAATTATTTAAAAATTCATAGAAAATAATGATATTTTTATCATCAAATTATACTTAGTCATTTTCAGTAAGAAAATTCTAAAATGTTCCACTGTAAATATGATGGAAAATGTAACTATAAAAAATATTAAGTGTTTTTTCTTTGAGTTTTTAAGAAAAACCATTGCGCAAATTGTCTCGAATAAAAGAAATCTTCATAACTATATGCAACTACACCTTTTCATTCCATTGTTTAGTACATTTTGCATCTATAAGGATAATTAGTGTAAACAAAACTGGATGCAGTCAATTTTTTGTAGGATTAATATTACAAATAAATTGCACAAATAAAATAATTTCAACATTATTAGTTTTCAGGAACCAGATTTATATCAATTTTGTGGTTTTAAACTTCTTGTGCCTCGCAAGTGCAAACTACTAAGCCAAAATCAATAATTTTATGCATACTTAATAATGATAGTTTAATATATTTAACATTAAAATTTCATTGTTCTACTTTTAAAATTTTTCACGCAATGACATCTATACGATTATATAAAAGACTTATCACGAATATTCGTGTACGCTAAACTAAAGAACTACTGAACCGATTTTAATAATTCTTTTTCTAATTCAAAGCGTCATTCTTAACTTAAGCTATTGCATACTTTCTTTTTTTAAAACCTACCCTAAAAAGTTATTAAAATTTGAGATTAAATCGCAAAAACTTTATTTTTTATTAAACATAGAAAATTATTCATAAACTTTGCATTAACTCAACAATCAAAATGCTTCACTAATGTTATCGTTTACGAATCGCATTTTCGTACATTTCATTCATTAGCAATTATTAGAAGCGATTCACTTATAATATCGCGAGCGGGAGAAATTCCTCCTTCGTTAACAAATCGTCAAATCCGATAAAAAGGAATTCATTAACGATTCGCCAAAACTATAAGAAGCAATTCGTTAACGAGTCTCCAAACATAAAGAAAGCAATTCGATAACGATTCACCGAGACGAATCTTATCTTATCTTAATGACAGAAATTTTGAATAAAAATTATATCGTGCACTTGGTATGAACCAGAACTTTCAAATAATATCAGTTTCATTCGAATTTGTTGTCTTTAAAAGGGGTATAAAGGAAAGTAAAATTTTGTGTTTACGTACTAATATATAAGATAGCAATAACAAATTTTTTGTGTGTTAAATAAGAAACATAAACTTCTTCTTCTTCTTCTTCTTATCTGGCGCTTACAACCGAAGGTCGGTTTTGGCCTCGTATAAGAAATTGCGCCAGCCATTTCTATTTTGCGCTTGCTGGCGCCAGTTGGAAACACCAAGTGTAGTCAGGTTATCCAACACCTGATCCTTCAAACGAAGATGTGGGCGTCCTCTTCTGCGGTGACCACCACCGGGCACCGAATCGAATATTTTTTTCGCTGGAGCGTTTTTTTCCATTCGCTCAACATGACCTAGCCAGTGGAGCCGCTCGATTTTAATGTGCTTAACTATGTGTATGTCAGCGTACAGCTCATACAGCTCGTGGTTCCATCGAATTCGGTTCTCGCCATTGACGCAGATTGGACCGAAGATCTTACGAAGGATCTTTCTCTCGAAGGCTCCCAAAGTCTTTTCATCAGAACTGCTCAACGTCCAAGTTTGTGCTGCATATAATAGGACGGGCATGATTAGTGACTTATAGAGCGTGAGTTTTGTTCGTCGAGAGAGGGCTCTGCTTCTCAATTGCCTACTCAGCCCAAAGTAACACCTGTTGGCAAGCGAAGGATAACGCTTTATCTCAATACTGACATCGTTGAAAGAGTTTACGCTGGATCCCAGGTAGACGCAGTCCTTAACAACTTCGAAGGAGATGTTGTCAACAGTGACGTGGTTTCCAAGACGCTGGGACTGTTTATTTGTTGACACTAGGTATTTCGTCTTATCTGCGTTCACTACAAGACCCATTCGACTCGACTCTTTCGCTAACCTGGAGAATGCTGCACTGACTTCGCGCGTATTATGGCCAATGATATCGATATCATCAGCATACGCCAGCAGCATAATACTTTTGTAGAATATCGTGCCACTGCGTTCCAATCGTTTGGAATGCATTCTTCTGACCATATTCTGCATAGAAGCTCATGAATGCATTTAAATAGAACTTCGTCCCATTCTTGAAGAGCTCAGTAGGTAAGCCATCGGCTCCTGCGGCTTTGTTGTTTTTAAGCCGAGCTATAACTTTCAAGACTTCACTATGGTCGGGCAGCGGAACTTCAACGCTGTCGTCCAAAATTGGGGATTCCGGGATATCATCTCTATTGGCGGGATTGTTGTCGTCGTCGCCATTCAGAAGCCTAGAGAAGTGTTCCCTCCACATCATCAGTGTACTCTGGATATCTGTCACTAGATTCCCATTTTCATCCTTGCAGGAAGAGGCCCCGGTCTTGAAACCATCGGCCAGGCGTCTTATTTTTTCGAAAAATTTTCGGACCTCATTCCTGTCACCATGCATCTCAATTTTCTCGCACTCACGCATTTCCGCTTCCCTTTTCTTTCGCCTGAAAATGCGTCTCTCTTCCCTCCTCTTCTCTTTGTATCGCTCCTTAGCAGCACGCGTTACAACCGACTGCAGGGTGGCTTTGTAGGCGGCGTCTTTTTCTGCAGTGGCGTCGCGACATTCTTGGTCGTGCCACTGGTTTCGGCGAGCGCGGTGATAGCCAATCACCTCTTCGGCAGCCGTACGCATAGAGTGGGAAATATGATTCCACTGCGCGCATATATCGTCGATCGGAGGAGTGCTTTCTTGAAGCAGGAGTGAGAGTCGAGTAGCGAAGTCTTCGGCTGTTTGCTTTGATTGCAGCTTTTCGACGTCTAGCTTTCTCTGTGCTGGATTGCGCGCATTCTTGGTTGCGCACAGACGTGTACGGATCTTGGCTGCGACAAGATAATGATCCGAGTCTATATTGGCCCCACGGATCGTGCGTACATCTAAAACACTGGAAGAGTGCCTTCCGTCAATCAAAACGTGATCAATTTGGTTGCGCGTCTTTTGATCAGGAGACAGCCAAGTTGCTTTATGAATATTGAGATGCTTGAATCTAGTGCTACTAACGACCATGTTTCGCGCTGCGGCAAAGTCAATCAGCCTCATTCCGTTATCGGAGGTATTGTCGTGGAGGCTGAACTTTTCGACTGTTGGACCAAAGATATTTTCTTTTCCCACCTTGGCGTTGAAGTCACCAAGCACGATTTTTATGTCGTGGCGGGGGCTGCGCTCATAGGCATCTTCAAGGCGCTCGTAGAAGCTGTCTTTGGTCTCATCGTCTTTGTCTTCTGTCGGAGCGTGCGCACAAATCAGGCTTATGTTGAAAAATCTTGCCTTGACACGGATTATGGCAAGTCGTTCGTTCACAGGTGTGAATCGCAGAACATGATGTCGTAGTCTCTTGCCAACCACGAATCCGCATCCAAATTCGTGCTTCTCCGCATGGCCGCTGTAGTAGATATCACAGGATGCTTGCCGTGAGCAACCCTGTCCCTTCCATCGCATTTCTTGGATTGCAGTGATATCAGCCTTGTATCTTTCTAAGATATCTATCACTTGGATAGAGGCACCATCCCAATTAAGGGTTCGGACGTTCCAGGTGCTATCCGTAAATCATTGTCAGTTTTTCGTTTGCGGTAGTCGTCATCAGATTTGGGGATCATTTTTATCTTATTTCTTTTTCGTTTCATTGAAATTTGTTTTTACGTGGTGGGCATCAAACCCAACGCACAACCCTTTAAAGGCAGGGGGAGCCCGCCGCTCAGATTAGCCGTCAAACTAACGGTTGCCAGTTTGCCGTTTCTAGAGGACACCACGCAGAGGTTTGAGTCGACTTGAGACGAGTTCGACATGGATAATGCTGGCCTCACCAGGTTGAGGCAGTCAGACACGTTGACATGTGAAGATCGCCCCCTTGACCCTCACGCGTTGCCTTGTGAGGATCGTCCTCCCATTAAGAAACATAAACTTAATATCGGTAATAATTGGGGACATAAGAATTAGTTCACGAATCGTTAAATATAACTAAAGTCACTCGGTAACGGTAAAACTGAAAATAGTCGCTAAAAATAAAAGTAATGGTTCGTAAATGAATTGCTAAAAATTAGAGAACCAAATTGCTATCGAATCGCTTAAATTTAAAAAATTGATTCACTAACGAGTTATAAAATTGTTGAAAGGCGATTCGATAGCGAATTCTTGAGACTGACAAAAAAAAATATTTGATTAGAAAAAAATTGTTTCTTTGTTTAGATTGGGCTAAAAACATCTTCAATGGAATTTAACAAAGTCATAATTTCAATCGGTGCTTTTTTTAAGCATCAAGCCAACCTATGATGCAGTCGTAACGAAACTATTCGAAAACAATTAAAAAAAAGTTTCTTAAGTGATTCGTTAACGAACCACCCCTCGCCAAAATGTTTATTGGGAAGAAGTACAAAGCTTTTTCTTTCTATTCCATTGTGTGTTTAAAAGCTCTTTTTGATTACGCCTTGCTTATAAGCATGATCGAAAAAATGAGCTAATGAAGCAACAACAATGTTAATTGTAATATGGACAGAATCTATTTCTTTTTTAATGAAATTCCTTACAATAAAATAAAATGCTACAAATAATTATATATGTAAACAAAAGCATATGTAAATAAATAAAATTCAGTGTCTATGACGTAGTACTCCTGCAAAATAAGCGATACTTCGTCTTTATACGAAAACACGAACGAGGAAATGAGGCTAATGCTGTTGCTGTTTTCGACTCAGACTCAGTTCTGCCAAACAGTAGCAGCGGTACTGCCATCTCTTATGCCGTGGTTATGCTTACCAAACATGATTGCCGAACATTTTTTGTTGTTATTGTTTTCGTTCTCTCGCTCTCAGACCGAACATTTTTGATTGCTGATCGAAACACCAAACATGCCGAACTACCGGTGTTGCCTGCAGTCATTTTGTATAATAGCATCAAAAAAGTAGTAAAAAGTATAATTAATTGTGTGCTTAAGCAACCCTTACCACAAAGTGCAAGCAAGACGGAAAAATTTGTGTGCAATAAATTTAAATTTTATTTCTTTCTAATTTTAAACACTTTCTGATCTCATTTTCCTCCATTCCTTCACAATACATGTGCTCGTCTTACATTTTTTCGACTGCCACATAGCTTCAGCAACTTCGATTGTATGTTGCAAAATGATTCGACGTTGGTTTTTTTCTAAATATAATGCCCCTTGCATAAACAATTCCATTATGAATTAATTCTTAATTTCGTTTTTCATTTTATAATAAATAGGTAGCACGGGTCGTTTGAACCTAACCTAACCCGAAAGTCCTTGCACTTCAAATTTTTTTTGGCAGAACTGATCTTCGAGGTATGAGTTTATGGAAAAATACTTTTCCCAAATCGAACAACGAGCTATTTCAGTTTATGCGCCATTTGAAAAATGTAATGTTTGGTTGAAATTTGTTTTTTTTACAGTGTAGGAAAAAGATGTGTGTATGTGCGTGTACGGGTCTTCGTTCTTCCAATATGAGTATACGGACACCCTGAAACCCACACAAGCCCATAAAAATACTCCCACACATTCACACACACATACAGGCACAGAACAATCCCAACAAGAGCTCTTGGTTTGTTCGGTTGCTTAAAACTTGAAAACGACTGGACCAAATTGAATACTTCCTTCTGCGAATATGTGATATCGAATATTTTTGGAATTATAGGTCACACAGCATCGAAATTTGATATTTGAATGAAATTTTCATGTGCCGTCCCACTGGTGAAAATTTATGGGCGTTGGACGAGGGGTGTGGCACTTTTCCAGCAGCCCAAATTGAAGGTATAACTCTCGAACTATAAATCACATATCAATTTAACTCGGTAAAAACGTACTATTTAGTTGTGCTTTGACTGGCAAAATTGAGAGATCATTTGACGAGTGGGCGTGGCACTTCTGATATAATTCAAATTTCGGTACGAATAGCTTTGGAAGTAGAAGTTACATAACATTGAAACTCAGAATGGAGAATGTATTTCTACAAGAGAACTGGGACGGGCAGAGGAAAAGGGGTTCTGGCTTTGACCACACAAGTCAAATTTTTTATATTGAGTAGCTTTGGAACGTCGCATGACAAAACTCAGTATGGAGTTACTAATTGCCATAGTATTTCTACTGGAAAACTGGTACGTGCATTGGAAAAGGGGGTGTGGCCCGATTTTCTATACAGAATAGCTATGGAAGTTAAAATCACAGGACATTGAAACTCATAATGAAGTTGCCACCTGGGAGCAGTGATGTTAACATAATTTGTTGAAATGACTGTGCTAGACACGAAAAATTACTGTTTTTAATGAAAATTACTGTGAAATGGAACAGAAATTACAGTGGAATTACTGTATAACTAAAACAAAAAAAAATCAATTAAAATTTAGTAACAGGTTTTTAGTAAATAAATGTCAAAATGACGAAAGTCCAGCAGTAATTTTCAATTTCATGAATTGCACCTAGTGAATATAACTTAACCCTTAAATGCCCGACAACACCGATTTCATTAAAAAAATTATGTTGTGCTAAATGATCCCCTGAACACGACCCCGTTATTATTTTTTTGGAAAAAATTTTTGTTTACGAGTTATTAAAGAAAACATGGTTATATCCAAAAGATACAGTGGGCATTCCGACGTACATATACCATCAATCAGCTTGGTTGTAGGAGTTCAAGGCAAAAACGTGGAAAACGATTCTTTTCATGATAACTCCAAATTTGTTTGTTAAATAATACTCTAAAATTGTTAATAATTTAAAAGATAAAATATATAAGTCAAAAAGCGAACTTTCAGTAAAAATTAAAAAAAAACTATTTTTTAATTTGGCGGTCAATATTGCTCAAGCCAACAAAGTTATGCTAATAATTAAATTTTTGTTTTATATTTGTAATTTTCTGAGTGAAACTACACATCCCGCATTTTAATTTTTGAAATATTTTAAAATAGTTTATATTCTCGGTTGTATCCAAAAAGATACACTGGGCATTTTAGGGTTAACATTATAATGTTGTGCACTTATTAGTTCTTAAAACGTAAATATAACAACATAATATATTTCTGAGTCTTCAGTTTTTATAAATATAATACACAACCGTAACAAATATGTTTGGATACTAAATGCATTTTAAAAAATTAAAAAATTTAGATATTATTCACCTAAATGATCCTACATAAATCTTCCTAAAAGCGCAAAATAGTTTCTGGAATTGTACGGTTGTTAGTGGTAGCCATGTGTACAGTATTATTTGCAAAGTTAGAAACGCATTTTGTACTAAATTCTAGGGATGATAAAATTTTGAGAAGAACAGATATGTTACAAATGTGATTTTAACAAATTTTTTCTAAAAATTTTATATATTTGGCCGGCAATTGAAATTACTTGATATTTCGGAAAATTACTGTCGTACTGTATGAACAGTCTAATTACTGTACACAAAGGGAAAAAATATTAAATTTATCCAAAAACTTTTTAATTTATCCAAAAAGCGAGTCATTTTTGCACCAATAACGCATTTGCTTAAATCGACTATGCAAATATTTAAATTTTATTGAAATACTTGTGTATTTAAATAAAATATTAAAATATTTAAACAGAATTAATAAAAAATATATTAAAATTATGCACGAATTTTTTAAATATCGTTCAAATTTTTATTATTTGAAAATAAAACTATCGCATTTAAAGAAAGTTTATATAAAAATATTGAAATTAAAAAGCAATATATTTAACTATTGGCGTCCGTGGCGTAGTTGGTTAAAGTGCGTGGCCGCTATGTCAACGAACTTTGGAGACCCAGGTTCGAACCCCAGCAGCGACAGAAAATTATTTGAATTAAAATAATTTTTCTGTACGGCCGCCACCTCTCTGCAGACAATGGCAAACCTCAGAGAGTAACCAAATTGCCATGTAAAGCTTCTTGAGAACAAGAACATTCCGTTCATCGCCGTTCGGAGTCGGCGTTAAACATGTAGGTCCGGTTCTCGGTCAATTGTGTACAAACTTAATAACACGCACAACACAATTGATCATAAGAAGCTAGGTCAAAGTCCTTTCAAGGGCTGAAATGGCCAGTTATTATTATTATTATTATAATTTTATAATTTTCCACTTTTATTTAAGTTTTCACATGTTTTGCATGAAAAACGTATGCAATATAGCTTTTTTTGACCAATGACGTAGCACAAAAAATATACTTTTTTCTCGCACTGCTGATTGCTTGATCTTGTCTTGTTGGTTCATGTTGCATTTGTACCATTTACACACCGAAAAGCAACGCTGATCCGACAACCGCTCCTATTCTGGACGTGTTCTGTTCGGTTTTTTCCAAAAGAGGACCGCCATCCGACAGCCGCTTTGGTTCTGTTCGGGCTCTATGCAGGCAAATGACAATCGGTGTAAGACATTCGTCAGAAAATGTCCGATTGTCACTCACATCTTGCATAAGTTGATCATGCGATAAAACAATCTTGGACAAACATTCACACTATATTACCCTTGCAACAATAACTAAATGAGAACTATAAAAAACCTGCAACTGCAAGAAATAAACTGCAGGAACAGAGTGCGATGCTGTTGCTGCTTGTCGGAATATGTGTGTATGTGTGCGATGCTGTTGCTGCTTCCTTGTATGGAATATGTGTGTACGTGTGTGGTATAAATAAAATTCAAATACGGGAAAAAATGGGTTGTAAGGAAAACATTTGATTTATCCACGTAAATATTTAAATAAAATTTATACTCAGGTGTGGATAATGCTAATATGCGTTATTTCCCTTAGTGTGGAAAACAGTAATTACTGTGCCGTTAACATCAGTGCCTGGGAGTGATGTTCTTCTACTGGGAAACTGTAACGGGCAGTGGAACATGAGCGTGTTGTCAGATCTCAATAAACAAATTTCTAGAGCATATAAACTTCCTGGGAATTATTCTTAACACCGTTTAGGTAGCGCTTAGGTAGCCACAAAAGTGAAAAAAGTACCTAAGCGCTACCTAAACGGTGTTAAGAATATTTCCCAGGAAGTTTATATGTTGTAGAAATTTGTTTATTGAGATCTTAGGTAAATTTTTGTAGTTGATTGTTTCCTTGAATTTTGAACGGTTTGCTACCTATGGACCTGAACACGGGAAAAAAGGTAAAAAAAATCGAATTTTTTAAGTTTTTTGCGATTTTGATCTGGAAGGTGAAGTTTTTTTGATTTTATATGTTCGCAATTTTTATTCTTTATGACAAGAGCTACAACTTTGCCTCAGAGAGTAAATCGAAATTCTGAACGGTTTGCAAGATATGAGCCCGAGAAAATTATCCCTTTTTTGCGAAAATGATACCGAGGCCCCAAATCTTTAGCGGCCCATAAACAAAAAAGTGCATGACTTTGGGAAAAATTGGGAGACACGGGTCTTTTTTTTTTAGTCTTTTATCACGTAGTGGTGTCCGTATATGGTTATTTTTTTTTCGTGTTGCACTGTGTAATTGAATTAATCATGTTTGTTTCAAAAGATGCCGATAAACTTGGATATATGAAAGTAAAGTGGGAAATATGAGAAAGGAAAAAGTTTGGGAAATGCGTCTTAAGTTTAAACCAGGCCTAATCAGCGAAACGAATAAAAGCGCCAAAGCCTAATTAAGAAAGATAATCGCCTGATTAAAATAAACAACAAAATACATTAACAACAACAAAAGCGAACATGCTAGCGTCACCACCATCGACGGCAACCTAATTTGTTGCTTTTTGCAAGTATAAAGAATGTGTTGATAAAAAAATCCCAAAAACAAAATACATACGCGACAAGCATGCGTAGCAGAACACGAGATGGTCTGAATTTCTATTCCACTAACAAAACATACGCACAACAAAAAATTTGGTGACCGCGCCGCACGCTTGTGTGTTTCGATGTGTACGTTGTTGTTGTTTGTTAAAGTTAATTTTCGCAAGTGCATTTCGTCGTAAATTTGGCGCAAGCGAAATGTGAGTTTTATTCAATTTTATTAATGGGCCAATTATTACAACAAGGGTCACAAGGGCCACCTTTGTGATTAGGCCTGGTTTAAACTGTAACTAAGTGAGTTTAATTAAAAAGAGTTACAGAATAATTCCGTGAAGTTAGTTTAAAATTTGGCAACAATCATAACTACAACTTAAATATATATTTAATTATCCTTTGTAAGTTATTGTGTTCAATAAATTATTAAAATGTTGTTGACTAACAAGTGGATTTGTGTATATAGATGAATCATGCCCACGTAGTTGCCCGTATGGCCCGCGTGGCCCTTCACACAAATTTTTTCTATCTTAATTTTGTTTTTTTTTTTTTTTTAATTTTGTGTTTGCGATGAGCCAAAATCAAAGAATATCTGCAAAAAACAACAACACAAACCGACTCGTTCAGTGTTCAGCACATTTTCCAGCGAACTTTACAAAAACAATTGCATGCAAAACCAAAATAAAAATCCAGCCAATTTTACTAAAATCCAGACAAGACATACAGTGAATCAAAAAAGTTTAGAAACAAAACAGTTTCTTTGAAACATTTATTCAATTTTTACCCTTTTAACACAAAACTAAAAATATTTTTAAAAAAAAAATAAAAATAAATAACTGGCCATTTCAGCCCTTGAAAGGACTTTGACCTAGCTTCTTATGATCAATTGTGTTGTGCGTGTTATTAAGTTTGTACACAATTAACCGAGAAATGGACCTACAGGCTTAACGCCGACTCCGAACGGCGATGAACGAAATGTTCTTATTCTCAAGAAGCTTTACATGGCATTTTGATTACTCTCTGAGGTTTGCCATTGTCTGCAGAGAGGTGGTGGCCGTACAGAAAAATTATTTTAATTCAAATAATTTTCTGTCGCTGCTGGGGTTCGAACCTGGGTCTCCAGGTTCGTTGACATAGCGGCCACGCACGTTAACCAACTACGCCACGGACGCCACATATTTTTTATTTTTTTACATATTTAATATTTCATATATATTTTGACCGCAACATCAAAAATTCAAACCAAAAAAAAAACTTTCTAATCACTACAAATGAAAAAAGAAACAAAAAACTAAACATTTCATAGCCAAAAAAGTTTAGATACATTTGTACTTTTGATTGAACTTTGCATTGCTTCGTTTGAAAAAAGCTTTAAAATAACGGGATCTAAAGTCTTTAGCTATAAATGTCAGTAATATACGCATCAATCACTCGCTTTTTGTAATAAACGCAGGTTATTTGTCTTTTTGTCTTAAAAATGGGAAAAAATACCGAAATCTCACTGGACGTTCGTTAATTAATTCTAAGGCTGTATTTTCAAAATAATCAAGTGCGAGATATTGGCTAAATAATCGGGAGAAGCCATTCTAGTGTTCATAAAATTATAAATAAATATTTATACACCGGATCATTACAACCAAAACTTCGATCTGGTCGGCCAAGTTCTTTAACAGTGCGCCATGAACGAGTTATTTTGTCAGAAATAAAAGCAACTCCTAACGTTTCTGCTCCGAAGATTGCTGCGACACTAAAGAAATTTCATGATTTCCACGTAAATGCCCGAACAGTTCGAAATAGGCTCCATAAGGCTAGTTATCATGGTAGAGTTGCTCGAAAAAAACCTTTCATAAATAAGCGAAATGAGGATAAACGCTTAGAGTTTGCAAAAAAACAAATTAACCAATCGGAACAGTTTTGAAGAACTGTGGTATTCAGTGACGAGTCGAAATACCACATTTTTGGTTCGGACGGACGTCGTATGGTGTGGATAAAGGCAAATATGGAGTTCAATAAAGAAAACATTCAAACAACAATAAAACATGGAGGCGGTAGTGTGATGGTGTGGGGTGTGTTTCAGCGGCTGGCGTGGGAAACTTGAAGTTCATGGAAGGAATAATGAATAAAAAACATATTTAGCCATTTTGAGAGAAAATTTGCTGAGAAAGTGTGAACAAAAAGAGGCTAGATGAAATCAGTTTCTTTTTCCTACAAGATAATGACCCCAAGCACAAGTCGCGTTTGCTCATAGAATATCTGCTTTTCAAAGTCCCACACCAGTTGCATACACCCCCACAATCTCCAGATGTCAGCATAATAGAAAATGTGTGGGACCTTATTGAAAAAATTATCATGCATCATCATATTACATCCAAAGAGTCGCTTTAACAAGCCATATTAGAAGAATGGAATGCAATTACCCCACAAGAGCTTGAAAAACTATCTTTGGGAATGAAAAATAGACTCCAAGCGGTTCTTGATGCGAAAGGCTATCAAACGAAGTACTAAAACATTAAAAAGTAGTTTTTCTTTAATTTTTTCTGTATAACTTTTAATTTGTTTCTAAACTTTTTTGGCCATGAAATAATGTTCTTTTTGTTGTTTTTATCACTTGTACAAATATTGTAATTGTTCTTGATTTCATTTTTTTGTTATTGTGTTGTGAATATATATGGAATAAAAATATATGAAAAACATTTTTGCAACAGCTTAAAAAATGTAAAATTTTAATGATTGTTTGAGAGAAAATGTTTTGTTTCTAAACTTTTTTGATTCGCTGTATGATGGCGGCAAGACACCAAGATAGATTCTTCTTTCAAAATTCTGCATGGCTTGCTGAAGATCTTAATTTATCTCGGCACGTTTACAAAGAACTTCCACCAACATCAAGAGCTGCTGCTGCTCTATTAAATGTAAGTTGCTGTGGAAGGCCTAATAAAGAATTTGAA
This sequence comes from Pherbina coryleti, assembly GCA_943735915.1. Taxonomy (NCBI): domain Eukaryota; kingdom Metazoa; phylum Arthropoda; class Insecta; order Diptera; family Sciomyzidae; genus Pherbina; species Pherbina coryleti. The sequence continues at coordinate 68,933,608 of OX030950.1, read as the reverse complement.
AAATCTGCCTGGAGTAAAGAGAAAAGCGAAACAGTTATTGGTATTGGAATCAACTAGTCAACAACATCTAATTATAGCAACCGAGATGACAATGCGTTCATCAGGAAAAGAAAACTCTGCGAGTATTGTAAATAAACTTTTCAATGCTTCTCCCCATAGAGGATCTGTGGCAGTTGACCGATCACGCCTATTTATCGTCAAAAGGTTTCAAGTTACAAGATAAACTTAGATTCCAAATTTTATCATTATAGCATACATACATCCAAACTTATACCAATAATACTTTTCCAGTTGTATGAGTGGTAGGCGTGGCAGTTGAGGAATCACGCCCATTTTTTGTGACAATTATTTTTTTGGTCTTGAAAGCAAAATTACTAAATTTCATGTCTCTAGCTACACAACTTTTTGAGATATGCTTTTTGGCACGCTAAAATTGAAAAAGACACTGTGCGGCGGTGAAGATGATAGATTATTGGTACAGCATTTTCATTTTGTATAAAACTTTTAGAGTCTAAATATATAAAGGCTTCAGGGACGTGGCCTTTTTCAATTGATAGTTTTGTGAAATTATAAACTGTATAGTATGGTGCAGAAATAAGGTTATTTTTTGTATTTGAAACACAGTTAACAATATGGTATACCAATGCAATATAAATTCTGGATTCCTGTTGAATTTCTCGTTATATAGGAAAAAAAATCTATGATATGATAAAAGGTGCATTTAATTAATGTCTTCGAATTTTTTTAAAAATAAACCTTGCGTGGGAAAAAACAAGAAAAAAAATTATTTTTATACCCCCACGTTTAAAAAACACAAAAGGGCCAATTAATTTTTGTAACGCCCATAAGGAGGCGCGACAGGTATACAAAAGTATATATATTCTTGATTAGCATCACCATCCGAGTCGATTTAGCCATATCCGTCTGTATGTCCGTCTGTTTGTCTGTCTGTGATCACGATTACAGCCGTAATTTTCAAACTAGCATCACGAAATTCGATATTTAAGCTTGAATCTAAAAAATAAAGATCAAGTTCGAAAATGAGCTAAATCTGATATAAAACCACGCCTACTTCCCATGCAAAGTGACTTTACCAAGTAGGTAAAATCTCCTTTAATTCCACAAAAATTAATATATGGACTTGAAATTTTGCAAATAAGTTACAATATGCACTCTGAGTATATAATTTAACGTTAACGAAATCGGATGAAAACCACGCCTCCCATACAAAGTGACTATCTGACAAAAAGCGAATATTTTCTGTTAAAACTATGACTATAACTGCTTAACCCATTTTCTACCACGGGAAAAATTTTTGTTTTGTTATCTAAACAAAATGGGTTAACACTTTGAATATACTTTGGCTCGGCTGTGGGGGTATTTTAACTTCGGCCCAGTCAAAGATCATTTCTTACTAGTTTAATCTATCTATACAGAAAAAAACTTATTCGAAATTAATAAAAAACCTAGTGTAATTTATACGATGGTTTTGGCAGTTTTCAGCCTCCTAAGTTTTTGGTCAAAACACCTAAGTTTTACATGTTAACTTACCGATATTGATTTGGATGATAAATTAGCGAAGTATTTTGTAATTTACACATTCGACAATTTAGGTATACTAGCGACCACTGGTGCGCGTTGCTGCACCCATCAACTATAAAAATAATAATAATTGGCGAGAAGAGACAGAAGAGAGCTAAATGTGAGCAGAGAATAGTTTTGCTCTGAGTTTGATAACATTGTTCTCAGCTGCTGTTAAGAAAAGAAAAAACAACATAGCAACAACAATTATATGCAATTATATGCAAACTTTAATAAGCTATAACTTAAAATATATACATTTTTTAGAAATAAAAACTCCAGTTTGCACATCTACAGGTCTGAACCTACCAAAAAATACCAAATTTATTAAGATTGGACTTGTACTTAAAAAGCCTTACGCCGGACAAAATTTGGGTTTGCGTTATATAAGATGAGCGTGCTTGCTTATTCTGCCGAACATAGTGTTCAAGTTTGCAACTAAAATCTTTTTTGAACTATAAAAGTTAAATAGATATATAAATATACAGGGAGAAGTATAAAATATACATATACTTAGGTAAATTACTGTATATTGTTTTTGTAAAAATTTTCCAAAGACAAGTATGAAATTTACATATACTTAGGTGAAATTTTGACAAAAGTTTTTTTTTCGGATAATTGATGAAATATTACGGAAATGATATTATGAAATTGATGCTCTCTTCTGATATTTTCATAGAATTTTGAAAGTTGAAACTGGTTTCGAACAAAAATTACCGCATTCCAAGCTTTAACAGTAAGACTATTTGAAACAGTTTTGTTTTTTAGCTTTGAACCAAGTATTTCAGGTGGAATACCTATTCAGTCAAGTCTGCCTTGGTTCGAAATGGGGTGATAGATTAGTAGGAAGGAAAAGTCAATCAAGTGAAACACGTGTAGAATGTTCTAAGAGTGGTGTAAACCTAAAGAAACATGTGTATTTGAATCAGAGGCAAGTTTTATGTCTATACCTCAGTCAATTTATGTTATAAGGCAATCTCATCCACAAACTTCTCTACCACCAACTACGACTTCAAGTCGTAAATATTGATGAGTTTTCAATTTCAGTTGATTAGGAATGAGGATAGAAAATTGCAAATTCGAAAGGTTTAAGGCGTAGTACCATGGCCTGAGCCGGGAATCGAACCGGGGACCTCTGAGGTAGCAGTCGAGAACGCTACCTACTCGACCACCGAGGCCGCAAACAAACAAAAAAGATATATTAAAAAACAAAAATTAGAAAAAACGTAGAAATATGTCTTGAAATTAATATAGCAGTTTTTATTTTACTAAAATTTAGTGGAAAAAATCTAAATAGCTCAACTTCCTTTCAATCGAATAAAGACACTGTTCTTTATTTTTTTTAATGTGCAAGAGCTCCTACCGATTTTTTATGTTTTGCCGATCCATATGATAGCTTTCTGCGTTTTCAGAATGTTTTCATCACTTCGATTTTTTTTAATAATGGGACCGCTTCAATAATTCACTTCGATTTTTGTAATTAGCCTTACTTGATGTATCATAACTTTGATTTTATTTTTAACTAACGATTACACTTGCAGTCTTCCATTTTTGCTGAAATGTCTTAAATCGTCGTATGTTTTTACTAATGTAAGGTGCTTATGTGAACCGATAGAGCATTTTTCTTATTTAATTTGCTTTTAGCTATTAAATATAATCAAAAAAACTGCTTCTTACATGATTATTTTTTGGGTATAAAGGCCACAAAATTGGTTGACAAATAACTTAGATATGGAGGATAACAACATTGAAGTTACTGAGTTTCTAACCTAAGAACTGCTGCGCAATTTCTAACCTCAGAATAGCAATTGAAATTTTTGTCAGTTTTTGTATCAGCTGTCAAAGTGTTTCATATTTCTCTATCCATGGTTTCAGTACAGTGATAAACACTGACCACAGCGACAGTGGGGCGACCCATGCAAGTTAGGCCGTTGTTATACAGACGCTCACGGGCACATCACGGGCACGCATTGTTGTTGTTTCAATGTAAAAGGGAAATTTGAGAGAGTGAGCGAGGAAATTTATTTTGCTCAGACTGGTCACCAAACGATTCCAAAATGAAATGGAATCACGAGATCAAAACAGGGTTTCGCTGTGCAATTATTCACAACATTTGTGTTTTTGCATGAAAATAGTACACTTTTAGTACGAAATGCATGAAAGCAGTAATGAAACCTGCTTAATAGCAACACTCACCATACTCATACTTGTGATACTTTTTTGCATAAAGTATTAAAAGTAGCAAGAAGTGTACTAGCCCAGCAGTTATTTTGGAGTCAATTGAAAAAGTGAACTAGTTCATTTCTAGCGCAGTTCGCAGTAGCTCTGAAAAAGTACAAAAGGCGTTCAGTGTAGAACAGTTATCTTTGCTTTTGTTTTCAAAAGTATTGCTGACAAAAATAAACGCGTTCTGGCTACTTTTTAAAATTTGCTGCGCACAAGAAAAATAATGACAGAATAATAAAAAAAAATAAAAATAAAAAAAAAGGTTTATAGACAAAATGTTTTCTGGATTGTGGATGGAAAAGATGGTACAAATGAGATCTTAAGGACCTTTCCATTGCACTAAATTCTTTCACTTTTGATGTGTTCACTTTAAAACTAGTTAAAAAAGAACCACTTTAAGGCTACTGCGAAAGCAACCAGTTTAAAAATGTTCCTAATGCAACTAGTTCAAATATAGGGAAAAAGGAGTGTTTCTGGGGACAATTGTCTTTTCCTATGACATCAACCCGCAAAAAGCGTCAGTTCGTTCAATGTTAAAGGGTATTGTAGTGGAACTAGTACTGGTCCTTTTTGGAACTAGTTCAGAACTATTTCAAATGTGGTCCACTTTTCTGCTGGGAGTGTTCAGGGATCAAATGAGCGTCTGTATAACATACTTTCATCACAGAGCTCATCAAATTAAACAAGAGCGTAAAAAAGGACGTGATCTTGGATCATATGAGCGTCTGTATAAGAACGGCCTCAGACGAAACAATGCAAAAATTATGCTAATTATTAATTCAGCAACTTTAAGGAATATGTTAACAGTATAACCAATACCACCAAAATTAAGACTATTGGGTAACAATCAAAGTTCTGTGATATCTCGATTACAACTTAAGCTTCGAATATCCTTCACACAGGACACTGTGGATAAAAATCGTGAGTGGCATCGTGTTTACCAATTTATTGTTAGTTTAAGCCTATACTTACTTTTGCTTTAAGACATACGTAGTTTTTATTATAAAAGTCAAAGCATTTTAATGTCGTTATTTTTGACTGTTTTCCTCAAAAACCAACTTTGTCCTTGCGGGACAGGAAGACATCCTTTTTTTCCTTGAAATTTGTTTTGGGTGATCTTGACAACCCCATGCAACGTTTGAGACCTCTTAGAATGTAAAATTCGAAAAAAATTGTAATTCCATACGCCCTACTGTACATACATAGACCAAGTCAAATGCTACTTTATACGGAATCCTCCGCGCCCCCCCTGAAAAACACGAAGGTTGCAAATGAAGTAATTAGAGCTCTTAAAAGTTCAATAATTGTCAAAAATGGCCCGGTTCTGGTCGAAAATCCGGTTTTCGGAGAGTAATTTTAGATGAAATGTATTTACATTTTTCTAATGCATTTCGAATTTAAAAAAAAAAACAAAAGTACCTTCTTCTTTGTTTAACTAGCATAAGAATCTGATTCTGGACTTAGATTTGACGTACAATGAAGTCAGGTCCCTTTAAACGTATTTTAAGTCAACATTTTAAAATTTATTCATATAATTTGTTATTCATGTTTGTCCTTTGCATTGATCTAGGATATTTTTTCAAAATTAATTAATGCATTATTGCAGCCCATTTTGTGGTATTCATAATTAAAAAAAAAAACAAACAGGATCGACCCATTTTTTAATAAGATACGATATATTTAGTATAGTGATTTTTAAAGGATTTTATTTTAATCATTGTGAATATGGTTTTTCTTTTGCTGCATGCGTTCAGAAATATTAGATTTTGTTGTACCGCATGGAAAGAGCTTAGAATGGTCTTCTACCACGTGAAGAGGAGCCTGTTTTTCCGCTTCCAATGACGTCACTTTATCGTTGTATTTCGACATAAGATTTTTTGCTCTCATCGTTAACGACATAAATGTTTTTAACGACTTCTTCTGCGCGCAAGTATTTTTTATTTTGAATCCAACAACTTGTGGCGTATCGATTCATTTCTGTGTGTAAACAGTTCAAAGAAAATGAGAAAAAGTGTGAACACGGCCTTAACAAAAAAACGCATTTTCGAACGCTTCCCAAAATTTGACGTTTATTTTCTTTGTTTCATTTGCTTTTATTTTCATACCAACCATTCTTCGAGCTTCTTCTTTTCAAAAATACGCAGGCCGATTTTGACGAAATAATATTATTTTTAAGCATATATGTAATACTTCTACATATATTGGCAGCAACCTCAATTTTCAATGAATTTCAATTACGAAATCAAAGAGAGATAGCCTACATAAGATTTTTTTGATTGCATTAGTATCTTTGAATAATGAAAATTACTACAAACAAGAAACTGTCAAATCCTCACAGGGGCGGTTGTTAAGAAAAACGTGTCCCCCAAACATAAAACAAAACACAATATACATATTTGTTTTGCATAAATCATAGGTACGCACCAATATAAAACAATTATAAACTGATCACAGCCTTTTCTTAGCTAAAATATGGCAACACTTACGCCACTCAAAGAGAGATCCGCCAGCATTTATTCTATTCTGGCGTTTTTCCGTCGCGGATTTCTGCGGCCATTTAATTTTTGGCGGCTGCATATATTTTTATGTATTTTATTGCACAGCGCATCCGACAACCGACAGCCGCTTTGGTTCTGTTCGGGCTCTAATGTTGGCGAATGTACCTTCAATGTACTGCCAATATAGAAGTATTACATATATGCTTTTAAGTGTATTTGTTTTTAATGAATTTAAGCTGGTAAGTCTGCAATTTATTGTTAGATTAAAAAAAAATCGATTTATACGCATTTTTATAATTATAAAGCTATGGTTCGTATTCTTCTTCTGGTTCGTATTCTTTTGCCTATACTTGAAAAAGTTTATGTTTGTTTTACCTGACTATTGTCTTAGTTTTTTATAATTGTATATATTTTTTGTTGTTTTGTTCATTTTTTTTTTTTGATGTTTTATTAAAAATTAAATAAAATTGAATTCTTTTTTTTTAATTTTTTCTTTCCATTTTTATTTAAATACCTTTTATATTATATTTTAATCGGATCTTCTGAAAATAGGGTTAACAATTTTTAGTCTCTTCTATAAACTTTATTTTAACCCATTTCGTAGCGCTACCCGATTCAGTTAAGATATCTTTATAATTTTGGCTCCTTGTATTTTGGCTCTTCAACACTTTGCGATCACATTTCGATGAAAAATTCACTTTGAACGCAATGCAATATTCCACTATTCTATTTTTTGGATGTATTTTATATTAGGAACATTTTAGTAATTTTTATAATATTCATAAAAGTTGGTGTTGCGAAAACACAACAGCGGTAGAAAATGTGTTAAAATAGTTCTTAATAAAGCTTAATTTTAAAAAATTATGATTTAACGTCACTTTGCTGCAAAACACTCATACAAAGTTTACATAAAATTGTTTCATACTGGGACGTATGAGTGATAATTATTTTTAACCGAAAAGCAGTGTTTAAAAAACTTAAAAACGTTTAATTGCTTTTGCTTTTACTTTGCTGTGCTTATTGAAAATCAAACAGCAACAGCCAAAGCAGAAAGCTTTATCACAAAAAAAATTGTACTCATTTTGCTTTGCTTTCTGAATCTTCGAAAGGCTAAGCAAAAGCAGCAGCACTAAAAAGAATTTGTTTTGCTGCGTAGTGCTACGAAAGCATAAGAAATTATTGTAGTGCTTTGATTTTCATTTTGCTTTTCTAATTTGTCGCAGCACTACGAAAGCAACAATTATGCGCTTTGCTTCGTTTTGCTTTCGGAAGCCTTTTATTTTCATTCGTTTGGCTTTCGGGATTTACTTGTCATCGTTTATATGCTGTATTTCAGAGACGCATGTCTTTTTGTACGTTGTTGAAAATTACTATTTGAAAATAAAACTATCTTATTTAAGGAAGATTTATATAAAAATATTGAAATTGAAAAACAATTTATTTGAATATTTCCCACGAGCTGCGTCCATCAAATGCCATTTGGTGATATATTTTATTTTCTTTTTTCGTTCTCTAATTTATACTATTTTTGACAGTTGGTATCAAATGTCAAAAATATTATAAACTATAAAAATAAAAATAGAGAATAAGAAGTAAATTATGCAGGTAAATGACAACCGGATCAAGACATTCTTGAGAAAATACCGAGTTTTCACTCCACCCTACATGATTTTATCATGCATCGCACTCACAAATCATATTTGCTAAAAATCCAGACTTACCCTTGCAACATTAACTAAATGAGAACTTTAAGAAACCTGCAACTGCAAGAAATAAACTGCAAGAACAGAGTGCGATGCTGTTGCTGCTTGTCGGAATATGTGTGTATGTGTGCGATGCTGTTGCTGCTTGGTTGTATGGAATATGTGTGTACGTGTGTGGTATGAATAAAATTTAAATACGGGAAAAAAACGAGTTGTAAGGAAAACATTTGATTTATTCACGTAAATATTTAAATAAAATTTATACTCAGGCGTGGATAATGCTAATATGCGTTATTTCCCTTAGTGTAGGTATCGATACTTTGTTCTTACTTATATGAGTAGTATCGGAAAATTTTCTAAGTACTACTCATATGAGTAAGTATCGATACTTTAGTGGTATCGTTACGTCGCGATTTTGCCTATCTCAATGAAGCTATAGAAAAATCGTAATTCTGTAACTTTTTAAATTCTGATTGGATTGAAATGCACCCAAGGACAAAATTGTAGATAATTTATCACCTTTAAAATGACATCAACAATCATATTTTTTTACTAAAATTTTTGGGCAGAATTTTCTTAACTGTTTTGGCTGCATTTCATTGATCGCCAGAAAAGTTATATTTTTCCGATTTTGCCTATCTCAAATGATGAAGTTATAGAAAAATCGCTGTAAGTTTTTTAATTCTGTTTGGATTGAAATGCACCCAAGGACAAACTTATAGAAAATTTTACCATCTTTAAAATGTCATAACAAATGATTTTTTTACTGAATTTATTATTTTTTTTTTTAACTTAACTTAATATTATATCTATCTATCTTAATTCACCCCTTCTGAACTTATACAATAAATAAAATTTATTTCATCTATACTATTATATAAAAGGCTTAACACGTATCTTGGTGTACGCTAAACTCAAAAATTACTGAACCGATTTTAATAATTCTTTTACTAATTCAAAGCGTCATTCTAGCTATTGCATACTTTATTTTTTAAAACCTACCCTAAAAGTTATTAAAATTTGAGATTAAATACCATCTAAAAAACTTCATAGAAATCTATCTATATTATTATTACGCAAACGCATTTTTTGTGATGACCATCAAATCTATATCGTAAATGCGATTTTCATAAATGGGGTATACATAGAAAGGTCTTGCTCTGCAGATGTGCAATAAGGTCTTACTTTTTCTTAAATATTCTGTATTTAAATAAAAAAAAAACTTTTTAACAAAAAAAAAAACCGACTTCAAAATCACTACAAAGTAAAAAATAAGTTTGAATAACTTTTCCCATTCATTTCTTGGTCATATTTTAAAAGCTATTTATGTTTATTATAATATTGGAAATCTTATCATTTTCATTTTTTTTATTTTGTTTTATTATCATCAATATATTAATTGCTTTATGTACATAAAAGTTCTGAAGTCGGCGCTTATCTTACTATTCGACATCTGTTTATTTTAATTTTTTCTAATTTGTTTTATCATAAAAATATTATTAACTTTATGAATATAAAAGCTTCTTAGCGATTTTTTTCTTTCAGTTGGCAATTTTTGAGTGCGCTGAATGTAGCCAATGTGTTCCATGCATTATTTGTGCAGCTGTTACACACTATGTCATATTCAATATGAGCTTTACAAGCTCACCCAAACCAGTTTAGTGAGAAATTTAATGTGTACAAAGCTTTTAAACTTACTACAGTGTCACCAAGGCACCAAATAGTACACGGATGGTAAAAGATCATGATTGTGTGTCAAAGATGAGCGCCGACTACAAAGCTTTTATGTTCATAAAGCAATTAATATATTGATGATAATAAAACAAAATAAAAAAAATGAAAATGGTAAGATTTCCAATATTATAATACATATAAATAGCTTTTAAAATATGACCAAGAAATGAATGGGAATAGTTATTTAAAATTATTTTTTACTTTGTAGTGATTTTGAAGTCGGTTTTTTTTTTTTGTTAAAAAGTTTTGATTTCTTCCTTTTGAGAGAATATGAAATATTTGAAATATTGTATTCTTGAGGAAAATTTCAAACATGAAACTTTGTTCTTAAAAAATTTGTTTTATTAATTCCTGAAAGTTTGTTGGGTATTTTCCATTTCTGTTTCTTTACAATTAGTGCCACGCCCTTTATATAATCCCGCCCACTTTATTTACCGTACCTTATAATGATTCTACCTAGCCCTGTGCCAAATTTCAGTTTCCAAGTATCAATTTTAACCGTAATATAGTACTTTAATTAAAGTGCTACACCCTGTGTACAATCCCGCCCACTTTTTTAATGATTTTACCTACCCACCTACCTGCATACCAAATATTAATACGCTAGTGTCAATATTAACTAAGATATAGTATTTTTAGAATATTGACGCCCATTTTTTTGGCCATAACTTGTAGTAACTGTACCTACCCATGTACTAAATTTCAGCACCCTAGTGTCAATACTATTTGAGATACAGTGTCCTTTTAATATGACCACACCCCTTTGTCAAATAACGCCCACTTTATTGACTGTAATTTGTAATAACTATGCCTACCCATACACTTAATTTCAGCACCCTAGTGTCAACATTATTCGATATATAGTGTGTTTCTGATATTGCCACACCCTTTGTCGAATAACGCCCACTTTATTTACAGTAATTTTTTAAAATTGTGTCTACCCCTGTACTAAATTTCAATACCCTAGTGTCAATACCTTTTGAGATACAGTGTCCTTTTAATATGACCACAACCCTTTGTCAAATAACGCCCACTTTTTTGATCGTAATTTGTAATAACTGTGTCTACCCCAGTATTTTTACTGTAAATTTCACTACCCTAGTGTCAATATTAACTGAAATACAGTGTTTTCTTTAATTGACACGGACCTTTTTCGAATATCGCCCACTTTTTTAACCCTCACGGGTTCCTTGTATGCGCGCGTATACAACGTGTAACTTTAGTTGGTGATAGGTCATAATGCTTCGATGGATTACAATGAAAATTTGTAAAATATCTAATTTAGGGAAGGGTAACATATTGAAATAATCAAAATAAATATTCGACAGTTCAGTTGTTCTGGACATGAAAAGTTGCGTATTGGTTCTTGTGTATGCGCACGCATACACAAATTTTCTGGACATGAAAAGTTGCGTATTGGTTCTTGTGTATGCGCACGCATACACAAGTTTTCTTGCCAGGAAATGCTGTAACATGAGCTAAAGAATATGTATTTTTTTTTTTAAATATTTGACAAAAACAAATATTTATCAAATATTTATTTCAAATAACAAACAAACGGTGTGAAAAATGCGAAGGATATATATGTATGTGCGCAACATAGATTTAGCATTTGTTTCAACTGAACTAGGAAATAATCGTAAAATTCTTGATACACAATAGAGTGTCCCTTATTTTGCGATTTTTGGAAATGTCAAGGGTCTGAAAGGTTTTTTTATGCGTTTTTATATTCTAAGAACGAAACCAAAAAAATTTTTTTTTACAACGTTTACCCGTGCGAATCGGGCCCGAAAGTTTCGAAAAAATGTCCAATTAGACCATATTTGCACAAATTAAAAAAAAAATATTTTCTCTGCTTTTTGTAAATGTTTGCATGTTTTGGAACACATACATAAGAAATATGATATCTACAAAGTTTTTTTGTGGTGTGCGTGGTTACCGCCCCTGCTGCATCGAAATTTCCCCCGCAGCCTTTTCCCACTTTTTCATGAAATTAGTGCAATTTAGGTATTAAAATCAACAATAAATAAATACGTTTTTATTATGCTAAAAGTATTATTACATTTCAATAAATTCACATAATGTATTTACAAAAATTAACAATAAATTAAAAAAACTAGTATTTTGCCCTGCGACGAGCTCGCAACTTCTGATTTTGTAAGCTCGAGAAATTCTTGAGCAAGTTGTACCCCACGCTCCGCAACATCAGTTACAACACAAAGATCTTTAAAATAATTTAGAAATATAAATTAAAACAATTTAAAATAATAATTGAATTCACAAAAAAGATTAAGATTGTTTTGCATCTTGTCGAACAACAAATCTATTTCGTAGGTTTAGTTTGACAAGCAATTTTTTAAAATATGATCCTGAGGAATGGAAAAAAGATGAAGATTACCAGAGAGTAAAAAATTATTATAAAGATCTTTTTGTTGTAAATGATGTTGCGGAGCGTGGGGTACAACTTGCTCAAGAATTTCTAAAGCTAACAAAATCAGAAGAGCAGCTACAAACCCTACTTATTGTGGCCCAAAATACTCGAAAAATATTCTCGAACTGTCAAAAAAATACTCTTATAAAAGACTTATAATTTATTTGTTTTTGTCATCATTACTTAATCCTCTAGAGGGCATACATTTTTGGTTTTTGATATTTTTTATTTATACAAAAAAAAAAAAAAAACTATGATTTCAGTTGAAAAGCCGCAATAAGACTTCTTGTAGATATTAGCTTGTTGCGCGCCCGTCGTAGGGTAAAACACTAGTTTTAAATTTATTGTTAATTTTTGTAAATACATTATGTGAATTTAGTGAAATGTAATAATGTTTTTAGCATAATAAAAACGTATTTATTTATTGTTCATTTTAATACCTAAATTGCACTAATTTCATGAAAAAGTGGGAAAAGGCTGCGGGGGAAATTTCGATGCAGCAGGGGCGGTAGCCACACCCACCATAAAAAACTTTGTAGATATCATATTTCTTATGTATGTGTTCCAAAACATGCAAACATTTATAAAAAGCAGAGAAAATATTTTTTTTTTTAATTTGTGCAAATATGGTCTAATATGGACATTTTTTCGAAACTTTCGGGCTCGATTGGCACGGGTAAACGTTGTCGTAAAAAAAAATTTTTTTTTGTTTCGTTCTTAGAATATAAAAACGCATAAAAAAACCTTTCAGCCCCTTGACATTTCCAAGAATCGCAAAATAAGGGACACTCTAGTACACAATTATGTGATATTTGAAAGGCTTTTATTATAGACGATTTACTTTGTATGTATAATTAATGGATTTACTTTATTTCTGAATTGGTTTTATTTTGCTTTGTTCGAAAATAAAGTTTTCATATGAAAACAATCAAAAAAACTTTATCTTCGTTTTTTGGTTTTTTGTTGATTTTCTTTGTGTATGCGTACGCATACAATGGAACCGTTTTGTATAAAAATTTAAGGAAGCCGTGAGGGTTAAAAGAGGACCTCCGCGTTCATGATATCTATCTGTTGACAAAAAATTACGGAAATCGGGCAAGTGCTTTAGAGTTATCAATGTACATACATTTAAAAAAAAAAAAAAAAAAAAAAAAAAAAAGCGGACAAACCAACGAACTTGAGAACCTCCTCCTTTTTGAAGTCGGTTAAAAAGGACGTGATCTTGGATCATATGAGCGTCTGTATAACAACGGCCTTAGACGAAACAATTTATTTTATGATTTTAAATGATAGGGGATGTAAAAACAAGTAAACAAAATTTATGTAGAATCCAATTCTATTTTGACCCCCTGGGAAGCTATGGGCTATTTTGAATTTTCGGGAAGTTATTTCACTAAAAACGCTTTTGCAGTGAAAATTTTTGATGGGGAACTTTTTGCTAAAGGGTTTTTTTGCAAATCGTTTGCCGCGGTGAAATACTTTTAGGAAAGTTTAATCAAGACTTTTTGTTAAAATGTTGTTTGTTTACGGATTCGAATTACAAAATTGATTTATCGACAAATCCTATAGTGATCTCACTGTATAAAAAATATTTTAATCGGTGTGTTATCGGCAATAAGTGGTACATACCTCTAGTGTCGTATGCATCGTGTTATATCAGGTTGAGAATTTGGAACACATAGCCAAATACAAGGAGATACATGCATTTAAGTGAATCAATGATTTGGCTTCCAAAACGCATTCACAGAGAAGCAAGTTGTTATATCTACTCTAAAATACTCTGGAGTCTACTTCTTGCTTTTGAGTTGACCGGTTCGTTTTGTTGAAATTATGATCTCGTTGCGCGGTTTGTAACAAACCTACAGCTAAATTGGCAGCTTTATGCTGTAATATATGCAATAACTGGCACCATAGGTGTTGTGTTAATATTTGTGAAACTTTCTATGATTCTATAATCAATCATCAGAATATTGTTTTTAATTGCTCAAGTTGCATAAATAGCTCAAATAACTTTAGCGACATTATGAAAAAATTAGTGCAAGATGTGAGTGATATAAAAGCCTTTTTAGGTGTTGATGCGAAAGGCCTGAAAAGCAAATCTAATTTGCCGAAAAAAGTGTTGTTGCCCACTGGATTGAATGCTTGCTCAAATATAAACAGTGCTGATAGCGTTGTTGTTCCTGTTGTTTCTTTGTCGTCTCATATTGATGGTGTGCCACCGGCTGTTTTTTCATCTAATTCGCCTGCTTTATCTTCCCCACTGCCTAATGAGAAATTGCCATCCATACCGCTGCCTGTTGATGCTGATTATCGCCCTCACTCAATTTCTAAACCGGTTTTGAGTGCTGATGTGTTAGCTGCTCATTCTGCTGCTGCTGCTGCTGTCTCGTTGCCGTCATCCAAAAATAATAAATACAAGATTATGCCATGCGCATGTTTTTCACTGAACAAAACATAAAAAAACAACTGTAGCTGAAAAAAGAAATAGCACAGAACTATTTCGCACTATTTTTCGTCTTTTCTTGCACGAACAGAAAATCAGTGAGAAGAACAGAGAAAGTGTCATTTCCTATCTACGTCACGAAAGACCTAACGTCTTGCGCAGAACTGTGCAACTTTGTCTGCCTCTGATGGCGTAATCTGATTTCTATTATTTTTGGCCGTCATCTGATGTGTTGTTGCCTGTTGTTACTGAACCTGCTGTAAATGAACTAGCGTTAACTATTTCTAAGCCTAATAATGCTTTGTTATCTAAAATTCTGCCTGCTGGAAATAATTCTTGCGCTCTCTCTATCTCTAATCCGATTTTGAGTGCTGCTGGGTTACCTGCTCAAAATGCTGCTGTTGCTGTCTCGTTACACTCATCTGCTGCTATGGAACCTGCGTCATCTTTTGCTTTGACTGAACCGCTCTCAAATGAATTTGCTGATTGGACTGAAGTGAGAAAAAGGAATGCAAAAAAGCTAAATGTTATTGTTGGTCAGAACTTAAGTGCAAACTTAGAAGTTGTTGATAACAAGCGCTGGTTGCATTTGTCATCGTTTTCGCCGTCGGTCTCGGAAGCGAATATAATTGATTATGTTATGACGCATACTAATCTAATAAGAAGCCAAATTGCTTGTTACAAATTAGTCAAGAGGGATGCACCAGTTGAGTTTCTTTTGGTTTATATTAGCAGCAATATTAATTTTAATTTATTTGAGTCAGTTTTTCCTATATCTACCTCAGATATGCATCATACTCCGTTATCTATTGATTTAGGTTTTTATTCATTTTTATCTCATAAAGCTTCAGAATTCAAATTTAATTTTAATAACTGTAATTCGGAACTGATTAACAGCATAATTTGTGATATTGATTGGAACAGTAGGCTTAATTCGTTAAATCTTGATACGGCTTTCAAATTCTTTAATCGTCATTGATATCAATTTGCAATGAACGTATTCCACGCTCTTTAAAAAAATCGTTTGAATCTCCCTGGTATACTCCAGGTCTGAAAAAACTCAAAAATTTAAGGAATAAATTTTACAAAACGTTTAATACCTCGAATAAAACTGAGTTCTTTATAAAATATCGACATTACATGAGAGAATTTAACTTTCTCGATAAATATCTCTTTAAGCAATATATTCTGAGTGTGGAGTCCAATATTAAATCAAACCCGAAAGCATTTTGGAGCTATGTAAATTCCAAAAGGAAGACATCGTGTATTCCAAATACTATGTTCTATAAGAACAAACATTCCTATTCTGCGCATGAAACAGCTAATCTTTTTGCTGAATTTTTTCAGAGTAACTTTGAGCAGAAAACTGACTATGCTGGGGAATATGATGGTAAACATTTCCATTCCATTGATTTTGGTTCGTTATCTGTTTCTGAAACTGATGTCGTAAATGGTATTCGTAATCTTAAAAGTTCCATGAAACCTGATATTGATGGGTTTTCTTCATATCTTTTCAAAAATTGCTGTGTTTCTCTTGTCAAGCCACTTAAAATAATTTTCAATAAATCCCTTAATTCAGGAAATTTCTTATCTGACTGGAAGGTGGCATCTATAACACCTATTTTTAAATCTGGTAATAAAAATAATATTGCCAATTATAGACCGATTTCTAAATTATCAACAGTGTCCAAACTCTTTGAGCATATCGTGAAACAAAAAATATTTTTTGCAGTTAAAAGTCTTATTTCACCACTTCAACATGGTTTTTTTCCGTGTCGGTCCACAGTAACGAACCTTGCTTGTTTTACACAGTATTGTATCTCCACTTTTCATTCTGGTTGTCAAGTTGATGCTGCCTACACGGATTTTGCAAAAGCTTTTGATAAAGTTTCCCATTCACTATTGATCAATAAATTAGATAAACTTGGTTTCTACTCTACAGCCCTTATGTTGCTATCGTCATATCTAAGTAACAGAAAATGTTTTGTTAACATTGAAAATTGTAACTCCCTTTCTTTCATAGCCTCATCTGGGGTTCCACAAGGTAGCATTTTGGGCCCACTATTATTTATTTTATTCATAAATGATATTACCAATGTCTTTAAGCATTCTAAGTGCCTACTCTTTGCAGATGATCTTAAGATTTTTTTAAAAATTCGAAATTTCTCTGATTCAATTTTGCTGCAGACTGACATTGATGCTCTTTATAACTGGTGTACATTAAATCAAATTAGTCTTAACATTGATAAATGTGTTTTTGCCAGGTTCTCGAAGTCTAGTCGCCCACAATTGACGTCCTATAAGTTAGCCAATGTTCCTTTAAGGTGTGTAAATGAGGTTAAGGATCTTGGTATCATTTTTGATGCTAAATTGTCTTTTGTTAGCCACTTGGATTACATAATTCCTAAAGCATATGCGTTGTTAGCTTTCATGCGCCGGAGTAGTTCAAATTTCTTAGATGCCTACACACTTAAATCTATTTTTACTTCTATTATTCGTTCAAAGTTGGAATATGGTTCTTTTATATGGAGCCCTTTTTATGATGTCCATATTTTACGACTGGAACGTGTCCAAAAATCTTTCGTTCGATTTGCATTAAGAACTTTAAATTTCGAAGAGCCTATTCCCTCTTATAATGCCCGGTGTCTACTTATTCATCTTCAATCTCTGCAATCTCGACGAACTATTTCATCACTTTTGTTCATTTTAGATCTAGTATCGGGTAATATTGACTGTCCAGAGTTATTAGAATTAATTGATTTCAATGTTCCATCAAGAATGCTCAGAAGATCGGATATATTTTACCTTGAGACGTTTAGAACAAACTATGCTGTTAATTCTCCATTATATAGGGCGTTATGGAATTTTAATGTTTTAGCAGCTAAGTGTAATGTTGATTTCTCTATGTCTAAATTGTCAATGAAGCATTTATTAAATAGTCATTTTTAGTTATGGTCCTATATAATTTGAATTATGGATTTATTTATATATATTTTGTTATTAAAATTTTTTTTTTATTACTTGCGTAGTCTGTAAGAACCTTGTTCATAGACTGAAATAAATAAATAAATAAATAAAAATATATTTGAAAAAAAAAAAAATATGAAAATATGTTAAATCATACTGTCGCTAATAACTTTACTATTTAATAACCAATTTAATTTTTTTTAATCAGTTCGAAAATTAAAACCCATTTCTTCTGAAAAACAAACAAAATTATGTCAATAGACAGACTTCTTTTGATTTCTTAAGGTTTGAAAATGTAAAAATTAAAAATAAAAAAAACGAGCGAGCCTTACAGTAGTCGCATATGATATGTAACATCTGACACCTCACCTTGGTAATAAAAAAAAAAAACAAAATGGCCGTTTCTGCCCTTGAAAGGACTTTGACCGAGCTTCTTATGATTAATTGTGTTGTGCTTTTTGCGAAATGTTTGAACACAAATGATCGAGATCTAGTCGTTTATGCCGACTCCGAACGGCTTATGTTTTCAAGAACCTTTTCATGGCAGTTTTTACTCTCTGAGTTTTGCCATTGTCTGCCTTGGTTATAGGTTAAAAATAGTGATAGTGATTAAAATACTGATTAAAATCATCTGAAAAGTTTTTAAAACATTCCGCAAGTCCCTGTTACGCTGAGTTGAATTATTCTCAATGTTTTTTTTTTTTTTGCTTTACCTTTCCAACTTTAAATTTTTCCTCACTTTTTTTCTGCCGGTAATCTCGCATATACTCTGCTCTGTTCTGGATTTACCCATCTCTGCAAATCACAAAATTATTATAATCAAATTAGATTTATATATATTTAAAATATTGGAGGACGATCCTCAAGGCAACGCGTGAGGGTCAAGGGGGCGATCTTCACATGGCAACGTGTCTGACTGCCTCAACCTGGTGAGGCCAGCATTATCCATGTCGAACTCGTCTCAAGTCGACTCAAACCTCTGCGTGGTGTCCTCTAGAAACGGCAAACTGGCAACCGTTAGTTTGACGGCTAATCTGAGCGGCGGGCTCCCCCTGCCTTTAAAGGGTTGTGCGTTGGGTTTGAAGCCCACCACGTAAAAACAAATTTCAATGAAAACCTTAAGAAAAAAGATAAAAATGATCCCCAAATCTGATGACGACTACCGCAAACGAAAAACTGACAATGATTTGCGGATATGCACCTGGAACGTCCGATCCCTTAATTGGGATGGTGCCTCTATCCAACTGATAGATATCTTAGAAAGATACAAAGCTGATATCACTGCAATCCAAGAAA
This sequence comes from Pherbina coryleti, assembly GCA_943735915.1. Taxonomy (NCBI): domain Eukaryota; kingdom Metazoa; phylum Arthropoda; class Insecta; order Diptera; family Sciomyzidae; genus Pherbina; species Pherbina coryleti. The sequence goes on along the minus strand of OX030950.1, from coordinate 68,914,729 downwards.
TGCGATGGAAGGGACAGGGTTGCCCACGGCAAGCATCCTGTGATATCTACTACAGCGGCCATGCGGAGAAGCACGAATTTGGATGCGGATTCGTGGTTGGCAAGAGACTACGACATCATGTTCTGCGATTCACACCTGTGAACGAACGACTTGTCATAATCCGTGTCAAGGCAAGATTTTTCAACATAAGCCTGATTTGTGCGCACACTCTGACAGAAGATAAGGACGATGAGTCCAAAGACAGCTTCTACGAGCACCTTGAAGAGGCCTATGAGCGCAGCCCCCGCCACGACATAAAAATCGTGCTTGGTGACTTCAACGCCAAGGTGGGAAAAGAAAATATCTTTGGTCCAACAGTCGGAAAGTTCAGCCTCCACGACAATACCTCCGATAACGGAATGAGGCTGATTGACTTTGCCGCAGCGCGAAACATGGTCGTTAGTAGCACTAGATTCAAGCATCTCAATATTCATAAAGTAACTTGGCTGTCTCCTGATCAAAAGACGCGCAACCAAATTGATCACGTTTTGATTAACGGAAGGCACTCTTCCAGTGTTTTAGATGTACGCACGATCCGTGGGGCCAATATAGACTCGGATCATTATCTTGTCGCAGCCAAGATCCGTACACGTCTGTGCGCAACCAAGAATGCGCGCAATCCAGCACAGAGAAAGCTAGACGTCGAAAAGCTGCAATCAAAGCAAACAGCCGAAGACTTCGCTACTCGACTCTTACTCCTGCTTCAAGAAAGCACTCCTCCGATCGGCGATATATGCGCGCAGTGGAATCATATTTCCCACTCTATGCGTACGGCTGCCGAAGAGGTGATTGGCTATCACCGCCCTCGGTGAAACCAGTGGCACGACCAAGAGTGCCGCGATGCCACTGCAGAAAAGGACGCCGCCTACAAAGCCACCCTGCAGTCGGTTGTAACGCGTGCTGCTAAGGAGCGATACAAAGAGAAGAGGAGGGAAGAGAGACGCATTTTCAGGCGAAAGAAAAGGGAAGCGGAAATGCGTGAGTGCGAGAAAAGTGAGATGCATGGTGACAGGAATGAGGTCCGAAAATTTTTCGAAAAAATAAGACGCCTGGCCGATGGTTTTAAGACAGGGGCCTCTTCCTGCAAGGATGAAAATGGGAATCTAGTGACAGATATCCAGAGTACACTGATGATGTGGAGGGAACACTTCTCTAGGCTTCTGAATGGCGACGACGACAGCAATCCCGCCAATAGAGATGATATCCCGAAATCCCCAATTCTGGACGACAGCGTTGAAGTTCCGCTGCCCGACCATAGTGAAGTCTTGAAAGTTATAGCTCGGCTTAAAAACAACAAAGCCGCAGGAGCCGATGGCTTACCTGCTGAGCTCTTCAAGAATGGAGGCGAAGCTATATTTAAATGCATTCATGAGCTTCTATGCAGAATATGGTCGGAAGAATGCATTCCAAACGATTGAAACCTCAGTGTGCTCTGCCCAATCCACAAGAAAGGCGATCCCACAATTTGCGCAAACTACCGTGGGATAAGCCTTCTGAATATCGCATATAAGGTCCTGTCGAGCGTACTATATGAAAGACTGAAGCCCATCGTAAACCAGCTGATTGAACCTTATCAGTGTGGCTTCAGACCTGGCAAATCCACCATAGACCAGATATTTACGCTACGACAAATCTTGGAGAAGACCCTAGAAAAACAAATCGACACACACCATCTTTTTGTCGATTACAAAGCCGCCTTCGACAGTCCAATAAGGAATCATCTATATTCCACCATGTCTGAATTTGGTATTCCTGCAAAGCTCATCCGCCTTTGCAGAATGACACTGAGCAACACCAGCGGCACAGTTAAAATCGGGAAGGACCTCACTCCTTCATTCGATACCAAACGAGGTTTCAGACAAGGTGATTCCTTATCGTGCGACTTTTTCAACCTAATGATGGAGAGGATCATCCAAGCTGCTGATTTGAGACGCAGTGGCACGATATTATACAAAAGTATTATGCTGCTAGCGTATGCTGATGATATCGATATCATTGGCCATAATACGCACGAAGTCAGCGCAGCATTCTCCAGGTTAGCGAAAGAGTCGAGTCGAATGGGTCTTGTAGTGAACGCAGATAAGACGAAATACCTAGTGTCAACAAATAAACAGTCCCAGCGTCTTGGAAACCACGTCACTGTTGACAACATCTCCTTCGAGGTTGTTAAGGACTTCGTCTACCTGGGATCCAGCGTAAACTTTTTCAACGATGTCAGTATTGAGATAAAGCGAAGGATAACTCTTGCCAACAGGTGTTACTTTGGGCTGAGTAGGCAATTGAGAAGCAGAGCCCTCTCTCGACGAACAAAACTTACGCTCTATAAGTCACTAATCATGCCCGTCCTATTATATGCAGCACAAACTTGGACGTTGAGCAGTTCTGATGAAAAGACTTTGGAAGCCTTCGCGAAAAAGATACTTCGTAAGATCTTCGGTCCAATCTGCGTCAATGGCGAGTACCGAATTCGATGGAACCACGAGCTGTATGAGCTGTACGCTGACATCGACATAGTTAAGCGTATTAAAATCGAGCGGCTCCGCTGGCTAGGTCATGTTGAGCGAATGGAAAACGACGCTCCAGCGAAAAAAATATTCGATTCGGTGCCTGGTGGTGGTCAACGCAGAAGAGGACGCCCACATCTTCGTTGGAAGGATCAGGTGTTGGATAACCTGACTACGCTTGGTGTTTCCAACTGGCGCCAGCAAGCGCAAAACAGAAATGGCTGGCGCAATTTCTTATACGAGGCCAAAACCGACCTTCGGTTGTAGGCGCCAGATAAGTAAGTAGTATATATAAAATATTAACCGTGTATGCCAAAAACAGCTGTTTGGTCTTGTTATCTTTTACTTTGGATTTTGGAAAAAATAAGGTTATTATTTTTCTTTTACATGAAGGCTACACAGGTTTGTGTCTAAACTAAATAGTAGCATGCGCTGTAGTTAAATAAAATTGAAGGGAAATTGTGGCTTCGTTTAGTTTACTGTGATTTAACCCGCCGTCTCGACAGGCAATAAACCATTGCCATTGCCGTCACCAATGCAGACCGCTCAATTGCCATAGTTGGCAATTTATGGCAAGCAATATTGCAAACCATAGATTGCTAGCATGGAGTTGGCAATGCAGCTGTAACTCATCTTTTTAATAGTCATTTTGCATTTTTCTGCGAGTTTAAAAGCATAGACATCAATGAAAAAGTTAATTTAGTTCTTTTAAGCAGTCTAGTGCGCGCGCGCAGCGAATTATTTTTTTCGATGTAATTTTGAAAATGGTAATTTCATAACATCAAAAACCCACCCTTGAAATATTGCCATTGCTTGCAATGGATTTTGACAGATGGTATGCAATGAATTCCCAACTAGCATTTTCTGAAATTTTTGAACATATAAGAGTCGTTTTTGACTCTTTTCCGCGATGGGGACAGTTAAAAACGCGCTCATTTTCTGATCAGAAAAGACTCTTTGTTCGGGAGAAAATGGTACCCTACGCGCAACCCTTCTTGACGAGTCTTTTTCGAGTCGTTTTTTGATCGTGGATATCACTAAAACAAGATTAAAAAACGACTCATTTTCGAGTCTTTTTCGAGTCGTTTTTTGATCTGGAAAACAATGAAGAAGGACTAAATAACGACTCATTTCCGAGTCATTTTTTAATTTAATTCATTATTAATTAAAATAATTTAATAAATTAATTTTAAGATTAATTTTAAAGTTTAATGTCACGACTCAAACGACTTTAAACTACGACTGCATTGCTGAAACTGAACGAAATGCCTTTTAAATAATTCTTTTGTTTCAATTTGTCCGATTTCCCGTTAATTACGAGTGTCACGAACAAACAGGAGATCAAAATATGCTTCCACACACGATTTCTTCAATATCCCGTTAGATGCCACGAAAAAAAAACAATTAGTTTTAAATCAGTGCGGGGATCAAAATATGCTTCCACACACGATATGTATATTGTTTTTGTAGACCACCAAGAGGACTCAAAAAAGACTCTTTTAGGTGATTGGCGACAAAACAATCTTCCAAATGCTGGTTGGGTTATTGCTAGTCGAGTCGTCGTAGTAATTTAGTATTGCTAGTCGAGTAAGTCGTAAAACACATGTTTATGGTGTGTGTAGCAGCTATTCGAGTCTAAAAGGCACTGTGTGAACAATGTTGGAAGCTCCGCAATTAATTGTGTGATAAATTAAATGGCGCTTGCTTCCCCGACTTCCTGTTAGGGATATCCGTCGCATTACACGACATAGCTCCCACATGCTGGAAACCGATCGGTAAGTTATTACATATCAAAAAGTGCTCTTCCACCAGGACAACGCAACTGTGCACAACTCACAAAATTGTATGAATTGCAGTACGAATTGGTTCACCATCCATCATATTTTTTAAATGTTGCCACCAACAACTCAATTCAGTCAATTTCAATTTTCAAACTTTAAAAAAAAATAAATAGTTCGATGAAAGAAGATTTGACTCCAACGATGAGGTAATATCCAAAACATACGCCCGTTTTGAAGAATTGCCGAAATAGTATTATTTGGAAGGGATCAAAAATTTGTAAAACGTTGGACGAAATGTTTTCAGTCACAAGAGAAGTATGTTGAGAAATTAAAAAAGTTTTGACCAAATTAATTATTTTTTATTTCATTCCTCAGGAATTTTCCAACTTGCCCTCGTACTCTCTGTACCGAGCTAAAACACAATATTTTATAGTCACAGTATCATAGTTGCAATATTCAGTGTCTTCAAAAATCCAAAGAAACAGCTCAACGGGGAGAAAGTCCATTTTGTTTTTGATTTTTGGCGCAACATGTGATAACTAAAATAACTTCAATTCCCTCAAACTTTAAAGATGATAATTATTAAGACCAACAAGATTTGAAGTAGAGGTCTTTTATATTTTGGTCAATCAAAAATTTAATAATATCACAAGCAGTAAAAGTCAAAGAGACATGGTGAAATAGGATATACATATATTGTAAAGTTAATTTTTCCAACTTTATTTATTTACTCATTTTTATACATGAGTTTTTTCTAAAATTAAAAGAATTACATGTTTCGTTTCTTTGTTCGTCCTTTATTGAGAGGACAATGTGAAGACTGCGATTATCTCGGTTTCAATAATACTCGTTATTAATTATTAAACAAAATTAATAAAAATAAATTAAGAAGAAGATTTAAAAAACTTATGGTCCTTCGTATCTCTCGTATGTTGGAAAGCACCCTGTTTTATTTTGTGAACGGGACATGTTCCAGTAGAGGTAGAAAAATGTTCCGTTTTTCTCATTTTTTCATATGAGGATGAAAAATCTCCGCCTAACGTAATAGATGAGATATTGGTTTGATTTCTTTGACCTCTATTAAATTGCCCAGTTCGGCTTAAGGCTGGGGAAATAAAACCAGTAGATTCTGACGATATCAACGAAGACCTTACGCTTTGATCCTTATGGTTGCCTTGGAGACTTGTGTAGATTCGTTTTTCAGAAGATTGTGACGTTTTGGACTCTAATTCCTTATTTTGTCTGTGAATGCTACTGTAACTTTGACGCTCACTTGGAAACATATAAACAGGTTGTTGTTCGTGTAAATTAAGAATGCTTTTCCTTTGAATTTTTCCGTTTGAAGTCAAGCTACCAAATTGTCCTTGTTCGGAGGAAATGTTCCTACGATGAAATACAGAATTTGCAATATTGGATTCAGAAGACAATTCACTTTTGCGGTGATGGAACAGTTTATTTGTCGTCGACTCGGACGTTGTTTTTTGTTCTTCCCTGCTTGAAACATTGCTTATCAATGAATTATTTTGATTAAGAGAACTAGAACTTATGGTTTGATCTTGTGATGTCAAATTCAAAGGTGAACTCTTTTGAATTGATATTGCATTTCTTTGGAAAATCTCATTTTCTTGATGATTATTCTTTATATTTTTTATTTTAGAAGTATTCTTAGTTTTTGAAATATTTTCGACAACGTTTACTCTCTCGTGTCTTTTAACATAATTTGTTTCTGGTTCCTTTTTTTTATTACTACTTACAACAGTGGTAACCTGCTTAGTTGAAACAATAACAAGACCATCAGACGGTTTATTTGCATCTAGGTCATTAACTTTAATAGCTCCATTTGCGGATACGAAACTCATTTGGTTAGTCGTTTTTAAAATTGCCTCATCAGTTCCTAAGCTTATGGAAGATTTATTATGTGAGAATTTAGACACAGTTCTTTGCTGTGATGCGTTGATGAGTTCTCTCTTCTTAGAATTATTCAAATCTTCTTTCTTCGATATACAAAGATCTCCTTCAAGTTTCAGATTGTCCACAGGTCGTACAGGCAACACTTTCTTTTGAACGTCAGTTTGAGCAAGTGTTCGAGACGAAGTTTTTTTACTCATATATGAATCTCTGGTAGTTATAGAGCTATTATTAGATTTCAGAGACTTTCCAGACTGAATATGCTGTTTCTCTGGAGTAAAAAACTCACCCTCAGGGTGTAAATTATCGATAGGCTTTTTCTGTATGGGTCTTTCTGCAGGTTTGAAACCGCGTTTTGATGGTGTGTGAAAATCACCTTCTGGCCGCAAGTTATCTTTGGGTTTAATTTGTTTTGCACAAGAAACAAATTGATATTGCTCGGAATTTTCAAATGTCATCTCACCCTCTGTTTGAAGATTATCTTTTCGAACTATTCTTTCATTTTTGTCAGCTGGCTTAAAACGTTGCTTTTCAGGAACAAAAAAATCACCTTCTGGTTTCAGATTATCCATAGGTTTGAATTGCAACGGGCGATCACTTGGCTTATAAACTTCTTTTTCTGGTGAATAGAATTCACCTTCCGGATACAGATTATCTTCTGGTTTCTTTTGTTGAGGCCGCTCTCCTGGTTTAAATTGTGGTTTCTCTGGACTGTAAAACTCTCCTTCAGGGAACAAGTTATCTAAATGTTTTTTCTGCAAAGGTCTCTCTGCGGGCTTAAACCCAGGTTTTTCTGGAGTATGGAATTCACCTTCTGGACGTAAGTTATCTTTTGGTTTTACTTGATTCGGACGGGACACGTAATGATATTGTTCGGTTTTTTCAAAAATCATTTCACCCTCAGTTCGAAGATTATCTTTTCGAATAATTCTCTCAGTTTTTTCTGCTGGTTTGAACATTTTCTTTTCAGGAATAACAAAATCACCTTCTGGTTTCAGATTGTCTTCAGGTCTGATTTGGGAAGGACGATCACTTGGCCTGTATTTCTCCTTCTCAGGTGCATAAAATGCACCTTCCGGATACAGATTATCTTCTGGTTTCTTCTGTTGAGGACGTTCTACTGGTTTGAACTGTGGTTTCTCTGGACTATAGAATTCACCTTCAGGGAACAAGTTATCAATAGGTTTTTTCTGAATAGGTCTTTCTGCTGGTTTGAAGACGTGTTTTTCTGGAGATTGGAACTCACCTTCCGGCCTCAAATTGTCCATTGGCTTAATTTGAGTTGGTCTTTCACCTGGTTGGAATTTCAAATTTTCTGGACTATAGAAGTCTCCCTCAGGCTTAAGATTGTCTGTGGGACGAATCTGTTTTTGACGTTCCGCAGGTTGATAATCGGTTTTGTCAGGGGTATGGAATTCACCTTCCGGGTGTAAATTGTCTTCTGGACGTTTTTGTTGTGGTCTTTCTGCAGGGCGGAACTTGGTTTTTTCTGGGCTATAGAATTCTCCTTCAGGTCTTAAATTATCCTGTGGCCTTATCTGATCTGGACGAGAAACAAAATGATATTGTTCGGTTTTTTCAAAAGTCATTTCTCCCTCAGTTCGAAGATTATCTTTTCGAATAATTCTCTCAGTTCTCTCTGCTGGCTTGAAAATTTGCTTTTCAGGAACAACAAAATCACCTTCTGGTTTCAGATTGTCTTCAGGTCTGATTTGGGAAGGACGATCACTTGGCTTATATTCATCCTTTTCAGGTGAATAAAATTCACCTTCCGGATACAGATTATCTTCTGGTTTCTTCTGTTGAGGACGTTCTACTGGTTTGAACTGTGGTTTCTCTGGACTATAGAACTCGCCCTCAGGGAACAAGTTATCAACAGGTTTTTTCTGAATAGGTCTTTCTGCAGGTTTGAAGACGTGTTTTTCTGGAGTTTGGAACTCACCTTCCGGCCTCAAATTGTCCATTGGCTTAATTTGAGTTGGTCTTTCACCTGGTTGGAATTTAAGATTTTCTGGACTATAGAAGTCTCCCTCAGGCTTAAGATTGTCTGTGGGACGAATCTGTTTTTGACGTTCCGCAGGTTGATAATCGGTTTTATCAGGTGTATTGAATTCACCTTCCGGATATAAATTGTCTTCTGGACGTTTTTGTTGTGGTCTTTCTGCAGGGCGGAACTTGGTTTTTTCTGGGCTATAGAATTCTCCTTCAGGTCTTAAATTATCCTGTGGCTTGATCTGATCTGGACGAGAAACAAAATGATATTGTTCGGTTTTTTCAAAAGTCATTTCACCCTCAGTTCGAAGATTATCTTTTCGAATAATTCTCTCAGTTCTTTCTGCTGGCTTGAAAATTTGCTTTTCAGGGACAACAAAATCACCTTCTGGTTTCAGATTGTCTTCAGGTCTGATTTGGGAAGGACGATCACTTGGCTTATATTCCTCCGTTTCAGGTGAATAAAATTCACCTTCCGGATACAGATTATCTTCTGGTTTCTTCTGTTGAGGACGTTCTACTGGTTTGAACTGTGGTTTCTCTGGACTATAGAACTCGCCTTCAGGGAACAAGTTATCAATAGGTTTTTTCTGAATAGGTCTTTCTGCAGGTTTGAAGACGTATTTTTCTGGAGTTTGGAACTCACCTTCCGGCCTCAAATTATCCATTGGCTTAATTTGAGTTGGTCTCTCGCCTGGTTGGAATTTCAGATTTTCTGGACTATAGAAGTCTCCCTCAGGCTTAAGATTGTCTGTGGGACGAATCTGTTTTTGACGTTCCGCAGGTTGATAATCGGTTTTGTCAGGTGTATAGAATTCACCTTCCGGATATAAATTGTCTTCTGGACGTTTTTGTTGTGGTCTTTCTGCAGGGCGGAACTTGGTTTTTTCTGGGCTATAGAATTCTCCTTCAGGTCTTAAATTATCCTGTGGCTTTATCTGATCTGGACGAGAAACAAAATGATATTGTTCGGTTTTTTCAAAAGTCATTTCACCCTCAGTTCGAAGATTATCTTTTCGAATAATTCTCTCAATTCTCTCTGCTGGCTTGAAAATTTGCTTTTCAGGAACAACAAAATCACCTTCTGGTTTCAGATTGTCTTCAGGTCTAATTTGGGAAGGACGATCACTTGGCTTATATTCATCCTTTTCAGGTGAATAAAATTCACCTTCCGGATACAGATTATCTTCTGGTTTCTTCTGTTGAGGACGTTCTACTGGTTTGAACTGTGGTTTCTCTGGACTATAGAACTCGCCCTCAGGGAACAAGTTATCAACAGGTTTTTTCTGAATAGGTCTTTCTGCAGGTTTGAAGACGTGTTTTTCTGGAGTTTGGAACTCACCTTCCGGCCTCAAATTATCCATTGGCTTAATTTGAGTTGGTCTTTCACCTGGTTGGAATTTCAAATTTTCTGGACTATAGAAGTCTCCCTCAGGCTTAAGATTGTCTGTGGGACGAATCTGTTTTTGACGTTCCGCAGGTTGATAATCGGTTTTGTCAGGTGTATAGAATTCACCTTCCGGATATAAATTGTCTTCTGGACGTTTTTGTTGTGGTCTTTCTGCAGGGCGGAACTTGGTTTTTTCTGGGCTATAGAATTCTCCTTCAGGTCTTAAATTATCATGTGGCTTTATCTGATCTGGACGAGAAACAAAATGATATTGTTCGGTTTTTTCAAAAATCATTTCACCCTCAGTTCGAAGATTATCTTTTCGAATAATTCTCTCAGTTCTCTCTGCTGGCTTGAAAATTTGCTTTTCAGGAACAACAAAATCACCTTCTGGTTTCAGATTGTCTTCAGGTCTGATTTGGGAAGGACGATCACTTGGCTTATATTCCTCCTTTTCAGGGGAATAAAATTCACCTTCCGGATACAGATTATCTTCTGGTTTCTTCTGTTGAGGACGTTCTACTGGTTTGAACTGTGGTTTCTCTGGACTATAGAAGTCGCCCTCAGGGAACAAGTTATCAACAGGTTTTTTCTGAATAGGTCTTTCTGCAGGTTTGAAGACGTGTTTTTCTGGAGTTTGGAACTCACCTTCCGGCCTCAAATTGTCCATTGGCTTAATTTGAGTTGGTCTTTCACCTGGCTGGAATTTCAAATTTTCTGGACTATAGAAGTCTCCCTCAGGCTTAAGATTGTCTGTGGGACGAATCTGTTTTTGACGTTCCGCAGGTTGATAATCGGTTTTGTCAGGTGTATAGAATTCACCTTCCGGATATAAATTGTCTTCTGGACGTTTTTGTTGTGGTCTTTCTGCAGGGCGGAACTTGGTTTTTTCTGGGCTATAGAATTCTCCTTCAGGTCTTAAATTATCCTGTGGCCTTATCTGATCCGGACGAGAAACAAAATGATATTGTTCGGTCTTTTCAAAAATCATTTCACCCTCAGTTCGAAGATTATCTTTTCGAATAATTCTCTCAGTTCTCTCTGCTGGCTTGAAAATTTGCTTTTCAGGAACAACAAAATCACCTTCTGGTTTCAGATTGTCTTCAGGTCTGATTTGGGAAGGACGATCACTTGGCTTATATTCCTCCTTTTCAGGGGAATAAAATTCACCTTCCGGATACAGATTATCTTCTGGTTTCTTCTGTTGAGGACGTTCTACTGGTTTGAACTGTGGTTTCTCTGGACTATAGAACTCGCCCTCAGGGAACAAGTTATCAACAGGTTTTTTCTGAATAGGTCTTTCTGCAGGTTTGAAGACGTGTTTTTCTGGAGTTTGGAACTCACCTTCCGGCCTCAAATTGTCCATTGGCTTAATTTGAGTTGGTCTTTCACCTGGCTGGAATTTCAAATTTTCTGGACTATAGAAGTCTCCCTCAGGCTTAAGATTGTCTGTGGGACGAATCTGTTTTTGACGTTCCGCAGGTTGATAATCGGTTTTGTCAGGTGTATAGAATTCACCTTCCGGATATAAATTGTCTTCTGGACGTTTTTGTTGTGGTCTTTCTGCAGGGCGGAACTTGGTTTTTTCTGGGCTATAGAATTCTCCTTCAGGTCTTAAATTATCCTGTGGCCTTATCTGATCCGGACGAGAAACAAAATGATATTGTTCGGTTTTTTCAAAAATCATTTCACCCTCAGTTCGAAGATTATCTTTTCGAATAATTCTCTCAGTTCTCTCTGCTGGCTTGAAAATTTGCTTTTCAGGAACAACAAAATCACCTTCTGGTTTCAGATTGTCTTCAGGTCTGATTTGGGAAGGACGATCACTTGGCTTATATTCTTCCTTTTCAGGTGAATAAAATTCACCTTCCGGATACAGATTATCTTCTGGTTTCTTCTGTTGAGGACGTTCTACTGGTTTGAACTGTGGTTTCTCTGGACTATAGAACTCGCCCTCAGGGAACAAGTTATCAACAGGTTTTTTCTGAATAGGTCTTTCTGCAGGTTTGAAGACGTGTTTTTCTGGAGTTTGGAACTCACCTTCCGGCCTCAAATTATCCATTGGCTTAATTTGAGTTGGTCTTTCACCTGGTTGGAATTTCAAATTTTCTGGACTATAGAAGTCTCCCTCAGGCTTAAGATTGTCTGTGGGACGAATCTGTTTTTGACGTTCCGCAGGTTGATAATCGGTTTTGTCAGGTGTATAGAATTCACCTTCCGGATATAAATTGTCTTCTGGACGTTTTTGTTGTGGTCTTTCTGCAGGGCGGAACTTGGTTTTTTCTGGGCTATAGAATTCTCCTTCAGGTCTTAAATTATCCTGTGGCTTTATCTGATCTGGACGAGAAACAAAATGATATTGTTCGGTTTTTTCAAAAGTCATTTCACCCTCAGTTCGAAGATTATCTTTTCGAATAATTCTCTCAGTTCTCTCTGCTGGCTTGAAAATTTGCTTTTCAGGAACAACAAAATCACCTTCTGGTTTCAGATTGTCTTCAGGTCTGATTTGGGAAGGACGATCACTTGGCTTATATTCATCCTTTTCAGGTGAATAAAATTCACCTTCCGGATACAGATTATCTTCTGGTTTCTTCTGTTGAGGACGTTCTACTGGTTTGAACTGTGGTTTCTCTGGACTATAGAACTCGCCCTCAGGGAACAAGTTATCAACAGGTTTTTTCTGAATAGGTCTTTCTGCAGGTTTGAAGACGTGTTTTTCTGGAGTTTGGAACTCACCTTCCGGCCTCAAATTATCCATTGGCTTAATTTGAGTTGGTCTTTCACCTGGTTGGAATTTCAAATTTTCTGGACTATAGAAGTCTCCCTCAGGCTTAAGATTGTCTGTGGGACGAATCTGTTTTTGACGTTCCGCAGGTTGATAATCGGTTTTGTCAGGTGTATAGAATTCACCTTCCGGATATAAATTGTCTTCTGGACGTTTTTGTTGTGGTCTTTCTGCAGGGCGGTACTTGGTTTTTTCTGGGCTATAGAATTCTCCTTCAGGTCTTAAATTATCATGTGGCTTTATCTGATCCGGACGAGAAACAAAATGATATTGTTCGGTTTTTTCAAAAATCATTTCACCCTCAGTTCGAAGATTATCTTTTCGAATAATTCTCTCAGTTCTCTCTGCTGGCTTGAAAATTTGCTTTTCAGGAACAACAAAATCACCTTCTGGTTTCAGATTGTCTTCAGGTCTGATTTGGGAAGGACGATCACTTGGCTTATATTCATCCTTTTCAGGTGAATAAAATTCACCTTCCGGATACAGATTATCTTCTGGTTTCTTCTGTTGAGGACGTTCTACTGGTTTGAACTGTGGTTTCTCTGGACTATAGAACTCGCCCTCAGGGAACAAGTTATCAACAGGTTTTTTCTGAATAGGTCTTTCTGCAGGTTTGAAGACGTGTTTTTCTGGAGTTTGGAACTCACCTTCCGGCCTCAAATTGTCCATTGGCTTAATTTGAGTTGGTCTTTCACCTGGCTGGAATTTCAAATTTTCTGGACTATAGAAGTCTCCCTCAGGCTTAAGATTGTCTGTGGGACGAATCTGTTTTTGACGTTCCGCAGGTTGATAATCGGTTTTGTCAGGTGTATAGAATTCACCTTCCGGATATAAATTGTCTTCTGGACGTTTTTGTTGTGGTCTTTCTGCAGGGCGGAACTTGGTTTTTTCTGGGCTATAGAATTCTCCTTCAGGTCTTAAATTATCCTGTGGCCTTATCTGATCCGGACGAGAAACAAAATGATATTTTTCGGTCTTTTCAAAAATCATTTCACCCTCAGTTCGAAGATTATCTTTTCGAATAATTCTCTCAGTTCTCTCTGCTGGCTTGAAAATTTGCTTTTCAGGAACAACAAAATCACCTTCTGGTTTCAGATTGTCTTCAGGTCTGATTTGGGAAGGACGATCACTTGGCTTATATTCTTCCTTTTCAGGTGAATAAAATTCACCTTCCGGATACAGATTATCTTCTGGTTTCTTCTGTTGAGGACGTTTTACTGGTTTGAACTGTGGTTTCTCTGGACTATAGAACTCGCCCTCAGGGAACAAGTTATCAACAGGTTTTTTCTGAATAGGTCTTTCTGCAGGTTTGATGACGTGTTTTTCTGGAGTTTGGAACTCACCTTCCGGCCTCAAATTGTCCATTGGCTTAATTTGAGTTGGTCTTTCACCTGGTTGGAATTTCAAATTTTCTGGACTATAGAAGTCTCCCTCAGGCTTAAGATTGTCTGTGGGACGAATCTGTTTTTGACGTTCCGCAGGTTGATAATCGGTTTTGTCAGGTGTATAGAATTCACCTTCCGGATATAAATTGTCTTCTGGACGTTTTTGTTGTGGTCTTTCTGCAGGGCGGAACTTGGTTTTTTCTGGGCTATAGAATTCTCCTTCAGGTCTTAAATTATCCTGTGGCTTTATCTGATCCGGACGAGAAACAAAATGATATTGTTCGGTTTTTTCAAAAATCATTTCACCCTCAGTTCGAAGATTATCTTTTCGAATAATTCTCTCAATTCTCTCTGCTGGCTTGAAAATTTGCTTTTCAGGAACAACAAAATCACCTTCTGGTTTCAGATTGTCTTCAGGTCTGATTTGGGAAGGACGATCACTTGGCTTATATTCCTCCTTTTCAGGTGAATAAAATTCACCTTCCGGATACAGATTATCTTCTGGTTTCTTCTGATGAGGACGTTCTACTGGTTTGAACTGTGGTTTCTCTGGACTATAGAACTCGCCCTCAGGGAACAAGTTATCAACAGGTTTTTTCTGAATAGGTCTTTCTGCAGGTTTGAAGACGTGTTTTTCTAGAGTTTGGAACTCACCTTCCGGCCTCAAATTATCCATTGGCTTAATTTGAGTTGGTCTTTCACCTGGTTGGAATTTCAAATTTTCTGGACTATAGAAGTCTCCCTCAGGCTTAAGATTGTCTGTGGGACGAATCTGTTTTTGACGTTCCGCAGGTTGATAATCGGTTTTGTCAGGTGTATAGAATTCACCTTCCGGATATAAATTGTCTTCTGGACGTTTTTGTTGTGGTCTTTCTGCAGGGCGGAACTTGGTTTTTTCTGGGCTATAGAATTCTCCTTCAGGTCTTAAATTATCATGTGGCTTTATCTGATCTGGACGAGAGACAAAATGATATTGTTCGGTTTTTTCAAAAGTCATTTCACCCTCAGTTCGAAGATTATCTTTTCGAATAATTCTCTCAGTTCTCTCTGCTGGCTTGAAAATTTGCTTTTCAGGAACAACAAAATCACCTTCTGGTTTCAGATTGTCTTCAGGTCTGATTTGGGAAGGACGATCACTTGGCTTATATTCATCCTTTTCAGGTGAATAAAATTCACCTTCCGGATACAGATTATCTTCTGGTTTCTTCTGTTGAGGACGTTCTACTGGTTTGAACTGTGGTTTCTCTGGACTATAGAACTCGCCCTCAGGGAACAAGTTATCAACAGGTTTTTTCTGAATAGGTCTTTCTGCAGGTTTGAAGACGTGTTTTTCTGGAGTTTGGAACTCACCTTCCGGCCTCAAATTGTCCATTGGCTTAATTTGAGTTGGTCTTTCACCTGGCTGGAATTTCAAATTTTCTGGACTATAGAAGTCTCCCTCAGGCTTAAGATTGTCTGTGGGACGAATCTGTTTTTGACGTTCCGCAGGTTGATAATCGGTTTTGTCAGGTGTATAGAATTCACCTTCCGGATATAAATTGTCTTCTGGACGTTTTTGTTGTGGTCTTTCTGCAGGGCGGAACTTGGTTTTTTCTGGGCTATAGAATTCTCCTTCAGGTCTTAAATTATCCTGTGGCTTTATCTGATCTGGACGAGAAACAAAATGATATTGTTCGGTTTTTTCAAAAGTCATTTCACCCTCAGTTCGAAGATTATCTTTTCGAATAATTCTCTCAGTTCTCTCTGCTGGCTTGAAAATTTGCTTTTCAGGAACAACAAAATCACCTTCTGGTTTCAGATTGTCTTCAGGTCTGATTTGGGAAGGACGATCACTTGGCTTATATTCATCCTTTTCAGGTGAATAAAATTCACCTTCCGGATACAGATTATCTTCTGGTTTCTTCTGATGAGGACGTTCTACTGGTTTGAACTGTGGTTTCTCTGGACTATAGAACTCGCCCTCAGGGAACAAGTTATCAACAGGTTTTTTCTGAATAGGTCTTTCTGCAGGTTTGAAGACGTGTTTTTCTGGAGTTTGGAACTCACCTTCCGGCCTCAAATTATCCATTGGCTTAATTTGAGTTGGTCTTTCACCTGGTTGGAATTTCAAATTTTCTGGACTATAGAAGTTTCCCTCAGGCTTAAGATTGTCTGCGGGGTGGATTGGTTTTTGGCGATCAATTTTAATATATCCAGGTTTTTGAGGAGTAGGGAATTCATCGGCTGTATAAATATTTTTGTCAAAAATAATGTCTCCCTCGTTTGGTATGTTTTCTTGTCGAGTGAGAACATTAATATCAATAGATTTCTTTTCATGTAAGTGAGATTCGTAATTTAGCTTTTGCTCTAAGTCAGATTTTGTCCAAGTGTTCTTTCGCACCATGTTGATTTCATTAGTATCAAAATCTGAAAAAGTTATGATGTTTAAAATTTTGTTTTGTTTTTTCGAGTGCACTATAATTTCGACATATTTTCTTACCCGAAACATTATTTGTTGAAGTCACACAATGATGTCGCCTAAAGTTGAATGAAATAGATCAAATTATTTTATTATTTTTCTTTTAAATTTTATTTTAAATTACCCGCACGTGCATATTTCACAAATGCATTTTTCAGAATGAGAGAAATTTGTGTCTTTAGTTTTTACGACTCCTAGCTGTTGAAAAAATTTTTAGATATTTTCTGGTTAGATGCTTTCAGCTTTACCTTTTTTGAATCGATATAGATATCGCGTTGAGTTTTTGAATGATGGTCAACTTCATCATTTACATGTTCAGTGATCTTGCTATGCTTTGAAGAGCTCGTAAATATATCTGTAACACTTTCATTATTTTCGGTCATCATAGAATTATTTTCAATATCTACGAATTCATCAATGTATACAATTTTTTTCGGTGCTTCTACAATTTTTTCAATAACGTCCGTGTGTGTTCTTTCGTCCAATACTCTCCAATCGTTAATCGTTGCATCAAAAATCTATGAAAATATAAAAAATATACATTTTAATATTTTTTAGAAAAAAGTGGCTTCTTGGTTACAGAATCAATCAATCAAAATCATGTGAACTAAACTTTTATAATAGTGGTCTTCATGAAAGCTCGCAATCTCGTATATTGATATTTGCGAAAATTTGTATACGCCTTTTCATGAACACACCCTGCATGTTACGAGTAAGTTAGCTGTTGTCATACGAGATAATTCATAGGAGGCTTACGAACTGAAAATGCATGGGAGTCTGGGCACAACTTGAAGTTTTTTGTATGGAAAAAGAGAACGTCTGGTATACGCAGTGAAAACTGGCAAGGTTAACGTGGTATATGAGGTATAAGCGAGCTTTCATGAGGACACATATATAAATCGGAGAATTGCTTTTATATCCATACTAAAGTAAAATTCTTACATTTTTTTTTAAATTTAAAGGCTTATGAGTTTTATGATTAATTTCACGATTTACACTCTTATTACACCGTACCACAATTATAAAATTTTGTTTCACTCATAAAACAATTTATATAATCATTATAATCAAATATAATCATCTAATACCCATTTGAAACTCATTTGAAACTCATTTGAAACTTAACACCTTAAATTCTTGGTTCAAAGCTAAAAACAAAATTTTTGAGTACTAAAGTATTTTGATTGTTATACTCAAAATGCAGCCCAAAAGTTTCATTCGTTCAGCTAAAAAATAATTTCAAATAATGTTTAATGTTTGCATTTTCAGTTAATAAATAGTACGATAAAAAATTCTTGACCATTGATTTTTGTTTTTTTTTTTTTTTTTTTTTTTTTAAGTTACAACTACTTTAGGCGCATTTTACGTTCTCTGATCAGTGATTTTTCGATCCAATCGTCACGATCCCGTTATACTCTGCCACTGCTTTAGTTTTTGTATGTTTGAACAAGTGTGGACTCGCATCGTAGTCGTTGTTAACATACAATCTTAGACCCCTTTTCCACACGTCAATTTTTCTGGCCGGCAAGTCGAGTTTGAAGGCATCGGAACGAGACGAGAGGGGACGAGTGCAGACTTACTCGTACCGGCAAGTTTTCTTTTGTACTGTTATTTCTTTGTTACTAGAAAGAAAGTAAAATCAGAATTGCTCAAGAAATCTTGCTGAGTGCAAGGTATATTTAACAAGGTAGTGTTAGTAGTTAAAATTCTCTCTTGTGGTGGGTACAGCCCCTGTCAAAATCAGCTGTTTACGAACAAAATCAAACAGTTTTCTATTCGCTGTTTTGGTTTTTTTTTATGCTCTTCGTATGTTTGACAGCTGCTGTACCCACCACTCCGAGATGAGACTACCTTGTTAAATATACCTTGGCTGAGTGGAAACACAAACGGCAAGTCCAAAAGTGAACTGAAAACTTGCTGGCAAGAAAAATTGCCGTGTAGAAAAGGGGACTTACGTTTGTGTGTATTGTGTACGATTTGTGTTTTTACAGTGTGTACGTAGATCAGTGATGCACACGCAGTGTTGCCAGAATGGCAGTTTTGCCTGCAAATGGCAGTTTTTTAACTCTGAGCAGTTTGGCAGAAAAAAAAAACAAAAATTCAGTTTTTCCATTATTTATTTTTTAAGGTAAAATGCAGTTTTTATGAAAATATAAAATCTTATGTATGTTAGTTTTCATAATTTCTCTTTACCAAAACATTCATTATGGTTCAATTACTTTTTTAAAGCAGCCCTGCTTTGAAATTCAGCAGCAGTTTTAAAAGCAGTTCTGCTTTATAATTCAGCAGAAGCTTTGAAAGCAGCCCTGCCTTAAATCATTAAATGTGAAGTGTTAATAAATTTTCAATATAAATTCAACTAGCTATCAAATCAAGGAAAAAAAATTGATGCAAATTTAAATGGTAGTTGAATTTGTATTGAAAATTATTCGGATTTGGTTTTCTAATCAATAAACCAATCCAAGAAAAAATTTGAGCCAAATTGGAGATGGTCAGTGCAACTGATATTAGTCTTCAATGTGAAATGGGCGATATGAAAAAAGACATTAATTAAAATTAGCTGAATTACTTCTATTAAAAATAATCTCAAAAAAATACTTACTAAAATACTAGAATTTTTTTTTATATATTAAATACAACCATACTTTATTATTTTTTTATAACCCGCCCCGGGTACCACCATTTTAGGGGTGACACCATTTCGTTTTTTTTTATTTCTCAAACAGAAAGAAAAAGGTACAAATACATTACGTTAAAAAATTTTTAAAAATACATTTTGTCGCATTGAAATTATTTCAACAATTTGTGTATAAGTAGCTTCATGCGAAAGGATTTCTTCAAAGCTAAAATTAATTAAGACTTATTTAAGGTCTTCCATGGGACAGGCAAGGCTTTCCGATCTTGCTATTTTATCCATTGAAAACGAGCTTGCAAGTAATAGGGTTAATTGCATACAAAATCCTCCTCTGAGAGTAAAATAGCAAAGTTAACGCCTGCTGAAAGAGCACGAAGATATCGGGAAAAAATAAAGCTAGATAAGGAACGAAATGAAGAATATAAACGAAAGCAAAAATAATGGTACCTACATATGTATTGCATTGGTTTATTGATTTGAAAACCAAATTTGAAGTTATAAATTTTTAGAATAATTGTTCGCGGCCAAAATAGGGTCTTTTTTGAGACAACATAGCTCAATCAACTTAAGACCGCTATAACCGGTAATATAGTATCATTGGAAAAGTTATTTCATCTATTTTGACATATTGCAATAAGTTGACTCATTCTTAATTTGTTTAAGTTCAATACCATGCCAGCAACACGAGCTATAATTTTATTTTTGTTTATAATTTTAATTTTCTGGGTTTAGAAGTTATATTGTAAAACGTAAAGTCTTAATAAATTTTCAATACAAATTCAACTAGCTATTGAATTTTTTAATTTTTTGTAAAAAAATAAAGAAAAAAAATTGGTTGAAAATTTTATGTATAGCTGAATTATATACTTTATATTTACTTTTTTTTTTGTAAAAGAATAAACCTGTTTTTTGTTAAACTCCCAATTTGATTTAAATTATTTGGTTAAGCGCGACAAAATGTATTGAACGTCACTCTGTTGTTTTTTTCTGAAATTGCTTATAATTAAACAGTTTTTTATTTTTTATTGCTGCAAGTCTACTACTCTGAAAATAACTTCTATGTTGATGTCTTTTTGGAGAAAAATTTTTAATTTGTTCCGTTAAAATTGTAAAATTTGAAGGATTTTTGGTAAAAAATTATTATTTCTGTAACTGAAATGGCGATTTTTGCAAAATCTAATTTAGCTGATTAAATAACTTAATAAACATCACAGTAAGCTTAAATTTACAACATTTTTAAAATTTTTAGTGATTTTTCCCGTATATCTGCTGTGTGACGTTCAATACAAAATTCGTATAAAAACCATAGAAAAAATTATTTTTTGCAGGGCCTAAAAAAAACTTCGAATTCTCCATTAACTTTCACTTAACATGACTACTCAACGGAAAAATTTAAAAATCATTTAAAACAAAACATGAAAACCTCTTTGTGTACGTTTTTTTTTGCAATTGACCCAATATTGATTTCGATAAGGTTATTTCAAATTTTGGAGCTCTTAAAGTAAGAAAAGTTCGTTTTTAAGACAAAGCCATTAATAAGATTTCTTTGTTTAACTTTATACCTACATATACAAATATGTACCTGAAAATATAATGTTTTTGTTCCGTCAGTTTTTAGGACTGTGAAGTTAATAAGTTTTCTTTTTTACCTTATGCCTACATATCTAAATATGTAGACACCTGAAAATGTAATATTTTTGTTCTTTTTTTACAAATTCTTATTGTTTGTCATATGTTGTCTGTTTTTTTTTTCGTAAAACATAAAGATTATAATAAAAACACTTAATCTCGTCGAATTGGTTTCTTTTTGCATTTAGAAATTTTTTATAGGGGTGACACCATGAGTATCCGCCCCGGGTGTCACCAAGCCTAAGAACGCCACTGGTACTTTTCTCTTGAGCCACTCTTTAAGTCAATTTAACCTTATGGGCCGGAGCAGAATCTTGTTGAAAGGTCCACGGCTTGTTTTTGAATAATGTTGTGTTAAGAGGCTTCACAACCAATTCCAAAACATCGGATTCATACACTTTGACTCCTTTTTGACAAAAATTGAGCTTGGTGACACAAAAAATTGAGGTGGACAACGGTTAAACTTCTTTTCTGAAGTGTAATTTATAGTCTCTTAGAATCTAATTACACAGTGTGACGACTAAAAAAGCACAACCAAACGTAATAGAAATTCTTAAAGAGGGACTTGTTGTGAGTCCATCGCTCTTGGTCTGACCTCTCAATGTCGTCACAATTTTTTTTAATTCCTTTTTTAAGTTGAAGGGTTCGATTTTTGTTCCGCCGACGTTCATTGAATTTTTACAGCTATTTGCCTTGTTGTAAATGAAAAACAAATTCCACTTCTTTTTAGTAGAATTTCACGTAAAATAAGGCTGTGTACAAATAAATACGATAAAATACAAAATGAAGTGTGTAGCGAAGCAAATTCCTTAATTTTTCTTTACTTTCATAAAAAAAATTAGTGTTTCTATAAATTTTAATGATATAATGCTGCATGAATGACATATTTTTTCACAAAAATTCATTGCACGTAAAAATAACTTTTCATTGAATCCAAAACGATCAATATCGGTTGAGAATTGGCAAAATGGCGGCAGTTTTTAACTTTTTTTTTTGTCAGAAAACACTGACTCCCATGTATATGTTGCTATCGTACAAAGTGCTTTCATTTTGTCAAATCTTAACCGAATTGGACATCTTGAGCTCATTGGAAAGAAAATATGATGAGTAACATACATCTAGAACATTGCAATATAGATTTTTGAAAAATAAAAAAGTTACTATGGAACTATTACGCTACACGCTTCATTTTGTATTTTATCGTATTTATTTGTACACAGCCTTATTTTACGTGAAATTCTACTAAAAAGAAGTGGAATTTGTTTTTCATTTACAACAAGGCAAATAGCTGTAAAAATTCAATAAACGTCGGCGCAACAAAAATCGAACCCTTCAACTTTAAAAACAAATTAAAAAAAATTGTGACGACATTGAGAGGTCAGACCAAGTGCGATGGACTCACAACAAGTCCCTCTTTAAGAATTTCTATGAAGTTTGGTTGTGCTTTTTTTTTGTCGATTTTGTCACACTGTGTTATTTATCTTTAACGCGTTATTTTCTCTTAGCAGTAAGATGCTGAGATAAGTTGAATTTTTTGTTTGAATTGCACAAATATTATTTTTTTCATTATATTATTTTAAAGTGTTTTTTTTTTAGGGGTTTGTTTTTCGAATAGAGATAAAACTGGCATTTTGTGGTCAAATCTGGCAACTCTAATGTCATTTATGTTCAGTTTGGTTTGCCATTTCATCATGAACAGGTTGACAAAAGAACAACGCTTGCAAATCGTGCAAATTTATTTCGAAAATAATGGTTCAGTTCGCGAAGTTTACCGCAAGCTCCGTCCATTTTATGGTCGACATAATCGTCCATCAGAGCAATTAATTCGGTTAACCATGGGTCGTTTTCGCACTACGTTTACTCTATGTGATAATACGCATCCGCAGAGACGTCAAACAGTGCGCACCGAAGAAACAATTGCCGCTGTAGAGCAAAATGTTGAAGAGGACCCGAATGAATCGATTCGCCACCGTGCACAGCAATTGGAGCTTTGTCCATCAACTTTATGGAAGATTTTGCGCAAAGATCTTGGCTTGCAACCTTACAAGATCCAGCCTGTGCAAGAATTAAAGCCGCGAGACCATGCAATGCGTCGTGATTTTGGTGTATGGGCCGAAAATGAGATTGATCTCGATGCTGATTTTCATCGCAAAATTTTGTTCAGTGATGAGGCTCATTTTTGGTTGAATGGCTACGTCAACAAGCAAAATTGCCGCATTTGGAGTGAAGAGAATCCACATGAGATCTTTGAGACGCCATTACATCCACAAAAACTGACTGTTTGGTGTGTTCTATGGGCTGGTGGAGTCATTGGGCCATACTTCTTCCGAAATAATGCTGGAGAGTCAGTTACCGTTAATGGAGACCGGTATAGAGCCATGATAACCGACTATTTTGTTCCCGAATTGGATGGCATGAATCTGGATGAGTTGTGGTTCCAACAAGACGGCGCTACATGCCACACAGCGCACGTCACAATCGATTTATTAAAGGAAACATTCGATGAGCGCATAGTTTCGCGGAATGGACCTGTCAATTGGCCACCAAGATCGTGTGATTTGACACCATTGGATTATTTTCTTTGGGGATATGTGAAGTCGCTCGTCTACGCCAACAAACCAGAAACGTTAGGGGACTTGGAGGCCAACATTCGTGGCGTTATTGCCGACATACGGCCCCATATGCTCGAAAAAGTGGTTGAAAATTGGACCTGTAGAATTGGCTTTATTCGAGCCAGCCGCGGCGGCCACATGCCCGAAATCATATTTAAACATTAATGGCATAAAATTATCCTTCCAATAAAGCCAAATTGATGGACATTAAAACGATTTTCTTGTGTTTTATTTCAATTCGAAGTTCTATACCTCTAAAAAAAACACCCTTTAGTAACCTTTAAAAGTAAACATTGATTCCATTCTACGTATACATATCAGAGATCTGCATGAATGGATTCATATGCTGTTTCAAGTTCCTTCAATTTTTCAACTCCCTGCAAGTCGAGGCAGGCAATAAACAAAAATCAGGCAGCAAAAATCAAATCGCCAAATGTAGAAAACTTGAAATGTAGAAACTTGATATGTAGACAACTTGAAGTGTAGAAACTTGAAATGTAGGGAAAAAGCAATTATTTTGCCTAAAAATCGTTTATTTTCAAGTCTATTTACGAAGTTCGTGGAATTAACTTCGTGTCGTCAATGCAAACTTCGTTTCTCGAGTTGAGAAAACAGTTTAACTTTAAAGAAGTGTCGACCACAACAATAGCTTTTGTCTCATTTACTCTTTCGTGTATACGCAAAAAGACAAAGTGTTGCTTCACACTCTTGTGTACTACGCAGTCGACACTGCTTTAAAGCATTGGATTGAAGTATGTTTGTTTCTTTTGTTGTTGTTGTTGTTTATTTTTTTATTTTGTCACTTTGTACAAAGACTATAGATTGTATAGACTTTGCATCTGAAAGCCACTTTCAATATTGAACAAATCGTAGGATGTAATTATCGGCACGGCGAAAAACATTGGCACGGGCAGCGAAAAAGCAGCGCTGAGCGCAAATTTGTGTTGCTAGCATTTGTTGATAGACTCTAAAACGTCAAAATCCTATCAACAAAGTTGTCGGTTTTAATGTTGATTTTATTAATTTCATCGGAATTCTATTCGGACGGACTAGCTTGTTTGTTTACATTTTTTTTGCATGGTTGTTGTTATTGCTCTTCCTTCTTCCTTTGTCTGCAGGTTTTTGTTTCGCTAGGATTTTTAGCTTAATATTTGGCGATCGTCAGAAAATTTATATTTTTGCGATTTTGTCTATCTCGATGAAGCTATAGTTAAATCGCTGTAACTTTTTTAATTCAATTTGAATTGAAATGCACCCAAAGACTAAATTTTACAAAATTTGAGCACCTTTAAAATGACATCAAAAATTATTTTTTCACTAAATTTATTATTTTTTTTTAACTTAACTTAATATTATAGCTATCTATCTAAATCCACTAATTCTGAACCTATATAATAAATATAATTTATTTCATAATAAATATATAGGTCTAGCTGCCACTCAGGATAATCGCAAGCTAGAATAATAAGTCTTGTTGCTGCTGTATTTGCCTTGTTGTCACTAAAATATGCAATAAAAATATTTAAATAAATTAAATATACCTTGTTTGTTATTGTAAATAAACTATAAATCAATTACACCATAACGAACAAGAAAAAATATTTTAAAATTATGGCCTTAAGATCCAATAATTTTTATATAAATTTTCGGACTTAATTTTGTTAAAAATATTTTGTAATTAAATAAAAAACTTATTTTAAATATTTAAAATAAAAAATTACTTGGAATAATATTAAAGTTAAAGTTCGAAAAATTTAACAAAATAAAATAGAATTAAAAAATAAATAGAATTAAAAATAAAAGTGAAATTAAGAAACTCAAAGCAAACTTATAAAACAAACAACATTGAAAATAAATTTTAAATAAAACGCAAAAACTAAAAACTTGTTAAAAAATATAAACTGTTGTAATAAAACAAAAATAATAATTTAAAAAATGCCATTTTATAAAAATTGTGAGAAAATTATATAAAAATGAAAGTGCTTAAATAAACCAATAAAAATAAAATAATATAAAATTAAAAAGTGTCAAAAGTCAAAATAAAAAATATAAATTACACATAAGAAAAATATATAGAAATAAATATAAGTAAAATGAAATATAAAACTGAAAATTAAAAAATGGATGTATTTTATTTAATTTGATTTGATTTATTCATTACTTGTTTTTTTTTTATGCGTTTATATGCTGCTAAAACTATGCTTTTTTATTTTATTCTTAAACTTGAAGAATAAAATAAAATATATAAAGAATTTTATTTTATTTTTATAAATAATATTGATTTTCAAATTTAAATTTTATTAATTAATTTTACAATTTTTGTCAACTTGTTATTATTTGATTTTCATTTAATTTTGTTTCATACTTTTAAGATTTTTAAAATTATTGAAAGTATTAAGCAAATTGAATAAGTAGTTGGAAATTTGTATTTACAATTTTTTTTTCTTTTCAGCGTTTTATAATTTTTTTGGTTTTCATTTTTATGTATTCAAAATTAAAATTTATATTAAAAATTACTATTATATTCGATATCTTTAAATATCTTAAAAATAATAACAAATATAAACGAAATAAATTTAACTATATCTTAATATTTTCAAACAAATTTATCAGCATATAAACGCATCAAAAAAAAATAAGTAATGAATAAATCAAATCAAATTAAATAAAATAAATCCATTTTTTAATTTTCAGTTTTATATTTCATTTTACTTATATTTATTTCTATATATTTTTCTTATGTGTAATTTATATTTTTTATTTTGACTTTTGACACTTTTTAATTTTATATTATTTTATTTTTATTGGTTTATTTAAGCACTTTCATTTTTATATAATTTTCTCACAATTTTTATAAAACGGCATTTTTTAAATTATTATTTTTGTTTTATTTAAACTGTTATATTTTTGAACAAGTTTTTAGTTTTTGCGTTTTATTTAAAATTTATTTTCAATGTTGTTTGTTTTATAAATTTGCTTTTAGTTCTTTAATTTCACTTTTATTTTTAATTCTATTTATTTTTTAATTCTATTTTATTTTGTTAAATTTTTCGAACTTTAACTTTAATATTATTCCAAGTAATTTTTTATTTTAAATATTTAAAATAAGTTTTTTATTTAATTACAAAATATTTTTAACAAAATTAAGTCCGAAAATTTATATAAAACTTATTGGATCTTATTATTGGATTAAGGCCATAATTTTAAAATATTTTTTCTTGTTCGTTATAGTGTAATAGTTTATTTACAATAACAAACAAGGTATATTTAAGTTAATTAAATATTTTTATTGCATATTTTAGTGACAACAAGGCAAATACAGCAGCAACAAGACTTATTATTCTAGCTTGCGATTGTCCTGAGTGGCAGCTAGACCAATATATTTATTATGAAATAAATTATATTTATTATATAGGTTCAGAATTAGTGGATTTAGATAGATAGATATAATATTAAGTTAAGTTAAAAAAAAAATAATAAATTTAGTGAAAAAATAATTTTTGATGTCATTTTAAAGGTGATCAAATTTTGTAAAATTTAGCCTTTGTGTGCATTTCAATTCAAATTGAATTAAAAAAGTTACAGCGATTTAACTATAGCTTCATCGAGATAGACAAAATCGCAAAAATATAAATTTTCTGACGATCGCCAAATATTAAGCTAAAATCCTAGCGAAACAAAAACCTGCAGACAAAGGAAGAAGGAAGAGCAATAACAAAAACCATGCAAAAAAAATGTAAACAAACAAGCAGTCCGTCTGCATAGAATTCCGATGAAAATAATAAAATAAACTTGGCTTACCGACAACATTGCTGATAGGATTTAGAGTCTATCAACAAATGCTAGCAACACAAATTTGCCGTCAGCGCTGCTTTTTCGCTGCCCGTGCCAATGTTTTTCGCCGTGCCGATAATTACATCCTACGATTTGTTCAATGTTGAAAGTGGCTTTCAGTTGCAAAGTCTATACAATCTATATTCTCTGCTTTGTATAGAAAAGTATATGTAGACGCTCGTCGGTGGCTTTCTGCGGCAGCGCAGTCGCATAGACTTGAAAACAGACTTGAAAAGTAGAAAGCTTGATTTTTTCTACCAATTAATGTAGGGTAGAAACAAAATAGAATCAAGTCTGACTTATGATTCGTTTTTCAGAAGCAAGTCGTGGCTTGTAGGGTAGAAATATATCAAGTTTCTACAAGTCAAGTCGAAACTTGATTATTTTCAAGTTACTTGATTTTCAATTGACTTGTTGCAGATCTCTGATGCATATCAGAGATTTGCACAAGCCCAATCGTAATTTTTTGCCACTCGAATAACAATCGTCGTCAGCCACAATCGTTCGTAAACAACGATTGGTGCTAAGCACAGTTTGTAACGATTGCAAAAACATACAAAGCACCCATGGTATAATAATACATGGTAGCATTGACAACTGCTTATTTTCTCTTCAACAGGAAAACATAAATTGTCAAAAACAGCTTTTTGTGGAAATACATCAGCAGCTGCTGTGGTTGTTGTTTTTTTTCACTTCAACGTTTTCAACATTGCTTGTGTTTTCCATGGTATAATAATACATGGTAGCATTGACAACTGCTTATTTTCTCTTCAACAGGAAAACATAAATTGTCAAAAACAGCTTTTTGTGGAAATACATCAGCAGCTGCTGTGGTTGTTGTTTTTTTTCACTTCAACGTTTTCAACATTGCTTGTGTTTTCAATGGCGGATTGTGAGCGCTCTCTTTTTGAGTATATTTTTTGACAGTATACATATGATTTCCCAAGCAACTGTCAATGCTACCATGTATTATTATACCATGGTGTTTTCAATGGCGGATTGTGAGCGCTCTCTTTTTGAGTATATTTTTTGACAGTATATGATTTCCCAAGCAACTGTCAATGCTACCTTGTATTATTATACCATGAAAGCACCATCCAGACAATGCAGACATCCGGATGCTTCGCTAAACACTCGAGTGTCTGTTGCTGCATGAATTTTTTTTTTTTTGCTTTCGTTCTTTCCAACAAATACGCATTCTCCCGTTACTTTGAGAATGAGTGTTAGAAGAGATGGGCATTTTTTTGTTCGCTGTTGTACTGCGTAATCTAAAAAACATTGCAAAAGGGTTGCGGCAACTCCAAAATATATTTTTTCTATTGTTTATAACCATGTTATAATAATACAAGGTAGCATTGACAGTTGCTTGGGAAATCATATACTGTCAAAAAATATACTCAAAAAGAGAGCGCTCACAATCCGCCATTGAAAACACAAGCAATGTTGAAAACGTTGAAGTGAAAAAAAACAACAACCACAGCAGCTACTGATGTATTTCCACAAAAAGCTGTTTTTGACAGTTTATGTTTTCCTGTTGAAGAGAAAATAAGCAGTTGTCAATGCTACCATGTATTCTTATACCATGGTTTATAACAGTGTTTGTCATCCCATAGCCATGCATGTACGGCACAAATGGTTTTTTTTTCACACACGATTTTTTCGTATACAAAAAAGTCAACACTGCAGAATGCGGTTAGCATTTTTTCCTTGGTGCGAATGGACATAAAATCATGAATTTTCCTTGCTTTTGGTGAATGTTACTCCATGTCTCGCTTCGTTGGGTACTCTTGATTGGTAGGAATTCGTAATCGCGACCGCTCGTACTCTATGGTATTCGTATCCGCAGCGATTGGTGCATGTATTCGAGCATTAATTTTAATGCAGAAGGCACATTCGATGCTCGTATATTGAGGATACATTCGAAACGCCATTTGGATGCAATCAAGTTGTTCTCTGATACATATTCCTTTTTTAAGCTGATCGATTTTTGAATTAACTTCAACGCTGTTTTCTTCCTTTTGATTTAAGCCCCATTTCCAATAACGCGTGAGATATGTTGCATTTTACGCTGCGGAAGCTGCTGAAAAAAATCAATTTCCAATAGAAGGTGTGCGTGAACATATGAATGCCGCACTTCTGCTTAGCGAAGCATAATTTTGAACAGTACCCGGCTCAGTAAATTTTGTAAGTAGGGTTTTGTTTGCGATGTTTTGTTTGAGTACGACTTAACTTCAAATTTGTACAATCAAGGCATGACACAAATCACGCAATTATACACTAATATATAAAAAAAAAGCTCATTTGAGGACATTTTGTCAATTTTTATTGAAAAGTATTCGAACTAGTACCAATTACCTTGTAGTTAGTTCTCAATAGTTCGCACAACACTTGCTAAAATATACAGCTGTTTTGATTTCAATAGCTGTCAAATTTTCACGCACGTGAAACATTAAATTTTTGGAAAATTTTACGCTGCGTGCACATGCACTGGAAACAGTTACGTATGTTTTCATGCATTGATTGTTTGCGTAAATTTACGCAACGCATCTCACGCGTTATTGGAAATGGAGCTTTATACTCAGTATTGCTTGACAAAACCTTCGAAAATACGACAGTGCGTGTTGGGATAAAACAAATATGCTTTTTTTTAATTTCCTATATTTTTCGGAAAATTATAAATAAAGTAAGTGATTGAATATAAGCCCCAAAAGCAAAGTATGCCTATCTCATCTAAATGGTTCAGGATACCACTGCATATAAGGCAAGTCATGCGTGTTAATAGGTATCTAGTATAGATTAAAAAATTCACATTTCTAATTGTTTTTTCATGAAACATTGGCATACCTATTAATAGTACCTCGCGTCATGAGTCAGAAATTTCATGATTCAAAAAGTGCCACAAAATTGATAAGAAAAGAAGAGGGTGAATAGTTTTTTTTCTGAGATATTTTAAACAAAATATTTTAAAGCTGTTTAGATTAAAGTTATATAAAATATAAAAATATATATATTTGTAGACTTCATATCTACGAGGGTACTTCCAGAAGTACCCTTCCTGACGTATAGATGGCGGTTGTTTTTCAAATGACTGGTAAAGAGTGATTTTTTAAGTGCCTGATAACTTTTTTTTAAAAAAAAACGCATAAAATTTGCAAAATCTCATCGGTTCTTTATTTGAAACGTTAGATTGGTCCATGACATTTACTTTTTGAAGATAATTTCATTTAAATGTTGACCGCGGCTGCGTCTTAGGTGGTCCATTCGGAAAGTCCAATTTTGGGCAACTTTTTCGAGCATTTCGGCCGGAATAGCCCGAATTTCTTCGGAAATGTTGTCTTCCAAAGCTGGAATAGTTGCTGGCTTATTTCTGTAGACTTTAGACTTGACGTAGCCCCACAAAAAAATAGTCTAAAGGCGTCAAATCGCATGATCTTGGTGGCCAACTTACCGGTCCATTTCTTGAGATTAATTGTTCTCCGAAGTTTTCCCTCAAAATGGCCATAGAATCGCGAGATGTGTGGCATGTAGCGCCATCTTGTTGAAACCACATGTCAACTAAGTTCAGTTCTTCCATTTTTGGCAACAAAAAGTTTGTTAGCATCGAACGATAGCGATCACCATTCACCGTAACGTTGCGTCCAACAGCATCTTTGAAAAAATACGGTCCAATGATTCCACCAGCGTACAAACCACACCAAACAGTGCATTTTTCGGGATGCATGGCCAGTTCTTGAACGGCTTCTGGTTGCTCTTCACTCCAAATGCGGCAATTTTGCTTATTTACGTAGCCATTCAACCTGAAATGAGCCTCATCGCTGAACAAAATTTGTTGATAAAACACATTTCGAACCGAACACTGATTTTGGTAATAAAATTCAATGATTTGCAAGCGTTGCTCGTTAGTAAGTCTATTCATGATGAAATGTCAAAGCATACTGAGCATCTTTCTCTTTGACACCATGTCTGAAATCCCACGTGATCTGTCAAATACTCATGCATGAAAATCATAACCTCAAAAAAATCACCCTTTAGAAAGAACCAACCTTATAAAGCTTAACCTTATACTCGGCGCGCTCGGTATTCGAGTGAAAATTCAAAATTTTTTTACAGAATAACGGTTAGAGATAATGGAAAAAATTTTTTGGGGTGAATAAATACACTTAGAAATTATTTCCAAGAAAAAATTTTTTATTAATATTTAATATATGATATGTATGAAACTTTAATTTGAAGTTGACGTATCGATATCGGAAAGAGCTGATGGTTACCATAATAACTAAAGTTTGGCAGCACCTAAAAAAACAAAAAAAAAGACAAAATTCATAAATAATATGAGTATGGTTATCATGTGAACTAAAATTTTTGAGTTTGGCAAAAAAATAAAAAACGTATGAAGATTTAAAACAAAAAAAACGTAAAAAATGGTAGTTTTTTTCTGGATTTTGTGCAAAAAATATAGAAAAAATAAATATTTTCGCAATATTTAAGTTCACACGGAAACTGTGAAAAGTATCATGTGGAAAGCAAGTGGAAAGTATCCGGTTAAAATTTGGAGATAATCGTAAAAGGTA
The DNA here is from genome assembly GCA_943735915.1 of Pherbina coryleti. Classification (NCBI taxonomy): domain Eukaryota; kingdom Metazoa; phylum Arthropoda; class Insecta; order Diptera; family Sciomyzidae; genus Pherbina; species Pherbina coryleti. The sequence goes on along the minus strand of OX030950.1, from coordinate 68,883,206 downwards.
ATTTTATGTAACGATGGTAACCAGGCATAAAAATGTAAAAAACTTTAAATGAAAGTTTCATACATAAAAAATGTTAAAAATTATTAAAAAATTTTTTTGTTTGTATCAATTCACCCCAGAAAAAATTCATCCATTAGGTCTGTTCCCGTACTTGCAAGTTTGTGAAAACTTGTATAGACTTTGCAACTGAAAGCCACTTTCAACATTGAACAAATCGTAGGATGTAATTATCGGCACGGCCATGGTGTAATAATAATAAGGTGTTAGTGAATTTGACACTTCTCTCTCAAAATGATAAATTTTTTCGCCCCGCTCCTGTCAAAAACAGCTGATGGTGAATTGGAATGAAAATAAATCAGCTAACGTGCAGTCGGTCGAAGCTCAATGCCATGTCCACTTCTCTTGATGGCTATTATTGTTGAGGTGGAGGTATTGAACATTCTTTCATGGCATTCGATCTTTTCTTGAAGGAGCCGATGTGAATGCAAGACAATTTGCATGCTTCATGTCGGTGGCACCTTCCAGCGCACGTTTTTGATAAAATGATAAAACCATTCAATGGCGAACTTGGCAAATGGGCGAAGACAACTGCAATAACTTTTTGTCAACACTTTTGTCAATTTTTTGACAGAAATAAAGCTATTCTTGGTGTTGTCAAAAATTCACTAACACCTTATTATTATTACACCACGGACACGGCGAAAAACATTGGCACGGGCAGCGAAAAAGCAGCGCTGACGGCGGATTTATGTTGCTAGCATTTGTTGATAGACTCTTAAACGTCAAAATCTTATCAACAAAGTTGTCGGTAAGCTATGTTTATTTTATTATTTTCGCTAGAATTCTATGCGGACGGACTAGCTTGTTTGTTTACATTTTTTTGCATGGTTTTTGTTATTGCTCTTCCTCTTCTTCTTTCTTTTTCTGCAGGTTTTTGTTTCGCTAGGATTTTTATCCTAATATTTGGCGATCGTCAGAAAAGCTATATTTTTGCGATTTTGTCTATCTCGATGAAGCTATAGAAATATCGCTGTAACTTATTTAATTCAGTTTGGATTGAAATGCACCCAAAGACTAACTTTTAGAAAATTTGATCACCTTTAAAATGACATCAAAAATTATTTTTTTACTAAATTTATTATTTTTTTTCTAACTTTACTTAATATTATGCCTATCTATCTAAATCCACTAATTCTGAACCAATATAATAAATAGAATTTATTTCATAATAAATATATTGGTCTAGTTGCCACTCAGGACAATCGCAAGTTAGAATAATAAGTCTTGTTGCTGCTGTATTTGCCTTGTTGCCACCAAAATATGCAATAAAAATATATAAATAAATTAAATATACCTTGTTTGTTATTGTAAATAAACTATAAATCAATTACACTATAACGAACAAGAAAACAATATTTTAAAATTATGGCCTTAAGATCCAATAAGTTTTATATAAATTTTTCGGACTTAATTTTATTAAATATATTTTGTTATTAAATAAAAAACTTATTTTAAATACCTCAAATAAAAAATTACTTGTAATAACATTAAAGTTAAAGTTCGAAAAATTCAACAAAATAAAATAAAATTAAAAAAATAAATAGAATTAAAAATAAAAACGAAATTCAAAAACTAAAAGCAAATTTATAAAACAAACAACATTAAAATTAAATTTTAAATAAAACGCAAAAACTAAAAACTTGTTAAAAAATATAACAGTATAAATAAAACATAAATAATGATTTAAAAATGCCATTTTATAAAAATTGTGAGAAAACTATTTATATAAAAATGAAAGTGCTTAAATAAACCAATTGAAATAAAATATAAAAATTAAAAAGTTTCAAAAGTCAAAATAAAAAATATAAATTGCATATTAGAAAAATATATATAAATAAAGATAAGTAAATATAAGATATAAAACTGAAAATTAAAAAATGGATTTATTTAATTTTATTTTTTTTTAGACTAAACCAACGCTCAGGGGATGCCCCCTATGAATGCGAAAGCATTGTGTTGATTCGGAAGACGGGTGATAGTTAGTTGGAGGGTGGAAAGATAGAGTAGTGTCGGTGAAGATTTGTTTTAAATTTACACAGCTCGAAACTGTCGGGGAACACGCTCGCAGGGAGATTGTTCCACAATTTTGCTGTACGACTTAAGAACGAATTATCCCGGTAATGCGAGGTTCATAAATGCTAGCAACATAAATCCGATGTTTTTCGCCGTGCCGATAATTACATCCTACGTTCAATGTTAAAAGTGGCTTTCAGTTGCAAAGTCTATACAATCTATAGTCTCTGTTCTTTGTCTTCATGTTGTCTTGTTGTCAACATACTTAGCCTAAAGCTCAAATTTGTTTTCAATAAAAAACACAAAAAACAACGGATGCTACATCAAAAGGTTTCAGTTGTCTTATATTTAGTTGTTAAATATTACTTTGCACAGTTATTTCAGCTGTTTTCTAAATTATTGAAGACTTGAAAATTTCAAATGAAAAGAAAAGTCATTTCCTAAATTTTAGTACAATTCGCACACAGCCTTTAATGCAAATATATCCGTTACTTTAAAAAAATTTCGTTCAAGTGTTTTCTGTCAAAAGGTTCAATTAATTATTTCAATTTCTCAAAAAGTTGCGGTAAAACTTTCTTTATCATAAAAAATTTAAATTCAAAATTCTACTTTATTGGTCAAAATTAGTTTTTTATCATATTGATTTTATGAAAAAGAAAAGACCTCCAAAAATAATTTGCTTATTTAGATTTTATTTTTTTATGGGAGTTCAAAACCATAACTACAAACTTATTTTTGAGCCACTTAGAATTTTTACGATTTAAAGTTTTTCGTTCTTTCTTGCTCCTTTCTAAATACCTCTTTGTTCCTTCTTGCTCCTCTCCAAGTACACAAACTCTGAAATGACCTACTGCGGCCAATGCCGCGAGTAAAAGCTAGTAAATGATACATTATTTATTGCTTTTAAGTGGCATTTGAAGTTGATAGTTTTGCAGCACTCTGAAAGAAGAGAAAGAAAAATACACGAGAAGGCCGAATGTTAAGCAGGGTAAAAAGAGTCAAAAATGTTTTTTTCGACAAATTGCTTAATGTCGATTAATGACAAATACTTAATTCAACTTAGAGAAGTTTTATACGGTATCGCGTATTCAAAATTGTATTTGCTTGTATACTTCCCTCACCGCAACCCCAACCCAGCCAATGGCCTTATATTAACCCTCTAATGCATGATTTTTGCGTGCGATACGCTGACTTTTACAATTACAACTGACAATAATTACAAAATGCGCTAAGCTAGAAAAAAATTTCCTTTACAAAAAATGTTACCCGAAGTGCATAGAACCGATATAAAATCTACGACTTGATTTCTGAATTTGGAAAAAGGTTTTCAGTTGTATATTTGAAAACAAACGTAAGTGTGCCTAAAGGCATTGTTATGCAGTAGAGGGTTAAGTAAGACTAACGGGCGGACTAACGAATGGACTTTGTTTGAAACGTTTAAACATGCGAAGAGTTGGTTGATTTATTGATTGTCTCTTTTTAGTCCAGCCAGTTAGAAAAAAACTTATGTATGTATTATATATTTTAATAATTGTAAATATGTACATATATGAACACTAAATATACATGCATACATTAAAAAACTTAATATATTTTTAATTATTTTTTTGTTTCAAAACTCGCTAGCAAACGTCAACTTGTATCTATGGCAATGACTTGTTTTATTCATTGTATAATCATATGTATGAATGTTTGTATATATATCAACGTACCTTTGTTACTTCAGTAGTTGTTGTTATGTTTGCAACATCGGTGTTGTCTTTTTCAATCTCGCGAGCAATGTCGTTCGGTACGAACGCTTTTGAGTCAACAAAAGACTTTTCATCGACGACTTGCCACTTGCCAAGCTTCGAGTCATATACCTTGGTCGTATAGGTCGTTGTTGTTGTATTCATGACATCATCAATAATATCGGGGTAGCCGACGTCATTAGAGTTGTCTACCACCTTCTCTTCAACTACTTTCCAGCGATTATTTCGTTGATCGAATATTTTTTTCTTATATGTAATCTTGTAAGAACCATCTGATTCTTGGCTAACATATCGCTCGAATGTAGGGCGATGCTTTGTATTGGAAAGACTTTCATCGTTATATTCGGTCCAAGTTTTTGTCTTAGTGTCGTATATTTCTTTTTTAGTTGTTTTCTTAGCATCGGTTTTTTCATGGTGCAGGTCTATTTGCTCAGAAATCTTACTGGCAACTGTTGTTGATTTCTTATTATCATTATCTTTTATTGAAGATAATGATTTAACAGATTTAGGTTGATTAGACAACTGTTGGAATGATGTCATATCGCGCATGTGCATATTTGTTGATGTACTTGATTCAATTGAGTGAACGTCGTTTAAGTTTGCGATGTTTGTATCTGTTACACTTTGACTTAAATCAAAACCTGTTTCGGCATCGTCAGCAATGTACTTGCTCGACGGTGATATCATATCTGCTGCAGAGGTAGACGTTTTATTTTCGATATGTTTGTTCAGACCATCTGTTCTTTTACTTGACTCCATTTTCAAAAATTGGGAGCTAGAGTTGGCTAGACTTTCGGAATGGGATGCGTGGGATGAAGAGGACATTATTCTCATATTGCTACCTTTGGAAATGGTTCCGAAATCTATTTCCTCGATTGGTACCGAAAACACTGGTTCATTGTTTCCACTGTCCAGCAAATCAATTGAAGAAATTATTTGCTCGTTGCTGTACTCATTACTGGAATGTTCATAATGTTGAGATTTCGAAGAAATTGATGACGAAGAAACAGTCGTTTGTTTATTTAAATCTGATTTAAATTTCTTAGTGACTATGCCGCTACTATCAGCTGCTATCGATTTTGATGTTGCTGGTTTATCGTTTTGTATGGAATGTTGAGGCTCTTCTAATGACTTGATAGTTTGTTGATTTCCCATCAAAGTCGTTGTCTTTTTAGCTGCACTACTGCTGCTGCTGCTACTGGAGTGTTCCTGCTTAATTTTTTGTACTGATCGCACTTCACCTGTGGATTCAGTTTTTTTGTTTTGTTTTTTCAAAACCATTTTCGCTATGTTCTTAAAAAACTTTCGAGGGAATGTTTAAATTATAATTTGTTATCTAACTATTTTGTTGAGTTTTATTCTAAGCTAAAACCAAATTTTATTTCGAGAATCACAGTTTTGCCTTGTTTAGTGCCTGAGATCTACACACGATCCAAGCAAATGTTTAAGTTTAAGCACACACACATATAAACATTCCAATTGTAGTCTTACGGCGTTTTAACAATAACAATACTTAAAGAATTAATTAATATTTTATTTATTTTCTTCAAAGCAAATATTTCAGAATGAACCGCTGCGTTAGAAAACTCGAACCGAACTGATTGCTTTTTCTTGCTGGAGCAGCTTTCAAGTTAGCCTCGTTGGCAATATCAGCAAATTACTATGAATGTATGAATGCAAAGCTTTGCCGAACGATCCCAAAAGTTCGTTAATATATGGAAAGCTGCGTAGGTACTATACTGTGTGTGGGCAAAGTGTGACGATACAGTCATCGAATCTTTGGTCACGAATGGAATGAACGCAAATACGTGCAGGCTGATGATAGACAGACTTACAAGCAGGCAGACAAGCGACAAATGTTGTTTTATGCATCATACGTATAGGCACCCAAAATAAGCTAAGGTGTTCAGAGGACAGCAAATCAGATCAGGCAGATTACAAATGCAAACAGGTCAGCACACTGGTATGAAAATAATTTATGGACTTGTGTCTGGTTATGCAGTTTTTTTAGAGTTTTGTGTACTTAAGAGATAATTTTTACTTGGAAGTTTTTTTCATTTAGTCACTTCAAAAACTGAAAAACATGGAAATCCGTAGCCGCAAGCAACCCACTAACAGATTGAACAGAGTTAGAAAAAATCTGGAATAAAGAATATTCATAACACGCATAAATCTGCTTCCTACTGATTTAACTGCAGAGTAAATGTGTTTTCATCCTCCACGGCTTTGCTCCCAATATGACTGAAATTTATTTCATTTGCTTTCTTGTTAATTAATTTCATTTTTAGAATTATTTTTAGGTGAAAAGCAATGTGGCTTGGAGCCACCTTCAGAAATAACTGAGATTATCAATTTGAAAATTTTTCAAAAATTTGCTGCTGCTTCCGCCGAGAAAGTATCCTTGGCTGGGATAAAACAAAAGTAAATATGTTGTTATTATTGTCGTTAATAAAGTTTAGCAGGGCCACAGGAAATAATTAAATTTTAAATAATGCAAAAAGCTAAGACAACATATTTTTTAAAATAAATACATTGATAGAAAAAATAATAGAAACGGCATATGTTTTTCTTTTGTTTAATTATTTTTTTTTTTTTTTGTGTAATAAATTTTGTTTTCAAAGTGACCATTTCATTTATTGTCGTTGGAAAAAAATAATAGAAAGAAAAGACTTATAACTAGATAACGGAAAATATAAAATTGCATTTTTGTATTGAATGACCGTAAAACAATTTTGATGACACAGATATGGGCATCTCTTTTTTTATGTCAACAACAAGAAAGAAACATAAAGAGCCGATATGTACTTTTATGGTCTAGTTAGCCAAACATAGTGCAACGCAACAAAGCCGTTTCTTTCGTCACATACAAATCTACCGAACGCGTTTTGTGTGTATGTATCTGTTTAGCCGAAACATGACGTAGATATGGCGTGACGTAGAAGTCTGTTAAATTTTGATTTCCATGTTACGTCGACTGACATTTCAGCATACAAGATGCTTTTTGTAAGGTTGATAGCATCACACTTTGATTTTTGAGTAATTTTTTTCTTTTTTGCATTTACTTGTGTTTAATTATGGAAGCAAAATGAGAGTAATTTAATTTAAATTTATTTTTTACTTATCATTAATATAATTGAAATATGTTTTAGAATGGTAGACGATGAAAAATTTGATTTATTTAACACTTGCTGTGGTTTCTACGTTGGTAGCATAACCAGCAAAAAGTCATAGTGCGTTGTGCCATGAACCTACGTTACGTCAAGTTTGCATAATCAGACCGTTAGTGTTGTAACGCGCTGAAAGAGTGCTACATTTTACAAATATATGGGCAAGATTTAGTACAAATAAGTACAAAGTTATTAGCAATTATGCAATGAAACGGACGCGACACAAAATATAAATTTCTTTGAAGCTCTTAGAGAAATATACTTAATTTAGCTATTTTTGACAACTTTTCTTATATACATATATATGTATATACTAGCATACCCGTTCCCAGCGTTGCTTGGGAGTATCAGAAATCTATTTCTAGAAATATCTAAGTTTATTAATTTCTATGCTCTTAAATTTCTCCAGAATTGAAAGCAATTTTCGAGTTAAAAAACTTGGCAGTATGAATCAAGTGTATCGTCAATTTTTCTCCCTTTCTCTTCGTCGCTCTTTGGTCAAGAACTGTAGAAATTGCTTTAAATTTTTGACCGATGTAAAAGTGAAAAGGGAAAAGCTTTTGAACATAAATGTTTGAGAAACATTTCTCTGATATAGAAAGCTTTCTTAAATTCGCAGGTGGCAAACGTGCGTTGAAAGAAATATTTCTCTTCGCATTTACTTTTAGACGCTCTTGTTATTTATTATCAGCTGGCGAACATGCGCTGTAAAAAATTCTATGGAAAATGTTTTAACAGTGCATAACAAAATGAATTAAATAAAATTAATGGCTTTTATTGGCGATTTCATTTTTTGTGTTCAGTTTTATTCTAAACTTCTGTAAAATTTATCTCAATCTATTTATTGGATTATTTAACTCAGTAGATATTGAAATAAAAAGAGTGGCACACAAATAAATACGATATATTGGGCTCATGGTATAATAATACAAGGTAGCATTGACAACTGCTTATTTTCTATTCTACAAGAAAACATCTCCTGTCAAAAACAGCTTTTTGTGTATATGCATGGTATAATAATACAAGGTAGCATTGACAACTGCTTATTTTCTCTTCTACAAGAAAACATCTTCTGTCAAAAACAGCTTTTTGTGTATATGCATCTGCAGCTGCTGTGGTTGTTGTTTTCACTTTGCCTATGTTCACACGTCAGTCAAATGATTGAATCAGTCAACATTTGTTGTTGCTTTCCCATGTAAAAAAAAATGAGCTTTATCTTAGAGCGAAAATGAACTCCAATTCTTCTCTCGTCAGTCAAAATTTTGATTGAGCTCTAGACCTGGATCAATCAGTCAAATGGTTGCATTATTTTAATTGTTTGTTGTTTAGTAGGAAATTATGTCAAGAAAAGTAGTTAATTCGTACTTTTTTGGTAACAAATGTAGTTTTTTGAAGAGAAAAGCATGTAATATGTAACCCTTGCGAACAAAATTAAATGCAACACAACTTTTCTATTAAAAAATTTAAAATCGGGTTTTGTTTATTGTGTTATGTTTACTTTCTGTTTACATCACGTTACGATTTCACAAAATAGTAGGTAGCAGAAAAGTAACAAATGGCGTCGTCAGAGCATCAATCAAAAGATCGTGTGTGAGCAGGCGTCAGTCAAAATTTTCAGAGAGAGTAAAAGAGAGTAAAAAATCGTGATGAACTTCAGTCATTTGACTGACGTATGAACATAGCCTTTAACTTTTTAAATAACTTTTTCACTTCAACGCATTGTTGCCAGATTGAGGTAAATTTCCCTAATTGAGGTAATTTTCGACTCATTTTTTGGGCAGAGGTAAAAAAGGTAATTTTTGACCAAAAGTGGTAAATTTTTGAAAGAAATAACTTTTTTAGACTTTTTAATTTTTTGAGTTATTGGCAGCACTGTTACCTCTTTAAACATACTCACAAGCATGGTACAATTATACAAGGTAGCATTGACAGTTGATTGGGAAAACATCTCCTGTCAAAAAATATACTCAAGAAGAGAGCGTTCACAATCGGCCATTGAAAACACAAGCAATGTTGAAAACGTAGAAGTGAAAAAAACAACAACCACAGCAGCTGCAGGCGCATTTACACAAAAAGCTGTTTTTGACAGAAGATGTTTTCTTGTAGAAGAGAAAATAAGCAGTTGTCAATGCTACCTTGTATTATTATACCATGCATATACACAAAAAGCTGTTTTTGACAGGAGATGTTTTCTTGTAGAATAGAAAATAAGCAGTTGTCAATGCTACCTTGTATTATTATACCATGACTCACAAGCACCTTAAGAGGCCGAACAGAACCAAAGCGACTGTTGGTTGGCGATCCTCTCGCTGAGAAATCCTCAGAGCATGGTATAATAATACAAGGTAGCATTGACAGTTGCTTGGGAAATCATATACTGTCAAAAAAATTACTCAAAAAGAGAGCGCTCAAAATCCGCCATTGAAAACACAAGCAATGTTGAAAACGTTGAAGTGAAAAAAAAACAAGAACCACAGCAGCTGCTGATGTATTTCCACAAAAAGCTGTTTTTGACAGTTTATGTTTTCCTGTTGAAGAGAAAATAAGCAGTTGTCAATGCTACCATGTATTATTATACCATGCCTCAGAGAACACGTCCAGAATAGGAGCGGTTGTCGGATCAACGCATGTTATAATAATACAAGGTAGCATTGAGGACTGTTTATTTTCTCTTTCTCTACAAGAAAACATCTCCTGTCAAAAAAATATGTTTGTGAAAATGCATCTGCAGTTGCTTAGGTTGCGTTTTTATTCACTTCAATGTTTCAAAATTGTTTGTGTTTTCAATGGCCGATTGTGAACGCTCTCTTTTTGATAATTTTAGACAAGAAATGGATTCCCAAGCAATTGTCAATGCTACCTTGTTATTACTATACCAATGGATCAGCGTTGCTTTTCGGTGTGTGAATGGTACAAATATTATTTGTTCATGTTTTTGTTGTTTCTTTATAAATATATATGTATACTGACAAAAAATTTATAACGGTAGTTAATCATTTACAAATTCTTTAGTTTTTTTATTTTGGGAAAAGGTAAATTTTCTCCGAATGTGGTAAATTTTTTCTCAAATAGTGGTAAATTTCAGTTCGTTTCTCTGGCAACACTGCTTCAACGTTTTCAAAATTGTTTTTGTTTTCAATGGCGGATTGTAAGCGCTCTTTTTTTTTAGTAAATTTTTTGACAGGAGATGTTTTCCCAAGCAACTGTCAATGCTACCTTGTATTATTATACCATGTATTGGGCTTATAGCTACACTGTAGCAGGAATCATGGTATAATAATACAAGGTAGCATTGACAGTTGCTTGGGAAATCATATACTGTCAAAAAATATACTCAAAAAGAGAGCGCTCACAATCCGCCATTGAAAACACAAGCAATGTTGAAAACGTTGAAGTGAAAAAAAAAACAACAACCACAGCAGCTGCTGATGTATTTCCACAAAAAGCTGTTTTTGACAGTTTATGTTTTCCCGTTGAAGAGAAAATAAGCAGTTGTCAATGCTACCATGTATTATTATACCATGGCAGGAATTAACTGAGTGCAACTATCCACTCAAGTGATCAGTGCGGTGAGTTGTAGAATCTCACCTCTCTCTCTCAACAAAGAGCTTAAGCTATTGTTTGCTGTTATTTCGTGCTGCTTATACAATGGCAGCATGGATTAAAATGCATGAATTCTTAAATCTATACTATTATATAAAAGAAGACTCACGTATGTTCGGCTGCGAAAAGCTTGAGAATGGCAGGCGCTATTTCAAAAATTCTTTTTCTCTAGGATAGCTATGGTGCCCAGTTGGGACATGGGATATATAAATTTAATAACCATTGTTTAAATAATTAATTAAAATTCAAAGAGAATAACCATACAATTTCTTTATTCTTATTCTCAGAAAGAAACAATTTTCTCATTAAAGCTCTGTGCATCTCAAAAAAAGGTTGTGCCCAAAGCTAATAAGGTAGAACATATGTATATGTAATACTTCTGTATTCCAACTCTGAAATCGAAGAGAGACAGCCATAACAACATAAGATGTTGCTGTTTGTGTTAGTATATTTGAATATATGAAAATTACTACACAAAAAATAAAAAGTCAAACCGTCACAGGGGCGGTTATGAAAACGTTTGCCCCAAACATATAAGAAAACAAATCATATTTGTTTTTCCTAAATCACAGGTACGCACCATTATAAAACAATTATAAGAACGCCTGAAATATGATTAAATTTAAACAAACAAAATTTTAATCAAAATGTTCAAACAACAAAAATTTCAAATAAAAATTATTGACAATGGAAGCACCGCTCCTGAGTTTTTTTATTTTGAAATTTAATTTCCTCTATATATTTTCTCGCTCATATAACTATATATCAGCACTCTAATGTTGACGAATATATGAGATAGAACAATATGTCAAAATCGCTGTGAAACAAAAGCTCTAGTTTCAAACCCTTTTTGAGCATCATACATACATAAAAGTCAACAACCCAGCGGGAAAATGAGAATTGATAAAAAAAAAAAAAATCGTAAATGGAATAGATTCTTTTGCTTACATTTTAGAACGTATTCCAAAGAATATATAAATTAAAGCAAAACATATGAATTGGAATATATCAATCAAAAGTTTATATCAACCAATATATCAACGAATATATCAACCAAACAAATTTTGGCATAAGTGAGAAAAGCAACAGTCTGTTTTGATTTGTTTTCTCATTTCCGAAAATGAATAATTTTTATTTAAAAGAATGCATTTAAAAAGTGAATAAAAGAATCGCTTTCTGTAGCTATTCATATGAAAGCGAGAAAAGAATGTACTACTATTTGTAGGACGTCAGCGTCCCACCGGCAAAATGAAAATGGATTCTAGAAACAAAAATCGTAAATAGAATGAATTCTATTGCTAACATTTTAGAATGTATTCCAAAGAATATATACATTTATAGCAAAACCTATGAATTGGAATCTATCAAGCAAAAGTTTACTGATTCGTTTTTATTCCAGCCATAATCGATTACGACCCCAAAAAATTATTTGAATTAAAATGATTTTTCTGTACGGCCGCCACCTCTCTGCAGACAATGGCAAACCTCAGAGAGTAATCAAAATGCCATGTAAAGCTAATTGAGAATAAGAACATTCCGTTCATCGCCGTTCGGAGTCGGCATTAAACCTGTAGGTCCGGTTCTCGGTCAATTGTGTACATACTTAATAACACGCACAACACGCAAAATTTCATTTAAAATTTCTGTTGTTTCAATTTTTATGGTTTAAATTTTGTTTGCTTGAATTTTTCTTTTTAAATTTTTATCATATTTCACGAGTTGGTCTTATAATTGTTTTATAATGGTGCGTACCTATGATTTATGCAAAACAAATATGTATGCTTTGTTTTGTTTTATGTTTGGGTAGACATTTTTCTTAACAACCGCCCCGTTGACGTATAGTAGTAGTATATTCAAATATACTAATACAAACAACAAAATCGTATGTAGGCTATCTCTCTTTGATTTCGTAGTTGAAACTCATTAAAAATTTAGTTTGCTGCCAATATTGAAGTATGTATTACATACATGGTTTAATAAATAAGGTTGTCGCATAGGTGAGAGCGAGTTCCAATAAATGTCGAATCGAAGTTGACAACTCATACAAAATCTGAATGCGTAAATTGATAACATGCAAAGCCGATGAAGTTGTTGTTGTAGTTTTTAATTGATTTTGACAATTATGTGTACTGAGAAGAGAGTACGATCAGCCACGAGACAACCAAATTTATTCAAACATGATTACATACATGAAAAGAATCTATTTAAGGGGAGCAACGCAGCCAGAGGCCGAAAAAAAAGGTCATGTTTGTGAATTTTTTTAAGGAAACCTATGGGATATTTTTGAATGAGGGTTTTTATACCTAAAAATATACACATTCAAGAGTATTTTTAGTTTTTTTTTTATTAAAAAAAATTTAATATTAAGGTCGATACAGCAGTTTTTGTAGAGCGCTCTGAAAAAAAGATGAAATGCGGTGACCAAGATTGCTCCTCCTTAATTCATCTGAAACAAAAAAATGAAATATATTATTACAGTAGATACTTAAAACTCGTACTTGTCATAGCCGTTTTTGAAAATATTGATTTTTCACAAAATGGCGGACTTTCAAACGTAAAAAAACGATTTTCGACCAAAAATTCGTCATAGTTTTGCCTATAAAAAATGAACGAAGCTAAAAAAAAAAAAAATCCTATGACAAGTACGAGATTATTATGTTTACAATAAGCCTGCAAAAAAATCAAAACGATCGCTTCACTGAGCTTTGAGAAATCTTGGTCACCGACTTTGAAAACATGGTTTCGAGAAAAACGCGTTTGAAAATAAGCGCCAGCACTGCGCGCTCTAGAAGGCGGTTCACTCAGTAGGCTATAACTTTGTTATTTTTTGAGATATTAACTTGAAATTTTCCCCAAATATTCTTGAAACTTAAGGCTTTAAGAAAATGCAAAAAAAATTTTTGAAAAAAAAAAAAAGTTCTGACTGCGTATCTCCCCTTAAAAAGTGAAAAAAAAACGATTCTGTAGCGATTCCACTTGAAGCGAGAAAAGAATATACTATTCTTTGTAGGACATCAGCATGTTAAAAATAATCAATTCTAGAATCTATACTGGAGAAGAGAATTGATTCTTTTTTTATATAAAATTGCATCTTTTTCCCGATGGGGTGTTAAAAATAATCAATTCTAGAATCTATATTGGAGAAGAGAATTGGTTCTTTTTTCCCGGTGGGAAGGTCCACAAAAAGAAAAAAAAAGACAGCAACATGTATTGAGTGCGGTACCAATGCTGCCACCTTTTTGAATTTAAAAATACTGCCACTTTTATAAAAGCATCGACAAAAATTCCGTGTCGATGTTTTGATGAAATTTATCAGCTTAAACGAAAGATATATTTTATTTTAAAATAACAATTCTTTAAGGCCGTCATATATTTTTCTTACCTCTGAGCTAATATTTTAACGTATAAACGAGATTTTTATATATAGGGAATAATAAAGTTGATATATAGTAACTTTAAAACGATACTTCAATCAAATTGTGAGAACCCCTACACGTAGTTCATTCTAAAATTGACACGCCTTTTGAAAAGAGAAGCTTTTTTTTAATTTATTAATTTTTCAATAAAATAAAAATAACAAGAGAAGCTTTCTTTGATTTATTGATTTTTCAATAAAATAAAAATACCTTTCAGAAATGCCAGTTTGCTACGAAAAACAAACATGTTGGAAAGCAAGGCAATTTTACCAGTTTGTGTTATCTCTTTTTTACATGCAAAACAAAATCAAAAATAGTTACCACATGGCAAAATGTTTTAGAGTTAACAGACGGCGTAGTTAACACACCAGATAAAACAAAACTGTGAGTACTCCAATAGTCACAGCGCTAGGAAAAGTGAACCAATGCATGAAAAAAAATTATCAGGAAGATACAGAAAGTTTATTACTTTAGTTATTTTTAATTACATTAGTTAGCTGGTTACTTTATTCGGATGAAACTACTAAGTCGCTCCAACACAAATATACAATTTTACCGAAATTCAAACGGCTGTATTCATAAAAAATTATGAGCCTCTTACAAAGCCTTCATAAGAAAAAAATCGAAACAAAATTTAAAAACATTTTTCATGTTGAACATTTCAACAGCTTTCAAAAGCTCTTTTAAATGCTTGATAAATAAGAGAATTTTAAAAATGGTTGAAACCTTCAATAAACCCTCGATAAAGCATTTTAAAAATTTGTTTGTTCTCATCTAAGCACAAAAAATATTGTCAAAAATGTATCAAATTATTTCAAAATGTATCAAAAACAAACAAAATGTCAAAAAGTGTTTGAAAATGTTTGTTTATAAATTAGAGGATTTTTATATATGGTTGAAATTTAAATATTTTTTTTTTAAGGTTTATAACACACCTCTCATAAAGCAGTTTTTAAATTATTTGCTCTCATTTGAGCACAAATACTGTCAAAAATAATTAAAATTCTTCAAAATATTTCAAACATTTGGAAAATATGTCAAGAAAATTCAAAATATATAAAAAATTTCCAAAAAAAGAAAATAAAAACAAGAAAATTCGTCAACGATTTCTCAATATTTATAAAAAAAAAAAAATAATAAAATGACAATTATTTCAGTGCAGATGGCTTAGAAAAACTATTGATTTTTAAATATTAAAATCTTGACGAAATTGCGACAAATAAATAACAAGTCACTGAATTTATCTAATACACAAACCATTATTTACACTCTTCCTACTTCAATATGAATACGGCTCTTAAATTTTAAGATTTAAAGTTTTTAATGATATTTAATATTTTTATCGCCGGCGAAGCAGCGGGTATTTGCTAGTAATTAAATAAAAAGATTTATCAAAAATGTAGTACCCAGTAGCAGAGTCCCTTATTATAGCAATTGAATAATAATAATAATAATAATAACTGGCCATTTCAGCCCTTAAAAGGACTTTGACCTAGCTTCTTATGATCAATTGTGTTGTGCGTGTTATTAAGTTTGTACACAATTGACAGAGAACCGGACCTACATGCTTAACGCCGACTCCGAACAGCTATGAACGAATTGTTCTCGTTTTCAAGAAGCTTTACATGGCATTTTGATTACTCTCTGAGGTTTGCCATTGTCTGCAGAGAGGTGGCGGCCGTACAGAAAAATTATTTTAATTCAAATAATTTTGTCGCTGCTGGGGTTCGAACCTGGGTCTCCAGGCTCTTTGACATAGCGGCCACGCACTTTAACCAACTACTCCACGGACGCCACGTGCAATAGCAATTGAATAGTGAAAGAATTATTAAAATCGGTTCAGCACTTACCCCCTTGATTGAACGATGAAAATTCGAGAGACCTCTTTTATATAATAGTATAGATATAGATATAGATGTAAACGAAGGTCAAAAGATAACATTTCTCCGTAGACTTATGAAATATACGAATTATCTCTTACCTTTTTTTATTTAGGAATTACACGAATACGGACGCGACATCATGGACGCGACAAATTTTTCCAAGGGGAATAAAATACAGATAAAATACTAATAACGTAATGTTTATTATAACCCTTCAACTTTTAAAGAAAATAAAACATAACAAGTTAAATTTAAGTTACTTAATAGAAACTGTAATCAAAATAAGAAAAAAATAAAGACAATTTTTTTCTTTAATGAAGAAGCAGCTTTTCTTTTGTAATGCATAAGATTGTTGTTTGTAGAAAACTTTTAAATTACAGCAATAATATAATATTACTTGAATAAGCCAAAAACACAAAGAAAAAATATGGGAATAATTCGTCAAAAGGCTCAGAAAAACAACTTGTTTATTTGTATATACAACAAAATAGTATATTTCGGCCAAAAATTTAAAGAATTAAAAATTTCTTTACATTTATCAAATTTAGTTAGTTAAGCTTTATTATTGGATAGTAAAAAGTTTTCCTGACCAGTTTGAATTTTTCAGTAGTGGTGGACCTTTTTTGGGAGATGTCCATATGCGTTCCGTCAATTTCTATCTTGAAAAACATAACATAAAATTTGCATATTGCATAAAAAATGCATATGCACATTTTTAGTGCATATGCAAATAAAAAATTGCATATTTGCATATAATATGCATATGCAAAATGTATGCCAGTCCATTTAACCGCAACTGCATGTCTGTATGTGTTTGTGGACCAACAATAACTTCTATCATAGGAATGGGCGTATGCAGGTGGTTCCCCCCTTTCCCCCTTTTTTGCATTTTTAGGAATCCTGCGGACACCGATGATCATAGGTAAATTAAGTCAACCGAAGTTGAGTTCTTCAGAAATAAAATCAACCGAAGGTCGAATATGTTTGTTGTTGTTGTTGTAAGAATAATTCGGGCAAAGCGATGGCAGGAGTTCAAGGCCCCTTTTAGAAAACTGAAACCCGGTGTTATTTTTTGGCCCATCTTGCTTCTTTTTCAAGATATGGCGTTCTTTCTAATTTTTTAAGGTTATTATTTTGTCCGATCCCTCTACCTATGCGTCTCGATTTCGAGATGCCCTTTAGATAACCCAAAATAACACCCAAATTGATGTTATTTTTGGTCTATCTTGCTTCGTTTTCGAGTTATGCTTTTTCTAATTATTTAAGCTTAAATTATATTATCGACTCTCTTTACTTGTGAACCCCTTAGAAAACTGAAAAAGACTGCTGAAAATTTTTCGATGCGGTTTGATGGTGCACTCGGTATGCTCGCTATGATTTCCCGTTACTTTTACTTCAGTGTCGTTCTATGGTTTGATATTTTATTTCATATTAAAACCTTCAAAAGGTTGGCGTCCGTGGCGTAGTTGGTTAAAGTGCGTGGCCTTTATGTCAACGACCTGGAAACCCGGGTTCGAATCCCAGCAGCGACAGAAAATTATTTGAATTAAAATAATTTTTCTGTACGGCCGCCACCTCTCTGCAGACAATGGCAAACCTCAGAGAGTAATCAAAATGCCATGTAAAGCTTCTTGAGAACAAGAACCTTCCGTTCATCGCCGTTCGGAGTCGGCGTTAAACTTGTAGGTCAGGTTCTCGGTCAATTATGTACAAACTTTATAACACGCACAACACAATTGATCATAAGAAGCTAGGTCAAATTCCTTTCAAGGGCTGAAATGACCAGTTATTTATTTATTTATTTTATTTAAAACCTTCAAAATACAACGACACTAACGAAGAGTTTTTAAAATATGCAATATGTACTTGTTTTGTTGGCTTTGCTTCATACAAAACATTTTTCTTCGATGTCATGGCTACACTGAAAAACAATATGTACATCAACATAGTGTATACTATTCAAG
Organism: Pherbina coryleti; assembly: GCA_943735915.1. NCBI lineage: Eukaryota > Metazoa > Arthropoda > Insecta > Diptera > Sciomyzidae > Pherbina > Pherbina coryleti. The sequence goes on along the minus strand of OX030950.1, from coordinate 68,865,349 downwards.
TCCCAGCTAGCATTTGGAAGATTGTATGACGATCGCCAAGACGAATCGTCAAGACGATTGTTAAGTAGAATTTTATATTGCTCTTCCAAATGATTATATTGCAAGTCGTTGTGACGATTTTTGGACGAGTGAATCGTCGTTCACGCATCTTGGCGAGCATTAAAAGAGTGCAAGCAAGAATGCGACTCATTTTGATGATTGATTGACGAGTGTTTTTCTTTTTTTGTTACTCTACAATCGTCGTTTAATCGTTCTGACGACCATTCGTGTACTTGTGTTACTCTAAAATCGCCGCTTATCGCGAGAATGCGATGGTTTGGCGAATTTAACCGTTATGTTTAGGAATCGCCGCTTACGCATTCCCGCGATCGTTTGGCGAATTTAACCGTTGTGTTTAGAAAAGTTTACAAAGAACAACTGATGTTTGCTTCATATTAACTCAGTTGTTAGCTAGTGAACACGTGTCTAAGAATTATAGCAAGTAAGTACTTTTTATTTCATGCTCTTACAGTTTCCTAATTTGTTTTTCTTTTTTAAGATGTATGTCACTCAAAATTTAAAGGTGACGACGCAGGAATAAATAAAGTGCTAAAGCAACATTTTGTCCATGCTGGTGACCGACTCAGGAAGGGTGATCGGACCAAGAAGGATGACAAAGAAAATTAGGGGGACTTAGCTCTATAATTTATTTTTTATATATATTTTTTTCTATGTCTGAATTTTGTTTGTTTTTTTTTTAATTAATAATTGAATTATTTTTATTTTATTTATACGAGTTTAAACTAATTACATATATTACAATTAAAAAATGAACAATACAGAACAATGCTTTTTATTTTGAAGCATTTGGGGTAAATTAAGGATCGTCTTGGCAATAGTTTCAAGACTCTTCAGCGATTCTTTCCTGAGCATCGTAGACGACTCAATTAGGCGATTGATTCAAGGGTCGTTTGAAGTAGGAATAAAAGCATCTTACACGATTCTTTTTTGAGCATCGTACACGACTCAATTAGGCGATTGATTCAAGGATCGTTTGAAGAAGGAATAAAAGCATCTTACACGATTCTTTTTTGAGCATCGTAGACGACTCGAATGGAAGAGTCGCCGGCTTGACACAGTTTCTCCCGTTGTACTGAACTTCCGCGATCGGAATACGACATCGTCGACGATTTATTTAATTGCCCGCTCCGATCGTGGAAGAGTCGCCTACGATTGAAAATGCTAGCTAAAATGCAAAGAAAAATGATCGCGCTCGTCATACAATCTTCTAAATGCTAGCTGGGATACCACACGTGAATAAATTTGTATGTGTTTCAGGTTGTACAGTCGTTAAATTTGAATGAAGCAGTGTTATTAAAAACCGCACAAGAGTTATAGCAAAATTCACTTTTATATAGGAGTTTCATTTTTATCAAAACCCATTTCGGACAATTTTTTTAAGTTATTACCAGTTTGGAAGGAAAGGGTATGAGCTTAAAGAAATCCTACGAAATATTTGAAAAACACCAACGAATTATAAATGAAGCTCCTGAAAAGTTGGGTGACGACCTTCGCCTTAAACTAAAGCTCGTTATGGAAAGAAACCCAGGTTTATATCTGTTTTAAATAAAACTGCGGCGCATTACCTGGCTAGGTATTCGAGTGGAAATTTAAATTTTTTTACAGGAAAACGGTAAGAGATAGTTGACAAATTTTTTGGAGTAATTAAGTACACTAAAAACTTATTTACAAACTAGTAAGAAATTATCTTCGACTGGGCCGAAGTTAAAATACCCCCGCGGCCGAACCAAAGTATATTCAAAGCCTTAAGCAATCAATAAAGTGTTTATTTGAAAAAAAATGTTCGTTATAGTTTTAACAGAAAATATTCGCTTTTGTTTTTTGATAAAGTCACTTTGTATGGGAGGTAGGCGTGGTTTTCACTCAATATCGTTAAATTTCATACACAGAGAACATGTTATATATCAAAGTTCATATGCAAAATTTCAAGTCCATATATTAATTTTTGTGGAATTTATAGAGATTTCAGCTTTTTGATAAAGTCACTTTGTATGGGAGGTAGGCGTGGTTTTCATTTGATTTTGTTGAATTTCATACTCAGAGTGTATATTTAATATCAAAACTTAAATTTAAAATTTCAAGTCCATATATCAATGTTTGTGGAATTCTAAGAGATTTTACCGTTTTGATAAAGTCACTTGGTATTGGAGGTAGGCGTGGTTTTTATCCGATTTGGCTCATTTACGAACTTGACCTTAGTTTTTTAGATAAAAGCTTAAATATAGAATTTCGTGATGATAGCTTGAACATTACGGCTGTAATCGTGATCACAGACAGACGGACAGACGGACATGGCTAAATCGACTCGGGTGGTGATGCTGATCAAGAATATATATATTTTTCCATACCTACCACGCTTCCTTATGGGCGTTACAGACGGAGTGACAAAATTAATATACTCCCATTTACGGTTTTTAAACGTGGGGGTATAAAAAAATGTTTTTATTCATTTTTAACTTTTTTTATGTATGAAAATTTAAGTTGAGGTTTACGTGTCGATATTGGAAAGAGCTGATGGTAACCATAATAACTTCAGTTTGGCAGCACCTAGAAAAAAACGAAAAGAATTCATAATATGAGTATGGTTATCGTGTGAACTAAAATTTCTAAGTTTGGTTAAAAACAAAAAAATTTATGAAGATTTGAAAAAAAAATCGTAAAAAACTCAACTATTTTTCTGGATTTTGTGCACAAAAATATAGAAAAAATAAAAAAGTTTGCAATATTTTAGTTCACACGGAAACTACACATGTGGAAAGTATGCGGTTAAAATTTGGAGATAAACGAGGTATAAAATATATATAAAAAATGTAAATAATTTTTTAGTGTATTTATGCACACCAAAAAAAAAGTTTTCCATTATCTCTTACCGTTTTCCTGTAAATTTTTTTTTATATTTTCACTCGAATACCGAGCGTACCAAGTTGGGACATGCCTTAATAAAACGTTAATAAAATAATTGTTTAATTTTTAACATTTTCTTTTTCAAGACTCTTTTTAAATATATAAATTAATTTGGAAATTTTATAATTTCAGGAAATTTAAATGACTATAAGCAAAAATATGCAGCATATTTTTTGCATATGTAGAAAATATGCAGTATATTTCTTGCATATGCTTTTGCATATTTTTTGCATAAAATTTGCATATCATAGATATGGAGTAAAAAATGCATTAATGTCAAAATAAGTACAAATCCAAAATTTGACTGCGATCAGACTTCAAATAAATTTTGCATATAATTCCGCTGTCTACTTATAACTAACATACTAATACTTTTTTGTTAAAATCTACCAATTTTATACTGTTAACTAGTTTAAGTTTAATATTTTGTTGTGGCATCACGGTTTTTTGATGCACAAATGGGGGGATCAATAGCATACTGCATTTTTTCCACAATTCTTCTTTATTTTTGGATTTATAGCTAGCTATTTTCTTCTTCAAGATCCCCCAAATGTGTTCAATTGGATTAAGGTCTTGTGACTGTGATGGCCATTCTAATAAATTAATGCCATTGTCCCGGAATCATTTTTTTGCCAGTTGCGAGGAGTATTTGGGATCGTTGTTTTGCATAACCACACATTTTTAATGCATTTCTTCACCGGTATGTGACAGTTTTATGCCATTTAATATATTAACATAGTCTGTGGCCCACATTTTACCTTTAATCCAATATATTGGACCTACGCCCGACGAAGACAAACAACCCCATAGCATAAAGCTACCCCTACTATGATTAATGGTTTTAACTATGTGCTTCGGATTATGTGTACCTAGAATTTTTTGGGCGTCTGACATGAGGCATTCCATTGGATCCAAACAAATGCACCATTATTTTGTCTGGTCACAACACGTTTTTCCAATTTTGACGTAGAATACGTCATTCTCGGAGGTAAGTAGGGTGGTTGATAGTGATCAGGTGTCGGTATTTAGGTCACAATTTGAGCCTTTGGTGTGCCAAAAGTACTGATCGTACAATGTTGATGTTAGCACTTGTTGGTCTGCTTGATCCTCAATGCGACAAAAATTCATGTTAGAACTCTCTAACTTATATAAATTTTACACAATTACATGAAATATAAAGCCAACATTTGATGTTTTTGTTTGCTTAAACTTACTACCTATTTATCGACAGTTTCCGGTTTTATCGACAAAACCATAAAATTTGTATGGGAGCCCCCCTGAGGATTGGTCGGAGGGAATAGGTGTCAAAGGCAAAAATGTTCCTTTTGCAAAAATAATGGGGGTCGGTAATACATATTAACCCTCTCCGGGACTCTCTTAACGGTCATATGCTCAGGTGTATGGCATAAATATACAAAAACCATAAAATTTTTATAGGAGCCCCCCCCCCCTAAGGAGTGGTCGGAGGGAATAGGTGTCCAAGGCAAAAATGTTCCTTTTGCAAAAGTAATGGGGGTCGGTCAAACATATTATCCCTCTCTGGCACTCTTTTAACCCTGGATGTGCTTCGTTATTTGAACCCTGTTTGTGGGCTTTGTTAGTCTAAACGACTAACATCAACTTTGAAGGAACCTTACCACCAGAATAGGCCTAATAAGTTCAATTTAACAAATGATTTTATGATATAATATTAATTAAAGCAATTTAACCAGAAAAGAGTATTGATTTCTTATTCATATTTAACATATTGAACAAAAATAATAATGACTTCATTTTTTCAAAACACAAAAAATATGATCGTTGTTAGTCGAATCGACTAACGAAGCACATCCAGGGTTAAAGGTCATATGCTCAGGTCTATGGAATAAATATTTTGCTAAATATTTTTTAAAAAAGATGTCATCAAAAGCGAATTGAATAATTCTACGTCTTGTGTTGCGACATAGTTGAAACTAATGTATCTTTTTTTTGTATCAGTTGCTTTCTTGCAAAAGCTACTCTGTTGCGAATTTTTTTTTTTTGCTCAAGTATATCACTTTTCTAGCGGATTGTGATTTAAATTCATATTCTATTAATCTTTTCAGTATTGTGTGACTAGTTACTGGTGCATTTAACTCTTTTATGGGTTCTTCTGTGAAAGAAATTAATTTTTTCTAGTTTGTTGAACCAACAATATGTCAAACTTTGCATAGGTTGCTCGTTTTCTGCTTCGTTTTTCCTTCTCTGGTTCAAAATTAACAGCAGAATAAATTTATTTTTTTTAACACTTCCATAACTCTCCAATTTCACACTTTATTTTATCTTCCTTCCTTAATTTTCGGATGAATTGGCGCTCAACATCTGTGCAATGCACTGCGCTTCCCGCTCTGAACAAAAAAGGTGCGAAAGAGAGAACATCACAAAAAAGTTATGAATTTTCTTCAATACTTGCTTAACACTTTCTAAATAGTATTTGAATACAATTGCTTAATACTTGTATATTCAATATTATTAACAAAAAAAGTAGAATGCGTTTCTATTTTTTTCCATACGAAATCCTGTTCACTGCTTTAAGAGTTTGCATAACTGATATTTTTACCGAATTATGTGCAAAAGCGTAAACCATGGTTGAATAAATAAGGTTGTCGCATGGGTGAGAGCGAGTTCCCATAAATGTCAAATCGAAGTTGACATCTCATACAAAATCAGAAAACGAAAATTAATAACATGAAAAGCCGTTGAAGTTGTTGTTGTTGCTTTTCATTGATTTTGACAATTATGGGTACTGAGAAGAGAGTACGATCAGCCACGAGACAACCTTATTTATTCAACTATGGCGTAAACAAAATAAAGTACCGATATCCAACTTTTGTGTACAGTCGGTTACATTCATGGTATAATAATACAAGGTAGCATTGACAACAGCTTATTTTCTCTTCAACAAGAAAACATCTCCTGTCAAAAACAGTTGTTTCTGAAAATGCATCTGCAGTTGCTGAGGTTGTTGTTTGTTTTTTTCACTTCAACGTTTTCAACATTGTTTGTGTTTTCAATGGCCAATTGTGTGCGCTCTTGGTACGAATGCTTTGCATAAAAAAAATAAATAAATTACTGGCCATTTCAGCCCTTGAAAGGACTTTGACCTAGCTTCTTATGATCAATTGTGTTGTGCGTGTTATTAAGTTTGTACACAATTGACCGAGAAATGGACCTACAGGTTTGACGCCGACTCCGAACGGCGATGAACGTAATGTTCTTATTCTCAAGAAGCTTTACATGGCATTTTGATTACTCTCTGAGGTTTGCCATTGTCTGCAGAGAGGTGGCGGCCGTACAGAAAAATTATTTTAATTCAAATAATTTTCTGTCGCTGCTGGGGTTCGAACCTGGGTTTCCAGGTTCGTTGACATAGCGGCCACGCACTTTAACCAACTACGCCACGGACGCCACAATGCTTTGTATACTTAAACATAAAATATATATAAGTTTGGATCAAATCCGCCCGCAGACACGCCCACCTTCCATACGAATTTTTTTGCAGAAAATAGTAAGGGGGGAAGGGCGCGTCCCCTTCCATACGAATTTTTTTGCAGAAAATAGTAAAAATAAACATAGAGCTTTCAAATTTGGTATGAATGCTTTGCACTCTTAAATATGAAATATATATAAGTTTGGATCAAATCCGCCCGCAGACACGCCCACTTTATTTTTTTGACAAAAATTGTAATCCTGAAGTTAATCTTTACAAAATATTCTCGTATAATGTATTGGAAAAAAGTTTTATTTCCGAATTTGAGCAAAATTTCCCGACAGACACCCTCCTTTTATCCTAATCTTCTTTCTTGCCATATTACACTTATTAAACTCTTCGTATACAAGTTTAAATTCTATGGATTTTAACATTTTTCTTAAGAATATAAGCGGACGGAGTCGGCATAAAATTAAAAAGCTAGTTTACAATTTTAAAAATATTTTTTATAGCTCATAAAGTTAATTTTTGTATAAGCTTCTACTGACAGCTCTTTGTATATTTTGTCTTTCTTCAGTTGCAAATGGCTGACAAGAGAATCAGAAGATATTAAAAGATGGTGAAAAATGTCTTCATTATTGGCATTTTTAAGTTACGGTGCGCGTTAATCATACAGTAGGGTAAAAAAGTTTAGGGCACTTAGTATGTGTATTTGACAAAACTCATTAATTTCGGTTTATTGTTGTTTAATTGCTTTGACAAATTGGTGTGACTTTTTTTGTAATGTATCACTACAATTAACAAATGCAAAAATAGTCGCATATTTGCTCAATAGAAAATGTTAATGCCAAAAGGACACCTGTCAAATTGCGCACAGTCTAAGTCAACGTATAACGCCATCTATCGGGTTGTGGCATTGACCCCAACACAGCGCCATCTATTATTAATCTCGTTACTGCTTCACAAAAAAATGCACGCATAACGTCTTTTATCACAATGAATTTAACAATCATCAGTAATCTTCTATGCCTCACAACGAATTTTTCACCTTTACATTGTTCAAAACCATTAGATCATTCGATAAAATGCAAAATTTTGTCGAAAAAAAAATCACATTTTTTTGCGTTTTTCCGAAATTTTCCGAGTTTTCCACTAAGAATTTCCCATTTTTTCCATTCGAAAAGCTATTTCGAAACAATTTTTTTATTATTTTTTCATTTCAATTCCATTCTTATAAAAACAAAAAAAGTGGAACACTTACAACTGCAGGAAGTAAAAACAAGTGATATTCTCAAATTTTTGTCATTAAAAAAGTTGAAATTTCGAGCCATGTTCTGACCAAACCTTAAAAGATTTCTGAGTGATTTTTTGGGTGTTTCCTATCTGAAGTATAAACTGTCGATTAGGAAAAAAATTTTGTACAATTTCAAAACTTATACTTTTTTCTATTTATGGCCACGAATCTCCCACTGTGAGCCGCATTGGTTCTGTTCGGGCCCTAAAGCATGATACAATTATTTATTTATTTATTTATTCAGTGTTTAAGTCTTTGGAATACAATATCCTTACAGACAACTTAGAATAAAGCTTACAAACTAATATAAAAAATAAAAATAATAGGTAGCAATTCAATATTATAATATTAGAAATAAGAAATAAAATACGAAACAAAGTATTAAGCAAATTCTTAAACAACAATTTCGAAAAAGAAAGATCTAAGTTATGTTCGATAATAGTTCATTATACAATGATAAGGCACGAGTACTAGGCTCATTAAGTGCATAAAGAGTTATATGAGTTTGAGACTGAAATAACGCGTAGTGCCGTAACAATCTTGCAGGAATATTAAAATTTACAAATTGTAATAACTGATCACAATCGATTTGACCTGATATAAGATCATGAATAAATGTAACGATCGAATCTTCCTCCTTGTTTCGAGAGTTTTGAGACCCAGCAGCATGATTCGAGCTTCATAGGGAGGCAAAATTTCTTCAGAGTTCCAAGAACGAAGTGCAAAACGTGAAAATGATTTTTGAATCTTTTCTAATCGCGAGCAATGAATAAAGTAAAAAGGACTCCATATGAAAGAAGCATATTCCAATCTTGACCTTACAAAAGAGCTATAAAGACAAACGAGAGTGTAAGGATCAGTAAATGCTGAACTATTTCTTCGTACAATAGCACAATAAAGGTGAACTTAGAGTCAAAAATAACTCCAAGATCTTTAACTGAATTAACCCTGTGTAAGGAAATACCCGGGAGGGAGTACGAAAAAGTGAGAAAATTGTAACATTTCGTGTAAGTCAAAGCGAAACACTTATTGAAATTTAGCGGTAAGAAATTCAATAAGCTCCATGTGAGTAAGTTATTAAGATCGCTCTGTAAAAGAGCAGCATCATTTAAATTAGATACTTTACTGAAAAGCTTTAAATCATCAGCATAAAGTAAAAACTTTGCTGACTGAAAACATTTACCAACATCATTGATAAATAATGTAAAAAGCAAAGGACCAAGAATGCTCCCCTGTGGTACTCCAGACGTAGCAATAAAATGATACGATTTGACACCATTTATTTCCACAAAACAAACTCTATTTTGAAGATACGACTGGACCCAATTCAAGAAATTAGAATGCAAACCCATCTTGGCAAGTTTTGCTAATAAAACATTATGTGGAGCCTTGTCAAAGGCCTTAGAGAAGTCCATATAGAGAACATCAACTTGATGTCCTAATTCAAAAGATGAAATGCAAAATCTCGAGAAAACTGCTAAATTAGTAACAGTAGACCGACCAGCGAAAAAGCCATGCTGTTGAAGACAAATGTGTCGCTTAACTAAGAAAAATAATTTATTCTTAATAACACTCTCAAAAAGTTTCGAAACATTTGAAAGCTTGGAAATAGGTCTATAGTTGGAGACATCATTCTTATTGCCACTTTTGAAAACAGGTGTTATGGAGGCCATTTTCCAACAGTCTATAAAAATTCCAGTCATTAGAGATTTATTGAAAATTTCACTCAAGGGCTTTGATAAAGAAGACGCACATTTATTAAGCAAGATAGATGATATACCATCAATATCGGCTTTAACCGAAATTTTCATTCTCGACATAGCATAGAAAATTTCCTCCTCCGACAAAACAACAGAACCAAGATTTAAAAAAGAGTATACATTGTTTAAAATAGACACATCAAATTCAGAAGCGCCCATGACATACTTTGATTTAAAGTAGTCAGCAAATAGATTCACTGTATCATCAATAACAAAAGAATGAGTGCCATTGTAGTATGTTGATGTAGGAATGCAAGAACCATCCCGTTTGGATTGAATGAAATGCCAAAGTGATTTCGGATTGATTTTAATATTGCTCTCACAACGTAAAATATATTGTTTGTAGAGAAACTTATTTAAAAAATTAAACTCTCTCATGTAATGAACGTACATTAATTGATACTGGGGATCAATTAGTCTTAAATAATATTATATTTTTATTGCGCAAATTTTTGAGTTTTTTAAGTCCCTTTGTGTACCATGGTAATTTATATACTTTAGGCGCAAAATGCGGAATATTCTCACTGCATATAGTAGTCAAATTGGCCTTAAACATCTCAAAACAATTTGCCACATTATGATTCAAAAACATCTCGTTCCAGTTAGAGCCTGAACAGAATCAAAAATCGTTGCGGCCTCCGATCTTTGTTGTTGGAAAATACATGCAAAATGTAGAAAAAAACGCAGCTCTTTTTCCGCAACGATAAATCGCACAATTAGAATCTATTCTATTTCTTCTCTTGCGACCGACGATTCTCTCACTGAGTGTTATTAGTGTTGCCATATTTTTGCTAGAAATAGGATATGTTCAAAGACATTTCCTTAGTTTTTATTATGTCTTGACGTTTCTTCTTTGTGTGTGTTGTATTCACACAATTGAAGAGACCAATACATTGAAATGAAATAGAAAAAATAAATAAAAAAATACTAAATAAAAGCAACTTTGAATCGTCAGTCGCAATCGCATCATTCTGGACACATTCTCTGCGATATACGACCAGAGAGGATCGGCGGTCGCAACGATATTTGATTCTGTTCGGGCTCTAACATTAACAAAAAATGCATTTAAACGATAAAGCCCGAACAGAACCAAAGCGGCTGTCGGTTGTCGTGTACGATGTGCAACAAAATACATGAAAATCTATACAGTCGCCAAAAATTAAATGGCCGTAGAAATCAGCGACGGAAAAACGCCAGAATAGAATAAATTCTATTTTTTCTCCGACGGCTGGCGCATGGTATAATAATACATGGTAGCATTGACAACTGCTTATTTTCTCTTCAACAGGAAAACATAAACTGTCAAAAACAGCTTTTTGTGGAAATACATCAGCAGCTGCTGTGGTTGTTGTTTTTTTTTTCACTTCAACGTTTTCAACATTGCTTGTGTTTTCAATGGCGGATTGTGAGCGCTCTCTTTTTGAGTATATTTTTTGACAGTATATGATTTCCCAAGCAACTGTCAATGCTACCTTGTATTATTATACCATGGGCTGGCGGATCTCTCTTTGAGTGGCGTAAGTGTTGCCATATTTTAGCTAAGAATATGCTGTGTTCATGGTAAATATAATAATACAAGGTAGCATTGACAACTGCTTTTTTTCTCTTCTGCAAGAAAACATCTCCTGTCAAAAACAGCTTTTTGTGGAAATACATCAGCATGATACAATTATACAGGTAGTATTGACAACTATTGATTTTCTCAGCAACGAGGAAACGACCATCTGTCAAAAACAGTTGTTCGTGGAATAATGTGAAACGAAAGTGAAAAACATAACCTAAATAAAATTTGTGCGTTTAATATAAAATAATGAAAGTTTTGAAAAAACTATGTGTGATTTGTGCTAAACGTTTTCCAGTCGGAAGCGTTAAATTTTATTCAATTATGTACAATTTTAATTGAAAACTTATTTCATTTTGTCTGCATTTCGTCCATATGCATATGCAGCTGCTGAGGTTGCTGCATTTGAATGTTTTCCACATTTTTTTTTATGTTTGCACTAAATCACATTAAGTTGACAAATTATTTTCGCTAAAGTAATAATAAATCACTATTAGGTCTGTTCCCGTACTTTTTGGGCTAAAAATGGTAAAACTGTCAAAAACGTGAGAGTAAGGAAAAATCTCTCAAAAGTATTGAAAAACACAAAAAAGTACGGGAACGCTTTTTGGACTAAAAATGTGTAAACTGTCAAATAAAATCGTTTGTTTGGTGTGGAGCATTGGCAGTGCAGACGACATGCTAAAGATTTTGAACAATATAAAAATTAATTCTCAAATAAACATTTATATTTAATTTTTACACAGTTTACAATGTTTTTGGCTTCCATTCCAACAGTTTTTTATTTATTTTAAAGAACTTTTATTGTTTTGCAATTTCTTTGCTAATATGTAAACATATGTTTTTAAGCAGTTTGACACTTTTTCCATTTTTGCCAGAAGAAATTTCTCGGACTAAAACTTACAGCTTTCGACAGGGAGGGGAAATTTTCTACTCTCTCGATTGCACTCTCTTTTACCATTTTTTCGAGTACGGGAACGCTTCTCGGACTAAAACCTGTAAAAATGGTAAATTGGACAAAAACTTTAGAGTACGGGAACAGACCTATTATTACAATGCTCACTATTTATTATTACATAAAATAGAAAATATTTTACAAGCAAATGTTTGGTTAACGCAAACAATGGCGTAAAACATCAACAATAATTGAACACTCTCTTTCTAGACATTTTTTTTGACAGATGGTCGTTGCCCAAGCAACTGTCAATACTACCTTGTATTATTATACCATGTACATCAGCAGCTGCTGTGGTTGTTGTTTTTTTTTCACTTCAACGTTTTCAACATTGCTTCTGTTTTCAATGGCGGATTGTGAACGCTCTCTTTTTGAGTATATTTTTTGACAGGATATGTTTTCCCAAGCAACTGTCAATGCTACCTTGTATTATTATACCATGTGCTGTGTTCAGTGCTATTTTCTTAGTTTTACCCGGCGGCCACACGTGACAGTTTTGCCATGACAATAACAATACACTCACACTTTTTCACCAATACAAGCAAGCTCTGGCAATTGCCAATCTATTGCCAGGCAGTTGTCAGCATGACAATAGGCTGGCAATTACATTGGCAATAATTTGACGTTTGTATTGATATTGACATAAATAATCGTGGTTGGAAAAAAAAAAAAGGGAAAATGTTGAGTTTTCATTCATCTTCAATTATGCCAAAAATTTAAGGCTAGAGATGGTTACAGCGACACAGAAAAATTATAAATATAATGAAATAACATTCATTGTCATGCTATTGCCATGCTTTTGTCAGGCCACCTACGTCACAATCGACAATTGCTTGGCTGCCGACAATGATTTGACAGATTATACGTATTCTCAATTGTCATTGCAATACTATCTCGTGTGGCCGCAGCGTTAACCACCCAGCCAGCATTTACACATAAAAATAAGCGTTTTGTAAGCGTTCAAATGTAAGCAAAACACTGGTAAAACGCTGCTGTGACATTTATAAATCGCATCAAAGTAAGCGCTTTATAATCGAAACGCACCCATCTTTATAAGCGTTAAAAAAATGATTGCAAAACATGTTTTTTAAGTAACGTAATTACGCGTTTTCTAAATGCTTAAAAAACACGTTTTGGAAATGATTAAAAAACACGTATTTGTAATGAAATTAGTAAGCGTTTTAAACATTTACTTTATTGTGAATCTGTTTTTTATTGATATATATAAAAAATCATTTTTAATATTAAATTTTTTTCTTAATTGAAAAATATTAAATTAAAATATAAAAATAGGAACTTCATTGTTGTTTCATTTAAAAAATAATTATGACTTAGTATTTTAGTTAACTTCTTTTGTTGTTTTAATTTTAATACGATTTTTTGCGTACTGGAAATATGACTTAGAGGCAAACAGAAAGTCCTCTTCCTTGCCTCCATTTTCAGCAAAACTTTCTGCAATAGAATTTAAATATGAATATAAAAGTCACATTTTTATAGAAACCTATTAAACGTATTACAATTACGACGAATGGCAGTGGCGACAGTGAAGGCCCTGATGCACTTCTTATCTGCAGTTCCTCGCCAGGAAAAGCTCTCAGCAATGTTGTCAGTCATGATCTTCTGCCACGCTTTCGTAACAAATTTTCTCGAATTGGATGTTGACAATCTTTTTAGATCTGCCTTCTAAAAATAGAAATAAAATCGACATTAGTATACAGTCACCGGACATTTCAAATTTAAGTTCTTACCAGCAAGGAAAATTTATCAATATCTTCCAGTATAGTTTTCTCAAAATTGATGAAGTCTTCAATATTAGCAAACGGCTTGCTTGGTATAATAGTAGCGTTATTATGTGATACCGCTTTTTTAAGTTCAATGATTTCTTTGCGCATCCCCTCAACATTTTCTGTTAGGCGCAGCAATATTAGCTTATTTTTTTCCTCCACCTTTTCAACAGCCTTTTGACATGCGTCGCTGATTAATGATTGAATTGCTGCCGAAAAAAATATGAAACAAATATGAGAAAAGTGTTGCGGTGTTAAGTTAAAAGTATCCTTTAAAAATAAATATCTTACCAGATGACGTTGCACTATCCAAAGAACTTGTTGTTGTGTTTGGACTTGGTTGCATCATATAAATAGTTTGTGAGGATGCGATATCATCATTAATGGGGTCGACGATGTAATTGAAATTGTTCTGCGACATGATCTGCTATGAGTGGCACAAATATATAAGACGATCTGGTGTAGAAGCATATAACTTTTGATGTTACTTCGTCAAGCGTATGGTGATCTGGTGTTTCGTTAAAACTAAGATTTTCGGCACGGTAAATATTAAAAAGCGATGATTGAAACGGCTTATCATATAAATTATGCAAGTTTTGTACCCTTAGCCCGTGAAGTACAAATTCGTCATCAGCAGATCTTGATATGGAAATAAGTTTGAAAATTAATTTTTGTACTAACCAAGCGAACACATGAGACAATTTGTCATGGCAATTTCAACACATTTAAACTTTTGTTACCAACACACTCATAACTTTTCAATTGCCAGCATAATTGTTTGCAACAATCACCTTGCAAGTCGGCTTGCAAGAAATTTGACATAGAGTGGCAAAATTTGACGTTTACTTGAGAAAGTGTAAAAAAAAAAACAAACACCCTGAAACTGAAAGAAATTACACTTTTTGTCATGCAATTGTTATGCCACCTACGTCACTATCGGCAATTGGCTTGATGGCGACAATAATTTGACAACTTATACATATTTTAAAATTGTTATGCCAATTTGTCATGTGTGTTCGCAGCGTAAATAAAAGTTGTCAGGTGCAATAGATGATAGATAAAAGTTTTTAGTTTTAACAAATTTGTAAGTGCCATCACTCTGAACCGTGGATTTTTTAGAATCAATATGTGTATGATGATTTCCATGCACACTCTGCTCAATTAGTCTGTTGTAAATTTGGGACGGAACATTATTATTTTTTTTCACTAGTTTCTTAATTTTGCCTAATTTATTTTCAAACTTGAAAGCACTGATTGTCTCTAGTGACCCAAAGTGCATGGACTCTCTGGCCAAATGACTCAAACAGTGGAAATTATATGTTAACATTAAATCAGCATATAAAACAGGGACTCTGAGTAAGAAATCCTTTATCAGCTCCTCTGCGCATTTGTTATTTTGTACACAATCTTCAGCATTGAGGAGAATTCGCATTGCAAGACTAAGTTGCAAAAAATGAATGTACCTCTCTTCGCTCAATATGTTCTTTAGCACAACCTGGCCTGTATACAAAAGGAACTGACGGAATTCCGTTGCTTTGAAGCGGTCTATCTCTTTTAAATCCCGTGGTGTCCTACAAAGTCTCTTGGTATGTACCGCGCAATGGATTGAAATTCTGTGTTTAGTTTTCGTATATCATTTTGTTGCAAACAATAATTGCGATTTTTAACTTTTATCCAGGATCCAAGCAAAGCCTTCATTACACCCAAACACACCACGTGCATGTAATCTAGAGTGAATACTTGGATCATGTCGATTGGAAGTTTTTCAATCTCCAAAGAACTTTGCTGATTGTGATGGCTGACATCAGTTCTTTGCCGAAAATTTATATTTGTGCGCAAAGGATGGTTTT
This sequence comes from Pherbina coryleti, assembly GCA_943735915.1. Lineage (NCBI taxonomy): Eukaryota > Metazoa > Arthropoda > Insecta > Diptera > Sciomyzidae > Pherbina > Pherbina coryleti. Next base: position 68,849,733 of record OX030950.1, on the reverse strand, counting down.
GATAATGAAATATCATACGATTCTCTTTCCGTTCGCCCCTCTGGATGCACTTTGTGCAGCAACTGTAGCCAGCGTGTCCTTTGACTCCAAGCATAAGTGCCCTAGCTGGTGCATCCAGAATAAATGCTCGACATTTTATTACAAAAGTTTTGTTTTCGTATGAGAATCCATTTTGGAGAAGATCGTTCAACTCATCGACAAATTGTGCCAGAAACTTATTTTAACATCATTGGGATGAGACCGTCCACAAAAAATAGCAACCACGTAAACTGAATCCGTCCCATTTACATTCACTAAAATAGGCCACACGCTCTTCAGCGAACTTTTCGAAATTGGTAACCCATCGATGTTAAAGTTCAATTCTAAAATATTTGTATGCACTTTATATTCTCGCAAAAAATCTGTCAAACAGTCTCTCAAGCCATAATGGGCATATTCTCCACCTGCTAACGAGACAGTTGGAGCATCAGTCGGCGTACGTTTTAGCGTTCTGATATCTTTTGGTAGGCCTTCAATTTTGTCGCTTAATAAGTTCAATAATTTATTAGCATGCACATTGGACACATTGCTCTCTACAAACCATGCAGCTAAACGTTTATTGAAATCAATAACTGCGCCATCTGAAGAGCTCTCACTTTCATCAGAAATATAATTCTCGTGTTCAGAAATATAATCTTCGTATGGCAACAAGGAATCTAAATTATTTAGTGCTTCAGGCACAACCTCCTGTTCCACAAATTCACTCTGGGTACTAACAAAACTTGCAGCCGCACCGTTCCATAGATGCTCAAAAATTTCGGTACTGCTGCGCACAACACTTTTCTTCTTTTTTGCTGCAGACATTAAATAAGTAGATAATTCTTTTTTAATAGCAAATGATAGTTAACTTAATAACAAATGATAGTTAACGCACTTAATTTAACAACTTTAACAAAAATTTTACACAATTTAATAACACACCTTATTAGCACAATTTTTAACGCCGAGAATGACACGTTTTGCTTAAATTTATGAAACACTTGCATTTGCAAGAAAATTGTCAACGACGTTCGCGAGACACTTGCCTTTGCAAGCAAATTGTCAACGGCGTTCGCAAAACACTTGCATTTGCAAGCGAATTGTCAACGACATTCGGAAAACATTTGCATTTGCAAGCGAATTGTCAACGACATTCGCAGAACTCTTATTTATGCAAGCTTACTGCAATCTTAATTTACAAAACGCTTGCCAATATGCTGGCTGGGCATGAGCTGACATTTCGTTTTGAGTGTGTGTGTGTGTGTTGAATTTGTACTAAAAGGGCTTACACATCGCCGAATCTGTTCGTCACACGGCGGCCATGTTCACACAAGTTCGTTAGTTAAGAAGCGATGTTCGACAGTTTGTCACACGGTTGGCCGTGTTTACAAAAATTTTTAATTTTCTCTGTCGAACAAGGGATGCTGCCGAAATTATGGCAAACAGTAAGCCTATGTTCACACGTCAGTCAAATGATTGAATCAGTCAAAATTTGTTGTTGCTTTGGCTATGTTCACACGTCAGTCAAATGACTGAAGTTCATCACGATTTTTTACTCTCTTTTACTCTCTCTGAAAATTTTGACTGACGCCTGCTCACACACGATCTTTTGATTGATGCTCCGACGACGCCATTTGTTACTTTTCTGCTACCTACTATTTTGTGAAATCGTATCGTGCTGTAAACAGAAAGTAAACATAACACAATAAACAAAACCCGATTTTAAATTTTTTAATAGAAAAGTTGTGTTGCATTTCATTTTGTTCGCAAGGGTTACAGATTACATCCTTTTCTCTTCAAAAAAACTACATTTGTTATCAAAAAACTACTAATTAACTACTTTTCTTGATATAATATCCTACTAAACAACAAACAATTAAAATAATGCAACCAATTGACTGATTGATCCAGGTCTAGAGCTCAATCAAAATTTTGACTGACGTGAGAAGAATTTGGAGTTCATTTTTGCTCTGAGATAAAGTTCAAGTTGAAGAGAAAATAAGCAGTTGTCAATGCTACCATGTATTATTATATCATGTGCTGATCGAAACACCAAACATGCCGAACTACCGGTGTTGCCTGCAGTCATTTTGTATAATAGCATCAAAAAAGTAGTAAAAAGTATAATTAATTGTGTGCTTAAGCAACCCTTACCACAAAGTGCAAGCAAGACGGAAAAATTTGTGTGCAATAAATTTAAATTTTATTTCTTTCTAATTTTAAACACTTTCTGTTCTCATTTTCCTCCATTCCTTCACAATACATGTGCTCGTCTTATGCCGTGGTTATGCTTACCAAACATGATTGTCGAACATTTTTTGTTGTTTTTGTGGTAGGTAAATTCACATTGTATTTTTATAGATACAACCAACTAAAGTGACCCAGTGAGGTGCCAAATGATCGAAATTTTTTCGAACCACTTAAAATCACTAAAGGACATGTTTTGAAAGCAGTCAGTATTTTTTCCTTATCAAAATTATTTATCTGTTCCTAGAAGTTTAACTGTTAAAAACAGTATTTATTTAATTTAAAAAAATAATTTTTTTTACTTTGTACATAATTTTTTTTAAAAACTATGACAAATAGAAGTAAAAACTATTTTTTTATTTAAGACTTGTAATATTCTAAATAATATAGAACCGATTTTAAAAAAATCAAACCAAAAATATAGCCGTAGGAATTTTTTGAATGGTTGTATCTTTAAAGATACACGGTGCATTTAAGGGTTAAAGAAACAAGATAAAGTTTGAAAAGAAAATAAAAAGGTTTTGTTGTAGCATTCACGCTTCAATAAAAAAAATAATCAATAAAATGGGGGAAAAATGATTTTTTGAATTTATATAGTTTTTATGTTTTTATTTATTGTATTTATATATTTAATTTAATATATAATTTAAATTTTTTATTTTGACTTTTGACTCTTTTTAATTTTTATATTTTATTTTAATTGATTTATTTTAGGACTTTCATTTAATTTTCATTAAATTTTCTCATAATTTTATAAGATTAATTTTTATTTGTTATTTATAAAATATATAAACTATTTCATTACTTCACAAATATTTAATTATTGTGTTTAATTTAAAACGTATTTTTAATGTTGTTTATTTTATAAATTAACTTATAGGTTTTTTTCCTTTTTCTTATTTTATTTTGTTACTTTTAATTGTTGCACACTTTAACTTTAATTTTTTTTTTAAGATAATATAAATTTTGACTTTAGTTACTTATCAAATGTATTAAATAAAATTCAATCTGAAAATTTATATCAAGCTAAACAGATCTTAAGGATCTTATAATTTATTGATTTAAAGTTTATTTACAATAACAAATAAGGCATATTTACTTTATTAAAATATTTTGATTGGATATTTTAGTCGAAACAAAGTAAATACAGCATCATCAATACAAACCAGTTGGTCTAGCAGGCTATTGTCCTGCATGGCAACTAGACAAATATGATTTGTTTTTATTAAATAATTTTTTATGTAGGTACATAAGAGTTTGATAAACATAAGTAGATAGAAATAATATAACAAGAAAATAGATTTAGAATATAGATATAATATATTTAGTAAAAAAATAATTTTGATGGCATTAAATTTCATTATGAAATGAATTATATTTATTATATAGGCAGATTAGGGGCGGATTTAGGTAGATAGATATTTTTAACATTAAAATAAATAAATAAATTTATTAAGAAAAAAAAATAATTTTTGATGTAATTTTAAAGGTAACGAATTTATTTATAATTTTGTACTTGAGTGCATTTTAATCCAAACAGAATTAAAAAAGTTACAGCGATTTATCTATAGCTCCATTGAGGTAGACCAAATCGCAAAAATACAACTTTTCTGAAGATCAATGAAATGCAGTCAAAGCCATCAGTCAAAGCAGCAAATAAAATCCTGCAAAAATGAGAAAGTTGAGCAACAACAAAAAGCATGCAAAAAAAATGTAAACAAAGCAGCCGCCTCTTGAGGATTCTAATGAAAAAATATAATCAAACAAAAATGAATGGGTGCAGAAGAGATGCGTGACTTCCGTTCTTGTTGCTCTAATATGTTTTCGGCGTCTGTCTATTAATAAGTCGGCTCTCGCGTTTACTATTCACGCAGCTTTCGAAAAACGTAAGTTCATCGTCAGCCCTGCTTTTTATTTCGAAGTGCTCAAATTTTTCTCCAGGCTTATAAAGGGTGTTTTTTTTAGAGGTATAGAACTTCGAATTGAAATACAACACAAGAAAATCGTTTTAATGTCCATCAATTTGGCTTTATTGGAAGGATAATTTTATGCCATTAATGTTTAAATATGATTTCGGGCATGTGGCCGCCGCGGCTGGCTCGAATAAAACCAATTCTACAGGTCCAATTTTCAACCACTTTTTCGAGCATATGGGGCCGTATTTCGGCAATAACGCCACGAATGTTGGCCTCCAAGCCCCCTAACGTTTCTGGTTTGTTGGCGTAGACGAGCGACTTCACATATCCCCAAAGAAAATAATCCAATGGTGTCAAATCACACGATCTTGGTGGCCAATTGACAGGTCCATTCCGCGAAATTATGCGCTCATCGAATGTTTCCTTCAATAAATCGATTGTGACATGTGCTGTGTGGCATGTAGCGCCGTCTTGTTGGAACCACAACTCATCCACATTCATGCCATCCAATTCGGGAACAAAATAGACGGTTATCATGGCTCTATACCGGTCTCCATTAACGGTAACTGACTCTCCAGCATTATTTCGGAAGAAGTATGGCCCAATGACTCCACCAGCCCATAGAGCACACCAAACAGTCAGTTTTTGTGGATGTTATGGCGTCTCAAGGATCTCATGTGGATTCTCGTCACTCCAAATGCGGCAATTTTGCTTGTTGACGTAGCCATTCAACCAAAAATGAGCCTCATCACTGAACAAAATTTTGCGATGAAAATCAGCATCGAAATCAATCTCATTTTCGGCCCATACACCAAAATCACGACGCATTGCATGGTCTCGCGGCTTTAATTCTTGCACAAGCTGGATCTTGTAAGGTCGCAAGCCAAGATCTTTGCGCAAAATCTTCCATAAAGTTGATAGACAAAGCTCCAATTGCTGTGCACGGTGGCGAATCGATTCATTCGGGTCCTCTTCAACATTTTGCTCTACAGCGGCAATTGTTTCTTCGTTGCGCACTGTTCGACGTCTCTGCGGATGCGTATTATCACATAGAGTAAACGTAGTGCGAAAACGACCCATGGTTAACCGAATTAATTGCTCTGATGGACGATTATGTCGACCATAAAATGGACGGAGCTTACGGTAAACTTCGCGAACTGAACCATTATTTTCGAAATAAATTTGCACGATTTGCAAGCGTTGTTCTTTTGTCAACCTGTTCATGATGAAATGGCAAACCAAACTGAACATAAATGACATTAGAGTTGCCAGATTTGACCACAAAATGCCAGTTTTATCACTATTCGAAAAACAAACCCCTAAAAAAAACACCCTTTATTTGCATGCTAATGTCTGTTCAATATTGAAAGAGGCGTTCAGATGCAATGTCTTCATAATAATGGTATTCATGCAAAGCGGCAAAGTTATATATAGGGCAATTAGTTATTTTTATCAGGTAGATTGTGTGAACGTCCCCTAAAACCGATTGTGCATTTTCAGAGATATGTCAGCTGTTAACTTGTGAATAGTAATTGCTGATTGCTGTTATTAGTTTGCCACCTCGTTTGCTCACCTAAATCGAAGAGCAAATATATCTGGTGTGTGCAAAAGCTTCTCAGTACAAATTTTGACAGTTCATTTATAAGGATGATAAAGTTATCTTGTTTATACCATTTATAAGGGCTTTGCCCATTTGCATGAATACCATTAATATATGTCTTTGGTCTTTGTGCAAAGTCTATACAACAGTGAAGGGCATTTTCGAATTTCCTATTAGGAGTGTTCACATTCATCAAATTATTGATCAAACAGTTTGACAAACAAAAATATATATGGGATTTGACGACGATTTGATGATAATTTGATGTGTAAACACTCATCAAACTGTTTGTCAAATCGTTTGACGAAAATCAAAATATTTTGATTTTTTTGTTGTTTGACCAACAGTTTGACGAGAAATTTGACAATGTGAACACTCGTCAAATTTTATGGTACAAATTTTGCCAGTTGAAAAAAGATTTCAACGTGAACACATCGCAAAAACATGAAAATAACAGAAGAATGTATCTGGAACAAATTTTTAAAATATTTCCGGACACATTCAGAGTTTGTTTGCTTCGTTTGGTTCATGTTTCAATAAAATATTAATAAAAATTGCTCCGTCATGGCAATGTTTTCACTTCGATACGCAAACAAATAATGAGATTTGACAAAATATTTGAGAATGTGAACACTCCTATTCACACGTGAATAGGCTGCTTTTTCCTGCCGACGCAATGCTATCACACATACGCTATAAGCAACTTCGTGAAACGTACGAACAATGAACGAACAATAGCATTCGGCCGCACAGTAAGATAAATTCTCTCAGCACAAAGCATGGTATAATAATACAAGGTAGCATTGACAGTTGCTTGGGAAAACATCTTCTGTCAAAAAATATACTCAAAAAAAGAGCGCTCACAATCCGCCAATGAAAACACAAACAATGTTGAAAACGTTGAAGTGAAAAAAAACAACAACCACAGCAGCTGCAGATGCATATACACAAAACGCTGTTTTTGACAGGAGATGTTTTCCTGTAGAAGAGAAAATAAGCGGTTGTCAAGGCTACCTTGTATTATTATACCATGAGCACAAAGCATGTCAGTTGACGTTCAGCAGAGATAAAGAGATTGGAAACTTCGGCAAAAAGGAGATAGCCATATGCTAAAATGCAGTCAATACTAATGCAAATGTTATAAATGTGTTAGTAAAATTTCATGACAAACTCACCCCTCTCGATGGATTCTCGATGAATTCACCCCTCTGGATGGACATGAGCGCTGGTGAATATCTCACTTTCGACAGCTAAGCCACCACTGTACACATAGGGAAAAACTAACCTACGATTTTTGTTCAAACAAATTCATGCATTTAAAAATTAGAACAAAGTTTTTAAAACGAAGATATAGCTGTTCTTGAAAGAAATTTAATTATGTTTTCTGTTAACAACAGCACTTGTAAATAAAACAATTGTTTTCATTTTAAATTCAATTTTTTTCTATCAAAAGTATGTTTGTCTATTATCGAAGTAACTCCACAAATTAGATTGACAAAACTGACATTTCTATATTAACAAAAGTTCTTTATCGACTATTATTAACAATAATCTTGCTCAGCTAAAAACAATTTTCTTTTCAATATGCAAGACTTTTTTGGGTGTAATACCTATTTTTGACAAATATGAGGTGAACTCACGTACACAAGTCGTGATTGCATAAAAAATTGGAGAAGAAGCATTTTCAGCTGTCAAAATCAACAGAATTCACAATAGAAACGAAGTTTCCCATCTCTTTATCTCTGACGTTCAGCACTCATGAGGACAAGAACTCGCTGCGTAATTTTTTCATTTGACTGTTTCAGGTACACAAAAAAAAAAAATGTTTAACGAACAATGGGAATTCGATTATTTTTTCATAGAAAATATAAATGATGAAGAGCAATGTTTAATTTGCGAAGCCATTATTTGTCGTTCTGCAAATATGTATTTGCAAAGACACTTCTCCATTTGTCATGCAAATTATAATTCTTTTTCAGGTGAAGAAAGGAAACTGAAGCTTTTGGAATTACAAGCTGAATATTTTTTAAAATATATAGGAAATTCTTTCCGTTACACACGATTGCCATTATTTTTTTTAAGTTCCCAGCCTTAGATATCATAAAACATGCATAAAAATTACTCTTTAATGACTGCTATACAATCTATAGTCTCTAGTTCAACGCTCTAACCATCAAACCAAAAGCACTCGCTGTAAAACATCGCTGATGCAATAGGGCACCCCAAACGATACTACATGTCGGATGGACCTGTCATGTTGTCGCACATGTAGTATCGCTCGTGTGCTAAAAATTAAGTTGGATGGACATGTCCGATGAAAAACGAAAATTTTTGACTTTTTGCTCGGTCCATCCGACATGCGTACTACATGTGCGATCGTTTGTGTGCGTGTCCATCCAACTTAGCGCATTTTCTCATTCGATAAAAGTTTTTGAGTGAGAAACATCGAGCGGCAAAATGACAAATGTAATAAAAGTAGATTTTTAGAAGGAGTTTTTTGAGCTGTTTAGAAGGCTCACAGTGACTTAATAAAAAATAAAGGAGGAATTCATAAAAATAAAATTTGTAGTTCGACAAACTTTTGCAGTGCTCGATGTTTACTTGCTGGCAACTTTAAAATAATGAAGTCCATCCAACATGTGCGACCGTTTGAGACCAACGAAAAATAGTGCCGTTATTTTGTCGAACTAAATGTCCATCCGACATGTAGTATCGTTTGGGGTGCCCTAATATTAAGCATTAAGTAAAGATATATTGCAGTAGATTACAATAATCTTTTTATAGGAATGTGTATTGGCTACATATCCTTCATATCTTTAAATAACTATTAGCCAATACACAATATTCACTGAGGCTTGTGTATTGGATGATGTTTCTACTTACTACTAGAGGCAGTGTCGCCAGACGAAATTACCACCAGAATTCTCTTTTTCTCACACTTAATTCCCACAAATTACCACACTCGCATAATACCTCAAAATACCATAAAATACCTCAAATTACCATAAAATATCACAATACCTCAAATTACCACAAAATACCACAAAATCCCTCAAATTTTCTTTTGAGGTATTGTGGTATTTTCTGGTAATTTGAGGTATTCAATGGTATTTTGAGGTATTTTGAGGTATTTTGTGGTAATTTGATGTATTTATTTTCCCACGCGTGGTAAATATCTCGCATGTGGTATTTTTTTCCCACGCGAGACTTTTACCGCAAAATACCATGGGAATTCTCAAATCCCACAATCGTTGAAAAATACCATAAGTACTATTTATCGTGCTTTTCTGGCAACATAGACTAGAGGTCGTTGTTGACCAAAAGTGCGTTGACAAGCGCGATTTCTAATTGAAAGAAAAAAAAAATAATGAAATATAATAAAACTTGAAACTTGGTGTGACGATTAACGTGTTTTTTTTTAGTTTGCTTTGTTATTTCAAAGTTTTAAATTCAAAAATTATTTTAATCGAAAAAAGCCATTAAATTATCAAATCTATGCAAGAACATGAAGCTTAACACATGGTCCAATAAGTCCCGACACTAACTACTAGGTGGCACCTCTAACGAAATATCAGTATATATACTTATTATAATATAATATATTATAATATATTATAATTATATTATATTATAACTTATATTATAATATTTCGATAGTTCCAACCCATGGTATAATAATACAAGGTAGCATTGACAACTGCTTATTTTCTCTTCTACAAGAAAACATCTCCTGTCAAAAACAGCTTTTTGTGTAAATGCGCCTGCAGCTGCTGTGGTTGTTGTTTTTTTTCACTTTAACGTTTTCAACATTGTTTGTGTTTTCAATGGCGGATTGTGAGCGATCTTTTTTTGAGTATATTTTTTGACAGAAGATGTTTTCCCAAGCAACTGTCAATGCTACCTTGTATTATTATACCATGGTTCCAACCTTCAAACAATACGTGTAAAAATTTCATGACAATCTAACGTATAGTTCAGAACATGGTGTAATAATAATAAGGTGTTAGTGAATTTTTGACAACACCAAGAATAGCTTTCTTTCTGTCAAAAAATTGAGAGCGAAAGAGAAGTGCTGTTGATAGTTGTCAAATTGTGTTATTTGTTTGAGTTGCTAGATGATGATGTGTTATAGTTTTTATAGGTTATTGTACGAAGAAAGTATAAATAAATGTTTAATTCAATTAATTGTGCCGTGTTGTGTTGATAAAAAGTTATTGCAGTTGTCTTCGCCTATTTGCCAAGTTAGCCATTGAATGGTTTTGTCATTTTATCAAAAACGTGCGCTGCAAGGTGCCACCGACATGAAGCTTTGGCCAGCATGCAAATTGTCTTGCATTCACATCGACTGCTTCAGGAAAATATCGAATGAAAGAATGTTCAATATGTACCTCAACTGATAATAGCCATCAAAAGAAGTGGACATAGCATTGAGCTTCGACCGACTGCACATTAGCTGATTTATTTTCATTCCAATTCACCATCAGCTGTTTCTGACAGGAGCGGGGCGAAAAAATTTATCATTTTGAGAGAGAAGTGTCAAATTCACTAACACCTTATTATTATTACACCATGGTTCAGAAGTTGCAGTGATTTAGGTAACGCTACTGTTGATATTTTCAAAATAATGGATTCAAAGCAATTCCGAGTGTTGATTTATCACTGTTTTTTTATGGGAAAAAATACCGTCCAAGCTGAGCAATGGCTTCGAAAGTGTTATTCGGACTCTGCTCCGTCAAAAGCAACCCTTTGCCGATGGTATGCTGAGTTTATACTTGGTCGTACAGACACAAATGATGCTGAACGCTCAGGACGCCCAAATGAGGCAGTTGTCCCACAAAACATAAAAAAGTACACAAAATGGTATTGACCGAACGTAAAGTGAAGGTGCGCGAGCTAGCTGAGGCTCTAAAGCAGTGATGGGCAAACTAACACATAGACATGCATACTTGTGTGTGTGCCCGAGAGAGTGCGGCAGCTCTGCTTCAATTTACACTGTGAAGGGAAAAAATCTTTGAAAACAATATGGTAACTGAACTGCAGATTCTCATGCTACCCAGCAAACACTTTGTGAGCCCTCATAAGATATGAGTCATTTTTATGCGTGTTTTATGATACTTCACAAAAAGGACTCATACAACACTTAAAACAAGTATTCATTAAAGAGTAATTTTTATGCGTGTTTTATGATATCTAAGGCTGGGAACTTAAAAAAAAATAATGGCAATCGTGTGTAACGGAAAGAATTTCCTATATATTTTAAAAAATATTCAGCTTGTAATTCCAAAAGCTTCAGTTTCCTTTCTTCATCTGAAAAAGAATTATAATTTGCATGACAAATGGAGAAGTGTCTTTGCAAATACATATTTGCAGAACGACAAATAATGGCTTCGCAAATTAAACATTGCTCTTCATCATTTATATTTTCTATGAAAAAATAATCGAATTCCCATTGTTCGTTAAACATTTTTTTTTTTGTGTACCTGAAACAGTCAAATGAAAAAGTTGCGCAGCGAGTTCTTGTCCTCATGAGTGCTGAACGTCAACTGACATGCTTTGTGCTGCAGTGTTGCCAGATAGGTTGAGCTTCTTTCCCCTAAATCTGAAAAAATTTGCTGAATTTTCACCTAAAAATAAAACCCCTAAAATTTTTTTGAGTTAGTTAAATTTATTGAATACTTTGTTTAATTGATGTAAATAAATACAATATCAAAATAAATTTTTGGACTTAAAAACAATCACATTATTTTTTTTGTACATAGTAAGGAATAGTAAGGAGGAACTTAAAAAAACAAAGTCAAGTAATAAAGAAATTACATATTTTGAATTTCATTAAGATCGCTTCAATATAAGAGCTATAATCGCCATAACAGACAGACAATCGGACAGACGGAAACATGGCAAAAGGCGGGAGAAAACAATAATATTACTAATTGTAAGTACCTTTGTTAATTAACACAAACACATCTTTTACAAACATCTTTTAGTTCTATAACAGAATTTGTTTTGTTCCCACAAAAGTACGCTTTTTCACCTTCCCTTCTTTCATTTTGGTGTTGAAATTTTCATATAAATCCGCACGATTTCTCCCCGATATCTCACAATGCTCCTGCACTTGTTGGAAGATTCTGGTGCTATTTCGCTCATTCGACAAACAATCAGCAGCATTGTTGCGATGGTACGCAATTGTTACAAAGAGCTAAAACAAAATTAAAAATAGGACACAAAAGGGTGCATCAAATGCAAAAAAAAACAGTTCATAGTTGATGTTGTCACTTCTTTTAGAAACCACTAAAAATTCTCAAAAAACCCTAACAGAAAATTAAAATCCCCTAAAGTTTTCCCCTAAAGATTTTTGACCCCTAAATTTTCTACTAAACCGAAAAACCCCTAAATCTAGGGGAAAATCCCCTAATCTGGGAACACTGTTGTGCTGAGAGAATTTATCTTACTGTGCGGCCGAATGCTATTGTTCGTACGTTCCACGAAGTTGCTTATAGAGTATGTGTGATAGCATTGCGTCGGCAGCAAAAAGCAGCCTATTCACGTGTGAATAGGAAACTCGAAAATACTCTTCACTGCTCTAAAGACATGGTATAATAATACATAATTGACAACTGCTTATTTTCTCTTCAACAGGAAAACATAAACTGTCAAAAACAGCTTTTTGTGGAAATACATCAGCAGCTGCTGTGGTTGTTGTTTTTTTTCACTTCAACGTTTTCAACATTGCTTGTGTTTTCAATGGCGGATTGTGAGCGCTCTCTTTTTGAGTATATTTTTTGACAGTAGATGATTTCCCAAGCAACTGTCAATGCTACCTTGTATTATTATACCATGCTCTAAAGATATCGAAAGGCAGTGTGGGAACAATATTACAGGAACATTTGTCGATGAGAAAGCTGCTTTCCAAATGGGTGCCGCGTTTTCTCACACCGCACCAAAAACAATAACGTGTCGATGATTCGGAGAGCTGTTTGGCACTGTTTAAAAAGAATAAGCATGCATTTTTACGTCGGTATGTGACAATGGATGAAACATGGATCCACCATTACACACTGGAATCAAAACGGTCGTCAGCTGAGTGGAGAGCAACCGATGAAAGCAGGCCAAAGCGAACAAAAACACAACAGTCGGCTGGAAAGGTTATGGCATCTGTATTTTGGGATGCACATGGAATTTTGTTCATCGACTTTCTCGAAAAGGAAAAAAAAGTCAACAGCGATTATTATAAAGCGTTGTTGGAGCGTTTGAAGAATGAAATCGCGAAAAATCGGCCCCATTTGAAGAAAAAAAAATTATTTTTCACCAAGACAATGCACCGTGTCACAAATCGATGAAAACACGATGGCGAAAATCCACGAATTGGGCTCATTGCTTCCTCATCTACCGTATTCGCCAGATTTGGTCCCCAGCGGCTACTGGCTCTTTGCTGACCTCAAAAAAATGTTTGCCGCCAAGAGATTTGGCTCCAATGAAGAGGTGATGGCTGAAACTGAAGTGTATTTTGAGGCAAAGCACAAATCGTTCAACAAAACCGATATTGAAAAGTTAAAAAGCGGTGGAATGAATGGGTATTGCTCTTGAAAGAATCTATGTAAAGAATATAAAGAATATTTGCAAAAAAAAGTTTATTTATTACTTAGTCTCGGGAATTATTGGACCATGTTTTAAGTACAAAAATAAATATTTGCATTAAGGGGGGGGGGGGGGGGGGGGGGGGGGGGGGGGTAAGGTTTGACAACTTTTCTTTTCGTTTTTTTTATTTTTGTTTCTGAAATTACAACATCTGAAGAATAATGTATTGAATTTTTAGGTCGTTCGGAGCAAAACTAACAAGAGGAATGACCGTACCTCTAAGTTAGTCAGTGTACAAAACTTTAAATCGATTTTCCCAAACATGTAATTCTAAAGTCGGTGACTAGCCTACAGAAAAAACTACTGAACCGCTCGTTTTGAAATTTTGTACACATATTCTACATATATGTAGCTCTCCAATGACGTCGAGTTTTTGAAAATTTTTTAATTATTAACAATTTTTAAATAACAAAAAGGTCGATTTTTTCGTAAAAAATCAAAAGGCACCTGCGGAGATCTTCAATAAATCCGTTATTTCTCTATTTTTTAACAAAAATTTTTTTAAATATTCTTAAAATGTTGTACTTTTAGATAATATGTAAAATAAACCTACAGTAATAATTTTCTCTAAAAAAATTCATGAAAAAAGGTATTTTTTAGACGAAACAAACCTTACCTCCCCCCCCCCCCTCCCCTCCTTAAAGCAAGCAAAGGAACTGGTGGAGGCCCCAATATGGAGAAAAAGTTTTCGGCCACTGAAGAGGCCGTTTGAAATTCCCTTTCAAACCTACGAAAATAAAAATACTTATTCAGCCCTATTGTGAAAAAAATTTCGCCCGGAATTAAAAAGGGAATTTTCGTATTTTTAGCAATGTTTGATTGAACTTTTGAAAAATTTGAACACAAATATTTGTATTCATCGCCAATGTTTAAGATCACAAAAAAAATCATTAATCTTAATATTTTGAATGTGAAAAAAAAGAATGAAAAAAAAAATCTTTAAAAGCATACCCTGTCTAAAAAATGAAAATTCCCTTTTTCAATTCCGAGCAAAATTTTACTAATAATGGGGCTGATTAATTAACTAAACAAATATAAGAGTAAATGATTGTACTTACAAAGCTTCAGGCAGCTCAAGTGGATTCGCCGCATCGCGTAACTCCCTCCTTGCAACCCTTTGTTGCTTCTCCTGGTCCTGTTCCCGCACCTGTTCTTCTGCTAGCATTGTAAAGACTGCTGTACATTTGGATTTTATTTTATTTACTTTTTGTTTAATATTCACTTTTGGTTTCTGTTTGCTGAAAATGATTTGCATTTGACAATCAAAACAAAACGTCATAAAGCAAAACAGCTGGGGCCCTACTCCGTATTGCGACACGTAAATCAATGCGTTGCGAAAATGAAACGCGATGCGTATTCAAATAGCAAATCGCTCGTGGTTATCGCATTACGGAGTACAGATTACGCTTTTTTGCGATTTTTTTTTCGCATCGCAATACAGAGTACGACCCACCCCTGACTTCGAAATTCTCTGTCCCTTATTATTATTTTCTCTGTCTGCTTAGAATAGTAGGACTTTATTCTCAAGAAAAATTAATTCCCCGGGAATATTCGCAATCAGACTGAATATGTTTAATTTTATGTAAAAATTATATTTTACTTCATCGTGTAGCATCTTTCAAAGCAGTCTCCAATATGAAGCTTACGACTGGAATGGTAAAAACACTTTGGTGCACACATACAGTCGCAAAGAGTTAACATGTTAATTAAAATCAATCTGAACATCGTCGTTGCGCATACAGAAAAGGTTTTGTGTAAAATTTCGATTTTTTTTCTTTTATTTTACCATTTAATAGCCATGTGTATGCCCCATCTACCCACCAAATAGTTTTTTGATATTCTTATTGACTCAGAAGTCAGCAAATGTGAAAGTTAGCTGGATATGTGAATGTGTATTGAAATTGTTAAAAACAAAATGTTTTTTTTCGTCTCCTGAAAAATTGTTAAAAAACACATAACCTTTTTTGTATGCGCAACGACGACATGTTAAT